>LR824610.2:10000000-12887500 GCA_902829305.4 Spodoptera exigua | reverse complement strand
TTACTTTGGTTGAGCAAGCCCGTTTGCACCCGATGCCCGGCTCTCCCACTCTCCCACACTTAAAGTTAATTTATTAAGCAAATCGTGAACGCACCTGCATTTAAATGGCGAACGTGTGAGATAATTAAATATGATATATTTTCTGCTCTACTGCAGTTTTTTTGTTACTCTAAATTATTATTTATTCTCGTTTTTATTTGGCGTATTTCAGCTTATTATTTTTGAACTCGAAAGTTGAATATTAAGTACGAAATTAACGGTTTTAGATTTCTCAGATTCAATTTAAATAGACGACCGAATATTTTGTAACTATATAAGATTTTCCGGTTGTAATCTAAACAAATAATAAAACAGTAAACAAGTAAAGTTTGTCTATCAACTAAATACTTTTTTAACAAACGAAAAGAGGGGTAGGGGTAGAAGAAAACAGAGAAAAAAATACGATTTGTCTGTTTGTACAACGTAATTCTCCAGAATGAATGCACATATTTAAGTGAAATTGCAAAGATAGTCTTAAACATTTGGGAGAGTTTTACTAAATGCAACATGACTCTCGGTTCCAGACCATAATCGAATAATACTAACATAACGTATATCAAATGTTTACCAGTAAACTACAATTTTTGTAAACAATTATACTCCTAGTGTAAACACGTTGGAAGCTTGAAGTCCTGTATATACTTGTATATTATATTAAAAGAGAAATTTGATAGCATCATAATGAACCAACAACAAAACCATAGCCAATAAAATTATATTACATTATTACAGTTTCCTATTTCTTCTAGGTTATTCCAAGAAATCTATTCAAATCGATCTTTTGATAGAAATTTTCCAATAGATCGCGATCATATTCGGTTGGGAACCCGAATATGATTATTTAATAACACGGGAGTGTTGTTAAATAAATAAGGTGAAAATAATAGTGAGAAGTTTCTGTTTCGTGTTATTGTGGTGTGAAAATACGCCGTGACTGTCAAACTTTGTATATTAAATAAAAATAATACTGTGATTCCTAAAAAAAGTTATGTAAAAAATATCATTACCAAAATGCACGGTTGGCACGGTGGCTGGGCAACTGGCTACGGCGCAGCGTGTCGCGAGTTCAATTCTCCCATAGAACAACTCTTTGTGTGATCCACAGGACGTGTGTGATCCACAAATTGTTGTTGCAAATCTGGGTAGACCTGCAACAAAAAAATTGTGGATCACACACGTCCTGTGTATGTCAAAATAATACTTAATGTTTTTCCTATACCTACGGAAAAATAAATCAATGGCATTCTATATTCATCCTCAAATTATACGTTCTACAAATTAAATAACTCTATTGCTAATGTCGTTCAATGTAGATTTTATCAATGTCCATCATTTCACTTTTAAATGACAGAATAGCCGAATTAAATATGTATAATATAATATTTCTAAATTTAAATAGACATGGAAAGCTACTTCAAATCAATTTTCAGCCTAAAAACGTGTCCTCTCTATCACAAATTCAGAAACAGAAATAATTCATTGAACGGACTAAAATAAATCAACAAACCAATTTTCCATGTACGAAATTGTCTTATTAGAACTCGTTCGAATTTCATAATATGAACGTTTCGAAACATATTGCCTACCTATCGAAATATTCTGGAAGTTTCTTTCAAACAAATGAAGCACCCAAGTCAAACTCGGTGAATTTTATTCAATATCCAATAATTTATTCATCCAAACATTGAGATTATTAAAAATCCCTTGACCGTTACGGGGGAAACTTTAAATTTATTATGGCTCGAAGTTGATCGGGGTGCGTCAACCCACGTTAGCCGTGTTTCAAAGTCTTGCTAAGTTTGCAGGAAAACCTCTGTTCATATTACTTTCAAGACAACATTAGGGTAGGACGGCAGACTGCAGCGTTTTGATAAAATTCTAAGTAAGAAGTGCGTGGATTTTTTCTTGTACAAATAATAATATTATTATTTCTTATTATACTAATAAGGGCGATTTTGGTATACTATTATTATATTTTCAGTTTCAGGTAAAAAAATAAATTATGATTATAATGTTGCGTAGACTTCGGAACAGTTCAGACAAGTGTCAAGTCACGTGTGGATGACGTGTTCATTTGTGTATTTTTTTTCCGGAGGTATGCTTGCTAGGTGCTGTAATAATTGACCGTGGTCGTTTGAAACCAGATTATAATTTAGATATTGTAACTCATATGTATGAGGATATAACTACTTATCACCGGTTTGTTAAAATAAATAATTTGGACATTATGTGCAAATAAAATTGCACATGATAAAATAATAAAATTGACTGCACGGTTGGCGCAGTGGCTGGGCAACTGGCTTGTGCAACGTGTCGCGGGTTCGATTCTCGCACGGAACAATACTTTGTCTGATCCACAAATTGTTATTTCGGGTCTGGGTGTGTTGTGTATGTGAAATTGTATGTTTGTAAACGCACCCACGACACAGGAGGAATTACTAGTGTGGGGCAACGTTTTCTAAAAAAAAAGGATTTTTCGGCTTCAAGTGTGATGCTCGTCTGATTATATCAGTCCTGGACCAGGAAAGGAATGAGGTGGTTTTTAGCCAACAAATCTGACACTAGCTCTCGCCTCATTCAGAGCTAGAGGATAGAGAAGTCATTTGATGATTTCCTCTCTTAAAAACTAAAAGGTTTGTAATTACTGACTTTTTTTCGTTTGTAATAACGAAATATTATTTAAAGCCAAAGTCAAATTATTTGTTCCAACTAAACCATAAGAACAACTTTTTAAACGTTAAAAATAATTATTGATTTCCCGAAGTCTCTCATATTATTATACTCCAATAATACATCCAATTTAATTACAAAATCAAATCACTTTCAAAATATGTTACGAAATATTTTCCATTACATGTCTGTTTTGGCTTTGAATATTATTATTATTGTTCCGATGTTGTATGTTTCTATTTAATATTTCCAACAGTGTAAAGACCACAGGGGCTTCCTAGAATTAAACCTAAAATAGCTATCCACTTTAGTTTTAGTCACGCTACGTCAAAATTTATTAAGTGGCTGAGTGCGAGCCGTTTTCAAACAAAATATTCGTTTATTATTTTCTTCTTTGTAGGCAAAAAAGGAAATAATAATATAATTATTCTATTATACCAAGATTATGGTAAAAAATCTTATATTTCTAATAAAAGAATAAAAAATCAAAATTATCAGCAATAAAAAGTCATTTTTGCAGGTAATAAAGTAATTATTTACCGGCAAAATTTCAATAAATAAACATTAAACATATTTCATTCCCGGTAGCATGAATCCTTTAAATAAATACGACTTGTTTACATTATTTAAAAAGAACAACATGAGCGGTTTAAATTCATTGCGGCGTTAATGTGCTAATTATTGGTACCTACGTTCGGGTGAGCTGTACAAGTAGACTCATGAATATCACGGGTGCATTCTGAATACGTGGAACTGTTTTCATTTTATCAAGTTATTTTTAATTTAAATTTATGTTGTTTATTTTGTATATTATCTTATATTTCATCAGCGTTATAAGTCAATGATTGTCCACTAGAATATGTAGTGGATCTCCTCCTAATAATGCGTTTGTCAATGATCTTTATTGTGTTAAGTGTGGGAGAGCCATGCTTCGGCACGAATGGGTCGGCTCGACCACGAAACAACCACAGTTGTGTTTCACCGTGTTAGTGAGGTTACCGGAGGCCCAATCCTTCCCCTCCCCCAATCCCTCCCCGAACCCTTAATCTACAAAACCCTAATCCCTAAGAGGTCGGCAACGCACTCGTAACTCCTCCGTTGCTCCATGGGCGACGCTGATTGTTTACCATTAGGTAATCCGTCTGCTCATCAGCAGCAGCCTGCCTTTATTATAAACGCGGTACCTTACGGTATGTGGAATATTATTGCAAGTTACTAAAACATTTTCCAATATTGTTTTTGACCTCGTAATCATAGTATTGGCATATTTCTCAGAAACATTTGAAATAACCAATGGTGTCAAATAAATGGGATCGGAACGTTTTATGATTGTTCTAATTCCTAGTAAAAAAAATTCATTGTACAGATACTTTCTAGCTGCTTCGATTGCGTGTTTAATAGGAATTCAATAAAATTCACCGGTATCGTACCGTTTTCCTTAATCGGTACATTTCGCCCACCTAAATGAATCGATTCGATTCGTATCCGATTCCATTCTCGTTGGCTCGATCTAAAATTGATCGAGGTTGACGTTCAATTATGTAATTTCTTGGCGATACCATTTCATTTTTCTATAGGATTTTATCTATTTTTGAGATTTGTAGAAAATAACAACGTGTTTTGCTATAACTTTTACGTTTTGTTTTTTTTTTTAAGGGTAAGCAATCGTCGCCACTCATAAATACTAGCTACTAGCCAATCATGAATACCCTGTAACATCAAATTAGTTATAGTTTCGTAGGCTCTTCTTTTAATTTTGCCACACCTGAAAATTATATATTATTGTATATAGTATGCCTAATTTAATAAAACAGATGATGTGTTAAGGTATTCTACTAATGATTGGCTAACTAAACATACCACTGTGGTCCATCATTTAACCACAACACAGGAATCCAACAATCGTATCTATAGAAATATGAGCATATACATAATTCAGAGCAAAACCAGTGTTTCAAATTTATTCCAAAGCTGCATATCGAATGGTGCCCGTGATTGGAATAATTTGGTTAGTGCCATGAATCGATTGCAAACGTCATTCGATTCAGATCTCTCGTGGGCCTGATCTAAAATAGATTGATGCTCAATTATGATACTTTTTATCGTTTTATTTAGTGCTATTTTTGTACGATATTTTTTGTAAAAATCATTTTTTAAGCTCATTTCCTGGGCAAGATAAAAGGCACGTTAATTCAATTTGTATTTTTTTCGCCTGCTTTTGTAAAGACCTGTTTGTCCCTATTACTTTATTTTTGGTTACAAATAGAGTTGCAAAACATTCAAAGTATATTTGAGTGAGACAAAGTACAAATAGCCTCTTGTTAAAATTGAGTATTTTTATTATCTATTATCTACAACGAACGACCATTTAGATAAGTGGTCAAATTGAACCGCTAAGCTGTGTTCCTCGAAGAGTATATCCTGGCGTCTTCAAGGCCCGAGTGAATAGGTTGATTATGGATAAGCATCCCCTATCGTAGGTCACATCATCGCTTACCAGCAAGCGGTCAAAAGACAGAAATTTGAATATCGAAATTTGGCGTTCATAAAGTTAAATATTTATTTCATTCCTCGAAAAAAATATGCATAATAACATAGCTAAATGAATCTCTGGTCGTTAAAAAAATGTGTAATGTATACGTTTCCTTTTTAAAATATATTTTTCGATTTATATCTAGAGGTTCACTGGAAATAATAAAGTAAAGTCAAAGGAGTTTAATTAAGTGCAATGGTACCTGCTTATTTGCTCTCGAGGCAAGATTAGTTGGAGGCAGCAATGCCAAAAGTATCATGATTTTGTTTGTTTTCATTTCATAAGCAGTTAATATCACACTGTCAGGCTTTTTACAATATTTTCTTCAATCGTTAGATAGAAATTTTGTCGACACGTTCAGTTTACATGATGCTAAGCTGTATGATGCTGTTTCGAATTTTATAGGCCACGTGAGAGCTTATCATAAAATATTTTTGTTTTTTTTTATTATTATTTAATTTTATATCGACGTACCGAGTAGAGATGCTCAATGGAATAGTATAAGGAACAATGCATTTCCCATAAAGTAATTTTTGTATTTTACATTTCAGGATTTGTGTTTAAAGTTAAGTTTTAAGGCAATACGACTTCCAATGCCAGACTTCATACTATAAGAGGGATTTTTTTTAAGTTAAGATAATGTCAAATACTGTTTGTCCAACTCTAAAGTGAAATCTTATAATTAATATTAGGCACTAGTTGCTGTCGCCTGTAATGTTTCGACCGATGGGACAGTCATAAATAAAATGATATTTGAAAAATCTTAAATACAAAATCACACAGACGGACACATCCTTACTACATAAAAATGTGTATTTACTACACTACAATTACATTTCCAGCAATGCTATTATACTTTTATCCTCAAAATTACTCATTTAAAAGGTGGCTATGGTAAGAAAACATACAATTACGTAAATATTAATTATATAGTTATGGCTGATACGTATTACAGAAGGCAAGTTTTAAACGGACTCGCTAGCTCTAATAATTGCGATATTTTTACTGTTAGCTAGCACGCAATCGTAGTGTTTATGACTTTTAGTTTTTTTTGGACGTTACTATTTTTTTAAACCTTGCCCCATTCTAGTATTCCTCCTGACTGACTCCTCAGACTCCTCCCACCCAGGATCGGATGGGAGAGATTATCAGACTCTTACTGACGAAACCCCCCCCCCCTCGTTTCTTCTCTTGCTTTGGGCCGAGGTCGCGGTGCCTCATTGCGCTTATCCTGCAACCCCGGCCGGCACCGCCCATGGACATCCGTAATCCTAGAGGAGGTTTGTTAGTTATGGGAAATATGGTATCCGGGATTTAGGAATAAGAGTGGTGAAGGATTTGGCTCCCAGTAACCTCACTCAGATGGCGAAACACAATGTTGTGGTTGTTTCAAGCCGATTTGCTGTAAAGCCATGATACCTATCACTCCTTCTGAGCCAAAGCAATTGGTGCCGAAGCATTACACTGCAAGCAAACAACAATTTATTAGTTTTTCTCGGATTTTGCCTATTTTTTGCACGGTTGCCCAATCATGTTTATTATATGTTCGAATAATGTTTTTATTGCCACCCATTGTAGTATAATATATTTTACCTTTTATCTGCGTAAAAATGTACTAATTGTTTGGCAGAGACTGAAGAGTGAGTTATAGTCCTCTCCGATATTCTTGGACTTGAACTCCTACCAAGTAAGAAACTATTACAAAATCTCTGATGAATTTTTTTGCAGCATTATGATAATAGTTCAATCGTAAATAAAATCAAGTTGAAGTTCAACAGCCAGTGTCGCGGATCAGGCTCGATAAGGTATCGCAGTCTTGCCTTGGAGGCGGAACGGGGTTATTTTTAATCGGTAAGAGTCTCTGACACTCCCTCACACGCCATCTTGTACAAGAGAAATCATTTGGGGATTTCCCCCCTCTCAAAAAACTGAACTTTTAGACACAAAGAAAGAAATTGGACCATTATCCACAGACAAAACATGACTTTTATTGCGATTTAAAACTAAAACTTTTTCGATTTAAGATCTCATACCAAACTTACATTGCATAGCATTGAATTGCAATCAGTTTACATTTATGTCTGAATAAACTTCGAACTTTATTATATAAATAACATTAAAACTTAGCATATCAAGAGTACGGTCTGCACAACTATTTGGTAGGCAGGTACGAAAATAAAGATTGGTTCAGTAGAAAAGACAGCAACTTTTATTTTGCTAATAAGATGAATAATGCTCACGAAAGTTTAGGATTAACTTAACATCACATTATTTGCTGTAACAATAGCCGATTTCTGTAGAATATCAATTTTTATTTTCTTACCTGTATTTTTAAAATGATACGATGTCAACCGAATAATCAGCGCCGCCCATGGGCGCAGCATCAAAAGATTTGCAAGAGCGTTGCCAGCCTTTTGGGAACAATAAGTTTTGTGGATTTAAGGATTGGGGAGTGAAGGAGGAAGAGAAAGGATTAGGTTTCCCGTAGCCTCACTCAGACGGCAAAACAAAACGCTGTGGTTGTTTTATGCTGTATCGCTGTAACGCCGTGGTATCACTTCTGTTAAATCAGTCTTTTCGTGCTAAAACACTGCTTTCCCACATTAATTATATACATTCGTGCATAAAAAAGAACTGTGCTGACTGTACTTTGACGATCCTAAGGTGGCTTTAAAAATTCACAGCATCTATCTACTGAAAACCTAAAAGTTTTCAAAACTGAAATTGAACTTATGTATGAATTCAATATTTCTAATTTAAGTTTCAGGTGTATTTTGATTCACTTTCGACTGACTTTGGTTTATTTCAACAGTTTAAAGGCTTACAAATACATTAATGAGATTCTAGGAATGATTTTGAATATCAGTCGTTTATGATTATGATACTTGCCATGTTGCAAACCAGCGCTCTCTTGTATAAGAAACGGGAGCCCTTAACGATATCCATAATTATAATAACGCCAGAAAATAAATCGCTTGATCAATTTATTAACGTTAGCTTTTTTTCTAAAATTAAAGTAAGCATTTTGGTATTTACACAAAAAATAGTTACTGTTATTTTTGAAGTAGGTTTATTATTCGTTATTCAGCTTAATATAAAATTCTACAGCTTATTTCCTGAAAGCGTGTGTAATGTCCTGAAAGCGACGATAAATGTTGTCACCTATTTCCTAACAGGGTATGCATTGCAGGCACCACTAGATATTTTACAACTGTTTAAGTTTATAAAAAGGGAAATTTTATTTCTAGAAAACCAACTGTGGAAATATGGATCTTGTGTTAATAGCAGAACTGCTGTTATTGTGTGATTTACTGACGTTCTACTGTTGCAGTTCTGTGTTTTGTGGATAAAAATGTAAATTACAAAAAGTTGTTAAACTAAGATAGAAAAATAAATCCAAATATTGTGTATTCATTGATTGACTTTTTACTATGGACAATTTTGATAGTTTTGATACGAATCTATATTTAGGACCAAGGTCCTAGCTTCGCTGATGGACAGACGGATAAACAATTCAATTTTAATGTTTCAAAAGTTTTGTATGGATCCAGAATGGTAAGTTAAGTAGGGTTAGAACTGCGAATTGCACAGTTTAGTGTATTCGTCACTCTGGGTATGAATGAGCCGTCAAAGATTTGAACGTAGAGTCCATTTTTACTAGCCTTTAATCCCTACTAGTCTACTAGCCTCCTATCACGCTTCCACACTTCCCAATCCGACCGAGTCCACCAGTCTCGACAATAGGCGTCTAAATCGACACGCCATTTCTTCGGGAGGCTACCCTGCCTGCGGTGTCTTTCCTGAGGTGTCCATTCGGTAACGATAGTGACATCTCTCCGGATGCATTTGGCTGACATGTCCAGATTAAATGAATTATTTATTTCATATAATAAAAGGATAAAAAAGCTGTTTGATAGCATATAATGTAACGTTAACTCTAAGAAGCCTGTTCCAAATTATTTTCAAATTATTCAAGACGTCCGTTAATAAAGCGTAATAATTAATTTGCAATTTTGTACCTACTGACTTAAAACTTCAACTAGTACAATTTAACTGCACCCCTGCCACTCAAGCATCAGTTTAAATTTTAAGTAAACCTTTATAAGTTAAATAAGCAAACAATGTAATGTTAACTAGTTTCAGAACTACTAAACAATGCAATTTACCTATCCTAGGGAAATGCATAACGAAATACCGTCCGACAATCGACCATACCACCTAGAACTCCCGATAATGCATCAAATAAAACCTATGGACCTTGTTTCTAAGGCAGTAGAGTTTAGTATACGGTGTTGTTAAATGACGTGATAGGTCGTGATGTATTGGTGAACATGTCACGTAAAGTGTCCAACTAATGGGTATCGATTTTAATGTAACGCCTGTAAACATGATTCGTGTTATGCTAGTTGAAACTTGAAAACAAATAGATTTGCCCAATAGATCAACTGTGTCAGTCGGAAATCGTTTTTCAGTTTATAGGTATAAAGTTGTAATTGGTATATAGGATTATAACAATAATAAATTGTTTTATGAATTTTAAAGAATTTATTCCTCAACCTCCTATTAATTAATAATCCCCATAAGACTGACAACGAACTTGTAACTCCAGTAGGGTCGCAGCAAGATTATTGTTTGCCGCCCTATCCTAAAAAATAATTAAATTTTCCTGATTGAAGTTAGCTATCTAAAAGAAAAAAAAACGTTGCCCCATGCTAGGATTTTCTCTTGTGTCGTAGGCGCGTTTCATGTCCAGACCCGGAACAACCATTTGTGGACACGTTGCACCGTAGCCAGTTGCCCAGCCACCGCGACAACATTGGCGATATCCCCGCGCTTATTACGTTTTGAGGGCCTCCGTCAGCCAGGCCCGAAGCACGAGATGTAAAGATATGGTTTTTATTCAATAAGAGTCTGACAATCCCTCACTCAACTCGAACCTCTTCGAGTGAAGTTACTTGATAATTTCCCCGACAACGAAAAAGTATCAGCATGTTCTTAAAAAACATTAACGTTGAAAATTAAACTTGTAAATAATGCCATTGTAAAAACATGTTTACGTCCAGCGGAGGCGGATCAAATTATATTTTATTGACAGCAGAAGCAGCGACTAATGATTCAGGTAACGATTTTAGATTAGCTCAAACAGTTTCTTATTTCGTCGATTATCCATTTTCGAAGAACCTCAACTCAAAACCTTGTGCCAATTAAAGAAATAATACATCGCATATATTTAAAACGACATTATCAAAAACTATACATTATATTGACATAGCATTACTAATAAATAAACGGATGAACACAAACATAAATCGACAAAGCAATTCAAATAACGAATTTGAAACATTTGAATTATCCGCTTTAAAATTTTTATACCTTGTCAATTTAACAGAACATAAAATGAATGTTAGCTCCCATCAAAACGTCGATATTTATGAACAGACATACCACATAATTCTCGTCAGCTTATACTCATATACGTTCTGAGTTTATCTCGTATCGTGTGACGTAAGAAGCAATTTATTTTTCTTAAAGACTCCCGTGGTCTCATGAAGATTGATTGCTTCAGGATTCGTGACGTAGCGCCATCTGATTGACGTTGCAATTTACTTCGCGTTTTTAATTTATCCAATCGTTGTCTCGAGATGTTTTTGAATGTATTCTGTTTCTATTCGATATTTGTTATTTATTTTTATTGACATTGAGAGGAAGATTTTTTAACGTGTTAGGTTATCGATACTTGTCCTTCATAAAACAAGGATAAAGAAGCCTTACCCTTCTATGAACTTATTATTAACCAAGGTTCTAAATAAGCGCAGGTATGACAATTCACTAAATCTGTTATTAAAAAACAAAATATATTAACTGGAAGCAGGTAGATCCCACTTCTGAAATATAATAAAACTCATATTGATTGCTGTAGAATATAATTATTTAACTTGGTACATTATACAACACGTCCATCTTCGATTCTGGCTCGAGCAAATTGGCCGAGTCGTTAACCGAAATCCACCAAGTAACCTTTGTTCGAAACTAGCGATGGCCATATGACAAGTGTGAACTTACTAAACAATCGATACTCGACTAAAATAAAACTATGGTTCTATAATTTCAAAACCTTAAAAACGTCAAAAAGCATTTTTAATTTTGGTCAGTTTATGGCTGAATGGGTATCTATACATTTTTACTACAAGTGAAAAGAAAAAGTTCTGAGCAGAAGAAGTAGTAAAAAGTCTTTGTACAGAAATAAGGAAAATGAATAACATAATTTTTTGTTGAAAAAAATATACGTAAAAACAATCAGCTTCACATTTTGACCTAAGACATTTCCTGAAATTATAATAATGCTGATTAATGTGTAAGGAAATCTATTTTATTCAAAAAGTTTTTGTGCGGAAAAATAAATTATAATTTTCATCTACAAAATGTCAAGTGTGAAGGACAGTTTTCGCTGAACAATCTATGACAACGAATATTAAAATTCACTTGTCAGGAAGCGTTTATGGTTTCCGAGAACCAAACAGTAAAATGTCATCACCATATTACATCTGTTTTTTCTCAAAAGATCAGAAAAACATTCACTTTTAGGAGTTATTTTTTGAGTTCTATGAAAATGGAAGAATAAATTTCAAGATTTAATAAAAGTAAGTACAATTATTTACAATTATTATTCAAGTGTGAGAGAGCCATGCTTCGGCACGAATGGGTCGGGTCGACCGGAGTGATACCACGGCCTCACAGAAAACCACGGCGCCGATTGCTTTGCTTACCATCAGGTAAAAAAGCCTTAGCTATGTGAAATCCGAGTCCATGACCAAACCCTCTCAATAAAATTTTCTTCGTGTTGTTTGAGAAAAAAAAATTGTCTCTACATTACTTTACTAAAAAATAAACACTTATTCTGTTCTCCTAAATCGAAATTCACAACTCACCCCTGAAATAGTTTTAAAGCGCCCCCTACAGATTAATGCGAGAGTTATCAATCGCGCGATATGAGTGGAGCAGATGCCGCCTTTACAAATGGATAGCTTGTGATGGACGGCATTACGCCAAAATGCTCCCGACGGAGTTGTGTGAACGTCGCTTTGCATAACATTAGCATGTTTAGTGAGATTATTGTTGGACTCCTTGAGATATTTTTTCTCCTCGTAAGATAAGGATACATGTTGATGAATAATTAAAAATGTATTAAGTTCCGTTGTTAGATTTACATGTATATTTTATGTGATTGGTTGTCAAAAGAATGAGCAGACAGATTATCTGATGGTAAGCATTTGGCAGTGCCCATGGACAGCGGTAACACCAAAGGAACTCCGGGTGCATTGCCTTTGATTTTTGGGGTAAGAAATTGAAGGTTTGGGGATTTGCAGATAAGAGATCCTATCCGGATTGGGTCTCGTGTAACCTCATTCACACAGCGAAACACAAATTTATACCTCATATCTCGGTTTTCTGTGACGCCGTATCACTGCAGTCGTGCCAAAGTCTGCCTCTGTCACACTCATGTGTTCAAGGAAGACCAACCTACTGTGTAAATATTTATCTATTTGTTGATGTAAACGATCACATTACTAATAAAAATAATGTTAGATTCGTTATAGTTATTTTGTTTAAATATTCAATTTGACAGAGACTAATTCTGTAATGTCTATTTTCAAGATTAGATCTTAATTGTGACTATATTTTTTATGGTAAAAAAGGAGGAACTTAAACCTCTTTAGAATGCGAATATGACGGTACTACTATATTTCTTAACTCATTAGCCACACACACATAAGTACGATGCCTTCAGCGTGCGAATCGGCGGCCAATAAATTATTATTTCCATTTTAAAATGTATTTTTATATCGATTCTTTTCCGTTGTTTACGCAGACAATGAAATTACTGTTTATTGAACACAATAACAGTTATATCAGGTACATCACTTCCAAAAAGGTTATTATTTATTGTATTTTATTTTTGACAACGTCATAACTCATGAATTTTCACCGAAGATCTTTTACTAGCAGTTTTAACGAATTATGATGTTAATCATTATTATGATATGAATGTCATGTGCCTAAATGGGACGAAATTTGTACTTGTACTGGGGTTTGGGGATTTGTGGATAAGGAACAGTGTGGGTAGGATAAGGCCTTCGGTAACCTCAACTGAAGTTGTTTCACACTGGGTTTTTGTGAGGCCCTTGGTATCATTTTGGTTGTGCCGGCCAATTCGTGTCGAAGCACGGCTCCTCCAACACTCATGGTTTACTTAAAAATAAATCTTTGTATTGATAGAACAAGACTACACTAGTGGTTAAAAAGTAATCATAGAATAACGACATTGACATTAAATGGCAGATTTGTGCTAGCCTACGGATAGGCTAGCAAAAATCTGACTGAGAATTTGCACACATAAAAAAAGTATATAACCTGCAAATATACGCTTGCCTACATCTTCAGAGAATAATATAGAGTGTAATAAATCTAAGCAACTTATTGCTGTCTCATTCACTTTATAGAAATTATAATTATTAGAAGAAGACAGTGAATGAAGCAGAAAACTTTTAAGGCGTCACTTGAGTGGTAATTAAGGGTCTTAAACAAAATATTGGAATCAAACGGTGTTGTTTTCCGTCGACGAGAGTTTATAGTTAAAATGGGCAAACTCCGAGAGCGTTCTTGAGTAAGCTGTAATTAAAGTCAAACCATTGACTTCTTCTATCAGGCCATGAAATAGGAGATATAAACCCCACTGATAATGTAAACGCAACAATTAAATCTGAAATATTTTTTACATGTTATGTAAAGTTTATTTAATGAAGATTAAATTAAAACTTTTTATTTCATAAGGTGTAACACTATTTACTCAGTTTCATTTCCTTTTAACATTTTTGTACTCAATAAATATAAAGGCGATTGTTTGCCTGTACTCTGCATCACCCTTGCGGTTGACTCGTAGAAAACGTCTTTGGGCATTAAGTCACATAGCCACATTAATACAAAAACTAGCCTAGACTAGTCATTGGAAATAATTTTATAGATAATAAATCAATACATAATACCTAATTAAAGTTAAACAAACAAAATAATGTATTTTCCAATCGTAATCCCAGCGCCGCCGCAACATGTAATCAACATCATGAGCTGGGCTCATTATTGCCAAAACGCTCGGCCTATCAACCTGTAGTTTACAGTGTGCGCACACAACACTGATAATATGAATTGAACTTGATGCCGTGTATTTACTTAATAGGATGTATGGAAATTAAATGATGTAATTTTTTCGTAATAATTCGAAGATGTAGGTGGA
Organism: Spodoptera exigua; assembly: GCA_902829305.4. Lineage (NCBI taxonomy): Eukaryota > Metazoa > Arthropoda > Insecta > Lepidoptera > Noctuidae > Spodoptera > Spodoptera exigua. The sequence continues at coordinate 12,872,966 of LR824610.2, read as the reverse complement.
ATATTTGCATGTCATGTCAATGATTATGACATCATCAACATCAGCCTATAAGTGCCCACTTTTGAGCAAAGGCCTCTCTCACACGGAGAAGGTTTGAGCATAATACCACGATTTTAAATGTCCTGGTTTCCTCACGACATTTTCCTTCACCGTGTGTCAGTGGTGTGAACTAAGTAAAACGTAGAAAGTACATTGAGCTCGGAAAAAATCACATTGGTACTTGCCAGACTTGTAATATTTATGCATTAGGAGCGGGCACCACCACAACTATGGACTAAAACAGAACCATGTATTTCCGGTATATATCTCCGGTAATACGCGCATCGGGTATTGTCAAATCTAAGTGCTCATGTACTGGTTAAGTCAACTTAAGATTTGGAAAAGAAAATTGTGTTAAAAGTTAAATAAAACGAGAAATAATCATAATTAACATAATGCGAAATCCCAAATGATACTATCGTCCTTGCCGGGAACTATGTGTATCAATTCCTAACACCATAATGCAATTACAGCCATTGTTCGTGCTAAAAACTATATCAAGTTTATCTGAAATCTTCCCGCCATTTTAATGGCCGACCTGTCACTCTGATTGGGCGCGAGAAACAAAAGACAGTCAATTTATTATGTCCCCGAGAAGTCGACGATGATAAAGGATTTTCTAATATTCCAAACTTGAAAATTTAATAGTCGTTGAAGATTTATATTTTATTGTGAGTAATTATTTATTTTATTTAAATTACCGGTGTTAATATAAGTGTATTATTGTTCGTGTTGGTATTACATTCCTTAGATGGAGTTTATTAAATGAACTTAATAATTTTCTAAATAAAACTTTTTTATATTCATTACTAGCCATAGAAAACTATATTGTTATTAATTTCAGGAAAGTAGGAAAAATTGCAGTGTACATTATCACTACATAACATAAAACAAAGTCGCTTTCTTTGTACCTCTATCCTGTACCTATATTTGTACGCTTCCATCTTTAAAACTACGCAACTGGTTTCGATGTAGATTTTTTCAGTAGATATTTGAAGGTTTATATGTAAAATAACACTGAATTAATAGTGTACTCGTGCGAAACCGGGGCGGGTTGCAAGTATAAAATAATAGAGAATTAGCCAGACATTTCAACCAAAAGATTAACACAAACTAAACCAGAATAATAATAAGTGTGGGAGAGCCATGCTTCGGCACGAATGGGTCGGCTCGACCGGAGTGATACCACGGCTTCACAGAAAACCGGCGTGAAACAACCAAAGCGTTGTGTTTCGCCGTGTGAGTGAGGTTACCGGAGACCCAATCCTTCCCCTCCCCCAATCCCTCCTCAATCCCTAAATCTCCAAATCCCTAATCCCTAAAAGGTCGGCAACGCACTCGTAACTCCTCCGTTGCGGGTGTCCATGGGCGGCGCTGATTGCTTACCATCAGGTAATGCGTCTGCTCGTTTGCCGACCTATTACGTAAAAAAATATACATTTGGGCAGCAACTAACATTAAAACCACTTTACAACTAGACCTTTCAAGTACTAAAAACCTTAACAATGTCCCTTATAAACATTTTCGGTTACATTATGTAAAACTTAATTTAAAACAAGGAATTAGGCTAAAAGTCTACACCACAAAACAACACTAAAATAAAGCTCTTAAACCAAGCACAAATATGGAGTAAATACCCCAAAACTGTACCTAATCATTATTTAAAAGCGCGCAGTTTAACCCTACACTTTTATGTAATCATTCTGGTTACAAAACTATGATAGTAAAATTCAAATTTCAACTGTAACCCTACAACGTTAAAGTTGATTTTTAAACGGTAAGGTCGTACGTGTTTAACACATTACAAAATAACAGTGCTCATCTGCGCAAGTTTACTAAGCGTTTTCGTTTCGTAACCGCAAGAGAGTCGCTGAAATGCCCGGATTCGTTTTACTAGATTTGGCGTTCTTCCAACTGTGAAGCAGTAAATAAATTATGACGTGAAATGTACGTAGGTAACTGCAGTGATGCTTTGATAAGGGGCTGCGTGGCTACGGCTTTTTAAACATACCGGTATTGCTGTTTACCGCGAAATTTTAGAACTGATATAGTGTTCTAGTTTCGTAAAAGAAATACATTTTTTTTATAGTACATTCTTACATTATAAAATTGTATTGTACTGTCCTTAGTATTTGTTGTTTTCCACTTGTTTTTCTATTCTATTTGAATAGTAACTATCCTGAGATGTACAAAACTTTTTAAAAATAACGAAATACTGACAGTCGGATGCGCGAAGTCGCCACTACGCACACGCTGCTCATGAATAAGAATCCCGTTGCGACTTGAAACTAGAAGAGCTTTTCTTAATAAATTTATTACATTTTTTTTACATTTTCAATTCTTATTTTAAACGTCTTTGTTTTTTTTAATTAATCATCAATGATCATTGTGTTTATTACTTTTATGTTTATTTGTGTAAATGATTATTATTATTAAAAAAATTGCCAATGCTCATTTATTTTATTTATTTATATTTACTTTATTGCATGCATACACCAAGTAGCAATACATTGGATACAATGACCAAATGTTGTGATTACAATGGGCGGTCTTATCACACAAGGTGATTTCTTCCAGCCAATCTTTTTTGTATTTTTTTAATTAATATTTGTTTATTATGTTTATTTATTTTAGTTGTGTAAATCATTACAAAAATTTAATATAACTTGTAAAAAATAATCCTCCATTTAAAATTCATACAGATAACTGAATAATATCAAAGTACCTCTATACCTAAATTTGCCTTATAATTTTTAATTAACTATGAAAATGTCTTTGTGGTTTAATTAACATTATTGTGCTAATAATTGCGGAATACATACAAGTGTTCTATTGTTCTGTGTCTAATTAAATTATTTCAGAATAGTACTTATCTTAGGAACAGCGACATTTTGAATATAGAAGAGGGGAACGCAGAATAAAGACAGTAGTAAAAATAAATGTTTATTAAAATTAAAAATGTTATTTTTTATTTTTAAAATATATTATTTATTGATATATAAAGTAGATCCATATAATAGTTTCTTTCTATAGACCTGATTACTAGCACATACTGATTTTATCACACAAAAAGTAACTGATAAGAAATAAATAATAACTAGTATGAGAAAAGAAAAGAAATGAGTGATTCTCGCCGTTAAACAATATGTATGGCGAGGATCTTTAATAAGAGGAACGAAATGTAATTTTCAAAATTGTAATTTTGGTATATAATAAAAAAAATACAATTGCGAAAAATCGCGGTGGCCTGGAGGTTATGCATGAGTGTGTGGATTCAAAACCTGACAAGTACTCATATGGCTTTTCCGTGTTATGGGTACTTTCTATGATTATTTAGACACCACTACATAGACACAAATGGTGAAAAGAAATATCGTGAGGAAACCTGTACGCCAAACCGCCTTGAGCAAGCGTGGTGAATAATGCTCAAACCTTCTCATTTTGAAAAGAAGCCTTTACTTATATAATGGCTGACGATGATGTACACAATTACGTCCGTTCCTAGATTCTTAAATCACTAAGGGGTTACCATTATTTGTTGTTCTTTGTTTGTTACGTACTATTATTTTAGTTATAGAAAAAAATAAACGTAATGGAAGTTCATTCAACCCATTTTTCAGGTAAAGCTATATTAACGGAGAATGCGACATCATCCCATTCTTCCCTTAAAGATTTTATCACCGATAGTCTCATAAATACGTGACCTCACACACCTCGTTTTTACGCGTTTTATATATCACTTACCTCGAAAATACGGATTTTTTAAAAAATCTTCCATTTTCCACTATCAGATGAACCATTTCTTTGGTCTTTGGAACAAACAAAAGGGGTACTTTATGTACTTAAATGATTGTCATAAAATATTTGGAAGTGTGAGTTAATATTCACATTAATTGCAAATAATGGGACATTATTCCTCACATTACTGAGGTTTTAACTTTAGTAATGAGTACTAATCAAACAATAAAAAGTGATCTACTACCTCGTTAAATAGTGAAAAGTAATTATGAAGCTTTGTTTGGATACAAGGAGTGTTATTGGATCCTTTTTTTAAATACCTAATTAAATAATACCTAATGAAGTTTGCTGCAGAAAAATGAGCACCTCTAAGACAGATATTACAGAGTACAATTTAGGTGAAAAATAACAAGTTTAATGCTAAAAATTGGCTAGAGACTGCACGGTGGAGCGGTAGCGGTGGCTGGGCAAATGGCTGCCGCGCAACGTATCGCGCGTTCGAGTTCCGCACGTAACAACTCTCTGTGTGATCCACAAATTGTTGTTCCGGGTCTGGGTGTGATGTGTATGTGAAATTGTATGGTTGTAAACGCACCCACGAGACAAGAGAAAAGCATAGAAAAGGGTTACGTTTTCTTAAAATAAAAAAAAACACGTGAATTGTACGACCCCAAAATTTTCAGCAGTAGCTTAAACTAAGTAATTCATCTTGCCAGCAAATTCGGGCCAAACAAAAAGGGGAAATAACAGTGTCTATCGCTGTCTCAACACTATTCATTGGGCAACAAAAGAATTCGACGTAATTTCGTGGTTATCCAAGCGGTGCCACGGGTCTAACTGACAATTGTGGCTAGTGATGTCATGTAATAATATCGATGACACCGCGAATCGAGTCGGAATCGATTCGGACAATGGTAAAATGATATTTTGTTTTTCTTTTGTGAAATGTATTGGGGATATTTCCTTTAATCTGTTTGTGTATGTGTTACCAATTACGTAATGGACAGTTTGGATTAAAAAGAAAATATTACTTACAAGCTTTAAGTCCGTATATATTTCGTGATAAAAATATCACCATCAACGTTATTGAACATTACCTTACAAGCATTTCTAGTTTCTAACACATAATATAACTTATTGGTGCCCCAGCTTTGAGCAGCCATGTCTTATACAAATAAACCTTCCTCTTTAATCACTCTAGCTATACAAAAACAGCATCAAAATCAGTTGCGTAGTTTTAAAGATTTAAGCAAACATAGGGCTTAAGTGACACAGGAGGCGACTTTGTTTTATGCTATGAAGTAAATATATACCTTCGTCTTAGACTTTATTTTTACTATGCCAATTTAAATATGGAATTTTTTCTGTATCTTCTAGGTACTACTTACTAAAATATAGCCTTACTTGCACCAAAGAGTATCAAAAACACAATAACCTTACCACCATCCTACAAAGTTGCATACAACGATACTTGTGCTCAAGCCAATACAAAAAGAACTAGTCTCCGGCAAGTATCGATTCAATGCAAACAATGTACATCCCTACACTGAGATGCTGCGAGTATTATTGTTAAGAAAAGCTTTTCGAGTCAAAACGAGGACCCGCTTTATTATAGCTTTTACGATGTCAAGAGGAATTTATCGGACTGCGATGTAATTTGCTATGGAATATAATGAAGCCCTGAAATTAGCGAATCTCTTCATTGATGTGAGCTCACAATGCTGAGAGGGCTCAGGGGTAAACCAGTTTTTGGAAACCACTGTTGATTTGCTGAAGGGATATTAATTTTGTATTATTTTATGATGGCACTTTGTTAGCAGTGGAGCATCATTCATTTATGATTGATTTAAGTGTATATTAATAATGACAGAATTGGTTTAATGACTATTCCTTAATATTACTTGATTAAACTTAGGTATTTCTCTGGGATGCTATGATTTTTTTTATGACGCAGTATCAATTCGTACTATAAAGGTATAAAGTCAAAGAAAGAGGAGACTTTCATTCAGATTAAAATTGTTTTTGTGATCGATGGTAGAAGTCTTTGCGCAACTGGCAAAAAGTGCATCTGTAAATCAAAGACCAAAGTTAAATTAGTTAACTCCAAACTCAATACTCAATACTTTATTAGAATTACATATGGTAGTTTTAGTATTAGTTCTTTAATTAGACTGTAAACAAGCTATTTTAAAAATGCAAAAATGGAATAGTATGTCATTATATCCACCAGCAAATTTGAATGGTAAGTATGGCCATGCCGACCATTATTATCATGGTAGAGTATTACATCATACGTTAAAATTAGCTCAGGAACAAAACCTTTGGATTGAATAACACAGCTTAAACCAGAAACGGTTCTAACTATTATTTTGATGACGCAGCTAAAGTAATAATAACAAGAACATCTGGTTCCTAATGAGAAAACGCGTCTGCCAAGTCGGCAGGATTCGCTTTACATAATTTCATTTATAGAGACGTCTTATTGTTACTAAGGCTTTATAATTTTTATCGCTTTTTAAAGATGATGGAGTTTTTTGTTGTATTTACGACTATTACGGATATAATTATGTTTTAAAGGATGAGAGTGGTTGAGTACATTTGCGAAATAAGAAGTTGCAGTTTTTTCATTCGAAGGTTTATTGTATTATTAAATTAACGTTTTATTATTTATATTTATTGTAAAAGAATATTTGGGATTTTGTAGATTTAACAATCAGCCTGTTTAAGCCATTAGCTGTTACACTAAGAAAACCTACAATGCTCTGCGCACCTAGTATAACAACGCGTTCAGGAGTCTGTTGGGGCTCCCACGGTGTAGTGCTTCCGGAATGTTCGTTGAGCACAGCACGGACGGCTTCCAGGCGGTGCTGCGTAAAAGAACGGCCTCCTTATGGTCACGCTTAAAAGGTTGCACCAACACGCTGTTGAATGTAGTGTCGAACTGAGTGGACAGCGAAATCCTTAGACAGTGGTCACTCATGCATGTCCAAAGCAATAAACATTTTACGTTTTACTAACATAGTTATAAGTTTTCATCTACTAACAAAAATGGACGTGTATAATCTCTATGTGCATAGTCTGAAATAAATATTTTCAATTTCAATTTCAATTAGTCATCATACACATCATCAGCCTATAAATTACCACTGCTGAGCAAAGGTATCATCACACTGAGATGGTTAGAGCATTAATCACCATTTTGTTTTTTGTTCCAGGCTCACTGGTGATTTCAAACTAACAATTAGAAATTTTAATTTCAGATTTCCTCGCGATGTTTTCCTTCGCAATTTGTCCGTAGAGTCTAAGTACATTTAGGTAAGACATACAACCTAGAAAAAACATACATAAGTACTTGCAAGGTCTCGAATGGGCGCACCTTCATGTATTTATGAGAAGTGGCATACTTAATACTTGGGCCACCAAGTTAACCCACCCATAAAATATGTACATATTTCGTATATCTATTTGTGTAGATTGATACGTATAAAACTATTTTGCCTAGTGCTTGATTTTCACATAGAAGATCCCATAAATTGTAAAATTATTCGATCTTGTAAAAAGCCGGCAACGCATTCTTTATTACGTTTTAAGCAAGTAAGCGGGGCTTATTAATTGCTTACTATAAATTAACTATTAGAATGATACCACCAAGTGATCTGTCTGCTCGTTTTCTGCCTTAAGCTATAAAAACAATTGTGAATATATTTATATTTAATATATTAAATGTTTGGGCATACATCCATAGACTGTAAATATTTTTGCTCGGTGTGTGAATCCAACTTGCGGAATGGAATGCAGAATCCGATCGTTCGCCGCGCCAACACGCTGTGGAAATGTGTTTTAAAAATAAAATACTCAACTTTAATACTCGAACATCCTGTATAGCTATATTTTACATTTTAAATTACATAGAAACAAAATATCGGGTCGTTGTCAGTTTTGTAGCTTACAAATTTAAGTATTTTAAAATATATTTTTAAAAAGTATCTTTTTCCATAGATGTCAAAACACATAATGATACGGTGAATATCTGACATATCGTATTCCTGTATGAGCCTTTTGAACATCATTGACAACATGCCTTTTAATTAAGATGGGATGGAGAGGAGTTTTTTTTGTTGTAAAATCAATGGAGTCTCCCATCATGAATACCGGGTTATTCAATATGTATTTATTATTATTTCATAACAAAAAAAGAATTTCCGGAGCAGAAAGAGGTTCGATCACACAATAAAATCATGAAAAAAGAAAAATATGTCATCAGGATCTAATTAGATCAATTTGTTTAAAACTCAGTTAACAACTGTTAAAAAAAATCTAATTTTAAATAAAATAATCTGTGAATTTTTCAATAAAAAAACGTATGAACTTAGTCAACAAAATACGATATGGTTGCCATCCACAGCTCTACGCAACTCTCTGTTCTAATATATGAAATTAAGACGTCTCGAGACACGTTACAGGGGCGTATTTCATTTTAAAGAATTAAGTACCTCTCCTGTGGCGACCCTGGTAATAAAGACTTTTTGGTAAGATGTCTTTACGCCGCAGCCTTGAAATTGCTTAATGAAATATGTATCGCTAAAGTATGAGAACAGAGGATTCCACTCCACAAAATTGGTTTTTCAACTTTTGACTGTTCGAATTTGAAATGTTTCTGTTTTTTCCTTTGTTTTTTCATTGGTGTATCTGAATTTTTGGAGTCAAAAAAGTATTGTTTTGTCAAAATATTCCAAGAGTGATTTTGACGATTGCTGAAAATGAAAATGAAAAATATGGAAAAAACAAAAGAGAATGTTGAAAGGTATATACAGAATATTTAATTCTCAAAATGATCAAACACGCCGAAAGGTAACAAAGAAATTAAAATGGTCAATAAAAAAGAAAATATGCAATCAAAATAAATTAAACCGAACAACAGAAAATTCTCAAATATTAATTTGTAAATCTACAACTACAATAAAAAACTTACGTTCTCTGAAAGACAAATTAGTCCACATTTTCAGGACTCATCTAGATGGTAAAATTCTTTCATTCATCTTGGTTGTGAATTACATTTTTAATTTTTTGTTTCTTTATAAAGTTGTGGGCACACGCTTAGCCGGTTTCAAGTTAACGCTTTCAAAGCTGCGACGAAATGATGAGTATCCCAGATAAGGACGGTTGGAGCTCGGTTTTATCCTTGTGTTCCTATTTTAAATGCTTTCGAGTTTTTTTTTTATTTCTGTGGTAATCTGGATGGGGATGAAAAATATTTAGAGAAACACGCGACAAATTTTGTAACGAGAGCGAGAAAATATGCTTCGAGTATAATAAATTTCTAAATAAATCTTAAGTTATATTAATGATTTAGTTAAGTAAGATTTTTTGTGATATTTCGAGGCTTATTTTCTTTTCTACAAGCAATAGTTGTTGGTATAAATTAGTAGTGTACTCTTATACACATATATATTATTAAATTAGCGACCCGCCCCGTTAAAAAACTTAGTGAATTTTTTGTTAGGGGGAAATTACCAATCACTCATTATTTCGAGAATAGCTCCCTCACGCGCTCCGCCCCCTTTTTTGTATAACTGCTTCGCAGAAGAAGGAGTTCCCAGTTCATGACGCACCATGGCTTCATGGCCTCGACTAAGGCCAGGCGCAAGAGGTCGCCGCCGATCATTTAAGCATCCATAGGGATATAGTGACAGAGAAAGCGACTTTGTTTTATACTATGTTATAATAAAAATTGTATTAAAACTTTAGTGTCGGAAATGAGACCAAAGCAACTAAAACCCATTCTGTTCAAGTATATACAGGATATGTGGGAGAGTAAACATTGAGTTATGATTAACAATCAACTGTAAAGACAATACAATCTACTTTGTAGTTAAAAAATAATTCATAATCAGTCACCAGCAGTGTGATTCTGTAAGACTTCATTCTAAACTTCGAATCTGAATCCGCCGTGAGTAGTAGTACACTAGCGCTACACTTGCGAGTTGAACTAAATTGACAGCATCATTTTGAAAGATAAAGTATGAAATGACGTTAAAAGTGGCATTCTAAAATTTAATTTCTCCGTCACTTCGACGCTCACTTCGCATTCGAACACGATTCAAAATCAAACAAATTTTATAGAATCGACGTGCAGAACTGTCATATAAATTATAATTAAATAAATAAATGTAAATATTACTGACATTATACCACTAACAAAATCAAACCGATCTTAATATACATCACGACAATACCACAAAGAATACCAGCAGTATTGTCCAAATGCAACATTTTCTTTGAAAATAATGGAGACTGAGATTTCTTTGACAATACTTAAGAAACAGTACAATGAAAATAATGAGAATGGAACCAGCGTTCAGTGCAGTTAGTATTGCATCGACGGCGCAACATTAACATTATTCATAAGATATTTATGTTGTATGAATGTTCTGACGTTTCTTATATCATTAAACTCGGTTGAAGTGTCATTAAGAGATAATAATCATTATTTTTCTGAGGTAAATGTGGAAGAGCCATCTCTCGATAGAAATGGTCAAAGTCAAAGTCAAAATCATTTATTTCAACTAAACCATAAATAGTTACTTTTGAAACGTCAAAATAGAAAAGTAGTCTGTCAGTCTGTTCGTCAGTGAAGCTAGGTGCTCATTCTACGAGTATATTTCAATGGGTCGGCTCGACCGGAGTGATATCACGGCCTCACAGAAAACTGGCGTGATACACTATGACGTGTGAGTTAGATTACCCCTCCGGTAACCTATAAAACCTCTTATCCCCATAATGCTTGCTACGCCTTAGCAACTCATCTGATGTTGTTGGTGTCCTTACCATCAGGAAATCCGTCTGATCGTTTGACGGTTTATTGTATTACAAAAAAAAAGATGCGGGCGGAAAACGAGCTGACTGTTCAAAAAATGGTAAGCAATAAGCACGACTCGTGGACAACACCATAGCACCTTATACGCAAGCATTGTCTTTTCCACGAAGTGCTGATATCACTCCGGTCGAGGGAGCCTTTTTATTCCGAAGCATACCATAGTATAGGGTGATCTATACTAATATTATAAAGAGATAAAATTTGTTTGACTTTTTCCGAGTTATATGTACTTTCTATGATTACCTATTTAGACACCACTGACATACGGTGAAGGTTAATTATAAGTTTGTAATCGCCAACCCGCATTGAGCAAGCGTGGTGATTAATGCTCTAAACTTCTCCGTATGAGAAGAGGCCTTTGCTCAGCAGTGGGCACTTATAGGCTGATGATGATGATGACGAAAATTTGTAAGTTTGTATGTTTGTAAGTTTGTATGTAGGGGGTAATCTTTGGAACCGATGGTCGGATTGCCAAAATTCTTTCACTGATGATGATTCTTTCACTGATATCTACAATGTTCCCGAGTGCTACAGGCTATAAAACATCACGATACGATCAAATGGAGCTTAGCAGCGGGTGAAACTGTGCGAGAGTAGCTAGTATACTATAAAATAGTGGAACAATTTCAAAGTCATACTAGTATAATCCATTGCACGAGCCAGTTTATTTCTTAATTATTATGAAATTTTTCACACGAATAGATTCGCTATAGTCACCATGCAGGAGATCCGGTGATCCGAGTTAGTTGTGAATTGAAGCATAGGTTAATTCGAAACGCTTTAAGGTGATGAACCCATTATTATAAATTATAATACAATTAATCTTATAAAAATTAAGATTTTTAACATTATTTTATATTTCAATTGAAAAATATATATTGTTATTTTCTGAAGCATCAAATTATTACGTGTTTATTTTTATACTGGAAAAGTTGTGTACACTATAAAAAGATTAAATTAAATATGCTTTATTTTTATCAGCCATTTTAATTAATCCTCGCTCAGAATCATGCAACATATTGTAATTTTAAAACGGGTCCATTGGACCACGGAATGAGTTCATGATAAACTCCGGTGTATTTTATTTATATTATAAATATTTTCATTGAAAAGAGAATATTCTATGGAATTGTAAATAATAAAAATCAGTATTATAAAAGTATGTATATATGTTTCGGTGAATATTAACAAGTCAGCTTATGAAAACAGACATTAATTTGCAAGTACTATAACAATGAGCAAAAACAAATACAAATAAAAACATAGTGTATTCAAGGAACAATTAAAAACAGCAATCAATATTTTATTTTTATTTTAATAATTATATCTACTGCTTTTTCTAGCTATTCTATTATCTATGCTATTCTAGCTAACCAAAAAAAATATAACAAAAGGTTCATCTAAAAATAAAATACAATCGATTAAAATAATGATAGGAAATTCAATTAGTAGTCGGCCTAGAGCTTTGTTATAAAAAAAATTAAGAAAAGGTACATCAAAAAAAAAAAGAGTCGATTAAAATAATCATATGAAATTCACTTAGCAGTCGGCCTAGAGCATGAGCAGGAACGGGGGTATTTCAGTCAGTAAAGTCTGACACTTCCTCTTCACAAAAAAGAAAATAATTAAGCACTCCATAAACGTGACCGCAATAAAAGAAAGAAAAAAGTCTACTATAAAGCATTTGACACAGCAATCGCGAGCACTACAAAAATAAGAAATGAAAATTTAAAAAAATCTACGTAGCGTTCGAATAGTGAACACCGTTTCATTACTGAACGTCTTGGAATTGAAAATACTCGTTGATTTTTTACCTTAGAAGTCTACCGTTGTTTTCCTATGCACTTCTTTTGATATGGACTTTTCTAGTGAATTTGTTTTACTTCGGATTCGTTCGTAGTAGTCTCGTAGTGGCTTCCTACGGCTACGACTATGCTTACGCTTACGACTACGGCTACGGTACACGGAGTGTAACGGCTACGGCTACAAAAAAGTCAAAACTTAAAATAGTTTATTCGTCATTTCGTCGGTTTGAAACGTCAAAGTTTTTTTTTATGTAATAAGTAGGCAAACGAGCAGACGGATTACGTGATGGTAAGCAATCAGCGCCGCCCATGGACACCCGTAACGGAGGAGTTACGAGTGCGTTGCCGACCTTTTAGGGATTAGGGATTTGGAGATTTAGGGATTGAGGAGGGATTGGGGGAGGGGATGGATTGGGCCTCCGGTAACCTCACTCACATGGTGAAACACAACGCTGTGGTTACTTTACGCCGGTTTTCTGTGAGGCCGTGGTATCACTCCGGTTGAGCCGACCCATTCGTGCCGAAGCATGGCTCTGCCACACTTAACTCCACACACAAGTAGAATAAAAATCAGTCTGCTCGTCAGTGAAGCTACGTGCTCGCTCCAAAGTGCAGATTCGATCCATCTTCAACTTCCAACATTCCTAACGGCAACGCTTACAGCTATGCCTTTTTTGCGGTAGTAATATAATTAAATGGCTTCTTTCGTCTTGGGTGAGGTGAGATGGCGTTTCAGAATGTAACTGACTATAAACCAACCCGTTCCTTCTGCTTCTCCGGGGCTGCTGTATATTATTGCACTTGTCCAGTAATCCCGGCTACACCCTTCAGCTACACATACATATATAAGGTGGATATATGATAATTGAATGGTAGATTTTTATGCTTAAATATTTGCTACGTTTAAATCTTTATAACTATATTATGTATTTAAGGATTTTCTTTAATAGATAAACTCTGGTTGAAGAGGAAGGTTTGAATAAAGAAATTAACATGTTTGATGTTAAAAAAAAAACAAAATATAATAAACACAGACATATGGGATTTGCATAAAAATGTCCGTACGTCCATTGCTATGGAGGCAATAAAATCATTTTGTTGACTCAAATGTTTCATCCATTGATTTATAATAACGACCGGTGATAAATCATAAAATATTAGGGCAGAATCTCTTATTTTATAGCTTTATTCATGTTGACGAACGGTTTTAATTAGAAATAATCGTACCAGGTTTATTTTGTTAATATAGGCAATTTTATTTTTTACGAACCTGTGTTTATGAAAGTACATAAAATAAATTAGGTTGATTATGACATTAACGCAAACTTATCAATAAAGATAAATTTTAATGACTTTTATTTACATTGGACAAAATAATACAGATTTTTTTATAGAGAAAGCGTACCCTCACATTAGGATTTTCTCATGTGTCGTGGGTGCGGTTACAAACATACAATTTCACATGCACATGACACCAAGACCGGAACAACAGTTTGTGGATCACACAATGAGTTGTTCCGTGCGGGAATCGAACCCGTGACTCGTTATAGGGCAGCCAGTTGCCCAGCCACCGCACCAACCGTGCAGACTGGCAGAATTTCTTATTTAGTGTCTGAAATTATTTAATTTATGTACCGAATATTATTTTTTATAGAAATAGTAGGCAAACGAACAGGCGGGTCACCTGATGGCAAGCGATCAATGCCGTCCGTGGAAGCCCGCAACACCAAACCAGTCAAATTGCATTTCACGTCTTTTATAAAAGAGTAGGTACGCTCTTTTAATGGATGTTTGAAAGTCAAGCAAAATGAATAAAAAACGTTTTATTTCATGAAAATAAAATAATCCAACGACATTTAATTATAATAAGCTAAATGTTGTATCAAACTACCTAGAAACCCCATACTTCCAAAATAATATTATAAATGCAAAAGTAACTCTGTATGTCTGTCATTTCTTCACGCCTAAACTACTGAACCTATTTGTGTGAAATTTGAAACAGACATAGTTTGGAACTCGTTAAAGTATATAGGATACTTTTTAAACCAAAAATCTGCAGGAAGTCACTATTCCAAAATGTTAGTAAACAAATAAAATGTTTTTTTCTATATATCTTCTGTTAAATAGGACATAGATATTCGACGACGCCATTAAAAAAAAATCACGTAACTTAAATATCAACCCTGTCAACAAAACATTAACTTGCAAATTACAAAATCACTTCCCTAATTCCGGAACATTGGTACACAATAACTTCTAGGCACAGCTGCTTTCACAACAAACGCGGAACCCAAATTGCATCAGCAAATCAAACAGGTCCAATATCCTTTATTAATTCTCAACCGTGCCAAGAATGTGTTACTTATTGCGAAGACAACTTACAATAGTAGTACTATAACGAAATCTTTGGCCTGCTTCCAAATCAGTTAATGCTTGATAAGCTTGGGTTAATTTAGCTTTGTTTCCAGATTATTTCCAGGCGATTGTGGGCGTTCTGAATCGGGTACAATGTTTGAGAATTAAAAACAGTGTAAGAGTTACAACTAGGCGTAATCCTAGTAACGTAGAAATGTTTAGAAACACAAAATTAGAACTTACTACGTATTTAAGAAGACACATATTTGCTATTAATTGATTTATTTAAAAAAAAATTACCAAGATGCAATTGTACGTATGAATATTCAATTTTCATGCCATAGGTATTGATTGTCACAGTCCACCATTTTATTAATTAGTATTTTTGTGCTACGTTGATTAGACGTGAAAACATCAAAGGTTCAATATCCTTTGATGTTTTGGGTATCAAAATTTTATGTTTGTAATTTGTTTTTAAATTGATCGGCAAATGAGCAGTGGTATTACCTGATGGTAAGCAATCAGCGCCGCCCATAGACACCTACAACAGAGAAGTTGCGAATGCGTTGCCGAACATTTGGGGATAAGGGATTTTGAGATTTAGGGATTAGGGGAAGGATTGTGCCTCTGGCCTCACTCACACGGCGAAACACAATGCTGTGGTTGTTTCACGCCGGTTTTCTGTAAGGCCGTGGTGCCACTCCGGTCGAGCCGACCCATTCGTGCCGAAGTATGGCTCTCCTACACTAATCACCCATCCCATACTTACATATCAAAAACAAAACTTCATAATTCTCCAAAAAATAAATTTGACTGGCTTATAAATTAATAATAATAAATTATCAAGTTTCCATTCGGAACGGTCACTGACTTTTATGTTTGACCGCGGGTTTTGCTAAATTTTGTTAATGGGCTCTTGGGATGCCTCGATTGTAAACTCACACCGTTGTAATACGAAACTTATTTATTTAATCTCCTTGCTATTATAATAATTGAACGAAGGCGTATATGATATATGTTTAAATACGTTACGTACTAATTACTTCGTTGAAACCACAAATAATGAAATTATACGTAGACTTTGATAATTAATGATTGTGTAAACAAATCCTTTAATACAAAGGTATTATTGTATAGTTGAATGAGAATCTAAAGGAGAAAATAGACAACATGGAAATTGGTAAAAAAGGCATATTTTTATGGCTCAAAATTAAACTTTAGCAATGATGAAGTTCTGGTATCATAATTATCACAAGTTCATTCATTATGTAAGATGAGAGATAAAATCAATTTTAATAACTACGTTATTATTCAGACTGAGACACAACATTTTAAAGAAGATACATTTAACATAAAATCCATCACCACAACTATAGCATTTATAACTGAAAAACATCTGTAACCAAGCCTCATAGTCCCAGACAAAGCCGCGGTCGCAGTACTATGGATTTAATCCCTCGGTTTGTTAGGAGCATCGTTAAACCAGATTTATTATCCAGGTGAAGTATTAGTAGCTGGCAGACGCAGCTAAGGATTTTAAGGAATAAGTTCAAGTGGACTTGTTACGAGTGCTTCATGAAAATCTCCAACTTTTTACAGAAGAAACGACTCGAAAAATTATGATTTAATGTAAGCTGTAGCTTCGTTTTGTTGTGGTTTGAAACAGTCATATTTATTTTCTTTAGTAGGTTTTGCTTTTAATGTCGTAATCTTTAAAATGATTTTGTTCAAAACAGTTTAGTTGCTAGTTTTGCTTTATAATACTTTAGTTTTTTGTAATTTAAATAAATATGTATCATTAAATATATGTGCATATTGAATTAGAATTAAAGTTCCAACGAAATCGACCAACTAAACATTCGAATATAATTATGGCTAGCGAGATACTGATAAGGTCATTGGTAAAAATGCAGACTAATTTCATACTACATTGTGTTACACAATACACAAAAAAGTTTATCGTCATTGTTCCACAAAAAAATATAAAAAAGCAAAATCTATTAACCTATTTCAATTTAAAAATCGAACGATGTATAAACAAAAAAATGCTTTCATTTCATAGAACAAAAACGAAACAAAAACATTCGTACAAATTTTAGCAAGCAAACAGTAAGCAATTGAAAATAGAAACGCTATGTTTACGAGTGAAAAAAATGAAGAATACAGTTCAGAGACGGTTATTCATAATCTTCAGTAAATATTCAAAGATGAGTATAAAAAAAATCATGGCTCACTGATTCACAATGGCCGTTCGAGGTCCTTTGTGAAATGTCAAGTAATCTTGTAGCTTTTATTTTATCTGTACTTACTTTTGAATTTTATTCGAACGAGTGGAATTGTTGTGACCTCTTTTATAGTATCTTTAATGAGTTATTTTGTTTGGATAGTGCTTGGTCATTTTAATTATTTTTCCAAATGCTTGATTAGAATTCTAGAATGATATTAGGTAATGAATCAGACTTATTTCCAATGCATAATAATTTCATTAATCCAGTGTCATAAAACTTTCGTACTACAGTGTGGGAGAGCTATGCTTAGGCACGGATGGGCCGGCTCGACTGGAGTGATCCTACTCCTGTCATCACAGAAAAGCGGCGTGAAGCAACATTAGCGTTGTGTATCGCCGTGCGAGTGAGGTAATCGGAGGTCTCTGAGGTAATAGGATCCTCATTCGTCAAATCCCCTATTCTTAAATCCCTTACAACCCACAAGCGGTCGGCAACGTACTTCTAGTAACTCGTTTGGTATTACGAATGTCCATGGGCGGCACTGATTGCTAACCACCAGGTAATATGTCTGCTCGTTTGCTGACCTATGTCATAAAAAAATCAAACCACAGCTTTGCTTAGAATCCAATGTAATAAAGTTCTCGTACTACTAATATCACAGAAAATGAAAAAAAAAACTTACTCAAGTAAAGCTTGATTGTATTCTAGAGATAATGGATACTTTGTCGACCAGCGACACAGACTACATTTATTAAAAGTAATTTGATTTCATCAACTGCGTGGGAGATATGTTGCATAGGAATGAGCACAAGGACTGCAAAACTCCTACGCTTTTGTTTCTCTTACGTCAAACGGTTAGTTTTAAGAGATTACGTTTCGGCGTCATGGTCAGTGGATTTTCCATACATTCTATAAGTATACATAATTCGTACTTTGAATTGGGACAAACAATAGTTTCCTCTAAAGTTTTGGTGACCCGATTGCAACTCTTAAGTTGATTGGTAATAGTTTCCACTCTCTTGGATAGTCTCGACCATTTCGGTTGCAAAAGTTTTATATTTTAACGTAATTTTGATAAAGAACCTTATGATAAGTGTGGGAAAGCCATGCTTCGGCACGAATGGGTGAAAATCGGCGTGAAACAACCACAGCTTTAAGATTCGCCGTGTGTGTGAGATTACCGGTGATCCAATCCTTCCCCACCCCCAATCCTTAAATCTCAAAATCCCTGATGCCTAAAAGGTCGCAACGCACTCGTTATTCATCTGATGCGGGTGTCCATGGGCGGCGCTGATTGCTTACCATCAGGTAATCCGTCTGCCAGTTTGCAGATCTATAACATAAAAAAAAAATGATAATAGCGTATGACTGTTGTTACCTTTCTCTCAGTTAGCAGCCTCGCTCATGGTGAAGACCTTTATTTATCTGGGCGATAAATCCAGCTGATGACGGCAAAGAAAAAGTGATTACTAAACTCTAAAACTAACTAGTAATCGAAATACGTAAGTTTTTTATGTCAATCGTAAATGTACTTTAAGTATATTGACCACAAATGTCAGAATAGTTTAAATAAGTAAACGTGTTCTTTTTATGATTTAATCAGGTATATAAAACTATTCTCGAGGCGAGTATCATAATATTTATGGGCTGTCTCAAATGCAAGCGTTGGACGTTTTTAATATCATTCGGTATTGCATGCCAGCGTAATGTCTTATAAAATTATTATTGTACTCGTAAATTGTAAAGTGATACTTTATTAAAATATCCTTTGTGACGTTCTGAGCAATTTTGCCGTGAATATTTTTATTTGCTTCTCTAGGTATTTTTGGAAATTTATTGGTGTACTTATTACTGTTATAATAATATGAGAATTGAAATAAATGTTATACCTATTATTGTATATAAATTCAAATTTATGTTCATGACTCAGTAATATTTTTAGTAATATTTTTTGCAAAAATGAGAAATAAAAGTGCGATTGAAATGAAAAATATATTTATAAGTTAATTGCAATAATTTAGCTTTTGTCAATTAATAAAAAAAAAATATAATGTAATGAAAGATGCAGTCTACTACACATTTAGCTGATCGCTACAAACCGTGATAAATTTTATTGCAATAAGAAACCAAATTCAACGAAACAAACATTGCCTCTTAATCGAAATCAAAAGATTTTTCTATCTTTTTAATTTCACTTTTGCTTCCAAATACGGCTGAACTCGGAAACGCACTCGTAACTCCTCCATTGGCGTACTATCAGGTAATCCATCTGCTCGTTTGCCGTATGACATAAAAAAGCAATTGGCATCATTCGTGGATGTATGCAAAATCAAAAGAGTCGTAAGCACGCTGCCGGCCTTCTGGGACTAGTGACTTAAGGATTGGTTGATCTAAGAATTAGAGATAGGGGAGGGGAAAACGGTAACCTTATTCACATGACAAAACAAAGCTATGGTTTTTAAATGACATTATTTAATGAGGCCTTGGTTTCACTCTTATTTGTACCGAAGCTTGCCTCTCCCAAACTTACACATATATCTAGCATATACGTATATTTCGAGGTCCTTATTCAACTATCCACGTGGCAGGAGTTGATTTATTTTCCACACAAAGACCGTGACTTTCGGACACGTCCCGTTGTCGACACTGATGCGGATGAACTTTTTGATGCGCCATTTTTTATTTCTCTTTGAGTGACAATGGGACGCTGCTGTTACATAAAAGACCAAAGCTATATTGATTGTAGTTTTATATTGTTAGCCATCAACAAAGAGTTAATTCTAGTGAGGAATTGATACTGCATTGTGGTTAATCTGGCAGATAACTTAAAAGGCAAGTAAGCTCGCATTTTAATCTTTTTGCGATAAATTTTATTTGTCGAGTACATTTTTTTATGTGATCGGACGGAAAAAGAGCTCTCAGATTGCCTGGTATACAATGGATAATACGTGGAAAACTTTAAAGGAGACAAGTTTTTATATTATATTCAGTTAATAATAATTAATCAAAGGAATGAGTTCATAGAAAGCAGGTATTATTAACTATCTAAATTATATTTATAAATTGCAAGGGAAGAAACAACCCTAAAGGTTTAATTATGAAAGACACGAGAGTAATGGTAACAATTATACATTTTTGAAGACACGGAAGATATTCTCTCGACAAAAGCAACACTATTCAATAATTTTCTTCTTTGAATACAAAGTGTTGATGCGGAAGATCACAAATCAAGGTTTTATCGCGAAAAGCCGGTGCATGGAACTATGTATCGAAGAGTATCATCGATACAGTGCCAGATGCGATTTACTGCTGTTAATGGTATAAATGTACTGGAAGCGACAGGGTTGAGTTTTATTTTTAATGACTCAAGATATAAGTCTGCATTTCTGTTTCTTTGAATAAATATTAGTATTACACCTGTTCTCGCATAATCGAACAAACTGAATAATAACAAAAACAACTTAATAATCTCACATAATCAAACCAAACAATCTGTACGTGAAACTGGTGTAAAAAGAGTAACCATTGGAAATTCTTGCTCGTTCTTCTCCATTGGAATCAACACTTCGGAAGGAGCAAAGAGCTTCACTAAAAGGACTGACCGACAGACAGACAATTTTTATCTTTAAGCTTTGTTTGACATTACCAAGTTCCTGCATTGTTCCTGTATTCTTATTGAAGTGTTTCTGATTGAAATAAATTATTTTTAGTTTTGACTTTTTGCATACGTTTTGTACAATTGTTTTTTCAAAACGTTTCCATGTGTTAGAACAAATAATAACATTGACTCTACGATATTTTAGGACGGTAATCAGAAAGTTTTGAGTACGTTACTGGCCTTCTGGAGAACTTGGGGATTTGAAGATAAAGATTGAGCTTACTTGTATCTCACCCACACGGAGATAACATCAAATCCCTAAAATAGGTCGGAAAAGTGATGTTTCAGCGTACAAGAAGTTATTATTTATTTCAGCAACATATTATTGTGCATCATGTTATAGTCAATTGTCGGTTCTAGTGCCAATATTTTCCTATTCACCGCTCCTACTGCTGTCATTTAAGGCTAGAATAAAAGATAACTACAGATCCACATATTGGTCGTATACACGGAGAGCGAATGATTTCAGTTTCATGCCATATTTTATGGACAAGACTCGTAACTATATTTCCTTTTATTCATAAAGTGTATATTGAAATAGGATTCACATGAGACAGTCGAGTTTATTATTGTATCGGGTCGATGTATTTGTATATATTATTCTATAAATAAAGAAAAAATAATATGTGGATATGAACACATTATAAGACAGATTTGATTCATGCAACGTGTGGTGGCTGAGCAACTGACTGCCACGCAACATGTCGCGGGTTTGAGTCCCGCAAGGAACAACAGTTCGTGTGATCCACCAATTTTTGTTCCGGGTCTGAGTGTGATGTGTATGTGAAATTGTATGTTTGTAAATGCACCCACGGCACAGGAGATAATCCTAGCATGGGGCAACGTTTCTTTTTTTTTTAATGTAATTGTCTGAAGAACTGATGATCGTTAGAGTAGACGTGTTTTGAATTGGTAACTGTTTCTAGGCAAACGTGGAGAAGAGCGCCTTCAAAATAGGTGGAGTGAGTAGAAATCTACAGGGCAGTTGGCAGTGATTTGATGCGTTGAGCTGAAAATTGACCTCTTTGGCGTGCCTTTAGAGAGGCCTATATCGACGATGACGATGGCGAATCAAACAACAAATGCTAATGCAGTTTCAGGATTCTATTCGTTGATATGTTTTAACATGCTTTTCGGAAAACTATACAAATAAACTGATTGTAATCCACAAGAAACTTAAATAGTTAAGGTAGCTGTACATGATTGAAAGAAAAACGTGTTGACTGTAAACATTTATTTATTTTTGATCTCAACCACACGTATCTTATTAATCCTTATTTTTAAAATAAACTGGGTATTATTTGAGTTCAGCTAAATAAAATAGCACCGCTTCACGCTTATAAGTAGAAACACAAAACCTCCACCTATACTCGTACACACTCGTACATTCCCTATTTCTATTCACGAAGCGTATTTACTAAACATATTACCTCACACCATAAATCTATATGACGTATCCACATTCAATAAGCCCAACGCTGAACAAATGTTCCTTGAACTTTGTTTAACTTTTAGAACCGGATAAGCCTACGTCGATAGGTAAACTTTACTGTTAAACATACTTTAGCATTAAACTGAAAGCCGACAGAATGAGTTGACTAGTTTCTATACACCTTACAAACCTTTGTTCGTGTTTTTAGTTGAAGAAAGAGCAATTAATATGTTACACGCTATTAATTAAAAGCGACTAGCTCCGGCTTCACATGCTGATACTAAGTTTACTGATACTAAATTTCTCTACTATTAAATAGTTATTATAATACAAACGTGTAATCCTTCCTTTTCAATCACTGTATGTAATAAAAAAGGACATCTTTGCGTAGTTTTCGTACAAAGGGATATACATATGTATGGACATAGAAAGCGACTTTGTTTTGTACTATGAAGTGATTAGGCTATTTGTATCCTGTTATGGTATCGTGGAAGTTAAGAGCCAGCTTTTTATGTACGAAGGTACGGGTTCGAAACTTGACAAGTAGCAATGTAACTTTCAAAGTTTATGTAGACACAACTGACAAACGGTGAAAGAAAACGTCGCGAGGAAACCTGAACAATTACCGTCGCCGTATGAGTCCTGTTTTTCCTGAAATATGTTGCAGAAATATCTGTTATTTATCTGGTATACGCTCACAGCATTGATATTGTTAATATCTTTCATGTCTGATTGGACAGTTCATGTTAACGAATGCTTTACAAATAAATTTCTCTCTTTCCTTGTAATTGTAGAACTGTGGAAAAAAAGCAGATTTTTTTTCAATTATAATGTAATATTTTTAACTACTCATGATCAACGGTAGGTAGTGTTCAAAGGTGTCTGGCCTTTTCAAAATACCGTCTGTAAATTTAGCTCCACGCTCTTAATAAAAGTTCCTAGTTTCAAATACAATATTATTTTAACTAGCAACTAAAATCTTATGATTCGACGAGCATCGAAACCCAAGAATCAAAGTCTAAAGGCAGTACCATCGTTGAATTCGCATCGCATTAGTTTCAAGGCTAGATAATTCGATTATTTGCAATTCGCCTGATATAAGGTTATTCTATTGGAAAATCGACTTTATGCGGTGTTGGTAAGCGATCTCCAAATATTTCCACATCAACGCACATTATGTATATTGTATTTATTTTTGTCATAATAATATATTATAGAAAATGAAGCGTTTTTAACGAATTTTTCGGCATACATAACAATTTTGTGTTCTCTCATTCTTGGGATTTTTTGGGCTACTTGAGTTTAGGAATATTATTATGTTTTCAAAATGTAAACACATAGTATATGTTGTTAGGGCATAAAATACCGCAGCCCTGGCCTGGAGTAGGAGAAGGAACTGGTTGGTATTCAGTCAGTAAGAGTCTGACACCTTTTTATGTTATAGATCGACAAACGACAAGACAGATTCGTTGATACATTTGGCGCCGCCCAAGTACACCCGCAACACCAAAGGTGTTGTGAATGTGTTACCGGCCTTTTGAGGATTAGGATTGTGGAGATTTATGAATAAGAAAGGAATGGGGAAACGGAAAGATTGAGCCTCAGGTAGCCTCAGGAAACACAACGCTATGATTGTTTTATGACGGTTTTCTGTGAGACCTTGGAATCACTCCAGTTGAACACGTCCACGCTTAACTAAAACATCCTTACGTCCCACCCAGGATAGGAGTAGGAATAGAAAGATAAAACAAAATTATTACGTAGATGATTGATTACATCTGGACAAGCAAGTTAGTAGTTTTAAATAAAATAATAAACACACACACACAGCTTTTCAAACATTTAACTTTTTACTACTCGGTTGGCGCAGTGTCTGAGCAAGTGGATAATCTACAAACATCTCTTTGTGTAATTCACAAACTGTTGTTTTAAATCTAGATGTAATGTGTATGTTTGTAAACGCAATCAGGACATAGAAGAATTTAAATCTTTAGTTCTTTGTCTACAGTTGTAACAAAGTTAATAATTGGTTTGTGATATTGTTCTGCGCTTATATTTTCTTTTGTTTTTAGTTACACTTTAATCTTGAAAGTATAAAAACTATGTGTATAAATTACTATCTTCCGCCCGGAGCTCCACTCGCGAGGTACATATGTTGATAAAAATTAATGTCTATGTTTTAATGCAATTTCACCTATCTGCATACCAAATTTCTAACAATTCTGTTCAGCTGTTTTTACGTGAAAGATTAAAAAACATTCTTCCATACATTCTCACAAAGTTTCACAACTTACTAATATTATAAATGGCGAAAGTTACGATGTTTGGATGTTTGTAACTCAATCACGCCAAAATTACTGAACGGATCTTGTTGAAATTTGGCACAGACATAAGATACACTCCGGAATAGGACATAGGATACTTTTTTTCATCATACCACGTGGTCAAAGCCGCGGGTTTATAATATTGGAAGAATAGTGTCGAAATGTTTATTTTAAAATGTTATTACTAAATTAAAGATAGATTCAAAATGCAAGTCATAACAGAATATAGATTATTGTATTTATATCAGTTTTTTATGATACCAAGAATATTGTTCAATGTAATATTCTCAGAAAAGTCCAATTCGAGTATTGATTTCAGCTCAGTTGTTACAGTAGAGCAACAGACTTGTGTTAAAATAAAATATTTTGACTGTTTACTGCAATATATCATAGTTTTATTTATAAGTATAACAACATCACTATATTTTATTGAACAGAGTCGCTTTTTCTGTCCCTATATCATATAAATCCATATGTATGCTTAAGTCTTTAAAACTACGCAACGGATTTTGGATAATAATATTATGTTATTTCCATTATTTAATGAATGTCATTAAGTTGTGGAATAAAACTGTTTACAAAGTCAACCTGCCTAATCTGTTACTTTGTAGTTATTTAGTATTAACTTCTTTTAAATCAGTAGTAAAATGTAAGAATTATTTTTTCTGTGGTAATTTGAATTTGCACGGTAAAAATTAAAAAAATTTTGTAATTTGAGTTATTTTTTTTTAAATATATTATTATTTCTCTCCGGTCGATAAAAATCGTACAAAACTCATCAAAACAAGTATTGAATTTATTTAATTTTTAAACCTACCAATTTCAACCCAATTAACCAAGTTCATGATGTTTTTGTAACAAACTTAATGCACATGTTTTTCGACAAGTTATATGAAAAAAAAAGACATTTCCTAAGTTCAAAATAAATTGCGACAATGTTCTTGTTAATCTTCAAACTGGTTTCCCGTATTATGACGTCACAAAAGTGTCTAGAACATTCTTATCGCCTTATCTTCTGTTAAAATTGTGGGTGAACTAAATGGAGTTAACACTGGGTTGATGATCTCTGTTGACGGTAAGGCCACTGTCTTTGTTTTATGGTTTATTCAAGCTGTCATGTGAATTTGGGAAGAAAGAGATTTTAGTTTTTGTGTAATTAAAAGCTATTATTTAATGTGACTACGAAAATGTCAGGTATACATTTTTGACATAATTTTGTAGTGTTTACACTAGTTAAATTAATTTGATAGAATATTTTGATTTGTCTTTCGAACGAGTACCTAGCTTCACAAAGGAACTGACTGACATACCATATTCTATTTTAACGTATTTAAAGTTTAAGTTGGAATAAATGATTTTGACTATCGCTTTGACTCTGTCTTTCTTAAGTGCTTGTAAATTAGAGATGGTATGTTAGTTATAAATGAGTCTATACTACCTTAACTTTTTTTTAAATATGATACAGGTCTATGGATCATAGGCACATAGATCCCCAGGCTTATAAATGCCAGCTATTTAAAGGTGACCACACTCTTCTCTTTTTTTTCTGATCTTAAGATAATATTTATTTTAAATTAACTCTAAAAACAATATTTTATAAAATAAAAGCTACAATAAAAGCTGTTTGCTGTAATATCCGAGATCTCACCGCATGCTTCACATGCTTGCGATATATTTTCGTTTCGTTTCTGTCTCAAATGTTCCTCGTGCCACGTGTACCGGACGTGAGAGGCAGATGTGTTCACAGTCCGCCAGTCCCGTCTTCCCGACTCAGTCTCGGATTTTTGTTCTGATTTTACAACAATAGTACTACAGGATCTGCATTTAAGAGGCTCCAAGTTTCATACTGTTTATTTGTTTGTTTTTAAGCTGCCTGAGAACCTTTTATTTTGTTTCGTATAAAATAAGCATGCACACGTTTTTACTTATATATGAAAAATATTCAATTAAAATAAAAATCAGATTCAACTTTTTTTGCGAGAATTACAAATATGGAAAAAAAAAATTTTTTGATTTCAATCTTGTTGTGTTGTGACCCTTATTGATGTACAATGCTTACTTAACGCTTTGGATAAGAAAAACGAGTTCGTATGTCTAAAATAAACTAAAGCTACCTAACTTAAAGGACTAAAATCATTAAGCAAATCAACGTAGTGCATCACAAACCTAACTGCCTCATTGACGTAAGCTAAATTAGAAACGCGAAAACAGCTTCAACGCGTTACGTGGCGACAAAACTGGTAATGTAATCTGAATACATAGCACTTACTGACCGGGGTTAAGGTTTACCCTGAATATTGTATTACGGATTACTCTAACCCTTAGTCCTTCAAGGGGAAACAGGTTTTATGTAATTTGTTCTCGTGTTTTTCTTTCGACTCACACTAATATTGCAAATGGGATACTTCGTTTGGACCAAAATAGTAGTACATTAGCTACGTCAGAGATTTTCTGATGCTGTCTTTGGTTGTGGGGATTATAAGATTTTGTGACGGATTCTTGGAAGGAATTATGTTTCGGCGCTTAATAATTAATGGATCGTGTAGGTAGATTATGTATTTACTAGAATAAAAGCTTTTTTGACTGTGTAATTGCAAATGTGACTGCCAAGTGGGGAGTTTTGGTTTGATTTATGGATTGGAATAAGCTCTTTTGGTTTTTTGAAAACGCCTTATTGAGGATCAAGAGGAGTGATGTTATGAATTTAATAACAAATGTCTTTTGGCGAGATGACTTATACACAAACACTGCTTTATATTACTATTTAAGAATGGGTCTTCCAATGAATTCATTAGGAGACCATCTGATTAAAATAATTAATCTAGGAAAATTTATACAAATTTTTGTACTGTCCGCTCACCCGATAACAATAGTTAAACTTAATATTAATATCGCAAAACATAATTACAAACTCTGTCCCTAATTCCATAAATACTTCAAACATTTTACCCATCCCCTGCCTAAGCGACGAACGTAGTTAATCCCGCAACTATAGCAACACGCCACGAACACGCTAATTCTATCATATAAAATTAATTTCTATTACGCTTCCATACATTTATAATATAATTATGAACGTTAATATTAGCACTTTCATGAAATTATAGGGCTTGTTAACAAGATCGCGTTATTCTCGAATCTGGTGTTCTATCCATTTAACGTTGAGCGTGAACGGGTTGCCTCTTGACGATTACGTTGGCAAATGAGGGTTATTTGCGCGTCCTTCATCAATAGTCTTTAATGTTCGAACAATGGAGGTTTGGGATATGTCTTCATGTTAGAGAGAACACAACATAGGTACTAATAGATCGTTATTGGCTTTGTTTTCTATTTGTATTGTGTGTGTGGTTGATTAGTCTAAAGAGAAAAGTCTGAGGTGGTTTTATTACACTATCCGCCACTTTTATTTTTAAACTGGTTTAACTGTAGATTTTTTATGTATGTCATGTCACAAGCAACCAAGCCACTTAACAGTTTCATGTTTTCTTTTTAAATTAATAACAAAGTACGTACCCACGTACTTTGTTAATGTTTAAATACTTTTGAAAAATTATAAAAAAACCATGACACGACTAACGGACTGCTATTCATTCATGTACATAATAAAAAACGAATTATTTATTAACAAAAGTGAGTAAATGAGTTTTATGGTCATGAATTTGTACAAAAAAAGAAATTATTAAATAATTCAAAATTTACGAGGTCCTTCACACTAAAGAATAAACAAAAAAAAATTGCCATTACATAATAATAAACATATATTTATAATCTAATTATTTATCGCCGTATTATCTTTGCGTAGTATCATTCACTAATACAGTCACTGGCACGGCACGACGCATCTCAAAGCGGTGAGATAAGCACGGATAAGCTAAATTAATGCAATGCTTAGGCGAATGACGAGTGTACCGACTGACGGCAACTGAGCTCATGTGGTGTACTATGACAGATATACATATATTTAGATGCTCCATTTATATGTGACCTGGTTTTATGGATAAGAAATATAATAAAGTTAATAGATTATTTTGTAACTGGAGTTCTACGTTGTTTAATGATTTAGCCTGGTTTTAATTTGTAGGTCAAGTATTTTTCCGAGCTTGCGGCTTTTTTTTCACGAGGGAAAATTATCAAATGGCTGCTCTCGCCCAGGTACGGCGAGAGGGAGTGTTTTACTCTTACTGATTAACCCCTGCCTCCCACCTGATCGCGTGGATAGTCTTTCATGCACCTTCTCTTATGCGAGCGCCATTGCTTCGTAGAAAGAGGAGACGGCTATCCAGTTCTTCTCACTCTGCACCATAGTGTCGACTAAGCGGTGGCGAGAGGTCGCTGCCATTGATTACTTCATGAGGACATGACGATCAGGCCAAGCACGGTGGAGGTGTGTCCCCTCCACTGCGTCTTTTGGGTGGTCTTCACAATGACAACACCCTGCCTGCCGTTGCCTCCCACCCGGCCGGGGTTGTGGCTGTAAACAGAAGTACCGTGGCCTTAACCTAAAGCAGGAGATGAAACTGATTGGTTTTAGTCAGTAAGAGTCTGAAATTTTCTCTTGTACTACCCAGGGTGTCTCGTACTACCCATTATTTAGATAATTTTGATGGATTGCTGTGTTTCATAAAACGAAGGAGTCATGCTTACAACTAATACATTCAAAAATTGCGCATGAATTAATCAACGAAAATAATTGACTTGATTTTCTTTGTAAACAGCTCCGGATAGAATTAACATAAAACTTTGACAGTTTCCATTGTTTCTTTTACAAACTTTTTACATAGACGGACTCTTTTAATTAAAATCTTTCTGAAATTTCAACTTCCGTAAGTATTTCCTTAAGTATAATATTTGGACAAATTTTTAAAACCTTATATATCTACCAACATAAATATAGATATATATGAGCGCAATTTTTGAATGTATTAGTTGTAAGCATGACTCCTTCGTTTTATGAAACACAGCAATCCATCAAAATTATCTAAATAATGGGTAGTACGAGACACCCTGGGTAGTACAAGAGAAAATTTCAGACTCTTACTGACTAAAACCAATCAGTTTCATCTCCTGCTTTAGGTTAAGGCCGCGGTACTTCTGTTTACAGCCACAACCCCGGCCGGGTGGGAGGCAACGGCAGGCAGGGTGTTGTCATTGTGAAGACCACCCAAAAGACGCAGTGGAGGGGACACACCTCCACCGTGCTTGGCCTGATCGTCATGTCCTCATGAAGTAATCAATGGCAGCGACCTCTCGCCACCGCTTAGTCGACACTATGGTGCAGAGTGAGAAGAACTGGATAGCCGTCTCCTCTTTCTACGAAGCAATGGCGCTCGCATAAGAGAAGGTGCATGAAAGACTATCCACGCGATCAGGTGGGAGGCAGGGGTTAATCAGTAAGAGTAAAACACTCCCTCTCGCCGTACCTGGGCGAGAGCAGCCATTTGATAATTTTCCCTCGTGAAAAAAAAGCCGCAAGCTCGGAAAAATACTTGACCTACAAATTAAAACCAGGCTAAATCATTAAACAACGTAGAACTCCAGTTACAAAATAATCTATTAACTTTATTATATTTCTTATCCATAAAACCAGGTCACATATAAATGGAGCATCTAAATATATGTATATCTGTCATAGTACACCACATGAGCTCAGTTGCCGTCAGTCGGTACACTCGTCATTCGCCTAAGCATTGCATTAATTTAGCTTATCCGTGCTTATCTCACCGCTTTGAGATGCGTCGTGCCGTGCCAGTGACTGTATTAGTGAATGATACTACGCAAAGATAATACGGCGATAAATAATTAGATTATAAATATATGTTTATTATTATGTAATGGCAATTTTTTTTTTGTTTATTCTTTAGTGTGAAGGACCTCGTAAATTTTGAATTATTTAATAATTTCTTTTTTTGTACAAATTCATGACCATAAAACTCATTTACTCACTTTTGTTAATAAATAATTCGTTTTTTATTATGTACATGAATGAATAGCAGTCCGTTAGTCGTGTCATGGTTTTTTTATAATTTTTCAAAAGTATTTAAACATTAACAAAGTACGTGGGTACGTACTTTGTTATTAATTTAAAAAGAAAACATGAAACTGTTAAGTTGCTTGGTTGCTTGTGACATGACATACATCAAAAATCTACAGTTAAACCAGTTTAAAAATAAAAGTGGCGGACAGTGTAATAAAACCATTGACCTCAAAGTTCTCTCTTTGGACTAATCAACCACACACACAATACAAATAGAAAACAAAGCCAATAACGATCTATTAGTACCTATGTTGTGTTCTCTCTAACATGAAGACATATCCCAAACCTCCATTGTTCGAACATTAAATACTATTGATGAAGGACGTGCAAATAACCCTCATTTGCCAACGTAATCGTCAAGAGGCAACCCGTTCACGCTCAACGTTAAATGGATAGAACACCAGATTCGAGAATAACGCGATCTTGTTAACAAGCCCTATAATTTCATGAAAGTGCTAATATTAACGTTCATAATTATATTATAAATGTATGGAAGCGTAATAGAAATTAATTTTATATGATAGAATTAGCGTGTTCGTGGCGTGTTGCTATAGTTGCGGGATTAACTACGTTCGTCGCTTAGGCAGGGGATGGGTAAAATGTTTGAAGTATTTATGGAATTAGGGACAGAGTTTGTAATTATGTTTTGCGATATTAATATTAAGTTTAACTATTGTTATCGGGTGAGTGGACAGTACAAAAATTTGTATAAATATTCCTAGATTAATTCTTTTAATCAGATGGTCTTCTCATCAATTCATTGGAAGACCCATTCTTAAATAGTAATATAAAGTAGCGTTTATATATAAGTCACCTCGCCAAAAGAAATTTGTACTCAAATTCATAACATCACTCCTCTTGATCCTCAATAAGGAGTTTTCGAAAAACCAAAAGAGCCAATCCATAAATCAAACCAAAACTCCTCACTTGACAGTCACATTTGCAATCACACAGTCAAAAAAGCCCTCATTCTAGTAAATACATAATCTACCTACACGATCCATTAATTATTGAGCGCCGAAACATAATTCCTTCCAAGAATCCGTCACAAAATCTTATAATCCCCACAACCAAAGACAGCATCAGAAAATCTCAGACGTAGCTAATGTACTACTATTTTGGTCCAAACGAAGTATCCCATTTGCAATATTAGTGTGAGTCGAAAGAAAAACACGAGAACAAATTACATAAAACCTGTTTCCCCTTGAAGGACTAAGGGTTAGAGTAATCCGCAATACAATATTCAGGGTAAACCTTAACCCCGGTCAGTAAGTGCTATGTATTCAGATTACATTACCAGTTTTGTCGCCACGTAACGCGTTGAAGCTGTTTTCGCGTTTCTAATTTAGCTTAGGTCAGTGGGACAGTTAGGTTTGTGATGCACTGTGTTGACTTGCTTAATGATTTTAGTTCTTATAGTTAGGTAGCCTTAGTTTATTTTAGACATACGCACTCGTTTTTCTTATTCAAAGCGTTCATCATCATCATCATCAGCCTATAAGTACCCACTGCTGAGCAAAGGCCTCTTCTCATACGGAGACGGTTAGAGCATTAATCACCACGCTTGCTCAATGCGGGTTGGCGATTTCAAACTTATAATTAGAAATTATAAGTCCAGGTTTCCTCACGATGTTTTCCTTCATCGTATGTCAGTGGTGTCTAAATAATCATAGAAAGTATATAGAATATAACTCGGAAAAAGTCACATTGGTACTTGCCAGGTTTCGAACCTACACCCTCATGCATGAGAAGCGGGCTCCGTAACCTCCAGGCCACCACGACTGTCCAAAGCGTTAAGTAAGCATTAATACATCAAGAAGAGTCGCAACACAACAAGATTGACATCGATAAACATTTTTTTTAATTTCCATATGTGTAGTTCTCGCAAAAAAGTTGAGTGTGTTTGCTGTTTTTTTTTGAACTGAATATTTTTCAGATATAAGTAAAAACGTGTGCATGCTTATTTTATACGAAACAAAATATATGATTCTCAGGCAGCTTAAAAACAAACAAATAAACAGTATGAAACTTGGAGCCTCTTAAATTCAGATCCTGTAGTACAATTGTTGTAAAATCAGAACAAAAATCCGAGACTGAGTCGGGAAGACGGGACTGGCGGACTGTGAACACATCTGCCTCTCACGTCCGGTACACGTGGCACGAGGAACATTTGAGACAGAAACGAAACGAAAATATATCGCAAGCATGTGAAGCATGCGGTGAGATCTCGGATATTACAGCAAACAGCTTTTATTGTAGCTTTTATTTTATAAAATATTGTTTTTAGAGTTAATTTAAAATAAATATTATCTTAAGATCAGAAAAAAAAGAGAAGAGTGTGGTCACCTTTAAATAGCTGGCATTTATAAGCCTGGGGATCTGTGTGCCATAGCTAGTACTCCATAGCCCCGTACCATATTTAAAAAAGTTAAGGTAGTACAGACTCATTTATAACTAACATATCATCTCTAATTTACAAGCAATTAAGAAAGACAGAGTCAAAGCGAAAGTCAAAATCATTTATTCCAACTTAAACTTTAAATACGTTAAGTAGTCTAGTTCTAGTCACATTAAACAAAAGCTTTTAATTACACAAAAACTAAAATCTCTTTCTTCCCAAATTCACATGACAGCTTGAATAAACCATAAAACAAAGACAGTGGCCTTATCGTCAACAGAGATCATCAACCCAGTGTTAACTCCATTTAGTTCACCCACAATTTTAACAGAAGATAAGGCGATAAGAATGTTCTAGACACTTTTGTGACGTCATTATACGGGAACTCAGAAGATTAACAAGAACATTGTCGCAATTTATTGTAGGGTTTTTTTTTTCGTTTATTAAACAACAACATTGATACAATCATATTAACCTGTATACCAGCAAAAACCATAAGAGGTTAAGAAATGTTTTATTTTTTTTTTCATATATCTTTTCAAAACATATTATTTGTAAGTAAAAACATCATAAATAAATTTAGTACTAAAAAATTACATGAATTCAATACTTATTCGAAGAATTTTGTACGAATATTATATGCATAATTAACTGACATTTATTGTTTTATATCAAATATCATAGTGAGTTTTTTGCTTGACGTTTCGGCAGGGTAACACCTGCCATGCTGTAACCCTGCCGAAACGTCCGACCGTCAAATCCCGTAAAACATATAAAGTATTAATATGCAACGCAAAAGCTTAAAATTTGTATCATAAAAAAAATGCTGGCTAGTTACATTAAGTACTAGTGATTCGGATGGTTGCATTGATCATACTATTTTATTCCACTACTTAATGACATTCATTAAATAATGGAAAAAATAAATATTATTATACGTACAAACTTTCCTCTTCAATCACTATATTATATTAAAAAATACCCGCATCAAAATCCGTTGCGTAGTTTTAAAGACTTAAGCATAAATAGGGATATTTGATATATGGACAGAGAAAGCGACTCTGTTCACTACAATATAGTGATGTTGTTATACTAATAAATGAAAATATGATAAAATATATTGCAGTAAACAGTCAAAATATTTTATTTTAACACAAGTCTGTTGCTCTACTGTAACACCTGAGCTGAAATCAATACTCGAATTGGACTTTTCTGAGAATATTACATTTAACAATATTCTTGGTATCATAAAAAACTGATATAAATACAATAATCTATATTCTGTTATGACTTGCATTTTGAATCTATCTTTAATTTAGTAATAACATTTTAAAATAAACATTTCGACACTATTCTTCCAATATTATAAACCCGCGGCTTTGACCGCGTGGTATGATGATAAAAAGTATCCTATGTCCTATTCCGGAGTGTATCTTATGTCTGTGCGAAATTTCAACAAGATCCGTTCAGTAATTTTGGCGTGATTGAGTTACAAACATCCAAACATCATAACTTTCGCATTTATATAATAACATGTGAAACTTTGTGAGAATGTATGGAGGAATGTTTTTTAATCTTTCACGTAAAAACAGCTGAACAGAATTGTAAGAATTTCGGCAGGTAGACAGGTGATACCCTAGGTTAAAACATAGGCTACTTTTTATTAACATACCTCGCGAGTGAAGCTCCGTCCGGAATCTAGTAATAAATACACAAAGATTTTATAGTTTAAAAGTTTCAAGTGTAACTAAAAACAAAAGAAAATATAAGCGCAGTACAATATCACAAACCTATTATTAACTTTGTCACAACTGTAGACAAAGAACTAAAGATTTAAATTCAATTCAAATTCATCGTCTTCCAGAAGCCATTGTAGGGTTGAGCGGACGTTCGATTCACCAAAGTTTCGACATAAAACGTTACAATGTAGTGGGTAGTAACCCTAACTTGTTAATGACCCTCGACCGGTCACGTTTGGTTACAGAAACTAGGATGCCTAGACGCTGGGACAATACGACCAATCGTTTAGAAAACGACATTGTACCAAGTTTTTGGTTCAATTTTATTACTTTTAGCACTAAGCTTGACCACTGAGTGTGTTGTAGCAATGTTTTAAGACTTATATAGACTGCTTTTTGATTGGAATTTTTTAGCTTATACTGGTATAATATAACACTGTATCTGATTTATTCTATGTGATATAGAAATGACTTTTCCTAAGTCAAATGTTTAAATTTTTTTATAGTAACATTAAGTATGCATGCTGAAGGGCAGCTATTTTGTGAGCAGAAATATCATTGTATTACCCTAAGTGAGGCGGGAGGGAGTGTCAGAGGAGTACTGACTTAAACTTGCTCTCCTCTTCCCCGTTTCTTCTTTTGCTCTGGGCCGAGGCCGCGGTGCCTCATTGCGCTTACCCCGCAACCTCGGCTGATCATCAGCCCTATAGGGTGGTTGATTGTCTATGCTAACGGGCAGCTAAAATCTTTAAGCTGACACATACTACTCTGTTTTTTTATATATTACCTCATACTAAGATTTTCTTCTATGTCCTGATTGAAGACCATCTGATTAAAAGAATTAATCTAGGAATATTTATACAAATTTTTGTACTGTCCACTCACCCGATAACAATAGTTAAACTTAATATTAATATCGCAAAACATAATTACAAACTCTGTCCCTAATTCCATAAATACTTCAAACATTTTACCCATCCCCTGCCTAAGCGACGAACGTAGTTAATCCCGCAACTATAGCAACACGCCACGAACACGCTAATTCTATCATATAAAATTAATTTCTATTACGCTTCCATACATTTATAATATAATTATGAACGTTAATATTAGCACTTTCATGAAATTATAGGGCTTGTTAACAAGATCGCGTTATTCTCGAATCTGGTGTTCTATCCATTTAACGTTGAGCGTGAACGGGTTGCCTCTTGACGATTACGTTGGCAAATGAGGGTTATTTGCGCGTCCTTCATCAATAGTATTTAATGTTCGAACAATGGAGGTTTGGGATATGTCTTCATGTTAGAGAGAACACAACATAGGTACTAATAGATCGTTATTGGCTTTGTTTTCTATTTGTATTGTGTGTGTGTGAGAGAGAGAGAGAGAACTTTGAGGTCAACGGTTTTATTAGACTGTTCGCCAATTTTTTTTATCAAACTGTTTCTTGATGTATGTGTTGACACAAGCAAAATACCGATGTCATGTTTTATTTTTTGAATTAATTACAAAGTACGTAGGTATGTTAATGTCTAAATACTTTAGAAAAATGAATGACACGACGAATGGACTGCTATTCATTCATGTACATAATAAAAAACGAATTATTTATTAACAAAAGTGAGTAAGTGAGTTTTATGGTCATTAATTTGTACAAAAAAAGAAATTATTAAATAATTCAAAATTTACGAGGTCCTTCACAATTAAGAATTAAACTGAAAAAAAACGTCATTACATAATAATAAACATATATTTATATTCTAATTATTTATCGCCGTACTATCTTTGCGTAGTATCATTCACTAATACAGTCACTGGCACGGCACGACGCATCTCAAAGCGGTGAGATAAGCACGGATAAGCTAAATTAATGCAATGCTTAGGCGAATGACGAGTGTACCGACTGACGGCAACTGAGCTCATGTGGTGTACTATGACAGATATACATATATTTAGATGCTCCTTTTATATGTGACCTGGTTTTAAGGATAAGAAATAGAATAAAGTTAATAGATTATTTTGTAGCTGGAGTTCTACGTTGTTTAATGATTTAGCCTGGTTTTAATTTGTAGGTCAAGTATTTTTCCGAGGTTGCTGCTTTTTTTTTGAGGAGGGAAAATTATCAAATGGCTGCTCTCGCCCAGGGTATGTCGAGAGGTAGTATCATACTTCCTGACTAAACCTCCATTAAAACCTCCGCGTGAAAAGGATATCTGTCTCACGCGCCTCCTCTTATGCGAGAGTCATTGCTTCGCAGAACCCAGAGTACATAGTTCCTCTCGCTACGTACCATGACGTCCACTAGGGCCGGTGGCGAGAGTTCGCTGACGCCGACCACTTCCCTGAGGACATGACGATCAGGCCAAACACGGTGGAGGTGTGCCTCCGTGTCCTTCGGGTGGTATGATGAGATACCCTGGGAAGATACTCCCAGGGTATCTCGTACTACCCATCATTTAGACAATTTTGATGGATTTCTGTGTTTCATAAAACGAAAGAGTCATGCTTACGATTAGACTCACTATTCAAAAATTGCACTCATATTTATGTTAGTAAATGTTTTAACCTTTAAGTACCGACGTGCGGTCTGAGAGGCCCCGGCAGGTACTTGACTTGTTAGTTTACCCTTTACCCCGCAAAATACCAATCCCCGATTTTTAGTAGCTGTAAGTTTAGTGCCCATGTTGACGTTGCAAAAGGCAGTGTTATTGTCGCATGCGTATTTGGTGAGTAAAAACGTTTTGAAATTTCGACGCGGCCTCTCAGGCCTCACGTCGGTACTTACGTAAGTTTTTTTTTGGTATAGGAGACTGGTATTTTCACAGATATTATGAACTATGGATACACCAGGGACTTCCGCTAATAAGTGAAATAGTTGTGCGACCAGAAAAATCAACCTTATATGGTTTTCACAAAAGATACAACGTTATTGTCTAATGTTCCCAAGAAGAAAAGAGCGGTCATTTTATCTTCATCAATGCATTGTAATGAAGGAAAAAGCACGGACTCAGGGAAGCCAGAAATTATACAGTTTTATAATTCTACGAAAGGCGGAGTAGATGAAATAGATAAGAAGTGCTCTGTGTATACTTGCAGCCGCCGATCAAGACGCTGGGTCTTGGGGCTATGACAAATTTTTAACGGATTTTGGATATTAGTTCCGTCAAATCTCATCTTTTACATGATATACATGTGGGAAGACAAACTGACAGAGGAGACTTCATAAACAAATTAGCTCGACAGTTGGTATTAGAGCATATAAAGCGAAGATTTTGTAACCTAGGGTTGCCACATGAACTTAGAATTAGTTTCGCAAAAGTACTTGGTTCTGATAAGCCAAAGACATGTGAAGATGGAGCTGAGGATGTCAAGACACGTAAGACATGTCTTTAATGTCCACCTAAGTTGAAAAGAAAATCGACTTATAAATGCTATCCGTGCAAAAAACACGTTTGTTTGCAGTGCGCGAAACAAGTGTACCCTGAAAGTGCTTAGAATTGAAGGTAGAAGAAGAAGAAGAAATAATTTTATTTGCACAACCTGGACACGGATACAAAAGTAGATAAAAAAAAAAACAGTAAAAAATTAATCAAAACAAAAATAATAATAAAAAAAAACAGTGATGTGTGTCTCAGCGTTGGACAAATAGGCCCAGTTCAGCTTCGATGCCAGGCGGTTATTGCCTGGCGCTGGTTTTCAACTGGACCTTCAAGTGATCAGATCACGGATGTAACCAGTCCCTGATAATATATTATAACATTAAAGAATTAAATAAAAGTAAACAGATAAATATAAATGCTAAATTGGTGATAAATAAATATGTGTTGTGTCGTGTGATTTGAGTAGGTGTGTATGTGTGAGTGTAATTGAATATGATAGCGGACAACAAAACTAGGATCGCAATACAAGCGAGTCAAAAACCTGTTTCATTTATCTAACTAAGAGACAATAAATATCAACAGACCGATATTTTGCTCCCCTCGCAACCCAATACGCAACAGGCATCCGTGCGCAATGGACTGCTGTTTGATTTTTTTAAATCTAAATTATGGTGGTAGAATGAAAATCTATGGCGATAGAATAAATACATTAAAATAAGTATTATTTTTGTGAAATATTGAATATACTGCTATGAGAAGGTGTTAGAAAGAAGGTAATAGTAATAATAGGTGTAGTTGGACTGTGGACAATTTTTTTTTCAGAAGGTTTATGTTCTTGCTATATTTTTTTTCTAAGAGTTATATTAGTCGTAAGTGAGAAATACAATTTTTTGTTATTCTGAGAGGAGTATTTTTGATGTTTGTGATTTTTATAACAAAGAGTCTGTTTTTTTCCAAAATTCAAGCCAAATATTATTGTAGACTTAAAGTAAAAAATAAATAAAGTTGATTACATTTCTATACTTATTTATTTTCAAAAACCTTTAATTTTCGTCATAATGCAAGGACAAATAATTTAATTCATAACTTTCTTTAAAAAAACTATATAATATACGCGGCCTCTCAGACCTCACATCGGTACTAACGTTACAAAAAATGCACGTCGGTACTTAAAGGTTAAGGTTTTAAAAATTTTCCCAAAATTTTATACGTACTGATAAAAAAATTAATTTTTCCTAACACGGAAGTTGAAATTCCAAAAAAGATTTTAATTAAAAGAGTCCGTCTATGTAAAAAGTTTGTAAAAGAAACAATGGAAACTGTCAAAGTTTTATGTTAATTCTATCCGGAGCTGTTTACAAAGAAAATCAACGAAAATAATTGACCATTCCGCTGGCCTAATTTTCAACGAATGGTGAAAAATATTGTTTTGAACGAATATGATTGCCAAATCCTTCTAAACAACTATCCATACTTATTAAAAGGTACTCACTAAATATGGAACAAATACATCATTATTCAATTATTCGCTTGTTTCTGATTTTATTAACCAACAGCAAAAGACATCTAAGAAAATTATTGCCATTGCCACTATCACCTTAATAGTTGACACTCCAAATCTGTTTAATTAACGCGGAAAATAAATATTTAGATATTTTGGTAGCCT
This sequence comes from Spodoptera exigua, assembly GCA_902829305.4. Lineage (NCBI taxonomy): Eukaryota > Metazoa > Arthropoda > Insecta > Lepidoptera > Noctuidae > Spodoptera > Spodoptera exigua. The sequence continues at coordinate 12,833,293 of LR824610.2, read as the reverse complement.
TTTTTTTGTGAGGGGAAAATCATCCAATGACTTCTCCCGCCCCGGGCCGGGCGGGAGGGAGTGTCAGACTCTTACTGACTAAAAACCTCCCGTTCCTTCTCCTGCTCTGGGCCGAGATCGCGGTGCCTCATTGCGCTTATCCCGCAACCCCGGCTGTTGGTAGGCTTGACGTTTCGACCTGGTTTCACAGGCTGTGGTCACAAGCAGATTATTTTCCGCGTTAATACCCGCGTAATTATATGTATATGTCTTAAATATTGTGACAGAAAACTCTTTGACATCATGACGTCAATGGATGGTTGTCAAACGTTGCCTAGAGATTGTAAATTTCGTCGTGAATTGTCAATACGAGTTGGTGTAATTGGTAAGGCGTGTGGATTACACCACAGAGACCCCGAGTTCGAGTCCCGCCGTAAACATGAAGTTTTTTAGTTGATGGAAGTTTTGTCGAACTTTCTGGAATTATTTGTGTGAAAGAGATGAAAAATTGAAGAGTGAGAAGGAGAATAAATAAAAATGAATAGCGAAATTATTGGAAGGTTCTGGAGGCATGACGATCGAAAAGAATAACGAAATTGAATGTTCCAGAACCTGACCGGGGGTATATAAGCAGAACTGCGGCTCACCGCTGGCAGTTGAGTTCTAAGTCTAAAGCGATTCGGAAGAAAAGGAAGAAGTGAAAAAGAAGAAAAGTGAGTGAAATAGTGAAGTGCAGTGAAATAGTGAAGTGCAGTCAGTTAAGTGAAGTTAGCGTGAACGGCAAAGTTGTGTCAGTCGGCCGGACTCTGCTGGAGAGGAACGCCGATAACTTAACTCCGTGGACGCTGTAACTTAAGCGCAATAGAAAGTCTGAAAACCGGTATCAGTGTTTCATTTCATCCAATCCCGTAACCCAAGCCCGCATAGTCAGGAACGTGACGTCAGGCACGTAACATTTGGTGTCAGAAGTGGGATTGGAGAAAAATGCCGCTAGTGCCGCAGGACGTAAGAGGAGTGAGTACCCGTGCTATGTCAGAAGCGCAGCGTGTGAGGGAAGAGGGTGCTGCAGCTCAGACCAGCGATGCAGAAGCCAAGCCTGTGCAGATGGATCTTCTGCTACAGCTGCGGCAAATGATGGCAGAACAGCTGCGTGAGCTGAAAGAAGATCAAGCGCGCCGCCAAGAAGAGCAAGCACGCTGTCAGGCAGAACAGCTGCGGGAGCTGAAAGAAGATCAAGCGCGCCGCCAAGAAGAGCAAGCGCGCCGCCAAGAAGAGCAAGCGCGCCGCCAAGAAGAGCAAGCACGCTGTCAGTCAGAACAGCTGCGGGAGCTGAAAGAAGATCAAGCTCGTCGCCAAGAGGAGCAAGCGCGTCGCTTGGAGGACATGCATAAAGATTTCACGAAGGGACTGCAAAAGGCTGTCGAACGGGTACAAGAAGTGGAGGAAGGTTTAGGCAAGTTGGAACATCGCGTCATGGCGATAGAGGAGAGAGTGGAAGAAGAGATCTCCAAAATCAAGCAGGAAGTGACAAGCCCAAGCCCTTTGAAGAGCCGAAGCCGTCTTGCAGCCGTTTTTGACGCCCCAAATGCGGCCTCAAGCGCAACGAAAGGGCTGAAGATTCCCCATTACGACGGAACAACATCCTGGACCGCGTTCAAGCTACAGTTTGAGACACTTATGGAGGCTTATGGTTGGACTCAGAAGGAAGCACAGTCAGCCCTCACCCTGGCCCTCCGTGATCAAGCGCTCTCAGTGCTGGAAGCTATCGGCGCAAGTGGGGATCTCAGCTTTAGTACCCTCCTCGACGCACTTGAGGCACGTTTTGGAGACAGCCACCTCGAGCACGTGTACAGAGCGCAATTAAAAGAGCGTACTCAGCGTGCTAATGAGAGTCTACAGCAATGGTCCGTGGAAATCGAGAAACTTGTGCGTCGAGCTTTCCGGTCGACTCCGTCAATGATTGAAGGCACGCTTCTCCAAGCGTTCATTGACGGTATTCGGGACCCCGAAGTACGAGCCGCTGTTCATCTGGGCCATCACAAGAACATGAAAGAAGCTCTGGCCCATGCATTGGAAGTGGAAGCCGTGCGTGGTAACTCCCGTACCTTACGTCTGCGGGAAATGACGACAACGGAGCAGGTACCTCCACGCCGTCGGAACTTCATGTGCTATGGATGTGGAGAGCGTGGGCACATACGGAGCGACTGCCCGAAGAAGATGAACCGCCAGGACGCGGCGGTCTCAACTTCTGACCAGCAGGGAAACTTAAATCCAGCCAGGGCTGCGGGGTGGGCGCTGGCTGGTAGTGGAACAACCCCAACAATCTACATCAAGCAAACCAACGATGGAAATACTCTGGTGATAGACGGTCAAGTAAATGGGAAAAACAGTCAGCTAACATTAGATACTGGAGCTTCAAGGACGGTGATAAATGTTCGGCTGCTCGAGCAAAACATCAGGAAACACCTTAAACCAATTGTTGGCCTACAAATGAAATCAGCTACCGGCCAGTGCATACCGATAAGTGGAAAACTGCATGTAACAATCAAAATTGGGGAACGTGTTTATCGACATGAGGTTATTGTAGCCAAAATTCTGGATGACTGCATCCTGGGACTTGACTTCCTGCAAGGGCACCAGTGTAACATCGACTTAAAATCTGGAGTTTTACTATGTGGAACTGAGGAAATTCCGATGAAGGGTGGAACCCTGGGAAAAGTTTGCTGTTTAAGAAGAACTGTTCTTGCACCAAAATCACAGACTCTCGTACCAATCGCATTACCTAGGAGGAAGGAAGGAAGTTTACCTCGAAGGTGCGCTGTGATTGATAAATCGGAACACGTAAGCTCATGGCTACCGGCAAGAACTGTCGTGGGGTCATCTGATGTCAACCGCATTCCGGTATTCAACTTCAGTGATTCAAAAATTACGATTGAAGAAGGAGAGCCTGTGGGCGTATTGGAAGAAGTGGCCTGGATAAGAAAATGCTCGGAGAATCTTGTGAAGAAGGACAGTACGGGAATTGACTTTGTAACGAAAATCTTAGACGAAAACAAAAGCCTGACAAAAGTGGAGACTATGAAAGCTAGAAATTTACTTCTTCGATTCTCTGATGTGTTTTCAAGAAGCGATGGTGATATTGGCCGAACTGGTTTGGTGAAGCATAAAATAAACACAGGTGATACAATGCCAATTCGTCAAAGGCCCAGACGCATACCATTCGCTCGTGAGAAAGAGGTTGAAGAAATGATTGATGATATGAGGAAAAATGACGTGATAGAGCCCTCTTCTAGCCCTTGGTGTTCACCTGTCGTGCTTGTCAAGAAGAAAGATGGTTCAACGAGGTTTTGCGTAGACTATCGACGATTGAATGATGTAACCAAGAAGGATAGCTACCCGTTACCAAGAATCGATGACACACTTGACACATTGAGTGGCATGAAATGGTTTTCAACGCTCGATCTGAAAAGCGGCTATTGGCAGGTGGATTTGGATCCCAAGGACAAGGAAAAGACCGCATTCTCAACTGGGAAGGGACTCTGGCAATTTAAGGTGATGCCATTTGGATTATGCAATGCACCGGCAACTTTTGAGCGTTTGATGGAACAGGTGCTGGCGGGACTGCTGGGCGAAACCTGCCTAGTTTACCTCGATGACATCATCATTGTTGGACGGGATTTTGACGATCATCTAAGGAAATTGGAAAAGGTACTCGACAAGCTGCGTGGAGCAAATTTAAAGTTGAGTCCAAAGAAATGCTCTTTCTTCAAGCGCGAAGTGAATTATCTAGGACATGTTATTTCTGAGAGAGGAATTGAGACTGATCCAGCCAAGACTGTCGCTGTCAAGGAATGGCCAACACCTAAAGACAAAACGCAAGTTCGGGCATTTCTTGGATTGTGCTCGTATTATCGGCGGTTTGTGAAAGGATTCTCGGACATTGCCAAGCCATTGCATCGATTGACAGAGGATAAACGTGCCTTTGTTTGGGACGAGGATTGTGAGCAAGCCTTTCGAGAACTAAAAGAACGGCTTTGTAACACACCAATTCTCGGATATCCCAGCGCGAAAGGAATATTCGTAGTAGATACGGATGCCAGCAATATTGGAATAGGAGGTGTCCTTTCACAACGCGATGGTGAGCAGGAGAAGGTTATTGCTTACTTCAGCAAGTCACTATCCAAGCCCGAGAGGAATTATTGCGTGACCAGGAGGGAATTGCTGGCCGTAGTCAAAACTCTGCACTATTTCAAGAAGTATTTACTGGGACGGAAATTTTTGATTAGAACTGATCACGCTGCTTTGAAATGGCTGCTTCAGTTTAAGGATCCCGAAGGCCAAGTAGCCAGATGGTTGGAACAACTTCAGGAATTTGACTTTGAAATCGAACATCGCGGAGGAAGAATTCATGGCAACGCAGATGCATTATCGAGACGCCCATGCGTGGAAGATTGCAAGCATTGTTCCAAGAAGGAAACTGCTTTTCTTAAGGTGATAAGGACTGATACTGTTGACGAGGCATGGGGAGATGATGCGATGAAATTAGAACAGGAAAGAGATGCAGATATTAAACCAATACTGGAGTGGCTACGAAGTGGTAACAAGCCAAGTTGGAGTGACGTCGCCCAATATAGCGCGGTAACGAAAGGTTTATGGGCACAGTGGAAAAGCCTTACGCTGCATAACGGACTTCTGTGCAGGAAATGGGAATCAACAAACGGCAAGGACGAGCATTTGCAATTGGTGGTGCCTCGTTCAAAAATAAGGGATGTATTAAAAGCGTTCCATGATGGATCTTCTGGAGGACATTTGGGAATTAGGAGGACTTTGGTGAAGATCAAGGAGAGGTTTTATTGGTTGCATTGCAAATATGACGTCGAAGATTGGTGCCAGAAATGCACTAGTTGTGCAGCTGTCAAGGGTCCACAAACAAGAAGCAGAGGGGCGATGAAAATCTACAATGTTGGTATGCCTTGGGAAAGAATAGCCTTAGACATCGCTGGACCATTTCCAATCACTGATTCGGGCAATCGCTACGTTTTAGTGGTTATGGATTATTTTACAAAATGGCCGGAGGTCTTTGCCATACCGAATCAAGAGGCAGTAACTGTAGCCACGAAGTTGGTAAACGAGGTATTCACCCGATTCGGAGTGCCCTTGGAGATGCACAGTGATCAAGGACGGAACTTTGAATCCCAAGTTTTCCAGGAAACTTGTAAACTTTTGGGAATCCATAAGACTCGAACGACCCCTTATCATCCACAGTCAGATGGAATGGTCGAACGCTTTAACCAAACATTGGAGCGACACTTAGCAAAGGTGGTTGACAGCCATCAGAGAGATTGGGACACTTACATACCTCTCTTCTTGCTTGCCTATCGGACTGCTGTACATGAAAGTACCGCAAAGACGCCTGCATTTGCAAATTTTGGAAGGGAATTGAGATTACCGGCAGATCTTGTGTCGGGCTGTCCACCTGGTGACTCTCGCACCGAGTTTAGCGATTACATAAGCGAGTTAAGGGCAAAAATGTTGGACATTTATGAGCAGATCAGGGAGGCCGGTCTTCAAGCTAGTGATCGCGCAAAGACGCGCTATGATCGACGAGCCAATTCTGTTGGGTTTGAAGAGGGGTCATTGGTCTGGCTTCATAATCCAGTCAGAAGGAAGGGAAAATCTCCAAAGCTGCAACCGAGTTGGGAAGGTCCTTACGAGATAGTCACGAAGATCAATGACATTACTTACAGAATTCGGAAGTCTTCAAGGAGCCCGTTGAAAGTTGTCCATATAGACAGGTTGGCGAGGTATTACGGCAGCAACGATGCTCGGGACGAGCGAATCTAAGAGGGGGGCAGTGTGACAGAAAACTCTTTGACATCATGACGTCAATGGATGGTTGTCAAACGTTGCCTAGAGATTGTAAATTTCGTCGTGAATTGTCAATACGAGTTGGTGTAATTGGTAAGGCGTGTGGATTACACCACAGAGACCCCGAGTTCGAGTCCCGCCGTAAACATGAAGTTTTTTAGTTGATGGAAGTTTTGTCGAACTTTCTGGAATTATTTGTGTGAAAGAGATGAAAAATTGAAGAGTGAGAAGGAGAATAAATAAAAATGAATAGCGAAATTATTGGAAGGTTCTGGAGGCATGACGATCGAAAAGAATAACGAAATTGAATGTTCCAGAACCTGACCGGGGGTATATAAGCAGAACTGCGGCTCACCGCTGGCAGTTGAGTTCTAAGTCTAAAGCGATTCGGAAGAAAAGGAAGAAGTGAAAAAGAAGAAAAGTGAGTGAAATAGTGAAGTGCAGTGAAATAGTGAAGTGCAGTCAGTTAAGTGAAGTTAGCGTGAACGGCAAAGTTGTGTCAGTCGGCCGGACTCTGCTGGAGAGGAACGCCGATAACTTAACTCCGTGGACGCTGTAACTTAAGCGCAATAGAAAGTCTGAAAACCGGTATCAGTGTTTCATTTCATCCAATCCCGTAACCCAAGCCCGCATAGTCAGGAACGTGACGTCAGGCACGTAACAATATATTTTTTAAACTTTCTATCTGTGGTTTTCGTACCAATGAAACTATGTAACTTTTTTTTATTCTACAAAAGGAGGTCTTAGGTTATACGAATTCTGTAAAAGATTCATAATTATAACCAAGACACAACCTATGAGGCAGGGCACATAAGTCATGTGGTACGCATGCCTAAGGCAGAGCACATGCTGAGTGCTGATACGCGTGTGATACATGGACGACGCATCGGTTAATTATTGAGGGAACTATGACTGTTCAAGAATTCTAATTCTAGAATTTTCTAAGCTAATAATTTCACTTTAAAACAATTGATTAACTGTGATTGATTGTTGACACTAAACAGCCAATAAATGAGATGATTTTTTTGATTAGTGTTTTTTCTTGTGTTTTCCCGAGTTATATGTTCTATAGTATTTTTCAGACGCCTCTGACGTACAGTGAAGGAAAACATAGTTAGGAAACTTGGAATTATAATTTCTCATTATAAATTTCAACTCCAATCTGCCATAAGCAAGCGTGGTGATACTGAGGAGGTTTGAGCATTAATCACCACGCTTGCTCAATGCGGGTTGGCGATTTCAAACTTATAATTAGAAATTATTAGTCCATGTCTTCTCACGATGTTTACCTTCACCGCATGTCAGAGCTGTCTGAATAATTATAGAAAGTACATATAATTTGGAAAAAGTTACATTGGTACTTGCCAGGTTTCGAACCCACACCCTCATGCATGACAAGCGGGCTTCTTAACCTGCGGGACACCACGACCCTCTGGGCCACCGCGACCAACCTCTTATCTGAAGAACCTGTTATATATTAAACATATTACGGTGTGATTACTATGTTTATCAAATAAACAGTAGAGATACGTGGATTATTTGACTCGTGAATTATATCACTCTGCATAGTTAATACTGTAATTAATGAACTCAATGACGATTGCTTTGACTTAACTCGGATTACAAACTAATAGTCGTACGTGACTGCTAAAGGACCCTGTAAATTATATATGTAATTAGTGCCATAGATAGAATACCCGGAATGGATAATAATGTCGGACAATCAAACAGATGTTATAATTATTTTCAGTGCACCATGGTAAATGGAATCGTGCCTATAGTATTACTGTAACAAATTTCATCACTCAGTCAAATATCTTAAAAGTGAGTTTCGAGTAAGTTTGATTCGATCTAAGGATTGCCTAATGTGGTTATACTAAACTATAAATTGTATCACCTAGAAAACATCATTTCGGTTCTTATATGATTTTCATTTTACAATTTATTGAAAGAAACGACTATTGAGAGGAAAGCTCTATTACTTTCAAGTCACAACGGGACTCTTATTCACAAGTACGAGTAGCATGCGTGTCTCGAGTAACCCGTTCATTTTCAATAAATTTTGTACCTGTATCACACGATACAAATTTAAATACTATTCAAAACAACATTTCACAAACATTATCCTTTTAGTTCTTTTTACATTACTTCAAAAGGGTTTATCCATAAAAGAAAAATTACCATCATCAGCACCCACTTTAACCTTAATCTCTTCAATGCAGAGTTGAAGAATCTCCCCGAATAAAGCCGGGGCTCTGGAATCTGGTCCATCGAATGCAGGCAATCGTTTTTAACGCCACATTACTTGGACAGATGTCCCGTATCCTACATAGGCCGAGTTGGAATGTCGGAAGAGACAACTAGACAATTCTGTGGGCCTATTGTAGGTACATAATTATGAGATTTGGTGTACGTTTTGAGATTTCATTTATGTTTTACTTACTACGAATAACTCAAACTCTAACTCTTAATCTGTATGAGTGATATAGGGAGCAGGAATAGAGAGAAATCATTGCTGTATTAATTTATTGTACATTAAATGGAACGTTTTGTGTTAAAATAGTTATTGAATAGGAATGAAGAACTTGGCAAAGGATTTATTTATTTATTATCTTTATGCACTAAACAAATGTACAAAGGTAGGCTTAATGCCATGGGCATTCTCTGACAGCCAAACCTTTGGATGATGCAGAGATAAATATAAAGGTGCGCAAAACAAGCATCATCAGAGACGTTATAAGAACAGATTATAACGTCTCTATATAGATTTACGAAAACCCCGCTTATAGTATTTTTCGGACAACCTTACTATTTATTGAAATAAAGGTTTAATGATGAATTTATACATTTATTTTTGTAAATAGGCCATAAAATATCACTTTTACATGTCAAAAATTGTATTGATTCCTATCTGATTACTCTGAGAAGAAATACTGAAACAAACTCAGAGGTCCGTCTCTTTTCAAGTCAAATTTTTTGCGATACTACTTTTGGTTGTTCGACGAAATCTTTAAACTAAGTGTTAAATCCATACTTATAATATATAAATAAAAAAGAACTATTACTTTCAGTCAAAGATTTAAAACACGGTCATTAACTGAACTATTCGTCGTATAAATTGAGACCAACCAAAATAGTTCGCCGGAATCCGGCCGGCCGTGTACCGTGGACGATCGCTCTTCACGGCACGTTACCCGGATAGATGTCTGGTGTCCATCATTGTCCGAACCTTCTCCGGCAGTTTGCCACTAACCAACGTCACTTCGACCGCCCTTATTACTCTGATTAAACCTGCCCACGATGTAAAACCCACCCTATGTGGGCAAACTAAGGTGACAAATTAATTGACAAGAAACGTAATGGACTTCGCTAACTCCATCCTTGTATTGTTTATGATGAATCAATTTATATATTTTGTGATGAACATGCTAGAGTTTAGACAAAGTAATTTGTATCTTATGTGAATAAGTTAAGGAGATATAATAATACATCTAAATACTGTAGAAGTACTGAATGAAAGCAGTTGGAATTTCTAGGCTAATAGTCTAGTGGTGTTAGGATAAAATATTGCTTCGAAAGCTGATACGCAATCTAAATAGGTATGTGCAGTGACCAGACCAAAATTGCCTAGATACTTTGCTGACCTAGATCTTTGATATCTGTTATTTTTAGATAGATATCCTTAAATACCTGATAACCCACAAAATGCCGGAAATTCTCTTGTAGTTTTCTACTCTTCTTTAATGATGCGAGTGTCCATGGACGGTGTCGATTACTTACTGTTAGGCTATGCGTCTGCTTGTTCGAAAATTACGCTAAATTGCAATAGTGCTTCCTTTATTTACGCATTTTTTATTATCAAACTTCAAAATGGAAGAGATTTTTCAATTCGACAGCACAATCATGTTTTTAATAACAATATCAGTCAAATTTCCATATTCCGAATACTCTATATAAATAACGTAACACAATTCTGCACCGACACAGATTGTAAGGCAAGGCACGATGTAACTTGATTCGATTAAACACTTCGATCAATCTAAGTGTTGTCAACATTATTGTTTACCTTAATTAACAAGTTAGCAATTAAACAGTGGTTTACGTGTTGATTGAAGGAATTTTGTGTTGGAAGCCAATTAATTATTGTTTACCAGCTGTGTCTTCTAAGAATACAGCTGAGCCTCGCTTAGTACACCTGTTTGATTGTCTTTGTTATTAACTAAGTCTTGTGCCTTCAGTATTTTGTAGCGTGCTTAAGCTTCTATGTGGTTGAATGGTTCTGTTTCATTGTGTGTGTTAAGTGTGTACTGTTTTTGTATTGGAAGTCTCTTTTAACGATTTATGTTTATATTCTTTTGGTAAAATATTACAAGCACGTCGATTCTATAAAATTTGTTTAATTTTGAATCTTGTTCAAGTGTGAAGCGACAGTCGAAATGACGAAGATATTACATTATAGAATGCCTTCTACTTTTCATACTTTATCTATAAAAATGTTGCGGTCAATTTAGTTCAACTCGCAAGTGTAGCGCTAATGTACTACTCACAGTGGATTCAGATTCAAAGTTTAGAATGAAGTCTTACAGAATCACACTGAAGGCGTTTTTAAGTCGAGTTTCTATTCTCAAATGTTTTATTTCTTATTGCAATCTATAGTTTTTCATCTACATTCTCACAGAAACACCGACATTGATATAAAATTACCTTTAAAAAAAATGTACGAAGAAAACTGCATTGAGAAGACAATGTGAATGCAAATAAACCCACCTTAATCTCATCTAAATAAATCAAGGTCAGCGCCCAAAGTGATTGCGTTAAATTGCGAAAAAAATTTTTGCTAAAACTAAACTTTGTGAAGTGTCTACGTGATGTGAAAATCGAATGGGCTAAGGGTTAACGGCTATTGTTTTTTACAAATGCCAGCGGTATATCACTGGTCCGCACTATTTGGTCTGTCCCGTATTTTGCCCCAAACACCCGCGTTTTGGAACAAAAAAATCTGGCCGGATAGTTGTAATTAAGTTTTTTTATTACGTTTGAATTCGGAACTGGTGTTCTATTTTCCTATTTTCAAAATGTGAATGCGTTGGAGTTACTTATCAAAAATTGTTAGAATAAGGTTGAATGGTTAAAATAACATAGATTACACTACATTCATGTTATCTTAGTAAAAGTTAATTTACAAAATGTGGTAATTTTTTTGTCAAAGATTAGATATTCTACAGACTTCGAATTTTATTAAAAACTAGCTTTTCCCCGCGACTTTGGTCGCGTGGAATAGTGACTACCTGCAGATTTTTGTTTTAAAAACTATCCTATGCCCTTTCTCAATTTCCAAACTATGTTTGTATCAAATTTCACACAGATATGTTCAGTAGTTTATGCTAAAAGAAAAAACAGACAGACAGAGTTACTTTCGCATTTATCATTTATAATATTAGTTTGGATAACAGTGTTACCTTTGAAAACATAGCTCAATCGGCTACTCAACAAACAACCCGCTATATCATATACATACCTACGTAAAACATAGTAGTATATACTCTTCTAAAAACAAATTGTCCAAAAAATACCTAACCAATCACATTTATCCATCGCTTATTTGTTAGAAAACAACGTCGCTGGCAATTCAATTAACTTTTAATAAAAGCGCAATCGCGAACCCCTTACAGTGTAAACTGTGGGACCTTTTGTTGCCACCCGGGAACTTCTCTCCTTAATTAACTTCGCCTGTCTTTCCAATCTTGACCCGCTAGTTACTTACGTGAACTTCGTTCGAGTACGATACAAAGAAACAACGGAATACTTCCTTTTTAGACTTATTTGTTGTTTATGGCTTTTTATTTAAGGTTAATAAAATAAGTATTGATATGTCAATATTTTTAGGATTGACTGTAATGTAAAACATATTATTATGAGTAGAGTTGAGTGAGAATAAATAAGTGTGGGAGAGCCATGCTTCAGCACGAATGGGTCGGCTCGACAGGACACTGTCTCACAGAAAACTGGCGTGAAACAACCACAGCGTTGTGTATCGCCGTGTGAGTAAGGTTACTGGAGGCCCAATCCTTCCACTCCCAATCAATCTCTAAATCTCCAAATCCCTAATCCCATATCGCCATATCAGGTAATACTTTGGCCCGTTTGCCCCGACCTCTCACCTAAAAAAACCAACAGCAACAATTTTAAACTAAAACAAAATATAAATAAACGTAATATATATGTATATTACTAATTTAGTTTCACCCAATCTACTAAATAATTCTAACAACTCAAATTGAAAACGAAATAACCTACTACTAGAAGTAAATAGAAAATAAGGAAAATAATTCCATTAATAACTTAATTATAATTCCGAACAAATTGATTCAACATCAACCCTTTTAATATCGATTCGTTGCCCTTTAAATGTCAATCGATTACCAAACAAGGCTAGTAAGACCTTATTACAGTATATCGAATACATCATCAATCAATTTGATTAAGAATGGTTACGTTAAAGAGATATTTACGGTTTCTTTTTGCGTGGCAATTTCTTAAAGTGTGCTTGCATTGGAGACATAATTTATTACAAGTCAATAGGACTGTGACAGTTATAGGACCCACGTTTAGATTTTAATTCGTTTAACATATAATGATCGAGGTATTTTTTTAAGTTATGTAATAAAGTATATTCTTTTGTCAATCTAAGCCAAAGGTCCAGATAACATTGCGCGATAAAACTACACAATTTTAATATAGTAAAAATTGTTTAAAACAGTCGATCAGGGGTTGCGAGGAGTGTAAACGCAATAATAAACTATAAACCGGAATATGAGAAAGAATACGGCGGATTTAGTCAGTAAGCGTCTCATACCTTATATACTTAATCTCTCTCCATGCAGGGCGGGAAAAGTAACTTAATGATTTCCCCCCTTAAAAAAGAAATGTTATAATGTTTGATGTTTCCGGAGAGAATTAAATGACACAGAGTAAATACAAACTTATAATATATAACAACCCATCATTCCCATCTAAAGGGCATTATTAAACAAATTATACGCTCACATTAATCCACAAAGCACCATCAAAGCCATCAAACAAAAACTCAAACATCCCACTAAAATGATACAACAAAACTAATTAATAATTAACTTTAAAATCCGTACCGCAAACTTGGTCCCAGCATGACGTATAAAAAAACTTCAATGGCTGACTGGAAGTTTAGCCTGGGTGTCAGTAGAAAAACAATAAAACAACTATATGGGTCAAACTCATATAACTCGGGAGCTAACTTCATTAATTAAGACTCCTGAAGGCTCGTGGCTGCAGGCTATATCCTACTGAGCTGATATTACTTCTCCCACTAAAATGCAATTAAAAGTCCGTTGTGATTATGATTTTTAAGTTTTTTAAAGAGCATGTAGCCACAACATCTGTGTTATTTACAGTCAGGTATTTTAGCCAAATTATACTCCGTAACTCTAATATATGAATTAGGGCTCCTCTTTCTTAAGCTAGTCACATTGGTATGTGAAAGAGACCTATATAACTTACCACTGATTAACGGAAGATGAAGGAAAATATGTCTTCTTTTATTAAGTAATTGGCTAGCGTTTAACCACTTTTTCACTATCCATAAGCATCTATTCACTCGGTTCTTAAGGTCACCCAGGAAACCTATCCCTTCCTATACCCTTCCCCGCCATTACCGGTTCCCCAAACCTGAAATCCCTTTGGTCGTGATTTGATCCCTCAAAATCGTTTGGTGTTGCAAGTGCCTATGGGCGTATAGGTAGTATATAAACATTTTTTTCTCTGTAATCTGCACACAACTAAAATAATTATCATAATCGGGTCGGTCATACTGGAGTTTTGTCCTTAAAATTTATGATATTTTTTATTTATATAGAAAGGAATTTTCCTCAATTATATAACAAGATTGTTGCGATGAAATTGATTTTACTAAAAATAGATTTTAAATTGAAATTTTCAAGGTAGGTGAATATGAACAACGCGAATGATTTCTTGTTTCCATCTGATCAGTCAATCAAAAACGATTGATTAAAATGATTTGAATTTTAATGGAAATATACAAATGATGTTAAATATAATAATGATAATAAAAATAACCTTGTTAGTCGGTCGCTCGGCTGCTGCAATCAGATTTAAATTTTTCTACCACATAAAACATGTGTACATAACACATCTTGTATGATACCGTTCTAAATGACTGATAACAAAAACGATTAATTACGTTTTATTTATGTGTTTATGACATGGTCGAGATTATTGGTGTTCAATCTATCTGTTGTCTCATCAAATTTAAGGTATTGAGAGTCGGACACTCCATCTCGCCTTACCCTGGATGAGGGGGGGGGGGTGTCCTGATACGTCATTTGATGATTTTCCCTTCGCAAAAAAGCATGTCTGTTTCTTGTTCACTCTTAGGAAAACGTACGCAATTAAGATAAAAAAAAATATTTTAATGCAGATAGCTCATCTATACTCACCCTTTCAAGGAACTACAAGCATAATTTTAGCGCTACGAATTGATAATTACTACGCATTTAGCCTTTTACATGTAAAGCACAAAAGCAAGCTCGCTTCTCCAGAAGCACGTAACAATACTCTGCTGAATATTAGGCAATCAATTAACATAATTTTATTAGCCGTATTTACTGCTTTCGACGCAAATAATAGGCTTTATTAAAACTAACTTTGTTTTATTATAGCTATTAAATGTCAGACTATCACGCGATATTAAAACCGGTTACTGAATTAGGTGAAAGTTCGTTAGCAGTTTTAGGTAATATTTAGAAATTCTACGGGAGAGAGAATGTTCAAAGATTTTGACGTATAACTAGATCCCTTTATTTAATTAGTGTGTATTAGAAACATATTCATATAGGTATTAAAAATGGATTTAAGATGAAATTGTGATGTTTGTTCAGTCTTCGCTTGTTTTTTCTTACAGTTCAATGATCTTTTATTTTACATACATATATTATATTTATATACCATTCGTTGAGAAGTAGAAAATGAAATGCTAACAACAAGGATTCTTGTTCAACTGCTAACTTAAGTAATACATCATTAATTAGAGTTTATTGAATTAGAGTTTATATCGTATTGGTCGAGGGATGTAATCCTGTTAGTAGGTAATGTTCGACTATCAGGAATAATAATTTAAATCATAATTTTCTTAAATCGTTTTTAGATTACTTAAATGTATTTTTTATACGATAGGGCAGCAAACGACAAAACCGATCACCTAAGAATTGTCAACACATTTTTTACACAATGTAGGTATGAAGCACAGGTTCATGTGATGGTACGAACCACAAATTGTTGTTTCAGATCTGGGTGTCTTGTGTATGTGAATTTGTACGTTTGGGTTACAAGTACCCCCGCAATGCTAGAGGAGTTACGAGTTCGTTGCCAGCGTTTTAACGATTTGATGATTAGAAAGGGGAAAGTCCAACCAACGCGCAACGGTAGGACCACTATCACTACGAAACACAACAATGTTGTTATTTCATGCTGGTTTTCTGTGAGGCTGTGGTATCTTCAATAGCTTGATATCTATAAAAATATTTTAAGCTCCATAACTCGGTGCCTAATTGACAAAAAAATCAACCGTAAAGTGATCCACTGCCAACCGACGGATAATCGAATGATAAATTGAGCGGTAGTTTAATTAGCGTCCGGCACTGAATGCTTCAACACGAAAATAGCTTTATATTATTTTTGATAGCCGTCAAAAATACTGAAAAGAAAATGTTCGATTATAAATTTGACGTGAAATTTTCACTCAGATTTATTTAAAATTTTAGCTAATGTGGTATTTCCGACTTTAGTCTGTGCCAAATTTCATCCATCCTACAACTTTTTGGGCATTTAATATTAGCTGGGTTCAGTATCACGTAAAATTTTACCAAAATTATTCAGGTAATTTGGTGTTCCATCGTCTCTGCTGGTGATCGAATCGTTGATTTTTAAATTGGTCTACGATAATAAAGATCATTTGAAAGTCTATTCTTAAATACTCAAGTAAACTAACGGACAAACTTCTTGTTCCAAATTCGTGGTTTTCACTCAGTTCAATATGTCTTGTGAAAGCTATAATAAAATTATGTAAAAGGTACCAGATGTTTAAGAAAAAACCTTATTTGTTGTTCAAGCGGTAGCAAGAGAACTGAGAAAAAGAAAGACTACCAGGTTCGATCTAATTGCAACAGCCAGATTAGTAAGATAAAAACAGAAATAAAGTTAAAACTAAAATAAAGATATAGTTTTTATTTTGTCTAAGGAGTTTTTATTGTAAAATATATTTGAATATTAGAAAACGATAATGTTTCGATTAAATACAACTGATGACATGAAAATTTTTAGGTTGATAACCAGCCTAAAATCTAATGCCGAAGGTTGTGATCAGATATCACTGAATATGTTTATTTTAACAATACCACAAACCTTGAATGTCCTGACGCGTATTATAAATGCCTCCATAGTAACGGCGACTTTTCCGGGCGCCTGGAAGTTAGCAAAAGTGCGTCCTCTACCCAAGGTAAATAATCCTAGCGATCTTAAAGAGTTAAGGCCTATTAGCATTTTACCCTTAATGTCTAAGGTCTTGGAAAAGGTCGTAAACGAGCAGGTTACCAAGTTTATAGAGGACAGCGGCGTTCTGCCGAATGCTCAGTCTGGTTTCCGGAGGGGGCGTAGTACGGCCACAGCTTTGTTGGACGTCACCGACAGTATACTGGCTGCGCAGGATGAGGGTATGTGCACTATATTGGTCCTTCTGGACTTTTCGAGGGCATTTGATGCTATTAATTTGTCTCTATTACTTTCGAAAATGGCGTACTACGGTTTTGACATACCAACAATTAAATGGTTTGACAGCTACCTCAGCAACCGTGCGCAGCTGGTTGAATGTCGCGATGCTAATGGTTCTATCTTGACTTCGGAGATGAAACCTGTGACAAAGGGGGTTCCCCAAGGATCTATATTGGGGCCGACTCTATTCCTATTATATTGTGCTGACATCATCAATATAATAAAAACATGCAAATTTCATATTTACGCTGACGATATCCAGATTTACTTGTCCTTTAGACCGGAAGAATACGCAAGTGCTGTGAATTTAATTAATGAGGACCTCGACAGGATAGTGAACTGGTCAAGCAGTAACTGCCTCATCTTGAATCCATCCAAAACAAAGTTCATGCTTTTCGGAACAAAGACGCAACAGTTCAAGACTCCTTCTAGTAATACAAACGTTCTCTTGAGGGGTCAAATCATTGAGCGTGTCGATGAGGCGCGAAATTTGGGTCTGATAATGGATCAAGGTCTTAGGTTCGAGTCCCACATCTCTAACTGCGTCAGAAACTGTTTTTACCGTCTTAAGATTCTATACAGAATGCGCCCGTATCTGAGTGACGAGTTGCGTGTGCAGCTGGTTGAGTCGTTGGTTTTATCCAAGCTAAATTACGCTGACACGGTTATTGGACCCAGACTGTATTCGCGGACTGAGCGATTGATACAGAGGGTTCAGAATGCCTGTGCGCGTTTTTGTTTTAAAATTCCACCTAGGAGCCACATAACACCTTACTTAAACAAGTACAATCTTCTGAAAATGAAGTCTCAGCGTAAGCTTCACCTGGCGTGTCTCCTCTTTGGTGTGATTAAGTATAAGTGTCCATCATACCTCTACTCGAAGCTCACGTGGGTCAATGCCCATCGGCAGCGGGAGGGTAGGCGGTGTGCACAACAGCTGGCTATACCGCAACACAAATCGGCTGCTTTTCGGGGTAGTTTCCGATATGCAGCTTCTAAGTGCTGGAACAACATACCTCCGCCAATCAGGAATATGAAGAGCACATTTGGTTTTAGAAAAAAACTCAAGGAGTTTATTATTAACTCTCAAATAGAGAGTGAATCTATAAATATTGATATTTCGTTTATGTAATCTGACATATATCTATTTTTTTTTTTTATTATTTACATTATTGATATAAAGTAGCGAACTCACTTTTGTTGTTTGCGGTGGTGCTGGTGGGGTGTTGACCTTGTCCCTCGCATCTGCTTCTCACTTCGCTCCTCCACTCACTTCTTCGTGGCCACACAACTACCACAGTTATTTTTATATCGTAGGTAATAATATAGGTTTATTAATTTACTTG
The DNA here is from genome assembly GCA_902829305.4 of Spodoptera exigua. Taxonomy (NCBI): domain Eukaryota; kingdom Metazoa; phylum Arthropoda; class Insecta; order Lepidoptera; family Noctuidae; genus Spodoptera; species Spodoptera exigua. The sequence goes on along the minus strand of LR824610.2, from coordinate 12,815,279 downwards.
TAATTTTTTTTTCCTTTGGTGACGGTACTTGTTATACCAGTTTATGTATTTTAGTTTTAGTTTATGTATAGGTACTTATTTTAACACTCTTCTTCTCTTCAACAGGATGTGTTTTTAAGTAGGTATTCGTATCCAATATTTTCCTTTCAAATATTTTTCGTTGCTTTCGTCCGTGCGTCGCTGCAAGGGTGCCAACTGAAAACCAGTGTTGGGTACTTACTGTGCCCAGCTTAAACTGAGTTGGCAGGCCCTTTCGTATTGGGCATGATGCGCCCCTGTTACTCTTGTATTTGTTTATATTGTTTTTTTTTTTACTTTTTATTAATCAAAAGATGTTTGTTTTGTTATTTGATGTTTATATTGTTTTTTATTTTATTTTATTTTTACATTGTTCTTTTGTGTATGTATGGAGGGCCATGCCTAATTACGAATAAATTATTTTTCTTTCTTTCTTTCTTTCTTTCTATTTCCATATTGTGGTTGCTGCCTTTGAGGATCAAATGAAAAAATATCGAATTTACAAGAAAAATGTATTACAGTAACCTAGAAAAGGCTAGAAATAATAAATAAAGATATGAGACCTGAATTCAAAATGAAGAAATATACCTATATACATAAGTTGTTATTTTTCTGACGACGCAGCGACAGAAAAAAACCGAGGAGTGTACGAATTTTACACATAATCAAATTCTTAACTTTTATTGAAATGTCAAAAACAATAGTTTTTTTTTTAAATATGGAATAGTAATAATATTATGATAATAAGATTGTTTTACTTGCATTGCATACCTTTTTGTTACTAAACTGGCTACCCACAAAGAAAGTTATCAAAGACAAATAAATATACTTGTATCATTAAAACAGGTAATTTATGAGCTTTTACTTTTCATATCTTTATGGTATTGAAAAATCTAAAATATAAATTTATTACTAAATAAAATACTCAATGAAATCAGCTCTAGAAATTATCAAATTATTTTTCTAGCCCTTATTTAGACAAGAAGGAGAGTCAGAATCTTACTGATTGAAAGTACCAGTCCCTTCTCACCCGCCACCCGCAATCCCAGAGCATTAACAAAATATTATACCAACGGCACACCGTTTAAAAAAATGCAGGTAAAATAGTACTACTTACTAATACAACTCATTTCTTTTGTCTTTATTTTCCTAGTCACATCCAAACTTATATTAAAATTGCGAAAGTAACTCAGTTTGTCTGTTTTTTCTTCGCGCCTAAACTACTGAACCGACTTCTGTGAAATTTGGAACAAACATACTTTGGAACTCGGGAAAGGACATAAAGTAGTTTTTTTTACCAAACATCTGCAGGAAGTCACTTTTCCACGCCAACGGAGTCGCGGGCAAAAGCTAGTGTATTATATATGGTACTTTTGCACAATATACATCATCTACCTTATAATATTTCAACGCCGAAAAAGGCTGCGAAACACGTCAAAAATATCTTTGACATATTCACATCATTAAAAAATCATGTGGCTAAGTAAAAATCCCACATTACACGAGCTGGTTGAAAGTTGATTATTATATTATTCATATGCCGCCATTTTATGTTGTAACGCCCATCGCTTTAAGCCCAGGTGTAGCGTAAGGAGGATAACTCATATGTTTGGTACGTGGATTTACTTTGGTTACATAAAATAAAGATTATTTAGAAGCAAGTTTTATTCATTTCTCCTAAAAAAGGTTACGCTAAAATATATAGGTACATATATGATGATTATAAAAGAATGTATAGCGGATTAAAATAGTATTATAGATAACTATTAAATATAGATTATTTTATTATACGTAGAAGAGCCATGCTTTGGAACTAATTCTTGATGAGAGTGTCACCACAGCCCACAGAAAACCGCCGTGAAACAACGTTTCAATTTTTTTTTGTTTTGTGTTTAATTATCGTTTCGATAACATCTCGCACATGGCGATTTAATGTCGTGGTGGCCGGAGTTTAAGGCGCCCGCTTCTCATACAACCGATGTGACTATTTTCGAGTTAAACGTACTTTCTATGATTATTTAAAGATACAGTGAATAGAAACTTCGCGAGGAAACCTGGATTTATAATTTCTAATTTTAATTCTATAAGTTTTGAAATTGTCAATCCGCCTTGAGCAAGCTCGGTGATAAATGCTCAAACCTTTTCCGTGTGAGAAGAGGCTTTTTTTCAACAGTGAGCACTAGGCTGATGATGTTGATGTTGATGTTAGGAAAGGACCAAACTTTTACGACCTCATCCGCAACCCCCTAATTCTCCAGTCTTGAAACTCTGTAATTGTTTTGCTATTCTGAGTGCAGTGCAGTGTAAAAAGCTTATATACATGCATAAAATTAAATAGCAGTGTATATACCAACACTATGTGTATGTATATATACACACATAGTGTGTACGTAAGTACTCTAAAAATATTTTAATTTTACTAATAAATATTGCCATTTTCTTCACAAGTGCTAAGAGAAGTGATGCTTCTCATAATAAAAACATTTACAAGTACTATACAAGAGAGTACAGTGTTATTGCTCAATTCGATGTTGCAGCTAAAGTGCCGAAACGTGACCCATAATATTTTTAGTTACACTTCTCGAATGTTTGAGTTTTATTGAGTAATAGTCTGAAAAATATTATAGAAGTTATTGACATAAACTTTTTGAGACAGTTTCAATATTTTTTATTAAATTTGTTTAAATAACGAATCAATTTTTTGTGACCATATTTAATAAGTTGTGTTGACGGTATGGTCGGTACTTCAATTACTACAAATTTAAAATTTATTTCAAAGAATATGTTATGAAATTATTACGCTAATTTTAGTACAACTATACTATTCTAAAATAATGGAATTATAGCGTTTTTAAAACGTGACAATTGACCCAATTGTTTCTACAGATTCGCAGACAGAAACGCAGCTTTCGAAATATAAAAATAAAATACCTTATCTCTAGATTCCCTGCCGTCTAATAAAAAGGTACTGAATGTAAACATACATTATTATCACATCATATAGAACGGGATAATAAAACTTGAACATTATCCATGAAGTTTAACAACTATTCAAATTCCGTAGAGAGGTGCTGAACATCAACACTAAAGGTGGTTTCCATAATAAAAACGTCTCCGTAAAACGTTATCGGCCACCGCTACAAATTCGTAGACGACGTAGCACCGTAGCGACGTAGCATCGTAGCGGTGCTACGAAACGTGACTGGTGTACATGTGAGCTTCGATGAGATCACAGTGCAGCTTTGTGACAAACGAAACTACGGATTTTAGGACGAAGACTTATTTTGAAAGAGATTTGTCTTGGAAGATAAAAGTTTTTGTCTTGCGTGGGATTTGAACAAGATGTTCAGGCAAGCAAACTTCTAGACCACTCGATCGATTTCTTTAGTTAGGTTTAGTTATATTTATCAAAAAAGTGTATACGAATGTGTCCTAGACAAGTGCCTTATGATATTAATTTCGGAAATTAACTTTGAATGGAAACTATTTGTACTGCTGCATATCGTTTGCTTTTCTTTGAAATAACTGTAAGTCGCTTTCCTTTTAACTTTTAAACCATTTTGATTTAAAACACACATCACAGTTTCTAAGAGTTTGGAGACGTGACTAGTATGCATCCGATCTTAAACGTGGCGGATTTTAGTGACAATCGTGGCTCGGCTTTGTTGAGGAAGAATAATTGGTTTAAAATGTCATTAGTTTAGTGTTTGTTGGACCCAAAACAAAAATTTAAACACAGTAATGTATACAATTGATCGTATTTGAAATTCAGTTATTTTGGGTTGCTAATCCAAAAACTAAAAACAGAAATCCTATAACTAAGACTCAGCTGTCCGTCCGTCCAACGGGCCGTATCTCATGAAACGTATCACGGTTCAGACCGATTCACTGTTCACGAGAGATGAAATTTGAGTAGATGTATTTCTGTTGATAAGTGAAATAACAACAATTACTAAAATTTTGATATAATGTTCATTGAAGGAGGAAGGACTCGCATATGCCAGGAAAATAAAGATAGTTCGTTTATTTAAAAAAATAATTCGATGCCCTTTACCATCTTGTGAAAATGTTATGTTCAAAACAAATCGATAATATTGTAAAAGCCTTTGATGTCTTCAAAATATGTAAAACTATCAAAACTTTTATCTTATGAAACCAGTACATTGACTCATAATACAAAGAATCAGCATTAAATCAGCTATCGTTTACATCTACCTCAATAATCTCAATACAACCTTCTACTCCTTTATAATTTAAACATGATAGTTGACCAGTTAGTTACAATATTCAAGCTTTGCACAGACTAAGAAAATTTGCCGACTAGGAGGTCAGACGTGACCATTGACTTCAGATTTCCCTTTGTTACATTTCACGGCACCGCAGCGGAAAATTTTCATTGTTTTCGAACGTGAGTCGACTGAAACTTGCTTCCGATAAATGTGGACGGATTATTCGAAAATGTTGGACATTTAATTAATATTTGTGTAGTCAAATTTTAGATAATTATCATTATAATTATTAATGTAGAATTATAAATGATATGATGAAACAAATCATTGTGTTTTAGCTTTGGAATTAATTAAACTCATTGTTTATTTTGTGTTGTATGAGTCTATTTAATTAATTTATTGTTTAGTTCCATAATGGATTTCTATGTATTAATATTATAACATGAAATTAAAAAGCTACAATATTACTGCCTTTAACTAAGAGTATATTTATACAATGTATATGTTAGCGAAGTTTTTAGTTGAGTGTCTGGTTTTTCTAAGTTGTTTAAGCATTTGGGCTAACCCAAAAATAATTTCTAACTCGCGAAATGAAATGAAACATTATTTTTGAAATTCTGCTTAAAAAATATAAGCGCATTAGACGACGACGCTAAGAGTAGTCCGCATCCTGATTTTTTTGTAATCCTATCCGTAATGTTGTCACCCGATTCTAATTATACTTTCCGTAGTGTAAAATATTATTGTGATACTTCTTTAGCCTGAATAGAATAGGTAAGGTCAGTGTAACAAATGCGACCATCACATCCTTACGTGCTGAGGCCTCTGAGCGCCACATCAAGCTTGTTACAATTTTTTGAGCATTTCAGGAGTCATTTAATTCTTTAGTTTTAAAGTAGGTTGGAAATAAAATTTTGTAAAAAATAGTGCAATTCTCTGTTTTTTTAAATTACACTAAAACACTAAAGATTTAGCTGTGAAAAAAATACGAAGTTCGTATTAAAAATAGGATTATTAACACCTAATTTAACGAAGTAAGATTTTCTAAAACTTTTACGATGCTCCAAACGCAGCGTCTTAAGCTAATAGAATTTTCACTGGTCAAAACCCGATTGCACTAAAACTTTATTAGAGATTGAGAGACCCGATTACATTGCATTGAGTTATGAAGTCTGCTGACCAAATTAGTTGTACTACTGGAAGAAAATTAATTAAGAAGCAGAGAAATACTTAATTTCTTTGGGCTTTGAAAACTTGACAGATCTTTTCTTTCTTCTTTTCTTTTAAAAAAACGTTGCCCCACACTAGGATTTTCTCCTGTGTCGTGGGTGCGTTTAAAAACATACACATTCACATACACAACACACCCAGACCCGAAACAACAATTTGTGGATCACACAAAGTGTTGTTCCGTGCGGGAATCGAAACCGCGACACGTTGCACAGCAGCCAGTTGCCCAGCCACTGCGCCAACCGTGCAGTCAAATCTGACAATTCACTACATTTGAGCGGTGGAGTTTTAAAGTAGACTACAAGATATTTTGTACATATGTACCGACATTGGCTTCTCCGTCTTTTGAAAAGCGCAATAATATCTTGGTGACATCACTCAGTTAAAATGAAGCCAATTATTTTAGCAAAAGTACATTAAGCGTTATTCTTACATAGTTATGATCCAAATTCTTTGTACCTCTACACTTTAATATACCAATTTCCTTAAGACATTGTACAAAACATTTTCTAATTAAAATGTACCCCAGAAAAGATTTGGTGATAAAACGCAAATGTTGCCGCGTCAATCTTGAAGCTGAGTTATGAATGGTTTTCATTTGCAAGAATGTTACAAATTAGTTTATTGCAATTTGTATTTTGAATAGACTTGCGTACATTTTGCGTGAAAATATAAGGAAGTAAATATATTTAGGACGCGCATATGATAGTTTCTTTTTGGTTTTAATGGCATTAGTCGGCAAACGAGCAGATGGATGACCTGAAGGTAAGCAATCAGCACTATCCGTGGATACTTGTAATACCAAAAGAGTTGCTAAGTGCATTGCCGGGTTCTTTTTGGGTAATTAAGAATTAAGGGATTTAAGATTTAGAATAGGGGAAGGATTTTGCCTATGGTAACCTCACTTAGGGCAAGCTCAATAAGGTACCGCGGACTCGGCCAAGAGCAGGAAAAGGAACTGGGGGTTTTGAGTCAGTAAGAGTCTGACACTCCATTTCGCTTCAAAATAGGCGAGAGAAGTAAATCATAAAAAAATGTGTTAGTATCACTCCAATTGAGCCGGCTAATTCATGCTGAAGCATGGTTCTTCCACACTTGATAAGTTTTATTTAACGCTTTCTGCTTAACGTTAGCTACTTTTAACTGTAACGCGTGACCAATTTAACAGTTGGTGAAAATAAAACTTTCTCAATGTAGAAAATTTTCAAAAAGAAGTGCTAAAATCTAACCAATCCGTCAGTTAAGCACGTCGTTTGTATTTTTCCAAGCAACCGAAAAAATTGTGCGTAGGTACAATTGCCTTCATTTATATCTCGAACGTATTGACGTTTACCGAAATTACTAATGAAACCTCGTTACATTACTTTATGATTTATTCAATTCAATAAATAAATATATATTTTTAAAAACCTGCGGGAGTTTGAACATTTAACAGTTTCACTTTCAATACGTTGAGATATTTTTGGGCAATAAAATGCGTGTTAATGAATGGACCCTAGAGGAGAAAGAAAAAATCGTTAAGAAACCTGGACTCCTTGTCTATGGGTTGGCAAACGAGTGACGCATTGGCAGAAAGCAATCAGCGCGCCCATGCAACACCAGAAGAGCTATGCTATGAGTACATTGCCGGCCTCTGTGGATAAGAGGTTTTGAATATTTAGGGATTGAGAAGAGATGGGGAGAGTAAACAACGCTGTGGTTGTTTCAAGCCTGTCTTCGAGCCGACGATTGGTTCTCTGTCACTTAAACTCGCACTCATAGCTTGCGGGCGTCCATGGCTGGCGCTGATTGCTTACCATCAGGTAAATGGTCATCGCATTTGCCGCCATATCAAATAAATAATATCTAACTGAGTACTAAGAATGTTGTTTAAATTAGTAAATGTAGTTAGGCTGTCATATCTTGGTTAAAACCCTGCGTTTTACTAATTTAGATATTATTATTCTTGTAAGAACTTCTTGTTTGATTTCACTCTACTTGTATTCCAGTTGGCACTGTATACGTACGAATGGAAGACTGAACTTTACTTGGCACAGTTCCAAAAGTCTATTCCCTCTTTCATCAACACTTCCATAACTTAGAACAATGAATCTTCGTTGAAACCTTAATCAAAGATATCACTAGTTTCAAATTTACTACTTCGACTGTGAAAATAGTCATTGATTAAGTCCAGCGTTTTGAATAATCACTTGGTTTTTGAAATGTTTTGACTATCTTGTCTTGAAAAAATAAATATAACTCACAGAAAACCGGCGTGAAACAACCACATCGTTGTGATTCGCCGTGTGAGTGAGGTTACCGAAAGCCCAATCGTTCCCCTCCCCCAATCCCTCCTCAATCCCTAAATCTCCAAATCCCTAATCCCTAAAAGGTCAGCAACGCACTCGTAACTCCTCCGTTGCGGGTGTCTGTGGGCGGCGCTGATTGCTAATCATCAGGAAATCCGTCTGCTCGTTTGCCGACCTATAACATAAAAAAATATAGATTTTTGTCTCCGCCTATATTGATGTCCAAGTCCAACTTACAGCTGGAGCAATAATAATAATTTCGTAATTGTACACCTAATATCCAATTTACGTCTAGGCAAACGTAGTATAGGACGCCCGCCATATAGGTGGATTGACGACATCCTTGTAATGGCTGGCAGAGGTTAGAAGAGAAGGGCCTCTGTGGCGTGCAATTGGTGATGCCTATGGCCTATGTCATGTTGTGGGCGGAATCAGGCTGATAATGATGATGACGAAACCAAATAGACCATATAAGTAACATTGCTATATTAAATAACAATCAATTTGTAACAGACATGTTATATGTGAGAGTGAACAATTTTTTGTAATTTAATTAATGTATTTTCTAACCAACTTCCGGTTTATGAAAGTATTGCATTTGACTTCTACTTCTACCCCCACTCACTATCGAATAGTAGTATAAAAGAGGGGTCACACTTGTCGACGGATCAGAAGTTGTTCGACTGCGGACACGGCACAACAGTGCTCTGAACTGTCAGGTAATATTGCTGATTTACTTTGTTACTATGTAATCATGTTATGATGTTATGGTGTTATGATATTATGTGATGTTATGAATGTTTATGCCTTACGTCACGTCATATATTTCTATTTGTTCGTAATAATTAGTAGATATGTTTATTATGGTCAAATTATTTAATAAATTGTTATGAATATTTAAATAGTCTTTTTTTACTGTTGTTTACTACTAATTTCTCCCACATCAGAAGTGGGATGTGAAAACATAAACTACGCCTACAAATAATTGATTTCAGGTCTCAAGATGAATGTCGATGAATCTACGATGGCGGATGCCGAGCTGCCTCATGGTGTGTCGAGTGCCATGCCAGCACCGCCGGTGTCTCAAAAGCGGGGATAACCTCCATCTGCTCTTCACCAATTCTGGGCCAAGAAGTACCGCATAATTCGACCAGCCACAGAAATACGTCTCAAGTTAATGGCGGTACCGTTCCTGGCGGACCCACGGATGGTCATGACATAAGGACAGTAGAATTTGTACCTTTAAACTATATGCAAAATATGATGCAGGAAATGATGACGCAATTAATCCGTACCACCGCACAAGCCTTTAATCCACCAAATGTGCGACATACCCCGCGGATGCGAAGTCTTGAACATATTTATGTCCCTGCATTTGATCCCGATGACCGGACCGATACTGTACAAGTTTGGTGCCGAAATATTGAAGACCTCGAAACCGAATACGAGCTTTCTGATCGAGAAATCCTTAATCTAACCCGGAAGAATTTGCGCGGACGGGCCGCTGAATGGGCACGTCGCAATTATTCGTCTTTAACCAGTTGGACTGAACTCAAAACAGGTTTAATTGAAACCTTTGCAGATGAAGCCCGCTACTACGATGATCTAACGCAGTTCATGGAATACACCAGTGAGCAAGCCGGCAGCCTAGCTGAGTACGCAACTCGTAAATGGGAGTTGGCAAAGAAGGCGATTGGCGTGGAGATGACTGAGCAACGTCTCGTTGAAGCAGTTATTTCGGGTATGTCTGATTTTCGTATTCGCTCTGATTTGCTTCGTCTTACACCAAAAACTTTGCCACAGCTAATTCAAAGTCTTAATTCATATAAGCGTAAACGGCCTGGGAAAGAGTCTGATCACACTGTTCCATCTAAACGGTTAAAAAACGTCCCTAATTCAGATGTAATATCCAAGCGTTGTCATAAATGTCACAAATTAGGTCATTTACAGAAAGATTGTCGTGCGGGTTCAATTAATTGCAGCCCTCAAAAGAATCCAGCTTCTACTTCCGACGGAACCAAACCTGCTGAATCAAAGCCCCTTAAAAATAACACCTGTACATTTTGTAAAAAAAGAGGACATACCTTTGAAAACTGTTTTCAACGCTTAAATAAGAACGCGAAAGATGAAAAATCGTCTCATGTAAATAGTTTAGTTTAGAGTAGTAAAAACTTGCACTCGATCAAAATCGAAAATCGCGATTATTCTTGTCTGATAGACAGTGGTGCGGAATGCTCTCTTATGCGCGAAAGTATAGGTGATTCTATTAAGAGTCTAATTTTACGAGGCGTTGGAGACAATTCTTTTCGTTCGTCACGTATAAAACTGTGTGTGGTGTGTATTGATGGCCTCAATATTGAATTGGAATTTGTCCTAGTTCCCGAAAGATACATACAGTATGATGTTTTACTTGGTCAGAATATTTTTGATGTCCCGGGAATTCAGGTCACTTTTTCAAAGAATTTCGTTAAGGTCTGTCGCAATTCTTACAATATTAACTGTATTCAAAAGGAATTTGATCTTGACATGGTTGACGTTAACCCTGATATAAGTCCTGAAATTAAAATACAGTTACATAATTTATTACAGTCTTATTCTGAAATATTCACATCTGGCAATGCAGTTTCGCAAGTAACAACAGGCGAACTGACTATTCGATTAAAAAACCCAGATAAAATAGTTCAAAGAAGGCCCTATAGATTGGCTCCAGCTGAACGTGATCATGTCAAGAATTTGATCAAAGACCTAAAAGATAACAACATCATTCGAGATAGTAATTCACCCTTTGCGAGCCCCATATTACTAGTGCGTAAAAAGGATGGTAGCGACAGAATGTGTGTTGACTACAGAGAATTAAATAGCAACACCGTCCGCGATCACTTTCCACTTCCCATTATCGATGACCATATTAGTAAATTATCTGGAGCTAAATACTTCTCCGTATTGGATATGGCGGCGGGTTTTCACCAAATTCCCATAGCCAAGGACTCGATCGAGAAAACTGCTTTCGTCACTCCTGACGGGCAGTATGAATTCCTACGTATGCCATTTGGGCTTTGTAATGCACCTTCTGTTTTCCAAAGGGCCATCAATACAGCACTTAAACAATTTGTCGATGATTTTGTTTTAATTTACATTGATGACGTTGTAATCTTTTCTGAAACAGTTGATCAAGGTATTGAGCGTCTAAAAGTAGTTTTAGATGCTCTTCAAAAAACCGGTTTTTCCCTTAACGTTAAGAAATGCAAATTTTTGCAAAACGAGATTGAATATTCAGGTAGAATTGTCTCTAACGGTCGAGTTAAACCAAGTCCGGGTAAAGTCCGTGCTCTTCTAGATGCCCCCATCCCAACAACTGTCAACATAACCAATGTCCAAAATTATAGTGAATGGTTAGAAGTAGAACAAAATAATGACCCTGAAACTAAAACTATTATCGAATCTATCCAACAAGGCAGTCTTGATAAAAGTGTAGCATCTAGTTATGAAATAAACGGCGGTCTACTGTACCGTATAGTTTCCATTGGTAACAAAATTAAAAAACGTTCATTTGTTCCAAAACGCTATCGGTGGCATATCATACAAATTTATCACGATTCTCTTAAGCACTTCGGTTGGGAAAAGACTCTTGAAAAAATTAGAGAGCAGTTTTGGTTTCCTAATATGTCTAAATACACTCAAAAGTACGTTGACAATTGTCTGACCTGCAAAATTAATAAGTCAATCTGGTTCCCGACAAATTACTCTACACCCAATAGATAAGCCTACGACGCCATTCCATACCATCCACATAGATACGACCGGCAAATTGAGCGGTAATAAGCCTACTAAACAATACGCTGTCGTCTTTATAGACGCATTTACAAAGTTCGTTTTTATAAAACCTGTTACGAATTTGACAGCAGCGGCGACCGTCAACTGTTTAAAAGAATTGATTTACACTTTTGGCACTCCTAAACGTATTGTTTGTGATCAGGCTGCTTCCTACACCGGAAGAGAATTTTCAAGTTTCTGTGAACATTGGTCTATAGAGATACATTTCATAGCTAGTGGTGTAAGCCGTGCAAACGGGCAAGTGGAGCGAATGATGAAGGTTTTAACAAACTGCTTTACAATTGTAGAGAATACATCCAGGAGAGGTTGGAAAGATGCTGTTGGCGAAGTGCAGTTGGCAATTAATAGCGCATTCAGTAAAAGTACAGGCCATACTCCTTTCCAGCTTCTCATGGTCTGTGATCAGTCTCCTCCCGCTATATCAGCCTTACTAAATGATGTCGAACGTCTGGACCTCGACGCATGCCGTGAAGAAGCAAAACTCAGGATGGACGAGCTTGCTCAAACTAAAAAAGCTAATTATGATAAAACTAAGGCTAAAATTGTTCCCTTTAAAGTTGGTGATACTGTATTGATTCGACAAAATCCGAGAGCAATTAACAAACTTGACGGCAAGTTTCGAGGTCCATGCGTCATTACAGAGATAAATGACAATGATAGATATACAGTAAGAGTTCATAAAACTGGTAATGAGTTATATGTTTCTCATGATAATATGCGAATTGTCAGTCCAGACATGGGATGTGAATTGACTGACTCATTAGATACCTTTAATTAAATTTTGTATTTATATGTATTGTTGTAAGTTTTCCCTTTGGGAAATTGTTCGGCGTAACGGTGACCGTCTGGCCAACGGTCATGGTTATGTCTAACAATCGTACCCGAGCCATGTGATTTGGCGTTGCGGTCATGTGATTTGACCAGATTTAATTGCCATGTGATTTGGCATTGCGGTCATGTGATTTGACCAAATTTAATTGCCATGTGATTTGGCATTGCGGTCATGTGATTTGACCAGACTTAACTGCCATGTGATTTGGCATTGCGGTCATGTGATTTGACCAAATTTAATTGCCATGTGATTTGGCATTGCGGTCATGTGATTTGACCAAATTTAATTGCCATGTGATTTGGCATTGCGGTCATGTGATTTGACCAGACTTAACTGCCATGTGATTTGGCGTTGTGGTCATGTGATTTGACCAAATTTAATTGCCATGTGATTTGGCCAATGCTTTATTATTAAGAATTTTTGAATGTATTTTTAGCACTGATTGTTAATGGTTTTATTCGCGAGCCATAGGCTGCTCGTCAGAATGGCCGTGTGAGAGTGAACAATTTTTTGTAATTTAATTAATGTATTTTCTAACCAACTTCCGGTTTATGAAAGTATTGCATTTGACTTCTACTTCTACCCCCACTCACTATCGAATAGTAGTATAAAAGAGGGGTCACACTTGTCGACGGATCAGAAGTTGTTCGACTGCGGACACGGCACAACAGTGCTCTGAACTGTCAGGTAATATTGCTGATTTACTTTGTTACTATGTAATCATGTTATGATGTTATGGTGTTATGATATTATGTGATGTTATGAATGTTTATGCCTTACGTCACGTCATATATTTCTATTTGTTCGTAATAATTAGTAGATATGTTTATTATGGTCAAATTATTTAATAAATTGTTATGAATATTTAAATAGTCTTTTTTTACTGTTGTTTACTACTAATTTCTCCCACATATACGTCCTATTTAACAAGAAACGGAACCATTGTAATCTAGTTAATTAATTACAAAATTTCACTTAAAACTGACAAATATTGAATGAGAGGTCCTCAGGCCTATATCATATAAGGATGATAAAGCTTCATTATAATGATATTTTGGTCGTAAACAGACATAATGATTTATCTTTCTCTTGAAATACCTAATTGTAAGTACACCTGCACTCAAGCCCTTGTATTACCGGCCCATTCATCTGTGTTAAGGCAAACAGTGACTAATGCAGTTCCCTTGTCATGAGCTCATCGCTCAATCTGTGCTTCAATTTATCCAATTTAGAAGTCACAACGCATGCTGCTGTCATATCTTGGTTAAAAGCTTTTTGTATTAGATTGATAGTGTAATGTTTGGGCAAATGTTTTTGGTCATTTTTTTTAAAAAAAACGTTGCCCGATCCTACGATTATCCTTTGTATTGTGAGTGCGTTGATGGACCTAAATCACACATTCACCTAAGTTTAAGTTGGATGAGAAATTAGAGTGGAAATGCACTACTTACATCGTCGTTCAATATTACGAATTGCTTAGTATGTACGTTACACGATATTTAAAATCATACAATACATCGTTGACGTCAACTCCCTAAGAAATAATATGAGTCTAATTTTTTAAACAAATTTGTCATAAGGATGCAAAAAAAAGTTTCCTCAACAACCGGCTGCCGTGCCACATATCGCAAGTTCTAATCCCGCACGGAACAAAACTATGTATGATCCACAAGTCGTTTTTTCTGTTATGAATATGATGTGTATGTATGTGAAGTTGTATATGTGTAACACACGCACGACAATGTTTCAAAAGAGACTAGTAACCAAATTACAAATTAATTATAATTTCACTAATCCGAATTTTATTCAAATCGATATCAACTTGAACAATACGAGGGCAGCCGTCGATTTAATACCAAAAATTAATAAATATTCGCGTAATATTAATTGGAGTGGATACGCGAGGGAATCGAGAGAACTGTTACGAGTTACATTCTTTTATTAAAACACGTACATTTTTAATTATTTCGGTGGCAACCCTGACGAGTGCCCTGAGATATAGAATCCGTGGAGTATATGAGTGCTAAATAAATATTTTGCTGTTTTTGTTTGTTTGAGAATTCATAATAGGAGCGTGTATCGGGATATAACAAAGGAATATTCTATGTAGGGCGTACAATAAGGCTTTTGTTTATCACAGTATGGATATAGAGTTGTTTTTTAAATGCTACAATTTTAATACATTTTGTGTAAATAGCCCTTATATGGCACGGCTTTATTTACCTTGAAAAAACCGTGACAAATTTAAATTAAATTAATTAATAAGAAAATGTAAAAAAAAAATTGGTAGGACGAAAAATATTTCCTTTTCGGTTTCAAGTAGTCGGATATTATGCGAGTACACACACATTTTATTGATTAATTTTATTAAAAAAATCAATAAAATGTGTGTATATGAGCGCCACTGATTGTTTCCCATCATGTAATCCGTCAGCTCGTTTCCCGACCTATCATATAAAAAGAACATTGTCTGAAGTAAAGTTTAATTTTATTTATTCATTTTTTTGACTGCGCGTCCATCGCATGTATTGTGCATCTAGCCTGCACACTAATGTAAGTCAATATGTTAGTATATAACAATAACATAACATAGAACAAGAATCCTCACAAAGTTACATTACTAAAACCATAAAGAAAACAAACAAACACGAACATAACATCATTTTAAAAATATGGTTAGTTTAAAATAACCCTTTAAAAGCACCCTCGGTTGATGTAAGAAACAAAAGTATGGAGTAACGGTCCCGTCCGAAGTGTTAAATTAAATTTACGATATGACAGGGTAGAGAGATGTCTAGCCCAAGTCAGAGAGCTATGGGAATACGCCAAAGTGCAAACATTTTCGTTCGAGACACAACCCTGTTTTGTAACGACTGATGGCAGACGAATGTCAAAGAAAATGGTTTTAAGTTTACTAAGCGAAAAACGCAAGATTGAGGTACCGTAGTGATAGTTTTTGAACTATAAATAAATAAACAATCGTTAAGTTTTGATTTTTGTAAGTTACCTTAAGCTAATTATATTAAATAGCTTGCTCGTGAAAATGTTTCGGCGAGATAGCTCGACTGATTTCAAGCGACGATAAGGGCTTATGTTTGTGAGCAACATTGTTTAACACGACGCAACGAAGGTCCACAGTCAGCGTGGTCAGTTGGTTACGCCAGAATATTTCGTGAAAATTTGTTTAATCTGTAAAGTTTTATTTATTTAATAGTTGATATTCTGCAAATTATCTTGATTTGTAAAATAAACAATCGCTGCTTTGCTATCTTTCAATTTTTTTTTCTTTTCATTTTTTGTCTGACCTCATATTTAACCATAATAATAACATTATCATTTCTAAATTCATTATAACAAATGGGAAATTCTCATATAAATCATAATAGTGTCGGGTCGAGAGAAAATTAAATTTTTCTGCGATCGTTCTTTGTGATGTTTGACTAATTATATGGTACAGTGAACATCAAAAGTAATAAAATCTTTTTGAATTATCACTTAGGACATTAAATGAGTTCTACTGGGGTTGCATGCAGATGCAAGCGCTATAATGTACCCCGGGTCCCAGCCTAGAGGAGGAGGAGGAGGAACGGGGAGGTTCTTAGTCAGTTAGAGACTTTTTTTTCATCTAATGGGTCGGCAAACGAGCAGACGGATTACCTGATGGTAAGCAATCAGCACCGCCCATAGACACCCGCAACGGATGAGTTACGAGTGCGTTGCCGACCTTTTAGGGATTAGGGATGTGGAGATTTAGGGATTGGGGAAGGGGAAGGATTGGGCCACTGAGAGTGAGACTGGCACTCTCTCTCTGGCAGAAGAAGAAAAAACACAACCTAACAAGTATAAAAGAGATTGTACACGATAACGCTCTATAAATTCCACCTCCTTCGTGATAGAAAGCGTTACGAAGTGCGTATAATTATGAAATACTCAAACAAAGAAATGAACAACACGATAACAAAGATACCGTCCATTCTTCAGCTAAAAAGAAAACTAATCCAGCAACAATGAGAAAACAGGGAAAGAACCAGACATTGTCTTAGCATTAAAAAGCACGAAGCGGGATGAATACATTGCGCTTTACATACGACCGTGGCTAAGATTAATCCTTACTTACTCAGCATAGAACATGATACTTTTATTGTTCTCTTAGAAAATAAGAACCATTGTTTTGCCCTCCCTAACAAATGCATTCGCAAACAAGAATAAATCCACGCATGAGACCTTAAGAGCCACCACACTGAGAGCGCATTATACATTTGTGACGTCATACATTAGCTCGCCTGGTGACATCGTTGTTGGAAAAATATGTCTCATTTTGTTGCTTTTTACTTATGTATCTAGGCAATATTTTTATACGTTTAATATTTACAATGCAAAACTTGGCTAAAACTTTAAATATCAGAATATGGATTCATTATAAATAAAAAAGAACCTCCTTCTTTTAGAGAATTATGTTAAAAATTAGTTTCCTGTTAGTGCCTTATAGTCGCAGTTTACAGTTTTTAGTTCGCAGTTTTAAATTTGGGGCAGTCATGCTTGGGTACGAACGGGTCGGCTCGGCCGGAGTGATACAGTCTCAAAGAAAGCCGGTGTGGAACAACAACATTGTGAATGAGGTTACCGGAGGCTTTATTCTTCCCCACCCCTCTTCAGTCCTCGCTCCCCAAATCTCCGAAACCCTTATCCCCTTATGGCTGTCGAAGCACTCGTAACTCCTTTGGTGTTACTGGTGTCCATGGGCATGGATTTGGAAAACACGTTGTGTCAGTTTTTGTCACTAATACCTACATACATATACCTCGCATAGCTTATCATAGAAACTGAATTCACACTTCCTTAAAAAATATTGTGAACAAAGCACAAAATTTGCAGTAAAACCATTTATCATTTCTCACTACAAATCCTTCACAATTAACAATTGTACGGTTGCACACAAAAATATTCCGTTGCACGGCTCACGAAATAATTGCAGCTCCATATATAAGTGGCTTCCTTAAAAAAGAACATCTCTGCTGACTGTACTGAGGGCGTACCTTTATTTTTTTCTGAATGCACGTGCATAATTTGTCTAAATGAGCTCTGGGGAGGTGGCTTGCGTTTTATTCTACTCCACTGATATAAAAAGTTGGTCAAATGTGGATCTCCATTGTACCTTTAGTTTGCATTGTTCTATTCTAAGCTGAATCTAGTGTTTCTATGCGGGGAGTAATTTATTGTGGGCGGAAAGGCTTAATTGTTCATAGCTAATTTGTTTAGTGGGTGGTTCTGTATGGATTTATGTTATTGAGGGTTATTTATATCTTTTAATTTGTCTGCGGATATTTTATTGCATATAATGTTTTGGTGCATTGAATTATAAATATGTGAAGCTATTCATCGTCAGGCTGCAAGATTGACTATTAGTGGACTAACAACTAGCCCGTGAAACAAAATATCTTTCTATGCACGACCATTTTTTATCAAAGTACTCATAAAACGGTTCAATGCTAATTGCAAAAACTTACTTAAGTTATAAACACAAAGCGGATAAAACTGCTAAACTAATCTAAATTAGTTTGGGACAGAGATTGATAATTTTGGAATAACACACCCCCTTACAACATATAGATAGGTGCAACCATTCTACAACTTGTGCAACCAGGTCAAAACGTCAAGCCTACCAAGGAATTTTAAATAATTATTTTTTGCGTTAATTACCTCATAATTATATGTTGTAAATATGAAATGCGAAATGCTTTGGGTGAAACCGAAGATCTGAGAGGATTACTACAATAAAATTAAAATTTGGACTTCAAATAAAATACATACAACACTCAATACAGTTCTCAATAGTGATACATTTATGAAATGATTTTGAAATATACCATTCACTACGATTATATTTTCTTCTACTAAACCCTGAACTCTTTACTGGCTTACGCCCTAAGCTTGATAAATGAGAGCAGTCATTAACGAATTAATCTCAGATCCAACAGACGTCAACGACGCATTTCAGCCAACGCCTATGTCTAATTATCTAGATTTTTCTATCCAGATAGGATAAAGTAAGGATTAGTACTTGCCTTTTCTTGTATTGTAGATTAGTATTCAGAAACTGCTTTCTTTTTGAACGTTATACACTGTTGTGAAGTCTCATTGATATAGGTAGTTCAACCAGTATAGTCTTTAATTTCAATTGACCAGTATAGGTCTTTACTTTCAATCGAGTGCACGGTTGATGTGCTGACTGGGCAATTGGGTGTCATGCAACTTGTCGAGAGTTCAATTCCCGCACATAACAACTCTGTGTGATCCACAAATTGTTGTCCGGGTCTGGGTGTCATGTGTATGTGAAATTATATGTTTGTAACTGCACCCACGCCACAGAAAATCCTAGTGTACCCTGCCCGGTTTTAACATAAAAGCGAAGAAGCGAAAAGTAATTAATACTAATTTAACGTAATTGGAATTCAATGCAAAATTATGAATGATGAACATATTATTACTTTTTGATTCATAACAAAAAAAAATATTATATATTTAAAGTCAAAACAATTAATTAAAGAAACTAGCTGTGCCCTGAGATCACTCCTGCGAAGTTTATATCATACTAGCTACTCTCGCGCAGTTTCACCCGCTGCTCAGATCCTACAGATCGTAGCGTGATGTTTTATAGCTTATAGCACTCAGTATTTATCAGTGAAAGAATTTTGGAAATCTGACCAGCGGTTCCAAAGACAAACTTACAAATTTTACCTCTTTATAATATTAGTATAGATTTACAACAGGGATATAGCTTTACAATAGTGAAAGAAATATTAAAATCGGCCAAGTAGTTATATGTATAGTATAGCTTTAAGAGACATCGATTCATCATACTCAGAATGTAAGCTAAAATATCGATAAGCCATACTGAGAGACATCGATTTCGTTTCGAAAAAATATGGATATAGAACCATTAAAATAGATTTCGCTACCTAAACATAAAAATATGTTGAACCTATAAATACAAAACTACTATAATTCGAGACTGACCCTACCGCTACAAAATTGAATACAAACTTCCACAATTCCGTGTAGCCACCACATCCCGAAGTTGTAACATCTTGCCGCGGTCATCTATAGTGACGTCAAGGGTACTATAACTCAGTTAGGGTCCCCCAGAGAGCTGTAGACGGGACCTCTGAGTGCGAGCATATATGGAGCAATTAAAAGTATTGTAAAAGGTCTGGAAATTATTGTGTCATGTTTTATTGAATTTATGACCTTCGAAGGTCGTTTTTGTATTGGGCTCCAAGGAGCTTGTTGAGTTGGAGAGGAAAATTGCGGTTGTCCAGGTTTATTTTATTTTAAGAGCACTGTTTCTTTTTTTGTCCAACCAAAGAGTATAAGATTGTAATTTTACAGCTAAACTTCTAAACAATAGGTCCTCAAACTCGCAATGGCAGTCTAGACGGCATACTTTTAATTTCACAAACAATAAATACTACCATTGAAAACATGTATTATTTATTTAGTGTATCCATCGTTCAGGAGAAATTGATAAATTGTACAAAGAAGAACAAATTTCCAAAAAACTAAAATTCAATCTCAAAGAATATTCCTTTTAACATAATTCCAACAAAACGGATTCCCGAACAATAGCAAGTTCAGCAAATCGCCCGGCGGAGGTGCAGACTTAATTTTTTAAATCAACCGACGGTGAAGCACGTATTGCCACCGCACTGCACTTTTTTACCCTGCGACTCAAGTAAAATTATATTGCCAAGAAATTTCCTCTGCGACTGTTTACTTTGGAACAGATGGCACAAGTTATGTCTCGGAATTATAGGACTGTGCCTGATTGTTTTGGACTAAGTTCTTGTTTTGATCCCGTTTTGTCTATTGCTTTGTTATGAGGAGTTATTTACTAGTTTGTGTTAAATTTGAATAGTGATTGAGTATTGGGTGTAGAATGGGTGCCTAAACCTGTCAATAGGTTAGCCGCTCATTGTGTTTTTTTGTTACCGCGAATTTTTGTCTACAATACAATTTTAAGAGAGTGCGTTCACTTCACTGACGTTGCAATACTGTGACTAATATTTGCAGCGTGATCATCTGACCTGCATATATAGATATCGATAGGAGTCTGATCAATATGACTTTTCTCTTTTTCTAATTATTTCATTTTGTCACTAACGAACAACTTCAATGAAGGCATCGTAAGTGACATTAGAGATAGCCACAAGACTCATGGACAGGAAAAGTCGCGATCAGCGGCGGGCAACCAGCTGAAACAAGTGAAATATTCTTAGTAGTAGCACAGGCTCTAAAATCAAGCTCAACCAGCTCAGTTCGTATAACATAGGCTGAACATTATGTGGACTAAAAACTTCCATTTTATTACATTACAAGATGGCTACTTATATCTAATTATATGAGGAAGATTTATAATGAGCTAACACCAAAAACATTCTACAATCATACTGATAAGGTGTCTGACTGCATGCTGTTCTCGCTGGTAATTGCAGGTGAAGTCGCGGGCGGAAACTAGTAATATTATAAATGTGAAAGTTTGTTATATATGTAAATGGATGTATGTTTTTATTCTGTCACGCAAAAACAGATGGACCGATTTGGTTAACATTAGGCATAGGTAGCATGGGCTTAGGTAAATAGGTGATACTTTGGATTCACACATAGTGTTCTTTTTATAGAGCACGCGAACGAAGCTGCGGGCGGAAGCTGTATGACATAAACCGGTTATCAGGAAAGTGGATTATTTCGAAATGTTTGTCGGTCAAACTGTAATTAGCCCTCCTAATTCTGGGTAAAAGCCCAAAATAGAAATAGGCCTACAGCAAACTGTGATCCAATTTATGAATTTCTAATTCATAAATTGGGTCATATACATACAGTCTTTGTGTGTACACACGTCGTTTTATTTATCACATACATTGATTGTTTGGTCATAATTGTTTCAATAAACTTAATAAATATGAACACGAAACACAATGTCGATGTTTGCTGAGCCTCAAAGAATCTATAGCCAGCATGGATGGGGTAACAATATACCAAAAAGAAGATCTAGGTCCCCTGTTTCGTTTTTGCTATCATTTGCAGATCCCATACAAAAAGTACACAAAAGGGGATATGCCCCAGAACCCTTTCTCTCGCTGAAATAATAGCCTTTTTTATTTTTTTGTATCTGAACAGTTACACTTGGCTGGGTTTTTGGTTTTTGCTACTGTTGTTAAGAATGTTTTGTACAAGAATGTGTGAATTATAACGTGGATTATTTAATACTTGCTTTTTTGAAATGATTAATAATTTATTGATTAAATACTCGTACGATTACTTAGAGAATAAAATGATTCTATATCTTTATACTATCCTATAGCTTTTTTTGAGATGGGCTAATCGTCAACTATATTGTAAGAGGAAGTGTCAGACTCTAATGGAATAAAAACGACCAAGCTCCTTCTCCTGCTCCAAGCCGGGGCCACAATACATTACTCTGTAAATTCGACTGAACATCAATTACATACATTTGGGCCCTACTGGTAGCGGTCTGTTGTCTCTTTGAGAAGCGCACAGAAAGCTACGCGTCTTAAGTTTAGGTCTGTTTCTGGACGGATGACGACCTACGCTTGCTCGTTGTCCGACGTCGTGAGATGATGGTAATACTTTGTGCCTCATCTCCTGTTCTTCAAGCAGGTATTGCATGAACCAACTTAGGGACAATATCACAAATGACTGGACATCAGCGTTCAAACTAAATTCGAACCAAATCACCAGCCATGCGTGGAGATTAAGGCAAACCGCAAAAGTATGTCGCAGCTTAATGGGCCATTCAACTAACAACAAGATTGGTAGTTTAAGTTATGATAGAACCATCATAGTCTGTTTAGTAAACAATATACACAGTACAATTTTAGTAGTTGTTTATTTGTAATGGCGATTCAATTTCTGTGTTTGTCAGAGTTCTAACATAACCTATCCTACCAATGTGGTAACGACTTGGTTTTCATGACAACCCTTTCACACATTAATTAAAAGCCTTAATGAGATATTCAGACATCAAATCAAACAACTAGTCATTTAAGCCGTTGGTTGAATAGCAAATGAAGCTTGTTGACTGTGACATGTACTGAATATCCATAATGCAATCAATATCATACAACATATGAATATTTTGTATACAGCACGATATCCCTGCATGTGACGGAATGAGTAAATTAGTTTGTCAGACGCAGTGGTCCGCGAATCCTTTGTGTCATCAACAAAACAAACTTATTCATATAAAAGTTACAACATGCTATCTCCCGGTTGTTTTAAAACTTAGTGTTCCACATTCATTTGACCTATTTTGTTGTTGCCGCTAGATACGAAAGATGTTCGAAAGAATTCTATGAATGGAAAATTTTCTCGTCTCCTACTTTGTTAGGTATTAATGTATCATACCAAACTGTTAATAGATTGGTTTAGATATATTTTCGTTGCCACGTCGTAGATTTAATCACTTCATGACATAGGTACTTGAAAATTTCAAGGAATAGCTGACGTTTTATTAGTATTAACGCAAGCTGTTGTAATTTGAAAGTATTGAGCTTTTTTTTTGGGTTAACACACATTAGTAAGCTGTTATTTTCAATGAATTTGGTATCTCACGGTAGTTATTATTCAACACTAGCTGATTGTTTTTACTAAAATAGGCTCTAGAGTGGACATCACAAGGCAGGCGAAAAGTTGGCCGTTCTAAGAAAACGTGGCGGCGCACAGTGGCGGCGGACATAAAGAGCATAGGACTGTCCTGGTCCGAAATTAAGCACATAGGCAAAGATAGGTCCCAATGGAAAAATACTGTGGAAGCCCTCTGCGCCACCTAGGGGACATAGAAAAGTCAAGTAAGTCAAGATCGTAAAATAATAGTTATAATAACATCCTCCAGGCGAACTTGAGATCGCTCTTTGGAAAGTTAGGGCTAAAAGAGCGCTCTTTGATGTATAGCACTGCTACTAACGATTTGATATGATGGTATTTTAAATTTCATTCAGCAAATGTCTTTTACTACTTACCTTTGTTCTCCTGCGTCTCAAGCCAAGTCTTAGAAAAAGAAATAAATAACAATTTTAAAGGACAGCAAACGAAATACATCACACTTTTGTAAAAGAACAACAGACTCCTTCCAACTGTGAAACTAAAAGTAATTTCCTGATAAAATTGTTCTAACCTAGATAGTGAGAAGTCGTGGGAAGTTCCTATACTGATCTTGGAATTAAAGGAAAACATACAATGTATTTAAAGTTTCTTCTGCGTAAGAGAGAGAAACTAGTTCGTGTAAGGTGAAATAAGTATACTTTGTGATGATGAACTACATTGTTTTTGCAACCGATAGTTATGCCATCTGGCGCAGAATCTCGGACGGAATTAAATTTGTATTTCGAATGAAAATATTTTTTTTATTATAAATTTTATAAACGGCGTCTATGTAAGGTTTCAATTGTTTTAATATTTATCAACAGCGTAAAAAGCATGTGAGTTTTCACAAAAATACAATTGTAATGCTATGACATAAGAGTCAAAAAGCAAAACAATTTTATTTTAACTAAAACACATAGGCTGTATTTATATCATTCGCAGTCGTCATTAAATCAAAAGAATCATCAGTCCGACAAAAAATGGTATATTCAAAATCACAATCAAGTACCTACTAAATTGAGTTCTCAGATTCCAACCCATCAGTAGCTTTGCTTCAAACTGCATAAATTGGATTTTGGGTTACGTTCATAAAATGCCACAACAAACACTAGGTGAATTATATGTGTCATGATGATAGGATCGTCATAAACCTACAAGTGCCCACTGCTGAGAAAAAGCCTCTTCTCACCCGGAGAAGATTGTAGCAGTAATCACCCCTCTTGCTCAAGGCGGATTGACGATTTCAAACCCAAAATTTTAAATTATACATATGTCCAGGTTTCCTGACGATGTTTACCTTTACCGTATGTCAGTGGTGTCTATGTAATCGTAGAAAGTACATATAACTCGAAAAAAGTCATAATGGTCCTTGCCAGGTTTCGAACTCCTCCTCATGCATGAGAAGCAGGCGCCTTATCCACCGGACTACCATGACACACATTACATGTAACATACCACATATTATGTGTCATCATCATCATCATCAGCCTATAAGTGCCCACTGCTGAGCAAAGGCCTCTTCTCACACGGAGAAGGTTTGAGCATTAATCACCACGCTTGCTCAATGCGGGTTGGCGATTTCAAACTTATAATTAGAAATTATAAGTCCAGGTTTCCTCACGATGTTTACCTTTACCGTTTGTCAGTGGTGTCTGAATAATCATAGAAAGTACATATAACTCGGAAAAAGTCACATTGGTACTTGCCAGGTTTCGAACCTGCACCCTCATGCATGAGAAGTGTCCGGGCCACCACAACATTATGTGTGAACAGTACAAATTAAACATTTTGTTAAAATATTGTTATAATTTATAAATAGCCTGTTTTTCTAGGAAAAATTTTCAAACTCTTACTGACTAAAGCGACCCCAATTCTTCTCCTACTCCAGGCTTGGTGACTTGACTTACTTGACTTAAGTTCCTTTGTCCCGTGGGGCAGAGGCTTCCACAGTATTTTTCCATTGGGATCTATCTTGGGCTATGTGCTTACTGCGTACTGCGTACTCCAGGCTTGGTCATGGTAAATTATTGCACTTGCAAGCCCGGCTAGACAAACAACCATTGTATTCAGGACTTTGAGCCAGATGAAAAATTAAGTCGTTCGTCACGAGATTACTTCGTTACTAACTTTTTTATTTGTTTGCACTGCGGGAGCATAAAATGCAAATTTCGTACGTATAAATGCTGTCGGAATATGTGTATTCAGATGAGCCTGGAAAATGGCAATCTTTGTTCTGAGCAATCTATGTTCAGTGTATGTATTAGCTGGTATTTGCTAAGTACTTTTTATGATTTTGTATTCATTGCTTCAGCATGATCATTTAGCATTACTTTTCAATTTCAGCTTAGTTATGAAAAACAAAAATTTATGTTTCCATCTAGAAAAGATGACAAATAAACAGTACCATGTATTTTGAACATAACGGCATAAATTTGCTCCCCCTACCGTGTTTGAGGTGAGAGTGACAACCTGTAAGCGTTTTGCAGTCGTGACCCACGGCATTAGTTCTATGGAGCCTCCTTACGCCCAAGTCGCCGCAGTAGGAGAAATTGGGCGACGTGTGACGATCTCCAGCCACCGTAAGCGCGGGTCTGAGGACGGTGATAAAGCGCACCTCACCGCTTGACCAGATATACATAGAACCAAGTGCGACGCGTAACATTCCGCGTGTATCTCAAGATGCCAATGGATCCGAAAGGGTTCATGTTCAGCAGGGTTGGCCTCGATAAGTCTCGGCCTCGTCCTGGAGCAAGAGAAGGAACGGGGGGACTTTTACTGAAAAGTCTGACACTCCTTCTCAGCTCACTCGAGAAGTCATTTGATTATTTTCATCTATACTAATATTATAAAGAGGTAAACATTGTAAGATTGTGTGTTTTTAAGTTTGTATGTAGGGGTAATCTTTAGAAGCGCTGGACGAACTTCCTAAATTCTTTCACTGATAGATAGCTTACAATGTTCCTTAGTACTATAGGCTATAAAACATCACGCTACAATCTGTAGGAGCCGAGCAAAGGGCGAAACCGCGCGAGAGTAGTAGAGCTAGTTCTAATGAAAGCGTAATTACTATGTAAATATATCCAATTTTGTCTTTAATAAAGTTGAAGTCAGCTACTATTAGTATCATGTGCAATATAAGTGTTTTAATATTGATGAAACTTGTACCTGTGAACAATAGGGAGGTTGAAACTGGAGTCAAAGTAATACCAATATCGATGAAAGTTAGTTGTTCAATAGCACACCTCTGAGAGATGACGTGGTTGCACTGGATATTAACAAAGCATAAGTTTTGATTTGCTCATTTACGTACGACGTAACATAGTAATCATTGTATGATTAAAGTCGATTTCTATCTCAATGTCAATTGCTTTTTTTATGTCATAGGGCTGCAAAGGATAAGACGAATTACCTGAAGGTAAGCAACCAACGCCATCCATGGACAAAGGGAGCTTCTTGTAGCGTTTGTCCATGGACATAGACAAACGCTACAAGAGCTCTATTAACCTTTTGGAGAAAAGGGTAAGTGAGATTTAGGAATCGGAAAGGGATTGAGAGAGGAAAAGTATTGGGCCTCCGGCAACTTCACTCACACGGCGAATCACAACGCTGTGGTTGTTTCACTCCTATTTTCTGTGAGGCCGTGGTATCCATTCTGTCGAGCTGACCTATTTTCGAGTTGACGTTTAATAGGAAAATCCAAATGGAGCCACCTGTGCAGTCAAAAAAGGGTGTAGTATCAGCTCGCCCCCTGGATCTTGCCCCTTCCGATTAAAATGTTCTACTCGCCCCGTTTTTATTAATTTGGAGTTGTGGTTCGCCCCTTACGAAAACCCTTACGGGGCGAGTGAAAAATTTAACAATTAAATAATTATTTTGATGCATCGACTCGCCCCTTGCGGCATTCCCTTTGAAATTTAACTAAAAAAGGTATATTCAGAAAAAT
Organism: Spodoptera exigua; assembly: GCA_902829305.4. Taxonomy (NCBI): domain Eukaryota; kingdom Metazoa; phylum Arthropoda; class Insecta; order Lepidoptera; family Noctuidae; genus Spodoptera; species Spodoptera exigua. The sequence continues at coordinate 12,788,243 of LR824610.2, read as the reverse complement.
GTACAGTAAACAAAACTGGTAAGTAATTTAACCACTTGTGATAGTTTTATTACCTGGCTTACCTACTGTAACAAAAGGGACCTTTTATGGGACCATTATTGAAGTTTTAAGAAAAAATATTCATTTTAATATTTTATAAACTTGGAGTTCTGACAGTACTTTTAACTAACCAACAATCGGGGGCGAGTTGGAGTATCTAATAATTTAAGGGGCGAGTTGATGCACTTAGGCAATCAGGGGCGAGATCCAAGGGGCGAGCTGAGCCTACACCCAAAAAAGTGTGTACATTAAAACATTTTTGAACTAATAAGTGTAGATTAATTATTATTATCATATTATTTACAAAAAAGTGGGTTGCTTTCTTGACAAACAGTATTATAAGAAAACGTATTCATAAATAAGATTTGCAAAAAATGCTTTCTTTCTCAAATCTTGTAAATCATTATAAATACTTTAAAGAAAAAATAAATATATCACAATCACGTATGCTCAGTAGTCTATTTGCAACCAACGAATGAACGAAAAAGTTACTATTTCATTACTTTTAAATCAATGTAGCATACCTCACAACGCTTGGCATACAAAACAGTGATAAATACACTCGAACAAAACTCACTTTATTCGCATACACAACAAAAACAAATCACATTCATAAATTCAATAAACGAGTAAAAATATCAATTTCAAAATCTGCAACGAAACTGAAAAACGATCGTAGCAACCTTCCATTTTTATCCAAATGACATTTCGGCATTCGGCCGCTCGGAGGCTGGTTCGAAAAAATCGAAAATCTCTCACTATTTCTGCGAAAAAAAATGTCCTAGGTAAATCGGGCCAAACGAGGTTACAAAGGCTCCCGGCCTCGTCTCGCAAAAATTTGATTTGTAAATAAAGCCCTTTATAGAGAACTAAAATAGGTCTCTAGTATCCACATTTAATTCCAAAATTGTTTTATTCAATTGTAAGAATGTAGGTTGTGGCTTTTATTTTTGCAAATCTAAATCTGCGAATTTCGCATTAAGTATTGTAGCATGAGGTGATTTTGTCTAATCAGATTCATTGTTTATTTAAGATTGATCCACCTTATTGTGACGTAGACGGTTTTTTTGGAATTTAGAATCTCCTATTGTAATGCCATTCTAACAAGAAATATGGAGACATATTTAGAGAATATGCTTATTGAATAATTATAATAAAATATTAACAAAAAGTAATTTTAAACATTATGAGTTTATCCTCACGGATCGTCTCCTAAATATGGCTACATTTTTTTTTTTTTTTTTTATGTAATCATGTAAGGTCGGCAAACGAGCAGACGGATTACCTAATGGTAAGCAATCAGCGCCGCCCATGGACACTCGCAACGGTGGAGTTACGAGTGCGTTGCCGACCTTTAAGGGATTAGGGATTTGGAGATATAGGGATTGAGGAGGGATTGGGGAAGAGGAAGGATTGGGCCTCCGGTAACCTCACTCACACGGCGAAACACAACGCAGTGGTTATTTCACGCCGGTTTTCTGTGAGGCCGTGGTATCACTCCGGTCGAGCCGACCCATTCGTGCCGAAGCATGGCTCTCCCACACTTTAATATTACTGCAATTTATCTTCCCTTTAACTTGCAAATTATGTTTGAAGTACATGGATAATATTTGATATACAACTATCTCACTCCAACACTTAAAATTGACGACGCGTGAAAAGGACAACAATATAACAGTTACGAAATTGCGGCATATCTAAACGCGAAGTCGTGAAACAATTCTATGCCCAAACATTAACATCGAATTACGTTGGGCGAAACTATTCGTGTTAACATTAAGTACCTACATCGTAAAGCCATGTTATGTACTAGGAGATCATGTATGAGTAGCAGGGGACAACTCGTTGACTACAGAATACGATAGTCCAGTGCCTAGGGTCCATTACTTGCATTTATAGTAGAGAGTTGGTGAGTAGCGAAGCTTGACGATAGTTGAAAGCACACATGCACAGAGTTCCCACTAAAATACACATATACTCCGTTCACATGTCTGTGTACACAGTCCAAGTTATGTGGCAGTGAAGCTTCTGTTCCCGCAACTACTCTGTGTGCGATCTCTGTTAGAAATGAAGAGTCCAACCGTGAAAATGGTTTAACTGCTCTGCAGCAATAAAATGCAGCCATCAAGTGGTCTCGCGAAAGATGTGCCCTGAGAATTGGACTATTTATTGAATTACACATTTTATTCTGTCATGTTAATGTTACGTCGTAAAGAATGTGATGTTTGATGTTCTTCTGCTGCTATTACGATTATTTAAATTTTGTTTTTAATTAGTGTTGAGGGTATTTGCTTGAAGTAAATATTATACCAATTATTTTTGTTATTATAAATGTTAGAGTTTTAGAAATAAACTTTTGTTATTCCTTTGAATAATACTTTACAGATTTTTATAGTTTTTTAGTTTTTATGGTGCTGAGACAACATCCAATTCAATCGATTAAAGAATTCCTTTTAAAATATAGTCGCCATTTCATTTTAGTCCAGTTTCCATTACACAAACATTCGTATAATTATATATATAAAAAGAAGATATGTGTATTTGTATAGTAAGTATCGCGACAAATACTTAACGACTTGCTGTCGTAAATTAACTTAGAAAAAACTCACTAGTTTCACGTCTCAACGGGTTTCGTTGCGTCGATGCGCAAATGTCGTTTTTTTTTTTCAATAAAATTACATTTACATATGCACATGTTCATTGCATAAAAAAGATATATAGTACTACACAATAATTTAAAAATTATTACAAAAAGATATGCTTAGACGAATTTCATATCTAACACACTGACTTAAAGTCAGCATTTGGATGATCCAGGGATGGGAGTGACAGGTGATATGAAGTACCTACTTTTAAAATAATAAACATGACATATTATTATATTTACATACATATATGTACATTTATTAAACGCCTTCAACTTTTCCTAGAAGAAAGAGAGATTACATCGAAGTACATTGACAAAAATAAATAAACAATATTTTATTTGCTTTTCTCAGTTATTATTACAGGTCTATTTTAATGATTTTAAATGAAATGAAAGTCCATGTGTGTATTATTTTAAATGAAAACGCTTTTGGTGTAGACTTCTCAGAAACGTTCACATTTCAAATTTAAACCAAATGTTCATACAAAACGTTAGATAAACGTTTAGACAACGTTAATTTTTAGAGTTCATGTTTTACGAACATATTTTTTATGTGATAGGTCGGCAAACGACCAGACGGATTATCTGATGGTAAGCAATCAGCGCCGCCCATGGACACCCAAAACCACAGAGGAGTAACAAGTGCGTTGCCGACTTTTTGGGGATTAGGGATTTGGAGATTTAGATATTGCGGGAAGGGAAGAATTGGGCCTCCGGTAACCTCACTCTCACGGCGAAACACAACACCGTGGTTGTTTTACGTTTTCTCTAAAGCCGTGGTATCACTGCGGTCGAGCCGACCCATTCGTGCCGAAGCATGGCTCTCTCACACTTAAGTACATTGAAATTGTAAGAACGATTAAATGTGCTATTTCAATTCTTCATTAATTGAATAAAATTCAATGCAGTTAAGGACAATTTTAATGAAGTAATCAGCACCGCTCAAAATAAATTAAGTAAATGCTTTGAAGTACCTACTGAATTAAAGAAAAAGAAAAGCGTTTCGGTTTTTTAAAAGTCATTCAATTAAGTGGTTGGCAATTAACTTCTTCAAGCGTGGAATGTTCTAGCACTAACAAATGACAATCAAATAAATTTACTGTATTGGGTTCTGTACTATCAATCAATGGTTTAATAGTAGTAGAAGTTTTAGGAAAAACGACAGTCTTTGGCGATCAGTTTGGGAGAGTCATGATTTGGCTCGAATAGTCCGCAACGACCTTAGTGATCTGATACGATGAGTCTTAGTTTCACTGAAAACCAGAACGAAACAAAACTTGCTTTGTACTTCGCCGTGTACAAAGAAGTAGTGTTGGTCGTAGTGACCAAAGAAGAATTTTTTAAATTTCAAATGTTTTTGTTGGACTTATTATTCCAAAATTTTATTTGGGTCACATAAAAGAACGGTAAAATTGTAACAGTGGCTTTTTTCTTTACTGGGCCCTAAAAATGAATTATAAAAACTCATTGTTACACTGCACTTAAGGGTTTGTGAAAAATTAACTGTCAATTTTTTAAATTAAAATGAAAGTGCTTTTATGTAAATGTAATTTCGATTTCATTTGGAACTTTTGTTATTTTGAAATAATTTTTAGACGCCGTATACTTACCAACCTTTTTTCTATAAATTAATGCAAAAAAAGAAAACAATTTCTTATGCAGACGCGTTTTTCTTTAATTAAAATTCTTTTGATGCAGCTACTCCGTGTAGAAATTCTGAGAAAATATACATAATTGTATGTAGGTATGTCTTCTCAATGAATACCGACCTGCACTAAAAGGTGTACTTAAAAAATATAAGTTATTCTCAAAGCGATACTTCATTACCTTATTATTTTACAAACGCATAAAAAGTATGTGAGTGTGGTTACTAAGGTCCTACCCATCCTCCATCCACAAATCCCCTATCCTTAAATCCGTAACAGACAAAATGCCGGAAACGCACTTATAGTAATGCGTAATGTTTCTTTTGGTACTACGAGTATTCATGGGCGGCGCTGATTGCTTACCATCAGGTAATTCGTCTAACAATTTGACGACCTATGACATAAAATAAACGTTTTTCTCTTATTGTCTGACAGACTAACGACAGACAGACGGCAAACGTTTTTTTCTGATGTGCAGAAAACATAGAGAAATCTACTATCATCCTTGTACTTTTGTGGATTCCATAACGTCCTCCTTATCCCGTACACAAACACAAAAATGGACCAACTATTTTAATATTAACATGCAACATTATGCATTCGCTTCCCACAACACTAGCCGTCAATTCCGCAGCGTTGAAAGTAGTATAATGGGTGTACGAAGGAGTATAATATATCAATGTAAGGATAGCGAGTAATGGAAGTGGTGCACTCGACAAGCGTCGACTAGGGACAGGCCGTCGTCTCCCATTGTATGCTGTGCTCCTTTAAGTCTTACTTTAAAAATGTTGGCGTTGATGTTTATTTTGTAAATTTTTTTTAGCAGTTTTTTTTTTATTAAAGTTATTAATGTTATTTTAACTGAATTTCGTTATTCTTTAGTAGGGGCGAGACGACGTGAGAGGCCCTTAATAACTTAAAACCACCCCGTTCCTTCTCCTGCTCTTAAGGTACATTATTGCTTGACCCACAATCTTGGCTGAACATTAGCCCTATTGGGCTCCATCTCACTCTCATCTGTTGAAGTATCTGCAATTATTATCTAGTAGTAAAACACCAGCATCTATTTGTCCTCAGGTAAGTTATCGGCGGCGGCGACCTCTTGTGTCCGGCCTTAGTCGAGGCCTTAGTGCGGAGCGAGAGGAACTGGGACGCCGTCTCCTCCTTCTGCGAAGCAGTTATACTTTCAAAGAGAGAAGTGGACCGCGTGAGGGAGCAATCCTCCTTGTCACGCCCCGGCCGGGACACTCCGGGCGTCGGGGATCAAGAGACGATCTCCGGCCACCGTAAGCGCGGGTCTGCAGACGGCGATTACCTAAGGGTAGCTCACCACCCGACCAGAACCAGACCCGAGCGTTCGGCGCGTAGCATTCCGCTCGCGTCTCAAAGAGCCAATAGACCACCACAGACGGGCCCTTATAGGGCTGATGTTGCGGGGTAAGCGCAACGAGGCACCGACCTCGGCCCAGAGCAGGAGAAGGTACAGGGGGTTTTTAGTCAGTAAGAGCCTGACGCTGCCTCCCGCCCGACCTTGGGTGGGTGAAGTCATTTGATGATAATCCCACCAAAAAAAAAAAAAAAACAAAAAAAGATGGCCATCTATTGCTGGTAATGGGCTGACGACATTTACAACTTTTAAATTACTTTTAGTCTTTGTATGAGATGATATTATAAATTGTTTCCGAAAATAACCCTATTTTTTTTTATTTACAAACTAAAACAGTAAACCTTGAACTATCTAAACTTGACACAAATAAACTAAAACACCACATGGAGGTTGACCTTGATAGTTCTTTATTTAAACGTCTTCAAATTCTTAAAGTAATTCGTCTAATTAGGCAGAAAATAAACAAAAACTAAATAATTAGTTCGTCGTTATCTCATTAAGTTGAACACTCGGTTTAATTATGTAACCGAGTGATTACAGCTAATGAATCATTTAATTCCGTATTTATTTTATTATATTCATGTACCTACCAATTTCTAAAAATAGATAATTGGTTTTGTTTTGCTATTTTCTAGTCTAATCTCAATCAATGTCAATGAACATTGTATAGTGTCGTGTTTTACGTTAATAAATAAAACGAACTGATTTGTTAAATAAACTAAAGATGATTTTTTGAATAAAACAATAAGGATTATAACGTTTTTTATTGCAGCTACTAGAAATTGTGTTACTGGAAACCTATGATATCCTGGTATCCTAAAACATGTGCTATCAGTACGTAATAAAAAACTATGGAAATATTCGTTTAAACCTTGACACATCTTATGATTAAAACAGTGACAAATCAGGTCAATCCAATTGATAACTTCCAATACGTTTTTTTCTTCACTTCTGGAATGTAACTTGAGGCATACTTAACGAAATGCATACCAAGCATTTTGCACTATAATATTCTTGCAATAACCGTTTATTAAAAATGATAAAATTTTAATTATAATTATGTCATTTGATTCAGTTCTATCATAACTAATTAGGTAATGAACATAAATACTTTTAGGATACAATGATACCCTGAATTATAATCGAGTTCGTGGCACGAGGTACCAGATTAATAGAGGTACCAAATTAATAGAAGAACATTGTAACACCCATCGTGTGCATGCATCGATCTTTGTCCATTCGTGACACTAGGAACCAGATGCAACTTGATATTTCTACCGTTGATAAGGGGGTGTTTGGGTTTACTTCTGATTAAATCTGTATAGAAAGAAGTTCTGCAGTCTAAACGATAATGTATACCGCTTTAAATTCCATTGCTCTCTTTCTTCGCAGCTGAGCTGAGATGTGCCGTAGAAAATGACCAATGAATGTTGCAATAGTCATTATGTTCTTTGTTTAGTATTTGTGTGAGGTGTAAAGTCTAGTTAGAGCATTGAATGGGACACGTGTTAATGTTTAGCAATTAATATGATTAATACATATATTTGATTTTGACCAAGTATAGTGACAGATTGATTATTGTTATTGTTCTTTCCCATATTCCCTTAAAGAATAATTAGAATGAAAACTTTGATTTCAAAAGGAACAAAAATGGTGTAGTTATTGGCTATGTGCGCGACAGTGGCGACGCGTAGCGTTTACAACATTTCCGGAAGCTGTCAAATAATAGCAATGTAAACATTATAATTTTCTTTGCAAATATAAATAAAACCAAAAATTAAAATATTAAAAATATTATTTTCGACATTTTACAGTAAAACTATTGAATAAATTGTACTTAGATAAGTACAATTTATTCAATAGCAAATCCAATATATATAGTAAAATGAATATAATAATAAAAACCGATAGCTGATCTTCCGCATTTGTTTCCAATTTCTGCCGTGTTGTGAGCTGCGGTCGTTATCTATCCGCCACTACTTGCTTTGTACATAGCCAATAGCTTTGGCTAATTATGTGCTTAGTTTATTACACTAAAAGATTTGTAGTCAAGTAGTATTTACGTCAAAGTAAAGAAAGACAGAAAGATACGTTAAAAAACAAGAGACAAGCATAGATAGATAGACATAATGGTATGAGTGCATGTCTCAAGTTCACAAACCATTTTTTTTTTTTTTTTTGGTGTCGGGTTGGAAAATCCTCATGGAGACCCACCACCCTCGGGGAAGGGCGAAGGGTACTGTCAGACTCATACTGACTAAAAACCAACCCGGTGTTCCTCCACTTACCAATGTGTCGGAGGGGCGGGTATCGCCGAAGCATTCGTCGCATCCCCCCGACGGGAAGTTCACAAACCATATCATATCCTATCCTATCCTGTATATTTGCAAAAGTATTTCAAATATAAGAGAGGTTGATTACTAAAATTATTAATTTTTATTGTAATAAATTATTTCAGTAAAATCAGAAGCAACGGAAAATTTTCATTGACGAACATCTGGTTCGAGTGTGGCCTAGCCTCGAAGTCCAATTACGATAGTGAATTAAGTAATTCAATGATAAAATATTAATATATCTGTCAAACATTAATTAGAATAGTTGGTTAGAACCGGTTTGATTACAGTAACGAGATGTTTCGGTTGCAAGTAATTATGTGTATCAATAGATACGTTGTATTAGAAGATTAAAATAAGTTATGTATTGTGTGAAAATAAATAAGGGATCGCTTTGTTTTTGTTTACCTGAGTCATACCAGGGCCTTACAGAAAACCGGCGTGAAACAACCACAGCGTTGTGTTTCGCCGTGTGAGTGAGGTTACCGGAGGCCCAATCCTTCCCCTCCCCCAATCCCTCCCCAATACATAATTGTTCGGAATTCTAATCCTAAGAGTCCGGCAAAGCACTCGTGCTTTTTTTACATATTACAGTATAACATATTAAAGATTCTTCAGACTTTGAGTGAAAAAAAATAACAGAATAATACTTCTGTTACGTATTGCTTTCTCTATTACACAAGCATGATGGTCGTCAGCGTCGTATTAATTCTTATTCTGACCTTCTTCGTCAGCATTTATATTGCGACTCAATCTTTGAGAGAAGTCGCCATGCGTTTCGAAGTACTAGCTTTATCTCTGTAGTACGAGTACTAATAATATAACAAGAGAAGACTGCTAAATGTAATATTTAGGGAAATACCTTTTTATGAGCTTAAATGAGGCAAACAAGTGAATTGGAGATAGGGAGAAGAATTCAGCCTCCAGTTATCTCACTTATGTGGCGATACACAATGCAAGCGTTACTTCGGTCGGTCGGTCTCCGGTCGAGTCAACCTATTCGTGCTGAAGTCAGGAACGATTCCCATAACTAAACTTTATTTTTTAATTTCTATCGAAGAATTTAATGCTCATTATTATTTGTATTTACTCAAATGAAATCTTGCACCATTATGTCAGATATTTTTCGAGTGACGCCAATTGATTATCATTAAGTAAAAAAGCTGCGCGCTCGCTGACTTAACAAAAAGTCACATCTATTAGAAGATCATCATCTACTTGACATGTTTCGAAACCTTACCCCTATGTATAAAAATGTCTAATGTGTGAAATAACCCAAGGTACACAATTATTAGAATACAAAAAAAAATATGGCTATTAGTAGTATTAGTATGTAAGAGATAAAAAAGACTTTTTTTTTTATGTAGTAGGTCGGCAAACGAGCAGACGGATTACCTGATGGTAAGCAATCGGAGCCGCCCATGGACACTCGCAACGGAGAAGTTACGAGTGCATTGCCGACCTTTTAGGGATTAGGGATTTGGAGATTTAGGGATTGAGGAGGGATTAGGGAAGGGGAAGGATTGGGCCTCCGGTAACCTCACTCACACGGCGAAACACAACGCAGTGGTTATTTCACGCCGGTTTTCTGTGAGGCCGTGGTATCACTCCGGTCGAGCCGACCCATTCGTGCCGAAGCATGGCTCTCCCACACTTTTTCAGTACAACATGATAAAAGTATTATATTCTCAACCCAATTCTAAATTCAACTTCAAATTTGAAAACACACATAGACAGGGATGCCTCTAAATAACTCCGTGTGATATTTGAGCGATACTTTGAAAATTTACGTTGGAGTATCGACGATACCTTTCCGAGAACCACTAGGGACATTAGCTGGTAGTGTCTCAAGTTTCTAGGCGTTTCTAAATTGATATTTATGCTAATGCCGACGTGTATTGACACAACTAGAATATGTTTTAATATTGTATTGAATATTCAAAATGCTGGCTGTCTGTTTATTTTAGTTTACCGAAAGGTATTGTTTGTATTTGAAGATTGTTTCTAGAATGTGCTGCTTTCGATAGATTCTTTGTACACTTCTAGAAGTGTGGAAGAGCCATGTTTTGGTGCGAACGGGTCGGCTCAACCGGAGTGAATACCACGGACTCACTGAAAACCGGCGTGAAACAACCACAGCGTTGTGATTCACCGTGTCAGTGAGGTTACCTCCTCAATTCCCAAATCTCCGAAACCCTATTCCTTAAAAGGCCAGCAACGCACTTGTGACTCCAGCAGTGTTGCATGGCGGCAGTACATGGGTGGCGCTGATTGCTTACTATCAGGTAATTTGTCTGCTCGTTTGTTGTCCTATCAAATAAAAAAAAAAAATCGCAAGAGGCGGAAGGACTGGGACTCCGCTGTCTGTGCACCTAACGTTGTTCTATTAACAGTCAAAGAACTAATCACATGCGGTGGTGCAGATTGATTGACATGAATGCATAACATACGCTACCTAGCTATATAGCTAACTATGTTAACTGTAACTCACGGGGGATTATCGCATCTGAAGCTATATTTCTTGTAGGTACATGAAAAGTATTGTATTGTCGACTCGACACGTGTGACATCAATTAAATTTTGAAATAATATTTTCATTATGTTGCAATAATTGAAGGTGAGATAAGTTTTATTAAAAATTATAATTTTATTTTTTTGTGCTGACTAATTTGGGAATGCAATATAAGACCTGGCTCAAGTGCATTTGTACGTACTATAGAATAGGTAGATATTGAAGTTGCCAAGATTTCGATAGCTATTTTTTACATTACCTCTTTTATATTGACAATGTAGTTTCTTGATCCTAACTTCACTAAACGGACAGACTGACGGACTATGTTTTAAAAGTACATTTGATTATAAGACTTCTATTGTAATTGTATTAAGGAGGAAACAAGCTCTTTATTTGGCGATGCTCTCAAATCGAGTATTATTATTAATTAAATCTAATAAACCCCATATTAGATGTTTAGTAACTATCGTGAAACGTCATTATTTTCAATTAACTCATAAACTGTGTTAGTTATAACAAACATAAGTTATTCAAGTTGCTTTATCAGCAAATTTATCCTTTCTACGTATGGTCAATCAATGCGCATATGTCTCAGTCTTAATTAATAAAAAGACACGGTCTCATATCATATATATTACGGAAACTAACAATATTGAGTATTATTCCACAAGCACAGATCAAAATAATAAATAAATATTTATATTATTATTTTTATCATCATAATGAATAATTGCTTAAATGTCTGCCGTCGTTATCGGTCGGTTTGACCCAGTGACTTGGCGCGCGTGGCTGTAACCGGTTAAGATCTGTACTGGACTTAACCTTTAACCTAAATAAATGATAGTCAGTCTACCAATGAGTGATTTTAGTGATCAATGTTAGGTGACTTCTACTGCGTTTAAAGCGTAGGTAAGTAAAATCAATTATATTTAGAAAATTCTATAGCATCTATAGAAGATCAGATTTGTATACCTAATTGATATATTATGAATTAGGCCTGCTTAACATGTTGTTAGAGAATTTTTACGTGTAACTAATTGGTATAGAAGAACATTGTCTAGCTCACTAAATAATGTATGCATTCACTAAACTGTTTAATTAGGTATAATGATGATTTTCGATCATTAAGAAGTTGATAATGTTCCTTAATTATATTTTGTTAATTCTGTTAATAAGTGTTCTTTTAAATACGAGTACCTTATCAATGTTTAAAACTCAACTTATGGACAAGACAATGTCTGAATGCACACACAGATTTATCGAATTGCATTGAAATTAAGGTAAATTCGATTTATAAAACTTCCGCTGGTACAATTTTAGTTCGATCTTTGTCATTATTTTATTTGGTTTATTAACGTCTATTTAATCAAATTACTTGTGTGTAAAACACATACATACTATTACAAGCAGCAAAAAAATTTGCACCAAAAAAGTTTGCATCAAAAAATACAGTTATTAAACATTTAAGAGACGCTTTGAGCATAATAAAAGTCAGTAGGACGATTAAAAACATAACTAAAGTTAAAATTAAAAACATAAAACCGAAAAAGAAAGTAGGAGATTCTAAATCAACACATTTTACGATACATTTTGATGGCGTTATGGTTTCTGTGCTTTGAACCAGTGAAGGTAATAACATCTTTATCATCTTCATCTTTGCCTGTGACATCGTTCGCGTGGAATAGTGACGTCCTGCAGATTTTCGGTTGAAAAACTATCCAATGTCTTTTCTAGAGTTCTAAACTATGTCCTTACTAAATTTCACACAAATCAGTTCTGTAGTTTAAGCGTGAAGAAAAGACAGACATAGAGACGGACAGACAAAGTTACTTTCGTATTTAAAATATTAGTTTTGATTAGCTTCTGCCAGCAGCTTCGCCCAGGTGGTATGTTGATAAAAATCCTATCTGTTAATCTAGGGTATGACCTGTCTACATATCAAATATCAACCAAATCGGTGAAGCCGTTTTTACGTAAAAGAATAACAAAAATACATTCATACATTTCAAAAACTTTCACATTTATAAAATGAGTAGGAAGTAGGATACTTGAATAAAAGGAACAAAGTCATGATAACGGTGGAGTTTCTTGCTTGTTCTTCTCCATTCAAATCAACAATTTGGAATGAGCACCTAGCTTCACTGACGAACAGACTGACAGACTACTATTCTATTTTGACGTTTCAAAAGTACCTATGTATGGTTTAGTTGGAATAAATGATTTTGACTTTGACTTTGACTTAGTAACATGTCTGTAGGTTAGATAAATGCTGATGGCATAAAACGCTCTGCGTGTTCAGTACAACAATGCAGTTCAGTGCAACAGTTCAGAATTCTGTTGGGTCTACCACGCTTTTGTAGCGATTCCGGGATGTTCACTGAAGCCAAGGTTGATGGTTTTCATGCCATTATAATAATATAGAAATGGTGCGCTTATATTCCCGGTAGAATGTGTGTATTGTGTGATAGGTGGAACAGCTCCGTGCTAACTCACTGGATACGTAGGAACACATAGGTGTAAATCGTTACAATTTTGTATTCAGAATGTGGTTTTTACTAACTTTTACTAACAACAAATGGATCGGCTAATTTCATCCTTACCTTTAACGTGTTAAAGGCAGTGGCCTTAACTCACCAAAAATTCCAAATAATAGCAAAAATTTGATTATAGTCTACTAGACCGATTGCAAATAATAAAACAAAAAAAAATTATGCCTATTTCTGAAATGAAAATGGTTTTTTATCCAATTTATTGTGATGTTATTACGTAATAAATAAAAGTTTTTACAAAAATCCCTCAAAACACATCTTTAATGCAAATATTGAAAAATATATTTAAAAAAAATATGCAATTCGTATGCCAACATATTTACGTTAAAATCTGTGTGTGTATGTGTACTTTCCTCACATCAAATAGATTCCAGGAACGCACTAAATCAAACCTAGAACACTTTTTTAAAATGACCTTTCGAAAATTCTAGAATGGTCAATGTTACTGGCCACTTTTTAAAATCAACAATGCAACCTATTTTTTAGAACTTGTCTATTTCTAAGTAATTTTATATAAGATACTTTTTATTGACCGATTCAAACCTTTGTTAGTATTAAGTTTATTTTTTTTTATCACAATTCACAACCTCGTTGCGGTTAGCGCTACAAAAGGTTATTTCTGGTTTATTGAATTAAGTTTTTTCTTTAAACATTTTAAAGGATGAAAAAGGTAAAATTTTCCAACCGATATAGATTGTGGTGTGTTCTAGATTTGTCTACGGAAAGAGTAACTGTTTTCTGTTCGTGTGCATTCGTGCGTATGATTCATTTGGGTTGACTAAACTCCATTGTGTTAACAGAAGATTATAGGTACTTTTTCTCAATTTTTTTTTCTGATGCTAATCAAACAATGATTAATAATTTGTTATTAAATAATGAAGATATTAACAAATAGATGATTTCTATACGACTTTAAAAAACACGTGGGAGAGCCATGCTTGAGCACGAATAGGCTGTCGAAACCAGGTTAATACCAGAGCCTCGCAATAATGATATGGATATCCCATGGATGGCGCCAAATGCCTACTTGAATGATAATTCAGCATATAAAAATAAAAGTACATATGTTGCAATGTTTTGCCGACTATTTTGAATCTTATGTTGAGTCGACATCGCTGAAAAAGTTTCGAGTCGAACAATACTGCATACCACTGAGGTCAATAAACTTATCCTTTAACCCAACCGTGAAAAATGTAAAGCCAATATTACACTGAATTTCATCCATGAAAGCACGTGTGCATTTATAAACATCGTGCCAAGTACCAGGATGTCATGCACGTGCCGGAGATATGCCGTTTCCCCAATGTATGCTTCATTTCGTACCGTCATCTATACTCTACTGATAACAGCCTAAGACAGACAGTCTTTAATATTTTCCCACGAATATAATGAAGAATTTGGCGGTGATTTGGTTTTTGTAGTCTATTTCTATGATATTTATGAGGTAATTTAGGAGTTAAATGTTTAATCGTGTGATATGAATTTTATAAGCATATGAGTACCATGGAAATACTTTGTTGAAAGTTATATGTTTAACATAACTAGTCTTCTTCTGTATGCAAGCATATATAATTAATAGCATTTTAAATTTACATACTATATCATTCTATCACATAAGTGTTCTACCATTTCTTTAATATCCAATGAAAAATTAAACTATAATCCATTTTCTTTAACATACTTTATAAAATATTGTTTTACTCAGAACATTATAGCATATCTGCCTATTCAAACTCACATCTCGATAACAATTAGAATAGCTTCTTCATCCGATACCTGCTTAATTCCCGTTAATTTCCCAAAAAATATCACCAATTACAATCTAAACGGAATCGATCAATAAAATCTATTTTAATCACAAACTAATTTAACTACAATACATTAGCAAATTTTTTCAGCCATTAACGATCGACTTTAAACCGTAACAATGGGCAAAAACTGGATATATTTAGTGTAATAGTGGTGTGTTACTATATATAGCTGTAGATTATTTATTTACATTTAAACGCTATATATACGGGGAGTAAATGACAAATCGTTATCATTGTGTGTCTGACTTTGAGGCGAGTTACTCTTTAAGTGATATAAGCATAAAGATGATCGAAACTAAAGTTCCGGCGTTTGCTGAGCTGAGCGAGTTCGCTAGTCTTGGGGTAAGTTGAATTGGACATTCCTTATTTCATTTTGATTGTTATGTATTGTTTAAAAAATCTATTGGCTAGGTGCTTAGTACGATATCGGTTAGGTCTTGCTCTATTTTTAAAGGTAATTTTACTATTTCTAAATTAATTCTAAAATGAATAAGCTTGATGCATTATAATATTTATTTTTTATTCAATAACGAATCGGGTACGTGTAAAATATATTATAGGAAAATAATCACTTTAATTTAAAACCCTAAACATTCCCGAAAAGTACAAGATTCATATTCATCACTTGCACAGAATTTTCTCATCAGTGATCCTTAGATTTAAGACCTATGTTCCTATATTAAATCAAAAATCTTCTCTCCAACAGTCTGGCGGAGAAGTAGTGTTTGCCACGGACGACTTCTTTGCAACATGTGAGAACATGATAGCTGATAGTGAACCAATATTCATTGAGGATAAGTACACGGAGTACGGCAAATGGATGGATGGGTGGGAGACCCGGAGGAAAAGGATCGCTGGCCATGACTGGTGCATCTTGAAGTTGGCGACGAAATGTGTTGTGCGCGGTAAGTACCTAATCTTCTATATATCTTCTTATATATAAAAATGGATCGCAAAATGTGTTGGTAAGCGCATAACTCAACAACGCCTGGACCAATTTTGCTAATTCTTTTTTGTTGTGTTTGTTATTGTCAGGAGGAGGTTCTTATCAAAGAAAATATTAGAAAAGTAGAGTGGAAGAAGAAATTAGGAAAAAGTGAACCTTTGATAGCGAGATAGTTGGACCCGTGCGAAGCGGGGGCCGCTAGTATTAGATATTTTTGCCACCATTACAAATCGAAAAAGAATTATTAATGTTATGATTTTCCGACAGTTCATGATTGTTTCATCATTACCAAAAGCGATTTAATTTTTGAAAGTCTCGATCTATCTACAAAATTTATTGAAAATGTTGACTTGCGCGTCGCAACATTCACGCGGCTCATGACTTGAAACTAGTACAGCTTTTCTCGGTTAATTAATATAATTGAGTCTTTATTTTCAATCGACTAAAAGTGAATTTCCTATTTGAATTTAGTGTCAATAATTTTTAAAGACATAATAATTATATTATTAGTCTATTGCTCTGTTCTGATCGTTAGTTACTAAGCCTTTCTAAGCAATATTCATTATACAATTATTGTTATAAAGTGATAAAAAACGCGTCCAATAGAGTTTGTAATGAAATTAATTAATTCTTCTTCTTTATCTTTATTTATCTCTATCTCTCTCTTTCTCTCGTTCTCTCTCTCTCCCTCTCTCTCTCTCGCAATATCGCTTTGATCTTTATGTACCTTACACGAGTTAAAATAATATTTTATAACATAGAATTTTAACGTTTTAACACAGTAATCTTCTTTCCACGAAAATACTCACATGGATTTTCATAGTAGATATCGAACGAATATTAAGTATTTTGTTTACGGAAACAATGTTGATATATAATATACATACATATAATTAAACAATGTGCCTACGGAATTAACTTTAAACCTTTTAAACTTCACAAGACTATCTAGGTAATTTGCTAATTTCTCATCTTTTATAAATAATTATGTAATACTAGGTACTACAAAGCGGTTTCACCCGCCACCCGGCCTTTATTGGATGTAGCGTGATGCTTTCTAGCCTTTGTCGATAAAAATACTATCCAACACAAAAATAATTGTTAAATTTAAACCAGTAGTTCCGGAGATATAAGCAATCAAACAATCTCTTCACCTCTATAATTTAGATGAGAGAGAACTTTCTGGAAACTCAAAAATCTTCGTAGAAATCCATTTCCTTTGAAGAAAATTCGTCCAAAAGTCATACGTAGTTGAAGTCACAATATCAATGCCCTCCTCCTCCTCGCGTCGTTTTCCTCAGTGCTGAGGGTCGTGACCACCTCGTGGAAGCAGTGTACTGCGTATTACTCTCCGCCATCTATTTCTATCTGCCGCCGAGTGGAGAGCATCGTGGACTGTAGTGTTGAGAGTGGTGCGAATCTGATCCGTCCAACGTATCGGACTTCTGCCTCTAGGTCTCTTTCCTTCCACCTTACCAGTGATTAGTAACTTTTCCAAGTTATGATTGCCTCAATGCATACAGTGTTAATATCATGTCCAGAATCATCATTCCACAAACCCCATTTACAAGTTCATAGCAACACAAAATAATCAACAGAGGTCAGATATAAGGAACATAATTATTGTAATTGTATAAAAAGTTGTTTGTTGTTTATTTAGATAACGATTTTGTTATGTAATAAGTAATAATGACCTATTTATATTTTTGATTGATAAACATTTGGTACCAATGTTGTCTCCTATCTAAAAATGTATCATCACTCAATTGTTTTTACGCGCGTAACTCAGAAATTACTGTTCCGAATTAGGTGAATAGCTTTTTTGAATTGATTATTTTTGGCGAATTGTTTAAGTGAAATAATAATTACCTTAATTTACAATTGAACTTTATTACAATCTACAAATCTGTAGTTATTTGTAAATAAATTTAAAAATGGTAATGTTCAGGCTAATTTAAATTTTCATCAGATCTTAAACTATTATAGTTAAGGTCGAAATTTGTTTGATATAACGAATTGTTCCTAATTTTTCGTATAACATGACTTTCTATCAATTTCTTACGAATATATTATATGGTTTCAAAATATAAAATGTTTATCCATTGTTTCAGGATTACTCGTTGATACAGCATTCTTTACTGGAAACTATGCACCGAAATATTCCATACAGGCTGCCTGCTTAACCCCTGAAGGTAAGCAAATACAATTAATCTCCAATAATTTAGATGTTTCTGCGAAAACGTGTTATAATTGATTTTATAGATACAGCAAATCTCAATTATTAGGTTTTCTTGAAATATTTTCAATCTATAGCTGATAGCATATAAACAAAACCATCATTCAACCAATACTCAGAATACAATATAAAGCATACTTCTATTAACTTCATCATTAAAGCAACGAGATTGTCGAAAATAATAATACTAAATCGCTTATATCGATATAATCGATAATCCTCCTTTGTATTAATTACAAATAAATAAAACTAAATATGTTATTCCAAAAAGATAATATTTTCTTCATTTTTAAAAGGACAACACTCGAGTTACAAACTTCCCACAAAAATATTGTACCTATCTATCCAAGCACGCTTACCTAAGTCCTAACTTACTCTACAGTAGCACTTATACCTACCTAGTACTCTCAAAGCACTTAGTTCTAGTTCAATGAGGCGTGTCCTGGCAATTCTCCAATGCTATTTACTGGACACTCGTTATTTTTGCCAAAGAAAGATCTTGGAAGTACCACTTGGTACCTAATCAATCATAGGGAACTGCGGATGTTCATCTACTGGGTGGATTGTTATAAAAGATCTTTGGTTTTAACTGGATGAGTTCGGTTTTGGTATAGTTAAATTACTGAACATGGAATTTTTGCAAAATACATTTGACCCTTTCGCTTACTCCTTATAAATGCAAGATGGCATAATTTAAGAAACGATAAGGATTAATTCAAATACAAATCCTTTTTCTTAAGTTCCGTATGTAGAGGTTGCTGTAATTTTTAACACACAAACGATATACATATATATTTCTATGCTCCTAGCGAGGAAAGTCCAGTAGTCCAGTATTATATCGTTTGGAAACTCCAGGGAGATGGAGTCTTTAAAAGTTTACTTTCATTTACCTACGTATAATGTTCAGAAGGACGCTATGTAGCCCTTGAGAGCTAATAAGTAGCATTACCAAGGATTCTCTTTATTGGTGTTCAGATACCTATTATTGAAGTTGTTGAAGAAACTATCAAGGGAAAATATTTGTTCCAATTATTTTCTATCCTGTTTCTTAGTGTGTACGTAGTTGCTACCGTTTCGAGGTAGGAATGTAGAGTTACATTCAAAATTCGTTTGTAGTATTAAATGTTGTTTTTGCAATTAATTAATTGGGTACTTAAATTTAATTTAATACTAATTTTACATTGTCAAATTCGACTGTTTTCTATATTTTTTTATACGAGAGGGTACTTTGTGGCAACATTGTCTTCTTAATGTCACAATCCATTAATTATGCATAAAGAACAAATAATTAAACTAGAAAAAGACATGAAATGATTATTGCAAGTGATTTTAACCTTTATTTGCATTATAACAAATCAATTACCGTATGTAAACATAATTGATATTTGTATATATTATTTTCATCCACTATATTTAACATTTAGACGAAAAAAACCTTAATAAATATCAAAAACATTCTAACAAAAGAAAACTTACTTTCACAGAAGAAGAATCGATACCAAAGAGGATCTCCGAAATGGGTACGGCGTGCAACAAATTCGACTTGAAACATATCGAACGACTTAAGTCTGACAAATGGGATGAATTAGTGCCCATAACAGCCCTGCGGCCGGGCTATGAAGAAACCAGACTTAATTTCCAGAAGGTAGGTCATTTGAAATATAATATTTTATCTTGCAAAAGAAAAACTTAGGGATTAGCTACGTAAATTCGAAACAAAGATAAAATTAGATTTCTTTTCAAGACACATCAATTTGTTCTTATGATAAAATTTGACGCGAAATTTTATCAATGAAATAAACACAGCAACAAATCTGAGACTTCTCAACCAAAAACCAATTTATAAAAATCCCTTCATAAATATTGCATCGCTTCCAAATTGCAACTTTTACGAAATCGCACTTCGTCTAAATTGGGTTTCTGAAAATAAGACGGATGGAACTTCTGTCTGTAGTGCAAAAACTTTTAAAATAAATCCGATTGGACGTTGAAAACTCATCACACGGCAGCATTCTGAAGAACCAAATGGAATAGGGCATTTAAAAACATCGCTATGAAATAAACAGCTTCAGATTTTTCAAAGAAGGAACGTGTGAGTTTGACTTGTATTTTAAAAAGATACAAGTCATTGTTCGCTTGGTTTGTGTTTAGCAGTTAGACCCAGTTTTATTACAGAAATCTAATCATAGTGTGTGTAAGCATAATTTAAAATGTACTAACACAGAACACAAATTAAAAACACGCAAAAAATATTTAAAAACAAAACCCATAATTTCAAATAGAAAGTTTAAAAATAAATTCGCCACATTCTCGCCTCTAGCGCTAAATGATGGCACACTGGAGTGAAATTTAAAAATCCAGGAATAAAGTCTGAGGAATTAAAACATGGAACTACACTTTTGCTATTTTTAATTTGTTTTAGGTACTGAGTGACGACGCTTGGACTCATATTCGCGTGAACATTTATCCGGATGGAGGGATAGCTCGTCTTAGGGTGTTCGGAGAAGCGAAACCCGAACCGCCTGCGAGAAATCAAATTATAGACCTAGTGTCTCTGCTAAATGGCGCTGCTTGCCAAGGTAATAACGCAACCACGTGTATATCACAGGTGTTGAAGCGTACAATGGGAATATCAAATTAATTTAATCGTGTTCACTTTGTTATTGGCTTCGAATTGGATTAACGTTGATATTTTAGTTCAGTAAACAGTTTAGTGATTTGAAAAATCATATGAAATAACTTACAAAACTCTTTTAATTGGGTGAGAGTGAATAACTGATTTTGTTTCATCATCCTATTAAGAAACTTTCAATTAATTTTTTTGCATTTTCTTAAATCTTTTTGAACGGTACTTCAGTTTAAGTATGCACGGAGTTCGTTTGTAGAACAGTACAAAAATACATTATTTTGTCTTCCTCGCAGGTTTTTCAAATGCCCACTACGGCCACCCAAAGAACGTAATCAAGCCTTCAAAGGGGAAATGCATGTCTGACGGTTGGGAGACGGCGAGAAGATTGGACAGGCCTAACATCATAGAAGCTAATGATGATGGAACTATGAAGACTACAGGTAATAAGCGTCATTTTTAATAATAATCTAACTGTATTATTATGCCGACCAATCCACAGCTACCCAACCTAGTCTTGCATCAATCGGGGAACGTCCTTGGATGCACTTTCATAGTGCGTGCTTTAGTAGTGGGATGATTGCCGGCTTACATCCCATTTCACTAACATTTAACGTTCAAAGGGCATCTTCTAGTTAGCTTCGGCCTTTAGTACGCCTTCCAGAGGTCTGGGAACCCGTGGTACAGTGAATGGAATAGAAATCTAGCTATATGACGAATTTAGGTAGCTTCGTTGATCGAATGGTTGCACGTGTGTGCCAAAAAGTAGTTGTTGACTTTGATAGCCGTATCGTGAAGTGTTATTGGATCATTTCTCTATATAAAGTAGTTTGGGGTGTGAAAT
Organism: Spodoptera exigua; assembly: GCA_902829305.4. NCBI lineage: Eukaryota > Metazoa > Arthropoda > Insecta > Lepidoptera > Noctuidae > Spodoptera > Spodoptera exigua. The sequence continues at coordinate 12,766,667 of LR824610.2, read as the reverse complement.
TCTGTTCAGTTTATTATGGCAATTGACTTACTGGTGAGAAGTTATTATTATTTACGTACATGTATATATATGCAAACTTATACATATATGTACTTGACCTTTCCAAAAGTGACGTGACAATCTGTAATATTATGGTTTATTCGGTTTTTTATTTGAAATTCCTTTCTCACCATAATAGTTTATACTAAATAGAATTACTATCTGTGTAGTCAAACTGCCAATGCCATTGTTATTGAACTATGTTTATCCGTATCTATACTCAGTTTCTCTGTATGCACCAATGCATTATTTTGTCTGCTCTTTTGTGGAACTTTACCTGAAGTTCCATGGTCTGCATTGATAAAATTATATACATTAACATAACTATTAGCTAGAAATTATTCAAATTTACATTGATAAACATTTCACACGCCAATTGAACTCCAGTAATGAATTACAAAACTAATTCAATTTTAGCATTTTGCCAGAAATCCAATATGTATTTTAGTGTAATTAGAATTCTAATTGTAGGTAGAATATTAATTTGCAACCAAAATAATAGAACATTAGAGCTTAATTTTCAGAAATTCACATAGTTACCGACATAATGCAAAATTTATTATTTCATGTATTATTGTAGCAAATCTAAATGCTTTATTGGTCGAGTGTTTGCAAATGTGACTTTTAAGCCATGGCTCTCATGTTTGAATCTCGAATCGGGTATAGAACTATTATTGTCTTTTTTGGATTTCCGAAAATATTCAGTGCCATCATAGATTCTGTAATTGTATTTGATAATAGATTCCGCTTACCCTGGGCGAGAAAAGTCATTTGATGATATTCCCCCACCCTATTACGTGGGTACATGGATTCGTAATTTTATGTGCCATTATATGCACTTCTGCCTTCAGAGATAAAAGACGAGGTTCAATAAAAAATTAGTTCTAGTCTCTACATATTCCGTCTGATCAGAAAATCACACTTAAAACGCAGCACTCACTAGTTATTTCCCAACAAAACAATTAAAGTCAAACGATTTGTAAATTCTAACAATTCTATTATTTCACAAAGGTCAAGAATGGGCGGTCTTCAAATTGGGCTTCCCGGGGAACATTAAGCAAATTTGTGTGGACACCAACCACTTTAAAGGCAATTATCCTGACTCCGTGAAGATTGAGGGGGCGTATTTGGGCCGTGGCGACTGGTACCCAGAAATTGACGCCAACTGGCATAATATTTTGAAGCCTAGTAAGGTAAAGACGATTTTTTATCAGAATTTTTCTTTTAATTTCATAATTATGTAATTTAATTTTAAATTCAGAATGACTCAAAATAATATTAGATTTAGTTTTTATTTTATACAAACCAAATATTTAAGACTCCATAACTCGATACGTGTTTTGCAAATTGCTTGGAAAGGATCAGTCTTTGACTTATAATGAGAAAACTACTCTTATTTTTTTTGTATCTTTCTACATAATAATGATTTAAATTATTCCCATTTTGTGTTACATTTTTATTACCAATCTTAATAAAACAAATATAACAACTTACCCAATAAAAACAATAACCGATGTTGAGTTAACAAAATCTAATTTATTCGTACATTTTCAATTACAGCTATCGGCCCATAATGAGCATTGGTTCGACTGTGAATCGGATGTCATCACACACATTAAAGTAACGATGGCGCCAGATGGTGGGTTCAGCAGAATTAGGGCGTTTGGTTATATCAGTGAACAAATTATTTGAGAGTTTAGGTACAAGGTTGGAGTATATAGCGTAACATGTAAAAAGGCCTTTTATTTGAAAGGCAGTGATATTTCTGACGATCAGTTTTGTCCAGTTATGTCATTAGAAGTGACTGAGCTAATGTCTACAAGTAAAACCCGTGATATCTATACAGAAGAATATTGAAAATAACGGCTCACGTGAACGTGAATTAGCTGAAGCTCTACTAGTTTCAAGTTACACCGGGAAGCTTATCGACTGCGCGGCGACACCGCTATGCTTACGATGTTCATGAATAAGAGTCCTGTTGTGACTTGAAACTATTTGAGCTCGCAGTTCATTCACGTAAGTGGTTCGTTATTAACAACAAACTTAATATATCCCACTATAGTTACTATATTGAGAACATTTCTGGAATGAAAGCTAAAACCTTCTTCGTGGGCGCCTTTAGAGTATATACATATTATTATATCTATTAGTTAGCTTTGAAAGCAAATGCATTTGAGGATAGTACAAGCGACTTTACAATGTACAATGTCGCGGAAACCCAAGTAGTAGTTCTAAGGGCCATTGTACAGACGAGTACAGTCGTGTCTGATTCATACATATGTACGACACAGGCTTAGAAGCATCGCTATGTAACATCAGAGCTAAATTTTAGTAAAATGACACATTGTTATGTCATAGAATTTACATATTTTTTTTATAAAGCAAATTATATGTTTTTGTATAAACTCTCATGAGACGTATATTAATTAAATTCTATTAATAATGTTTTTCGGATTACTTAGAGCCCCGTAGTAGCTTGAAACTAATCAAGCTATCTCGTAAATTAGTTTCGTGAGTAAACCCAAAAACGTTATTAATCAAGTTGCATATTACGTTCTGCACTTTTGCTAAAGCTAGTTAAACTTTGTGAATAATTAAAAGGTGTTGCCGTCCTTGTATTATTTAGACTTTAAGTGTTAATTGAGTAAGATTTAATTGAATTTAATTTTGTTTGTTTGTATTATAGTCTAGTTTTCGTTTTTGGACTTAAAAATTATTGTAAGGCATCACAGTTTCTATGTGTTCTTAGAAAGTTATTTTAAGAGAGAATTGTGCTAGAACATTATCTTAACAAATATGGTTCCTAAACGTAGAACGATATGAATATTTAATGTATTTGTATTACTAATGAACTATAATAGCGTGTAAGTAACAGAAATAACTTAGTCCTTGATTACTTTGAAAGTCTAATATATGTAAAAGTTTATTTTATAGAGTATTCAGAATTCTTGTACAAACTTTGTAACGTCTGAATATTTTATCAAAATATTGGAAACATGTACCTTTCAAATGTTCAATCACTAACGTTTTCAAGTATTATTAATAAAATAATTGTTGTTACTGAATTAACTGTTTTATTTATTCTCATACTTCACATCTTTAAAAAAAAAATAAGTTCGAACTTATATTTTCTTCCGATCTAAAGAAAACAAATTTCCATCGATCAATTTACAAGGATAAAAATTGTCTATCACCTGGTTTCTGAAAGGCTTGTCAACGCTAAAATTAACTAATCTCCTGTTAAATCTATTGTCAAGTCATCTAATTGGTTTTTGATAATTCAGTCAACCAATCAGATGACTTGACAAGAGATTAAATTGGTTTTAACATTGATCGGCCTTTCGGAAACCGGGTGTAAATATTTTTTTTTAAAATTCGAATGCATTATTAGTGAATACCAACTAACAAACATTAACTTCACTAATAAAATGCCCAAAAACATCAGCAAATAAACCTCTTCACAACGCACCTAGTAAACAGCACTAAAACAAAACAACTTCAATAAAACCCAAAAAAAAGCACGGTCAAAGTACATATAAAAACGGACATCAAAATCCCAATATTCAACGGCGTACAATTTCATTGAGATCAAATGTATATGTAAACTGATCCCTCACTTTATACCGACTATAAAAATAGCCATATATTTGCTAGGCATTTAAAATAACAAAATATCCGCGACGATCCCTAGTGGGCTTTTCAGCAGAGTTCTGCAATCTCCTGAACAATATCCGGCTTGAAACTTTGTGGCACACGTGGATCTGTAAGGCGGGCAAACTTACGAAAGGTTCTCTCATGAAGCCAGTTGTGGTGTCTCCGTTCACACCCTGAGGCTACGACTGAAGTTTCAGTTTCAAGGGATTTTGAAAACTTAATACGACTAGAGCTAATTTTTTTGTTATGTTGTTGGTTACCGATAAGGGAAGTAAATTTGAGTCTCTTGTTCATTGATAGGGTTGAATAGACATGGGAACAAATTTTCTTTATACTTTATACAAGTCGAAGTAGAGCCAGCACAGTTGAAACTTATTACGAGGAACAGCTAAGGAGGTATGTGGGAGAACCATGCTTGTAGTAGCAAGCATGTTCGAATGGGACCAGAGTGATAACACGGCCTCACTTAAAACCAGCATGAAACAACGTATGAGTAGGAGTCCATACTGGCGTAATTGAGGTTTTTAAAGGCCCAATACTTCTATGCCTTGTATTTCTGCCCAATCTCCTTAACCCTTTATCCCCTAAACCCTTTATTTCCAAACAGCAAAGCACTTGCAACAGCTCTGGTATGTCCATGGGCGGCGCTGATTGCTTACTATCAGGTAATCCGTCAGCTCGTTTGACACCCTATTATATAAAAGAAACAGAAAAATATTGCTCTATTCTGGTAAGTATTCGGCTAAACCCTTTTGAGTTAAAAATATTTACGCAGTAAGACCCTGATCTGTCGATGAAAGAACACTGCAAAAAAAATCATTACCTGATTCTTGCGTAAAATACTTCCACCTAGACGGCCTGCTGACGTAGATAAAACACTACAGGCTTATAAAAGAAAGATGGGTGATGCATACATATCGGTGACCTTCAAATAACATACAAAGGTTAATTGCTTTATTCCCCATGCATTAGGGAAATGAGTTTACCTTAGTCTCCGGGGTACATTACGTACGAAGAATCTTATTCATTTTACCAAAGTAATATCACTTTTTTTGAAAGCCTCTTATCCAAAGCACCTTCTTTATCAGTTCATTTTTTTAAGCAAGTTTCGACTTTTGCCGTTTACGTTTAGTTTCTTACGATCACGCTATCTTAGGAAGAAGGAAAAATATTTTATTGGTAGTTTTAGTAAAACTCATTTTTAATGTATACGTTTGTCATATCACAAATAGGATAGTAAGTACTCGAGTGTTCGCCAGTTATACTTAGTCGGGTCATAAGTTCTGTCAAAACCTTATATTTTTAATTTTCGATTACTGGCCAGAAATTCTTCGACTTATTTTAAAAATAGAACTTTCGCGCTTGTAGAAAATAAAAAAGAAATTATTTTTTATTCATTTTTAAATATGGAGTGGTCGAATAAAGAAGACAGAATCGCGGTTATCGCGTTGCACCGCTGTGGTTACGCGCCAAAAGACATTTTCAATATTCTTCAAAATTTGAAAATAACGTTACGGTTTGTTTATCGTACTATCAAACGATACACCGAAGAGTCAAGCTTCGAAGATCGTAAGAGAAGCGGCCGACCTCGCACAGTTCGGACACATAAGGTCATCAAAGCAGTGAAGGCGCGAATCGAACGAAATCCCGTACGTAAACAAAAAATCCTAGCTCTGTAGATGGGGCTAAGCAGAACCACTGTTAAAAGAGTACTAAATGAAGACCTGGGACTACGAGCTTATCGTAAAAAGACAGGACATTTTTTGAACGAGCGTTTAAAAAAAATTAGGCTAGACACATCCCGCGCTTTGCTACGACGGTACGCGGGAAAAAAATACCGCGAAATTCTTTTTTCGGATGAAAAAATTTTTACTATTGAAGAAAGTTTTAACAAACAAAATGATAAGGTGTATGCCCACAGCAGTGAAGAAGCAAGCGCGCGTATTGCGAGGGTCCAGCGTGGGCATTACCCTTCCTCATTCATGGTTTGGCTTGGAGTCTCATATTCAGGCGTAACTGAGGTGTTTTTCTGTGAAAAAGGTGTGAGAACTAGTGCCGAAGTTTATCAAAATACTGTCCTAACAAACATAGTGGAACCTCTTTCTCAGACAATGTTCAGGAACAGGCATTGGATATTCCAACAGGACTCTGCACCGGCTCATAAGGCACGAAGTACGCAAGACTGGTTGATCGCTCGTGGAATTGACTTCATCCGGCATGAAGACTGGCCCTCTTCTAGTCCAGATTTAAACCCACTGGACTACAAGATATGGCAATATTTGGAGGAAAAAGTCTGTGCTAAACCTCACCCGAATTTGGAGTCTCTCCGAGCATCTCTGGTTAAAGCAGCGGCAGACATAGATATGAATGTGGTGCGTGCAGCGATCGATGACTGGCCGCGTAGATTAAGGGCATGTGTTCAAAATGGGGGAGGGCATTTCGAATAATGTAAATAAAATTATATTGTACATTTAATGACCTTTCATTTCATATATAATTTTTAAATAATTGTCAAAAGGCGTATAAGTTATTACATCAAAAGTTTGTGACAGAACTTATGACCCGACTAAGTATATTCAATATTTGAAATCAGAACTAGACACAATTGGGTAGTTTCCTAGGTCAAAAATAAATTAATTCGACGTTTTAACACGATAAAATATTGAAAAATAACTATACTTTTATTCATTGATCGATCGATACACTAAGTTTTAGATATTTTTTAGCTATTTTTTTAAAAATAAGTAAGCTATTTGACGCAAAAATGCTATGACGTCATAATTCAATGTTTCATACAATTTTCATAGAAAAGTATCGTTTTTGACATTTGGATAAAGTATTGAATTTGACTAGTTGGAAACAACCGTATTCTTCAAACTATAATTTACGACATTACCGAAATTTTCGAAAATGGAAACAGCATACTCGACAGTCGGATTCAAAATCACTTGAGTTCGAGACTTTTTCCGATTAACAATGCTAATCCGAGTCTAAAAGAACGAGGAGCGACAACTGGGGTGATTATCCCATTTTTATATGAAACACCATGTATCATATACCAGTAGGTAGAGCAGGACGAAAGACAACGTGAAACCTGGATTAAATTTTTAAAAGCAAAAAAAAAAGTTTTTTTTAGAGTTCAACGGATAAGCTCTCAACATTTTATTTTTTGTTACCATAAAAATACATAAATACAAAGTAAAAAAATAATATGTTGAGTATAATTTGATAGAAAAAGTTTTTCATCTACTACTTCTTTATAAAAATTGTTGTACTTAATAATATAGTAATGCAATTTACCTATTCAATACAAAATTTACTCTATGAAAAAATAATACAAATTCTACATAAAACTATAAATTATTTGCAATAACTTCTTTGCTACTACTAAGTAATAAATACTCATTGTTATATTTTTATAATAACTTATAACTATTATAATAATTTATTCAATAAAATATTGTTATCTTGTAGCAACGACCTCGTTTTTATTGGCTAGCTTTGTTATGTTGTAAAACTAGCCAGTATTGAATATTTTATTGAAGATTTTATAATCTGCTTACTTCTGTCGCGCGGTATCACTCACTTTTTTATGTAGTAGATCGGCAAACGAGCAGACGGATTACCTGATGGTAAGCAATCAGCGCCGCCCATGGACACCCGCAACGGAGGAGTTACGAGTGCGTTACCGACCTCTTAAGGATTAGGGTTTTGGAGATTAAGGGATAGGGGAAGGATCAGGGGAGGGGAAGGATTGGGCCTCCGGTAACCTCACTCACACGACGAAACACAACGCTGTGGTTGTTTCACGCCGGTTTACTGTGAGGCCGTGGTATCACTCCGGTCGAGCCGACCCATTCGTGCCGAAGCATGGCTCTCCCACACTTATCACTGCTCGGCTCCTACAAATCATCCAAAGCCCTAAACCTTCCTCGATAAATGTACTAACAAAAACAAAAAGAATTATTCAATTTGAACCAGTGGTTCTGGAGATTAGTGCGTTGAAACAAAAAAACAAACTCTTCAGCTTCATTATATTAATATAGATTTAGTATTTGACTAATGCCATACTTATTTCTGAGAAAATTTAAATTAATAATTAATATTTAAAGATACTGGTGTATTATCTCTAAATGGGGATGAAAACTTTTGCAAAACGGTTTTATTTTGTGTGTTAGAAAGTACGACCGAAAGTAAAATTCGAAATGTCAACTTTAAAGTATCTACCCTAAGGTTTATTTAAACAAAACTTTTTGTCACTTCTGCTTGGCCATTCACAATCCTCTCTTTATATTTGACAAGGAGATTTATGAGTTTTATTTTCATTTTTTTGTTCTTACTTTTCATAATGTTTTGTATTTCTTTCGTGTCAAAGTTTTCAAAGTAATTATTTTTAGTGGATTTATAGAACTTTTTAACTTGTCTCTTGCCTGGGCTATCACTCTTGCCTATCTTGACTGTTTAGTAAGTTGAATGAATAGATGACAGCTTATCTTTGAAGGGAGATCTCAGAGAGTGAAAAATTAAATGTATTGTAACAATTATAGGTCGCATAATCGCTTACCAAACCAAGCCTCATAGCAGCCAGATACGTGTGGGAGAGCTTCGGCACGAATGGGTTGGCTCGACCGGAGTGATACCACGGCCTCACAAAAAACCGGCGTGACACAACCACAGCGTTGTGTTTCGCCGTCTGAGTGAGGTTACCGGAGGCCCAATCCTTCCCCTCCCCCAATCCCTCTTCAATCCCTAAATCTCCAAATCCCTAAACGGTCGGCAACGCACTCGTAATTTCTTTGTTGCGGGTGTCCATGGGCGGCGCTGATTGCTTACCATTAGATAATCCGTCTGCTCGTTTGCCGACCTTCAAGGCTACACACAAGGCTTGCGTATTCCAACATTTAGTTCATCAAGTTCTTTTCGATTAGAAAAGTTTTGCTAAAGGGTGAGTTCGGTGTGCACAGAATTAGTAGGACACGGGGTGAACTGTCCAAAGTTTGGTGTCGGTTTTGGTCTATCCAATTACGAACGAATCACTTTATTTGTTTCCTTGAAGTATGTGTCTATTACGTATAAACACGTCGGCTAATAAAGATGTGATATATTTTTATTATTTTATCAACATTTTTATGTTGATTTTGTTTTAAGGATATAGGATATTTGTCTTTTGATGAAATGAGATAATTGCTGTATAGCTTAGGGCAGGGAGCAAATTTAAATAATATGTTATTATATTCGTTTTACTTCCAGTCTTTGGTTTACACTAAAATAAAAATGTAGGTATTTTTTGTTAGAATATATATTTTATTTTATTTTGGTACGAATGTTAAATTTACTAATAAGTTTAGGCTAATCTTAAAACAATAGACTTACTAAGAGAAGAAACAGCAAGAGAGTCCGCGGAATCCGATCTGTCAACATTATTCAAAGGATTATCAGCTTTATTCAGCTGATTATAAAGTTGATAATCCATTAAGATAGATGAGGTGGATGTGCAGGTGTATAAATGTATCAACTACTTTGTAAGTTGGTTGACTAAAATCCATGTATTGAGCAAGTCTTAAGAACATTTTGTTCTAGTTCGCAAATCGAAGTTTACAGTGTGATTAGAGAATTAGACTAGATACAGTGTGTAGCTTAGTTCATGAGTATCATGAGTATCATAAAAATCTTTATTAAAACAAAAAAGCAATCCATATCATTATTTGCTATTTTACAAAATACGCACGGAAACACTTTCATCCTCCATTGCATTATAATAATAATAAAAGATTAATCAACGACACAGCAATTACAGTCAAAATGCTTCACCAAATTTTAATTCCAGATACATAATACCTTTCACAAGATAAGTAGTACCTGTCTTAAGACGCCGAGGGTCGCATTTATTCGGTAATTCGGCTAGCAACTTCGTAAATGCAGGGATTAAAATTGCCCGGGTCGCTTCGCAGGAAAAATGTATGAAGACTTGGGAAACAGGGGAGACCATGGGACTGTTTTCAGGGTAAGCTCAATTAGAAGCAAGGATAATTCTCGACCTCTCGTTTGCGTACTTATTCCGTGATGGGGTGATTACCGAAAAAAATGCGAGTCGTGATAAACACGATGGGTTTTTCAGTATAAGGTAAATGAGATTTTGCAATATTATTAGGAGGATTTTTTATTTTTAACCGACTTCTGTATAAAAGGGTTAGTGGATTTATTTTTTTACTTTTAGTGGAATGGAATTTGGTATTTGTTACTTTGTTTGTAAAACTAATCATTTTTTAAAATGTGTTTTGTTGTTCTATTTTAAAACTACATAATTTGTTTAGTAAATTCGCTTAGCCTGTCTTATTGACATAGAGACGTATTAAATAATTGTTTATAAAGAAAACGCAGAAATCTTGCCTCTATCAAGACGAGATCTGTTACAACTTGTTTATCTACCATAGATTTTGCGACTTAATAAAGTTGGAGCGAAGTTATTCGATCTCAGGATATATCTAGGAGATATGAAGTTGGTTACTGGCACGGCTTAACACATACGACAAGACTTACGAATGCAAACGGTTATGGGATCCGAACTGCCAAAGCCAATCTAGGCTATCACAGCTTCGCAATCAAGGCAATGCCAAACAAAGTACTAGGGCAACATAAAACCGAGGCACTGATACGTAGCGGCGATCTTAGAGCTGATGTTTGGGTAACCGTCGTTCCATTGGGCGCTGTGCCAGGTCGCTCGAGACCAATGACTCACACCGAAGTTTGCAACAGAACGTTTGTATAGTGATTAGCAAGTTTAACTAAGATTTGTTGGATTGTAGTTGATCTGAGAATTCGTTCGTACTTTCAACTTGTTAAATGAATAACTAGGATCAATTAGGAAAGTACTTTATGCTTGGAGATATTGCTTCGTAGTATAGAATGCGGCAATTGTTCCTTCCCTTAAGTGTCGTTAGAGGCTGCACAGCGAAGTGTTTTCGGCTATTGGAAAAGTACTGAATGTTTTTTGGGATGCCAATGTGTAACTCCGTAGCTTTTATTTACGAATGTATATAAATATATATAGGTAGTCAACACAAAACTTAAACTTTTGTAAACAGAAATTACACAAATGTTACATGTGCTTAAGAACTAGATCCAACAAAAGAAACATAGGAGGAATACATAATAAAATACACTTATATTATGTCCTAACGCAGTTGGTACTTCCGAAAAATATCTAAGATGTTATTCAGTCAATATCTTTTCGAAAATATTACGTCTATAAGAATATGAAAAATTAAATACGTAAAAAAAGACATAAACATTGTACCCCGACCACAACACCACCTCAAAATTCTTTAACAACCAAAGTTACGAAAAACAACTGTAAAATGAATTCTTAATCCAAAATATACACCTCGTAATCGCTTGAGCTAGTAATAAAACATTTAGAAACATAATATTTAAGACAGTTACGGTGTTAAAACGGTTGATAATTCATCTTTATGAGGAACTAGGTAATTCTAAGCAAGATATGAACTGAGATTTTGTAAGTCTTAAGTCAGGTAATTTAAGTGAATTGCTTTTAATTATATTAATTCACGAAGCTGGAACGAACCTTTTTATCGAAGGGGATTGGGGATATTTGTCAGGTGACTGCTACTCCCTAGGTGGGGTGAGAGTGAGTGTCAGACTCTTTCTGACTAAAGACCACCTGGACCCCCGCTCTGCTGTGTGGCGACCAATTGACATTTGCCACGCAAAAGAAAACAGAGATCAAAACATGACACTCCGTCCTCCGCGCATTAATCAACCTTATTAGTATTGTAGCAACTTCCATATTGCGGTAAAGAATAGATTTAATAATGATAGATGATATCATGATGTTTACGTCAGCATTTTATTGTTTTTTAATGATCGCCAGTCCCAATTTTACCTTTTTTTTATGCGATGGTGGCAAACGAGCAGACGGATTACCTGATGGTAAGCGATCGGCGCCGCCCATGGACATCCGCAACACCAGAGGAGTCACAGGTGCGTTGCCGAAAATCTTTTATCTTAATGTTTTGTAAACGTTCTGATATTTAATTCCCTTTACATCATTTTTTTTAATCTGAGCAAGTATAATACATATAATTATTATTCCGTCATGAAAAAAAAGAAAGTCGTCTAAGTACATTTTCTTTTTTACGTCGAATTCGACTTTGTCACACAAAAGGGTCATATCTCATACATATTTACCTATTCTCGTCGGCAGTTGAAGCAATTTGAATGGCGAGTCTGACAATAGGCCGTCTCGTGTATTGTCCAAGCGGTTTATTATAAGCATTGTCGCATCTATAGCTTGTATAGATCTCAAATTATATCTGGATGTTGATACAGCCACGTTCTGTAATCCTCATGCTTGAGAAGCAAGTAACAAGATTAGTTTATAGGGTCATGTGTGTGTTGTTGTGGTTTATTATTGTTATGTAAATATTGTTTTTTAGTCCATTTCTAAACGCAAAATTATAAATAGTGGATTTGATAGAGCATTCCTATGTTATGACTAATTATAATTATATGTTATGACTAATTATAATTATAATATTACAATATCAAAAACACATCTTTAATAATATCAAAATTATTGATATTATTAAAGATGTGTTTAACAGGGACTAATCCCTTTCCAATTTAGTTTGAGATTAAAGTTCACACATGTGTACTAATATCATAAGGAGGTAAAACTTGTAAGTTTGTATGTAGGGGGTAATCTTTTGAACTGCTGGTCGGATTGCCAAAATTTTTTCACTGATAGATATCTACAATATTCCTGAGTGCTATAGGCTATAAAACATCACGCTACGGTCAAATCGCGCCGAGTAGCGGGTGAACTGAGAGTAGCTAGTAGTACATATTTGGGGTAGCTGTAATTATTGATAAGAAAATTAAACATTCTGATCTGCACGTCGATTCTATAAAATTTGTTTGATTTCGAATCGTGTTCGAGTGCGAAGTGAGCGTCGAAGTGACGGGGAAATTAAATTTTAGAATGCCACTTTTAACGTCATTTCATACTTTACCCTTTCAAAATGATGCTGTCAATTTAGTTCAACTCGCAAGTGTAGCGCTAGTGCTAGCTACTCACGGCGGATTCAGATTCGAAGTTTAGAATGAAGTCTTACAGAATCACACTGCTGATCAATAATATAAATTTTATTTGAAATAATAATTCATATTGAGCTTTGACTAAAACAAACTGAAACAACGATCTAACAAACCAAACAAGATGAATACAACACGACGACCACTATACCTTTAAATATCAAAGCTAAAACAAACAAAGAAATTTAAATAGAAAACCGTTGTCCAAGGAATTCTCTAATAAAATAAAGTCAGACTATCAGCAATCCGTGTTTTCAAACGTCCGTCCCGAAGGTACGGATGGAAAAATATTCCAAAGGAAAATACGTGGGCACAGCTCTAGAGGAAAAACAAGATTGAGCTCAAAAGCTTAAAGCAGTAAATATTTCCTTTTACTAAATATCCATCGGTAGGAATACTGAGTAAAGTACAAGTACTTATACAGAATTATAACTCTATCTAATTGGCAAATACAAGTTTGTTACTTTTATTTGTTCGCCACAAACTGGTGGTTGCGGATTGGAGTAATTAATGCTCCAGTCAATATTTATTTAGATATTTTTATACTTACTTAGCTATATGGTGTAGGTATGTGTGATAATTTATGTTTATATTCTGAGTATTTATCGTAAATAAATACCAATATAATATCAGCTCTAGTTATATATCTGTATTTTCTTTTAATAAGGATAGTTCCTTTTTTTCTCTTATAATATATAAAAAATAAATTACTAGAAATGTATGTATTATCATATTTAGATCGCTTTCGAATTTGCCACAAAATAAACACTATTGATTGAACAAAAATGAAGTTACTTTAATTGCAGAAAAATTGTTTTACAAAATGTAATATTATTATTGAATATTAATATATACCTAAATATGTAAAGTAATGCGATATTCAGAAATTCAATTTCAAAATTCTGTTGTATATTTCTGTTGATAAAGGTGTAATAATATTAAGTTATATGAAGGTAAAATATTTTTTTAGACAAACTAAATTATTCGCCTGTCATACGATTTTCAATCTTATTTGCTTACAAGTTTTTGAATTTAAATGATTTTATTATGAAACTTATTTATTATGTATCATAAGACTTAGATTTGAGTAAGTTGTGAAAAACCTCGTATACAAATTTTGTGTTAGTTGAAATGGTTGAGAAAATAAATTAACAAATCTGTTGTACTGATAATTTAAATATTATAATGAAAATCTACTTCTGCAATTAATTTACTTAAACCTTTGTAAAACCTACCAAGCGACATAATCTCAACTTTAATATAATATGGTTATGTCCTATGGTTCCATGACAAGTTCGGCAGCCTTTGATTTGAAAAAAAAAACATGTTTAATAAATATACCATATGAAGTGCTAACATTTTCGTCAAAACAACTAACCAACCATTTAGTTACGGCTTTTTAAACATTTTTATTTTTCATTAATTTATTTATGAATATCAAAGCTCGGGATTTCAACATTTTGCACTGAGCCGTTTCTCATCAATGTTTACAATAAATAATAAGTTAAAGAAGGCATCAAACTTTCTGAATTATTTTTTGTGTGACAGTCAAAGCATTGACAACAATAATTTATTAAATATTATCTGACCTCGTATTGTACCTCTCTATATTGAGTTCCGTTTAATGTCACATATCTAGCCTCAATTTCAAAACACTTATGAGACTAAATAACCATTTTTTATACATACCAGCTACTACCGCGCGGTTTTGTTTTACTTGCTGCTCGGTACCTATTGGTTTTATTGCCACTCAGAAACATTGAAGCTGTCTATCAATTAAAGAATTTTAAAAATCCTACCAGTGGTTCCAAAAATTGCCCACAACGTAGGTACTAACTTACAAATTTTACCTCTTTATAGTATTAGTATAGGTAGATAAAAAGACTATAGGTACGAACAAAACATTCAGACTTAAAGTTTCAGATTATCAAAAACTTTTATCCCTACACAAAAGACTAAATACTCCAAAAAAAAGAAAAAAATCAATATTCAACATAACAACATTCTTATCTACCGAACAATCGTACACAAACAGAGCAATATAAAAATAAAAAAAGCAATTTAAACGTTTGATAACATACATGGAACCTAGGGGTTTATTGATAAACCGTCGTCAGGGCATTATGAAAGCCAATTTATAGGGAATATTTCTGTGCAAATAGCGGGAGTGTGACACGGGTGTGACATGGGATCGCAAGTGGCAATTATAAAAGCACATTACGCCAAGATATGTCACACCTGCACGTATATACTGAAGATGTTTTCACGAATATTTGTCTCTACATTAGCTGATGTCTCTGTCTTTGAAGGTTTTGGCCTTGAAGTATTGACTTGGACACGCTTATTGAGTACGGTGTACGCAGTTTTGAAAAGCGTGTCGTTTCTAGATTCCTTGTCCTTTCTGGATTCCCTCAAGTCGAGATAAACTTTTTCATTATAGCGTATAATATTACACTCAGGATGAAAGATATGTTGAAACTGGCTCAGTACTTTTTGATTTTATTAATTACAAATAATGACATTAAAAAAGGAAAAAAAGTATAAAACAAATCAAGTACAAAGGGACTGATTACCCTTAAGGTTTCTTTTATGTTCTACAATTTAAGCTGGTATTGTAAGAATCCAATTGCTGCACTTGAGACAAACATTTAATGATAACATTAACATTCAAGTGCAAGTGTAATATGGTATTAAAATAAAATAAAAAAATAGGTGCTATCTTTTTAGTAAGAGTAGCACTAACACGCCAAAACTCAACACTGTAGTTGTTTCATGCTAGTTATCTGAAGTCGTAGGATCATTCCAGTCGAGCCGTTATCATTCTGGTAGCAACTCGGTTTTCATGACCCTTCAACTCTTACACCCGGTTTCCGAAAGGCCGATCACTGTTAAAATCAATTTAATCTCTTGTCAAGTCATCTGATTGGTTGACTGAATTATCAACAACCAATCAGATTGCTTGACAAGAGATTTAACAGGAGATTAGTTAATTTTAGCGTTGACAAGCCTTTCAGAAACCGGGTGTTAGCCTGTGAGAATCTTAGCCATTCAACGTCTAGTCAGTCAACTAGTTGGCTGCTACAGATACATCAGTTGTCTGTAACACGAATCTAGAGCAGTTTAACCTCAGAGATAGTTAGACACATGTCACCATTACGCCACAAGCCTCAAACACGCGTAATTACTCAATGATGTATATAATCACACCGTCCACAGTTCGAGGCAATTCGATCGTGTTCTACCGCTATCAATCTGCCCACAAAATTCCGGTTATTAGCGGATCAGCTTCGCTCTAGAATACTGTATTGAAATACACGTGTTGACTTATTAGAGGTTATCTAGTGATATCTGTCTAAGCAACTATTATAAACTGAACCGTCGAAAGTTTGGAAAGATCATTCAAAGCGGGACTTTGTTGTATTGGTTTAGTATAGCTTTATCTGCAGTCGGTTGTACATTGCACACCTATAATGTTATCAGTATTTTTATGTTCGTCTGTGAATCGTTGGGGTCTGAGGTCATGATTGTGTTGATGTTCTGTTTCCTACCTAGTTCTGTTGTTAATTGTACACATTTATTATTATACGACCCATGGTGTTAAGTCCACCTTATATACAATTTATTTTTGTGTGTGAAGGTTATCTAAATATAATGCTGCAATATTCCTTTTTTGTTACTTCTATAGACATATTAAACGATAAGCTAATTATTGATTTTTACAATACATATTATAACATATCCCTATGTTTTTGCATTCAGCAATTACTTATTATACATAGTTTGAGTCGTTTGCCTCAAAAGTTATTTGCTGTACCCCAGTCAGACATGTGCTATCTCTCGAATATCTCAAACTTGTTCCCAAAAGTGTTCCACTGAATCATCTCATGGGTACCAATCAAACATCTAATTCTGATGGTAAGCAATCGGCGCCGCCGAAGGCCACACGTAGTACCAAAGGAGTGTTGAGAGTGTCACTGGCCTTTTGGGAATTATGGTTTAGCCGATTAAATAGGGGTGGGGGGAGGGGAAGAATTAGGCACTAGGCAACCTCACTCACATGGCGAATCACAAGTCTATGGTTGTTTCAAGGCCGTGGTATCGCTGTAATCTAGCTAAGCCATTCATGCCGAAGCTTGGCTTTCCACTTAAACCCACCTGTATTTATATTTTTTTGGTTTAAGATCCTTTAAGATTATGATCTAAATAACGCATTCATCATTAATTTTAATGTTTGTATCATATCATAAGAAATAAATTTCTCAATCACGTTTACCTATCACCTCTAAATAATATTTAGAGCAGCATGCAAACATGGTACAATCGATAACCGATTTTAATTTGATATCGAGTAAAAAAGTAATTTCACTCATACCCTCTCATGGCCTTTCATTGTCGTTGTTACTTCCACTCGAGTTCAAACGAGAACTTTGATGTATATTAAAATGTACCCGCGTTTTGTTGTTTGACGTTTTTTGTACAGGGCAAGTGTGAAATGGTTTTATGAATTCTTATCTATAGAATTGATAGAAATGATTGTGTCACATCTATTTTTGTATGTGTTTTTCGTCTGAGCTTCTAGGAATTGGATATTTTATTTATAGTCAAATATAAATTATTTCAATTCGAAAATATCGGTATCAAAAATATTCGCTTTTTATAAAACGATGCTCCAAACTAGTATTTTCCACGGTGTCGTAGGAGCGTTTACTAACACACATTTTCAGATACAGAGCACACCCAGACCTGGAATAACAATTTGTGGATCACACAAAGAATTTTTTCGTAGGGGAATCAACACTGTGAGACGTCGCGCGGCTGCCAGTTGCCCAGTTGAACTATCCTATAAAATTGGCTGTCGAAAAGACATCCAGTTAAATGTTCAAATCTTTTTTCAATTTAAAAATTCAGCCTATGATGACACTACAATTTACAGGACACACAAGGATCTTGAATTTCATATAATGTCTAATATTTTAATGTATAAATATGTTTTTTAAATACACTTTCAAAAGATCGGTCACTATAGTTCCAAACTAAACACTATAACTACACAACCCCTATATTCTCGTATCTAGTACTAATGACAAAACAAAACCTTCAAAAACAGGTAAAATCCCTCACCGCCATTAATATTGTTAAACATTAAGCCAACCTCAGCCAGCATTATCAACGGCTAATCCACTAAGTCCCACTATCAGAGAGCAAAGTACTTTAGATAATTCAAACAAGAAACATTGGAACATTGTTTGCACTGTTTTAATGGCCAAATATTGATGTTAGGCGCACTCAGAACGTGACTACGGGTGAAACTTTGCGATACAATTGGCCGATGATAATATTAAATTATGGTTCCGCTCACTAGATAAATGGTGTCATGCACATGAGCTTCAAATGATACGAAGGTCTTAAAACATGGCGCCTGGGACGTTGACTTGTTAAAGACGGTTCGAATTAGTTTCGGCTAGCCAAAGGTTAAGTGGATGAACTTAGTGAGGGAATCTTATTGAAGAAGATCTCTCTACTTTGCATAAATTCGCCGTTTTATTTGTGCTTCAGACTAAATACGTTTGTTTTATTCGACTTTGGATTAGATAGAGTTTCAAGAAAGAGATTTTAGTCAAACAAATTCCATAAAAAATAATAGGAAGCTCATAAGTTACTAATTTATTGCATTAGAAAATATTTTTAACACACGCCTTGAGTTTAAAAACACGAATATAAATTTACATTGATTGGTATTTCGAAAATAGTCAGTTTTTTATATAATAGTTCCGCAAAGGAGCAGACGGATTACCTGATGGAAAGAAATCAGCGCCGCCCATGGACGCCCGCAACGGAGGAGTTACGAGTGCGTTCCCGACCTTAAAGGGATCAGGCATTGAGCAGGGATTAGGGGAGGAGCAGGATTGGTCCAATAACCTCACTCACACGACGAAACACAACGCTGTAGTTGCTTCACGCCGGTTTTTACATTTGTAAATAAGTAAGTATAAGTAAAAAAAAATCAATTGTACCTACATTGAACAATAAAAGACTAACATTGAAAAGAACATGAAGACATTAAAAGAATAATAGACAAAAATTGTACAGGATTTATAAATCGCTGACAAATCAAGTGTTCTGTAAGATTCGACAACAATGCTGGACCCTGAATGACAAAAGATTCAACATGACAGATTAGCGATCGATTTTTTCTAACAATAATACTGTCTTTTTATAAAGAAGGGAGAGATGAAAATAATGAAATGTCCCTACGAGTCAACGTAAAAATATATTCTTTTGAGTCGACTGTCCGGGCGGCGAATTAAGATTGATTGCCTTGCTTGCTAGCTACACTTTC
Organism: Spodoptera exigua; assembly: GCA_902829305.4. Lineage (NCBI taxonomy): Eukaryota > Metazoa > Arthropoda > Insecta > Lepidoptera > Noctuidae > Spodoptera > Spodoptera exigua. The sequence continues at coordinate 12,747,520 of LR824610.2, read as the reverse complement.
AGGCGTGAATTTTATTCTATGCTCGTTTTTATTCCTGTTTCGTTCAATTAATTTTATCTTCAGAATAGTGAAATAAATAAAAAATCTATTCATCGCTTTTATTTTACGTGCATTTTTTATTATAACCTTATAAAGAACTAGCTACTCTCGCGCGGTTTCATCCGCTGCTTGGCTCCATTAAATTGTAGCGAGATTTTTAATAGCCTATTGCACTCAGGAACATTGTAGCTATCTATCAGTGAAAGAATTTTAGAAATCCGACCAGCGGTTACAAAGATCACCCTCTACATACAAACTTACAAATATACAAACTTACAAATTTTACCTCTTTATAATATTAGTATAGATTATAATGAAGAATGTACAAAGGTGTAAAGATTATAATAAATTAAATAAGACTATAATATATTAAACGTAAAATAAACTAGCGCCATTAAAAAGAAGAAGTATTCAAAAAAAGTATTAAGTAATGAAGTATTTATAATTATCTTTTATGTTTATCAAACATTATAGTAAATAATATAATTCAATCAATTCTATATGTACCTATGTATATTGGTATACAAAAAATATCGTAGTACTAGGTACAGACCAACACTTTAATTTCGTTTTATATTATCAAAACAGAGATTTAAGTACTACAAGTTTGTCACAGTTCCGTAGTAATTTTCGAAAAATTTTAATGAGATTTTGTAAGTGACGAAAATTTTTTGCGTATCTTTATATTTAATCGCTGAAAAGGGTCAGCTTTGAGTTTGCTATGATAAAGATCACCAAAATTTGTTTTTTAACTTGAAAATTGGCGAAGAATTATCGTGTTTTAAATGATAAATGAGTTTGGTGACATTGTTATAAAAACAGGGTAATTTCTCAGTCACTTTCCATTACAAAAAAAAAATGTTCCCTTTTATTTAAATTTATTGAATACTGTTGTTATCCGGCATTGTCTGAGAATGAGACCGAATGTTAGATAATGTATTGTGTGTTCTTATTTTGAATTTGAGCATATTAACAGAACAATTGCATCTATAGTAACATATGTAGGAATAAATACTATTAATCAGTATGTTAAAACATCGTCGCTAAAGAATTATTTTTTACAAAACTCTAAATAAATGATTTAATAATAATTATGAAACAAAAAACAAACCAAACACCAAAAGGAAAAAAAATTAACATATTATTTAAACAACCATTTTACGTATTCAAAAAAAGACTGCTTCGGTAAAAAAACCCTAGTACGTGATTTTAACGTGTCATCAAATACAGCTAAACGTAAATTACGAGTGGAATCAAAAAAATCCGGTAACGTTAACCCTGTGTATGCTACGCCATCGCTAATTGCGCCCGCACCCATTCGTTTTGTATTTCGCCGCGTTGAATTTAAATAAAAATTCGTTATTTTGTGACCTGTGTAGGGTTATGTGTTTATACGTGTAGTATCTGCGTATGTCGACGCGTATATATAGAGTTGGGCAAAGTTCTCACGATCATGACATCAAAAAGCATATGTAGGTATACTTTTTTTTTAGTATGTATATTTAAATTATTTATGTGTATATATATTTATATATTTGTGTAAATCTATGTTTAATGTTTCAGATGATGCTTGCTTTGTGCACCTTGTAATTTATCGAATGTGACATATTATTAAACGGCAAGAAATTGGAATTTGTAAAACAGACTACTTTTCTGGGTATAACCATAGATGAAAAACTACAATGGGGGCCCCATATCACATCTCTGGCAGGACGGTTGTGTTCTGCAGCATTTGCTGTCTGGAAGATCCGACAGCTAACAGATGTGGACACTGCAAGACTGGTGTATTTCAGCTTCTTTCATAGCATTATGTCGTATGGCATCTTGTTGTGGGGACAGGCTGCTGACATTGAGTCTATATTTGTCTTGCAAAAGCGTGCAATCAGAGCAATTTACAACCTAAGGCTTCGCGAATCTCTTAGAGAATCTTATGACTGTGCCCCGTCAGTTTATTTATGAAAATATAATGTATGTTAGGAAACACTTAATATTATTTGATAAGGTATCAGACAGACATAATTACCAAACTAGACATAGAGATAGATTGTGTCAGCCATTATTTAGATTGGCAAAGGTACACAAGTCGTTCATGGGATTCAGCGTTAAGTGTTATAACAAAATCCCAGGTGAAATACAACAATTAAATGAAAGATATTTTATGTGTAAAGAAAACTTTGTGTAAAAAAGCATATTACAAACTGAGTGATTATATTGAGGATAAGGATGCTTGGAGACGGGCTGGTCCTGCTCCACAGGATAATATACCTACACGAATATAAATAATGTTCCAGTGGATCTTTGCTTGAACGGAAGTTCTTAGATTTTGTAAATTTGTAACCATGCTATTTTTGTTGTTAAACTTGATAAATTTGTAAATGTGAGTGCCCTGTAACCTATTAAAATTAGTTAGACTAGCAGAATGTCGGTCCTTATATCAGCTTGGAGTTGTCATGCTCACTCAAAGGTCACATTGGCGGTGGCACGGTCACTGGATCGCTCGATTCCCTATATTATGGTTGAGTTGGGCGATGCTGGTGTACGTGTCATGCTCGTGAACGGGTGCCGTCAATTGAGACTGGTCAGCTCCGGGCTGTCTATTGTCCTTAAGGTTATTTTCTTTTTATGTTTCTCTGTATACACGCGTTACACTGTTCTCACATATTCAAACCAACTAAATAATGTATCAAAGAATGTTTATGTGACACTGATTTTAAAAGAGTAACCATGGAGTTTCTTGCTCGTTCTTCTCCATCGGAATCTACACTTTGGAACGAGCGAATAGCTTCACTAAGAGGACTGACCGACAGACTAACACTTTGTATCTTTAAAGTTGTGTTGACGTTCAAAAGTGCCTGTATGGGTCTAATTGAAATAAATGATTTTGACTTTGACTAACTTTTGTACATTTTTTTGTGCATAAAGATATAAACTTCTAGGAGAAAATCCTAAAGGGGGCAACGTTTCTTTTTAACATAACATAACAAACTAAATAAATATATACTATTACGCGTTTGCAGAATATTTATATATTATTACATTTTATGTGCATTTTTGCACACAATGCACATAAAATGTGCATTTTTGTGATGGGTGCACTCAGCCTCACAAAAAATCATTGTAACCATTAACTGCAATTCCACTTAATTGAACATACAATATATGAAAAAGTTATTGCCAAATTTTATTTAAACTGAGTATGTAGCACTCAAAAGCAGTAGTTAAATGTATTACCAGCAAAAAGTATATAACTTTTTTTGTTTTTTTAAAAATACGTTGCCCCACATTAGGATTTTCTCCTGTATCGTGGGTGCGGTTACAAACATACAATTTCACATACACATGACACCCAGACCCGGAACAACAATTTGTGGATCACATAAAGAGTTGTTCCGTGCGGGAATAGAACCCGTGACACGTTGCACGGCAGCCAGTTGCCCAGCCACCGCACCAACCGTGCAGTCACTGTTAATAACCTATAATTAACAAGTACAGTATAACTTTTTAATTATAGGCATCAATCGCTGATTAAAATAAGAATTTCGGTATTTTCTTCTTACATACCAACAATATAGTTTGCGGTGTCTACGATGAAACTTAAAATTGAATAATATGATACAATAATACTAAAATAAAATTCAAAACATATACCTATCACATAAAATGTTAAAAACTATTAAAGACCTTTTAAATCTCCTCATCGCTTTTGTAGGTTAGGTTAGCCACCCTTAGTGACTAACATAGGTCACCCAAAAGACTGGTAGCTTTGCCACGGTTTTGGATTGCAGTACTTTGGTCAATATGTATGGTATGGTCACAAACGTTAATCCTTATCAAATACAACAAGCATAGTCTACGTTTCCTATAAGATGTAATGACTTTCATTAACACTTCATATTTTCCTTTTATATGGTTGGAAAACAAATGAGCAGACGTCTCTTAGTATTACTCATTTGTCTGATAGTAAGTAATCGACGCTAATAATGGACACCTGCAACACCTATGGGAGTTAAAAGCTCGTTGCAGGCCTTTGAGGATTAGCGTTTCAGAGGTTTAGGGATTAGGGAGAGATTGGGGGAGGGAAAGAAATTATTGAGCCTCCAGACCTAACTTCACTCACTCGGTGAAAACAACGCTGTGGTTGTTTCAAGCTAACTTTTTTTGAGGCCGTCGTATTACTCCGATCATGTCGACCCATACGTGCCAATGCATGAACGGCTCTATCGCACATATTAAAATAAGTTTTACAAAGGAGCTCCAGAAATAATTAAGTATTCCTATCCGAATAAACAGGAATTCGAATCCCATCTTTGTATTGTGTAAGTAGTTATTGAATGCTTAAGTTCGGCCAATTTACTTTGTCTAGTACTAAGTTATTTGTGCTTGGGTAAAACTTCACAGTTATGACTAACGAGTAGACTTTAGTTTGTCGGCACTGGAATCCGTTGTAATTTAGTGTCTAAATTGTGTTTAGTTACATTCCTTGAACATAATGTTCAGTTTAATATGTAACATATAATAATATGAGTAATGTCTATAGTAAAGTCATTTAGAGGTCGGAAAAATGGGGGTAGCTTACAATGCCATAAATAATGTTATTAAATGTGATTTCAAAATATTATTTTTGTCTACGTAATTTTTCGTGTAGACGATTTTTTCGTAAAATGAACTGAAAAGGAGATATTGTAAAAATTTTTAGTCGCCATTCGTCCAAAAAGGAGTTGCGATCGACGCTCAAACGATGTGACAAAATAAAAATTCAGAAAGAGCACAGCACAATCTAAAAAAAGAATTCAATTTTCAAAACTTCTTGTCTAACTAGCAAACGACTAAACGTCAGAAAAACTAAAAAAAAAACAACGTTTATTAAGTAAAATGGCTTTTCACTCTGAGCCGGTTTGTTGAAGGAAGAATATGAATACTACATAACCTTTCCTGAAAATAGTAGCTTTTTGTTCCATACAAGCCCACCATGGTGTTGGTACAAGAGTATGACACTCCCTCCCAAGAAGTCATTAGATGACTCTCCCCTCACAAAAAAAAGCCGAAATAAATAAAATTTTATAAAATTAAATTAAAAACATGGATCATGAATACGTACTTAAAAATGTTGTGGTAAAAAGTGTGTTGGCGCAGTGATTGAGCTTGTTGCTATGCAACGTGTCGCGGGTTCGATTCCCGCACGGAACAACACTTTGTGTGATTTAAAACTTGTTGTTTCTTGTGTGGGTGATTCGTGTATATAAATTGGTATGTTTGACCACCCACGATACACGAGAAAATCCTAGTGTGAGTCAATGTTTTTTTTTTAAATCTAGGCTAATAAATATAGGCAACAACGACATAAAACCAGTTCTAGTTTTAAATATAGGGACCACCCAAACTAGGTTTGTTAAAACCCTATCAAGGCTCAGAATAGCTGTCGCACATCACATTTTAGACAATTTGATGAAAATCCTCATAAAATTTTCTTATTAGAAGTAGGTACATGCAATTACATAAATTCTCGCATTAGTTCAGAAACCAAAACCGCTGTACACAAAACTCAGTCACAAATTTGTGTCTCATTTAATAGTAATACCGACCTCTTATTTAAAATTCCTGCTACCATTACTGAGTACTTACAAATGACAGGTCCTTGAAAAAATACAGGACAAGAAAAATATACAGAAAGAGAATAATTACATCACTTTGAAGGTAAATTTTATTACAAAAAGAGATGGTGTAAATTATGTTTCCGTCTTTGTTTTTCATTCGACCTTTGAGTGCTTCTCTATTAAGCGGGTAAAAATAAATAGTGTATGTGTTTAAAAGGACGAAGGCCTATTTATGTATTCTTTTTTTAAATATTTATTTACTGTCTATGTAATTATTGGGTTCGTATTTATGTTTAGTTTGTTTATATGTTCATGGTCAACGTTTCAATAGTACCTAAGCTTTTTAATTATAGTACATAAGAACTTTTTGGTAACTAATACACTAACAATCTATGGACTATTATGGGTCTGAAATAAAAAAAAAAAAAAATTTTTAATTTAATTTCTAATTTTCATTCGTTTAATGTATACTTTTAGATTAAGTATAATGAAGCTGATATAGCTGGGCTAATCGCCGGAATAGCATGTTCAACTTAAATAATTATTTTTGTGCTAGATAGTTCATTTATCGAAAAAGTTCTATTGGCTATTGGAAATATCTTACTACAACACACATTAGCCAAAAAATGTGCATTCCTTTTTTGACCGTCATAAAAATAGGAAGAGTCAGTATTTAATCTGTATGCTTTATAACAAAAATAGGTTGAGACAAAATTCACCAAATAACTCTAGTTAAAGAACATCGATACTAAACGGTCTGAGTTAAACCCTAGTATTTGCTATGACCGTACTAGCTTAGTTTGCGGTAACTACAGTTAAATCTTTAGCGTGTATTTATTCAGTCGAACTTTCCAGTTAGCTGATACAATGGATTCAGTAAATCTATTGGTTGAAACTATCAGCGCTTTTAGCGTTTTATTTTGTAGCCCATTATTACAACGTAGCGATCTAAGCGGAGATTTACGCAAGAATCACATGTGAGTTTTATTTTTTTATATACCGTCAGGTAAATGGATAATCAATATTGGTTGTAACTAATTTACACGTGAGTTTCATTGGCATTCATGTTTTTCTCGCTCAAAGGACAAAAAACCCTAGTTTGAAATAAAGAAATACATACATATATACACATATAAGTTAAAAGTCACTAAAACAGTAGCACGAAACTTTGATCTACCAGCTTATTGTCAGGGTTCTTTGAGAATAGCATTATATTAATCGGAAAGATAACTTGTTTTTTTTGTATTGAAAATAAAAACTTTTAATCGCCGAATAGCATAATATTTTTTTGTGGAGGGAACATCGTCACGTGACATCTCTCCCTCAGGGTAAGGCGACAGTGAGGGTCAGCGTCATTTTGACACTTCCTCTCGACTATGTCTTGGAGGAGGAGGTTCATGATGGCACTTCACCTGCTAACTCAGTCAAAAATCAGCCCTGTTCGACTTCAATAATAACATGGTGGTCTACTGGCTCTGTAAAGTGCGTGCTGTTCGCTCGGGTTAGGATCTATTCGCAGAGATAACCTTGCTCACCTTCGGTCAGTGTGCGCTGCTTCCACTAGTACTGACGATTGCACTTAGGTACGCCAACTCAAAATATAAGGTACCTCTTGAAGAACATTACAAATAAAAGTCACAAAACATGACTATTAGTAGCAACACCAAAAATAAAGCTCTATTTAATACTTCAAGGTCACGCCCTCGAACTTAATATAAATGGAGCAAGCGACGACATTAAACTACATTTGTATAACGAAATAATAAATAAACAATATACTGAGCAGTGAACATAATTATGAGTTCGTGAAGGGAGTTGTTCACGCGACAATTTGGTCGACCTTTGATCCTTATCGATCGACCACGTTCAAGTTGGTTTTCGAAATCAGAGTTATGAAGAATTATTAAATTTACCTGCCAGTATTATACATACAGCGAGGAAAATATTTTTATTTTTAAACTATTTATGACGAGATTACATAGTGCATTGTTCGAAGTTTTCGTTGTTGTGTAAGAACAGCTGTTTTTGGAGTGGGCTTTCGTGGCTGTAATAGTAAAATTTTACTTTCTATTATATTAAATATTATTATAATCTCTCTCACAATTTTCTTATAGTATAGTTACTTATTTAATGTTTTTTCTACATATTACCGTCGACGTTTTCTCTTTCAGCTTACATTTAACTTGTGCTATTTCTTTAAGATTATTTTGTTTAAGGTGGGAAATCATCCAATGACTTTTTCCGCCAACATTACTGTCACTCTGACTGAAAAAGAAACCAGAGAACACCTTCATCCTTCATAGGCACCTTCATAGCTTTCAGTGCACTGATTGGCCGAATCCTAGTTTATCATTCAATCAAAGGGCATGGTAATATTTCAATCGCACTGATCAAAAGAAAATTAACATCAGACACTTGGTCCATTCCTTCTTTTGTTTTGAGCCGAGTCGCGATACAGCAATGTGCTTCACACGCAGAAATCAACCAAGATATAGTATGTGTGTTGAAACATAGCGTCGAATTGAAATTAAACAAACCATTTGTGAATTTATTTTAAACACTGATCAAATATAAAATACAAATAAATTTAACCGTATTAATATTAGCTTACTGAGAGCAACCTTTTAATTTCAAACTATTATTATGAATATTGTATTTCTAATTAGTTTATGAATCATTAAAATTGTCAGTAAAATTAAATGAGAAAATATTATTTCAACCATAATTACTGTAATCCGGTATCATTCAGGTATTTGTTGATACAAATAAAGTCGCTTAATTATTGCACTTAATTAGCTTCCTGATATGTAGTTAATTTTAATTTGATGGAAAGGCTTCAAGTACCATACACATACGTTTATAATATCAGTATTAAAATCAATAATAGCTGTGTCACTGAATACTGTACTGATAACTTTATCTTTAGTTTACCTATGCTTGTACATAATTGGGTAGTTTCCTAGGTCAAAAATAAATTAATTCGACGTTTTAATACGATAAAATAATGAAAAATAACTATACTTTTATTCATCGATCGATCGATACACTAAGTTTTAGATATTTCTCAGCTATTTTTTTAAAAATAAGTAAGCTATTTGACTCTAAAATGCTATGACGTCATAATTCAATGTTTCATACAATTTTCATAGAAAAGTATCGTTTTTGACATTTGGATAAAAGTATTGAATTTGACTAGTTGGAAACAACCGCATTATATGCTACGTTCGTGAAGTAGGATCTTGCAACTTATTTTTGAAGCAGATATCCTTAATCGATTTCAATCTGAAATTTTATGTATACGGATATTTTGTCTTACCACTAATGTTTAGCTGTATGACGTTACTTTTCAGTCATAGAAAATATCATTGTAGTTATATATTTTATATATTTCTTTTTCAGGCGTTGCAAAGAGGGCTATTACTAGCTTATAAAATAATATTAAATTACTTAATTTACATCACATTGCATAAAAGAGAATAAAAAAATCAAAAAAGTTAAGAATTAGTTAAATTTTAAAAAGATGTTGTTAGTTGAAATCTAGGTATAAGATGGAAGACTATTCGAGCTATTATCAGATAGTTAACGACTAGTCAGATATTACCAGTAACTGGCTTAAAAGTGCTTGCCACATTGTACTCAGCTCAAGTATACATACTTAGGTTAATATGGCAGGATGTTGTAAATAAGGAGCAGTAAATTCATTTCTTGACGTCTTTGAAAATAGTTGCTGTTTGATGATTTAATTAATTCTGTATAAAAGTAAAAGTTTGTAATTGTGGACGGATGTGTGTTTGTCACTTTTTCGTATAAACTAAACAGCATTACAACTGAGAAATAGATTTTAATCCCGTAAATTGTAAAACCATATTTTTTTGTTTCCATATTCAAAATCTATTCTAGAAGCGATATTATTATACCTCTTATTTATCAAGGAACGAAACTATTACTATGAAACTTTGAAATTAATATTTTATTAATTTCGAAGCAGTGCGGAATTCAATGGGTCTAACCTATTTTTCAAGCCAACTTATTCAAAAAGTATTTAGTTTTATTTTGACGTTGAAATTGATGAGATGTTAAAGTTTTTCACCAACTAAAACATCAACAGCAAGACAGTTCACTTTTTGACCTAATATAGTTTAAAGAGGTTTGCCGAAATGTCCACATTAGAGTTTGCAGTTTAAAAGGCTCAGGTTTATGAAAAAGTGCCGCTTATTGCTCTTAGTTAATCTTTAGTCAACTCTACCGACCCCGAAGAAAGAATACTCCTTAAGTGACTAGCATGCAACATGCATTTTTTTTTCAATCGGCTAAGAAGAGAAAGATAAGATTCCCGTTGTAACTTGAAATTAATAAGTTAGATTTAGATTAGGTTAGGTAGTTATATATTTCACGCTAGTTACTATTCTAAAATAGTACTCAAGTCCATTGTCACTAAAAATAAATGAAAACACCTTAAAACGGTTGATACTAACATTGCTGCTATACCATTCTTATCACAGTAAAATTCTAGAAGACGCGGAAAATATTTCCTTAAAATTTTTACTGCGGCCAACTGTCGGGAGTCGGAGAGCATGTCATACATAGATAGATACATAGCCGACAAGATGTTCCCGTTTTATCAAGAGACCGAGTATCGACTTTTGTACTTAGCATAAATTTGCATGTCAACATACATACATACATATGTCGCAGGCACATTGTATAAACCGCCGTACTACATAACGTCTAGAAGTTTTCAAAAAGAAGACCGTTTTGAAATACGGTATTTCAAAAATGTGGACGTTAAGGGTAACAGTTCTACCACAGACAGGGCCCAATAGGGCTGATGTTCAGGTGGGGTTACAGGGTAAGCGCAATGAGGCACCGTGACCTCGGCCCAGAGCAGGAGAAGGAAGGGAGGGTTTTAGTCAGTAAGAGTCTGACACTCCCTCCCACCCGAAAGGAAAAGGATAACAGTTCTTAACTCTTTTTACGGGGAGAAATCCTCATGGACTTCCTTCGCCCGGGGATAGGCGGAGGGGCATGCCGGACACTTACCGGCTAAAAGAACCACGGTGTCTTCTCGCACACTCGAAATCCACATTTTACCAAGCCCACACTAGTGCTAGACCACTCACGTACGGGCCTCGTCTCCTGCACGGGGTAGTGACATGTTTAAATACCCCGTGCATCACCTAAGAGATGCACTTTACACGCCTCCGCGTTGTGTCCGCCAAATACTGTGTTCTAACTTCACCTAACATATCCAAATAGGGATGCGCTATAAGTATATTGGGACTTCAATAAAACTGTCAAAGAGGTGCTGCTAATCTCTCGACTTATTTCAATACGGCTAACTGTGTTAAATGATGTTTGGCGCCAAATACAATCCGGCCTTTTTTAATCAGCCGCATTTAATCCGGTCAGTCGTCGAACCGCCATCTTTCAAAACAACCAAACGCTCTCAGCCTAAGCCTCATGCCTCATCTAGTTCTTTACATAATTAATATAATAATTTGACGTGTAAACGTGCAGTTTTATGGCCTGTTTGCAAAAATAAATTCATTGTTTCATTGTTTAACCCTTTTCTTGATAAAAGCTAGCCGTGATGTAATAAGAGGTGCTGATAATCTCTCGACTTATTTCAATACGGCTAACTGTGTTAAATGATGTTTGGCGCCAAATACAATCCGGCCTTTTTTAATCAGCCGTATTTAATCCGGTCAGTCGTCGAACCGCCATCTTTCAAAACAACCAAACGCTCTCAGCCTAAGCCTCATGCCTCATCTAGTTCTTTACATAATTAATATAATAATTTGACGTGTAAACGTGCAGTTTTATGGCCTGTTTGCAAAAATAAATTCATTGTTTCATTGTTTAACCCTTTTCTTGATAAAAGCTAGCCGTGATGTAATAAGGCGTATTATACAATCTGACTGCGACATATATACCACTTGTCTATGCTAAACGTGATACTCTTAATAATATACGGTGTATCGCCAACTTGATCGAGTTTTCTCCGAGATTCATTTCAGTGTTTAAGCGAGCGAATGTGTTAAATTGATGCGATTAAAACATCTGCTATTGAGGAGGGGAGCCAATGTTTGGGGTGAAAATTGGATGGATCTTCCATAAATGTTGCAAGTTAGAATGTATATATGAGTAGGTATACATCATTTACTAGCATTTTAATAGCTTTAGCATCATATCTTAATTTTTATAAAGTTGTTAAAAACTTTAACATTTTATATAATTATTCATAAGGAATCAAATTCTTTAAGATATACCCACATTTTGAAGGTAACTCGAAACCGTTTTTAATGTGATTGGGCAAGCTAGCATGCATGGTTAGTAGTAAGAGCCGCTCATAGGCACCAACAACACTATAAAAACTACAAATGCCTTGCCAGTCTTTTGGGGGCAATAAATTTGAGGAAAGGGGATCAGGAGAAGAGAAAAAAGAAGGAGAGAGAGGATTGGTACTCTTGCAACCTCACTAACATGGCGAAACACAACGCTGTGGTTGTTTCACGCGAGTTTACTCTGAGACTGTGGTATTATTCCAGTCAAACTGAAGCATTCGTGCCCAAGAATTGATCTTCTACTTTTAATATGTTCATGATAGTTAATGTTCTCTTTACGAATCTTTTTATGATTTCATCTATGTGCCTATATCCTGACTATATCTATCTCATTAAATCATATAACTGATTCTGATTGATTGCTAAATTCACTCGTTTAAATCCTAAACGTACATAAAATGATGACGTCAATACTATGTATCACTGTACCCGCAATTCCAGGGTAGAGTTAATCCGCTCAGATATTGTGACGTCACGTAGCTCGCATCATGCCAGAGTAGGCACGAACTGAATTATTGTAGGTACGGTGCTCGCTCCAAGAAATGTGTGATGTGGAGAAATATTTTCGATTTTTCAAATAAGGCTGTTTATTTCGGAAGTGGAGTAAAGTTGGAGTTGTTTTTCTCCGTCTAGTAATTTGTATTCATTGGGATTTGGATAATTAAATTTGAATATTATCAGTCAACTATGATGAATGTAATGTAATTATCTATACGATGTTTAAATTTTTGTTACTCAATCACGCCAAGATATAAACTAGTGCTTGACTGCGATCCCACCTGATGGTAAGCAGTGATGCAATCATTGATGGTAAGGCGCACTAGTTTATTAAGAGCCTATTCACTCTAGCCTTGAAGAAATCTAAATTATATTTGGACGGAAAGACTGCAGCCGGCAAACTGGATGAAATATAGCACAAGCATAGGATACACTCTGAAATAGAACATAGGCTACGTGGTATTTTATCAACATACTACGCGAACGAAGCCGCGGGTGGACGCGAGAAATATTATATTGATAGATTTCACTGTCACTTTCTCTCTTTTATTGAGTATGTTTAATTTCAGAAAAACATACTCTTTTGTTTTAATTTATGTCTATTTTAAATCTCAAGCCGTACGATTAAATTTTGACATTATTTTGATTAATTAGTGATAGAAAATAAAAACAAGAAATTTGATTACAATTCTTTATTAAAAATTAATTGAAACATCCAGTCGATACAAACACGGGAACATCGATTAATAATTATTTCGAAATGAAAGGATATTTTTCCACTATTTATAAACCTGCTACCAGTTGAATGCAATATGAATATATATTTTTAACAAGTATTTATTTTTTTATCTGATTGCAATGTATTTTTAATAAATATTTATTGTAATATTATAGACGAAAAAAAAAACATATTTCAATCATTTTTCGAAATGTTTTAAGAATAAAATTAATAAATGCGCTTAACAATTTTGCATTCAACTGTTTTTTAAGGAATAATGTCAAGTATTCATACACAGATTAGGTTTATAATAAATTAAAAATAATTAAAACAAGCAATTCGATAAGTATTAAGTATTACACTTATACACTAGTTGTTCCTCATTTACATACAATTTCAAAATTAAATTTATTACAATTTTAATTATGTATTTACAGCGATTTAAATTTTAAAATTATGACTAGTTTTTATTTTTAGTAATTTAGTAATGAATACAAAATTGTCATCAGATTTGTTGAATACACTTTCCGTTATCAATTAATTTGCTAATTTTATTTCAATAAATTCAGAAAAATATCAGTAATAAGTATAATATATAATGTAATAATACATTATAAATAATAGGCCATTTTAATTACAGATCAGTTGAAAAGCATTTTTTGGCTTTAAAACGAAACGCGAAAAAAAATTCTCCAAATAATCCACATAATTAATTCTAAAAGCATAGTTAATTATATAATGTAAAGTACCTAATAATCAAATTACATCTGTAAAAAAATTAATATAATAGATTATACGAACTGGTCTCGTAAAACACATGTTATCGAAATAAGTCATGAATCTGTGTAGTACAAGTATATATGTGACTAAAGATATAATTAAAACAAACAATGTCTTAATCAATAAAAGTAAAGTACAACAAATAAACTTCAAATTGTTTTTGCCTTGACAAAGCCAAGTCCAATTATACGAGGACGAAGTTTTCAAGGCAATTTTTAATTAAATTAATCCAGTTTTTCAAACTAACTTTCAATTTATAATTCTAGGTCCTTTTATACTTATTTAAATAGGTCGACAATGACGTTTGAATGACTCCATAAAAACCCTAATTACTAAAATTAATATTTACAATAAAAATACACCAATTTTACATCAAAAGCAAGCATACTTTTACAATAATAATAATAAAGTTCGTGTATTACAAAACATTTACTAAATAAATACAAATCGAATATCAAAAGACCAAGGTTACGATTATTTTTATTTGATTACTAATTTTTAATTTCTCCGTAAAATTAATTTAAGTTTTTTTTTTTTTTATAATTTACAGTCTCGAATTTTTTACAACATTAATTTTCGTCTATTTATTTTTTGTAATATTAATTCTATGAGACTAGAATGTCTAAAGCATATTTTTTACAATTATTTTTAGTAATAAAAGTTTTTCTATTCTAAGCACTTCACGTATCATCAAGCTTTATCACAAATGCCGTCTGAGCTACCCCAATACACTGCTCAATATAAACCTACTTAATCTCTAAGTTTATAACCTATTTATACTTTTGAAGCACAATTATATTTACAGGGAAATTCCAATTATGAGCTTAAGAAATTATATTACCATTATTAAAATTATAATGTTTTATACTATAAATTAATATTATCTGTTCAATAATGTGTATTAATATTTATTTTACCTGTAAACACATTTCAAAACAGCCGCCCAATTTGCCTATTACGTCATAGACGATCGAACGGAGCTGAACACGCTCGCGGCCAACACTGCGATCCCAGTCACATGTTTGAAGCACGTGCCTCGGCAAAAATTTGTGTAATTTGAATTCTCTTTGAACCATTATTTTTCCAAAAACGTTCAGTTTACTTCTACATTTCACAGTTCCATACAAAAACGTGTATAATCAATCATTCACGTACAGTACGTCCCATTTATCAATTATTTCGTAGGTACAGAATATTGTATTTACAAGAAAAAAGTGTCGAAACAAAATGTTAATATTGAAGCATACCTTTAGGCGACATTGTGTTCACAGAGGTTATACTGAAAGAAGAAATTTATAAATTGAATTGAACATAGAAAAATCTACCCAATTACAATGACGATAGAGATTAAAATTAGTAATGTGGTGTAGAGTGGTAATATCATCGGAGCTGAGTCGCCAGCTGCGGCGAGTGCGCTTGCGGCTGCTTCCACGCACTGACGGTATGCGACATGCTCTAAGCATGTTATAGCGCAGAAATGCTGGTGGGCACACGCGCCGTCACACGATTCTGAGCTTTCGTGCCGGACGCGATAGGCTCGTAAATACCTGGTGGAAGAAACAGCATTAAACTTTCTTATCGTTTACCTTAAGTTTCAAAGTATGGCATTAAAAAACTGACCTATTTTTAATAGATAGATAGATAGATAGATAGATAACACATTTATTCAGCACAAACAATAACAGACACAAATTAATTGACAAATAAGTGGGTACACAATACAAATTAACAAGAAAATAAAATCAAACAAAAAAAAAAATTACGTGTTAGAAAGAAAAAATCCGGGTAGTACGAAAGAAAGAACATAATGAAAAAGGAAAAAAATAAAATAAAAAACGGCGCGGTTCAGTGTGTCTTTAGTTTGCACCGAATGGGAGTCCAGCTCAGCATGTGTCAGGTATATACCTGACGCTGGTATTCTGCCGGATCCCTTCAATGACGTACGGACGTCGAGTAGACCGAACAATGAACATTAAAGGCATAATTAGTGCTCAGTGTTTTGTGTTTTTGAGATTAGTGTTTTAGGTTATGTGTGTGTAGTGTATCACTATGGACTATTGAGGGTGACTAATACTGACTTATAAAAATGTGTCATCATGTAAGCTACATATAATATATATTTCTTTTGGACTACAAATGAACCAGAATACGGCGATGGAACACCATCAGGTACCCGCTATAACTATATTACGGACGTGTTTGATATCGTCATACCAAGTTGTTTTTGAGAATCAAACTATAGGATTTTTGTGTGTGGTAGATGCATCTACACCACAAGGAGTAAAACCGTGCCATGTAATACCACAGTCGGTCACTTACTGACTGCAAAAACAGTCAACATTTTGTGTCAATTTAGGCAATAGTGTCCGCATTTGTCTTCATCTATTTCTCTATTTTCTTTCGTTCATTGTTTTTTATTTTTTTTCTAGTTTTAGGGTGAACTTAAAATCAAATTTGTAGGCCCTCCTAATTAATATCAAGCACACTCCGATACAGTTACTATTGTGCTAGTTTAGAAAAGCGGTGCTTTCTAGCACAGGCATTTCTCATACTGAAAAGGAGACCCATACGTCAGATATTATAGTAGAAGTTATAAAATTACTGCATAAAGCTTATTATTATTATTTTCAGTTTTCAAACACAACAAAGGTATTTTAACTTACTTGTGAAATATATTTGTCTCATGGGGAGTGCCTATCTGCAGTTTATCAGCCAGATTGTGCAGAGACATGGCGGAGACTTCATGCAGTCCATAATACTGTGTGAGATTGTACTCAGCAGTCCATTCTGCTAGATTTCTGTTGGCCGCTGCTAGATCCAAGAAGTATTGCGTGTAGTCTAACACCTAGGACAAAAAGGTAAGTCAAGTCAATTTGTAGTATTCGTTTTTAATGTGAAATTTCTTCACAGGAAGATAAGGTGCTTCATAACATAGCTTGCTTGCTTCTGAAGTAGTACACTTTCTTTGTTTCTTCCTTTCTTTACTTTATCCTTTCTTTCTTTCTTTAACAAAACGTTGCCGCTCACTACAATTTTCGCCTTTGTTGTGGGTGTGACCCGGAACAACAATTTGTGGATCACATAAAGAGTTGTTCCGTGCGGGAATCGAACCATGCAGTCTTCTTTAAGGTCTACTACATTCTACAAAATTATATGTATACATATAAAAGCATATTACCTTCCCTGTATTGGTATCAAACTTGTAAAGCCTGAGGCCAGGGTTGGAAGAATCAGCTGGATCACGGTGAGGACTTACTGATGGAGCCATAAACGTCCAGGAAACTGGTCGATCTAAACAATAGAAATGAAACAAATTAGATAGTATAGCATTGACTGTCACATGAAAAGAAATTCTGTGTATAGGAAAATATGTTTGATATTTCATTGTTTGAAATAATACAGTAGAAGAATTAATACCTACTGATAGTTTTGTTGTCCCAGAAAAAACGATTTTATGTAGTTTTTTTTTTAATTAAAGTCTACATCAATGAAGAAAATTGTAATGATAGGTATGAACAGAGTAATTATGTTATTAGTCGATTATAATCCAGTACAATTATAATTATCATTAAAACCAATTTCAGACGTTGCGGTAATTTGTGTATTAAAAATTACTTAATTTGTTTTTTTCTATTGGATAGTTCGACGAACGAACAGACGGAATACCTGATGGTAAGTAATGCACACTTGTAATATCATACGAGTTACTTCAAGTGCGCTGTCGATTTTTTTATGGGGTTATATTAGGGAGTTAATTATTGAAAATAGTTTTTTTTTGGAAAATTGTCAAATGACGTCTTCTGCCCTCGGTGGGGCGGGAGGAAGTACACCTCCCCGTTCTTTCTCCTGCTCTGGGCTCGCGAGGTTGCGAGGTCGCGGTCCCTCATTGCGCTTACCCCGCAACCCCGGCGAAGATAGTAAGTGTTGCTTCATGAGGGTTTTCTGTGAGGCCGTAGTATCACTCCAGTTGAGCCGGCCTACCCGTGCCGAAGCAAGGCTGTCCCACAATAAGCTTAGCTTAACTCAAGAACAAATACTTATTTAATTATGTCTTCATTTACTGTTATTTACCTACATTGTAAAAGTCAATATAACTAATATGCAAATAATTAGTTCAGCGTTGATCACAATAGAGTTTATTAAAACATTAATGTGGTATTGAGAGCTTGAGTATTGTATTAAATACATAAAGCATACTATTATTAATTAGCGGGGCAAGCGCAATAAGGTACCGTGGCCTCGACCTAGAGCAGGAGAAGGAATAGACGGTTTTTTAGTTAGTAAGAGTCTGACACTCCTTCTCACCTCACACCATAAAAATTCCTCTTATTAATAACTTAAAATATAATTATAAAAAAAAATATTTCGTAAATGTCTTTATATTTTGTATAATTGTAGACAAAAGAACATTGCGTATGTGACTTTATCGAATCACTCGTTCGGTCTCCGGAGACCACACGAATGGTTACCAATCGAAGCCACCAATATTACCAGAGGAGTTGCATCATGTGCGTTGGGGGTGAGAAATTCGAGGATTAAGGACTGGGAGGCCAAATTGTGTCTTCGGTAACCTTACTTAGCCCAGCGAATCATGCAGGTTTTTTGTAAAGCCGTGGCGATACTCAGGTTTAGCTAGCCAAGTAAATGGATTGGCTCTTTTAAAGTATTGAAAGTACGGGTTTGACCATGCTACATAATACTCTCAACAGTAACACTCGCTATCACCTTTTCAATAAGGTTATATTATAAGTAACAAAAAATTTGATATCCTTACATAACTTAAAGCGATAAAACATTTTTCCTTGGCTCTGAACTCAGTAATTTCGTTGTGAAAATTTCATGATATCTACCAGACACCGTTTTGGGATTTATCGGTTCCCAAAAATGTCATCCTTCTGCACGATGAATGGTTTCACGTTCATATTCGGAAAGTTAGCTTCAAAACCAACCTGTTTAGTATAGTTTTCGATGAGAAAACATTTCATTTTTATTAGAACTTTCGTGAAACATTCTAAATTAATTATTATGTTTTCGCTTGTTAGTCGCGTGTCGCGGAATGCTGCTCATGAATATGGGCCTCTAGCATGGCTTGAAACTAGTCGAGCATCTCGTCAAATTATTACGTGAGTAAGCCGAAAACATAATAATTAAAACATTTCATTGTTGTAACTGCCATTATTTTATTATTATTTTAACCCGTGACGGAACTCGATATATTTATATTGAGTTGAGAAGTCATTTAGGTATGTGAACGTATTCTTCTTTCTTATCTTTAAAACAGTGGGTCCTATGGCAATGTGGGTTTCAGTAAAGGATTCGAGTTTTAATAGTACATGTTCTTAAGTTACGGTAACAACTAACCAGGTGACGTAACAGTAAATATTTTTGTAAAATCGAATGTTCTCGTCTCGATTTGCAACTTGACTTATGTTGTCTTATTTTGATTTTTTTTAAGTAGGAAATATACTCAAATTTCTTCTCTCACCTAGACCACACCGGGGCGAGATTTTTAATTTGGAATCCGTTTTTTGAAAAATTTCATTTGGTTTTTGTAGTATTATGCAATGGAACTGTGAGTCAGAGGTAAAAAAAGTTTCCAAGATATTTAAATTTTCAATTTAATTTAACCGTTATAACCACCCAAACAAAAATAGTTCTTAATAACTTTGAAAAAGACTGGCATCAACACATTTCAACCTCAACAAAAACATAAAATCTTTTAAAACCATTTCTGGAAAATAAATTATAAAATTTAAATTGATATCGACAGAATAAATATGGGTACTTTATCCACTGCCTTTTGTTCGCGACTGTATCGCAAATAATCAGTGTACAGTCGTTGACACTATTTAATGAATGTATGGACTGTTCCTGGCTGTAAATGAAATGATAAATGAACACCACATTCTCTTTGATGCTCGCAGCTTTTCATACGTCATATAAATAATGCATTACCTATTTATTATTCGCATTTTTTTATTCTTTAATAATATTTTGTAAAATTGATTTAAGTAGGTTCACAGCGTTTGGGACCGCATTAAGGTAACTAAGACCGCGGTCCTAATCATCGTAACCTTAAAGAGTAGGTAAGTAATTTTATTCCACCAACTGGGAACACTCATAAATGATACAGAACTTTTGAATGAAATCACAAAAAAAACTACAGACAAATTTAATGATATTTTTAGACATGATTTTTTTATTTAAATCATTTATTATAATTTTTTGTTATTTAAATTCCTAAAACAAGTCAATGATTTTTTTAAATTGTTACAATTTTATTATAAAGAAGATTCGATTGAAGAATAGATTTCTCAGTTGAGTGATCACAGTCGCTGCGAGAACAATATTTTATTCCTAAGGATTCAGTGACTGTGACCACGGTTCTACCTATAATAATATGGTCCCAAGCATCGGATACCGAATTTCAAGGTGTCCGGAATCGACAATTTCTAAAAATTTTCAAGCAAAAAAAAAACAAGACACGTCACTGCTCAGTTTCTTGAACTAGTAAAAAATAGAAAATCGAGTAGGTATAATTTAAAACCAATAAGTAAAAGCGTGCTTACCCACACTGTTGCATTGAATATTCGACAAAAAAAAATTGACTAAGGAAAGTACAGAAGCACAATGCTTTTATATTACACTTTTATTATCGAATGCAATTTAGATTTGTATTTTTATAAACATTAAGTTGAATAGCCAATACGACAACTGCTCCCAATATATGCATCACTTCAAAACAAAAGCATCTCAAAATCAATTTGAAATTGTCGCACGCGTTATTGTAAATTGAACGTTCATAACATAAAGATATAAGAACGACAATACATTGTATCCGTGACACGTACATAAATTACTCACGTGTTCTTCTCTGTATGCGTATAAATATAAAAGTAGGTACGTGATACTTTTTGCGTTTGTCTAATACGCTGACTAAGGCTCATTTACACAATACCATTCACTTGAACAAACATGAGTAATAAATGAATTCAATTAATTTAAGGCCAGTTTACTTGAAAATTTAATGGTAATAAAAAAATTGAAATATCTTTAAGAAATGGATCACGAAAAAACTAAAAGTAGTCGTTTAAAAATACTCGGCAACTTACAATTTTATAATTTTATAAAACTCTCAGAACATACTGTGATAATAATTAAAAATGACGACTACATACATTGTCCGTATTGATTGCCTAACATTTACTTTAAACTGAATAACGATTCGACCAAAAAGTTAATGTTATACATTTTTTTTTATTCTTAGGTACATCTACACCTGTCGTAGTGAATCGAAGAATGAAAAGCTTTACTAGTTAACTACCGTACATACGTCCCCCCGGGTCCCGTTGTGACTTGACACACATACGTGAGTAAGTCGTTATTTTAAATAAAGTGCAAGCTACTCAACTTTATCTCCTAGCAGTCCATTGCTGATCAAAAGCCTCTTCTCACATGAAGAAGGTATGAGCATTAATCACCACTCATAAGTCCAAGACACCTCATAACATTTTCCTTTACCTTATGTCAAGGGTATTAAAATTGTCTTAGAAAGTACCAACATGTGAATTTGACTGAAAAATTCACATTGGTACTTTTCAGGTTTGGAAAAAACCCTCGTTCATGATGACATAACGATGCAACACAGCATCACCTCAACTTAGATAAAAGCAATAATATAACAAGGAATGCCTTTTAAAAGTGAATGGTAAGAGTCAACGCGGAAAATTGAATTACAGGAGCACTCGTAAGATGGAAACCACTTTTCCTGTTCATACGTGGTTGACATAGTCTGTTTTCTTTTAATTTCCAATTTCAGCAAAATTAAATTTTACACTGAAATGTTATTTGGATCAAAAATGAATGTTTGTAAGTTGATATTCTATTTGTATTTAAGAGGTTTGTTTATTTGTGCTTAAGAATTGTCATTTAATTGACTTTATAAGATTTTTTTAATCTGAAATATATTAATATATTTTTGTTTTGGCTCACAGATAGAAATTTTAATTTAACAAACAAAGTGATTTTTATGAACTATATTTTATAGACATGACACTAAACAAATAATCCTTTAAATCTTTCGTGACCTTTGCCAACCCACGGATAGAAGGACACGTACTTAAATTTAGATAAAAACATAAAGTTCTAAGATTCACAACAAATTCGCAAAACTATTTCAAGAAAAAATATATACTTCCAGTCACTTACCATTATCGTAAATGACTCTGAACGTGTCAGCGTGTAGATGTCCAAAGAACTGTCCAGCAATGATCTTGGCGTGTCGACGGACCATGCGGAGGTATTTGGCATTTGCATCAGCCGACATGTCGTAAGGATGTCGCGAGTCGGACCCTGGCGCCGCGTGGCCTACTATGTACACCTGTTGAAAAGAAAATTAATATTTGAAGTTATTTTTTTTTTAGTCATTCAATCTGTACTTGCCAAAGGGAATGAAATGAAATAATATTTAACTAATAAATCTATTTTCGCATCGTTAAACATTAAACACTTAAGACTCGACATATTCGGGGCCTAAGAAGCTCTTCAATAATTATTACTCTTCATAAAAAATTGAGCATTCAATTCTATGTTAGCGTAGTTCGATCTTTTAGTAAACAAAATAAAATCTTAAAAGCTCTATTTTCTTAAGACTTAAATAGTAAAATCTTAACCAATAAAGACGTTGACTGTTCCTAGAACACGGAGATTCCGTAATATAAAGTTTTGTGACGTAAATTTTTCTATTACAACGGAATTTATATGCGAACATAAAATTTTATTTTACCGCCACTTTCAGAATCTCGTGCACCTTCTAGAGAAAGAATTGTAAGATCGGTATCGGCATTCTTTGTAAGGATTGACTTTACAAAATACTTTGTAGCAGCGTCGTTGATTTCATTGTAAATTAGTCATTTTAATAGTAAGCTACTTTGTTGCAGAAAATTAATTGTTTTTGCGACATTTACATTTTAATTTTATATTGCGTGATTTTGATTAAGAGTTCCCACCGTTGCTTGAAATTAGTCGAATAACTACCGATACTGTTCGAGTTACGCGTGTGAGTAAATTATATTTTTTACTAATATGTGCTGTACTGTTACCGGTAACCGTAACGTGAGGTTATTTTAGTCACATTTATGGTTAAAAATTACTCTGTCAAACATATGACTCTGAAATACACACATTTAGACAGTTTCAGTCCAAACTACTATGTTTAGTCTATTCATTGTAAACCAAACCACAATATCGATTTCTTGTTTTGACGTCAGCTACAATTGTTTTGAGTGTGCCATTTCGAATTTCGCAAAAGCAATAATGTAGATAATATTATATAGTAACCAATCCAGTATTTTCAGTGAAAATAACAATTAAATAATGTTACCTACAAAAACATCACACCTTTTACTAGCCATAAAACATAAAAATCAACGGGCTATTTAATTTTAGACGCCAACTCAATAAATAGTCAAGTTTTAGTAGTTATTAAAACTTTAGTGCGTATAAAACGCATTGAGTATGGCCCTCGTTATTCATTATCCTTGTGAACTGTCCAAGGACCATTTAGAGTTGGCAATAAACCTACCGATCAAGACTAAGCTCCTATAATTAAACGCTTGATGCTTCCCATTTTGTTTCCTAATTAATTCATATTGAAATAGAATGACGTTCTTGCAATTATTTTTATGAAACAATTTGCTGTTTATGATATTATTTCACTGGGTTCGGGTCCTTGAGGTGTTTTCAGCGCCATTTTGTTTTATGTCGGCCATTGTTTTGTTGTGAGCAATGGTTCTTTGTTCTATATAATTGCCTTCATCGCTGCATTGTTGATCGAGGGGTCTCAAGTCTAAACATCTACAATTTCCGGATCAAAATAAATCGAAAGTATTTTTTATGTGACAGGACGGCAAAGAAGCGGACTGATTATTATCTGATGGTAAGCAATTAGCATTAGACACCCGTAACAAGAGAGGACTAACGAGTTCACCTTTAGGGCTTTGGAGATTTTCGGGGAAGGGAAGGATTAGGCCTCCGGTAACCTCTTTCACATGACGAAACACAACGCTGTGGTTGTTTCATGCCAATTTTCTGTGAAGCAGTGGTATAACTCCGGTCGAGCATTTGTGCCGAAGCATAATGGCTCTCCCGCATTTTTACTTGTTTTAGTAAGTCTATTAACATTACACAATTTCTTTCAATGACAAAAAAATAAAAAAAATCATTTTGTTTGTGAAGAGAAATAAGTCGCGAAATGTTTCCAAAGCAAAAAAAATATTCGTCTCAAATCTAAAAACGGTAATCCATTCAAATCGTGAATCGTTGCCTATTCAACTTAAATATCCCATACGGCCTCCGTTTACTCAGCCCTTAAGCCGAACTATTGACTAAGGATTTGAAAAGCCTTTCTCAAAAAGAGGTAGTGTTGAAACATATTGTACATATACAGAACTTATATACATACATTTTTATATACAAAATTGACTTTAAATCCGCGGCTCAGAATGTATTGACAGAGTGGGTAGAATAAATTGAATTTTCCGACATGGTCTGACTTCTGACATCAGATTATTCTTATCTAGCATCCTGTATGTATTTGGGAAATCCTTTTTCACTTTCATGACGTCATAAGAATGGATTGCGATAAGGATGTGCTGTTTAATGAGTGCTGTTGGCATTTTATTGATAATTTCGAATAAAAAAGTGATTGTAGTGATGGCGTATAAAAATAAGTACGTAGTTGAAGAGATAGAATAAGAGTGATTGGATTCGGTTTGATTTAGTGTTTTATTGTCTATCAAATACGGTTGTTTATTTAACTATTTATTTTTTTGGGATCTCTAGATGTTAAACGTTATGTGCTCAGTATTGATGATAGGTAATTACTTAAAAAAAACTTCCCCAGCTACGGGATAGCGTTACATATGTAGAATATATGTATAAAGATTAGTTTAGATATATAAAATATATGGGAGATTTGTTGAAAAAAATATATAAGCATGTATAGAAAGACTGTTTTATTAAATAAGTTAACGTGTCCAACTCTGGGTCTGCGGTCGAGGAATAAGGCAGCTCGCCACCCGACTAGAACCAGGCCCGAGCGTACCGCGCGTAGCGTTCCGCGCGGGCCGCAAAGAGCCAATAGACCACCACCGACGGGGCCCTATAGGGCTGATGTTCAGCCGGGGTTGCGGGTAAGCGCAATGAGGCACCGCGACCTCGGCCCAGAGCAGGAGAAGGAACAGGGGGGTTTTTAGCCAGTAAGATTCTGACACTCTCTCTCGCCTTACCCTGGGCCTTACCCTTTTCCCCTGACAAAAATATAAGAGATAGATAGATAATAGTATTTATATAAAATTAACAATACAACTTAATGGCGTAAGCTGGTATGTTGTATATATATGTAAATATTCCTAATAAATAAATAAATTAAAATTTAAATAAAAAAATCGACATAACTAATATAACATAATTATCACACTTTCGGAAACCATGAATCCATGAAAAATCTTTTAGATTCTCAATCGTCGAAATAGGACTTCTTTCTAATGACTTTATTATTAACATCGTACATTTTTCACCTACAAAATTATTCTGTCACCTACCACGTTCTGAATATATTAACGGAGTCACATGATTTATATAGAAAGAGAAAATTCTTGACTGTAATCACGCAAACGACAAAGATTGATGATTTTGTATTGCAGAAATGTATTTGTCAGTGAATATAGCGTTTTGGTAAAACTAGAGTCTTAACCATGGTTTTACTTGTATTAATTTGACCTTTAAAACCCATTACTGAGTAACTTTTGAGCTAAGAGACATTAAATATTTTTTTTTTTTTTTGATGTGGGAAAGTCTTCAAAACATCTCTGACCCGAGAATGTCAGACTCTTAGTGACTAAAAATCACTCCATTCCTTTTCTTGTCCAAGCCGAGCCACGGTACCCTATTGCGCTCAACTCGCAAGCCCAGCTTACTTAAACTATTCCTTAGTAACGATTATATTCCCAAAACAATAGTAAAACATTCAAAATAATTCACGCGAAACATTACTTACATCAATCGAAAATCAAATAGTAGAATATTATTCGCGAATAGTATTTACTGTTACAACCAAACAATGGTACAACATGGGCTATTTACGGCCATGAATTATACCGAGGCCACAATGATTCATAATTCTGTTGGAGAAATTCATATGAGTACCTTCGAACATACTTTAATAGCCTCTATTGTAGTATTATTACGAGCTAAATTAGCTTTCACGTGTTTCGTGGAAATGTATTGAAAGTAGGACGGTGATTTGCTGTCAATTTAATAAGCTTAGGACGTATAAATTTATGTTTTACTGAGTAGTAACATAATGGTTAGTAAACTTATATTTTTTCTAGTTATAAGGTGATGAATATAATGTGAATACACGATAAACGATTTGTTACTTCAAGTTTAGTATAAGCTTTATATATTTCAAATTATTTTCATCGTCGTCATCGTCAGCCTATTTCTCCTCTTTTCTTCTTCTTCTCATAAGGAGAAGGTATGAGCATTACTCACCATGCTTGTTCAAGAGAAAAGAAGAAAGAGAAAATAAATTGTAAGTACAAGTTTCCTCAAGATGTAGGTTTTCTTTCATAATTTGTCAGCGGTATTTGAAAAACTTAGAAAGTACATATAATTCGGAAAAATCTCAGTCTCTCTTCTCTCTCAAGTTACATTGATGCCATGTTCTGAAATCGCAACTTTATGTTTTAGAAGAGGACGACTTAAGATACAAGCCACAAATTTATTTTTAAAATGAGGTAAAATGTAAAAAATAGCATTAAAATGTTAAAATTATTATTGATATAATAGTTAATATTAATTGGATAACTCTAAAATCACCGGTCAATATTACGGTCAATAGTAAGCTAGATTTAACCTCCGATTATCCGAGTCATAATAAAAATAAAGAATGAGAAACAGAAGCTATAAACAAAAAACATTCTAATAAACTCCATTCAACCATCAAACACTCAACCAAAAAGTCCAAACAGCAATTTAAGGCGAAGCGATTAGATTAACGATTTTCTAATCTGCAATTTATTACGGGCCGTACCGTGGCCGGACCGGGCCGGACTTCCTACGGTTCCGGTGCCGTGGTAGCACTATGTAGTTCCACTACTCCTTGTTAAAACCCTGTTTTGAAACGGAGCCGGACAACGCGCATATTTATGAAGGAAGTTCACAAAGCCGTGTTCGTAATTTGTTTGCATCAAATCTGACTTGTTATGTCCCGAGTGCTAGATAAAACATAGCTACTAGAAAATGAATTCAAAGAGTATTCATTTAAGACTGAAATTAAAATACCTGGTAAGGTAGGATGATGTATAAATTGCAAACTTACTTATCTACATTTCCAATAACAAATGTTTTTCTTTTTTTTTTAAATCAGACCTACACAGAGTTGTTCCGTACAGAAATCGAACTTACAACACTTTTCACGGCAGTTAGTACCAAAATGTCATTGCCAATTATGTTTTTTTTACAGTGGATGTTTGATGTTTTATGAATTATTATACTGAATGATGATTTGATACCTAATTCAGCTCATGACTGCCTAATAATAGTTTTTATATTTAGGCATATATAATGTAAGGCTAATTCAGTGGTTTCAAGACAAATTTCAGCTCGGGTGCAAACGCAGTAATATAGGCGACCAAGACAAATAATAGGGTGGTTTTTAGCCTGATACATCTCGCTCCACTCAGGGTGAGACAAGATTTGATGAGTATCTCCACTAAAAAGAGGGCTTATAAAATTCTACTGTTTTCTTTCTGAAAAACCCGTAGAAGTGAATATGATCTATATTGTGAGTAAATTTTGAAACGCAATAATAATATATTCCTGGTAAACAATAAATTCGAATTGATTCACAAACAAACTATAAATGTGCATATTTTATTTCTAACAGTTGATATTTCAATACATAACAAAGCAAATGCGCAAACAAATTGAACAAAATTTACATGTTAAACAAATATTTTGTTTGTTCAACGTAAATCTGGAACAACAATGGCGTTGTGTGCAGAACTAAGTTTTTTCTGGTCCAAAATTTAGTTACCTACGTTTTTATTTTCGCACTTTATTTTAGCAACGCAATTTGCAGTATATTTAGATGCCACCTCATTTTTACGAGCATTTCGTACAAATGTATTGCTCTTTTAGCTAAAAAATTTAGTTTTCTTTAATAAATTTTCTTTTTTATAGTCTTTCACTTTTTTGAGGACTTAAAGAATCGGTGGTTGCAATAGTAACTGCCAAACAAGAATAGTTCAATCAAATCTTGTTGTCTATTAAGCATATAAGTTTAGAAAAGCCATGCATCAGCACGTGTGGACCTGCTCAATCGGAGTGATACCTCACAGCAAAACGCCGGTGTGTGAGAGGATGCGATCGCTCAATTTCATCATACCAATACTCAGTCTGCCCCTTTAGATATTAAAAAAGAAACAGAGAGAACGCCGTGACAAAATTCTGACACACCTTCGCTTGTTCTACATTCATCTTTTTATTCATGCTTATTGATTGACGGTGCTTATAATTTAACCTTTTGTTTTCAAAAATATCACCACTTTGCTCGATATGTCTGGCTAGAATGTCCTCTTTCGACTTCCCCAACCTTATATACTCAATAGTCAATCATTTATTGCATTCTACAATGTGTTTTTTAAGTAGTAAATTATAAAATATGAGATCATCATGGACCCTGTCGGGCACTGCAAAGTAATGTTTATAAACCTCTTTCGTACATCTTCTAGCATCTATCATAACCAAATCATTGTAACACTCTTGGCACTACATCATCTTTTAAACCCGTGTTATTAAAATCACCAAATTTTTATACCATTATTATCTTAGTAGCACTTGTCATACGCACGATTTAAACTGTCGTAACAAAGAACCTCTTATTCAAAAGTTTGACTACGGTTGTCGCTGAAAACGTAACAGATGCTGCCTAGATGACCTAGATTTTGTTGGGAAACTTGGTATATAATACATATATAGTAGCTTTGAATAAGGAAGCTTGAAAGTTGTAGAGTTATATGGTTGAAATAATTGCTTATATTCGAACTATTTTTGGTTGTATTTAGGGCTATAATTTTTGTAAAATTTGTAAAAATTTGTGTGTGTTTTTTTAGATATGTGGTATTTTTTAGAATATGATCATATGACAGCTAACTATCTTAATACACATTTAGTAGCTTAAATTACACTAAGAATATTTTATAATTTAGTGAAATTGACAAACAAATTTCAACCTTATATAAACTCAGTGTGATATGGTTGTTTAATAAACTTACCATTTCTTTATTGGCAGTAGCTTTGTCGAGGACTGCATCTAGCCAGTCCCACTGTTTCTTCGCCTGTATGCTGTTTGAATCCCGGACACTGAACAGGTTTGTGTTGAGCGCCACTATCCGAAGCTTACTCTGTTTTTGTTCTATGGTGTAATATCCACCTGTAGACAAATATGATAAAAAATAATAAAAAAAGGTAAATTTCAAAAGGTTTATTAAGTTCTAAACAAAGATTAGATTGTAGTGGATACTTGTGATAGGTGAAACGGTTTTCAATGTATACCATTTAGTTTATAAAAACGTTAAACGATTGCTACTAATCATAGAAATCTTATTACAAGATACTATATAAGAAATGAATTATGATTTTACAACATCACTTATTTGGAGCTAACTAAAATAAACCTGTCTATATTAGACACGTTGATCTCAAAAGTCATTAAAAATATTGTTACATTTATACACACATATGTAGTTCCTTTTACTACAACATGTTTGTATCAAATTCAATACGAAATTATTCGAGCATTACTGAATATAAATCGAGTCTCGAATCAAGTACCGAACGCGGATAAGGCACAAAGCGAGCTACAAAAACGTCAAGTACGCAGTTTCGTTCGCCGAACTTGGTGTTTCTTATTTCCTGTCGTCTCCAAGAAACTTTAAAGTTTTATAAAGCGGACTAACAGTAACTTAGAACTGATGGCAGGAAAGTTAGGCGTTGTAGTTGAAAGACATCAAAACAATCACCATATTTAAAACTCTACAGCGCTTGCGACGTCGACGTAGCGACGCGACGGTACGCTCGGAATAAAGCATCCTGATTTGCTAAGATTACACAGCTTGCAGTTTTATTATTTGATTTTATTTTATTTGTTTCTAAATTACTTTATTTAAAATCTAAATTACTATTTACGATTTAAGTCATTTGACTTTTGAGTCTCAATAAAATATCCTATTCCCACTGTGACAAACAAAAACATGGTTTGATATTCCTGTAGAACAAATAAGAAGTATATACAAACCAAATTTGAAAGTCTGCAAAGCTTCCAACGGGAGCCAGTGCATCCATAAATTAGTGAGGCTCTCAGAAGGCGCGGGGTCTAAGTGACCCAGCACTGGGAACACAAAGTGTGAGCTGAACGTTCTACTCAGTAGATCTGTCATATTTCTTATTGCTTGGATCTTGTCGTCCTCATTGCCCGTGTACCGAGCTGCTATGATATCTCTGGAATAAAATGGTTCAGTCAGTATTTCATTGACGGTCTCTCTTCTTGGTTAAAACTACAAAGTGTGATTGTTGAGCAAGAAGTTTTTCGTGGTTTAAAACAATGTTACGTAAGTACATCTAACAATTGGAATAGCTTGCCTGCAACGGTCTTTCCGTCCAGTTATGATTTAGGTGTATTCAAGGCTAGAGTGACTCTCAGTAAACTAGTGTGTCTTACCATCAAACATTGCATTACTGCTTACCATCAGGTGGGAAATATTATTAAGATCTTCAGTTTCCAAAAGTTCTCAGTAACTAATAGATGATATAATTATAAAATAATAAAAAGGAAGACTACTACACATTTTATCATTCAAAGTTTACAATGAAATTCAAATTTCTCAATATGTCTTAAGAAATGTCCTTACCCCGTCCAAAGCACGAACTCGACATTCTCTGAATGTCGTGTGCGCATATACCGCGCGGCTGACTCGATCAACTCGAGTGAGCTGTCACAGGAGTAGTCTCCAAAGCGACCCAGCGCTCTATGGTGGCCTGAACTCCCTCGCTCGTCTGCTCGACGACAATCTACAATAAAGAAATGTTAAAATATGGGATAAAGTGTATTTGAAAATTGGTGACGTGTAAAAAACGAAGAACCCGCCATGCATACGATTTTAATGTTCATGTAGAGTGAAGCAGATAGTTGTGTTATTATTCCCATCATTTTCTTTAGGGTTATCAAAAATACAAGATGGGCCTAATTGATATTTTTTATGGGTTTGGTCGGTGAATGAGCTGACAGTTTACCTGATGGTAAGCATTCGCGTCACCCATGGACACTCGTATGGTTGCGTTCAGTTGCCAGCCTTTTGCAAGTTATTAGGGATAATGGATTTGAGCACGAAGGCGGCAGATTCGTACTTTTTTTAAATTCCTAGTTCTCGAAGTCAACAATTTTGATGTGACAGACGTTTTTTGTATATACGGTATCAAAATTTCAGTACCTACCTAACGAATCAAAAGCTTCCCAACTTTAACACCATCTACATAATGTAGCTCTTATTACGCTATTTTTTGAGAACCAATTTCTTTATATTGACTTTATTTGAATTCCCCGAATTTATCTTACTCCGTATTGACATAAGATAGAGGAAAATACCGTATGGAAACCTTGAAAAATCGCTTACACGTGCCTGAAGCTTTTATTCTTTTACTACTTTCAAGGTTGACCTATGCCCATTTTTGGCTGCTGTTTTTTTTTGCATTTGGTATCATAAATTCAAAACTGTAGAATAAGTTATTTTGGAGACTGCCTAGATACAGTCATAAAATGTACGTTATGAAGATATATCATTCGACAAAACAGGCATCTCAATGTCTTTTCGAAGAGATGAATAGAGCAATTCACTTCAAATTTATCTTCCTCTATGCCTTAGTCTCAATCAATTTCCAATCAATCATATTGAGACACCTACATCATCATCATTTGTCCATCGCAACTGCATACAAATACAGCATACCAGGTATTTGTGAGTACATACGGCGATTGGACGCGCTAATTAAACCGATGGTCTGCATACAAATTACTGTAGTCTGACAAGCAAACCGAAGCTGGGCGTCCAAATTGGAAACAATTCATTTATTGTGGCCGACCAGGATAGTCTGACCGTACACTAAATTTCCAGTGGTTGCAATTACCTATTTATTTAGATTCTAATAAAGGTAATTCTAGTGTAATAATTAGGATGTATATATCACTTGAATAGCTGTAAGTAAATGAGAAGTCTAAGTTAGAACCGCTGAGAAACAGTTGTTAGCGTTGAACTATCATGGAAGCTACTTCTGTTCTCGACAATAAAGTTTTAAATTAACTAAAAATCGCGGGTTACTCACGTCAGCCTACTGCGTCCGCGCACGCTGCTCATGAGGAAGAACCCCTCTGTGGTTCGAAACTAGTAGAGCTTTTCTCAATATACACACGTGAGTAACCCGCGATTTTTAGTTAATTTCGTATGTCTCACGATAGTTATTATAAAAACAATAAAGTTTTAGGTTAATTCAAGATAAATGTTTTAAAACTTGACACAGATTTAGAAAAAATAATAGAGCCACTCCATTGTATGTTGGTACTTAGTTTGGTATCTAATTTTAAATCAATTTCGAAAAGAAACATATCATAACTTTAATATTAATAACACAAGGACAGAGGAAATGTTTCAGGAACTTTTAGTACATAATTATTTTTGACAGTCAAAGAGATTATACAAAAGTGAGGTCAATTGACTCATCACAGAATCAAGTAAAATAGTTATGCGAAAGTTTAGACTCACAATTAAACCAGTGCAGTTACCCTGAACTAGCTCGCAGTAAAAGTTAACTGAGGTTAACGCCGTCGTTGGAGTAACTTGACTGAACTTAGAAATAGTTAACATTTTATACCTACGTCTTCTAGTGTCGCCTTGTGATGTGTAGAGGGGATCATAGTGGAAGTCTGTTATGTGCCAGAAATATCCTGAAACAAAGAAAAAATCTTTATTAGTCATTTATCAACAACAAAATTGTATTATTCCTTATATAATAACGAAAGGGGTCAACAAGGATGCACATCGCCTAATAAACAGTGATTACTGCAGTCCATGGTCCAGAGACCGAAACATCATTCAATAAAAACCTCATTGAATTTTATGTTATTTATCACGTTGGCCGCCATGGGACACAACATGTGGGCCACATGTTGAGGATTAGCCCTCAACTTTAACCTGTCGGCAGTCAATGACTTATCAATAAAAATATGTTTTGCTCCAATATTTCACGGATACAATATAAATCACGAACACTTTAACAAAAAAAACATCTAATTATACGTAATCTCCAATTCCCTATTTAAATTGCTCGAGTATATGATATAATGCCTACCAAAAAGAATCTAATCAGGCACGCTATGTTGCTTCAATTAAGCCGAAATAATAACACAAGCAAGAAAAAAAGTACTCAAGCTTTTTGCCTCTCCAGTGATCGTCCAAAATGAAATCATGTTGTATAAAACGTTGGAATTTATCTCCATACCATTGAGACGGGGTGAGACGAGCAAAACATCTGATTAATGGGGGACCGAGTCAACTGATGAACATGTTTCGTATTCAAAAGTGTTGCGCGTATAAGAGGCTATTGGTTTTCGGAGGAAATTTATTTTTCAGTGTGAATTGAGTTGTGGAATTTTTCAAGTAAATATTTTTAAATATTACGTAGTGGTTTTTCAGAATTGTATATTGAAATATTATATTTTGATACAAATCTACACTATTATGGTTATCAAGACCAACATGACCGTCTCAAATAATTAGATGGTGCAAAACTTCACAAAGAGGATCAATCACTTACTTAATGATATCAGACAACAGTATAATTCACGTGAACTATAATGGGTTTGGCAACTACTATCTACCATTATAGAACCATGTCAAAGCAACCATAAACTGTAACTCAACCGAACAGCTTCCGAAATGTACACCTTGGTAATGTAACAAAGTTGTAAGTGCCAGTCATCGTGGCCAATAGCCAGCACTTACGAAGTTCATTATAAACTCCTGCTTGTTCGAGTCATGCTTCAAATACAGTATTGGTAGCATATAAGAACGTAGGTACGTATAGATGTGTTTATACTCTACTATACGATGGAGTATTAGGTTCTTACTTCCTTGTTATTAAAGTGGTTATAAGTACGACTACCGAGTTAAATATCTTGGTTCTTTTTCGGAAGAACTCAATAACCTTGAACTTTATCTACCCGCCGAATGTGAAACATGTGGCAAAACTATCTTTATATGAAGCCCATTGACTATCAGTAGACTAGAGACGGATTGGGCAAAACCTTGAAGTCAAACGGACGCAGTGTCCGATCCAGCAATAATATATTCTCAGTCCTATCACATGAGACTCTGAAGACTCTGAAATACCGGGAGAAAATTTACATCCCTCCCACAAATTCAAACCTAGTCGGGGAACCGGCTAGCTATATTTTTTTATTGAAGCGTTGAGCAACTCATCATGTTTACCACAAATTGACATTCCAGGTCTGGGCAAGATGTGTATTTAAAATTGTATGGTGGTAAGTGGTTGAGTTATGCGCTTACCAACACATTTTGCGATTCATTTTATGTATATATGTGTATAGATAAGATCCACATATAAGAAGGCAAGAGAAATAAGGATAAGGTTAGAATAAAATAATCGATTTACTTGCTAAAGTTTCTCGAAGTTTCTGTCTCTGATCAGTTACACTGCATCTTGATAGAGCTATCACAGTCAAAGTCGGTAGCAACAGTTTGTCGAGAACAATTTGCTCGATTCTCCTTGAGATAGTGAGGTTATCAAGCCGATCGCGTTTTTATTCCTATTTATATGGGGTCTAATTTTCAATATCTTTGTAAGAAAGAACAAAAGGAGTGTTAGCAACTACAAATTGTTTTGAAGGGAATAGATTGTCAATGTTATTTAATTAAAGTATTTTAAACTTTTGTAGATAAGAGCAGGTTTTCAGAGTTAAAAGTTTAAAGTTAAAAACAAATAAGTCTATTTCTTCGCATTATAATCGTCATTGTCATTAGTTCCAGAAGGTCGACTAGTGAACCAAAAACTTTTTGCTCAAAACTGGGTGGCAAACAATGACGTATTATTTATAGACACGTCATCAACCAACATCGCGGTGCTTAAAAACGGCGAAAATACTAGATAACTACTTCTACGAGTAAAGAAAGGGAAAGAAAATATGACATATATACACAATATGGAATGCCTTTGCTAGAGGGAGATAAATATACATCTTCAGTTATGCCGACGGCACGTGACTATACCTTCATGCGCCGGCCGCCATGAGATGGCGGGCGCTGGCGTCGAAAAAAATAAAATAAAAATAGGTTGTTTGGTGAACTTACGCATGAAATGACACATTATTGTCTTTAACTTTTGGAGTATAATTTGTACATCGTCTGAACACACACGACGGCATGCTTTCTTTATGTTTCGCACAGGTTTACACACACGACATAAATTAAAAACAAACGTAGCGTCGCGCGGCAGGTTGGTACGTAACTAAGCGCGATGTTGTCAATTGCCTTCATTTCATGTTGTCATTTTAGAGCGCGGACAACGTATCTATAGTTTTATACATCATTGGTGGCAAACGATCATAAGGATCATGGACCTCGAGATGGTGCATCAATACCAGAAGCGTAACGCGTTTGCAGCCTTTTAGAATTAGGGATTTGAGTATTGGAGATTTAGAGATTTGATTTGTGCCTCACTCACAAGGCGAAGCATAAAGCAAGCGTTGATATCAGTTTCTTTGTGTCTACTTGTACTGAATTTTATAACACTTTTACGTCGAAACTGAACTATAAATTGTACACCATGTTGTTAATTGTTGAAGTTTTCAACTTTTTGTTGTTCAAAGTTTTTGTAAATGTTAGTGCCCTGTAACCTATAATAATAAGGTCAGACTGGTAGAATATAGGTACTTGTGTCAGCTGGGAGTTGTCATGCTCACTCAGAGATCTCATTGGCGGTGGCACGGGCACTGGATCGCACGATTCCCTATAATATGGTTGAGTTGGGCGATGCTGGTGTTCGTGTCATGTTCGTGAGCGGTAAGTATGTTGTCCTTGAAGTTAACTTCTTTTTCGAATGGTTTGCCTAAATATTAGTGTTACACTGTCCTCACATATTAGAACCGACTAAATGATGTAACAAAGAAATGTATTGTAAAACTGATTGAAAAAGATTTACCATGGAGTTTCTTGCTCGTTCTTCTCCATAGGAATCTACACTTTGGAACGAGCAAATAGCTTGACTAGAGGACAGAAGACAGACTGACAAGCTTAATGTTAAAGCTCTTGAAATACTTTTTTTTTGACTTTGACTGCTGAATGAATTGCGATGAAACTTGATTGGCACAGAAATATATAGGCTACTTTTCGTCAAGGTCACGAGGGTGAAACCACTGGATAAACGTAGTCTTAAATATTTGAATACAAGTTGGTATCAAAATAATTGTTACACGATGACCTATTTGCAGAAGTCTAGCTAGGGCATTCGGCCTAGTCCAATTAGTGTTTCAGTTTAATGCGATTGAGCCACATTAATGTAATTAGTACGAGTATGAAGTACTGGTCATGTATTTTAATATTGAATTTAATAAAGAGTATTGTTTCTTTTGGGATTTACCAACGTTATCGTAGGTAGTAGGTAAGTTTGGTATTCTTGACTATTTATTTATTTACTTTTATTATTGTGAATCGGTTGCATAGCTAAAGTACGGACCACTTATAAATTCACACGAAGTGACAAAATAGGTATCAGTGAAAACAAAAGTACTTACCTTATTTATACAGTAAAATTAGTAGAAAACAAGAAATTAATGATTACTAGTAATCTCAAAAACTGTCATTCAAGCCAAGTCAAAGTTATTAAAACTTTATTTTTCTTTCTTTCTTTAAAATAAAACGTTGCTCCACTCTGATTTTCTCCTGTGTTGTGGGTGCGGCTACAAACATACAATTTCACATGCACATGACACCCAGGCCCAGAACAACAATTTGTGGGTCACACAAAGAGTTGTTCCGTGCGAGAAACGAACCCGCGACACGTTGCACGGCAGTCAGTTGCCCAGCCACCGCACCAACCGTGCACTGTGCAGTCAACTACGTGCATACTATAAACAGTTTGAAACCTCGCTGGTTTAATCGTAAAAGTAGACAATAGTCTCTCAGTGTTACTAGGTGCTTTTAACTTGCTCAGGCTTATAATTCTTACTATTTTAATAAGGCCGTTGTGTTTGGTACTCCTGCCAACTATGAATCGGGGTAAAAATTGTGATGATGGCTTGATGTTAAGGGCACGTTCTTCTCATGCTTGAAGGTGCCTGGTTTGAGCCTGGCAAGTACCAATGACTTTTCCGACGTTATATGTCCTGGCTAAGATTATTTAGATACCACAAACAAAATTATGAGGAAAACCCGGACGTATATTTTTATTTTTGTATGAGCAAGCGTGTGAGAAGAGCCCTTTTGCTCAGCATTGGTCACTTATAGGCTATTGATTATAGTGGTGGTATAGAGGCAATTAATACAGATTCAATAACTTCAACATGATAATAATGTAGGTTAATATAAGAACACTAATACATTTCACACACAGGTGGTTTCAAATAAAGAAGCAATAAAACAGATCAAACGCACTTATAAATCTACACACGTACAATCAGAAAAAAAAAGTATCCGACACATAAAACGCAATATTTTTCTTTACATCCAAGCGACGTCCCAGGAGACACGAGTTGGCAAATCTCGCTAAATTCTACTCGCGAAATAAATTAGACAAGCGATTTGTACTTCTAGCAGATTAAATTGTCTTCATTTATTAGCCCACCCCAGAGGCAGTGGGTTTCGTTAATTTGTTATATTTTAATGTATTCTGTTTCAAGTTTTCTTTTCTATTTTAATGGTGAAATGTAGTGGCCATTTTTCATTGGTTTAAGCCCGTGGAAACAGATGCTTTGTGCGAAAATGAGGTTGTTTACAGCGTTTTTTTAGCTTATAATTGTATTGTTTTTTTTTAGTTGTCTTGAGTTGTACTTGTTTCTTATATTTATATTTGTTCGCTGTCTTGTTTACATTTTTCTTGCTTATGAAGACTTGAACATCTACAGATTAAGGTACTACAGGTTTCGTTGTCGGCATAGTTATCGACTGTACAACCGCTTTTTTGAAATAAATGCTACTACTATTCTATGAATGAAAAGTCTAAAGTGTCTTTAAGAAAGAGGAGCTATGTTTTAGACGATAACACTAAGCAAAAAATTATAACAATTTATAAGAATAAATCCACTACAATATTTTATTTGACTGTTATTTTATTAATATAAAAAATACGCCATACCGATCGATTGTCTTACAAACAATAAATAACAACATATAAAACGATTATGTTTCTGGAATCTTTCCAAATATCAAGAAAATCTATGTAACGCAAGAATCCGTTACTCAATAAAAGTGTTTTTCTGACAACTCATTGTTAATAGTGAGATTTATTCTACGTTTATATATTATATTTATATTTTTGTACGAAAATATCCAAAAAATAAGCCATAAAGAGATATAAAGATAGATAAGATATAGTTATAAGTAATGGGCAGCCTACAGATAACGTTAGGTTGTGTATAAATCAAGACTTGTCTAAGTTAGAACTTTTTGGGTGTCCCTTTGGATGGTAATAAATTACAAACATTACATTGGATACATAGAATTTATGACAAAATATAAGAACGTTAAAAGAATTGATCACTGAATTCGTTTTCAGCCTTTATTTTTCCACGTTCATGTATGTTTTATTTCTAATCTAAATTACCTAATATATATTTAAACAACTCTTTATGACGTAATAATAAACTCTCTTCTTAAATGACTCTTATCGTCCATAGTGAGTCGAGCGGGAGAGCCAGACTCTCACTGGCTAAAAGCCACCTTTTTCCTCCCTCCTGTTCCAGGCCGGGGACATAGACTAACTAGAAGCTAGAATAGCTGAATCTCTCATTCAAACCGTAAGCTAAGCAGTTTAAGGAATTCCATTAGAACTGAAGCTGGTTAAGTGTGGGAGAACCGTGCTTCAGCATGAATGGGTCGTCTCGACCGAAGTGATACCACGGCCCCACAGAAAACCAGCGTGAAACAACCACAGCAATGAGGTTACCGGAGGCTCAATCCTTCCCAACCCCCAATCCCTAAATCCCCAAAATCCCAATCCCTAAAAAGTCTGCAATGCACCCGTAACTCCTCTCCAGGTGTTCATGGGCGGCGCTGATTGCTTACCATCAGGAAATCCTATCATATAAAAAAAGCTAATTTCAATTGAAATTCGTACTTCTTGACATTTCGGGAATAGAATCCATTTGACCAATTGGAAACATCCCCATTGTATGTAATGTTCAAAACAGACCAGGCGACATTAATTGGTTTAATTCAAAGCATGAAGCGGCTTTACCCAACAAATACGTGACGAGAATATGGCTTTTTGTTGCTTTTCCATTTCATGGGGAAATATTTACGATACATCGTATATTTTTTTAGATAAACATACTCTTTTTCACTTTTTGGCTTTTTATGTTGCTTTTTGAGTAAATAGCCGATTTAGCGAACTATAGTTGATTTTATTTTCATTAAAAACATATGTTATATTTAGGTTGTAAGTAACATTTTTAATGCCATATCAGGTGAGTCAGACATTTTACCATAGATTATATTTATAACTTTGCCAAATAGTTTTACGATATTAAAATATTCATTTCTTATGGAATCGATCCTTAATTAAATAAAACTTGTACACAACTTTAATTAGTATCATTTCAATCAAACATTGCCTTTAATCTCTATATAACTTATTACTATTTAAATACTAAACAAAGGACTACTAGCGTTCTTAAAATAAGACCGAAATTCAATCGCTTGTATATTTTGAATCTTCAAATGAAAAAGAAAATTTATTGTCTTTTTTATAAAAACGCAGCCCAACGGTATGATTTTCTCCTGTGTCGTAGGTGAGTTGACAAACATAAAATTTCACAAACGCATCACTCTCAAACCCGGAACAGAGTAAACACTGAATTTTGTGTGCATTTTAATATTGTTTTCTGCCGATTCCATGCCCAGTAAAAGATTTATATTTTCTCTTAAACCTCATCCTAATTCATAAACAATACTCTGATCTGATCCCATAAGGATTGCAGCACATTTCCTTGAGAGTTTTCCTCAACATTTTTTTCTGGTTCCATCATAAATCACATGAATATATTTATGGCAACTAAAACACATGCAACTCACAGATAAATGATTAATGATTTATATTTTCGTCCATACAGAGAAAATATCTCACTTCCACGCCTATTGTTTTCCTCCTTATCTAAATGCTTTTTTTTTAAGTATCACTCGTGCATTAGCACCCTAAGGGTTCTTCTTAACTCTCGTCAAATGGCTTTTACTGCTCTGAGTGGAGGGAAAGGAGTGTCAGATTCTTACTTACTTACTTACTAAAACCATTCCATTCCTTCTTTGACTCTGGGCTGGGGCTGGAAAATCATCCCGCCCAGGGTGAGGCGAGAGGAAGTGTAACTAAAAACCCCCTGAGCCTGCTCGGTTGAGGCTACAGTGCCTCATTGCGCTTACCTGTGGAGCTAACCCTGCAACCCCGGTTAAGCATCAGTCCTATTATAGCGCCCTGTCTATGGTGGTCTAATAAATAAGCTACGCGCCGTATGCTCGGGTCTGGTTCTGGTCGGGCGGCGAGCTACACTCTGAGCTGGGGCTGCGGTACATCATTTCGCTTGCACCAGCAACCCCGGTTGGTCTGATGGCTCTTTGAGGAGAGCGGTGAATGTGACATACCATACTGTTTGGTCTGGTTCTGGCTAGATGATGAGCTACACTTAGCAGACTTGTGTCACGATGGCCGGTAACCATCACGCGATCCATGGTGCCCGGAGAGTCCCCTGCGGCGACTGGGGCATAAGGAGGACGACTTCCCAGAACCATACTAATCCCTACAGTGGTCTCTAAGTTAAGGGCCCCAGCTAATACAAAAATTATCCTTCTCATTAGATGAAAAAAATATTGAGATTTGAAAAAAATATAAGAACACATAATTCTCATATTAAGCTATCACAATAAAACTACAAACGAAAAAAGAATTACTAGTTATTTGCTCAATATATACTGGTTTTAATCCAGACACGTGGACCTTCAAAGCGATGAAAAAAGGTAAAGGAAAAAAGATCAGCCGAAATAATACCACGCAAGACATAATTTGATTACACGAAAAAAAACACAAGATCTCATCAAACATTTTCCCATTACAATCATAAAATAAATATAATCACTAAACGAATTTCTTCATCTCCGACCGTGAGAATCGTATCGGGAGAGGAAATAATCAACGAAAAACCCATTCGTCATTGGGAATAAAGATTTAATACAATGCTGCGAGCGTGAGTTGCGTGATCAACCTGTTTCGTACTTACCGGGCTATGTATACTATACAATATAATAACCCCATTTGATTGATGAATACGAGTAAGTACGAAGTTTTACGAGGAACGACGAAGGCTTAGTGTTGTTACTTGGTACATTGTACGTGAGAATTATGTGTACCGGGTTTTACGAGTGACTTTGAATTGGTATTATTTATAGTAGGGAAAATGTATTGTGATGTTTGTGGCAGACGGCTGTTATGATAACTGATGGCACGTCGTTGACAGGTGAATATTAAAGTTAGGTAAGGTATGAATATCGTAATAATTTTGTGTGTAGACACAGGGACATGGTGAATCAAATGAATGTTGTTTTCTTTGAGCAAATAAGAATTGTGATGATAGATTTAGATTTATTTGCTGTTTCCGATAATGGCATTAAGCTTGATAAAGGAGATGATGGATTTGTTCAATAATCCATTATGTATGGAAAGTCAAACAGAACATGATATTGTCATACCATTAAGTGCCTTGGTATGGTCCAATAGGAAAGACGGTAGTGAAAACTCGCTTTGCTAACTTCTGCTACGCCCTGAAATCCCGGCTGAAAACTAGTAGTGATCCACATAGCTTTACACATGTTATTTTAGACTTTTTATCTACATCTCTATTTCAAATTTTATTCAGATTCGTTGAGAAGTTCTTACATGAAAAAGTTGTTAACATTATCTTTACAAAACTTTTACGCTTATAGGATAATAATGTTATACATATGTTGGCATAGACATTTTGCCACCATGACTTTTTGTGAGTAGTTGTTTTTGTAAGTCTGAAATTGTTCTGATAATTATGTTGTTTTGCATGTTTATATAAATATTTTAGTTCGTACTTAGTTCAGTTGCTACGTCCTATGAGGGTCGATAAAAGTACTGTAGCTTTAAGCCTTGTATACTTGCCATCTATAAAACGCTTCTTAGTGGAATGCAAATAAATGATATGATATGATATATATTATGGTAAAAATGATTTATTTTTCTTTTTCCAAATTTAAATATCATTTCTGCACAAATAAATACAACTTTAATACCCTTCATATATATACACCTTTAAACCCAAGAACACTGGCATCCATAAAACGGTTCTACCTATACTTTAGTAGGCCATAAGATTAGTATTCTACAGCCATCACTCACACGGGTGGAATAAAAAATAAAAGTACCTAATACTTTCCTTAATACAATGTCAGTCTGACAGTGTTATAAGGGAGGTACTCTACGTGATTGTGCGTCGCCTGGTTATAACCTGATAAGGCTAGCGATGTAAAAATATTTTCGTTGCTACCGTAGAACTTAATTTTTGTTTCTTTTTCGTTTTACCACCAGGAAAAGGTCGGTGTAATCGGCTGATGTTATGTGATGTGATGACGTTGATCATGCTTGATGATCTAAGTATCACTATTAATTTGTACTTCACTTTGCTTGTAGTAAATATGTAAAAGGAGTTTTGGATAATTTTCTTCAGAGGTTGTGTTTGTAGCTTTAGTTTCACTAGCAACTTGGTGTTGTCGTTATTTAGGGATATCTTGAATTTTACCGTGAACAACAATTTATTAACCTAATAATCAAAATGCGTCAGTAACGAGTATAACATCTATAAAATATCTTTGTGCCATAGAAAAATTTACTTAAGTAACTTTAGTTTAAAAAAAAACATAAATACAAACATTAATTATAGTTCAACTTATAGAATATATAAGATATATGATAAATGTGGAAAATTTGTGAGAATGTATAGATGTATGTATGTTTGTTATTCTTTGTAGATAAGTGATACCCTGGATTAAAAACATAGACTGCAAATAAGGCACATTTTTAATCAACATACCACGCGAGCGAAGTCACGGCCGGAAGTTAGTTCAAAATAAAATAACTTCATAAGCAACGCACCGAAAAATCTGATTTTATACTTTCACAAACGTACGTTTTTAAAATAATTAATTAGTCTCCGCCGAAAACGCGCAGTTCCGTTTCTTCTTAAATGGAGCCA
This sequence comes from Spodoptera exigua, assembly GCA_902829305.4. Lineage (NCBI taxonomy): Eukaryota > Metazoa > Arthropoda > Insecta > Lepidoptera > Noctuidae > Spodoptera > Spodoptera exigua. The sequence goes on along the minus strand of LR824610.2, from coordinate 12,703,936 downwards.
TGAGGATACAAAGTCACGAATTCAGACCCTCTTCTAATTTGATTAGGACTCAGTTTAGCCCACCAGTCATTAACTTTTCACGAAATAAAAATGTTAATTTGTAAGTACAGTCGGGCACAGAATTGCCTACGTGGATTTTTTATGCGAAGATGTGTAACAAAATCTTATTATGATTCATGTGACTTTTTATGGCGTGGGGTGCCAAACACAGGGGTGACAGTAGCAACTTGCACCCGCCCATGAATACCCACTTTTTTGAGGATTGAGGTATTTGGGGATTGGAGATGGGATGGTTGGAGGATTGGGATTCCTGAAGAATCATGGTAATTGTGTGATTATTTTCAGTTATGCTAAATGAGGCTCATTGTTGAATTAAAAATCGTTTCATTTCCTACCTAAAATATATATTGTTGCAGTTTCACATTCAATAAAGTTTATCTTACGTTCAATGAATATCAACATTCTAAAAACAGACACGAGATAAAGCATGTTAATAACTTTCCTTCAAATACAATTTAAAACTACAATCGTTTCACACAAACAGAAATATAAACATAGCTTCTCCTCACAGACAAAGGGCTAAATAAATTGTTGTAGCATTGCATTTAACAATATCATTCGATCACTGTCATTGTAGACTCCCACGGTAGTCCATTATAACAAAGAACATGGAATAAAAAATTCTACCATAGTCAACTAGCTGTTGACTACACGAGTATTGTTCGTAGATTAACGGTCCGATAATAAAACTTATCTGTACTGCATAAAGTTGTAAATAAAAACAAAATATTTTAATGGTACTGTCCAATCTACCAGCTGAATTTTCATGCTATTGTTGTACTCCTAAGTAACGGGTCAAGCACAATGTATAGCGGCCTCAGCCTGAAGTAAGAGAAGGAGGTTTTTAGTCTGAAAGAGTCCGATACTCCCTCTCACTTCAGTCAGGGCAGTAATTCCACAATATTTGCTACTCAAAAAAAAAACCATTGTTGTCATAATGAAAGTAATATAATACTATTATTATTACTAAATAAAGTCAAGGAAGTAGTGATGCGGGCCATTTTAACGCCAATAAGACGTTTAGAAACAATTAATAATTAATCTGTGTAGGAACGCCGTGTGTTTTGCCCTAAAGCGAGTCAAGCTTTACAGAAAAACACAGAGCAAATCCTGAAAAAAAAAACTCAATCATGTCTACATTACACTTTAAATCATGTTTACATTATAGCACACAAAAACAGAACATAAAACAAAATCCTATTTACCTTAACATCATTGTGAAACCTCACCTCGCACTGCATATATAGCCACATCTAACAATATGTTGTTTGAAGATTAACCCGACATCGGCAAAGTCGGATCATCAATCAAGCCTTACCCTCAACAAAGAGAACGGGTAGCCTGTGATTAGCGCTTCTGAATTATCTATCATCGTGTGTGGAAGAGAAAATGCTTTCAAACTAATTGTTCAAGAGAAACTGTTGTTTTTGTCAGGCAAATTCATCGAGTGTCGCTGTAATGATCGAAGGAGTCTCTGTTATTGACTGCCTTGGTGCTTAGTTGTGTTAGATGAATTGTAGTTGTAGAAAAAAATGTCTTAATATAATAAACATATCAGGGTTTTGTTCACTCGAGGTCTTAACTCAATGAAGAATAAGCTTAATCTACGTCACAACGTCAATACTTTCAATAATTTATTCCATACAGGGGACTTATTAACAAAATATAATAATACTATTTGCTGCAATACTCTACAATAACTGATGTTTTGTTAGTATTAGTGAGTTTTTGTAGTATTCGTAAGTATTATTATTTACTAATTCTATTCAGCACAATAAAAGAAATCAGAAAAATACAAACAGCAAAATAAACCATGCCCACCTCTCCAGCTCATTTTCCTATTCAACTACTTAATAATAATATCCTTTACAACCGCAAACTGCGCTCGATTGTACCGCCCTACTTTTGCCAACCGCTTGAGCATATTAAATTATCGTAATGATGAATTTACAAAAGGGGAAATACCTCTGCGGTATTATGAGAATTGAACCACCACCGGCTATATTTTATAACATTATTAAACTGACATTCATAGATCTTATCTCACTGCGTGTACGTTGTACATTATGACTGAAAGAGATATGCAAAAACGTGGAATGGAATATGAACAAAAGATATTCGGTCGCTGTTGTTGTTAAGGTTGATTTTGCGACAAAATGCAGGTTTTTGTAGGGAGTTGTTAAAAGATTTGGGAGCAAATAATCCCATTTTTATCTAGGAATTTAAGCAATATCTAGTATGGTAGTATTCCAATTAAAAGTTGTCTTACATCATTTTATTATACTTATTAAATGTGGAAGTTTGTGACAATGTATGGATGTATGTACCTAACGCAAAAACGGCCGAACCAATTTGATTGAAGATAGATGATTTTTATCAAGATACCATGCGGACAAAGTCGCGGGCGTATGCTAACGGAATAATAATAGAAAGTGGAATGGATTCGAATTAGGTACAGAAATAATATAATGGAGCAAATATAAAAAAGTATAAAAAAATCCTTCTATCGAAAAAAAAGCATACACAGCAACATAAGAATAAATCAATTCTTGATCAAATAATACCTATAATACATTTCCAATAATCACGATACCTTATTCCGTGTACAAATCAAAATGAATGCGAAACAACTGACGCGTGAAGTTCAACATTTATTTAAAAACAATCGTCCGTGAATCGAGCAGCCAACCATTTTCCTACAGCCGGCCTCCCCTAATCTTTCGGCTACGAACTAATTTTCTAGTCACGCAAACTATCGACCTTGTACATTTAAATGTATTTCTTTGCAGACGTTTTACACATAGTGCGGAAGTAATCCCCGTTGTTTGTTATTGGATTAAATTAACTTGGAATTACTTTTGTGTTTGGTTCGTTTATAATGTTGTATTTTTTGAGATCATTGTAAGCATTCTTCATTTATTGCGATCGGACAATCGTAACACTAGAGGACTATAACTTATAAGTTTAAATTATTGGTCCCAAACCTTCTCCGTGTGGAAAAAGACATTTGCTCAGCAGTGTATTCTTATAGATTGATGATATATGTACGTTTTACGATACACGTTATTGTATCCTACTGGTTTTATCTAAGCATGAAAAAGCTAACTAACAATTATTTTTATTTAATCAATATATACATGACCGGGTAAATGAAATAACGTTTTCTCTGTTATTAAAAATGGCTATTTTTTAAGCCAATAAAATTATACGGTGTTCGTTTTTACTTTGTACGCGTGCTTTTATTAACTATGTGGGATAGGAACTAGTTTATCTTGTTTATTTCTTTTTAATTACTTAGGCAGATTTAATAAAAAAAAACAACAGTTTAACTACTATTTTTTAATAAGAACACCCATAAATTTGCCAACGGACTGCAAAATTATATCAGACGTTAAAAAAATCCAATAAATTCACGCAAGCGACGATAAAAAACACGATTAAACTTTTTACTCAAATAAAAAGTGACAGAACTCGCAAATTAGTATTGTGAACATAAAATGGTGGACATAAACAAGCGATAAACTTCCGTAAAACTATATATGTAAGGTATAATTTACATTAGTATACATGCTAGTACATTATGTTACGCTGTTCCAGGCACCCGAACAAAGGTTTTCGATCCATTACCGAAACACTAAAAGCCTATTAGCTACTGATAGACAGAAACATCGTTAAACATAAAAGATTAATGTTTTTTAAATGAATGCCTGGGACCTAAATGTTGCTAAATGCCCGCACAATTAAGAAAATTGGCAACGTTCTAATTCCGACTATGTAAGAAAGAAAACTTTCTGTAGTTTGCTTCAGTTAATATTATTACGTTCAATGTAAAATAGTTCTTGAAGTTATGCACAGTGCGTTGAATTTTGTAAAGCATCCTCAGTGGTATATTGTGTATAATTATCACGACTGAATAAAATGTCACATCTAGCATAATAATATATCTGAAATGATGTTCAAACATATATTATTAAAGATGTGTACACAGACGATGGGTTAGTTTTTTACTTAGACATAATCGAACTTATTATAAAACAAGGTTTTACTTTAGTCTAGCACTAAACCATTGAGCCAGTTTTTGTATTTCGAATTGGAGGTAGATGACAATAAGATTCAAAATTCAAAACCCGACTCAATGGTTTAAACCTGGAGTAAAGATAAATCTTGTTTTGTAATAAGGGGGTAAAAGTGTTTGAATACAAAACGCAATTATAAGCTGTAGAGATAATGAATAAAAATTTGACTGCACGGTTAGCACGGTGGCTGGGCAACTGGCTGTCGTGCAACGTGTCGCGGGTTTGATTCCCGCGCGGAACAACTCTTTGTGTGATCCACAAATTGTTGTTCCTGGTCAAGGTTTGATGTGAAAGTGGATTTGTATGTTTGTAAACGCACCCACGACACAGGAGAAAATCCTAATGTGGGGCAACGCTTTTTTTTTTTAAAAAAAACAAAAATATAATTATGCAAATATTTTTACAAAGAGGTAGAGTATTTTTATTTTTTTCTAGCTGACGACTACCCTATCGCCAAAGTGATAACTTGTACAAACAAACAATTTATCATTCTCAGTCAGCACAGTACATAGGGATGTCAGTCAAAATGTTCCAAAACACACTTGCTTAGTAAACAGGGTGCTACTAAAAAATCACAGGCGGAACCCATGGCTTTGCATTTTAACGGTTTTCAAACCACAAGGGCTGGAAGCACAAAATCCTATGCTTCCCAAAAACCGAGGCCCCGTGAAATTACACCATTACCTAAATAATGGATGTAAGTATTTTGTGGCATGCCAAACAGCTTGAGAGTGGTCGTCTATTGGTCAAGATGGATCTTTTTAGTTATCTTCAATTTTGTATAGTTTTGTTTCTGAGTGCTCTGGTTTTCGACTGATAATTCACACTCGGGAGAAAATGTAGAAACAACCCAAGGCATTAAAATCGGTGCTCTGTGTTAACCTTTTCTTTCCAATCATATCATCAATCTTCTCACATGGACTTCAGGAGTAATTACCACGCTTGCTCAAAGCGCATTGGTGATTTCAAACTTATATAAAAGAAAGTATATAATCTTATTTGGTTCTGGTTCTGTCACAATGTTATTCTTAATCGTTTGTCAGTAGTATCTTAATGCACCTAGAATACTTAATAACTTAGATAAAATCACATTGGTACTTGCCATATTTTGAATCCGCAACCTCATGTATAATAACGCTCTTAAAGCTCCAGTCCGCCCGGGCAACGACGACATTATTTCCGATAGAAAAATATATTATTCAAAGACCATAAAAAAATATTATAACAAAAAATCTACCTACATTGTTCATAGCTCTGTTAGGTGAAGTAAAAATAGTATCAAATATTATACTATGCCATAACCTTCACATGAATTGTGGCACGTAATATGATAAACCTACTTGGTACAGCTCCAAGAAATATCAAAAAGAACCTGACTCGGTCGGAGTCAGCATTTACTACTTAGAGTAATAAAGTTACCTAACAAAATGGCGCCCTTAGTTCGTAGTGCTCTTTGGGTAGTAGACATCATAATAATTATCTATGGTTTTATGTAGTGCTATAGAGAGTAAATGTATTTTCTAAGGCTATTTAGGCAGCATTAGTGAAGGAAAACATCGTGAGAAAACCTGGACTTAAAATTTTTGGATGAAATTACTAAAAACTGATGATGTTAAAGTAAGTTGGAAATGCATTTTTATGGTTTAACACAAACGAATACACGGATCTCCTGATAGTAGGCAATCGGCGTTGCCCATGAATACCCACTACACCGCAACACCACGCGATAGAATGCGTTGCTGGCCTCTTATGGGTTATTAGGGGATAAAGATGGGAGATTCGTTATATCAGATAAATATAACTAATTTTACAAAGTTAGAGTCATATAGCAAAATAAGGGTGGAAAACGAATAAACTCAAAGAAAAACGACACAACAGCTTTGTATCTTCAGTTCTCCTCTATCAAGAGTTTCGCCAAACAATCACTGACAGTAAAATAAAGACGTTTTTCGAGACAATAATGCCTAAGGTCTAATAGGGTTTTCAGATTCCTTTATGTTTTTTCAAACAAAAGGCTTTCTTATCACTTGCTGATCTTCGGTAAAAGCCAATAAATGTTATTCTAGGAAGAAATTATAGACATTGAAAGGATAATAATGGAGATATTATTCTCTTTTATTTCCAATAGTTTAACGATAAATAGAACAAGACTCTAGGAGTCTGTTTATGGGGAAGACGTGAGTTTTTCGGGACTGACTCAAGAGACACAGTTTTATAACTATTTAATAAATAGAAAAGTTTGTTGAACTTGTGCACTGGTAGTTCAAAGTTTTATCAAGTATTTAGGACGAAGTCATTGCTTTATTTAATTAGCTGACAAAAGAGTTCTACAGTTTAGAATGTTGAATGGGGCTATGGTTAAGTCAAGACTAATAAGATGAACAGTGTATAGTAGTCGTAAAAACTAGTTCAGAGGAAATTAAACAATTATAATTTTAAGCAAGACATTTATTTTTTCTATTAAAATTCATAGACATGTTGGAGGATACAATGACTTGTAATAAACATAATTAACAATTGGATACTTGACTACTATTTAAGTTCTTCTCGTTTTCTTTCTTTCTTCTAGTTACAATTCTGTGCTAAAGTGCTGAAGCGGATAGGATTGTAAGTTGTGACGTCACATTTTTTTGTCAAGAGCCAATCTTGACAAAAAAATACGAATATAAAGAATATCGTAAAAAATTAATGAATTAGTGATTCTTTTTAAAAATTTTTATTACTGAAAATCGGTATTATTTTATTCTTGAGTCGGTCAGGTAGCTAATTCTATCCATCGGTCACGAGTCGTAATAAATAAAGACGTTTTATTCTAAATACAAATGTGAAGTTTTATTATAAAGAAGTTTGAATTACTCTTTAATTTCGAAAAAGGTTTGAAACTGAATAACAAGACTCAACAGTTTGACTGACAAAATGGAGTGAAATTGTACTTTTACACTATCCTTCGGGGAATAACAAAGTCTGGTTATGTAATGTCAAACGAATGGTGCAGAAAAGCAATTGCACAGCCCGACCCAACAAGGTTTGACCCTTCGATTTACGACATTTCTATATCCAGGCTGTTACTGCAGGGTTCGAAGTTACAAGTGACATCAAACTACAAATATTCAAACGTCAGAACAATTCAAAAACGTTCCTACAACAAGAATTTTCGTCTGTGGTAACCCTAATTACATGAATATGTGTGTAGGTAACCCATAACTCACTAGGCTCGCATTTTATCGTCTCATTCGAGTTCATTCCTTTTAAGGGATCCCCTTGTAAATGGGAATCCTTATATTTACGATATATGCTAGTGTAAACAGGCTTTATGTTAGGGACAGATGAGAAGCTGTATTTTTTCTTTGATACGTATTTGTAAGGTACATTTTGTCACTTTTGTTACGCTGTCCACGTTAGATAGGGTGAGTGCATAAATTCTGTACATTTTGTTTGCAGGTTTTATCCCTTATATAATGTAAAAGTTTTAACTACGTGGGTCATTCAAACTCAAAGACATTTGGTATCTGATTACAAAGGATTTGAGACGGAAGGAGACAAATGCTAAGAGTAACTTAGCTGATATTACGCGTATCATGCCCTAATATTATTGATTTTGTAAAATAAAATTACGATTTCATAGTTCTAATATAACTTGGATTAAATAATTTCTTTCATTTTTGACAAACGACACAATATTTTAATTAAGTGTCCAAATTTTTGTATTACATTGTTATAAACCAAAAATTTTAAATCAACAATCAGCAAAGAAGTTATTGGTGAACAAATTGGTGTCAAGACAAACCGCCCACAATTAACATATATGTATAAAATACTAGCTTCTAAACAGTTCATAATATAAACTACAATCATCTGCTAGTGAAGTATGAAGTTAAAAAGTTTTTATAAGAAAGAGTTATAAACACCCATCCATAGTCACTAACAATCGCGTTTCTTATATAAATACTATCTCATTTGTATCGTCACGCATAGTCGCACGATAACTAATCACAACAAAACAAATAATTGATTCTTAGTTAGTGAGTCCCTTAGGGCTAAGAAAGGTCACGTCTATTGGTAATAACTAAATATATGTACACATATATAGCTAACAAAGCAAGGAACAATAACTCACAAACTAACTTTGATACCGTTGTTATTGTAAGGTCTTTGGACTGGATTATGTAATGATCAGAGAGTTACCCCAACAAGCCGTGACAAATTTTTTGGCCTATAGTTTAACACATTGAACCTCATGTTGTCTAACGGAAGAGGAGTGTGGGAGAGCCAAGCTTCGGCACGACTGAGTCGGCTCGACCTGAGTGATACCACGGCCTTACAGAATAACGGCGTGAAACAACCCAGCGTTGTGTTTCGCCGTGTGAGTGAGGTTACCGGAGGCCCAATCCCTCCCCTTTCCCTATCCCTTCCCGATCTTTTTATCCGCAAACCCTATCCCCAAAAGGCCGGCAACGCACTCGTAATTAATTTGGTGTTGCGGGTGTCCATGGGCGCCGCTGATTGCTTACCATCAGGTAATCCGTATGCTCGTTTGCCGACATATACCATAAAAAAACGGATTATAATTTACCAGTTTTTGTCGGCAGTCAAAAACTTATTGGATGTATTAAAATTCAACTTAACTTGGATTGTATTTTTGTGATGTCTGTCAGGTAGATTCGTTTTTTCTCTAAGGCAAGTTGCAAGATAATACTGTTTAGTACCTACTGTTTTTCTATTAATTATTTTATTCTTTACACTTCATTGACACTTTTTCAAAAGTTAGTATTTTTAAACTTTAATTATTTCTCAGTAATTAATATTTTTAATGGAATACTCAACATAGCGCTTCACAGTAATAATATGATGCCGTTTGATAAAAATATAAACTATTTCAATACTAATTAATTTACATAACTAATTTCATTTCAATTAATTCGGATGTGCGTCGAGGTTTTAATTACACAAAACATATTATTTTATGTTGCAGAGACTCTGACGATAGTATGCTCCATGTCGATAAAAATATCTAAATAACTCTAAGTGTTTATTTTCTTGGAGAAAAGTTATCATAACACTGGGGGAACGATCATAACAAAAGCTTTTCCGTTATTGTTACGATGTGTAATAAAGTAAGGTGTGTTTTATCAAATTGTTGCCAAGATAAATAGTTGCTTAACCTATTTTTTGTGAATAGTGCAGTTTTATGGGCTTTCTGCTTATTCTTTAAGGTGTTTTTATTGCTTTTTTTATATATTATGTAAGACATCGGACCGCTGTCCAGTGGTCCTTATTTATTAGCATTTTTAGCTCATAAATCAGTTTCAAAATATAAGAACAAAGTTGTGTCATTCTTATTAGACGCGACAGTTTTGGTAGTCTTCATCATCATCACCAGTCTATAGTATCCACCACTGAGCAACAACCTCTTATTATATGGAAAGTAATTAATAATAATTTAAAAATTATAGTTTAATATTATAAAATCAAGAAAATACCTTCCGATCATTTTTTCCCCGCTTTCCTATGATGGTTTTCCATTTATTCTTTTCCTCGACTTTTCTTTTACACATTTTTTTTTTGTGCGATCTTTTCGTAACTATACAAATTTTGCTTCAAATAATATTAAGCATAATAGAAGCATGTCATATCATACATTTAGACACATAATGAAAACCAATAAAGAATTCAATTTGTTCAATTTACGTAGGCAGTAGTAGTAAATGATATGCAAAACTAAGCCAGCCTGTATCCGCATTCATGCATAAATGATGCGAGGGCTTCGTGTATAAGTCCTGACTAGCCGGTCTGAATCAATAAGTTATTTTGATTATACATACTTTACATTGATTTGTAAATGGTAAATTGTTGAATTGAACTAGCAATTTACCTGTAAAGCCTAGGCATTATAGGTAGATAGGTCACATCAGGGTATGATTCACTTAAGCTCGGTATTTCAATGACTATACAACGCTCGTCAAAGGAAAGAAAGAAAACAAATTGTGGAACGGTATTTATAATAAGTAAGTATATAATAACTAAGTAATTAGTAAAATACAATTATTTGTTACATTTAGGAACTGGCATTATTGAATCTAATAAATATTTGTAAAACTTTAGGTGTTTATAGAAAATAATCATTTTTATACTTAATTTTACTCTTTTAATGCTGGTTATATTTATTAATATTTTTATAGTAGGAACCTAGGAGTCTTATCTCCGAAGTTGGTATGCTCCTCCGGATTGGGTTTACTGAAAGGATCTGGAGTTCTATTCAGGTGTAGCAACTGGGGAGGTTTAAGTGATGTAACAATCCAACAATCCCTAGTCTTTCCCCAAAAGCTATTAGACGGTTTGCCCCCGTAAACAAAAAAAATCTTAAAGGAATTTAACAGTCTTGTGTTCATAAATTAAGGACAGCAAGGACCATTTTTTGCAGTGAATAGATGGCGCTTGACAAAGCTTTAATTAATGTTCAAATTAAGGATTAACCTACGTACCTGTAGAGCTTACTAAAATAATATTCCAAACGTAACAGATAATAAAATACATCAGACATCATCAGTTCATAAATATCTTCCGATGAACAAAGACGTTTTAATTAAGTAATAGCCAATCCTATCATCCTACAAAGTACATACGTATATGAATAAAACCTAATAAAAAAAAATAAAAAAAAATCGCTGATTTCCTCTAGATTTTTAAAAGTACTCCTATAAAATTGGCGTGATTTCCTCTATATTTTTTAATACTTATAAAGTTGAACGAGTGAACAGCACTTTATGCTGTTTTACGACATACCTATTTACAAAAAAAAAATTCATTGTTTCATTGTTATAGGTAGAGATAGATTCAAAATGTATAAATAAGTGTTTAATCTTTTCGAGATTACTAAAAACGAATAGTTTTTTAATTTAAAAAAAACAATTGCAATTAATACTACACGAAGTGTAGAACAAAACTTTATTCAAAAACAGAAACTAATAAATATAACCCTTGCCGTCGCGGCGTGTCAACACAAATTTGATTGCGCACATAAGGCTTGTAGTCCATCAGATCAGAGCTCGTAGACAGCCATAAGCTTGTGCCTCGCGTGTCGTGACCGTGTTTAAAGCTGATTAGAGTACACGCACGTTGCTTTACGAATTGCTATTTGATCAAATAGGTATGAGCAATCGTTCCACAAATACCACTAACGTCTCCAGGCAATTTTTATTACATAGGTAAGGTGTAGTATTGATTATTTCAATACAAAAACCGATGAAGTCTGATGAGAAATAGTAGGGGTCGAGTAAAAAAATATTTTATTTCTGATAATATACGATTTTTGTATTGTGTTTTTTAAGAAATCATCCAATGATTCCTCCTTGGAATAGACAAGTGGGAGTTTCAGACTCAGAGTTTCAAACCCGTTCTATCTCTGACTTCGATGTAATTAATTCGCAACTCCAATAAAATTGTGACTTTTATTAAATACCTACTCTATGTAATATTTTATATTATATATTTCGAGGCAATGTAATTATCACGATCATAATTATTTTTTATTATAATTTTCAAAGGTTTAGAAGTGGATTTTTTATTTCTTTTTATTTTATCACGAACTTAATCAACCCCTCAATTTACAAAACAAAATCAATTTCCTTAAATCAGAAATACCATCAAAATTATTCTTTTAACTTAACCAACACAATTTCACGAATCATTTTCATTTAAACACTCTCAGTAGTCCTTTAAGTGAATTCGTTACAGGATATTTGAATAGGATTAACAATTCTGGTAACAATCCTTTACGGACTAAAATCCTTTGGCTGCATTTGATTTACATAGAAACCCCAAATCACACTACCGCGCCGTCTATCTAGAGTAAATCCGACTGTTAATCTGAACAACGTTTTAAGTGTTATTTTTTACTAAATATTAACGGTGACCTAATAGTATAGTATTATTATTTTGTATATTATAAAATCATAACAGTAGTTGTGGGTCATCACACCACACATCACACCCAGATCCGGAACAACAATTTGTAGACCACACAAGAGTCGTTCCGTGCGGGAATCAAACCCGCAACACGTTAAACGGCAGCCAGTTGCCCAGCCACCGCGCCAAACGTGTAGTCAAATTTATTTTAAAATAATCATTTATGTTAAAGGACATACGACATTTGTTGTCTATTTTATTTTCACCATTAAATCTGGCAAACAAGTTGTAAAAAATCGATTCACAACATATCGCACTATTGCGATTCGAGTAACGATTTATAAAAAAAAACGATCTCCAATATAGAACAATAGCGTTTCCGATTAATCGAACGTAAAACAAATCGTACGAAATTAAATTCACGATCTTTAATAGCTAGCAGTAATTGGTATTGAACATCGAATCAAGCCCAAAATTGTAGCTTCAAATTTAATATTGAATAGTTTAAGCCACTTCCGTACTACAGGTAGTATAGGCATAACTTGCATTTATTGGCATAATAATTAATTCTTGATAAAATATTGTTGTGTAAATGTAAATGCAAATATGTTTTATTTGTAATGTTGTATTCTTTGATGTTTTTTTTTTGGTTATTTTTATTGATAAAGTATGATGCTGAATTAATGTCATTCATTTATAATATATAGAGGTATTAATTAGACAGACTGGCATTTTTCACCTCTTTTTTTGTGAGGGGAAAATCATCAAATGACTTCTCTCTGAATGACTCTTACTGACTAAAAACCCCCCTGTTTCTACTCCTGCTCTAGGCCGAGGTCGCGGTGCCTCATTGCGCTTACCCCGCAACCCCGGCTGAACATCAGCCCTATAGGGCCCCGTCTGTGGTGGTCTACTGGCTCTTCGAGGCGCGCGCGGAACGCTACGCGCCGTACGCTCGGGTCTGGTTCTGGTCGGGCGGCAAGTTACCCTTACTCGTCGTCCGCAGACCCGCGCTTACGGTGGCCGGAGATCATCTCTAGATCGCCGACGCCCGGAATGTCGCCTTCTGCGGCGGCTGGGGCGCGAGGAGGATAGTTGGCATTTTTGGCATAATGAGAGGTTTCCGTGGGGCATTTTTTTAACTAAAGAAAGAAAATATTTATTTGTGAGAATATAGTACAAATCTAAACTAGTCCAAGGCGAAGGAGCCCTGCGACTGAGGCTCCTATTTCCATCTGTAGGGTTTGGAGTAAGGTAACGAATGTCTTGACTGTAGTTTCTTTATGACATTCTAACGTATCCACTTAATTTGCTGGCCAGTCCTAAGTTTAGCCTAAAACAATTAATATGGTTTGTTTGACTTTTTTTGCATAATCTATTCCAAAAGTAAGAGAAAATATTTGATACTAAAATTAAAGTGAGTTATTTGGGATAGTGTGCCAATTTTTTCGTCCGAAACGTCAATAACTAGATTATTTAGTGCTATTAAAGATTCAATGTGTGGCCAACAGTAACTTTTCTAGCTTGATTTATTATTTCCCTACATATAGGCGATTGCGTACTTAACAAAACCTAAGGTCTAATCCAAAACAATCATTTAAGGATTGGCCTTTCTTGGAGGCTCTTTCAATTTACTTCATACACTGTTTGTTATTGGTAAAAGCTTAAACTTATTAATTTTAATTAGAATTTATCTGAATTTAATTTAAATAAATACAGAAATAGAACCCACAAAGAGAAAAAATAATTATAATGTTACCCAATCAAACTCAATATAAGTCACACGGGCAAAAATCGTTCAACGCCCCTACGACGATCAATGCAGTTGGTAACATCCTCATCAAACCATTGAAGTCTCAATTAAAATGGCTTCTCATGTCAAACTGACAAGCAGACAATAAAAGTCGATCGTGACTGATTGCTTGACAGTTTGCAATCACGGAGTCTTCTTTATTTTGATGGGTGCCAGTTGGAATCGATGTTTTATTGTCACTCAACTTGCTGACGATATGATTAATACTGTTTTAAGGTTTTGATTAGAAGTGAAATCGGTTTTGAGGCCACTAGATGGCGCTGATTTCAATTTGACTATTACTGTAGTTGTACAAAAAATATATTCAAGAGTTTGACGATGGCTAATTCTTTATTGGAGTAATAGACCTCATGCATACATTAGCCCCATAATTTTGATGACAAAAACGATGGCCCTCACTGAGTTCATGATGATAGTGATAAGGAAAACCAAAGTATTATTATTATTATTTAATAAATATCTTTCTTTACTATACAATGTAGGTATTAGCGTATGCTGTAAAATTTTACATGTTTTTGTAAATGAATAAATAAATTAATGTGTGAATGTTATTTAGATTATCGATATTGCCTACCCATGAAGCCTAGAATACAAGGTACATGATATGTAGATTTAAAAACCAACGATGTAGATATTTGGCCAAAAATCTTGTTGGAATTTATACAGAAAAGAACTGAGTCACGGACGAAAATTGAGAAAGGTATGCTAAGATTGTTTGGTCATGTTGAAAGAATGAATGAAAGCGAGTGAGCTTACGAAAGCAATTTGCAAAAGGTATGTTAGTAATAATGCTTGTGTAGAAGCTCTTAGAGAAAACAGTATTTATCCTAAAACTAAAGAAACATTACATCGAAATACTTAGTTGTTTGTTCCAAAAAATATTTCTATTAATGATCGGGAACACTATGAAAAAACATTTTTGTCAAACAAAGCTTAAAACTTCAAGTCCTAAAGCATCATTAATGATAATGATAGTTGACTATTAGACTTTATAATAAAGTTTGCCATAATCTCTAACACTGGTGAATGGTAATCTATTTTTGAAAACTAAGGTATATAGCACTTTCACCAGCGGTTTCACCCGCGGCTCAGGTCCTACAGATCGTAGCGTGATGTTTTATAGCCTATAGCACTGAGGAATATTGTAGCTATCTGTCAGTGAAAGAATTTTGGAAATCCAACCAGCGGTTCCAACGATATGCAAACTTACAAACCTGCAAACTTACAAATTTTACCTCTTTATAATATTAGTATAGATTTATTGAAAATATCAACTTAGACACGTAAACTAACTGAGAACTCGACTCTGAGTTGGCTACTAGGCCGCGCCGTCTACGCTGATCATGAATAAGAGTCCCGTTGTGACTTGAAACTAGTAGAGCTTTACCCAGTTAATTCAGGTTGCTCACCTGAATTAACGTCATAACGAACTAAAGTCATTATTTTCATGAAATTGGCAGATGTTTTCGATATCATAGTTTAAAAGGTAAACAATTTTTTCCTTCTTCTTCTTTTATAAAAAACTTTGACCCACTCTAGGATTTTTTTCTGTGTCGTGGGTGCGGTTACCCATAACACCCAGACCCGGAACCAAACCCACGACACGTTGAACGGCAGCCAATTGCCCAGCCAAAGCACCAACCGTGCAGTCATATTAAAGAGTACTTAGATGTGTATACAAAAAATAAACAGTAACAGTAAACATTATATAGTCCTATAATAACAATAGTAATGAATAATAAAAACTGACCTGTTTTAGCATGAGTGCAGGTGAGTGAGATGACACAAATGAGTGTCAGCACCAGGTTTGAGGTCTTCATATTGAACACTTTACACTTAAGTCACTCGCATTTTCACTGAACACCACTATGTTTATCTGAAACAATAGAAAAATATTTAGTTAGAGATTGCATTTAAATTATGATCACATGTAAGAATATCACTCTTTCTCGCCTTGGTATTATATTTCTCGGTTGATAATGCCTTAAATGACCTCTCCTGGAAATGTTATAAACCTAAATAAGCATTCTATATAAATCTATAACTCAGACAAATCTACAGATAAGCATTGTAATATCGACGAACTTGTTAATAACTATTGTATTATTGTCATTCTGTCTTTGGATCCAATTATTTGCTACGGGGGAAAGTGCGAAAAATTTTTGGTTAAAAAATGCGCCTGCAAAGTCAAGATCAAAGTTGAAGTCATAAGTTTTATTTTAATCTAACTATAAACAAATACTTTAAAACGTCAAATAAAGAAATATAATATGTGTAGTTCTCCGTCAGTATATACGCCCAGTAAAACTAGGTAGACAACTTACTACCCACAAAAACGTTATACCTTCATGTAATAAATATCCTAGTTGACCCCATAATGGCATGTTGGAATGTATTTAATGCTTGTACTATTTCCTACGATCTAGCCAGAATGTGGAATAACATTCCATCTCGTCAATACAAGTCAGAAAGATGACCTAAATCACACGTTCGAAGCGCCTCGGGTTTTCCGTTACCCTAAATACGGAGATACGGAGATAAAAGATTTTTCGGTGTCAAGTCTAGAATTTTCGATGTGATTTATTACCTATATAAAAACTGTTAAATATAATATCTGTTTTTTTTATTCCCTCGAGGTGTGCCATTTAGAATATAATTATTATTAATATTATTCGGTTTTTTTTATGGTATAAGTCGGCAAACGAGGAGACGGATTACATGATGGTAAGCAATTGGCGCCGCCCATGGACACCCGCAACACCAAAGGAGTTACGAGTGCGTTGCCGGCCTATTGGGGATAGGGGTTGCGGATATAAGGATCGGGAAGGGATAGGGGAAGGGACGGGATTGGGCCTCCGGTAACCTCACTCACGCGGCGAAACACAACGCTGTGGTTGTTTCACGCCGGTATTCTGTGAGGCCGTGGTATCACTCCGGTCGAGGTGACCCATTCGTGCCGAAGCTTGGCTCTCATACACTTATATACTATTATTAAAATTTACCGATTTCTAGCCTCATCATTCATTTGAATGACTACAATACAATTTCAGAACTTTAGTAAAAATATTTCTAAATCTGACCTTAATATTTCTGAAGAAGGGCAATGCTGATGAATGCGAAAGTATGACACTGGAATACATAAGCAAGGCAACGACGGTCAAGAATACATTTCATTTTAGAAACCACGTTGAATGAATGAAGAAGTAGAAGAATGAAGTGTGGGAGAGCCATGCTTCGGCACGAATGGGTCGGCTCGGCCGGAGTGATACCACGGCCTCACAGAAGACCGGCGTGAAACAACCACAGCGTTGTGTTTCACCGTGTGAGTAAGTCTACCGGAGGCCCAATCCTTCCCCGCCCCCAATCCCTCCTCAATCCCTAAATTTCCAAATCCCTAATCCCTAAAAGGTCGGCAACGCACTCGTAACTCCTCCGTTGCGGGTGTCCATGGGCGGCGCTGATTGCTTACCATCAGGTAATCCGTCTGCTCGTTTGCCGACAAATTACATAAAAAAAAACCACTATGAACTGACGAGGTACACTTCAGAATAAACTACAAAACACGCCTTGCTTTATCACCTCTCACAAAATAAAGGCTTTATAAAACAACTACATAATACGTTGAAACATACGAACGAGCAGTTATTACGTATTGCTCACGCACTCGCGACCACAACCAACCTTTGTGAGACGCGACCTCTTTTTTATCTTCCCCTTTTCTGTATCGAAAGGCCTTTGTTTGTCATACAGAGCCACGGCAGCGATTTAGCAATTTTCCGGTGCCAAATAGACGTATTATTGGTGGTGCTACCCCACGTTTATTTTTGCTAATGTCATGTTATTACCCGTATGGCGTTTTTACAAATTGAATTCTGTTTAGGTGAGAAAAGGGTGCGGTTATTATTGATGTAAAGATTTTTATTATGTTGGAGAAATATTATTGTAGATTTCATAGGGTTTTTTTGTGCTTTTTTTTTTGTCTGGGTGAATCATCAAATGACTTCTCCCGGGGTAAGGCGAGATAGAGTGTCAGATTCTTACTGACTAAAAACCCTCGTTCCTTCTTCTGCTCTGGGCCAAGGCCAGATGTCATAGGTGCGTTTACAATCATAAAAAACCTCATATAAATCACTCACCCGAAACAACAATTTCTGGATCAAATAAAAAGTTTTTAGTAGGAATCAAACTGCAGCACTTTATGAAGCGCCCACTATGGCAACTTTGCGGTGAAATTGAAAGTTTAGATCTCTAATTATAATATTTTTAAAGTTTCAAATACTTAGTAATACACTAATTAGTTTAGTTCTTAAATTATTCTCAAACCTTCTTAGTTCAACGAAATGAAAACATGATCTTTAATTCAAATACACTTTTTGAAAACCATTTAGTTTACTTGAAAGTCAAACAAACTTACAAGACAAGAAACTTTTTAGTTTCACTTCATCAGTTTCATAATATAACCAGACGTTTTACTTAGAAACTCGCCAAGTAAACCTCATTAGTCAAATAAAATATCACAAAGGACTAGTATTACTATAAATTATCACACAATTCAATTTAACAATGAACTTTAAAAGTATGAGATGGCTTTTCATAGAGCACTTAGTTAATTTATTTTCTTTGTACATCGTCTTTCTGTGATTCTTAAAAAGATTAGGGTGGGTACTGGAAGTTTTCTATGATCTAGATGTGGCTTCATATATTCATGTAGTCCAGTAGCCGCAACCAATAGAATACGGACAGTGTAATAGTAGAAATACATACATACATATGTTTACCAACAAAATGATACCTACTTCTGAAAACAACGGAGGCGAAATCAAAATATTTAGATGAATCTAAGTTTTTGTCATAGACTTCATACGATTTATTTCGTCAATGGCATCAAAAGTCAGATTTTAATTTCTTTTCACTATCCATTGTTTATTAATAATTCTGTTGTAATAATGTGTGTCTTTTTTTTACAGTATATAACGTGGTCCTTTTCTTCTGGTCTTATAGAGAGAGTTACCGCGGGCGAGTCATGGAGTGAACTATGCTCGGATTTTCTTTGCGCGACATAATCCGGAATCTGAAGATTTGTCAAAGAACCACAGTTATCGACTACCTACGTAGCTCTTAAAGTTTGCAAGCTCAAGTAGCAATGAATTGGCCACATCATTCAAAGGACAAGCTCGATGGACCAAAAAAAATTCGAGTATTCGATGCTATTTTGCGATCAAGGAGCGGAAAACCTAGCAGGCCTCCTACTAGGTACAAGGTCAGACTTGTGGGCAGTCAGTCGATGCAAACAGCTACTTGTCGTACGACTTGCGCGTCGATTTTATGAAGTTTGTTTATGTTTGAAACTGAAGTCGGTTGAAATTCGAATTGAATCGAAAGTTCGAGTGTGAAGTCGAAGTGACGAGGAAATTACATTACAGAAATCCACTTTTAACGGCATCTCATACTTTATCTATCAAAATGTTGCGGTGAATTTAGTTCAACTCGCAAGTGTAGCGCTAGTGTACTACTACTCACAGTGTATTCAGATTCGAAGTTTAGAATGAAGTCTTACAAACATGATGATGATAAAACGTAAATCAAAACAAAGCCAATACATTTTACTAGTATATATTTTGCTGGTATAGTCCTACCTTTGGAAAATAACATAATGTGTTGCCATGTATGTGGGACGTAACTAGGAAGCGAATACCGCTTGTGGTATATTAAGCTAATATTCGTTCGTAAGCGGTTACATGTTGCTCATTACTGGACATAATTAGTGATGTGATACTTTGTTTGTTAATATGTAATTACTGTTATGGTATTTATTGTATTAGAGTAAAATAATGAAGTTTAAATACTCGTATTACGTTTGTATGTTGTGTGTGTAACAAAGATGACAGACGATTAAGAAGATCGTAAGTAGGGCTCTTATGTGTTACAATTTGTATACTACTGAGAATTTTCATATTAAAAAACAAAGGCATATAAATTGACATATCAGGTATTGTTACTTTCTTTCCATCGTATATAATTATATGCATCCAATGTAGGTCATAAAGACTCAAGATATATAAAATTCACTTTCAAACGAAAAAAACGTATCATATTTTATCATCCAACGTCTATAGTCAAAGAAAGAATTTATGTCACCGTTAAATAACATCATTAATTTAAATATTATTCATGAAACTTCACCAAAACAGTCAGGCAAACGAAATATTCCTTCATTACCAGAACCGGAATGATAATGACGCGCCCAAAATATTCCATTTCACAGAGAATCGGGTGCGTCATTATTAATAAAGGTGCATAATGCGACAGCCAGAGAATAAAGTAACGTGACGGAAATGAAACCGGTAATTATGACAGATACGTCGCGGTGAATTGACAGTAACATGACAATTGACAGTTCAGGCTTATGGTAATGACGGTGACGTGTAAAAATATTTTTTTTTTGACGCCATTTATATGGTCGTAAATGTCTTTTAAATAGTGATTTTTCAGTAGTTTTTTCTTTCTCTATTAATATCTTCTTATTTATTTCGTTACGGGATCCAAGATGTTTATTCATATCCTTAGAAAGCGCCGAAATTTAGTTTATTCTGTAGATCCTGTCTTATAGGAGTTGTAGCGGTACAAGGAGGCGGCAGTGGCGGGCTGGTCCCAAAAAAAGTTTAGGGTTTCCCTGATAATATAAGTTATACTCCGAAGCTATTTCGGCAGTATTCCGTTTTAATTATTTTTCTTTATACCTGTATCTGTATTGCTTCTAGTTGTATCCGCATCATCATTCTTGAGAGCGAGTAGTGCTACTATTCTGGTAACCTGCGCTAGCATTTTGAGCTAGGTAGTGTTCGTTTTTATAAGCACCGCGGCCGCAGCCTCGGCCTAGAGCAGGAGAAAGAACGGGGAGTTAAAAGTCAGTAAAAGTCTGACACTCCTTCTCGCCTCAGACGGCAGTCTCGACAGTCATTTGATGATTTTCCCGTCACAAAATGCTCAGTAAAGTGTACAATCTTTTCTGTCTAATCACTGTACTGACCACATTATCAAGAATGTGATGAAATGCCATTTACAAAGTAAGTACAAAAATTTAAAAATCCGCATTTTAACTTGAATTTACGGTCTCGGTGCCGTTGAGATTACGTCAAAATTTCAACGGGGAAATATATTTGGAATGTCGACGGCAATACGGTGCCCCTTTCTCGGTACCACGGTACTTTGGACCGCAACGGATGGCACCTTGACATTTTCGCTAAGGCTCGAAATAAAACTACAAAAACGGGGGTAGGGTTAAACCGTTGACGGCGGCCGTGAGTGACTGAAGAATCGTGATTGTGATTCGTTGGAATTCTTTTATTCGGTATTGTATTACAATTCCAACTGTGTTGAGACATTTTATTTCCATTGAATGAGGTTTTGTCTGCCCACTATTTTATCTTAAAGGAAGGTCCACGAAGATAAAACGTTTAATATTTCAGTCAGAATAACAAGATTGGGTGTTTGTTGCTAACCTCAATTGATAATAAAGAAAACATTTTTTTTCTTTGTTTATTTGTTGGTTTTTACGCATAGCGTATGTCAGTCCCATCATACCGTAAATTCTTAAATGACGTTGGCCATGAACTTGACCAAAAGCTGCGCATCTTCGCCAGAATAGCATTTTTAGTTAGTAGTAGAAGATTGGAGAATACAAAACAAATTTTATATCTTCTTTTTCTTCTATTTCTATTCTATTGTTTATCAATAGCTCCAGTTGCAGTTTCAACATCTGCATGTACACAGAGAAACCAGTAAAAATCGACTCCAAAAACGACAAACAAAAAATTTACACATTGCCTATTTTAAGAGCGCTGCAAAAAATACAGCGCTGCAACCGAAAACCGTTAGCGTTTAAAGCAGCTGGAAAACTACGAACTATCTCCGCATTACGGTTGGAATCTCGCCATAACAGTCGTCCCCAGGTTTGCCTTACGTTCTTAGTGTTATTGTAGTATTATTACTTTTCACGTCGGCATTTTAGGGTTACGAAGTGGCGAAGAATATTTTTATATTATGCCTCGTATGGGAGCTTGTAGCTGCATTGTTGTTGTGTGAGAAATTTGAATAAGATTCACAAGGAAAAATGTCTGCTTACGTATTTGTTTTTTGTTAGTTTTTGGTTGTGCCGAGCTGTAAGTGTACATTTCTCCTGTTTTGCGTAAAATGGATTTAGTATAAGTGTGGCTATAGCAAAATAAGTATTATAATTTGTTTAAGTAAAATAGAATCTAATATTATTAGTGTCCTATCGTCTAGTACGTCGATTATATTATTAATTTTACCGTAATAGGTTGTTTTTTACAACGGATAAAGGTTTTGTCATGTCGATGTGAAATGATTCAGCCAATTCTTAATTGAAGGAAATACAAGATCATCGCAGTCATCTTGGATTAACTGACCCTAACCTAACTATAGATAGACCCTATAACTCCTAGATGAAAAGACTTTTACTTACATAAAATTGATCGTGAAACTTTAAAATGCAACCAATAATCCAAGAACGTGCAAAACCATTACATATTTTAGTTCATACCGACAAAAAGCAAATAACATCAATAAAACTAGCAAATAGTTCACGTAATGACGTGTAAGGATCGGTTCGCATGCACCATGAAACACAATTACATTTCTATTCATTAAAAGGTTTCCTCAATAGAACGTGTTTCCTGGCGTAAATTAAATTTCCCAGATTCGACGCCATAAGTGTACAATGCAACGGTTCAAATTTTACTAGACCGTGTTACGTGTGGCTTCTAGAACTGCGTTACTGGAGATGTTCATTTGTTCTCCTTAATGAGCTGCAAATAGTGTTATGTGCTTTTTTGGGATATTTATAAGAAATTGCTAATTATAGTTTGGAGGTTTTTTGATAATGGCAAAAAATTATTAAAGTTTAAAAGTACGCCAAAGCCAAGGTCAAGGTCAAACAAATCAATTGGATCCTTACAAGCACTTTTGAACATCAAACACGTGTGGCCTAACGTCGTCATCAGCTGTTAAATACATTCATATTACTCATCTTCTTAAGGAAGAAGCTTTTCAGCCACGGTTGCAGGGGCAAACGAGCAAATGATACCTAATGGTAAGCAATCAGCGTCGCCTATGGACACCAGCAATGCCCAAAGAAGCAACGAATGCGTTGCCGGCCTTTTAGGGATAAAGGATTCGAATATGCAAGAATGGGGAAGGGATAGGGGACGGGGAGGGATTAGACATCCGATAACCTCATTCACACAAGGAAACACATCGCTGTTTTTGTTTCACGCCGGTTTACTGTGAGGCCGTGGTATCATTCCGGTGTGCTTTTTAATAACACTACGCGAATGACGAAACGAATTTACTCGTGCCCAACATATCACATTCTTACAACAGCAACAACATGCCTACAAAAAAAAAACGTTAAAGCTTTAGCAAGACTACTAATATTTGTAATGATATTTTTGGACCATCATAATGGTTCAATATTACTCCAGGGGTTTGCAAACCTTACAAAAGTTTTAAAACATAAAACAAAAGAAAGAGGTGCGCAATTTATCGTGGGAACGAGTAATCCGTATAGCTTGTATATCCCGCGGTATTCTGACCGGCTCGTCAATCTAGATAGAGGGTAGATAGGGATCTGAGTAGGGGTAGTGTGAATTTATTTCCTACCTTCGACGAACTGCGGGCTCTCTTGTTTTAATTTTATGAACTCGGTGAAGTGCTTTTTTTTTTTTTTTTTTTATTCTCAGTTTTAAGGGCTTTATCGCTGAGCGATAACGTCACCCTGTAACATCAACAAAAATAGTAAATAATTACCAACTAAAATTACAAAGGATGTATAAATTACATATCTACTTCAATACAAAAAATGCCAGTTTATATAGGTTTCTTGCCTCTTCTGAAAAAGGCGAAGCCAGGATAGAATTACACTCTCCAACGTTGAAATTATATGCAAATCCAAATAAGTTAAGTCTTAAAGCCTCGTTCCGGACACATTCCATCAAAACGTGTTGTACGTCTTCGACTACTCCACATTCCTCACAGTTAGGTGATGTAACCTTTTTCATCAGAAAGCTAAACTTTTTTGATGGAATATGGCCGGCACGGAGTCTCAACGCCATAACTAGATCTTTTCGATTTGTTATATTTTGTTCAATCCAATTACACAGAGGGAGTTGTGGTTGGATGGTCTTGTACCATATTCCCTTTTCTATTGATCTCTGGTTAAAATATTCACTCCACATATCTAAACATTGTTGTTTTATTACTTTGATATAATCAGTAAAAAGTGGAGAAACATTCACGGGAATTCCATCAAAGACGGCCTGGTTAGCTAGTAGATCCACTGTTTCGTTATCTTCTATTTGAACGTGAGAAGGGATCCACTGTAAGACTACTGAAACTGAGTTCTGATCATATCTGAATATAGACTCCAAAATCGTGTAGGCTATCGGCACTCCTCGCACGGACGAGGTGCATCGAGCCAAGTGTTGCAGTGAGCTCTTCGAGTCTGTTAGGATGACAAACTTATCATGGTTAATTGAGTTACAATAAGAAAGAGCCTCTGCTATTGCGATTAACTCGGTATGCATAATGGAGATATCAGAGTCTATGGCAAGCTTGACAGACATGTTCATTTGCGGATCCCAAACAGCAGCCCCACAACCAGATTTAGTTTTAGACCCATCTGTGTAAACCTTGTGAAAATCAGCGAATTCTTCATCTATGAATTGCGTGCAAATTTGTTTTAACTGGTTACAATTGTAATCCCGTTTAGGTTTCGATATAGAGGGAATTTTATTTTTAATGGATTTAACAACATTGATGTTGCTAACCCATGTCTCAAGGGAAAACATTTCTATCAATTTAGCCGAGTGCACAGTAGCAGTTTTAAGATCGTTATAAATTGAGATCAGTAAGGGTTGCTTCCTATGTCTCCAGTAGTGAGAATTCTGAATGCTTGAAGACAATTCTTCGATCAAATTAATAGCAACACTCCCGCGTAAGGACATACATTTTAAGCAGAACTTGCCTCCTAGAAATTTTCTACGAATATGTAATGGTGGTAAACTCAATTCACTCTCCATCACGTGAATCGGAGTGCTTCTAATAAAGCTACCAATAATACGAAGAGCTTTATTCTGTACTTTATCTAGTTTAGATAAATGACATTGGTAACTACAGTCGTACAGAAAACTGCCATAGTCTAATCTGCTGCGAATTATTGCGATATATAGTCTACGTAAATGTTTAGGGTGAACACCCCAACCAGGACCCGCTAGAACTTTCAAAATGTTTATAAATTTTAAGACTTTTTGAACACACTCATTGATGTGTTTTCCCCATCTAAGCGACTGATCCAACCACATCCCCAGATATTTAATATTGTTTACTGTTTCTATATTACTGCCATTAATCTTCAAATTAACAGGTAGCTTACATATGCCTCTCTTAAAAATACAAACTTTAGTCTTAGTAGTAGATATTTCTAAACCTAGATTACTTACTATAGTATTAAAATCGTTCAGAGCAACTTGCAATCCCGAGACGACTGCATTGACATTGGAACCAGATTTAAATAATACAAAATCGTCAGCATATTGAGATATATCAACATTCGTAGTAGTTTTACAGATATTATAAGTTGCAATGTTAAATAATAGAGGAGAAAGTGGGTCCCCTTGAGCCAACCCCCGACCTGTTGACCTGCAATATTCCTTGTTATCAATTATAATTTTAAGCATTCTTTCCGACAGAAACCTCCACAAATATACACATATTTTACGACCCACTTCAAGTTTATCAAGTACATTCAATAAACTAACAGTATCAACATTATTGTAAGCGTTATTGATATCAATAAAACAAGCAACAGTGGCAACATTTGAAGTAAAGCCAAGTTGAATCTTTGACGTCAAGGTATTAAGACTATCCAAACTTGACTTAGACTTACGAAAACCTATAGTATTATCAGAGAATATACATTTACGTTCTAGATACCATTCTAATCTTTTGTTCAAGATATTATGAAATATTTTACAAAGGCAAGACATCAACGAAATAGGCCTCAGCGAAGATATCAGACCGGAATTTCGTCCTGGTTTGGGGATAGGAATGATTAATATATTACGCCACTGTGTAGGAACAAAACCAGATTCGAAGAATGTGTTGTACAGAGAAAGTAACAATAATTTACCTATATCAGGTAAATTCTTAATCATGGAAAATGAGATTTCATCGCAACCAGGTGCGGTATCCTTTGATTTTATAGAATTTTCCAACTCATGAATAGTAATTGAAGCTTCTAGTTTACAGTTGTATGATTGAAAGCAAGGTTCAGGGGGGGAAACGTAATCAGGCGTTAGGTCATTAAGGAGTTTTTCAGCTAAACTTGAATCTGTGTGCTGGTATTTGGATTTACGGCCCTTTACCCATCTCATTTTGCGCCACATATCACTAGCAGAAGTTGATGAATCGATATTAGAACAAAAATCTCTGAAGGAAACACCTCTTGCTTTGCGTGTCATCCTCTGTGACTCTTGAATTTTTTCTTGAAGAAATGTGTAATTTTGTGGTGTTGGGTTGCGTCTAAAATTTGCTAAAGCCAAACGTCGCACTGCCACGGATTTAGATAAATCCGGACTCCAGTATGCTTTAGGTTTAAATTTAGAGCTGATATGTTGGGGAATAATAATCTGGGGGATGTGGGAATCTGCTGCAATCTGTAAAGTATTCTCAAAGAAATCATAACATAACTGTGGGTCTGTGGGGATGGTTGAGTCACGGAGGATGTTCTCTACGGAGGAAGTATACTTTTTCCAGTCTGATTTTTTAAAATTCCTTTTCCTAATTGTTTGCTTATCAACATTAAAATTCGTGGTTAATTTAATAACTAAGTGGTCACTACCTAACGATTCATTTGTAACTTTCCAAATAAAATTTAAAGCCAAATCCGAGGAAATAAAAGAAATATCCGGGGAGGACTGTTGCAATACGTTATTAACTAATCTTATGCGAGTCGGACTCCCATCATTAGCTGAAATAAAATTATGGTCGATCATTGAGTCAAAAATCTGAGATCCACGTTGATCGGTTTTATATGACCAGTTTGAATGGTGGCCATTAAAGTCCCCTAAAATTAAAGTTTTGCTATTTGCAATCGAGAACAAATGATCCCAGTCCCTTTGTAAAGTACGAACAGTTGAAGGGCAATAAATACCAATTATATACTCAATATGCTGACAATTAAACAATTTAATACACAATAGTTCAATGCCTGGATTAAAGTTATTTACATTACATAATTGCGCGTTAATTGAATTATGTATAATACAAGCTACCCCTCCGTAACCATCATCTCGATCAAGTCTAAAAATGTTGTATTCATTAAAGTTAATCTGACTATCGGGCTCAAACCATGTTTCACTGATAACGGCAATATGAATTTTATCTGTATATAAAAGTTGTTCAAATAGGTTAGATTTCGGTCTTAGACTTTGTGCATTCCATTGTAAAATATTAAATTGAAGGGAATTATTGTGACAAGCCATTAATAAGTTTACTTACAATTGAGTTTTCTGGTAGATTTTTAACTATAATTTGTATTAACCATTCAACTATTATTTTGACGACATTGTTTACCTTGTTCATTAGCGAACCTTTATTCATCAGTGCATTAACTATTTTACCTATTAAGTAACTAAATGACGTAACCGTTGTATCGGGATCGCTTGGCGTTCTACGATGAGCACTTGATTTGTTTGGTTTGTCAGGAAGCGACGATATCCCTTGTTCCT
Organism: Spodoptera exigua; assembly: GCA_902829305.4. NCBI lineage: Eukaryota > Metazoa > Arthropoda > Insecta > Lepidoptera > Noctuidae > Spodoptera > Spodoptera exigua. Next base: position 12,676,274 of record LR824610.2, on the reverse strand, counting down.
CACTCGTGAATGATGTAGTACATGATGCCTCCGAATCGCAGTCCATATCGCCAGCGGCCGCGGTCGCGGACGGACGCGATTGTTTACGTTTTTTATGTTGAGCTAGCTTCTGTTTAGGTTGCGGATTAGAATGCAAAGTCGGTGACTGCTTTTGTGTGGATAAAGAAACAACTGATTTCGTTATGTCTGCATACGTTATCTTTTCATTACAGACTTGTACCGGTCTAATGGATTCTTGTGAAATATTGTCATTATGTTTTTCTGTTAATGTAATGTTATTAACTTGGGAGGAGGGGGTAGGAGATGGAGGTACATATAACAACAATGCTTTGCGGTACGTACAGTTAAATTCGTTCATTAACTCTCGAAGTCTTTTTTCTTTTAGGTAAATTGGGCATTGCTTATCTAGGGCTAGGTGATTAGCCTTACAATTTACACACACGAATGAAGTTGTGTCACAATTCTCGTGTTTTCCTCTGCATTTAGGACAAATAACTTTAGTAGACTTACACATCTTTGCAATATGACCGAACCTCCAACATTTAGAACATTGGGTTACAGGCAATATATATCTCTCGACCTTGGCTCTCATTCCAAATATATTAACATGCGAGGGTACATGTGCACCTTTAAAACAAATACGCAAAGATTCGCTTGCAGTCCATCCATTAGCATTGCTATCTTTATCAGAACATTCATTAGCATTACATCTACGATTGAGACGTCTAGCTGACAAAATTTTAACATCACAGGAGACATTATTAAGAAATTCCTCAATTGATAAATCCAATTCTATGTCTCTGATTATTCCATATGATACCGCAACTTCCCATGATTTTTGTGAACGCCAGCCCATGTCGATAAATGTTTTGCAATTCATCATTTTTTCGGCATTCGATTCGTTGTCAAACGTGACCATTAATTTGTACGGATTCATATATTTCACATGTAATATACCCATTATACTATTAGTTTTAAATAATCGAGCTAGCGCGAATTGTTTCGGAAACTTCTCGTTATTGTAAATGCATATCTCAACTTTTTCATCCTCATTGCTGCACCTAACCTCATCTATTGATGTCTGTCTTTTTGCGACTTTCTTTCCTCGTCCGTTAACCACTGTCCAGCTTCCCGACGAGTCATCCTCTCTATCCCTTTTTCTCCCCAAATTTCCGTCATCCTCACAGTCTATACTGCCTTTCTCTTGATGTGTAACAACCTCCATATTCAATTGTATTATATCCTCTAATCCTTCCCTTGGTGTATCACAACATTCCTCACTCGACTCATTGTTGACGGGTGTACTCATAATTTATGTGTATCTAGTGTTTCGACGTGCAAACAACTAATTCGCCCGAGGTGCAAATCGACACTGTGAAGTGCTTTTATAATTTTGTACATGAGGGAATAGTAAGCGGGCGTACGGATTTCTTGATGGCAAGCAATCAGCTCCGCCCATGGACACCCGCAATGACAAAGGAATTACGACTGCATTGCCAAACTTTTGAGGATTTAGAGATTGGGGAAGGGGTCTTTTTTGTGAGGGGAAGATCATCAAATGACTTCGGGATTGAGTAGGATAGAGATTGACGGGAGGAGTATCAAACTCTTACCGACTAAAAACCCCCCTATTCCTTCTCCTGCTCCGGGCCGAGGTCGTGGTACCTCATTGCGCTTACCCGGCAACCGTAACAGGATTGGGCCTCCGGTAAACTCACTTACATAGCGAAACATAACGCTATGATTATTTCACGCCGGTTTTCTGTGAGGCCGTGGTATCACGCCGGTCTAGTTGAAGCATGACCATCCCGTACTTGCGACTTTAGTCTGATTCTCCATCAAAATTATCATCAAATTAATAATCCTTCGCCTCACCTAGGGAGCAGGAAATCATTTGTAGAAATTCATCAAATGTACATACTTAATAATGATATTTTATTTACCTAGCAAAGCAGTCTTTGCCATTATATCGCTAACTTTAAAGCCTAAATACGTAACTACAAAACGAAGCCTCTAATTAAACACAATTTAACGTTGCATGTAAGAAAACAGTAATTCATAGTAAGTGGACGTTGTTTAATCACTTCTGAATCGCTCGCATTCTTTCGTGAATATGCAAAAACTATTAATATGGCGCTAAACGATTTAGGTTAGGTTTATTTAAGCATTTTTCTTAGTAACTTCGTATAAGTAAGTAAGTCATGCTTTGGGTCCTTATGGTTTTGGTACCTTTTCAACTTGCTTAGAAAAGTGTATTACTTTTTGTAAAGATTGTTTTTGAGATTCACACAGAGGCACGTTTACTTTGAACCATAAAGGTTTGTAATGTATTTCGTCGTTATAGGGAAGTTTTTGCCATCAAAACCAGTAACCAAATAGGTTTCTTGGAAAACTTTTTAAATCCGAAAATAAGAAAATTTAAACTTAATTCAATTCTCGGAACTTTTACACACAAATGTACCTAAGTCAAAAGACAAAAATGTAGCTTGATGAAAAAAAAATATAAAATTTTGTCTTTAAAAAGGGAAAAAGCGTCAATACTCCTTTTAAACATTTTATAGTGCTAAACGCTTTTACCGGCCCGAGTTTATTGCAACCAAAAATTATCTAAGCACCGACAAAAGAGGCATACCACTCCCTTACTTAACTTTAGTCTTCACAAAAAACAACTTTTACCTCGTAAAAGAAAGACTGAAACACATTTCATAAAAGCAAAGAAAAATAGGTAGAAAAAAGGCAGATTTCCTCTCAAACGTACCGCGGACGACAGAGAATTCAATTTCCTGTGAAAAAACTCTAGAACGGTAGGAAAATAAATCAAGTAAAGCATGTATTGACCGACCGTTTTCCATAAGATCAGTCTTTGGTATGCAAAGGTACTTGTACTCCGTAAAGCTTAGTGCACGTTGATTAGATTTCCCGTTAGGAACGAACATAATCCAATCATTCTGAAAATTCATTCTTTCCTATTGATACTGGAATGTTAGCTTTGATTTGGGAGTTTCATTTAATTTGTAGATACCGTTTGAATAGAGAATGTACGTTTTTGTTCTATATTATCTAAGAACCAAGCTTTATATAAGAATATATATTAAGTTTTGTCTTGCTTGTTGACTTCAATTACAAAAATAGTGAGAACTAAATGCGTGCCAAGTTCAATGGTCAGTCCTGAAATTTACTTGTAACAACAAAACATATTATTGCTTCTTATAACTTCGGATAATATATTGTAGCCTAAGTTTTGATGTTTATGCGAAGTAATTTCTGAGTAATGAGGAGGTCAAAACTGGGTCCAAATGGTTTGTGTTATGTTACTTGAACTTGGCCTAACAAGCTCCCAAGTGCTTAAATTATTACAAACTATCTCTAACAACTTCTTACATGGCATGGTGACAGCAGAGAAAGCATTTTCCCAGAACTGCTTTCACAAGGATTTCCTAAAAATCTAAAGTATCCTATATCCTAGAGCCATGCTTCGACACGAATGCTCTGGCTCGATCTTAGTGATACCACAGCTCCACAGAATACCGGCGTGAAACAACAATTGCGTTGTGTTGCGCTGTGTGATTGAGGTTACCGGAATACTAATCCACGCCTTCCTACAACCCGAATCCCTAAATCCCTAACTCTGAAATCGCTAACAACCCACAAAAACTCGGCAAAGCACTTCTAACTCCTTTGGCGGGATGGGGAGAGAGAGAGAGAGATTGAACCTTCGGTAACCTCACTTACACAAAACACAACACTTTGGTTGTTTCACGCTGGTTTTCTGTGAGGCCGTAGTGTTACTTTGGTCGAGCCGACCCATTCATGCCAAAGCTTGCCTCTCCAACACCTCACAAAATGTTGAAAAATCTGATGTACCTACATATAACTCTAAGGTTTACTGGGAGAGATTTGCATTTGGTATTAAGTCCGGATTATGCACTTTTGTTTATTAACATTTAATACAATACGACATGTATGCATTAACGTATAAAATAATATATTACATATACAGTAAATAAATCAATTTATCCGTAAGGCTGAAATAAATAAAAATATATAATATAATAATAATGATGAACTTATTTATTATGTTTTCGGCTTACTCACGTAATAATTTGACGAGATACTCGACTAGTTTCAAGCCATGCTAGAGGCCCATATTCAGTACGGGCACGGCTCACTTCCTCCGTTTCGACAAGGTCTCAGTACTAGCGAGGGAAAAATACTTCGTACCGCGGAAAGTACGTGAGGCCATCGAAATAAGCCGGCGTCCGAACTTCAACAGAGACGGTGGCTGGGCATTACCACCTGCCTGGAAGCCGAGTCTGAAATCTGCATCAGACTGCACTGTTGCGGGTCTGGAGTGTGACACAGTTAGCGCGGTATGTAACACTGATTTTGCGTCGACCCGGGATTCGAACCCAACACCAACGCAGCTGCAGGCGGGCGAGTCTAGCGTGCCAACAGTGTCGCGCGCGCCGTCGCTGCCAACACCACGGCTAGAAGAAAGTGCGCGTGAATCACGGCAGAGGGCGCGTTGGGCGCGCAGACTCGAGTAGCCAGTAGCAGCGCGACGGTCGCCGAGTCGCGTGTCGCGGAATGCTGCTCATGAATATGGGCCTCTAGCATGGCTTGAAACTAGTCGAGTATCTCGTCAAATTATTACGTGAGTAAGCCGAAAACATAATAAATAATTTAGAATGTCTCACGAAAGTTATAATAAAAATGATGAACTTATTAACAGAAAATATATTTAAGATATAAGTGACAAAAGCACCTCGAATAAAAAACTTTTTACACAAACCTTACGCAGAAATGAAGAGTAAATTAAAAAGAAAATACAATATTCGAATATTTATTTAAAATATCATATACTCAGAGCTTCTTTTGTTTTTTTAATTAAAGTAAGTAACCGGTTTTACAACGAGAAAACGCTCCATGTGCTCTCCACCGCATAATTAAAAACCGTCAAAGAATTTTAATTGAAATATTTTAGAGATATTACTATGAGATACGTGCTGCAAGTTCAGGTTTCAAAATTATTACTAGATATATTAGTTTTTGTTTTACAATTTAGAACAATTTATTATTAAAATATTTAATTTTACTATTCTAGAATGTTTCTAGATTAATATCTAATGTTTAAAGACTTGTATCTTTCATTGTCTTGTCACGAGTTAGGAATAGTTGATACTTTCACGTTCCTATTTATATCTATTTTACTTATCAGAAAAAACGCATTTCTTAAAAATAAAATATAATAATCAGAAACACAACGCATATGATGAAGTTCTCTGGTATTTTGTGAGGCCGTTGTATCAGTCTAACCGGGCCAGCCCGTTTATACTTTAAGTCAATTCAAAATCATTTTAAGCGAAAAAGAATAGTGTCTGTCAGTCTGTTCTGTTAGTCAGTGAAGCAAAGCACCCGTTTCAAACATAGCAAGAACATATAAATACAAGGCTACTCGACAGATTCTCAGAAATTCTCGAAATTACCCACCAAACTGTATATAAAATTATCAATAACGTCGTATCTTAATACGCACGTAACGTGAGCTTGCACACATTATAAACTTCGATTCAAATTAAGGCACAGTGTACACTGTTCGCAGAGCTAATCTGTCTTGATAATGTAAACCGCGTGAATGCGTAGGAAGGCGTTGAGATGATTATACGTAGCCAATGAGGCATGAACACACCGGTTTTACATACGACAACGACATTGTAATCGCCTTGTGATGAGATAAAAACCTTTTTATAACTGGCTGAAGTTGCATATATGGGGAAACCTTGTTGGTAAAGGAGAGCCAAGCTTTGGCACGAATGAGTTATATCACCTTAGTCTCACAGAAAACCGGCGTGAAACAACTACAGCTGTTGTATTTCGCCGTGTGAGTGAGGTTACCGAAGGCCCAATCCTTCCACTTTTCCCAACTCTTGTCAATCCCCTAATCCCCAAAATCGCTTAAAAGGCCTATAAAGTTGGCTTGTAACTCCTTTGATGTTGCGGGTGTTCATGCATTGTTATTCAACAAACGTTTGCCACCATATCACATAAAAGAATGAGTTGTGAATCTATTCCATTACTAATTTCAAGTCACAACGAGTCAACTTATTCATTAATTAGCTCCATGCTCGTAACAAATTAAAATTCCAAAAAAAAAAATACTTCAAAGTGACAGGGAATCGATTTGAAATAAATTATGGAATCAAAATTGAATTGTGAAATACAAATTAAGTAATAAAAAGATCAGTCGACAAAATTTCTCAACGATAAATAAAATTTTATATACTTACCGAATTAAATTCTCTTTCTACCAACTTGAAACTTAAGTACCAATTATAATTTGGCTCCTAATCAGCTTTCATCGTAATTAGTTGTTTGCCGACTGAGCGATGCCATATATCTTGGAGCAGTTGAGTAATCAGATTACACGCAAACTGATTAATTTGTTAAGACAGCCATTTGTAAAGTTAAACAGAAAATGAATGAAACACAAATCTGTTGAAATACAAATAAGCCGAAATGGAATCTAACCTTGAAAATAAAATGGATTTTTTCAAAACGAAATTTCGAAATAAGCCTGTCCAAGCCAGCCAAAAATTTATATTAGGGCTGATTTTTCAATGTTTAGATAAAACTTACCTGGGGAATAATTATGATGATGTCGCGTCAGAATGTTTGTTTAAGACAGTGAGAGCAACAATTTTGTTCATCAGATAACATTTATCTAGCTAATGAACAATCAGCCCTTAAAAAGGTACAATTAATTACTTATAATGTATGTTATTTTGACTGCACTAGTGATGCGGTGGTTATGAAAACAACTGCCGTGTAATAAGTTGCGGATTCGGTTTCCAATTAAATTTGCACATTTATAAGTTGTTGTTTCAGGTCTAGTTTCGACATGTAAAAGAAATTTTATGTTTGTAAACGCATCTACGACGCAAGTTGCATCTATCTATCTACGGTGCAATCCTGCAGTGAGACAAGAAACTAAAATATGTAATATGATACTAAATTTTAAACGGGTATTCAGTCTGTTTGCGACCACGACCTGTGCAATTATGTCGAAACGTCAAGTCTTCCTAGGTCCTAGACACTGGTGGTATGATCATGTGACCTTCGATGGAGCACTCTTATCCATAAAGAACATACAGTTACATGGTCTCCTGAAGTATACCCGGAGTATTGTATTAGACTTGACCATTTTACATAATTTAGATAACAAATTTAACTGATTTAAGTACATGTTATTAAAGTAAGCTGTTATTTTTTTCATACATGCCTTCGGCGAATGAAAAGCATGACCCAATGTATTGTGTTGTATTCTTCAATTTTTATTGATAAACTTCACAGCAAAATGAATAGTTATTGAAATTCATAGAACCGATAAATTTCATTATAAAACTTCATACTATCATTATGCGATGATGCGCTGTCCGATAAATGAGACTGCGTTATTGGGGCGTCAAAGTTTTCCCAGGTTATGGAACAGACATTTTCCACTTTCACTCAATTTAAAGGCACGTTACAAAATCAGATTTATCAAAGTGAAATTATGCGACGTTTAATAGAATTTAATATTATTCTGTCCATTCATCGAAAAAGGTAGAACACCTGAAACATATATGAGTACTTCAAACACCTACCTATTTAATAATATAATAGGGAGTTAAAAATTAAATAAGTGTCCAAAAAATATGTACATACAAAATAAAAGACGAATTAAGAGTAAAACATTCGCAAAACAAATCGCGACCTAATTTTTATCTACATACAAAAAAAGACATCCGACTCCCTAAAAAGATATTCTTAAAACATTTTAATATGAAGGACTTTAGATCCATTAAAATCGTTCCATAATTTCATCTGTCACGCCACTTCCCGTCATTTCTTCAACTTCCAACATTTCCGTTCTTAAAGTTTTTTAAGAAGAAGAAGAAGAAAAAAGTATATTCCAAGTATCCGAACCAAGTTTTTACACAAGCCACGAGGTTCAATAATAAAGTTTCAATCGATTTACATCCATCAAAAAGTTTATTGTTGTCGGTTCCGATGAGAGTAACTTCGAGAGAGTTGTGTTTGACGTGCCCAAGTATTTATTCATACTTCTGCTATGCCCTGTATTTGTTGGGTGAATGAGGAAAATTACGTTTTTGACCTGCTTCAAGATTGGTACCGTTTAAGAAAGACATCTTAAAATGTTAATTCTTTCTAAATCTTTTTGTTCAAATTTGGAGTGGCAAAATACGTTATATATAATTCTGAAACTAAAAATATTGTTTGATTTACATTGTTTTTAAATTAATCATATTGGGGCTGCCAAACATGAGAAAATAATTACTAATATCACCATGGTCAGGACAAGGTAGAATTATAACTCACATAACACTTTACAAAATTGGTGAAAATGAAGAGTAAGATACTTCATTATTTCTTCAGAGTTTTGCAGAAAAAACTCTTTATACATTTTAACCCTTCAAAGGTAAATAATATTACTTTATTTATGTCAGAAGCTTGAAAACTCCAATGAACATCAATAGATTGTCTCGTGACATTGAAGATTAGTTTTGACTTGACATTGAGTAATGAGAAACTTTACTTTAAGGTGTTCTCTTATAAATTTATCTGTAGATTGTAATTACGTAAGTATTTTGGTAGTCGGAATAACAGAATATTAAAGAGGAACAAAAATACAGTGATATTTCGACAAAGGGTTTTGTGTTGAAAAGTGTGTAATTATTATGATGTATAAAATCTTTACAAATTAAGGGAGCACATTATTTCCAAATGATGATTTAAAAAAAAAAACAAGGGCTTAAGCCAAGTGCAGCAGCGGCCTTTTAGACAATTTTAACCTTAATTAAATGGCATGGTAAACAAACCGGCGACTATTCCTGTATGCGCTATGGAAATGCAGCCAAGCACAGTCTCCGGTTAGTGTAGGGCTATTGCGGAAAATGAAAACAAGGGATAAGGCTATGGGTGTGAGATGCTATGGACTTGTATAATGAGAACTATAGACAGACTGTGGAACCTGCAGAAACAATGGACGGAGACTCGCCAACTCACCGACCGAGTCCCCGGCATTGGTTGCTAGAAATAGTGGCAATGTGAGTGGCTAAAGGGTGAACAAACTGCCACTAGCTTTCTACTAAGTATTTTGCATCGCTGGGTTATTATTTTGTGATTCCAATTTATCCCTCTCTAAAAATATCAACTACATTTTATAGTTTCTTTTTTTTTGTAAAGTACTATTGAAATTCATTCTCCAAAGCAGACTCACAAAATTGTTAAACAAAGAATAACTCGAATAACATAAAATTTTACCACACTGTTCCGTATGGCTAAAAAAATGTGAGGCAAGCAACACTTGCACAATAAGATAGGCTGTTAGCTGGCACTATGCCATTATATAGTGCGACTTTATCAATTTTTAACCCGCAGTATTCATGCCAAAGGGGTTGTTTCGTATAAGCTTAAAACTATCAGCCTTCGAAATGGTCAGCGAAGTTGAAACAAGAGCCAAAACTACACGAATAAACGAGCAAACGAATCTAGTGAATAGACTACCATTTTAGGTTTGATTAATTTCTTCAATCAGGTCAAGAACTCTTGATTAATATAGCAGTTTGGTAGACCAAGGTTAATACTCGGATAAAATGGTCGGCTATGAGTGTAATGAAATATTAAGATTAATTCTTCTGTTGTTATTTATGTCATTTAATTATTTATGATTTACCTCTCAGTCTATATCTCTCTTTTAAAGTTTTGAAAAATGTATGATGATAAATAGATAAACACTTCTCGTTTTTGGGCAGTTGTGTGATAATAAAAAACTTAAATTTTATATGACTACCTATAAATGCCCGATGCTGAGCAGGGCATCTTTTCACAAGACGAAAGTTTGACCATGCTTGCTAAAAGTGGATTGATTTGAAATGATCAGTCCAGATTCCATAACAATATGTTTGTTAATCGTATAGGTATAAGCGGTGTTTAAATAAATTTAGAAAATACAAGTAAATCTTATCCATGCTTGCACAAAAAAATAAAAATTCGTTTTCTACTAAACTTATTTTCTAGTTTCAATTAAGTATTTAAACAGAAAAAAACACATAAGATTTAAATAAAACAAAAACTGCCAGAGGAACTTTGAACCTAATAAAAAAGCCTTAAAAGCCTATGTTACTACGCATCATAATAGAAAGACTACCTACTGCACATTTTACACCTTTCACATAAAAATAAGTATACAAAAAACACATATTAATTAAAAAGCTTTCTTCTCTTTTCACAGCGCTTTACCTTTCTAGTCACCGTTTCATTGTAATTTATGTACTGAAGCAAAAGTTAACTTTGCAAGAAAATTGTTGTACGATACAAAAACAGGAATATAAAGAATTTTTTTATAATTTTACTAGACAGGTCTTTAAATTATGTTTGCAGTTTTTCGCAATACTGGTGTACATTATAATATTATGTGTTTTAGATTTATGATTCTCCTACTTTTTACCACATTTTAAAATTATGCCTCGCACTAGTATTTTTTTTTCTGTGTCACGTGGCTTTTACAGACATATAAATTGACACCAGGAACAAAAAAATTGTGGGACATTTTGTGATGTGTGTGAAAGGTGTTTCATGCAGGAATTGAACCCAAGACCAAGTGGTCTAACCACTTCATCAACTGTGCAGTTAAAGTCAAACTTTCTTTCAAAACACGCCCACACGTGTGGGTTAGATGAAAAAAATTGTTTAGATACTGTCAGTACATAGTCGATTGAAACCTCAATTGTATTTTTTTCTTAATTTTTGGTCTACTTTTAGCAATATGGTTCATATAGTTTCGGGACAAAGAGTCTGTGACATATGGACGAATACTACGGACAGACAAACGGACACAGTTCCAATATTTGCCATTTCCTTACAAAACCCTAAAAAAAGACACGAAACTGGTGATTTTCATAAATTTATTATTTTTATCTGTATTTATGAAACGTCAAAAAACATTTCACATTTCGATTTTGTAAAATCAGAGAAGCATGATAATAATAAACTTGTACAAACATCGTCGAAATTCTATAAAGGGGTTTTTGATAATTGCCTTACTATGTAGGTCGGCAACAGTAGTAATTGGTTCAAGTTTCCCTTAATGACTGAAGTTACAAATGACAGTTATTTTTGGATATGGGACAGGAAATGTTATTCTGTTCGTTTCCTTATTAATATCTTGTCCTTGGTGAAACTATGTATTTTTGTATATCGTCACTTTATTTTGTGTTTCCATGTGATAAGTACGTTTTTGATGTGTATTAAGCAAAAGTATTCTTATTTTGAATTATCTAATTGAACTGTCCCAGTATGAGTCAGTGTTTTTATAAAGACGTTTCCTCTCAATACCCCAAAAAATCCACTACCATTAAAAATATTTGAATTATTGAAATCAACGAAATCGCATCAGCTAATCACCAAGCAATAAATATAATTAATTGCTAAACTTTCCTAACGACACAACTTGATAATTGATAGTTATTTTCGTGCATATGAATGAAGAAATATTCCCCTTTCTTGTGCCTTTTTGATTTACAACGGCCTACTTTTTCTTTGTGTTGGCACGAACTAATTTTCACATGGAAACAGCTCATGGCGTTGTGCTGAAAACTGAAGATTGGTCTGGGATTGATACAGTGAATTTTGACTCTTATGTTTCAGTTGTATATTCTGTTTAATATAGAAAATCTGATAACGAAATTAAGTTCTTGACAAAAATTCAATAAACACTTTTTTTGCATGATCAAAAACTTCAGTTTTCAATCAATTCTGTACGTGATTATGTTTTGTGATGATATGCGCATTTTGCGTAAAAGTGCGTACTTCAGTAATAACAAAAAAGGGAATATTTATATATTTAATTGCATTGTCGAGCCAAACTAGCTACCATTCATTAAAATTACATTGTAACTACATACATTATATTTAATGAATAACTCAATATTTATCGACCTAAGGGTTATTTTATTTTTATTTGCTTTGCTAATTAAGAATAATGAATGATTTGCTCTTCTAATACAGTTCGTATTCTTTTACATTGTTTCAATGCTATATTTATCATTTCTTCATTTGTGTAGCATCAGTCAAGAAGCTAGAAGCCTACAAAATATAATTTAATTTTCGATAAAGTTCTGCCTGACTGTATTGAACATTTTCAAGGTCATTTAAATACTTTTAATCACGGAAAGTTATCCCCTATAACAATGGTTATATTTATTCCTATTAATCCGGCACGTGTATCCAGACTATATATTCTTCTATATTTTATTAAATTTTGGCGGCACGTGTTACAACAAAACTTATTGTTTGAGTTTAATTGATTTTGCAAAAGTAATCATTGATCTGACTTTGATAAAGTAACCCTTTTCTTAAATAGTGAATAGTCCAGTAATTGATTTTGTTTATTTATAATTACGCTAAAACGTGAATTTTGCATGATTCTTATTTTTTTTCGTTACTTCAGAAAGCTCTTAAAAGTAGTAGAAAAGAGTGATCATAGTTAGATAATAGAAGATTTTCATGAGAAACTTATTTTAGTCATGTTTTAAGTACAACAGACTTAATATTATTTAGGACCTAGATCAAGAAGCGAAACGTTTACATCTGAATAGGTACATTTACAAAAAATAGTCTAAACGAGAGAACGCCTAAAGCGTAAAGTCCGCCATTGTACGTTGTGCAAGAAGTGTAAAATAAATAAATAAACGCAGCAATCCAACTTTTTGCCTAATATGTATAACAATAAACAAAAATTACGTATCTCCAACTCATTGCAAATTCTAAAACCAAAATTGTTAAAGAAATTCAAACCAATCACTTACACTTGTAGACGTCATTGCCTAACTTCAGATAGCTACCAACTTTGAAAACTACCAAAGACTTCGGCCAAAACTGTTTATTTCATGCGAGAGAAAAAAAAACGCTAAATGGATAACACTTTTTCTTAGACAGCAAGACTTTTCATCGTCAATACTAAGAAATTCTATTAGTAAGACTCCATTCAAGTAATTACTTGGAAGAAAGAAATAGCTATAAGTACTCCTCTACTTCAATTTGCATGATATTGATTATGTAGAATCAAAATTGTGATTTTGTCTTATCAAACCTATGACGAAACAGACAACATATACCAATGCCCAAACATTATCTAAACATCAAAACCATTTTCGTTTCTCTATTTCATAAAAAACAAAAATAATATATCTTTTACGTGCACTTGTAAATAGCACAGCATACTGTTTTATTATTCGCTACAAGTACGCTCGTGTGATTTATATCTCTGAAGTTTTTGTATGTACAGACACTCGGATTTTAGGCTAAATTTAACACGCGTTATATTTACCTACAAAATGTTCTAGCTTGACATTTTATTCACAAAGAGATTTTACCTTATATTCTATGAAACACCTAGCATACTTATCGTAAATGTATCTAAGGTAATGTTGGTTTTATACTCTGAATGGTGTTTCATGAGTTTCAATAGTGAAACATGCCTTGCTTGATAAAGCTTGAGTTAGTTTTTCGAAAAATAAGTTTTTTATTCTTACCTCATCTGCATAAAGCAAAGTCCTAGAAGCAGCACATTCTAATAAAACTGAACCATTAAACTGGCATTTCCTGCTTAGGAGATAGTAACAAAATCTTATGCAGAAGAGGCCCTAAAGAGTCTGATAAAACCGAACCGGAAAACATAAATCTAGAAAGAAAAGAAAGAGACATAATTTATTATTTTTCTTTTTTAATTTATTTATTAATATTTTTTTATTTATTTATCTCCTTCTGCCATAGGCTGTAAATGAACTTTGACACGTCTATGTCACCAATTTTATTAGCGTTTGCAAAATGTAGTTGTAATGATCTTAATAACTCTTTTGCCATTTAAAAAAATTATAAGGTTTGTGTATCTATATTCTGTAGTGTGCCTTTAGTTTACATTATTTGCAATATAACTATATATAACTGACTCAGACATAAATACAGATTATATAAAAAATATTTCTATCTATCAAATATTTCATTCCACCTTACTTTTGGTAATCACTGCTATACTATACGTCTATACTATATATCTTCATCGAACATCGAGATTTGCCATAATTTTTTTACTCGTCAGGCAGAGTGGAGGACGCAGTTTAAAAGGTTTACGCCAAAAAAGAAAGTGCTGCTGCCTAGACTCTCTTAAATATAGTAGTAGTAGTCTCTTGGTCAGCTCATACTTATACAAAAGGAAAGAGCAGGGCTGGTGGCAGATATCTTGCTATAATGCACCACGGCTTTAGTCGAAAGAAAGAAGGAACGGTTGGTTTTTAGTCAGTAATATCCTGACACTTCTTCTCACCTCACCCAGGATTTGATATTTATCCTTCTATATTCTTTTGTTAATTTTTTGTATAGCGCATCATTTTCGCATATTACAATTCATATTCTCTGATAAACAGTGGCTGTTCAGACCAAGGAAAACATGCATTTCTCAAGAAACTTGTTACTATACATTATATTGATTGTTGCCAAATCATTTTTTTTTCTAATAATACACCTATTTCAATTCAAGTCATTTCACTACAAACACTCATATTCCGTATTTTTAATACAGATAAAGTATTATAACAATACCAATATTATATTATACAAAAGAAGGTTTAAAGGAAACAAAATCGAATTTCTTTCATGACAATGTGCTGTCTTTTTATAGTCTCATAAACATAAATTAATTAAAGGAATGTTTTTAGCTCTCTCAATATTAAATACTAGCAAAAGAGGATTATTTCTTGCGATTTCAAGTTATTTCTAGAAAAAGTAACATTATACTTGTGCCTATCCTCCTAATTGATGCTCCCACGATCAAGTATGTAGAAGATTTATTCAAAATTATCCACGAACTTAGGATTATGCTGCAAAAAGCTTCGAAGCATACCGTACTAAGTTTAACCAACTATACGAAATATTAATTTAAACTAGTATCAGAAACTTAGCCCATGAATAAATAAGCGGTAATAATAATAAAAGTTTAGTTTCCACTGAAACTTATAACTAATTTACTCTTCCGGAGTTCTCAATCCTAGGTAGAAAACAAAATTATAATCTTCAATTAATTCGTAGCGACGGCGTAGCGCCTCGTAGCGCGGCGTAGCGAGGCGCTACGAGATATTCTTCACACACATTTACGTTTGCGGATACGGCGGACTTAATTTAATTTGCGAAATGTATTTCGAGATATTATTTCAAAATTAACATTCATATAAGAGATTTCTCTCCGCGGTGTAATTAAATTATAACTCAATATGTAGACAGTTAAATATATCTGAATTTTCTGATTTGGAAATATCTCGTGACTATTTAATTGACTAGTGATTTTTTTTTTGCAAGAAATTTTATCCTTGAAAGATGGTAAAAACAAACTAATTATAAATACAAAACTACAATAAAATTCCATACCTTATTTCGTTCAAAAATCTCAGTTATGAAACACCATTTATGTCCTCATACTAGCAAACACAACAACATAAACCACTCGTACACCACTACACCAACGAACGACCGTACAATATTTGTTCAGCCGACCTAGCACGTCCGTACAACACAACAGTCGGCGGCAAACTGCGCTACTACTTCGGCTAGCCTTCCAAGTTTAAAAACCACCGATCGGAACGCTTCGGGTGCTCTCGGCACGGTGCAACATGATTATTCAGTATTTTCTATACCGTCCTAGCGTCGGATATTTGTTATCTATGCACTGGAGTTATGCGAGAGACGGATCAGACCAATATCATAAAATGTAGGTACCTGAAAGTTTTGTTGTACGAAAATTGAGTAAGTGCTTATCTCGTGTTTTTTATGTTTTTGTTTGTAGAAGAATGTATTGTTTTGTATTACGTCTTATACAACGATATTCTCAAAGGAACAAAACGTGTTTAACTAACAACGAATTCTATGCATCATAATTAAGTGTAATTTTTTTTTGCCCATCTTTGACTTTAAAATCTTTAAGCAGCATCTGTTATATCATAAAAAACTACTATTGTCAGTATTGTGACAAACATTAATTTAATGAGATTTTGACATTTACTGATATTTTATTTATTTCATATTTTTCAAAAGAAATTAATAAAACTACAATAAAAACTCGATTGTGAATTAGTGACCGAACAGCAAATGAAATCATGAAGTTACATGACAACAGATTTAATAACAAATCTGATATAAAGGGCGTTCAGATGTTTGGGCTTTTCCGGTCCCTAAGGAAAGGATTATTTAGCGTGTCAAACAATCTTTTGACACAAGATACAATCTTAATATTAACCGAATATTTCCTAAAGGGATAACAAAATACTATTCTATTATTAAAATCGAGTGTGAGCTAAACACATTTTTTTCTAACATATGATTTACATTCATTACCTATATTATTATATTCTTTGGCAAGACGATTACTCCCTGTATGTTATGTTCAAAGTCGTTGTACTTTGTCGTGGGTGCATTTAGAAACAGTCAAATGAAAAGTTTGGCTACGTCATGAATGAGCCGGCTCGTCCCGAGTGGCACCTCGGCCTTACAGAATAGTAACAATACTTGCGTTGTGTCGCGCCCTTAGAGTCAGGTTACTGGAAGTCCAATTTTTTTTTCCCCTGAATCTCTAATTCTAAAATTCCTGACAACCTACAAAAGGCTGGCGACACCCCTATAAGTGATATCTTGTCTTTAAGTGTTGCATGTTTCTATGGGCGCTGATAGCTTATCATCGGGTGATCTGTCTACTGATGAAAGGCTTATTTTTAGTATTTTTCTAAGTCAGGAGACATCAGTGTTAAATACACCTAGCAACATATAGACAAACAAAATGTAACCGTTTCTCTTTTATAAAATTTTATAATAAATATTTGTACAATACACAATAACTTTATCTTCGATCAAACTACTGAAAGCGGCAACAAAGTACAATTCGAAAACAAAGCCATGTTTCATGTCGTACGGTACAAAATAGGAACAGTAAGCCAACGGGACACGGCCGGTGTCGCGGACAAAAGCTAGTTTTTGATAAATGTTACGTCCTACAGAATTCAATCTTTCATATACGAATGAGTACGATCAAAGGTTCAGAGGTGAAAGATGCTTTTATGAAAATGACAGTTCTTTTGAATTTTTTGTTCCACGTCCGTGTTCGAAGCTACGTTACTGCTCGTTGCCATATCTAGTGTTTGTATGGGGGGTGAGCGCGTATATTTGTCGATAGTACTTTTTGTTTTATTTTTAGCTAGCAATACCTGCAGGTTCGGTTATGCAATAAAAGAGATTAGGATTATTAAATTGGGACATTTAATTCGTATTGTTTTTTGTTTTTGTTTTATATTATGCTCATTGATTTTATCAATTCTTATTAAACAGATATATCAATGTCGAAAAAAATCCTTACTAAAATATTTTTCCCGGATTCTTTGTGGCGTCAAATTATTTTTCAGTTACTTACTTTAAACGTTTCCTGCCTTTGATTTTGTAATATTTAACAACATTGTTTAAATTCAATAAAATCCTTATAAGTTTTGATACAAACCTTATGTTTATTTTTTGAGTTAAAATATATTAAATAATCATATTAACGATGTACGAGTATTTGAGTATCAACTTCAAAAGGTCCTGCTTCCATTCGCACCCTGTTCTCTGTCACGGTCTAATTACATCACTAACCTCAAAACCGCAAGAGGTAATTAGGGTCAATAGCAAGGCAGTAATTAATTAGCTATCTATGACAAAAGACAACAATAATTATAATTATTGTTGTATTATGGTCAAGTGCTGTTCTAAGACAAGTGATCTCCTCTTCTCAATTTGATTTTTTCGAACACATGTGTAAGGTAAATAACTGCCAGCTACTCCCGCGCGGTTTCAACAGCTGCTCAGTCCTATTGTATCGTAGCTTGATGTTTTATAGCATACCTCAATATATGAAGTATCCATCACAAAAATATTTGTTTATGCGAACTCAGTAGTTCCGAAGATTTGCGCGTTTAAACAGAAACAAACCCACAGTTTATAATATTAGTATAACATAAATGGAAAATTAATATTTTTATGATAGGTAAAACATACGAACCTGCTATAAATCCAATGTAGTAAAACATGTAATTATTTATTTGTCACCCTTTCTCTTCTCTCGGGTATCGCAAGGAAAGATTCGTGAACGTGTATTTAACAAGCTTCCATCCGCGTTTACGCATGTGTATGTAACATAACACTTGTAACTATATATCAGTGAAAATTTGGAAATCCGACTAGCAATTTCAAAGATTATCCTCTACAGACAAACTTACAAATTTTACCTCTTTATAATATTAGTATTAGATGAACGTCTCTTTATGCCTAGCCCTTTGAGAACTAAAGTCACGACGTTTTGTAATATTCTTTAGCCATGTGATCTTTGTTTATATATTTTTTGCCTTTCCAAATAAGCTAGAGTTACCGTTTTCAGTGTAAGCTTTAACAAGTACCGTAATTGAACCCTTCATGCCTCGTTGGCTAAATGGTTCTGTACACGACTACAACTACTTCACCGATTACATTACTTTACTTTAATTTTACTAAACATAACTTTTTTAGGTACGACATGTTTCAAAAAAGGTTGAGTTCTCAATTCAACTGTACTTACTATATTTTTTACAGTAAATTTAAGATTTTGTGTTTCAAAAATAAAACGTTGCTCAATGCCTGGATGTTCTCCTGTATCATGGGTGCGTTTACAAATACAATATTTCAAAGCATTGAATTTTTATTTACATTGGGTTTTTTTTTAGAAATTTGCAGTAAGAAGATGGTGTCCAGGACTGTGTTCAATGTAAGGTAATCTGATTATTCTCTGTTACATGAGGATTATAACACAACTGGTGAAACCGATGTTAGGCAAAAGGCGGCGTCATCTGGAGCACCAGAGGAATTCCAAGTGCGTAAAGACATTGCCGAACTTTAAGGGGTTAGATGCTAGAGGTTTAAGGATTGAGGGATTTGGGGATTGAGGTTTTGACCTTTCTCAGACTGCGAAAAACAACGCAAGCGGTGTCACATGAGGTGTTATGTGGCGCCTACCATATTATCATTTCGGTTAAAATGACCTGCATAAAAGTTAAAATAGAGGAGCCTGTCGTTTGATTCATAACCATCAATTAAGCTAGACAAAGCAACATTCTGTAAACCTCTTTACCCACCTTTACGTTATGTACCTTTGTCAACAAGGACAAACTCGTGTAAAGTTCCTATATATTTTCATGAGGGAAACCACGACTGGCGCAAGGCAAATCAACCACGTAAGTTTATTACTTTTTAACCACACTTCCCTTGCGTATTTGTAGTCTTCCATAGCTCTCGTTTCTCATTCGTACATATATTAACAATATGCAGACCGTGAAAATGATTTATATAAAATTTCTGTCTGTGAAAAAGTATTCGTCATCATTAATAACTTTAATTAATTTAATATTTCTCATTACTTTTTATAAAAATGACTTTAGTACAGTCAAAAAAATTAAGGAACTGCCTCCTATTATTATGCTAAATTAAATGCTTTTCTTATTTATTTTAATAAACCTATCGCGTCTTTATTCTAAAATAAGTTTTTACTTTATTTCCTGAACGCCAAATAGTAGTAGTTTTATAGAGGAAAAATATTAAATGACATCCACCAACCTAGGCGAGTCGAGTAGAAGTGGCAGACTCTTATAACTAAAAACCACTCTGTACTTTCTCCTGGTCCAGCCCAGGGTACATTACTGAACTTACACCCGCAACTACAGCTAGACATCGGTCTTTGCAAGCCCATCTTCGGTCTGATGGCACTTATTGAGCACGTGTTTTAAGCTTGGGTCTGGTTCTGGAAGACGTCGGTGGGAGGCCAGCAAGACCCGCGCTTACGGTGACCAACCAAATTCGTTAGTCAACTATTTATGTACAACACACTTTATTTTAGTACTACTTGAATTAACCTTAATAATTATGAAAAAATAAAATATAAAACCGATTCCTAACGAATTTCTCAATAAATAAACAGTTAATTAGCACACCAATTAAAAGCAAACAATGACTCGGTAACTGGTAAGTTAAATAGCACCTCCATATTCTGTGAACCGACACTCGATGCAATGTGAGATATAGGGCTGTCCGCAAACAGTAATTTATCCAACGACGTTCCGACGAAACAGTTTCAAGTTAATGTGCTAAACATTAGTTAGGACCACGGTTGCTCCAACTGCACGAAGAATGCGCTTGCAGTTGGCCGCAGGTCGTTATACCATACGTCAAAGTCTCTGAGTAAAAATAGTGGAGCTACTATTGTACGAATAGGTACTATCAACAAAGTGACTTTGTCTACAATATAAATGAACATTTTAAAGTTTGCAACAAAAATCAACTTTTATTTTTCGAGACTTTGTGGAACACACAAAGAGTTGTATATTGAGGGAATTAAACTTAGTCGACAAGCCACTAAAACAACAATACAATCTTTTTCTATACACAATATGACCTTTTTAAATAGCACTGTCTTAATAGACTGTACGGATTCTATTTTCTCAACATTGCGATTCATTGAAATGTCATCAATTACGTCACCGAATTTCCACTCTCATACGAAGTCCCATCTCAGACATAAGAGTGTATCTCAAGTAGACTGGAATTGAATCACTTAAAGCCTCCTCCGAGCTCGCTTTTTTGAATTTTATGCCAAGGTTACCTAAATTTGTTTAATTTCCAAAGGATTTTTCTACTCCAATTTTATTTGGGATTGCTTTTTGGAACTAAAATGGGTGATTCGATCGGAGTGAAGAATATAACAGTTCTGGCTTTCGATTTGTACGACCAAATTGACATTGATACTTTGATTAGAATGAATCGAGTAATTTTTGTGTCATTCGTTTTTTATTTATTTATTTTCTTTGACTAATGCTTGTCATTATAGATACCATCCAATTCGACAGTGTACAAAATATGTAAATAAGCACTTTTAAATACGTATTTTAAAGTCAAACAAGAGAGCAGGAAGTGAGTAATGCAATGAGTAATTGTTTTTATTGCATTTGCAAATGTACCTATACTATTTGTAAACTTTATTGTATAAACCTTTTTTTATTCAAAGCCATTAGTATCCTTTTTGCAAAAACCTCTATGGATACGAATTAAACTTATGCAGATAGAATAAAAAAAAAATATGGGCTTTTGTCATGACCATCTCATGTCAATATTGACAATCAGATATTTTTAACGTTGATTTTAACTATTATTTTTAATTAAAATGAATGAAAAAGCCATAACAGAAAAGGAATTGTTGACAGCAATTAAAGATCTTTTGAAGAAGAATGGTTATTTAAATAAAATAAATGCTGAGGTATGTGTATGTTATTGTATTTATATATATTTAATGCGTTCCCTATATTTATGGAAAATTTTAACAGGTTCAAACCTTTTATAAACGGTCGTACTCGTTTTTATAAAGCACGTGACTGTTACTCCTCTGGTGTTGTTATTAAAAACAGTTTTACCATAACCTCCACAAATGAGAAGTAATCACAATTTTAAAGCAGATTTTTTTTTCAATGCTCCTTTAAATGCTGTGATATAAGACTTGTATGCCCTTATACACCCCAAAAAGCTTGCATTCGCAACTCTACGGATTGCTTACCATCAAGTTATCCTGCTCATCGAGCGGAGTGTCACATAAAAAATCAATAAACTTTATTTACCTAAACATCAGCGATTTTATATATAAAAAAAAATCCGTTTCACATTTCCACGCGGTTAACACTAAAAGAAAAACAGCGTTTACGAAAAAACCTTCTCTCGATTTTTCGATCGGACAACTATTTGTAACCAACAACCGTGGTTGCTATATAATGCGGTTTGCATAATATTACGGTTCATTTAAGTGCTGTGCTGAATTAAAAGCCAAGGTTCATATAAACATTAATGGCTGATCATTTTTATTTAATTTGTTCACTGATCCGGAATACAATTGCGTGTTTTACGAGGTTTTTTGGAATTAATTCTCAGTTTACTCGATGGATGCTATTTAATGTTGGTTGTGGCGCTAGTGTCGATTATTGTCTTTAGTCTTCAGAACAATAAATCATTTTTGATGTTATTATATTATCCAGTGTTATTTGGACTATGATTTCAAAACTGTGTTGTTAATTGACAACGTTCGTGGTATTTTCCTGAAAAATTGCCATATTTTTTTTCAATGTTTCTTACTTGAGGTAACTGAGAAAGTCTGTACTAGTTACAAGTTGTAACAGGGCTCTTGTTCATGAGTAGTGTTCGTGGTGACGGCATTTGGGACTTGAAACAAATAGAGATTTTCTCAATTACTTCACGTGATTAAGCCATTATTTTTAATATATTTAGTATGTTTTACGATATATATATGATGAATGTTATAAGATGAAAAAAAATTGTATACGTCCTAATCATGAACTTTTATTATTTCACTTTTAAAATAATAAAAACATAATCTCAAAATATAATTCTATAGAGGATTTAGAAACGTAGCTGTATATTTCTAAAATGCTTTCTATTTTCAAACTTTTTACAAATATTTGAGATCCACTATTGTTTAGCAGAATGGTATGTATGTATTTGAACACTACACGTCACACATGTTTGTCGAACGATACAAAAGAGTTTCAAGCTCGAATGAATAATAAAAAAATCCTTTTGTTCAATATAAAGTGAGAATACATATCTAAATAAAACTTAAGGCTTAATTGTATAAAGGGGTGAGCCTACTATTGCTATTAGTGGTAAACTTACAATGGATGAAATATTCATCCAAATCGGCAATCGAAACTAAGGTCCTAGAATAACAGCTGCTTTTGGGACTACTTCTACGTGGAAGTCGCATAATTAAAACTATTAGTTTTGTATGCAACATTTTCTTTTTCTTTTTCATTTTTATTTATACAAAATATCAAATTACACACATAATTTACTATATTAGATCAAGATATTATGTAGATTTATTTATTATTTTTATAGCTTATTAAATATTAAGTTTATTAACTAAAATTCGCGGGTTACTCACGTGTAAATGTTGAGAAAAGCTCTACTAGTTTCGAACCACAGAGGGGTTCTTCCTCATGAGCAGCGTGCGCGGACGCGGCGACGTCAACATTTACACGTGAGTAACCCGCGAATTTTAGTTAATTTAGTATGTCTCACGATAGTTATTATAAAAATATTAAGTTTGTTTGTAATTTTAGTTCTATGTTTAAATTTTCGTTCTCTAGGTTGTCCTTTTTGTTATCTTTTTTACATTCTGTATCTTGGTCGCAGGATTGCCAAAAAGGAAGACAATGCACCTATGTTTTTTTGTCTTTAATTAAATTTTCCTTTATGCCATATATCATATGTTGTACATAAAAAATCCTAACGAATCCTAAGTATAATATTATAAATGCAAAAGTAACTCTGTCTGTCTGTCTTTTCTTCACGCCTAAACTACTGAACCTATTTGTGTGAAATTTGCTACAGACATAGTTTGGAACTCGAGAAAGGACGAGATAGTTTTTACACCAAAAATCTCAGACTCTATTCTACGCGAACAAAGTCGTGGGCACAAGCTAGTATATTATAAATATAAGAGTGCCCCAAAAAGTTCAAATCTAAGCATATGAAAAACATAAAAAGGCAATCAGGAAACGTATAACTAATGATTGCTGGTCAAAAACCAATTAGTTAAATAAACATGAATCAATGTTTCGACTTATCCTGGTACATTCTCGAAACTTAATCACTCAAGTGTGGCCGGTTGACCTAAATTGAAGCAATCAATTACCTAAAGTCATCCTTACATTGAGTTAACGATTCACAACATCACTGTTTATTGATGTGATTCCAATCCGACGTTGGATTTTAGATTATATAAACATACATATTTATATTCCTAAGTATGTATGGTATGTGTTTAATTTAAAAATACGGATGATGGCAATTTATGTTAATGCCCGTATTTTAGATCAATTTAAAACATTATAGTTTTTTTTTGAGGAGCATCAAAAACTAACAGCAAAATACTTTTGACCTTTTTTATTAATTGGAAATATTTGTGACGTTACGATTTTGTACATTTTTTTTATACTCTATGGTTGAGTAACGATCTCTCATTCATTCATTTAAAGCTTTATCTATGCTCTCTATGCTACTCTTTATTTTATTTTCAATGAAAAATTACGTATATTCCTATTTTTTTGTATTGTCTTAACAACGGGCTATAAAGATATTTATTTTTTTATTCTGTCATCGTCCGTAACAGATCATGTTTTATTGTATTTTACACTATTGATTACGATTGATCGCTTCACCATATGTATTAGACAAAATACATTAGACAGTAGTTATACTATTGTATATATAACTGTGTTTTTTTTTCTTTCATAATTAAATATTTTCACAAACTTGATACTTAATAATTTCTTTGACTTTGCCATCGATGCTCAAAAATGACGTAATATTGGCAAAAGATATTATTTATCTCTGAAATCTCATTTACAAAGGTTCGGGCTCAAGTAACAGAACTCCTACAGCGTCAGCAGACGGCTGGTGCTGAGACAACACCCCCAACTCCTTCAGAGGAAGTGCTTCTAGTCAACGAGCTGGTGAGAGAGTATTTGGAATGGAACGGTTACTTGTATACCGCATCTGTACTGGTTTCTGAAGCTGCTATGCCAAAGGATAAGAAGTCTAGGTTAGTAAAAATACCTTTCATAACATATGCTCTATTCACAAGTTGAAAGGAGCACGCAAAAAGTTGTGTTAAAAAATATGGCATTTTTGGTGAGGACAAGGGAAAATATCTTCTGAAAAATACTGCTCTCGGCAAGGGTGAATCGATAAGGAAATGACCCTTATTGACTAAAAATCATCCCGTTCCTTCTCCCCCAGGCTAGCTCCACAGTACCTTATAGTGCTCAATCCGCAACCTCGGCTGAATAACGGCCTTATTGTACCCCATCTGTGTGTCACATGATTTCCAGTTTCCATTGAAATTCAGTTCACCTTTCACAGGTTATTTTATCAATCTGCTCCTCGTAGCGATTAGGGTCTAAATTTTGAAAATATGTTGGTCTTGATTGATTTGACCACTATCTGTGTTATTAGATTAGTAACTATTTATAGTAAAAACAGTCTTATATGCTTTATCCAATCTGGCCATTTTAGGACAACTGTAAATTTCACTAAGTCCTTTTTATTTCAGGACAGAGCTATGTACAGAGGTGGGAGTAAGGGATGATGAGAAGTCGTCAGCTTTACCTCTACTATCTAACATAGTAGCAGCGTACACGGAGAGAATTAAAAGGAAGATTAATAAGATAAAAAGAGACGCGTGTTGATTTAATAAATAAATGTTTGAGGTAATTATTCCCCTTTTTATTTACCGTAGATATGACCTGATTCTGATAGTACAAAATATTGTTATTTCAAAAATATGTAATTACTAATGTGCTTCGTGGTTTTACCCACGTAATTTATAAACTATGTTCACCAGGGATAAGGCAGTTTCCTAACAGTGGTAGAACTTTTCAAATCCGTCTAGTAATTTCAGATCATAAATTCAGACAAACAATCAATAAAATATTTCCTCTTTATAACATTATAGTATAAACAGTTTGCATTTTTGTACAAACAAAATATAAATTTTCTATACACAAGGATATAAAAATGTCTACATAAAATAAATAATAATGTGAAAATATCGTTTAATAGATTTTTTTGCAATTTACTCATTACCTACGCCATTAAACCCAATATGTATTAACGCCTTGATATAAAACAAAACATAAATCAGTTGAACATAGGGAAGCAAACAATGTTTTAAATAACTGAGGTTCAAAACATGCAACTAAGATGAAGGTAGTTTTAAACTGAAGTTAGACATGACCTGGTAACAAGCACAAGCTAACTTTTTATGCTAGTCGACTGCAAGAAATCTCAGAATCTTTATTACGTGAAGAAAAGTAAAGAGAACTAAGAAATATGTGCTCAACTTTGTTTTTTTACTGTGTAAGTTCTGTAACTAATAAATGCGATAGTTTCCTACGACACATATTCAATACTTTTCAAAAATGTGTAAAACGAAATTTTACATATAATACGTTGGCACACGAATAAACTGATAGTAAGCGATTTGCGACGCCCATAGACACCCGAAACACCGGGTTACGAGTGCGTTGCTGACCTTTTGGGGATCAAGGTTTCGAAGATTTTAAGGATTAGGGGAACGCAAGAAGGATTGGACAGTTTTTTGTATGAAACAGCACGCTGGAAGTTATGACTTTTACGTCAAATAGCACATTTATTTCTTTTTAATTTATCTAGAAATAAAAATCTTAAGTGTATCGTAAAAGACAAATGTGTGATCATTGTCACAAATGTATGATCATTTTAAATTATTTTTATGGTTTTATAAGTATATATGTATATATAATCATTTACTAGCATAAATAAACTTATTTGGTAGTCTCCTAACATTACCTAAGGATTTTTTGTTTAGAATTAATCTTCAAATGACTTCTCTCGCCCAAGGTGTGGGAGGAAGTGTCAGACTCTTACTGACTAAAATTTCCCCGTTCCTTCTCCCGCTCTAAGCCGATGCCGAAGCACTGCGGCCTTACGCTTACCTTGCAACCTTAAGGGCGATGTTTGTATTATCGTATTATTTATTCACCTGAATTATAGTGCAAGGTATGTTAAGGTATCAATTCGATTGACGATACAAACTATTTAACTATTACTAAATAAAAATCTACATAAATGGCCCAACGTTAAGGCACCCTTCAGTGCGCAGAAGAAACCTGGGAAGAACTAATACCTACTACCTTTCTAATTTATATGAATACTAGCTTTTGCCCGCGACTTTGTTCGCGTGGAATAGTGTCTTCCTGCAGATATTTGGTTTAAAAACTATCCTATGTCCTTTCTCGAGTTCCAAACTGTACCAAACTTCACACAAATAGATTCAGTCGTTTAGGCGAGAAGAAAAGACAGATAGACAGACAGAGTTACTTTCGCATTTATAATATTAGTTTGGATTTGGATTATTCCTTAGTTTATTGAGACACCATTAACTTACCGTGGTTGTAAAAATCGAGGAAAAATTTGAACTTATCTATATGTCATTTCTTATTATAAGTAACAGTTTTAAAGGTGATTAATGCTCATAGCTTCGCAGCGTGAAAAGATGCTTAACAGTGGGCGCTTTAAGTCTCGAAGTAATGAATGAAATACAACGAAAATGCTTATAATATTTCAAACAGAGGTTTTAATGTTGTGACTGGTTCCTCAATCAAACCTATCACTACAACGTAATTTTTATGAACATTACCAAATATATAATTATACTAATATAACCTTGATTTGAAAATGTTAAAGTGTGCATTTTTCACTGATAATTTGTTGCAAATCTACAAGTGAAATGTTATGCTACATCATGCTATACCGTTGTTATTCATTTTGCTAAGTCACCTAACTCATCTTACAGTTTGTCCTCGAATTTCAGTTCAAAAAGATTCACAATACACTATATTTAGTTCCAAACAAGAAAGCGACTATAATTACATACGTAGCAATTTCTCTTCCATCCTTCTTTAATTAAATCTAAAAACGTCAGGCTTTTGTCCCGCTAAAGCGTTTGTTTCGCCTCTGATCTGTGGGTGTTAAATAAATTTATTCGAGTCTTTTAAACTCCCGTGGGTGTAGACATGGATTGAGCTATTTCCAGTTTATTTTTGCCCTGAATAAACAGGATTTACCATTTAAGAATACTTAATGCGATGCTATCTTGTTGCCTAAGGTTTATCGTGTCCTTGAAATGAGATGTAAAATTAATTTGCTTTCTGGAATATATTGAAATAGAACATTACTGTAAGATATTTTCTATAATAGTTATTTTCAATAATTTGTTTATAAAATTGAGTATTTATTTAATTTAATTTTGTCTTCATTTAAATCTTAACCGTTGCTTTATCTAAACAAGCCTAGTTTCGCTGATTTTCCACTGAACCCTAAGGTTGACTGAAGAAGACTTGAATGAAGAATGCCATATGGCATTAAGTCCGCCTTATGTACCTTTGTCTATCACGTGTGCATTAAATTATAAATAAATATAGTAGTTCAACTTTTAAGCTACATATAGGCGGCGGATTGGTTAACATCGTCAGGTGATTAGTCTGAATTTTTGCCGAACTACTCAATCTTTTTCTTTTAATTCGACCATCGACGCGGTTATATTATCTTTCCCAAAAACTTTCCTCAACAAATATTTTTTTTCTCTATAACAATCAACTAGTGAGCCAGTCAATTAGATAAGCACTCAGACTGAGCTAATTATGTCGCGTCTGATTGAACATGTACCACAATTGCTGTAATTACTATTCCAGTGCTCTGTGGTTATGGCCTAAGCTGAGGTAATCCAATGAAGGTGTACGCACGCCAGCCAGTACCCAGACACAATTAACCGGATTCGCTTTGTTTCGGCCCAACACCGGACAAGGTGCCTCAGGATCCGGGTATCGTTATCTAACTTCGTTAAAACGATATTAGGGGCTTATTGGCGGTATATGGAGGTAGTGCTTTCTGTCGGCACTGATTACCTTGAAGCTTAGATGGATTTGTAAATTCTGCTCAGTTGTTAAGAGATTTTTGTGAAAGTGATGGGTTTGATCGCCTCTGGTTTTCTTATGATATTATAAAATTGCGGCCAACACAGCACAGTATAATACATACACTATGTTTCAGGCTAGGCAGGCAGGTGAAACCCCTTTCTCCCGTACCCAAATTCATAAATCTCGAAATCCCAAAATGCACCTCGGAATCGTCGCAGATATCCTTGAGCAGTGACGATTGCTTACCATCAGTTTTTTGTGTACTCCGGCTACAGTACGTATATCATGTCTATGGTTCTCCCACACTTTCATAAATTAAAGTGACATATATTTGCAAATTGAACCTTAATTAACACTAAATTCAGTCTATACTAACATTACATCCCAAGCTTCAAACGTCAATTTCCAATATCAATCTGGAGCCATCACGTGTGTGCTCATCCGTAGGCCGCATTCCCGTGCCCGCACAGGGCGGTAACCCCCAATGAATATAGTTTGTGAAGCTATGCGTAAAGTCCCCATAACTAGGGTGCGCTTATATTTGCACTGTTATACCATGCGAGAAATGTACCGGCCATTGAGACCGTATGTCCGATGTCGATAATGTCAACGAGACTGTATTTAATGACAGTTTTGGAAATCAATGTATGTGTACTTATAATCTTTCATCATTACATTAGTGTCTAAGTATTTGGAGGATATTATTTGATGCCTCGTTTAGTTGGAGAGATATTCTTTGTTGTTTTCGACTGGAGTCGCAGCACAGCCTTACAAAGAACCATGGCGAAACACCAGTTGCGTTGTATTTCGCAGTGAAAGTTAGATTTTCACGGCCTTTTGAAATTTCAACAACCCTTAAAATTGCAATAAGTCTTTAGCAAAGCAAAGAATAATAATATAGACAGACCTCAGACAGACTCAAGAGTACTCATATTTTGCTAATAGACAGTGATTGTTCATAGAAATACTTCATCAGTGCTTATATCTGAGTAGAAAATTTATTATTGCCAATATTATTAGTGCAGTTAAAATTATGTCCCACTAAGTAAGTGCCTTTGAAAACTAACGATAGGCACCCTAAAAACACATGACAATCCATATAACTACATCATCAATCAAACTGAACAAAACCTTGCTCCCTTCTAAATATCTTATTAACTCATTACTTTACCGTCGTACCATCTGCACTACCCCATAAATTAGACTCAATTAAAGTGCGCCATACGCAACCGCTCCCAAGTAATTGATTGATAAGCTTCTACCAAATTAATGGTAGGTACCGATAGATTGGAAGGTCACACTCCACACATCGGATTCAATACTAATACACTATAATATATCTTCGTAAATGTATAAGTTTAATGGCGTTTCCATCAGTCTTAAGAAGTGTACCTGCGTGTTTTTGGTTACTATAATGTCTAATGTTTACGAATAGAGGGTGGTTCTGATTGAAGAGCTTTTTGGATGAATTGTTTTTATTAGATTCTATGTACTGTTTTTTATTATTGGTAAAAGAGCTGGTGGATGGTCTGAAGGAAAGCATTAGGAGCTTTTAGGACATAAGGATTATTAGGGATATGAGGTTTGGGGATTTAGAGTTTGAAGGACATAGATTGGGTCTCCGGTAACCTCACAAGACAAAACAACGCAAGCGTTATGTTATTTCACGCTGATATTCTGTGAAAAGTATGTAAAAATTTCAAGTGAACACCAATTGCATTCTGTTTCGCATCGTCGAGCCACCCATGCGTGCCAAAGCATGTCTATATTAGTATATTTTTCTTATTATGTAATATGGCCTGATGGAAAACAAACAGCACAAGCCATGGACACTCGCAATATCAAGTGAGATACAAATTCACCGCTTGTGTTTTCACTGGAGTTTGAGGTTGGGTATTCCGTAACCTCTCTAGTAATTTTGGAACTTAATTTTTAATGTCAGGAAAGACTTCAGAACTGACTGGAAACTAGTGAGTACCTTACTCTCTTTCCATGGAATGTTCTTGAATACGTTGAAACCATGCCTAAAATGTACAAAAGGATTACTTTCTTGCCCTTTGTAGTCATTTTATAGGTTTATTTTAGCCGATACCTGTTCCATTAGATAGGGTATTAGGTTTAATGCTTCATTGTTCCAGCTACAGACAGCGTGTCTAATGAGTATTCGCCAGTCAATAGAATTAGTGTATAATCTAATGAAAAGCTTCATTGACCGAATAAAATCTCTGATGTAGATCCAGATCAATGACAATCACAGTGAACAGGTTCAATTATGTTATTAGACTATCCAACTGTACCAGAGATAATATCGTTATGTACTGTAATGGGTCTTTTTTTGTGAGGGGAAAATCATCAAATGACTTCTCCCTCCCAGGGCCGGGCGGGAGGGAGTGTCAGACTCTTACCGACTAAAAAACCCCCTGTTCCTTCTCCTGCTCTGGGATGAGGTCGCGGTGCCTCATTGCGCTTACCCCGCAACCCCGGCTGAATGTAATAATGGGTCTATGGTAACAATTGTATCCTAACAGATTCTTCAGTTGTATTTCCAATGTAATGAGCCTAAAAGAAATCTGTATATGTGTTTTTCACAGGCGAAAAATTTGTCAACTTTTACGTAATATCTCCATCAATATATCTGGAGGTATTATTTAATAAAGGCTTTGCTTTACAAAAATCAAATTTGTTTTAGTTTAGTTATCTCTACGCTTACCCTTCAGCCTATAAACGCCCACTGTCGGGTAAAGGCCTTAAGGAAGATTGGCGATTTCAAACTTAAATTTAAATATAAATCCTACGATATGTTTCGTTAGTGGTGTCTACATAAACTTTAAAAGTAAATTTGGAAAAAGTCACATTCATACTTACCAGGTAGGTTAGACCTACACTCGCCACGACATTATCACAAGTACAGTACTTATACCCAACTAAAATAGCTTTATTTCGACCTCGGATCACCACAAAAGGTCTACGTATATTATCTCCAGCCGAGGTATTGGCTCTATCCCGGACCAGGCTAAGAAGCGGGATGGTTTCTAGGCAATAACATTATGACACTTTCTCTCACCCCAATCGTACAAGAGAAAGTGATTCGATGATATTCTACAAAAAAACTAAAATATATATCATCAATTTCATAAATTTTTGGAGTAACAATTTGACCACGTCATTAAATCTCAATTTTTAGTACATTTCATCATACTGTATACAAAATTAATGAATCTAAATTGCAACTCTGTGATAAATGATCGGCACCATTAACGTAACAGTACCGGGTTCATGGTGTCGAATAGACGAGTGATTACGTCGCCGTGATTGGCCACCAATTATCTGGACCACCCTTAGACGTGGCTTTTCAAGATGGTTGTCAAGCTAAGAGGTATTGCGTGTAGAAGGCAGTTTTGAATAGATGGTACCGTTTGTATTGGAGACTATACATTTTCAAAGCAATGCGTTGGACATTTTCCTTTATAATGTTCATGCATTTTTAATCTTCAAGAAACGAAACTTATATGTTTTGTCCGCTTTTGTTTCTTCGGTGTTACAACTTAAAATATATCTACATTAATTATTTTTTATGTCTCTTAAAAATATTTCAATTAGGCACTTTTTATATAGAAGCATTCAAGCAATGTTTTTAGAAGTAGCTAGACTTCTAAAACAAATCAACGTAGAAAGAGCTTGGTACACAAAAGTAATGAATATTTGTAAATAATACACACACGGCATTTTTTCGACCGACACCAACTTAAAATTTAAATTACTAACAACTTCAAAAGTTAAAACCTCATTCGCCGCATACCTTAGTATTTACTTTTGTTTCAAGAATCCAAAACATACATATCAATAAGAAATTCTCTCAAGCATAACCCTACAAGAGGCAGAAAGAATCCCTAATTGTTTCCTCAAATCCCTTCAACTTTGTTACATACAAAGGAACTATAAAAGTATAAAGGGAAGAGTCAAGGGACGATTCAACCCCACTTCTAACATCACAGGGTTTAAATGTATGTTAAATTAAACTAGGGAACACGAAAGTACCATCGCTTAAGGAAAATTGAATAGAGTATCCGCCTCCGAATTGAAGGTATGGGATATTCAGAAATCGGTTTCACACGGACCTGTATGATGTTGGTGATTTACAGGAAGATAATAGTGATAGCTTTGTAAATTTTTATACAAATATGGTTAAGTTCTTTCTTGAATATCGATGACCGATAATACCACTTATAGGAGACCATTATTTTGTATTTACAAATTAATGTGATATTTATTTTTGACTGCACTGTTGGCGCGGGGGCTGAGCAACTGATTGCCATGCAACGTGTCGCAGTTTCAAATCCCGCACGGAACAACACTTCGTAATTATGATCATCCAAAAATTGTTGTTCGGGACTGGGTTTGATGTGTATGTGAAATTGCATGTTTGTACCCACGACACAGGAGAAAATAAATAATTTTCTTTTTCTATTTAGCTGTTATCTTGCCCTTACCTACCTGAAAGATGATGGTGAAAATGATTCATTTTAGTTTACAAAATTAACTAACATCCAATAACCACTTAACATTTATATTTTACGTAAGTTAAACTGCCTTTGGTGCTCATCATTGGTTCAAACACTATGTCACAGGCAACGAAGCGCGATGAACATCCCATTGTGGTATTCTCACATCTATTACTTACCTGTAGTAATCAAATAAAGCACAATGGCTCTCTGACTTTCAATGGGTGAGATTTCTCGAGATAAATCCACTACGATCACTAGTATCTCATTGTAGGTGGACGATCGACTGGCCATTTCAAAAATGGCTTCTTAGACCAGTATTAGCTGATTCGGCTCTCGGCTCTGCTCCGTCTCGGCGGAAATTGGCCGAGGCGTTCGGCCTCGTTGCTAT
Source organism: Spodoptera exigua (assembly GCA_902829305.4). Classification (NCBI taxonomy): domain Eukaryota; kingdom Metazoa; phylum Arthropoda; class Insecta; order Lepidoptera; family Noctuidae; genus Spodoptera; species Spodoptera exigua. The sequence continues at coordinate 12,642,699 of LR824610.2, read as the reverse complement.
AATGATCCGTGTTCGAGCTGGTGCAACTAATCAAAGCTAGATTTTGGTATTGATTTCCAGATGTAAGTTCGTAGCTGCTTCAGATGGCTTTAGTATGGTGGATCATTTTGAGATTAATATTCTAGAAACTGGTGTCTGTTTTCATTTTAAAATTACGTTTACTTTCTTAAAGAATACATTTAATTCACATCTACTTTTTTCACTAGTTTATTTAATATATTTATTTATATAGGTACGTTAGATTTTATGCACACCCCATGTGTGCCAGTGCAAGCACAATGACTAACTTAAAAAAAACACAGCGGAAGATTTAACAGGAAGCAAAGGATTAAGTCATCGGTAACTTCACCCACATGGCGAAACTCAACGCTGTAGTTGTTTCACGACGCTTTTCTGTTAGGCCGAGGTCTCGAAGTATCATACTCCGGTCAAACCCCCATACATGCCGATTCCTCTCCCACACTTATAAACATGTAATAGCTTGCCCGCTATAGTGTAACAAGCTAGTCGCAAGTTCGTTTTACATCGCCTCTCGCCCTAGTTATGACCGTGTCGAGTAGCTCACACTAACGTTGCGCCAGCTTCAAGTTTTTGCAACATACAAAAATATTTTTACACCAGTCTAAAACGATTTTTATTAACTAATATATTTAACGTTAAATTTTGTTAAACTTCTTATATTTTATTGTGTAAGCAATCGTGGTTGATTGTCATACAAGCGAAACAGACTCCTACAGATAACATTAATATTCTTTTATATCATATGTGGACACTCACTGATATTTTTTCCTGTGATTATGTCTGTTCATAAACGTACAAGTTCAAATCTTCATAACACCCAGACAATAAACAACAATTGATTAATAATACAAAGAGTAAAAAAAGAAATGCAGCCTATGTAAGTTTTGTATTTTTGGTGATAGATTTTTTTATCACAATTATGATGCTAACAATCAGACTTCATTAGTGTTCAGCGCCCCCATGTACACCTGCGACCCCCGAAGAGAAAGAAAAGGAACAGAACCATTGCCGAGAGTAAAAAAGAGAGACAGTCTAAATGAGAGTCCTAGTGTTTTATTTTTGGTGGTAGTACTTTTATAGCATAAGAGGCTAAGTATCAGACGTGTCACGCGATGGTAAATTTTCAGAGCCCTCCATGGACACCTGAAACACCTGGGGCGTCATAGGATTATTGTCGGGATAAAGTATTCTACACAAGTACCTAATAGCTCAGTCATTTCAAAAGCTTAATCATCGATAGAATCACTATTATAATATTGTTCGCATTTCCAAAAAAACAAAAAAAGGTAGCTAAAACTACTGATCAAATTCTAGTAAATCAAAATAATAAAATTAAATACAAACTAAAATTTTTTAACAATGTCTAGCTGAACACAATAGACATCAGAAACTTTGTCGTTGATATTGAAATTCAGATGAAAATGGGACATTTGGCGCCTTGCAAATAATATTTATGCTGCAAATATTTTGACATAGTAACATTCGTATGGACGTCATTTTATTTCTTGCATTTTATGTTCGGATTTCATTCCGGGCATTTTGCTCTGAGTGTTTGTAGGTCAATTCAAATGTTCGACATAAGACTTGTAGAGATACATACATATGTACGTTTGTGTGGGAATTTAGAATATTTGTCTAAGTTTTCTTTAGTAAAATATTTTGATTTTTCCTATAGCTAGGCAACTACATAGTTGATATGCAACAACTATCAGGTTTTTGTCAGGAGCAAAACAGTTTCTATGTATTTAAAAAAATATATATCATTTTTTATCTTGTCACCACCAGCGCCGCCGTCACGCAGCTCCTAATTTTCCATGTAGATGGTTACACAATAACAAATTTCATTGGACCCCAAGCAAACGCCGGCGTCCGCGCACCATGTTTTCAATCGTGTCTTAAATGGCTAGATTGACTGAAATATTAATCTTTACTATAGACTACTTTTTCGTGATTCAATTAAAAAAAAAAAATTTTACAAAATAAAAAAACCGCCTTCAAAAAAAGTCAAGCAATAAAAGTTCCTACACTAAAAAGTAAAAAATAACAATTTGAATTACTGTAAAAAAACTTAATTTATAGGTAAACTTATTTGACATTAATATTTTGCAAATATTCAAAATTTATTACTTATTTTTGGAGTCGGTGCCAGCATTTTGATGTTGAAACTTAATGTTAGTTAGGTTTTTAATATCCGGTGCCATTTTTCGTACATAATGCTTAAACATTTTCAATGTACTTAAAATGTTTTTGTAAGTACATATTTTTTATTTAAAAAAATGTGCAAATCGGACATTTTTTGTAGAGAAGTCTAATCTGTATTTATGTCTTAATTAATACTAGCTGTGCCCGCGACTTCGTTCGCGTGGTTGTCGAAAACAAAACAACATCGTTTAGATAACAGTAGGCTATACACATATAAACTGAAAGATTGTTTTTTGCTATTTAAGTTCCTGACTGTAGTATATATTTATGTAGTAATATTGGTATAGCTGATTACCTTAATGGTTCCCTATATACTATATTAGCGGCGGAATTACCCGGAGCATATACAAAAAGGTTGTTTGAGTTGCTAACACGTGATAGAGAAACATAGAGTCCGCCGTGTAAAAAACAATCAAAAGTATGGTCATGGAGTAACAGACTTGTTTCTCTCAGCCGTGTACCATTACAAACTTTTGGAGGACTTAAATTTCTGAGTAGAATGATGGGTGGAGTACCAACTTTTAAATAAATTTTGTGTGCTGGAACACCTGGTGTCATTAGAGAGTCTAAAAACTACTCTATAGTGGGTGGCATCTCCTTCTTCCAAAACCGTGTTAATAGATGAATATTCCCTACTTTCTCCAGAAATATGTACCAATATTTGAGAATTGATTGCTGCTGCTTGGTCATTGCGAGGTGCCAAAGTAGCTCGTTGGCATAGCCAAGCAGCGTCATGGTTCGAGATCTCTGATGGATCTCCGTATACAGAAGAAATGAGTTCTTGCTGTGAGGCAACAGAAGAACACAGGCTCTCGACTAACGTTACTTTACCACCTTTTTGAGTCGTGTATGTACCATTACCAATTTGAAGTAGTAAATTTGAGAAGACCTGCGCGTTTGCGTCACCTCCTAAATATGCTCACATATTTAAAGCTCAAATTGGTTGATATGACTACGCCATAAAAAAGAGCTCTTTAAACACGCACCTATTTCATCGGCCCTCATTCCTCTGGGTATTATAGGGAGTGTCTGCCTAAAGTCTCCACAGAATAGCACCATTAAGCCCATCGGTCGGTCATTTTGTCTTATATCTCGCAACGTTCTATCTACAGCTTCCATAACTTTATCACTATTGCGAGAGATGTTGCAAACAGGGTTTTCTGTGCGCTCCAAGTCGATTGGTATTTTAAATGTTTTATTTGCAGTTTTTCCTCCTGGTAATAAAGTGGCTGCAATTCTTGAAGAGGCCACCGCAAGGGCAAATTTGTTTTGGCTCCTTATTTGAGCCAAGATAACTTTGGTGAGGAAAGTTTTGCCTGTTCCACCAGGTGCATCTAAAAACAATATTTCTCCCAAAGAAATTTCTACACTACAGCATACTCTATCAAATATTTGACGCTGTTGTGACGTCATATTTGAACAGGCATTTAGTCCTATTTCTGCTTACTCCTCAGGGTTGTAATTTATTTCCGATGCACACTCCCTATTTATTGGTTCCCCACCAGCTGTCGGCGTTGGCAAGCCGTATTGACTAAGAAGGTTCCCTCCTATACTTATAACTATATCTTGTATAGCTAGCAAAGATTATGGCAGTTTTCCCGTACTTGATCAGAAGTTTCTCACTATTTTCCTGTCTGAAAAAATCTTCGGTAAACGCGTCTTTATATTTTTGCCACAACTGCCCAGCGTCCGATAGGCCACAAAATGTCAATAAAACAAACAAATGACGAAGACGATGTGGACTATCGCTGACGTATGCTTCGACTAAAGCATCATCCCAATGCTGATCGCCATCTAATAAAGGCGGTGCGTGGCAAGCAGCCTGAAATGAGGGATATTCTGTATCGTCCACTTTGCGGAGATCAGTAAAAGAAGTAGGCCCTCGCACTATGTGAAGAAGAAGGCGTAAATAATAACACTCTGCATTATTTGGGTGCACCGTGTATACTCTTCCAATCAAGTGTTCTTTAAAAATGCCGGGCTCACCTTCTACAGCAGTTCCACGTCTCCTGCGTTTAAAAACACCTTGCTGCTTGTTGTAAGTATAATAATGTGGCACTTCATTGTACAACAGAGACTTGGCGAAATTGTCTCTTTCGCAAAGGCGAAAAAATGCGAGAAAGGTGGTTTGTCTCGGGTTTTGTCATGTCAAATCGGATCTGCGCTATGGTCTGGAAATTTTGCACTTATGGCATTATCTATAGCGTCGGGACGATTTTTTTCTTCCAGCCACAAAAGAATGTGCGCATCGGGTAAACCACGCTTTTGCCACTCGACGCTGTACATAAAACACAGAGTTGAACCGAAAAATTTCTCCTTTGTAAGTAGATTAATCAAAACTTTGAGTTTTAAATGCAAAATCCTTTCGATAATGTCATAATTAATCTTATACAGAAAATGACGTATTTGCACAACGCCATCTATCGAATAAAGATATCAACTATCAACATTAGTTCTGTTTTTTGTCTTATGGTGTCGTTGCAAGTACTATACGGAAATGCGTGTTGTTTTACTTCTTGAACTCACTAAATTAATCATATCTTCTGATAGAGTGAACCGATTTCGATGAAACAAAAACTAAGTTGTACCTTAAGTTGTGTAGAATTTTTGAATATAAGCATTGTCTGCATTGAATTCGTAGATTTTACGTGATGCGCGCACAAACAAACATATAAACAGACAAACAGACAAACAGACAAAAATGACAAAAATTACGAAAATGGGTTCGGTTAGTTATCCTTTAACACGCTGGCTATTTTTTTTGTAAATTTTTTCAATGTACAAAAATTACTTTTCTACAGATTTATTATATGTATAGATACCTATATTTGAGTATGCAAATAGGTATTAAGTAGTTTTATAATTAAGTAAGAGGTAGTTTTTCAAGGGATTGTTGCCCATTTGTATTTGCTTGCATGGGCTGGCACCGACTCCAAAAATAAGTAATAAATTTTGAATATTTGCAAAATATTAATGTCAAATAAGTTTACCTATAAATTAAGTTTTTTTACAGTAATTCAAATTGTTATTTTTTACTTTTTAGTGTAGGAACTTTTATTGCTTGACTTTTTTTGAAGGCGGTTTTTTTATTTTGTAAAATTTTTTTTTATTTGTAGCCGTTTAGTGTTTTTTTTTTTTATTATAATGTGTTATGGCAAAGAAGTCAATATCGTTCCTACATTTCTTTTGAAAAAGTTACCAATGTCATACTTATACGTAGAAATACATATCATAGTACATTGTTACTGTGTAATCGTTTTGATCTCGAGGAGAGATGATATGATGCATGAGATACTTATGACTTATAGTTACTTGCTCCTCTACGACGCACTCGCCATACGCCAATGTTGCATGTACCAAGGCATGCCACTAATTATGCTAGTAATTGTGTACTTACTCGCATTGCGCGAACCTACAACAGAAACTTCTCTCAGGTTGATATGTTTAACTGCACAAAACCTAGTTTTAAAGCCCGAGTTAAAAGGCTTATAATTGATATAGACAAGCAGCCGGTAACTTTGTTCCATTCACCATAAAGTATTAACTATGTTAATTCATATTTTAATTAATTTCTTTTTATAACAAGTAGTATATTTAACTTTCAATTCTATGTATAGTAAGACTTTATTTTTTAATATTGTTTAAAGTCCGTTCGCATGGTAAACACAAATTAAGTTAAGCAGGGAAACCTATTATTAGCCTTACTAAACTGTAATATCTTTATTTGTATTATACCACATGTATCGCTGTTGGTTTTCTAAATAAATAAATAAATAAATAGTTAAAATAAAATAATAATCTTATCATAAATTCATATTAGTTCTCGCCAAATAACAAAAAACTAGATATTTTCATCAACAGACAGATAAAGTTCAAAGATACCAAATGCAATCTAATTTAGTATCTATGATTAAATACATTCGTACATAGAAAAAAGACCGATGCAATTATTGTTTTGTATCAATTGTAACCCATTAAATGAAGAATACTATTTTGTTATTACTAAGAACATTCATATATAGACAAGTTGGTAAAAATATAAAAGACCATCGCTATTGTAAATATACATTTATGACTCATTCAATGTATGAACCTTTTTTAAGTAAGTATTATCTACATATGTGCACACAAAAGAAACACAATTATTGTTTTGTACGACGCAATTATTGTTTTGTAACCCATTTAAAACGACTGTTTTGTTAAAAATGCCAATTAATTCTCTTAGCCTATTACCAGGAAAACGATAAGAACACAATGACGCATTTCACCACTAATGTGTAAACGCAGTCCACGTGGACTAATGCAAAATAGCCAATACTAGGCCAAACTCCGCCCCCAAAGGTGTGCGGTCCCGCTCTAGAACCTTTCGGCCCCATCGGCCATCTGTTCTACGAGCAATGTGCCGTGCCCACTGTCACTTAAGTTTGGCATTTCTTCGGGCTATGTCGGTGACGCTGGTTCTTCTGCGGATTTCTTCATTTCTGATTCGAACATGCACGCAAACTATGAGCATAGCCCTTTCCATTGCTCTTGACAGCTCTAATAAGCTTACACAATACTAGGCCCCATGCCAACCTTCCAGCTTCATCATCACATCAGTTCAATAGTACCTTACAGCCAAAGTGCATCTTATAACAATTCTAACAAGCCCAAACACGGCTAGGATATATTAATTAGGTACGCAGTTCCAGTGCCTACCTTCCAGCTCCATAATCATCATTAAATCAGTTCGATGATAACATTTCCAACATAATTATTTAAGATCATTGGTTTACAGTGCATTTTCATAGTTGCTGAACTACCTTGATTGTGATATCTATGCGAGTGTCAAGTTTCATCATCCATTTCTGATCTTCTTCACCAGTTCCACCTCATCAAACATTACTTTTTGACTGTAAATGCTTGAGTGCTCTATGAAAATATTAAAATTACTATATAGTTGCCTATAATATTTGAGGAGTTCCCTCGATTTCTCATGGATCCCATCATCAAAACTTGATTTTGAAAAGAATGGGACCAATCTGGAAGCATATCCTTTCAATCATAAAAAAAATTTTGCAAATCCGTCCATAAACGACGGAGTTCTGAGGTAACAAACATAAAAAAAAAAAATAATAAAAAAAAAAAAAAAATACAATCGAATTGAGAACCTCCTCCTTTTTTTGAAGTCGGTTAAAAAAAACAATATTGCCACGCAATACTTTCCCTGAATTGGTTAAGAATTTGCTTTGTCTTTGCAAATAATACAATTCTATTCTTTCTTTCTATACAATAAAACCGAAATTCGACAACTTAGCGAAAAACCAAACACATTGTTATTCTACTCACACACGTCCAAACGCTACCTACTTCAATTCCGTCCCTCTATTAAGTGACCCATGTTAAGTGTCACTCTCAAAATGACAGCAGTAATGAATAAATATTTAAAATGCTACTTTATACTGAGGGCAATTAAGTCCATTTCTGGCGACTAGATAAGTGTCTTTATATATTGCTATTACGCGAAATCTTTTTTTTTAAACATTGCCCTTCACTGGAGTTTTCTCCTGTGTGCATTTACAAACATACAATTTCACATGCACATGACACCCAGACCCAAAACAGTAATTTTTGAATTAAGCAAAGAGTTCATCTGTTGGGGAATCGTCTCCGCGACACATCCAGTGGCCTAGCCATCGCGCCAACCATGCAGTTATCAGCATCAACCATCTCGTAGCTTTTCGTAGCATAAGCGTAGTAGCAGCGTAGCAGTATAAACGTAGCACATGTTTGTATTTGTATTGGAGTCTCACTTTTAGCCATTTGATGTTATATTGAACAATTAGATTACATAGTGAGTTCGTGACAACCCTATTATCGGGAAATCGTTGACTCTTACCAAATCTTTATTTCCCCTAAACTTGGTAAGTAAACACTAACGTTGTTCGAACGGCTTATACGAGTAATTAATAGCATTTCCTTCGACCACCACGTGTGTTGGGTCGCCAATTCTCTTATTTATCGGGTCTTATTTCCAGCCATTAGGCGGACAGCTTGCTTATTAAGTCTGCTCACGACACAGACAAATGGATTGTATTTAAATCTTGCCTTCTAGTTATTAGTTGGGAATGGGTTTTATTTCTTTGAATTCGACACATGGGATTTTCTTTTATGATAAGATTATATTTTTATTCATATTGGACAAGTTTTGAATAGGAGACTTGAACTTGGACGCATAAGACGTGCTTTTAGCTTTAACCTTTGTATATAATTTTTAAAATGTCTACTTACAAAGGGTACTACATGAAATGTGCAAAAAGTTCTTCATAATATGAAGTTACAGTTAAACAATCATATTACGATTGTTTAAGAAAGACTAACAAAAGTGGCGCCAATTTTCCAGGACAAAAAAGTCAGTTCCCGGGCAAAAGTTCCACGTGTTCGTCAATGAAGTGTCAAGGTTGATTAAAACTAAACTAATTAATAAAGAAAGTTTGTTTAATTCGTCAAAGAAACGACAAAGTTGAAGTCGAAATTTAAAATGAAATTTCTGTTAAAATAGGAAATACAATTTGAAAGGTCAACAGAGTTCAAGATCCATACTAATCTAGACTTTAATACAAACAAGAATGGCATTGGAATATTTTGAATCACTTGGGAAAGTGTTTGGCAATTTAAGTTGTTCTTCCGCATTATTTATTCCCCAACTTACTCAAGTTTGCAAATTGTAATTAAAAGTATGTTACAGTTTATATTTCAATTACAAATAATGTAAATGTTCTTTGGTATTCTTTACGTATCACAATATACTTTCGCAAAACGTCCCTTTGACTTTATGATCCCTTATTTTATTAAAACTATCCGAATTAGATTACGATAGGCAACTAAAAGAGCCATCCAATCGAGTACTAGGAGCCAATCACAAACAAATCGAACAAGCCGATAAACGCTCTCAATAACATGAGCGGACAAAAGTCTTCAATCGATACCGTATAGTTAGCATTCAGATGGCTGATTAAGTAATACGCAACGGATCGTGTATGTGGATAATTAATTACGAGTCCCGGACATTGGGACGAAACACGCAATCCGGACCGGACGGTAACCGCAAATTGCCTAATTTATCGGCCCGGTTGGTCGACGTTTACCGTTTGTTAAACTCTCGAGGATTCTCCGAAAATATTTGCGGGGTCCGTTGCTTCCTGTAGATCTTGTGTCGAAGTTGGTTGATGTTCTATGTTGAACGAGAATTTGCGAGCTACGATAGCGGTGACTTGCTAAGGAGACGATGGATCAATGACTATGTTAACCATTTTATTTGTGCAAAACCTAAATACTACGTTCTAGGATGCATAAGAAGTTTTTAATTATATCTTTGCTTTTTTATCTATTATTTCGTCAAATATACATTAAGGTAGCATCATGTTACAAGTATCTGTTAGACATTAAATAAAACAATTTCAGTAAGTACAATATGTGCTAAAGTATTTTATGTGGAGACTTTAATATAGATATCTTGAACAGGAACAGAATTACATTAGAATTCGAATGCTTTCTCAGGAGCTTCAACCTCAAACTAGTAATAAAACAGCCAACTCGATTTGCCAGTAAGACTTGTTTAGATAATTTTGCACATAATTTTAAACAAAATTGCCAACACGAAGTAAGGGACTTTGGACTATCTGACCACACTGCTCAAATGTTGAAAATAAAAGTTAATAAAACCAGGCAAATTAAAACATGGAGATCATTAAGACTTGATATAACTCGAGAAAATCTAATAAAATTTCGATCACACCTCGAAAGCCTAACTTTCTTTGATGTATATAATACAGAAGATTCTAACAAAGCCTATAATAACTTTTTAGATATATTCTTATTGTTGCACGATCTCTGCCTCCCATCTAAACTAGTGACCATTAAATCAGACAAGAAAGTAAAATGGATTTCCCGTGGGATACGATTATGCAGCAAAAAGCAACGGCAACTATTATGGCAGCAGCGATTAAAACCAACCTGTGAAAACAAAACGAAATTCAATGATTACTCGAGAAGATTTAAGAAAATAATCAAACTCACCCAAAAGTCTCAGAATAATTACCTAATAAATAACTCAAAAAATAAATCCAAAACCGCTTGGCAAATTATCAATAATAACAAAACTGCTAAAGAACCAATTTCTCAAATAAAAATAGATGACAAAATAATGTCCAACCCATTTCTAATAGCCGAATCCTTTAACAACTACTTCATCAATCAGACCTCAGATTTAAATAAAACTAGGCAATGCGACTCGCTTAACTTAGATATAAATCCACATTCAATATTTATGGCTCCAGTGGTCCCTCAAGATATTATTCGCACAATAAAAAGAGAAAAGAAATAAAAAGAGCTTTGGCTTTGATGGCATTTCAACAACAGTTATAAAATTTGTTTCTGACTGTATAGCTGCACCCCTTGCTCATAATATAAATGCAAGCATATATTCCGGTGTGTTTCCAGAAAACCTTAAAACTGTAATAGTTATACCAGTACATAAAAAGAACGATAAAGATGAAATGGTAAACTATAGACCTATTGCCCGTATTTCCATATTTTCAAAGATAATAGAAAAAATTGTATATGAATCGCTCTATAACTTTGTAACAAAACATCATATACTATGTCAAAGTCAAAAATCATTTATTTCAATTAGACCACAGTAGGCACTTTTGAACGTCAAACAAGCAAAAAAGGAAAAAAGTATATAACATGAGCTTTAAAATTAAGCATGTCAGTCTGTCCGTCTGTCCTCTAGTGAAGCTATTTGCTCGTTCCAAAGTGTAGATTCCTATGGAGAAGAACGAGCAAGAAACTCCATGGTTACTCTTTTTCAATCAGTTTTACAATACATTTCTTTGTTACATCATTTAGTTGGTTCTGATATGTGAGAACAATGTAACACTAATGTTCAGGCAAAAGGTACGAAAAAGAAGTGAACCTCAAGGACAACATATTTAGACAGCCTGGAGATGACCAGTCCCAATAGGCGGCGCCCGTTCACGAACATGACACGTACACCAGCAGCGCCCAACTCAACCATATTATAGGGAATTGGGCGATCCAGTGGCCGTGCCACCGCCAATGAGACCTCTAAGTGAGCATGACAGCTCCCAGCCGACACAAGTACCTATATTCTACAAGTCTTACTTAATTATAATAGGTTACAGGGTACTCACATTTACAAAAACTTAGAAGTTCATCAACAATTAACAACATAGTGTACAATTTAATAATTAAAATCAAAAATTCCTCTAAACATCCTGTGGAGTAGGACCAGCTAGCCTCCAAGCATTTTTATCTTGTATATAATCATTTAGTTTGTAGTATGCTAGTTTACATAAATGTTTCTTTATACATAATTTAAATTTGCTTTCATTTAGATTTTGAATTTCAACTGGGATTTTATTATAACATTTAACACAGAAACCCAGGAATGACTTATGCACTTTTGCCAATCTAAATAAAGGCTGACTCAATCTATTCCTATGTCTAGTATGATAATCATGTTTGTCAGATACCATTACAAATAAGTGTAGGTTTTTCCTAACATACATAATGTTTTCATAAATAAATTGACTCGGTACGGTCAGAATGTTGATCTCCTTAAACTTTTCTCTGAGAGATTCGCGACGACCTAAGTTATATATAGCTCTGACGGCACGCTTTTGCAAGATAAAAATAGACTCAACGTCGGATGCCTGTCCCCACAACAGAATTCCATACGACATGATGCTGTGAAAGTAGCTAAAGTACACTAGTCTTGCCGTGCCTACATCGGTTAGCTGTCGGATCTTCCAGACAGCATAAGCTGCAGAGCTCAATCGTCCTGCTAGAGACCTGATGTGGGGCCCCCATTGCAACTTCTCATCTACAGTGATCCCCAGGAAAGTAGTCTCTTTTACAAATTCTAGTTTCTGATCATTTAATAATATATCATCACAAACGTTTCTTTTAACATTTGGTAAAATAAATCTAATGCATTTAGTCTTTTTATCATTTAGTAGTAAGTTGTTTATTGTAAACCAATTTTGAACCTTCATTAAGGCATTATTAACTTCGTCATATTTCTTTGTTCGTCTATTTATTTTAAAAATCAATGAAGTGTCATCAGCGAATAATACCATATGCGGTTCATTTTGAAACAAATGGGGCAGGTCATTCACATAAACTAAAAATAGAAAAGGACCTAATATTGAGCCCTGCGGTACGCCCATAGATACGCTAGCACCCAGTGAGTTAACTTTGTTATATGTAGCGAGCAAAAGGGTTTTCGGAAAAATAAAAATATTAACATGGCCGTCTTTGATTTCCTCTATGAAGTAATGCCGAAAGTTGACTCTAAAATACCAGTATGTGCAATATATGCTGATATGTCGAAAGCTTTTGACTGTGTCGACCACGATATACTTCTAACAAAACTTGATGCGTATGGTATTCGTGGCAATGTCCTTAATCTAATAAGAACATACCTTAAAGGTCGGAAACAATGTACGGAGATATCTAGCATGTGTCTAAAATCCAGAAGAGAACTTAAATCTTTATCGTCTTTCAGAGAAATAAAATATGGTGTTCCGCAAGGTAGTGTCCTCGGACCCTTACTATTCTTACTTTATATTAATGACCTACCACGTAATGTATCTAACCCTATGGTCTTATTTGCAGACGATAGCACCTCGATTGTTTCATGTACCAACAAAGACTTGTATGTTACAGATATCAATAATTCTATTAGTAGTTTAATAAAGTGGCTTGACAATAATAACCTAGTAATTAATCTAGCTAAAACTAAAACTATGCATTTTCACCAAAGAACACATATTATGGACATGGATATCAACTATAATGGCCAAGTAATAGAGAAGGTGGGAAGTGCAAAATTCCTAGGAATTTTAATTGATAGCCAGCTAACTTGGAAACCGCAAGCAGAAGATGTATGTAAGCAATTAAGTACAACCGCGTTTATGTTACATAACCTATCAAAAAAAGTCGATTTGCCAACAGTGTTATTAGCCTATCATGCTCTTGTTGTATCCATTTTAAGATTTGGGATAATATTTTGGGGGAATTGTAGTGAACGGGAAAGCATTTTTAAAGCCCAGAAACGGTGCTTGAGAGCAATGTTTGGCCTTAGAGTAACTGACAGCTGCGTACCTATATTCAAGTCTCATAAATTATTAACTTTTCCATGTCTCTATATACTAGAACTAGCAGTATTTGTAATAACTAACCGATGCTTATTTGTACCAGTAACTGCCAACAGACAACGTAGTACAGCCTTAAGATCACAATATCAGAACCTCTTATCCACTGGTGTATTTAAAACTAGCCTACTAAAAAAAAGTGTGATCTGTATGGCTCCTATTGTTTACAATAAAATTCCTGACCAACTTAAAAACTTACCTATACTAAAATTTAAAAAATGTTTTACAGAATTACTTGTAGATATATGTTATTACTCTGTGCAGGATTTTCTTAATGATAGACTATAAACTTAATAACCTAATTGTAAGCTTTATATTTGCATGCCAACTGGGCCGAATGTACAAGGCTCTGTCATAACATATTGTACCATCCTATTCTTATGTACCTACATTCTAGCAAATAAAGATATATTATTATTATTTGTATGTTCGTTTCCGTTCACGGGATCATAGGATCCCGGACCTTTGGAAGGCATACGAGGGGCCGAAGCCAACTCGCAGAGGCCCTTTGAACAGTTTTAATCTAAATGTGATGGGACATCAGCCGGCAATTATCCCTGTTTGCACTTTGAAAGTGCACCCAAGGATAATCCCCGGTTGATGCAGGACTATTGCGAATTGTGGTAATAAACGAAAGGGTTATGGGTATGGGTTGCTATGGACTGGTGGATATGATAACTATGGAAATACTATGGCCCCTGCCCCTGACCAATATTGATACATACGGATAAACAGGCAGGGGGTGACTGGCAAACTCAATTAATGGGCCCCCGGAAACGGCCGCTAGCATGTAGCGACACGGGGGCAACATACGTTGAGCTGCTTGGGGAAGGAGAGGCATCCCACGGCTATCAGAGCAATCCCGGAAGTACGGTCAAGACCCCTACCAGCACCTTACTGAGATACATCCTTCCCCCGAGTCTCCTTCAACTCCTACTCTTGCGAATCTCCACTCAAGCCAGCCAATTAAGGCAAGAATGAGGTAGGAGGGCTTGTTCTTCATCAGTGTTCACTCCAGCTCGTCACGAGGACTAACTGGAGAGTGAAGAACAAGACACCTCCCGGGAGTCAGGTCCGTGGGGTTATTATTGATTAAACTATAATTTATTACTATTTTCTATGTAAATGTTTCGTTTGAACCTCAATAACCATTAACTTATTGTACATGTTGTTGAATACGACATAACATAAAAACAACACAATTATAAAAACAGAGTGTACCATGGACGGTTATATGGCACAAGGCGATCTCTTACAGAGAGCCTCTTACGGAACCGTAAAAAGGAGTCAGAATAGACTATCTAGTATGCAATGTATAGCTTATAAAATACAATATAAAGACTAAATAAAGATTTTATATATATTAATAAATATAATAAATCCAATAAAATGATTACTTCAATTTTATTGCTTATCGCAAGAATTTTGATCTATAGCATAATAGTCATTCTAGCAAGGCAAATCTGCCCATTCCATCAACAAAAAATAAGCCTGATCTTATGTTACATGTAAAAAACATTATTTCCAAGATCTTAATACAAAAATAACGTATTCGATTACCCGTGAAAGCCATTAGTTTCTTTGTCAGTTCTTCATTCGAGGCAATTTGTTTTCTTTTATATTTGTTTGTATCGGATTTCAGACAAGTCAAGCCTAATTTCTTTATAACAAATAATGTAGGCACTATAAATAGTCGTAGCCTTGGTAAAAAAAGTATTTTTCTTTTTTGTGGATAGGGTGGCAAATAGGCTGGCGGTAAGTAATCTGCTCCACCGTATCCGCAACACCAAAGAAGTTACACGTGCATTGCCGGCCTGCAGAGGGTTAGGAGATTTAGCGATTGTAGTTTTATAAGTGGTCTTTATGAGGTATACTTATTCATGGCCAGTTAAGGAATTGTTTCGGGGTGAGTGTATGAAGAAAATCCCTGTTGAGACTTGAAACTAGTACAGCTTTTTCCAGTTAATTAATTAGTAAAACGTATATATAAACCTATCAACAAATGTTAAAGCGATTCTCTTAAGGCTTATGAACGCAATTATAAACTATTTCTACGAGTTATTTTCACATTAAAATAAATTATAAAAAGAACAGAAAATGAATCAAATAGAAAAACGTTTCATTCATTGAATTATATTTCTCGGTAGTATCTTTGAGATTGTTGATTCGAAGAACTATTAAATGCTACATAGTTTCCAATATAATGTTTTATATGTATGTTGCTGAAAATAGAAATTAGTTTAAGCCAGTTCCTGTTCTCGTCTTCCATTATATGCCTTAAACACTTTTTTCTTACTTTTTTTTAAAGAATGTCTTTAAGCTGGGAGTTTCGAGTGCTATCTTCTAGTGTACTGCGGCCCGGCTAAGAGCTACAAATAGAACAGGGTGGTTTTTAGTCAGTAATATTCTGTCTCTAGTCTCACCTAAGGCGGGAGAAGAAGCTTAGTAGTGAAAAACTAATCTCACCTTATTAGCTATAAAACATTATATAAAGATATCAACCTGTGTAAATAAAAATAAATAGCTTTTTTTCTATTTTATTCTTCATTACCGGTTTTGGATAACATTATTATTGGTTTATTAAAAAACAAATTATTAGGCATCCTTTATAATAACATGCAATTAATTTGTAAAATTAAATCAATTTTCCAGTTTCCACCTCAAAGGTGTAAATAATATGGTATAGACTATAGATCGTAGAGAATATCTTTGATTTCTTTGATCCTTAGTAGAAAAGCTACCTACAATTTTAGTGCATAAAATAAATAGAATACAAAACAAATTTACAAAAAGAAACATTTCACAAGTATAAAACTATGAACTGAATCCTATTTTTAGTTGAAAGGCACTTACTACAGAAACGCTCTTGGTTCTCTAGTTACGTGTATCAAAGACTCACAGAGTCAAAGGTTTTCTCGTTCACAAGTTTAGTCTTATCTTAATTTGTAAGGTCTCTTAGCATCATTATTATCTCAAGGAACGACGTAAGAAATTCTCCTCCTAAACGAACGGTCACTTTTGTGCCCTAAGTTTGTAGGATATTTTTAGGACCTCTATCAAGACCTTTGCTAAATGATATAGATAAGAAAATTGTTTCAGGAACCTCCTAAGGTTTGCAATCCTATTTCGGTTCACCCTTTGAAGTTTAGGTATCCATTTTGTTATTGGGCTTTAATTAACTTCAATTGATAATCGAAGATGTTCTTTCAAAATGGTTTATTTTAAAACTTAGAGAAAAGGGAACGCTTTTCTTTTACATTATTTACTTATATTTCTGTTTTATCTAACAAGTTCACGCACCAACCAAATCTATACTTGGAAAAACAATTTGTAGATAGTCCATTCAGTAATCCCGCGTTATAGCAACTAACAACTTATTATACTTACTACTAACAACTTACTTATAACTTAATTTATGAAAAAACACCAGAAGCTACCATTTGTTAGTAACTACATTTTATTAAGAAATTAATATAATCATAGTTAAAAACTAAAACTACTAAAAAGCACGTTTTAACATATTATCGAAAGTACATAAATGTATATATAATTCTAAAGGTTCATTATATACAACAATTTAGTGTGTCCAATTTAGTTTCCATCTAGTAAAAGCGAAAAGCGTGTTAAAAAACTCAATAATACTTTGTCTGAAATGAAGATCAAATCCGATTCCTGGTAATCTTAAATCAAATAAACTAGTCTACGATTACAAATCATAGGTTTACAAGCAGATAGAAACGAGAACTTAGGTATAATGACTTCAGAATCTTATGAATTTCAATATCTCGGAGAACTTGTCACGACTTGTATAAGTATTCAGACGGATGGACGTGTTTCAATAGTTCGCGACGACTGATTGCGATCTTGTCTAGGTGCGCTTTGAATTTATGTAAAGGCAAGTAGTATGAGAACTAAATGTCTCTAATATGAAGGTAAGTAGGTATTGAAGTTATGAATTTTATTCTTAGTATATAAGTCTAAGACAATCAAAAGTCAAAATTAAAATTTGGCCGCACGGTTGGCGTAGTGGCTGCTGTGAAACATGTCGCAGGTTCCCGCACGGAATAACACTTTACGTGGTCTACAAATTGTTGATTCGGGTCTGGGTGATTTGTGTATGTGAATATGTAATAGTATGTTTGCAAACGCACCCATGCCATAGGAGAAAATCCTAGTGTGGTAAAAAACAACGATTATTTCAATTAGACCCTTATAGGCACTTGAGAAAGTCAAACAAAGATTGAAGTTAAAAAGTGTCAGTCTGTCGGTTAGACCTCTTTAGTAAAACTATTTGCTCGTTCCAAAGTGTAGATTCTAATGGAGAAGAACTAGCAACAAACTCCATGGTTACTCTTATAAATCAGTTTCCCATACAGGTACATTATTAAGTTGGTTCGTTCAATAATTTTAATATCACCACGAACCTATAAGTGTCACTGCTTGGTAAAGGCTTCTTCTCACACCGAGAAGCCATGATCATTAGTTATGACTTTTGCTCAAGACTCAGAATTTCATGACGTTTTCCTTTACTATATGTCATTGATGTTGAAATAATATTATAAACTAATACATACATATAATACGGAAAGTCATCCTCATGCATAAAAAGCGGACGTTTTAATCTCCGTCTACCACGTCATAATACGACTGAAGAAATACTGAATAATATTATATTTGAATTCATGGTATCTGAATTTGAAATACAGAAGATTTGACAAAACAAATATTCTATTAATCTCCAATAGACGATCCTTCGTAGAAATCAGGGATATTGTTTTATTGAATTGTCGTTTTCTACAACAAGAAATATCATATTCGATCCGATCATCGTAGGTTAACAACCTGAATCCTCTTTTTATTTTCATAAACAGTCTCTAAATAAAACTGTATTTTTTTGTCAGCAAATTCATTTGTGAACAGTCTATCATAGTACGTTCTATGTAGTTCAAATGTCGAGTACCTACTTATCATTTGACGAACGTTGGACGTTGACCTCTTCTGAAGCAGGTCATATGGACAAAACTTTGAAGTTTATAGATTCTGAATTTAAAACTTAATAAAAGACTGGAATCCAAAATAGTAGACGACTAGATACGGCTCACAATCTAGATAAATAAATAAATTAGGTTTACCTTTTTTTCTATGTATGAGGGTTTGCTGTAATTTCAGTTTATAAGGTTCAGATTTATCAGAGAGCTGGTGCTCCACCACCTGTCGTAGTAGCCCGGAGGTTAAGGAGCCCGGTTCTCATGCATGAGATACCTGGCAAGTACCAATGTGACTTTTTCCGAGTTATATGTACTTTGATTATTTAGGCTCCACTGACAGTGAAGGTAACATCGTGAGGAAACCTGGACTTATAATTTCTAATTATAAGTTTAAAATCGCCAATCTGCATTGAGCAAGCGTTGTAATCAATGCTCTAACCTTCTCCGAATGAGAAGAGGCCTTTGCTCAGCAGTGGGGACTTATAGGCTGATGATGATGATGAGTAGTGCTCAGCACTGCTGGTATAACTTCACTGGCGTCAATAGTAAAGATATAAAAATGTTTGCGACACCACCCGACGCCGTAAAGTGAATGGTTTCTTCTTTGCTTCTTTCTTGAAAGGGCAAGTTATCAATTGACTTCTACCACCCTGAATAATGTAAGAGGGAGTATCAGGTTCAATTAGAACTACCTTGTCTCTTTAACAAAAGCATCAAACTCCAACCAT
This sequence comes from Spodoptera exigua, assembly GCA_902829305.4. Lineage (NCBI taxonomy): Eukaryota > Metazoa > Arthropoda > Insecta > Lepidoptera > Noctuidae > Spodoptera > Spodoptera exigua. The sequence continues at coordinate 12,623,538 of LR824610.2, read as the reverse complement.
TCTTTCATGAGATAATACCAATCTAACACATATCTAACCAAAAAAAAAAACTTCAAAACAAAAATAGCTTGACTCCTTTATCTCAAACAATAAAACGGGTGGATTAGAAACATTCCAACGCTCGACAATTGGACGCAGAGTAAAAATATATTATTCAACATGGACTACTATACTGTACAGATGAAACTTTGTACAGAATGTGCTAGCTATGTAAGCGTGTTTGTAGGAAGATTTTGTATGTAGCATAATTAAATGAGTTGTGTTTCTTTGTGATCCGTTGTACTCGTATTGTTGTTACATGACACAAAGAGACGTTCTACTGGTTTCTGTATGTGAGAGATAATAATGTAGTACACGTCATGTACTTTTAAAAATAATGTATTTTGAATGTCTGTGTCTTTTATTGGACGAGTACCTATATAGTTGTGTCGATGCAGAATTACCTAGTCAAATTTCAAAGCAAGACAAAAACGAATTACAGTCCTTTAAATTTTTTAATAATCTAGTAGTAACTTAATCAAAATTTTCCAGTTACAGCAGTATTAAAAAACTCCTTAGCAGTTAGAAACTTCGAAGTAGCAATGTAACAATAACAAAAAACCTTTTATTAACGCCTTAATAAATAAACAAGGCTACACCAACAAAGTAAGAACAAAATTAATTGCAAAACATTTTCAAGGAAATTAACAAGAAATTAATAAAAAACAAAAAGCTTTGATATCTTTCACAATTTGATTATGACCTTGGGTGGTGGCTAAGGTTATAAAGCGGAAACGCGATGAGTCACCATCGACCAAAGATATCATAGAAATACGAATATCCATCCCAGTATTAACAATTGCCGTTTGAAATCTGACTCGCACGGTGCAACGTGTCGCGGGTTCGATTCCCGAACAGAACAACGCTTTGTGTGATCCACAAATTGTTAGTTCGGGTCTGGATGTCTGTTTGTATGTTTGTAAACGCACCCACGACACAGGAGAAAATCCTAGTGTGGGGCAAAGTTTTTATAAAAAAAATCAAAAAAAAAAAACAATGTAATTCTTAATAATAATTCAAATTATTTTTCAATAATTGTTCATTTGAACAACTATGTTGGTTGCAATAATAAGATTAAGAGTATGTTTTACCTTCAAACCATATAAACCTACCCGATAAAGTTACGTAACGAATTCATCAAGCTGGACGGGAGTGACACAACGGCCATACAGAAAACTGGCGTGGAACAACGTTTTCGTTGATTTTTTTATGGCACACATACGTGCGGGCGGACTATAGGCACCTGATACCTGATGGTAAGTAAGCAATGTCGCCCATTGACACTCGCAACGCCAAAGAAGTTACTACAAGTGCGTGGATGGCCTCTTATGGATTATTAGGTAAGGATAGGGAATTTAGGGATGAGGATTGGGCCTCCGATAACTTTACTCACATGATGAAACATAACGTAATTGTTGCTTCACGCTGGTATTCTGTGAGGCCGTGTCACACCAGTCGAGCCGGACCATACGTTACGCATGTAGTGTGAGCACTATTACGACACACTAACTCCCACTTTTATCAGGGTGAGTGAGGCTACCAGAGGCCGGTTCCTTGCTCTTCATTCCCAATGCCTAATCCTTAAATTCCTAACAACCTACAAAAAGCTGGATACACACTTGTCACTCTCATTAGTGTTGAAAATGTCCATGGGTAGCGCCAATGGCTTACCACCCATTTGATCAGTTTGCTAGTTTGCCAACCTATCCCATTAAAATTTATCCGGTACATATTGGCTATAGACATGGTGAAACAGGTCCTAAAGGCATATGTTGCAGTGTTCATCGCTATTAAACGAATATTTATCATTGAAGCGATAAAGTAGGACATTCCTCCTTTAAAACGACTTCAGATCAGATAATAAAACCTAGTAACTAGCCAAATATACTTTCTGTCTGTTCTTCTAAAAATTAACAAAAGTTAGTAAGTAAAAGTTTTAAGATATATTAAGGGTAACAAATAACTCCAGATCACTCAACTGCGTCACTGCGACCATCTTAGCTACATGGGTTAACGTCCTTACGTATAAATAAAGAGAATTCCTATCCACTATATTAGATTGTGCCCCTGTATCCACCTGTCGGGAGCTTATTTAATTAAGAAATGTTTTCGTTGGGCTGTACGAAGGACAATGTTGATCTCTAATACTGTATTTGTGTATAATATTGCCAGCATATTCTTGGTTTTGTTTGTTGCAAATGTTTTTGTTTTTTTTCTTTGTGCATTTGAATTTTTTTTGCTGTGAATGGTAGGAGTTCTGTTTTTTTTTCATGTAGGTAAATTATACTGATTTTAAATCATCTCCTTTCCTAACAACTCCGGCTGTACAGTAGTATTTTGGCTTACACACAATGAATTTCCTGATTTTATAATGCAGTAATAGTTTGCTGATTTTTATAACAATAATCTTAATTTCTGTATACAAATCTTTAAACGAAGTTTCTCTTCTATGCTCGATGAATTTTAATGCCATGGAATGAGTAACAACCATGATTGTCCCACACACAAGAATGAACACTTCACAAGACTTGACTCGTGCAATAGAGGAACCAACATCATAACTCAGCGACGCGCTCTTTTAAAACCCAAAACGTTTTCTCAGCAAAAAAGAGCAAACTCCCAAAACATGCACTTGAATAATTCATAAAAGGCACCAAAAGGAACCCTATTTTCGTTCCAGAATGTTCTAAATTGACGTCATTCTACCCAAAAATATACACGAGACGAACTTTTGACATGCATACGTGAACGTTGCACGTCCGAATGTTGTCGAACTGTTCCGTGAGTAGCACCCGTTACATGCACGAAGCGGCTCGGAATATAAAATAAGATATACTTGACCAATACACCGTCAGCTCTCATTCGTTTCTCGTTTCTAAAATGCTATGATATTATCGATGTTTACATTTTGTGATGCGATATGCTAAAGATGCCTGAAGGCCTGAAGCAGGCAATAAGTCATACACTCCCTGGACAAGATGTGATGATTTTACCCTCACAAAAAAGCATGAAGCCTAAAGCTGGACGGCATGACTTAATAAACTTAAGTAAACCAATGTGTGTGCGGGAGAGCCAAGCTTCGGCACGAATAAGTCAGCTCGAACGGAGCGATACCACGGCCTCACAGACAATCGGCGTGAAACAGCCATTGCGTTGCGTTTCGCCGTGTGAGAGAGGTTACCGGAGGCCGTATCCCGCCAACTCCCCCCATCCCTTTCCAATCTTTAAATATCCGTAACCTTTATCCCTAAAAGGCCGGCACGCACGCACTTGTAACTTCTTTGGTGTAACACCATGGGTGACCATGGGTGGCGTTGATTGTGAACCATCAGGTAGTCTGTCTGCTCGTTTACCGACCTATACCATAAAAAAAACTTAGTTTCGCTACATCCGAGACACACTATTTTATATGTACATAAGTCAGTTGTAGACAGAGAAAAAAGAATTGAACTAATATGAAAACTATCCTATTGCTTATTCACAATAGATAAATAGAAACTCATCAAGAAGTATACAATACGCAGCACATTTCTAGGCATAATACCTGCACACAAAGGCCATATTGGTTTACGAATGGAGAATGTGCTGCACAACCATGTAAGGTAATGGATTACGTATGTAACGACAAATGTCGAAGCCCCGAACAGGCTGGCCGATTCCCGGACATGGTCGTATTGTGATGCTCGAAATTGCCTAACGGTTGAACTAGGTAGATACTTTTTATGATATAGAAATAAAAGTCAATATGCAAGGTTGAAATTTATGTTTTTTATGTTGTATGTATTTATGATTTCAAGTTTTTTTTTCCATATTTGTTCTTGTAAATAATGGTCATGAAGTAAAGTGTTTCAAAACATGAATCGTCATTTTTGTCTTTATTTTATGATTATTTTTTTTCAATAATCCTGTGCCAAACTTATGTGATCCTAAACAGCGTTATTATACAACGGAATAAAGGTCAAAACCAAGAATATATTCATTCCTTTTTTACTCTTTAAACAGCTCAATATTTGATCTAAAAAGTCTCTCCAACCGCAAACCTACGTCTCCTACCGCCTTTTACAAGAAATTTAATTTCACCGCTCTCCAAACATTTGGTCCTACAAGGAGACTCACGACTGCATAGAGATTTGTATCTCTGCCAATGAATTCACTAACTTCATAGTCCCAATACCCCATTTACTTTGGCATCGTTCCAAGAATAAGACATTGATTGCATGTATTGACTCATATTGCAACTATATTTCTTGCTATATTAAATTTTGGTGGCACAAATGAGACAGGTAAAGACTTGAGGACCGTGTTTTATTGAATACCTTGTTCCGTGTAGGATTTTATGAAGATTCCTTCAAGCTTACCGGAGGGAAATTGTGGTTGATATCAAATATTTGATTTGCTATGTACGTTGGTTGGAGTTGCGTGGTGTAGCTCAATATTGTTGTTGGTATTAGGCTTCGTTCTATATGGACATCCCAAAAATGCTATAAACGCAAATTCGTCAATTCTTATTTTATTACAATTTGAGTTCTAAAATACACACACACATTTTCTGTTTTGAAACAGTAATGGATGAAGTATTAAGTAAACTTACAAATTCAAAGAAATCCATCATTACATGTGATGATTTTAATATAAATTTATTAGAAAAATGTAGTTTAAGCACAAAAATTGTAAGTTTATTTTCTTCATACAACCTTGCGAATTTGTTTCTGGAGCCAACTAGGATAACACCCACTAGTGCCACTTGCCTGGACAATATTTATACCGACATTGTGCCAGTTAATAAAGAAATAATTTCAGTACTTGATTCCGATCATTGTGGTCAGTTAATTTCTTTAACAAATGAAATAAATATAGTGTCAAAACAATTTATCACAGTTAATCCGAAGACTAAAAGACGCATTGAATTTTTCAAAGCTAAACTCAGCAACAAATTGCCTTTGTTGTTGAATTTTAAGAATTCTAACACTTTATATGATAAGTTTTTTAAAATGTACCTAACAGAGTTTAAGTCTACTTTTACAGATAAAACTATTCCAGCTAATAGCAATGTGTCTTTTGGTGATTGGGCAACCACTGGTATCTATAAGAGTAGAAATCGCCTCTATGAGCTCTATAATGAGCGGACATATATTAATACTGTTGAATTCAGTGAATATGTAAAAAACTATTCTAAATTATTTAAAAAAGTTTGCTCTATTGCTAAATCTCTATTCTTAAGCTCTAAGATAAAGAACAGTACCAATGTTATCAAAGACACTTGGAACATTATCAACAGTGAGGCAGGAAGGTCTAAAAAAAGAATTAGTCAACATAGTCTAGTAATTGATAATAAGTTAATAAAAGCGGATGTAGAAATTGCAACTGCTTTTGAACATTTCTTTTCCGACATTCCTGTATCCACTACAAAGTCACTGAATTCATCTCCCACCGTTGCAGAGTCTTTACTCAAAGAACATGTTGTAGCTTGCGATTCAGGGTTTTCCTTCGAACACATAGATAACAAAGACATTGTTAAAATCTTTAATACTTTGAATAACAAAAAGACTGCAGATCTATGGGGTAATTCTGTGTACATTACAAGCTCTGTAATAACTATTGTAGCACCTGTATTGGCTCAAATCTTTAATAACTGTATTGACCGTGGTGTGTTTCCTGATCTTATGAAGTGTAGTAAAATAATTCCATTATTTAAATCAGGTAGTATTTCTGACCCTACTAACTTTAGACCTATTTCAGTACTACCTACGTTCAGTAAATTTTTTGAAAAAATCATTTTAGATCAATGCAAAGATTTTTTAATAGAAATAAATTATTACATGCGAAGCAGTTCGGATTTACAAGGGGTCGTTCAACAACTGATGCCGGTGTTGAACTTCTTAATCATATTTACGACGCATGGGAGGACTCAAGCGACGCTTTGGGAATATTTTGTGATTTATCCAAGGCGTTCGATTGTGTGCTTTATGATACACTGATCAGGAAGCTTTGCCATCACGGAATTAGAGGTGCATCTCTGGACCTTCTTACCTCATACCTGAGTAATAGGGTTCAGAGAGTCGAAGTAAACGGAATGGTTTCTGCCGGGTCTGTTGTGAAGATGGGTGTTCCGCAGGGTTCTATTCTCGGCCCGTTTTTATTTCTTATCTATATTAATGACTTGCCTTACCTTGTAAGGGATAAACACGAGATAGTGTTGTTTGCTGATGATACCTCACTATTATTCAAACTCAGACGACGACAATCAGTTATTGACAATTTAAACAGTGCTCTCTCAGAAATAGTTCACTGGTTTGGTGTGAATAACTTATTACTAAACGAAACTAAAACTAAATGTATTAAATTCACAACACCAAATGTTAAACAGATAAAAACCAGTGTGCTTGTCAAGGGCGAGGAGTTGAGTCCTGTAAATACAACTGTCTTTTTAGGTATAACCCTGGACGCTAAGCTCCAGTGGGGCCCACATATAGATGGCTTGTCGAAGAAGCTCAGTTCTGCAGCAAATGCCGTTAAAAAAATTAGAAATTTAACAGACGTAGATACAGCGCGGTTAGTTTATTTTGGTTATTTTCACAGCATCATGTCATACGGTATTTTGTTGTGGGGGAATGCTGCTGACATTCAGTCTATTTTTGTTCTGCAGAAAAGGGCTACCTATTCGATCAATCTATAATCTTAGTCCGAGGCATTCGCTCAGAGAATTATTTAAGGAATCTAAAATAATGACAGTTGCCTCTCAATATAATTATGAAAATGTAATTCACGCTCATAAAAACAAAAGCTTATTTAAGAAATATAGTGATATACATAATATCAACACGAGGGGGAAAAACAAATATGTTGTGCCTGCCTCCAGGCTTCAGAAAATAAGTAGTTCGTTTAGGTGTCAATGTATACGCTTTTACAATAAAATTCCTAGCGATATTCAAAATTTGAGCCTCAATAAATTTAAAAGTGTAATAAAGGCTAAACTTTGCTGTAAAGCATTTTATAAAATAAAAGACTACTTAGAGGATAGTCAGGCTTGGGAATGAGCCGCTGTAATGTCTGCACAGGTCATGTTGACATGTTTGTAACATAAGTTACACTTTTATATACAATTTGACATTACGTTTATTTTTTTATACAATGACATGATCACCTATTGTGACATTTTTATTTTTTATTTGACATTTTTTTTTTTATTTATTTGTTAACTTTTTTATTATTTTATATTATTGTTAGTGTAAGGACCGTGTGAGACTTGTCGTGCTTTTTGATCACCAGTCATCTGCGTTCTGACAGTTTGAGTACTTGCGCGACCCACCCAAATGTTCTTTTGATCGGTATTGTTCGTCGGACAACTCAACAGCACTAGCTATACTGGTTGCAAACTGACACTTGCGTGCCTGTCTTCAGAACGGGTCCACTTAAACTGGTGTGGTTCTTTCCTCAAAAGACAACTACAGAATGAACTTGCACGGTTCTCTCACATTATGTTATTTTATATTGTCTGGACTTGAAAAGAGACTGACCTCTGAGTTTGTTTCGGCATTTCTTCTCAGAGTAGTCAGATAGGAAATGCCGGCTTCATCTAGTTTTTCACATATAATTTGACGTGTAAAAGTGCCGTTTTATGGCCTATTTGCAAAAATAAATTCATTGTTTCATTGTTTCATTGTTGTTTCACAAAAAAGCGTTACCATAAAAGTGAGTCAGAAGTAATAACACGGGCTCACAGAAAACTGGAGTAAAACAATCACAGCGATGTGATTATTTGTGGTCCTTCCCCTCTTCCCAGCAATGCCTGAATCCCCAAAACTCTAATACCAATATCCAAGGTCGGTGCCGAATGTCTCATCAGGTAATCCATCTAATTCATGGACGTATAAAAAACATCATTTACTATAAATAGTTAATGAGCCTTTTTTGTGAAAAAAATCCTATTATAGGATGCCTTCTGATACAAACACAACCAAATCTTTCAAACTAGAACTCGAGAGTTTATTAATACCTATCCGTTTGTGTAACAGTCACGTATTATTCTTTACTACGGAGAAACGTGCCTCAGACATTATTGATACCGTTCCAACTGAACTAAGTACTAATTCAAGCACTAACGCTTCTTTAGACTGTTCAGATCAGTTCAGAGATTTTGCAAAGTTCCTAAGAGTGGTAAAGCAATTTGCTTTTTAATCGTCTCTTTTAAATTTTAAAGGATTTTCTGTAGCTTCTTGCAGCTAATGACTTAATTTGATCTCTAAAAATAATGGGTTTAAGGTCGCCATTTTAAAATCCTTTATTTCTTCTCTGTTTAAGACGATATGTGGTGCATATTATTATCCTACATTGAATTTGACGTGGAATTTGCATGTGATTTGCGCACAAATCATCATCGTCATCAGCCGGAAGACATTCACTGCTGGACAAAGGCTTTCCCCTTAGCTCTCCACGTCGAGCGACAAGTTGCCACCTGCATCCATTGGCTCCCCGCGACCTTGACGATGTCGTCGGTCCACCTAGCGGGAGACCTGATCACACTACGTTTTCCGGTCCTTGGTCGCCACTCTAGCACTTTTCGGGCCAATCGATCGTCCGTCTTTCGAGCTACGTGGCCTGCCCATTGCCACTTAAGCCTGCAGATTTTACGAGCTATGTCGGTGACTTTAGTTCTTTGCAGAATTTCCACATTTCGGATTTTGTCGCGCAAAGAGACCCCGAGCATAGCCCGCTCCATCGCGCGCTGAGCGACGCTGAGTTTAGCAAGAAGGCCAGAAGTAAGGACCACGTCTCAGTACGCACACAAATATTACAATTTTATTTTATTACAGAACACTGTTCCGTAAATGTCATTACATAGAACGAGGAAAAATTCAGTCTTATAGGCTCATTTTTACCCATCTTTTTGGTAAAAATAAGCGAAAAGTCACGTGCTCTCATATTGGTTGCTTCATAACAAAATGGTCGCATCAATTTTAATAGGCTCTCTCACAACTTACTCCATTTTACGACCCTATTGTAATTACCTCTGAAAGGAGTCCAAGATTCCCCTTCTATCGATAGGAAAAATAAAGTACACGTTGGGAAATGGTTGGGCCGATTGCCAAGTGTTCGATATGAAATGTACCTACTTGGTAGATGTCCATCCTTATAAGGCAATTGGCGTTAAGCAATATACGACCTTTTACGAAATGGAAATTGGGTAAATGGATGGACGGTGATGTTGTTCGAAGAAGAGCTGTAATTTTGTATTAGCTTGTTTTGTTTTTACTTGAGGGTTTTGTAGCGTTGTTTGACGCTTACTTGAAACATTTTTAAGAATTCTATTTCATTGTATTCCTCGTTGACATAGTGTAAGCAAGCCAAATTCTATTACAGTAAATAACCAAATGTTCAGGCAGGTAAGTTGTTTGTTGTAAATGGTAGAAGTCATCAAATGACCTCTCGGTGTCGAAGTTCTCCTACTCTAAGCCAAAGTCCAAGGCAACGGTACATGATTGCTGGCTCCGCAAGTCCGGCTTCAAAAGAATGAGGTACTGAGTACAATATAAAAGTAGTATGCTTGTAAGGAAATAGGAAACAGACCAGACTTAACACAATAACGGTAGACATCTGCATAATAGGAATAAAAAACATTTTCTCCATAACTCGAACACAAAACTAGTAACAACGAAAGATAAAATACAAAAACTTACACCGCATTTTATTTAAGAAAAAATACACCGAATAATCTTGTCCGAAGTAAAAACCACTCATAATATGAGCCGACGTGTTCACTCCGATTTACATACTCGTACAACAAGCACAGTAAAAAAGCACCTACCTACAGTAGAAAAGTTAAAAATTTTAAACTAACGTGAAGTGACAGTAACAAAACGAGTGAAAAAAGCAAACGGGGCGTCACATACCGCCATAGAAGTTTCTCGAACAATGGATGTCACTCGTAGTTGTTAAAAATTAAAATATACGTATAGTTAGCAGCGTACGAGTGTACGAAGCTAGTCGTGACTTTTGTTACGAATTCGACGAAATTTTTTGAAAATTGAATTAGGCTGGTTGGGGAGCAGTCAGTTTGGTGCTTCTTGGTTTTTCATGAAGTAGTCTTTCGTAAGTATATTATTATTGTAATTGTATGCGTTATGACAGAAAACGAGCGTAATGATTATCTTTTTCTTATCTAGGCAGACTAGCTGACGGATTACCTGAATGATGGTAAGCAAACGGATTCGCTCATGGACACCTGCTGGTGGAGGTGCTTGAGCTTTTGACATCACAATTCCCAATGGCAGCAATGGCAAATTCCAAAAGGCCAGCAACACACTCGAAAGTCCTCTGGTATTACAGGTGTCCTCAGAGCGGGGTCGATTGCTTACCATCAGGTAATTCGTCAGCTCGTTTTTCTACGTAAAAAAAGATAATTATGTCATCATTTACTAATACAACTTTAAATATAAGCGAACGTGCACTGTTTCTAACTTTAAGAAACACAGAAGTGATAGAGATGTTTCCAAACTCACGATTACAGGGAAGCAAACTAATGCCAGTTCCAAAGAACATTATGCTGAGACTTAGAACAAACTCGGGTTATTAAGTTCGTCAGGTTACACGCTAAGTTTGTACGCAGGCACTTAAGACCTTGTATCACAGATACACAAGGAGTAAAACGTGCATCTACAAATATGTAATTACTACTCAATGCTAAAGGCAATTTCTAGGAATTTCAGAACATTACTTGGTTGCAATTTATAGGAGTAACAGGAATGCGAATGCGGTATTTATTTTTCATTTCATCCAAATTAAACATTTGATCAAACTTCATATATAATGAATGTCTTGATTACTATACTTCGATATCATTTTTGGGTTATAACTTTGGTTGTGTTACCAAAGTTATTCCATCCAATTAATTATTATGTTTAACAGCTTAGACCGCTATCCCACTAGGTGTGTGGTGGTGTTTTACTACTTTGCTAAGCTCCACCGTTAATTGCGACTTTTTATGCCCTTCTGTTTTTGTCACTTACTGACATTTACTATGCGTTCAGGACTATAAATGAAAAAGAAGAAAACAAAATCACTCTGACATACTCCCATAGCAACGTGAAGGTCGGTTGACAATCACGCTACAAATACTGGTCACTGTAATGTCTATTTGACTCTACAACTTCATTGCAAGAAGTTGCTACTTAGTTTTAAAAAGCCGCTGTGAATAAAAATCGCAACCATAAGCGGGCTTAAATATACTAATGGAATGCTGATCTACATCTTACAACAAAACACAATACAAAATAAGTATCGTTACAACAAGTTAAAGAGCAATTGCTGCTGAGCAACGCATGTAATACCGTTAATCATTAGCCAGTTATTTCTTGCTCAGAATGTGCGCATAAATCAAAACTTTATGCTCGTTTTCTCAATTGTTTCTTGCTAGCATCTTGCGAGCAGGTTGTATTTTCAAGTATATTATACTGGCAGGGATGTGTGACCTCCTTTTTTCGAGGTCGGTTAAGCGCACTACGTCAAACCGGGTTCGTGGGTGCGTCATAACGTTAATTAGTATCATTTTACGGGGAACTTAGGATATTTTGTAATGTTATGTTTATTTTAAGCACACATTAAACGCGATAATTGAAAAAAAACTCAACAAGCTTTGGCACAAATGGGACGGCATGACCGGAGTGATACAACGGCCTCACAGAAAACCATCGTGAAACAAACACAGCGTTGTGTTTTGCTGTGTGAGTGAGGTTACCGGAGGCCCATCCTTACCCTACCTTAAATAACTGAAAACCTTAAACCCAAAAGGCTGCTAACGCACTTGTAACTCCTTTGGTGTTGCGGGTGTCCATGGGCGTGGATTGCTTACCTTGATAATCCGTCTGCTCGTTTGTTGTCCAATCCCATAACAAAACGTAAATATTCGAAACTTATACAAGAAGTGGTCTGATGCAAAAAATTTTCCTTTAAACGACACAAAGGTCCGTAAAATCAGTTACAATTGAATAAAAAACTCGTTTATCAAAATATAAATACTGTTACTAATGGTTATTCATGGAACGAAATTCAAATAATGGTATTTTTTTTTAAATTCACCCCGATTTTTCTAGTCCCCACATTTCGACACCAACTTTTGCTTACATTCAATAAAATTTAAGAACAGAACAGCAGTTGACTACAGCATTAAAAACTATCGTTATAAACAAACACCTGAACAACTTTAACACAAAATTTTACTTACGTTCAGTAGACTATAAAAAGATTATGCTTTGTATTGGTTTTAAGAGCAGTGAGGCGCGAGACGATAATATAAATATAGGTGGTACGGGAATACACTTACAGTAAATACAGATTTGATACTTGTACTATGTTTACTAGTTTAACTACCTCAATTGGTATAGTTATGACTACATGACGTTTCAAGTGTGGGAGAGCCATGCTTCGGCACGAATGGGTCGGCTCGACCGGAGTGATACCGGAGGCCCAATCCTTCCCCTTCCCCAATCCCTCCTCAATCCCTAAATCTCCAAATCCCTAATCCCTAAAAGGTCGGCAACGCACTCGTAACTCCTCCGTTGCGAGTGTCCATGGGCGGCGCTGATTGCTTACCATCAGGTAATCCGTCTGTTCGTTTGCAGACCTATTACATAAAAAAAAATGACGTGTAAATGGGTATTATTTATTTTATTTATTTATTAGCAACTTGCCCTGGTTTTTCACATGTGCAGTGTTGATATTAAATGTTTGCACTACTTAATTTGATTTCATTATACATATATTATATAAACTTCCTCTTCAATCGCTTTCTGTATAAAAAAACTGCATTAAAACCCGGTGAGCAGTTTTGAAGATTTAATTATACATGTCATAGTAATATAGTGATAAGTATGTAGTGATTTGGAAAAATAAACAGTGGATTCAAAGAGACAGTTCAATTTAAAAGTTGCATCACGTTATCAAATGTGTAACTAATGGCGTTCTTCGTGCGAAATTATTCGCTTCAAAATAACATAAACCCTTGTAATATCTGAAATTGGAGAGTTATGTTTCAGTTAAATAAATAAAGACTTACTAGTAGACTTACTTTATAAGACAATAAAATGTAAAGAACAAAGGTTGTATACATTAATCAAATTACATCTGGAACCAAAAATAGGGTATTGATGGCAGTCGTTCAAAATAATATTGAAGTCCGTTTAACATTAATTAACTCTTAATTTTGACTCCAACTGAACAGAAGGATAACCTAAATAGAAGAAGAGACTAAAGAGGAAAACTGTTACGACACCTTGTAACATAAATTAAATCAAAACAAGAATATTCACAAAGAACGTTAATTAAAAATGGAGTGATCCTTGAACAAAACTTAAAAACACGAAGCAACTATCCAGTTACCAGAAAACCGACTAATGAACAATTTGAAACTTGGCAATTTTCATTAAGAAACTCTTAAAGTTATTATCGGAAGGCCAATAAGCTCTGGAGACTGGAAGATATAAAGTTAAAACTGGAGAAATCCTTGGGCCACTCAAATCAAGATCGACACCATATAACTAAGGCATTGTCCAAGTTTCTCTCACCAATAAATTGTGTCCCCTACCAATAGTTGGGAAGTTCCCCGTTCATCGATTTTCTTACGTCCCGACCACAAATTGTGAAACTTGTTCCTCTATTGTTGTGGGCGGTGCAATATGAACCGACCGCTTGCAGATTGCAATGACTTTTAGTAACTTTTGTCCGCTTTTGTCAGTGACTTGGCGGCACGGCCTTTGAGTGTGCACGACGTGTTGAAGAAGGAAGGACAAATATTTTATTACTTAGAAATGAAGTTGTTTGTCGTGTAAGACGCTGTTGTGTTTCCGATTTTGCAATTTTCGTTGTATTGTTTTTGAATGAAATAAATAACAAACACACGCCGCTCTGTTTTTTAATTGCTTCGTTCTTTATGCATTTGGTTGACTATTTTTTATGTGATACAGCTAACCAAAATACCATGGACACCCACGACACCAGGTTGAAAGTGCGTTGCCAGCTTTTGAGGATAGGAGTCTGAAGTCTGAGCATCTGAAGTCGAATAATTAACACATTATTTCTATTTTTATTAGGCATTCAAATATGAACAATCGAATGGACGGATGTCTTAACAGTTGCAAGTGATCAGCACCGCCCACTAACACTAGTAACATTTGCTCGTCGGTACTTACTGCTTGCGAACATTCGGCAGTAAAACAGTATCAACAGTGGAATGAGAATTAGTTTGAATCTCAAAGGAATGAGACTGAACTGTGACTTAGTATAAAGTGCTTAGTACAACAAACCAGCTGAGACTGACAATATACAGATTGTATGAACTTTATGATGTAAGATTACGTAATGAAGTCTGCAATTAAGTGCGAAGGGCGTCAGCTGTTGATAATCGGTTGATGTTCATATACATACATACATATGCTGTGTTTCTTTATATTGCTCTACATGTCTCAAGTATTTATAGTTATCAACATTTTGTTTTTAAAGTGGCCATTGTTATTCAATTAATATTATTATTAGAATTTGACGTCTTGGTGGCCCGGAGGTTAAGGCGCCCGCTTCTCACGCATGAAGGTTCGAAACCTGGTAAGTACGAATGTGACATTTTCCGAATCATATGTACTTTCTATGATTATATACACACCACTGACATACGGTGAAGAAAAACATCGTGAGGTAACCTGGACTTATAATTTCTAATTATAAGTTTTAAATCGCCAATCAGCCTTGAGCAAGAGTGGTGATTAATGCTCAAACCTCCATGAGAGAAGAGGCCTCTGCTCAGCAGTGGGCACTTAAAGGCTGATGATGATGATGATTAGAATTCGATTGTTTCAATTGTTACTACCTATATGGTAACGTTTTAATCTTTATGAGAATTTGGGAAGCTAGAATACATGAATTTTTTTTATGAGATAGGGTTGGCATAGACCCCGTGACATAAAAGGAGATAGCTAGCGTTGTCGGCTTGTTGGAGGTTAATCATTTGAGGACTAGAGGTTTTGGGAAATGGGAATGAGAAAGGGAGAATGGGACCTCCGTCAACACACACACGGCTTACTTATACGGCAAAACTTAACGCAAGTTTCACATCGTTATTTTATCACTCCGGTCGTGCCGGCCCAGTCTTGCCAAAGCAGAGCTCTCCAACCCTGAAACATACCTTAAACACTTACTTTACCTACTCTATAAAATTACAAACCACTATTTATTCCAAATATCGATAAATCAAATCAGAATATAATACACAAAATATCCCAAATTAATAAAACAACCAATAAAATCCGGTATCTAAATGATACATAGTATACCACTCTTAAAGGTACACAGTTCGAAACGCTATTCAAATTAGGGCCAGCTCAGAGGATTATTTGCGGCCGTCTGCACCATAAGTGTTCGCTCATATTTGTAAGAGCATTAGCAATAAAATATTGCCAGGGTTGTCTGGGTCCTCCTTATGTTCTTAAGCGTAATGGGTTGCGTTATCTTGCGTCGAAATACACACAGGAACGTGGTAATGTCGTCAGTTAGATTTTGGATTTGACTGTTTCATGTTAAGTGAGTGTTTGGTGATGTTTAGTTGTGATTAGTAGTATTGATCTGATAGAAGTAGTGTTATGGACACGCTTTTGCCAGCGGTTGCATTCTTGTTCGGCTTCAGTTAGTCGTGGCATCTTGCTATATTAGTTTTTATTGAACTAAGGTGAACCAGTGATAAGCGCCTTCAAACAAACATACCTTTTTGAATGAGAAGAATCATCGAATGACTTCTACATTCCTGGGTAAGGTGGGTGAGTGTCAGACTCTTACTGTCTAAAAACTACCCTGACCCTTCTCCTGCTCTAAGCCGAAAAGCGAAAGATCGCAACTCCGGCTGGACATCAGCACTGCCTTGTCAAAAACTTGTAATGTCAAACGTTATGTTATAATTAAGTACATTTTATATTGAGCGGTAAAGTTCCGAACTCGATAACTTTGTTCTGTTATTTTATATTATACTTTAAAATAAAAAGTTCTCTCTAATATCTTGGACTTCACGGTTAGCGCGGTGGCCGGGCAACTGCCGCGCAACTGTTAGTGTGATTTACAAATTGTTGTTTTGGGTCTGGGTATGATAGGGTAACGTTTAAAAAAAGTCCGAGACCTGTCATCACTGCTACTGGCCGACAGTCGTTTTGTCAGTGATACTATGTAGGTACTCGTTTCAAAATGAAGATTGATATGACGAAGTACGAGTAGGAAATTTCGGGATGTTAATTCTGTTTTTGTCCCATCCTGAAAACAAAGACTCACACATTCGATTGCTAGATTGGAGAGAGTTATTAATAAAATTCCCATTTTCAAAATCGCTAACGTCGAGTAGAAAGTCTTAGTTCTGTTTAGTAAGCACTCCAAACAAGGCCTAGTTCAGCTCAATATAGGAACATTTTAGAGAAATAGGTCCACCATATTTCTTCTTGTGTAGTTAGGAGAACTATTAATGCGTTTCAACAAAAGGTTAATGTAAGTACTTGAACCTCCTTGTGTATAGTTTGTTTGTTAAATTATTGGTATAGGTTGCTTACACATTTAAAATGGTCTAAGGAATAATTTATTTTATTTAGGGCTGATTTTTCCATGGTTAGATAAAAGATACCTGGTGAATGATTATGATGCTGTCGCGTTAGAATGTTTGTATAAGACAGTGACAGCAACATTTTTATTCCTCAGATAACATTTATCTGACTATTGAAAAATCAGCCCTTACACATAAATTAGTTTGCACTAGGAATAATTAGTATATAAACCTCTGCTATTAACTCATACTACCTAATCAATGACTTATTATCATCATCACTATCATTATTACATATTTATCCTTCGAAACTATACCTAAATTACTACGAGTTGCTAATGCCTATAAATGACCACTGCTGAATACAGGTCAATCTCACATGGAGAAGGTTTGAGCATTAATCACCACGCTTGCTCAAGACGGATTTAAAACATACACCTACATATACTTAGTGATTGAAACATAGACATAGACAACGAATGTTAAAAAGCGCATACATATAACGTTACCTACTTTTTTTGTTAGGGGAAAATCTTCAAATGACTTCTCCCGCCCAGGGTAACAAAAGCGAGAGAGTCAGACTCTTACTGATTAAAAACCCCCCGTTCCTTCTTCAGCTCTGGGCCGAGGCCGCGGTGACTCTATAACATTCAAAAGTCAAAAGGTCAAAAATCATTTATTCCAATTAGACCTTTACAGGCACTTTTGAACGTCAAACAAAATTTTGAAAATATAGTGTCAGTCTGTCGGTCAGTCCTCTTAGTGAAGCTATTTGCTCGTTCCAAAGTGTAGATTCCGATGGAGAAGAACGAGCAAGAAACTCCATGGTTACTCTTTTTAAATCAGTTTCACATACAGATTCCTTTTACAAACAGTTGGTTCAATTATGTGAGAACAGTGTAATACTAATATTTATTCAAATACAAAAAATAATAAAAAATATTCCGCGCTTAACCCGCAACCCTAGCTAAACATTACCTATTTGTTAGATTTCGTGCCCTATACTACAATAAGAATAGAATAGAATAGAATAGAATTAATTTATTTGCAGGAAGCATGGTAAGAACAAAATGCAGTACCTAGAATGAAAAACTCCTTGAAAAAAGTGTTGTAATTTCATTCCACTACTAAAGATGAAAGTAGGATCTCAAACATTAGCACAATATTCTATCTAGCAAGGAGCCTAGGTATTAAAGTAAAACAATGACTAGCAAAGACAATGTTCCTTTATATCGATTCGGGTCAAAGCTTCGCCGGCTTGATCTCGGAGAGCATTTTAATTAACAGAACACGAGAAAAAGAAAGTTTCCATTGAAATTAGTTTTATTATATCGTGCTACGAAGTAATTTTTAGTTTACCATATTTATTTCATTGAGTTTTTTGTTAGTTCGAATTAAATTTCGAATGGAACGGCGAATTTTTGGGTTGAACTTTTGCGTTTTCATTTTTACGTTTATAAATAACTTTTTTCGTGTTTGTAAATAAACATTTGGCTATAATAATTTTGTGTCTATTAATAATAACCTGAACGCTTCTTAGATAGATGACCCTAGGCCATCAATCTAATTGATAAATGAAACATCGAAAGCTCGGAAATCGCTTCAAAGACTTGTAATGCAAAGATGTAACCAAAAGTATGGGAGACACTTCTAATAGTCTATTACTTACCTACGTTGTACATATTATATCAATAACAAAACACGTTACGAAATTCCAAAAACAAAACAAAATATCCGCCAAGAACACCAAATACTAATTTTCTCACGTCTGCGTTCCTTATTACTTCACAACTAAGAAGCAAGCGCAAAAGCCGGTCTCAATTTACTTAGCAAATACACCCAAGTCATGCCAACTGCGCCCAAAGCTACTAGATAGCTCACAAAAGCGGACATTTAGTTTCCAAACTATTGGCTAGAGACACAATTTATGCTTACTTCTACAACTTCGTCAATAGTTCCCTAAGATTGCAAATTCTGCCCGTAAAGGAAATGGGAACCTATTGTTTATGTGTTTCGGATATTGTATGATTAGTAATAAGGTGCAACGCCCTGGTTGCAACTCCATTTCTAATAGAATGAGGTGGTTCGCCGTAGTAATAATATATTGGCTTCTAGAATATTCTGGACGGTGTGAATTCAGATTGTGCTTTGAGTAGTTATGATAAAGTGGATATTTAACTGTGTCTAGATTATATATGTTAAATATTAATAATTAAACTAGGGAGGTTAAAAGATCACTTGACTGTGAGACATTATTATCAGCTTATAATATTGTGCACACTGCTAAGCAAAGGCCTCTTCTCACACGGAGAAGGTTTGAGCATTAATCGCTTGTTTAAATCAAATTGGAGATATCAAATTTATATGTAGAAATTATAAGTTCACGTATCCTCATGATATTTTTTCTTGACGGAAGGTCAGTGTTTTCTGAATATATTTAAAATCACATAAAACTCTGCAACATACATACATATAACTCAGACCGGCTGGACTCTTTGGCGCTGCGTAAGGATGTAGCCTCGCTATGTTCGCTATCGCATGTACCACGGGGAGTGTTTTGGGGAATTATTCGGTTTGAAGTTTCTTAAAAGGCCTGAAACTCGCCTACTCTGGTATTGAAGGTGTTTTTGGGCGGCTCTGGTCACTTACCATCAGGTTATCAGACTGCTTGTTTACCTCCTATTACATAAAAAATGCACACACCCACATACTTTGCTACTTGCCACTACTTGTTCGAACGCCCTAACAATTGCTTTAACTATCAGGTCACCATGACCTCGCCTGTGACATCGTACACTGTTCAGAATATGACAAGCAAAAAAGTAAGAAAACAAAAGGCTTACTCGATGCTATCAACAGAAATAGTAGGTGAGCTAAAAATGGAACAGGAAATGTATAATAACTATTATTAGTGCATTTCAGTAGAAGCGACCTGAACTGGCACATTTTTGACAATGGCAGGCAAAAAAGCGGTCAACGTAGGTTTGGCTTAAAAACTGTTTATATGTGAAGTAAATATGTATATTGCAAGATATTGCAATAAAAATTCGTGTCATATTATTAACCTATATGATACGAATTCTCCCTTGCAATAGGGGATCAGCGTCCTCCCGGTCGGTCACCAATTAGATGGACGGACCTTATAAAATCAGTGACATCCAGCTCAATAGTGGAGTGTGCGAGGTATGCCATAAACAGAAAAAAATGGAGTGAAATTGCAAGGGCAACCACCAAGTCTACAAATAAAACAAAAACAAAAAAAAATTCTAAAATAAATTCTAAAGTAAATACCAATAAAACTTTGGATATCTCAATATTTTTGGCAATCAAGGGATATGGCCACTTACAAAACGATACAGAATTATTTAAAAATATTAAAAAATAGCTTTACTGGACTTTGCCATTATACTTGAGTTCGAAATACAAACAAACATTTAAAAAGCCAAAACAAAATTTAACAAGAAATATAAAATGAAAATCACAGTCAAGCTTAACATGCTTAAACACGTCTCCTATTTCATTCCGTTTCAAGAACTTGATCCCACGTCAAATCCCAACAAAATCAGTTGGACATTACCGAAAATGTAAAGTGGAAACAAAAGGAATAAATCAAAATTTGATTGGAATCATCCCGGAACGTAACAATCGTATCACGTCCGCGGCGCGCTTTGAATAAACAATTTCAGGACAACTTCGACGATCCAACCGCTATCCTGGGTTCCTAAGTCACTGGAGAGTCGATGCTTTGTTCTGTATCATTTTTACTTAAATATTTTATAGGTTCGTTTAAATTGAATCCAATTTTTTAAAAAAGAAAAGCAAACTCACAGGCATTCTTATTTTTTGGGAAGCGCTGATCACTTTTTCCAAAGAAGACTGTCTACTTTTTTTGTGAAGGGAAAATCATCGAATGACTTCTCCCGCCCAGAGTCGGGCACGAGAGAGTGCCAGACTCTTACTGACTAAAAACCCCCCATTCCTTCTTCTGCTCTGGGCCGAGGCCGCGGTGACTCATTGCGCTTACCCCGCAACCCCGGCTGAACATCAGCCCTATATGGCTCCGTCTGTGGTGGTCTATTGGACTTAGAGACGCGCGCAAAACTCTACGCGCCAAAAGAGGACTATACATAATGCGGTTATAAAATGTATTATAGTCTGTTTTTCCAGAGTATGTCATTATTCACGCATAAAAGTTGCTTTCGACTTCACATCCCATAGTAATGATTTGGCTGTTCTCGATTTACATCTAACATGTCGAACTGTATAGGGCGTAGTGTAGTAACAACCGTCACTGTTTGCCCGCTAAAGATTTCGGCTTCGAACCCCAGTCAAGTTTATTTGCATCGGTTTCCGATACGCCGTTTTCGTGGCTTATAAACCACTTCGATTTGCGTTCGGATTTTAGTGTGTTCTTTGATTAGTTTTGAGGTTTTATTCTTTTAGGAATAGCCAGTTGCGTAGGATGATAAGTATTATAAACCAACAAACCGTCCGAAGTATTGAATCCATTCAATTTACACCAGTTTCGTTTTTTGTCCTCATCAATGGTCACCGATACCAATTTGATCATTCTCACGATCTGCAGCTGCATTTGCAGTTAGCCGTACAAGCACAATTATGTACCGCGGTCTGGTTCTGAGCAAGAGAAGGAACCGGTTGATTTTTAATAAGTAAGATCAGACACTAAGGGCAGGAGAAGTAAAAAGATAATTTTCCAACCATAACTCATATCAAAGAGAAAAAAATACTTCGAAATTAAGTGTGGGTGAGCTACGCTTTGGCAGGAATTGGCCAGCTCGACCGGAGTGATACCACGACCTCACAGAAACCCAGCGTTGGGGTTCCCGTGTGAATGAGGTTACCGGAAGCCTAATTCTTACCCTCCCCCAATCCCTTAATCTACGAAACATTAAAAGACCGTGAGTCCTCTGGTGTTGTGTGTACCTACGAGCGCCACCGATTGCTTACCATCAGGTTAACGCGGTTGCTTTTTTATCACAAAAAACTACGCTTGAATAATAAGGTTTTTTATAGAAGCACCCGGACTGAGTTAAATCAATTACCAAAATATGCCCCTTTGAATTCAAACGTTATGGGACAAAAGCAACGGATAAAACATATAGAAGAACAGCAAGCTTTAAACTTTAAAAACAAAACACGAACCGAACGTCCAAACCAAAACTAAACTTGAGAAAAACCCGCCAGTCGTTCCACGTTTAAAATATCAGATATCGAAACAAAATTACGTACTTCTTCACAACAGTTACAGTCCACAAACTTATTACCAACTAAGTTATAATTCAATCTGCCGTGTTTAAACTTAAATGTCAATGTCTATAAGAGTAGTAGAAAGTTACAAAAGTTCGGTACAAAAGTTATGATAACTAAGAACTTTAGTTTGTGGGAGATGTTTCACAATTCATGTCGCATCTTTGTGAATATTTATCGGGCGGTGTATGGGAGGTTTTTGTGTGACGTCTTAACAATGTGTCAGCATTGACGTTTATAGATATCGTTGACAAATTGCATAGGGTTGCTCCGATGATAGGGTATGGAAAAGTTATTCAGTTGCTTTTTTTATTTCCGGCCTTGTTCACCTATACCATAACTTTATACTTATACATAAACTTTTTTTTAATTTTATCATATCCTTATATGGTATAGTTGAAAAAAGTTTTGGTATAAGAATATATAATACTATGTAATCAAATCTTGGTTAATAATTTGATTATTATGTAAATAACTTTGGATTCATATGAACCTCTACTTCCCATAACTTTATGTATTGCTGCATACTGTCCACCTAAAAGTGGACTGACAGAAAAAGAATGAATAAACCGTAAAAAAAAACAAAAAAATTAAGGCATCAATTTTATTTATTTAATTAGCATTTTAGTTATATTTCATTGGAGCATAAATACATAACAATTTACTAAACATTATCTTCTGAAACAATAAGGCACAAACAGATTCGACAAGAATTTTATTTTTTGTGTGCAACCGACGTAGCCCGAAGATTGTCGAACATTTAGTCCAGTCATCTTAGTAATTTCACCTCGTAATTTGAGATACCAATCTGTATATTTGTATAAAGTTTAATTTGCGACATCTTTAAACTTGTACTGTAAGGTGTTCACATCCGTCAGAAATTAAGGTTCAAGTTAACAAAAACCATTTTTTACATTTTCAGCAACTATCACCATCAACCGGAAACACACGAAACGAAACTAAATCATATGAGAAGAATCAAAATCACACGAGACGAACCGAAATCATACGAGCCGAAACGATATCACACGAGCAGAACTGAGATCATACGACCCGAAACGAAATCAAAGGAGACGAACCGAAATCATACGACCCGAAACGAAATCAAACGAGACGGACCGAAATCACACGAGCAGAAGAAAATCATATTAGTCGAACAGAAATCACACGAGACGAACCGAAACACACGAGAAGAACCGAAATCATACGAGCCGAACAGAAATAACACGAGCAGAAACGAAATCATACTAGCCGAACCAAAATCACACGAGAAGAACCAAAATTATACGAAACGAACCGAAATCACAACTATACGAGCAGAAACGAAATCACTCGAGCCAAACCGAAATTATACGAGCCGAACCGAAATCATATGAGCCCGAACGACATCACACAAATAAAACTTTATACAATTAATGTGGTATCTAAAATTCCGAGATTCTTACCTTATTTTGACTAAATTGACTGCTAAGTGTTAGTACTACAAAAGTCCCTCACTATTTGATTTAAACAGAGAACAAAGTTGCATCAACTGTTTATTAGATTTGCCTTGCGACTTCATGTTGCGGACGTCAGTGCGCCTGTTTATGTGGACTCTGACTCCTTCCAAACCAGACCACGCTTTGGCGACGGCGACCAGCTTGCTCCAGGGTAAAGGCCATTCACCACGAAGGAACTGAGGATTATGGAAATAAAATATTCTGTAAAACTTATTCAGACCTTTAAGACAGTTATTATGTGCTTAGCTTTTTTATGTGATAAGACGGGAAACGAGCAGATGGATGGTAAGCAGCCCATGAACATCCGCAAGAACAGAGGAGCTACTAGTTCGTTGCCGAAATTTTGGAGATTAGGGTTTGGAGATTTAGGGATTGGGGAGGGAGGGAGGAAGGTTTTTTTGAGTTTTACTTTTTCAATATAAATAATAAACATGGCAGATTTATTCTCATAAAAATACTCACTTGATCAAACGGTTGTTTCCCAATATGGAACATGGTGTACAATAGTGGCGTTTTGTTGGTAGGTATGTCGATGTCACACGAATCTCTGATGCCTAGTTCCTTGTATATCCATTCTGAATGCAGCGCTAGGTGTTCGTATATGACCTACAACATCGGTAATAAGGTGAAGAAATACTTAACTTCATCGTTCTTATGTTTAAAAGTGAGATGGTGTATTTATGTCAATTGGGCACTGTAGTTACGAAGGCTAGACTTTATTTTCAATCAGGTATTTAAATTGAAATGGATAATGGGGAGACAGAGCTAGACAACTGGTATACCTCTTTCTCTTACCCACACTGAAGTAAGATTAAAACAATTTTACTTTGAACGTCATGGTTAGCCTCAATATCAAAAACGTAAAGAAAACAAAGGTGTTTATACTTTTTATGAATGTTTAGAAATAATGGCTGAATCTGACGACGAATTGACAATCTAACGAAACTGCAATAACACCCAGCTCTTTTGTTAGGTCGGCTTTTTTCAAGAAGGAAATGTCTCGAGATACTCATTCGTATAAAATGAGTATCAATTTGTGGTAATGTAAATACTTACTCGAAGACTATCTCTTCCTGGAGGTTTCATAAGTATCTGACTAGTGAGGGCAGCGGCGTCGCTTGCCCGTTCTGCATTAGACCCTGGCACGTCGCCCTACAATACGAATACATTATAACTATTATTAATACTAACGAGATTATTTGAGAACTAAAGAGTATTGAAACTGGTACAAATTGACTGCTTTACAAATATGGATCGAAGTAAAAGAAAAAACAACATAAAAAATGGGGATAGAAAAGTATTAGAAAGATTAAAAGATATTTTAATGGGCATATATCTCAACAAACTCACTCCTAACAATTATAGTACATATAGGTACGTCCTTAAATTATTTCAAATGTAAGGAATGTTTTCTGATAAAAGTATTAGCTGACCTTTTTATAAGGCACTAGCTAATCTCGCGCGGTTTCACCCTCTGCTCGGCTCCATTTGATTGTAGCGTGATGCTTTATAGCATAGCATTTAGGAACATTGTAGCTATCTATCAGTGAAAGAATTTTGGCAATCCGACCAGCGGTTCCAAAGATTACCCCCTACATACAAACTTACAAATTTTACCTCTTTATAATATTGGTATAGCTATAGCTATGCTTATAGCATAGACGTAATCAGAATGAGAAACAATTAGAACATACCTCTTCAAACAACTCGGCGAACTCAGGAAAATCTTCAAGTCCGAATTGTTCAGACAGTACAACTTTTCTTTTCGCCTTTTCTATCAAGAGTTGGATGTCTCGAGTATGTTTGTCGTCTTCGTCTATTGAGCAGAGTGCTTCGGCAACTGCCAGGGCAATGGACGAGGGGCTGCTGTGACTTCCATCAAAACTTAAGGATGACGTTGCTGAAAAAACATTTGCTTGTACTTTGTGGATTAAGATTATTTTACGATCATCATCATCATCATCAGCCTGTTGTCATCCACTGTTGGACATAGGCCTCCCCAATTGCACGCCACTGAGCTCGTTGTTCAGCTCTTCTCATCCAACCACTGCCAGCCACCCTGCGGATGTCGTCAGTCCACCTAGTTGGAGGGCGCGCTACACTACGTTTGCCTAGACGTGGTCTCCACTCTAGAACACGTTTACCCCAGCGGTCATCGGTTTTTTGAAAAATGTGACCTGCCCACTGACGTATTTTACGATGTGGAAGGTAAATATGCTGACAGATCACCACACATGACAGTAACCAAGTCTTTTTATGTAGGTCTGCAGACGAGCATACGGATTACCTAATGGTAAGCAATCAACGCCACCCAAGGACAAGACAAGGGCGTTCCCAACCCCTCATCATCATCATCATCATCATCATTAGCCTATAAGTGCCCACTGCTGAGCAAAGGCCTCTTCTCATACGGAGAAGGTTAGAGCATTCATCACCACGCTTGGTTAATGCGGGTTGGCGATTTCAAACTTATAATAATTATAAATTATACGTCTAGGTTTCCTCTCGATGCTTACCTTCACCGTATGTTAGTTGTGTCTAAATAAATATAGAAAGTCCTTATAACTCGGAAACAGTCACATTGGTATATTAGGCATTTAATTTGGCAATTGAGGATGGAGGGGTGTGGGGTGGAGGATAAGGCCTCCGGTAACCTTATTCACACACTGTGAAATAAAACGTGACTGTTGTTTTACACCGGTTTTCTGTGAGGCCGTGATACCACTCCGGTCGAGCCGGCCAATTCGCATGCCGATGCATATTGGCTCTCCCACCATTTCCCGAGTAGAGACCGAGCATATCAAAAAAGAAGTAAACTTTTTTCTTAATTCTTAAATATGCAAAGAAATACTGCAGTTCTGTAGTATCACAGAAGCAGCAATCTATACCTATTATAAAGTTGATCGATTAGATTAATCATGCGTACCATTTTCGTGAAACATTCTGCGGTGGCAGTGTTTTCCAAACACGACTTTAACCATTCAAGATACGAGCCTTAATTCTTTCTAAAAAGACTATCAAAAAGTCTGTGACTCCTGCGATGGGTGGCGGTAATCAATACCATCAAGTGACACGCATGCCAGTTTGCCTTCGATTAAATGAAAAAAAATTGAAGCCCTTACTTGTTTGTCCAAGGGCAACGATCCTCACTTGCTTAGACTTCGGTCTGCTTGATTTTGCACTCATTATATGCGGCTCTCCATTCGCTGCCGAAGCTACTGCCAAATAAAATAAAATATCATAACATAAATACGATTTTTACTTTGTTGTACTCACCTTTATCACATACATTTTCATAGAACATAATCAGCGTAAGAAATTATTAATGTTTCATCACTGTTTCACGATGACCACTACTAGATGGCGCTAACACCAAAAAAAACTTGCATATATTAAGTTTAATGTAGATCATTAACAGATGGCGCTTACCTGCTTTTTCTTTCTCAACTTCTTCTTCAGCCCATTTTTGTATTTCCTCATATGTTACAGTAACAAGCATTTGTAATAAAACTGAACCACCTACAGGATTTATATGAGAGGGAAGAGTGCCTTCTATAATTGAGCATGCGTTCACGAAGCAACGGGGAACGCAGTCTAGAGATCTTGATATGCAAGATAGGCAGAGAGCCATAGTCTGTAAAACGAGAGAACGAGCTTTAACACATTATAGAGATAACATGATTTACCTAATTGGGGGATATTAATAAGACTTTATTAAACTTATTTTGTTGGTGATAATCATAGGTGGTAGATATAAAATTACTACATTCACTGTAAACATAGGTAGGTTCATATATTGGATTATAAGTACGCACGTTTCTGGTTCGTATGGTATAAGTAAAGAAAATTGAATATCGGGGCGCTGTCATCGCAGTGGCTAACGGTGTTAGACTTTGCCGTCAACACACGTGCTTAGGCTTGTCGCTTTGTGGCTTGTTTAAATAATAAACTATATAGAACTAATAAATAACGAAATAATAACCAGAAGTCACGGTTAAAAAATTTTTTTGTTGTTTTTATCATCTTGTTTCTGCAGATGTTATGCGCCAGCACATGAAGATACACCAATATACCATTTTGGACTGTTAACTGTATCTTTCAGTAATTAAACTGTATCTTTTAGTAATAACATTAAAATTTTGTTAAACAATAATAACAGTTTGTCATACTCTGCTACTACAATTACCTGATACATAGAAGCTCCGCTTTGCACTGCGTTCACTAGTATGGGTGGTATAAACTGTAGGATTGAGCCCACTAGTGCCAGAATGCCAGCTAACCATGGCGGTCGTCTATCGCACCACACCTAAAACAATAAATTCAGATATAATTTATCAATAACAATATAAATAATACAAAAAATTAACCCCCATTTCTCTTGATCATGGCTTCATGCATAAATGACTAGACTGATTGCAAAATTATTTTTACGCTGAGTGTAATCAGGACAAGGTTCTTCTAGAAGTATGTTTTAAAAAAGTAGATATTTTGATAATCTTAGAATGATTTATCATCATCATCATCAGCCGGAAGACGTCCACTGCTGGACAAAGGCCTCCTCCTTAGCTCTCCACGTCAAACGACAAGTAGCCACCTGCATCCGTTGGCTCCCCGCGACTTTGACGATGTCGTCGGTCCCCCTAGCGGAGGCCTGCCCACTCTACGTTTTCCGTTCCTTTGTCGCCACTCTAGGACTTTTCGGACCCATCGATCGTCCGTCTTCAGATTTTACGAGCTATGTCGGTGAATTTGGTTCTTTGTCGAATTTCCACATTTCGGATTTTGTCTTTTGGTGCTTGTACTAGAATGCAGCTGCCCACTCCTCGGTGTCTGGTCGCAGTTTAAAGACCTACCCGAGTCCAAAAATGATTTATATTATAGATATAAACCATTTTTTCCTTTTTATAGTACGTTTACACATTCACATACACATCACACCAAAATCCGGATACGTTATAACGCAACGTCAGTTTTCTCTGATCCTGCGCCAGCCGTGCAGTTCAGTTAAATAGTTTATTTTTAAATTTACCTGTCGTTTATCCAAGCAAGCAGACCAGTCTCTTCCGGAAATCTCGAGTGCATAGCATAAGGTAGACTTCAACTCCGCCTTACTACCGATTGAAGCCAGGACATACGTAAGTGCACCCGCCACTCTGGCAAATTCCTCCCCCGCTGAAATAATATTATGAAACTATTATAAAGGTCCGAATGTATTCTAAAGTTAAAAATAGTTCGAAGACGGTACAATCATTTTTAAACTATTCAACTTTTTTTTTTAATTTTTATGAAGTCATGTGATTTTTAAGACCGTCATAAGTAAGTACAAAACAACATGAATCACGTACGATGCAGACGATAATTCCGCTCTCAATTGGCAATTAAGGACAATATTATGAATGAAATACCCTATAGTTAGCAGATTGGCAAACCTTTTTGACATACGTCAGCGAACGAGCACACGGATTACCCAATGGACACTTGTAATACCAAAGGAATTACTACAAGTGCGTAGCCGACCACTTGTAAGTCATTGGGGATTTAAGGAGATTTATTTTTTGATTTAAATCTCCTATGATTTGAGGAATTTGAATGGGGGAAAGGATTGGGCGTCCGGTAACCTTACTCACACGGCGAAACACAACGCAAGTGTTGCTTCACGACGGTTTTCTGAGACGCCGTGGTATCACTCTGATCAGGCCAGTCCATTCGTGCTGAAGCACGTCTCTCCCACAGTTAATCAACAAAATTCATAAAGACACTTACGATTAACATCACCCTTAAATCTGCAGAACCCATCAGCAGTGCACAAAAACCCGCTACATTTCTTCTGTCTATCATGTACGCTGTACCACAGCCCGTCTGCCGGCCACCTCAAGTTGTCAGTGCACATGTGTCGGATGGCGCGGATTAGGAGCATTCGGGAGAGGTGGCAGTCTCGCATCATTAGCACCTGGAAGAGCAAAAAGGACTTATTTTATACAGTAACTATCGTGAGACATATTAATGGTAGTCAAATTAATTAATTAAGAAAATATCCAAATGTTACGTGCCTGACGTCACATTCCTGACGATGCGGGCTTGGGTTACGGGATTGGATGAAATTAAACACTAATACCGGTTTTCAGACTTTCTATTGCACTTAAGTGACAGCGTCCAAGGAGTTAAGTTAATTCAAGTCACTGTGGCTTATCTCAGTTTAATCATTTAGCAAGTCGCTTGCAAATAATCTCTTGCGTATAATTCTGAGAGTATGTGCTTTTTGGCAAGTACCTACTAATAGTCAATATTTAAGAATAATGAGTAATAGAAGTCAGGTCATTATCGATTTACGTAGTCATTGTCAATATAAGAAAACTTTTACCATCATACCAAACGAGCACCATTTTTGAAAACGTCTTAACTTTATCATCGAAATCACTTAATTTAGAAACTAACTATTTTACTTTTTGCATGTTAAGGTAATATTCAGGGTCGTAATGATAATGAAATAACAGGCGCAGTTTAACGGCCTTTTTCAAGAGTTGCAAATTTGATGGCTATTACTAACTAGGTATCTTATATATCTTATTGCTTAATTTACTTACTGCAATAAGCAATTAGTGCGATAAGCCATAAATAAATTCAGAACTTGGAATTAATTATAAGTTCTAAATAAACAGTAACGCCTATAGCAAGGTTTTGATAAAACTAATTACTAAGTGAAACGTGTGTGATTTTGCTATGCATTCAACCGTGGGTATCTTATGCAACCGTACCTTAACAATTAACGCCCAATTTGGCTGAGGCTGTGCCAACAACACAATCAACTCCAATCCAAATGCGGTCTTGTTGGAGAGGTCATGCGTGCTCCTCACCGATGGATCGTCTAACTTGTCGAATAACATTGGACTTACGAAAGTGAACCAAGGAAACGGACATTCCCTTGGTATTGAGGGTGGATCTTTCTCTTTGAACTCCTAAAAAAGAAAAACGTATCCTTAACTGGAGTAGGTACTTTTCAGATAACTCTTGAATTTACAGTAAAAGAAATAAGTAGGTACTTAACAGAGTCATTGAATGTGTTTAATAGTGTCTTTATATATTTGCCGACAACGGAAAAACTACACTAAGCTAGACCAAATTCAAACAGATATTTCATTTGCAGATTTTTTATGGTATAGTTTACTGGTCAGCAAACGAGCAGACGGATTACCTGATGTTAAGCAAACAGCGCCGCCCACGAACACCCACAACACCACCCGTTAAGAATGCGTTGCCGGCCTTTTAAGGATAAGGGTTTCGGATGTTTAACGATTGGGAATGTTTGGAGGGGGGATTGGGCCTCGGGTAACCTCACTCAGACGGCGAAGCACAACGCTGTGGTTGTTTCCCGCCGGTTTTCTGTGAGGCCCTGGGCCCTGGTATCACTCCGGTCGAGCCGACCCATTCGTGTCAAAGCTTGGCTCTCCAACACTTATCGCTACGGCAAAACACACATATACATACCTACAGAACTCACCTGATGTATAAAATGCAAATCAGCACCTCTATAAACAAAACACTTGAAGAGTTCATTACACTTCGCATGTACATCTCTCACATCTCTTGTCTGATGCTTAACATCAAGACCAGCCAAGTCGGATCCACTTGCACAAATTGACGGTAAGAGTTGCGCCACACAAAGAAGAATGTTCAAGATATCGTTCAAGAGAAGACGAGTTGTCGTTTCCGTTGTGTTTGTCTGTAAATTGAAAGAGAAGACAGTCAAAGTCAAAAACAAAATTTATTCCAACTAAACCATAAACAGTTACTTCTCAATCGTCAAAATATAGGTATGTTTTAATAGTATGTCAGTCAGTTCATCACTAAAGCTAAGTGCTCATTCCAAAGGGTAGATTCGAATAGAGAAGAACGAGCAAGGAACTCCATTGTTGACTAATGGTTTATATACAATGAGAGCAGTGACGCCATCTATTGTTAGTACTCTTAGAAGCGAGACATAAAAAAATATATCACATTAATTAAATAGTGGATACTACAGAATAAATGGGTCCATGTGTGAGCTATGTTTGTTTCCAGCAGTAGGTATGGCAAAAAGGCCTAAACGCAAGAAAATTAGTTCTTGGCTTTACAAGAAACATTATATAATAAACGCTTTTGTCACTTAGCTGACCACGTACAAATATTGAAAAATATCTACACCTTTATTCATCGATCTGTCGATACAAAAAAAATTCAAATATTTTAGCAAATTTTTAAGTAAGCTATTTGACTCAAAAATACTATGATGTCATTATTTGGAGATTCATACAATTTTGACATTTGGATAAAAGTATTGAATTTGAATAGTTGGAAACCACCTTATTACAGAGGGCGTAGCGAAAGCGTTCACTCTCACCTGACAATATCTCACAGTGAGAATAGTAAGAGTTTCGTTGAGCATTCCTGCGAATATTCTCTGCGCCATCCGGGGCGGTACAGTATCCCATAGGTCTCGTCTACTTCCTGAACAGAAAAAATATTTCATTCTATTAACAGTTAAGTTCAATTAAATCATACAATTTAATAACTAAACCTACTTGCAAGGCATAATAAAATCTACTAAAGCATTACATTTTAGCTTATACAAAAGTAGCTAGAGCGAATGTGGGGAGCCATTTTTGACACGAATGGATCGGTCCCACCGAGGTGAAACACGGCCTCACAGAAAACCGGCGTGAAACCACCACAGCGTTGTATTTCACCGTGAGTGAGGTTACCGGAAGCCCAATCCCTCTCCTTCTCCTCATCCCTTCCCAATCATTAAATATCCGAAACCCTTATCCCCAAAAGGCACCGCACTCATAACTCCTTTGGTGTTGCGGGTGTCTAAATGACTTTCTAGGAGACGGATTCCCAGTTCCTCTCACTCCGCACGATGACCAATACTAAGGCTACGCGAGAAAGATCGCCGCCAACAATCCCTTCCCTGTGAATAAACCGGTGCTTCGCTCAAGCTGAGCACACAGCCACCTGATGCTTCTCCGCTTCGGGCGATCCTCGCTTTAAATTTAATTGTAGGTAGGAATCCGGATTTACTAAATTTTGGTTTAAAGTAATCTTAAATATATACTAACCATTCATATAAAGCCACCATCCTTGCACAGAAGGCGTACCAGTTTCATGGACAGTCCTAGTGTTGCCATCTATCGGTCGTCCACCAGAATCTTGCAGTATGTACAGCGAAAGAACTCGGTTATGTAGATCCAATACTCGTTCGCCAACAGCTTCAGACATAGTCGTGTAGCGTTTGTAACAACTCTGTAAAAAAAAAGTAAAAAGATGAGTATAGATGGCGTTGATTTATATTATGTAATCATACCTGCCCAAAAGTATAACCTGAATAAGCATGGGTACACAGGTTTATACTTATTTGTCTGTTTAAGGAAGGCTACCTTCGACTGTCATCTTTTAATTAACACGAAAGCTATTCGAGATATTCGAAACTCGGTTTCCCACGAGGCCGATTACCAACCCACGGCCAGGCTCCTTTTAGTCATAGCACGATGTTTTAAAACCTTCCTTAATAAATAGATTATCTTAGCACAACAAGATTAATTCCCAGTCTTTTCTGAGATTGAAGGTTTTTAGCTCTATAATATTAGTAGGATTATCGTTTTAAAACAGTTAATTTTCAAAATTTATTGGTCTAAACAGTAGCACATAAGCAAACTACCTGAATTTGAGAGTATCGTTCAGGGTTCCCGCTATCCTCAATATGCTGCACGTAGCAATACAAGCTGTTCTTCAACAACGCCGCAGCTCCGAGAGTAGCTGTGAGTACTGGGAGATCAGCATGATCAAGAGCTTCTTGTGCCAACATGTGGAGATGTTCTGAGGATGGGATTTCAGCTTAATTTTAATGTAAATAGATAAATTAGTTTTCTATATGGAATATTTATTTTAATTTTAATCCCGCTTATAGCGGGACTGCAGTCGATTGATGTCCATTGTTGAATCACAACGATAAGCCTTACTAAAGTAATTATGCATGTTTGTAAACGCACCAACGACAAAGAAGGAAGTGCTAGTGTAGGGCAACGCTTCTTATTAAAAAATAATTATAACAAAAGGGCGATAATAATAATACCCACCTAGTAATGAGTCTCCAGATTTGACGGCAAGCTGCACGAACTTATCAGGGTCCGAAGTTTTAGCTACTCCAATATCACTTTTCTCATCTTCCTTCGTTATTACGAACATGCCTGAGCCTTGCCTGTAATACACAATGTAAAAAAACAAATACGTACAGAGGCCAGCACATTTCTCTCAATAGATTCTTCGACTACCTTCGTATTTTGTTGATTTAGGGCTTTCAATGGTCAGATAAAAGTTATCTGGGGAATAATTACGATGTTGTAGCGTCAGAATGTTTTATAGAAGAGAGAGAGAGAGAGAGAGAGAGAGAGAAGAGAGTGACAGCAACAATTTTATTCCTTAGATAACACATAACTGACTATTGAAAAATCTGCCCTAAGACGAATATCTATTGAAATCTTTAAATGAATAGCTTGTTAACTCAGAATGCTCTTATAAAAAGAGATTTGATCAAACATGATTATGATTAAGCCCTCTCGTTATTATCTCACCTTATAGACTCACAGCTAATAATAATATAAATTACAAAATACAAATATGGGTAGGCGCCTCAAAGAGCCAATATGGCCACAGACAGAGCCCAAGAGGGCCGTTTCTCAACCGGGCTTGCAGGGCAACCGCAATAAGGTACCGCGGCCTCGGCTTATAACAGGAGTAGGAACAGGGTGGTTTTTAGTCAGTAAGAGTCTGACACTCACTCTCGCCTCAAAAGTGAAGATATAGGAAGATTTTCCATCCTTCCATCTAGTCTAAAAATCTTTTTAGCCTTCTCTGATAGCGGGTAAGGTAAGCGTCATGTATAATAACATTATATTCAATACAGAAATATAGAAAAGGTTTCTACTAATGCGTGCGTTCGTGCAGCGGAATGTTGTTGAATTTAAAGATTTTAATTATGCAGATATTTAGTGTATGACGTCGTATAATTGTGTATGGTAAAAAAAAATTTGTGCACGCAACCATTGTGGAAAAATTCACCAAAAACTGATTCCGCTGGGCGAACGTTGTCCTGGCGGAACTTTTTTTAATCCATAAACTTTAGAAGAAAAGAGATGTATCCAAAAATTAGTGTGTATTTGTGTGTAATTGTGTATGTATGAATGAAACTAGTGCATGCATAAACTTCGGAGAAATTCAAGTTTCCGCTACGCGAACGTTTCGCCATTAGCTAGTTTTCATATAAAGCGCTTACATAGAGAGCTGTAGATTTTTACATACGTTGTTTTGAATTTGTGTATATTTGTTTAAAAAACAGATTTTAAAAAAATCGTAGGGTTTAAAAGATAAAAATATAAACGTAAAATACGCTTATTAGGTCTTAGTTCTTAAAGTATGCACTTTGGGGTCTAGATTTTCACGTTTATACAAACCTTGTAAGTGTCTGCAACATGTTGCCAAGTATCAATGATGTTCCGTTAGTAATTAAATAGTTATAGGACAAATTTACCATGAATAGATCACTGTTTACAAAGCAGTCAAATATCACGACTTTCTAAATGAATAGCATGGTAAAATGTATGCCAATAATTAGTGTATTCATTCAACTATTCACATGCAAAATATCATTTCATTAAATTCAGTAATTAAAGAAAAACAATTATAATACTGACGAAGCATCGAAAACCTACATAACCCGACCAAGTTCGGATGGCTACAAAAAAGCGGCCGTGCCATATATCTAAGAAACGTTCTTAACTTTCCAATATAGCATTTATTAATATGGTACAGTATCGTACACAAGCGTTAGGAAAAAATAAAACACAGTATCGTACACACGCTCGTGCATGCCTAGTCTAGTGGATAAATAGTGTAATAAAAATATTGGTTAAATAGTGTAATAAGCTACAATATGATAAATATTTACCTAAACAGTAGTACATACTTACATGTGGTAAATATTTAATTTTCCTAAGGGGTCTATAGTTAGAATCCTGATCCGTGAAATCTTCAATAGAAATTAGCTGTATGAATTTTATTTGTCTTAAATATAATTAGATTATATCTCAAGCGCATACTTAAATAAAGTACCTACGTAAATAGTACCTACTTTCTGTCATAGTAAAATACATTTAAAAAAGTAGGTGTCCAAAAATAAATGGCCTATAAATTATTTCGAAACAACAAGTGTGTTATCACCTGTACCAATTCAATACCGGTATTATACTGTAAATTTTGGGATGTTACCTAAATATATTGCACAGCCGCTTTTTTGTAGCCATCCGAACTTGGTCGGGTTATGTAGGTTTTCGATGCTTCGTCAGTATTATAATTGTTTTTCTTTAATTACTGAATTTAATAAAATGATATTTTGCATGTGAATAGTTGAATGAATACACAAATTATTGGCATACATTTTACCATGCTCATCATCATCATCATCATATCAGCCACAGGACGTCCACTGCTGAACATAGGCCTCCCCCATTGACTTCCAGATAGGCCGGTTGGAAGCGACCTGCATCCAGCGGCTTCCTGCGACCTTAATCAGGTCGTCTGTCCACCTTGCAGGTGGACGTCCCACGCTGCGCTTGCCGGTACGTGGCCTCCACTCGAGAACCTTTCTGCCCCAGCGGCCGTCGGTTCTACGCGCTATGTGCCCTGCCCATTGCCACTTCAACTTACTAATCCGCTGGGCTATGTCGGAAACCTTTGTTCGTTTGCGGACATCCTCGTTTTTTATACGGTCTCGCAAAGAAACTCCGAGCATAGCCCTCTCCATAGCGCGCTGAGCGACCTTGAGCTTCTTTATAAGGCCCACAGTAAGAGACCACGTTTCAGTTCCATAGGTCATCGCTGGTAACACACATTGATTATAGACTTTCGTCTTAAGGCACTGAGGTAAGTTGGACGAGAAGATGTTGCGTAGTTTCCCGAACGCTGCCCATCCAAGTTGGATTCGACGATTGACCTCCTTCTCGAAATTGGACCTACCTAGCTGGATCACTTGTCCCAGGTATACATATTCGTCAACAATTTCGAGGTTAGAACTCCCAACTGATATCGGATAGGGCGTGACATGGGCGTTTGCCATGACTTTCGTCTTGTCCATGTTCATTCGGAGCCCTACCTGTTGAGAAACTCTACAGAGGTCATCGAGCATTGTGCTCAGATCCTCCAGCGATTCTGCCATGACTACAATGTCGTCAGCAAACCGGAGGTGAGTGATGTACTTGCCGTTGATGTTGATGCCAGATCCTTTCCATTCCAAGAGCTTGAAAGCGTCTTCCAATGCAGGGGTAAACAGTTTCGGAGATATGACGTCTCCTTGCCTTACACCTCGCTGCAGAGGAATATTCTTAGTGCTCTGGTTTTGTACTTGGACCGACATAGTGGCGTTTGTGTATAAGCACTTCAAAACCTCGATGTACCGAAAGTCAATATGGCACCGCTGGAGAGATCTTAACACAGCCCAAGTCTCGATCGAATCAA
The DNA here is from genome assembly GCA_902829305.4 of Spodoptera exigua. Classification (NCBI taxonomy): domain Eukaryota; kingdom Metazoa; phylum Arthropoda; class Insecta; order Lepidoptera; family Noctuidae; genus Spodoptera; species Spodoptera exigua. Next base: position 12,586,626 of record LR824610.2, on the reverse strand, counting down.
AAGCCTTCTCATAGTCCACAAACGCCAAGCATAGTGGCAAGTTATACTCCTCGGTCTTCTGTATAACTTGCCGCAGCGTATGGATGTGGTCTATGGTACTATAGCCTTTCCGGAAACCGGCTTGTTCGGGAGGCTGGAAGTCATTGAACCTACGTGTGAGACGATTTGTGATGACCCTCGAGAATAACTTGTAGACATGGCTCAGAAGTGAGATGGGTCCATAATTTTTCAGTAGAGTGTTATCTCCCTTCTTGAAGAATAGTACCACCACACTTCTGCTCCATGCCGCCGGCGTTGCTCCTTCGAATATGACGGAGTTGAAGAGCTTCTGAAAGACTCTCAGTACCGGTGTTCCGCCCACTTTCAGAAGCTCTGATGTGATTCCGTACCATGCTATTCATTTAGAAAGTCGTGATATTTGACTGCTTTGTAAACAGTGATCTATTCATGGTAAATTTGTCCTATAACTATTTAATTACTAACGGAACATCATTGGTATTTGGCAACATGTTGCAGACACTTACAAGGTTTGTATAAACGTGAAAATCTAGACCCCAAAGTGCATACTTTAAGAACTAAGACCTAATAAGCGTATTTTACGTTTATATTTTTATCTTTTAAACCCTACGATTTTTTTTTAAATCTGTTTTTTAAACAAATATACACAAATTCAAAACAACGTATGTAAAAATCTACAGCTCTCTATGTAAGCGCTTTATATGAAAACTAGCTAATGGCCAAACGTTCGCGTAGCGGAAACTTGAATTTCTCCGAAGTTTATGCATGCACTAGTTTTATTCATACATACACAATTACACACTAATTTTTGGATACATCTCTTTTCTTCTAAAGTCTATGGATTAAAAAAAGTTCCGCCAGGACAACGTTCGCCCAGCGGAATCAGTTTTTGGTGAATTTCTCCACAATGGTTGCGTGCACAAATTTTTTTTTACCATACACAATTATACGACGTCATACACTAAATATCTGCATAATTAAAATCTTTAAATTCAACAACATTCCGCTGCACGAACGCACGCTCTACTAATAATAAAAATCTCATACTTGAATGCAATTGAAAATTCCTCCTCCAACCAGAGTACTATTTTAACAGATGCAAATGAAGCATTCCTTGGGAAGTCCAGTCTACCACCAACAACTCCTTTGCAAATAGTCTCAGATAATACTGTTTGATTTTTCTGGAATATTTTGAAAAAGTATTTACTAGGTGCTGCTCAGACAGACTTAGATATCAAACAATTCTACAGCATAGCTAGGTATTAAAGTAAGAGGGCATGATTAGTAGTGATTGCCCAAAAAGTATAATTGGGAGGTTTTCTTAGTCAAAAAAGAATAAGGTTTTCAATTTTTCAAAATAATTACGCTTATAATCATTGAATTGATGTTGAAAGTTAAATTGGTTTTATAATTTTTTAAAAAAAAGTTAGTGTTCTCTTTAACTTGCTATTTACAAAATTCATAAACAACTTTAATTCAAAAGTTATTTTGAAAAAGTATGGAATCAACCGATTAGAAACTACCCTATTACTAACTATATTTATATTAATTGGTCAATATAATTAACAAAAACAAGCCAACAAGAATATTAATATGCCATTGTTTCATGCATTAAATTCAGACACAACAACAGAATTTTAATATTAAAAGAACATTTTTAAATTAAATTTTGAGACAACAGAAGAAAACCTTTTAAATTCTAATGCTACAAGTTATCAAAAGGTATCTTCTCGCAATAAATTATATTCTAAAAACAAACGAGGAAATTTTACACTCCTCAGTCAAAATATTCAGGGCATTTCATCCAAGTTACTAGAATTGGAATTATTTTTAGAAAAATTTAAATTTGACATAGTTTGTATAACAGAGCATTGGATGAAGAAGTATCAGGTAGAATTTATGAGTTTTTAAAATTATTGTGTTGGTAGTTTCTTTAGCCGTCAAGCAATGATTGATGGTGGTAGTTTGATATTATTAAAAAACTCAATTAAATATAAAGAAAGACAAGATATTACTTCACTTTCCATTGAGCATACAATTGAATTGTCCTGTGTGGAGCTGGATAGGCATGTTGTAATATGCGTTTATAGACCTCCTAACTTACAGAACTTAAACATTTTTAACTCAGTCATGGAACAAGTTTTGCAGAAAGCGTGTTCAAACAGTAAATTCACAATAGTATGTGGCGATTTTAATATTGATCTCTTAGAAAACAATTCTAATTGTGTTAATTTGGTAAGTCTTCGTCTAAAAATAACACAATGTAAAAAAATAATTAATTAATAGCACCAAAATATCTCTCTATTGACTAAGTTTCAATCTAATAAACTACAAAATTAAAACATAGATAATAAGTATATACATGTATATATACTTTACCTGATAATACTCCAAATCCCTTTGCAACAAAATAGGAATCCGATCCATAATATTCCCATCTTCGATAACCTCCATTTTGAATTTAAAAAAAATAACAGAAAAATAAAACAAAAATGAAATGATAAAACCTATTTACTTACTAAAAATAAATAAAATATTCAATTTTCACACTAAACTATGAGAACATTTATTAAATTCTACTTTGCTTGTCACTATTTTTGATATCTCTTCTTGTAGTAATTTGTGTAGGCTTATTCCATCATGTTTGTAAACCCAGTGGCCTCCGTCTTTGAGTACTAAGTCATAACGTTTGGGTCCGGAGACAGGGGAACTGAGCCAAATTTGTTTGTTTGGTGTTTGTCTATTTATTACATAGGTTCCATAGTTTCCTAGTGCTATTGTTAGTACTCCATCCTGTAATGAGAAAAAATGAATGTTATTTTCGTTAAAAAATATTGAATTTGAATTAATTGCTTAGACTTTGATATAAGTGGAGAAGAATAGGTAGAGAACTTTGAAACAATGGATAGTTAATAATCATATTTATTGTTCAACAAATATGTAAAATCACATAATTAATAGCTGCTTTGTCCTTGAAAAAACAATGGTATATTATGACGTCATTTGATGATATTCAAACAAGTTAGCAATATAATATTATACATCAGTATTCTTTATTCTTTAAGAAGTATTATTCTTCCTTAATTTTAACATAAGAACAAGATAACAATGTTTAATCTCTATTGATTGTTCCTGTCATGATGCTATGGAAAGACTAATAAATTGAGAACTGAATTCACACACTTGTTTAAACAAAACATTCATTAAAGTTAAGTTTTAAAACTTACATAACCTAGGATTTGATGTTGAGAACTGTGAAATCGTCAAATGAAATGATGAAAATCTTTATGTGAACCAAAACTAAACTCCAGAGGCCTTATTAAAGATAACAAAAATATTTTTAAATAAATACAATTAGAGTTATTGATGCATACTCACACTAAAAGTCACATCAGCGCCTTTTAAATTAGGGGACGAGTCCACAATTTCCTCGAAATATTCACATAGGGATTCTAAAGTTTCGTTGCAGATTTCTTCGAACACTGCTTGGTCAACTTCGGATACTTGAGAAGTCGGCGGGGTAGATGAAAATTGTCGATCAAAAGAGAAACTTGTAGCTTCAGAAGATATCCGTGGGTAATGGCGCAGTAATACAGGAGCTACACTATTGATTTGTCGCCGTGCCAGCCACCGGCTGGTACGTAATATATTTCTCAGCATTTTCTTTTAAGCGGAGTAACAAACAGCTGAAGTCAAAAGTTATAGGTTACCTTGTTGTTATGCTGACTGACACCAGACACTGTCAGTGGTGACATTCCCGAAAGTGACAACTTGACATTGACATGTCAACAAGGTTGTAACTTTAGAATATAGCATTTTTAGCACCTTAAAATTTGATATTGTCGCAACTACATTTTGAATTAAATTATGATTATGTATCAAATTATACCAGATTTTAAACAAGGTAAAAACAAACTCTTATAAAAAATATCCATGCAATTTTATTTACATACGGTGCCTATAATATTTACACAACTAAAAAATAATGTTGTAGGTAATATAGAGTACAACAGATAAAAAAGAAATGTATTGTTGATTTCCTTTCTTTTCTTGCATTGCAAAAAATACGTTTCAATCGAAAATAATTATTTTTTAAGTTAACCGTGTGTAGCGCCTTCGTTGGGTTTCTTATCTTGCGAGTCCATTCCAAATTCATTTTCTTTAATGCGGTTCTGTATTGGTAACAGCCAAGAATTTTTTCGGTAAGCTGGAGACAATATTGATATAGACGGCTCTGGAAGTCTTGGTATAGGCAATAATGAATTGTACTGATTCCAGTGAGCGTTTATAAAGAAAACGTGTCGATCCCCGCGTTCTCTTAATGGTCTGAAGTTTCTCAAGTTTGGTTCATCCCAGGGACCCCAGAATTTCCGGAATTCACTCATCTGTTCAATGAAATGGAACTTTTATTACCTACTGTCATATCTTCAAACTTATATTATAAACAAATTAAAGTAATAGTACTCCGGACAGATTAATAAGGATGATAAGGGTTAGGGAGTACTAAAAACGGGTAGGTATAAGGAGTATTCCTTAATAAATTACTTGCTACGATGCTGTAAAAAAACTTCAGGGCTTTATTTTTTTTGTGCAACCGATTAAAAAAACAATAATAGCGTTTAAGCACAAAATTTACTATCGCGCCGTGGCGTGTCCTGTCGTGCTAGAAGTATTCGTTTCATGTTTCATGCTGTTTGAATTACAAAACCACGGCGTTATATTTTTTTGTGATTAACAATTAGCCACTTAAGGTACAGGCCACTCCAGATTAACATTGGTGCAAATGCAGAAAAAACCTTAAAAAAATACAACTACGCGATTTATAATCTAATCCAATATTTTTGCTAATTTAAGTACAATAATATGATAATGCATAAAGTACTATAATTGAGTATTATCATTAAATGGCCCAGTCGTTATCGTTCACTACTGAAAAAAGAGTATTCTTCAAAAGCATGGCACATGGCTCGCACTAGTTCTTCGTATCCAACCATCCTAGTAATATCCTACTTTCTATCCTACCTAATACTATAAATGTGAAAGTTTGTGAGAATGTACCTAATTATGTTTGTTATTTTTTACGCAAAAAACGGCTTGACCGGTTTGGTTTAAACATGGCGTGTAGGATGTAAGAGTAAGGAGTATGATACCCTGCATTAACACATAGGTTACTTTTTATAAAAACACTACGAGGGCGAAGCCGCGTGCGAAAGCTAGTTTAGTTTAGGTGCTTAAGCTATTACTGTAAATCGCTTAATTACCTGCTCAAATGAAGCAAACAATGTTATCCGTGGTATGAGCCACTTGATTGCATACGAATCCCCTTTGACTGTTTCCAACCCACCCCAGTATAGGAAATAATCTTCATAGAACATTGGAAGGAGCCGTGACATAGGAAGTGGGCCTATGCGAGTGTTCTTTTGTGCCTCTTGTATTCTTTTAAATCCTTCGATCACCCAGCTCAATCTCTCATCAGGGTTGACGCCGTACTAAGGAAAGAGAAGAAGATTAATTTTCATATCTAGGAAAAAAAATTCTATTTAAAACTTAGGATTGGACATAGCGGGGCAATTAAAAATGATAAAAGACTGTTTGACTGATCTTAGGAAGACCACTGCAAAGCTTGAAGGGAATGATTCTTTAGATCACTTGAAGAACAAAACGTGACCTTCGTCTAGGATAAATTTGACTGATGTTATTATGACCTGAATGTTCTACAGTACCACAATCACTCTGAGGCATAAACCCTTCACTCACTTTATTCATCATCATCATCATCAGCCCTTTTCAGTCCACTGCTGGACATAGGCCTCTCCTATTGCACGCCACTGGGATCGATCTTCGGCCACTCGCATCCAGCTCCTGCCAGCCATCTTGCGCAAATCATCACTCCACCTTGCCTGAGGACGTCCTACATTACGTTTGCCGAGACGCGGTCTCCACTCAAGAACTCGTCTACTCCAACGGTCATCGGTTCTTCGGCTAATATGGCCAGCCCACTGCCATTTCAGCTTGCTAATCCGGTGGGCTATGTCGATTACCTTGGTTCTCTGCCGGATCACCTCGTTTCTGATTCGATCTCGCAGAGAAACGCCGAGCATAGCCCTCTCCATAGCTCGCTGAGTGACTTTTAGCTTGTGAACCAGCCGCACCGTCAGTGTCCACGTTTCGGCTCCGTATGTCATGACAGGTAGGACGCACTGATTGAAGACTTTCGTCTTTAGGCACTGTGGGATCGACGACGTGAAGACTTGACGCAGCTTTCCATATGCTGCCCAACCTAGCTGAATTCTTCTATTCACCTCGTTCTCGAAGTTGTTTCTACCCATCTGCAATGTCTGCCCGAGGTATACATATTTTTGAACGACTTCGAGAACAGCGCCGTGTACTGCAATCGGTTCCGGTAGTACATGTTCATTGAACATGACCTTGGTTTTATCCAAGTTCATCCGTAGGCCGATGCGTATAGAAGAGTCAGCCAGGTCATTCAGCATCCGTTGTAGGTCCTGCAGCGTTTCTGCTACGATGACGATGTCGTCTGCAAATCGCAAGTGAGAGATGTACTCGCCATTTATGTTGATGCCGCGTCCTTTCCAGTTCAGCGTCTTGAACATATCCTCCATTGCATTTGTGAACAATTTCGGGGAGATAACATCCCCTTGTCTCACACCTCGATGCAACGGTATCGGCCTTGTTTGCTGATCCTGTACTTGGACGGACATGGTGGCGGCCTCGTAGAGACATCTCATCACTTGGATGTATCGCCAATCTACTTGGCATCGCTGCAGGGACTCCAGAACAGCCCAGATTTCGACCGAGTCAAAGGCTTTCTCATAGTCCACAAATGCTAGGCACAGGGGCTGATTATACTCCTCAGTCTTCTGTATAATCTGCCGCACTGTGTGGATGTGGTCTATGGTGCCGTATCCGCTCCGAAACCCAGCCTGCTCCGGTGGTTGGAATTCGTCAAGTCTTCGCGCAAGGCGGTTCGTGATCACTCTCGAGAACAGCTTATAGACGTGGCTTAAAAGGGAAATGGGTCGATAATTCTTCAGTAGGGTTTTGTCACCCTTTTTGAAGAATAAGACGACCACACTCCGACTCCACGCCTCTGGAGTTCTCCCTTCAAACAGGACAGCGTTAAATAGCTTTTGCAGCTCCCTGAGTACCGGTTTGCTGCCTGCTTTTAGAAGCTCTGTCGTAACGCCATCCTCTCCAGGGGCTTTTCCATTTTTAAGCTGTCCAAGAGCGATCTCGATTTCGTCAATGCTGACTTCTGGCAGGTCTTCGGTGTAATGGCGTATTAAAGTGGCTCTAGAGTCCTCATTTCCGGGGTCAGGTCGAGATGCATGCGAAGCGTATAACCGGCCGTAGAAGTTTTCTACTTCCGAAAGAACTGCCGGCTTCGAGACAACGACTTCTCCACTTGCTGTGGTCAACTTCGTCAGGTGGCTTCTTCCAAGAGATTGTACGAACACTTTTGGCCCCCGGTTTTGCTCGATCGCTCTCTCGATTGCAAGGGTATTCGAGCACCGGAGATCGTGTCGCACGTGTTTGCTAATCTCTCGGTTTAGAGCCCGCTTCTCTGACGAAGTGACGGGTGGGTTTTCACGTCGTCTCTTCATAAGCCCTAAAGTCTCTTCCGAAAGCTTCGACTTCTTGCCCTTACGCTGCATTTCACAAAATCTCGTACCTTCTTCCCTGAGAACTCGAACCACGTTTTCAAGGTTCCGGTTAACGTCGGTTGTGGTTTCCAGGGCAGCAAATCGGTTCTCCAGGTTTAACTGGAACGCTTCAGATCCCATTTTGATTTGAAACAGGGTTGGTCGGAGCCTGGCCTTCATCAAGCGGACTCGTTCGGCTCTGAAGTCGATATTCAGAGAGCCTCGGACGAGTCGGTGATCGCTACCGGTATTAAACCTATTAATCACGGAGACGTCTCTGAATATGTGCCTTTTGTCCGCCATGATGAAGTCGATCTCGTTCTTTGTCATAGTGTCGGGGCTTTGCCACGTCCACTTCCTTTGGGGCTGCTTCTTAAAGAATGAATTCATTAAGAACATCCCCTCCCGTTCGAGGAAATTGACGAGCATTTGCCCCCTATGATTCCTGTTTCCATACCCATGGGATCCTACTACCGATTCACTGCAATTTTGTACTCCCACTTTGGCGTTAAAGTCCCCCATAACAACGTTGAAGTGAGTCCTAGTGGTGGAGTGGAGGGCCCTCGATATATCATCGAACATCTCCTCCACCTCATCATCGGAGTGTGCCGAGGTCGGTGCGTACACTTGGACCACCTTAAGGCTATACCTCTCGGTGAGCTTTATAATGAGGTACGCCACCCTGTTCGACACACTCGACATTTCCACAACATTGTTAGATAGGGACTTGTTAACCAGAAACCCAACGCCACCTTGGGATTTTTGGTCTCCCTCACGGAAGTACATCAGGTGGCCTGATTTGAGAGTTATCGTGTCCTCCCCCTCTCTTCGGACTTCACATAACCCTAGTATGTGCCACCTGATCTTCCCAAGTTCCACCTCTAGTTGCGCTAGATGCGAGTCAAGCCGTAGCGTGCGTCCGTTGTACGTCGCCAGGGTCAGTCTGTTGTGGTGGCCTCCCGTAGCCCGGAGATTCTTAGCACCCCCTACCCCACCGTTACCATGGTCGCCACCATGACCAGGAATAGTGGGGCTGCCGGGAACTGGGGGCCGTGGCCTTCGTTTTTTGCCCATAGGAGGTATTGCCCATAATCGCCACGCTGGGCAGGCGGGTTGGCGATCGCAGGGCGAAACTTTTCGCACCGGTAACGCTGCTGCCCGTCACCGGCCTGCGGTACTTAATTTCGCCTGTTTGTAAGGGACGGATATACCGCCGTCGGTCGGTCGCCAGAGCCTCGTTCGTTGACCAGCAGGATGCACCGCGTGCAGGTGAGGTTGGCTTGGGGCGAAAGATGGAAGTTCGCCCCCTTACATCCATTTCATTGGCTTATAAGTATCAAATCACCAGTTTCAGACTTCATTGCACGTGCATCAACCTTTCACATAGGTACTATATGTATATTGGATCATACCTCTCAATACCTTAATATCTATTTTAATAAAAAAAGTAGATGGTCATAAATAAAAGACTACGGACCTTTATCAAGTAACAAATCATTGTGACGCCATCTGGATGACGTAAAGCTTCGTCTTGCGTCAAGTATTCTGAACGAAAGAAGGTTACCTGCGAACATAAAAATATATTTCAAAAATTGTTTATGTTATAGGTTAGCAAACGAGCAGACGGATTACCTGATGTTAAGCAAATCAGCGCCGCCCATGGGTGTCCATGGGCGGCGTAACAGAGGAGTTAGGAGTGCGTTGCCGACCTATTGGGGATTAGGGATTGGGGAGGGAAAGGATTGGGCCTCCGGTAACCTCACTCACACGGCGAAGAACACCGATGTGGTTGTTTCACGCAGGCTTTCTGTGAGGCCGTGGTATCGCTCCTGTCGAACCAACCCATTCGTGCCAAAGTATGGCTCTCCCACACTTAAAATTGGATTTAACACACTGGATGTGTTATGAGCCTATAAGTGCTTACTGCTGAGCAAAGACATTTCCTCACACGGAGAAGGTTTGAGCGTTAATCACCACGCTTGCTCAAGGCGGATTGGCTATTTCAAATTCATGATTAGAAATTATATTAAAATTAAATATATATAAGTTCAGGTTTCCTCACGATGTTTGCCATCACTGTATAGTGGTGACAAAATAATTGTAGAAACCACATATAACTCCGAAAATTTCACATTGGTACTTGCCAGGCTTCGAAATTTTTGTGTACTAGATGTTTCCCTAAGTGTACTACCAAATAAGGCTTATCTCAGTCAGTTGAATCAGTACTATAGAGACATTATTTTATTGATACTATAAGAAATGTGAAATTAAGAAACCGCTACATTAATGACCATTACAGCGAAAGATACTAAAGGCCATTCGCTCCTAACGTGCTAGCCTTATTAAGAGATATACATATTCTTAGTGATAATGAACCTATGTCGAGATGGGCAACGTCCTTTTTGGATCATTAATCATGACCATTAACAAATGCATCTAACAAGGCAAGAAAGGACCAAAATGTTCGTACAGACAAATGAGAAATCGAATATCAATGACTCTTAAGTTGAGCCGTTTAAGGTTTAGCATTGACAAAAAGAATTTATCTGGAACTGCTTTTAAAGTAGGTACATCAAGTGACTTCGTTTTGAAAAGAAATTTTATTTTCTAAGAAGTCCGGTTTTAACATATCTTCTCACAATGTTTTGAATACAGGGGCCTATAAATCAGGGCAAACTTTAAATTCTTTTAGAATTTAAATAGGTATTTTATCTTAAGCAACAACGTAGGCTGTAAATCTTTCCCTTTCATTAATGTGCTTGCTGTAGTAATTTTTTTGAGGATGGAATATCTTTTTAAATTTCTTTACTCGCCCAGACCTTACTTGTCTCCTACAAGTAGGGTATCAGACTCTCATCATCATCATCATCAGCCGGAAGACGTCCACTGCTGGACAAAGGCCTCCCCCTTGGCTCTCCACGTCGAACGACAAGTTGCCACCTGCATCCATTGGCTCCCCGCGACTCTGACGATGTCGTCGGTCCACCTAGTGGGAGGCCTGCCCACACTACGTTTTCCGGTCCTTGGTCGCCACTCTAGGACTTTTCGGGCCCATCGACCGTCCGTCTTTCGAGCGACGTGGCCTGCCCTTTGCCACTTTAGCCTGCAGATTTTACGAGCTATGTCGGTGACTTTGGTTCTTTGGCGAATTTCCACATTTCGGATTTTGTCGCGCAAAGAGACCCCGAACATAGCCCACTCCATCGCGCGCTGAGCGACGCTGAGTTTAGAAAGAAGGCCAGAAGTTAAGGACCACGTCTCAGTACCATACGTCATCACCGGCAACACACACTGGTTAAACATCCTGGTCTTCAGGCACTGTGGGATTTTCGATGAGAAGACATCGTGTAACTTCCCGAACGCCGCCCATCCGAGTTGGATTTTTTTATCAGACTCTACTGACTAAACCATTCTTTCTCCTGCTCTATGCCGAGGCTGCGGTACCATATTGCGCTTGTCCCTAAACCTCGGCTGAAGGCATTAACTAGATAGCGGGACTATTTGCTGAAGAATGAATTTCAAATAGGCCATAAAACGGCACTTTAACACGTCAAATGATATTTAGAAAACTATATGAAACAGGCATTTCGTATCTGACTACTCTGAGAGAAATGCCGAAACAAACTCAGAGGTCAGTCTCTTTTCTAGTCCAGACAATGTAAAAATATTAAAATGTAAGAGAACTGTGCAAGTTCATTCAGTAGTGGTCTTTTGAGAAAAGTGCCACACCAGTTTAAGTGGGCCGATTCTGAAGAAAGGCACACAAGTGTCAGTTTGCAAGCGGTATACCATATAATACCGATCAAAAGAACATTTGGGCGGGTGGCGAAAATACTCAAATTATCAGAACGCAGATAACTGGTAGTCGAAAAGCGCGGCAAAGTCTCACATCGTCCTTACAAACGCATTCAACACTGTCAAAAAAGGACACTATCGCTTACGAGCAAGAGGTTTTTCAAGGTGACGCTCATTAACACTAAGACAAATGACGTAGACAGGAGGAGAAGGATTTACTGTACAGTATAAACATCAGTTGCTTTTGCACTTGGAACAGAATTTTATTTTAGTAAATTAGGTAATAAATTGCGAAACTGAATATCGAATATATTAACCAAATCACTGACCACATTTGCAACAAGTAAAATTAACAAGTCAGACATATTCAACCATTATTCAGAAGTCACTCTAATTTACCGAACGAACTTAAATTGCAACCTGCATTATGAAATCTGCACCGACCCCTCTCAGTACCTGTCTACGACAGCTGTCTCTTGTGGCCGATGAAAAGAAGGCCTGCATTTGAACTCAGAACCACATTAATCTTCATCTATTACAGCTAGTTTTTATAAAACTTTTTTATAAGACTGTGTTTTCGATTTTATGCAAAGATTGCATTGATTGATGAGTATATGGAGACATTTCTTTTGTTTATTGCAAAAGATTTAATCTTGAAATCCTTTATAGTTTTTGAATGTATCAAATAAAAAATCTGTTTAAAGAACAGGTTATTCTAGAAGTTCTTCCATTACTCTCAAAACGATTTATCTATGCGAAGTAGATTTAATACTGTTCGGTACATAAAATATGCTACACACTCAGAATATTTTGGATTAATTCCATAAATTATTTTGTTTTATTGTAGATTATAATAATATTATCTAGCCACATCAATCATAAATTTGTTTGTAGATGGATGAAAGGATATTTTATTGGAATGCATGAGGTAGGTACTGCGAGAGGAACTTATGGCTGTTGTGTTGTATGTGTTGTGTGTATTTTTTCTTGTTTTTTATTATTGTTAATGTTGTTGGATCCAATCCGTACCTTCCGTATCCGTAACATAAATAAATAAATAAACAGACATACATACCAGCCAGTCTACAAACTCCATAGATACAACATTTTGCATGGATTGATTTATCGTTAAGGTAGGTTGATGGAGGGTCCCCATTGAAACCGAAGCCACGCGGCAACAGATCACGCCCGTGAATAATGATGGTATAAACCCAACACCTTACTTTCAAAGCATTTGTTATCTCGAAAGGTCGTGTCCAATTGACTGCTATGAGTTACATTTTAGAGTTGTGGTCCTTACAGTCTTGTTTGTGTATAAAAGGACAATTTTCTTATGAATGCTTAGCTTGCACAGTTTATCCCGCTGCTCGGCTTCTTTTCGCCGTAGGGTTTTTTATGTAATAGGTCGGTAAACGAGCAAATGGATTACCTGATGGTAAGCAATCAGCCCCGCCCATGGACACCCGCAACGGAGGAGTTACGAGTGCGTTCAAAGTCAAGTCAAAATCATTTATTCCAACTAAACCATCAATAGCTACTTTTGAAACGTCAAAATAGAAAAGTAGTCTGTCAGTCTGTTCGTCAGTGAAGCTAGGTGCTCATTCCAAATTGTAGATTCGAATGGAGAAGAACGAGCAAGAAACTCCATTCGTTACTCTTTTTTTTTTTAAAAAATTGTTTTACAATTTCAATAATATAACATTTATAGTATACATTAGTGTACCCTTATGTGAGAACAATGCAGAGACAAGTTGTTAAAAAAAAAAGAACAAATGAGGGGACCTATCATAAAATTTTACTCCTTTGTCGTCTCGAACATGGCGCTCACATATGCGTACTCACAATCTTTAAGAGTGCTTCTATACAAACTTTTTGAATATATAAATTAAGGATGCATTATTTTTGAGAATTTTACCTAACTGCTGACTATATTTGAGTATTGTCCAGTGGAGCCGAATCAACACGCTGCCAGGCATTCTTATCCTCAATATAATCTGAAAGTTTGTAGTATGCCTGTCTACACAATTCACGTTTAATATAAGTTTTAAATTTTCGTTCGTTAAGATTCAATACAGTACTTGGAATTTTATTGTAACAATTTACACAGAACCCCATAAAGGATTTCTGTACCTTGGACAGACGGAATCGTGGCACAGCCAGCCTATCTTTGCCTCTTGTATTAAAATTATGTCTATCGCTTCTTTTTTCAAATAATTGCAAATTTTTCCTTACATACATAATATTTTCATATATAAACTGACAAGGCACCGTCAGGATATTTATCGTTTTAAATAGTTCTCTCAGAGATTCGCGACGGGGCAAGTTATATATCGCTCGGATAGCCCGCTTTTGTAGAATAAATATTGATTCTACTTCCGCAGCTCGACCCCACAGCAAAATTCCGTATGACATAATGCTGTGAAAATAGCTAAAATAGACAAGCCTTGCTGTGTTCACGTCTGTGAGCTGTCTTATCTGTCTAACTGCAAAAACAGCAGACCTTAGTCTCCCCGAAAGCGTCTTTATGTGGGAACCCCATTGAAGTCTATTGTCTAGTGTGATACCTAGAAACACTGTCTCGTTGACAAATTCTAACTTTTGCCCATTTAAAATTATGCTACAATCATTACTGTGTACGTTGGGCAAGGTAAATTTAATACATTTTGTTTTTTTCTCGTTAAGTGCTAAATTATTGACTGTAAACCAATTATGAACTTGATGAATGGAGCTGTTTACTTCGTCAAAATTATTAGAACGTCGACCTATTTTAAAAATTAATGATGTATCATCAGCAAACAGCACCATACTTGGCTCAGCTTTAAATAAAAATGGCAAGTCATTAACATACACTAAAAAGAGAAACGGACCCAATATTGAACCCTGTGGAACGCCCATTCTTATCTCAGAGCCCTGTGAGTTATAACCACCTACATGAACTCTCAGCTGCCTATCCTCTAAATATGATTTTAGTAGACGGAGTGCAGTATGTCTAATCCCGTAATGATCTAATTTCAGCAAGAGTGTTTCATGATCAACGCAATCGAACGCTTTTGAGAGGTCGCAAAAGACACCAACAGCATCCTGTGCTTCCTCCCAAGCACCGAGTACTTCCTTTATCAACGTGACACCGGCGTCAGTTGTACAACGGCCTTTAGTGAAACCGTATTGTTGGTGATGGAAGATGGCATGTTTATCAAAGTGATGAAGCATCCGAGATAGCATTAACTTTTCGAACACTTTGCTAAGAACCGGCAGAACAGACACAGGCCTATAGTTGTTTGGTTCCTTAGTGTCACCATTTTTGAATAATGGAATAACTTTACTGTATTTCATTAGGTTTGGGAAGACACCGTCATCTATACTTTTATTGAAAATCAAAACCAGATACGGCGCTAAAGTTCGGATAAGTGATCCGCAGACTTTCACGGATAGTCCTCAAAGGTCCTCAGTTGATTTGACCTTGATTTCTTTAAAAACCTTTATTATCTCTAAAGGACTAGTATAATGAAAACTCAAGTCGCATTCGCATGATTTAACATTTTCTCTAAGCAAAGTTGCCGATAGTCTGGCCGATGATTTTAAATGAGCCGTTGTTTTGACAGGTATATTAGCAAAAAAAGTCTCAAACTCCTGAGCTAACCTGTGCTTGACGAAATCTGTCCCCTCTCTGTGTTTAAACAAAAAGCCGAATGTTTTAATTTATTCCTACCTGTCTCATTCTGTATTATTTTCCACGTAGCCTTTATCTTATCTTCAGCTGATTTTATTTTATTACTGATGAAAAGACGCTTTGCGGTTTTGCATACTATTCTAAATGTCTTTGAGTACAATTTTACATGTTGATGAAAAAGAGGGTCGCAATTGTATGGTTTCATGCCATAAAGTTCAAAAAGTTTATCTCTACTCTTACGAATACCTGCGGTAGCCCAATCGCTAAACTGAAACTTAGCATAGACGTCTTTATATTTCATTGGCAAAATATCTTGAAATTCCCTATTTAACACCGTAAAAAATTTTTCGTATAACCTGCTTGGATTACTTACATCCAAATTTTCTATACTTAATTTAGATGCTAATGAATCATTAAGTTTCTCTAAATTTTTGTTTGTTATATGTCTAAACTTTATTTGAATTTTTTGAAGAGGCAAATAAGAGCTGTAAGTAACCACAAGACCACTGTGGTCAGAAGGTAAACTGTTTATAACTTTTTTTTCTAAATAGTTGCAGTTACTAAAAATGTTATCAATACATGTGGCTGTGGAGGGTGTTATCCTAGTCGGTTCTAGAAAAACATTTTTTAAATTAAATGATTCAAACAAATTTAATAGCTCCATGCCACTTGTATTGTTCTCCAATAAATTAATATTAAAATCGCCACATACAAGTACTGATTTATGGCTAGAACATACTTTTCTCAAAACATCTTCCATTACAGAATCAAACAATGCAAGATTCTGATAATTAGGTGGTCTATATACACAAACAACAACATGTCTATCCAGCTCAACACAGGACAACTCAAGAACATTATATTTACGCGGGTATTAACGCGGAAAATTATAATTTGAATACCTTGGTAGGCTTGACGTTTCGACCCGGTTGCACAGGTCGTGGTCACAAGCAGACTGAAGACGCGATGTCACAGCTCCCTGCATTCGGGTGATGAATCTTCATCTACCCCCTTATTTTCATTTTCTACCATATTAGGCCGTCTACACACTACGCTGATTATATCCACAGATGTGTTAACCGACTTTGAAGGAAAGCGAGGTTGTGTTTTGCGAAGCACTGGATTCCACGTCGACGACAATTTAAAGCCGTCCTCCCGATTGAAATTATTTGGGCATTTCTTTATTTCAACCGCTTCACGCACAAGTCTTGTATGGTAGTGGCGATCAGTGGAGAGAATTTGCGGTCGGTGGAATTCTACCCAGTGATTAGAACCAGCCTGGAGCAGGTGTTCTGCTATCGCTGATTTGTTGCTCTGTCGGTTTTTGACTGCGGCGATATGTTCTTTGAGCCTCTCAGCAATGGTCCGCTTCGTTTGCCCAATGTAGGAACTACCGCAGCTGCAGTTGATCTTATAAACACCTGGGCTTTGTAGCGGCAGTACATCCTTCGCCGTGCCTACCTTATCATGAAGTTTAGCCTCAGGTGTGTAGATCGTCGGGATCGAAAACTTTTTAAGGACGGATCCTATCTTGTCTGTCACACCCTTGATATAAGGCATGAAGGCAGGTTGTCTGCTCACGTTTGGATGTCTGGCTCTCTTCAGCGGTCGCAATAGTCGCCCATCCCCTACACTATATCCGTTCTTTTTAAGTACCTCCTGAACATGGTCTAGCTCTTGCCCCAGATGTTCAGGGTCACAGAGGTCATATGCTCTGTTTTTTGACCTGTGCAACCGGGTCGAAACGTCAAGCCTACCAAGGTATTCAAATTATAATTTTCCGCGTTAATACCCGCGTAAATATAATGTTCTTAAGATGAAACGCGAAAGTTTAAAAGTTAGTACAGGACAACTCAATAGTGTGTTCAACTGACAGTGCTACAATATCTTTCCTTTCTTTGGACTAAATGCCATTTTTAACTAAAATTAAGGACCCGCCGTGTAACATATTCTTTCTACTAAAATTACTTATTACAGTATAATTTTCAAAATTGAAAGATATTAATTGGTCCTCTTTCAACCAATGTTCTGCTAAACAAACTATATCAAATTGTGTTTTCTCAAGAAACATTTCTATTTCAAATATTTTAGAGGAGCAGCCCTGAATATTAATATAAAATAAGATTAAATTGTGCTGCCCCTGAGCCTGTGTAACAACATTAGATATGAGTTTTTTTTTTGCCAGAATATACCTTACTACTAACATTATATATGATGGTATGTTCTGTTGTCTTAAAATCTAGTTTAAATCTATCACTGTGTTGTTAGGTAGCCTAGACAGCACAGCTTCGTCCCTAAAACTAATATCTGTTATATTTTTTATAACAGAGTTAATATTGAATGCTATTAGCATAGCAAGTGTACTTCGATATGTTTTTGAGAGGGATATGCCTCTCTCTGTCAATCTAAAATCACTAATAAATTTATTAGTGTCAAAAAATATAAGTTTGTCACTATGACAACATGTCAATTGGTGCAGTGTACTGTTAAGTACACCTAAATGTCTATTTTTGGAGTCTGTTAAGGTACTTGAATAGGGAAATGCACAAAGTATTATTTTTTTAATAAAGTGTCCACACCGTTTAAAATGTCCCTTTTTTTACATCCAAACTGTTACCTACTATTAAAACTAATATTGATTTTTCATTATATTCAGTCTGAGTTATTTTTTCAATAATCTTATTGTAACTCAGACTATGATAACTATTGTTAATGTAATTATGGTCTAAGTGACCATATATCATGTTACCTAAACCAGATGTAAGCTAGTCCCCATATATTAATGCTTTATATTTTAAATTACTACTATTACTACTACCAACAATTCTCTGTGGGTGTGCTACTATTGAGGTGGATTCAAAAGAAGGCCCAGGAGACTGAGGTTGGTTCATACAACTGCAGACAATATTATTTGTTAACGACTCATATCTCTCAGCGTTGTATTTCACCATGTCCATCAGCTCCCCAGCCTCAAGCAGGCGTTCGCTTAATTGCTGCTGGGATTCCTCATACCTCTCGAAAATATCCCTCAACATACCCTCTTTTATTGATAAGTCACCCTGAAGGCTTCTTATATTATTATTATATATTTCCCTATTGCTATCCATTTGGGTAGTGCAAGATTGGAGATCTTTAACTAAATTAATTCTTTCTTTTCTAAGTCTTAGATTCACTTTTATTAAATTGTGTTTTTTAAGTGATCTTTGTGTTTTCCTTAAAAATTTATTATTTTTTATATATTTTTTAAGTTTATTGTGAGATTGAAAGGGACATCTATGCACGGTGTCATCACCAGTCAGGTCTATTGTAATTGGCTCTGGTTCCTCACACTGTAACCTACAGCCTACCAGTTCCTCATACAATGTGTGATTGTTTTGTACAACATAATTTGTACACATACATTTCTGCGAAGAAGAAACTAAATTATGGGCATCACACAGTTCAGACGACCTTTTAAGGATTAGGCATTTGGAGCTTTAGGGATTGGGGAAGGGTCCGGGGAGGGGAAGGATTGGGCCTCCGGTAACCTCACTCACACGGCGAAACACAACGCTGTAGTTGTTTCACGCCGGTTTTCTGTGAGGCCGTGGTATCACTCCGGTCGACCCGACCCATTCGTGCCGAATCATGGCTCTCCCACACTTACACCTATAAACTGTAGTTGTATTTTAACCAATTTTTTTACCCTACAATATAACCTTGGACACGCGTGCCATTCATAGATGACACGAAATAATATTTTAGACACAGACCACAAAATAACCTGTTTGAAATCAACAAGGTCAGAATAAAAAAAAAATTGTATATGAGGTATCATCATCATCATCATCATCATCATCATCATCATCATCATCATCATCATCATCATCATCATCATCATCATTATCATCATCGTCATCATCATCATAATCATCATCATCATCATCATCATCATGTCCATCACAATCATCATCATCATCATCATCAATATCATCATCATCATCATAATCATCATCATCATCATCATCATCATCATGTCCATCATCATCATCATCATCATCATCATCATCAATATCATCATCATCATCATCATCATCATCATCATCATCTCTCCTTACCCGATATCCTAACCCTGAGCCTTCCAGCAAAGTGCTTAGAGGATTCAGGGCGAAAAAAAAACATAACGGACTGTCACTCTGGAATATACCACGCTCTATCCTAATGGGTTCGTCACTCACACAGATCTGTCCGCATCCTGGATAGCGGAGGACTGTTTTCCCCTGTCTCATACATGACCTCAAGAAGGTACGCTGAGTTGGGTCAACTTTGTACAACTCCAACACCCTCATGAGCCACGTATGTGGAAAGGAGTGATATGCCTTCTTATAATCTATCCAGCATGGAGACAAATTCTTGTGAAACCTACGAACCTGCTGGCAAGAAAGAAGGTTGGTATCACGGGACCCATTCCAACATCAATTTTGAGAGGTAAACATGATATTATTCTCTCTTTCTATCAGTCTTCAATATTGTAATTAAAGACAATAATAATGCTCACTTACATTATTATTACGTCACATTATTCTACTATTTTAGAACTTCTACTAAACAACACCTACGACAATTGAATCCACCAAAGCGTCTAACAAAAATTTATAGGCCTTCAAGGACATATACCATAAAATCATATGGAAGTTAAAAAACCGTCATGGAGCCCCCAGCAAAAATTAATTATGAAAATAAATTGGTTATTTTCATTAGGATTAAACCTCTTACACCGCTGCATGCCTGTCAGAAACTTCCTTTGGTACTTTATTCACAATAAGTATCATGTTTCGTTCTTCTCCATAAACGAAACATTTTCAAGAAACATGTCGTAACAGCATTAATTACTTACAACGAGAGCAAATCTTCCGTGTTTCATATTCGTAATTCTAGGCATCAACATTATTTATTACACTGACTAATTATGGGCTTATATTATTTTGTTCGTTGGCAGATGTTAATATTATTATATCTACTGTTACTATAGGTATTTTTTGTTGCTGAGTGGAACGTTTCGAACGTAGTATGTATTGATATTGAAAAATCCTTTATCTGAGCCAGTAAATAAGTGTGTCAAAGTTGCTTGAGTCCTATTCCGGAGTGTATCTTATGCCTGTGCTAAATTTTATCCATATCCATTTTTTTTATGTAATAGATCGGCAAACGAGCTGGCGGATTACCTGATGGTACGCAACCAGCGCCGCCCATGGACATCCGCAACGGAGGAGTAACGAGTGCGTTACCGACCTCTTAGGGATTAGGGTTTTGGAGATTAAGGGATTGGGGAGGGATCGGGGGAGGGGAAGGATTGGACCTCCGGTAACTTCACTCACACGGCGAAACTCAACGCTGTGGTTGCTTCACGCCGGTTTACTGTGAGGCCGTGGTATCACTCCGGTCGAACCGACCCGTTCGTGCCGAAGCATGGCTCTCCCACACTTTACATCTGGCCGGTTTGGCGTGATTGAGTTATAAACTTCCAAATATCCAAACATCTTAACTTTCGCATTTATAATATAAGTAAGATACAAATACAGTTGTATAAGCAGCACAGATTAATAAACTGTATACTCAACACGACAAAATTTCGCAAAGCTTTGATTCAAATGGGTACAACTTGATGCTTATAGGCAGCTTACAAAGCTGTATTTAATCTTGGGTTTTCAGTCATAAAAGGCAAAATAAAGGTTACATTTTATTTTCAAAGAAAATCCGTTTAAGTGCTCTTGTACTTAATAGGCATTCTTGGTTTTAAGTGAAGAATGTGGGTTAATACAAAAATATCATAGGTAGACGATACGATCAAAACCTTTTCTGTGCGTGTTTGCGACGTACGCAACTTCCCTAACGTACGTACCTACCTACTTATTAAGGATTTCATATAAACTCTTCCCCCCTTATTACAAAACAAGGTTTATCTTTAGTCCAGGTTTAAACAATTGAATCGGGTTTTGAATTTTGAATCTTATTGTCATCTACCTTCAATTCGAAATACGAAAACTGACTCAATGATTTAGTCCTAGACTTAAATAAAACCTTGTTTTGTAATAAGGCCGTTCAAGATTAATTTCGCGTATTATATCAGAAAAGACACCGTATCTTTTGTTATTTGTAGCGTTAGCATGCAAATATAAAACTGTAGCACCGTAGCTTCTGAAGGAATAAACTAATTTGAATAATGAATGCAAGTATTACGTCACCTCGTGTTCTTTTTTACAAATAATAGAAGGGCTTATAGAAAGACTGTTAGTAGGGATGAATAACCATCTTAGAATAGATTTTTAAATTGACCAGTTACCTTGCTTTATGTATATTATGTACTTATAATTGTGTGTCACGGTGGCCTAGAGGCGGTGTCGAAACCTGTATTGTAATTAATTTATAAGATTGTTTAGACATAACCTTTTGAGGAAATCTGGACTTATATTTTATAGTCATAAGATAGAAATTGCCATTTGTTCTTGAGTAAGTGTGACGATTAATTTTAATTCCTCTTAATAGTTGTTTGCTTACCAGTATGTACTTAAAGGCTGATGATGTACTTAATGATATTCTAAATATGTACAATCACAAATACCCTATCTAGAATATCATCCATATTATTTCCTACTAAGTAACGTTAGCGCATTTACAGTTGGGTTTTGATTACTGTTAGTTGTTGATAATAGTTTGCAGTTTACATTAAACCACATTTAAGTTCTGTAACGGTTTATTTGTAACATAGTTAATATAGTTTAACAGGAAACATAGTTATGTTTAGTTCAGTTATCTGAATGGTAGTACTTTTGTTATTAGTTTGTTACCGATCCGTGTTTTGGCACGTGATGAAGTTGCCAGCGAAGTTAAAGAACTTTCTTCGCCCTTTTCCTGACCACATTGGAGTGGGTAATTAGTCTTATTGATTGTGTATATTATTGTATGGCCGTGAAAGTTTCGCAAAACTAATGCTTCATAAAACTTACACCTTCTTCAGTTATTATTTTAAGTTAGGCGTTTAAGAACTGATAGTCGGTTGGTAATCATTTGGCATCAAGAATTGTATACTCAACAATATTTTGAGATCTACAAATGGGCGGGCTCAATCAAGAGAATTCATGGTTTTTCAGAAAACCGGCGCAAAACAATGTTTGCAATATCTTTGGCCGGTCGAAGGTAAACACCAGAGACACACTCCTCTCCCCCATTCCCAAATTATCCGGTTTCTATGCGTTGCCGGCCTTTTGGGAGTTACTCTTCTGATATTTCGGTTGTCCCTGGGTAATACGGGCCAAGCGCAATAATGTTACCCGGCTCGGCTTAAAGCAGGAGATGGAACGGAGTCTAATACTTCCTTACGCCCCAGAGCAATAGACGACAAATGTTGTTATCTCACCTCAAAAAGAAAAACTAGTACAAGATTAAATAGTACGCTACATCATTTTTTTACTCAAAACCCTATACCACAGCTACCATAGCAAAAAGATTGCCGGAAAAACAACTCAAAGTGCCCAAGGGAAATCAAAATGATATTGCGGATCTATAAACAAACCTACATACATTGTATTTTATACGCCTTTCTGCTAGTTTGTAAGTGAGCGATCGCAGATTGTTTCCTTGTCAAAAGGCACATAAAAATGTTCTGACAACTTACATTCTGTTAGGAGCCTGACCATAAGTGCTTGAGCATAAGATTTACCTTATGGGTGTGGATTAAATAAATCATAACTATGTATATCTGCATGTAATAACATTTTATAAATTGTGGTAAGTCTGAGAAGAAACTTTCAAAGAGAAGATGGATCAACTGATAGTGAGCAATTGGCGAGGTCCATTGACACCTATAACACTAGAGGTGTGCGGTGTCAGCTTTTAAGGGTCTGGAAATTGGGTATTCGGAGATTGTCGATGATGGAAGGAATACGAGGGCCTACGATATCTTCAGTCACATACCGAAACACAAAACAAATGTCTCTTATCACCGTTTTTCTGTGAGATCGTGGTATCTCTGCAATTGAAACGCCTATACGTACCGAAGCATGACACTGACACTTAAATTTTACTGACTTTGGCCGATTGGCTATCATATTTTTTCTACCTGCATTTTTTTTACTTGGATGTCATCTGTTGTACAGTCATTTAACATTTTCTTTTTTTATTGTTTGTATTGTTTTCAATGTAACATTTTGTTGCCATGAGGGTCATAAATTATCTATGGCCATCATAAAATCTGGCCAAATAAAAAAGTTCTGAATAAAATCTAAATGAATCCTCAGATTTATTAGATCCATTGACATAACGTTGTGTTTCGCCGTGTGAGTGAGGTTACCGGAGGCCAAATCCCGCCCCTTCCCCTATCCCTTCCCGATCCTTATATCCGCAACCCCTATCCCCAAAAGGCACCCGGCAACGCACTCGTAACTCCTTTGGTGTTGCGGGTGTCCATGGGCGGCGCCGATTGCTTACCATCAGGTAATCCGTATGCTCGTTTGCCGACTTATATCATAAAAATAATCTCTGTACAAAGGACATGGCCAACTTTTGTATGGGCGTTTGCATAGTTATTGAATTCAATGTACATCAATGATTTTTGGTGTTTACATTCGTGAATATTGTTAAATTAAATTGCAATAAATAAAACACATGAAGAACTCGTAATTATAACAAACAAGACGAAAATAGTTTCACTAAACCTTTAGTCAGAGTACTGGCCATAAGTGCACGAAATAAGATTTTGCTTTTAAAAACCATGGCGTTTAAATTATTTATTTATAAAATAAAACAAAAGAATATGTATAAAGAATAATGATTTATTTATTTAGGAGAACAAATAAAATAAAACTACGTAATAATTCTTTTATATTTTTATTATAAGTGTATTTTATTAAGTTTGTGTATGGAATGTACGTTTCTGTAATATATATTCTGTATAATTGGGTAATAATATGGTAGTACTTTCCATTTCAAGCGGCCTGCTTAAAACAGGTGGTAATGGTGGTGGCTCTGGTGAGCTAACCACTTGAATATAAGGGGCTGCTGCATTGTTGTCCGAACCCAATTCCTGTAAGTTTCGTGATAAGTCCTGCACTGTCTGTCTATTTGCCCGCATATAGCACACATGACAAACATAGTTGCTTCTTGAGGTCTGAAAATAAACCCCAGTTAGAATAAACACATGTATTCAAGTTTTATGTTATTTTACAGTGAGAAGTATTATGTTACAACATGCCTACTTTAAAGAAGTCTATCCAAACATGGAAAATACATAAAGATAGATATTATAATCACACATACCTACTATGAGTACTTTTTTTTATAGATTAATATAGATAAATACAAGTACATATATAAAACAGTGAATAAAAAACAAAATGCTTACCACATTAATAGTATTTTGTGACATTAGGCCAGCTAGCAATGGAGAGTCCATACTGACATTATGGTGTCTTATTTTTCGAACCGATTTTCCACGACCAAGGCAAGCCATGTTATGCCCCACTAGTCTCTAATGTTCACCAGCCTCAGTATTCAATAATAAGAAGCGTGGTTGACAAATGAATGTCCCCAGAGGCAACTAAAAAAAAGATGCACTATTTAAAATCGCATACCATTATAAAACATAAAAAACAGACTAAGTATTATACTATTCCGACTTCATACCTGGGTTTGAGCTATGTTTAACCAATGTGAAAGTTTTGTTTGATGGTGTGCAGAAAGCGAGGATATAAGACGCCTCTGCAGCCTTTGTACGCCTATTGCGCAGTAGATGCATCTCATCGTAATCCACAAAACAAATCCAAAACGCAAAACACTTACTAGTATTATTAGCAAGGTTAACAAAAACACGCTGTCAAAAGTGTCGAAAACGTTCCGTTTCGTTTAAGTGTTTTTTTTGGTGAATTGGATAAAAATAAAACATAATATTATTATAATCTACTATATAAAAATAAGTCCGGTATTCCTCCCTGACGCTATAACTCCAGAACGCACGAACCGATTTCCACGGTTTTGCATTCGTTGGAAAGGTCTCGGGCTCCGTGAGGTTTATAGTAAAGAAAATTCAGGAATAATCAGGAATAATTCAACAGAAAAGTGGGTAAATCGTTTTTCACATACAGCGCCATCTCTGATACATAGCATGTACTACAAACCAATATCCAACACTTCAAGTAGATGGCGCCGAGTGTTTGACAGCTACTCATTGTCTCTGCTCAGTTAATTTCATTCAAGCTCAGTGTAAATTATGTGGATCGTGCATTTGAGGTTAAATTCAACACTCTGTCCATTGTCCAAAATGCCTAGACAACGACGTGCGAGCATCGGCCGCCGCATAAGACATGCAAGCCAGCAACAAGTGTATTCAAGGAACTTAAGCGAAGAAAGACAAAATATAATAAGAGAAAATGACCGATTAACTTAAGCGAAGAAAGACAAAATATAATAAGAGAAAATGGTACCCCAACAGGTGAACATGTGCGAAGATTCAATGCACCCACCGTTAATGATGTTGCTGCAATTATTGTTGGCGATCCAACTAAATCACGAGACATTGTCGTTCAGCGAAGAAGCAATATCATGCATCGTGTAAACGAGACACATCGTTTGTACGATGCGTTACAATATCCAATCATTTATTGGCAAGGGCAAGACGGATACGACATCACGTTGAAGATGGTCGATCCAATTACAGGTACAATATTTACACGCTAATTATTTCCATTATTACTATTATTGGTTTCCATTAACAATTCATTTAATTTTGCATTTTCAGGAGTATCAACGAATAAAAATCTAAGCGCAATGAATTACTATGCGTATCGTATGATGATTCGTACACATGAGGAGAATGTCATTTTGAAGTGCCGTCGGCTATTCCAGCAATTCGCTGTCGACATGTATGTCAAAGTCGAGACCGAACGTTTAGCGTTCATCCGATTCAATCAGGCAAAGCTACGATCTGAGGACTATATACACTTGCGTGATGCTATTCATTCAGATGGTGATGTTCAGAATATTGGACGACTGACGATTCTCCCATCAACTTATATCGGAAGCCCACGCCACATGCACGAATATGCTCAAGACGCTATGACGTACGTGCGAAATTATGGAACTCCGGATTTATTTATTACGGTCACATGCAATCCGAAGTGGACGGAAATTGAACGCGAGTTGGAACCGGGTCAAAAAGTGCAAGATCGCCATGACATAATCGCCAGAGTATTTCAGCAAAAACTCAAGGTTATGATGGATGTGCTTACTAAGTATCGAGTTTTTGGTGACACACGTTGTTATATGTACTCGGTGGAATGGCAGAAGCGTGGACTACCACATGCTCATATCCTAATTTGGTTGCTGAACAAATTACATTCAAATGAAGTGGATGACATCATATCAGCTGAAATTCCTGATCCAGTCACTGATCCCCGTCTACACGACATTGTGACGACGCAGATGGTGCATGGACCGTGCGGTGCATTAAATCCATTATCGCCTTGCATGGCTGATGGAAAGTGCACAAAACGATATCCGCGACCGTTAGTTGCTGAAACAGTCACAGGGAACGATGGATATCCAGTTTATCGTCGGCGTTCAAAAGAAGATAACGGTCGAACTATCAAAGTTAAAGTTCAAAATCAAGAGATTGAGATCAGAAATGAATTCATTGTACCATATTGCCCGCTGCTATCACGAATTTTCGAAACACATGCAAACGTTGAGAGTTGTCATTCGGCCAAATTAATCAAATATTTGTGCAAGTACGTCACAAAAGGCAGCGACATGGCTGTGTTTGGTATTGCGTCGGAAAATGCGAATGATGAAATCAGCAACTTTCAAATGGGCAGATACGTCAGTACTAATGAAGCACTGTGGCGATTATTGTCATTTCAAATTCATGAAAGATATCCCACAGTTGTACATTTAGCAGTGCATTTGGAAAATGGCCAAAGAGTTTACTTCACTGAGGCTAATGCGGCACAACGAGCTGAGAGACCACCATCGACAACATTAACTAGCTTCTTTGCAATGTGTGAAGCAGATCCATTCGCAGCGACGCTGATGTACGTTGAAATGCCCAAGTATTACACTTGGAATCAATCAACAAAGAAATTCCAACGTCGCAAACAAGGAACCCCAGTTCCAGACTGGCCACAGGTGTTTTCAAGTGATGCACTAGGTCGTATGTACACTGTTCATCCTAGAAACGATGAGTGTTTTTATTTGCGACTGCTGTTAGTAAATGTACGTGGACCAAAATCATTTGCGCATTTGAAAACTGTGAATGGCCACCAATGCCAAACATATCGAGAAGCATGTCAACTATTGGGTTTGCTGGAGAACGATTCTCATTGGGATTTAACACTTGCAGATTCAGTTGTTTCATCAAATGCGTACCAAATACGAACGCTGTTCGCAATTATCATCACCACATGTTTTCCTTCACAACCAATTCAGTTATGGAACAAATACAAAGACGCCATATGTGAAGACATCTTGCATCGCTTGCGCATTCAAACGAATAATCCTGACATCCAAATAACCGATGAAATCTACAATGAAGGATTGATTCTGATTGAGGATCAATGCTTGACTATTGCAAACAAGCTACTGATTGAAGTAGGAATGATTGCGCCAAATCGATAGATGCACGATGCATTCAATCAAGAATTAAATCGAGAGCTACAATACAATGTTGATACATTGCAGGAATTCGTTAGAAATAATGTTCCGTTGCTGAATGAACAGCAAAAACAAGTATACGAAACATTAATGCAAGCGGTGGACAATAATACTGGTGGTCTATTCTTCCTGGATGCACCTGGAGGAACAGGGAAAACATTTGTCATTTCATTGATTTTGGCCACTATTCGATCAAGATGTGACATAGCTTTGGCTTTAGCATCATCTGGAATTGCGGCGACTCTTCTAGATGGCGGTCGTACTGCACATTCTGCGCTTAAGTTGCCACTCAATTTAAACACAATTGATACTCCAACATGCAATATTTCCCGATCCAGTGCAATGGGAAAATTGTTAATGCAATGCAAGCTCATTGTTTGGGATGAGTGCACAATGGCACATAAGAAATCACTTGAAGCACTTAACTTCACACTGAAGGATCTTCGGCGAAATAACAACATCTTTGGCGGCTTGATGATATTGTTGGCAGGCGATTTCAGGCAGACGTTGCCAGTAGTTCCCCGTGGAACGCCTGCAGATGAATTGAATGCTTGCCTGAAGGCATCACCTTTATGGAATAACGTAAAAACATTATCGCTAACCACTAATATGAGAGTTCAACTTCAAAACGATCAAAGTGCTACACAATTTTCCAAACAATTGTTAGATGTTGGAAATGGAAAAGTCCAAGTTGATGCGACATCTGGATTAATTACTCTTACCAACGATTTTTGCCGATTTGTAGACACTCAATTAGTTCTTATTGAAAATGTTTTCCCAAACATTAGTGAGAATTATAAGAATTATGCTTGGTTAAGTCAACGAGCAATTCTTTCCGCAAAGAATAATGATGTCCACGCACTGAATTTTACCATTCAACCAAAAATTGCTGGCGATTTGGTGACATACAAATCCGTTGATTCAATAACAAATCCCGATGATGTAGTAAATTATCCAACGGAGTTTTTGAACTCTCTGGAGATACCAGGATTTCCACCACACAACTTGCAACTCAAAGTTGGTACAGTTATTATGATACTGCGTAATTTGAATCCACCGCGACTTTGCAACGGTACTCGACTTTCGGTAAAGAGACTTATGCCGAATTTGATCGAGGCAACCATTATTAACGGAAAGTACGCAGGTGAAAATGTATGTATTCCTCGAATACCAATGATTCCAACTGATCTTCCGTTTGACTTCAAACGATTGCAATTCCCAGTTCGCCTTGCGTTCGCAATGACAATTAATAAGTCGCAAGGCCAATCGCTTAGTGTTTGCGGGATAAATTTAGAAAATCATTGTTTTTCACATGGGCAGTTATACGTTGCGTGTTCACGAGTTGGGAAACCATCCGCTTTGTTTGTGTTAACGTCAGACCAAAAAACAAAAAATGTGGTTTACCAAAGAGCACTACAATGAAACGGATAATTTGCGGACACGTATAACGCTTCGATTCAGTATTTACTTTGGATTTGTAGCGATATCAAAGAGTAACTTTCATTTACTTAGGGAAGTTCAACTAAATAACACTTCATTTTAGTAGGTAATCGAAATGTATTTATTACTGTTGTGAAATGAAATAAATATTTTCCTTTTCAAATATATAATAAAAATTTTTTTTTTCTTTATCTTTTAATCACCAAACAAAATGTTACATAAAACGAATCTGGTGGCGAAACGGAGTTCGCCGGGTCTGCTAGTATGAGTATATTTTAAAATGCAACTGAAATCAATGAATACAGTTTTGTATGAATAAAATGTTCCTAGTGTAATGCATTTGTCGATCATATCACACGTTTTCTACGAGTGTAGTTTAAGACATGTGGTTTGGAATTCGAAAGTCTTTTTATTTATCTTTCTCTATGGACTATTATGGCGAAACTTGACAAACGATAAGTTGATTTTGTTGAATTACTTTTACATTTTTTTAATAATAATTGTCAGGTCTGGAGAGGCTAAAAACTACGTAATAATTCATATTTCTATTTGTATTTTACAGTGTATTAATTTTCTTCGTGTACGTGGAATGTACTTTTTTGGCCATGTCCTTTACTTCTCAAACGAAACAGAGAACTGATTGCTACTACTATTTAGGCTATTTTTCAGTTTCTTCATATAAGAATCTTACTGAACATCCTTGCTTATATTGTTGTACAGATATACCAAAATGTAAGGATATTCCCTTGGTTTATGGTATGGCTTATGGGTGGTAGCTACACTATAATGATGTTCCTAATGTCTTTTATATGAAGCACGTTTCCGATAAGTATTTGGTCCAGCCATTTGTAGACCAAATATGTGGATAATCTCACTTGGAGCCTCGCAGCTTGCAGAGTTATAAATAATATGTTTTATTGGCTTCGACTTTTTGATTGGGTTTATCGTTTCCATACTATGTATTCCAAAAAGGTTTTTGTCTATGTTTGACCTATTATTTCCCAGTTATGGCTTTTCAATACTTTTGTAACTAAAACTTTTATTTTGACTCTCAAAGGATCTGTAAAGTCAAGTTCCACTGACAGCTATCCAACAATAATTATCCATGTCGTTTAATGAATTTAAAAAAAGGTAATTCGCGAATTGTATTACTATTTTGTAAGGGGAATTATCCAATTTCATTCTCTCGCCAAGGGTGAGGCAAGAGAGACAGACTCTTACTGACTAAAACCACCCCCGTTGCTTCTCCTGCTGTAAGCTGAGCATTGACACTCTCTTGTGGATTATTAGGAATTTTAGGATAGGGGATTTGTGGATTAAGGATGGGAAGGGGAAGGAATGGGCCTCCGGTAAGCACACTCACACGGCGAAACACAACGCAAGTGTTGCTTCACGCTGGTTTTCTGTGAGGCCGTCGTATCACTTGTCGAGCCGGCCCATTGGTTCTCTTACACTTAAACTATCTACATACTTACTTGCATCTCACCAGGATATCTCCGCTTGTCGACTGTGTGGTCGCTTCCTTCCATCATATCCGCACCCCAATGAAAATGTATTTGGGATAGGACATGCTTCTCCAGAAAAGGACCACCTTCCAAATAAGGACGTTCAGCCTTCCATTTCGATGATATTACCACTGGTAGAAATATTTATTTATGTAAGTATTTATAACAAATGCTGATTATTAATGCAAAAGATTTCAAAAGGTATAAGGGGATGTTATTATTTTGTAAACTGTCAGAAAGGACTGGGTATTCATTAGAATATTTAGTTATAACAAAAAGATATACCTAGTATGATTTTCATAAAAAAAATATATTATTACTTTTCAATTTTTTTACTTAAATGACCACCGGAATAAATACATCCAATGACTGACAAAAAGCTCTGATAAGTGCCCTTAATTCTTGCACTTCGAATTTGTTTTGGAGACATTTTCTTTGAAAATTTGCATTTGAAAACTTTGTTTATAATTCAGTCCTAATCATGGTGATCATTTACTATTTATGCCTATTATCTATACTTATAATAGTAGAGAGGTCAATTCTTCTCTTCTCTACTCTGTAGAGAGGTCAATTCTGTACATGAAATAAAAATAGCGGATAAAAATATTGTATTACTTGCAGAGTACCACTTTTCTGGCGAATAAAAATTGATTTGATTTTAAATATCTGATGGTAAGTTAAATATTACCCAATATATTAAAATAAACATTTTTTTAATATACATTAAAAAAATGTATAAATTTTATATGTATTCATAATTATTTCTCAACCTTCATCTTCTTAAATTTTTTTTCGAAACGAGTAATTATAATTCTTGTTGTATTTTTCCTGTACAATTATTTAGCAGCGCGCAGTTCCGAGAATTTGTCGAATGGAAAATTGAAAAATTACTTGGTAAAATATTGATGCGGATATTGTATCTTGTTCGAAGAAAATGTTAAAAACTAATTTATTTACCAGAAGTACACGTATTAATTAGCTGTTATCTCACATTTTGAATTTAAGATATTTTATTTTTATCATATTTATTCTGGTTAACAGGAATTGTAACAGTATCGTATCGAGCCTGTTCCTTGCAATAATTATGATATAGCCAACGCAAACCGCGTTGGCTAATCTCCATTCTTAACCTATGAGCTTGAGATTACAACTTGAAAGGATAAGGTTTATATAGTCTCTATTAAAAAACAGAAAACCGACGGGAAACAACCTCAGCGTTGTGTTTCGACGTGTGAGGGTCGTTACCGGAGGCCCAATCCTTCTACTCCCTCCATCGCTCCCCAATCTTTAAATATTCTCAAAATGCTACGCCTACGCACTCGTAACTCTTTTGGGGTCAATGGGTGGCGGCGACTGCTTACCATCAGCTAATACGTAAGCTCGTTTATCGACTTATAAAAAAAACATTAAATCTTTGATTCGATTCTAACAACACTCTCGGGAAGATTAAGATTAGTAGTAATGTAATCCTTCTCTATCATTACCGTATAAGATATATTATTATGTAGACATTATTCTTATTATATAGGCTTATACGAAAAGAAAAGGCCTCGCACGAAACCTAAACACAAATTTCAAGAACCAAGAAGTTTCTCTTAAATACAAAACAAGTTATACAAACAAGAAAGTTACTCACTCGTACTTGAGACGCTATTGTTGTGCCCATCATGTTTGGGCAGTCCGATCTGAATCCCGTACAATTACATGTTGCCAACATAAACATGATAAGCGCCCTTCAGTACCCAATTCTGTGGTAGCAATTTACTGAGGAATTAATCTAATGAACGATTCGTATTCCACCATAGTCTATTAATCTCGGGTTCAATATTAGCCTCGCATGAATGGATCTTCTGCGCCCGATTGTTGTATATATACGTCGGATATGTATTTGGTAACTACGTCATAGGAAAAGTGTATCGGGAAAGGGTTTTTTTTTCGTTAGGGGAATATCATCAAATGACTTCTCCCGCCCAGGGCCGGGCAGCAGGGAGTGTCAGACTCTTACTGACTAAAAACCCCCCTGTTCCTTCTCCTGCTCTGTGCCGAGGTCGCGGTGCCTCATTGCGCTTACCCCGCAACCCCGGCACCGGGAAAGGATGGAATGCCATACACCAATAATGTTCAGAAGTCGTTCAGGATCTCATATTGTTGTGTGATTACACGATAGAGACCGGTCAGTACCTCAGATATGTTTTAAACTTCTATACTGCGATATGATTGCCTCAAACCTATTTTCAGGCGTGGATATTATGCCCATAACCAATACCTATTTCTTCATCCTAACAATTACTTAACACCATAAAACAAAATCTAGTACAATTTATAGCGAAACACTTGAAAAGATCAAACTGTCGAACCCGTTTGTGCAAAATAGGACCCTAATAAATTATTCAAATAAATCACGCACATTCAATTCATACGAATCCTTTCTAGAAGGTTCCATGTCACTCAACACTCGCCTTTATTCGTGAAGCTAGGCAGCACGTTAATAAATGCCCGTATTATACTAACTAGCTTGAAGTAGCCCGTTAGCTAGGACTAAAGGTTGAAAGTAAAGGACACGTAGGCATAATATTTAACGACACCAACCTACCCCCGTAGGCAATTTTGCCCAGTAACATGCCTGTTAATTAAAGTTTTAGGAAACATCAAGGGTTTTGTTAACTAGGTCGTGAGCTGTTATTAGTAGTCCTACTTCATTGTTTTTGCTGTTTGGCAAAATGTGTAATTTATTGTTATATTGATCAAAAACTTGATCTACCAAGTTGTGTTTTGAATTCAGTTCGTTATAGTATTAATTATCTACATCAATATCTTTGGGTTCGCTCTTTTGAATAGTAAATGTCATTGTAATGAATATTGTTTCAAAATTGAAGATTTTTATGATTTGCCAATAATGTTGGCGCTATATAATACTCTTACACAAAACGCACAACTTAAGACTAAGAGTTTACTGCATAAAGATTACTTAAACTTCTATTCTCTTCTTAGATTCTACAAAGATTCAGCGTTAAAGTACAGCATTACTTACAAGTATATCCAGTATTAGTGAGCTTCACTTTGTGGGGGTAAACATCGAAGTTGTACCATTTTAGTTCTGGACATTTGAAGAAGGTACATCCAGTGATGGATACATCTATGGGAGTAGGTAGATGACCTTCCAATACATGCCAATACTGAAGCCATTCTACTGTTCCCTCTTCAGGTATATCTTCTACAACTTCTTCTGTTGGCTTTTCTTCTTCAACTAAGTAAAGGTGAAAATGATTGATGATGGATTAAATCCCTCCAATAACCCAAACATTGGTGAAATCTAGTAAACTAGATCAGCAGAATTCAC
This sequence comes from Spodoptera exigua, assembly GCA_902829305.4. Taxonomy (NCBI): domain Eukaryota; kingdom Metazoa; phylum Arthropoda; class Insecta; order Lepidoptera; family Noctuidae; genus Spodoptera; species Spodoptera exigua. Next base: position 12,552,513 of record LR824610.2, on the reverse strand, counting down.
GATCCTTAACATATTGTAAGTATGTTACATTTTATCGTTGATCTATATTGTACTTACGCAAAAATTAAGTATCTACCTACTAAGAATAGTATTGTTGTAATAATATGATCTTATCAAGTTTATAAAGTGGAAGAATATAACAATGAGTTGTCTTACAAAGTCAGCAGACAAAGTTTACAAGGAAAACACAGTTACCTAATTGAGTTGGAAGAATTCGGATGGACATTTTGAAAAATTAACTGAAATTTGGTTTCAAAATTCTTACTGGATATTAAAACATGATTTTAGATTATAAAAATTTGGAAAAAAGTGTAAAACCAGAATATCACAAATATTTACATCAAAATTATTATGACAAATGCTACGATCACGATGACATGACTATATTTCTGCAGATTATATATAAATAAATAAACATTTTGAAATAATAGTCTGTTATGAAGAGGCTTTAAATTTATACCATAAAACCTTTTTAAAACTTTGTCATCTTGACAATTAGACTGACCGACGTTGTTGAATAACATTCGTTTGTTGGTTTCTTTCAAAAACTATTAATCACCAAACCATTAAAAATGAAGGAGGGAGAAGACGATAGCAGTATACCAATTCACAAGTGGCCAGTTTTACCAGATCGAGAACTACAGATTTGGGAAAAATGGATTCAAATAAGAAACGATGAGGCGATTGCACTTGGAAATAGATTGAACAGACCACCAGCTGATCTAGCAATGAATTTAGTGCAAAAGGTTCGCAATGATAAAGAAAGGAAAGTAGCACTAGAACATGCTCAGATTGAAAGAAAAACTGGTGTAAGGGGTTCCCTATGGGATCGACCACCAAAACTGAAACAAAGATGTTATTGTGCACCAACTTATGAGATTCAAAGAACTGCTGCTGAAAAAGGTCGACCAAGAATAATAGAACATATTGGAGTTCCAGATTACATTCAACAAACTGAAATGGGAATAATTGGCGAGTCTAGGCGCAATCCATGCGTTCATTTGAACTCTGAGTATGAAATATACAGAGATTATCGTGAAGGACAGCTCACTGAGCAGTTAAAGAAAATTGACCCTTTTAGGTAAACAATTAATTACTTTGTTTAAGTTGTTTTGTTTTACAGGCGCCATTTTTACCAAACTATTATTTTTAATTTATTAGGTACTCGTCTCATTTTTGAACGTAAAGTTAAATATATTTTGACATAAGTTAATATAAACCTTTTTTTCAGACCAGATATAGACAATTTGATAGTCAAAGGTAGAGCTCCTTCACCACCACCTAAAAAATATCCTGTACTCCCAGAAATTGTCATTAAAGATGACGAGGGCCCTCCTGGAGAACCGCTCCATGCAGTATATGCTTTGAAAATCAACAATACAGTATTCTATAAACCTGTACCTGGACATTCTCTATTTCACGTACCGAAGTTCCAAGATGATGAAAATCATGAAAATTGCACTTCTTGGACCTATTACTTTAATGTTCCTGCTAAAAGAGCAGGAAGATGCAAGCTGAATATGCAAAATCTAGGTACAGTCACTATAAGGTACTGTTGGAAGAAAATAAAACGGATTATACCCTTCATACCCCAAGATGTATACGAACAAGTATTCTTTTTTAACAAAAATGAAGACCTAATATCTCCTGGCCAGACTAAAGAAATAGCTTTTACATTTATTGCTGACAAAGCTGGTATTTACTGTGAATTTTGGGAAATAAGTTTGTGTAATGTAAACTTTTTTGAGAACTCAAGTACAAAAATGACTGTCAGCTTATATGCTGATGCAGTTGAAGATATGGAGATGATAAATAAAAAAGTTCAACTTCTTAAAACAGAAATTAATAAAAAGGCGATTATTAACTTGGTAACTAGTTTTGTTGAGACAGCATTCGATAACGTTTTTCAACCAGATCCACAATTCGAACCATACCCGTATAAAAAATACTTTGTGGAGTCAGAACTCTTTGTTTTACGTAATCCAATGTGCTACTATCATCAGACAGAAGTAGGTAAAATGAAACAACTTTACACAGATATGCTTCCTGGTAAAGAATGGGACTTATCAATAGCTACTTGGAGAGAGGTGATGATGGCAAAAGATTACGAAGACAGAATGAAATATTATAAGTTGTTACGTGAATCGCACTCAGAGTGCTTGAAGCCTTGGGCAGCGGGCGATGGTGTTGAAAAAGAGAAGTTCCGGACAATAAATTGTTTGCTTGGTCAATTTCTTGATTTGTTTGATACAGAGTTTTCACGTGTAACAGATTGTTTTGTACTAAAGCCATCGGAAGCCAGATCATCATCGCGTATTAAGTCTAAAAGTAGAACTATTGCTGTCGATCCCATTACTGCCCAAATGGTGCGTAATGTTTTCTATTTGAGAATGTATGATCATTTCTCCTGTTTCATAGAGTTAAGCGCTGGAGTATTAAGCAGCTTAGATTTGAACAGATGGATCGAATTTGATTTCTGCCGACATCTTGATTAGCTGTTAACGATTTGCTAGAGCCATGTGGATAGTTAGAATTTGATTAATTCAGTTATCTTTAAACTTCTTTGTGTCTTTGTGAAAAACAATAAATGAAAACAATTAATCTTCATATTACTACTTTAATTTACTGAACAGCCGTATTTATTTCATCTCAATATGTGTTTTTAATATTAAAATAAATAGCACTAAATATATTTTTTATTTTATATAATTTATTTCGAAATGGGCATGCGTTTGGCCGCTATCACGCCTAGTGATAAGCAATAATGTGCCCTACTATGGATGCTATAAACAAACTATTCACTCGGGCCTTGCAGACACCCAGGTACAGCCGCTCATACCCTTCGGAGAACACAGACTCCGGCAAAGCATTCGACTCCTTAGCGGTTCGGGTTATAAAACTGGAGGCGAACCGCTTCGAAGCAGTTTTGACGATTGTCTGGTGGTACGATGGGAGAAAGGACTAGGAAATGTATCCGATAAAATATCGACAGGCTCGCATCTTTGCACCTGTGTTCGACGCTTTGAAGTCGGGCCTTTACTAGCGCATCGTTCTTGATGAGCCTTGGCACTTTTAGCCGAGCCGTCCCATAGATGAGAGCTGTACTCCATACAGGACCGGCAGGACTGGCTGCACGGTTGGTGCGATGGCTGGGCAGCTGGCTGCTGTGCAACGTGTAGCGTGTTCGATTCCCGCTCGGAACAACTCTGTGTGATCCACTTATTGTTGTTCCGGGCCTGGGTGAGATATGTATGTGATATTTTTTGTTTGTAAACGCACCCACCACATGAGAAAATCCTAATGATCCAACGTTTTTATTAAAAAAAAAAATGTATTTACTAGTTTTTAGCTAAATTAGTATGTACTTCCCTGTTAAATGGGCAAAACGGAGATGAATGTCAAACGTACGATATTGAACAGCTTTTCCAAAGATTTTATGATAACTTAATACTGTGGGATCCATAGTCTTAAGGCAGCGTTCAGCGCGGTGGTCGTGTCCCAGAGGGTCATGGCCATACGTAATATAATCATTGGCTATCGCACTATCTCTCGTATGAGGCGAATCTCCTTGCTGGATCACCACGATGGAATCTGAAGGCGAAGGCGCTCGCGCACGTCTACAGTTGGCTTCGCAATATCCATCACAGATGGGAATTTGAAATATCAAAAAAGTTGTAACAAGAAGTAAACAGGAAGAAAATGATCGCCTCATCTAACAAAAGGTTTTGTCGCCTCTGAGGCCAAGTTTTGTTCAAATTTTGAAACAGGATACGATTGTCTTAATGATATTGTTCTGTCTTCATATTCGTTTTGTAAATATTGATTTATGTTCAACAAAACTTCAAATGATTTAGTAAGTCAAATAATAAGGTGCCGACAAGAAGTACCAGTGAAACTTTACTACTACTTTCAACTTTCCAGTTATTTTGAATGTAATTATGATTAAACTAATGCTACCGTAATTAAGGGAGTTTTAAGACAGCTGGACATGGAACTATACATAATTAAGCATAATCAGGCATAATCTTGACAGACGTGACAACGATAGTTATGCTAGTTAAATCGTACTTTTTTTAACAAATACTCTTATAGTCTCTTATTACTTTTATGTAGACGTAGGTACTCCAGATTATAAAACTATATACGTGTTAATGTATTTTATATAATATCTAGTGCTTTGTATGAAGTAACTATACAGCTACTTTCACTTTTTTTCTTCTCATGAAGTTAGCGTTGTTTTTATTTTTTCACGAAATCTGCAAATTTTCCAATGCGAATGTATTAACTAGTTCTAAATCCGACTATGAGCTAGACCTTGTCTAAGTTTGCACAAGAACCCTAACTTGTGTACCTTCGATTCTAGTAGACTGCTTGTGTAATGCGTTTGGTTGACATTCGGAGCACGTAATCAAACTACTCCTGTATTATGCTGGTGTATCGATTATCGTCGACGGCCTAATATTTGTATTAGGCTCTCTACTGTTGCTTTACTTAATACAATCAGTATTCAATTAGTTTGCTGCCTATATTTAGCTGGTTCATCTAGAAAGTCTGCTCGTCAGGCATGTAAAAAGGATTCGATCGATTTTTGTTAATGTTAATATTTTCGGGAATATCTAATTGCTGTAAGTATAAAAAAGTGCGAGATGTGTCGTGAGTTTGAGTTTATGGAGTCGGGACGGATGCTACTGTAAGCATGAATCCGCAGACGGCGAGCAAGGGTAGCTCATCTCCCTACCAAAACGCTTTAAAGAGAACCAGTGCGCCTTAAAGAGCCAACAGAACATTACAGATGATGTTTAGCCGGAGCTGCCGGCTTAGTATCTTACGGCCTCTGTCCAAAGAGTCCTGTAGAGAATTTTTTACCTTAGCCAGTGTGAATAAAAGCGACTACTTCAAATTAGAATATTGCCATTGTTGATGAATTTGTGATTATAGAGGCTTTCGTAAGATGGCAAATAGATAAGAAAATTTGAAATATAAAACTAAAAAGAGTGATTAAATAAAACAACAATATTGTAACATAACAACTGTATATATAAAGTATTTCAGAGCTTCGACTTGACTTGCTTGACGTAAATGACGGAATGACCGGGTGGATGCCGCTGCGTTGGTCGCACGTTGCGTTCGATCGGTATACTGTCAGGGCCCTCCAGTTGTCTTAGGAGACCAAGCTGTTAATAAACAATAAATTATAGATGAGAAGGTCGCCAGAAATATTAAAAATTACTGTTTTTTGTTATGTGATAGGACGGATGAGAGAGGAGTAAAAGGTAGAAGTGTGGGAGAGCCATGCTTCGGCACGATTGGGTCGGTTCGACCAGTGTGATACCACGGCCTGACAGAAAACTGGCCTGAACAAACCAAAGTGGTGTGTTTCGCCGTGTGATTGAGGTTACCGGAGGCCCAAACCTTCCCCTCCACTATCCCTAAATCTCCCAAATCTATAATTCCCAAAACGTCGGCAACCCACTCGCAACTCCTATGTTGCGGGTGTTCATGGGCAGTGCTGATTGCTTACCATCAGGTAATCCGCCCGCTCGAACCGAAGCATGGCTCTCTCACAATTAGACAAATTTCCATAATCAGGGCAAAGCTGAGGTTACGTTTGCCATCTATTTTATTGTATAAATTCTTATTAATAAGGTGCCATCAAAAGCTCACAAAAACGGTGTCTAATGGTCGAATCAATCTTACCTGTTCAGTACCAATGTGCACGGGTTTCTCATATATGATCCAAGTGACGCACTCGGTGTACGGCGGTGTGGTTAGCGATCCTTTATATGTGACATAGTTGCCTTCTTGAAGGTCATCGCTGTCCATCCATGATAAGGATTCTGGAATTTAAAAAATCTAATTTGTTCAAATTGTAATTTCAAATGTACTTAAATTCAATGGACCACAGCAGACGGGGCCCTATAGGGCTGATGTTCAGCCGGAGTTGCGGGTTAAGCTCAATGAGTCATCTCGGCTCAGAACAGGAGAAGGAACGGGGGTTTTTAGTCAGTAAGAGTCTGACACTCTCTCTCGGCTAACCCTGGGGGATAAGTCATATGATGATTTTCCCCTGACAAAAAAAATGTAAGTACTTAAATTGGAAAAGAATACCTACGGTATGAAGTCAACCTCAGCTAAAGCATAAAGCATTAAATTAAATAAAACAAGAAAAAATGCAAAATTTATACGTACAAAGTTTGACAAATAAATGTGTCTGAACACTCTGAATGCTGTTTCAATTCTGGATTTGGACAAAAATCATTAATCGTCTTCAACAAGAAAACTAAAGTGCAAAAATTATAATCTAAGTGTGGGAGAGCCAAGGTTGGGCACGAATGGGTCGGCTCGACCGGAGTGATACCACGGCCTCACAGAAAACCGAGATGAAACAACTACAGAGTTGTGTTTCGCCGTGTGAGTGAGGTTACTGGAGGCCCAATCCTTCCCCTCCCCGATCCCTCCCAATCCCTAAATCTCTAAAACCCGTATCCCTAAAAGGTCTGCAACGCACTCGTTAAATATTAGTTAAACTAACAACTCTTCAAATAATAACAATAATATAAATAATTGTTTGATTACAATTTTCACGATTCCACTTCGAGACACTGAATAAAGGAAGTTTATAAATATTGACTAACAAATTCTATTTTTATCCTGCTCTTACATAATATGAAACAATCGATTCAAACAATGCTCCTTCAATTTTCCTCGTGTAATAACAACCCACATAAAACCCATTCTCATGTATGTTTTAATACGTGAAGAGAAAACTGTGTACACTCCTCAGAAGTATACAAATATGTACCTACATGAGAAACAATGAAGGTTGAATTTTATTTGGAATCGTGTAATATGAAAAATGTAAAATGCTGTGATAAAATATTTGAAAGAAGATTTTATAAGAATGCTAACAAAAGTTATAACACCATCATCTACGATAGTATAAAAATGTAGTATGTTTTGTATAAAACGATCAGATCGGTAAAAGACAAATTATTTTGTAAGAAATTTAAAATAGTATAGTATATGTCTTCTGTTGGTGTGAACATTGAAACTATGATCCTATGCCTTACTTATTTTTTATCACAATATTTCGAGTGACAATCCCATAACGTCCTACGAATGAAAAAGCAAAGATTACACCAGGACTATACATTTTTCCATCTCTTGCTCACTTTGTTATGCACAGTAAATGTCGAAAACTACATCTTTATGTTTTATTTTTTAAAGATAGAAAATCATATTTGCCTTGGCGTCCCCTTTACCCTCGATATAGGAAGATGGAGTGTCAGACTCTTACTGACTAAAAACCCCCGTTCCTTATCCTACCTAGGTCGAAGCCTTATTGCAAGTTACGTCTAAGACGTTTTGATAAGTCGGAAATAATAAGTAGTTAGCACCGCTGGTCAATCTGTTTCATTACTAACCTGAAGTAACTCTAACAGACTGTTCACTCTTCTTGATTCTTTCAAATCCTTCAACGAGCCTGTCGAACCTTGGATTAGGAGCATCGACTGCTTCTAGAAGGAATCCAACTACTGCAAGACCATCAGGATGTCCAACTGCTGCTTCCATTGATTCGTATTTACTGTTATAGTGTACGAAATGGCATTCTGCTGCGTATCTGTTGAAAAGAAATTAAATGTCGTTATCAATATACATTACAATTTTGATTGCACCTGCATCAAAAATATTTGGTAAAGAACATAAAAGACTAATTTTCCTTTTCCAAGAAATCATCGCCTTGAAAGGGTACTCTAAGTAAGCATTGGTCCAAATATGCAAATTGAATATCAGTTTTTATGGGAAAGGAAGCAAATGAGTAGACGTGTCTCCATAATATGGTAAATGACCTGCATTGTCCGTGGACATCTGCAATACCAGGAAGAGAAACAGGTGCGTTGCCCGCCTTTCAAAAGGGAATACGCTCTTATTTTGAAAGTTTGAAGGTCATATCAGTGTTCTAAGGATTAATGGAGTAATTTTTTTTGCAGCTAGACACAGAATTAAACTAGATAATTATGTGCATAAAACTGTTAAGCTAGCAACTAAAGCCAATCTGACCAGGCATACAATTAATTGAGAAACCCAAGACTTCGCCAAGAGACACTTACCCTTGTCCATCTAATAAATGTTCACAGCCAGAGAAGTCGTCAACAGACCAATGGAAGTGCATCTGTTCAAATACGTATTCGCCGATTAGAGGCCCACCTCGAAGAATTGGTCGGACTTCAGATTCAAATGTGAAGTATGCTGTAACAATATAATTACTAATTTTATTATTATTCAGTACTAGCTTTTGCCAGCCAGCCCTCAATACCAGAATGAAAAGTAGCCTAAGTATTACTACAGACTATATTTATTTCTATGTTCCGTTACATTCAAATCATTATCAGCCCTATAAGTGCCCACTGCTGCGCAAAGACCTCTTCTCATTCGGACAAGGTTTGAGCATTAATCACTACGCTTGCTCAGGGTGGATTGGCGATTTCAACCTTGTTGATAGAAATTATATGTCTAGATTTCCTCACGATGTTTGCCTTCACCGTATGTTAGTGGTGTCTAAAATTGGGTACATATAACACGGAAATAGTCACATCGGTACTAATTAGGTTTCGAACTGGCACTCTTTTGTATGAGAAGCGAACGCCCTAACCTTCAGGCCATTACTACAATCAAATACGACCGCAGAACTGTCAATGAGTTACGGTTTATAGAATTTTATATTATTATGTACACGCACAATGCACATACCTCAATTAGGGAACTTTTTCATTTTTTATATTTAAAAATATTAACAAAAAAGTATTTATGCTAAGTATTTAATTTAAATTAAAGTATTTAAATATTATTTAAAAAGAAAATAATACCTACGCTACGTACACGTAGCGTAGGTATTATTTTCTTTTTACATGAGCAACAACCATCTTTTAATTATTCGCTTTTGGTGTATGATATTTTAGGATTCAGTAATAGGTACAGGAAGTTCTTTTTGTATAGGTAATTTTATTGTAAAAGTAAAAAGTTTGGTAATTTTAACGTCAAGAAAATTCCGTCTAGAAATTTTAGTGATTAATTAGTGGTTTCAAAGGAAAATTGGAAGAAAAAAGGTAGGCTTTCAAAGAAAAAGTAATGTTTTAAATTAAATGTGCTACTTCTGTTCGGAAGTTATGCAATACCTTATAATATAAAGAACCAATGCAATAAAACACGGTCTAATCAATATTTTAATTCATGCAGCCACCAAATCGAATATCTATTTTTACTCTTAAAATCAGTGCTTCAAATACTTACGCGTTCTAAAATCGTACTTAAAGCTACTCAAACTTGAAATAACTGCCACGTAATCTCATTACAAAAGCACTTACATAATTCGCCTATTTCCTTTTTTACTTAAGAGAAATTTAATATCCTATAGATTGCGTATGTGTCAGTGAAATTCAAGTTAACCTTTATTTAATGGTATTGCAGAAATTTCTCCAAAAGGCGCATTTCTGTGCAAAATACGCCATTCCTTTCTGTTGTTATGGGGAGTTTAATTTGAATGTATGACCTTGTATATCTTTCTTTCCTTCCAGGAAGACCCGGGCGATAGAATTTAGAAGCCATATATTAGCGTTATCGTCTCCTATATACATATTTTACGTGTTTGTGTGTTATGCGAAATTTAATCCTGTGTAAATGGCGAAAACATTTGCACCTGTTGCCTTGATTATAAATTAAGGTTAACAATTTATGCGTTTTCCACCCAATGCTTTATTTTTTTTATCAATATTTTGTTTTTTGTTGTGTTTGTTATTGAGAGTGTTTGTTTTAGTTGGCAAAAATCATCACATGATTTCTCCCACCCAAAAACCATGTCGTTCGAGCAGGAGAAGTACTGCTCCAAGCCTGAGCCACGCGCACTCTTTTCGCTTGTAACCGTTATCCCGAATGGAAATCGCCCCTGGTAGTACTCGTAAACAGATTTTATGGTTAAAAGCGTACTATTCCATTGGTGAATTCTTAACAGAGAGAATAAACAAATTTTTAGGAATTCCGTTACATAAGACGTCCGATTTGTTTATAATTTACTTTTTTTTTTGACTGTATTTGAAAATGAAATTTTAATTTCTGTAACAATTTATAAAATAATAATATTGTATTCCTAATTAATGTTATACAATTTGTATGCCTCTTAGGTTTAACATAGCGATCCTAACATTGTAATTATATCTTATTTGTACCTATGTTTCACACATAAATAATTTGAATTTGAATTTGGGCCCTATCAGAATCTGTAGTTTGATGCCTCTTTGAGGCGCGTAACGTGATGCACAACGCGCTCAGCTCCGGTTCTGATCTAATGGGGAGCTACCTTCACTTGTCGACCGCAGACGCGCGGGATACTGTCTAATTGAACGAACGCGTATGGCGAGGGGTGTTTATTTTTACTAATTAATGTGAAGTCATATGTATATAAGTGAAGAAAATTAATGTTTTTAAAAATCATTGTTTATTTTTGCTATTGTAACGACTTTTGTACCAAACTGGGAAAATAGTAGCTCAACCGATTTCAAATTAGGATTAATTATACATTACAAATTGAAACTGGACCAGTACATTTTTTTATGTTAGCTTATTTCTTTGCGATTCCAAATATATAAGCTTTATATAAGCTTCCATACAAAAGTTTTGAGATATTGTAATTTTAAACACACGCGCCGGTATCGCGCGGACCACCCACGAAGTGCTTATACAGATCCGCCGAATCGCGAAAAATGGCCGCCACAGCTGAGGGGATATCATAACGAAATCACGGTCAAAGTACAGGAGCTACCTCAATAATTGCATACTTTTTATCTCGAATCTAAACCAAACAGATTTCATATCACTATCACTAAATTTGATATTGGTCAATGTGTTTGCCGTAAAACCGATACTCTTCGTAATCTAATCTAAAACATTTACAGTTGTTAACTGATTTTTATTTTATGTAATATTTTTCGATTATTATTTTTATCGTTCGGCTTCCTTATTTAGTGCATTCTTTGCTTCGATGAGTTTGTCTTGTGTTCTTTTTTAAGTTTTTCTTTTATGGTGTAAATATGGCAAACGAGCAGATTGTTTACCTGATGGTAAGCAATCGGCGCCGCCTAGGGACACCAAAGGAGTTACGAGTGCGTTGCCGGCCTTTTGGGGATAGGGGTTACGGATATAAGGATCGGGAAAAGATAGGCAAAAGGGGCGGGATTGGGCCTCCGGTAACCTCACTCACACGGCGAAACACAACACTGTGGTTGTTTCACGCCGGTATTCTGTGAGGCCGTGGTATCACTCCGGTCGAGCTGACCAATTTGTGGCGAAGCATGGCTTTCCCACATTTGGAAGTGGGGAAAATCTTCATACCTGTATTTTCTCCCATCTTGGGTGGGATGAGACGGTGTCAGATTTTTACTTACTGACTAAAACTATCTCGTTACTGCTACTGTTTCAGGCTGGGTCCGCAGTGTATTTAATTATGTTAAATTGAACTCTCTCTACGTAATATATTCTAATTTTTGATACAGTGAATAGGTATCATTAACATAGTCTGACAAATTTTATCGTTCGTGGTTTACTTGTATCTGTGTTGTAACAAAGTAGCTACGTTGTAACACTGAAAATTGCAAACTACATCAATACCCTAAGGGTCGCAGGTAGACAAATAATATATTTCGGGTTCATAGATATAAAACTCAAGTCTAATATCATATTAGAGGAAAAAAGAGGTTTTGAGGAAAATATTTTAGTCATGTCACAGACAGATTACCTGACGGTAAGCGATCAGCACCGCTCATGGACTCTCGTAGTGCCAAAAGAGTCACTACAAATACGGTGCCGGTCGCCTATTACGGATTTAAATTGGGCCTCCGGTAACCTCACTCACACGGCGAAACAACTTAAGTGTTGCTTCACGCCGATTTTCTGTGAGGCTATGGTATCACTCTGGTTGAGCTGGCCCATTCGAGCCGAAGCATATCCACATATAAAAATATACCTAGTTAAAAAGGTCTATGCGCTACATTCCAAAGTGTATAGTTCTGATATTTACACCTCGATTGAGGCACGTGACGTACATATTAATCTTAAGAATATCGATAAAGTGGATTACTCCAGTGTCGATAATATTCGCAAAACTATGCGATAACTATGATAAACGAATTCGTATCTTATTGACTATTTTATAAAGTCTTCGTTTATGAAGTTAAATTAATTTTAGATTATGTGTTTAGTTTCTAGGTTGCTTCAAGGACGTTTTTAATATTAATTTTCGTGTGTGATTGCCGACATGGTGGCGTGGAGATAAAGGCGTCCGCACGTTTGAAACCTGGCAAGTACCAATATGACATTTTCCGAGTTATATGTACTTTCTATGACACCACAGACATACGGTGAAAGAAAAATACGCGAGTATAATTTCTAATTAAAAGTTTTAATCACCAAATCACCATATGCAGGCGTGGTGATTATTGGTCAAACCTTGTCTCTGTGAGCACTTGCCTTTGCTCAACAGTGGGAACTTATAGGCTGATCTTGATAATTATAAAGATGTGATTTCCGCGTAAAGATTTTGTTCCGGACTTTGATTTACATAGCGTATAATTCTTTGCTTTTTCTTTCTTGACAAAAATGTTAAATAAATTGATAATGAATATTTAGTGTAATATTTTTGGTCCAACAGGGTACTCGTTTTGGGTTGGTTGATATTATTATAATCAGTATTAGGAGAGGCCTGAACCTTTTGATGTAAAATAAATAAAGGTCTTACTACTTCACCGATGTAAGTGCATTTAGAAAACTATAGTCACTTGAAGTTTTCTTTTGTTATTATGAAATAGAAATCTTGAACAAAAACTAATTGTATTTAATGAAATGAAATTGTTTAAGTCTTTGAGTCCCAGAGACAAAGTCCTTAGATATAGTCTATTATTACCTGTGGAGCCATTGTTGAGTAGGATGCCGTTGACTTCGTTGTCCCAATACCCTTTGAACTGAAGAGTATCCAGCGATGACCATTGAGGGCACCGACTTAGAGATATGGCGAGGGGTGACTGTGAAGCCCTTAGTCGGGATATTTGCTCCGCTGTGGAAAGAAAATTGAGCTTAATTAATATTATTGTACAGTATAAATGGTATACTTCGGAAAGACTGTTGCTGCAAAAAAGTATTTTGTATATTAAGCCGTAATATTTGTGTATGGTTCATTTGGATATAAATATATTGGTATATTTCATAATAAAAATAACGAAAACCCACTCAAATTAATATTCTATGAAATCACACACAGTAAGGTTACTACTAAGAGAGATTGAACATAAAATCCAAATCCCAAAATCATTTTTTTCTCGAAGAAACTCGTAAAAATTCTATTGAAAATATTTTTTTTAATATATAATAGTAATGAAGTATATCCTTTCCATTTCCCAACTCTTTGTGTCTTGATTGGGTGTCTATGGGCGGCGCCAATTTCTTACTATTCAGCATTTCGTCCGCTTGCTTGACACACTAAACACATTAAAAACATCTGTGACCAAACATAAACATGATCACGTGACTCTTTTCCATATTTTGACTACATTGGGGTGCTGATAAAGCACTTCTTTACTTATCTGTGATAAATAATTGATCCTCCTTCGACCATCGAAAATTCTTGACATTGAACCGACTAATCGTAAAATAACTAATTAAGTGATAACAATATTTTTTTGGTAATTTCAAAAGAAAATAATGAACGAGAATCACCAAACCTTAATTAGCAAAGAGGCAAAAAAGCATAAAGTTCTAATTAGATATGGCCGCTAAAAAGTAAAAAAATTAAAACTCCCAACTGCTGAGTTCGCAGCAAAATAATTTTTATGTTAGAAAAGTTATTTTTTTCAATTTGTAAAATAACAAAAAGATTACAAATTTAATGTTGATTAAATTTACTTTTACAAAATTTCATTTGGAGATTAACATGTAAATGTGTTGTCTTCTAATATTAGTTCTTGTATTAAGATTTATTTGGCTATTAGTTTAATTAACCAGTATTATCATAGTTTCAGGTGTTTTTAAAAGTGAAACTGTTAAAATTCGTATAAAAATATTCGGTAGGGTGACATAAATAAAAGTCCAGTTGTGACTTGAAAGTGGAAACGTTTTTGTTCCTCAATAAATTCAAGTTGTTAAACGTTAAACAACCAAAAAAATTTACGCTTTGTTATTCATCATAGTTTTTATCATATATGTAATACATTACGATGTATTCATGTATGTAATTGTGACTGTCGGTCAGGTACCCCTAAAAATATAAACAAAAGTATCCCAATATTTTAAAGTATCGACTTTCCAATGAGCCACATGTTAGGCCATTTATCTTATACTTTATGGGATCCACACTATGGATAATTACTGACAGGCAATCGAGTTGCAACTTGTTTAAGGATCTTAAGAATAAGTGGCACCGCTGGGCGCCCAATACAATACGAAACGTCACATCTGGTTGCAATAATACTGACCCGTGAAAGGTCCAGAGAAACAATTAAGACATTGCACAAAAAGTGTCATAAAATCCCAAATGCAAGGGCCTGGGAAAAGGGCTCTGGCGACATGATGTTAGAAATGTGATGAAGGCGATAGGTTACTTACTCTTGAACTGCGGAGACGATAGGTTGTCTTAGATAAGCTAGAACTGATTCTTATAATTCAGTATTACAAAGTAAATTCAGTGTGAAGTGTGGAAGGAGAACAGTGTGAGTGCAGCGAACGGGTATGTGAATGTAGTCTTATTGTAGGTTAGGGTCTAATCCCATCCTATTTGTATCCCGGAACAGTGCTTTGCACTGTACTTGTTGTACGCGCATCTCCAGGGAGCGGGGGTAGGCTTCACCAAGTATCTCGGAGGCTCTCCATACATTTGATAGCTCTGTTCGAAAGGAACACTAGATTCAAAACACATGTGTGTCTCGTCAAATCCAAACAAAGCTGTGGTGGCAATCTCTAATCTAAAAAAAATATATTTGACGAAACATGCACTGTCGAAACGGGGTTCGATTAAGGAGGTGTAATGATGTGTAGATCTGAATGGCCACTTCGGCGTACACAAGTGCATCTGTAAAGTAATCTTCCATGTAGTTTACACCCTCACCTTTTGCTGCCCTCTTATTCTATTAGTAAATGTAGAATCATTATAATAAGACTTCCTTTCCCTAATGAATTCTCTAATTCCTTTTGTACTTGCTTTTAAAATATTATAAATATAAAGTATAAATAACATAATTAAACCAATAAAATAAATTATGTTATTTATTGGGAATTCATTATCCCTGTAAACGGTGGGAGAGTGACCAGCAACAGGACGAGCTCTACAGGACTGGGCGGATGGCGGAGCTCAGTCCCTTGCCCATTTCCCTAGAAAGGGTAAGCCGTATACCATCCCTTCCTTGATCTAGGAAAAACGAAAATTTTATTTAGCCTAGGGTCGGCTAGAAACAGTCACATTTGGTGCCGTGACCAGGATCCTCGTCATTAAATGCTCTGATTCACTTCAGTGCAACGAGGAAGGATTTTATATTGGGTTACTACGATAAAACACAACGTAATTACGGCTAGACGACTTTATTGAAATTGTGAGTTCAATTCTCACTTACTTATTTATTTTAAAATGTTTCGAATTCATTGCTGGTTCAATCCCAGCTGTGACAATATTCATCTCATATACTGTCTCCGCAGATCGTGGGTTCGACTCCCATTTATTTATTTACATAAACAATGATTTTGTTTATAAGAGTAAGCCGTAGGTTCAATTCCTGCGTTTATATTATGGCGTTCGACTATTGTAGTCTGTTATTAATTTATATCTGTATAACGTGTGTTAAATTCACACAGATGTATTTAGATCTGTCTCCGCAGCTGTGGGTTCAATTCCCGCATGGTGATTTGTTATTTATTGAGTGTATAGTGCAAATGGGTTTGAAAACTGTGGGTTCAAATCCTGCATGATTATTTTGCTATTTGTCGTTGGTTCTTAATATTACCAGTGTCAGAGACGATGATTAGGTTTTGCCTCCACCTGAACGTAGTATCTGGAGGATTTAGAAGTAAAAAAAAAAATACTTGTACTTTATGTTATAAGATCGGATTAGTCCGATCCTTACGCCCTATAAATAATGAGGCATGCCATGTTACTGTGTGTCTCTACAAGAGTGTTTGGTTGATGGAATGTTTGGATGTGAAAGGTGTGAGAACGTTTGAGGTGTAAACGTCACGAATAAGACAATTTAGAATTTATATGTTTTAACGAATGTTAGTCACATTCGTAAAAACTTGATTCTTAACTAAGATTCTTAACATGTTGCAATTTATTTGTCAGTAGGTATATTATCTCTTTGCATTAGATACTCGTGTGCCGTGTTAAAACAATTCCAGGATAGTTCTAAATGTTGTGCTTCCAACGCATTGCTACCTGCTAGCTGAGGAGATGACAGCAGTTGTGGACGACTATTCTACCCGGAACAAAGCTAAGTGTCCTCTTGTTAATCAAAGTTGTAAAGATTGGCCCGTTATGTTTATGTGTATATTTACCATATTTACCCTTAGTTTCAACAGTTGTGATTGATGTAGGTACATGAGTGTTTAACATAGGTACATAATGTCTGGATATAGATTAACATTATGTTACGTTTATGTTTGTTCAGTACTGACAGAATCTGAGGGGGGCGCGTTGGTCTTTCGGACTAATGAATTATCAAGTAAATGACAAAAAGCCATGCTAAAATAATTCAGGTTGAGATACATTTTTATAACTATCAAAGATTTGTAAACGTATAAAACAGAAACAAATCTTGTGATAGCTCACAGATGAAATTGGTTGGCAGTATTAACCCTAACCAGAAACAATTAAATCTGCACTAACCTCTTATAATCGGAGGGGGGCGGACATATTGAAATGCTTTCTTATATGTTGTGTGCCGACTATTTCAGATATTACCTACTGTTCAGACCATTCGCGCTTCGTTGCCGGTACGCAACGAAATCGGGAACGCGGAAGGAGAGGCTTCTGTCCAGCGGTAACGAGTACGATGGCGTATGAGAGCAAGGTAGCGTGACTAGCAGTCATCTAACAGAATAATCCTGGTATGTACAAACCCATTTTATTAGCATGCACAGGATTGTTGTACTCGACCAAAGGACAGGGTTAGCTAAAATAGTCTACATGGTTAGAGTACGGTAGCGATTGTAATCATCAGTCCCAAACTAACGTATTTAAAATACTAAATACATACATATGTGTGGCCGGATATCGACTAGATCTGCAACTGTATCTCACGAGTTTAGGAATAACAGCAAAGGCTATTCATTCATATTCGTAATACGAATAGGTAATGGGTATCAACGAGTGACAACGTTGGTTTCTAACTGAAGGCACTGAGTTGTGACAATAATGTCAGTTATATTATTATTATCATAAGCACGTCGATTCTATAAAATTGGTTTGATTTTGGATCGTGTTCGAGTGCGAAGTGATCGTCGAAGTGACGGGGAAATTAAATTTAAGAATGTCACTTTTAACGTCATTTCATACTTTATCTTTCAAAATGATGCTGTCAATTTAGTTCAACTCGCAAGTGTAGCGCTAGTGTACTACTATTCACGGCGGATTCAGATTCGAAGTTTAGAATGAAGTCTTACAGAATCACACCCAAGGAGTGTATGTGTTACACTAAATATCGACTGATGGATCCTAGATATGGATGAAAAGGTTATACGAATGTGTTGGGATAGATATCTGACAGCAATTGATTTTACGGAGATTTAAAAGTATCACGAAATCGTTGGACAAGTAAAGTACTCTAGCAGTATCTTTCAGTTAGAATTTAGAGCCACGATTCAAGCAATAATAGTAATATGTGCAGGGCAGGAGTATAGGAACGATTGTTGCATACGGGTTCGATTCCCGCACGGAGAAGTTCTATGTGTGAACTCAAGATGTTGTATAGGATTTGGATATAATATGTGTTTGGGTATTGTAAGCGCACCTGCAAATTAGGAAAGCAAGCATACTGAGTGCAAAGTTCAATACGTAACAAATATAGGCAACGCAGAGTTTAGGCAGCATTGGAAAATTATAGATAAGTACACAATACAAACAGTACTTATTGGAATCAGACAGAACATAACTCTCAATGTTTAAGATAAATAGTGGATTCGGCTGCACCGTTATTCAAAATTAGGTAAAGTGACATTGAACTGTCTTATATTAAAGTGGAGTTCAAATTTTTAGGTTTGTATTCAGAATACAAACGAAACATAAAGATCTTTGGGCTAAATCAGCTTTTGGAAAAGAGAACGACATTATAAATTATCAACAGTGGACTAATGCAGTCTTCGTGGAATCAAAACTTACATCCTTCGTGAAGATGGAGTAGTTTGAGAGAAGTTTGCTAAATATGCGCTAGGTACAGGCATAGAATACAATATAAATTATGCTCGTTATTGAGAGTTTCAAAAATCGAAGCCCAAGTAGTGTAATTTAAGTAGATAGAAGTATGTTATAAATTTGAGACGAGATATAATATTACTATTACTACTACTACTACTACAATTACTATATTCCGGCGTGGGCGACTGGCACAGTTAGGCAAATATTAGGTATAAAAATTAAGAATAGCCTGAAACCATTTAGATGTGGCTGAGTCGGTCACGTGCATATCGAATAACTTTTCATGGATATGATTTGCACGCCAACTTTTATTGTTATTCCAACATTAATTGGTCCGTATACCTATAAGGCTTAAGGCTTTTATATTTTGGCACAATCAACGGTCGTTTTGTAGCATTCCTATCCTCTAGGAGATCGGGCTAGTTTTCTGTTATGTTATTAAAACCCAAGATATGGGGCTGCTGCTAAACAGCGCACAAATTGTTGCAGTCGAATCATTATTTAACATAAAAATTAATGAACTACTTGCCCATAAGATATATTTGTTTAATCAATAATCAGACGGCAAACGATGTTTTAGTCTCTGCTATGGATCCCAGTTATAACTGAGAGCATTGGAGAATTTCGGAAATCGTACACGTTACGACATGACTGGCTCTGAGATGACGATAATTAACAAAAATTTTCATTACTGAGATTTTCGTACGCTAATACAATTTTGGAAATTTTGGAAAAATTTATGTTGAGTGTATGAGTGCGTACACATACTATCATCATACATCTCAGCAGTACTATAATATATACTGCATAAAGTCGATGTTTAACAGATACTTCTAAGACAAAAATACTTATTGGATTTTGAGAACAAAGTTATGTGAACATGGTAGTCATGTATTATTAATATTGCCCTATTATGAAAGCTCATACGCTAAACTGCGTCACGCGTCTGATTTTCAGAGGGGGGAATGTGACTGTCGGTCAGGTACCCCTAAAAATATAAACAAAAGTATCCCAATATTTTAAAGTATCGACTTTCCAATGAGCCACATGTTAGGCCATTTATCTTATACTTTATGGGATCCACACTATGGATAATTACTGACAGGCAATCGAGTTGCAACTTGTTTAAGGATCTTAAGAATAAGTGGCACCGCTGGGCGCCCAATACAATACGAAACGTCACATCTGGTTGCAATAATACTGACCCGTGAAAGGTCCAGAGAAACAATTAAGACATTGCACAAAAAGTGTCATAAAATCCCAAATGCAAGGGCCTGGGAAAAGGGCTCTGGCGACATGATGTTAGAAATGTGATGAAGGCGATAGGTTACTTACTCTTGAACTGCGGAGACGATAGGTTGTCTTAGATAAGCTAGAACTGATTCTTATAATTCAGTATTACAAAGTAAATTCAGTGTGAAGTGTGGAAGGAGAACAGTGTGAGTGCAGCGAACGGGTATGTGAATGTAGTCTTATTGTAGGTTAGGGTCTAATCCCATCCTATTTGTATCCCGGAACAGTGCTTTGCACTGTACTTGTTGTACGCGCATCTCCAGGGAGCGGGGGTAGGCTTCACCAAGTATCTCGGAGGCTCTCCATACATTTGATAGCTCTGTTCGAAAGGAACACTAGATTCAAAACACATGTGTGTCTCGTCAAATCCAAACAAAGCTGTGGTGGCAATCTCTAATCTAAAAAAAATATATTTGACGAAACATGCACTGTCGAAACGGGGTTCGATTAAGGAGGTGTAATGATGTGTAGATCTGAATGGCCACTTCGGCGTACACAAGTGCATCTGTAAAGTAATCTTCCATGTAGTTTACACCCTCACCTTTTGCTGCCCTCTTATTCTATTAGTAAATGTAGAATCATTATAATAAGACTTCCTTTCCCTAATGAATTCTCTAATTCCTTTTGTACTTGCTTTTAAAATATTATAAATATAAAGTATAAATAACATAATTAAACCAATAAAATAAATTATGTTATTTATTGGGAATTCATTATCCCTGTAAACGGTGGGAGAGTGACCAGCAACAGGACGAGCTCTACAGGACTGGGCGGATGGCGGAGCTCAGTCCCTTGCCCATTTCCCTAGAAAGGGTAAGCCGTATACCATCCCTTCCTTGATCTAGGAAAAACGAAAATTTTATTTAGCCTAGGGTCGGCTAGAAACAGTCACATAATGTATTACATATATTATGTATTCATATATGTAATGTTGTGTATTACATATATGATAAAAACTATGATTATTATAAAAAAATAAAATTAGATAATTTTATTTTTTTGTGAAAAAAGTCAGTAAACGAGCATACGACACCTGATGGTTATCAAGCGGCGTCATCGAGGAGGTACAGAGAAAGGCCAGCTGCAAAGAAATGGTAAAACCCTGAAGTACAAATATGTATGCAGCTATCTGCATAGGGGGATCCTTTTCGCAGCTGACTGTACAAGTGCATTTCCGAATTTCCAACCACTGGCAATTTTATTGAAAACAACGACGAATATTCCCCATGAGAATTTGGAAATTAAAGAATAAGTCGCTATTTCCAATAGTTATTATTTACAAACTTTAAATCCCCAAAGGTTTCGTAAAATTAAGGATTAGGTGAGGTGTTTTCCTCTGCTATATATGCCGTATCCTACAGGGCTGTGGAATCACACCGATCAAACCAAATTTTGACTATCAAAATTTTGACTCTCAATCAAAACTCTTAAAATGTTAAATGTACACTTAACACTTTTATTAATATTTTAAATGCGAAATCTTATTTTTTTGCTTGTCTGTTCGTCTACCTTACACGTAGCATCAGAGTGTATCATAGCATCATTGTGTTTAGAGATAGGAAGATGAATCTATCTAAAATTATTTGAACATATTAAACAAAGTAAAACGTTAGTGTTTCTTTGTTTTTTTTTACACGTTTCTACAAAGCGAAAAGCGATTTACGGGAACATCATTGTCTCATTTCCATAAAACAATATAAATCTTTTCAAAAACATACTTTTATTAGGTTAGTCTTGAGGTCTCGGATATAACCTCGCACTAGCACTTTAGAAGCTTTTCTAAGAATTCGAGGTAATGTCACACAGATAAGCATAATATATGGTCGTACAAAATAAATGTATTTACAAAATTTCTACACAGCCCAATCAGTTAAAGATATCAGCTTCAAAATTTAGTTGTAAAATTGCACTACACAAAAATTATAGGTATAAACACATACACACACATAATAAGTACATTCATACATACATAAATAAATACATACACACATACATACATACATATATACATACATACATACATACATACATACATACATTTCAAATTAAATAAAAGCTGTTAATAAAAACAACACATTCTAACACACAATCTATGACCCTTTATCACCATAGTACACACACATCGCCATCATAAGTAATAATAACTATTTATTGGTGGAGCTGGTAATAGCCAGAGTCTATGTTTCGAGACAACCCGATTATTTAAGCTGAAGAGTATTCAGTAATTGCTTTTAACACAACATCTTCAAACACTTCATTCATTCACTTCATTGATTTTTAAAATAAATAGACGAACAAACAAATATGACGAAGTTAATAATGCCTTAATGAAGGTTCAAAATTGGTTTACAATAAACAACTTATTACTAAATGATAAAAAGACTAAATGCATTAGATTTATTTTACCAAATGTTAAAAATAACGTATGTGATGATATATTATTAAATGATCAGAAACTAGAATTTGTAAAAGAGACTACTTTCCTGGGGATCACTGTAGATGAGAAGTTGCAATGGGGGCCCCACATCAGGTCTCTAGCAGGACGATTGAGCTCTGCAGCTTATGCTGTCTGGAAGATCCGTCAGCTAACCGATGTCGGCACGGCAAGACTAGTGTACTTTAGCTACTTTCACAGCATCATGTCGTATGGAATTCTGTTGTGGGGACAGGCATCTGACGTTGAGTCTATCTTTATCTTGCAAAAGCGTGCCGTCAGAGCTATATATAACTTAGGTCGTCGCGAATCTCTCAGAGAAAAGTTTAAAGAGATCAACATTCTGACCGTACCGAGTCAATTTATTTATGAAAACATTATGTATGTTAGGAAAAACCTACACTTATTTGTAAAGGTATCTGACAAACATGATTATCATACTAGACATAGGAATAGATTGAGTCAGCCTTTATTTAGATTGGCAAAAGTGCATAAGTCATTCCTGGGTTTCTGTGTTAAATGTTATAATAAAATCCCAGTTGAAATTCAAAATTTAAATGAAAGCAAATTTAAATTATGTATAAAGAAACATTTATGTAAACTAGCATACTACAAACTAAATGATTATATACAAGATAAAAATGCTTGGAGGCTAGCTGGTCCTACTCCACAGGATGTTTAGAGTATTTTTTTTTTTTAATTATTCAATTGTACACTATGTTGTTAATTGTTGATGAACTTCTAAGATTTTGTAAATGTGAGTGCCCTGTAACCTATTATAATTAAGTAAGACTTGTAGAATATAGGTACTTGTGTCGGCTGGGAGCTGTCATGCTCACTCAGAGGTCTCATTGGCGGTGGCACGGGCACTGGATCGCCCAATTCCCTATAATATGGTTGAGTTGGGCGGTGCTGGTGTACGTGTCATGTTCGTGAACGGGCGCCGCCTATTGGGACTGGTCATCTCCAGGCTGTCTAAATATGTTGTCCTTGAGGTTCACTTCTTTTTCGTACTTTTTGCCTGAACATTAGTGTTACATTGTTCTCACATATCAGAACCGACTAAATGATGTAACAAAGAAATGTATTGTAAAACTGATTGAAAAAGAGTAACCATGGAGTTTCTTGCTCGTTCTTCTCCATAGGAATCTACACTTTGGAACGAGCAAATAGCTTCACTAGAGGACAGACGGACAGACTGACACGCTTAATTTTAAAGCTCTTGTTATATATACTTTTTTCCTTTTTTGCTTGCTTGACGTTCAAAAGTGCCTACTGTGGTCTAATTGAAATAAATGATTTTTGACTTTTTTTTTTTTTTTTTTTGACATCTGTGTATCCACTATTTACCAGATTGAGGGCTGATTTTTCAATAGTCAGATAAACGTTACCTGAGGAATAAAATTGTTGCTGTCACTGTCTTATACAAACATTCTGACGCGACAGCATCATAACTATTCCTGTGACTATTCCCTAGACAATTTTTATCTTACTAATGAAAAAATCAGCCCTAACCACGGAGACCCTAACTTATAGATAGAACGTAATTACTTTCGATCTCGAATGTACCATAGAGTTTCTAACACTAGTTAATCAAAAGCTATCCAATAATCAACCTTTTTAGATAGCAAAAAATAAACAAAAGAATAATAAGAACATACCATCTGTCACTGTCTCTTTAGGCTTCACGCTAACAGGACTAAATCTAACAACTCTGTTCTCCATTACAAAAAAAAAAAAATATTCAATTAAAGAAAAATACTTAATTAATTAATAAATATACATATATGCGTGCACATCACCCGGTCGGTTCCGGATTATGTGAGCAACAAAAACAATTTGATTTCAAATCGTACCAGGCTTAGATTAGATATATATTTTTTTATCATGTTTTTGACGGCTTGCCTGACAACGCTATTATGTAAATGGAAGGATTAAAGTTTGCTATTCTATTTTGTTTCTTTAAAAAATAATATTAAACTTATTTCCGTCGAATGACTAGTCCCAGAATGACATGATGAATTTTATTTTTCCGTAGATCGGAGGGCCTACCGATCTTCCGGACGAGAAAGAGGGATGGAGCTATACACCTATTATAGCTCCATCCTTCTTTCTCGTCCGGAAGATTCACGCAATAACACGTCATGGTAGGCCTACTGGTTATCTGGGATAAATTTTTGCTCATGTTTTTAAGGAGGATACTTGTTTCAGATACATATCTCAATTATGATGTAATTTTCTGTTTATCATAAAGACTAAGGCTGCTGTCCTACTGAGAGCGTGAAAAAATGACAACGCTCTTATTATAACTGTAGTTAGTAGTTAGGCTGCCTAAAGTTAAGTAAAGTTGTTTTTTTTATTGAAGCCTTGCCCCACACTAGGATTTTTTCCCGGGTCGTGGGTGCGTTTACAATCATATTATTTCACTTGTAAATCACACCAAGATCAGGATCATCAATTTGTGGATCACATCGATTTGTGGAGCTGTTCCGAGCGGGATTTGGACCCGCGACAAGTTGTACGGAGGCTGGTTGCTCAATCATCGCTTTACCCGTGTAGTCAATAACTTAAATAACTTAAATGTTAGAATTATCTACTCTTAAATCAAGGAAGTCGCCAGTGGAACCACTTAACCAAAATAGGCATCATCTTCAAAATTTAATCTTCCTCTCGAAAGGAGATTTTATAACGATCTTTAGAAATGATTATGAACTCTCTCTTCGTAATTATTCCTGACACGAGTTAAGGCTTAATTCAAAACTGATATATATTATATTAATTATATATTATATTAAGATAAAAGGAAAGTCTATTTAACAATTTATAAATAAATTAAATATAATTATATATTATATTAAGATAAAAGGAAAGTCTATTTAACAATTTAATGTTATCATGTCTCTTATGCAGAATACGTAACAATGTTATTTGCGTAGAGAATAATTTTAAAATTAAAAGCGTGAATAAAATTTTTGATATAAGACCACTAGCCGTTTTACAAGGCTCACACCATATTGCTTGTAGCGTGATGCTTTATAGCCTATATAGACTTCATTAATAGGTCAATGGACTATTTAACTCAAAAATTATATTATCAATTCGAACCAGTAGTTTCGAAGAGAGGCGCGTTAATGTAAACAAACTCGTAAGCTTTGTGAGAATACTATTTAAACAAAAGACTTGTTACTTTTACTCAATATTATGTATCAAATAAATATGAGTATAGAACTTAATTAGTGTGAAAATGTTCCACATAAGTTTATTAGGTAGTTATTGACGAACGTTGTATACAAGTCCAAAGCTTGTGACTGCGATATTAAAAGATACGAAATTCCAGTATTTCCGAATACAAAGCTTAGTACTTAGTAGGTATTGCT
Source organism: Spodoptera exigua (assembly GCA_902829305.4). Lineage (NCBI taxonomy): Eukaryota > Metazoa > Arthropoda > Insecta > Lepidoptera > Noctuidae > Spodoptera > Spodoptera exigua. The sequence continues at coordinate 12,526,970 of LR824610.2, read as the reverse complement.
GTGAATGTTGAGATCTTAAAACTTAATAATATGTTGGTCAATCCAGAGACTGAAATAATGTTTTCGAGGTTTAAGGAAAATTGTTGGCGTTGCATTTCGCCGGTTAGCCCGTGATATGCCGGAGCGCAGGTCCACGTGAGACACAATGTGTTTTCTATTGTGTATCATATACCGACAGACGATAGGTTAAGTGAGGTTACTGTATGCTCAACTCCACTCGCTTTCCCCATTTTGGGACTATAAGCGCAAGCGTTTAAACTGGCTCTTTTATTACGATGCATGGCTCATTTATGTATTCCCATTTTCAGTGTGTAAGTGCCATGGGACTGATACCATGGTCTTCCAGAAAAATGGCATAAGCAATCACCAGCGTTGTTGCCTCGTGAGTGAGGTTAGTGAACCAATACTTTTCCTCTCACATCCCTAAATCTCCAAAACCCCTTATCCCTTAAATGCTGGCCACGAATTTGCAACTCGTCGTTGCGGATGTCCATTAGGTCCGCTGTTTGCTTACAATCAAGTAATTTGTATGCTCGTTAACTCCCGTATCCCATAAAAATCTCTTTCGGTTGGAGTTCGTGGTTTAAAAATTTCAAGTGTTTAGATATGGTGTAGTCTTTTAGACATCGAAACACCTTTAGCAAGAATTTGGGAAGCCTAAGAACACAATGTGTACTTATAATGCATCTATAGGCCTATTTCCATCGGAGATTGTGACTTCCTTAAAGAAGATTTTTTTTTAAATCGATCACATATTTGTCTTCTTGTATGTGTTAATCCAGGGTATCATCCATCTACATTCCCCATTTCAATCAAACCGGCCCAGCTGGTTTTGGGTGTTAGAATAACAAACATACATCCATACATTTACACAAACTTTCACATTTATGATATTACAAGGATATTAGGATTTAATCTTAACAAATAATTAAATCTCTATTTATAAAATTGCCATAGATTTATAATTGAAAACACTAACAGCGATATTCCAATATCATTTAGTGCTCATCATCAACATTGTATCAGTGTATCTTGCTTGCAGATACTGGTACACCTGGATCGTTTTTACCTACCACACAAAATATGAGTAACAATGACTATGATTAATATTAGGGTGCTATAATTCTAGATAAATATAGTATTGATTGACGGTTTTATTGATATTGTGTACCTGTTTTTATCTGATATTTCATAAGTAAGAGCTTGTAAACGGAACTTAACCGTAGTAAGCACACTTAATGGGTCATCATCATCATCATCATCATCAGCCTATAAGTGCCCACTGCTGAGCAAAGGCCTCTTCTCATACGGAGAAGGTTAGAGCATTAATCACCACGCTTGTTCAATGCGGGTTGGCGATTTCAAACTTATAATTAGAAATTATAAGTCCAGGTTTCCTCACGATGTTTACCTTCACCGCATGTCAGTAGTGTCTAAATAATCATAGAAAGTACATGTAACTCGGCAAAAGTCACATTGGTACTTGCCAGGTTTCGAACCGACTGACACCGCTTGAAAAGCGAGCAGCTTTACCTCCGGGCCACCACGACATGTGGTGTCACTTAATGAAATATGAGTAATGAAATTAAATTTTACAATCCCACTGATACGGAGACAGTCGAACAGACGGATTACATACACCAGTGGAATTAAAAGTGCATTATCAGCATTATGGGGATAAGGGGCTTTGGGGATGACAAGGATTGGGGAAAGAATGCGTCTCCAGTAACTTCTATTACACGGTGAAACACAACTGTGTCTGTTTCACGCGAGGCCGCGGTATCATTCCGGTCGATTGGTGCTAAAGCTTGGCCCTCTCGCCTTTGTTGTTCCCAGTTCAAATGGGAGTAAGTGGTACTACTCTTAATTAATATGTATATTCATATAACAACAATGTCTGTTAATTTAAAACGTGTAATTGGTTAAGAGTTATAAAAAAAACGGATATAAGAGGGGCTTAATAAATAATTACCCACATGTTTGAGTAAAACCAATTTACCTGCTTGCCCAAATGAATTAATTAATTATCATCACTGCTTTATTTTGTATGAATGATCGATCATCTTGAAAATGATCACAGTAGCAGTAAATATGATCGAATATAAGCCGAAGTACATGAATAACATTATTTATCATAAATAATAATAATAACACTTATGATAAAATATTTTCATTGATAATACACACAAATTCGCACTTGTAAAAGTATTTTGTAGATCATAATATGTCTTTTTTTATTGTGAGCTCTCAACTTTTATATCTCTTGTATTTTTGTCGAGAGATACATCGGTAAACTAGCTGATGAATTTTCTGATGGTAAGCAATCGACGTAATCTATGGAGACTCGCAACACCATAAGAGTTACGAGTGCGTTACCGGTGTTTTAGAGTTTCGGATATTTAAGGAATGGTTGGACGTTATTTTTAAGGAAAATGGATGAGTCCAATAAATTATTTGGACCTCAAGTAACATCAGTCAGACGGCGAAATGGTTTTATATGTAGTTCATCACAAGAAACGTTGTTAGCTTGTTTATTAACTATGGTTAAGCGGGTGATGTTTATTACGCCAGTGTTGCCAGAAAAATGGTGACAAAGCCGCATTGCGCGGGGCTTTTCCTGACCGTATGCTTTAAAGTAACCAAACGATGGTATGAGGAAAAATTCATAAGTTTCTAAGTTTGTATGTTAGTAAGTTTGTAAGTTTTTGTATGCAGGGGGTAATCTTTGGAACCGCTGGTCGGATATCCAAAATTCTTTCATTGATAGATAGCTACAATATTCCTGAGTGCTATAAGGCTATAAAACATTACGCTACGATTCAATAGAACTGAGCAGCGGGAGAGTAGCTAGTGTCAAATAAAATTGTTGATCGGCATAAATAAAATATTAAAATAAAATATCAGTTTATTGACATTGGCAATAACAATGCTAATCTTTACGTCTGGTTTTTCTTATCTGATAAATGGTTACAGATTATATTAGATTAGTATTTATTATATAACGCGGACACGAGGTTTGAGTAAACAAAAAGGTATGGACTGGACTACGGTTTCAAGTATGTTTCCGTAGTAAAGAAAATATTCAGTGATATGGCTGAGATTAGTCGACTTTGAGCTCTAAATCTGGAGTATTTAGAGAGTATATTGTAATATATACATTGCTACACATGATTGTCTAAACTTCTTTTCAACCATTAAGTAGTGACGCCATATTTTTTCTTCTTGGAGCGTTGACCATTGTTTGTATATGTTGTTGATAATCTATACTATTTATACTAATATTATAAATGCGAAAGTAACTCTGTCTGTCTTTTTTTCACGCCTAAAGAACTGAACCGATTTCTGTGAAATTTGCTACAGACATAGTTTGAAACTCGAGAAAGGACTTAGGATAGTTTTTAAGCCAAAAATCTGCAGGAAGTCTCTATTCCACGCGAACTGAATCACGGGCAAAATCTAGTATTAACTAAGTCTATGAAATAACAAAGTACCTATATTCTATTTTATTCTATTCCAGAAATAAATCCAATAAGCCATCACCATCATATCACAATCTGACGTATTTACCTTTATCAGTATTCTCTACTAGTCTGATAAACAAATCCTAACTTCCTATTTATAGTAGATTAGAGTTTCCTACAGTTTAATCATACGTAACGTGATGATTGCACATAATTACTTCTGCATACAGTGTGACTAATTATCCTACTTGGTAATTACAGTTCAGAGGATGCAACGTATAACATAGACATATATGTACTAAGGGTGACAAAAATGCATGGAGACCTTAAGGTCGACTATTGACTGACAGGTTTTGCATAACGCTACCATTGATAACTAGATGGCGCTGCTTTTAAATGAAAATAACCCTTCAAAGCTTGAATACTTTACACTGCAGAGGCACACAATAAGGTTTTTAATGGTTAAAATAATAATTAAGAAACAATAATATATTTATATTCAAATACACATGAATTATGTTAATTTTCTCATTTCCGAGGACTTAATATAGCGCCATCTAAGTCAAGTCAAGCAAACCAATTAAAAGATGGCGTCAATAATTAATAATAGACAATAATAAAAGTTATAAACTAACCCGCATTTTCGACATCATCAAGTCAAGGGGCACCGGTTCAATTCCGGGTTATCATTTTTAAATTCAGGTTTTTTAACAATGGTTTTTTTATATTTTTTTATATAAAATCAATAATAATGTTATATGAATAAAATATTTGACGTTTAATATTTATAAAAGATAACAAAAATAAATATATATATTATTTTTTAGAATATTATTTTTTATAATATAGCACATATTATAAAAGTTATTTATATATATTTATTAATATAATTTTATTCTTAAATAATACATATATTAAATGTAAAAGTAACATATTTTTCTTACAGATTAAGACTAATACTAAGTTTAATTCTCATAAATGATAACAAATAAAACTATTTTAGTGACATTATAATTTCAGACATTTATTTCTCAAAACATAATATTTATTTCTTTCTTATATAGTGTATACCCTAACCTAATGACTTTTCAGCTAACTGACACATTATTTATTACACTTTTTATAAGATTAATAAGTATTTTAAATCAAAATTGTGTTGTGCTACTCATTTATTAGTTAGTTTTAAACACAAAGTTATAATACGATTCTATATGATATGCAACCTTACTTCTGCAACTATTTTACCTCCCCATAAAATTTAATTAAAGTTTTGACTAAAGTGATTCATTTTGTGCATCATGTTATGACAAAAGCTCATAGCTTAAGTATTCGTTCCAGAACAAGGAAGAAATTGAAGCTAGACCTTAAATCAATAACATTTCTAATACCGGGATATAGCATTCACTAGATATGGGACGAATTGTTTATAGTAATTAATAAATAAATAATTTATTATTTTGCAATCAATAGCATCTGTAGATATTAATATTGCTTTTATTTTTATTTCTCATATTTAGTAAAACATTAAAATCATTACTGTATAACAGTTACTGGTTATAAAGTAGTCAATAAAATTATGGAACATTACACATAGCACAATTTTATTGTCTTGCACGAACGTTATCACTAGCACATCTTCATGACGTCTTTCAGCACATCTATGTAGTTTTCACTGTTTGCATCACTGAAGATGACATTTCTCCAGTAATTTCCCTCATAACCTTGCCCCATAAGTTGAAGCTGGTCTGAGTCAATATCACGTCTTCTGCCAGATCCACTACGGTGCTCCAATGAACCCTCTTCTTGAAACAGTTTTAGATATCCATAAAGTGGCAGTCTTTACCTGTAAGGGACGTGTATTATTTATTATTTTCATGTATCGATAACCATGGATAATAAAATAAATAACAAACGGTCATTTTAGAAGAATACTTACGTTTAAGCCAGTTTCTCTAGAAATTCCAGTATAATTTAAGCTTTGATTATGCAATGCTATTATTTGGGCCCTCGTAGCCATATCAATATTTGAACGCAAACTCATAATAAAAATAAATATTAAAAACTTGTTAAACAAATCGTGACTGAACTCACTCAAAGATAGTAAAGAATGTTATGATTGAACAAAAAGGTTTAATTTTTAACTAGTTTATATTAAATTACCCTCAACTGTTTTGAGATTTATGATCGGGTTAAATAGCAAAACAACTTCAATATAATAAACAGTAGGATAATTTCAATACATTTCAAGGTTACGCAATGGCCTAATGGCTAGTGGCATCGGTTAATTTTATGCTACCGAGTTCGAATCCTGGTTATTGCGTGCTTTGCTTTAAAAAGGTTTGGAATATCGTAGCATTAATTTGTATAAAAAATTATTAAGTTAATAACTTTGTATCTGATAAAAACTATAAATGTATATTTTTCAATACCACTAGTATACTAGCGCCATCTATGTCATCCATGGTATATAATTAAGGCGATGAAACGCCGTACAAACGATTTTGATTTGGAATCATCCATGCACTTATGACACTGATAGTACATATAAGTCAGAGCAATTATTATAATAACATCGATAGACTACTGAATATGCTGGAAACGTTTTGTTATTGTTTATATGCCTAGTAATATGGAAAAAATCATTTGTAATTACATGTAATTTTGTATTACAGATACTCTTCTAAAAGACAAATTTTAGTTTTGCTAAGTAACGTTATTATTCGACGAGGTGACTCGAATAGTTTCAAGCCACGTCGGGGCCCATACTTTCATCGCAACTACGTCGTAAACTGTAAAACATAAATAATTAAGCTAAATGTATTATTTGTTTTTGTAAAATCACGTGTAGCATAGTATCCAGGGTTTTATTCCAAAAAAGGTATGCAAAAGTGCCTAATCTATCATCTAAGATTTTAAAAATAATGAAAGAACAATGTGTGTGTGTATAAAAAAGTAAAATAAGACAGCTGCCTAACCTGTACGATTTAAAAAAAACAAGGAACAGTTTCCTAAAATTTCGTTTTAAATGGCGCCCAAAACGGTTCTAAGTTATATGACGAAGATTATCTTTGCCTCTGACAGCTTCGTTAATCCATTAATTCAAATGCGTCACAATGAAGATAATAATATCACAGATTAGTATGGAGAGAGTTATCAACTATCAACATAATATATAAATAAGCTCACAAGTTTTTCTTTCATTTATGTTCAATTGTTTTAAAATATGTACTTCCAAACCTTTTAGCTTTAGAATATTAAGTTCATTTATAGGCATTTCTGTAATATCTTAATTCAATTTTATGGCACATATAATTATATTATAAAGTTCATACCTAAACCACAAGTTTAAACTTTCATCCTTTTAACTCGATAACAATTTGGGAAATCGAGAAACTATGAAATAGACTGTTTATATTTAAATTTCATTAAAATGTAATGTATTATTTAATATAATTATTATATCAAGTGGCCAAATCAAAATATGTGAAACAAAAGTAGAGCGACATCACTACATAGTATAAATCTAACGCCCGGTTTCTGAAAGGCTTGTCAACGCTAAAATTAACTAATCTCCTGTTAAATCTCTTGTCAAGTCATCTGATTGGTTGTGTATAATTCAGTCAACTAATCAGATGACTTGACAAGAGATTAAATTGATTTTAACACTGATCGGCCTTTCGAAAACCGGGTGTAAGTCACTCAATGTCCCTAAATCCTTATGTACCTACGCTTAAATTTTTAAAATTGCGTAACGGGTTTCGATGCGGCTTTTTTTAATAAACAGAGTGATTGAAGAGGATGGTTTAAGGGATAGTAAAAATAATTTAATGGTGAAATTTATTATCACTATTGCAGTCATGCGAAGTCGGGGCGACACGACAGTAAAAAAAATAACACAGAATACTCACATGCAGACATTTTTGAGCTTCTCATTTTTCTTATAAAATTTGGCAACGTCCTCTCGCCAAGTATCTTGATCTATGATTTGAACAATCGTTAGTATTGTCACAAGATCATCTATCAAAGTTATCGAAGGATTTAACTCGACACTATCTGAAAGATAACTAGTCCTCCGTTTTGTTTCTGTTTCTACACGTATTAGGGCTTGAGGTGTGGTTCCACTGTGCCTATGTATTACTTATAACCCATATTGGCTTACAAAAACCTATTAGAAATATCATTGATTTACTTACCTGAAATAACCAGAATCATGGTTGTTCAAGTTCTAAAGTCTTTCCCATTTTTGATATAAAACTTGCTGATTATTAGTCTTGCATAAGGTGTTAAGTTGAAAAGAATGGTTTAATAAACTTAAGTAAAGGCGAGGAGACGATAAAATTAAGATCACTGCGTTGTTTACATTGTAAAACAATCATAGCGTTATGTTTTACCGTGTGTGTAAGGTTATCAGTGGTCATCATTCCCCTCCCTCATGCTTACCCATGCTTACCCAATCCATAAATCTTCAAAACACTAATTCCAAAAGGCATCCAAAAGGCTCGTAGCTCCTCTGGTGATGTGTGGTGTCAATGGGCGAAACCGATTGCTTACCATCACGTAATTCGCTTGATCATTTTACTATAAGAAAATTGTTAGTGTACATTCAGACAGCGCTTTACACATTCATTTCTTCTACATTTTCAATAAAAAATAACACATGAACGAACAGTTTTAAAATAACATTAATGGTATGAGTAAGGAAGAAGTTATATGAAAGTTCACTGTACAGTTGTCGTAGTGGCATGTAGCATGGGACTTGATAAGTTTTACCATTCTAATTTAACCAGTGAATTAATATTGTCTACAGGGATAAAAAATAACTAGATGTTATTCCAGTTAATCTTTTTTAATGAAACATTGCCTAACACTAGGATCTTCTCCTGAGTCGCGGGTGCGTTTAGATACATACAATTTCATATACACCATACCCGGAACAACGATTTGTGGATCACAGTCTTTCCGTGCAAAAATCATAGCCGCGCTACGTTACGCGGTAGTCAGTTGCCCAGCCACCGCGCCAACAACATTCATTTCAATATTCATTGTTTTTTATGGAAATCTTTGACTTTAGCAGCCCTACGTGGGGAGAGCTTCCTCTTAAAACTGCATCGCTGCAACTGGTTTGCTAAAATTCCTTTAAATTAAATTAACTATTTTTTTCTTCTAAAAATAGAATATACTGCACTGGAACCACGCCTTACATAGTCTTCAAGTACACGATGTCCATCACCTGTACTACACGATGCATTTCCCATTAAACTTTCATACAATCGATACTGACCGTTCACATACTGATTGATTCTATCTGTCTGTGTCGCACTTATGGCATACTTTCTATTTTCTTACTATTTCATTGACTAAAATGAATGTGATTCAAAATACGAAGCCGTGAAAATCTCTTGTTTTGTGTGTCGCTGAGTGAGTGAGGTTGCCAGAGGCACCGTCTTTTCGCCTTCCACTATACCCTTAACCTTCTAATCCGCAAATCTCTTACCCAAAAGCGGCCGGAGACGAACTTGCAACGCCTCAACGTTGCAGGTACTTCCTTATTTTGTGACTAAACTTAAGCATAGAAAGCCGATGTTCTATCGAAACTATTCTTGATTTGTGTTTCGCTGTGTAAGTGAGGTTACCGGGGGCACAATTCTCCGTCCCCCCAATCTCCCAACCCTCAAATCCCTAACGCCTACTAGTAACTCCTCAACGTTACAGCTGCTGCAGGTCAGATGATAAGTCTGCTCGTTTGCCGTATTATCCCATTAAAAATATAAACATTATGTTAGTTAGAAGTAAGTAAAGCATCAACACAACTAGAGTACATGTACCTACCTACATGTCAGAGTATATGTCAATACGAGGTAGTCTCGTAAACTAACCAGTTATCACGTCAGTAACTTGAAATCTCACTTTTAAGCACATTGACTTAATCATTAAGAATAGTTTAAAAAATAATAGAAAAAAAGACAGAATTTGACATTTGATTTCCACTTTTATTTTACAAGATACTATTATTAGACGAAAATCTCCAAATGCATACAAAAATATTAGACAAGTTCAAAACATAAATCACTGTAGTTTTCCGTTAAACACAACATATAACATCCTCTTCAAGAAAAAAAACATAACCAAAGTCAAGGAAACTTGCTTAAAATATTCGTATTATACATATTTGCCAAAAAAGTAAACCGAAAGGATGTCAGTGTATTTTTCGTACCTCAAAATATACGAGAAATTTTTGTTTGCGTCAATCATTTCATTTGGTTCTTTCTGATGCAGGAGAGTCGGGCTTCAGCGAATGGATCAGTTCGAGCTATACAAAACAGGCTCCCAAAAGATCAGAAACAAATGACTCCTCTGATGTTGGTACAATTCCCCAATTGTTTTAAAATTTCTGGCATTTTTCTGGCGATCCTAGATACGGTTTCATAATTTGTCGAGCGTGTAACTCCTTTGAAAAGATAAACTTTCCTGTCATTCAGCGGTTGAGGAGTACGGAAGGTCATTTGTCTTGGTTCCGCTGTTGCTCGCAGGAGGATCTCTTCCACCAATTCCTGAAATAAGATGATCAATATTATGTTACTTTATTAACTATTCCGATTATAAATATTCTATTAACGAGTTGTTATCTAAACAGTGGGATATGGAACTATCGTTGCATCAATTGTCACTTATACTCCTCATGATTATAGGCCCTTAATATTGATTGAATTTGAATTTAGAAAGAAAAGATGTCACACTAGACAAATTACTTTGGATAGGCTTGTAGTAATCGCGTTGAACAGCTACATGAATAAAGTATACAACATAGTTAATCTAAAGGAGGCCTAAATATTCTACTATTCACAAGAAGCGTGGGAGAGCCCAAGCTTCGGCATGAATGGGTCGGCTCGACCGGAGTGACATCACGGCCTCAATTTCTAAATAGCCGAAACCCTTATACCCAAAAGGCCTGCTACGCACTCATCACTCCTTTGGTGTTGCGGTTGTCCATGGGCGGCGCCGATTGCTTACCATCAGGTAATCCATATGCTCGTTTGCCAACCTATGTTATTAAAAAAAATCATCACTAGGACTGCCCAGTTAAACATACAGAGTCAGATTTGTGATCCGTCTGTCCATGGTCATATTCTTTGCTATCTGGGGTCTTGGGTTTCCCAAATACATTATTATTTGAACTATGATTATAAAAAAACATCTTCGACAAACACGTCATCGAATCTTATCAAAATCTCCTGTTATCAATATTCAAAAGACAAAAGTTATTCAATAAACAGTAAAGGTTATTTTTATTTTATTTCGAGAGGTTGTGTTTGGAATTGGAATGGATATTCTGATATAGTTATAAACATAAACAGATAGGGGTGGATTGCCGTGGTTGGTTATTGCTCGTTTGAGAGCAACAACCTTTGTTTAGTGGTAGCATTAAATTGGAAGGTAATGAAAACTGTTAATTAATAATTGCCTTAATACTCTCATAAAAATAAAGTCGATGTTGTGTTGCGCGCTTAGACCCTTTTTTATTGCACATAAATAAATGTGATTTCTCTTATACATATAACTATTGAATATAGTACATCTTGATTTATTGTAACTATGGAGTTTGAGTATTGGATCTACACTTTAGAACGAGCAAATAGCTTCACTAGAGGACAGACCGCCAGACTGTCACATAAAGTTAAACATTTGATTTTTTTTTTGATGTTTAAAAGTACCTATAGTATTTGAAATAAATGATTTGACTTTGATTTCCGCACAGTCCATTTTATAACAGCATTAATTCGAAATATCTGGTACCGAGAACAACGATAAATAGAACCGCCAATTCTCCCCGACCTGGGAATTGAGGGACTGCTAGACGAATGAGGTATTCATTTAAACAGATACCCCTTATTACAAAACAAGTTTTATCTTTAGTCCAGGTTTAAACCATTGAGTCAGATTTTGAATTTTGAATCTTATTGTCCTTCAATTCAAAATACGAAAATTGGTTCATATGTTTAGTCCTAGACTAAAGTAAAACCTTGTTTTGTAATAAGGCCGATAACGTTTTTATTTTTAACGTTTTCCAAATTTAAAACAATGCATTTCAACAAAAAGCTAGAGGGTATACTGGGTAATGTATTTTTTTCTTGTCGCTTGGGTGCAATTTACATGACTGTGGATACTGCACAACATAAATTCGGTTTAAAAGCCCCAGCGAGGAGACGACCAACTACTGTCGGTTAAAAAGTCGAGTATATTCGTTTTGTTGACAAAATATTTGATTATGTGTGTGTATTTGTTTTAATTGACGTAAGTAATGTTTATCTTCGTATTTAGACTTTTTTTACTCAAAATATTTTAATGTCGGTTCAACTTGGAATCAATTTTGGTAACTGAGTGAGTGAAGATGTTTTTATAAATAAAATTAATAAATATCATCGTGTGTCAGTGCAATCATCGAAAGTATTTAATCCTGTAAAAAAAGAAAACGCATTTGTATCTTGTAAACATAAAAAAGACGAGACTTTAAAATAAAATCCATCCACTTTTGTAGCTACGGGTCTGGACACGTATTGAATATTAAATTATTCATTCGCAAAATTAACTGTTATCAAATTAAAGCAAAATGACAATAATGAGTATTAACATGAACACGTAACCGCTGCTAATGTATTATCATGAATCACTGTCATATGGCAACGACCCGCGAACATTAATTAATCAATACGTATACAGACTCTACACCAATTAATTTCAGATACAAAATGTTGTATAATTTGTTGCAATGCTTAATTTTTTGAATGTAAAGTATTATTGGTACGTAAAATATTTAATGAAGAAATGTAATGTGTCAAAGTAACTATGGTTAACACATTCTTCTAGATCCTTCCACTATCCCGAATACTCAAACCTTAAATACCCAAAAGCATACTACAATTCTTGCTATTCCGCTGGTTTTTCGGGTGTCCATGGGCATCGCTGAAGACTTACCATCACCGTTTTTCACCATATCCCGTGCCAAAAGTTAAATAATCTTCCACGACAGAAGTATTAGACTTATCTAGAATTATCGATTATAACATAATACTTAATATATTTGATATCTAAGCTAGTGATCACTTGTGACTTAGTTTTAGTTTAGTCTCTTTAAAAGCATAAAATCGTCCCAAATCCAAAGTACTCGTATTAAACTTCAAATAGACCTTAAAAACTTTTCTTTTAGATTCCATAACTCATTCACGAATGCACGTCATATTAAACAGAAATAAGTTGAAAAATATAGCCTTAAAATTGGTTCTTAATATTTATTTTAATATGTAGCTTTTTGTGTACATAATTCTGACAGTTTTCATCAATAAACTTGGCGGCAGATGGTGCATGATCGACCTTCATAATTTATGATTCTGTCTAGGTCGTTAGACGAAGGTTTTGATATGAAATCGCTTGTTCAAACGAAACGACATATTAACGAGGGCCCCAGCATTACAGCCTGTCTTGGCAACATGATCGTAATTAGATAAGGGGATTGTAAAATGAAGATTAACATGTCTCAAGGAGCTTGAACCAATATTTTTACAGGAGCTGAAAAGCTCAATGTACAACGCTAGCTTTTTTTGCCAGAGGAAAAACATCAAATGACTTTTCCCGCCCAGGGTAAGGCGAGAGTGTCAGACTCTTACTGACTACAACCCTCCCTTCCTTCTCTTGTTCTGGGCCGAGGCCGCTTTAGATTGCACCTATCCTGCAAAACCGGGCAAAAATCAGCCCTATAGAGCCCCGTCTGCGGTGGTCGATTGCCTCTTCGAGGAGCGCGCGGATCGCTTCGCACCGTACACTCAGGTCTTTTCGTTTCGTTCGTTCCTTCTCCTGCTTTAAACCGAGGCTGCGGTGACTTATTGTGTAAAACACTAGATTATTATCTCGTCTAGATGTCACTGTCTATGCTTATTTCATCATTCATGGCGTCACGAAGTGTTTCTGTAACCCCTCGTAATACAACCACAGTCCTCATTACACAACTTATCATACGTAATTGTTTGACCTGAAGCGACATTAGCAACAAAAGCACCATTATAATATAATTTATGCTTTGGGTACAGAGTAATGTTCCTTAAGATCGGAAAAAGGAGGATCCCCCGACAGGGTTTTTTTTTTTTTTTTTTTTTGTGAGGGGAAAATCATCAAATGACTTCTCCCGCCCAGGGCCGGGCAGGAGGGAGTGTCAGACTCTTACTGACTAAAAACCCCCCTGTTCCTTCTCCTGCTCTGTGCCGAGGTCGCGGTACCTCATTGCGCTTACCCCGCAACCCCGGCTGAACATCAGCCCTTTAGGGCCCCGTCTGTGGTGGTCTATTGGCTCTTTGAGGCGCGCGCGGAACGCTACGCGCCGTACGCTCGGGCCTGGTTCTGGTCGGGCGGCGAGCTGCCCTTACTCGCCGACCGCAGGCCCGTACTTACGGTGGCCGGAGATCGTCCCTCGATCCCCGACACCCGTAGTGTCGCCAGTTGCGGCTGCTGGGGCGTGAGGAGGAGGATTGCTCCCTCACGCGGGCCGCCTCTCTCTTTGCGAGCATGACTGCTTCACAAAAGGAGGAGACGGCGTCCCAGTTCCTCTCACTCCGCACCATGGCCTCGACTAAGGCCGGGCGCGAGAGGTCGCCGCCGCCGATCACTTCCCTGAGGATACGGCGGTGCTCAGCCCAGGCAGGGCATACCGCTACCGTATGCTCCACCGTATCCTCTAGGTGGTCCTCACAATGACGACACTCGGGCGTTTCCTCCCGCTGATCCCCGACAGGGTGAAGTCAAGTTCAAGCCTGGAACGCTACCGCCTAACAGTTGTACGAATATTTTCCTATTAACATTTAATCGCATGTCCATTGATAAAACTACTGTATTAAAATTGACTCTAATTGACATCATTGATATATATTTTTTTATAACGTATCATCAACATAGCACTTAATTTGCAATAAACGTGTTGACTTTGTTTTTGAAATATATTTGGCTTGCGTGACGTAGGATTTATGACGTCATACTTTTGGGGGGTCATCCTATGGGGCAACTACTTCTACTTTATCATATAGTACTTACCCTCTGGACAGACAATGCCCTTCCTCTAATGAGCCAGAGAACAGATTCAGTGCAAGGTGGAGTTGGCATGGAGCCTTGATAGCAAGCGTACTCTTTGAATGGAGGATTGAAATAACTGAGAGGTTTCGTTTTCTTCATAGTAACATTTCGGTAACGCACTGTCTTTGATAATTCTAGAAGTTCTTGTAAGCCCGCGTGTGAGTGGTTTGAATACTGAAATTCAAGAAAATATTACCATTATTTTAATAATTTAGCAATTTATTTACTTATTTATAAGCTTTTGGACAGTTATCAAGTTGGGCTTAATGTGAGAGATTTTTTTGAAAGTACATTAATAAATGTCAATAAACGAACTCAATAAAGCCACTTAGAGCCGCTAAATAAATGTTACCTTCAACATTTAAAATCCTTTAAAATCAGGAAGACTTTAGAAAAGATCAAGTGCTGAACTTAGGCCTCTTTTTCAATTTGTCAAGGACTTCCTGAACTTTCTATGGACGTCTTAGCGTATCTCGTATGCGAAATCCGCAAAAGACCCAATAAATAAAGCACATATTACGCCTATCCGATAAAAGATATTATATTATACTCTATCAGGGAATAATCAACAGCATAAAGTTGTTTCCATCGTATTCGCCAATAATGCCTGGGTTTTGAATTCTGGTATACTAAATATACATAATATGTACTACCAGATACCAGAATTATACAATATCTTGTGATGCAGACAAGATTTAACGACGAATTTCATGAGCTAGTATTTAGGATCTCAGGACAAAGGCCTATGTACAAATTTACAGCTTATTGGCTTGTATCTTCGGATCTATTTTATTGGGCTTTATGCAGAAACTATAGGTACATATCATACCATCAGCATAAAATCCCACTGCTGAGCAAATGTCTCTTCTCACACGCAGAAGGTTTGAGCGTTATCACCACGCTTGTTCAAGGCGGATTGGCGATTTTAGACTTATAAATTTAAATACATGAGTCCAGGTTTCCTCACGATGTTTACCTCCACCGTATATCAGTGGTGTCTTAATAATAATAATAGAAAGTACATAGGTATAACTCGTCGGAAAGTCGTCACATTTGTACTTGCCAGATTTAGAATACACTACATACATATATACAACACTAATTGTTTATTCTGTAACTGGACAGAACAATACAAAACCCCATTTCTAATATTGCTTACAGCTTTTCAAAACACAGTCTGCTCGGTTTACCAATAAAAATAACAGTAAAACTAAATATCTTCTCCGTTTCGGTTGGCATTTGGGAAAAATATCAACACCTATGCACATATTTGCACTTATATATTTGTCTAGACTTTTAAAAAGGCAGTGGTTTTTTTAACTTTTCTAGTCAGATGGGAAATGCCTGCTTCATTTAGATTTTATATAATGTGGAAGAAGAAATCATTTTATTGTACGTTTTGAAGTGAGTTCTGTTTTCCTAGCATATTTTAGAACACAAAATAGTCATTTCTATCATTTTAACAAATCTTATGTTACAGAAGGTGATCTTATTACCCTACAATTAATCTTAAAGTCTTCTTCTGTGACCTTCTCCAAAGTATAATTCCTAAGTCAGACCTGCGAAGCTTGTGTAACCAGAATTATCCATCACCATTTACTTTGCTCATTAATGAAAGCCAAGCAAAGACTGCACTAAGACAACTCAATGCAGTTACTTTGAAATTATTTCTATTGCAAAGAGAATTGAAACCAATTCAAAAGCTGCACTATTTACTTGAGCTATTGAGAAGTCTTTAAATAGTGCTGATATAATTTAAACCACTATTAAAAGTGAACAAATTCGATTGAATAATGAAAAATATTATTGTTATACTGTGACAAGTGTGGGAGAACCATCCTTCGTCACGAGTAGGCCGCTAGGTAACCGAACACGTCAAAGAAGCGCCGGTGTTGTCATTTCCCTGTCCTTTCCCGATCCCCAAATATTCAAATATTTAAAAACCCCAAAAAGTACGTTGACACCCGGCAAGGCCCTTGTAACTCCTCTGGTGTTTTCCATCAGACGACCACTCAGTTCCTTTGCCAAAATATAGTTTAAAAAAATATTAGATTTATTTTGTAATATTTACAGTTATTGTTATTGAAACATAAAATGGTAGTTATTGTATTACTCAATAAACGTCTACTACACAATAGATGTCCCGTTTTTGCTTCAAAAATTGCTTGTTGAAAGCACCAAACAGCTTCCATCAACCATGATTAATTAACAGAATTGCAATGGTATTTCATAAAATACGCGATAAAATTACATTATACCTACACGAATGAACGACGATATTATCTTACCCACCCATTTCTTGAAATCCGTTAAATAAAGGACGTGATTCCACGTCAGTTATATTAATTAATCAAGCATTTCAAAAATCCCCTCTGCTTTAAGCACAATTAAAGTCTGTATAAGTTTTTGCGTTGCGTCTTTATGAAAAGTGCAATGACCCACCACAAAAGATAGATTCAGAATTCAAAGATTCGGTATTATGTTAATTCAAAACCATTGTGACAATATTTTAGCCAGCTCAGCTTTTATTTATTCCCAATAAGCCACAACAATAGATAGGTACTGTCTCGGTCCTTAGCAAAAGGGGAAAATTACCATTTTAAGCTAAATTTAACGCGAAAATGTGAAAATTGGTGCAATACTCCCTAGAAAATCTATCGACTAAGAGGAACAGAGTTCGGTCGGAGGTCCAAAGGGAGATTATTTTTATACTGAATTCGGTTTCGTGATATTGGAAAACCACTAAAGTGACTTATTTTCTAAGAACATTCTGGAACGTTTTGGAATGTTTACGTTGCCAATATTATTTAATGAATTATGAAGTTGGTTCCAGGATTAAGGTAACATTATTAGATTTAACAATACTAAAAACTTTTATATATTTTGCTTTTGCCTGCGACTTTGTTCGCGTGGTATAGTTTTTTTTATTATTATTTAATAGGTCGGCAAACGAGCAGCCGGATTACCTGATGGTAAGCAATCAGCGCCGCCCATGGACACTCGCAACGGAGGAGTTACGAGTGCGTTGCCGACCTTTTAGGGATTAGGGATTTGGAGATTTAGGGATTTAGGAGGGATTGGGGGAGGGGAAGGATTGGGCCTCCGGTAACCTCACTCACACGGCGAAACACAACGCTGTAGTTATTTCACGCCGGTTTTATGTGAGGCCGTGGTATCACTCCGGTCGAGCCGACCCATTCGTGCCGAAGCATGGCTCTCCCACAATTGAAATAGTGACTTCCTGCAGATTTTTGGTATAAAAACTATCCGGTCTCGAATTCCAAATTATGTCTGTACCAAATTTTTCGGAAATTGGTTCAGTCGTTTAGGCGTGAAGAAAAGACAGACAGACAGACAGTGTTACTTTCGCATTTATAATATTAGTATACTTAGATGTTTATGTCAATAAAACAAATTTCCTTTTACAAGTTGATATAAAGAATAAGTAATAGCTAGTCAGAGAAAAGTAGGTACCACTATTTCACAGAAAATTAGCATGAAGCAACGCTGCGTTGTGTTGTTTGTGTTTTGCTGGAGATCTTTTCCCCTGTCTTAAATCTCCACACCCTAACCACACCCTAAGTGTCGGAAATGCACTTGTAACAATTTCAATGTTTCGGGTATCCATGAATGACCTCGATAGCTAGCAATCAGGTGACCCACCAGCTCATTAGCCACCCCATTCCATAAAAATAAAATAGTATAGTAATAATAAAAAAGAAATACTACAATACAATCATTTTGGTGGAACGCCCTAACACGACACTGTTGGTATAACAATGAACAATTTTATTTTTCCACTTCATTAGACGCTGCCAGCTTTAAAAGACCGTTACACTGTGATAAATTGTGGAATTTTATTAACTGCTTAAACCTGGCTATTTATTTTTCAAAGTGGTGTTAATGACCTATAAAAGTATAATCTATTTAAGCAGCTTAAATGTAATTAATATAAGGATTATATCGTTTCGTATAATTAGACAAACCCGCACCCATTGCTGGTGGAAATTTGTACAAAAAAACATCGGTAGTACTTTTAATTAGATCTTGGTATCAGTCCATTATACTTATAGAATTTTCAACGCTGTACTATACGAGATACAATAAAAGAATAATAAGTGCCTGAACGCCGGCGTACGCTTGGGGTTGGTTAATCAAGAGTGTTTACGTGCCAAGGGTTTTCACACAAACAATCATTGAACCCACACTACTTATTTGATTTTAATAAAACGTTTTACTCATACGCAATCGATAAAGATTTAAAAATTTAAGTGCATTTTTAAATATTTCTTAATCGAACAGTTGTTTGAGATTTTCTCTCTATCTGTCTTTGTAGACTCTTTTTCAAAAATGTAATTAAGTTTCTAAACTAACCAATAAGGTGTCAAAATTCGATTCAAATCGATTCAGCGATTTCAATGACGTTTGATTTAAAATACCTACTGTATGAAAATTCGTACGGTAAAATGCTTAAAGTATGCCCCGTAATAGAGACTATTTTAAACTACAAAATACCTGTCCACGAGGCATCAAAATCAACAAAGATTATCCAAAATGACACTAACTTTAAAATATCCAAAGGTCACTAAGCAAATTATGGCGTAATCCCCTCCAAAGTTTTTTTCATCCAATTTTAATTGTGAGAGTATTTTACCTTTGTTGGACAGGTTTCAAGATAAAAGAGCCATTAAGAAGAATAGATTGATCCAATCTAAATGAGATAAGGGAGGAAAAAACGAGGATTTGATTAGGTAGCTAATTATTTTTAAAAAGTTTTAGTGTTTTGTGTCAAGCAAATTATAAGCCGGTTCCTTTCCAATTTGTTAATGTTTTGTCAGCTGAATAAAAGCTGACAGACGATTTAAGATAGAAAACAATTTATCACGAAAATAAATTATGTTTAGTCTTTAATAAACTTAGTAACAGATAAAATCCAGGAGAGATTTCAAAATGAACTTATTAACAGTGTTTTTGTTTCAAAAATAGAAACATAATAAAGGGTTGATAATTTTTTCGATAACAAATTTTCTAGAAGCAATTAGCTATAAGTGCTTCTTGTATAACATAATTAATAACTTACTAATGATATTTTATAGCCCATAGCCTTCCTTGGACGCAAATCAAACCGCAATTCATTAAAGGGAAAAAAATCAGCAAACTCTACTGCTCTCGTTGTTTTAATTAAAGTGCCGTTTAAGTATTTTAATTCCGGTGGTTAAAGTGGGGAAACAAACAAGCAAACTTTATTACTCTAATAGTAATATTAGGTTTAGTTAAATTAGACAAAGATTGGCTAAATTAGGGTAAACTTATCTTACCTTATACATATTAGCAACTGCAAGAAAAGCCTGTGGATCGCTAGGAGATGCATCCAAAGCGTGTTCCATGTTCTTATATTCAGCTGATACATAAAATGCTTGAGTTTCGGCTGGGTACTGAAGACCACCAATTGTATGTTCTGCTGGTAGGTGGAGAGTGAGGGAGTGGAACAGGTATCGTCGACTATGGGCAGCACCGCCGTAGATAAGAGGACGCTGATCGCTTTTCCATTCTCCGAAAAGAATTACTGAAAGAGAGAAAAGATTAGAATTAGTTAGCCTTTAGTATGAGGTTGTATGGAGCAGTTTTGAATCGTTGCTTACAACAAGGGAGATTTTTTAAACGCGCAAATTGGTTGATTTATATAACCATAATTGTAAGGCCCAGTGCCAAAACTTAGGAGTTACGATTGCGTTGCCGACCTTTTGCGGATAATGAATTTGGAGATTTTCGGATTGGTGAGGGATTGGGGCAGGGGAAGAACTGAAACCCCATTCCTCCTCCAAATTGTTTCACGCCAGTTTACTGTGAGGCCGTGGTATCACTCTGGTCGAGGCAACCCACTCGTATACTAATTTAACTATCCAAACACAAGTATAAGCGTATATAAATTCAGAACTGAAGAAAAACATTGAAATTCATTAATCGGATTTATTTTATTGCGCATATTTCTGAGCGTTTCACTCCTCAATACGTCCCGCGTAAAACATTCCATGTACAGCTGTCTAATTTTTCATGTTTTTACAATCAGAACACGAAAGCATTGAAGGTGAAAAATCCTGATTTATATCTTTCAATTTTCATCCATTTCTTGTTCCGCGTCCCTTTGTCCGTTGACCTCCGGTTTAATTGCTTGGAATTTATGTGAAAAATAAAGGAAACTTTTATAGCATTTTTTGATATTTATTTTGAGGAAAATATTGCGGCTCAATGTTTTTGTGTAAATTTTCTATTGAACGCATTAAGTCCGGTTTACAAGGGCTTCGTAGCTAAGCATTTAGCTTTTGTCACTAATACTAAGTCCTAATGGTGTAAGCACGCCGATTAGTGCTTACCTTTAGTATTTGTGAATGGCGCAAGTGAATAAAAAACGGCCCTATTTACTAAGCGATAAGGCAATACCGATTTTTTTTTATTGGAATAGGAGACAATCATGCAGACAAATCACTTGATCTGATGGACCACCCATGGATACCTGCAACACCAGAGGATAAACAGGCGCGTTGCTGGCCTTTTAAAAAAGATTTTGCACGTTTCTTGAAGGTTAGCGAGAAAGTTTTGCGAAAATCACTAAGACTAAGCCCTTAGCTACAAAGACCATGTTAACTGGACATTATGCGTGGATTTTTGTAAATGTTAGACTTATAGTACCTATATTGGTACTTGTGTCAGTTGGGAGTTGTCATGCTCACTCAGGAGTCTCATTGGCGGTGGCACGGGCACTGGACCGCTCGGTTCCCTATAATTTGGTTGAGTTGGGCGGTGCTGGTGTACGTGTCATGTCCGTGAACGGACGCCGCCTATTGGGACTGGTCAACTCGAGACTGTCTAAAGTTGCTGTCACTGAGGTTCATTTCTTTTTCGGATCCTTTGGTTAAACACTAGTGTTACACTGTTCTCACATAATGGAACTATCTAAATTATGTAACAATGCATTGTAAAAAGTGATTGAAAAAAGAAACCATGGAGTTTCTTGCTCGTTCTTCTCCATAGGAATCTACACTTTGGAACGAGCAAATAGCTTCAATAGAGGACAGACGGACAGACTGACACATATAAAGTTAAACCTTAATATATTTTTAGCTTGACGTTCAAAAGTGCCTTTTTTGGTCTATTTAAAATAAAGAATTTGATTTGATTTGATTTGGTAAGAAAGTCTTTGAAGGTCAAATGACACACTGAGTAAAGAAAAATGAGGAATGTTTCATAAGTGTATTTATATGTCGAACACGTAAGTATATTGGTAGCTATTTTCTACCGATAACGTACGAATACTTAACAACCGTGCAAATAAGAACACAACAACAATAAATTCGCGAAACAACTCCAAAATATCGACAGCAGCCTAATTAACAACATCAAACTATTCTCAAATGAAAATCCCCATTTCCTCGAATTAGAAAAACTAAATTATCACTCACTGACATGATATTCACAAATAGATACAAATCCGCTTCGAAACTAATCCACGATATTTGGGTTATTCGCCGAAAAACCTTAAACGTTATTTAACAAATCATTATCGTCCAGGCTCGTTAAGCCTAATAATAACTAAGTATCAATATATTTTGAGGAATTGTTACACAATTCAAGAGTATCCAAATGCATCGCGGTGATTATTCGATGGCTTCTTAGTTCATAATATTTTAGTATTATTAGGGCTGAATTTTCAATAGTCAGATAAATGTTATCTGAGGAATAAAATTGTTGCTGTCACTGTCTTATACAAACATTCTGACGCGACAGCATCATAATTATTCTCACACATAACTTTTTTATGTGTGGGAGAGCCAAGCTTTAGCACAAATGGCTCGGCTCGACTGGAGTGATACCACGGCCTCACAGAAAACCTGCATGTATACCTAACCACAGCGTTGTGTTTCGCCGTGTGAGGTTACCGGAGGCCCACACTTTCGCCTCCCCTGATCTCGTCCCAATCCCTTAATCTCCAAAAACCTGATCCCTAAAAGATCGGCAACGCACTCGTAACTCCTCTGCTGTGGGTCTCACATGGGCGGCGCTGATCTCTTACCATCAGGTAATCCGTCTGCTCGTTTGCCGACCTATTACATTAAAAAAACTTATCTAACCATTGAATAATCAGCCTTAAAACAATTAGAAAAAAGGTTATCACAACAGTGTAAATCTTGCTTACTATTGCTTGTGTTAGAAAAAATAGAATATAAAATATTTGTTCGTCACAAGAAATTGCAGGTATGTTGTGGCCCACTCATACTGTTACTTGCATATAATATTTTAACTCTGATGTAAGTATAAACGTATGTTTAGTACATTAAATTATTTTGCTCGTCCTTAGTGTTGTGAACGGTGTGGCATAAAAATTTTCAAAATTACAATTTGATTTTAATTCTTCGGGATTTTCAACCTCGGAACTCATCAGTGCCACAGCTCACTCAATATTCAAAGTGTAACTCCAACCAAACAAAATATATTTGGGTGACATTAGAAGAGCTTTTTATTTGAAAACTATATGACTTTGATAAAAAATGAAAGTAATAAATTATTTCGATAGAAAAAAAACACACCAACCTCGTTGACCATCATGCATGAACGTTAATTTTTGTGGCTGCACATCGAAGTTTTGGAAAAGTAGTGCTCTTGCACCTCTCGCCTTTATGAACCCCGCTGTTGGTAAATCAACTGGAGACTGAGATTTTCCACCGCATTCTGGGAACGATTTTGCCCATTTTCCTTGACCTAGACAATAATTGAAAAAATAAATTACCATCTAAATGTAAGACCAGTTCAATCGATCGGATACCTAATAAATTCGCGTAGATAAAATGTATCCCTTCAAAAGTGTGACAAATGTATTTTTTAGCAAAAAATCTTCAAATGAAAATCCTTATTTCGATATTCAAAGCATCAATTTCAATTAATGCTTAAAGAGGCACTTTTTAGGTGTCAAAATTGAATTGTCCGTCTATAAAGCCAGCTGGCTTCCACGAATGGATGCTCGTTCCAAATGTTACTTAGTCAGGTAATAATTGGTATTATCGCTGATAAAGTTGAACCCATTTCATTATCCTTAGAGATTTTTAAAGGGATATGTCGGATAACTAGAAGATGGATTCCCTACATTATGTTTCGCCCATAAACGCTCGTATATTAAAGAAGAAGAAGAAGACGAGAAGACGCTCGGATATTTGGGGATTGAGGATGGGGAGAGAAAGGATTGGGCCTCCGGTAATCTCCTTACACGACAAAACGCAACGCTGTGTCTGTTTCTTAGGTATTTTCTGCCACGCTGGTATTCTTTGAGTCCGGTCAAGCCGGAACATTTACGCCGAAGTATGGATTCCTACACATTCTAATAATAATAATATAAAGCGAGGCAGATAAAGCGAGACTCGAACCTGTGTGTAGGTATGAAACATATTTAAGCCGTTTACCAGATGTTCGGAACTCATTAAAACAAACATGGAGGTCAAACCTTTCCACTCAACCAGAAAATAAAATAAAGAGTCTTGTGAACAATTGCGTTTTTTATTTACAAAAGCAAACTAGCCATCTCGAGACCGTCTGTCTTCAAGTATTCATTAGATCAAGTTTAAAGAAAATAGCAACCTAAGGAGAGGTAATTAGGTTTATTTTCCAGCTTTTGCGCAGGAATTTAAAGAAAATCCGAGATAAACTTAGGAAATCGACTAAAACAACAGGCTAAGTGAATCAAAGGAAAACTTGAGGAATGCGAAAGAAAATTCTAGAACGAAGAATTTTATTTGTTCGGAGATTCATCAAATTGTCTGTTTTTCTGTTTTGTAGACAATTATTTTTCAAGGTCAAGAATTAAGTTAAATAAGCCTAATGAGTTAAATTGTCATTACATGTTAAATCGTGTGTAATGACGTGTAATGACAATTTTACAAACCTTTCAGGCCTACCTATGTAAGGACAAAGCTACTGTTATCCACACCTATACGATTTAAATTTACAAAGATTTTTGGGAGGCAAAAATAGTAGTAGTACTTCACTGCATAGTGCAAAACAAAGTCGTTTTTTCTGTCTCTATATTCCTAATATATATATATATAATATATAGAAATTGTATGCTTAAATCTTCAAAACTATGCAACGGGTTTTGGTGCGGTTTTTTATTAGATACGAGTGATTGAAGTGGGCGGTTTATATGTATAATAACATTCATTATAAATATTGAGGTGATTTTAAAACAGCGTTGCAATCGTGCGAAGACGGGACGGAACGCTAGTAATGAATATAAAAATAAGGCTCGGGAATTAGTATCCGTGTGGAAAACCCTTTTAATTGGTAATATTTCACTTAATTTTACGTTCTTAAATTGGTATTAATTATGTTTCAAGATAAGAACAAACTTAAATTAAGTTTTTAGATTTTTATTGACCCTTATCCTTTCTCATTTAAGGAGGAAATTTCCTACATGGAAACTTTACGAATGAATGAGACTAATCTATTTACAAATGCTATGTGACTCGCACGCCCACAATCATTAATGCTAAAAGCTTATTATGTAAACTGCTAGGCGAAATATACGGCGCAAAGTGTACCAGAAAATTTTAATTACCTACTTTGGGCGACCTTTAGGCACCACTTTGTATGAAAAGAATTAGCCACAGATACCAAAGTTTTCTTACAAAAATTTATACGAACACGACGATGGACAAAAATTTATATTTTTCTAATAATTTTTAATTGGACCCTATTATGGAAACCTAAGTAAATGGTTAATACGTTATTTTTGTGTATATAATATATGCAAATAAAAAGAAAATAAACTTACCGTTGTAATCCCAATAAAGAAATGGAGCTGTAATAATAATAAATAAAAATTAATTTAATTGTTAGGCACTTCAATGTAGTGTTTATAAATATATTGTAATATATTGTATTCTTAAAACCCTTTAACCAAGTTCCAAAGAGGTAAAATTCGTAAGTTAAAGTTTGTATGTTAGTAAGTTTGTGGGTTTGTATGTAGGGGGTAATCTTTGGAACCGCTGGTCGGATTGCCATAATTATTTTACTGATAGATAGCTACAATGTTCCTGAGTGCTATAGGCTATCACGCTACGATCAAATGGAGCTGAGCAATTGATGAAACCACGCGAGTTTAGCTAGTATTTCATATTTTTTTATGTGATACTCCGCCAAATTACCTGATGGTAAGTAATTGGCGCCGCCCATGGAGATCCCTAAAACTAGAGTAGTTGCAAGTACTCGGCCTTTTAGAGATATTAGGTTTTGGGGATCTAGGGATTGGGGAGAGATCGCTCCGGTCAATCCGGCCGATTCATTCCAAAAGAATGGCCCTCCCACAGCTAATTTCCCATATTTTATTATTATATAATATATGATAAAAATAAGAATAATATCTTAATTTTAGACAATGATCTTTTGAGAAACCAAAATTAAAAAAAAACGAAACATAATAAATCATTACGCAACGGCGGCGTCATCAAATTGGCATCAACATGAACTTCATTCTTTTCTTGAGGCTTTTTTCTTAGAATCTGTTGAACAAAGAAAAAAACATTGATGAGTTCTTCTTTTTGCGAGGTTACGAATCTTCTGGCTGTAACCAGCGCCGTCTATTGGAATTAGGATACCCGAAACCACAAAATGTTATTTGCAATGGCAGTTTTATGGGGCTTAGTGACTTGAGGATTTGGTTCTTCCTCGTTGTTTAGCTGTGTGTGGTACCATTACCGAAATATCTACGTCATTAATAGAGAATCATGGCGCTCCTTACTACTTACTTAGGCCTCGTTTACGTTTAAGCAGCGCGTTGTGCGGTGCGATGTGCGGTTCGTCATACATTGCTCGTGATGTTCATATGTTTGTATTTGCACGGCCGTTGACACGACTTGATGCCGTAATGTACGACAAACGAAATACGCACCGCGCAACGCCGCGCGTGTACGTAAACGAGACCTTATACTTACACTTCTCAAAGAGCCAATAGACCACCACAGACGGGGCCCTAAAGGGCTGATGTTCAGCCGGGGTTGCGGGGTAAGCGCAATAAGGTACCGCGACCTCGGCACAGAGCAGGAGAAGGAACAGGGGGGTTTTTAGTCAGTAAGAGTCTGACACTCCCTCCTGCCCGGCCCTGGGCGGGAGAAGTCATTTGATGATTTTCCCCTCACAAAAAAAAAAAAAAAAAAATACTTACACTTATATGAATAACCCTATATTAACCTAACGCTGCAACAGGTAATATAAGTAATTATCTAAATTAGTTTTTAAAATATTTATTTGTTTACTTTGCATGATTACAAATTAACCCAAAACACCTTATGACTGTAGGATTGGCGCCATGGCTCGGCAACTGAATTCAGTGCAATGTGTCCATTGTCGTGCAGTACGACTCTTTGTGTGATCCACAAAATGTTTATCCGGGACTAGGTGTGTTATGGATGTGAATATTATGTATATGTATTGTGTGTAACACAGGAGATACTTTTTAAAACTTTAGTCAGGAGCAACATTTTCTATACTAATATTATAAAGAGGTAAAATTAGTAAGTTTGTATGTAGGGGGCAATCTTTGGAACCGTTGGCCACATTACCAAAATTCTTTCACTGATAGATAGCTACAATGTTCCTGAGTGCTATAGGCTATAAAATATCACGCTACGATCAAATAGAGCTGAGCAGCGGGTGAAACCGCGCGGTAGTAGCTAGTTGTTTATAAGAAATAAAATGAATATTAAAATCATTAAACTACGTAAACATCACTTAACTGTTATACTCTTAAAACAGGAAGTACAATCTCTCCCTTATTAAAACCGACTGAAACTCGAAAGCTTTGTACATAATATCCTGAAGTTCTTTGGTGAATTTTCAGGAACCCTTAATGAAAATAGAAGCGCACATTTTAAGGCTTCTACTATTAATATAAAGTGACCTTTCTTCTGTAAATTTTTAAAACGTAAACACCCTAATGAGGCTCTTGAGGGCTGCTGTTAGAAAAATTTTGAAATTTTCATCATATAAATTTATTTTTCTCTTTAGTCTTCAACGAGTTGAATATAGTGTTGACTTTTGTAAAATCTTGAATAAAATGACAATAGAATATCTTACAGGTTTACCTAAGTAGTGTTGTTGTGTTGTTCACAAATAATGGCATGTCCCTGGAGTTGTAATTTAAAGCTTGAAAAGTATCCATCTCACAGTACAGTATAATGAATACGATTTTTTGTTTCAATTAAACAAGATTTTTTTTTGAGTAGCGAAAATCCTATAATTCCTTCTCCCTCTTTTGAGAGAGGCAGAGAGAGAGAGAGAGAATGCCAGACTTTTACTGATTGAAAACTCCATTCCTTCACCTGTTCCTACCTGCGACCGCACCACATTGTCGCGGCTCTTTGCTCTTACTTCCCTAACCGTGGCTTGACCGAGCACGAGTTTGACATAATATCTCTTCTACAATAGCCAATTTCTCTGCACTGGCATGTCTAGTTTTAAATTTGATCCTTTTTAGTATAATGATTTGTCTAAGACATATTATTTTATAAAAAATACTAGCTCTTACTCGCGGCGTCGCTCCCGTCATTTGACTACCTACCCTACCCTACTCTGCCTACCCCACTCTACCTACCCTATTTTACCTACCCTACTCTACCTACCCTACCCTACCAACTAAAGATCCACTCAAAAAAAGTTTTATGTGACAGAGTAACAAAAAATTATGCTACTAACTTTTTCTTTAATAATTTTAGTAGGATTGATTTCAGTAAAAAAAACCAGACCATACCAGGAAACAACAGCTTATGTTTTTTTCTTAATTATTTGCCCTAGTCTCGTAAACGACAAGAGTTGCAAACCTTCAATATAGTGGAATTTCAAGATTCTGCACAGCAATTCATAAAATTGATCGTCGCAGCAAAATTTCAGCGAAGTTCTATCACCCATGATAGTCTAGTTAAAGCTACATATTTTGTACTCTTGTACACGATTCTGTGTAGTATACCATGAAATTGTCACTACTAGGAAAATCTGAACGCAGTTCTAGCAAAAGCTACATATATCACATTCTAATGCCTCTGAACCAGACTAGCCACTCGGTTATTTAGTAAATCCAACACTTTATATTCACAACCATAACAGAGTTTACATAAACTAATAATATAACTGTCTTTGTGTACTCAACATATTTACAATTTAAGAACTGTTTCTAGTGATAAGTTATGGACGTGACATTTTAAAATTGCTGACAATGTAAGTACAAAAAAACTTGGGAAAAAGTGCAGCAGAAGTACTTTAACTCAGAACTAGCTTATGCATACAAATTTTAGTATCTAGACGTTTTGTTTTTACGGTTGATGCATAATTTTGAAGCTGTTCTTTTATTTTAAATTCTAGTTCAAATGAGGACTACTTCTTAACGCTATCATTCCTTATATTGGTGTCAGTGTAATGTTTTTGTACCGATGGTTCGTGCAAATATTAAGTTGGATTTGATTCTCTTAATAAGATGATCTCATTAAAAACTTTAGTTGTAACAAGTTTAATAAATTTATACATAAAAATATCAGTACTACCAATGGTAAGTAATATATAAACAAAATTATCTTATAAACTTACCAAGTCCCGCGGATATCTAATTTGGTTTTCAGGAGGATCTTCATCTATGGAGTTGTGGTCAGGAAAATGCGTTGGAAAATGGAAGACCCAAATAGTTTTTGGCTGAAAAAAGACGAAAAGTGCTCATTATTTTTGTCTAATTTATTTATCAACTGCTGAATTGTAAGTCGTCTGCTACGACATGCAGATTGCATGGTGGAAAGCGAGTAGCATCCAGCGACTGGGGCTTATCGATCCTTAGCCTCGACGATATATATTAATCGAATATAATTCGATATAAATCGTGGTGGCGAACGTAGGGGTGACCCGGAGGTAAAGGCCCTTTGCTTTTCAAGCATGGATTTGTGGATTTGAAACCTGGCAAGTACTTATGTAACTTTTTCAGAGTTTTACGTACTTCCTATGATTATGTAGACCACCACACACCACCGGCGAAGTTCAAATTCAAATTCAAATTCTTTATTTGCATGTTAAGGTGGGTACAAGGATCTTAAATTAAAATAACAGGCACAGCTTAACGCCATTTTTCAGGCGTTGCAAAGAGGGCTATTACTAGGTTATAACATAATAATAAATTACTTAATTTACATCACATTGTATAAAAGAGAAAAAAAAACAAAAAAGTTAAGAATTAGATAAAAAAAAGGAAAAAATTAGTTGTTAGTTGAGTTAGTAGGTAGGTGTTTGTGTGTATATGAGGTGGGTTTTAACATTAATGTTGGTGTTCTAAGTTAAACATTGTAAGGAAACTGGCAGGAACAGGAACTGGGCTTAAAGTTTGAAATCAACAATCCGATAAAATAAGCTAAGCCAATCAAAATAAGTCAGTTGGCATGGACTACAATACCTATATATGTATAATGCCTTTTTATAATTTTCGAAGCTCATTTAATATTACCTCTTTCGTTACTTCTAAAATGATAAACAATTTATTAAACCCATTCAACTTGTGCTTCTTTTAAGTAATTTTTTATACTTACTCTGCCAAATTTAATGCGATCCCTAGCTTCGTTATCAAGTTGCCTCTGTATATCATCTGCATCGTCAAACAGCGTGTTTGTTCTGGCACTCGTCTGATCTTGTAATTGTCCTGTTAACAGAAAAAATAAAATACAATATACCTTACAATCTGACAATTCAGTTAGACTAATTACGGGTCCCGTTACATTTGGGAGGCGTACGAGGGGCCAATGTCAACTGCCTAGAGGCCTTTTAGACCATTTTATTGAAATAAAATAGGACAGATATCGGCAACTATTCCTGTATACACCACAATAATGCACCCAAGGACAATCCCCGTAGTTATTTTCGTAATCTTTCAGTAATTTTAATGTTTTATTTTTAAGTCAATATAATTTTATAGTTTTTTGTATCAACATGACGTTTGGGAGGGTAAAACTAATCATACTTTATCCATTACTGAAACAAAATAGGACAGATATCGGCAACTATTCCTGTATACTAAAGAGAATTACCATCCTCTTTTTGATTTTGATACTGAACCATGGCTGGTGGATGAAGAGCAATATTATTTGTCAGTTGCATCCAACAGCTGAACTTCAAGGACAACCTCGGAACTAACTAAAGCAAAGTAGCTAGTAACTTAATAGCGAGTGTCTTTAGCATAACTGGACGAACATCTGTTACAAATAGGTATTATAGTAGTCATAAAATATATTGTAGTCGCCCAAGTGTTTCTGCTTGTTAGAAGTCAGGAGGAAAATATGAATTTTTCTTTACGGACTTTCTAAGATTCTTGAGACTACATACTAGTATAGGTGAAGGAAAACATTGTGAGAAAAATTGATTGTCGTGAAATACTTAATACAAAAAGTTCTTACTTTTCGTTCTTCTAATAACTTCATTACATTCATTTAAAACCCAGTAATGAATAATTTGATTTATGATAATAAGAAACAGACGAACATATTTTTATTCTAACAAACTTTGACAATTACTGAATTTTTATTACGTAAAAACTCGACGAAAGGACTAAGGAATATTCCAGAATGATTTATTTATTGAGTAATAGAAGAGCGATTATTAAGAAAATTCACGGTTTTGATCATAAAATAAAACCTAAAATTATGTCTACAGACGAGAGTAAATTGACAATAAAAAGGGGGTAAAATTCAATAAACCGTTATATTTTATTACAAAACCAGTGTTATATTACACAATGTTTACAAAAGAGATTTATATTTATCGGTACTATTACGTTGTCAGAAATAATGGCCGGGAGAATGGATTAAGGTCAACAAATTTTTGCCGTTTTTGTCGTTTTAAATGTTATTGTTTGTTGATGTTAAAGTTTTGATACTTGCCTCCATTTTATTCCGGTACTTACAAAATAATATTTTGTATATTCCATATTTTTATTGAATTATTCTTATTAAATATGTGAAAGCATTTAATAAGAATAATAATAAAAAAAATACTGTCATGTTATGGAAAAATAAATCTTTAAATGTTATAAAGTAGTATCCCACCGTTAACGGGGGGGGGGGGAGGGGTAAAATCGATCGATGTTCAGGGCTCTAAATAAAGGAACCTTCGAACAATACGCGTCCAGAAGTTCAGCTTTCTGCATCAGTTCTTGACCCAACTGTCTGGCGTAAGCCTCAGTAAGTAACTCAAGTGTTAGTCGAGGTTTTTAGCAAAATATATAGCCGGCTTCATCTAGTTTTTCACATATAATTTGACGTGTAAAAGTGCCGTTTTGTGGCCTATTTGCAAAAATAAATTCATTGTTTCATTGTTTCAATTAATATCACTACATACCTAGTGTAAAATATAGTCGCTTTCTCTGCCCCTATATCCCTATGTATGCTTATATCTTTAAAAATACTTTGATGCAGTTTTTTGATTGATAGACAGATTGTAGAGGAAGGTTTATATGTATAATATCAATGTTCTAAATGAAAGGCAATCAGCATTGCACCCGTGCGAAGCCGGGACAAGTCCATAGTATATGTATAGTCAAGTGAGCCATGTGCGAAGTTTAATATTGAATTGATAAAGACACCCATGTAGTTCAGTAATATTAATAGTAAATAAAAGAACAAATTGATTGTGACAAATATAAACTACATATTATGTTCATTGTCTTATCAAAATATTTACTTAAATTAAACATAAACATTCCCACTTGAAGTTTTAAATTGTCTATCTTAGATTTACAACGTATCTTAATTGGTTATTTAAAATTCAAAGGTCAAACATCCAATTTGATTGACAATAATTTAAGGGCAAATTGCCTTAAAATTTTCAAAATTCGTATCGACACTTTATACAAATCGAATAATTGTGTTCCTACGACGTAATATTATGATGACTTCCATTTATTGGAGAGTTATTGCCATTTATAAGTTTGATATCAGATTTAATATCTACAACAGATGATTTCTGTATTTACAATATGCATTATAAACGAACTGATTGCCAATATGAACTTCAGGAAAAGACTTCTGAAAATGCCATCAACCCTTTTGTGACTACTTTGTCATTAAAGGTATCCATGGACAACGCTAATTACTAACTAGTAGATGATAGATTTGTTCGTTTGCCTCTCATATTCGTAAACAAAAATATTTAGACTTCAAAAAGTAAACTAAAAAGCAAAAAATTAATTTTCTTTGTAGAAATTAATACATGTTTTCATTTAGTTAAATAGAAAATAATATTAATAACCATTTTATAATCTTGAATTCGGTACCAAGTAAAACGAAAATAGTGTAAACATTACCTAACCTATATACCTAGGTATTAATAGTTTGATGATTAGGAGGTACCGATCAATATATTTTTCTAATACTGCTGTTGTTTCACTACTACTACTGCTGTTGATACACTTGGCATCGATTTAGTCAGGTTCAGTCTTAGACAAGTTGGTTAAAAAAGATTAATCGTCTTTGAATGGTGTCTACTAAAAAATCAAGTGATTATTCCGAGTTTTTGTTCATAATGTATAATTATTTACCATTACATTATGAACATCTTCGTTGTTATGCAATCCGTACAGGATGTTACATTTTATATTGACATAGCTGTTAAACGTGCGCCTTTATCATAGCTCCACAGCTTATAAATAAAAGGAAGTAAAGAATTCAAATGATTTGTAGTTTCCGCTCCACAAACTCCGAAAACGATATTTATTGGACTTGACTTACTGTGACAGATGGACCCGAATCTTTATCGAGGACACCCTGTATAATAATGGTGTTGGAGACAGTTTGTGTAATGAAATCTACAGATAAATTGTAAAGCTAATCTTTTTTGGAAAAAATCTCTTAATGTGGAATGGACTTGAAATCCAATATTCAGTTTAGTAATAGATCCAGTCAGGTTTATCTCTCAACCAGGAACATTCGAAATTTCATAAAAAACAAATCTTTCTTCGATAATATTGTTACAGAGATACAGTGCCGGCGTTAGGGGGGGGGGGGGGGGTGATGGGGAGATGGCCCAGGGCGCCATCGTCTAAAGTTGGAGTCTCTTGCCTCTCCTAGTGCAAACACCCTCAGAACTGTGCTCTACGCTCTGTGCACATGCAATTTTTATTTTGCTTGGGATCAGATCAAAAATGTAGGTATGTAACACTTGATATTGCTTCCCTCAAGTGGGCGCCACGATATTTTCGCTCGGGGTGTCAGTGGCCCTTACGCTGGCACTGCAGGGATAGAGATTCTGCATCTGCATATAGTGCTCCTCCATTAAGACGGATCAATCAAATGGTCAATGGGTATCAACATTGTTTCACATTAAATTTTGATTTAATAATAACACAAAATCTGTTTGTCTGATTTGTCACTAAATTTCATCGACAAACTGGTTGAGATTGAATAAAACATGAACGTTGGATGCTCTTAATGTTATTTTGCGGCCAGCATAAGCGTGAGTCTGCAGGGGGCGAGTAAGGGTAACTTGTCGCCCGACCAGAACCAGACCCAAAATTACGGCGCGTGGCGTTCCGCGCACGCTTCAAAGAGCCAATAGACCACCACAGACGGGGCCGTACCAGAGCCGCAGTTCAGCCGGGGCTGTTAGGCTAGTGCAATGAAGTACGGCCCTAAGCAGAAGAAGGATCGGAGGGGTTTTTATTCAGTATGATTCTGACACTCCCTCTCGCCAAACCCTGGGCGAGAGAAGTCGTTTGACGATTTTCCCCTCACAGAAAATTGAGATTTATTGATAAAATTACACGTACGAATTTCCTACTTACTTACCTAACTAACTTACAATGCGGTTACGATAAATAACTGTGCTTAAGACGATATCTAACAAAACAAAATAATATCACCACAAAGTCAATTTGTATGCAAGTGTTTCAAAATTTCATTTTGGTTAGTAGAATAGCGTACAGTTTGCCAGTTCCACAAACATGATCACTTTAATATCGTCCGAGGAACTATGAAAATGCAACCAACATTCAGTCTTTTGTCTCTATTCTAACTATTTCGAGTTTGTTTTTTATAAGATGGTAAGCAATCGTTGACGTCTATGGACTTAAAGGAGTTAAGAGTGATTTAGAGATTTGGGGAGGGGATTTAGAATTGGTTGATTACTTTCTTTGTATTTTTCTAGCTATCTTTACTATACCAGATTTTTTCTTTTATTAAAAATCACGCTAATATTATCACATGCTCAAATTTCAATACTCTAATGTGTTTAATAAAGTCTTTTTAACCTTAAAGTTTTTTATTCTTAAGGAAAAAAATAACCAAAATCTAGACTACCAAATGAAGTCAGAAACACGACAAACAAACAAAAAAAAAACTATTATTTTTAGCAATCAAAATCGAATGTCAAAAACCGTACAAAACCAACAGGGATTTGCGGTAAACAAATCTGAATTAGTATTACAGTGACTCCTTTACGTAATAATTTAAATTATTCACTCATATACATCACATTCAATGGTTCAAAGGTCTAATCAACGTGTACTATACGTAATAATTAACCTTTAGTACGATAAGAATTGAGCTCAATTTCAATTGAACTTACATACGGCAATTTTATATGCTAATAAGTAAGTTTTGAAGTCAAAACATGTAACAGATAGATGTTATGTATTTCCAGAGAGGGATATTCTAAAACTTTCGATTTGGTACCAAAAAACTCTAGAAATTGCTTATAAATTACTTTAGTAAGTAAGTATGTGTAACTGTACGATTCCTTACAGAAAATCATCATAGTTAATTGTTGAGCCTCTTCTTGAACGAAGACGGTTTGAGCATTAGGTAATCACTAAGCTTGCTCAAGGCGGATTAGTGATTTCAAACTTGTAAATAGCAATTATAAGTCCAAGTTTCCTCACGATGTTTTTCTTCGTCGTTTATTTGTTTAAGAGAGTACATACATATTAAGTTATTTCTGAGTGTGTTTAGCACTGACAAGGGCAAACATTATATTAGAATGAACACGAAACGAAATAGCTATATATACTTATAAAAAATCTCGTTATGATTTTGTTGAGTGTCCATAGAAGAATATAATGAATATAATAATAGGTATGATTCGGAGATATTTAAGACAGATGATCAGTTAACCTTCTCATGTTATGTCTATCATGCGTAACCTATTTTACCCCGGAAAAATGTCAATCTTTGTATCGTAAATCACGAAAAACAACTGGTATCAATAGTTATTAAGAGTTTCTTAGTCGTTCTTCTGTTTTCGAATCTAGCTTTATGGAACGAGCATCTACCTTCACTAACGAACAGAAAGACGGACTATTATTATTATTATTCTATTGTTGACGTTTCAAGATTGAAACGTCAACAATAGAGCTATATAAGCTATATATAAGCTATATAGGTACAGGTAAGATTACCTGTACCTATATAGCTTAGTTGGAAAAAAGATTTTGACTTTGCCTTTAATGTATTTCAAAAACCTATCATCAGTCTCAAAAAAACTCAATAAAATTTTCATTCTATTCTTCCAATAAATCAAATTTTTTTGTTATTATCTGCCTAGCTGAGTAATCTGGAACATTGTGCTGGGAATAGTTGGCAACCGTCCAACCATGTGACCCGGTGCACAAATATCTGATAGTACAACATTTGACCATCCGGACATTTTGACGTATTATGACGTGTGACCTAAAACGTGAATACTCCAAAAAAAAACAAGTTAGCCTTCACTAGGATACTCTTCTATCGTGGGTCCCTTTACAAACAAAGAAAATCATGTGCATATTGCTTCCAGACTGGGTAAAAAATTTATAGATCACTCAAAGTTGTTCCTTGCGGGCTTTAATTCATCAAATCCCAAGCGAACGCCGTCTTTCGCGTACCTTTTGTTCTTCTATAATGTGTCTCTTATTGCCACAATGATAAGCATAACTGCGTCAACCGTGCACTTTATAAAAGGCCTTACAGGACTTTGTCTTTAAAATTCAAGTAATCTAATATGCCAACCTTTTGGAGATTTGAATAGAATTTACGTATTCAATAAATTGAACCTATTCGAAGTCCATTTTCCTGTGAAGCCAGAATTCGATTAATTTTAACAAAGTAATCAATACGAGACTAACGGTGGTGGAATTCAAAGTGGACAGATTAATAACACGTTTGGGTAGCAAATTAGAACGCTAAACACGCACTGGCTGCTAATGGATTCAGCGAATTTGTGGAGAACAATTTCAAACGGATATAAGTTAACGTGATAAACTTACTTCCTAAGTTGTGTGGTTGGAAATCAATTGATAAGGGTATTGTGAGTTGTGAGTTCTTAGTTGTTTGTCAAAGAGTCAATAGACCACAACAGATATGGTCCAATACGGTCGATGTTTAGCCAGAGGTATGGGTCAAGCGAAATAAGGTACCGTGCTTCGGCTTAGAGCAGGAGAAGGAACAGGGGTTTTTAGTCAGTAAGAGTCTGACACTTCCTCCAGCCACACCCTGGGCGGGAGAAGGTATTTTATTGTTTGACGCTCACAAAAAAAGCCGATGTCTATTGTTGCAGAATGCGCTTAGGCATTTAAATAGCCGTGAAATGTACAAAAAATCGTCACATTCGAAAAAATACCAAACATTGTTTTTTGAAATAATATTATCAATAAACTTCTACATAATGTAAAACTGAATTCTTTTATTAAACTAACTTCATCATTTCATCACACAACTAGTACAAATACACATTTTAAAGGTCAAAGTCGATGATATTAAGACACGTAGGTAATAAAGAAATCCTAAAGGTATAGATCTTCTGAGAAAGTTAATAAAATCCTAGGTCATGTAGGCGTATGATCATTATGACACGACTTGCTTTGCATTTGCAAAATGAACTTCTTTTCAGTACACATATGTAATAAAAACTGCTAAGAAGTTGTCATGCGTTAAGTCTTAAGGTCTTATTACGCTCGATGAGATAATACTAACATAAATTTTAATAAAGTTGAATTGCAAAAAACGTTGCTAAAAGAGCAAAACGGCTGGACAAATTCCTAAGCATTTTACGTAAATTTAGTAAAGAAATATTTATTTCATAGAGATGGAAGATTTTCGTAGTTTGTTATTTTGTTGTACACACGACTATTACGATTTCTTGAAAATAGAAGCTCAAGTAATCTCAAGTAATTCGTAAGCCACGCGCGCATCGCATTAATATCGCGCAGCCAACTATCGGTTGAAACTATATACTAGTAGATCTTTTCTCAGTCAGTTCATGTGAGTATGTCGTTATTTAAGTACAAATTGATTACGATATTTTTTTTACTAGCCTGTCCCACTGTTAGGCAAGGGCCTCCCCATCTCGCTTCCACAAGTTCCGATCTTTCGTCCGTGTCCACCAGTCTCGACGATAGGCTTCTAGGTCGTCACGCCATCTTTTCCGGGGCCTAACCCGTTTGCGGCCTCCATCCTGAGGTGTCCACTGAGTGACAATAGTGACAAATCTCTCCGGATGCATTCAGCTAACGTGTCCGGTACTTATTATTTATATTAATATAATTATTAAGAAACCATGTTAAAATACATTGTTACAGTGTTAAGCAAGTGAAAGGGTCATAGTTAATGTAAAAACGATTAGTTATAACCGCGAAACATATTTCCAAAATCAACATATTCATAATCCATACCGTGTTGACGGAACGAACTTTGGGATCGCATTTCCGTAGTTGTATAAACTAAAACACTACGTTCAAACGTTTGTTTTGTAAAGTTTGCCGGTTCACGTACTAAAATGTATAATATGATAATATTATGCAACCAAACCACTACATTATCTACCAGAATTATCAACAACTTAATTAGATTAACGAGCAACTAAGCGAAGCACAAAATTTCTACGCCAGCATGAAGACGGATCCGCACAAGGACGAAGGTCGTATTATACGTTGTACTAATATTATATCTACGAAAATTTGTAAGTATAGATGGTGGATGTTTAATTTCACGTAAAACTTCTAAATGGATTTTGATAAAAATTTGCAAAAATATAGATTAAAATCTGGAATTATACGGGCTACTTTTGCAATCTGATACTACGGGAAAAGCTCGCAGAAATGAGTATGAAATAATTTGTCGTTTTACATGCAAATCTTGCTAATATCAATCAAAAAGCCTATCAGCTACAAATACCTCTGTATCCAGAAACCCGAATGTGTAGAATCAGTAAACACCATATTGTAACATTTGATATCCTTTTCTGATACATATAATATCAAACAATCCCGGTCACGTGGCCAATAAAAAAATCAATTTAAACATATAAATTAATATTTGGTTCGTTGATTTTTTCATTCGTCGATCACAAAATACATAAAACGATTTGACAGTTGAATAACCTCGAAATTGTTTAGGTTTTATTTTTTTAAGCGTTAACTTGATGTGCTGTCGAAAAAAACGGCCAGTATTCGCTGGGTGGTATTGGATCCTGTTTTGAAGAATTACAAATCATAATATGTATTACATTATGAAAAGAGCAAGTAGACAATCTTATAATTTTATTATATAATATTTTATATTCAATTAATTAAAGAAGACAAGAAAATAAAACCGCTATGCAATAATGGGATTATTGTGTCAGAAATAATTTGGGAAAAAGAATAATTTTCTAAAGATTATTTTCTAGTTGATGATTTGACTTTTTCTAGATGAAAATTTTAATATATATTCATATAGATTTATATATTAATATAGATTCAATACCATGAAATCTATAAATATATAAATTGCTGGTAGATGTTAAATTATTTTAGTAAGTTTAGAAACTTTAAACTGTCATTGATCTTACTATAATTGAAGTAAACATAATATTTTTCGAGTAGGCCGGTTCTTAAGACTTCAGCAGCCAATTATATTTATTAAGGTCCCCAATTAATATAAGAGGCCGAAGGGATTTGCCCTTTAAGACTTATTAAAAGTTTGTCTGGGTTCCTACTACATAGAAATACCGTAATTAATTACTATCAAATTGTAAATGGAAATTTATAAGGCAATTATTTCACTTTATTAATATTCATTTTAGTTGTCTTTGTGAAATATGGTAAGCGGGCAATGCCTTATGTTTAGAGGTCACTATCTTAAGAAATACTAAAGCATTTTTTTGTTGGAGTAAGAGGCCAACGAGCATCAACATCCCCTGATAGTATGTGATCACCGCCGTCCTAGGATGTCTGCAACACCAGATACCGAGGCGCGTTGGCGGCCTTTTAAAATGGAGTACGCCAACCCATCTATATGATGGGAATAAAAATACTTTTTTCGTAGATCCATGGGGAGAGGATAACAATTCTTCGGAGCACTACTCGTGGTATATAGGTGATATAGGACACGTAGCGAGGCTACATCCCTACACAGTGCCTAATAATCCAGCCGAAATGAGACGATTTTAAAAGGCTGAAAACAAGACACAGAACAAGGTCTCTTTGTTACAAACCTTATTCATATTCAGGCTTTAAGTGTAGTCTAGAAAAACGAAAAAGCAACGAGGCAGGATACATCCTTTGGGACCAAACGTATCACGATTTTAGCACTGTGTGCAAGTTGAAGGTTGTTTTTTTTTTGCCTAAAATATTGGTTTACCGAAACGTGAACCCATTTTAAGGAAAATGAAATCCTGGGGGCGTGAATGAGATCGAGTACACTGAGGTGAATGGCTTATTTTGGGGTACAGTATGTGTATATGAAAACCGAAATTCGTCATAGTTCATTATCATATGCAAGTGTGGGAAAGCATTGCTTTGGCACGAATAGGCCGGCTCGATCGGAGTGATTACACGGCCTCACAGAAAACCGGTGGAAAACAACCACAATATTGTGTTTCGCCGTGTGAGTGAGGTTGCCGGAGGCCCAATCCTTTCCCTATCCTTAACCTAATCCCCAAAAGGTTGGCAATGCACTCGTAACTTTTCTGTTGTTGCGGGCGTCCATGGGTGGCGCTGATTGCTTGTCATCCGGCAATCTTGCTCATTTACCGAAATATCACATAAAAAAATATGCAGTGCTTCAGTTATTTTTTCTATATGACTCGTGAGATACATGTGAATGTATATTGTTACATTATTTTGCAAGCACTATCCACATAATAAGAAACCAGTAGATTTTTTACATATTTATAAAACTTTGTGCTATAATCTTTCTTCCGTGTGTTGATTGCGTTTTCAAACATAGAATTTCACATACCCACATTCAGTATTATTGAAGACTATAATTTCTGAGACTATAATATGGGTACAGAGATGTTATTTACTAGTTTTTTTGTTGTAAAGATTAAAGAAGAATAAACATCCACCTATGTCTTTTTTTTTAAGAAACGTTGCCCTACATTATAATTTTCTCCTGTGTCGTGGGTGCGTTTACAAACATAGAATTTCACATGCACATCACACCCAGACCCGGAACAACAATCTGTTGGTCACACAAAGAGTTGTTCCGTGCGGGAATCGAACCCGCAACACGTCGCGCGGCAGCCAGTTGCCCAGCCACCTCGCCAACTATGCCGTCGCTCTGTATCTGTATTTGTAAACTTTTGCGAGTATAATATTCGTAGAGTAATCCTCAAGGTACCTTATATTAGTGTATGCAAAAAAGCTTTAAGCAATTTTCATGGAAAATGATACAGAACCCTTTGCATTTACTTATCTCCGTCCATGCCAAGCCATTTTATCGTGCGTAACTAACATTTTAGAAATGTAAACGAAATTCAGATGTCAGAGACAATGCATAAACGTAAATGATTGCAAAGAAATAGACAATAAATAAAACCTTTTGAGACTTCATCAAGGGGGTTGTTTTGAACAGGAGTTATTTCTGTCTGTGTTATACACTGTCTAGAAAGTTCTAAGGGCTAGACATGACAAACTGTTAAGAGACACATGTTTTGTCTTTCTTGTTTATCAACAGAATGTTCTTGTTGTTACTGCCCAGTTTAGGACAATAACAAAGACATTGTACTTGTCTACATGACTGTCTAGTTATCCATACAAGCGTCTTATTTTACGACTGCAAGAATATTACCAATTTTGTATAAGTTTTTGGACACATGGGCAACCGAAAAACCAAAGGTGTAACTGGGAGATTTGGTTTTGAGGATTGGTGATCTACAAATTGGGCATCGGGGACAATTGGACCTCCGGTAAGCTCACACGCTGCGATTTTTAAATGCCGTGTTGGGTTTTGTTTTATTTTTGCGATTGGTCGGCAAGGATTAGACGGCTAACCAAATGACAACCGCGACACCAGAGGACTTAAGAGCGAAATGCCTCCCTTTTGGGTATTTAGGGACTAGGGAGGGATAAAGTAAGGAAAAGGATTGGGCATCCGATACTCTCACTGACAAGGTGAAAAACAACGCTGTGAATTTTTACACTGATTTTCTGCAAGGCCGTGGTATCAAACCGATCAATTCGTGCCGAAGCTTGGCTCTCCACACTTAATTATAAATTACCCAGCTAATGGCTTAATCACGGAACTGTTTGACACCGGCCAATCCTTCACTCCTCAAAATCTCGCTTGTATTATAGATATTTGGTATTAGGA
Organism: Spodoptera exigua; assembly: GCA_902829305.4. Classification (NCBI taxonomy): domain Eukaryota; kingdom Metazoa; phylum Arthropoda; class Insecta; order Lepidoptera; family Noctuidae; genus Spodoptera; species Spodoptera exigua. The sequence continues at coordinate 12,484,786 of LR824610.2, read as the reverse complement.
TGATCTACAGGTGTTGCTGATTGTTTACTATTACGTCTTTGTGTGTGTTGACTTATCTCATGAAAAATTTAGTTTAAGAAAATTATGGTAGTTTCACGCTTGGAACCTGGGGTAATGCACGTCAACTGGCTGCCTCAGAATTTATCGCGAGTTCGATTTCCGTACGGGTCAACCGGTAATTTTATGCAACCTTTAACTAAATACTCAATCACACGTTATATGATGGAGATTGTATGTAAACAAAAGACGGGCTATAATGACCCTGGAATAAATTGGAGCAAGGACAACAGCTTGATAACTGAGAACCAATTTTATCAATGACCCCCAAGGCACCATAAAAAGCTCAATTTATGGCACTTTTAGACAAAGATCTGAATGCAAATGAGAAAATTAAACCCTAAAAATAATACGTGGTCCTTTTATGGGGTCTATGTTATATATAAATAACAGGAAGGTTGGCTAATATCCCCCATAGTTCAGGGAACGACATATTTTTGGGTAAACTCGTTTGTAATGTGAAATATTTCCATATGGGATCCCTGTTCGGGCCTTTTCCTGGTTTGAATGCATTTCTAAACAATGGCTCTCTCGTTTCCGCATTATGATGTACAATTTCAGGACGAAATAAAGTTTTTGTCCCTTACGAAGAATTGTGCCAACGGGAACCATTAAACTTAATAAGAATACATAATTTGATATTTATGGTCGTATTAAATAAAATTATTCATTCGAATATATACTTCAGACATTTGAAATCGCCAACCCGCATTGAGCAAGCGTGGTGATTAATGCTCAAACCCTCTCCATGTGAGAAGAGCAGCAGTGGGCACTTATAGGCTGACGATGATGATGATGATGAGTGTATTTTCGTTTTTTCTATCGCGAGCCAAAAATTACATAGCTTATTTTTTGAGATTTAATTTCAGTAAGTTTATACAAATATCATGTGAGAAAGGTTACCGGAAGCCCAATACTCCCCCTCCATCCAATCCCAATCTCTAAGTCAACGATCCTGAAATCTGTGTCTCGCCGTGTGATTGAGGTTACCGGAGAACAATTCCTCTCCCCCCCCCCCCCCATCCCTTCCCAGTTCTTAAATATCCGAAATCTTTATCCCTAAAAGGCCGGCAACGCACTCGTTACTTCTTTGGTGTTCCGGGTGTCCATGGGTGGCACTGATATTAAACAAAGCGTGTATGTCGAAATTACGGAGATGCACAGACGCAATGTAAATCTCTATTAAAGGTGTGTCTAACTATGTATGTACAACACGTATCTGATGCACTCGCACCCCAGCCGCTGCAGAAGGCGACATTCCGGGCGTCGGGGAGCCTATATACCACCACAGACGGGTCCCATAGGGCTGATGTTCAGCCGGGGTTGCGGGGTAAGCGCAATGAGGCACCGCGACCTCGGCCTAGAGCAGGAGTAGGAACAGGGGGTATTTAGTCAGTAAGAGCCTGACACTCCCTCCCGCCCCACCCTGGGCGGGAGAAGTCATTTGATTATTTTCCCCTCAAAAAAATGTATCTGATGCAAAGCGCCCTATTATAATTAGCATAGTAGTAAGCAGCTACATAGGTATCATATTTTGCCCACCATAATTTTGTTATCATGTCATTTGCACAGAACTAATAACATGACCTTTAAATATTGTTTACAAGACTCTTATCAATTTCTATAAACATTTAATCCTAAGGGCTTGCCCGAAAACATTGGATAACACATTTTGTTATTGTTTAGTATACGCGGATGGGTCTTGATAAATTATCGGTCGGTATCTTTTAATGAAGATGGATGAAAATGAAATCAATATTTAATTTAATTTATTCGATGAAAAAATTGATTTATGAATTTTTTAGAGATTTTGGGGCAGTGTTCTATAAATAGTCACAGTCAGATCGTAGCGTGATGTTTTATAGCGTATTGCACTCAGGCACACTGTAGCTATTTATTAGTGAAAGGGTTTTGGCAGTCTGACCTGCGGTTCCAAAGATTACCATCTACATAAAAAGCTTACAAACTTACAAATTTTAATTCTTTATTATATTAAGTATAAGTTTAGTATAGATTATAAACCACGGCTGTTTTTTTGCCATAAGCACAGAGGCATGTAAAATAAAAGCTTTATTTTACGTTTTTTATGGTAACTAAAATTCCTAGCGTTGATTATTGACACTGGTAGGATAATCCTGTTATCTAAATTGAAATATTATTGCAATTAATTTGTACTCCTGTGCTTACCAAAACAATGTTCACGCAAACAAAATAAAGTTACGTTTGTCGATTGGCACTCAATTCCAATCTATACTAATATTTAAAGAGATGTAAGTTTGTATAGAGGGAGTTATATTTGAAACGGCTGGTCGTATTTCCAAAATTATTTCACTGAGAGATAGCTACAATGTTACTGAGTGATATTAGGCTATTAGTTATATAGAACTTTTAGTTATAATTGATTATTTATCTTGTCGAGAGGTAATTCTTTAAACGCTGCTGTTTTAAATATCCGGGAACATATTACTATTAGAGTTACGCGTGCGAAGCCGCGGGTTGAAACTAGTAGTGTATAATTGGAAGGGTTAGCCCGGTAATGTAAGACGCGTTTGTTATATTGTTATTGTTTGATAAGATGCAGGGCTGGTCCGGTGGAATGATATTCGAACTTATGCCTTATTAAAGTTGAGTTCAAGAGGTCACATTAAAGATATGAATTCAGTATATAAAAAGTTACATTTCGCCAGTCAAATCATTCGCTACACTTTACTAGTCGTAACAAACTAGCCATCAAGATGCGCTTTCTGTTCGTTGTCGCATTGTTTGCCATGGTGGCGCTGTGTGCCGGCAATACTATGAAGGAAGCTTCCATACGGTGCTCGTATCAAGGTCAGGATTGTGGGGAATGCTGCAGTCAGTACATCCCCGGACCCGGTCGCGAGTGCCACGAGAAGATCACAGTCTGGGGACAACCGAACAAGGCAGACAAATACGCCAAGTGCAGGTGCATGTGTGAGGCCCCGTCCGACATTGCTAACTTCCTCAACGGGTTCATGACAAATGGATTCAGTTTTTCTGGAAAGAAGAAGTAGTGTGGGTAATTTATTTCTATAGTCTTCATTTATTGTTACTAGATTTTAATATGCAATAAATGTCTTTGTTCAATTGAAAGGTTTTTTTATTTACTATTATTAATAATATTTTGGTTTTTAGAGATCCTTCCTATTATCACTTTTGTATTCTTTGACACTGAACTAGAGTGTGATTTTTATGTTGTGATGATATTTCAATGAGACAATTGCCATTTCAATTAATCAATGTTTCCATCTAGGTATATAAATTATATATTTTTATTTTCGATACTAGCTACTCCCGCGCGTTTTCAGTCGCTCCTCGGCTCCTTTTGATAGTAGCGTAATGCTTTATAGCCTATACTCGTAGCACTCGAAAATATTCTAGTTATCAATAAGTGAAAGAATTTTGGGAATCCGAGCAATAGTTCCAAAGATTACCCCATACGTACAAACTTACAAACTTACAAATTTCTTTCAACTCTTTATAATACATATTAGTATAGATTTAATGTTACTATTTTGGTATCAGCTAGAAACATCTTCATAAAACTTTGAACAATAAGTTTTGTTAAGGCTACCTTTTGTTTTGATGTTGCCTCCAGAAAACTTTTACTTGTAGGTAAAGTTTGATTTTGACCCCAAATATTTGGGTTCAAAACTTCCAAGTGAATAGACATTTTATAAAAACTTGATAACAAATAATTCTCTATTTATTATGTCGGTGATACAACTGCCTAAGTTTAATTTATTTGATAACAATATGATCCAAATAAGATTAAATTTACTTTTTAATGCATAAAGTATTCTAACTTGAATTACTTTTACGTGTTTTGAATGCCATGTAACATTATATTTCAAATAAGAATTCGAATTACAAAGAAAAATAAAAACTTATTGACAAATTGCTAAGGGTCAATGATGTACATGCTTATAGGTGTAGCAGTTTCTTTTAGAAAATTTCGATGGTTATTACATTCTTCAAAATGCATGACTTCAAATATTCTACAGTTATAATAATATGAATAATATTAATTGCCATTCAAAGGAATATTCATATGACAGAGAGACTCTTATATCTAATCATGAACTCTTTAAAAATATAAATTAAAATTTAATTAAGGGTTTATATTTAATATAAACCCTCTTACGTAAAAGCAAAGATCACAGTTTTACCGCGGATCTGCGGATGGCGAGCAACGTCAGCTAATCGCTCGACCAGATCCAACCAGACCCGTGCACTACAGCGGGTCACGATTACAGAGCCCATATCTAGGTTGTAGGTAGTCGAGTGTTCGCGGGTCTGCGGACGGCGCGTAGCGTTCCGCGCGCGCCTCAAAGAGCCAATAGACCACCGCATATGGGGCCCAATAGGGCTGATGTTCAGCCGGGGTTGCGGGGTAAGCGCAAAGAGGCACCGCGACCTCGGCCCAGAGCAGGAGAAGGACCGGGGGGGGAGATGTTTAGTTGGTAAGAGTCTGCCATTCTCTCTCGCCTTAACCTGGGCGGGAGAAGTCATAGGATGATTTTCCCCTGAGGGAGTCGAGTATAAACACGATTTTCAGCTGGAGTTGAAGCGGGATGAAGTACCCGCCGCGAAGGAAGGAAAGGAATGAGGCAACAGTAAGAGCCTGGTACTTCCTTTGACCTCACACAGGATGGAATAACACATTAGATTTAGATTACTTACGGCAAGCGCACAACATCTTACCTGGTTCCTCGTTTAATTAATAACTTACCCGCAGATATACGAAATGCTATAACAAAAAGTAATATAAAAATTAAACTAAAATCTTACTTTCTGCAGCTTTTGGAATGCTGATATTAGATTGGGAATATAGTTACCAATATCCTAAATGTAATGTATCTACATAAATAAGTAAATATTCCTTGTTAATAGAATTAAATCTATATCTAACAATCTTGATGTAATCTAATAGTAGCATTAATTACAAACTTTAGTAGTTTATGAATGCTATGTATACCTTTTAATGATTTTTTTTCTTAAAAGGTAATTAAAAAAAAACGATGAATGCCCCATCGAAAAAAAGAACGTAAATTATATAGTCAACTTTGCCTTTTAGTAATGTCAATGAATATCAAAATCAATACCAAAATACACGCTATCAATAGGTAAATTATAATCCCGCAGATATGTTCCTCGAGTTTCTAGTTTGTAACTAAGAACTTTTGCCAAACCAATATCGCCTTTAGCAGATACAAGTAAAGTTCATGCCGTGGTCCGAACTTTGAACGGATCATTGAAGAACAACAAGCCTGCAAACTCTTTTGCGGATAAGTTTTAAGGACTTTTCAATTGTTCTATCCATTGAGTTAGGTAAAACGATGGTAGAAATTTAAGCCATCTTTTAGACCAGTATTGCGAAACGAGGTGTTAAATAAACTACTTACTGTAATCCTTATTTGGTTAATTTAGAACAAATCATCATAAAATTTTAAACATATATTTTAACACTTTTTTTGTTTTTAATGTAGTAGGTCGGCAAACGAGCAGACGGATTACCTGATGGTAAGCAATCAGCGCCGCCCATGGACACCCGCAACGGAAGAGTTACAAGTGCGTTGCCGACTTTTTATGGATTAGGGATTTGGAGATTTAGGGATTGAGGGAGGGGAAGGATTGGGCCTCCGGTAACCTTACTCACACGGCGAAACACAACGCTGTGAGGCCGTGGTATCACTCCGGTCGAGCAGACCCATTCGTGCCGAAGCATGGCTCTCCCACACTTACTTCCACACTTCTCCCACACTACTTTCTTTATCCTGTAAGGCTAAGGTTTTTTTCGGGTGGGGAAAATCATCGATAGACTTCTTATCGATAGCTTAATATTTTCAAACATATGCAAAGGAAAGCACCCTATTGCCATTTTGATCCTAACCATTATTGTAGTATTTTTCATTTTGTGTGAGGGGAATATCATCAAATTACTTCTCCCACACAGGGTTAGGCGGGAGGGAGTGTCAGACTCTTACTGATAAAACCCCCGCCCCCTTCTTTCTCCTGCTCTGAGTGAGGCCCCGGCGCCTCAATCCTCAAAGGTGTGAGGACTGTTATTATTACCAATTTTCCACTTAAGCTAGTAACTTCATATTTTCAATCATATGGCGGCAACCTTGTTGCCATTTGATCATCTTTGTAATTAACATATGCATACATATAGTACCCATGCCTTGTGATCATTCTCCTATTGAGGTAGAGCTCACAAAAGAGCAAAATGCTTTTTGACAGCCAGAAGTTGGTAATTTTTTATTTATTTAATAAGCCGGCAAATCAGCGCCGCCCATGGACACCCGCAACGAGTTACGAGTGCGTTGTCGACCTTTTAGGGATTAGGGATTCGGAGATTAGGGATTGAGGAGGGATTGGGGGAGGAGAAGGATTGGGCCTCCGGTAACCTCACTCTCACGACGAAACACAACGCTGTGGTTGTTTCACGCCAGTTTTCTGTGAGGCCATGGTATCACTCCGGTCGTGCCAACTGCCGACCCATTCGTGCCGAAGCATGGCTCTCCCACACTTTCATTAAAACTATTTTCCTCTTGGGTGCAAAATGTTTAAGTGAGCAAACAGTACAACTGAAACTTTCAGATCGTGAACATGTTGACATCTGTTTTGGATAGTTTTCTTCAATTAACTGCTACAAAACGGGTTTGAGAATACTTTATCATTTGTGCAGCAGAATTTCTCGTATTCATTCATGTTCATTGTAGCAGAAAACAAAGTCTGCGATAAAGATGAACGAAAACAGAATATTTAGTGCAAGTCAATATTTAAGTTAGTTTAGTTTAAATAACCTAATAAAAGGTAAGAGGTTGATTTTAAATTTAAATTTCAATGTATAAATAAGCTGATGAATTCTCATTTTTGCTTTGTTACTCCTGGTCTATCGTATCTGTGTGTGACCTTGAACTTGATAAGAAGTATTACGACAACAGTGTACATACCTGTAAAAACTGTGTCTAATTTTGTGTAGAAAAACTTCATCTGTATGAACATAGTCAGAATTTACCTACATATCATCAAAACACACACATGCTTGCTGCTGTCAAAATAAAACCCCTGCTTTTTGCTTCCCATTGTCGGATATCAAGGAACCTAGATGGACAGTAATATTGGCTACCACACAACTTTTAAAAAATATCCTGTTCACCATTTTAATATTAAACGCAAGGCGAGCTGGCCTGGCTACTGCAATAAGTCTTAATGCACCTCAAAGATGTTAGGAGACTCAACTTAATACTTGAACTACATTTTAATATCATAAAGTCTAATATCTTGAAACTCGTGGAAAAGTGAATGTTTTAAAATATTGTATTAGGCTTTACTGTTATAAATCTTATAGCTGTGCCTGTTTATCGTATTAAATTAAAATATGAATTATTATTTTTAGATTATTGTTTAAATAATACCTACATAAAAATAAAAACCAATATCCTTTGGACACACCATCACACGTCTAGATAGATTCCGATAGTTCTTTTTATGCTGTATTTTCTGTGATCAGGAAAGGTTTAAATAAAAAAGAACAAAAGAAAACTGGAGGGGGAAATCGAGAAATAGCGTTCCTTTCAATGCAGTAGCTGTCTGCTCACAAAATTTATAACTGACACCGCGGAAGTTGGACGTCCTTGCAAAGCAAAGGCTAGATAATAAATATGTATGCATATATATCAATTATGAATATATGTTTGTATATCAATTTATATGAGTGTTAAAATGCATCTAGTCTGAAATTATTTCTATAGAAGTTAATTGGAAAAGTGCTGTATATAAATCGTTATTAGTTTATATACTTTGAACCTCGTTTAATGCAAAAACACTGTTACACCTAATGCATTCAAGTAAAGATTAATGTCGATATCACATTTACGTGATACAAAAGCATGCAATAGCTGTTAATTACAATTCTGCAATTAGTGTACAAAGTTTAACGCAACACGAATGTCGCTTTGCAATATTCTAATAATATTCTTGCTAATTAATAAATGTGATGGGACCGTGAATCCGTACGGACCAACTGTTGTTAAAGACTACGTTAATTGCATCAGTAATATAGTTGAAAATGAATTCAACGAGCCTGGGCTCTTGATTTTCGCAAACACAAATAATGTTAGTACTTCAGTGTCTAATATAAGAACAACTTTGTTGAAAAGACTTCATGAAACTATCAATTTTAGTGTCGAAGTCATGAGCCCTGGTAAGGAAGTGGAAATATGCGATCTAGACAATAAACATCTTGGAGTTTTACACGTCGATACATTTGTAGCCATACCGTCAGCCAATTATTTTATAATCATAATTGATAGTTATACAGATTTTTCATTCTTAGCCAGCAAACTTATTAGGTCGCGCTCTTGGAATCCATTTGCAAAGTTCATCATTTTACTATTCAACTATGTTCAAAACGATAAAATTAATATCGAATACGTTGAGAAAGTGCTTAGCTGCCTCTTTAAATATAATGCAGTAAATATTGTTATCGCCGTACCTCAAGCAAGGAATTTTCGTAATGCAATTATTTATAGTTGGAGACCGTACGATCCTCCGAAATATTGTGGGTATTTCAATGAAACTGCTAAAGATAGACTGGTTAAGACAAATTTATGTGAACGAGGTATGTTGAAATATAATACTGTTATTTTCGAAGACAAAATTCCCCATGATATGAATGGTTGTGTTATGGAAGTACTAGCATTGCAGAGACAGCCGTTCATAAGTGAAAGCGAACAGAATGCCAGTATTGAAAAAGTTATGATCGACAGAGTGCTACGCCGATTTAAAATGAAAGCGCAATACCATTTCTTAGAGGAAATTCGAGGGGAAAGAGAAAATGTTGGTGAATGGAATGGAGCGCTAAAACAATTATCAGCAAAGAATGGTCATTTACTTTTAGGAGGAATATTCCCAGATTTCGACGTACACGAAGATTTTGAAACGAGTACGACGTATTTAGCAGATGTTTATACTTGGGTTGTCCCGAGAGCTGCCAAAACAGCTCCGTGGGTGGCTCTAGTACATGTATTCAAAACATTGGTATGGTATTCTGTTATAGTCAGTTTTTTACTGTGTGGAATAACTTGGACAATTATTGGACGGCTTAGTGGTGATTCAAAATACAACAAATCATTTTTTCATTGTTTTCTTAATACTTGGATAACTACTATGGGATTCGTTTCATACTTACATCCAAAGAAAGACAGTTTACGTGTTTATTTCGTGTTTCTTAATATATACTGTATGCTATTCTCAGCAGCGTATCAAACAAAACTATTTGATGTTCTGACGAGACCTAGTTACGATTATCAAATGAAAACTGTCCAAGAGTTGGTTGACAGTGGTATAAAATTTGGTGGTTTTGGAGTACTCCGTGATTTGTTTTATAATTCGTCGGATCCTTTTGATAACTTGATTGGTGAGAAATGGGTTTCCATTGAGAATATTACTGAAGCTTTGATAGACGTTGCAGTTCATAGGAATTTCTCTGTGCTGTGTAGTCGACTCGAGCTGTCTCATATATCTGCAGTTACACCTCAACTGAGTGACACCACAGGAAACTATAATTATTTTACTTTCCCTGATAACGTTTTTAGTGTACCTATAGAAACTATAGCGCTGAGAGGGTTCCCTTTTATGTTGAAGTTTTCGACAACAATAACACTATTTAAACAGAGCGGTATAAACGAAGCCTTGAGATATCAGTTTAAAGAATTTACTGAAAGAAGGAGAGCTCGCCAACTGCGAGATTTATTAAAGGAAAAATCCGATGTTAGTCCACTGTCTGCGAAACATCTTCAAGGCGGTTTCTTTGCTTTATTCTTAGGGTATGTTAGTGGCATTTTCATTCTTATTGCCGAAGTCTTAGTAAAGACAGGTTTTTTTCAGAAAAAGTTTGCTCTGTTTAAACGAAACTTCAACTTAGTGAAATAGAAACAGAATACAAAATCGTCTAAATAAAATACCAAAGTATACAACAAAACATTTATTTATTTATACAGATCGTGCGTTCCTTTTAAGGATTAGCTTAAATGTACTGTACATTTAAAATACGAATCTTAATTTATTCTCTATTACAATAATCGTAATATCCTAAAGACTAGTCTAGATGTGAAAAATTAAAATAACTTAAAAATATTATTGCAAATCATTAAAAATATTTTTAATCTCCGTTTTGTTTTATTTTAACACAATATTACCAAAATATAATAAAACATTATACGAAATACATTATTTAATTTAAATATTCGTAGATTTATTTTTTTATGTCATTAATGAATGATTTATGATGAAGTCGTTGTTCAAGAATTTTGTTTAATTTATTTTTAAATGTATTTCAAAAATGTGTTTGTTTCTTATTTTGTTCGAAAACCTATTTACATAATTACCCCTACCACAACAGCAAAGGACTGTAGGTATACATTAATTATATTTAAATCTAAATAACGCACAATATGTTACATACACTAATGAAAGTTAAAATTAATATTTTGAGTACCAAACGTTTTGTTTATTACATTCTTATATACATTTTACTTAATGAAGACTTAAGAATTGCGTATTACGAAATTCCCTATTACTGTCAATTTTATTAATAAAAAGCTTTGCTAGCCACCAAAATCAAAATTAAAAACATCGAACCAGTTTGCTTGGTATAAAAATACCTACATTTTCATTTCATTAAATTACTAACAAAAAATGTCATAGGTACAAAAGTTATGCCCGAAAATTATTTCACCATTCTAATCATAGTTTCTCTCCATCCAAATGTTGGAGATTGTAATAAGAATGATCTGGGAACCTTTCTAATTGTATGTAGTCCATGTCTTTATTAATTAGAAGTTCTAATCTATTGACGATGTCTGCGAAATCTGGCCTGTCCTTGGGTTCGGCTTCCCAGCAGTAATACATTATGTTGTAAAGTTCCCGATGGCAGTGCTCCGGCTTTTCTAGACGATAACCTTCAATGACCTGGAAAAAAATAAGAGAATTAATTAAATAAGAGATTAATATAAAGTGTCCTGTCGCGTCTGGACATTGGCCTCCGTCTTTTTAGTAGTGGACTGGGATAGATTAAGCTGAAGTATTTAATTGTTTGAAAATATATTTTCAATATAATTTTAGGGGTTTTTTCTAATGTAGAAAGTTACAGATGATTTCTAACATCTTTAGAACGCAATTGTGTTTTAGAAGTCAAAGCTTGGGTTTAGACAGGGGAAAATCATCAAATGACTTTTCCTCAATATACATATAAAATTTGGTATAAATCAGTAAAACTGTTTCGGAGGATTAAGGTAACTGACAATGTGATTCGAGAATTTTACATTGAATATAACAAAATATGATATTTCGTCATCAAAGGGGATCCTTTTTAACCGGCTTCATTTCACAAAGATTTTCGATGGTTTAACATTGATGTTTATATGTACGAGTCCGAAAAAGAAATTCCGGATTTTAACATCAGAACCATATCAACCATCGATGTCACAAAATACATTCTGATACACCCCATTCACGATGAAATCATCCTCTTTTATTGCTGAACATGAATGCGAGCAATTCCGATTCAAGTTAATATTGTTCCTGGAATTTTAATCCTAAAATAACAAGTATCTAGTAAAGATTATTATTGTGGTTCCCTGTTATGATAAGGATGATTAAGATAAGATATTCGGTGGGTTAGACTCAGAAGAAGTAAAAATAATAATATGGTGCTGCTCCGTTCATCGAACGATGGATCGAAAGTGCATCTGACGTAAAGGTTTAAGGTTTGAAGTTTACTAGTATTGTATATAAAAATTTTATGGACATTTTTCAATGTTCTTTTTAGTCATTGTAGTAGTGAGTGTGAGAGTTAAATTAATTTTTGTCTTTCACGTGAGTAAGTCATTTTTAATCAATTTATGAGGTATTTACTTTTTTTGCACGCTGCTCGGCTCCATTTAATCGTAGCGTGATGTTTTATAGCCTATATAGCATTTAGGAGCACTGAGGAACACTGTAGCTATCTATTAGTGCAAGAATTTTAGCAATCCGACAAGCGGTTCCAAAAATTAGCCCCCTACACACAAACTTAAAAATTTTACCTCTTTTTACGATTATACGAAATGTGTTTTTTCACAAAATGTGTTATGTATAAGTTAACATGCAAAATAAGAGAAAATTCTTATTTACATCGGAGATCAATTTAAAAAAATAAACGCCAAAAAGCAAGAAATAAAAATAATATCTACGACCTACTTTATACTACAAAGTGTAAGTGAATTGAAATAATATAACTTCATCTAACTCACAGGCGAACTTAAGATTAAGATGTCACAAGTAGAATATCAGGAAAAAGTTTAAATTTATGTCTTCAACTTTGTAAGTATCCGTCAAGTCACGTCAACGAGAGAGCGTATTAAGTAAGCGAGCTGGATCGAGAACGATGTTTGAACAAGGAACTCGTCATTTAAAACTAATAGTACCAGCTTTAGGGCTTATTTTTCAATGGTTAGATAAAAGTTACCATAGGAATAATTATGATGCTGTCGCGTCAGAATGTTTGTATAAGACAGTGACAGCAAGAATTTTATTCCTTAGATAACATTTATCTGACTATTGAAAAATCAGCCCTTAGTGAATCTATTAACTAAACGAGGAGTTCAATTTCCTTATAATGCAAATGGTTGTCGAAAGTAGAATAGGAAAAAGCTGTTTTTTTAATGTTCATGTTTAAAATACATTTATAATTTTCGTCCACGTATTCATTTTAATAAAACATATGATGAATATAGATATAACTTAGATACAAGTCTAGTTTTGTTATGTATTTTTTTTACATTTTCGCCTATAGTACGAAGTATGTAATACGAGTTCGCGTGTAGTAGTAGATACATAATACTCCTTTATTACCTACAAGCAAATCACACATTGAGGAGTACTTCAAACGCCCAAATGTTGAGTACTATTTAAAATTATATGTATGTTTTCGTAACGCTCATTCCTTACTTATTCCCTAAACAACAAGGACGATTTTGCTGCATCGTTGTCCGGTTAAAATATTAATTATGTATATTGAGCGGTGGCCCTCTGTGATAAATGATAGGAGATAAATGTCCAAGTGATTTATAGATCTGTTCATACATTTCTAATTATATTTATGTGTGTATGATACTCTGTTTAATTAGTACCACACTGATAATGCTTTGTTTGTAAAGTTTGTGCAAAAATCGCAGATTCAAGAGTTAAAGATACGTTTTTTTATGGTATAAGTCGGTAAACAAGCAGACGGATTACCTGATGGTAAGCAATCGGCGCCGCCCATGGACACCCGCAACACCAAAGAAGTTACGGGTGCGTTGCCGGCCTTTTGGGGGCTTGCGGATACTAGGATCGGAGGGATAGGGAAAGGGAAGGGATAGGCCTCCGGTAACCTCACTCACACGGCGAAACACAACACTGTGGGTTGTTGTCACGCTGGTATTCTGTGAGGCCGTGGTTTCACTCCGGTCGGGCCGACCCATTCATGCCGAAGCTTGGCTCTCCCAAAAATATATCCCCAACAATAATAATTTATACCCTTCTGTTCTGTAAAAAATGTCTTACTGTATCGTAAATGCGTTTACAAACACATCACAGTCAGACCCACACAAAGAATTTGTAGATCGCACAAAGAGTCAAACAACGACCAACATCTAAATAAGACAAATCCTTAACAGGTAATCAAAAAACCAATCTATGAAAGATATGCATAAACATTTATTGGCGGCACATAAAAATCAGATTACAAAAAAAGCAAAGTAAAAAAATAAAATAAAATGTTGGATGCCTAATGTCCGAACTACTTCTTCTTTCCAGACATACTGTATCCATTTGTAAGAAACCCTTTGAGGAAGGTGTCCACATCGACAGGAGCTTCACACATGCACATGCATTTGCTATATTTGTCTGCCTTGTTCTCCTGTCCCCAAACAGTGATCTTCTCATAGCACTCGCGACCAGGTCCAGGAATATAGTCACTGCAACACTTTCCACAATCCTGGCCGACATGGGAGCAGCGAATGTAAGCTTGCTTCATAGTCCTAGCGCCAAACGCCATTGCGACCAGCGCCAAAATTGCCACGATGACCAGAGAACGCATCTTGAGTACTGACTTCGTGCTAGTGTTGAAGCTTAGCGAATGATTTGCCAAGAAAATGTATCTTCTTTTATACTGAAGACAAGGTCTGATTGGGTGTGATTCAGTTATTGTCTAATTTAATAAAACGGCCTAATGTATGGAGTGATGGGAAAACCAATGTGTAAGTCAAATACACTAGGGTAAGGCCATACTGAGGCGGGGCACAATGCCACGTTATTCGTATTTCGAATTAATAATAACAGTTGTCTTTCAATTTAATTTAATAAGCAGATATTAAATGTAGGGCCATTAATCTAACGCAAAAATTTTTTTTTTTATGTAATAGATCGGCAAACGAGCAGACGGATTACCTGATTGTAAGCAATCAACGCCGCCCATGGACACTCGCAACGGAGGAGTTACGAGTGCGTTGCCGACCTTTTAGGGATTTGGGATTTGGAGATCTAAGGATTGAGGAGGGATTGGGGGAGGGGAAGGATTGGGCCTCCGGTAACCTCAATCACACGGCGAAACACAAGAAGAAAGAAGAAGAGAAAAAGACGCTGGTTTTCTGTGAGGTCGTGGTATCACTCCGGTCGAGCCGACCCATTCGTGCCGAAGCATGGCCCTCCCACACGTAAATACGTCAAATGTACAAAAACATTTATTGCGTGTAGTTATATGAGAAAATTGTTACAATATATGGGCATTAAAAAACGTATTACCCACACTACTTCTTCTTTCCAGAAAAACTGAATCCGTTTGTCATGAACCCGTTGAGGAAGTTAGCAATGTCGGACGGGGCCTCACAGATACACCTGCACTTGGCGTATTTGTCCGCCTTGTTCGGTTGTCCCCAGACTGTGATCTTCTCGTGGCACTCGCGACCAGGTCCAGGCATGTACTGACTGCAGCATTCCCCACAATCCTGACCTTGATACGAGCACCGAATGGAGGCTTCCTTCATGTATTGCCGGCACACAGCGCCACCATGGCAAACAATGCGACAACGAACAGAAAGCGCATCTTGATGGCTAGTTTGTTACCACTGGTAAAGTGTAGCGAATGATTTGAGTGGTAAAATGTACCTTCTTATATACTGAATTTATAATATCTTTAATGTGACCTCCTGAACTTTTAATAAGTTTTTTCGAAGACTAATATTACGGACTTGCCTCACATCTTATCAGCAATTATATAATACAATAACCGCGTCGATTTATGTGGTAGGGCAAACCCTCCTTATCAATATTATTAAATTTGAGGTCAATAAACTTGTCTTGCAAAAAAAAATATTTCCATTACGATAAAAACGCATTCTACCCAAGGGGACAAGCAAGAGTGTATTAGAGCCTACAGAGTTAAAGCTTGAACTGTAACACAGTTAGCGTTTTTTTTTTGTGAGGGGAAAATCATCAAATGACTTCTCCCGCCCAGGGCCGGGCAGGAGGGAGTGTCAGACTCTTACTGACTAAAAACCCCCCTGTTCCTTCTCCTGCTCTGTGCCGGGGTCGCGGTACCTCATTGCGCTTACCCCGCAAACCCGGCTGAACACAGTTACCGTTCCAACCGCAGGTTACAACCAACCATAACACAGTTTTTAGCTAGCACGGTTAAAGATTTTTTCATATATACCGTCAATGCACATTTATTGTTCCTTCTGTAAGTGTTATACAAAGTAAATTACGTAATTGCGATGATTTATTGTCACAAGTAAGTAGGTTTTAACTGATAATTATTGGGTAGTTAAGAATGTATTCCTGTTATTTTTTTATGTACCTACCTAATAAACAGTGTTAATAAAAACTTACGGAATAAGTAATATTGTTCCTTATCTGGTAAAAAAAATATATTTTATTGGTAGACTGTATCTCAAAAGGAAATAACAAAAAAACCAAAGAGTTAAGCATATTGTTAACCTATCGCGTGTTTCATACGTGGATCCACGCGAGAAATAATGTATTTTCTTTTGTGTTTTATATACCAACATTACAACGGTTAAATCATCTTTATATGAACTCGGCCTTATTCATTAATAGGTTAAGTGTTTCGGCTATCCCATAGCAGTCGTAATTTCCATATTTTAACTAGGGGCTTTCCCAACCAAAATGGAGTCGTCAATTGACTAACTAGCTGATTATTGTGTGGATGGGTTGGGTTATTTTGCGACACAGAATATCCTGTCGTTTATTATAACGGTTTAGTGGAAATATTACTAGGTATACAGAAAATATTATATTAGGTACTAAAAAAATTTAAAAAGCTAATATTTTGTTCTGTGTGATAATCTGTAATACATTTTATTATCTATTTTTAATTAGTTGCAGTCAATTTGTTTGTCTTTCCTCACCGTCACTTTTAAAAGAGCGTAAGTATATAAGAATTTTAATATAAGTTTTGTGAGTGACAAGATAATATCTTTTATAATGAATACATTATGTTGGTAAACTCGCGAGTACAAAGTTAGTAGTGAAATAAAAAAAGGTAAACATGACTATCAGAGGGTCGTCCCTATATTCTCTTGATAATAGAAAAAATACGAGGGTCATCGAAATTAATACCTAATTAAGTAAGAAATTGATTTATTTGTTCATTATCTTATATTTTCATACACAAATCACTTCGTCGTTTAATAAACTTAGCGCTTATAAATGAAACTACCGGCCCAGGACCAAATTGGATATTTCCTCAATGATACATTATAAGGACCAAATATGTACGTAGCTGCTAATATAACTGCTGACTCGGATTTTTCCAGGTTGCTAAAAGTATTCATCTTTGATTTTTTTAAAACCCGTACTGTAGGTCGGACTCCACCATGACGCTCATTGTATGGATTATTTTTTTATTTTATTTATTTATTTATTTATTTATTTAAGGCATCTGAGGCCCATAGAGAATACAGTACATAAATATATTATAACATTAAATCATAAACTAATACATATGTTACATAGATAACTTAAAAAAGTTATGGATGGAAACTCAATAATGTGTCGCGGCCATCTGGGCCTGGATCAGGAAGAGGAACGGAGTGGTTTTTAGTCAGTAAGAGTGCGATACTCCCTTCTTCTCGATGTAATTTATATTTCAATTAGAAACATTATCAAAGGACTTCTCTCGCTTTGGTAGAAGGAAAAACATATAAGGTGGCAACTAACCTTTTTCATGACGTCATTAGCTGACAGTCCAGGATACGGTGTGGACCCGAGGGTCACGATCTCCCACAGTAAGATGCCGAAACTCCAAATATCTGATTTAACACTAAATATATTGTCGTATAAAGATTCGGGCGCCATCCATCTGAAAACAAAAGAAGGAAGCATTTTAGTTATTTTCTAGGTATATTTAGTTTGATGGTTTAATGAGTGAAAATAAATTATACTAGCTTCCGCCCTAATTTTTGGGTGAAAGAATAACAAACACACAATCATACATTGTAACAAAATAAATATTGAGATGTATACTATTAAGTAGGATTATCAAATTCTTAAAAAGTAAAGTTTCTTGTTTAACTGCTCGGTTGGTGTTGTGGCTGCGCAACTAGCTGCTGAGTAGTGTCTCGTGACTGCACGGTTGGTGCAGTGACTGGGGAACTGGCTGCTGAGTAATGTCTCGTGGGTTCTATTCCCGCACGGCACAACAATACTTTGTGTGATCCACAAATTATTGTTTCGGCTCTGGATGTTAAGTGTATGTGACTTTGTATATTAATAAACACGCCTAAGACACAGGAGAAAATCCAAGCAGAAGGCCAACGTTTTTATAATGTAACTTCTAACAAGAACAGCTGTGATGTTGTAATTTTTTTTAGCAAATTTTGTAAATAAGAGTAGATAAATACTGTTGTAGGCACACACTACTGGATGAACTTTGACAACATTCGGTACGGAAATAAAGAATGTGAACAATTTCTTTTTAAATTGCTTTGGAGCCAGGAATCATCGATAGAAAAGAAAATTTTATTGGCTTTTTTTTTTTTTTGTGAGGGGGAAAATCATCAAATGACTTCTCCCGCCCAGGGCCGGGCAGGAGGGAGTGTCAGACTCTTACTGACTAAAAACCCCCCTGTTCCTTCTCCTGCTCTGTGCCGAGGTCGCGGTACCTCATTGCGCTTACCCCGCAACCCCGGCTGAACATCAGCCCTTTAGGGCCCCGTCTGTGGTGGTCGAATGGCTCTTTGAGGCGCGCGCGGAACGCTACGCGCCGTACGCTCGGGCCTGGTTCTGGTCGGGCGGCGAGCTGCCCTTACTCGCCGACCGCAGGCCCGTACTTACGGTGGCCGGAGATCGTCCCTCGATCCCCGACGCCCGTAGTGTCGCCAGTTGCGGCTGCTGGGGCGTGAGGAGGAGGATTGCTCCCTCACGCGGGCCGCCTCTCTCTTTGCGAGCATGACTGCTTCACAAAAGGAGGAGACGGCGTCCCAGTTCCTCTCACTCCGCACCATGGCCTCGACTAAGGCCGGGCGCGAGAGGTCGCCGCTGCCGATCACTTCCCTGAGGATACGGCGGTGCTCAGCCCAGGCAGGGCATACCGCTACCGTATGCTCCACCGTATCCTCTAGGTGGTCCTCACAATGACGACACTCGGGCGTTTCCTCCCGCTGAATCCGAAACAGGAACCTACCGAAGCTGCCGTGCCCGGTAAGCACCTGCGTCAGACGGAAGGTGAGGACGCCGTGGCGTCTCCCAAGCCACTCCTCAAAGAGGGGTCTTACCGCTGCTATGGTAGCGTGCCCGGCCCTCGGTTGCGACAGTCGTTGTTTCACAATTTTATTGGCTACTACACATACTCTTACCATTCGCCGTGTAATAGAACCGTATCGCGATTTACGTCAACCCAAACGTCCTAACGCCAATTTTGGTTTTGGAATAGCGTTGGGTTATTATTATATAGGTATAATAGGGAATGACACATGGTAATGACACAGGTTACGCGGTCGAAATTGTTAATTGAAGTTAGTTTTGTAATATTTTCAAGTTATGATACCTAAGCTGAGTAAACTTCTAGTTAATTAACTTTGGATTTCCCTGTAGGTTCACATACGAAGTGTGGTTCGCAGAGAGAAAACTAACTAAACAATATAATATAATAATAAATTTGAAACTAAAACTACACAACTATGTTAATAATTTACCAAGTTATTGAAGATTCACTTCGTTTTAAAATCTATTAACTACTAGCTTCTGCCAGAAGCCTTGACCTTCGCTTGTTGTAAGTGGGTTTGTAACCTAAAATACTAGTTATATTATAAACGACTAGCTACTCTCGCGCGTTTTCACCCGCTGCTTACGTCGATCACTAATTGGCTGCTTAGCTCCATTTGATCGTAGCTTGATGTTTAGCCTATAGCACTCAGGAACATTGTAGCTATCTACCAGTGAAAGAATTTTGGCAATCCGACCAGCGGTTCCAAAGATTACCCTCTACATACAAACTTACAAACATACAAAATGTAAGTGTGTATATTTGTAACTTACAAACTTCCAAATTATACCTCTTTATAATATTAGTATAGATAAGTTTTTAATTAAGGACGGATGAATTGCTACTCTTTTTTGTAAAAATATTCTTTTCCCATATCTCAAATATTATATCAAATTTCGAAATTTAAAAACGTCCAGTCATTAAGTCCTAGAAGCACTTATAACTTCTCTGGTGTTGTGAAGGACTATACTAGGCTTAGAACGAATTTAAAAACTATAAAAAATAGTTACTTAACCGTCATCTGGCCGCAGCAAAGGCAGCTTTTAATCATAGTTAAAACGGTTGTTCCACTATTTTAATTTAGACTGACCTCTTCCTTAATTAATCCCCACGTGGAAAGCCAAAATTCGAGCGAACTAAATCGCAGGTGCTTGTTATTTGTAGGGGAACTTAATATCCGTTTGTGGAAATTTGAAATTTCCTTTCTTAGTTCTAGCACTCGTTATATCGGGGCGTTGTGCACCGTTTTATACTTTGAATCGACAACTGCACCTGTTATTTTAGTTTTACTGCTTATTAAATGATCTGGACTAAATATAATTATATTTTATATATTTATTTTTAAATAACTTTGCCT
The DNA here is from genome assembly GCA_902829305.4 of Spodoptera exigua. Classification (NCBI taxonomy): domain Eukaryota; kingdom Metazoa; phylum Arthropoda; class Insecta; order Lepidoptera; family Noctuidae; genus Spodoptera; species Spodoptera exigua. The sequence goes on along the minus strand of LR824610.2, from coordinate 12,464,537 downwards.
CACTTTAGTATTTTCATCTGTCGTAGGTGCGTTTTACAAACAGTGTTGTTCCGTGCGGATATCGAACCCACGACACGTTGCATAGCAGCCAGTTCCACAGCTACTGTACAAACAGTGCAGTCCATAATATGTTTTTAACGGTTCCAAACACATCCATTTATAGCAGAAGATAAAAAATCTATACTAAAGGCTGAAGAGTTTGTTTAAACGCACTTCTCTAAGAAACTGCTGGATAGAATAATGTTAAATTCATTTTGTAGTGGATAGCTGATTTTTCATGGAAGGTTACAAAACATCACTTTTTATTAAAATCAAGTTAATTAAAATTTTCTCAACCTAGTGATTTTCCTTAAGTATCCCACAGATAATCTGTGAGCAGCGCTGCGGGCTACAATATTGTTTAGTATATTTTGTATATCCTTAGTACCTAAGCTTTATATTGTAGTTGTTTGAGACGGAAAGGAACAGTTGTTAAAAATAAAATCACGGATCGAGGCGCCGAGACGCGGCTAAAATCGAGCGACAATAGCCAGTATAAGGATAATAAAATAATCCAAACGATGACATAGTGCTTCAATATGAAAACAAATGACGGACACCGAGGTATTTGAATTCTCCCAAGTAGGTAGTTGAACCCGAGCAAAGCATTTGTGAGCCACTAGTTTAAAATATAAACATTAAAACAGTACCTGATAGGAAGTCGTCCATCACTCTTCCTCTCATATACATGAGTGTCTCCTACATCTCTGGCGAAACCAAAGTCTGCAACTTTGCACACCCTGTCTTCTGTGATCAGCACGTTTCTTGCTGCCAAGTCTCGATGGATTATCTGAAACAAATACGAAATTATACCCACGTATTATTTAGAATATGTGGAAAATTATAAAACCCATTTATATTTTGTACTAGCGGCCCGCCCCCGCTTCGCACGGGTAACTATCTCGCTGTCAAAGAGTCACTTTTCCTACTCTTCCCCTCTACTTTTCTAATATTTTCTTCAATAACAACCGTCTCCTGACAGTAACAAACACAACAAAAAAAGAATTAGCAAAATTGGTCCAGGCGTTGTTGAGTAATGCGCTTACCAACACATTTTGCGATCCATTTTTATATATAAAGATAATTATATGTCTACGACCAAGAAGAGTGGATCATTCAATGATGCATGATTAGCGCAATTTCATCATGAATTATATCAAACATGGTTCGTTTCATCTCATTTTATATAAAACTAGCTACTCTCGCGCGGTTTCATAGCCTATAGCACACGGGAACATTGTAGCTATCAATCAGTGAAATAATTTTGGCAATCCGACCAGCGGTTCCAAAGATTACCCCCTACATAAAAAACTTACAAATTTTACCTCTTTATAATATATACAGATAAGATTCTAAATGTGAAATGAGTTTATACTAAATATGCTTTAACAGGGAAATAATCGTATTCGTAAAAGCTTAGGTACATTTCAATTAGCTATTTTTTGTAAAATGATTTCCTATCAATATTTTATGATACCTAAGTACCGCTTTATTAGAATGCACGATACTACAAAATAATTGAACCCATTAATGATAATCCTAGACAAAAACAACGGACAATAGTTTAAACTGAGCCACCAAAACAAAATCCAGAAAAAAAATACTTAGTTTATTAATTGAGTATTTTAAGTGACCATCATCAGCATTGTTGTTTAAAAGTAAAAAGTCTTACATTAACGATCTACATTAATATTGAGGTCAAAACCCCACAAGATAAAAGTCGACGATTACTCGTAAATTTGAGAAGAAGCAAAGAACAAAAGATTTTTTTTTCCAAAATTAATCTTCACCATTACTTGCAAAGGCTGTTTCATAACACAGCCTAAGTAATAGATATTACCACTTAATCTTGGAGCTCTTGACAAGAAAATAATGGCTAATAAGTCCTTAAAAAATAATTGGTCAATTTAATTTTGTTTGACGACACATATTTAAAATAGCGTATATTATTATGTTTTCAGATTGGCAACAATATTTTACGGGCAATTTGTTAGCATCAAAGGAGATATTTCAAACGAAATGCCTTTGGAAACCATACTGTTTTGTACCTATTAATTTAATTTAAAACAAAAATGGATTTTATTTTTACGCTTATGTGAAGTTCAGTACTCTTTGTGAACGGTCAGTAACAAACAATACATTTTACTTTTGTTAACGCTAAATTATCTCTCGTTTAATTTCCAAATAAATATAATAATTGGATTTATACAAAGGAATAAATTCGAAATGCGAATGCATTCTGTTAACTTCAAAGATTCTTGAAAATGACAATGTTAAGGGGTGGTGTTAGACCCAAGTGTACGGCGCGTAGCTTTCCTCGCGCACCTCAAAGACGCAATAGGCTACCACAAAAGGGGTCCTTTAGGGCTAATGTTCAGCCAGGGTTGCGGAGTAGGTGCAATGTGGCACCGCGGCCTCGACCTAAAGCAGAAGAAGGCACGGGGGGGGGGGGGGTGGGGGTTTAGTCAGTAAGAGTATGACACTCTCTCTCGCCTTTCCCTGTGCGGGAGAAGTCACTTAGGTAATGATTTTCCCCTGACAAAAAAGTGGGCTGGTGTTCGTTGTTGTAGGTAGCTGGATTTCAATCACTACTAAACTCCGGCTGTGACTCCGGTGTCCTCTGTGACGTCATCTCAAAATCCTTAGCGGACCCAGTGTCCATTAATCCTCTCTCACCCACTTTAATATAGACAAATATTTCGATACTTCGTGATTAAATGAAATAATTTATGAACTTATTTATAAAAACACTGGTTTTAATACGTTTTATTTCAAGTATATTGTATGTGTTTTTGAGTTTATTTTTAGCTTGATGACTTACCGGCTAATAAAAACCTGTGCCTGTCAAAATATACATAGCAATGTTGCATAAAAGAAGAAATGATAAAATGTTTCACGCAGGAACATAAATTTATTTTTACCTCCTCGACATAGATTTTTATACAACTAAAAGCTTTTAATATACAGATCATATTTTCAAGGCTTTTCTCAAGAAGAATATTCAATCTTAAGTCCTTAAAGTATATTTTCTTCTTTTTATGAGTAAATGCGTTGTTTATATAACTTTTTACGTTCCAAGAGGGTGCCTGACGTTCTGTAATAACGAAATGAAATAGCTTACACGTAGACATTTTATTTTTAGATTTAAAGTGTACCTTGGAAATGTTTAAGCGAGCTATAGGTACTTGAAGTGCGTTTATTCCGCGCGAATTTGTGTATTTTCAAGTAGGTTCCACCAAGTATTTAAGTGTGGGAGAGTCATGCTTCGCTACGAATGGATCGGCTTGACCGGAGCGATACCACGGCTTCACAGAAAACCGGCGTGAAACAACTACAGCGTTATATTTCGCCGTGTGAGTAAGGTTACTCTTCTGTTGTTGACCTGGACTCCTTGCTTACCATCAGGCAATCCGTCTGCTCGTTTGCCGACTAACTAAATAAAAAAAGTGTTAATTTCATCAAAATCGGTTTGAGTGGATAGTAAAATTCATTCAGTAATAAAAGTCTTTAATTTACTAAGTAAAGCTGTATTTAATTGTGTCATATTATTATTCTAACCATAACTTCACTCTTTCGTTCTAGGTATTAAACTATACGCAAAAAAGATATATGTAACGTTGAAATTTTGCTCTAACCTGACAAGACAAAAGAAAATTTACTCTGATATTTTAAATACTTTGGCCTAAATCTGAAAGGAGATACTTCAAAGTAAATATTGTTTAGTATACAAAGAAATTATAAGTGATAAGACCTGTTTTGCTGTAAATTATTCAGGATAATGAAAACTTTGTACAAAAGATTTATTTACAAGAAGTTAAGGCGTCGGCTAACTTACGCGAAAGCTGTTGCGAAACGGAAGTATGGAGGGCGCGGTTAAACGGTGTTTGAATAAGTCAATTAGGGATCACTTTGTAATATTCCACACAATTTATTCTGTAAGTACATTAAGGTAGGTTTTATATTATTGATCAGGAGCGGGATCATGTCAATGAAACTTAGACGTTGAGGTTTGAGAAAAAAATACGTTTTTTTTCTGGAATACAAGAAAACGTACCCCCGATGGTAGCAATCGGTTCCGTCCACAGACATCCAAGCGCGTTATCGGCCTTTTGGAGGTTGTTAGGAATTTGAAGATATACCTCGAAATCTCACTCACACAAGAAAACACAGTTTTGTATCATTTTGATCAAGACGACCCATTCGTGTTAAAGCATGGGTCTTTCACGCTCGAAATGTTGACGCGAAAGAACAATTTTTAACTATCTCCAGTTACTATATAGGATATTATTAGAAACTTAAAGAGTGATTTAGACCAGTTCATTCACCGACGGGATTAAAGATCCGAGCGTACGGTGCGTAACGTTCCGCGCACGCCTCAAAGACCTAATAGACCATCACAGACAAAGCCCGATGTTCATCCGGGGCAAGAGTAATACGGTACTGCGGCCTCGGCCTAGATTAGGAGAAGTAACGGGCGATTTTTAGTCAATATGTGTTTGATACGCCCTCTCGTCTCACCCTGGGCGAGAGAAGTCATTTTATGATTTTTCCTTTATACAAAAAATAGAGGGAAAGTGCTGGCGTCTATCTAGTGTAATTAATTAACAGCTTGTTTAATATTCAAATGCTAGGAAATATTCAAGGAAAAACAAGTACTTAGTCGAGATATATTTTATTGACTGTTGACCCCATTACTGAGCGTACCACTTACTCGCATGTTGTCCAAGCAAAACAAAGTTATAAAATTGAGGAATCACCCTACTGACGTGTAGTTAAGATGACATGGGGGCAGGTCCAATTCAAACGATCCTTTTTCCATGGCTGTCCTACTTTTTGTACAAGTTTATTTCGTAGATAGGAGCAATGTCCTTGCTGTTCAAGGTTTTCTTTATCGTTTGACATATGATAAGGAGTTTGTTATTTATATGGGTAGGCAGGGGCTCACATATCAAAGAGCTTTATGTATACTTCGGTTTTTTGCTTATGGTTCGGTTTTCACAATTTGGTTTCTATCTCTTCTCATTATACGGATGTTATCTATAGTTTTAACCCATCTTAAATTATTTTTGCCTGAATTTAAAACTTAAAGAATCTTTCCACTTCATTATCAACGTATTTCTGACTGTTTGCAGCTTTAGGTGCTTTGTTCATCTGCATTTTTTTTTTGGAAACATTCGCTTAAAACTGTTATTTTCTGGCGAGGAATGACAGACTTCTACAGACTAAAAACCAGCCCGTTCCTTAGCCTACTACAGGTCGGGGCCATGTCACTTTTGCACTTGACCGACTGGGTTAACTAACCATCAAATGCCTCTGAGTATGACGGTAAAAGTAACTAACTCACATCGCGTTTGTTAAAAATGCAGTACTTATATTAATCTTATTACTTACCCCCTGTAAACTAAGGAAATCCATTCCTCTTGCGACTTGGAACGCGAATTTCGTAAGATCCTGTGATGTGAGGAACTGGCTTCCATGAGTGTTTCCGTAGTGACGTTCAGCTCTGGAGTCTCTGAGGAACTGCTGTAGCTTGCCCAGGCTGACAAATTCCATTATCACTAAGGTGGGTTCCTGTAAAGAAAATTAAAATTTTTGTTAGGGAAGTTTCTACACAAATTGCTTCGACACGAATGGGTCCACATATAGAACCACAGCGTTGTGTTTCGAGGTTACCGGAGGCTCAATCCCGCCCCTTCCCCCTTATCCCTTCTCGATCCTTATATCCCCAACCCCTATCCCCAAAAGGCCGGAAACGTACTCGTAACTCCTTTGGTGTTGCGGATGTCCATGAGCGGCGCCGATTGCTTACCATCAGGTAATCCATCTGCTCGTTTGCTGACTTATACCATAAAAAGTAATACTTAGGTGATAAAAACGTAATGATCCATCGTAATTATGGAGTAATTCTCACCTTTTCTGTACAGCATCCAATCAACTGAACTACATTAGGATGATAGTCCAAGTTCTTCATGACTAACAGCTCTTGCAGAAGGTCTATTTTCTCTTTTTCTGACGCATTTTCTTTTAGAGTCTTCACTGCAACTGTTTGTTCTCCTTTCTTTCCTGTAACATTAGTAAAACATTTATTTTAGTTTTCATCAAAGAAGCCATTGTTATTTACACTTAGGTTAGATTGATTGGGTCAATTTTGGATTTCACATTATTATGTATTTGTATTGAGATCACAATCGGCGCGGTGTCTGGTTAACTGGCTGTTGCGCAAGGGGTTGCAGTCTACATCTTTGCACGGAAGAACTTTTTCTGTGATTCACAATTGATGTTAATTTTATGTTTGTAAAAGTAGACTGGAGATTTTTATATAGAAACTTTTTCATAGTTAAAATAAAATTCTTTGATGGATAGTTATATTGAGATTCTTTTATAAATTACGCTACCAATAAACCATAGTGACAAATTTAGGAAGACAACATCGTGCTTAGCAACGAAACAGTCTTCAGCAACATTAGGTATCTTCTCTATGCTTTTCAAAGCCCGGTCGAGTCTTGAGACGTTTGGACTGATCATTGAAACGTAATCCCGTCTCTACTAGCATGGTTTAACCTTACTCAAAGCCAATCTATCAGTTATACCATATAAATACCTAAATATTTAATCCACAATCTCTTCTTACGTATTAATATATGTCGGTTATAATATACATGTATCTTGTTAATATATTTTAAGAAAAGGTACTGACAAAATGTCCCACGAGCCTGTTACTGAGGCAACCTTACCTAATTCACATAATTAATCAACGCCGCTTAAGACAGGAGTACTGAGAATGTTTCGCTGCTTTCGCTCGTGTTTATACTTAAAATTAATTTTAAGTAGTATCTTGATCACATTTCTTATTTTCATTTTAATTTAGCAAATTAAGGCTAGATGTTTTTTGAGGGAGAAAATCATCATATTATGTCTTGTCCCGTCTTGAATAGGCCGAGAGAGAGTGTCAGACTCTTACTGAACAAAAACCACCCCTTTCCTTCTTCTGCTACGAGTAAGGCCGCGGCACATTGTGGGAGAGCCAATGCTTCGGCACAAATGGGTCGGCTCAATCGTAGTAATACCACGGCCTCACAGAAAAACTGCCGTGAAACAACCACAGCGTTGTGTTTCGCCGTGTGAGTTGTGTTCCCGGAGCCCCAATCCTTCCCTTTCCCCAATTCCTAAGTCTCCAAATCCCTAATCCCTAAAAGGTCGGCAATGCACCTGTAACTCCTCCGTTGTAGGTGTTCATGGGCAGCGCTGATTACTAACCATCAGGTAATGCTCGTTTGCCGACCTACATAAAAAAACCCCAGCTGGATTCCTTGGACCTCATCTGTGGTGGCTTTTTCAGGCTAGTTGTGTTTCCGCTTCCTTCGCCGTGTTTTAGGTACGTCTACTATACCGAGGCCTAGGTCTAGCCTAGCCTACTGCAGAAGAGTGACTCTTCCACTTTTATTTTATTAATAGGGTTACATAAAAATTTATATTTATGTTTATAAGGCTACTGAATTAAAATTGTTGGTTAATCATTCGGAGACCAATTATTCAAAGTTAATTTTCCGGATAATATTTTAATAATGACAACGATAAATGTGGATGAAAGTAATTTACCTATGATATTTAATATTGATTAATCTTTTTAATTAATAAAATGGAACAGGGGAACGTTATTGTATTACAAAACTGATAAAAGTGAACTATTCCAGTTAATTATTTCCCAATAAAATTTGAAAGCACTACCCGCATCATTGGTACAAAATTACGCAAGTAAATGAATATGTTGATTACCAAAATGTATTCAAACAGTTTAACGTGATTCGTGTTAACTTTATATAAATGTTTTCAATAAAAATTTGACTGCACGGTTGGTGCTGTGGCTGGGCAACTGGATGCCGTGCAACGTGTCGCGGGTTCGATTTCCGCACGGAACAGCTCTTTGTGTGATCCACAAATTGTTGTTCCGGGTCTGGGTGTCATGTGCATGTGAAATTGTATTTTTGTGTTTGTAACAGCACCCACGACACAGGAGAAAATACTTATGTGGGGCAACGTTTAAAAAAAATCTATAGAGGCCATTTTCGAAGGAAACCAGTGTTTAGAAATTCTAAGGTCTACAAACACAATTTGTAGTCTGTAATACCCAGTAGTAAAAATCGAATCTTCACAATTTAATAAATAATAGTAACATTGCATTTTGTCTAACCCTTAACCGACTGGACGACTGTCTTACTACCATGCAATTGCCATGGTAAAAAAATCACAACTCAACAAAAACGTTTCCTTTTGAAGATCACGATTTTGAGACATGACTGCCTACTCCAAATCTGACTGTTTATCTTTTTAGTGGCTTCTATCATAATAGGGATGCCCCTGACTTAGTTTAAGCATCGGTTCCGGAGTGTTAAAATTTTGATTGGTAGATAGGTATAGCCAAATTTTATTTTCAAAATTACATGTCGTGGTTCGCTTGTTTCTAAAACTTTCTAACTTATCGCATAGGAAAATGATATTTTTTTCAAATCAAATCAAATCAAATTCTTTATTTCAAATAGACCAAAAAAGGCACTTTTGAACGTCAAGCAAAAAAGATATCATAAGGTTTAACTTTATGTGTCAGTCTGTCCGTCTGTCCTCTAGTGAAGCTATTTGCTCGTTCCAAAGTGTAGATTCCTATGGAGAAGAACGAGCAAGAAACTCCATGGTTACTCTTTTTCAATCACTTTTTACAATACATTGTTACATAATTTAGATAGCTCCATTATGTGAGAACAGTGTAACACTAGTGTTTAACCAAAGTATCCGAAAAAGAAATAACCCTCAGGGACAGCAACTTTAGACAGTCTCGAGTTGACCAGTCCCAATAGGCGGCGTCCGTTCACGAACATGACACGTACACCAGCACCGCCCAACTCAACCATATTATAGGGAACCGAGCGGTCCAGTGCCCGTGCCACCGCCAATGAGACTCCTGAGTGAGCATGACAACTCCCAACTGACACAAGTACCAATATACTATAAGTCTAACTCAATTATAATAAGTTACAGGGCTCTCACATTTACAAAAATCTAGTTTATCAACAATCAACAACATGGTGAATAATTTAATAATTGAGATCAAAATTCCTCTTAACAATTTTTATCCTGTGCAGTCAAACCAGCCACCCTCCAAGCATTTTTATCTTCTATATAATCATTTAGTTTGTAGTATGCTTTCCTACATAATACTTTCTTTATACATAATTTAAATTTACTTTCATTAAGATTTTGTATTTCAGTTGGGATTTTATTATAACATTTAACACATAATCCCATGAACGACTTATGCACTTTTGCTAATCTAAATAAAGGCTGACTTAATCTATTTCTATGTCTAGTAAGATAGTCATGCTTGTCAGATACTTTTACAAATAGCTGTAGGTTTTTCCTAACATACATTTTAATAATAAATTTCAAGTTAGACTAACCCATCAAATCAGATAGACATTCAAGATTTCAATAATTAAATCTAATTAGAATTGGTGTGATTGTTCAAATTTACTAATGTGTGACACAGGAAACATTTCCCATTATAATTTCAATTGCCAATTCGATACAAAACCGCTGAATACGATTTCGGATACCATTTTATGCAATCGGAGTTCACAATTAACTTTGAAGTAGTATTTATTTTTATAAGATTCAGTAAAAACCTCTTCAGACACATCCCTATCGCATATACATAAGGAACCGCAACACAGACGTGTTTAGGGTTGCTAACTAAAGAACAGTTGCATTTAGAGATATATGTCAAATGGCTCACTCCACTTGTACTGTCGACACTATGTGTCGCGTGGACGTGAATTGGAATGAATTGGGGAAACCTTGCAATGTAAATAAACGAGCTGTTTTAGTGTACTACGTGATAATATGCTGGTTTCTCATAAAGATGGAGTTTTGCTGTGATAGCTAATCCAATTTCGAAAATTCCAATTTTAAATTTAAGTTTAACGGTTTAAAATGTGTAAACACATTAGGTATCGAGGAAAAGAGGAACAAAAAGTCTATATCTATACTAATATTATTAAAGAGGATTTTTTTTTAATTGTTTATTTGAAATGAATATGCTCCAAAACTATGTACTTGACCGGTTTGAAAATTTCCTTATTTACAAGCATATAGCTATACATATTTAGTTAGCTTAAGACTTTTTCAGTCTAAGTTAGAAAATTATTTTCTGAACACTTTTGTTATCCTTCCATATTATAAAACAAAGTCGCTTTCTCAGTACCTATAGGTATCCTATATATGATTAAATCTTAAAAACTATACAACGACTTTGATGCGTGTTTTTTAATTACTAAGAGTGATTGAAAAATATATTTATATATCTAATAACATCCATTAAATAGTGGAGAAATTGAGTAATTTAGTATCAGCATTGACCTGTGATAAGGCAAGCAAGAAATACACCACACATTAAAGGGGTCCTTGATACAATCTATGCATATATAAAAAGATCTGTTGTCTTTTTGTCAAGATTGATCTGCTGACCGATTAAGCGAAGATTGTTTGCCAAAATTATTTTGCAAAATCCAAAGTGCCATTTCGTATCTTTCAAGGTTTTTCATTCAAGAAAATGAGTGTGAAAACCTGTCTACCCTGTTGGAATATCTTATCTTACTGTCATTTCAAATCCAACTTTGTTGATTGGATTTAAGGTACCTAATCTTTTGGGTAAAATGTTTTTTCGTCCAAAGTATAAAATGAACTAAATGTACCTAGTTGGAAGACTTGCTTGTTTGTTGCTGTCTTTTTTGTCGATTAAGTATTTTCATAGTATCAATGTTAAAAATAATAGAGATGTTTTATTCTAACTTATTTCGTGGATTAATTGTTTTCAATCGTCAATCAAAAATATTTTCTATCTATACTAATATTATAAATGCAAAAGTAACTCTGTCTGTCTGTCTTTTCTTATCGCCTACTAAACCGATTTCTGTGAAATTTGGTACAGACATAGTTTGGAATTTGAGAAAGGACATAAATGAATGAATGAATGAATGAATATACTTTATTTTTTTACAGCATAATAATAAAAAACATAGGAAACAAAAAAACACAAAATATAGTACAATTGGCGGTCTTATCGCTTAAAAGCAATTTCTTTCAGACAACCTTTGGATGGAGTTTAACTGTAGAAGAATTTGATACGGGCAGTTTACGGCGTACATATACATTATAATATAATATAAGTATACATAAGATAAGTATAGGATTTTTTTACCAAAAATCTGCAGGAAGTCACTATTCAATCACTTCCCTTCTCTTCCCCCGATTATTTTCGTCGTTATTTTTTAGAAAACCTGTATTCAATGAAGTGGAATATTTGGAAAATTGCACTTAAAATGCGTTTTAAATGTATTCAGATTTGAAATAAAAGCTGTATTCTGTTTTTGCATTTGAAATTAATTCAGTCGCAATTTTGTGTATGATTGATTTATTATGTAAATAAAATATAAAAGCAAATAAGCAAAGATTGAATTTTATTATCTTGAATGTTAGTTTAGCTAATGTATTTCAGTGTTTAAGTAAGTACAGATTTATTTTTGCTGATGTATTTGTATTTTACTAGCTACTCTTGCGCGGTTTCACCCGCTGCCTGGCTCCATTTGATCGTAGCGTGATGTTTTATAGCCTATAGCACTCAGGAACATTGTAGCTATCTACCAGTGACAGAAATTTGACAATCCGGCCAGAGCGGTTCGAAAGATTACCCCCTACGTACAAACTTACAAATTTTATCTCTTTTTATAATATTAGTATAGCTAGTATGGATTAATTTTGGGTAATCACACAATCTTACATAATGGCCTTAGTACCACTCTAGAATTGATAAAAATCTATGTGTATTTCTTTGAAAAGAAATATAATATATCAAATTATAGTTCATGTTTTAAGGTTTCGTGTCAAGAAACAATTTACCATAAAATCACCTGCAAGGTGAAGGATAGCCAGAATGATTTACGCTTTTGCCTCAGAAAGTCATGTAAATCCTTCCGGGTCTCCTCGCGATCTTGTCGGCTTACCGTCCCATCGGATTACGAGTAAGGGACCACAGCGCCACTATTCGTGCCTGCTTCGTAATTAATTATATGGTTTCACGAACAAATTGTTGTCCTTAGCGAGCTTAGTCAATGTAACCGGGATGTAATAGTTGTTTTGTAAAATGCGGGAGAGCTATACTTCGCGACGAATGGATCGGATCAACTGTAGTGATACCAGGGCCTCACAGAAAACCGGCGGCGTGAAATAACCACAGCGTTGTTTGAGTGCCACAATACATATAATCCATACACACACTTTTCACTAATTTTGTGATGAGTACCATGTTATAGATAGTTAGTCCATTGCCATATACATCCCGGGCATAATTCCCGACCCAAGACACCTAAAATTTTCTAACTTTTTTTTTATGTAATTGCTCGGCAAATGAGCAGACGGATTACCTGTGGTAAGCAATCACCGCCGCCCATGGACACCCGCAACGGAGGAGTTACGAGTGCGTTGCCGACCTTTTAGGATTAGGGATTTGGAGATTTAAGGATTGAGGAGGGATTGGGGCGGGGAAGGATTGGGTCAAGTCAAAGTCAAAGTCAAAATCATTTATTCCAACTAAACCATAAATAGGTACTTTTGAAACGTCAAAATCGGGCCTCTGGTAACCTTACTCACACGGCGAAACACAACGCTGTGGTTGTTTCACGCCGGTCTTCTGTGAGGCCGTGGTATCACTGCGGTCGAGCCGACCCATTCGTGCCGAAGCATGGCTCTCCCACACTTCACCGTACCGTAAAAATTAAAATAATAGTTGGCATCACCCGGGAATTGTAGTCGTATTTACGACAACTGAATCGTCGGGGCAGTCGATCGATCAATATATCAATAAATTTTATTTCTTCGAGTGTACTTATTCTAAATTATTCGATTAATCTTTTTATAAATTCTACTTATGAGAAAAAAACATCTACATAAACATCAAACAACAACAAAAAGTGATTCGTTTACTTTAAGGTAAAAATATTTTCTTTTTTTAATTTTTACTAGATGCGATTATAAACATTTTTATATAAATATAACATTACTTACCACCAATATCCAAAGCCTGAGCCCGCCACACCTGGCCAAAGGCACCTTCTCCCACGATGTTGAAGATCCTCAATTTATGTCGAGGGAACTCCCATTTGTCTGGTGGCTGGTAGTCTTTTGAAATCGACGTTTCTTCTGACAACTGTAAGTTGAATTTTCGTGTTAAAGATATTAAATTAGTAATATTAGTATACTAATCGCTACTTAATTATGGTTACTAAACTAGCTGAGTTTAAGGAGGGGAAAACATCAAATGTCTCTAAATACGAGTCGTCGACACATAAATACAAAACATTAAGCACACAATCGCAAAGGCTGAGGCACAACTGGAACGTATTCGTTGCAGTACTATAAATAAATAAATAATATGTTTTGATCACACAAAAATACTGTTATAGTTGCTATGGAAAATATAATGATTTCACTACTGTGTAGGTACCCTAAAAGTGACTACCATAAAAAGCAGATAAACTTATTTATAAAGTCGGCAAAGAGTAGATGACCAACCTGATAGTTAGTAAAAGGCCCTGCTAATAGATATCCGTAACATCAGACGAGTTGCGAGACTAAAGCTGACTTTTTTATGATAAGCGATTTAAGGGTTGGAGATGATAGTTAGGCTACCACAAATCGAAAATTGTTAAATTAAATAATTTTGCGTTAACTAAATATCAATGTTTGAACATTATGTGTTCTACTTTTTAACTGGCATAAACGTAACAACCTACAGAATACAATAAAAAATAATCATAGCACTTACTTTCTTATCAAACAATTTAACATTTACAGCGTAAGAACAAAGTGTCAAACTGCCTATTACTATAGTCAGACTTTTAATTCGATTCCTGATTTGACATGACCTATTGTCATTTTGTGAAATAATGATACCACATATAACAATGTAGTGATGAACACAAAAATCGATAAACAATCAGTGAATCAGTTTCAGGAAGGCATTCAAAAAATTACGGCTACCGAATGGTCTAAATGTCTATCCCATGTTTTCAAAGAAGAGGAAAAAATGAGTAAGCTAGATATGTTAATTGACAATAAATATAAAAGACACAATTCATAATAATTGTTACATGGAGTAACGGCGATAGCGATAGCGATGACGGCGACAATTTATAAAATGTCTGTTTTATTTGTCACGTTCCTTCATGATCACATTTTTTATTAATTTCACACACAATTACAAAAGAAAAGTCTCAGATCGTTAATTAATTGTCAAAACTAAATAATCGGATCAGAAATATTTTATTTCCTGATAAACTTAGTATACGAGATTAAATTTATAAACGAGAGGAATCGATTCAGAAATATTCGATTTCCACATCGAATAATTTCACAACGTCACTATTTAATACGTGTCATAACGTTGCAACACTGAAATTGTCAAATCTGGAATGGAATTAAAAGTCCGAGTATAGTACTAGGAATATTGAAAACAAAATAACGAAAGAGTCTTTTTTTAAATAAATGGATTCGGTAGGCAGTAAATGAAATTACAGAAACACAACAATCACTACATTGTTACATAAAACATTTTTATTCAAACCGCATTCAATATTAGTACACGCGTAGACTACGACAAAAAGGATTTCATTATTTTATTTTATTTATATTTGCTCGCAAGCGTAGGTTGAGACATCTGTATCGAAACCACTATCGAAACTTCAGCATTTTTGTTACAAAAAATCTAATAACATTCATAGATTTGACTGCAAGGTTGGCGCGGTGGCTGGGCAACTGGCTGCTGTGCAACGAGTTGCGGGTTCGATTCCCGCACAGAACAACACTTTGTGTGATCCACAAATTCTTGTTTCGGGTCTGGGTGTGTTGTGTATGTAAAATTGTATATTTGTTAACTCACCCACAACACAGGAGAAAATCCTAAAGTGGGGCAACGTTAAAAAAAAAAATAAAGATTCGTAGTTGTATCTTAAAATATGTATGTGTAAAGAAAGTATTATGAATTGAGGACTTTGATTGCTATTTTGGACCTATTTCTAGTGTTTATTGTTCTTGACAAAAAGGGTTTCGATCGGGTCACGTATGTGTCAGCTCGACCGGAGTAACCACGGCCTCACAAAAATCTGGCGTGAAACCAGAGCGTTGCGTTTCACCGTATGAGTCAGGTTGCCGGAGGCCTAACATTTCCCATTACTCTCTTCCTTCTCAAATCCCTATATCGCCAAAACTAGGCTAACAAAACCATAAAAGGCCAGCAAAGCAGTTTTGACTCCACTGGTGGCGTAGGTTATCGGTATGCTCGTTTGCCGACGAATGATATGAAATAATTGTGGTTGACCAAAGTATCATTGTCATTTTTTTAATATCGTATAGGACGTAATTTATTCTAAGATCATTTGTGGTAAGCACACTCTTAAGAGGTATTATAACATTTTCTGAAGTAGCATATTTATTAGGCTTGCCGTGAGTACCGTGAGTGCCGATCTAAGTACCTAAATGAAAAATATCTCGTTTTAACTTATGATTCCATAGTTACAACAGAAGATAGAGTAATTACGTAATAAGAAATATTAAAAAAGAATCACATATAATAGAATACTTTCGTTTTTATAATTACATTCTTGGAGAACAATTTTTTTTTATCTCGACTAAAATGTTCGATTGAATAAAAGGGCGCTAGCCTAGTCTTTGATCACAATATAAGAGGTCGCATTGAGGTATCGTAAGCCTACACTTTAGCCCACTACTTCGGGGTACAATATGAGTTATTAATATAAACAAGGTCCTGTAACTGACCTGTAAATGATTATTGTCCCAAGATTCGTAACGGTTCGAGTAAGCGCGTGGATGATCCCACATATTAAGCGAAGCGTCTTGAAGAACGATCCCACTCGAGTCCTTACTCTGCAAACAAAAACGATTACAGTATTAAATCTGAAGCTTATTAATAAAATGGATTACCAAGAATCCTATGATTAATAGAATTCGAGGAGAAAATACTGAGAAAATGAAGTGACAGCTAAATATAGCTGGTAGCGTCTATAAGCTTGGGGAATGAAGAAAAGATAATTTTAGAGTCATGTTTTGATAGACTTTGTCGGTTCTTGACATAAACGAGTGACTTGCGGAGAGTACCGTAAGTTCGGGTTACTTTGACCCTGGGAGGTAACTTTGATCCAAATTTTCGAACCAATGAAAAACGAATATATGTTTGGTTCTCAGTTATTATTGGTTAAAGGGTTTGGATCAAAGTTACCTTCCAGGGTCAAAGTAACCCGAACTTACCCGGTATATATTTTTAAAGTTAACATTTTAGATTATAATATCAAGAATGACTAAATTCATCTAGATTATTTAAATTATAACTAAACTAAGGCGGTTGAGTCAAAGGCCTGATGCTGAAGGCAGTTCTTCTTGAGACATAGTATTGTAAGGAGGTTTGCGATTTGGCACCCAAACCTAATAGATATAAACATAATCAAGTATAAGAGATAGTAACTTGGATCATGTTCTCGCTAGCTGGCCCCTACTTATTCATTTTTAAAAATAGAACTTTCAAGTTCTATTTTTAAAAATTCAAATTCTAGAATTATACAAATACATGCAAACTAAACGAATATTAAATTTGTAAATACACTACTATTTTTATTAAAAAATATGTATCGAATATAAAATGATAATAATATCGCGGTTATTACATTATTTACTTTATAATAATTACTACAAAATTTTATACGATACTAAAATAAACACGATACCATCGATGGACTGAAATTACCTGCAGATATTTTAACCTTTAATAAGTTAGTTGGATGAGCTTTAAATTAGGTTGCGGTAATGTAGCATCGGATACTACATATATATGAATATTATTATAATCGCTTAAAATCAGATTACGTTGTACCAAAGTTATATCATCATTATGTATTATATAAGTTTGCATTTATGATGTTTTGTAGCTAGATAGAGGTTGCACATATTTGTTTCCTTTTTTTTGTTTATTTTTTTCATAAAACGAGACTCATTACTAGGATTTTCTGTGTTGTGGGTGCGTTTACAGACATAAATTTCACATACACATCACACCCAGACCCGGAACACCGATTTGTGGATTACACAACTTGTAATTCCGTGTGGGAGTCAAACTCGCGACAGGTTGTGCAGGAGCTAGTTACCCAGCCACCGCACCAACTGTAAAATCATTGAATGTCACCTCCACGCCACATTTTATTTTTTGTTTTCGACTGTATTATTAAAGCTTTGGATAATTATGCCCTAGTTGTTTATTTGAAAATAAATAAAATGTTCATTTTAAACTTATTAGAACAAAAAAGATTCCACAAAGGACATTGTCTCCGCAAGAACGCCTACTCAAAAACGTGTAGCAGCAAATCGTCCAGCTACGTATTATTGCAGCACACATTATTTTTATTCTACAAAGTCGAGTGAGCTAACCCTTAATGCCTGATGAAAAATAAATGACGCTTAGTTTCTCTGCATTGTGTTGAAAATGTATAACAATTATTTATCTTACCATATCATCTTTCTTGCTTTCCTTCTTTTGAGCATTATTTTTCTTGCAGACGAAAAGTATGACAACAGCGACTATCACCACAAGAGCTCCTATAGCTACTAAAGGAACCATGGTCAAAGGCACATCGTTGTTCGTAGGATTCTTATTCGGAGCTTCAGTGCTCGTTGTTCCATCATCGTTTTGAACTATATTCATTCCTCCAGGAGGGACATCATCTGGAGTATTCGGAGGACTTAGAGTTGCCAGTGATGTGGTCACTTCAGGTACTGTTACGTAAATATGAGTTGCTTTGGTAGTACTTTGTGTCGTCCTCGTAAACTTTGGTTGCATAGGTAAACTCGGGTAGGCAGGGAAGTTCAAGTTTAGTGGATGAGGTAACTTCGGCCTTTTGCCCGATTTGTCGGAGATTGTTGCGTAGACTTCTAATCTTTGTGGTATGGAGCCGTCGTTTGCTGTCACCCATAGCGAGTAGGTTTTGTTTTCCTGGAATTGAGAAATAAACGAATTAAGCTTGGTTCATAAATATGTGAATATGAAGAGATCTTGCCGTACCTGTTTTATTATTGATTGATGATTAAACATGTATAACATATAATATAATACAGCAAATAAAATATTCAAAACTATTAAATGTGTTTAAAAGATTTTCGACTTTATAACTTTTTGTGTAAGATTATAAATCCTGCACTCGTGCAATGTATATCTTACACATTGCACGAGTGCAGGATTCAAAACAGCTCAGTTATTTTTTTGTATTTGCCTTTTTCTGTTTAAATATTTTGCACACTTTATTATTATTCTGTAGAAGACGAAGGACTTATTATAGGTCTTTTTGGAAACTTTCACATAGTAAATACAGAAAAAGCAAAAATGTCTCTGTCAAAATTTGTCAGGACAAATTTTCAAGTAATTTGGCTCCATTGCGCCCGTAGGGAATTTACTGCTTCAGTTTAATGTCAGAAAAATCTGTCTTCTAAAAATATTTTTTGTTTTTAACGTATTGTTTCCCAAAATAACTTATGCAAAGTTAAAAATATCTACTTAAATGTCGACTTGGAATAATACGCCTTGTTGAAGTTAAATGAAAAAGTTGAATTGGTAGGTTTTGGCAAGTACCAATTTAACTTTTTCCGCATTATATGTAACTACCTTTTATGATCACTGTCATAAGAATATGGTGAAAAACATCTTCAGGAATCTTAGGCCTTGGGCTGTTAAATTAATCTCGATCTCAAATTAATGTAAAATTGCTAAAAAAGTTTCAATAGTCCTAAAGACAGTACTGTTTTATTCTAACATTAACTGACATTAATTATTGTTTTTTTTTACAACAATATTTAGTTCACTGAATCGGCTAGTTATTTAAGCTTTATTTTAAACAAGTCACCCCAAAACTTTAAAATTACTTTTAAAAAGTGATAGTAAGACGTATCTATCAACCATTTTCTTTAAATTGGTACGTGTGTACAATTCAAAAGATATGATTAGTTGGAAAATCAAAAACGAGTAGGTATATTTTTTATGTGATAGGTCGGCAAACTAACAGACGGATTACCTGATGGCAAGCAATCAGCGCCGCCCATGGACACCCGCAACAACAGAGGAGTTACGAGTGCGTTGCCGATCATTTGGGGATAAGGGATAAGGGATTTGGAGGTTTAGAGGATTAGGAGAGGGGATGGATTGTGCCTCTGGTAACCTCACTCACACGGTGTTGTTTAACGCCGGTTTTCTGTGATTCCGTGGTTAGCACTCCGGTTGAGCCGACCCATTCGTGCCGAAGCTTGACTCTCCCACACTTATAGATATTAACCGGTTACGGAATACTCCTCAAAAAAAGTTATATTTTGATTAATCGAAATGTACTTGCAATTTATAAAGTTGTTATAATACATTTATTAAAGAAGCTCTGAATGATTAATCCTCAAATTATTCCTGGTAAAATTAATCATAATAATTAATGAGAAGTCATGCAAAACTGAACCTAAAAATGTAATACATAGATTGATTAATTAGTCGATCGAATTGATTTAGTTTGCTATTTTAATTAAAGTAGGTATGCTTAAGTATGGTCGTTCATTTATTTTTATTATTATAGACTACACACGTATTAATATTACACGTTTAATAAAGACTACCTATTAATATTATAGGTACGTGAAGATACTAAGATATGGTTTGGCCAAATTGTTTGTACAATTGTAAGTTTCACGCTTATTAACTTTATCTAAGTTTCACTGTATTACTCAATAATACCTAATACGACTCAAGGATCTTTAGTTATTTTTGTGTAAAAGGAGTCAAACGAGCAGGCCAACCACCTGATGGTAAGTGATCAGCGCCCCCCATGTATAACCATGCGTTGCCGAAATTTAAAAAAAGAATGCCTTTCTTCAAGATTTTATACTGACAGAGATAGAAATTGGAGGGGAAAGGCTCATGACTAAAAATAAGACTATCGAATAGAAAGCGCCGATCACGCTCGTAGATACCTACGCCGAGGAAGCAACTAGCATTGCTGGCAGACCTTTGGAGACAAGGGCGAATAACAATGAAACAATGAATTTATCTATACTAATATTATAAAGAGGTAAAATTTATAAGTTTGTATGTTTGTAAGTTTGTATGTAGGGGGTAACCTTTGAAACCGCTGGTCGGATTGCCAAAATTCTTTCACTGATAGATAGCTACAATGTTCCTGAGTGCTATAGGCTATAAAACCTGAGCAGCGGGTGAAACCGCGCGATAGTAGCTAGTTTTTTATAAAGTTGCGTCCCTTCGCGCCTATCCATAGCTTCAAACTAGACGAGTTTTTCGCCAAAAAATTCCATAAATAAACTGATAAAGATAAAAAAAATTAAAACAAGGTAAACAAAATATATTAAATACTCATAAATAAATAACAACCAAAAATAATAATCTCACCCATACTGCGAAGGTAAATAAAAATTCGCACGCAAATACCAAATTACCTTTCAATTTCGTTTCCAATATTTAACGGGTAGTTATTTTAATCACTTAAGTGGCTGTTTCAAAGTTTCTCAGCCTTTAAAGCGTTTACGCGGCGAGCGTTTCCATAAAAACTTTCAAGTCTATATTCATGGGAAATGAAACAAGAAACTGATCTTAAAAGTTCGGTTATAAGGTTTAGAATAATATCCTTTGACCAATTATTATTGACTGATTTATAGAGAATATGCATTGTCTGGCTTACAACTACTTCTCGTACACCATAGTATGAAACAATAATGTGAGCTTTAGTTCGTATGCATTTTTTAATCTCTCAGTGATTCGCCCTCTCTCTTTTTATAGGTCTTACTATATCTCTCTTTTTTCATCTCTTCCTCTATCTTTCAACCATCGTTCCCTTTTTTCTTTTTCAAAACTCCCCCATGTCTTTTTCCATCTCTTCCTGCCTCTTTGCCCCCCTCTATCTTTATCTCTTTCTCTGTATCACTCATAACTCTTTAGATAACTATCTTTTAAGACGTTGATAATATTGAAATAAAGTTTCTATTATTTTGGACTTTTGTTTTGTATGGAAACTTGCGACATGCTAACGCTCTTGGAGATTTTGGAGGTCAGGTCAATAAATATTGATGCTGTGGGAAAAACGACGGTCAGTTTTATAGGTTTAATTTTTTGTTTTATAGTTTTTATTTATTAATCTAAAGGAGAGAGAATAAAATATTTAGCGCCATTTGTAACTAAATATTTTAATCGGTTTTGGTGTAAAATTGTAATTGGTTTTCGGTTTGATAGGTTGAAAAGTATGAATAGTAAAAGTTTTATTAATATGTAGGAACTATCGTGACTTTTATTATAGAAGGCACTATATTGATTGAAAGGAACTTTCAGTGAAGAGACCCACATGAATCAACTAAGAAAAGACTAGTTTCAAGTTATAACGGGATTTCGATTAATAAGCAGTAAATATGCGTGTCACCACGGTATCTATACTTCTATACTAGTATTATTTATAAAGAGGTAAAATTTGTAAGTTTGTATGTAGGGGGTAATCTTTGGAACCGCTGGTCGAATTGCCAAAATTCTTTCACTGATAGATAACTAAAATGTTCCTGAGCGCTATAGGCTATTATAAAACATTACGCTACGATTAAATGGAGCCGAGCAGCGGGTGAATTTTTGCAGACTTTAATTATGTTATATTTGATATGAGTTATCAAAACTATAACTAAAACAATCTTGTTTTTTTACTTTAGACGAAATCATATAAAAATTAACCGCTCTCTACCAATCGATCTGCAAATAATGTCTTCAAAAACGATTACCTAATTGTATTGTATTAGGTGTCATGATTGCCTGGAGATTGAGATCCGCCATAATTTCCAATCTTCAGTTTGAAATCGCCAATCTGCCTTGAGTATCCTTCCCCTCCCCAATCCCTAAATTTCCGAACTAATCCCCATAAACGCGGCAACGAACGAAAGGGATTAGGGATTTGGAGATTTAGGAACTGGGGAGGGATTGGGGAAGGGGTAGGATTGGGTCTCCGGTAACCTCACACACACTGCGAAACACAACAGTGTGGTTGTTTCATGCCGGTTTTCTGTGAGGCCTTGGTATCACTCCGGTCTAGCCGACCCATCCGTGCCGAAGCATTGCTTTCCCACACTTAAAGAATTAATCACTGATGTGATTAATTTGTCTCATTATTTTGTACACAAATCCATGATGAAATAAGCTTGTATAATTTTTAATTTCATTGGCTTGGTAGAATATTGAAATATAGACATTTAAGTTATTTAAGCAAAATTTTTGATATTAATTCTCATAATTGTATTACCAAAATAATTATTGTCAACGTCGAGAACCGCATGCGTTAAAACTTCGAATCTCCATTACGTTAATCAATTGAATTATTTGTACAAAACAAAATTGTTAAATAATAAATTCATGATCTAAATATCAAAGCAATATGATATCTATTAACATTTATTCATTTGATTTATTTTTGTTTTAACATATGAATGCTGTTTAGGTGTATAATGCCATGCCGTTTTTATTTCGTATGTGTTTTGTTGTATTACTAGTGTAAATATTGTTTGACGATTGTTGGTTTTTGGTGTTATATTTATTAATAGAAGACTATAATACTATCTTCTTTTTTATTTGAATTTAATCGCATTACACATAAACAATGAATTTTTTTTTGTAAATAGGCCTTAGAGCAAGCATTCTTAAAATTTTTATTATGACTTGCCAGCTAGAAATATATTGAAAAGAAACCTTAGGACAGAAGATTAAGTACCATTGCCATAAAAGGTGGCAATGTTGCCATGCTTCTGGTTACTTGCCCCGTTGTCATAGATGCGGATTGATTTTTTTTCTAATATCCATATTTGGTTTAAGTTGATTTTCTTTCGAATCTTAATCAGCAGTGTTATTTATCTTTTATTTACTTTTAGGTTCTTGTATATACACGTAAAATATTGTTATAAGAAAATAGGGTACAGAAAAATAAATAAACGAAAATTAAAACTTAAAATTCTTGTACAGGTTCTTGTTGGTACCAACCTACTTTTAATAAGAAATGTATTTATATAAATGTTAAATGTTTAGCATTTTCCATTCTTCATTCCATTTGTATTTCAATGTGAAGCTTTCAAACTCAATCAATTTGTCTTAAATCTATACAATATTGATTAATGATACATTACAAAAAATATTTAAAAATCTAATATAACTTAGTATTTTTTTGTATCAATCGGCCTTTTTATTATTTATAAAAAATAAAAATAATTCACGTTGGTCTCGCCAGACTTGACATAAAATAATTTATCATTTTGTTAAAATATTTTTTAAATATATGTAAGTAAGTACTTCATAAATTAAATTTAGAAATAAAAGAGTTTGTTCTGATTTTGAAATACAACGAATTAATTTACGAGATTTTTATTAGACTTTTATTTAGCTAGAAATACTTGAAAAATGTTAGCTGATATTATTAAAAAGAATGCGCTTAAGAAATTTTAAAAGCGCATTGCATTTAAGAGTTGTAATTGAAAAACTCCTATAGCAAGTTCAGTGAAGTTCTTTATAAAGATACGAAGGACAATTTTCAGTATTTCAGTAGCTGTAAATTGACTGAACTGAGAGATTTTCTGGCCCCAGCGTCCGACAGCGAGATTAATGGTGGCACGGTTACGCGACAATTTTTGTCTCTTGGACACGCCAGTAGTAAATAAGATTTATTTTCCTTTTTTCGATTCTGATTTTATTGGACAAGAAATAAAATTGAATTATTTATTTTTTGATATATAATACACTATGATAGAGACAGATATATGGTCTTAGTATGAAACAAATAAAGTAATAAACACGGGTTCGGCCGATAATTAATTTATTTTGTTTAGATTGAAAAAAGCTTTTGTTACTATGAACCAATTATATGTTTTCATATTTAATTATCTATATTTGAATGATAAAATAACCGAATGCAGATAACTATCATTGTTTTTAAAAAACATTGTACCACAGTAGGGTTTTCTCCTGTACCGTAGGTGCATTTACAAACATATAATTTCATATACACATCGAACCTAGACCCGGAATAATAAATAATTTATGGACCATACAAAGAGGGGTTCCGTGTGGGAATTAAACCCGCGACATTTACTTCGTTACCCTGCCAGTGCACCAACCGTGCAGTCATACAGAAATAGTAGCCATTTTCAGAATAAATTACAATATTATGAATTTTAACTAAAGCAGCAAGCAATCGACGCCGCCCATGGACACCTGAATATCTTACAGATTTTTTGAGATAAGGGTTCCGAAGATTTAGGGATTGGGCGTCCAGTAATCTCACTCTTACAATGAAACACAACGCTGTGGTTGTTTCACATCTGTATTCTGTGAGGCGTGGTGTCGCTGTGGTCGAGCCAACCTATTCATACCGACGTATGGCCTTTCATGGACACAACGACAAATGAGTTACGAGTGCGTTGCCAACCTTTTAGGGATTAGGAATTTGGAGATTTTGGAATGAGGAGGGATTGGGGGAGGGGAAGGATTGGGCCTCCGGTAACCTCATTCACACAGCGAAACACAAGAAGAAAGAAAGAAGAAAGAAGAAAGACTTACAACAAGAAAGACATACTTACATTTTCTCACTGATTCCACCGTTTACCTTCACCTTTTGACGGCATTGAACACTTAAAGCTAATGTGATATCGTCGCCATCTTTCCCACCTGCCAATATGTCCAGGTTTCAATTTATTGGAACTTCGTACGTGATAAGAGCTAGAGATTCCTAAAAACCTTTCTTTTATTTTTACTGAACTAGTTACCCTATGTTATTTTTAGAGAGGCAAAATTGGTTTATTTTATTGTTAAAGACATGTCATTGAGATTCACCATCGGTAGAAATAACGATTAAGTGTAATTATTAGGGCGAAACATATCTTGATGTATCTCTACTAGATGGCACTAGTGTTAACAAAGATAGACATAAGAGAGAAGAATAAGAGAGAGAGAGAGAGAGAGAGAGAGAGAGAGAGAGATCACTCGTGTCGAGCCAGAGTGATACCACGGCTTCACAGAAAATCGGCGTGTAGCAACACTTACGTTGTTTCGTCCCCCCCTCCCTTATCCCGAATCCTCAAAATTAAATCCCCTATGCTTAAATCCTTCACTTTTTTTGGTATTTTGAGTGTCCATGGGCGGCGCTGATTGCTTGCCATCAGGTAGACCACCTGCTCGTTTGCCGACCTGTCACATAAAATACACCTATTGTGATTTTACTGTGTCTCGAACAACTACGATTGAAAGGTTAGTATACCTACGCGTACAGTATTACCCTTTAGCGTTTTGTAAAATGAGATGTCGGAAGTTGATGACAGCTGCCTACAGTACCATCAAGTTTTCTTTGAGGAAACTATCTCATTTATTTCTTAGAAAACTATAATCGTAATAAATAAATCTTGTATAGCTTATGCTTGTAAAATTGGAGAATTATATTCTAAACATCGTTTTGGTGGTGAAATAATGCAGCTTAATTGCCAAGTCAAAAAATCTACTTTAACTAACTTATTTTATTTATTTAAAAAAAATGTAGGTCTTTTGTAATAAGTAAGTACCCGGGGTCTAAATTGAAGTAAAACGAACGGATCCAGCTGATTTTTAATTAGTGTTGTAAGTTTTGCCACAACTTTTTTATTAGGTATATAAGCTTAGAGCTGCTTGGAAGTAGCTTCGACATCATCTTTTCGAATTGTATTGCATTTAAAAATTATATAAATCCACACGCAGCTCACCAAATTCAGACCAACAATTTGTGGATACGTAGGAGAGCCATGTTTTGACTCGAATGGGTCTGCTCGAACGAAATTATACGACACTGGATATGAATTACTGCCTAGAAATCACCTAAGCGTTGTTTCGCCATGTAAGTAAGGTTAATGTAGGACCAATCTTAACCTTAATCCCTAAATCCCCAAAACCCCTTATCCCAACCAAAAGGTCTGCTACGCATTTTCAACAAAGCAAGAAGATAGGTTGGCAAACGAGCAGACGGATTACCTGATGGTAAGCAATCAGCGCCGCCCATGGACACTCGCAACGGAGGAGTTACGAGTGCGTTGCCTACCTTTTAGGGATTAGGGATTTGGAGATTTAGGGATTTAGGAGGGATTGGGGGAGGGGAAGGATTGGGCCTCCGGTAACCTCACTCACACGGCGAAACACAACGCTGTGGTTATTTCACGCCGGTTTTCTGTGAGGCCGTGGTATCACTCCGGTCGAGCCGACCCATTCGTGCCGAAGCATGGCTCTCCCACACTTAAAGACTGTACTGTATCACTACCTTATTAGATGTGCAAATAAACAAACATAAAATACAAGCAATCTAGAATTTCTATGATATAATATAGTTCTTAAAATAATAGTAGAAAATTGTCGTGCGACTTTATCATGTTGTTTAAGCACGTCTTTTAAAGATTGATATGACAGATGGTAAGATCTTCTATTTAAAAGTTTGACATAAAATAAATAGAAAGCTAGATAGTTTTATGATTTAAAGAATGGATTCTAAACTACATATTATTATATTTATTAGCTTAAACTTGATCGCAGATAAAAACGTAGGTTATTGTCCTTTTTTTGTCAGGGGAAAATCATCAAATGACTTCTCCCGCCCGGGTTAAGGCGAGAGACAGTGTCAGACTCTTACTGACTAAAAACTCCCCCGTTCCTTCTCCTGCTCTGGGCCGAGGCCGCGGTGACTTATTGCGCTTAGCCCGCAACCCCGGCTGAACATCAGGCCTGTGTGTCTGTGGTGTTCTATTGGTTATTGACCTAAAGTCATATTTTTTTTCACTGTCGTACTTCAATGCGTTGACAAACATACAAAATTAACCTAGATTTGGGAAATAATTTATGGATCACACCAAGAACTGTTCCGTATGATTGTTTTCTTAGACGCAGCGCCAACCGCGAAATAAAAAGTATTTTTTGAGGATTCCGAAAGAGAAACAAAATAAATTTACGTTTAATCTATTAGAAACGACTTCAAAACGTCAATTACTATAATCTATGTATATTTCTAATAAAAACCTTGATAAATACTTAGACATATCAAGCTAGGGTGGTCTCTTTAGACGACCTACGTAAAAATGTGCATTAAAATAATCTATTTAATTAATACTTATTTCCCTTTCTCTTTGCGGCATCACGCATGATCGACGAGGGCAAATTATTCCGGTAATTAATTTTTATGTAATTTTGTAAAATATTCTTTTATATTAAATATTAAGTAGGTAATAGCGAGAAATAGCAATAATATCAAAGACTGATATGCTAAAAAAATTATAGACATACAGTACGAAGCAGGATCATGCCCCTAGTTAATCGATATGAATAAAAGTAGACATTCGAGTTATCTAAGATCTTTTAAATTAAACCTTATTTTTACTAAAGCTAATTAGTGAAAATAAAGTTTTTAAAATACTGATTCTGATTCTGATTATGAGTTGTCTGTGTCAGCTGGGAGTTGTTATGCTCACTCAGAGGTCTCATTGGCGCTGGCACGGGCACTGGATCGCTCAATTACCCATAATATTGTTGAGTTGGGCGGTGCTGGTGAACATACATAAATTCTTGAGGTTAACTTCTTTTTCTTTCCCTAAACATTAGTGTTACACCGTTCTCACATATCAGAACCGACTAAATAGTGGAACAAAGAAATGAATTGTAAAACTGATTGAAAAAGAGTAACCATGGAGTTTCATGCTCGTTTTTCTCCATAAGAGTCAACTATTGGAACGAGCAAATAGCTTTAAACTAGAAGACAGACGGACAGACTGACACGCATGAACTTAAACCTCTTAAAATATTTTAATCGTTTTTTGCTAGACGTTCAAAAGTTTCTACTGTGGTCTATTTAAAATAAATGTTTTTGACTTTTTTTGTCATGTACGTTACCGTTAGAACGAGGTTTTTAAAAAATGTAAAATCGATAATCTTGTTTGTGGACACCGAGAAATGACACTCTGGTAATGCCAGCTACTAGCAAATATTAAAATAAAACTCACCTTATCAATTAACGTGTCATTCACAGTCACCACTCCAGTAATCGGGTCTATCTTGAACGGCGCTGGTGGATCTGTCGTCTCCAAGCCGAAGGTCACAGGAAGACTGCTCTCACTATAAACCTTGGTGACGAAGGATCCTATTGGTTCCGTGGGCATCACATTCCAGTTTCGATCGACGTGCATGATCGCCGGAAGGTTGAAGCCAGGAGGCCCTTGTGATGATGCTGGAACAAGAAATATGGAGATTAGAGATTTCTGAAAACAGAGAGTGAAAAATTTTGTTAGGGATTCCTTATCGGCCTGTATAAGGCCTCTCTCTCTAAGTACATTGTTGTAGAAAAGGAATGAGCATATTGAACACTATATGTGATAGAACTAAAAGATGAATTTTGTACTTTATATAAGTACTTGACGACTGACACATTTCGGATTGTTTGCTTAAATAGTGATGGGAAATAAATGAAGAAATAAGTAAATGATAATAATGAACGCGAAAGTTAGCACCATTGAGAATGTAATCAAATCGTATCAAAATTGTTCATTAGTTTCTGAGTTGTGTTCAAACATACAATGTAGCGAAGTTGTTTTATTATGTGTTAGGGAATAGGAGTTTTACCACTTTTAATGGATTTCGCTTTTGTCTTTGAGGTAAAACTTAATATTTTATACCTAACACACCGCATCAAAAATAATCGATTCAAGTCATGAAATCATGTTTAACGTTTATTAATTACCAAGTACACGCTTGTTTGACACAGTCAATACTGAACTTTAACACCTTCCTTGTACATCTAATACATCATTAGCTTAACGAGCGACGTGTTAATTGGCTTTACGATCAAAATCATAACGTTTTGATATGAATTTTAAAACATTAATGACGATTAAAATGTAATTACTTGATTATCTGAGTACAAAAACATTCTCTAAGAATTATTATTGGTCGTAAAAGTTAACGGTTATACAAAAATTTTGATACGTTGGCATATCATATTTTGACGAAAACACTAAGTAGGTATTTGAATAAATAGATGAAGTAGATGTCGACAATTAAATGAAGCACGATGTTATCACGATATCAAATTGTATAGCTATATTCACAGGTTTTTAAGTTTGTAAGCTTGTATGTATGGGGTAATCTTTGGAACCGGTGCCGGTGGCCGGATTTTCAAAATTCTTTCACTGTTCGATAGCTACAATGTTCCTGCTGAGAGCTATAGGCTATTAAAAATCGCGCTACGCCGAGAAGTAGGTGAAACCGCACGAGAGTAGCTAGTATGGTATATTGGTTAAAATGGATTGTAATTTTTTTTGACTGGATTTGCTTCAAGAATTTTGATTATAAATAAAAGGTTCGAAAAATCAATCAACATTAGCTTCAATTTTCAAAAATAATGTTAGGTATTATGTTGAGCAATGTTCAGTCATCCAGGTACTGTTTGTTCATTACTCCACGAGACAGGAAAATATACTAATGTGTAGCAATGTGTTTCTTTTTGTATTAATATACATTTATAAGTTAAAATTAAATGTATTTTCAATAAAACTTAGATGTGAGTACAAAAATTGTCGAAGTTAGCTTTTATTTTAGCTACATTTGAGGAATTTAATTCAAGCTGCTGTCTTCCATTTGATTCTCTACAAAATCAAGTCACGTCCATTAAACGCAAACAGTTAAATACTAAAATAAAAATAGCTATACAAAGTTTAATTAATATATCTGTCTTAACAATCTAATCTTAGAAATTGCTGAAACCGATTTTATTTGAACTTCCCAGACAGGTCGTAGGAGCGATTTCTATTTATTTTTTCCATCGAAGTTTTATGTTGCTATAAGAGTTATTTCCAAGAAGTCCGAAAATGAATCTTGTATAATATTTATTTTATTCGTTTTGATTGGATTCATATATATTAATACACCTACACCTATAAACATGTGGGCTTACTAATATTGGGAAAAATTTAATATCAAATATGTATATATTTGTTTTTAATCCGTTGTTCTACACTATAATTTTCACCTGCAAAAATCGTAGGTGTGTTTACAAACATTAACATATACCTACACAGTCTCTTAGTATAAATATTTAGCGTACAAAGAATAGTTCAGAAATCACATTGTATTACAGACCAACCACTACAGTTAATCTTTCACTGCTCAATTGAAAAGGCTGCCGTAAATTGAGCCTTAGGTTTCATCCCGTACAGTGCAACACTTTGTGTGATTGTCAAATTGTCGTGAGGTAAAATCACCATGTGTATTTAAATAAAACATTTTATATATAAAACGAATATTCCACAAGGAACAAAACTACCAATTGTAAACTTTTAGATGTTACTTGAGGGCTGGTCCTGTTTGGCATGGCTTTTCAACTATGAAAGGAACGTAAACCTCCGAATTTTCCAATTCCCCGCAAACGATGAAGGGGTCACTATTTCCCAATATTTCCCTACTACTTTTCTACAATTTCATATCATAAAAGCCTTCTATTTTACCAAAAAAAAAAATGATTGGTAAAATTTGGCCACGTGACTTATACGTTTACCAAAATATTTTGCGATTAATTATATATAAATAACATTATTTTGCCACTAAGGGGTATTAAAATGTTCTATTCTAATAACTCTATTTTATTTTATGTCTCATAATTACGTGATTTATTATTGGTTTTAAGCTGTATTCGTAAAATATAGAGTACCTAATATTTCGCAAAAAAATGAAGTTGAAATTACATCTTACTTCTGTAAAAAAATAAATTAAAAAAAAACAGAAAAGACTAAAGTAACTACCAGTTTGACAATTATTAAAATAAGATTGTATAGATTACATTTTAAATCGGTACGTTGTTCGCCAGGTGATCTAGTAATACATTTTAAATCAACCAATCAATGCCTTGATTTAAAAAAAAAAAGTAATACGCTATACAACCTTCTTGTGTATCATTTATTAATCTTTTGTGTTGACAGCTCACAAGAATAGTAAATCAATTTACAGTTGTACAGCACTTTACTTTGATTTATTGTACCTGTCTCTATGGATCTGTTCTAAGGACTGACTTGGGTTTACTGATAGACAGACAACCTGTCTATGTTACAGTTATGATATTATTACTTGAGTTACCGGGTTAAAATGTATCAGAGGTTTTAGTCGTGTGTATCTGTCTGTTCACAACAATTAAATATTTTTAATGTTTTAACTCAAAAACTATTGATTACTTATTTATAGGCATGTGTTTTTATAGACCCCATTTTACAAATTGCCTTAAAATAATGTGATTTGATTTTTCAATACTATTTAAATATATTTATTGATTTGATGATTTTCTTAACTTTCTAATTAGGCGAAATAAGTGTCCTATTTGTCATATACATCCAATATATTGATGTCATATGTTAATAAAAGTATTATTTTGATGAGTTGGAAACTACCGAATTAACGTACTCACTCCTACCCAGGAATCTTTTAAGTGTTATATTGTAGAATGTACCTATTCAAATGCAAAACGTCTAAAATGGTGAACATAATGCTAGTATATAGGTACATACAGATACAAAGTAGAAAATAAAATACCAATAATGAATTTATAGCCTCTCAAGCATAAAGGTAGTGCAAAATGTAGTAAGTAATCGTGTAACTTTTTCCGAGTTTTATCTACTAAGACTATTTAGACCATTACTGACATAAGTGTGGAAACAAGGACTTAGAACAAGCGTGATTAGTCATACTCAAACCTTTTTCGTATGAGAAAACCATTTGTCTGGAAGTGGCTGGTGATGATAAAAGCAACTTCAGAATAAAGAGTTACAATTTGATTACAACTTTAAAACATTTTCCTTTGTTTAGTACACAGGTAAATGGGCAATGCAAGGTTTAAGCTGCTCAGCGAATTTAGAGACAACTTCTCTTTGAAAAGGAAACAAGCAAGATAGCTTTGAGACGTCTAATGTTGTAAAGGACGCTCTGCAAAGCTTATTACGTGCATTCAAAGACCTTATGACGTCTGTGTTTCAGCAAAGGTTATATTTGCACTTGGTTTAATTTAAAACTGGGGTCAAAGTAAGGTTTTAAAAGATGAAACTGCGTTCCGGTAAAAGTCTATTTATAAAGAGGTTAAATATGTATCTATAACGTAATACTTATTTTCAATCTTTGTTATTATGACAACAAATTAAATTCTATATTATTTTATACTTTAAAAATAAACATTGGTCTGTTTTAAAAAGGCGTTAGACCAAAAAGGTTTGTATTTTAATGTGGCTACAGATTATCCTATGATAGGTAATAAAGGGTCCGTTTTTTAAGTAATGGGCATGTAATTAGCATCTGTCACGCCTGGTGGTAAGTGATGTTGCAACCTACGATGGGAGCATATCTCTAAACAACCAATCTAGTCGAGCCTTGAATACAACCACTCCACTCCTAAGAGTTTTTGATAATAATATTGGAGTACTAGGAAGCGATGAAGTTTATATTGTATTTTGACGAAATATGAATACTTTGCAAAGTAGTTACAAATTAATACTTCTACATGTCAATAATGAGATTAAACAAACGATAAGGCGAAGAAGAATTTTGAAAAGCAGCTTTGTGTTTCGCCGTGGGAGTGAGGTTACCGGAGGCCCAATCCTCCTCCGCCCCCAGTCCTTCCCCGCCCCCAATCCCTCCTCAACCCCTAAATCTCCAAATACCTAATCCCTAAAAGGTCGGCAACGCACTCGTAAATCCTCCGTTGCGGGTGTCCATGGGCGGCGCTGATTGCTTACCATCAGGTAATCCGTCTGCTCGTTTGCCGACCAATTACATAAAAAAAAGCGACCCAGAGAGCCAAACTGGCCCTCCAAGCTCAGCAGTCACGGTTGCTACTTCTTAACTAAGGACACAGTAAAACTTTTCAAGACTTAGAAGTCAGCACCTCCATCGCACAAACTCCTTATAATTTAAACTTAGAAACAAAAAGTTTTTAACTTGGATGTTTTAAGTCTGAAAGGCTACGGTGGGATTCCAATTCCAAGTGTCTTTTTTTTATTCTTCATTGTAATTTAAAACTTGTTGGAATAGAGTTTGTGAAATGAAACTATTGCTTTTTTATTTATGAAAGACAACTTCTTTATTAAAGACTATTTTCATTGGTTTGATCTTCAAGTCACGTGCAGAATTATTGAACTTTTCAGTTTTATAGTTACTGTTATGTTATGATTTGTGTTTGCAATCGAACGAAACGATGTAAATGTGGACTGTGATTGTTCGAGAACTCGTTTATTTAATACTAATCTATGATTCGGAATGTCTTTATAAATTAATGTTTTGTGGAGGAAATATCATCAAATGACTTCTCTCTCCCACCCTGGACGGAGCAAGAAGTATTATCAAACTCATAATGATTAAAAGAATCTGTTCCTTCTGCTCCGGGCTCGTGCCTCAGTACATAATTGCGCTTATACCCGAATCTCCAGCTTCACTATCAGACTGACAATCCTATTTTGAGTCAGAAGAAAACATCGTTATCACCTTTTTTCACCCTGAAAAAATACTTTTATATATCTTAGAGATACATTTAAGTTGTATCTATACATTTTGATTAGGTATAAGTTTTATTTTAGTGACATTTTATGAAACTTAAGGTTCATGATTTTTTTTATTTAATACTTAGACTTACTCAAATGAATTAACTGAGTTGAAAGCTCTACTAGTTTCAACTACCAACGGAACTCTTATTGCGATTGCGTTCGGCTGTAACGCGAAGAGCTTTTGTCAGGAAATTCCTATAAGCAAATAATTATTTTCAATAAATTTAAAAATCAATAAATATAAAAAAACATTAAAATAAATAATTATGTATAATAATCCCAACCACATTATTTACTTACCTAACTTTAGGTACTTGTATACTATTAACAAACTTCGTTCAAAGTCTAAAACATTTATTACTAAGATATTTAAGGCACTTAGGTAAACAACCTAAATAAAAGTTATAAGGTAAGTTATGAGATACCAATCAAGTACTCGAGTAATACTTGTATTAACTTTAAGTTATAATCAACTTATCTATTGTAAATAAATAGCGAAAATCTTTTATCGAATTTTGATTCTTAGTAATACATTTAACTATTTATGTTTTTATAACTATTAATTGCCAATAATACTATATAGTTAGTGTGAGACAACCGTGCTTCCACGCGAACAGGCCGAAGTGATCTCAAGGCCTCACATACTACCGGCGTGATATAACGCTTAGTAATCTCAAGCACGAGAAGAGGGTGCGTTAACCTCCTAATCACTATGAAAACTATGCTATACAAAAGACTTTTTAAAAATTGATTCTTGTTCTTCACATAATCAATTTCAGTTAGCACTCCACAGTACTATCGGATCTTTCTAAATAACTAATTCGTTGACCCTCTCGAGAGAAAAACTGGATTTAAAAATTCAATACAGGCGAAAGTTTACGAATCTGCAAACTTTTAAAAGTTTTAAGTACGACCTCACGTGAAAAGAAAAGAACAAAGGAGTTTTATTATTTGCTAATTGAACAGTTTTTATGATATGGTGTGTCATGTCATGATTACATTATGTGATTGTTTTTTGTTACAAAAATATTTTTAAATTCCTATCATTAAAGGTCATTTTTAGGGGAATGAATCATCAAATGGCCTCTCCTACCGTAGGGCGAGATTGTCAGATTCCTACAGATTAAAAACAACATCGTTCCTTCACTATCTCCGGGCTGAGGCAGCTGTACATTGTTGATAGCTTAGTTATAAAAAAATGATCCTTCCTGCCCGATCTTAACCAGCGATCTATAGATGTTAATTAAAAATCAGCTCCAGTTCACCGTTCCACTAAGTGAGCTTTCGAAGGTTCATTGTTAAAGATCCTGCCTAAATAATATATGTGATAGAACTGGGATAACGTTAAGTATGGGTCGAGCATCGATCCAGGAGACAACCTTTCTACTCGACGCTTCGACATGTACTACAAATTTTTGTTTGTTTACGGAAAAATACTACCCTCATTTTGTTATGTTGTTACATAATTATTTTCCTCGTATTTTTAATAAGAAAAATAATTACGTATGTCCAAATGTCATGTCCGAATATCGGATGTAACGTGCGTTGATTTTTCCGGGAAAAATATTCTTCTCTTATTATTTCATAGTTATTGAGTCAATGCGTAGGTACTTGAAAACATTTTTGTCATTAAATAAGTTTGTTAGTAGCTATTAGTATAACATTAATAATTTACTGACACTGTTAGTATCAAATATATATTAGCATCAAGTACCTAGAGATTTTTAAGGAAGAAATTTAAAAGTTGGTCATTTATTTATTATTTAATTAATTTAATTTTTAAAATAGCTATAATAATCTCAATGCGTTTAAAACCAAATAAAATTTGATTTGCGAATAACAAAATATATCTCAATTTTATTTTACATAACTGCAAAGCAATTCGAATATTTGTACCAGGCTTCCATAATACGCTGGGGTTGTCGCTACCAAATGACATCAAAGCTTTGTTGAATTTTTCAAAGCGTACGTTTGTAGTGTATCGTTGACTTCGTAACAAGAGTGTTCCATCGAAACCTGTTTCCCTGGTACATGTTGGAGATGACATTGACACTTTGACGGTATAACAATGTTGGTAAACATCTTTGTACCAACTTTTGTATTGCATAAAGATAAAAAGGCAATAATATATTGATGAGTTTTCTTGTTGTTTCTGAGCAAATTATTCTTGCTTGCAAGGTCAGAAAGGTTGTTATTATGAAAACAATGTTTTGATAAACTTATACAATTATTGGTATATCTGTGTACGTTTATTGGGTTTAAGTATTTTTTTCTTTTATGGAATCGCAGTCTACCTATTAAATTCGAATACAGAAAATTTTTATAGAATTTTATAACGCATAAGTACCATTGCATTAATATCTATGTCACTGTTCATCTCCTAAACGACTAAACCTATTTCAATGAATGGTTCGCTTCGTATACAATTCTTTGCAGATAAAATACTTTTGCATTACCGTCACATACAGATTTAGCCTTAACACATAGCATAGATAAGTAATTAAATTAATTTTAACAATGAATTTTCCTTAGTTCTAAGGTCTTCATCTTCATTGGCATCGGTGTCAGGAATTTCAACTATATTACAATGAAGGCACATACTTACCTTGGGACCTGTCATATTATTGTATTGAGTACTTCAGTTCTGAGATAAGATCAGCATCACTAAGTACATAAAATTATGACAAAACACGTCTCCTCTCGTTGCATTGCCTTTATAAGCACATGCTGATCCTATAGGGCCTTCCACTGTCTTCTTAGACACAGGCGGACATTCGATAACTTTTCACCTCGAAAATAGAGAAAGGGTTCCAGGATATTTATGAATTTGGGTACTTATATCGCGATACTTTAAACATCTGTTCGTGTATTCTGAATATGCCGTGTAAGGTAAAAGGTGATTTTTTATTATATTTTTTTTTACAATAACATTTTGTAGAAAGTATTTTTAATCTATTATGTTGCCAATTCCATGGTCTTTAGATTCTCAATGAATGAAAATTTTGAATCAATCCTAGTGTCCAGTTCAATTCTAGACTTCATTTTATCACTGAAAAACCATTTATGTAACAATTTATGTACACAGTTAGTGAGATAAAAGAAGAATAAGGTACCAAATAACAGCTTATTTCTTCAGAAATTTCTTCCAGCAGGCCCGCGGGTAAGCTAGCAGGACTACAGAACTACCTTTTAGAATCCTTAACCTTTCAATCGTAGTATTTAATTAGAGACACAATAATAGTAAGATGATAAGTTCGTCAACCGCTGGCGTTTGCTTAAGGTTTGATGAATTAAACCGAAAAACTACCAATAACGGGTACCTAGTTCCACACAGGACTCATACACGACCACTTGCTGTGCATTCACGCTTGCGACCACTTTGAGCAACGAGGCACTGTAGTGGATTTCTATCCAGCCTCTTGTTAAAATATGGGCCAAATCGCTAAGCCGCTCGGGCCAGCCGCTTCGTCCGCACGATAAAATTTTAATTATCCGGAATGGAAAATGGCTTAGTTGCTATATTCTTTTAAAGTTCAAAATGCCTTGCTAATTGGGTGCTCATCACACATTAAAGTCATGTTGGGTATTATGTCTAACTCCGAAAAGGTTTTCAAAAATTTTAAGTGGGGTAATTTTAATATTTTACTTTGAGCGTTAACGTGATAAGTAAGTACATGGATTTGGCTCATAATTTTCAACTGCTTGGTAAATAATAATGGTAGGACATTATTACCTACTGATTACTTTAACGTTTTTATATATTTTTTCCATCCTTTTAATAACACGCGAACTGAAGTGGAGTGAAAGAAATTTTAATACCTAGGTATCTATTACAGACATATTGACTTGGTTGATGTTCTCGTTAGAAAGAAAAAAGAAGAAACAGAAGAAAAAAGAAACAGAAAAAGTACCTTAGGTAAGGTAAGGTTAGGTAAGGTATTTATAATTTAATCTAAGTATAATATTTATTTCATTGCCTGTAACTATTCACAATTCTATCTATATTATAAAGTTGTAGTGTTTCTTTGTTTGTTTGAACGCGCTAATCTCCGGATCCAGTGGTCCATTTATCGAGGAATAGATATATAAAATATCACGCTACGGTTCTGGAAGTCGAGCAGTGGGTGCCAGTATCAAATAATTTTACTGCATGCACATTCTTTATGTGATAAGTCGGCAAACGAGCAGACGTATTACGTGGTTGTTTCACGCCGGTTTTCTGAGACGCCGTGATATCATTCCGGTCGAGCCGACCTATTCGTACCAACGTATGGCTCTCTTACACTTAAATAAGAATAAAGTTTATAAGATAATTTTTAATATAAACGGGAACAATGTAACGAGAAGTTTTCACGGCACATTGATTCCTGTTCAATCTACTAGAGTAACGTAAATTCTCAAGATGCGCAGCTCTTGCTCGGAACATTTGATTCTCAATGGGTTTGAGTTCTATTGAATCGATTTTCACTCCTTTTGATACTTTTTTTAAATGTATTATATTTATAAAAATCGATGCCTCTTTTCGTTGTAATGTTATAACTCAACAATGCCTTTACCGGTTTGGCTAATTGGACTTGAATTATTCATTGTAGTCCAGCGAAGCTTTGTATGTAGAAAAAATTAAAAAAATAAAATAAAAAACAGTGTAGAATCGATATCCGCGCAGGCGACCGCTAGTTTAGTATAAAGTGTGGGAGAGCCATGCTTCGGCACGAATGGGTCGGCTCGACCGGAGTGATACCACGGCCTCACAGAAAACCGGCGTGTAACAACCACGGCGTTGTGTTTCGCCGTGTGAGTGAGGTTACCGGAGGCCCAATCCTTCCCCACCCCCAATCCCTCCTCAATCCCCAAATCCCTAATCCCTAAAAGGTCGGCAACGCACTCGTAACTCCTCCGTTACAGGTGCCCATGGGCGGCGCTGATTACTTACACATCAGGTAATCCGTCAGCTTGTTTGCCGATCTAGCACATAAAAAAGTGTAGTAATTACAGTACATTTTAAATACTCTTTCTATATTTAAAAGTATGTTCTTTAGTCCACAGAAATCAAGATGGATGCTGTTTTTAACCGACTAATCTGGAAGTTATAAAGAGAGGCTTATGATAAGCAGTCAGCGTCTTAAGGCTGTGGATAACAATAAGGAAGCTTATTAAGATACTGTGTTGAATGGATATAATAATTAAAAACCTATAGCATTTTCCTTATACTGGTGGTATAGTTGAACATTTTTAATATAAAAAATGTATTGCAAAACGTTAACATGCTTAGCGCAAATCTCAAGAACTAACCGAACCGATTTCTTTTTTATGAAGTTTGTTAATCGTGTTAAAATAATTCATTCCAAGCTTTCTATAAACTATTTATTATACTACTACTAACAATATGGTGGTGGTGTCCCGAAGGTTAAGGCGCCCGCTTCTCATGCATGAGGGTTCGAAACCTGGCAAGTTACAATGTGAGTTTTTCCGATTATATGTACTTTCTATGATTGTTTAGACACCACTGATATACGGTGAAGGAAAACATCGTGAGGAAACCTGGATTTATAATTTCTAATTATAAGTTTGAAATCGCCAATCCGCCTTGAGCATGCGTGGTGATTAGTGCTCAAACCTTTTTCATGTGAGAAGTGGCCTTTTGCTCAGCAGTAAGCACTTATAGGCTAATGATGTACTTATGTATGTTTGATGTAAACTAAAAACAGGTACCTACTTTTAAATAGTCAAAATAAAATCATAGTATGTCTATAAGTCTGATCGTAATTAGTGAAGCTAGGTAAGTACTGTAATGTCAGTAGAAGATTTTACAAAATGAAAATTTTAAAGGGGAATATCGAGTATCGGCAACCTTTTCCATCACGAAGTGATTCAAGACCTATGTATTTGGATATCCATACTAAGCAAAAATGAGTTACTAGTTTATTATATTCTTGTTAAATTTGTATAAAATGATTTTCTTGAAAACCTTAATAAAGACCTACAACATTATTTATTGTTTTGTAAATTCTATGAAACAATTACATTTACAGAATGTGAAGAACTAGAAGAATGTCTACTTCGCCGTCAGAATCGTTCAAAAAGCAATTTGTCCTTAGCTCGAGGCACATTGAACAATTCCAAGAAGTCTGGTTATGGTGAACTTTTTTCATTATGCAACACACGAACTGAATCAGTAATAATATGGTAACATGTTACGTGGACCATAATCCAAGGTTATCTTTGAGTGAAAGTGTGAGGTCGGCTGGCTTTCACCGATGACTGTTTGTTTAATATTCACCATCTCTCTCCGACATTAAAACGGAGAGTGGGACAAAAAATCTTGATTTGACTCGCAAAAATGTTTTGCAAACAAACTTGGCGTTTGAATTCGAATATAGCTGTTTGGATTTTTTTGTGTTCCGTGCTATGATGTGTAGTTATGATACACGAAACACGGAGCCATTAAATATACATTATCTTGGATCCCCATAGCAAAGCGCTTTTCTTTTTTTTTCTATCTTCAAGTAAAAGATACATTAAAGACAAAGCAACTTCCATTTCCATTTTTTGTACACCATTATTATTTAATAAAAAGATCTTTATTGTTTTGTTGAAATTCCATCCATCCACCATGGATGTGACGTTATGTTCTTTATTCAAAATCAATGGAAAACATTCAGATTTCGAACACAGACTAAAAGCAGTTATTTATAAGTGGTATTTATGTATACTTCATTTCATTAAGGCCTGATTTTTCAATAGTCAGATAAATGTTATCTGACGAATAAAATTTTTGCTGTCACTGTCTTATACAAACATTCTGACGCGACAGCATAATAATTATTCCCAGGCAACTTTTATCTAATCATTAAAAATCAGCCCTTTATTTTTAAAAATAAGTAACGAATTATGTTGACAGAAAAACTAAAAAGTGAAAACAGCAAAGTCTGATTGGCAGTTCATTTTGAAACCACGACAAAACTGTTGCTTTTCAACGGTGTAACTTTATGCTAACAATTTGTTAAACTACATCTAATTGAAGTTTATGGCAGTTGTTTGTATGCATGCTGATCAACTACCAGGATATCATAGCCTTATCTTTAAAAGATTTTAAATTTTATACATTTGTGCTTAAGTCGAAAATTGTTTGAAGAAATTTGATAGTAAGAGCTTGATATGCTGGTAGCTGTCGACTTTCTCCTATATCACTAAACTAGCGACCCGCACCGGCTTCACACGAGTTCAATTCTGATACTGAATTCTTCCACTATTTATTACCACTATAAATTATACACCTATCTCTTCTAATCGTCCTATCTATGAATAAAAAACCGCATTAAAATCCGCTGCGTCGTTTTAAACATACTAGGGATATAGGGACAGAAAAAACGACTTTGTTTCATTCTATAGGTATAGTTAATGATGTCAAAATAAATAAACGTTGAGGACATAACTACAGAATTTGAACAAGTCTGATCATTCATATAGTGTTAAATTTTTGCTCAAAAACAGGTTTTTGACTCATCGTAACGTCTTTGTTCGATCTTGTTTCTGTTTGTGGATGAGTCATTTTCTAATTTTAATTCTAAGTTTCAATGTTTTTATTAACCCTTTTAACAAATTATCGTAGTTGTTCTACTTTTATTTTGAATAATATTATACAGATACTAGGACTACTTAGTTGTTATGATAATCTGCATTCCTTTTAGAAGTTATAAAAATAAAAAGCCTTTTATTTCTAGTGTCAATGTTAATATTTTTGTTTGCTCAGTTTACAAAAGGATAAAAATTGTGCAAAATTAAATAATTACTTGTCTTATTAAAACACCTACACCTATTTGAATTTAGAAGTTATACTGAATGTAAAAACTATTTTGAAACCATCCTTTGTCGTAGTTTTATCCAGGAGGTCTACTCTCTTTCTTCGAAACGAAACTTTCGGAAACGAACGAAACTCGAACGAAAGAACGTTGACGACCCTACTCTGTTTTATTTTCGGACACGCATACGAAGTTCGATCCAGAGATAATTTTCGTGAACGAATGTAATTGTGTAGGTTCTTTATAATGTGATTTGCGGTAAATTACGGTTTTTACTTAAAGTTAAAATTACAAATTCTCTGGCTGTTTCTTTAAATTCCACATTATGTATGTGGTTTGTAAAAAATATTACTTATAATATTCCACGCAGAAAATCAAAATATATTTATTTTTGACGGAATTGTAATTTATCGTTTAATTTATCATCGTTACTATAAAAAACACTCTTTTACAGACATTTATAACCGACTAATTTAAAGAGTACTATTTCATGCCAAGAAAAGGTTGCTATGTATGACGACTAAAAATGGCTGTATTCAAACCGTGCACGACATGTGTCAAAAAATTAATGTCAACAGATTGTTTATTTTTATCAACACGAGTTAATAAAATATACTATAAAAGACCATAAATATATGTGGAGAAAGGAATTTTATTGAATTGTATAAAAAATGGATATTATTATAAAAACAGGCTTTGAGTGTTATAAACACCAACCAAGCCCAAACTGTGCTAAAATGTAAAATTGGTGTTAGCAGAACATGTGAGGGATGTGGAAGAACCTGAGGGAAGAACAAAGAATTAATGCGAATAATAATATGGCTGTGCGTTAATATTGATTGTGAAGTGGTGGAAGAAGACTGTGTGACAAAGCGAGTCGAAGCTAAATGTCCAATTATCAACATTTGAAAAGAAAACTGTAGTTGAATTTGATAAAAATGTATGCAATGATAATTACTTAATATTTTTATAAAATAATGTAATAGAGTTAAAACAAAGCCATTCATATTACACTCATGTTCAGTTACAAATGTATGTAACTGGGATGGCAATGTGTGATATTTTTATTTTGAGCAGTATATGGTAAATAATGTTCGTTTATGTTAACTTCATATACCTAAGTACTTTAATGTGTTACAGTAACGATATTGTTTTAATGTTATATAAAATGCTAATAAGTTGTTTAAAATTATACTCCTTGTTATATTTGTTCTATTAGAAAATTGAAATTTATTTTAAAAGGATAATAAGTTTTTATTTTTTGTGCACTTATTAAAAGTGCAGAACTTTAGGAAATAAAAATCAGTTATTTTTTTAAGTGTGTTTTTATTTACTTGTCCTTTTTTACATATTTGTGCCGTGAGCGGTTTCTTTACCCTTTCCACCCACTTCGCACGTTCCGAATAATCGAAGTACATGCAAACATATCATAACAATAACATACAACTTATGAGTTTTTGTTTGAAAACTTTTCTAAAAGTTAGTTTCTCACAGCTCCTCAAATAATAGGCGACTGTCCTACAAACTCTAAGTCGGGAATTTGACTTAGGTATATTAAGTAGATTGCGCAGGCAGCGCCGGTTCCTTCTATATACGCTCTACACGTTCTTCACGTAAAACAGCTTCGATTTAGAGCATTCTTGTAGCCATTTCAAACAATTTTCATACAAAATCCACACTAAACGAAAATTAAAAGGTAAACTTTTGGTTTCGTCAATTTGAAGTAAAAAATCCGAAAAATCGTCTGTCAAATTCAAAAGTTCGTTCGGAG
Source organism: Spodoptera exigua (assembly GCA_902829305.4). Taxonomy (NCBI): domain Eukaryota; kingdom Metazoa; phylum Arthropoda; class Insecta; order Lepidoptera; family Noctuidae; genus Spodoptera; species Spodoptera exigua. The sequence continues at coordinate 12,421,184 of LR824610.2, read as the reverse complement.
CTAATAAGGATTAGAGTAGGTTCTAAATGTCAAACGTCTTCGTTCGAACGATATTTCGGAACGAATTGAAACCGTGGTAGGAAACACGCGAAGTTTCGATCGAAAGTTCGTTTTTCGTAGAATAAGAGTAGACCCCCAGAAGTTTCGGTACCTACTAAAATTTACATGGGTCTGGCAATGTAGGTCGACAACATATTATTATCACCAAATAAGACGGTGTAAGAATTTCAATTATGAAATTCTGTGTCTTCGCACAAAGACTTGGCATTTACCGATATTTGGCGCTCAGTTCGCTCATTAGCAACGGGTTAGTGTGATACGCAATTTTGAAGTAATTTGCGAAACAAATAAATTGCTGTTAAGTGATAATTTGCGAATTTTTCGACTTCCATAATTCTATGTAATGACACGAAACCTAGAATTATGTTTAAAGATCAAAATAAACTTTGCTTAATATTATTTCATCACCACACGTAAATAAAGTGAAAAAAGAAAATGACCATTCTGAATGTACTTACCAGTCACTATAAAACAATTGTTTTTTAGCAAATTAATTTTAGCTTTTCCTGAGATAGATAATACTCGATTTCTCTATAAATTATAAGTTAAACAACTAAAATTAAAATGTGATAAAGAAAAACAGAACACAATAATAGTGACAGTTGATAAGGGTAAAGCTGATGTAAGACGTTTAGGTCTTATAAGAAAAATGGAAAGAGACTATAACTACATATAATATAACTGTTTTGCATTAAGACAAAACAGGTATTATATGGTGAAGAAAACACAGCAATGATATGAAGAAGCAGTCCTTATGATTCTGTGGAAATTCCTTCGAAATTTGAATAAAATATTGAGTTTACCTCCATATTTCTGACACCAGAGGGCGCCAACGATTTTACCGCCATTTTCGTCGTCATTTGTCATTGTAGTCTTCATCATCAGCAAGAACCTTGTCTCATTGCTGTGTTTTCTTCACCATATAATACCTGTTTTGTCTTAATGCAAAACAGTTATATTATATGCCTTCGAAAACACAGCAATGATATGAAGACCTGTTTGATATCTGCTGGTGATCAGAAATATCCACACACACAAGAATGCAATGTGAATGTCTTTGACAAATTATATTATGAAATTATAAATATCTTGAAAATAACAATGTTTATTAAAAATCAAGGAAAACAAAATGTTTTTCATCCATGAAATTTTCTAAAGGTTAACCTAAAATTAAACTAATTTAATTAGTATTTAACAACAATTTATGAAAATTAATAAAAATAACAATAATAGAAACTTCTTATTATCAATAATTGATTAAAAGTAAAATTAGGTATTTTACTTTTACAACAATCATAAAATTAAAATTTAATATAAATAAAACTTTATATGCAATATAACTCAAACAGTTTTGAAATTATCATAAAGTAAATCACTTGCTACTGAATTAACTGGATTACTTATCTCTTTGCAATAATGTTTAGAAAATGTTTCTAAACATTTCCAATTTCCTCTGTCTAGTATTTCCTGAACTGGTCTATTGTCCAACCATCTTCTAGAAGCTACTGCTGATCTGATGCTACCTGGGGAAGCATCAATCTTTGCTAGTTTAAAAGCTGACCTAACCCATCCTGCAATCATAGTTTTGGATGCAGGTCTCAGTACTCCAGTGATGGAGACGAAAAGAGATCTAACCTGGCGGTCCGGACTTCTTCTAGCCTCTGAGATCTTAACTAGCTGCTTTACATGACTTACTGGACAAATCCTTAAGTCTTGATGTTTTATGAGAAGCCAGCCTGATTGTCTGTGTGAAACTGAGTCAGTCTTTGACCCAAATTTAGGCCAGAATGTTATAGTGTCTTCAGCTTCTACAAACCCTTGCTCAGTAAGTTCCAAGAGGGTAAGATCATGTAATCTTCTGCCTGATGCTAATAACAGAATCAGAGCAGTTCTTCTGCTTTGTTCAAATAAAGAATTTGAACAAGTGGAAGATTGCAACCATCTAAATAAAATGCTAACATCCCATACAGGAAGTTTAGGTGGAAGTGGTCTGGAAAGAGAGACAGCTTTTAAAACCTGTTGAATAAAAAAATTCTTTGAGAGGTTTTCCACTGTCGCTGCGCAGTAAGTGGCAATGGCCGACTTGTGTAAAAGAATTGTACTGTATGCAAAGTTATTATGGAGGAAAAGACTGGCTAAGAAGCGAGCCACATCCTTACCCTCTGGATTTTTATGGTCAACATTGTGTGTCTTACACCACTGCAACCATCTTTTTATTGGAGCACTATATGTTGTTAGGGTGGAAGGACGCCAGCTGTTCTGCAACAACTGTTGCTCTTCTACACTCCAGTCTGCTACTTGTTCCTCCCACCCCCAATTTTCCAAGCCTGAAGCATTAGCTTCTCCACTTGAGGGGGGCTTAGCCCTGTTGTCTGGTCCACTAACACTTCTTTCAGGTTCCCTATCGGCAGTGCAGGCGCTAGAGCGCGTGCCTGTAGATCCGGAAACCAGAAGCACTGAGTCCAACGGGGTGCTACCACCAAGTATGTTCCTACTGCACTGTTCAAGTGTGCTAGGACCCTGGGTATCATGCTTGGAGGTGGGAATACCCACGCCAGATGGAACATCCATTTTCGACTGAAAGCGTCGCAGAAAAGCGCTGAGCCATCTTTTGAGTTTAGCGTTACATACCTGGGTACTACAGCACTTTCTCTTGTTGCGAAGAGATCGACTTCTGGTATGCCCCACCTTTCGAATATTGCCTCCGTGGCCGGTGGTAAGAGATGCCATTCGGGTACTGACCTTCCCCTTGACAGGCAATCTGCGATGCCGTTCAGGTTTCCTGGTAGGTAAAATGCTGTCATTGTGATGTTGAAACGACAACACACTTCCATTAACCTGGTTGTTAGTCCCAGTAATTTCTGCGACCGCGTCCCGCCCTGATTTCGGATATAGGCTACAAGAGTCCTGTTGTCCGACTGTACTAGAATGTGGGCGTTGGTTAGCAGAGCACCTTGGGAACTGATGACTGCGAAAACTGCGTACATCTCTTTCATGTTGGAGTGCCAGTTTCTTTGATTTATCGACCATCTCCCCGAAAGGTATTGGCTGTTCAAGCTTGCTCCCCAGCCCGCATCCGCTGCGTCTGTGGTTAAGAAATGCGTTATTTCTTTTTTGTGTAATGGGGTTGGACTGCCCTCTATCGCATCCAACCACCATCGCAAATCCTCCCGTACTTTGAAGCAAAGTGGTCTTTTTTGTGTTCTTTGACTGAACTTTTTTAGTAAGACTTGTGCCCTGCGACAATGAAGCCGGCCTTGAGGGATTGCATGGTTGGCAAAATTTAGCATGCCTAGTAAAGTCTGAAGTTCTCTCAACGAGCAACTGTTTCGACTCAATATATTTGTTAGAAAGTTTTTTATACGTATTACTTTCTTGGTCGGCAATGCTATTGTCTGGTTGTGTGTATCCCAGACCAGTCCCAAGTATTCCAGCCTGTGCGTAGGTGTGGTTACGGACTTCTGATAATTTATATGCCAACCTAGAGATTCCAAGATGGTGAGAGTTTCCGCAACCTGAGCCATAAGCTTGGATTTGTCCTGAGATGCCAGGAGAAAATCGTCCAGGTACACCAAAAGGCGTATGCCCCGTTGACGAAGTACTTCGGCCACCCAGTTTGTTACTGCTGCAAACGTGCGGGGTGCTGAAGACAGGCCGAATGGTAGTGCTGTCAGCTGGAGTATTTCTCCATTGTAAACCACCCGTAAAAACCGTCTGTGAGTCTCCGCGACACTCAGATGGAAATAGGCCTGATGAAGATCGATCTTTACTAACCAGTCGTTTGTTTGGAGAAAATTTATTATATCTACCTGTGATATTAGGTAAAAATGTTTTGTCGCTACAAAAGTGTTCAAAGCTTTGAGATCGAATATTGGGCGCAAACCCCCATCCGGTTTCTTTATTAAAAACATCTTTGAAAAGAAACCCGGATCTGAAGCTAAAGGTTTTTCTAAAATTCCTTTGCACTTCAGGTCTTTGACCATCTGTGTCATTTCTGGAGATACTTTGGTGGATAGGCATTCTAAGAACTTTTGAGTTGGGAATTTCAGAGGAGGTTTCTTTCGGAAAGGTAAATGATAATTTGCTATTGATTTCAGAATAAACTGATTTGCCCCTAGCTGAGCCCAATTCCCTATGAAAAACTTTAGGCAACCACCACTGAAATTCTGTTGTGAGTCAATTGTCTTTGTTGGACTTTGAATTTGATGTCTCAAAGGGACGTTGCTGACGAAAGGGCTGAGTCTTTTTAATTGAATTTTTAAATTTCCTATCTATCTTTTTAGATTTATTTTTAAAATTGTCCTTTTTTAGATGATATGTATGATCTCTACGCACTGATACTTTTTTATCTTTTAAATAGGTTGGAGTATTCAACCAAACTTGAGATCCTCCAAGGGACTGAATTATAGGCTGTAAGGCCTCTCTACTGAACAAATACTCAGAACTAGGTGGAACATTTCTTAAAGTAGTTTTAAGATTTTCATTTACAATTTCCTTTAGTATGCGATCACGCCTAACTTCTATACACTCAGAACGCTTTCCACATATAATCTGCATAGTGGTCTCAGAGTTCTTATGGCATGAAGAACCAGGTCCAAATGTAACAGAAAATTTCTCAAATAAAGTGTTTGGATTTAAATTCTGTGGGTTAGCACAAGCCCAGTCGACAATAGACTGTAAACCTGAATGCAATAATTGCTTTTGCTCTAAAACTTTGTTCGACAAACCCGCTAAAAGTTGTTCTGTTGAAGCAAGATAGTCTTTATTACTATTAAAATGACACAACTCATCATTTACACGAAGTCCTGTAAACCCAGGGGTTGCTAAACAGCTCTGCAGGACTCGCTTGTACCTAATACCCTTCCAAGCTTGAGAATCAAACTGTTGTAATTTGTTCAATTCTAAAAATCTATCCATATCACTTGGTGGAATAATCTTTTTATCGTCAATGTCAGTGATCAAAGATCCCCAATCAAGAGACAATGGCTCGGGTTGTGTGGGAAGTGTAATAAATTGCCTTGAAGTATCCTTACTAATGTTTTCACTAATATTCTGTGACATCCCGCTAGTACTAGTACTTGGTATTGGATTTCCAATATTATTCTGGTTACTATTATTGTAATAAACCGGATACTGGCTTAAATAATTTGAAATATAAGACACTTGTGATATTAATGTATCAATACGAGGATCAGTGGGTACAGATTTTGGCTTGTACTTACGGTTTCGCGCCGACGAGCGAGAACGTTTATTGGGCAACGGTGACGCCATGCCCTCCTCAAACTCCGAGGATGAGGAGGAGCTATTGTCTGATGCCCTAGAGCTTGTCGATGATTGTTCTCCATCCGAAGCAACAATATCGGTTCGCTCCGTACTTACCGGTTCCATGATAAAAAACGTACACTGCTGTGTTTTCACCAAATACAACTTACGTTTCGTTCTACTAAAGAACACAGTGTTCTAAAGTGCAATACTATACGAACACTCACTAAAACTTAAATAAGTTTAAATGAAATTTATGGAAAATAAAAAATTTGTGTATTTCTTTCGAATCACAAGAATGCAATGACAAATGACGACGAAAATGGCGGTAAAATCGTTGGCGCCCTCTGGTGTCAGAAATATGGAGGTAAACTCAATATTTTATTCAAATTTCGAAGGAATTTCCACAGAATCATAAGGACTGCTTCTTCATATCATTGCTGTGTTTTCGAAGGCATATAATATAAGTTTGTAAGATCTATCTTAGAAGGATAGTCACACGCACAAAGGAAATACATATTACACCTCTTTAGCTAAAAAACGTCAAGTATGAAGCAAGAAAGGATTCAAACACATCTGTAGTCTGAACGTGACAGGCTACTTTATAAGATGGAAAGAATATTTATGTATATTATTTTACTTTTAGTCACAGAAAGCACTACAGTCGAGTGGTCGAGTGGTGGCTAAATTTTGTAAAACAAGAAACCGAATACAAGCGACTTCACTTGTGGTTTTTTTGGGCAAGAATTTTTATACAATGTTACGCGGTTAAAAACCGTCATCGATCCACCATAGATCGAATAGGGTTGAACATTTCATTATGCTAAGATTAATCGTTACTTATTACGTGCCTAAAACTTGGTTCTGCTATAATCTGGTTGGAGTTATAAGCTGGCCAGAATTTTGGAATACAATTTTGGTAGAAGGATGGTAACTTAAGTTTGTTTGTTGACAGTCAACTTAGTAGATACAATAACAATTCGAAAACGTTACAAGCAAACATTTAATGTACAGAATCGTTATTTAATGTACGGTACGTACAAATTACCCTTGATGGAATATAATAGAGATGTCCTCAAAATTATCAAAACTATCTGTATCATTTCGACTTCACCGAAATACAATGTAGAAACGGATTTCTCAATAAAAATAAATCTTTTTCGTTTAGTTGTAAAAGACGGGAAACATTCAGGGTTTTCAATTTAAAACTTTTCGCAATATTTGGACACCATAAAAATCAAAAGGAAAATCTGTTGTCATTTGTCCTTGTTGCGGATAATGCAGATATTCCGGTATTTAGATATAATAAAATGACAAACTGTATAAAAAAAATCAAGGCTCGATTCCTTAGTTAGGGGATCCGCTGATAATGATTATTCAAGATTTGATTTTCTCTGTATACAAAGTATGTTGCTAAGTTTATAGAGTCCAGGGCGGTAATTACTTTTCGAATTCCATTAGGACTAATATCACTTGAGAAAAGTGTGTGTCTTTATTTCTTATGTCATCTGGCTAGTAATAATATGACTATTTCCTAGTTACATGTTAGTCACCGCGATGAAAAAATCGTGAGGAAACCTGGTCTTGTAATTTCTAATTACCTATAAGTTTGAAATAGTGCGGTGATGCTGATGATTTTTTATTTTGAAACCAAACAACTCGGTGCAGATAGAACAAAAAATACATTGAAAAAGTAAAGACTTCATAGAAAAATATAAAACATAAAATCAAAGTTTTCCACTAACAAAAGTTGTGTGCATACTTAGAGTCAGTTAGTTGAATGCATACTTATCAAACTTAGTAGTATATTACAAAGTCATGTTCTCCAAGTTGTACCACGTTATTTGCTTTTATTGTCGAGTAAGAAATTCCTACTCAACCACATGCTACCCTGGTATTTCATATTGTATAGCAATAGCGCTTCATAAGTACGTCATCCGTGGCGGGAAATTTGTGATGCAAAATTAAATGGTCTTGTTTACAAAGTTAATTAACAGATATTTTTATAGTTAATTCATGGATGTAATGGATATTAAATATTTCTGTAGGAATGGAAAATTGTCACGAAGCAAATTCTTCTAACAACTACCTCAATAAAGTTATCATTGTCGATTTTCTAAGGAAAGCATGGTGACCGCAAGAAAGTTTCACATGAACGTCTAGACGGCAACCGTAGTCGGAGTCACACAACGAAAAAGACTTTATCCTTGTCCCACAGGTACGTTATGGGTATGCATGACAAGGATAGGTGATGGCAGCTGCATGTGAGTCTATGTGACCTTGATATATGGAATGAGAATCGCGGCGACATGACGTGTGTGCGTTCGAGAGTACTAGGCTAACAGAAACTGCGAGGAGGTAAACTGGAATTATTTACATGCAAGTTTACACCTTAACTTTAGGTAGCTAGAGCTGTTTTTCTGTCTTGAGATGAAGAGAAAATTGATGGTACTGGTAGAGCCTAACTAAGGCGTCTTCACAGTGTTATGGTGTTAAACTCACATGCATAGCTGTGTGTGTAATGCTCAATAGGCCACCTGTCTTGACATATTAATTCCGAGTACCTAGCTCTTCAACACATCTACGTGTGTCGTGGGGCAAAAATGAGGAAATAATACTCGTTATTATTCTTCGTGTATTATGTAAACTGTCTTGCCGTCTTACTGGTAGATATGTAACTTTGTATTAGGTATTGGAATTCTAATGGTCTTTGCATTTTTATGCATATTATTTCTGCTCCCAGATTTATTGGATATATTTGATTTATAGGTAATTAACGGAAAATGTGTGTTTGTTCTAGAGATTATTAGGTAAGTATCCTTGCTTTTTTCATTTCCTTGGTCTTATGGAATGGTTGTAAACCAAACCACATATGACAGAGAATATTAAATTCCATGTAAAAAAAAAACAACGATAAGCTCTGCCTTCTGCCTTCCTAGTCATCAGATATCAAGTGATCAATACAAATTAATCCAATGTATTACTGTAACACTTACCTCCGGTCCATTGCCCCGTCATAAACCACTTGCTTTGATAAGCATGCATCAGTGAACCAATTATAATGATGTGGTTTAATCCGTCCAAATTAAATTGTAGTTAATTAGTCAGGGATTTGTTCATCACACGATTGCTTGTATCATAAGTCGAGTTATTTCAATGTATATATTTGTTATCATTTTTGTGTTATTATTATTACTCTATAATCCTAAAAAGATTCGGTAGAGGTACCTACACAATTAAATTTGCGGGTCGGAAACCTGTTAAGTGCTAATGTGACTTTTTCCGAGTAATATGTACATATACGTTATATTAGTAATATACGGTAAAGAAAAACATCATCAACACATTAAGGAAAACTTTTTAAAATCATCCTTTTCCTTCCTCTGGGTGAGGCGAGAGGGAATGTCAAACTTTACTGACTAAAAACCAAATCATTCCATCTCCGGGCCAGGCCCCAACTCGGGCTAAAAAACTTGGACATATAGTTTCAAATTATAAGTTTAGAATCACGAAGTTGCTTTGAAAAACCGACAACGAGTGCTCAAAGTTTTCACCAGATTAATGCTGAACTAAACTTCTTGGTGAGAAAAGAGGTCTGCAGTCAAGAAGGACATTTTTGCCTGGTGAAGATATTAATTAGGTATTTTGCTACAACAGGATCGATGGTTTTTAGTCAATAAGAGTCTGAAACTTCCTCCCGCTCAGGGATGGGCGTGGTGATGGTCAGTGAGAGAGGAGATTTTCCCCTCACCAAAAAAAAAAGGATCGATGGACTATCTTCCAAGAATATCCATTATCTTTATATATCCCGTTCTGTTTTAGCTTTCTTTGGTAGACGTATTTTTAAAAAATATAAAATTATACGAGATTTATACTTCTAATGGTCCCATTTAATGTAAGATATACTTTAAAACAAACATTTTCTTAGTCCCATATACGCTTCTTTTTTAATACCTATTACACTGATGTGTATATTCATATATAAACCTACAATAAACACATTTATGTTCATTCAAGATGTTGCTTTTAAACAGCTATCAGAAACTGTCACTGTAGAATTTAAATTGAGAGATATACAAATAGTTAACTCAAGGAGAAATTTCTAGTTTTTAAATGCGTATTGGTGATAGAGGTATCAAAAGCACTGTTGACAATTTAATTGATTTTACATTTTTTTTCGCTGCATCTATTTTAGTCGTGCGATTGCATGTGCATGAAGAAACAGATTTCGGGTTTGGTTTCCAAGTCGGGTAAAATTTTATATTCAAAAAAAGAACCAAGAACTCAAAATACACGCTTTTCATTGATAATAAAAAATAAGTAATTAATTTTTTTCTCGAAGCCTAGTCGGGTTGCTATTGCAGTACCGTGGCTGACATGAAGCTAGATAAGGCATGTTGTGGTTTTTAGTCAGTAAGAGATCAAAACTTCCTTTAGCGGAAGAAGTAAAATGTTGAATTTCCAACCTCAAAAAAGACTAACTCAGATGCTTGATCAAGGGCTTGAGTTGGTTTTTTGGCGGGAGTTGAAAATGTATTATATACCCAATTAAAAAAAAATCTCGTTGTGAACACCCAATTTTGTGTTCTAACTAGTTTAACGACACATTCAGGAAAAGAAGTCATTATTATATTCCGGTTCAGTAGATAAAATCGCAAGATTACGTTGCACGAATTGGCACAGCTATTATCGTGCAGTTTTAGAAACAAAAGCATACTTTAACTCAAGGTATTAAAGTTTAGTATCCACAATACTGAGGTTCTGCAACCCTAGTAGTTTATTCTAAAGTAAGGTTATATTGTTGAATTGCGATGGTATAGAATGGATCTTAAAATAAAATTTTGTCATAAAATGTAACTTTTGGTTACTTTTGACTTTTTAGATGTCTCTTTAACACCTACGCTTGAGCTGATCCTTCACCTTGAACAAAATGTTGAACAGAATCTAATCACTGAGATTAAATCTCATTCCGTTTTTATAAAATTAAACCACTCTTCAATTATTCAGACCCTTTTCAAACCCTTCTTACTTACTTACTTAAGACTTTAAATACCATAATCTTTAAAACTCATTCATTGAAACGCGAAAGCCTACTACATCCCTCTCTGTCGCACACACAACCACGCAACGAAGAAAAAAGAAAATTATTCCCGCGAACCACACCGATAGTACACACCGGAGCTAGACACATAGACGTGTGTCCATATGCCGTCTCGTTCTCACACCACATTTTAGTAAGTGTTAGAAAGGAACAGGTATAGGGATCATAGAAAAGTTTTCTGTCAATGTGAGTTCACATGTGCATTTGTGTTGAGACTGGACTCTGGATGCGGGCGTTCCACATACGGGAACGGCTAGACTAGACCTGTTGCCATGTTATGATACCCTAGTACTTTCTAAGAACGTCTAATGCTCTGAGGAATCTAATACACATGAGAAACGAAGGTAAAGAATATCTAAACACATTCTATGTTACTTGTATATCTTATTTTATTACGGTTTGGAATTTAACCTACTTACGAAATAGTCTAATTCTAAGTATTAATTAAATTTATTACGTTTTCTTGTGAATGTAGGTAATCAACCACATTTGGTATTGAATTAGGTATTTTAATTAAGATGTATGACAGGAAAATACGTCGTAATTATTGTTATAATTAAATGTCTTCTGAATAAGGCGTAATTGTGTGAATATACAATTATTGATATAGTATTTTTAAACATTTATCTATAGTGTATAACTGTTGATAATATTCAATTAGATAGTTCATTGCTCCTAATTGTCATTTAAAATATTATATATCTTAACAAAACGTACTAAAGGCGTTTTTGTATTGAACTTAGACGTAACTATAAGTGTTTTTTTTTTTTGTTTTGCAGTTCGAAAGACGAGACTCCTTTTACAGTAATATATCAATTATGTATGTTCTCAACAAGGTATGATGGAATTTTAATCTTCTAGATTCACTTGAACACTTGCAACTTGCATTCCGGAGGTTTTTTTCGCTTCTACGCTATATTGACTAGTAAAAACACAATAAAAAGTTGAATGTTAGTAATTATAATAATTAGCATGCTAACTTATTCTGTGGCACTTTTCATTGTTTGTATTTTAATTTTACTGAGTAGCAATTTTATTTATGCTAGGTACATTTTAATTTTAATTTTAAATGATGATAAAAATATAATAAAAACCTTAGCGGTAACGTGGCACGTGTTCGAAACTGTCAAGTGCCATTGTAACTTTTCCGAGTTACATGCACTTTCTAAGTATATTTAGACACCACTGACATACGGTAAAGGTCAACTTTGGACCTTTTAACTTCTATTTAAGTTTGAAATCACTAACCAATCAGCTTTGAGCAAGCGTGATGATGAATGCTTAAACCTTTTCCGTGTGTGTAGAGGCCGTTGCTTAGCAGTGGTCACTTATAGACTGATGATGATAATGAAACCAAATGAAATAGGTTGAGAAAAATTTTTAAACCAATAAATTCATAATAAACGCTGGTTAAGTGATAATGGCAATAAAATAAATAAATACATTTTTTTTATGTTTATTTTATTTTCCTAAATATTCCTCAGTGACATGTGTGTTCCTAATTTAAAATATCAAATCAAATGAAACTTATTCGAAATTCTAAATCTTATTTGACTCTGTAATTGCTAACACTGGCACTACATAAGTAAGTACTTTAAGACTAGAAAACTGATTACAACAATTTAATTGATATTGCTTCCGTACTGCAATATACACACGTTCGCTGCGAACAAAAGAGATACGGAGAACATAGGGTTGCAACGATATATGTAATAAGAGTTGTTGAAGCATTTTTGTTTACGAAAGGCCTGCTCAAAAGTTTTGTGCCTTAGGTGTCAATTTTATGCTATAGGTAAAAAAACTGAAAAATAATTCCTCATCATCATCAGCCTATAAGTGTCCACTGCTGAGCAAAGGCCTCTTCTCACACGGACAAGGTTTGAGCATTAATCACCACGCTTGCACAATGCGGGTTGGCGATTTCAAACTTATAATTAGAAATTAAAAGTCCAGTTTTCCTCACGATGTTTACCTCCATCGCATGTCAGTGGTGTCTAAATAAGCAAAGAAAGTACATATAACTCGGAAAAAGTCACATTAGTACTTGCCAGGTTGCGAACCCGGGCCACGACGACATCACAAAAAATCATTATCATATTCATCTTATTATAATAACTCGAAACAAATTGTTTGATTAAAGTCATCACCAGATCACACAGAATTATTAAGTTTTAAGGAATAATGTAGGTACCACAAACTAGCCGTCACATAGGGCGCCCTCCAGCTATGTGGACTGGCGATATCCGCGGTTGGATGAAAAGAACTGAACATCTAGCTCAGTAGCGTGCTATTGGGGAGGCCTATGTCTAGCAGTGAACGAAATCATTCTAATGATGTACTACAAACTCGGATGGAGAAGAAGAGGGAACGAGGTCTTTTTTAGTCGGTAAGAGACTAGCAGTATCCTAAGGCTAGAGAATCACTGGATGATTATCCCACCTAAAATAAAAAAGACCAGAACTATTGCATCATGATATTCTATTGTCATCTAATTCACATACAATTACCCAGCTTTCATGACAATACGAGAATCATAAATGTATGTAATCCTTGTATTTAGATTATATCACGTAGTTTGTGACAGGTTATAAGAGTGTTTAAAAATGACTCAAATATAGTGATGGTTACGGCTCAAATTAAGGGCTGATTTTCCAATGGTTAGATAAAAGTTATCTGGGTATTATGATGCTGTCGCGCCAGAATGTTTGTAAAAGACAGTGACAGCAACAATTTTACATTTATCAGGCTATTTAAAAATCAACCCTGATTGAAGTAAGGTACATTTAATAGAAAGGTTTTATTCGCTCTAGTATGTTTCTGTCTTTACTCTGTAGCTTAATTACTGCTACACAAAGCTTAATGATAATTTATTGAGTACGCAGCTCTGAGATTTGTACGACACACGGCACTAGAATCTAAGTGATATTGAAATTAGTGTTGTCAATTTTTATACTATATTTTCCATAAATGGAGAAATGTAACAAAAATTCAAGTCAAAGTTTCCGAAAATGGAGTGATGTTATATATATATATATTTATTTATTTTACACTTCTTGCACAATGAAAAATATGTTGTGCACAATGTACATTAATTTCGAATATTATATATGTCGTTAGTACCACGCGAATAAAAAAAATGTAAATAGTATTTTAAATGATAGTTCGCAACGCACTGGTAGCAACTCCTTTGATATTTCAAGTGGTTATAGTCGGCACCGATTGCTTACCATTCTCCGTTTACTCGTTGGCCGACCTAACCTATACAAAACTTATCTGTCAGCAGTTACCTATGTTATAAATGACATGGAATGACAGGCAAGTCTAACCATATAGAAACACGATTTCAAATACAATTTAATTAATGAGAAACTAATACAAAAATACAACTATATTGTTATTAGCTACGATTGACAAATTATCTAAAATGTCTTTTTTTACGGTATATTTTGACAGACGGATTACCTGATGGTAAGCAATTACGTTATGGAGTTACGTTGCCGGTATTTTAGGGATAAGGATTGGGATGGGGTGAGGGGGAGGGATAGTAGTTGTTTCACGTCGGTTTTCTTTGAGGCCGTGGTATCACTCCGGTCAAGTTGACCAATTCGTGCCGAAGCTTGTCTCTCCCACACTTAAATCCTTGAACCTTATCCGATACTCGACCAGCAACGCTAATCCTCTAAAATATCTCTAACCAAATTTAGCAGTAAAAACACTTCCCACAGTTTAATGGCCTTGTCTTACCATGAATGAATTACAAGGCCCAAAAAGTAATGAAACTAAAGGATGACTAGGATAAATAGTAATTAAGTTGGCTCTAGAAGTTTCACTATCAATGAGGAGTCATTAATCTTAAGGAAAAGTGATCTGAAGGCAATAAGTAACTTTAATTTAACCGGTTTTATGTTCTCTCCAACTTAATTATGGTAATTAGTGCTAGAAATTGGTTTTAGTACCTAAATTTAGTGTTTTGTTTATATAGTCCGCAGTTTTGCTTAAGAATCATAGTCTGGATTTGATAATTTTATGTGCTTTAAAGATTTTAAGTTCTAAGGATTGGGTTACGTTTAGATTAGTGTAAGTTATTGTTGAAATAGTTTAATTATGAAAAGAAAAACACTTAATATAAAGTCTCTTTTTGGAAAACCTGTGCGGTATCTGTATCACGGCTATGTTTTTCTGAGTTATATTTATCCTAAGATTTTTTTTGATACCATCCATACTCCTCCGAAACCTGGACTCATTATAATTTCTTATTATAAGTTTTAAATCATCAATCCGTTTTGAACAAGCGTGGTGATAAGTGCTCAAACCTCTTCCGTGTGAGAAGAGGCCTTTGCTCTGCAGTGGGCACATTATTAGGCTAATGATAATAAACCCGCCAGATGCGAGCAAGCGTACTTTATGTTCAAACCTTCTCCTTGTGAGAAGAGGCCTTTGCTCTGCATAATATACTATATAGGCTAATTGCACGGGATTTAGCATATTGTATACGGCAATGCAACTAGGTATTATGATCTCACCAAAGTTTTATTTTTATTGGTATAGGCATACATGGGCTAGTTTTAAACCACTCAATAGTACAAGAAACTCAAGTAACAGGAACGAGGTGGTCTTCAGGTATTTTGAATCTAACCTTCTTATACGTTTCACTGAATTCAAGAGAAGATATAGAAAGTCTTCCTCCCATCTTCCATAAAAAAATTCAAGAAAAGGTAAGGTATATCATTCCTAAGCTTAGGCTAAAAATACGTCGATCAAAAGGTTCATTGTATCGATAAGTACAAGCTACGGTCAATGACCGCTAAAGATTTACTAGTAGAAGGCCAAGATCGAACATTTTGCAATTTGACGGAGAGCTAGCTTAAATAATGATATGTTTGAAAACAAACCTTAAAATTTAATTCCTTTTAATCTATCCTTAATCATCGTTAACCCTTTGGCTGTTAATTGGATTCCTGTGTAACTTAATTCACCTTTTGAAAAGTCCTTTTTTCTGTTATTTTTGGAATATATTTATGTCGACGTGTAATTCAGCCGTGTTAATTACTTTCATCTTGTGCGATAAAAAATAAAAATGCCGTGTATTAAAAATTTTGTTAATATATTTAGCTATTTATTGCTGTCACTGTCTTGTACAAACATTCTGACTAGACCTCATCATAATTATTCCCCAGGTATTTTTTTTTCTAACCATTGAAAAATCAACCGTTCGTTATAAGAATTTTATTTTTACAAATATTTTTATGGGACGAAGAAGGTGAGTTTTTGTTTGTAAATATTATAAACTGCGGTTCATAGGTGGGTACATCAAAAGCACCCCAATTCACGTGATGGAAGCTGAGCTATCTTTATCTCCTCTATTTGTTAGACGTCGTTTTTTAGCCGGGAAATTTTATTTGAAAAGTAAGAGTTTTAAGTCTCCTTTAGTTAATTTGATCGACAATTTATATAGTCATAATAACAATCGCTTCTGGAGAAATAAAAAAATACCTCTTCTAGTTTCTACACATGATGCCTTAAAGCGAGAACACGTGTATGCAAGTGGTAGTGTAGGTTTATTCTCTATGGATATGTGGGACAGTAATATGGACTTATCTAACATTAGACCTAATTTAGAATATATAGACAAACCAAAAAAGACATATAATAGCTATAACTTAAGATCAATCTGTTGCAAGTCTTTATCTTCATTATATTCAGAATACCATTGTTTATATACAGACGGTTCAATAGAGGATAATTGTTACGGTGCCGCATTTTTTGACTCACAAATAGGCATAAGTTTTAAATTACGCATTTTATCGAAGCTGTCAATTATGCACTTAGAATTAATTGCCATATCGGAAGCTCTGATGTATATTCAATCCCTAGACGGAGACCGTTTTGTTATCTTTTGTGATTCAAAAAGTGCGCTTTTACACCTAATCCATTCAAATTTATCTGTGCGAGGGCTTCCAATGGCTTACAGTATTTTAAGATCTATTTTTGCCCTCAGGCCAAGGGCAAAAGTATTATGTTACAGTGGATACCTTCCCACATTGGATTAGAAGGAAATGAGGAAGCTGATCGGTTGGCTAGGGAAGCGGGATCTGACGGGGAGATTTATACTTGCCTTCCATGGCATACTGAACTACTGCCTTTGATAAGAGAAAATTGCTATAAAGTATGGTCAGAATACTTTGACAAGAGGTCTCTTACTAAAGGCATTTGGTATAAAACAATACAGCCGACGCTTCCTCGAGCTCTCTGGTTCGGTGAGGGCGGGATGAGTAGGCAAGAAATCGTCACGGCTTTAAGGCTCCGATGTGGACATATGCCTCTCAATAGTTTTGCATTCATGATGCATAAAGTCGAATCACCCAATTGTGCTGTGTGTGGTGTTGTAGAGGACGTTCAACACATTTTGTATGAGTGTCGTCGTATTGAGTCTCAGAGATATCAGGATTTTAGTTTTAACAGTTATGATATTGGTTTTTATCATAGTGTGCTAGCGTCACCATTATCATCTGAGGCCAAAAAATTGTATCGTCTAATTATTTTATGTTTAAAGTTAAGAGCTAGCTAAACCTATAAATTGTTTAATAAGTAGATAAGTAAGCACTGAATTTTGTACACAATAATAGGGCTGAAATCTTCGGTATGGAAAAAAGCCCTTTTAATAAAATAAAGATTTAAAAAAAAAATATTATAAACACTATTTTTGTGTAATGTAATGTCTAATAACGTAAATTAAATTTGTTTCTTATTTTGAATGCTCTAATCTTCGGAACTACTGGTTTGAATTGAACAATAAAATTCTTAAGGATAGTGATTTTATTGAGAAAATTTTATAGGCTATAAAACATCACGCTAAAAACAATAGGGGAGAAATAGATTTAACGTAACAATTGACCGTTCTTACAGAAATGTCTATTGTGTAATCTAATCGTGAATTCACATAAAAATAATTTTAAGATCAAAAAAAAATTCGACGATTTCTCAACGCGTTATTAGGACTATACAAAAAAATATTTAAACCCTTACCTAAACAATAAAAAAAAATTTACTCGTTTCTGAAAACTACAATATTAGTAATTCACTCCAATCCTTTGATGGATGTATAAAATTTTTAATCAAAAACATCTAATTTGTCAAACGAAATTAAACTCTATTAATATTGAAAATGAAGTTCAATTACAGGGACGCTTGAATATGAATATTGCTCTGTGCAATTTGATTTGTTATTAATTTTTGAATTCTATGAACACCTGGTACAATTAATGTTTTATCGTATATTTTACTGTGTATGAGTGAGTTATTAAAATACACAATCTCTTTTGATAGATGTGCCAATGTAAAATATTGTTTTCTAGAAATATGATAATAAAAATACTAAAAGAAAATAGTATAATTATTTGAAATCAAAATTTCAAAGTCAGCTGCGTGACGTTTGTTTCGACGTGCACGCTGTCCAAAATCCCTTGAAAATGCGATTCCTTGAGGCGCCGATTGCTTACCATCAGGTAATCCGTCTTTCTTTATAAGATAGGTCGACAAACGAGCAACCGAAACAGGACGTTACCTGATAAAAAGCAATCAGCGCCCATGGACACCCACAACAACAGGGGAGTTACGAGTTCGTTGCCGACCTTTTGGGGATTAGGGATTTGGAGATTTAGGGATTGGGGGAGGGGAAGGATGTGGCCTCCGCGTTCGGTAACTTCATTCACACGGTGAAACACAACACTCTGCTTGCCGTCCTATCCGTGTGTATATTTGATATTAGAATTTATTTACTCCTTTTTGTATTCTACAAATCATTTAAAATTGTTATAAATTATAATTTTTGACTAAATTTATTAATAAATTCCACGTGGTATAAAGAAAATTATTAGATAAATATCACACTTTTTTGATCGTCATGTCTAGACAGTAAAAAAACCTTCTTGATTAACACTTTATACGATGACTCTTTGTGACCTAAACTTTTGGTATAGGCATTGTGTAAATAATTAAGGAATAAATGAATAAATCAGTTGTCACTGAACGAGCTTAACAGGGATAGCACATCCACTGAGGCACTGAACGGCACTCTTGATTTTCAAAAGTGATAGCTTTGTGTTTTTTATTGATTTGATTGAAATCGTCATAATGATATGTCTTCTCCCGCCCTGGTTGAGGCGAAAGGATATGGCAGACTCTTACTGTAACTGACTTAAATTTTTAATCAATTCGACTCATCGTTGAAATAAATGCAATGACTTTGATATAGGAAGGTTACTTTATAATTTAATTCGTCTTAGGGGTATACATTACCCCTAAGATAAATAACCAGTGTTTTACAAACATCTAAAAGTAAAGTATTGGAGCTACAAAAACAAATATTTTGTACCAAAAATCTTTTTATGATTAAAGATAGATATCTTAAAAAAGACTTTATATTTCAAATATTTGAAAAAAATGTCAGAACGGATTACGTTACTAAAGAAATTAAGAAAATGTAATGTAATGTAAATAAAGAAAATCATGAAGAAAAAATCTTTTACACAGATTAATAAAACGTATGAACGGAAAGAGAGCAAAATATGAAAGGCCGACTGATGTTATCAGCCATTGTAACTCGTATTATACTTCCGATGAATGAAAGAAAGATATTTTTTTTTTGTTACAATACAATTTCGACAAGGCAACTCAAAGTCATAGACGATATCCGTAGGGTGGCTGGCAGTGGTTGGATGAGAAGAGCTTATCATCGAGCTGTTACGTGCTATTGGGGAGGACTTGAGGATTTCTCAGCAGTGGACAGTCCATGTTTTGTCATTGGAAATCAAAGAAAAAGTGCTCCAATATTATAAAACAGATGTCGCTATTCAATTGTTTGATAAACTACTCTTATAGAACTATTCTTCAATTAAAAACCGACTAATTAATCAGTCCATTGTGCTTATTTATTCAACGATTTCTAATCGATATTAATCGATTAGCTGTAGGTATGTACCAAATAATCGATGTCATTGAATCGAGTGTAGTTACTCCTTTATAAGTGACTAAGTTTACTACAGACGACAATTACATCAACATTTACTACTCTTGTTTTACATTTCTTTATATAAATTTCAACTTTATTACTTTGTGGCTAAGACTTGAATATCCATTGTCAAAATTGTACAATTTGGTGTAGGTTGACGTGCATTCTGTTCATTATGGAGGTCGCCGTGTGGGTGGTAATACTTATAACATTGAGGGCAAAACTGACATTGTCGTGTTTGAAGGACATTTATTGGGTATTGTTATAATGGTGTTGAAATTTCAAATGATGTATCTACGTATTTATTGAACCGTTATATATAAAACGTTTCTTGTAGTGGTAGCCCGGAGGTTAAAGATTTGAAATCTGCCATGTACTATGTGACTTTGTATGACTTTTATACATAATTATTTACTTTCAAAGTTTATATAGACACCACTGCTGAAGCATGTACTTATAATTTCTATTTATTCACTTTGAGCAAGCGTGATGAGAGATGCTAAAACCTTTGCTCAGCACTGATCAGTTTAGGCTGAATCTCGTACTCGCATTATTATATAATTATACTTAATATTTCTAATCTATACTATAATATAATAAAGCTGTAGAGTTTGTTTGTTTGAACGCGCTTATCTCCGAAACTACTGGTTCGAGGTGAACAATTTTTTTTATGCTTGTTAGTCCATTTATCGGGGAAAGCATTACCCTACGATCTGAAGCAGCGGGTAAAATCACGCGGGGGTAGCTAATATTTTTAATAAAAGACAAATTGTGACTTACTGGACTTAATAACTCTAGCCGATATTGCGGATAGAAGCTCAATTATATACTTCTAGATATTCCTCTTTGAGCAAGAGAAGGAACGGAATGTTTTTTAGGACGTAAGAGACGGACTCTCCCTCTCACCTCGCTTAGGATGGCAGAGGTCAAATAACGGCTTCTCAGTGCCAGAAAAAAATCCTTTATCACTTTTACATACGTTTACCAATAAGTACTTTCCCAATAAAGCCTAATTATAGTCAATTTCTTGATAATTTAATCGACTTTGTTCCCTTTGACTGGCCAAGAATATTAATTTAGTCAATATTCCTCGTATTTTAATCAATTTTAGATGATCATTAAATGAGTCCTTCTTTTCTTGGAAGCTCAAATCTTCTTAGCTTTAATTGTTACTGTTATTGCCAATAAAATTATTATAAGACTAGTAAGTCAGATGACATATAAAATAAAATGTGACAGAATGGCAATAAATATACTAAACAACAGACTATAAATTTATTTTTTTACTAATTGTCCAGGTAAATGCAGTCTTAACCGTAGCCTGTGGACATTAACATAGAGCCATAGAGCACTCACGTAAAATATTTAGTGAAATTACGATAAAGATAAAATTCTTTGTAAAAACTGTTTAGGTATACCTTTTTGAAGAAATAATATGTATATTTGGCCATCACGCTACATACCTATTCTTTTTTTGAAATGACTCATCTTTTAAAAATAATTGCTTATGATAAGTTTTTTTTTACTGGAAATTAATGGCTATACTAATGAAGGAGGATGTCCTTTCAGTTGTTTTATTTTAGGTACTATATTATGATTGATAGTTATTTATTTAAATTAATTTGAGCAATTTTTATGGTGGCTGTGGCAGAACAAGAATCATGTTTAAACAAAATGGAATCATAAGGCCAAACAATTTCCTATGTTTGTTTCTTTAGACTGTCTGCGCTTTATTTATATACTCATCCATTATTTTTATAGTCCGAAAGTTATTCGTAAGTTTAAAAGTATCGATAGATGTTTTTTTATAGATAGTTCATTCACCTCAAACCCATTTAAAATGTGCTTTTATCTGCCAAGTTATATCAAGTACTATCTATTTACAAATTCCCAAGTCTATTTACGGCGTGTCAATGCAGAAACATTACCATAGAATAGCTATAAGTTCCCAATTACGTTATGAATGCAATGCAATGCAATGCTCTGTTGACTCATGTCGTCCTGGTACTTGTACTCGCGTTCACAAATGTACTTGACATTTGAACAAGTTCTGTGAATCGGTTAAATGCTTATTTTGTGTGTAGGCTTTTTGTGTAGGTTGGTGTGTATTTACTTTTTTATATTGTAACTAGCTATTCTGGCGTGGTTTCACCCGACTCCATTTGACCGTATCGTGATGTTTTATATAGCCTATAGCACTCAGGAACATTGTAGCTATCTATCAGTGAAAGAATTTTGGCAATCCGACCAGCAGTTCCAAAGATTACCCCCTACATACAAACTTACAAATTTTACGTCTTTATAATATTAGTACAGATATAGACTAGTGATCCGCTCCTGCTTCGAACGTGCCAAAGACTAACTAACTACTTTGACGACTATATTTTTGTTTGTTAGTCAACCACTACCTACAGCTTTTATGTACTTGCAGTTTTCTAGATGTTTCCCTTTATTATAATCCTGTAATATACTACCTCGCTCGGGTTTCAAGCTACCTCGAAAAACTACGACGAAAGAATCCCTTTTTCTAAATTTTTCATTAGAGGAAGTCTACAGAAATGAAAATTTTGAAGGAGATTTATACATTTTAGAAGTAATTGAAGATAATTAAATTTTAGAAATAGATTTCAAGTCTATCATATGTATACGTGTATTGACTATATCAAACACAACGAAATTGAATTGGCAAAACAATTGACAAAAGTTACGCGCTTTCTAATAAAATCATGCAATTCATTTTATATGAGTAAATATATATGTATATTTAAAATAATTAAATATATATTAATTTGGATACCAACTTACTCGTAGGTTAAAAGTTTTAATTTTTACAATTGTCTATAAATATTAAAAGTACATAAAGTCCACTAAAGTATTTTGAAAGTGAATGTAGATTGATGACACCCACTTTTCATCGACAAGTAAGTAATAAGTACTTTGAATTTAGAAATTGTCAGTAGGCGTGTGACCTATACTATAAGTCCAAACAAATGTATGTATATACACATAAATGTTTGGGCACCGGTTGTAATCTTTCAAAGATTTCTGATAAAAACCCTATGCTTTCATCAGCTCGATTTACATGTATGAAATTTAAAGAACATAAACATCATCCTCTATAAGTGGTCACTGTTGATAAAAGGCGTCCTCTCACAAAGAAAAGGTTTAAGCATTCATTACCGCGTTTGCTGAAAGCGATTTCAAACTTATAATTATACAATTTTAAGTCCAAGTTCCCTTACGATGTTTTTCTATACCGTATGTCAATGTTAATATATCTATAAATCTAAGTAAATTTAAACATTTGCATGAGAAGCTGATCCACCACGATGTTCACGTCATCTCACGTCTTAAATAATATCATTTTAATCAGTCGCCCTCTTGTCAACTAATGTAAACGCAAAGTGTACGCACTGGAATATACAAGATGTCTTAGAAACATGCGAATCAATTTGTGTTTAGAAAAAACTGTACATTTATACATCGATATTTTTATATAATACTAGCATCCACCCGCGGCTTCGGACAACACGTTTAAGGCGAAAGCCCGTCTAAAATACGCAAAACAAGTATAATTTATAGTCAACTAGCTTCTGAACGCGACTCCGTTGCAGAATTTTGGTACAAAAACTATCTTCTATCCTTTCTCGAGTTCCAAACTATGTCTGTAACAAATTTCACAGAAATCAGTTCAGTAGTTTAGGCGTGAAGAAAAGACAGACAGACATAGTTATTTTAGCATTTACAATATTAGTTTGGATAGCAATCAGGAACATTGTAGCATTGTAGTGAAAGAATTTTGGACAACCAATCAGAGTGAGCATGGATACGTATAGAGAATGCCTGGTTGTGAAATGGGGTGAATGCCCTAACTTCTTTTCTAATCAAAGATCCTACGATCAAAAGAGGGTAAAGATGTTCAAAGGCGTATCTGATGTTATCTTTTTAAATGTGCGTATTTTTACATGATGTAAACATTATCTTGCAAATTCTATAATAACTCCTATTTACTTTAAAATACGTTCTAATGTTGTTTGTAGAAGAATAGAGAATACTTAGATATTAGTCTCTAAATTAACTAAAGATTAAGTTGTAAATTGCAGCTACTAAGTAATCTGAGTACTTAAATATTTTCATTTCAATTAATTAGGTGGTTACGGCTTAACGATTGAGCGAGAAAAACCTTGAATATTAATGAAAATTAATTATCTTAGAACAAAGTAAATAATCTTTTGAAAGATTAAATTGCAAAAAGTGTTAGTTTTCATCAATAATTAAGTACTATGTTTCTGATGTCTATTACTTGTATTTTTTTCTATTATACTAGCATAATGGGTTAGGGATTTAGTAATTAATTTTGTTCTAATATCAAAATCAAAACAAATATTTTAATAGAGTAAATATTTTTAGATACTTTTTACAGACCTATGAAAAACAGTAAAACTAATCATCACAAAAAAGTCCACACTAATTATTAACGAGGTACCACGGCTTCGGCATAAAGCAGGACAAGGAACGTGGAATTTTTTAGTCAATAAGAGTCTGACTATCTCTCTCTCTCTCTCTCTCTCTCTCTCTCTCTCTCTCTCTCTCTCTCTCTCTCTCTCTCTCTCTCTCTCTCTCTCTCTTTCTCTCTCTTTCTCTCTCTTTCTTTTCTCTATATATGCCTATCTAGAGTATCTAGCATTGGTAGTTGGCTAGGCAAGTACCAATGTGACATTTTTCAAGTTATACGTACTTTCTAGGATTATTATTTAGACACCACTGACATACGGTAAAGGTTAACATCGTATGGATGGAAACCTGTAAGTTTGAAATCGCCAACCCACGTTGAGCAAGCGTGGTGATTAATGCTCAAGCCTGCTCCGTGTGAAAAGAGGCCTTTGCTCAGCAGTGGGCACTTATAGGCTGATGATGATAATGACGATGATGATGCCTAGCTGAATCACTAGCAAAAATGCTGAATAAATAATACTTACAAACAGTTGTCTATCCAACCAAAGCAAGAATATAATAAAGTTTTATTACAATGCAATTTGTGCGCACGCATTCTATCTATTATAGGCAAATTAGCCGGCTTTTAACTCCGCTCATCCGCCGACATTCTTTGGAACTACTCATAACTGTGTAACGGTACAAAACCATCAAAACAATGGCTCACTGTTACCTTGTAAGTGCTTGGCTTGTAAATATATATTTACGACACTTCTAATGGTTTTGTTTCTCACATTCTTTAACGTAATTATATATTTTGCGTAAAAGTAGTTAGTAATATTATATCATTTGTTAGCATATGCAAATCTAACAAGTCCTATCGTGAAGATTATTAATTCTAAGATAATATCATCATATCACTGAAAAAGGAAAAAAATATAAAAAAAAACTCGATCTTGCGTATCTAATAAAATAAAGATATTGTATAACTATATACAATATCTTTTTATGGGGGGATACAATTACCAAATCACTTCTTCTGCCCTGGGTAAGACGAGAGGGAGTGTCAGACTCTTACTGGCTTTTTTTGTGAGGGGAAAATCATCAAATGTCTTTTCCCGCCCAGGGCCGGGCAGAAGGGAGTGTCAGATTCTTACTGACTAAAAACCCCCTTCTTCCTTCTCCTGCTCTCGGCCGAGGTCGCGGTGCCTCATTGCGCTTACCCCGCAACCCCGGCTCTCTTACTGGTTTAAAACACCAATTTCCTTCTTCTGCACGAGGCAGCACAATAATAATTACACTTTACGCCGTTTTTTAAACTGATTTGACTATATATGCTCAATACGTGGTGAAAAAAGTCTTATCAAAAGTCTTATAAAAAGTTTGTTTATCTTACGTGACCTTGAAATCAAACAAAATACATTTTTTATCGAACAGTATCAGCCAATTTTTGAACATGCACCATCAAAGGAAAATAAACCTTATAGCCATTTCAACTCACCTATGGCAAGACATCCTGCGATGATCAAAACTCTCATCACCAACATTGTTGCTTATTCTCTGCACCGTTTTAAGCACAACAGTTTACGCCGCTTCATTTGTGACCGTCGTGCACTACACTGCATCACTTTACACTCACATATAAACACATGCGTTCACAACACTATTTATGATGATATCGTTGGGATCTGAAACAATAGAAATAAAAGCATGGTTAGTTTGAAAGAAATATTGTCTAATATTAACCTTTTAATCGTGATTATACGAGACACAGTAGAATAACAATAGGTGCGCGAGCGACGGCGTTCAAACCCCAAGTTTGATGAATTAAGGTCCTAAATACGACGAAAAAATACTCGAAACAGTTTTTATTTGGTAGGTCGTGGCCTTGACGAGACTAGATGTTATAGCTCCTCCAGCTGACAACTGAATAAGTTTAATGAAAACACACAACTTACATGAACTGACTGAGAAAAGTTCTTAGACTCTTGTTTCAAGTCACAACGGGACTCATATTCAAATTGAGAATGGAATAAGTATGAGTTCCGTTACTATACATAATATCTTATAGTATCTCACGATAGTTACTTTAGAAAAGTCTTCCCAGTAAACATAAACAATGGAAAATCTGAAAGTTTTCTTTTTTTTTCTACTCATAGAAAAACACTTATTGGTATGTCAGGAGAATAAGGAGGAACCAAAGGAGTTACAAATGCGCTGTCGGCCTTTTGAGAATCAGGGTTTAAGAGCATTTGAGAATGGACATTGGGGAATGATGGGGGGAGAGGAAGGATTGTGCCTCCGGTAACCTTATGTGTCACCCTTCTGTGAAGCCGTGGTTGAGCCGACCCATTCGTGCCGAAGCATAGCTCTCCTACCATACTTTGTGAAAAACTATTTAATGCTTGACTTTTACATACCAACATTCCAGCGTCTACCATTTAAATTAGTTCATTAGAAGCTTCATGCTATCATTATTAACAATGGACCCTGCCTTCGGTTTTTTCTAAGAAACCTCTAGAATTAACATACAAAGCATACTAATTACATGTTATAAATACACCAGCCTTGATGTATCGAACTCTTACTGAGTCACTTTGTATAAACCTATTGCAAAATGTATGACGCGTAGTCATTGGCCTAATAAACGGACGTAGAACTATCGATTTTATTCACTTGTAGTAAGTTTTAAATTCTAATATTACCTGTTTTTCTATGAGTATGGTATTAATATTACTTATTGATATGAATATGAACTTATTGCATAGAAACACGGATTTTCTATTCAAGTATGTATATTATATTTTATGACTATTTTATTGACTATGTTTCAAATAAGATTCCTAACATCGAGATCGCTAGTGTTTATAATGCTAGCATCGCGGTAAAATAAATTCAAGCAGGGTCTTTTTCACGTAGTTCCATTTAATTTGCAATAAATCATATTGCGATTTTTTATCGCTTGTGCGCATTTTTCTTTATGGCTTCAAGAGATAGGAAAATATTTGCTGGTGTCAATTTTACCTTATTAGATTTATATTTATATTAGGTACTTAATGGTGAAGAAGTTAATATTTAATCACGATTGCATCTAATTAAGAAGCTTCTTACTGTTCATCAGTTTTCCAGAAAATCTAAGTATGCAGTGCCATACCCATATTATCAAGTTCACTATCTATTTTCTTCACCCTTGAATCAAATTTTACTTACAGTTTCGTAACATAACAATGCTTAAGTTCTTCTTATTAAAGTATAAACAATACTAACCATAGAAAACCAAACCTCCAATTTACGTTCCAAAGATGGCGGCCAATTAGCAAAAAGGTTTGTTAACAAAAACCATTGGACGTCAAAGTTCGACTTTAATATTATTATCTGTGCCAGCTTTTAAATAAATAACTGAGCTGCAATGGCTTTGGTATAGAGGGATCAAGTCTAATTAATTAACTGAACACAGTTTACAAGGCCGTGGATTTATTCCTTTCCATTTAAAATGAAAGAATTTTGCTTTTAGAATTGCTTCTTTTACTTCTGGATCTTCGAGGCTGGCAGTGTTTGATTTGAGGTCTATACTATTTACATATTCTTTGAATGTAATTAAAAGATACGGCCAACGGTAAGTCCATCTGTTTACATATCTATACAATATAATATTATAAAGTACTAACAAGTACCAATGTGACTTTTTTCTAGTTATATGTACATTCTAAGATTATTTAGACACTTCCGATATACGGTAAAGGTACGTCGTGAGAAAATGTAGAATTATAAGTTCGAAATGTGCATGCAGCTGTGTTAGTCTATAAGTGATTATTATACTCGCACATGTGTTATATCTTTATTAACAGTAATGAAAAAGTGTAATAATTGTTGGCTAACCTATTTAAATTAATAAATAAATCGCCAATCCGCCTTGAGCAAGCTTGGCCTTTGCTCAGAAGTGGAAAACTGGGCACTTATAGGCTGATGATGATGATGATAATTATTTGCAGAACAAAAATGCAAAAAAGTATTTCGTGTTGTCTTTTTCCAATATGCATGAGTGTACATATTAACATCTCAAGGTCATTCGACCAAATTGACCCATTGCTCCACAAAGGTGGCCAATTTTCGAATATCGTTTTATTTTAATGGCCAAATTGATTTATATAGCTTTCTCAGTAATGGTGGCCTATTGAAACGGGTCTGTTATTATTTGATCAAAGTGTGGGCTGAGAAAGTAAGTAACCGCAAATAGTCTAACGAGGATTTTATGTCCGATGTATTGAGTCATTAATGAAATAATGACTTTGCCTTATTAAGTTTACGGTTTGAAATTGAATGTATCGTTTGTGATTGACTGTTATCATGTGATTGACGGTTAATTGTTTTATTGGTATAATACACTTTGATGTATTCTTCAATGTTTTTACTATTGTAGATGAGGCCAAGCCGCCCTTAATACTTTACAAAAAGTGCCAAAATAATTTTAAAAATCCAAACTGTTGAAAAAACCGGCGAAGCATCAAAAATGTTTAAGTGTGGGAGAGCCATGCTTCGGCAGGAATGGGTCGGCTCGACCGGAGTGATACCACGGCCTCACTCAAAACCGGCGTGAAACAACCACAGTGTTGTGTTTCGCCGTGTGAGTGATGTTACCGGAGGCCCAATCCTTCCCCTTCCCAATCCCTTCCCAGTTCCTAAATCTCCAAATCCCTAATCCCTTAGAGGTCGGCAACGCACTCGTAACTCCTCCGTTGCGGGTGTCCATGGGCGGCGCTGATTGCTTACCATCAGGTAATCCGTCTGCCCGTTTGCCGACCTATTACATAAAAAAAAAAACATATTTTCGCTGACGGTAATCAAAACAAATGATTTATCAACTGTGCTGTCGACGAATCCGCCCATGTCTTTCTGTACTGATCTATGACAGTGAAATAACTTTGAAGTCATTTCAAGGGAAAGGGGAAGGATTGGGCATCCGGTAACCTCAGTCACAGCTAAACATAACGCAGTGTTTGTTCCACGAGGGTTTTCTTTGAGGCCTTCATATTCGTGAATTCATACTTATTTATTTATTTATATTTATTCTACTTATTATTATATACTTTCCATTATATAAATATATACTTCCCGACTAGTGTAAATTATACAATTTTATGCAACAGCAAAACTATCAGCACAACGACATCCGTGTTTAATTTGTTTACGAAGAAACCGGATCTAATTTAGGGTAAATCCCAATACCAGCTCAAGCCGGACCTACTGACCTTTTAATAATTTATATATTAAATATGTTTTTACCAAAATATTAGGTAGACTTACCTATACGTAATTTAGGTACTACATCCTGCTAATAATTCTTAATTTGACGTATAAGCTACTAAACGGATCCGGATAAAATTTAGCAGAGAGATAAAATTTTAGTCTTTTTTTTGTGTGGGGAATATCATCAAATGATTTCTCCCGCCCAGGGTGGGGCGGGAGGGAGTGTCAGACTCTTACTGACTAAAAACTCCCCTGTTCCTACTCCTGCTCTAGGCCGAGGTCGCGGTGCCTCATTGCGCTTATCCCGCAACCCGGCTGGAATTACAATTAAGCTATTTTTTCTATTTGGTACTCTTATTTTAAAGTATCATAGGATCCTGATTTAGGTTCGAAATTCAATGTAGCGTCGTTTCTGATTGAATGTTCTCATATTAAGTGAGTAAGTATCCTAACCGCACTATGGACTGGAAGAAAGTATTTTTTTAATATGATTTGATTATTTTACCAAATAATTATCTGTTAACCACATTTAAAATCAGTATTTATCTATTTATAGTATTTTTATGACATAATGATGTTGCGAAATATTATTATTGTATTATTAGGTATTTATATAACATTATTAGAGCTTAGTGGCTACATATAAAAAAAAACACATAAATTTTACAGAATTATGTTACTGTATAGATGATCAAAATAATATGCCGTGTCCGTCTGCTCGTTTGCCGACATATCGCATACAAACGGTAAGTAGTTTCTAAAGAGGACAAGTATGGTGGCGTACTATTCTGGGTCCCAAATGTCAACAGTTTAAAGTGATATAAATTATAAGGTATCAGTTCTTTATTGTTGTAAATCCTTACTGAGAACTGTAATTTTATCAAATATCACAGTAATTCATTTACTTTAATAAGAGCTGATTTTTCAATTTGTTTATTGGGTAGGTATCCAGGTAAATTTTATCTGAGGAATAAAATTGTTGCTGTCACTGTCTTATACAAACATTCTGACGCGATAGCATATAATTTTATTATTCCCCAGATAACTTTTATCTTACCATTGAAATATCAACCCTGCATATATATTTATTGAGTATTTATTTAACTGTTTACCGTATTAACACAACCGGTAAAGCAAAATTGATACATACATAATGTTAGTGTACACAGGTAAATAAAATGTTACATCCGGGAAGTAAGTACGATAAAATTCGGTTCTTACATATCTATTATATTATAATTGTTACAACATCCTTTCTCCACGTTCGTTAATGATTACTGAATGTGCAAAATAATATCTCTTGATAAATGTCAGGAAAATGACTAAGCGGTACATTGGGACATTCAGTTATTGAAAATTATTTGAGTTGCGTTTGTAAAGAGATAGACTATTTTTGCCAGGTAATTTTCAAGGTTGTTAAGGTGAATTAAGGTTTAATTTTGTTTGGTATTTGTGATTAGGATGATACTAAAACTTATATTTCATTTCGATTATTTCATTTTGTAAGTATTTAAGGAGTTTTCCTTGAATACTACTAGATTCAGTATGACTCACATTATTTAAAGATGTCGGACGTGCAAACGGATAATATGATAGAAGCGATGGTAATAGGGCATGCTTACGACCAGAAGTATATACCTCGAAGGCTTTTGAGGGAAACCCAGTTAATAATATATTTACTTAATATTGCTTAAAACAGAATTACTTCTTAGCTAGAGCGCAGTGTTAATTAAATTAAAACCAATACTCAGTTTTGTGAAAAAAATCATTATTTCATATTTATTTCTTTTACAAAGATAACAATAATGGAAATAGATACGATTTACATGTCTAAATAATAAAGAACACGTTAGATTTTCTGTAAACTCGATGTGACGCAGTGATTATGGCCAGCGTTGATTCTGCTCTCACGTGGATCGACTAAACACGACACAATCTATCGTTCAACCAACCACTAAGATACATCTTATTGACATTGGTATGATGGTGGCCCGCGGCTTCTCATGCTTGAATGGCTAGTACGACAAGCATATAAAAAAACCACACTGAATTTTTCCGACTTATACTCGTACATATGTATGAGTATGTATATACTTTCTAAGATTATTTAGATAACACTAACTGCATACAGAGTGAATGGGTCACATTTTTTTGTTTAGAGGGGAAAATGATCAGGTGTCTTCTCCCGCCCAGGGTGTGGCGAGAGGGATTCGTCAGACTAACTCACTAAAAACCCCCTGTTCTTTCTCCTGCTCTACGCCAAGGCCGCGGTGCATTATTGCACCGCATTTACGGTTGATTGGACTGGACTTATAATTTCTATTTTTATTAATGCTAAACTCCGCGTGAGAGGTAGTCTTGACTGAATACTGATTACCTATAAGTTGATGAAAATTGATGTAGGTATGTTATTTTGATGTGCTATAAGATGATAACCATTCATAAATCACCAAGGAAGTAATTTATAAATCAATTCGTATGAATTGTTTCTAATCTTCTGAAGGTAATAAGTACCTAAGAAAGAGACCTCTACAAATTTCAAGTCACAGCAGGATTCTTATCAGCGAGCGAGTACAAATCACCTTTTGGAATATTTTATTTTGTATCGCGTTTAGTTTTCAACTCACAACAAACAGCTAGATCCATAAACACGCCACGAAAAAGGTTGATGTATTTGATTTCAATTCACTGAGTGGTTGCTTTGAGTAACGTTTTATTCATATGCATTTGCATATGTATGTGTTTTCCATCTTAAATATCAGGTATTTTTCATGTTTCAGTCTCTATACTCACCTTAGGTAAATGATGAATTTGTTTGTTTACTTGAATTCTGTAATCTCCAGAACTACTCTTTCGAAGCATACTATTCTTCTTGTTTTAAATGATCTATTGCTATAAAACATCAAATTCTCAAGTTCTTCATGCATATCACCCGTAACGAGGACTTAATGGAGCGACTGGTAGTGCAAGGGAAAGTTGAGGGCAAAAGATCCCGTGGACGCTCTACAACACGATGGATAGACCTCATCAAATCGGTGACGCATTGCAGCGTCAACGAAAACTCGCAAGCCGCCAAACATAGACGTTCATGGCGTCGCATCGCAAGAGAGGCGATAGCGCAAAACTCGACCGACACACGACCACGACCACTCTGTCAAGAGTGCACGACTAAGAAGATAAAACATCACACTGCGACGTAGCTTTTTCATAGCAATAAGAGCATAGAAGGTAACTAGGTAACAAATTAGGAAAGAAAAAGCCTTTGCAATCTCTATCACAAATGTTTTGACGTATGTATAATAAATTTCCTAAAGCATTTTAGTATAAACCACGCACATTACAAAAATACGACCTTGTACCTTATTTCTGAAATTAGATACGCAAAATCCTACTTTGACACACTTTCCTTAAAGTTTATTTTGGGAAACAATATGTGTCCATGTCTAGCCGGCCGGCATCCCAATTGTTGTTTCCTGAACCCTTTGCGGTATGCTTAATATCCGTAGTGTCGTAAATTGTATGTTCACACGAGCGTTAAGACTTGCGTCCATGTAAGAGGACCACATACTCAATGGTATCTTGGTTCAAGCAAAAGTGATACTTAAAGTAACCCATTTTGTTTACTCTACCATGTTTCAGAAGAAAACATTGAAATTAGGAACATTGCCCTCATACAAGTTTGTACGAATAATTATAACAAGTTTACCTAGAAAAAGTTTTATCGATATTGTTGTTAGCGGATATACCAAATTAACCAATAATAAAAAGGACGACTTGCATTTTTTCTGGTTGTACGTGTCTTTGTGGGTTTCGGTCGACATGTTCAAGTTTTTACTAGGTTGTTTAAGGTGTAGGCCAAGATATCAACTACGTTCTCACCGTGCATCGTAAGTTCGCTGTTTCTGCGATAAAGAAGTCATAGTTAATCTACGTGATCAAATCTGATTAAATTACATATGCTGCTTTGATAGTTTTGATGGTTGAGAACCTTTAAGTTTTTGCTTAGTCCACCTATTTTTGTCCCTATCTTCAAGATGTATTTGGTATGAGAAGGCAATATACATAAAAATCTTGTGTACATAAATGATAGTTCCATGATTGGAGGTAGAGAATGTTTAAATGTGTTTGTCAAGTCACTACCACCATTCAGGAGAATGAATCCAAACATCAAGAATTATTAAAGAAAACAAATTATTTAACGATGACATTTTCATAGTCTAACAACCTAACGATAATGTGATACATAATAAAAATAAAATCAACAATAAACTCAACATAGTTTGAGGAACATCGCTCATTTACAAACCATTACCTCATTCCCTTTGTGAGATAAAAACGTCCACAGCTATTTAGAACAAAGTTTTATTATAATCAAATTGTACTCTTATAATGGAGGCTAATTATAAAAACAGTGACAACCCACTCTTGATTATTCACGAGTTATTAGCTCACCAGTACTCACATACATCACCAACTTAAAATTACAGTTAGCTACGTCGCTAGTTTCTTCACAAAAAACTTTTGTCTATAATCTATTGTATGGGTCGTAATTGGTACCAATTTTGGTCACCAGAACTGATAAGTTGGTAGTGCTATACCGTTGCTTCTATTGTTTAGATTTGGTTTATCTTCTGTTTTATTATCATTGAAACTATTTTTTTTCTGTAGTAATTAATTATTGAGGATTTATTTATGTGATATTTTTTAAACGGGATTAGGTACTCTTATGGTTGTACTAACTTCTACCTCGTTTTCGGGATAGGTAAAGTGTACCACAGGTAGACTGCAATCAGTCTTAAAAAAAACATTTTATCTTTATGTCCATATGAATTAATGTGATAAAAGAAAATAGCTATGTAATTTATCGATAAATGCAAACAAAATTGTTAAAAAAAAATATCAACGTCAATTGAAACAAATCAGAAGCACTTTTGAACATTACATCGTCTTAAAAACTGACAAAGATAAGAGAAATACAAGGTTCATAAAAATACTGTTGAAAAAGAATCTGTCAGTTATTATAAGCAAGATCAAATTGAGCAAAGAGACATTTGAGCGATCAAAGAAAATTTCAAAACATATCAAGATACTTTAAAACATTACATTTTTAACTTTATATCCTCGTAACAAAGTTGAAAATGTATTGGAGATTTAACAGTGTACATTATATACAAATAAATAGCAGACTATTTTGAACACGTTGCATTATTTTATATTAAAACTTCTAGAACTTTTCCTAGAACAAAGGAGGATATTATATAGAAATTTTATTTTGAAATCATCCTCTCCCAGACATATACATTCCAATCATACTTTATTAAAGCTAGCAACATTATACTGTTGAAAAAACAAAGGTTATATGTGTTTGGATAGCGCAATTTTTCAACTTTACTGTCAGTAAAACTGTCAGGAACTCTTTTTTTTTTTATTTAATAGGTCGGCAAACGAGCAGACAGGGGGGTAAGGGGGAGAACGGACTTAACATCTTTCCGGCCCCAATAGTCATCCTCACCTGCTCGCATTAGTGGTTCGTATGAATAGCTAGTGGCGGCAGTTTTCGGGCTGCCGCGGTGCCCCCTGCTGGATAACGGACGAGGCTCTGGCGACCGAGCAATGGCGGTATAACCACACACCTGCCGGGCAACCGAGTGGAAGAGGCTACAGCAACCTTGGGACCTAAATAGTCCCTAAAATGTCTGGCGCAGAAGGCAAGGGGAAACCACTGCGACTAATTTCCCAAGAAAACCCCCTTATGGCATCTGAAACAGAGAGAATGATTTTGTTGGGCAATCCGACTAACCATCGGCGCCACCCAGTAGCCGGGCTGGTTGGTGTGAAATTGGCGACCGAAGCCTCCTCTGGAGTAAATCGACAGGCCCCAACAGGAGGAAATGCTACTGTCGGTCCCACAGAGTCCGGGAATGTAAGGACTTCTTTGCGAGCTCATCGCCGGATCGGCGCTTGGAACGTCCGTGGTCTTCTTGGGGCGGGTAAACTATCCATCGTGGAAAGGGAAATGGAAGCTCATAACATCTCCATACTGGGACTCAGCGAGACGCACATGCGCGGTAATGGCCACTTCACCACTGCGGTGGGGAACACCATGTACTTCTCGGGGTGTGAAGATTCAAGCACGAACGGAGTCGGAATTATATTGCCGCCGCATTTGAACAAGTACGTCCTCGGCTATAACCCAGTGTCCGATAGAATACTCACTATGAAGCTGAACACCAAGCCGTGTGTACTGAATATAGTACAAGTATATGCGCCAACGGCACAGGCGCAGGAACAGGTGATTGAGGACTTTTACGGGAAATTAGAGGAAACGCTTGATTCGATACCAGGTCGGGAAACAAAAATAATCCTGGGTGACTGGAACGCCAAGGTCGGTAGTACACTAACTGATGACCACATCAGAGGAACAGTTGGTAAATATGGACTGGGCATCAGGAATGAGCGGGGTGAAAAACTGATCGAGTTCTGCATAGACAGAAATCTCAGCATTATGAACACGTTCTTCCAACATCATCCGAGACGGTTGTACACGTGGAAGTCTCCAGGCGACAGACACAGAAATCAAATTGATTACATTATCTTGGATACCCGCTGGAGATCTTCTGTCACCAACGTTAAGACCCTTCCTGGTGCGGAATGCGGTTCCGACCACAACCTGCTCATAGCCAACTTCTCGCTGCGGTTAAGGGCGCCTAGACGTCAGCCACCAAAACCCAAAAGCTTGGACCCCTCCGAGCAACCAGCCTTCCGGGAAACAGTAGAGGCACATTTAAGAGACTCCCCAGTGCAACCTAACGCTAACGCTGATACTCTGTGGAAAGATCTGAAAGATCACATTAATGCTGCACTGGACGAAGTCACGAAAAAGAAAAAGCCAGAGCGGAAGAAAAAGTGCTGGATTTCTGACTACTCATGGGAACTTATCCAACACAGAAAGGACTTAAAAGCTAGAGGACTGCAGGATGGCGCAACGGCAGAACACTCCAAATTAAACAGAGCAATCCAGGCAAGTTGTCGCCGCGACAAAAACAACTTCATTGAAAGTATTTGCAGCGATATTGAAAGTCATTCTAACAAGTTGCAAACTGCAGACCTTTTCAAGAAAGTCAGAGTTCTTTCTAGGCAGTTCAAGGCTAAATCATGGGTAATAGAAGATTCGGACGGCACTGTTTTACACGAACTCGACCGTATTGCTGAGAGATGGCGCGCATACTGTGAGCAGTTGTACGCGGATTCCCACGTTGCGCCAAATGCAAAAACGGAATGGAAAGATCTAGAGCTGGAACCCATGATTTTGCCCTCTGAGGTAGCCACTGCATTAAGGTCTTTGAAAAGGAAGAAGGCCCCAGGAAGCGACCAAATCACGGCAGAGGTGCTTGGTGCTTTGGGAGATTTGGGTGTTAAGACACTTCATAACATCTGTGCACATATCTGGCAGCACGGTGATTGGCCGCCGGATTGGTCTGAATCCGTCATTTTACCACTGCATAAGAAGGGATCGACTAAAGACTGTGGCAATTACCGTACTTTGTCCCTCATCTCACATGCCAGCAAAATCTTGCTCCACATCATCAATAACCGCATCCGTTATTACCTGGATTGGCAAATCCCGCAGGAGCAAGCGGGTTTCGTTAAGGGCAAAGGTACGCGTGAGCAGATCCTCAACATCAGGCAGGTTGTTGAGAAAGCGTATGAATTTGATACGCCAGTGATAATGTGCTTCGTCGATTACAGCAAGGCATTCGACTGTGTCAACTGGAGTTGTTTATGGAAGGTCCTACAAGAACTCGGAGTGCCGCATCATCTCGTCGCTCTATTAGGCAGGCTTTACAGCTCAAGCCAAGGAGTTGTAAGAGTCGAGACCACAACCTCCAAACCTTTCAAATTGAAACAAGGTGTGCGTCAAGGTTGTATACTATCGCCCATTCTATTTAATGCCTACGGGGAATACATCATGAGACGTACCTGCGAGAACTGGGAGGGTGGCATCGCAGTTGGCGGCGTAAAACTCACAAACCTGCGGTACGCCGATGACACCACCCTACTCGCAGCAAACGAGTCGGAAATGGTTGCACTCCTGGGCCGAATGGAGCAGATAAGCGAAGAGATGGGACTTTGCATAAACAGGTCCAAAACAAAGCTAATGGTGGTGGATAGATCCGGAAGATTGGAACTCACCGGCGCTTTGGATTTAGAAGTGGTGGACAACTTTATCTACCTGGGTTCCAACATTAGCAATAACGGTTCATGCGAGAGAGAAGTGCGCAGGAGAATCGGAATGGCTAAGGGTGCCATGACCCAGCTTGGGAAAATATGGCACGATCGAAACATCTCCACTAGGACCAAAACCAGGCTGGTGCGGACCCTGGTCTTTTCGGTCTTCTGTTACGGCGCGGAGACATGGTCTCTTAGGGCAGCGGACCGCAAACGAATTGACGCCTTTGAGATGTGGTGTTGGAGGAGGATGCTCCGTATTCCCTGGACGGCATTTCGAACCAACGTCTCAATTCTGCGTGAACTCAAGATCTCCTCACGACTGTCATCCGTGTGCCTTCGTAGAGTCCTTGAATACTTCGGTCACATTGCAAGAAAAGAGGGAAACAACCTGGAGAGACTCATTGTGACCGGAAAAATGGAGGGGAAAAGGCCTCGTGGTCGCAGCCCGATACGTTGGTCCGATCAGATCCGCACCACTTTGGACTCTACCATCCACGGCGCCCTTCACACCGCCAGAGACAGAATTGGATGGAGGAAGATCGTACGGGAGAAGGTGATACCGAAGGGAGGTCACGACCCTCAGCAATGAGGAATGCGAAGCAAGGAGAAACGAGCAGACATATTACCTGATGGTAAGCAATCAGCGCCGCCCATGGACACTCGTCACGGAGGAGTTACGAGTGCGTTGCCGACCTTTTAGGGTTTAGGGATTTGGAGATTTAGGGATTTAGGAGGGATTGGGGGAGGGGAAGGATTGGGCCTTCGGTAACCTCACTTACACGGCGAAACACAGCGCTGTGGTTATTTCACGCCGGTTTTCTGTGAGGCCGTGGTATCACTCCGGTCGAGCCGACCCATCATCATCACCCTGTTGTCGTCCACTGCTGGACATAGGCCTCCCTAATTGCACGCCACTGAGCTCGATGTCCAGCTCTTCTCATCCAACCACTGCCAGCCACCCTGCGGATGTCGTCAGTCCACCTAGCTGGAGGGCGCCGAGCCGACCCATTCGTGCCAAAGCATGGCTCTCCCACACTTAAACTTAACTCAGTTGAAGGTTAAGCTTGGTAGGACTAGTTTATACCTAGTAACCTGTGGTGGTGGTATTTATGACACTTTTATTAAAATTTGCATTTGTCTAAGAATTTTTGGAATTTCCAAAAACTGGATTAATAATTTTCTTAATAGATATAAGTTTGACATCGCCTATCCGCTTTGAGGAAGCTTGGCGATTTATGGTTATATCCTCTCTGTTTGAGAAGAGGCCTTTGCCCAGCAGAGGGCAGTTGTAGGCAGATGATTTGATCTAATGTGAATCGTATTTTTTTTAAATTCTTTTAATTCAAAAGTTTTAAATTCATAACTTTAGACAATGTATTTTTTTCTTTACTTTTAAAATAAAATAGTTTTGACGAAATATTGATTTAAAATATCGTTCATCTTTATACTGAGCAGCAATTAAGGAACCGCCAACTTCTAAATTTAAATTTGTATTTCTGAGTATTTTTTATTCAAACACTAAAAAATAAAATACAAAATTGAAAAAAGAACATGTGTAATATTTTTTTATCATTTCCTAACTGACTTACGAGTACTTATTCGATTTTTGAATTTCATGACTCTTGTTCTTCTTTATTCTATTCAAAGCTTGAATTGATAGTATTCTATGTATATCTTATCATTACGCAAACTCTTTATTTAGAACATACAATTCCTCTTATACAACTATTTCGATAACAATGACGTCAAAAGAATAGTAAACAGTAATAACAAGAAGAAATCTTCGTCATTACGTCAGTTATTACGAAAAAGACACGTAAATAAGAAAGTTATATCCGTAACAGTCCGTGTTACATCACCTTAACGAAATGAATTAATTAAGTTCTAAAGATTTAACAAGAAGGATTAAAGAATTTTGGACAAAAGAATCTTTGAAACTCATAGATTTTTATTTGATACTCATAAAAGGCATTTTTACGAAGAAAAAAAATATCGTCCATAATTGAAATAGAATTGGGTATAAATATTTACACTTTTTTTTTGTTTTTGTGAGGGGAATATCATCAAATGACTTCTTCCGCCTAGGGAGGGAGTGTCAGACTCTTACTGACTAAAGACCCCCCTGTTCCTTCTCCTGCTCTGGGCCGAGGTCGCGGTGCCTCATTGCGCTTACCCCGCAACCCCGGCTGAAATATGTACACGTAGGGTGCCAAAATCCCAAGGTATCGTTGAGAATTCCATAATAGTAATATCTTGCTTTACATCAGCTCTTCGTTGGGTATATGGGTTGCTTGTGAGTAGACGTGCTCTATCAAAGGTCGCATCATCGCTTACCGGCGAGACAGTGACCAAACGCCCTTATAAAAAAGAAGGAATAAATCAACAAACAGATTCATTTTATGCAAAATGGCAATCACTAAATAGTATAAAACAAATTTCCTTTCTCTGTTCCTATGTTTGCTTAAATATTTAAATCTAGTCTATAAGTGTGGGAG
The DNA here is from genome assembly GCA_902829305.4 of Spodoptera exigua. Classification (NCBI taxonomy): domain Eukaryota; kingdom Metazoa; phylum Arthropoda; class Insecta; order Lepidoptera; family Noctuidae; genus Spodoptera; species Spodoptera exigua. The sequence continues at coordinate 12,381,343 of LR824610.2, read as the reverse complement.
AGCCATTTTTCGGCACGAATGGGTCGCCTCGACCGGTGATACCACGGCCTCACAGAAAACCGGCGTGAAACAACCACAGCGTTGTGTTTCGCCATGTGAGTGAGGTTACCGGAGGCCCAATCCTTCCGCTCACCCAATCCCACTTCAATCCCTAAATCTCCAAATCCCTAATCCCTAAACGGTCGGCAAAGCACTCGTAACTCCTCTGTTGCGGGTGTCTATGGGCTGCACTGATTGCTTACCATCAGGTAATCCGTCTGCTCATTTGACGACCTATTACATAAAAAAAAATCTATATCTATGTAACGGATTTTGAATTTTTACAGGTAGATTGATTGAAGATGACGGTTTATATGTATTTCTAATAATATCAATTACATAGTGGAGAAACTTTTTATTAGAATAAATTGCACCCGTGCGAGGTCGAGACGGATCGCTAGTAAATAAATAAATAAGTAAAACTAAACTTCACATTAAACGAATCAAAAATATAAGAAAGTCAAACAATTGTAAACAATAAAACACAAAGATATAAAGTTGCAATTTGCATAAAAGCGTTTACTATACAAACAATACTGAAATAAAATAGTAGAAAGCTACTGATTTTCTCAGTAATTAACCTTGCATTCGTATGTACTGATCCGTCAATTGTGGAGAAAGCGGTGGACGTTCTGGACGGTACGGTCCGTCGCTTGTGGTCAAGTAGACCGCGTACTGTAGAGTTTGAAGCAGTAATCCCAGTGCTAACAATATTTAAATTTGAAAAAAGAATATTTCAATAAATATATAGTATATTTGCAGTGCTAATTCAAGCAATGCAAAATTGTATAATGTAAAAAGTTTAAAAGTAAAATTTTTTTTTTTGGGTTTATTAATAAGTCTTATATTTTGAGATCAGAGTTGTGCCTCTCTCTCTCTCTCTCTCTCTCTCTCTCTCTCGATCTTGGCCAATTTACTGTATACTTACATAAAATATTAAATAAATAAATAAGTTGTCACAGAAAAAAAAATATTATTTCTAGTATTTAAAAAAATATCTATTAATATTTGTTTGTTATATTATGAACATTAATTTTATCGTATTTGTGCATAATTATTGACAGCACGGTTGGTGCGGTGGCTGGGCAACTGGCTGCCGTGCAACGTGACGTGGGTTCGAGTCCTGTACGGAACAACACTTTGAAGTTTGAGTGATCAACAAATTGTTGTTTCGGGTATGGGTGTGATGTGTATGTGAAATTGAATGTTCGTAAAAGCACCCAAGACACAGGAAAAAATCCTAGTGTTAGTTTGCTAAAAATAATATCATTTTGATATACAGAAAGGGGATATACGAGTCAGATTACCATTTAAAATCAATGGCGCTTCTGAATATTTTTTGTTGTACCCTCTAGCTGTTTATTTCGCTCATTGTTCCGATGGACGCGATGCATTTACAAGTTGCCTAGTTACAACTATCATCTCACAAAACACGTCAGCAATGTCATGTTCAAAGTTCATTGTCGTGTCCCTTCGGAATGTTGGCAACGTCATCTTTGATAGCACGCAATGGAATGTTTACATTTGGGAATTTGTCGTCTCATAGGCTAATATTGTACTGTGAATTCCTCGCTTTAATGAGCATAATTTAGAAGTGTGAAGTTAAATATTTGTTTTATCTTTAAATTGTCTTTAGTGTACATTCAAGCTCTTAGACCACCTGGAGTGTATTGCTGTCTCTATAAAATGTTTAGAAAAGATAGAGACAATACGATTGTCGGTAGAAACTTGAGATAAAGTGTCGTCTCAGGCTTCGACGGTAACTTAAATTAATTATAAACTTGTCTAAGATACGGTGACTTTACTTAATGTTTAGCTTTCACAAAATCCCTCAGAGGTGTTAGATCAAATATTAATTTCATTTGTGAAAATAACTATTTAAGAACTTTGAAAGTTTGAACATACTTTAAAAATAAGTAATCTAATCTAATTTTCAGTTATGAAGATATAACACGAATGATTGATTTAATTATTTCTAATTTGTCAACAAAGATTATTAATATATGATTACAGATAATTCTTTACATAGGATTTTGTATAGAAATCGATTTTAATACATAATTATTTTGAATTTAAGGTGTTTAATTGAAAAAAGTATAGTGCTACTACTTTGAGATTAAAATCAAAAGACCTGGCTTTTCAAGAAAACACAGTTGTAAAGATTTGTGCGACAAAATGCTGCCTCTTCTCTTCTAAATATTATTATGTGTTTTCATATACAACTCCACAAGAATAATAGTGGCAGTTGTTCTCTTCCCTGTATTGACTTCACGGCAAAATAGTTTTAATCTTTCGTAGTCAGAAAGTAGATAATTAGATGCTTTTTTTAAAAACTGTGCCCAATCAGCCCTTACTAAGATTTTCACCAATGTCGTGGGTGCATTTACAAACTTACGATTTCACATATACATCTACATGACATCCAGACTCGAACAACAATTTGTGGATCACAAAAAGAGTTTAAATTCTTTTTGTCAGGGAAAAATCATCAAATCACTTCTCCTGCCCCTTACCCTGGGCAGAAAAAGTCATTTGATGATTTTGCCGGCGAGAGAGAGTGTCAGACTCTTACTGACTGAAAACCCCCCGTTCCTTCTCCTGCTCTGGGCCAAGGCCGCGGTGACAGAGTTAAAATCTCATCACGAAAGGCGGCAGCCAGTTGTTCAGCAACCGCGCCAGTGCAGTGATCTTTAATTTGTAAAGATCACTCTCCGTCACAAAATTCTTAAGAAAACATACAAGAAGAATAAGTAGGAAACTTTATTTTTATATAAATAACTTAAATAATGATCAAAGTCAGCTTCATTTGTAAGATAGAAATACTCTTTTTTCTGTATTTCGTGGAACTGTATGATAGCATTATAAGACAGATCAATGGAGACGGTTCCAAACCAGTCCATCCAAGCAATTTGCTTCAATACTATAAAATAATTAAAATGTCAACCTACAAGTTTATGAAACAACTTCTTTAAGGGACAAAACGGCGAACATAAATCAACAACAATCACTTTTTTACAACGAAATAGTAACAACATAATCAACAAACTAAATACTAGTGGAAGCCTATCAGAATATATCATCGTATAAACCGGTAAAATAAATAAACCTTTAAAGCTCTTTTTCGTACAACAACCATGAGTGGCTATGCGAAAATTCTTCTTATTATTGAACCTTTAAAGTAGTCTTTATAAAATAAGGTTTGATATGTTGAACTTTATTGACATTATAACAGTTATGTGATTACTTTTGCCTTTGTAGTTTGGCGTCTATGTAATTACAGAAAAAAATGTAACGAGATGTCTTGTAATAGCTTAGCGAACAGTTGTGTGGCATTTAATATTACTTATAAGTATTGTATTGATACGTCAATGCCAAGTTCTTTTTTGTTACATAAGTTCGTAGGCTTGTAATAGCACTTTTGTTGTTCAATAAAGAGGTAGGAAAGATACATTCCATTTGCTTCGAATTATGAAATAGTTTGTTTTATTCGACTTATAATGTTATCATTTACGGCATAAAGTTGATATTTTTTTTTTATATGTTATAAGTCGGCAAACGAGCTGACGGATTACCTGATGGTAAGCAATCGGCGCCGCCCATGGACACCCGCAACACCACAGGAGTAACGAGTGCGTTGCCGGCCTTTTGGGGATAGGTGTAGGAGATATAAGGATCGGGAAGGGATAGGGGAAGGGGAGGGGGAGGGATTGGGCCTCCGGTAACCTCACTCACACGGCGAAACACAACGCTGTGGGTTGTTTCACGCCGGTATTCTGTGACGCCGTGGTATCACTCCGGTCGATTAGGGCTGTTGTTACGTGGTTGCCACTTTCTACATAAAGAAACAATATGTGTATTCAAAAAAAAAACAAAACGAGCCCAAACTACTTAGTATAAGTAATATTTTTTCCCAATATTTCATTAATAGTTTTCCTATTACCTAACAAGATTTGACTTTCTTTTAATTTGAAATCCATAAGGTCTATTTTAGACCCTTTTCGTCCCCAATTTAATCATAAAAAGTAGGTAAGTTACACGTGTTTCAGTTCGTAATAAAGAAACCTTTATTGCTGAAAAATTATTACTCGGAAATAAACGAAGTAAAAATGTCGCTTTGAGGAAACGAATATTTTAATTATGATTATAATAATACATTTCGTTTGTACCTACTTAATTTATTTAACAAAAATAAAATAATTGTCGCTAATTCCTACAATAACTAGAAAGCGGTTTATCGTTTGGAGTATTGTAATGGTGGATTTATATTTTTACATTAATTCGACCAATAAAAGAACTTAATAAAATCAAATCGCCTTTTTATAGCATCAACAGAAATACCACGTCTATCAAAATGACAACAATCAAATCGCGGGTTGCTCACGTGTATAAATTGAGAAAAGCTCTACTAGTTTCGAACCACAGAGGGGTTCTTCCTCATGAGCAGCGTGTGCGGACGCTGCGACATCGCGCAGCCTACTACTAACTATGTAACTATTATAGTTATATTATGTTATGGTAGACTAGCAGGCAGATAAACGGATTACCAAAATAGTCTTCGTTTCCGTTTTAACACATGAAATACGAAACTTGAAAAGTAAGTTTATATTTTATTTCGTAATGAATAAAATACTAAATAAAAAATAAACTGCATTTGGAATCTATCACGCCTGCTGGTAGGTGATGATGCGATCTACAATGGAACACATCTAAAAGCACTCGGGCTTTGTAGAGACCCAGGTTTATACCCTTCACGGAACACAAACTCCGGCAGATAATTTAAATTCTTTTTTCTTTTTCTTAGTCTATTTATTTAGGGGCTTTATCAAAGATATGTCATCCCCATCTATATACCCCCTTATCCCTTTAATATACTGATCCCTTTTATATACATTGACTAATTTAAAAGTATTAGTGTCTAAATTAGGTAGGACGTATATATGTATATTCTAATAGTACTTGAGTAGTTATTCGTGAAGGACCAAAATTAAATAGGATAAATTTTTAATAATCACCGAAGATGTTTTAGGTAATATAGATTGGACTATGCCCACATCAAATTTATTTATTTTTAATACCTTCACGAATAAGTCACGTTTTAATTTATTTTTTTAGCGGTTCTGATTTAATAACTGGAAGCAAACTGTTTTGTAAATAAATAAAGTAAGTAAAGTAGCTTTGTAGGGCCTATACCAAATGTAAGAGAACTAATACTGATTCAAAAGAACGGAATATTCCACGTTAAATATTTCTTATTAAAACAAAACGGAACGTTATGTTATTCTTCAAAGAAGTTCTATGAATCTCAGAAGAAATTTGATGTTTTGAAAAGCGTTCACAGAATTTTGGAAACAGTAGAATAGGTACGTGTATTTAATAAATTACTTGTAAGTAATTCTAATTCAATAACTTCCTAACTATGTTTTTCTGAAAATGTTATTGTCGAGACTTTTTGAAAATAACTTCTTTATATTTTTTATTACAATGTTTTGTTTCTTACCACATTCGTTTCAAGGTTCAAATTGCCATATTTGTAATAATAACTTAATAAAAAATAAATTATCTTTTTAAAATTTCTTTATGTAGGTTTTTATTTGAATCTAAATTGGGTATCTAATATAGTGAAAAATAATTATCTCGATTTTTCTCGATCCTAAATTAAATACAAAAAAAAAAATTAAAAAACGTTTTCAAAAAAGTACGTATTAAATATGCTTGGTGCAAAAAATTACGCTATAAAACAGAATCCCCTACAAAATTCATAAAACAATCGATTTTCACAAATCGGAAAATAAACCAGTTTTCAAATTATTTATCAAATATCCAATATTATGTGCTATGACTATACATATACATAATCACTATTATCAATGAGCTACCTATATCAAAAAATAGTAAGTATAGGATTTTATATAAATGTAGCTTATTTACGACCACTAAATAAACAACACAGAGAATCAATGGATAAAATTAATAAAATATATTTTATTTTATTTAAAGTTAAGAAAACTGTGAAAGCCGAAATGACGCAACGACGTCAACGCAAGTATTAGAGAAAGTGTACGGCGGGGAACTGCAACGTCACTGAGTACCCATCCATTAATCAGTGTAGAAAGTTTATTGATACTATCGATATACTTACATGATCCGAACATGTCTATCTTAATAAACGAACAAAATCATTAATATTATTACCTTAATAGACTCTGACAAATTCCTTAACACTTTTCCCCTCACTATTTTCTTGTAAACAAATCACCATTCACATTATTTTTCTCACAGACACATAGGTAACACATTAAATAATATACAAGAACTGAGGAAAGTTTAACAAAATCGCGTTTCTATTTTCGAAATATCAAGATGGCGGCGTAAGCGGCGTGCGCGCACCGGACCTCGCGGCTGACTGGACGCATACTCAGTTCAAGCAGTGACATCAAACCCCACCACTTGTCGTCATCTAATCAAATTAAGGCTCTATTGTGAAAGGCTAAACGTGGGAAATGGCTTGACACGATGGTTTTTTGGGCAATGAATTAACAAGTCGTACTTGGTATGCTGGGGAAAACATTTTGTTGGAACGAGATCAATGTTTGAGACAAAAGTTATTACTTAAACACGATGAAATTAAAATGTTTGCGAGTTATGAGAGCGTGGCCATATTAAGAAACAATAACTACATCACGTCATAACATATAAAAACTAGTTTTTGTTTGCGAAAGGCGTTAAAAGTAAATCACAATCCTGTCTAGACTGTTTCGTAGGTCGATTAGTCATTAAGTTCAATTACCAAAGACATTCATTTCTGAGTAAAAATAACATTTATAAATATAGATATATTAAAGAGAGATTAACAAAGATTATTATAGAGATTTTGTTATCCAGTAAATGTATGAATGTTGGTATCTTAAAATAACGACACTCTCAGTGGTCACAATTTTTTTAATCTAATTCAAGTGAAATAAGTATTTAATTTCACACAAAAAAGGTTTTGAAGTTACATCTATGAATCTCGTACATAACACGTAGAAACATATCGATATAAAAAATAGCAACTTATATTTAAATATGGTGGTCGGTGAATATAGATGTTTTTTTAGGGGGGCGGGGGCATTTTCATCAAGTGTCTTTTCCCGCTCTGGATGAGATGGCAGTTAGTGATCTTACTGACTGAGAACAACCTCGCTCCTTTTCCTGCTTCAGGCCGGAGCCGCCGTACATTATTGAGTCGGTTAATGATAGTAGAGATACTGTTATTAATTAGATAAAAACTAAATTAAGTTTGTGAACCCTCACAAACTACCTAGCAGACGTATTTCTGTTTTCTGTTGTAAATTTGTATAGTCTGAAGAATTTATATAATTCAATTAAGTACTAATTATTAATACTTAAGTTTTACGTTAAATAAGTCGAAAAACATTAGAGTAATCATGTCATCCTCACCCATGTTAACAACAACAACTCTCCCTAAACATTTACTTTGTTTAATCAAATCAAATCAAAATCATTTATTCCAAATAAACCATAAATAGGTACTTTTGAAACGTCAAAATAGAATAGTAGTCTGTCAGTCTGTTCGTCAGTGAAGCTAGGTGCTCGTTCCAAATTGTAGTTTCGAATGGAGAAGAACGAGCAAGAAACTCCATCGTTACTCTTTTAAAAAAAAAAATATTTGTTTTACAATTCATAAATAATACATTTTTTATACATTACTGTACCCCTATGTGAGAACAATGCAGAGACAAGTTGTTAATAAAAAGGAACAAATGATGGTCTATCTAATCTATCATTAAAATTTTAATCCTTTGTTGTCTCGAACATGGCGCTCACATAAGCGTACTCACAATCCAAAAGAGTGCTTCTATATAAACTCATTCAAGGTTTCATTAATTTTGAGAATTTCAATAACTACTGACTACATATTTGAGTATTGTCCAGTGGAGCCGAACCAACATGATGCCAGGCATTCTTGTCCTCAATATAATCTGAAAGTTTGTAGTATGCCTGTCTACATAATTCGCGTTTAATATAAGTTTTAAATTTTCGTTCATTAAGATTTAATACACTTCTTGGAATTTTATTGTAACAATTTACACAGAACCCCATAAAGGATTTCTGTACTTTGGACAGACGGAATCGTGGCACAGCCAGCCTATCTTTGCCTCTTGTATTAAAATTATGTCTATCGCTTCTTTTTTCAAATAATTGCAAATTTTTCCTTACGTACATAATGTTTTCATATATAAACTGACAAGGTACCGTTAGGATATTTATCGTTTTAAATAGTTCTCTCAGAGATTCACGAGGGGGCAAGTTATATATCGCTCGGATAGCCCGCTTTTGCATAATAAATATTGAATCTACTTCCGCAGCTCGACCCCACAGCAAAATTCCGTACGACATAATGCTGTGAAAACAGCTAAAATAAACAAGCCTTGCTGTGTTCACGTCTGTGAGCTGTCTAATCTGTCTAACTGCAAAAACAGCTGAGCTCAGTCTTCCCGAAAGCGTCTTTATGTGGGAACCCCATTGAAGTTTATTGTCTAGCGTAATACCTAGGAACATAGTCTCGTTAACAAATTCTAACTTTTGCCCATTTAAAATTATGTCACAATCATTACTGTGTACGTTGGGCAAGCTAAATTTAATACATTTTGTTTTTTTCTCGTTAAGTGCTAAATTATTGACTGTAAACCAATTATGAACTTGATGAATGGATCTGTTTACTTCGTCAAAATTATTAACACGTCGACCTATTCTAAAAATTAATGATGTATCATCTGCAAACAGCACCATTCTTGGCTCAGTTTTAAATAGAAATGGCAAGTCATTAACATACACCAAGAAGAGAAACGGACCCAAAATTGAACCTTGCGGTACGCCAATTCTTATCTCAGAGCCCCGTGAGTTAGAACCACCTACATGAACTCTCAGCTGCCTATCCTCTAAATATGACTTAAGTAGACGGAGTGCAGTATGTCTAATCCCGTAATGATCTAATTTCAGCAAGAGTGTTTCATGATCAACGCAATCGAACGCCCTTGAGAGGTCGCAAAAGACACCAACAGCATCCTGTGCTTCCTCCCAAGCACCGAATACCTCCTTTATCAAAGTGACGCCGGCGTCAGTTGTACAACGACCTTTAGTGAAACCGTATTGTTGGTGATGGAAGATGGCATGTTTATCAAAGTGATGAAGCATCCGAGATAGCATTAACTTTTCAAACACTTTGCTAAGAACCGGCAGAACAGACACAGGCCTATAGTTGTTTGGTTCCTTAGTGTCACCATTTTTGAATAATGGAATAACTTTACTGTATTTCATTAGGTTCGGGAAGACACCGTAATCATTTAGAGAAAACATTTATTGTTAAAAAAGTTAATTTTATAAAAGTATGAATAAATTAGAGAGACATATAACAATATAATGATGCAGGCAACACACGAACAACCGGAGCAGAACAACCACAATACGTAACTTTCAACTCATCGATCAAAACTAAAGATTTCAAATTGTTTCCCAAATATTTGATTCAACATAAATTCAAGGTATAATGAACTGGTCCTATTTAAAAAAGTGACTCAAAGTTTTCCTTTTATTAACTCATCTATAGCTTTTAAAATTTTTAAGGGACTTATATTATTTAGGTAGGCACCACAAAGGTACGGTGAAGGAAAATATTACTAAGAAAAATTGGCCTTATGATATCAAATTATAAGATTGCAATCGCCAATCCATTTTGAGTAAGTATGGTGATCAATGTTTATACCTTTTTTCGTGCGAGAACAGGGCCTTTTCTCAACGGTAGAACAGCTACAGGCTAATGTAGGGCGGAGTAGCCAAAATAATGGGTTGGCCTTTAAAATGAGAGTCTGTTCCCCAGAACAGGAGATGGCATGGGATAATTTTTCAAACACAAAAAAGGGCTAATGATGTGATGTGTGACTCATAGTCACATATAGGTATCAATATTTTTCCTTTCCATATTCTAAGTAGCTTAGGTCACTAAATGGTAATTATTTTTCTATATTCTCTAAGCAAACAACATCTTATCCATAAAATAATAAACATGAAAATATTTCGTTATAGCACAAAAATCTTATCAATGAAATTACTTATTCAGTAACTCAATAGATCGAATCAATTTTATTGTAAATCTGTTAGCCTAACCGTCCTGACCTTTATTCTAATAAAATTCAGTGTAAAATCGTTAAATGAATTAAGCTGAAATGCTTGACCCTCTATATCAAAAGCAACTTGTTGAATGAACCCTATTGCATGAATTTGGCATTCTGTTTTTTGCATGGTACTGTAAATTTGAATGTTATTAATCACTAGGTACGTAGTATAGAACAGAGTCGTATTATCTGTCTTGTATCCCTAAGAATGCTTAAATCTTTAATCCAGCTTACAGACATCAATACATCTAAATATAAATAAAAGCTTATACTTATTATAAAAATGCTTACAATATATTAAAGACTTAAAATAATAAATAATAATATATTACGTAGTACATAAACCGTAGTAATTTTGAATCCAAAATTTCAAATTTCCAATCGTTCAAAGAATATTTTTTTTCACTCAGAAAAAAACAGTTTGACGAAATATTTTTTGAGAAAAAATATCATAAAAATGTTAATACAACAATAACAATGATTATAACTTTTAGATTTTCGATAATACAAGGAAAACATTTGGGAGACATTCATATTTATTAGCTCTCAGAACATTATTCTGGATCACTTCTCGATCTGTAATAGAATCGACAGATGTCTTGGTAAAACCATTTGTGTTATCAATGTAATAGCGTCTATAAAAATCAAATCCAAAATTTACAGAAAATTAATATAACAAATATAAGTTTTGACTTCACGTTGGCGCGGTGGCTGGGCAACTGGCTGCTGCACAACGTTTTGTGTGTTTGATTCCCGCCGGAACAACTTTTAGTGTGATCCACAGAATATGTTGTTATGTTGTTCCGGGTCTGGGTGTGTATGTGAATTTGTATGTTTGTAACCGCTCCCGACGATACAGGAGAAAAGACAAGTTAAGGCTTAAAAAAGAGTAATATTTATGAATTATTTTATGTAATTGTGTGTGTGTTCATTTAAAGTGATCACAAATTAAAATAGTAGTTGATTTATTTTAAATCATCATATTATGATATTGGTATTATAGGCTTATAAGTGTCTTGACGCAATCGCTAGAACTAACAGATTTAGTTATTACCAATGGTTATAATATTTTATTTGTTACTATTAATATTACAATGGATCTTTATATATTTGTTGACTGCACTGTTGGCGCAGTGGCTGGGTAACTGGCTGCCGCGCAACGTGTCGCGGGTTCGATTCCCGCACGGAACAACTCTTTGTGTGATCCACAGATTGTTGATCCGGGTCTGGGTGTGATGTGCATGTGAAATTGTATGTTTGTAAACGCACCCACGACACAGGCGAAAATCCTAGAGTGGGGCAACGTTTTTTTTTAAAAGATAAAGATAAAAGATAAAGATTTACTAACAAGGGAAATGATAATATTATAAAAAATGTATATCATCATTTTCAGCCTCTTGTCGTCTGCTGCTGGACATAGACCTCTCATAAAATGCGGTTTCTTCCTGACGTTTTCATTACACGATCTGTCAGTGTGTCTTAAAAATCTATAATCTATAGTAAAATAATATTATAAAGAGGTAAAATTTGTAAGTTTGTATGTAGGGGGTATTCTTTGGAACAGCTGGTCGGATTGCCAAAATTCTTTCACTGATAGATAGGTAAAATGTTCCTGTGTGCTTATAAAACATCACGCTACAATCAAATGGAGCCGAACAGCGGGTGAAACCGCTGCGAGAGTAGCTAGTCACATGTATGAGTCGGAAAAATTCACATTGGCACTTGCCAAGTTTCGCAACCGCACTTACATATTCTCGGGGATCTTAACCTTTAGGCTACAACGATATTACGCTTGTTTAATATGTATATCTCAGACTTTTATACTCTTATCATAAAAAACCTTAGGTACCAAAAATACTTCATTTTAGTCAACTCAGTTATCGCTTACGCGTATGAATAAGGTAACAATGTATACATCACTATGATTTATTTTTTCATTTTTAGAATTTGCTTTTTCGATCACTTCAGTAAATAATTGTAAAATTAGTTTAGTCACATTTTAAATACATTATATTGTGTTTAATCTACTTATACTATTTTCTTTTACACTTTATGATATTACCCGTAAGGTTTACGTGATAAATGCAATCCAGCTGTATTAATGTTCACTGTAAAATTGGGTTCACTTTTAAATACAAAAGCCAGTAATAGAAAAATGTGACTTAGGCAAGAACATTTTTAAAATAGTTTCTTTTATTTTGACTGCACGGTTGGCGCGGTGGTTGGGCAACTGGCTGCCGCGCAACGTGTTGCGGGTTCGATTCCCGCACGGAACAACTCTTTGTGTGATCCACAGATTGTTGTTCCGGGTCTGGGTGTGATGTGCATGTGAAATTGTATGTTTGTAAACGCACCCACGACACAGGAGAAAATCCTAATATGGGGCAACGTTTTTTTTAAAAAAAAAAAAGTAAAAAAAAATTACCATGAAAATCAATCACAAAGCCTTAAAGTGTATAACTAAAAAAGTCAGAGACAAAAAGATCATTCTTTACTATTTCCAGCTGATTGTTCTATTCCTCGATTCTTTCTCAGAAGTCACCATCACCAAGTCTGGCTCAAATATGGAAAGACGAATCCAAGAACCATTTCCAAAAATGGTTGCTCCCATCATGTGTGTTGGCATGACGCTACCGTTATTACAAGTCAGTGACCAAACGCACGTGCTCCGGCGTACCAACTAGCAAGTCTTCGATTAAAAGCGATACCGGTATGGTAATGAGCATTTAATTATTATTTTATTAATGTTTCTTTTTTGTATTTGTCACGTTCTTTAGGTGTGCTGTTTAGTAAGATTTTGGTAGAACGTTTTTTTGTTTGGTGTGACAAAATTAATTTTGCGTTTGGTATTTTTTTATGTCACATAATGCGACACGCGTCATGCGACATGCGACAGGTAATCCGTCTGCTCGTTTGCCGACGCAAACGAGCAGACGGATTACCTGTTGGTAAGCAATCAGCGTAGCCTATAGACACATGACAACGGAGGAGTTACGAGAGCGTTGCCGAACTTTTAGGGATTAGGGTTTTAAAGATTTAGGGATCGGGGAGGCGAAGGATTGGGCCTCCGGTAACCTCACTGACACGGCGAAACACTACGCTGTTGTTGTTTCACGCCGGTTTTCTGTGAGGCCGTGGTATCACCCCGGTCGAGCCGACCCATTTGTGATGTAGCATGGCTCTCCGACACTTAAAGGGGAATGCCAAGTCCCCATAGTAATTTAGGCCCACTGTGCACACATATAAAAGTTCATGATTATAATAGAGGGTAATTCCAATAATCAATTGGTAAAAGAAATTATATCAAAAATACTTGGCACTTAAAAGTTATTAAAGGTTTTATTATTTCATCAACACTAGTAACGTTAAAAAAACAAAATAATAATTATTTTAATTTTATAGTGTGGAAGTGTAAAGCATAATAACTGGGAGTAAAATAACACAAAACACCTTTAGTTTTACATATTTATTCTTGTTGATCATCACCATATATGAGTAAAACATCATCAACAAATTGTGCGGGTGGAAATACATTATTTTGATGCCTTGTCCATCCTAAATACCATATTATTATCACGGTCATGACATAAGCACAGCATCCTACAGTACGCCAGCCACCAATACAGTTACTGCTGCATGGCCTGTGTCAACAGTGCCAACTAAAACCGATATACAGCTTTTTGCGACGAACATGACGACTAGCGATTCTGGTCGTTACCAGTGAACAGATTTGTGCAAATATAGTGATTGTTCTATTACTATTATTAGTACATACTTCTATACAGTATGCCCCGGTAAATCTCATTTGCTCGCCATAGTATGAGCGAGCTTGCTTAAGTTAATAAGTGTCACAAGCAATCAATATTAAATCACTTATTTATATTTATACCAAGGAATTCTCTTATATCTCATTATTAACAGTAATGTTTTGAAAATCTGCTTCACAAGTAGTGTTTGTATTCCATGTATGTGATTGTTACCTTAAAAATGATGTGCCACAGTGATGACACATACATTTACACGACCAATAATTAGCTCAAATCTTGTTGTATGTCGCATTTCATTCCAAGCATTTGTCCTACATGTATGGCACACTAGACTATCACTGGAAACTTGTACCTACAAGAAAAGATGAGAGCAGTTACAAAATCAGCACATAAAGTACTTTTAAAATACTATTAAGTACTAAGAGATCTTAAATATATATGATCATTAATTACCTGGCTAATCCATCGTTGTATAAGATTTCGAACTTCAGTGATTTCCAAAGTATGTCTTCGAATTCTAGATACATTCAAACCGCAGTATAAACAACGTAGATCACCACTCACAGCAGTAGATGACTCTTGTGAACAACTAGGTCCAGAGTAAATGCCGGGTTCGTCGTCGGTCGAAGCGTGTACGGTGTAATACCAAATCAACATTGTCGATACTAAGTCCAGACTGAATTCACTGAATGCCGGGTTCGTAAGCCAAAGCGTCTAATACTAAATCCAATTTATCACCAGTGTCGTCATGAGTAGCAGGAGCAGAATCCATAATCGGGCTGTAGTCGTCAAGGATAGGAGAATCCTCAAAGTTAATGAATGAAAGTAGTCAATTTAAACCACGATTAATATACACAAGTCGTAAGTAAACAAACAAGCAATGATTTTGATATTAACTTTTTCCGGCGGCTTGTCAAAAGTTGAGTTGATGTTGCCATAAGAAGAAAAAATCGATAGATCGATTATATTATTATTTCACAAAAAAATTGTTCTTTAATGGAAATAATATTAGTTTCCATTACATGATATTCATTAATTCATTTTCTTTTCGGAAAAATATCTCTGTTTATTAAAAATAATATCACTATTATTGTTCCGATTCATTCTTGGTAGTTTTTTTTTTGTAAAGGCAACATCTTGAAAATATTTTTATGTTTCCTAAGATTAGTCATTTTCATATCTATTTAATGTTTTTGAAAAAATATCCCATCATGCACAGACTTATGAATATATGCAAGACATGAGTAAAATAACAAGGTATTTTTCTACTGAAACCAATTTGTTGTGCAGCTCTGGGCCTAAAATTGGCATTCCCCTTTTTCCCACACGTAAATATTGAGTTGTATAAACCAAAAGATTTCTGAGAAGTTTCGTGTTGGTTTGACTTAGTTTCAATAATGTTTTGTAATAACGTTTGTACTTATTATATAAAACATTTTATAACAATAAATTAAGTAAGTATAACAAAGAATATCAATTTCGAAGCATGTAAAGTAGAAGTAAGTCGTATTACAAAATTATGTTCTGTTATTGTAGCATAATGTTGCTATCCTGTTTTACCAACAAAATAAACATAACTTTTAGAATTAGGTATATTTTTCTATAGTCATTAAACTTTTAGGTATGTGTTGATAAATTAAGTCTGCCATTGTGCAACAATTGTGCAAAAGTGTGGCTAGTTAGCCACATTTTAATGTATCACTTGCTGAGCGCCTTAACCTATCTACACCTTTTTACTTTTAATATCATTGCCTACATCGAATAAAAACAAAAGTGTATCAAACTCTACAATGACGTCATTCATTCCAAATTAAAATATTCGACAATAGACTGGTTCTTTGGCATGCAATGCACACTTTATGATTTATTTTTAATTTCGATTGATGGCCAATCATTAGCTATTTATGTTAACCGATTCTTCTTTTTAATTAGTTCTTAATTACAATTGTATGTTACTTTGTATCTTCGAAAAGTTTAATAAGGTAACACCTGATTAAATATTTCTATAGGCTTAGTGTGTTATCAGAAAGAAAGAAAATTACAATAGTTAAGGGGTCACAAAGACCTCTGATTTCTCAGTCTCGAATCTCGGGTCGGGAAAAGTATAATATGTTTTTGATGTGACAAGATTAACTTAGTTTAGGCAAAGAAATAGGCGGATTACCTGATGGTAAGCAATCAGCGCCACACATGGACACCGGCAACGGCAGGGGATTTACTGTATGCGTTGCCGTTTTTTTGGAAATTGGGGCGGAATGATTTTTTGACCTTTGGTACCTAATCTTACTTACACGGCGAAACATAATGCAGTGGTTGTTTCACGTCTGTGTTCTGTGAGGTCGTGGCATCAATCTAGTCGAGCCGTACCATTCAAACTTGGCTCTGCCATTTTCATATCGATTCATTGTTCCGATGGCTTGAAGAGGGAAACACCCAATGATATACTCAAACATTTTTAATGACATATGTATCTACGTAACACGCATTTATAATGTATTCGTTGTACAGTGATAAATTTGATTTCCGCCCTCTATATTTTAATGGGCGACAAATAATTCCGGATATTTGACACCGGATACGTCGTACACAACATTATAATTATCCTTGTTTACTATGGACAAATGAACTACATATTTTAACTTGTAGGTTATCATTACCAAAGCACTGTTATCTATTTTATTTTGTATTAATTATAATTATACTTTTTTATATTATTTTTGTTTATTTTGCTTTGTTGAACCGACTACCAATGCTTTTCCTGTCTCACTTAAAAGAGCCAATATGAACGATTGTAATTTCATCTCCCACCCTGTATGGGGTTAAACGTAGTGTCTCTGACTGACCAAAATTATCCCATTACTTCTCCTGCTCCAGGTCGGGGCCGTGGTATATTTGCGCTTGACCTATAACCCCCATTAATCGCTTAAATGCTGGCTAGCGAAAATACCCATAGCAGTGTAGCCAACACTTGTATGATTCGTTGCAAAATCAATAAAATACTGCAATATAATTAATGAAATTTCAATAATAATTGACATTACAAATATAAGCACGTCAACATTAATGATAATTCGTAATGTAAGTTTGTTCATGATACGATTAAGATACTCATAATATTAGATGCAATCTTTCAAATATTAAAATCGATTTACAAAGTGTGCGTTCAACTTGTTCATAACGAGATACTCGTTAGTGGTCGGAGGAAATTATCATTTATATTAAACTACAAATTATGTTTATATATTATGTTGTAAATATGTGGTAATGGTTTGTACAATAACAATTTAGTCTCTAACTATCCAGCCAGGGTTGCGGGGCAAGCGCAATAAGGTACCGCAACCTCGGCCTAACAGGAGAGGAAACAGGGAAATTTTTAGGTAAGTAGTAAGAGTCTGATACTCCCTCTCGTCTCCTGGGCGAGAGACGTCATTTGATGATTTTCCCTTTACAAAAAAGCCTGGAACTCTAAGCTCAAGGAACATGATCCAATAAAGGCAATGAGGGTTTTCGATACATTTTCACCGCCAGGCGGCGCTTCGTATGCGTCAGGTCCAAACAGCTGTCAGATAGCAGAGATTCTTACCGAACGTATTATTACTTTAGTAAAATTTTATGTATTTGGAAGTGTTATTGATTTTATTATGGCTACAAGCCACTGTTTTTATCGGCTTTTATCTTCTGTAGGGAACTTATGTCCTCCTTTTTTTGCACACATAGGCACTGCACAACACTCTGGCATTTTGGTGATCGAAAAATATAAATCGTGTATGTGTTTTGACAGGTAGTTGGATCTGACGTTACAGCGCTGCCGTCTCACGGGGGGAACATTACATAAAACCCTCATTGAACAGACGGACCAGTTCATGAACCAATCAGCGTCGCCCATAGAAAGCCAGCAACAAAATTGTGTGTGAGTATTGAAAAATGCATGCCAACTTCTATAGGGGGGGGGGAGCATACACATACAGCAATCACTATACCATGTAATGCTCCACCTAGGGCACGTGAAGTTTTATGATAATTATTACTCCTCTAAAATACGTTGTCTCACATTAATTTTATTAGTGGCCTGTACTAATTCCTTACTGAAGGTTCCTATGCTACAAGTATTTTTTATGAGATGTTTAAAATAGATATTTTGATCTTAGTAATTAAGAAAAGAAAAGTATTACGTATTTTACTTAGCAACAAATAAATATCCGATTTAAAACTAAACCAAATATTTCAGAAGCTAAGTTTTAAGATACCTTATTCTTGACAGTAACATGACATTCGCTTTGAATCGTATTTTCGAAAGAAAATAAATTTATTTTGTAAAAAGTTTGATTAATCGTTTTATTTTTATAAGAATTTTCTTTTATTTTAGGTCAATTTAAGTCTGCAAAATGAACTAACATTTGAAGTACATAGAAAATTTACTTAACGACTAAGGGCAGATTTTTCAATTGTTAGATAAAAGTTACCTGGGGAATAATTTATTATGATGCTGTCGCGTCAGAATGTTTGTATAAGACAGTGACAGCAACAATTTTATTCCTCAGATAACATTTATCTGACTATTGAAAAATCAGCCCTAATACGACTAAACAGACGCCATATTTATTTAACAGCATGGTTGACGCGGAGCTTGGTAACTGGCTGCCGCACAACGTGTTGTGGGTCTGATTCCCGCGGGAATAAATACTTTGTATTATCCACAAATTGAGGTTTTGAGTTTGGATGTCATGCGTATGTGACTATGTCAAAACCTCAATTTGTTGTTAATACAAACAACACAAGACTTAAAAGAATAATATCCATATATCCATATTTGAGTATCCAACTACCTACGACACGAATATTTGATTTTGAAGAAGTTTAATATACCTATATTGTACATTAAGTCCAAAATCGTACACTTAATCCCATCACGTTTTTCCATTAAAACCATTACGGTTGTCTTCTAAAAGCCATTGTTATAAAAGATTGCCATCAATAAACACTTACATATGAACCAACAAAATTGGTAACAAAGTTCTCACATTGAAAAAGTTTGTAAATGCTTTCTGTCTTTCAGAGTACTTCTAACTACAAAATAATGACAATACCATCGAACATTTTCCTGAACGGACGACCATTACCATCGAACATTATTTAAAGCGTTCCCATATGAAGTATTTTTGGCACATTTCTAAAAATAAATTCAGGAACCCCTAATAACGGGAACATGCACTCATTTCGGAGAAGAAGTCTTAAGTCACATTTGTAACAAGTCTGTACTACGAACTTCTAAATATTCTTCATCAGTTAATAAAAGGGACATATTCTTTGTGACGAATCACAAATTTGATAAAGACACCTAAAAGTGTGGGAGAGCAACGGCACTAAATATATTGTTCAGATCGACCGTACTGAAACCACGTCCTCACAGAAAAATGGAATGAAGCACAGACAGCGTTGTGTTGTGCCGTGTGAGTGAGGTTACCGGAGGTCCAATACTTCCCCTTCCCCAATCCCAAAATCTAAAAATCCCTTATCCCCAAAAAGCCTGCAACGCAGTCGTAACTCCTCCGTTGTTATCGGAGTCCACGGGCGGTAGTGTTTGCTTACCAGCAAGTAATCCTTCTACTCGTTTGCCATCCATGGCGTCCATCCATTTTTTGTGTTAAATTTAATTTAGTAGGTTATGGTTCAACTTATAGAAGTCAATAGACTTATTTGATTTCACTTCTGTGCAGATAATTCAGTTTGATATTGTTGAACAAACTACAAAAATTGTTAAGACACTTTATACTTATTGAGTCCATATTCGTTCCCGTTTCTTATCTTCTATCACGATATCGTGACTCTTGTAAAATAGAAAATAGTAATGCTTTTATACATTTTTAAAGATAAAGATTAAATGAATAGGTGTAGAGTTGTACTGGCCGCGTCGCGGCGTTTATCTGATTGTACAATTTTGAATTTAAAAATCGAATCTTTTCTCTTTTTTGTGAAGTCTGAGGAGCGCGGTTTGTGCGTTTTTTTTTTAACAAGGTAGCATTTTTTAATTTTAACAAGGTATCTTACCTTGTTAAAATTAAAAAATAGTTGTAATATGAAGAAGATTTTTGTTTCTATTTGGTTCCTCGACAGTTGAATAGATAGGAAAAAGTACATGAGAACGGCTCCTGGACAGGAGTCGAATAATTTTTCGGTACATTTCTATTAAATAAGAAATAGTAAAATGTCGGCAACGCACTCGTAACTCCTACGTTGCGGGTGTCCATGGGCGGAGCTGATTACTTACCATCAGATAATCCGTCAGCTCGTTTGCCAATCTATTACATGAAAAAAACTTAACAAACATATAAATTAGGTTTGACAAACTTAGGTCTAGCTAAGTTTGTCAAATTTAAATGAAATTATAATCCAATATTATTAAGGAATATAATAGTTTTCTAGCAATGATGTATAAAACTATAGATACGTTGTCCGCGCTCTAAAATGACAACATGAAATGAAGGCAATTGACAACATCGCGCTTAGTTACGCACCAACCTGCCGCGCGACGCTACGTTTGTTTTTAATTTATATCGTGTGTAAACCTGTGCGAAACATAAAGAAAGCATGTCGTCGTGTGTGTTCAGACGATGTACAAATTATACTCCAAAAGTTAAAGACAAAAATGTGTCATTTCATGCGTAAGTTCACCAAATAACCAATTTTTATTTTATTTTTTTTTGACGCCGGCGCCCGCCATCTTATGGCGGCCGGCGCATGAAGGTATAGTCACGTGCCGTCGGCATAACTGAAGATGTATATTTATCTCCCTCTAGCAAAGGCATTCCACTATACGATGTCATATTTTCTTTCCCTTTCTTTACTCGTAGAAGTAGTTATCTAGTATTTTCGCCGTTTTTAAGCGCCGGGATGTTGGTTCATGACGTGTCTATATATAATACGTCATTGTTTTCTAGTATTTTTTTTATTTTTTATAGTATGTTTATATCAAACTTCGTTAACATATTGTGTACTTACATGTTTTGTGCATCGAAGTAATTCTATAATAACAGAATTAATTTTTGATAAATTAATTTTCTTCTGTTTTAGCTGTATACGTATACTAACGATGAAAGTTTTGAAAAAGTTTTAGTGTTGACGTCAATCCATTAATGTACTTGTATTTAACTTTGCTAAGAATTCAGATTAAATCTTGTGGAACTAATGATTACTGGAAAAAATAATAAGAGTTAGTTCTTATTAAAATGAAAGTTAATAATAATCTGAAAATATTTATTATTAATAATAATATAACCTTGCTCCCGCTGCCAGCTGGCTCCTACTTTTATATTTTTAAATATTAATTTATTTTATTTTATAGTAATTTTAAAAATTTAATTTAAGAGTGATTTCAATACCTATAACTAATTGAATAGGTATACATATAACTGTGTTCATACATACAACCTAAATTTATTGAAAACTACCTTATCGGCGTCGAGTCGGCGATGAAGTACCTGGGTCTCGTCCTCGACAGCCGATGGAACTTCACGGAGCATTTTCGTCGTTTGGCCCCTAAGTTGGAACGGTCTGGGGCCGCGCTTAAGCGGCTCCTTCCCAACCTCGGGGGGCCAAACGCCTCCTGCCGGAGGTTGTATATGGGGATTGTGCGATCCATGGCCCTCTACGGTGCCCCTGTGTGGGCGCCGGACTTGAAGCGGCGGCCGGCTCGTACGCTGGTCGGGTCCCAGAGGGTCATGGCTATCCGAGTAATCCGCGGATATCGCACGATCTCCGGGGAGGCGGCGAACCTCCTTGCCGGATCACCGCCGTGGGATCTAGAAGCGAAGGCGCTCGCGCGCGTCTACAGTTTGCGCGCAGACGCGCGTCGCCGGGGCGAAGATCCTCTGCCGCGCCAAATTAGTGCGTGGCGGAATGAGCTCCGGCGAGATCTCATGGCAGAATGGAAACAGCGTCTGTCGCAACCGAGGGCCGGGCACGCTACCATAGCAGCGGTAAGACCCCTCTTAGAGGAGTGGCTTGAGAGACGCCACGGCGTCCTCACCTTCCGTCTGACGCAGGTGCTTACCGGGCACGGCAGCTTCGGTAGGTTCCTGTTTCGGATTCAGCGGGAGGAAACGCCCGAGTGTCGTCATTGTGAGGACCACCTAGAGGATACGGTGGAGCATACGGTAGCGGTATGCCCTGCCTGGGCTGAGCACCGCCGTATCCTCAGGGAAGTGATCGGCGGCGGCGACATCTTGCGCCCGGCCTTAGTCGAGGCCATGGTGCGGAGTGAGAGGAACTGGGACGCCGTCTCCTCCTTTTGTGAAGCAGTCATGCTCGCAAAGAGAGAGGCGGCCCGCGTGAGGGAGCAATCCTCCTCCTCACGCCCCAGCAGCCGCAACTGGCGACACTACGGGCGTCGGGGATCGAGGGACGATCTCCGGCCACCGTAAGCACGGGCCTGCGGTCGGCGAGTAAGGGCAGCTCGCCGCCCGACCAGAACCAGGCCCGAGCGTACGGCGCGTAGCGTTCCGCGCGCGCCTCAAAGAGCCATTCGACCACCACAGACGGGGCCCTAAAGGGCTGATGTTCAGCCGGGGTTGCGGGGTAAGCGCAATGAGGTACCGCGACCTCGGCACAGAGCAGGAGAAGGAACAGGGGGGTTTTTAGTCAGTAAGAGTCTGACACTCCCTCCTGCCCGGCCCTGGGCGGGAGAAGTCATTTGATGATTTTCCCCTCACAAAAAAAAAAAAAAATTTAAAACTACCTTTTTGCCCGCGACTCCGTTCGCGTAGAATAGTGACTTTCTACACATTTTTGATTAAAAAACTATTCTATGTCCTTTCTCGAGTTCCAAACTTTGTCTGTGTCAAATTTCACAGAAATCGGGTCGGTTGTTTAGGCGTGAAGAACAGACAGACAGACAGATAGAGTTACTTTCGCATTTAAAATATAATATTAGTTTGGATAACGAATTACTCTAGTAGATTAACTATAAAACAATTTTAAGTCATTAAAGACGCGTTTTATAACGTCGCTGCGATGCACACTCTGTTCATGAATAAGAGCCCGTTGTGGCTTGAAACTAGTGGAGCTTTTCTCAGTTAATTCACTTGAGTAAGTCGTATTTTTAATAAATATCGAATTAATAATTTTTTTTATAAATGGAGGAAATTGAGAATTTTCTACTCGTGCGAATAGAACATTGTTATTTTGGAATCGGTACTTGTAAACTAGTAAAATTCAATTTTTTTTTTCGAACCGAAAAATTGTCTGTGAAATCTTGTGTGAGCGGGTTTTATGTCGTGACATTATGTTTTTGCGCCATATAAGAAATAAACTACGTCTTTAAATAATCAAAATAAAGTAATCGAAGATTAAGTGTATCGTAAAATGATATACAATTTTTTTAATATTTTACTTTAAAATACCTAATTTACTTTATTAAGTTACACACTTGGTACACAATTTACAATAATAAAAGCCAAGAGGACATAGAATGCATTGCTGTAGACCAATTGGTTTTTCCATACAGAACCGTCTTAGTACTTTACTGTTTTGAAGGCAGCAGCCATCTTGAATTTTGCAGTTGACTGCTTATTTTACAATACCACCTGATTCCGTATTCCGACTCACTCTTAACGGTCTTGTTGCAAATTGCCATCGGCGACAGGCGTTGGTTATGAAATTGGTTCTACCCGGATCTATCTTACTTTTGTCGAGAAAAACAATACAGCTTAATAGATTTCTTGACAGAGCAAAACGGATCGTATTTGATACGAGTTTTGTAATAGTTTTGCTTGATTCGTTTCATGGTAACAAATTTGCAAGTACTTATTGTTGAATGTTATTGGATTATTTTCATTAAAAAAAATCGTAAATCATAGTTAATACAGAGATTATTCGCCAATTTACCTCTGGCTTATGAGTACATCTAGCTATAGCGTGCCAAATTGTACATATATCCTTAGTACAGGCATTTTTCCTTTTATGAAATCTAGGTAAAGATATGTATTTTTGTATTTAGTTTTTATACATTATTTTAACCACTACATATGCAGCTACTTTTAATACCTCAAAAAGTATAATAATAGTCCCTCAGTTTCCCCATGAGTGAAGTTTGACGCTCGTTCCAAAATGTAACTTCTAAAAGATCTAGCAAGATACTCCTTCGTAATTCTTTAAAATAAGTTGTTTGTGAAGGTAGAAATTTGGCACTTATTCGTGCGATGTTGTAGTTGAAAACTTGTAATATAAGTTCCACAAAGTTTCATGTGACGGCGTCTTCTCAATGTATGTTCACTTGCTTGATTTCAAAGTTGTAATCGCAGCGTGAGCGCCGTGCATTGCCGTACCGATCTGAAGTTTGCGCCGGTTCCAACTTCACTCCACTCATTCGCCCACAGATTATCGTAAATTTTATGCATATTACAATTGGTAATGAGTTAATAGAAGTATATGTTTTATAATCTCAATTATATAATAACTGTCAGTTTAATCTGGTATATGTAAAAAATGTACAATCGGATAAATATGTCATTTCGAATTTAAATTTGTTCTCAGAATAACATCAATTGAAATAACATGAATTTTCCTCATTTTTTACTTTTAACGTGATAAGTAGATATTTTCGAGGACTTTCCTCTTCAATTCTCTATACTAATAAGGTTTTTCCCTTAACCGCATGTACGGTAAGTTGTTCAACTATTTAGAAAAATGTTTGATTATTAACTATACATTATTGGATAATTAAATACGATTCTAAGGGTTAAATTATCTACATACGTATAACTTCTGACTTGACAAAATCTATTTTTTTTTTCCGGCAATAGAAAATTGACCAAATTAAAAAAAAATACAATTATTGTATCGTAGACGTTTTTATAAATGATAAATTTATTATTATCTTCGGTTTAAAACATTAAAATCTTATTTCAAAATTAAAATTCATCAAATTTCCTTTGCAAAGATTAGGATTTTACTACATACAAAAAAAATGTTTGAAACAATCCGAAGATAATGTGTTATATTTTTTTTTATAAAACAGTTTTGTATTGTAGCTATCGAGTAAAATGCCTCAAATGGAAGTAAAGGTTTTCCTACAAAATATCACGTTCTTAATCTCGTGGAAATATCTCTTAATTAAATTGAATGATAATAATCCACACCTTTCATCACCTATTTAAGAAAGTAGGTTACATACTAATAAACAACAGCTGGTATATTTACTAAGTTATTTTCTCTCCACTTCACCTGACTAATGCGAATAATTGGGACGGGCCCTTTGGGCTTTACGGAAACCAACCTCATTTGGAAAAGTTCCTTTTGGATACGATATTTGTTTTGTACAAGTATCTATATTTTTCTCTGCTAAATCCGATATTGCCGTTTTCTTATGGGAATGGGAACAAAAGACCCAACGGATGACCTGATGGTCGCCACTGGTAGATGGTAAGAGTAAGAATATACTGGGGCCTAGTGTCCACGAGCAGACATAGAAAATATATAATGGCAATGAAGCTGGCCAATTAAATTGATTGAATTAAATAGTTAAATGATGCGTTGATTTTATCAAACACTTATTTATTAATAAAATTATAGCATAGCATTATCAAAAGAATGTTCTAAGGTATGAAAGACAAAATAAAATGTTATAAAAAACGAGGCGGGCCAACTTTTAATATTGTAGTAAGGTTAGGAAAAATGACTTTTCGCATCATAATATATGTATGAACTTGATAAAAACCTCCTTGGCTATACTACTTATTTGTATCTGGCTGGTTTTGGTATCATATTTTTTTAATACACATAATTCTAAATTCAAAAATGTTTGAACTTGTAGGAACGAATAAGCATTATTGTATCGTAACACGTAACCGATTTAAAAAACAACAGATTTTTTTATTTTGATTTTGAATCAACAGAATCTGTTAGCGCCTACTGTTTTGATGCTTTTCTTGTTTTCCTTGGCGTAAAATGTTATGTGAATCTTATTATATTTCTATCTGTTGACACGTTTGCGTAAACACCAACGCAAAATCATTATAAATACTTTCAAACTTTCTAAACACTAGTTAAAGAGCTATAAATATTATTAACAAAAGACAATCGGGATCGGATTGCAATTAGTGAAAGTATTGCGTCGGTCACGACTCACGATAGCCCGATTACCATGACGTGGGAATATGAAATAAATACGTACGTACTACAAACTTGACATTTATACTCCTTCATGCATTTCCTATCTTAGTTTAAAAATAACAAATTGATGCTACTAACAATTATAAACGCTAAGGTTTGGCATAGATAGATTTTTGTCACTCTTTCATATAATACAGATCTGAATGAAGTTCGGCAAAGAAGCTGATTTTGGTCCTGACTAACACCTAATGTTGGCTAGTTTAGAAAAGTTCCTGACAGGAATTAGTAGTTCCAAAAATCTTTTTAATATGACTTCCTAATGTTAATTATGTAATGCGTAAATACCTATCTTAAGCCAGTCACGGTAAAGATGCTTTTCATCATTCAAAATTTTACTTTTCTTTTATGTCACACAGATCACGTTTTATCTCGTTACTCCAACAATATCGAGATTATATTCCTATTCTGGCGACATCTTCTAAATCCTATACTGACGAAGCGCAGACGAAATACTAATGTTAGTTAAACAAATATCTACAGCCTAAGAAGTTCTCAGAACTATCAAATAGCCAGACTGTCAATAAATTAGTAAAAGTAGGTACCTCTTAAAATCAAGTCAAATCGTGCTGAGATTCAGATTCAGTAATGATACAGGTCTTTGAAGACTAGTAATTTGTAATTGTGGGGCGGTCTTCATTTCATTCATAGCGTATGGAGATGGCCTTGGATCTTACGATGAGGTTATCGTGAGAGATTATCTTGATTATAAGTTCAAGAATTTAGATCCTCTATTTATTGGTAGTTAGAAAGAAAGAAAGAAAAAGTATTTATTCGCGTCTGGGACTCATAAAAGACACAAAACGAACAAGATAATAAAATAAAGTTAAAATAAAAATACATTGAGCAAGGTAAAAACAATATCACAAAAGTAGGAGAAAAATATGCGTCCAAGCACGCGAAATGGCCCACGCTCAGTTGTGTCTTACTTACACAATTAGATTTTTCCTATTCCTGTAAGTTAAAGGGAAGTTGTTTTTTTTTATGTGATAGATCGGCAGCAATCAGCGCCTCCCATAGACAACCGCAACAACAGAGGAGTTACGAGTGCATAGCTGACCTTTTGGGGATTCGGGATTTTGAGGTTGGATTGCGGGCGGAAAAGATTGCGCCTCCTGTAACCTCACTCAAACGGCGAAACACAACGCTACGGTTGCTTCACGCTGGTTTTCGTTGCGGCCGTGGTATCACTCCGGACGAGCCGACCCATTCGAGCCGAAGCATGGCTCTCCTACACTTAAAAATTGTAAAAGATAAATTTGAATATAGAACAAAATTTTTATTCTTTTAATTTATTTTTCTATTTACAATTTTTTTCATCGTTTCATTAATCATAAGACAAAATACCTAGATATTATTACCCACGCCTGTTATTAAGTTGACAAAAATAAAAAATAAATTTTATAAGTAAAATCTAGTACCACATCTAACTATGTATGTAGGGGCTATGACTAGAATGTATAGAAAGTTGTCAGTGCAAGTGCCATAGGCCGCTGACACAGCGACCTGGTCACAAACTACTGAGAATGCATGTCAGTGGGCAAGGCATATTGCACGGATGTACCATTTATTAGGACTACTAAAATTTTGTAACACATTTACATTATATGAACCACGACGAACTATTAATATAAAATATATAAAATATAACATGTGATTGGTGCTATAATTATGGTGTCATAATCACCTTAGTCATGGTTTGGGTTTCGTGAACGGACGCCGCCTAATGGGACTGGTCAACTCGAGACTGTCTAAAGTTGCTGTCCTTGAGGTTCATTTCTTTTTCAGATCCTTTCGTTTAACATTAGTGTTACACTGTTCTCACATAATGGAACTATCTAAATTATGTAACAATGATTTGTGAAAAGTGATTGAAAAAGAGTAACTATGGAGTTTCTTGCTCCTTCTTCTCCATAGAAATCTACACTTTGGAAAGAGCAAATAGCTTCACTAAAGGACAGACGGACAGACTGGCCCATATAAAGTTAAACCTTATGATATGTTTTTTTTTTGCTTGACGCTCAAAAGTGCCTGTTGTTGTCTACTTGAAATAAAGAATATGATTTGAGCTACAAGACCCTCACTTCTGATTGGGAATATAACGTGTCATTTTATGTGTCTGTTTATAGTGTATACAATTTTTCAACGACTAGTGCTGGGTTTTTCCCGCATCATCATGATCAAGGAGTGTACGCCTTAATTTCCGGGCCACTCCACCATTCCATTTATTAGAGAGATGACTAGGTATGTTCTTTTATTGGACAGCGTATTAATAAATTATTAACACGTTAGAAACCGCAAGAATTCTCTGCACTGCCCTATGCTTGACTGTTAGATAATGCTTTAAGGCATTAAGTCCGTAATTCAGACTGTTTTGTGTGAAGAAGAAATAAATAAAATTAATGAATAGAACAGAGACAGAGTTGTGTTTCGCCGTGTGAGTGAGGTTACAGGAGGCCCAATCCTTCCCCTACCCCAATCCGTTCCCTTGTCCCTTTCCCAGAATTTCTAAATCCCCCTAGTCTCCAAAAATTCGGCAACGCACTCATAACTTCTCCGTTGTTGCGGGTGTGCGTGGGCGACGCTGATTGCTTACCATCAGGTAATCCCTTTGCACGTTTGCCGACCTGTCACATAAAAAAAATAGACGCAAATGTTATCTATCATATCATTTTGTAATATCCTACCAAATGAGGAAGGAAAGGAAAGAGGGAAAATAAGGTGTCTATTGATACTAAATCCGTTTCTCATCATTAACTAATTATTTGTCTTTTACCTTACAAGGGTATATTCCTAAATATCGTTTCCTTTTTCTTAGAAGGTAATGAGGAAAATGGAATTAAAGGTGTAAGAGGAAGTTTCTACATTCAAACATATCGTCAGGCCCGTCTGTCAATAGAGAAGGCAGATACATTATTCACGAATTGAATTGAATGCCAAATGACACGATTCTGACATAAAGTGTGGGAGAGCCATGCTTCGGCACAAATGGGTCGGGTCGACCGGAGTGATACCACCGCCTTACAAAAAACTACCACAGCGTTGTGCTCAATCCTTCTCATCCTACAATCCCTAAATTTCCAAAACCCTTATCCCTAAAAGGTCGGCAAAGCACTCGTAATTCCTTCACTGCTGCAGGTCTGCTTGGGTGGAGTGGATTGCTTACCATCAGGTAATCCATCTGCTCGTTTGCCATCTTATCACATAAAACATACCATTTTTGCTTCACTACATACATCAGTCTCAAGTAAATTTAATTTACTTATAAAATACATGTATAGTTAAAACTGGCGACTAACCGAGTTTATTAATTCTGGATACTGCGTACCTACAATAGATTTGATATAATGACTATTTAATTGTAGTGGCGAGTCAGGTCCAACACAAGTATTGTAAATAACTTAACGGGGCTGCCTCATGCTAAACGTATTATAACAATTTTTAATTAATAAACGATTTTTAATTTCATTTAATTTATTCAATATAATTTTTTTCATGAACCTAGTTGTCTCTTTCTTTCAAAATAAAATCACATTTTCATAACAGGGAAATAAATATATACGCTTTATAAACCTTTTCCTTATTTGAGTGGACAGTTTTGATTATCATTAATAAACAAAAATATACAGGACTAAAAAAACAAAAACAACATTAAACATCCATTATCGACCGTAAATAATTTAGTGAAGCGAAAATTACAAATGAAAATTGCTTTCATTCAAATAGGACTGCGCTATAGTTATTTTATCTACATAGAGACGCTACTTTCTCTCTGTATTTTGATTGATATTTATATTTTTTAAGAAAGAAAATCATCGAATCATTTTCAAAGATCTTTGAAACTACCACATGCGGCTGTCAAGGCTGTGCAAGCCAAAGGATGTACTGCAGTCGCGCTCGGAGCAAGGGACGGAACGTGATGGTTCTAAGTCTGATTCTCGTTTTTTCCCACCCAGGGAGGGAAGTAAAAGAACAATATTCCCTCTCAACAAAAAAAGTATGTAAAAAAGTAAGTATACATCAACACAAAGTGTAAAAAATATAGCTTGGTTTTTCGTCAACCAAATTTTCAAATTACCTTCATTGTTACACAACACAAATTCTCACTAAAAGTGAATTAAACTGTTTTCATTCTTTAAGCCGTTGACTGCCGACCGATAACTATTGAAGGCACATCCTCCGCTACCGTAGGTCACCGGTGACCTACGTGGCGGTTAACGTGTTAATAAATTGATATTAAATTTTATAACAATAATATTATCTATTATATCAACTTCGGGAACATAGTTTTTTTATTATCAAATCCATACTTTCACAAAAGGCTTTTATTGGAAAAAGTGAGGTCAATGGGATGTCTCTTGTGCATGTGCACTTCATCGTTACTGAACAGTGACGTCGTACCTCATGTTACATCCTTTGTGTTGAACTGACAGGGACCATTAGTAAGATAAAACCTAGTCTTACGGTGCTCTTCTGTTACATATGGCTAATAACATTGTTGTCTCTGGTAAAAGTTCATTGACACAAAGACGTAAAAAACCTTTTGAAGTAATTTTTTTTTACCTCAATATGTTTCCTATTCGATTTATATTAGAGTCAATATATAATTTGTCTATTAGTCTATTAGCGTTCTTTAAAATTTAAAAAATAAAAATAATAAAATAAAATGAAATGAAAGTCATATTTAGTTTGCACGATAATCTCCGGAACCACTTTTTAACTAATACACTAGATTAGACTAGTAAATTTTCCGTGGTATTTGCTAAATGGGCTTCTTCCAGTTGCACAGTCACATTTGTACTTTTAACGCTTAAATCACTATTAATAAAATAAAATAAAATAAATTTATTAAGAAGAGTGGAAACTATTTTGTTGTTTTCTCCTTCTCAAATAAAATCGGTTGCAGGATCTAACACAGTCATTTATGTCCCTGGGACGCGCCGGACTTTAGTGTTTCCGTATTTCCGTGGTTGTATCTCCTTTAGATCCTGGCTTACAGGAGTCCCGTTGTAAATACACCAATTAAAAAAAACTGATAAATAAATATCTTGTTTAACGATGACAACAATGCGATACTTAAACGATGGTAAGCGCAATGAGGCACCGCGACCTCGGCCCAGAGGAAGAGAAAGAACGGGGGAGTTTTTAGTCAGTAAGAGTCTGACACTCCCTCGCGCCCGACACCACGCGGGAAAAGGTATTCGATGAATTTGCCCTCACAAAAAAAAAAACAATAGTTACACAATTTATATAATTACAACGTATTTAATCAGTTATCAAAGTTACACAAAAGTTTGTTACATAAACATAAATATTTGTTTTGCTCTATGAACCATCCTATCGATATGTTTTTGGCTACTCATCCTGTCAGATAAATATTTAGTCACGTGTATTGTATCAGTAGGTACAAGTCAACAAAATTATTGGTTATCAGCTGAAACTTGTGAACAAATTTGATTAATGCAAATTATTCCGTAGTTGAAGGTTTTAATATAGTACTAGCGATCCACCCCGGCTTTCACGAGTAGGTACAATGCTGACACTATATTTCTCTACAAGTTAATATATATTATTGTATGTGAAAACGTTTTTCATTAACCATTCTATCTATACTAACATTATAAAGAGGTAAAATTTGTAAGTTTATAAGTGTGTATGTTTGTAAGTTTGTATGTAGGGGGTAATCTTTGGAACCGCTGGTCTGATTGCCAAAATTCTTTTATTGACATATAGCTACAATGTTCCTGAGTGCTATAGGGTACAAACATCACGCTACGACTAAATGGAGCCGAGCAACGGGTGAAACCGCGCGCGAGTAGCTAGTCTATTAATAAAACCGCATCAAAATCCGTTGCCTAGTTATAAAGGTTTAAGCATAATAGGTACAAAGAATGCTACTTTTTATATACGACGTAATGATGATGTATAAAGTGAAGTAATCGTAGTTATACATATATACATATTTTATTACGAGTATATAAAATAAAAACATAACACATGTATTTTAATAAACAGTAACATTTTTTTGTAGGCTTATATGCTTACTAAATGTTAATACCAAAAGTTTTAAAAAGTTATCATTAAAACTGCGTTTTTATACCTACGCAAATCCTTTACTAATGATCATTGGCGCTTCCGATTAATTATTTTTGCAATATTTTTTTATGATGTATACGTATTTGTTTTTAGATTAAAATAAATATGCAGTACTATGTTTAAAATTAATAAAAATGTAATAATTGTAGAATTATGATTTTAGATATATGCAATGAACTGAGAAAATGACCCAGTTATTACCCTTTCACTTCCCTAATCCCCAATTCAAAAATCGTCAAATCCCTAACAAAGACCAATATTTCAGCAAAGCCCTGTAGGTATGTGTAATCTTGATGTTGCAGATGTCTATGGCTATTGCTCACCATCGGGTAATTTCGTCATCTCGTTTGCTGTTTTATCCAGAAAATTTTTGGAACTACATTTTCACACTTGCTTTCCTCCTAAGGAGGTAACCATGGCATTCAAAGTAAGACTGTTTTAATCTTACTTTGAACCAGGGCCTCGAGTCTGCTATTACAATAGTGTCAGAATAGTAGATCATTGTTTGCAAAATTGTTGATTTTGACAAGTTTTGGTAATCTACTAACACGATAGCATCATTATGACCTCCCAATGCCACTTCATTTAAATAATTCTTTAGAAGGGTAATCTCGTACATAATGATAAATGAATATTTGACATAATGCGGTAAATTATAAAAAAATGTCAGTTCCTTTATTCAATGATTTACGTTTAGAATATTAATGTGCAGTTATTGTTTATAATTTGTTACAAGACATCTCGTACTATAATTATATTACGACATCGCCGAACGCCAATGATCAGCAATTTTGAATTAACAGATTACGAACATTTAACAAAATGACAATGGAATCGTGTAGGAATGACAACACTTTGAAAATAGTCGACTCGGGCGCCTGGACTGCGGAGGAGCTGATTTAGATGACCCAGGCCTATTGAGTTTACTTTTTGTCCTACTATTACTTACTCGTAGACTACATGATATCGCCTCAAATAATGTAGATACAAAGGTATTAGGTAGGTAGGTCTTATTATAAGACAAATGTGCCAACCAGTTTTTGAATTAATTTCGAATACGGGATAAAAGCTACCATTTAACAACGTCAAGCATACGTTTCTAAACCTAGCATAAATATGAACTTTATTTATAAGAATTGAAGATTGAAATTGCTTTGGTATTTTCAAAGCAATTTCAATCTTATTGAAGAACAAATCTCTCTTGGTCTATTTTTAGTCAAATTTATTTTTTAAACGATTGTTTTTTTATGGTTATTTGTAAATGGTACAGTTTTGTCTCATGTGTTATTCTAGTGTATAAAATACACATAAGTTATAATACAATGAAAAATCGACTTAGATGTAGATATCTTAAGGTTCTTTTTTATGGCGGCAAAGAAGCTGACCTTTGGTGAGCAATCGGCGCATAAGAACATGAAGTGATTGATAAAGTGAAGATGAAGTGATCGAACGTAAAAATATTATAAATTTTATAAAAAAACCGTTTTTATTTTTTCACATCCAACATTGTGAGTTGTCTTTATAGAAATAAATAATACAGTTATTGGGAATAATGTAATCCAATCCAATTAAACCAATCATCATCATCATCATCATCAGCCTTATTCTGTCCACTGCTAGACATAGACCTCTTCAATTGCCCGCCACAGAGCTCGATGTTCCGCTATTTTCATCAAACCAGCCAAAATAAATACTTATTGGTATTACAAGAAAGTTGATACATATTATTTCAACAACAACAACAAACCAGTAAACGAAAAACAAAACAAATTATCTGTTAAATTAAAAAAATCTAAGAATCGGATGGTTCCAAACTCGAACTTGATTCCAAATTATGCAATATTTGTAAACTTATTTTAGAATTGATTTATATTTTCTTAAATGACCTTGACAAAAAATAATATTTTTGAGCCTTTTAAACAGGAAAATAAGTACGATAATTGTCAAGTGTAATAAATCAATGATTTGGCAGCCGATATCGCAAAAAGGCAGTAAAAAGATATATCCAGTTTTTTTTTTTCAGAGAGTAAAATTAAGCTTCCCTCTTGTTATTTATTTTTAATCTGCAATAAAACATTGTACAAAAAAAATACAGTATTTCTCTAATACTACGTCAATCACAGGTTTAAGCTGAGCATGAGGTAATACACAATCTAAAAATACTTTTCGAGTTCTCTTGAGTCTTTGTTATAAAGACTAGACAAGTAATTATTGCGCAGAAAATTAGATGTCAGACAGCTTGGCGTTTTCACATAAAAAAATAAATAATAATTACTAACCAATAATTAACACAGCTAAAAAGAGCAATCTTGTTAATAAATATAGCGCGAAACGTATGCAAACAACAGACTGTCTAATTGTGTGAAAATCCATAGAAATAGCATTTTTTTCTTGAACTACGTAAATTGCCATTGACGGAAAATGGCGTGAGAAAGACGAAAAGCCGTTATTAGGCCTAGCAATAGTTATGAGTATGAGTCAACGGGTCAGAAAGATAAAACATTCATCGCAGCTTTGCATTCTTAACACGCAAACGCTAAAAGGAAATTTATTGAAGGCATGTGAGGTAGGAAATTATATGTTGTTGTGTGAAAGAGATTAATTTATTAGCAGTACCTTATTAAATGAAACATGGTAAAGGAAAATACATTTGAGACTACCTCGCTTCACGTGGGTGTTGAATCTTTAAAAGAAATATTTAACTACAAAATCGGAGACAATAATGCGGTCTGTTAAACCTCAACCATTCAAAGAGCTCCAACCTTCAGCTGGGGTTGCAGGTAAAAGGCAATAACGAACGGCAGCCCCAGCCTGGAGCAGAAGACTCAACAGTATGGTTTTTAGCCAGTAAGAGTCTGACACTTCCTCTCACTCTCCCTACAGCGAAACAAGTTATTTGATGACCTTTTTTGTCAGGGGAAAATCATTAAATGACTTCTCCCGCCCAGGTTAAGGCAAGCCAGAGTGTCAGGCTCTTACTGACTGAAGACCTCCCGTTACTTCTCCTGCTTTGGGCCAAGGCTGCGGTGCCACATTGCGCTTACCCCGCAACTCCGGCTGAACATCAGACCTGTAAGGCCCCGTCTGTGGTGGTCTATTGGCTCTTTGAGGCGCGCGCGGAACGCTACGCGGCCGTATGCTCAGGTCTGGTTCGATCGGCGCTCTACCTTTACTCGCCGTCCGCAAACCTGAGAAGTTATTTGGTGACTTACGGCCTTCAAAAAGAAAAATCCTGACAAACTGGGATGTCTTATCTGTAGGTGGGGCCTGTGCAATACTGGACTCTAATAAGATATTGATAAAAATCCTTATAATCGAATATCGTGAACTTGAATGAATATTTAAACAAAAAAATTGCCGAACTTGTCCAACTTAAAAAAAAGCCTTAGCAACACATTATACTCATATTTTTCATTTATATTAGTATAGATAAACTTAGATGGCTGATGATTAACTTATAATGATGTGGATAAGTAATTTAAAAGTTGAAGGTCATCTCCATCGTAATGTTTAAAGCGGAAATTCACACGAAAGCAAATAAAAAATCTTAAGTAACTGTTATATTGTGGAGTAGAGAGACATAAACGAAGTACTGAGTAACACCGCTTTGTATTATGAAAATTATGTCACAATACAGATGCCAAAAATTAAATATGTTTTTACGAAAGAGTCGGCTTTAATGGAGTGATACCACTTGTTATCAAAAGAAAAAAGACGAGTTTATTGTATTGAATTATTTTGAGGCCAAACCTAAAAATAAAAAAATGTCGTCGTCAAGTCATATAAGCCGCTTAGGTACTCTAAAAAAAGAAAAAAATGTTATTTGTCTTTAGCCTATTCCGAGTGTGCAATTTTGTCACATTTTACCTCAAAATTAATGCCAAATACTATTGGTACTCTTTATGTCAATACTCCATGTGGTATCACTACAATAATATTGCCTTACTATTAACACCTGCGCGGAAGTTATATAAGTTGAATAATTAATAATGCACAAAAATTCGCAATGAATTAGCTAATTTTAAAAATAAATTACATCTTACATAATATTTTATTAATTAATAAACGTGAGAATGGCGATTATATTCATTTCAATGACTTCGAAAACAATTTGAGTTTTTGATAAGGTCGTTTTGAATTTGAGCCAGATGATCTGATATTTATGGAAACAAAAAATAATGTACAAAAAAATTCTATTAAGACAAAATAGTTTTAAAAAAAAAGTGACCATTATACTATCGTGTGATACAATCATTACGATCATTTGACTGCACGGTTGGTGCGTTGGTTAGGCAACTGGCTGCCGTGCAGCGTGCCGCGGGTTCGATTCCCGCACGGAACAACGCTTTGTGTGATCCACAAATTGTTGTTCCGGGTCTGGGTGTCATGTGTATGTAAAATTGTATGTTTGTAACCGCACCCACGACACAGGAGAAAATCGTAATGTGGGGCAACGTTTTTTTTTTAAAGAACAAAACAAACCATTTATAAAAATGACTTATTCAGGTAAGGTAACTGTTTGTCGGGTTAACTCGATTAGTTTCAAACCGTAGGGGGAGCCCATAGAGCACCATGCTTACGACATGTAAACAACGCATAACTTAATTATCTTAAGTATCATGAACAGAATCAGATATCAATAAACCTATGTCCGAAAGGCTTTTATGTATATTGACTAGGCTCCCATGATCAACATTCATTTATTAGACAAACATCCTTACTTTAGTTAATCATGCCAGTAGTCCCTAGTCAATGCGAATCTAAGGTACAGACGCTAGCAAGTAAACCTACTTCAATGTGCCAATTTCTGTCATTGGATTTTCCACTCTGTAACAAAATGATAAAGTTGAAAATGCAATAGAAAAATTTGTTAGTAAGGTATACATTAACTTGCCTCTGTGAAGTTACTATCTTCAACTTAATCACTTAGTTGTCGCATCTGTCAACACATTCTGAGTATCTATACCGTTTCAGGGTTTCCGTGTCAGCCCTGAAACCTATTATTAGTCCTTATCCAACCTAACTTCATAGTTTTTCGTAAGATACAGGTAGACAGCTTTTGTACAATTTAATATCTATCTGTTGCCAGTTATGTGTATTTTGAATGATGTGTTGGTCCATGGAATAGTTCATTTGCATGTTTATAAGTACCTTGCAAGTACCTGTGACTTTTTCGAGTCATGTATTTCTTAAGATCATTAATTGAATACTAGTGACATATGTATGGCGAAGAATACATCATGAGGAAATCGTGCATAATTTGTAATTACATATTTGTAATTTTAATCGCCAATCCTCTTTGAATAATCTTGGTGATTAGTTCAACCTATCTTCGGTTGACTAAAGGTCTTTACTAAGTAAATAGTGGATGAGAACTTTGCAATTTTATAACCACGAGGGATATATTTTAAAACTTGTAGTTTTAAACAATTTCAAGAAAAAATATATTAATGCTTTTATATACATACTACACATGACGTTGGTACAAAAGAACGGATTTATTGTCATATGGTATTATCTATCAGTCAACCCTTGGTTCAGTAGAAAAATCAGCAAAAATGATTACGGAAAACTAATCGTTGGTATAGTACAGTCAAGTATTCGCTTTTAATACCATGCTATTATACTACACTTAATTCAGGAATTCAATAAAAGACCTCTTGCTCTGAGGAACCACTTATTCAATGAGGCAGTCTGTTTCAGTCTCAGCCCTGAATTAAGTTTATTATCCGTCCTGACCTACAAGACTAACAAGTTGGTCAAGGGAAGCTAAGTGTATTGTCCCTGTTACTGAATAAAGGGGTGTTGTTGTTTTAACAGCTGATAAAGGGTGTTGCTTTATGTAAGACATTTAGTGAATGATAAATAAACCGTATCTTTAGTATTTAAATCATCGTGAATTTTACTAAATGATAATGGTGGATTTGTGAGTGATTGTATGATTTTCTTGGAAAATCATTAAATATCTTCTCTCACTCCAAGTGTGGGAGAGCCATGCTTCTGCACGAATGGGTCGGCTCGACCGGAGTGATAACACGGCCTCACAGAAGACCGGCGTGAAACAACCACAGCGTTGTTTTTCGCCGTGTGAGTGAGGTTACCGGAGGCCCAATCCTTCCCCGCCCCCAATCCCTCCTCAATCCCTAAATCTCCAAATCCCTAATCCCTAAAAGGTCGGCAACGCACTCGTAAATCCTCCGTTGAGGGTGTCAATGGGCGGCGCTGATTGCTTACCATCAGGTAATCCGTCTGCTCGTTTGCCGACCAATTACATAAAAAAAAAATCTCTGTCTGACTAAAAACCACCCCGTTCCTTTGGCCGGAGCTGCGGTATATTACTGCGATTGACCCGCAACACTACTCCACTAAAGTTCACAGATAGGGTCCTATTGGGCCCTATCGGTTGGAATAGATTTTAGTAGGTAATATACCTAATATTATTTTTTTAACAATGTCACCCAAAAATAACAATGCGACAATTTCACAATGATTTATAAATCCAAAATACGTGCACACTTAATGTACTTGCATAAGTTTGTGCAAAGGTATTTATGATTTATTTGACTAAGCAGTCATAATGTTCTCTCTCACGTTTCTTGCGCGTGACCGTGCCATTGGACTAAAATTTTCTCAAAGAGTTTTAGCACTTCTTTTTCTTATTATAAGTGTTAAATAGGAAGCTGTTTCGAATTGTAGTTGGTATATGAAAGCAAATAAACCACTTGGTGGCGGTTGAGTGGAAAAATATTGTTACTAGACTTACTCTGCCATGAATGTTATAAGAACCAAAAAAAGAATCTTCAGCTTTATGCTTCTACTTAGTTATATATGCACTGGCATTCTCCTCTCATACGAATTCACATACATAAGTGCAAGGAATAAAAGGCATAAAAGGCATGTTGATAAAAATTTGCGTATGTTATTGCGGAGTGTATCCAGAAATTTCATCAACAGACATCCTAACATCCAAAGATCGTAACTTTCGCATTTATAATATTAGTAAGAAAAGATATTAAGATATCACCATCCCATATAAAATTAATACACACATGATGTATGATATACTTGTATTTCAAAATGAAAAAAATGTGACTTCATTTCACTTACAATTACAACATAGTTTTCATTTTGAATTATTATCTAAATTTGTATCTTTCTGTGATTTTCTTCACAATAACTAAACCTATTTGCTTTTATTAATAGCCTAACCATTAGTAAAACCATCTGTTAGTCGCTTAACCAATAGACTGAATGAAAAAAAAAAATCCAATTTCAACGGTACACGCGATTAAAGAAAAATCGATTGTGAATCGTTCATTCGATTATCGATTCAATTTACCGATATCTCGAGTGCAAGCATAATTAGGAATCATTAGTCACACTCTGTGAAACACGTGTTTAAGATTTAAATAAAAAATAATATTTAAGATGGAAGTTCTTTGGTAGAAAGTTGTTGGGTCCCGTATCGATAAATTATTATTTATAACCTTTGATGGTAGAATCGAATCAACTCGTACGTTCGAGGTATTGCAACCTTCTAATATATTATTGTGTCAAACATATGTGTGTGAGAAACTTATAGTAGCAATTTTTCATTTTAATTTTTATTGTTGTTTAGTTATAATAATTATTATTATTTTATAATTTTGTTCTATTAAAAGTTTGTTTTATTTGAAATTCAGAATTCTATACAAATGTTAATCGTATTTCTTTTTCAATAAGTCGGTAAACGAGCTCATGGATAACCTGGGGGTAAGCAATTAGCGTCGGCATAGACACTCGTAATTATTAAGGAGTTTCCTTGTGGTGTGGGTTTTTAGTGATTTAAGGATAGGAGATTTTTGAAGATTTATTTAGGAGGAAGGATTGGGCCTCCCATACCCTCAAATAAGCCGTCAATGCGCTTATAACTCTTCTAGTGCTTCCGGTGCCCATGTTATGAGCACGACACTCTTTCAGCTATGATATGATAAATATACTTCTAGTTTTTGATTTGACCTTATGTTTCTCTCTTCTTGCGAGCTCTCTCTGAGAAATAAAGTTCTACATAAATATAAACCAATCCATCAGTACATTTTACTGAAGTAGCTGCTTCTCAATAAATTTTACAACGTTTTTACTCAGTCGGTTATTCATTTGTAGGTGCCTGAGGTATTTATTATTTTCTTAGTACACACAAAGAGCCGCTCACTGACACCGGTCCCTTCAACATATAATCGTACATTTTGAATGGGACAAAAAGAGGTGCAGGTTTATTGCAGGTTTTTCTGGGTCACTGCGGTATAAGACAGGTGTTGTGACAAGTTCCTGGCTGGAAGAATTAATGTATTATTCTTTTTTTTTTGAAGAATAATTTTGTTATATAGACTTTATGTTATGTCGTTATTTTAAATGAGGAACGTCCAGTGACAGTTACTAGTCTTATTTCTCTCTTAATTTTACTTCGATTTAAGTTGTTGTTTTCATTCATGTCTCCAAATAATATTCATATGTAGTCTAAATTTATTTAGACATCACTGACGTACGTTGACGGAAAACATCGTGAAGAAAATGGGACTTATAATAATTTTTAATAAATTATAAGTTTGAAACCGCTAATTTGCCTTGAATGAGCGCGGTGATTAATGTTCAAACCATCTCCATGTGAGAAGAGGCCTTTGCTCAGCAGTGCAGCAGCACCTATAGGCTGGTGATGATGATGATGATGATGATAATTATAATAGTATCTACCAATATCCAGAATATTTGTTTGAATCCCGAAAAAGTTCGTAAATTTAACATTCGCCTTCGTAACTTCTTTACTAATACGACCGTAGCTACCTAAACAGCAATTAAATATAATCAAAAGTAATACAAATACAAAATCATCGATCATATAATCCGTTACTTTTTTAATTAAGAAAAATCATTAATAATCGTGGTATCAGAATTGAAGCGTGACTCCCGTAATGCCAGTTGTTAAATTAGATATTAAGTCACTGGACCATATCTGTTACGTAGATAATTTATTCAAAGTAACACGTTTAACGAACTATTCTGTTCAACCAAG
Source organism: Spodoptera exigua (assembly GCA_902829305.4). Lineage (NCBI taxonomy): Eukaryota > Metazoa > Arthropoda > Insecta > Lepidoptera > Noctuidae > Spodoptera > Spodoptera exigua. Next base: position 12,340,052 of record LR824610.2, on the reverse strand, counting down.
TCGTCTGTCTGCGTGTATTTTGCTTTGGTATGGTCACAAAGTTTTGACTGCACGATTGGCGCAGTGGCTGGGCAACTGGCACGGAACAACTCTTTTTGTGATCCACAAATTGTTGTTGCGGGTATGTGTAAGTATTAATCGTATGTTTGTTTGTTAACGCAACCACGACAAAGGAAAAATTTACATAGTGTGGAGAAAAGATTTTGCAACATCAAAAAGAAAAAAGAATGACTCTTTTTTTTTATAAAGAAAAACACTTGAAAAAATGTGTTCTTCGTTTACAAAAGTAACACAAGTCACTGGTGACCAAGGCTCCAGAAATTTTCATACTATTCACTCCATCTCAGGCATCCGTGGCGACAAAATTCTCAAATGTTAAGCCTGTCTCTTCTGTAAAGAACTGTCTATCTTTTTTTAGAAAAAACAGGTGTGAAATATATGCTTTTATAACTGTGACGGCCTTGTTTTATGTGATAGGTAAGCAATCGACGCCGCTCATAAACACGACACGCTACAAGTGCGTTGCCGACAAAATCAAAGTCAAAAACATTTATTCTGTATACAGGTACTTTTTAAACGATATTTTAAACGTCCCTTTGGAGGTTGGAGGAGGCGACGACTTAAAATAATTGATTGATTTTTAATTTTTATCAATGATGCGGTTTATTTTTCGTCTATTACATGTTAAGGTATGAATGCTTGTCTATTTCGTTTTATTATTCCCACTTATTATAAGCTCTTGCAATGCCGATGGCTCAACCACCTCAATTTATATTAATAAAGACACAATTGTAAATTAAATTAATCTAAGCTAATTCTTATCATATGTTTCTTACATCAAACTCAGTTTCGGAATGAAAACAATAAACAAAGTCTAATCAATTAGGAAGCTGTCAGACAATGAAGACTTATGATCCGTCCCATGAAATTAGGAAAAGTTAAGCTGCAAAGTTTAATAATATTAAAATTAGAAAAAGTTTAATAGTATTAAACTTTTCAGTTTAAAGAGTTCATAATTGAACACTAAATCTGGCAGTAACACAACTGTTGACAAGGATATAATTAATACCATACTTATTTAAAAAATAATTATAATTTTAAACTTTTTAGAATTTAAAAAGTGTATACGCAAGAGCAAGTCAATTAGAGAGAGAGAGCCAGAGCTAATATCCTAATTTTAATATTGACTGACGATGACAAGATATATAAATAAAACTCTAGTCAATGAGTAAAGTATTAAACATATATTATCGACGAGTATTTTTCATCATAATCAGCCTATAAGTGCCCACTACTGTGCAAAGGCCTCTTCTCATACAGAGAAGGTAAAAGGCATTAATCACCACGCTTGCTCAATGCGGGTTGGCGATTTCAAACTTATAATTAGAAATTATAAGTCCAGGTTTCCTCACGATGTTTACCTTCACCGTATGTCAGTCAAACTTATAATTAGAAATTATAAGTCCAGGTTTCCTCACGATGTTTACCTTCACCGTATGTCAGTGGTGTCTAAATAATCTCATGAATGAGAAGCGGGCTTCTTAACCTCCGGGCCACCGCGACATCAATAACGACGAGTATTTTTATCCTGTTGTACATGTATACTAACTAAACTGTACTAAGATAAAACGATTTAAGTTTAGGACTGGAAGCATATTAGGACATGGTTCAGTAAAAAAAAAAAAACTAAATTGTGATGTCACACGACATTTCACATCAATGTAGGTATGGTCAAAAAATTTTCAATTAATTTACAAGAACGCAACATGTCGGGTCTTAATATTCCTATATCCTTCTATTCATAGTGCCTTCAGCTAACCTCAACCTTTACTACTTTTGACAAGGGTAGAACAAATAGTTGTTATTATATATGACACGAGAAGTGAACACAAAATTATTAAACATATGTATAGGTAGATCGTACGTGCAACTTACACATACGAAAATTCATCAAAACCGCGTGTATTACAAAGGGTATAAAACCTGGGTGTCTTCAAGATCCCAGTAAATAGATTGCTCATAGATAGGCACGTTTCATCCTTCGTTGACTCGATCATCAATATCACCAGGCCAATTAGTGACACGAGCTCATTGCAAATGAAAACAGGCACTTCAGTCACAGATTTGAAGAGGGGAGAGTTTTTTTCAGAGAAAAATTCGTGATAGGTCTTCTCTCTTCTCCCATTCTTCGATAAGTGGAGAGGGAGTGTCAGACTCTTACTGACTAAAAACCACGCCGTCACATCTCCTGTGCCAGGCCGTAGGTCACGACACATTATTGTACTACATCAGACCTAGTGGGCACGGTTTGTAGTTTTTTGTTGGCTCTGAGGCGTGCGCTTACGCACCATGCGCTCGAGTCGGGTTTGGTCGGATGGCCAGCTACCGTTATTCGCCGTGCACAAACCCGCGATCTTTGATATACAGGCAAATACGCTTTATTTTGTAAAAGCATGAACTCTATCATTGTTATAATTAACTTTGCTAACAAAATCTTAATTCCCGATAATGTTTGGAAAATTCGTCAATTTCTAACTTAGTAAACAATTTCAAGTCTATATTTGTAACGGAAAATTCCGGTTTACAGCATACTCACGAAGTAATTAAGTGTCAACATTTGTTATTGGTGATACGTGCTACAATGTTGGGGCAATTTGTTGGGGCCCACTGAAATGTTAGAGTATTGTCAAACTAGACATATTTTTTTTTATTTACCAGCGAGGTTGTTTTTTAAATATTAAAATAATGGTCTGATGATGCGGTTCCAAAAGGAAATAGTGCTCGGTTCAAATCACGATGAGGAACTGACTCTTTCAAACCTTAGAAGGGAGGAGCCCTTCCAAGAGGGCAAACTCATTGGATGGTTTCCCCTTTCAGGAAAAAGTTCAATATAAAGAGTTATTTTACAACCTGGTTTTCATATTTCTACTTCCGTAGTTCAGTATTGCTTGCTAGAGCTGTTCTTTTTTGGAACTTAACAGTAATCCTATAACTTTTTCGCATTACATTCACAAAATTAATAGCAATTTATCTATTGAAGTAGTCGTTACAAAATTATAGAAGCACAAAATATACATATTATTATTCTTCATCAAAATGCATAGCAATAAATATGTACTGTTGGTCTGTTTATTCACACACATATTTAATATCAGCAAACTATTTGTAAATAAAGTACAGTCCTAATAATAAGACAAGAAATAGCTATAATGCAAAACCGGACTGCAAGAATTAACATAATATCAATTCGTCCTTTCGAATTTTGCCATAGCACAGATCTGAACGACCTTCAAATAACAAAAGTACAACATAGTATAATCCCTTCTATACGGCTTTAACCTTCGTCTTAAACACGGAAGATAAGTACAAAGAATACATTCGATGACTTTTTAAATTAGACCTTTGTAATCAATTGTTACGGTGTGTCTTTTTTTCATAGGCTGTACGCCTATTCTTTTAGAATTTTGCACAAGTTTGAAACTTATTTAAATAATTATAAAGTTCAATCTGAAAACTGACTTGAATAGGATTGACTGAACCTGTGTTATTTATAGAAAGTATATAATTATGTACCAGGTTTTTTTGTGAGGGGAAAATCATCCAATGACTTCTCCCGCCCAGGGCCGGGCGGGAGGGAGTGTCAGACTCTTACTGACTAAAAAAACCCCCTGATCCTTCTCCTGCTCTGGGCCGAGGTCGCGGTGCCTCATTGCGCTTACCCCGCAACCCCGGCTGAACATCAGCCCTATATAGGGCCCCGTCTGTGGTGGTCTATTGGCTCTTTAGGCGCGCGCGGAACGCTACGCGCCGTACGCTCGGGAATTATGAACCAGGTAAGGAACATATTACAATAAGGATCTAAAGTTCAAAATCGAGTGGCAAAACCTCAGTTAACACTTCTTGTAAACAAAACAATCGTGTTCTAGCTCTACCGCAGTTATTTGCGAGATCTAATGACGCATGACACTTAGTCTTGACGTCATAACGTAAATAAATATATAGAATCTCTCGCATACTTGTTAAAACAATTTGCTAAGCAGGTACTTGAAACTATGAAGATTTGTTCAAACCTATTAACATAAGTGGTTTAGAAGTCTCATTAACAAAACTTAAACGTCCAATTAAGTTCGTTTGAATTTATCCTTTATTTTTTTGCTAATAGGTCAGGCTTCTGATAACCTTATCGTATATAGCTGTGCGATAGCTAATAGAAGTGCCAAAATAGAGTAAGAGACATTTTAGCTTATTTTACATTTTTAACGTGGAAAGTCATCCAGATACGAAGGAGCATCAGATTCGTACTGACTTGAAATTACCCCCTCTTTCTCCTGTTTTACCCAGGGTCACAGGACATCAATGCACCCCCAGCCCCGGCAAGACATCATCGACTCTAAAATCTCATGAATCTGAGGTCCAATCTGAGGGGGTCTGATGGTTCTTTGAGATGCGGAGTAGCCAGCTCAATTCCACTCCAGTTCCATCCATATTTGAGTCAGCCGGAACTTAAATAACAGCAATAAAACAGAATGCAACATGTTTAAAAAAACTTGGGTCTAATTTACATAATCGAACAAAACTGTTACAAAATTCAAGGTCATTCAGGTAGTTCAATAGGTCCGCCTGTACGGTAAGTTCTAGGTCGATATATTGATCGTCGATCCGGGATCATCGTTCTACCTTGTAGATGAAGTAATTTGCATATACAATGATCCTTCTTTTAAGCCTTGCCATTATAACAAAGGAATGCGAGTGGCATTTTGCGATACACTATATATTGTTTAATAGATACAAAGAAATCAACCTGCGAGCAGTTTTTTGTCAAAATATGCCAGTTAATGACTCGGGACTATATTGTTGAAATATTTTTTTATGGATTTATAGTAAATATTATTAAATCATTTTTTAAATTAATTTATCTTCTTATATATAAAAATGGATCGCAAAATGTGTTGGTAAGCGCATAACTCAACAACGCCTGGACCAATTTTGCTAATTATTTTTTTGTTGTGTTTGTTATTGTCAGGAGAAGGTTCTTATTTAAGAAAATATTAGAAAAGGTGAGGGGGAAATTGGGAAAAAGTGACCCTTTGATAACGAGATAGTTGGACTCGTGCGAAGCGGGGGCGGGCTGCTAGTACATAATATATCTACTTATAACAAAGAACAATACTAAATATTAGGTAAAAAAGTACCTATTTTTTTAAATTAGATATTTGAGTGCGTTTGACCTCTATCACGCCTGGTGGAAAGCTATGATGGGGTCTAAGATGGAACACGCAAACTCAAAAAATGCCTATTGACTCTTGCCTTGAAAACCTTACCAAAGGTCTCTGGGAACAGCGACGCGGGAGAGAACTCCAGATTTTAGCAGTTCACATAATGAACTCAGGTGCAGCATATTCCTTTTGAATTCTCATCTATCGTTATGCGACAGGATCGTTCATCAAAACATAAAATACAGTATAATATACAACAAAATGATAAAAGAAAATTAGGAAAAAAAATAGTCAGGCAAAATAAAAATGTTTACACAATTTCAGCACAATGGGCTAAATATATCTGCTCTAAAATTTAGTTGCATGATTTAACTTCACAAATATTGATACATACATACGTACATTGCAAGTTAATAAAAGCCTGTTATGTAATTGTACACAGATTGAATAGAGTAGCATTATACCTTTTATACCCTGAGGGGTTCGGCACACAATAATTTTATGCTGTATATTTATGAACTGCTTACTAGCCATATTATTACTTTTATTTTAATAAAGGGAAAATGTCCAATACTAAGAATAATTCCTTACACCGTGCAATATTTATGACTAACTTAGGACTCGAAATCACATGCAAAAGACCATTCCAACTTTCAGGTAAATAATCAAAGAACTGAATCGATTTTAATAATGAAACTGGCGTCCACTGCAAATATATCAAAGTGTAAAAAGTTGATCATGTAATGAGTATTTTGCGATAAAGGGGTTAATAATTAGAGAGTCAGATGAGAGTCAGTTTTATGTTTCTATTTTTTCCTTAAAGAGAAGTGTTGCTTTCAATCAACAATTTTCCAAACACATCTTGTTGAAAATCCCTTTTTGGACCTTTGTAATGAAACGATGAAAATCCTTGAAGCGCCCTACCTATTTTTGGACATGTTCGCCTAACGTTGTTGACGCAGTCTCAGGTCAACTTGACCTCTATCATTGGAATGTTACATATGATTGCATCATGATAGGTCATTAGTCTATGTAGTTGTGGCAAGAGAGACATTTTGGCAGGATTACACCTGGCCATGCCTGGCCATAACCAGTGCTTTCGGACCCCATCGATAATAGTCTAATGACTCTTTGAGTTCCGGACGGCGGCTTCCAAACAACACGGTGTGGATTATTTACAATGACCAATAATCGTACGTATCTAAATTCTTGTGTATTAGTGGACGTTGTTTTAAGTTTGGCTTGAAAAGAGACTGACCTCTCAGTTTGTTTCGGCATTTCTTCTCAGAGTAGTCAGATATGAAATGCCGGCTTCATCTAGTTTTTCACATATAAAGTGCCGTTTTATGGCCTATTTGCAAAAATAAATTCATTGTTTCATTGTTTCAGTGATGACAATCCGAAATAGTGCATGCAATGACTGCACGTTTGGTGCGGTGGCTGGGGGTGCCTCTGTGTCGCACTGTGGTGTCGCACATGTCGCGGGTTCGATTCCCGCACGGAAAAACTCTTTGTGTGATCCACAAATTGTTGTTCCAGGTCTGGATGTAATGTGTATGTGAAATTGTATACATATTTGTAACCGCACTCACGACACAGGAGAAAATTCTAATGTGGGTCAACGTTTTAACAAAAATAAAAAAATAGTCATAAGTATAGAAAAAAATCAGATAAAAAATTATTATTATCGCAAAATTGTCTCTCTATTTACAGTTGTGAGTCCCACAATAATTTTGTATTTAAATTTTAAGTTAAACTACGAAATTTTTGTTTTTTGTTTATCAATAAATTAATAGACAGAGAATCTAGGTCGAAAAAGTTACAAACGAACTTATTCATACATAATCATGATAAAGGTTTACGGCAACAAACATTTTGGAGACCTTTTCAAAATTACGTATTTATGATTTCAGACCCCAAATAATGTTACTAGTTCGTGTAATAAAGTGGGCTCAAAAGTACTTCAAAATGTTTTTGTGTTTTACTTACTAAAGTAAATTGGTCTTTTATTATTATTTAACAGATCAAACAAAAATGGAACATCGTCTAAATGCCAGACAAAAACGTATCTCCAATTTAATGAAAATTTACTCTTAAATCTGACAGATAAAAAAATGTATATTGAATATCATGAAAGTAACTAGGTATTGTTTTGGATGATTGGTTTCACTTGTATGTTTTAATCTTATAACTATCATGAAAGTCATTAAAATAGTTGGTAGTTAACTAACTATTTTGTCCGTTGTCCACTCACTCGACTAGTCTCGAACCAGGACAGGAGCCCATAATCATGAGCAGCATGCTCAACGCGTAAAACCATACGACCGACTTACAATAACTATTCTAGATTAGAGTTAAATTTTAATCAAACGAAGTTCTTGGCTTCCTCCCTAGAGTAATGAATCAATGAGAGTAAATAATCTTCAAACTCAAACACCCTATGTTTGAATATTGAGAATCTCTATGGCACTGATTATAGAGTCTAGATTGGTGTTTACTTGACTAGCGAGAATTATTCCTAGAAATATTATTTTCATTAGTCAATCGTAAAATGGAAAATTAGCTAGACATTTAGCTAGAAACGTTTCTATGATGCTCCTATTTCACATTTTTCGAGAAATTTCCTAAATACCTTCTAGTAGACAAATCTCAAATTATAAAGCCTTTGTTTAATTCTTACTTAATTAAGTCTTTTCAGTACAACTCGTTAAATAAGACATTCTTTGAAGGAAAATTCATTATAATATGCGGTTATAACGAGAAACTGTAGCGTTCCTAAGAATCTCATTAAAAGATGTTGTATACTTGGGGGCTTACAGCGAGGAATCTGGATCAATGGCTTTTAGTGTTAGTTTACGGTTGGTTTATCTATGGATGGAGGTTTATAATCTGTTTTCTCAGAATACGATGTAGTAAGATGATAATGTCAGTTGTAGCGATGTCAAAGATTACTAGAATATATCGCTAGGGCATATAAAATAAGCATACCTAATAGTAATTGGTACATCGAATAACGTACATAGAATACGTCCGAATTCAAATCATTAGCTGGCTAGCGACACGCACCACCTTCACAATGGTGGAATGCTGAATATAAACCTTTTTCTGCAATCATTGTATCTACTTATTAAAAAACACCGCATCAAAATTCCTAGCCTAATTTTAAAGATTAAAGAATACATAGCGATGTAGGGATAAAAACAGTCACTTTGTTTTATACTATTTACTGATTTACACCGACAATTCCAATATTTTTAGCCATGCTGTTGTTCCTTTTTTACATACATATATACTTTAAACACATAATTTAAACGATAGGAAAAAATATGAACAAAGCAAATCCTAATTTCATATGTTTGGAAGAGCCATGCTTCGGCAATAATGGACCACCTCGACCGGAGTAATTACATGGCTTCACTGAAAACGGGCGTGAGACAACGCTTTTGTGGTGTTTTGTCGCGTGAACGAAGTTACATTTTTTCTCCTTCCCTTCCCATTTTCAAAGTCTAAAGTCCTTTGCTTGACCTGTCTTGGGGGTATACTTGGGCGACGCCAATGGCATACCATGAGGAGAATTATTCAGTCGGTTAAACAGAAAAACCGACCTTAACAACAAAATATTATGACATAATTTTAATTAAATCTGTTTTTTATTTATTTCATTTTTTGTTTTCAGTTACAGTAATGAGATCCCTAATCCCAACTCATTTGGGCTCAGAGTCCAATGTTCATGTACTAAGGGTGACAAAAATGCATGGAGAGCTTAAGGTCGACTATTGACTGACAGGTTTTGCATAACGCTACCATTGATAACTAGATGGCGCTGCTTTTAAATGAAAATAACCCTGCAAAGCTTGAATACTTTACACTGCAGAGGCACACAATAAGGTTTTTAATGGTTAAAATAATAATTAAGAAACAATAATATATTTATATTCAAATACACATAAATTATGTTAATTTTCCCTCATTTCCGAGGACTTAATATAGCGCCATCTAAGTCAAGTCAAGCAAACCAATTAAAAGATGGCGTCAATAATTAATAATAGACAATAATAAAAGTTATAAACTAACCCGCATTTTCGATATCATAAAAAATGGGATCGGTAGCTCGGATAAATAATAATTACAGAATAATGAAGTCGAGGGGCACCGGTTCAATTCCGGGTTGACATTTTTAAATTCAGGTTTTTTAACAATGGTTTTTTTATACAAAATCAATAATAATAATATATCAATAAAATATTTGACGTTTAATATTTATAAAAGATAACAAAAATAAATATATATATATATTATTTTAGAATAAAATTATATTAATAAATACTTATATATAAATAACTTTTATAATATGTGCTAACTATTAATGTAAAAGTAACATATTTTTCTTACAGATTAAGACTAATACTAAGTTTAATTCTCATAAAGGATAACAAATAAAACTATTTTAGTGACATTTTAATTTCAGACATTTATTTCTTAAAACATAATATTTATTTCTTTCTTATATAGTATACCCTGACCTAATAACTTTTCAGCTAACTGACACATTATTTATTACACTTTTTATAAGATTAATAAGTATTTTAAATCAAAATTGTGTTGTGCTAGTCATTTATTTGTTAGTCTTAAACACAATGTTATAATACGATTCTATATAATATGCAACCTTACTTCTGTAACTATTTTACCTCCCCATAAAATTTAATTAAAGTATTGACTAAAGTGATTCATTTTGTGCATCATGTTATGACAAAGGCTCATAGCTTAAGTATTCGTTCCAGAACAAGGAAGAAATTGAAGCTAGACCTTAAATCACATTTCTAAGACCGGGATATAGCATTCACTAGATATGGGACGAATTGTTTATAGTAATTAATAAATAAATAATTTATTATTTTGCAATCAATAGCATCTGTAGATATTAATATTGCTTTTATTTTTATTTCTTATATTTAGTAAAACATTAAAATCTTATTATTAATCTTTATATTATTAATCTTATATATTGTATAACAGTTGCTGGTTATAAAGTAGTCAATAAATTTATCCTACTAACACTAAGTTTGAACATTTATCCATTAAATAAATTATAGTTACCCCGGTCTTGTAATTGCTTAATCCTATAGTCAACAATATCTTTTCTTTTAAGAACTAGTGTAGCCGCCATTTTTATCGATCCTATTTCTCCTATCTCGCTGGCCAAGCAATAATCCGTATGTCTGATTGCTGACTAAACACTTGCACAATTATGGAACATTACACATAGGACAATTATTGTCCTGCACGAACGTTATCACTAGCACATCTTCATGACGTCTTTCAGCACATCTATGTAGTTTTCACTGTTTGCATCACTGAAGATGACAATGCTCCAGTAATTTTCCTCATAACCTTGCCCCATAAGTTGAAGCTGGTCTGAGTCAATATCACGTCTTCTGCCAGATCCACTACGGTGCTCCAATGAACCCTCTTCTTGAAACAGCTTTAGATATCCATAAAGTGGCAGTCTTTACCTGTAAGGGACGTGTATTATTTAAATTTATTATTTTCATGTATCGATAACCATGGATAATAAAATAAATAACAAACGGTCATTTTAAAAGAATACTTACGTTTAAGCCAGTTTCTCTAGAAATTCCAGTATAATTTAAGCTTTGATTATGCAATGCTATTATTTGGGCCCTCGTAGCCATATCAACATTTGAACGCAAATTCATAATAAAAATAAATATTAAAAACTTGTTAAACAAATCGTGACTGAACTCACTCAAAGATAGTAAAGAATGTTATGATTGAACAAAAAGGTTTAATTTTTATAGTTAATATTAAATTACCCTCAACTGTTTTGAGATTTATGATCGGGTTATAGTTGCTAAGCAACTTCAATATAATAAAGAGTAGGATAATTTCAATACATTTCAAAGTTACGCAATGGCCTAATGGCTAGTGGCATCGGTAAATTTTATGCTACCGAGTTCGAATCCTGGTTAATGCGAGCTTTGCTTTAAAAAGGTTTGGAATATCGTAGGATTAATTTGTATAAAAATTTATTAAGTTAATATCTTTGTATCTGATAAAAACTATAAATGTATATTTTTCAATACCACTAGTATACTAGCGCCATCTATGTCGTCCATGGTATATAATTAAGGCGATGAAACGCCGTACAAACGATTTTGATTTGGAATCATCCATGCACTTATGACACTGATAGTACATATACATACGTATGCTATATATTTAAGACAAGAAGTTCTTAAATCCTTTAAAATTAATTAAAATTTCTAATTACATTTATTAAATAGATTGATGAGAAAAGTTTTCCTACATGACATCTCTTGTGGACCTGCGGTTTCGTGGCTTTCGTGTATAAAGCGATTTATAGGTATTTTTAATACATATATATAAAGATACATTGACAGTTTATTTAACTTTTGTCAACGATTTGAATTCAATGTCACGATTTCATTTCGCGGTGTGGATAGTTACAAGAAGTAGATAAGTTTTAGGAAAGTTTTAAAAATGCATAAATACGTGATCCTTTTTTAAATGTTGTTGTTATATTTAACCTTTTTTGTAATCATTAGAATACAACTACTAAGTAAGTGGTTTAAATTATTATACAGATATACGAATAAAATACATATAAACATTGAATCTTCGAACGTTTCATCTTGAAACTTCTGTTAATTCATACAAAATGAACGCGACGCAGTGCGAAAATATATCCAAAGAATTTTTATTTCACTTGGCAGAAAGTCTTAAAAGAGAAACGTGTTTTCCAAAACTTTGAAAATAATTAAATAGTTTATCTTTTTTGAAAATTGTTGCTACTATATTTTTTTTAAATAACTATTTTTACAACAGAATTAGCAAGGATGAAGTAACGATAAAAAAATACAATGAAATTTCTGTACAGCTCCAGAGGTACATAATTAGACATGACTTGAAAGAGCCTATCTAGCTTTGATCGTAGATTTTCTTTTTTTTTCTTTATGGCCTTTATTGTTATTTATGATAGATCTATTCAAGAGGGATTCACGTTTGTAATATATCTGTCTACTGGGAAATCGAAGGAGTAAGATTGTTTATCGATTGTGTAAATAAATTTTTAGTCACGATATATTTTTATTGTAATTTTATTTTATGTTCGAAAAATCAATCGTACGTAAATACAATATTAACAACTCTTTACTTCAGTATGTCATATTTTTTTTAAAGAAAAATTGCCACACACTTTTTGTTTAAGTGTGGGTAAGCCAAGCTTCGACATGAATGGGTCGGCTCGACCGGATTAATACCATGGTCTTACAAAAAACCGGCGTGAAACAATCACATCTTTGTAGTTGAGTTCCCTCCGTCATCCCTCGACAATCCCTAAATCTACGAAACCTTAAATCCTCTGGTATTTCGGGTGTCCATCGGCGGTGCAAAATGCTTACAACCAGGTTGGCCAACATAATAATATTAAAAAAATTCAGTGATAATTTAATTTAGACGCTATCAAGAGTTTTCAGAACAAAATGGTTACGAAGACAGATCTGTTTGGCGGAAATACTAATATATGTCATTTTAATTACATCTACAAATAGGTGCAATTTGCACTCAACAAAGTGCACTCTCTATTCCCTCATTCTTACGTTGAATCTTATATGATTTATTAGACTTTTAATAATTGAAAATATTTTTTAATAATAACAACGAAATGAAAAAATGAAATTGGGAAAAATCCTCTTTAACATTTTTTCTATCCTAAATCAGACTACAGCAAAAACAGTTTTAAAATATTATTATACAATTTAAATTAAGAATGCTGTATTCCTATCATTGTTCGTCTCAAATATTTCAGTACACGAAAAAAACCGCTAAAAAAGTTATTTCACAACATTTCATCATTGTTTATATAGTTTTTTAGTAGTTTATACAAAAAACAAAGACGGTTACCAAAGGGTCTTTACCCTTTCTGATGAGTCACTCACACATGACACATTTATAAACTATTTTAGGTTATAAATTTTATAATGTTTAACTTTTGTATTATGGTTAGAACACGATATTATTTTCTTAGCTGGAAACAAACCTTTTAAGCCGTACGTAGTAATTGTGACCTTTAAAATTCGATAGGATCATTACTCGGAAATCACAACTCAATGACTAATGTCGAATAAGTCATTTTAAAAAGTATTATCGATTTTAAGCCTGATGTTTTTGATATCATATCGTGACTATATTATTTTTTTATTTAAAAAAGGCCAATGAGAGCTTTGTGTCTCAAAATAGACAAATGTATTTTTAACGGATAAACACCAACACGTTCTCAAAAGACATCCAAGTAGAAACATCGGACTAAATCCAAAACAAACCTTAGACAAACTGAACATCAACCGTATTCCTTATTCGGAGGCATCAAATTGGCGTGCATTTGCAACGTAATTTATAAAATATACGATGAACAGTTGACCAGTTTCGCAAACCAACATTCTTGCAATAATTGCCGTGAAAAAAAAACACTTTTGACAGACTGACGAACGACGTTTTCTCTCCGTGAATGGCGCATAAAAAGCTAGTTGTACGGAACCACTTGACCTACCGTAGAGTTATCCGATGTACTCGATCACTTTGCGTTAACTTGTTAATCGATTTTGATTATCACACGATTCTAATCGATTGTACACTTAACACAACACGTGCATCACAACATCCTGGCACTTTCACTTGAAAGCAGTTCTGTATCGATTTGGCGTAGTTGACAAACCGTTAAAACTACTCGGGCGCAGCGCGCCAACGCTCGCGTCACACTGGCTGCGCCGGCGCGAGAGCCTCATTTCCCCCCCCCTTTTAAATCACAACAAGACATCTACAAGGAAAAATAAATCTTTTTCCACCTTCATAAAGTTCAAGTCTGTATAAAATACAATGAGTAACTTGCTTGTATTTTGTTTGATATAAATTCTTATGGACCGTAATGTTTTTATACTTGCATGTCTACACTAGAATCTCTTCCTCATTGACTGGTCTATCGATAGATTACATAAGTAAGTATATTTTGCAAACGAAGATCATAGGATTATTAAATTTATTATTAATGCAATAAAGTAGAATTTGTTGGAGAATTCTTTGAAAGCTGTTGTCACGACCTTGCTCTTTTGTAGGCGTTTGAGATTGAATCCAATGCAAATGCAAGTTTCTATTAATACATAGAGATTTAGTAGTACGATTTCGTTTCTGCATTTCTCCTTGTAGTAATCTGATAGGAAATATCGGCCTCGTCTATATCTTCCAACAATTTTGGCGTAAAAGGTTGTTTCAATATTTATTCATAAGTAACAGCAGTGTTTTTTTTTTGTGAGGGCAAAATCATCAAATGACTTCTCCCGGCCAGGGTGGGTCGGGAGGGAGTGTCACACTCTTACTGTCTAAAAACCCCCCTGTTCCTACTCCTGCTCTAGGCCGAGGTCGCGGTGCCTCATTGCGCTTACCCCACAACCCCGGCTGAACATCAGCCCTATGAGGCCCCGTCTGTGGTGGTCTATTGGCTCTTTGAGGCATAAGAGCAGTGTTTAAAGCTAAAACTCAACTAACATAATCAAAAAAAACATTGCAGTTCTCAGCTAAAGAATTTTGGAAATCCAACCAGCGGTTCTAAAAATTTTAGCTCTTTATAATATAAGTATAGATTGGTTGACTAAGTAGAAGTTACTGTTTGACTTTTCCTCGTTTGATTTAATAAAACCTTTCTGTTAACTGATTCATCGTATCGCAATTCGTGAAAAAGTTTAACATACGATTTTCTTGTTTACATAAGTTCCTCAGCTTATTCCTAGAGCGGCGGCGGATCAAGCGCAGTAATGTACCACGGCGTCGGCCTGAAGTAGGTAAAGGAATAGATTTTTTTTTGTAAGGGAAAAATCATCAAATGACTTTTCCCACCCAGGGCCGGGCGGGAGGGAGTGGCAGACTCTTACTGACTAAATCCCCCCTGTTCCTTCTCCTGCTCTGGGCCGAGGTCGCGGTACCTCATTGCGCTTACCCTGCAACCCGGCTGAAAAGGAACAGGGTGGGTTTTAGTCAGTAAGAGACTGACACTATCTCTCACCCCGAGAGAAGAGAGAAGACATTTGATGATATCGCTACCTAAAAAAAAGCTTCTTCCTAGAGCTAAATTTGGCAGTAATTTCGACTGCAAACATGCTTGACATTGGTACGTTAGGTAAAGGTAATTGGCAGAGGTGGCGCTGGCATCGGTTTAAGGCCAATAAGTTCATCTGTCGCCCACAATTTGATTTTGAAATGCAGACGAGAATACTCCAAGTTACTCGTTTTAGATTTCAACTATTCCCTATTGAATTTAAGATTCAAGGTATTCAGAAATTCAGTAAGGTCTTGAATTTTAGATTAAAACTAAATGATGTACATGAGATAGCTATCTATAGACCCGATATTATAAATAAGTTGCTAATATAATATTTACATTCACGACAAATTTTAGGAGTTTAATCTTATGTATTTTAAAATAGTTTTATTACTTGTAATTAGAATGTTGTGTTCGTGTGTTTAAATTTCGTAATATTTAATTTTGTAATTAAATCTCAATTTTTTGTTTTAGTTATTATAATATTTATAATAGCTAGTTAGATACTCTGGATTAAAAACTACGGTTATAAACAAAAATAATAATTAAAAAAGAAACTAACATTTTAATTTTTGAATTTCATTCTAAATAGTTTATATCGCGAAATATGCAAAATTTATTAAAAAGGAAATTTTTCACGTGATTTAGTTTTGCTGTACTTACTACCACCAGCCGGGTGCGTGACGTTGCAACGTCGCTCACGGTCCTCGCTTTTATCACTTAATACACACGAGTGATTCGATATATTAAATTAATTATCATATTTATTTTAAGTTCAGAATAAAATAAAATCTTTCTCTAAAAACAACACTTCTTTTTTCAAAATCATCTCTTCTCTTCAAAAAGAAAGAAACAAATAAGTATTTTTAGACATCGTATAATCCTAAGCAAATTAAAAAGTAACAAAAATTAAACCTAAAAAGATCGGAAGACTATAACACTTAGAGGTCTGGTCACGATTTTGTTCCAATTTCAGTGCAGATACGGTATAAGTTATGTCGGTGCGAAAGCGAAACTCAGGCTAAAATTAATGGCAAAGAATTTATTATGGTTTTGACTTTCATTTTTGTAACGCCCCCAGACCTGACCGCATGTGGCTATCGAACTATCTATCTGAAATTATTAAACGTCAAGCAATGTCAAAGCCATCGAAACACATTATTTTTCTAGGCAAGCAGTCCCTCGTAACAGCAGTGAGCCTAAATTTATTGAAAACTCGCTTTTGCCCGCGACTTTGTTCGCATTTAATAGTGACTTCCTGCAGATTTTTGGTTGAAAAAAAAACTACGTTTAAAAAAACGGACTTCAAAAACAAAAAAGTGTCAAATAAGTCTCAATTTGTTCTCATCAAACCACTCTTACGTACGCGAAGCTAATACTTTTAATATTAATAATAAAACACTATCAATTCTATGTGCTACCTATTCATAGGTTTGAAGTCGGTGCCAAGCCTAATACATAATATAATAAGCATGATACATGAGTACCTACACTCGCCGGCGCGTGTGAATTTGTTTGTTTGGATTTAAGAAATTTAGTACCGATTTTCTAACTTGATGGCGTTAGCATAGGATCAGAAGTCTATATGGTTGCGTTACCGGCGAAATTGTATATAGCTTAGAAAGATATTTGGGTGAATTATGAATTCTGAAAGTTTTCTCGTACTTGGTTGTCAAAAGTAGTAGTAGGTAGCTTCGTTGTTAGTTGTGAAAATTTTGTCTGTGGAAATTTTGTCTTTTAGCAATTAAATAGTCTTAATTCTCATTTAGTTTTTTTCTGTTTAGGGCTTGGCACCGACTTCAAACCTATGAATAGGTAGCACATAGAATTGATAGTGTTTTATTATTAATATTAAAAGTATTAGTTTCGCGTACGTAAGAGTGGTATTCAAATATCAATTTTAATTACTTATTTGACACTTTTTTGTTTTTGAAGTCGGTTTTTTAAACGTAGTTTTTTTTATTTTTTACATTTTAGTGTCTGTTACAAGTTCTTCTGTAAACTACAGTAACATTTTAAATATAAATTAACATATTGAATAGTATATATTTTTAAGTAGCTATGTGTAGGCCTACGAAAGGAGCCGCTCGATTAAAAAATATAGATCCCAAGAAATGGGAAAGTTCTCATCATCATCATCATCAGCCATTTTAATGTTCCCACTACTGGGACACAGGCCATCTCTCTAGGAGAGGGAAAGTTCTTAACAATATAAATAAATTAAGTCCAAACACGAGGTAGCTACTGTAAACCGTTGAGGAGTTCCCTAGACTGTCCTTTGTCTTCATCATCAGATCCCTAATGACAGTCACAATCCATTTAGGTGTAAAGTTCTTATCAAAACGAATTAATTAAGCTCAAACACAAGGAAGCTGCTATGAATCGTTGAGGAGTTCTCTCGACTATCTCTCGGTTCCATCCGGAATTCCCTAGACGGTCAATGGTCTCCATCATCAGGTAAACTGCAGACCTTCAGTTGTTATAATACATACAGGTACAAAGTTTTCATCAATATAAATGAATTAAGTTCAAACACGAAGTAGTTACTGTAAACCGTTCAGGAGTTCCCTGAGCTGTCCTTCGTTCTCATCATCAGACCCTTAATGACAGTTACAACCAAGCCTGCTGCAAAGTGCTCGCCAATACGAATCATTCAAGCCCAAACACAAGGCAACTACTCCAAATAGTCAAGGAGATCCCTCGACTGTCTTCCAGCTCCAACATCTGGTCGACTTTGACCTTCGTCAAGTTGTAGTGTTGTTAAAGGCCTACTTAAACATCATACAAAAAACTACTCGCCCCTACAATTTTCGAAATTTCCCCTCGGTTTCTCCAGGATTCCATCATCAGATCCTGACCTCATGACAATGGGACCAAATGGCAAGTATACCCTATCGAATAAAAAAAAATTTTGCAAATCGGTCCAGGCGTCTTCGAGTAATCGGTGCATACATAAAAAAAAATACGCGTCGAATTGAGAACCTCCTCCTTTTTTGAAGTCGGTTACTCCTGTCCTTTCTCGAGTTTCAAACTACGTGTGTACAAAATTTCACACAAATAGGTTTAGTGGTTTAGGTGTGAAGACAAGACCGACATACAGAGTTACTTTCGCATTTATAATATTAGTTTGGATAACGACTTACTCTTGTGGTGTAACTGAGAAAATAATTTTGAATTAAATACCCAAAAAGGTACAAGCACGAGGATTAAGACGACTATCGTCTTCTATTACCGAATTGCTTAGTGATAAGTAATCGACAGCGCCCAGGGACACCCGTTACACCAAAGGAGTTAATTCACGCAAGGGTTATTTTAGGGTTAGTGAACTACACGCCAGTTTCCTGTGAGGCAGTAGTATCACTCTGGTTAGTCGGTCCATTGGAATGCAAGTATGGTACACCCCTATTAAAATAAACATTATTCTATTGTTCAAAGACTAGTAAAAAGAACAGATGTAAGATCAAAGCTTCTGGCAATTTTAAAATACAAAATAGATAAATCTACAAAATACAAAAAAAAAAAACAAATTTATCGTCTCAAAGTTCTCTTCTTGTTGCACCTACCATACTCTCTCTGCATCACCCTAATGTTGACTGGTGAGAATGCCTACGGCATTAAATCCACCTATGTAATGTTTTGTTGCATAAAGTTTAAATAAATAAATAAATCAATTATATTCTTTGTTATCTTCTGATAATTATCAATTATCAGAAGATAACATTATCTGTCTCTCTCTATCTCGATTTCATTATGTTGAATTATCTAATGCTTTACTACTAAACCCGCATGCAAACTTCGCTTTTCTAATATAAATCGAAGCTAACTACAATCTTCAACTATACTAATCTGATCGGAAGTAAACTTTATATTAATATGGCACAACTGCTCTTATTCAAAGGATGACTTTGTTGGACATAGTTTCACATGTTGCTGCAAGATTGATGCAGTGAGCTTGCGTCCTTTTTGCCTGTCATTCGATTTGGCACCCTTTAGAATTCTATGTGTATTTGAGTTGGATTATGTTGCTTACGTGTTCACATGCGTAAAAACATAAGGATAATATTTTGAGGAAATATTTAATTGTTTAACACACTTCCATTCGATGCCCGCGTGGACCAACTCTTTGTATTTGAACTACAACTGATATTCATATGGAACATCAGTTGTAGTTCAAATGAGTATGAGGCTGTAATTGTGCAATTTTTAGTTGCGACGTTGGAGCAAATATTCAAACTTGGGAGAGTCACACTTCAGCATGAATGGGTCGGCGTGACCGAAGGGATACCAACGGCTCACAGAAAACAAGCGTAAAACAACCACAGCGTTGTGTTTTGCCGTGTGAGTTACGTAACCGGATACCCTATTCTTCCCCTGGAGGGAAAGGGACCCCCAAGCTTTTGATTTCCAAAATAAAAAAGGCCAGCGAAGTCAATGGGCGGAGCCGATTGCTTACCATCAGGAATTGGGTTACGGAAATAATTAACTCAGATCATGCTGACTGGAAAGAAATAAAGCAATAAACGATTGATTAATCGTATTCATTGACAATTCAATTGTTACCGTAGGACGAAGCAATCAGGCTGAATCAATTATTATCAACGTAAATGCAATTTAAATTAATTAGTTCCGTGAGAACTTTTTTCATTGTTGTCACGTTCAGCAATCAGCCTGCTAGCTGAACATGTATTTTTCTGCAATTTGGATTATCATCACAGGATTTGGATTGTTCAAGTTCTATAAGAAAAATGTACATTCTTGTGTTTGTTAGATTTGTTATCATAGTCCCCCTTATCCCGTGGCAGATCTTATTTTTACTTTTTAAGTTTCATGTTTCAATTCAATCAAATTCAATTCATGAAATGACTTCCCACGCCCAACGTGAGGTGAGAGAGAATTTCAGATTCTTACTAATTAAAAACTGTTGGGCCCTATCTGTGAGGGTGTACTATGCCAAATCGAATGACAAATAGTCGAATGTCAATTGTTCGACCACTAAAAATCTAATGTTTTTAAAACGTACTCGAACATTCAAGTGTTCATAATATTGAATGTTATTGTTTGATCAAGCTTTTAACTCATCGCAGTTTCATTCTATAAAAAGATCTATATAATTTTTAATAACTATAACAAAAACACAAAATTGACTAACACATTTTACACATTTTGATCTAGTATAAAATACTTATTTTGGTACTTAATAGTTTAACAATGAGAATTACGCTAGAATAATTAATTGATTTTATTACAATTAAATAATAACTCAAGATTACTTATTGTTACTTTTATTTTTTTATTAGGTACTATCAGTGTCATAAGTGCATGGATGATTCTAAATCAAAATCGTTTGTACGGCGTTTCATCGCCTTAATTATATACCATGGACGACATAGATGGCGCTAGTATACTAGTGGTATTGAAAAATATACATTTATAGTTTTTATCAGATACAAAGTTATTAACTTAATTTTTTATACAAATTAATGCTACGATATTCCAAACCTTTTTAAAGAAAAGCACGCAATAACCAGGATTCGAACTCGGTAGCATAAAATTAACCGATGCCACTAGCCATTAGGCCATTACGTAACCTTGAAATGTATTGAAATTATCCTACTCTTTATTATATTGAAGTTGTTTAGCAACTATAACCCGATCGTAAATCTCAAAACAGTTGAGGGTAATTTAAAATTAACTGTATAAAAATTAAACCTTTTTGTTCAATCATAACATTCTTTACTATCTTTGAGTGAGTTCAGTCACGATTTGTTTAACAAGTTTTTAATATTTATTTTTATTATGAATTTGCGTTCAAATGTTAATATGGCTACGAGGGCCCAAATAATAGCATTGCATAATCAAAGCTTAAATTATACTGGAATTTCTAGAGAAACTGGCTTAAACGTAAGTATTCTTCTAAATGACCGTTTGTTATTTATTTTATTATCCATGGTTATCGATACATGAAAATAATAAATAATACACGTCCCTTACAGGTAAAGACTGCCACTTTATGGATATCTAAAGCTGTTTCAAGAAGAGGGTTCATTGGAGCACCGTAGTGGATCTGGCAGAAGACGTGATATTGACTCAGACCAGTTTCAACTTATGGGGCAAGGTTATGAGGAAAATTACTGGAGCATTGTCATCTTCAGTGATGCAAACAGTGAAAACTACATAGATGTGCTGAAAGACGTCATGAAGATGTGCTAGTGATAACGTTCGTGCAGGACAATTGTCCTTTGTGTAATGTTCCATAATTGTGCAAGTGTTTAGTCAGCAATCAGACATACGGATTATTCCTTGGCCAGCGAGATAGGAGAAATATGATCGATAAAAATGGCGGCTACACTAGTTCTTAAAAGAAAAGACATTGTTGACTATAGGATTAAGCAATTACAAGACCGGGGTAGCTATAATTTATTTAATGGATAAATGGTTCAAACTTAGTGTTAGTAGGATAAATTTATTGACTACTTTATAACCAGCGACTGTTATACAGTAATGATTTTAATGTTTTACTAAATATGAGAAATAAAAATAAAAGCAATATTAATATTTACAGATGCTATTGATTGCAAAATAATAAATTATTTATTTATTAATTACTATGAACAATTCGTCCCATATCTAGTGAATGCTATATCCCGGTCTTAGAAATGTTATTGATTTAAGGTCTAGCTTCAATTTCTTCCTTGTTCTGGAACGAATACTTAAGCTATGAGCCTTTGTCATAACATGATGCACAAAATGAATCACTTTAGTCAATACTTTAATTAAATTTTATGGGCAGGTAAAATAGTTGCAGAAGTAAGGTTGCATATTAAATAGAATCGTATTATAACATTGTGTTTAAGACTAACAAATAAATGACTAGCACAACACAATTTTGATTTAAAATACTTAATAATCTTATAAAAAGTGTAATAAATAATGTGTCAGTTAGCTGGAAAGTTATTAGGTCAGGGTATACACTATATAAGAAAGAAATAAATATTATGTTTTAAGAAATAAATGTCTGAAATTATAATGTCACTAAAATAGTTTTATTTGTTATCCTTTATGAGAATTAAACTTAGTATTAGTCTTAATCTGTAAGAAAAATATGTTACTTTTACATTAATAGTTAGCACATATTATAAAAGTTATTTATATATATTTATTAATATAATTTTATTCTAAAATAATATATTTATTTATTTTTGTTATCTTTTATAAATATTAAACGTCAAATATTTTATTTATATATTATTATTATTGATTTTATATAAAAAATATAAAAAACCATTGTTAAAAAACCTGAATTTAAAAATGATGACCCGGAATTGAACCGGTGCCCTTCGACTTCATTATACTATCATTCTTATTTATCCGAGCTACCGATCGCATTTTTAATGGTATCGAAAATGCGGGTTAGTTTATAACTTTTATTGTCTATTATTAATTATTGACGCCATCTTTTAATTGGTTTGCTTGACTTGACTTAGATGGCGCTATATTAAGTCCTCGGAAATGTGAAAATTAACATAATTTATGTGTATTTGAATATAAATATATTATTGTTTCTTAATTATTATTTTAATCATTAAAAACCTTATTGTGTGCCTCTGCAGTGTAAAGTATTCAAGCTTTGCAGGGTTTTTTTCATTTAAAAGCAGCGCCATCTAGTTATCAATGGTAGCGTTATGCAAAACCTGTCAGTCAATAGTCGACCTTAAGCTCTCCATGCATTTTTGTCACCCTTAGTACATCAGTTATTATTGAAAGTAGATTTTTTCAGAAGTGTTTCTTAAGTTGTATTTATGTTAAAGATTGCTATAACATTTACGGTAGGCGTTTGTAGATGCAGCTTATTGTTATTGTCACGTTTTTACAATAACATTTTATGGTTTAGGATTTCAAAGGTTTGGGATTGGGGAAGGCTGGGAGGAGGGGGGGGGGATATTGGGCCTCCAGTAACCTCAATCACATCGCTAAAACACAACGGTGTAGGTGTTTTAAGCTGGTTTTGTGTGAGGCCCTGAAATCACTCCGGTTGAGCCGACCCATTCGTGCAAAAGTCAAAGTCAAGATTCCTATGGAGAAGATCGTAAGGAGAAAAGCTTGTCTCTCCCTCACTTAAATGTTTTAAATTAACTTGCTACATGTATAACATTGTTGTAATTTCCTAAAATTGTGCCTGTCTACATACATTCAGTATGTAAAATACTTAATGTTAGTAGCTTCTTCGCCGTTAGCTTAGCGAATTAATTCCTTACTTTATCTACACAAGATAAAAGGTTTTTTCAGTGGTATTGAGACGATAAAATTCGATTGACATTGGCATCGTAACGATAGAGACGCCGGAAGAATTCATAAAATGTTACTGCCGACAGTACAGTATCTAAATGTCGTAAAAAGTATTTTTACATACTCTCTTCTAAATGAATTGGTACCTTCGTAGGTTATTTTTGGTCCTTGGCTAGGGTAATTGATTTATATTGATACTAACTTACTGAGATCGTAATCTCATCGATTTCTTTTATAAATTTATGGTATGAGTAGGTCAGTGACCTGCGACCGTTAAGAAAATGGCTGACCGTTGTTAGTTAGATACGTTACGTTACAAGCTTTAATTTAAAAAGGAAAAAGCTGAATACCAAACACGGCAAAATTCCAGACTCGATATTTTAAATCAGGTCATATTTTCAATGAAAACGAAACAGGAAATAAATTATAACCGTGCAAAATACGGCGCATCGCGTTCCGCGCCCATCAATGAGCAATCAGACCGTCACCGATGGTAGCCCATTAAGGCGATGTCTAGCTGGGTTTTGGCACTGCAAACGCAATAATGTAACCGAGCCTCAAACCGGAGCAGAAGAACGGAGTGGTTTTTAGTCAGTAAGAGTCTTAGACTCGCTTTCGTGCTCCGGGGCGGGAGAAGTCACTAATAATTTTAACACCTGAAATAACAAGTAGGAACCTCTGAAATAACGAATAAACTAAATTCAAGGATTGTCAATTGTCAATGTAGTATTATAATACTACGTACAACAGACAGATAATACTTTCTTGAACTAACATATAGGTAGGTGTAATTCATTCTTCTAATAGCTACTATTACGCAATCCAGATTCCTAATTAGGATTCAGGAAATGTAGCGATCACGTTTTATCTAAAGCCATAAAATTGAATTAGAATACCTAGAGACTTGGCAGATTTAATTACCTTCACTTAAGTGATTCAGTTCGGGCTACCTTAGTGTTCCAATGGGAGTAAATATCTGCCTGGTGACGGTCTAGCAAAGGGTATCTGTTTAAATATCCTGTTACAAACAAAAATATTACAATTATTCTAATAATTCATCATTATCATCATCATTTTTTCGGGGATACACATCAAACTAGTGGACACGAATCAACTGTCGTGATGGCCCGGAGGTTAAGGAGCCCGCTTCTCATGCATGAGGGTATGAGTTCGAAACCTGGCGCAAGTACCAATGTGACTTTTGCCGAGTTGTATGTACTTTTTATGATTATTTAGACACCACTAACATAAGGTGACGGTTAACATCGTGAGGAAACCTGGACTTGTAATTTCTAATTATAAGTTTGAAATCGCCAACCCGCATTGAGCAAGCGTAGTGATCAATGTTTTAACCTTCTCCGTATGAGAAGAGGTCTTTGCTCAGCAGTGGGCACTTATAGGCTGAAGATGAGTGGTCAGTTAGCTTTCGGTGTAGTTCATGGATGATACTTGCATCACTAGTGGAGTTGCAAATTTTGGAGACTTTAGGATTGGGGAAGGATTGGGGAGGGGAAGGATTGGGCTGCCAATAACATTATTCATACAGTGAAATACAGCGCCGAAGTTGTTTGACTCCGGTTTTCTGTACATGTCATGTAGTGATGTCATTAATCATCATCAACCTTTCAACGTAACTCTGGTTAAGTCCCCTGATCACCCCAAAGACATCTTCTAACACTTAGAAGATAATTTATTCACCTTGTGATGTTTAATCACCATGGTTTCTTAAGCAAAATGGTTGGTTGTCACACTTGTAATAAGAAATATATACTTCCAGGTTTCCTTCCCACCTGTCATATATCTGTGCAATATCCACAACGCAATCAAAGCTATATGTTGTATGCATCTATCGGCTTCATTTACACAGTGCTACATATAAAAAATATGAATTGGACCCCGTCTGATTCTGTGGTCCTTAGAAGGTTTTTGAGGCGCACACGGTTCCCTAACTGGCTGTCTAGAAACTTGTTGTAAAGGACAGAATATCACAGTTACCTTAGGGAAAAGTAGCCGGAGTATAACTGGAATATGAATTTTGATCTTGTTTTAGAGCTTTCATATATACATTCATATTAAAACCAACTCATCAAACATTTATAGGCCAAGTCCAAGTCTAAGTCAGTTTTGGCCTGTGACTTATTATATAACCAAACTTATCGGTCTTACGACTAATCTTCTACTTTCAGACAAAGTAGGATGAACATTCAAAACTATTTTTATATAATTGACATTTCTTTCTCCGACTCTTTCTCGCGTTGTAAAAGATGCATATGAATTTGCTCATGCAGAGAAGGGTAAACAAGGATTGTCTCGGGTAAGAGACAGTTGCATTCGTTTGTGTTGTCAAACATAATAAAGAGCAAAGGTACTTGTTTCAAATGTAAGGACATGCACAAGTAGCTTCAATAGTTACCAGCTACTGATCCGGCTGGAGGATACTCCCAGGTGTTGTCATTGTAAGGACCACCCGGATGACACGATTTGGTGCATACGGTGGAGGTGTTCCCTGCTTGAGCTAAGCGTTGCCGTGTTCTCAGGGAAGTGATCGGTGGCGCCGACCTCTCGCGTCCGGTCTTAGTTGAGGCCATGGTGTGAGGTGAGAGAACACCATATAGTTACTCGGGTATTAACGCGGAAAACAATTATTTAATTACCTTGGTAGGCTTGACGTTTCGACCCGGTTGCACAGGTCGTAGTCACTAGCAGACTCAACTATACGGTGTTAATATGAAACGCGAAAGTTTAAAATTTAGTGGAGTGAGAGAAACTAAGAAGCCGTCTCCTCTCTCTGCAAAGCAGTAATGCTCGCAAAGGGGAAGGCGGAGCGTGTGAGAGAGCTATTCTTCTCTCGTTACGACCATCGAGCGACGATCCCGTCACTGCAAGCAAGGGTTGCTCACCGTCCGACCAGATGTTAGGATAAACCAGGTGATAAATCGTTTGAAATAATTAGCTAATAGGCATAATATATAAAAGTAGCATAACCGGGTATTTCAAACAAAACGTTTGTTCAACTGTACTTGATTAAAAAGTTAAGGGCGCCGGATTTGAAGCGGCGGCCGGCTCGTACGCTGGTCGCGTCCCAGAGGGTCATGGCTATCCGAATAATCCGCGGATATCGCACGATCTCCGGGGAGGCGGCGAACCTCCTTGCCGGATCACCGCCATGGGATCTGGAAGCGAAGGCGCTCGCGCGCGTCTACAGTTTGCGCACAGACGCGCGTCGCCGGGGCGAGGATCCTCTGCCGCGCCAAATTAGTGCGTGGCGGAATGAGCTCCGGCGAGATCTCATGGCTGAGCGGCGCAGGGAGAAGCGCGTCGCGGCTAAGCTTATTGCCCCTAAATCTTCGGCTGTAGTGATTACACTGCAGCCGGAAGCAGCAAAGCAGGGAGTGACGTACGGCGACGTCCTAAAAAAATTGAAGGGGGCGGTATCTCCTGCGGAGTTTGGGGCACCCGACGGGTTCGCAGTGAGGGTCACTGCCACTGGAGCCCGTCTATTAGAGGTCCCCGGCGCAGCCAGCGGGTCCTCCGCTGACGCCCTAGCCGAGAAGCTCAGGGCGTGCCTTGCAGCGGATGAGGCTCGCGTGTCCAGGCCCACCAAGTGCCTGGAATTACGAATTATGGGCCTGGACGATTCCGTCACAGAGGAAGAGGTGGCGGCTGCTATCGCCAGGACAGGGGGGTGCCCTGCCGCCCAAGTCAGGGCAGGCACTATCCGTCCGGACAATTCGGGGCTTCGGACCGTCGTGGTGAGCTGCCCCGTCTCAGCGGCGAAAATATTGTCGGAGGGCAAGAGACTCCTGGTGGGCTGGGTCTCGGCGCAGGTGAGGCTGCTTGAGCCCCGGCCTCTGAGGTGCTATCGCTGCCTTATTGGTCACCATGTAGGTGCCAAATGCACCTCGGAGGTAGACCGTAGCGACCGCTGCTTCCGCTGCGGTCAGCCCGGTCACAGGGCCGGCACTTGTACCGCCCCGCTGCAATGCGTGGTATGTGCTGCGCCTGGCAAGCCGGCCGATCACCGGGTTGGGGGCAAAACCTGCTCCCCCCCTCCAAGCCCAGGGGAAAAGCAAGGCCCTCTGCCACCTCCTCTGCCCCCGCTGTTTCCGCCGCAGCCGCCACCGCTTCCGCGAGTGCTGCTGTCGCTGCTGCCAGAGAGGAGGTCGTGATGGACTGTCAGTAATGGCTCCATTACGCCTCCTCCAGGCGAACATCAACCACTGCGTCGCTGCTCAGGATCTCCTGCTCCAGAGCATGGCGCAGTGGTCAATCAATGTTGCTGTGGTCTCCGAGCCGTACTTCGTTCCACCCAGGGAACACTGGTTGTCAGACCTGGACGGCTCGGTGACCATCATCTCGTCGGCCGCCGCCGGTACCCCAACCCCCGAAGGGCCTCAGCGAGGCAGGGGTTGCGTCGCGGCTCGGTTCGGAGAGATAGCCGTGGTGGGCGTGTACTTCTCTCCGAACCGAACTCTCGTCGAGTTCCACAACTCCCTCAGGGAATTAGTCACCGTCGTCGTCGGGTTCCGTCCCCTCCCCGTGCTCGTCCTCGGGGACTTCAATGCCAAGAATTTGGCTTGGGGTTCTCGGCTCACCGATGTCCGGGGAAGGATGGTCGAAGACTGGGCTCTGGAGACAGGCCTAGTCGTGCTGAACCGGGGTTCTGTCCCCACGTGCATACGGATGCGGGGCGAATCAGTGGTGGACATTTCGTTTGCTAGCCCCGCTCTGTCATCGCGCGTTGTCGATTGGCGCGTCATGGAGGAGGTGGAGACGTTTTCGGACCACCGGTATATACGGTTCGACGTTTCCGCCGAGTCCGCAGACCCGCCAGTCAGACAGGCCCCGTGTGGCCCGCGTTGGGCGCTTAGGCAACTGGACCGGGAGCTTTTCCTGGAAGCCACAGTCGTGCAGGCCTGGGTGATACCACCGGTCAGGCCTGCCGACGTTAACGAGGAGGCGAGATGGCTCCAGGACGCCATGTCTCGGATGTGCGACGTGGCGATGCCCCGGATCCGGGCGTGCCAACGCAAGCGCCAGGTGTATTGGTGGTCGCAGGAGCTGGCTGCTCTGCGTGGTGAGTGCACCGCAGCGCGACGCCGATACACCAGGCACCGCAGGCTCCGTATCCGCCCTCTGGATGCTGAAACCAGAGAGGCGGAGCTGTACGAGGAGTACAGGGCGGCGAAGGCCACCCTAAGGGTTGAGATCCGGCGGGCCAAAGATCGGGCCCGCGAGGAGATGTTGGAGACTCTGAACAGAGACCCGTGGGGACGCCCCTACCGCATGGTGCGTGATAAGCTCCGCACCTGGGCGCCCCCACTGACTCAGAGTCTCCGGCCGGAGGTCGTGGACGAAGTGGTTGGGGCGCTATTCCCCCGACCACAGATAGGTTACACGCCTCCCACTATGTCTCCGCCCCCTGCGGTGCCCAATGCGGGCTACAACGACGACGACGGTGAATCCGCTCCGGAAGAGACCCAGGTTGATTTGAGGGTGGCGGTGCGCCGGCTGAGCGGCAAGAACACCGCCCCAGGACCTGACGGGCTGCATGCCAAGGTTTGGGTCCTGGCCTCGGAGGCTCTCAGGCCTCGACTAATTGGTCTTTTCAGCGCATGCTTGGAGAGGGGCCAGTTTCCGCTGTCGTGGAAGACGGGTAAACTGGTCCTCGTGAAGAAGCCGGGGCGTCCTGCGGACTCTCCGTCAGCGTACCGGCCCATTGTGCTGCTCGACGAGGTGGGAAAACTGTTCGAGAGGATAATATCAGATCGCCTCGTCGGGCACCTGTCTGGAAGGGGGCCGGATTTAGCGGACGGCCAGTTCGGCTTCCGCAGAGGGCGCTCCACGGTAGACGCCATCATGCGCGTGAGGGACCTCACGACGGGGACTGCGTTGGCCAGGGGGCGAGTCGTCGTGGCGGTGTCTCTGGACATCGCCAACGCCTTCAATTCGTTGCCCTGGAGCTGCATTCTGGAGGCACTCCGGTACCACCGGGTGCCTGCCTATCTCCGTCGTGTAGTCGAGGCTTACTTGACGGACAGATGCGTCATCTACCCCGGTCACCGGGGCGTGTGGAATCGGCGAGAGGTGTCGCGCGGTGTTCCACAGGGATCGGTCCTGGGACCTCTCCTGTGGAACATCGGGTACGATTGGGTACTACGCACCGACCTCCCGAGCGGCGTCAACATTGTTTGTTATGCTGACGACACGCTGGTGCTGGCAAATGGGAGGTCACATCAGGCGGCGGCCGACCTGATGTCGCAAGCGGTCGCGACAGTCGTTGCAAGGATCCGGCAGTTGGGACTCGAGGTGGCGCTTCACAAATCCGAGGCCATGTGTTTTTATGGCCGTCGGAACGCGCCACCTCCAGATGGGTCCCAAATAATGGCAGGAGGAGTTACCATCGGCGTCGAGTCGGCGATGAAGTACCTGGGTCTCGTCCTCGACAGCCGATGGAACTTCACGGAGCATTTTCGTCGTTTGGCTCCTAAGTTGGAACGGTCTGGGGCCGCGCTCAAGCGGCTCCTTCCCAACCTCGGGGGGCCAAACGCCTCCTGCCGGAGGTTGTACATGGGGATTGTGCGATCCATGGCCCTCTACGGTGCCCCTGTGTGGGCGCCGGATTTGAAGCGGCGGCCGGCTCGTACGCTGGTCGCGTCCCAGAGGGTCATGGCTATCCGAATAATCCGCGGATATCGCACGATCTCCGGGGAGGCGGCGAACCTCCTTGCCGGATCACCGCCATGGGATCTGGAAGCGAAGGCGCTCGCGCGCGTCTACAGTTTGCGCACAGACGCGCGTCGCCGGGGCGAGGATCCTCTGCCGCGCCAAATTAGTGCGTGGCGGAATGAGCTCCGGCGAGATCTCATGGCTGAGTGGAAGCAGCGACTGTCGCAACCGAGGGCCGGGCACGCTACTATAGCAGCGGTAAGACCCCTCTTTGAGGAGTGGCTTGAGAGACGCCACGGCGTCCTCACCTTCCGCCTGACGCAGGTGCTTACCGGGCACGGCAGCTTTGGTAGGTTCCTGTTTCGGATCCAGCGGGAGGAAACGCCCGAGTGTCGTCATTGTGCGGATCACCTGGAGGACACGGTGGAGCATACGGTGGCGGAGTGCCCTGCTTGGGCTGAGCACCGCCGTGTTCTCAGGGAAGTGATCGGCGGCGGCGACCTCTCGCGCCCGGCCTTAATCGAGGCCATGGTGCAGCGTGAGAGGAACTGGGAAGCTATATCCTCCTTCTGCGAAGCAGTTATGCTCGCAAAGGAGGAGGCGGAGCGCGTGAGGGAACTATCCTCCTCGCGCCCCAGCCGCCGCAGAAGGCGACATTCCGGACGTCGGGGATCGAGAGATGATCTCCGGCCACCGTAAGCGCTGGTCTGCGGACGGCGAGTAAGGGTAGCTCGCCGCCCGACCAGAACCGGACCCAAGCGTACGGCGCGTAGCGTTCCGCGCGCGCCTCAAAGAGCCAATAGACCACCACAGTCGGGGCCCTAAAGGGCTGATGTTTAGCCGGGGCTGCGGGGTAAGCGCAATGAGGCACCGCGACCTCGGCACAGAGCAGGAGAAGGAACAGGGGGGTTTTTAGTCAGTAAGAGTCTGACACTCTCTCTCGCCTTACCCTGGGCGGGAGAAGTCATTGGATGATTTTCCCCTGACAAAAAAAAAAAAAAAAAGCGTTGTGTTTCGCTGTGTGAGTGAAGTTACCGAAGGCCCAATCCCTCCCCTTCCCTAACTAACTTCTTTGGTGTTGCGGATGTCTATGGGCGGCGCCGATTGTTTGCCATCAGGTAATCCGCCTGCTCGTTCGCCGACTTATAACAAAAAAAGTCGCCTGGAAAAAAGAATGCTCATTGCATAAAATTCGCCTTATATACAATTTAGGCTGTGCATAAAGTTTTAAATAAATATTGCGTTTGCTCTCGTAAATCCGATTGAAAACATGAAACCCTAAAGTGATGTATAACATGAGGATTTAAGAAAATAATAAAGAAAGAAAAATAATTTATTTGGCTTGAACAATTAGGAAAAAAAGCAAAGATAATTATGAACAATAATTAGAAAAAAAATAATAATAATACAACAATAAAAAAGGTACCAAAAAGCAAACAAACAAATACAACAATGTTGAGTTTAGAAATTAAAATGTATACCTAATTCTTAACGTATAAAATAATATTAAAAAAGTGCTACAACTAAAAATTCGAACATAACAAGAAAGAAACATACCCATGCCGAAAGGGTTGCCATCTCAGTATAAGCTGGGCTCAATAAGAACCCAGCACCGGTTTTCAGTTGGGACCCTTGCAGTGACGTACGGACGGAAGCAACATAAATCTAAAAAATAATACAATTCATGAATATTTCTTAAGTAGGAAAAAAGAACAATATAAGTAATATTTATAAAAAACATAAAAAAAATATTGTAACGCGGCATCCCAAACGGTTTGTGTCGGACGCATGCGCGTGGCGTTATAGGCAACGCCACTCCCCTTTACCACTACCCTGCCACTGACCGCTCGACGCTTGCGTGGGCGCTAAACGGGAGCGAGTCCCCGCGCCGCGCCGGTGACCGTGATGCACGCGCCCCTGTATTTGTGCCGCGAACTTCG
The DNA here is from genome assembly GCA_902829305.4 of Spodoptera exigua. NCBI lineage: Eukaryota > Metazoa > Arthropoda > Insecta > Lepidoptera > Noctuidae > Spodoptera > Spodoptera exigua. Next base: position 12,307,806 of record LR824610.2, on the reverse strand, counting down.
AACTATTGTTAATTTACCCCTTTGTAGTTTATACAGTATCTCAATATATTATTTTCACTATTGATCGTGTGTCGAACCTTTTTTTCACACCCCCGAGGCCTATACACCCTTATAATATTTAAATAATAACTAAAATATTAAATATCATAAGAAATAACCATTACTTTGACAAGAGACAAAACCTTTGCCAAAATAACACTACACTGCATTTCTTTAGTTCTTTGATACATTCAATTCCAAAGTTCAATATTTGCTTAGAAAATTGAAAGTTATTTTTTCACGCGACAAACAAAATGTTTGCATTACATACATATTTACATTGGGTATATCTATTTTTGCATTGATATTTTGGTATTTGATATTCATGATTTTACGATTGGTATATTTTCATCTCAAACCGATTTGGAATTTTAATTCGAACCAATATATGGAATTGCATAGTAAAAACATAAGGTGATACAGGGTAAGAATACAGTTGTTGGAGCCTAATTAAACATGAATTTCATTCAGGTGTAAATGGTGTAGATGTCAACATTTTTTAAATGGCCACAGGGTCCTATCTCCTATTGTTCTGGCTTAAAGAGATTTTTTTTATGCAATAGGTCGGCAAACGAGCTTACGGATTACCTGATGGTAAGTAATCAGCGCCGCCCATGGACACCCGCAACGGAGGAGATACCAGTGCGTTGCCGACCTTTTAGGAATTTGGAGATTTAGGGATTGAGGAGGGATTGGGGGAAGGGTATGGTACATATAGTCTCTTACTGTAAGCCTTATAAAGAAGCTCAACCTCAACCGGCCTATCTGGAAGTCAATGGGGGAGGCCTATGTTCAGCAGTGGACGTCCTGTGGCTGATACGATGATGATGATGATGGGGAGTGGAAGGATTGGGCCTCCGGTTACCTCACTCACACGGCAAAACATAACACTGTGGTTGTTTCACGCCGGTTTTCTGTGAGACCGTGGTATCACTCCGGTCGAGCCGACTCATTCGTGCCGAAGCATGGCTCTCCCAAACTTTAGAACTCCACAAATGGGGCCCATTAAGGTCCATATTCAGCAGGGGTTGGGGTCGTTATAAGATATCACAGCTAAGAGGAAAGCAGGAGAAAAAACGAGGGGTTTTTAATCAGTAAGTAAAGAAGTAACTAACACAACCTTGTCCTAAACATAAAAAAGGAGTGGTGTTCCGTCGCCGACCTAGTGAAAGTCAAGTGCTAGTAAGATAGGCTTCAGTTTATTTACTAACATCAACAGTTTATGAAAATATTTATACTTATCTAAGGTAGGTAGGTATTAAGGTAGGTAGGTAAAATAATTGGGTCTTTAATTGCATTACAATCTCAATAAATAAATACGATATTTATTTATAATTATTAAAATTAACAATAAATAAAAATTAATAGGTACTTAAATAAGAAATATTATTATTATTTTCACGAAGAACCCACTCATAAATAATAATTATTTTAAGTTAAAATTGTATTATTTGTGCCACTGGTTATTAAAAACGATTTTATCAAGAGGAGATGTCCTTTAATTTCTCGTCATGGAACTCTTTGTGTAAACAAGTGTTTTGTTTAGACAAAGAGTTATGATAGACACTTAGTGACAAAAACCACACACTCCATCCTTTAAACAATTAAAGGGTCACTGGGTACATGGATGAATGAACTCACCAGCGGACACTAATAAAACCTACAACACTTTGTTTAATTATCGGGTTGGACTGGTTCAGCTTCTCGTCAGTACCTCACTTCCAATATTTACTTTAAACAGTTTGTATGTAAACACAGCTAATAACAAATAACGAATCCGGTTTACATTAAATTTTATAGATAAAATTATTGACACAAAATATACCTGAAATTGGTTTTGGCAGCTTAAATAAACATAGTATATTAGTATTATATTAATATTGGGGCTGTATTTTAGGGGTTGATCTGAATGGTGCGCCAGCGGGGAAATAAATAATACCTCTATTATACAGTTGACAGCCCAGGATAGCCTGGGTGATCTACATTTTATTTTAAAAAAGAAACGATACTTAGTAAAACCGATGTAACAAAACTATATCGCCATCTTCGATGCCAACGCCATCTATCGCGCACGCTGGAATCTTTTACAATTAATAAATATTTTTTCTTTGTTTTCTGTTTACGCACGATAATGTCTTGAATATGGACGGAAAAGATTCACGTAGTACCTTTTTGTATCTATACTAATATTATAAAGAGGTAAAATTTATAAGTTTGTATGTAAGGGCTAATCTTTGGAACCGCTGGTCGGTGCGAAAATTCTTTTACTGATGGATAGCTACAATGTTCCTGAGTTCTATAGGCTATAAAACATCACGCTACCATCAAATGGAGCAGAGCAGCGGGTGAAACCACGTGAAAGTAGCTAGTGACTAATAAGTGGCACTCAATATAACGAATACTTACACACAAATAAAACTCAAGTTGGTCACACAGGAATGTACCGCGGTTCCGACCGTTCCAGTAACAGTCTTACACCCCCTCTTGCCCCATCCAAGGTGAGACACTTAATTTGATGATTTTTCATCTAAAATACAAGTTTGTCACATATAAACTTTATATCTAAAACTTGTTTCTTATGATTGCACAAAAGTTAAGTAAACTACAAGACCATTTAACAGGTCTCAAAGTAAAAGTTAGACCACATTCACTCATTCATTAATATCTATTCAGGTTCAGAATAGTTCTAGAACTTTCCCATTTAGTCTTCTATTGTTCAATGAACTAACAACTTTAGGCTTTCGACGTTCGAAAGTGCATTATACTTCGTTAAAAGTCATTAGGTACAGCAAACTTGATACAATGATGAATTAGCTTTATTAATATAATAGCTAGAGTAAGTTGACTCTTGGAATGATTTAAAAGTGATAGTTAGAACTAGAACTTGATGAATTATAGCTATCACCAATTTGAATATGTTGAGGCAGGGAGATGTAATTTCTCCGAAACTGTTCACGAACGCATTGGAGGAGGTTTTCAAGCTCTTAAACTGGAGCGGCTTTAGCATCAATATTAATGGCGAATACATTACTCACCTGCGCTTCGCCGATGATATAGTCGTTTTGGCAGAGTCGTTGGACCTGAACACGGCCTTGTCCAGCAGTGGACGTCTTTCGGCTGATAATTGATTCAGGCTCCCTCTTCTCATGCACGAGGGTACATCAACCTGGCAAGTACCAATGTGACTTTATCCAAGTTGTTTGTATACTTTTTAAGATTATTTAGATGCCACCGACATACGGTGAAGGTTTGAAATCGTCAATCTGTCTTGAGCAAGCGTGATGATTCATGCTGAAACCTTCTCCGTGTGAAAAAAGGGCTTTGCTCAGCAGTGGGCACTTATAGACTGATGATGTGATACGTTCTTATCTTCGCCTTTCTTTCTCTTCTAAAGACAATAAAATCTAAAGTAAAATACAGTATTCTGGCTGGGAGCAAAAGTTGAAACAGGGTACTTTTCCGTCTCCTGTCTTCCCGTCTCAAAAAACTTAATGTGTTTGGCAACATATTATATTCAGTGCTATTTATTTTATTCTTATCTCTTTGTGTTATTCTCGGCCTGTAAAGCATTTGATAAGATTTGAAAGTTAGCTATCACTTTTTTTATAGTCACCCTGTATTGATCATTGTTTAAAAACCCATCGATTACTGCCCCTTGGAAAATAGGTTTTATTCGCACAGTTCAACCCTAGACAATGTCGTATATATAAAACAATGTTGTAATCTCAGAAACAATTTCCTTGAATATTGAAAATGGTATGCCTAAACTGTGTGGAAACTCCTAAGGAAGGTAGCCTTTATAATAGTGTTCGTAGTTTAAGGTAGCAAGTTACCAAGCTTAGTCTGAACATTTGTTCAGCCTTGAATATCTTTGGGATCAGTAACAGGTGTGCCTTCCTTGTTTATATGGAATGGGATCCTGAAATTTTAGCAAGTGTTCCAGACATCACGTATTTACTCCCGGTACATAAATGGTAGTGGGTGGTTCTTGCCCTTTCTGGTAAAATTGTCGATAAAAAATTAACTGAATACAAATCAGTCTGCTTGTGACCACGACCTGTACAACCGTGTCGAAACTACCTAAGGTATTCAAATAATAAGTTTCCGCGTAAATAAATATAGTTGTTAAAAAATAAAACTCCAATTCATCATAATACTTTCAATACAGTCTTTAATAGGTTTCAGTGTCTAGTCTGATGGTCACTGATAATGTAGCCGATAACTCAGTCCTTTGCAGGAAATATATTACTTCTTAACAATTCTTATGATGTCTGAATTGTTTTTAAAAAATGGCTTTAAATTACATATTTGCCTAGCCACGTCAATTAAAACTGATTTTCTCGGAAGGAGTGCTACGCGATAACGAAGGAAATATCCGCATATGTATGTACGTATATCAAATAACCGATTCTCGGTAGTGATATAGAATTTGACCTAAACTAACTCGTTAATAAAATATTCAGAAAGATCTTTGTATCTTTCTATATAGGATTAATAACTTAATAATTAGTGAAAACAAAACTGTAGTCTTTAAGATAATAATAACATGAGAAACCGTTTTTATTACTGATCTTTATTGTTTTTTTTTTCTTTTTATTCTAACTTTCGTGATACATTCTAAATTAATTATTATGTTGTGTAGCAGCGCGACAGTCGTCGAGTCGCGTGTCGCGGAATGCTGCTCTAGCATGGCTTGAAACTAGTCGAGTATCTCGTCAAATAATTAGGTGAGTAAGCCGAAAACATAATAATTAATATTAATTGTTTACTTTAAGTACTTGTAAAGGTGATAACAATTTGTGTGAGATCACTTATGGGCCCTATAGAGCGCAGCAAAATAGGACAACAGGAGAGAGGTAACTCTGTAGTCTGTACCCACTTTAAAACTGAAAAAATATTAAAACTAATAAATCGATTGACATTCGTATGTAACGTATCGGTCTAAAAATGTTACTAAACACATTTTTTATTGAGCTTTAAGAGCTTAATTATTTTTCACCAATTAAATATTTAGTGACAAATAGTATTTAAACTAGAATATATTATGTATTGTATTAACGTGTACAAGTAAAATTACAACAGAAAATTCCATGTTTTTTAGCTATGTAATTTTGTTTTTCTTAGGTACTTATTTGCTTTTTGTATTTTTGCTGTGTATTTAAGTTTAAATTCTGACATTCCCATTTATTTTTTCAGTATCACATAATCTACCACAAACACCAATAGACGCTCCGAAGAAATCCTTATTACCTTGTAACACGAGAAGACGTTGCCAGCCTTTTGGAGGTCAGAGATTTGAGAATCAGGCCTCTGGTAAACTCAATCGTGAGGTAAAATACAATGCTAGCGTTGTTTCACGCAGGTAATCTGTATATCCGTGGCATCACTCCAGTCAAGTTCTCCAGGTCAAATTGAACTCAACCATTAACATGAAGTAGGAAGTAACAAGGAAATTAATAATGAAACTATTTTCCTTGTCCTTCAGCTTCCATAGCTAAAGGACCAGAAGATAACTTTAGTTGTTCAACTATGTATTATTGCATTGCTTTACATTAGTTGCTGTAATAAAGCTGCCATAAAGCCTGAAAGCGGTTATTCAGGTTCATTGATCTGAAAAATTCATTATTTCAATTTGTAAGCTTCTTCTTGTTTACTAAGATTATGAATGGTAATTATGTAAACTAGACAATTTCTGTACATTTTAAAGTAATACTTGTGATTTTTGAAATAATAAGAAATCTACAGTCTAGTTTCTTTGCCATACTTACTTAGGAACTCTGAAACAAAGATTGCCTGTTTCGTTATATAAGCTATAACGGGCAGGTCTATTATAATCAGACAAATATATACACACATCAACAAAAAAACGATGATTTCACTTTAAGTTTTTTTTTCGAAAACATTAAAACCTTTTTGGAATCGATTTGTTTCGAAATTATTATTTCGCTATCTAATGGACTAAAGCATTAAAAACTCTTTCAAAATACAAGCCTACGTTTAAACAGTGAGGTACAAATATACTAGAGTACAATAATACAAATCTCACCTAATTTTATATTTTTATTCAACTCTGGATACGGCAAAAATCACGTAGGTTCATAATTTATGACATCCATTTTAAAATTTGCTCTAAAAATGTTAAATTAAATTTATATGGACCTTCCATTTAGTTCTGAATTAATTTATGTTTTATTCCTTTTGTAAAACGTGGTTACAAATGTGGTTTGTTTCAGTTGAGAAGAAATAAATTTTATTTTATAACATGAGTTAATTCTATTAATCCAATAGGAAGCATATTTACCATTTTCATAATAAATATAATGTACAATACACTTTTTTCTAATTTAAAACATATTTTAAAATGAATTAAATTTTATTAAGATATTTGATTTGATTTTAAATAAAAAGAACAGAATCTCAAATACTTATTAAAATCATTTAGACCAGACGTAGACTGCGCCTGAAATTACATTTTTGAAACTTTACTTTCCTTTTACAATGGACATGCATGTCAAATTAAATAATTATAATAATAAAATGATAGGTAAATAATACAATTTACAAACACACATCACATGAAAGGACAATTTTTGGATCACACAAAGAGTGGTTTTATGCTGGAATTAAACCGGCGTCACGTTTCACGGTAGCCGGTTGCCCAAACAGTGGCAACCTTGAAGTCAGCTTAGGATGAAATAATCCGTTGACCCTAATCACCTGTTGCCGAAAACCTTTCAACATTTTTTTAGAAAAGTAATTTTTCTTTTTTTCAAAATTATAATTTTGTGAAAGTTTTTGAGATCTATTAGCAGAATGACTTGATAAAGTAATAATATAAATAATTGCAAATCAAAACTTTGTCATCATCATCATCATCATCATCAAGTCTGATTTGAAGGACGAAGGTAAAGAAAGAAAGCTATCTAATACTTTTTGGATTTATTTTGGTCCTAGAAAATACCAGGAGCTAAAAACTCACGATTGGTTTATAGATAAATTACAGTGACTAGAGTACGATAGACTGCTCGTTTTAGAACTTATGTACTCTCAAGCATGAATGTACAAGGATCTCAAACTACATCATCCACGTTTAAGTGCCCAATGCTGAAAAAAGCCTCTTTTCACACGGAGAAGGGTCATTAATCACCACGCAGGGTCAACGCATGGTCTACTTCTCCCCCCATCCAGGGCAAAATATATTTGTATTTAAATAGCCTTAGAAAGTACATGTAACGTTTAATACGTTGTATAGGTTCTTGCCAGGTTTTGTACTGTCATGCACGAGAAGCAGGCTCCTTAACCTCTAAACCACTACGACAATCACACACATGCACGAACTAATTGATGAGTGTGAGAGTGAGAGACACTTTTAAAGAATGTGTTTGTTTAAACATCATAATAATTATATTGACTAAATCCATGTACGTACCTAATTTCTCTCATGTCTACTTTCTTAACTATGTTCTCTTTACTTTTTAATGTAGATATAGCAAAATAGTTTCCCATGTCATTGACCCCTATGTTAGGGTCTGTGACGTGGCATTGAAGCCTTCGACGTGTCCTTTACTCTCACATCCATCATACTTTTTGCTACATTGTTCTTAAATCAAATTTCATCTAAACTTATGAACCTCAGTAGATTAACTTCAAAGGCTACCTAAAAGTGTTTTGTTTTTTCGAAAGTTTGCGGTTCATAATACAAGTTGATCATGTATTCCAAGTATTTTCTAATAGGTAATGTAAAAACTTATATAATAATATTAACACAGCTCTCAATGTCGTGTTGCTAGAAGTAGACAGTCAAAATAACAATGTATCAGTTTAACACTCTTAGCTTAAATAAAAAAAATATAAATACCAATTTAAAAAAACTTAAGGATTACAAGATCAAGCGACGATGTCAAACAAAAAAAAAAAGAATTCGTGAGAAACGAAAAATGGCTAAAAATAAAAACATTCCCTAAGTTTCCTTAAGGAATAAAAACGTTTATCCTTTAATTTAACTCAAAAGGGTACTGCAGAGGATAACACGGTTGAGACACTGTCTTTTACAGCTTAAGTAACGCGGACGTTAACTAAATTACGACTACTTTATTCTTGTAATAGCTGCAAGCAATTGCGGTGTGTTGGGCTACTAATTTGGACAATGCAATTTGGAGAATTATTACGCCAGGGAAAGATTTTTGTGTGTACTTATAAATCTATATATATAAAAGGAAGTCGTCTAGTTACTCCACTTATAACTCCAGAACGGCTGAAGCGATTTAGCTGAAAATTGGCAGGGAGGTAGTTTAGAGCCAGGAGAAGGACATAGGATAGGATAGAGTAGGTAGAGTAGGTTAGGTAAAGTAGGGTAGGTAGAGTAGGTTAGGTAGAGTAGGGTAGGAAGAGTAGGGTATGTAGAGTAGGGTAGGAAGAGTAGGGTAGGTAGAGTAGGGTAGGTAGAGTAGGGTAGGTAGAGTAGGGTAGGAAGAGTAGAGTAGGTAGAGTAGGGTAGGTAGACTAGGGTGGGTAGAGTAGGGAAGGTAGAGTAGGGTAGGAAGAGTAGGGTAGGTAAAGTAGTGTAGGGTAGGTAGGGTAAGTAGAGTAGGGTAGGTAGTCAAATGACGGGAGCGACACCGCGGGTAAGAGCTAGTAACAAATAACTAACAAGTGTTTATTGGCAGAAATTTTGAACAATTGAGATGCCAGGGCCTCCCAAAAAGTAATCCGAAAATATTTGTTTACTTATACAAATGTTTTAATGTCCTATTTAAATAATAACTACACGTTTTATACGATAAAATATACTCATATACTTGTACAGAAAAGGTCAAAACACATTTTAAATTTCCGTGCGTGTGTGTGTTTGTGCGTGTGCGCACGCGTCTTAAGCGTGTTACTTATTATTCTTATGATTCATAAAAAAAAAACTATATCAGTTCGAACAGTGATATTTCAAAAGCGCAAAGGAATCTGATCCTTAACTACAAGTCATCCGTTTCGCGTAGCGTACTTAATCTAGCCCAAAGTCGTTAGGTTCTATCGGGGATCTGCCACGATTGACAAGTTTTGTGGCAACTACCAATGAATTATTTTGGGTACCGACACCGCCTTAACTTCATTTTTCTTGTTGGATGCTTTCGTTATTTTGATAAAACACAAGTGTAATTGAATTCTGTCCAAGTTTCTGCCTCTTAGGTTTATCATAATAATAGATACTATTAAAATGCAACTCCCAACTTTGTTTGAGATCGTAGTGTACATTTTTATTTTTACGATAATCCATGTCATAAGCTTCAAATTCTTCTTCTCATCTTCTTCTGGGCCTGCCGTGACAACCGTGTCTGCTGAGGTTGAGTGGGCTCCACTCTGTGATGGCATGCGGTAGATATGACGTTTTAGGATTTTTTAGGTCGGCATTTTATGAATTTTTTTTACTTATAAATACCACAAAGAAAATGTTCACAAAATGTATCTTTAATATATGAATGAATCGCCCAATGTTTTAAGCGCATATCTCGAGAACGCCTGAACCAGTTTTGATGTTAATGTTTGTTATGAAAGAAAATTATGGACAATTGCGTGGCAAGAGATGGGGTGTTATTTTAAATATATAATTCGAAAGACATATAGCAGAAAACGTATACGAAACTGGCCAATGCAATTCCCTGGCACTATTAAAATGTGATAACGATTGGTGGTCATTATCACACAAAGCGATTTCTTCTACTCCGGACTGTCTATTGTCTTTAAAGTTATTTTCTTTTTATATTTCTCTGAATAAATATTTAATCTTACACTGTTCTCACATAATTGAACCAACTGTTTGTATAAGGAATCTGTATGTGAAACTGATTTAAAAAGCGTAACCATGGAGTTTCTTGCTCGTTTTCTCCATCGGAATCTACACTTTGGAACGAGCAAATAGCTTCACTAAGAGGACTGGCCGACAGACTGACACGATATCTTCAAAATTTTGTTTAATGTTCAAAAGCGCCTGTAAGGTATCTGGAATGAATGATTTTTGACATTTGACTTTCTTTTAGACAACCTTTGAATGGATTTATATTTAAGAATATAATTTAAATATAAGAGAAGTTGGTACATACTATAAAACTAGATTACTAACAGAACAGACAACAACGCTTAAACGCCAAACCTTATAAATTTCAACAAAAAGTTCTCTAAGGTACAATTTCTGCAAAACTTTCATAGGTATTATATCTTTAGAACAGACTCCGTTTACACGAGATACCTTGGATTACGCCTTTGTTTTAAATAAAGGAATAAATGTTTTTTGAAATATTACTTTATTGTTATAATATTATGAAGAAAAATCATATTTTTAAGAGCTGTGACCCTGTAGGTTAGTATAAGTTTTATTGAAACTTTTTCGACAAATACCTTTAGACTATATTCCTCTTCTTTTTTTTTAAATCGAATTACATACATTAGTAATATATACGCGACCATCAACAAGTCAAGAGTTGTGCAACTAACGCAGCCAACAAAACACAATGGTAGTGAGTATGTAGATCATAATAATAATAAAAATAAGCTTTAGAATTTACTTGTAGTTCTATAAAATATTTTTACAAAAAAAAAACCGACTTCAAAAAGCACCTAAACTAATAAGCAAAAAATAAATTTACTTTGTTCAAATATTTACATTTAAAATAGAAAATAACATTTAATATCTATTTTATAATCTTAAAGTCCGTCCCAAGTAAAACTGTAGTAGTGTAATGATATTACCTACATACCTCTTGCTAGTTTGTTGATTAGTAGGTTACCGATTAATATATTTTTCTAATAGGTACTGTTGTTGTTTGGTACCCACGTGCAAAAACAATACAATACAATTTTTTAAAGTTCCTCTCGATTTCTCTGGTCTTCCATCATCAGATCCTGATTTCCTTGTCATGGGACCATTCTGAGACTGTCTCCTTTCCAACAAAAAAGAATTATCAAAATCTGTTCATAAATCACGAAGATAATGGCGAACAAACATAAAAAAAATCCTCCTTTTTGGAAGTCGGTTAAAAACAGGTTATATCAAGACTTTCAGTGATGAATCCTCTTATTATAAAAATTCTATGAACTTGACCAAAAATGACCAACAACCACAACAGATATGCAAGGAAATTTAGTTTATAATCGAAAGATATGCTAGGAAATTTAGTTTAAAAAATTATAAAAATTCAAACGGCCATATATGAATTCAACATTGTGGTTGTGGTTTCTGTTGTAAGGGTACACCTTCTGTGTTTATTTTGGTAATAATTTAAATATTTAAAACATAATATGACATTTCCCTCTCTTATTCCTAAAATAAAGGGAAAATCATTCATCACTCAATCAATCAATCATCACCAGTGTGAGGCGATACAATCGGTTTTTTTATGTGATAGTTCAGCAAACGAGAAAACAGATTACCTGATGGTAAGCAATCAGCGCCGCCCATTGATAGCCGCAACGACAGAGGAGTTACGAGTGCGTTGCCGACCTTTTAATATTTAGGGGGAGGATTGGGCCTCCAGTAACCCCACTCACATGAAAAACTACGCTGTGGTGGTTTCACGCCGGTTTTCTTTGAGGCCGTGGTATTACTCCGGGCGAGCTGCCCATTCGTGCCGAAGCATGGCTCTCCAACACTTGAAGATTCAGGTTTGATAAAAAGCGCTGCTGTCTGGTAATCTCAGTTGCCAGCCGTATTCGTAAACATGAAAATCAAGTAATGGTCTGCCCTCAGTTTCTTGCGGGAAGACCAAGGGATTGCCAATGCACTTCTTACACTTCACTGAAACATTATAAATATTGTCAGCTAAATGACTCCATCCTCAACGTTGTCTATCACGTAATTCCTCCAAGTATCTGTCATAAACCATTTGGCTTTATTATCTAATCCAGCTTTATAAGGGATCCTAAAAGACTGTTTTAATTGTTTTAGCTGTACTTAAAATTATTTTGTTACAGTTGTTTAGAGCGAAGTGTGGTTTGTTGCTAACCAAGTAATACCGAAATTAAATCATGCTCCGTTTTCCTAAGAAAACTATGTATGTTTTTGAATTGATTTAATTAGGCGGGTATAATGTTTTACCTTCAATTTACGTAGTTATTACGCTGTATTTAAATTCAATTCTTTTATCCATATGACGAAAACGATACTTTACAATGAAATTTTTGGACACGGCGGCGGTGGGCCCTGCTTTTGCTGAGCACCGCCGTGCGCTGGTCTGCGGATGGCGAGTAGAGTTTTGCACGCGCCTCAAGGAGCCAATAAACTACCACAGATGGCCCTTTAAGGCTGATGTTCAGTCGGGGTTGCGGGGCAAGAGCAATGAAGCACCGCGGCCTCGGCTCAGAGCTGGACCAGGGGGAGGGGTTTAGTCTGTAAGAGTCTGACACTCCACTCACCCTTTAACCCCTGCCAAAGGCCCATAAAGTCATTTAATGATTTCCCCAATAAAAAGCCTATCCACAGAAGATACGTCTTTCATCTTTTTTTTCTTGTGAGCGTAAAATCATGAAACGACTTCTCCCGCCCAGGGCCGGGCTGGAGGGAGTGTCAGACTCTTACTGACTAAAAACCCCCCTGTTCCTTCTCCTGCTCTGGGCCGAAGTCGCGGTGCCTCATAATTGCGCTAACCCCGCAATCCCGGACGTCTTTCATCTGCAACGATTGCCTGTAAGCAATATTGCAGCTAAATAAAATTAAATTTTAAATTTAATTTTATTTAGTGTAAGTTTTATTAAAATTCATTATAAATAATATTATGAAAATATGATATTATAATATTTTTTATCTAATATATAAAAATGGATCGCAAAATGTGTTGGTAAGCGCATAACTCAACAACGCCTGGACCAATTTTGCTAATTCTGTTTTTGTTGTGTTTCTTATTGTCAGGAGAAGGTTCTTATTAAAGAAAATATTAAAAAAGTAGAGGGGAAGATTAAGAAAAAGTGACCCTTAAATAGCGAGCAAGTTGGACCCGTGCGAAGCGGGGGCGGGCCGCTAGCAATTCAATAAATAGCACATCAAAATTAATAAGATTCTTTGAATAAATTAAATACGATGTTTTTTTTACTTTCACATCGCCAGTTACTTCAGTTTCAGTAGTATTCTCCTGTCCGAATTCCTCGTTGGCCTCGTGGTCGCAATTACGTGAGGTATTAAATTGTAAGACCCTTCTGCAGTATTTTTAATCCGGCTTCCAACTAGCTGGATTAATATATATTAACGTGCCAGATTTTTCTCGTAACTTCGTCCGTTGAGCAAATAAGATTGGATGGAAGGTTGGTAGTACAAGACATTATTGTATTTCCAAAAAGAGTAGACATGATCATAAAGAGACTTATATAAAAAATATTCTATATCAACTTTAATATAATTATGTCGACAAACATTAAATAAAGTACCAGTTTTAGTTCTACAAGAAGTTCTATTTCAATTCTTGTATTTTTCAATTTCATCATCATTGTTCATCTTATCCCATGGTAGAATGGAGTGGCCTTTTCTTTACAAATTTTTAGAGGAGGGAAAATCACTAAATGTCTTCTCTGAGAAAGAAGAGAAGACATTTGGCGAGAGTAAGTTTCAGACTCTTTCTGACTCTTCTGCTCCAGGCCGAGGTCAGGATACCTAATTGCGTTTGACCGGCTTATAACATATAACTTGAGTCAACAATCATTTGTTTCACTCTTAAAACAAAAGAGATTTTAGCATTACAATTACACATAATTAAATAGACATCTGAAATAAATTATTATGTTTGACTGTTTACCCACGTAACGTTCCGCTGGTAACTGCTCATAAATTGGCGCCCTTATCTTGCCTCTAAAGCAGTTGAGGGGCAGCCAAACATTACTTAGTAAGCCGTTAAAAATAGTAAATTTGAACCAGCAGATCCGGGTATTGGCGCACTCAAAGACACAAACAAATTAGACTAGTAGATTTCACTCCTCTCGGAAACAAAATGTGTCATAAACGCTGCCTAACTAAAACAAACCATAAATTTCGATAAGAGCATTTCCTTAAAATTTACAAACAAAAACAAAACAACAACATAACAAACAACTAAACAATAAAATAAATAAATAGATATTTTTGAATTGTCAAAATAGAATATAAGTCCATCAGTTTGGTTGTCAGTGAAGCTAAGTGTATTCAAAGACACAAACAAATGTATAAATGTGTATACTTAACGTAACTTATATAAATTTTACTGCTCTCGGAAGCAAAATGTGTCATAAACGCTGCCTAACTAAACAATCCATAAATTGAGAGATTAGAGCATTTCCTTAAAATATGCAAACAAAAACAAAACATACATAGTTGCAGTGTCCATGACAAAATGTAGATGTGCTATAAAGTCTGCGATTGTTGGTTTACGATGTGATTCAAAAGGGAAACAGTTAACTAGTAATATAACAAAGTGTTTGGTTTCAAATGTTACCCTACAACATTGCGATATCTAGTTTAACTGGAAATGAAACTTTTCTCTAGTTGTTTCTGTTTACACGAGCTTGTAATTTGACATTTGACTGTATAGTGGATGGGTGGATGGGTGGATGGACCACCGGCTGCCGTGTAACGTGTCTTGGGTCCTTTTTTGTACGGATGTACGGAGCAATAATTGTTTTTGTGAACCACAAAATTGTTGTTTTGGGTCTCGGTATGATGTATGTAAAATGTTGGAATCAAATGTTTATTAACGCATACAGGAGAAATTCCTAGTGCACTGCAAAGTTTTCTGAAATTAATAAAAAAAGGACGCTCGCGCTGGATGAAACATACTTCAGACGTCACTGCCGGCTCGAGCAAAGGCATACCATGCCTTCAAAAAGAAAAACCAGCGTTTAAAAACCACGCTTTCGTTTGTGTTTCGTAGTGAGTTAGGTTACTGAAGGCCCAATCTTGCTGTCCTAATACCCGAATAATCAAATCCTCAAATAACAGCATCCCCGACCCTGTAAATTTGTGTGCGAGTGTACCACACTGCCGCTTTCTACTGTTTATTTTTCATAAAAAAAAATTGTCAGGGAAACGACCAATTATATTTTATTACTAGACATTTAATTAGAGGGATTAATTTGAACTTAGTGTTAATAATCTAGTAATCTGTTTATCCCGCGTAACTATTCAATTACTGTGACAGTAAAGTGTGGCTTATCTAAGCCTCCTTACATCCTCACAACATGAAACTAAATTCTCTCAGAGAAACAAAGGATCGTTAGATTTTACGACCGCTCAAGGCTCGAAGGTCCTGGCTTGTGCCCAAGGAAACACATATTTTATATTCTAACAAGGAATAATATAATAGTTACGAATGTAAGTAACATGTAGGGGATTTGTTTACAAACAAACCCGGTCCTTGTGTACGCAAAAGCTATTTCGGTTGTGCAATTAATTACGTCAAACAACACTGTTTTTGTTGTGTAGTTAGTTATAAGGACCAAAACTGAGCCTTAAAAAGGCACGTATGTATAGTATATGTTTTTATGTTACACAAAAAATGACAAATATTAATCTATGTTTCGGCAAATCATGAAAGTTTTAAGTGTGGGAGAGTCGTGTTAGGCACGAATGGGCCGACTCGACCGTAGTGATACCACGGCCGCACAGAATATTCACATACGATGTCCCTAACAAAACACGTATACATAACAGGAAAGCAGTGTCATTGGGGTTACTGGAAGCTTATTCTTTCCCCATATCCCAGAATCCTCTAATTCCTATTAACCCACAAAGACAAGCTATTAATTTATAACTGTTCTGATATCGCCGGTGTGCATGAATGGAGCTGATTACTTACATCAGGTGATCAGTATATTCATTTGCTGACATAACTCAAAAAAAAAAAATTTAACAAAAATTTGCCATACTCACAACACTGCTAGCCTTTTGGACACTTTCCCCATCAACAAGAATGCTGTATATTATCTGATACACTATTATAGATATTATTATTTTATATTTATTATGAAATTAATTATAAATAAAAATGTAGCAAAATTGTGTATATATTTTTTTGCCAAATAAGTAATTATTAAAAAAACCGTTTAAAAACATCTACAATTTAGAGTTTAACAAAATAAAAAAAAAAATTGCTTCGATGTAAGAAAATAAATTCACGTTGAAAAATTTAATTTAAAGCTGTGGTTTTTACCCACAACAACGTGCTGGGGTTATGGTTAGGGTTCAGTCGCCTGAAGGCACGTAATTAGCTTCGAAGCTTACAAACTGAAAGTAACCGCTACCTGCGATTATAATATTCTGTGTAATAATAAAAATTAGTTTTACATACTAATTTATTATATACTTTACTGTAAACCACATTAAATATGATAACTTACAAAGATTTAGTGTACAATGGGCGGTTTTATCTCACAAAGGAAAGTTTATTGAACAAGATCATCTCTTAAAGAATAGCTTAAATATAATGCTCTGACGTGAATTTTCTTTTTTTATTATAAATACATAAAATACTTTTCAAGAAAGGTATTCTCTATACTAATATTATTAAGAAGTAAAATTTGTAAGTTTGTATGCAGGGGGCAATCTTTGGAACCGCTGGTCCGATTTCCAAAATCCTTACACTAATTAATTGATAGCTACAATGTTCCCGAGTGCTATAGGCTAAAAAACATCACGCTTTTATCAAATGGAGCCGAACAGCGAGTGAAACCGCGCGGAAGTAGTATTTGATAAAGAAAAACATAAGACGTCAGAACGCACAATCCATTACAAAATTGTTAATTTGGACAATATTCGTAATACTTTATTTTTATTTTGTTTATTTAATTGGTTCACTAACCAATTTTTTATAACATACCTATTTAAATACTTTTTTCATAAAAGCAACAATGCAACACTCGCTTTATATTTTAAGGAAATACGAATTGAATTTGAATTATTTCTGTTAGTATTATTATGACGTAACGTCATAACAGTGTACGTACGGCAAGTAGCTCGCCGCCCGGCCAGAAGCAGTCCCGGGCGTACGGCGCGTAGCGTTCCGCGCGCGCCTCAAAGAGCCAACAGCCCACCACAGACGGGGCCCTATTGGGCTGATATTCAGCTGGGGCTGCGGATTAAGCGCAATATGTCACCGCGGCCTCGGCCCAGAGAAAAAGAAGGAACGGAGCTGTTTTTAGTCAGTAAGTCTCTGACACTTTCTCTCGCCTTACCCTGGGCGGGAAAGCCATTTGATGATTTTTCCCTGACAAAAAAAGGAGTATAGAGACTTCTCAGTTCTTTTGGTCTCACACCATAAACTATTGTAACATGCATAGGTAAACGTTACATTACATATTTAATTAAAAAGCAATCAACACTGCCGGATATTTTCTATTCTGAGAACCCACTACTACGAGAACAACAATTCATCTGTTTTCGCCTCTGGCTCACACATGTTTACCTCACCACTACGACTACTTAATCATTTACATAAATATACATAATAATAGTTATGTTTTTATTGTTAAGTTATACGACTACTTAGTACAAACACTTCTTCATTCATTAATCTAGTTTCCTAGGTCAAAAATAAATTAGTTACACTTATTTACACTCAATAAAGCAAATCATGAAATACAATTTAAACATACTTGACTGCACGGTTGGTGCGGTGGCTGGGCAACTGGCTGCCGTGCAACGTGTCGATTCCCGCACGGAACAACTCTTTGTGTGATCCACAAATTGTTGTTCCGGGTCTGGGTGTCATGTGTATGTGAAATTTTATGTTTGTAACCGCACCCACGACACAGGCTAAAATCCTAATGTGGGGCAACGTTTTATTTAAAAAAAAAATACTTTGATTTATTGATTTGACTATAAATAAAGAAAATAATACTGTTACGATTTTATACTTATTGCTAAGAAAAGTATTAAAGGTGTGTGTATTAATATTTTAGTAAAGTAAAACAAATTTGACCAGTCAGAAACTCTTTTATATGGGTCGTCAAACGAGCTGACCTGATGGTAAGCAATCAACGCCGCCCATGGACATCCGCAACAACAGAGTAATTACGAGTGCGTTGCCGAGATTAAGGGTTGGGGAGGGCTCGGGGGAGGGGAAGGATTGGGCTTCCGGTAATCTCACCCACACCTTGAAACACAACGCTGTTGTTGTTTCACTCCGGTTTTCTATGAGGCCGTGGTATCACTTCAGTCGACCCGACCTATTCGTGCCAAAGCATGGCACTCCCACACCACTTCTAGTTTCTTTAGAATGTTAAACAAAAAAATGTAATGTTTATGGGTAGGAAACCGCAGACGATACGCAGATGGATTATCTGATGTTTAGCAATCAACGCCGCTCATGGCCAATCGCAACATTAGAGTATAATAAATTGCAACTGCGTGTCAGGCTTTTAGGGGATTAGGTAGTTGAAGATTGGGGAATTAGGAAAGGATGGGGAAGTAGAGCATTTGGCAACTACTCATATCGCAAAACTCAAAGCAAGCGTTGTTTCACGCTGATTTTCTGTAAGGCCGTGGCATAAGTCCGTTTGAGCCGATCCATTTACACCAAGCCATGGCTCTTCAGCACTTAAAAGTCTGAATTCTTTATAAATTAGTCAGAAAACAATTTATTATCATTATTAAAATTGAATTTCAATTAAATGAGGAATGTAAGAGCCTCACAAATCCAACCTTCCAAGTAGCCATTTCTGTACCAATTTCAAAGGCAATTTTCATCCAAATTTTCAGTGTAGTCAATTTCTGAGAATTTTCTTAGACTGATCAATAGGTCTATATTAGTTTGTGTATTAGTTGGATTTGTATTCATGACATCTGTTCACAACAGTGGAAAAGGACCATTATTAAAATTTCTCACTCATCACTTTCTCGTCACGGGAAAGGAAATGAAAGTCGCTGAAGGAAAAATGCTAATCGTGTTTTGATGTCTAATTATTAAATTATTCAAGGCTTCAAGATATTTTCGTCAAACTAAGGTCAGTGGGTCATTACGTAATTCCACAAAACCTTGGGAAAAGTACTCGAATCGTGACAAAAATATAACTTGTGAGTTAAATGAAACGGGAAATTAGCAAAGCTTATAAATAACTATGGCCGGTTGGACTACCAAAACCATAAAAAACAATGTCGAACGTGATCTGAATAGCTTGTAGCGACAGCTGGTTGCTTTATTTATTACTTTAGGAAGAACTTGGCCAACGAAACATGGATTAAAGTCAGCTGGGAGAGATATGGGTAGTCCCACGCTGGGCGCCAATATGAATTGCTTGTTGTGTGGGTGTAATGACTTTTTTCTTTTAATATCCATTAATCTTGTTCACTTAAGCCTACTGTAATAGATTTAGAGATAATATTTAGTTTAGATAATTGATATATCCTTGTGACATTTTCGAGAAATTCATTAAGGAGATCGTGCATAACAACAACTTTGTAATGTTGATAATCCTCAAACCTCTAAAAAGTGCCAATATCACGTAATGAATAATCCTTCAACCCGTGCGGCATCTTGTCATACGAATACCGGATTGGATGGAATTAATGTGTTAGCACGTAACAATTTTCTATCACATCGTTCTTATGTATTAGAATTTACGTATACCGCAATAAACATTTTGAAGAGAAACGTTAACAGAATTCAAAATTATGTATAATATGGAAGGCATTCCTTTCGGGTTACCTAAGAAAACGGGGTCAATGTCTTTTCGAATAAATGTAAATATTTTTGTACGATGATACAAATGGCACGTGTAAGCGACTTCGTGTGAAATTAGTAATTATTTAAGTGTAATTATGCAATCCATGCTCGATTGTCCCTTCTTGAAACCCGTTGTAAGAGGTGTTAAAATTTGTTCTTTTTCTAAATACCACTCTATTCTTTTCCCTATCCTTGCATGAAATATTTGACAAGTACAGGACATCAAGGATATTGGTCGTGGCTTTATATTCGTATTTTACCTTTCCCTTGACCTTATTGTACCTAGTTGTAATTTAAGTATACGAGAACCATGCTTCGGCGCAAAGGGGCCAGCTCAACCGCTAGTACTAAGACCTCGTAGACTACTGGTATACAACGAATCGTTTGTTATTGGAAGCCCAAACTCATTTCCAATCCTTAATGCCTAACGACCCAAAAATATAGGCAACGCATATAATTTAATCTTTTGGTGATTTTGTAGTGTCCATCCAAGGTGAGACCTATCATCTATACTAAGATTATAAAGAGGTAAAATTTGGAAGTTTTTATATTTATATTTTTATATATGTAAGTTTGTATGTAGGGGGGTAATCTTTGGAACCACTGGTCGGATTTCCGAAATTCTGTCACTTGTTGATAGCTGCAGTGTTCCCGAGTGCTATAAAACACAAGGCTACAATCAAATGGAGCCAGCGAGTGAAACCGCGCGGGTGCAGCTAGTGTTATATAGAAAAAGTAAAAAGTACGTTTAATTTAAATCTCAATCTAATGAATTGGCCCTACTATAAGCCAGGTGCAGTTTGCATAGAAACGAATTATAAAATATATCATTCTAAAATTCGTTTGCAAGACAACAGTTACAGCTTTAATTCAGAAAACAAACTTCACTACGTGAAAACTAATTTAATGCAAAATTATTGTTGTAAGTACACACGTAGACGAATGTTTGTGGGCAAACAAGTTCACTTTGTTAGCATTTTCATATGCAATTAACAGGTTTAAAAAACAACGTACAAAGTTCTACACACTTTGCTTGTGTTCACAGAATGTTAGACGAGTATGCACATTGCACAAACAGGCAATTATTATTTAGTTTTGGACGCTAACATTTATTTCTTTTTGTTGCATTTTTAACCAGATTCTGTGCAAGTCAATAATGTCTCCACTTTTTAATGGATGTTATTTTACATTATACATATAAATCTATCTCTTCAATCAACGAAAAAAAACCTGATTAAAATCCTCTGCATAGTTGAAGATTTAAGCATGCACGGGGACAGAAAACTGACAATGTTTGAATACTACATAGTGATATCATAAGAATAAACAAATGGACGGACGGACACTCTTAAAACTAAGGTACACGTTTTTAACTTTTTGGTACGGAAACATAAAAAGGGAAACCTTAAGAAAATTTCCTTGCATATAGGCATCGAAAATTTACAAAATTTTAATATTTACATTCGCTTTTCGCTCACTCCCAAACAATTTTGTTTCTTGAGCCTGGTTACTTCATGGTTCAATTTAAAGTTTACGTGCTCATGTATTTATACAAAGCAATTTGAATATTATTCGAAGACCTTAAACTGGTTAGTTGTTGTTACTTGGCAAATTGTGATCGTGAAACTTTTCCTCAAATAAATGCTGTACTGAATTTAACAGCCTATTTGAGTCGTTGGGAAACTAAAAGTTTTTTATTTTGTACTATAATCGAGTTACTGTTAAAGTGACTATTTGATAGAAAATTCTGTATTGTTTTATTTTGAGGTCCTACCCTTTGCATCGCCACCTTCGTTGCTATACCTCTACGTCACCTTCTCTCGCGTGATTTGGGGTGATTCTGGCGCTGGTGGTATGAAGGGTATTGTGGATAGTGGAATCTAAAGCAGTAGATCTGGTTGATGATACGAGGCCGTCCAATTTGTCGGTACAAAAAGTCTCTCTCCATGTTTTTTTGTTTATCTTTCCTGGCAATTTGACCAAAGTATTCAAGGACTCTGCGTCGGGTGACAGGCTTGAGATTTTGAGTTCACGCAGTATTGAGACCCTCGCGTTGACCTGAATTGCTTTTTTTATGTGATATTTCGGCAAACGAGCAGACGGATTACCTGATGGTAAGTGTATTGCCGACCTTTTGGGGATTAGGGATTTGGGAGATTTAGGGATTGGGGAGGGAAAGTATTGGGCCTCCGGTAACCTCACTCACACGGCGAAACAAAACGCTGTGATTCTTTCACGCCAGTTTTCTGTGAGGCCGTGGTATCACTCCGGTCGAGACGACCCATTTGTGCGGAAGCATGGCTTTTCCACACTTTAAATGCTGAAATTAATTGCTTCAGCATCGCATGTCCTAGGAGTCAATACATCTGGGGTCAGCTATAAGAAAATATCAAAAAACTTGAGTCCGTACGTCCTGTTTGGTTTTGGTTTAAACAGAAATATTGTAATCTTTCCACACTTGGCCATGGCAATTTTTATGCGGTCTTCTTTTTTGTTTGACTCGACGAAAATAATCAAATGATTTTTTCCGTCTTGGCAGGGGAGGAAGTGTCAAACTCTTACTAACTAATTGACCAACCCATTCCTTCTCCTGCTCAAGGCCGAGGTAATTATTGTGTTTGCAGCTGCAACCCCGTGGTCTTGGAAATTGTTCTAGCGACTCTTACGACTACTCAGCTCAAGCGATAGAGCGATGAGATGAATATTGACACTCTGAGTTCTTGTAGCAGCTTGGTTATTAGCAAATACAGTAGAATGCTTTTGTAATAACTCATCTTATATTGTTATTTATTAGGTCGGCAAACGAGCAGACGGATCACCTGTTGGTAAACAATCAGCGCCGCCCATGGACACTCGCAACGGAGGAGTTACGAATGCGTTGCCGACCTTTTAGGCATTAGGGATTTGGAGATTTAGGGATTTAGGAGGGATTTGGGGAGGGTAAGGATTGGGCCTCCGGTAACCTCACTCACACGGCGAAACACAACGCTGTGGTTATTTCATGCTGGTTTTCTGTGAGGCCGTGGTATCACTCCGGTCGAGCCGACCCATTCGTGCCGAAGCATGGCTCTCCCACACTTATATTGATAACGTGTTGCCCTTTACGGCACCCGCGTGGTCTTGTAGAATTTGTCAATACAGGTAATATTGGATACGGTTATTAAGAATTTGGAGCATTTTTTTCTGGTATGTGTAATTATGGACAAATTACACACACACACACACACACAGTTGTTGGTGGATCCTTTTTTGTGTAGCGGGAGAACGACAAATTCCAATAAATCCTGCGGCTAATAACCGTGCTGCCTGGTATGTGAACAGATCGTCTGTTATTAGTTACTAGCTACTCGCACGCGGTTTCACCTGCTGCTCAGCTCCATTTAATCCTAGCTTGATGTTTTGTAGCCTAAAGCACTCAAGATAATTGTGCCTATCTATCAGTGAAAGAGTATTGGCAATCCTACCAGCGGTTCCTAAGATTACTGCAAACATATAAACTTACAAACTTACAAATTTTACCTCTTCATAATATTAGTATAGATAACACACCTTTTAGTAGATAGTTCGACCTGTAATGTCTCTTGCATATTACAATACATGTATATATACAAAAGCATTGATATCGAAAAAAATAAAAATAGTACAATTATTCAAAAATGCTTTAAAATTGATATATTATAAGCCATTATGCATTAAAAATACAATAATTATATATTAAAAAAAAACAATAACTAAAGTAATTATTGTAAGAATAATCTTAAAATTAAACGTAAGTAATATAATATAAAATTTAAAATTGGAGTAAACTATTTGTAAAATGTTGATTTGAATAAATGATATGTGATATTTATTCGTAACTACTATACTTTAACATTTTTCTAAGCATTATGTTTAAAAAAACGCGTCTTAAGATTTTGATGTTTTTAAAAGTCAAGCTTCAGTTCTTTTAACGTTTTAATTTGTTTGTGAATGTCTTTTCTTTGAATTTTATACTATAAATCATTTTTATTATTTACAAAAACTTTACAAGCTTTTATTTGACTTGCATTTTAAGTTAGTGAAGTCTAATCTTGCAGCAAAATTTTGATTGCTGCTAAAATTTTGTGTGCACCTAGTTAAGATAACCATCAATAAATATCATCATAATCAACCAGAAGACGTCTACTGGTGGATAAAGGCCTGCCCCTAAGCTCTCCACGTTGAGAGTCAATTTGCCACCTTCATTCATTGGCTCCCCACGACTCTGACAATGTCGATGGTCCACCTAGCGGGGGGCCTGCCCACGCTACGTTTTCCGGTCCTCACAGGCTCCATTAAAAAGTGTCTAAATTGTTTAAGTTTATAATTCGATTTAAAAAATTAATGCTGCTTACCTAGGCTTTTGAAAATCCACGAAAAAATACTCATTAATTTGTTTATAAATTGTCTCCTGTAAAATAATTACAGGTTCCAGTGCCAAAAGGATAGCGGACTTTTAAAGATGAGATTCGTGAATTTCTGCGGTAGGTGTTGATAGTCTCTGCATACTTCTCACTAAACTGCTAATAAAGAAATAAGTAGATGATTTAAGTATGTACATCAATGTACCCATTCTTAAAATAAAAGATCAACCTTAATACGTATGTTTAAGGTTACGTTTTATTTTGCAAGCCCTTAAAATACTTGTCGAAAAACGCTTCAGATAAACGTAAAAATTGTTGTTACAGCATAAATTAATAATATCCCAAACTATTTCTGTAAGTCGTAAAAATAGAAAAATATATGTGGCAGGGTAACGTGATATCGTTCCTAGCTCTTTCATCATATTTTAGCATTTTTCACTCACAATGAACTGAAAATAAAGTATGAAAACCTTCGTGTAATGGAAGCTCTCAAAGCTATTGCTCTTTGCTTGATGAAGCTACTTTAGGTTCAAGGTTTTTTAGTTCCTTTGTTCATAAGGACGTACTTTTTGTTTTTTATGGAAAACGCCAGCAAACGCAGCGTGGATTCACCTGATAGTAAGGCACTGCTCATGGAAACCAGCAACACCAAAGGAGCTACAAGTGCGTTGCTGACCTTTTGATCTGATTGGAGATTTGGGTATGAGAACGGAGTACGGAATGATTGGACTTCGGAAAACCTCACTCAAACGATAAAACTGAAACGGTGTTATTATTGGGTATAATAGAAATAAAATACTCAGCTTTTGCAATCGTTTAAACGAAAATAATGAATATAAACATTAAATTAACCCATTACATTTCTACGCCATTCCATTTTAAACGAAAATTTTATCATCAATTCATATTCCTAGTAATCAATTAATTACACTCTATTGAGTGCCAATGAGCCAACATACTGACGACTACTTTGTTTTACTGACTCACAATATCATATTCTATGAATTGTTAATTAGTTCATTTTAATATAAGAAAATACAAATAGTACTTAGTACTATAATATTCATTTCACAGTATTTATAATTAGCCTTTAAGTACCCACTATTGAGCAATGGCCTCTTTTTTATGTGATATGTCGGAAAAAGGGCAAACGGATTACTTGATGGTAAGCAATCAGCGTCGCCCATGGACACCCGCAGTTACGAGTGCGTTGTAAACCTTTTGGGAATTAGGAATTTCGAGATTTTGGGAAAGGGAACAGATTGGGGTAGGGAAAGGATTGGTCCTCCGGTAACCTCACTCACACGGCGAAACACAACTCTTTGGTTATTTCACGACGGTTTTCTATGAGGCCACTTCGATAACTCCGGTCGAGCCGATCCATTCGTGCCGAAGCATGGCTCACCCACACTCTTCTCATATACTTTAATAACAACGCTTACTCAAAACGGATTATCGAAATCAAACGTATAATGAGAAGACCTAAATATTCTTACGATGTTTTTCTTACCACATATCAGTGGATTCGAAATAATTTTAAAAATGATGCGTTACTCAGAATCATTGGTATGCTAGGTTCCTAAGGTTTTTTTTAACATTATACTTCTCAATGAAAAACATTTTAATAAGGCGAAGTTATCTTTAAATCAATTCAAATTAAAGTCACACTTATCACTTACATCTAATCCCCTTTTCTTTGTGTTCACAGTTGACAAAACTCGAAATTGCTAATTTATCTTGTACCAAAGATAATATGTTGGAAGTGCAATGTCAAATTGAAAATTCTTCTTGATTTTAAGAGTCATGACGATTTTAATCCTAGACAAAAGATATCAATCAGAATGTCGAAGGTTGTGAGAAGCCTTAAATTCTTCAAGAACGAACCTTAAGTAGTGTCTGGGAATGTAAGAAACGCTAATGAAATGTTTCCACGAACAAAAAGCGTAGACGATTGACGTTAGCACTTAAATCTTTATAATAATAATTTTAAGGACCGTTTTGTTGGATTATTTATTCAGTTAGTTTTTGATTACAAATACAACTTTAAAGCAGGTAGGTATCATTTGATTTTTGAGAAACTCACAAATTTTAAGTGCGACAGTGAATAAGTTGGATGGATTCTGGGTATAGTAATGAGGTTCGTGGAAGCTATAAGATACAAGGTAAAATGTTGATCACATTATTAATACATCACTAAAAGCCTTTTGGAGCCCAATATACAATGATTAACTTAATAAAAACAAGTTTATAAATTACTGCTGTAAGCGCAATAAGGTACCGCGACCTCAGCCAGGACCAAAAGAAGGAGTTGTTATTAGTCAGAGCCATTTGTCTCAACCACCACCGGAGAGAAAAGTAATTGGATCATTTTTCCATAAAAAATAACCTATAAATATTTATTGGTATGTACATTTATGTGTAATCAACTTGATTACACACTACGCTTCAAACTTCAATAGTAAGGAAAAGTGCCAATAAAACAAAACATAGTTTTGAAACAAATATCGGGTTGACAATAATTCAAAAGGACATTATTTGCTACAATTACTGAAGATGAACAGCAATTTTTGCCCAATTTTATTTATCTAGATGTTCAAGTTGAATTGTAAAACTGCTGAATAGTTGGAAATATGATTTTTTAGACCTAATTTCTTTTTCATCTTTTATTTCGCTTTTTTAACAGCGTTTTGATTTATTCACAGAATGCTATTTGAAAACTGAATTTTAATATCTATATGAAATTTAGGCTCAAACTAACAACACTGTGAAGATTTTTATGCAAATCAAACGGATTTTTTTTACTAGTATACATATGTATTAATTGATCAAAAAGGCTTACATCAAACATGTAATAGCTATTAACATACTATTTTTGAATTCATTTTATTGAATATCAAAGGCTTAATGGTGGATGCTGATATTTTTTTATCTTAGCATGTTTTTAACCCATGTTTTTTGTCAATAGAAGACTTAATTTCTTTTTCATCTTTTATTTCGCTTTTTAACAGCCTTTTGATTTATTCACAAAATGCTATTTGAAAACTGAATTTTAAATTTGTAGAAGAATTTTAGGCTTAAACTAACAACACTGTGAAGATTTTTATTCAAATCAAATGGATTTTTTTTACCAGTATAATATGTATTACTGATCCAAAAGGTCCAAAAACTTACATCAAACATTTAACACCTAATAACATAGTATTTTTGAATTCATTTTATTGAATATCAAAGGTTTAATGGATTTTGATATTGTTTTATGTTAGCATGTTTTTAACCCATGTTTTTTGTCAATAGAATCGGCTTTTGTTTACCTCATATTGATATTAATGTGATGTTTTTGGTGCTACTCACGTTCGGTTGGCTTCTGTGTTTTATCATCAATCTTTATTTATTTTAATATGTGTGGTTATTGTTGTAACATTCATGGCGGGTTGTCGACGCGTATTCAGGGTAACTGATGCTGATGATGATGATGATGATGATGATGACTGATAATACTAATGTTTGAAGATTTACACTATTGATAAGTAATTTTGTTGATTTAAATGTTAAGAATGCTAAAAATACGTAACATGTTTGGGGATCGAACCAAAAATAATAAAAATGTTATTTAATTGTTGTTTTTCATCATCAACCTATAAGTGCCCACTGCTGAACAAAGGCCTCTTCACATAAGGAGAAGGTTAGAGCATTAATCACCACGCTTGCTCAATGCGGGTTGGCAATTTAAAAACTTAAAAATTATAATTAGAAATTATAAGTTCAGGTTTCCTCACGATTTTTACCTTCAACGTATGTCAGTAATGTCTAAATAATTATAGAAAGTATATATAACATTGCGGGCGAATATGATAGCTCGCAGTTTTGCACGTTGTTCGATAGATGTCAAAATTACACTTTTTAGATCCTATTGTACTTCATTT
The DNA here is from genome assembly GCA_902829305.4 of Spodoptera exigua. Lineage (NCBI taxonomy): Eukaryota > Metazoa > Arthropoda > Insecta > Lepidoptera > Noctuidae > Spodoptera > Spodoptera exigua. The sequence continues at coordinate 12,279,798 of LR824610.2, read as the reverse complement.
TATACGTGCAGCCTGTGGGCCGACTATACCCAAAAATCTTACAGTGCCCTCCGAGTCCAATTTAATAATGCATTCAGAGTGCTGATGGGGCTGCGACGATTCTGTAGTGCATCAGGGATGTTTGCGGAACATCGGGTAGATTGCTTTTATACTACTATGCGTAAAAGATGCGCATCCCTGGTGCGAAGAGTGCGGGGCAGCGCCAACAGCATTATTTTCTATTCTTCTATTCTATAACTCGGAAAAAGTCCATTGGTACTTGCCAGGTTTCGAACCCACACCCTCATGCATGAGAAGCGGGCCGCTTAACCTCCGGGCCACCACGACTTGTTTTTTTTAATTAAACGAAATTCACCAAATGGGCGTAGATATTTTTAAGAATAAAACAAAATAAATTCAGGAATTCGGATTTTAATTGGTCGAAAAATACCATTTCTTTGACAATATAGCGAACAATACTTAGATTGTAAGTTACTTAATTTATTTACAAAAATATTTTAAATACTATTGGTATTATGATTATTAGCATGGACGAACAAATGTCGTGCTAATGTGTTACGAGTTGAGCAGACTAAAGGTAACAATAAAAATTTCGAAACTCGATTTTTGAGCATACTGTTACGAATTAGGCCATGCCATATCCATGCTAATATGCACAATTGCTTACATACCATACATAATTATCATCAGTAGAACATTTTGTTTATATCTAAAGTAGTCTTAAGAATATTTCATTTACATAAACTGATTAACAAATTACAATCAAAAGCAAATGTGTTACGTTTTGAATTTGCTTGGTATGCGCAGGAAAGAATAATAAGGATCTGCCTACATTAGTATAAGTGTCTTTCCGTATAATAAAAATATTTATAATTGTGTTGAATTTTAATGGTTTAGAACCTAACACGCTTTCCATTCGAAACTCATTACAAAATGAACTGTTACAATATGAAAATAAGGTTCATTACAAGTTACCTTGCTGTCGGAAAACGAAAATTCTTTGGAACAGTAGCGACACAGCAATGGATTGAGCTTCAAATAATTTCACGAATACAGACATGCATTGATTGGCATTTGTCTAGGCCTCATCATTATATTATAAAAATATTAAATACATTTTTTCCATGAAAATCTGTGTATTTCGTCGTAGCGATGTAAATATATGATTTGTTATTAAATTATAGTCGCTTAAAACGACGCTGATTTTACATTACACATAATATATTATATATATTTTATTCATATTATGATAACATTCCATATTTTTGTCATGAAAATAACAATAATTACTTTTAAATTACAATGTAATAATTATATTACTATACTATTAATAAATCCTTAACTTTATTATTAATAATAATTGAACATCCAGAATTTTTGATAATTTTCTCATTTATTTTCTTAATAACTACATACACAAAGGTTAATTTACTATTTAAAATATTTATGAATAAAATACAGTAAGTTCGATGATTTATATTAATATATTAATAACACCAATAAGAAAAATGTTTACACAGATTACATCTACTTATAGAATCACCATTAATACGTATTCGAAAAATTAAGAAAACATAAAAATAGCATTTGAAAACATTTCTGACATTAATAGCAATTATATTAAAGACATTCCTTGTCAATCAATTTAATAACTTGGCAAACCGATATCAATTTGTCTTCCTATCTAAAGAACACGAAAAGGTCTCCGTATCCAATTAAAGTTTATCGATACAATACAAAAGTACCTACCCATATGTGCTTAATATACACAACAAGTGTTCAATACAAACTAGATCGTTGGTTATCATTCGATTCTCACTCAAATTCTTAGAATTCTTCGAATATATGATTTCAACTAAAAATCGCGGGTTACTCACGTGAACATACGAAAAGCCTACTACGCTATAGGTAGTCAGTAGGCTGCGCGACATTGCTGCGTCCGCGCACGCTGCTCATGATAAAGAACCCCTCTGTGGTTCGAAACTTGTAGAGCTTTTCTCAGTATGCTCACGTGAGTCTCACGATAGTTATCATAATAACATAGTATATCATTAGTTCCATAATTTCACCCCTGACCAGTACTTTGAAAGACACAAGCAACTGAAAAATCAATGTTTGAGTAGACTTTCCTTCGGCATAAGCGAGGTGGATTGACGTCACAGAAAATAGACTTAATCAAAATAAATAAATCAAAGCTACAATGGTGTGATTAGCCTTGCAAGTCAGGTCACTGGAACCCTACCCATTCCCATTCCTCCCCGATTACAAACTATCCAAAATTGTGGTATGTTGCGGGTGTTCATAGGCGGCAATCTGACTGACCATTTTTCCTCTACCGCTGTTTTATCCTCTACAAATCATTATTCCTTATGGTGTTAAGCTTGGTCGATAACTATGCTTCCGTATTTATCATTCTATCACATTTTCTTTAATACGATGTATCTCGTCCCAAATAACATATACATATATAAACACGTTGTTATTTCTTCACATAAAACAAATAAATTCCCAAACAAATTAGAAACTCAATTTTCTCAACTATTGGCAAACCCGTCCGATAGTTTGCCACCCAAGCCCAAAAAAGTAACTGAGGCATGTAGATAAAACCAGATGAATTAATGCGTAGGCGTACACGATTGGATATCTATATATAAGATGAAAACCAAATAAAAATTCGGATAACATTTGTATAATGTAAGAAGACTGTACCAAACGCCCACCTGGTCGTTTACATTTAAATCCATTGTAGTAATGAACCAACGTATTACTGTAACATAAGATAAAATATGCATGAAAAACTGGAGACTCTTTCTTACATTATATCACATCTCACGTCGGAAGGTTAGGATTAAACTTAGTACGTTGGATTACGAGAGGAAAATTCTTGATAAAATATTATTTTTATCTAGTGTGTGAATAATATTGTATTATATTGAGGTTTAGGTATGGACATCAGAATCAGTAAATTTTAATATAGCTTTAAAAGAAACAGGAACGAAACAAATACTAAACACTTGATACTATTGTAAATCATTTTGCCTGTTAAAGCCACAAACTGTAGTTTAAAAGTTGTGGGAGAGCCATGCCATCTGTGAGATGAGTGATTTGATCTAAGTGATGCCACGGCCACACAGAAAACCGGCTTGAACCAATGTTTGCGTTGTGTTTCAATTCAATCATCATTCATCAAAAAAATGAAAATTCTCCCCCGATCCCCGAATTTTCATTACTCTAATCCCCAACCGCCAAAAGGCCGGTAACGCATTCATAACTCCTTTAGTGTTGCGTATAATATAGGCATATAGGCGGGCGGCGCCTATTACTAACCATTACTATGATCACATAACAGTATACAATATAAAATCTATTCCAAATCGTACAATATTTAAATGAAAAGGTGGTAAACCTTTTTACACAAACTCTCACGAAGACAGAACTTTAGATAGCTCGTTTTGACCTCTATTTCTTAACTCTCACGTGTTATTTCCATTTACGACCTACAAAAGTTAACCTAACTGAGTGCTCGATTTAAATAAATTGAGCAAAGTTTTTTACTAACGTTATGCTTGTATTACATACATAGAACAGAATCACACAAACTGACTTAGCGATTCTTAGAATAGGGAAAAACAATCGGCTTGTTTGTCTAGGCTATTGCTAGGGCTACACAGTTTGTAGGGCTATACATTCGTTTTGGTACAAGACGAAATGAGTTGCCTGTTTCAGACACTGGTTCAAGATTATTATTATTTTTAAAGAATCTTCATTGACTAAATCATATTAAGAAATTAAAAATTGTCTTTTTAAAAAAAAACAAAAATTTTAACAAAAAAATGTGCCACCATTAAATTTACCTTCATTGAGGCGCACACATTTTATTGTTATTTACAATTTTAATGTCTGTGTCAGAAAACTTTGTAGTCTATTAGAATTTAATAATAGATTGGTATTTAAATATATATGGGATGGATGTGGCGGATACAATGGGGAGTACATTTTTGTGTGTGTTTACAAACATTCACAAATAATATTTATTTATGTGGTTTCTATAATGGGAGACATGAAATAAAATAGTAATGTGTTATATGAATAGCTTATACACAATATGCCATTTAAAATTGATCTTATAATTAAAACACAATAGCAGTAAACCTTAAAACTATTTACAATTTCATTATAATGTAATAATCGTCCAGTCATCGGCGTGAACCGTAAAATTACAAATAAATATTGTCACTCTATTTATAATATTTACACTTTCCTTCCATGGATGTAAGCTGAAACAAAGACAAAAGTCATTATTAATTCATATTACATTCAGTCATACAATTAAACTTTAACTTCTACCTACGCACGTTTTAGAAAGGATAAGGTCAAACCCCGGTTATAATTAACATGTTAAATATCATTTCAGTATTAAACAACCTGCCAATCAACTCTAAAATTTTTTAGGCAAATAGAAATTTCTTGTTTACTTAAACTAAACAATTGTCAATTTTTATCGTCAGGTGTACGTTATCGTAGAAGCTCGTAGCCCGTAGCAAAATCGCTACGGCGTAGCATCAACCGAAAACTGTGAAGCAATAATATTTTCGTTTTCTTTTGAGGGATTTTCTTAGTAGAAATATAATGGCAAAATATTTTTAATGTTTTCTTTATAAAGTTATACTCAGTGATAGTTCATGTTAACATAGTAACAATATTTCGTGATAATATGTGATGTATTGGTTCGTGAATATCGTATTTTACCTATTAAATTTAAAACTTTTGATATTTGTTGACACCTGCTTGCTCATTTCACATAAAGTTTACGAGTTTCTCTTTGATTAGCTGGTTTATTGGACGTACGAGCTTAGAAAATTAATTCGAAAATTTAATGTCGAATTCCATACAAAGTTTTTTGATAAAATCCACGAACAAACTTTCGATATTAAATTTACTCTAACCTAAGGCTATTTAAAAAGTGGTCTGTATGCACCTAACAAATATAAATTAAATTGATATTTTTTTACAATAAATTGAAAGTAGAAGCACTTCGAAAGAATGTAAATACATAAAACATGAATTATTTTATTTGCATAATATGCATTTTTCTGCCATTTCACTTATACAGGATTTGACCGTAAGTCAAATTTAATACTTTTATTTAAATAGCGATAACGATACTTTTCTACGAACTTTGTAAGAGGACGTCATTATATTTTACAATATTAATATTTTAAATAAAATTTTGAATTCTGAATAAAACTGAGTTCATATTTCTAGGCTTCGTTTTCTTTTATACTTATTTGGCAGCCGAATTGAAAAAGTGCATTCATTCTCAAAGGTGCATGAAAACACTTCTACGAAATGTCTGAACAGAATTGAAAAGTGGATGAACAATATACGTGTAACTCCACGAAAAAACGAATTACTTCATACAAAGAAAGATTGTAATGCAAAGCTGAATTTTTCTTCGTTTGGCTTCGTTTAATTATGTAAATAAAACGTATGTCTTTCGCAAGTTTTGTAGAAAAACATGACACAGCATATCTTGAAATGATTGACACATAATATATTTAATTTTACATGTTTTCATTACCGCAACGGCTTATCTCCAGGTGTGAGAATGAGAGGCTCATCATGTGTTTCGTGGAATTGGATTGTTGCCAATTCTAGAATTTTCTAATCTCTCAGATCGAATTGGAATGTCCAGGTCTCTTACGCTCTTGATGAATAGCGAAGTGTTTTTTTTTATGAGGCGGGCGGGAGGGAGTGTCAGACTCTTACTGACTAAAAACCCCCCCTGTTCCTTCTCCTGCTCTGGGCCGAGGTCGCGGTGCCTCATTGCCTCATTGCGCTTACCCCGCAACCCCGGCTGAACATCAGCCCTATAGGGCCCCGTCTGTGGTGGTCTATTGGCTCTATGAGGCGCGCGCGGAACGCTACCCGCCGTACTCGTACTCGGGCCTGGTTCTGGTCTGGCGGCGAGCTGCCCTTACTCGCCGACCACAGACCCGCGCTTACCGAAGTGGCCGAAGATCTTCCCTTAATCCCCGACGTCCGTAGTGTCGCCTATTGCGGCGGCTGGGGCGTGAGGAGAAGGATTGCTCCCTCACGCGGGCCGCCTCCCTCTTTGCGAGCATAACTGCTTCACAGAAGGAGGAGACGGCGTCCTAGTTCCTCTTACTCTGCACTATGGCCTCGATTAAGGTCGGGCGCGAGAGGTCGCCGCCGCCGAGACAGTGTAAGTATGTACGGATAAAGTACACACTAAATCAATCATATCATTTAAAAGAAAAAGACCATTCCATAAGTTCTTTGAAATTTTTCAAATAATTAAATTATTAATTTCAATTATTTTATTGTGTATGTGTATATATATATATATACACATATATATATATATATATATATACACATATATATATATATATATAATCTCGTAAAGCTACTTATAAAAACCACTAGAGAAAATTTAAAAGCGTAGTCTGCGGCAAAAATACTGTATACCTCGGTTTCGACAATTTAATACTTTTGCATCTTTAGTCCTGATCAATTAGACTGCTTTTTTTCTCTTGTGGCAATAATAATTGTAATCATTCGTTTATTCAAATTAGAAAGAGTATTTAAAATTCCCAAACGTAGCTTGATTTTGAAAAGATTAAAGTGAAAGGTTTTTATTAAAAAAGCTTTCTTAAGTATGTATTAAGTAGAATAAATAGCTTTTAATTGCATTTCAGAAACGATTTATGCCACAACATTTTAATTTAAATAATTTAAATTCCTGATCTTTAGTTACTCGTCGTCAACACTACACAAAAAAAACGTGTATAAGAAATTTATTTTTCAAAATACTTATGAGATGTTGAACCTTTTTATGACAAAAAATTTCTTAAAGTCTTTGATTTAAATCGTGACGTAAACTGGAATAGTATAATTTTTTTTAAAGAAAATCTCTGAAATTGACGAATGGTATTTTAAGCATAGTAGTTTTGTAGTACTGCCAGTCAATCGTTGATGTTTGTATTTACCTACTGGCGTAGAAATTCATTAACCTGTAGGTATTTATAAATGAAAAAAAAATAGATTCTGACTTTTAAAAAAAATTAAAAAGTCAGAATATTTTTTTTTTCCATACATAATTAAAAAATTATGTTCTTAAAATATAACAAACCACTATTTCTCTTATATTGTTATTATCTAGAAAATACGCAGACACCATGTCAATAATTAAATCAATTAATCAAAAACTGTAACACATAGTTACACACATAAGCAAAAAGGTATTCATGTGTTCTTGGGATCGAAGATGAGTACACGAAGATTGCCGAAGCCCAAAATCTCATTGTAAAGTTACAAACAACCCTACTCAGCCGTTATCTATAGCAAGAAAACAAAGGAGATCCAAAGTGGCGGTGAGTCAAGTAGAAGTTGATAGGAAACCAAGGTTCTAACCGTGAGGGATCACTTTTCTGGAATAATGAAATAGTGTGAAGGCACGTTACATCTATGAAGTCATCTATGAATATCAAATATTCATAGATATACCTACAGATCTACAGTAAATATCCCTTATCTAGTTTACGAGGGGTTGTTACACATAAATCTTTTTCGAATAATCGAAATCTCGGTTTTATGTGTGCAATATGCGTTTGATCACGTAATATTAAAAAAAATACTATAAATAAGCCTTCAATTTTACAATAAACAAACATTACTGAACAGACATTCGAAAATTTTACTACAAGTGTCTAAATTGGTTAATTATCTTAATCTTGTCTCTTCATTGTTGGTAAAAAGTAGGCACCTAAATTTGCTATCGATACAATTTTTTTTGAGGTTTAGAAGACGACACGTCTCTTTGCATATTGAAATCATCTCTATCCATAGTAACTATTATTTTCTGAAGGAATTTTTATATATTTATTTATTCTTAATTGTAAAACTACACGAAGGTTGATCATAAGCATAGATATAATTTAAAACATTTAACAAAAAATAAAAATATTCCATAAATACACTGTGGGTTTATATATCGTATCGTGTTATGTCGTAGACTACGATTGTTTGGAGCATCGTTTGTGGACACAACTTGTAGGATTAAAGAACAAAATACAGGAAGAAAGCCCAGTCTACAAGTTATTGATAAAGATAAAAGTCTCCATAAAAGAAGAATACAAAAGTATATATTTCTCTAAAAGCGCCACAGCACTACAGCCACTAACAAATATATCTCTCAATAAGTCTTTGGTAACTTGAGAATCAAATCAACATAATGTCCTGTTGCAAATCTAGGTATTACCATTAGTTTCCGGGTAAATTTGAAGTTCCCGCTTTACTTCCACTTTGAAATCAAAAGTTAGAATCGACTTTGAGGTGACGTCTTGACAGTGAACTAAATAGGGATTTGAAGACTCAATAAAACTTCCTTAGATTTCTTAGCAGTTTCAGTATTGAGTTTGTGAAATTAGATTTTTTTTTTCAGTAAAAGTAATATAGTTCATTTTTTGCCTATACTCTTCTAAAAATGATATTTATTCATGCCAGAGTATGTTTGAGTTTGACGCAGTCACTGGTCAATTGCTTTGCTAGTTTGATTCCCGAACTTATGTAAATCTCAAATCGCTATTTCAAGTCTAAGTGTAATGTTAATGTTTAGTACGTCAGTTGTAATGTGTTTAAGTATGGGAAAGACATAGTGCACGTATCGTTCGGCTCAAGCAGAGTGACACCACGGCCTCACAAAAAACCGTGTCGTGAAATAACCACAGCGTTGCGTTTCGCCGTGTGAGCGAGTTTACAGGAGGACTTATACTTCGCCTCCCCTAATCACTCCCCAATCCCTAAATCTCCAAAATCTTAACCCCCAAAAGATCGGCAACGTAATCGTAATTCCTCCGTTGTTGCGGGTTTCCATCGGCGGCGCTGATTGCTTACCTTCAGGTTATAGGCAAGCTCGTTTAACATCCTATCCAAAAAAAGTGCGTGCGTGTAATCGCACTCAGAGGTCTCAGGAACAGTTCCTGATGGTGTTGAGTGACATTGTTGAAAGAAGAAGATTAATAAAGACTGACTGACTGACTTCTATATTTATCCCAGAAATTTGATTTAATAGCAGGAAGCCAAGATGAAATGAATAATATATTATACTAAATATAAAAATGTCACAATCGAATTTCCCAACCATTTGTTACGGCCAATCTCACTTGAACATTTTGACGTTTATCCGCACTAATTGTTACACACGTCACTGATTTCATTCCTTTAAGGAAAATTTATTTTCGTCCCCAAAATGATACAAGAGCAGAATGACACCCACGCGAATTTTCCACATGGTACGATAATATTTCAAGGAGCGTTTGCTCTTTTGAGTTACCTATTCATTCATTTTTGGTCGTTTTAGTTTAAAATGCGTGTGGAAAATTTTGGATGCCTTAGCGTCCTTAACTAGTAAAAAGTTTAAGTTACTGTGATTTTATAAAAGGTTTAGGTCGACAAATGACTAGACGGATTACCTGATGGTAACCAATCAGCGCCGCCCATGGACACCCGCAACACCAAAGGAGTAACAAGTGCGTTGCCGGCCTTTTAGGGATAAGGATTTCGGATATTTAAGGATTGGGGCATTGGGCCCCCGGTACCCTCACTCACATGGCGAATCACAACGTGTGGTTGTTTCACGCCGGTTTTCTTTGACGCCGTGATATCTCTCCGGTCGAGCCGATCAATTCATGTTGAAGCTTGGCTCTTCCACACTTAAATCGTGGTTTATTTCGGTTAAATTGAGACAAATGGCAAATAATGCACTAATATTGCAATTTTATTAAAGCCTAAATGACAAACACATCTGATAGAATCACTATTCCAACGATACGGGCTCTCGCCACATACAGTTGAAATTCCATTTAGTGCGCTACTAAAAGCATTAATTCATTTTGGTTCTCCTCGCTTTTAATAAATTTAGTTGTCATGATACTTTTAACTTTATTATGAAAGGGGTCAAGGTCTATTTTCTTGTGATCCTATTTTCTTTTGTCGACAATCGAGTTGACTTCTGTTTGATAAATGGCCGTCGGAAATGTGGACAACACGCTTTTGCTTTATTGCTTTTTTAGTCACACTTGAGTTTTCATTTTGTCCGTTTTCTTGTTGGATTTTATTTTTCGTTTTCTTCTTTGTTATTATTGTCAACTAGTGTGTAAAATAAAATCACTTAAACAAAACTTATTTTATTATAATTATAAATAGCAGTTATTAATACAATCTTACATATTTTGCCACTTTATAATATTAGTATAATACATGTGTGTAATTTCGTAGGTCAGGTAGGCCTCAACTGATATTTGCTTATTTATATAAACCATATAAAGGATATAATTATAACGTTGCAGTGAAAACAAGGATATGCGATGATCTATCCTTTAATGAAAACAAAGAATTTCGTCAAATCAGTAAAACAAATCTCAAATTTTAATATTTTTGATAATAATTATTTATCGACTGCGGAGAATTATTTTAGGATGTTGTGTTTCAAAATATTAAAGGGTGTGGATGTAGGCTCCTTTGAAATTGATTCTATCCTTACCAATACAACATGTGAGAAAACAATCTGGTTAATTTGTAATAAGGTTAAATTAAAATTATATTACTCGCTTTCGCCTGCGGCTTCGCACGCGGTTCCGGACGCGTATAAAATAAGGTATCTCGGGATTTTAAAAACATCATCGATTAAGGTCGACTAAAATACTACTAATAAGAACATTGTAGTAACTATCTGTCAGTGAAAGAGTTTTGAAAATATGACCAGCGGTTCCAAAGGTTACCCCCTACATAGAAACTTACAAATTTTAAATGGGTTCTAAAACAAAGATTTGTTGTAAGTATGTAAATTTATTTTAAATGGCAATAAACAATTATAATTTTTCGTCAACAATGAAATATTTTAAATTTCAGATTTTATTTAAAACTATGACTATGTTTACTTTTCACAACTAGTTGTATCCAAATATTTTGCATTTATCCAATTCTCGCAGACTTGAATCGAATATTTCTCAGTTTCAAAAGAATAACAATAATTTTAATGTAAAATTATTTTGTTATATATGTACATAGTTGATTTTACTATACAGTGTACACAAAAAAACCATCCATTGTTTATATCAATAGCAGTCACAAAAACTTTATACTATCGTCCAATAAACTTTCATTTTTGGTTATTGAATAAGTATTATGTAAAATTATAATTTCATAGCAGAGCCATGGTTTAGCATGAATGGGCCAACGCGACCGGAGTGATAATACGACCTTACAGAAAGCATATTCGTATAGAGCATTTCTTTACATAAAAAGATAGAGAGTAACATGATATTTTTTCTACATTTTTTCTTGAGAAATGAGTGGGTAAGTTTAATCTCACAATTCGTCGGCAAACGAGCAGATGGTTTACCTGATGGCCATAGTAGTTAGCAGCACAGAGGAGTTATAAGTGCGTTGCTGACCTTTTGGGGATTAGGGATTCGGAGATTTAGGGGTTAGGTGGAGGGAAAACCTTGGGCCTACGGTAACCTCACTCACACGGCAAAACACAACGCTGTGGTTGTTTCACGTTGGTTTTCTTTAAGTACGTGGTATCACTGTGGTCGAGCCGACCCATTCGTGTGGAAGCATGGCGCTTCTACACTTGTTTTTCTAACCAAGCTTACGTAAATATAAGTTCATCGGATCTCTGTGACAAAAATATAACGAATTTATTTTCTTACCATCATAATAAATTCCATGAGGACATTTAGGGCAGCTAGCAAGCAAATGCGGTCTCTGCAACGGGAGGTCGTTGTACATCCGATACGACGAGCGCTGCCATTCGCTTACTGCACTGCCTCTTGAATTTCTGAGTTCCTCGATACCTGTAGAGACGAATACTTCAAGGGGATTATTGTGGAAGTTTCATAAGAAACATAATTATTCCGGACGGTGCAAATTTAGACCTAAATGGCAGTTAGCTAGAGTGCAAAATCTATTATGGGACAAGACCATTTAATGAATATTTTTCTTAACTATTTTTTATAATCAAAATAAAGTCGAATTTCTAACAAATTGCACGTTTAATGATGGACTTAAGTGATCTTTTAGAAATAACTACTTTTCACTTTTTGTTTCTTACTAAAAAGCTGGTATTAAATGACCTTTGAATCCGTACAAAACGCTTAGAAAGCAGAGATCAAGATAAACTGGATTTGTCATGTATCCCTGTCGTGCTATATACATATATACATTAGTCATCACTTATGGTTAAAATAACCTTGGCATTAAATTTATTAACAAATTGTATCTACTTCATTAACTGCAAACAGGCGACCAAAGGCTTCTTACTATAATTATTCAATCAGTCGACTGCGTTTATAAGCCAGTGATGTGAAATGCCATACAATGTAAGATCAAAGACATGTACTAGATTAAATGGTCATCATTATGTGCATTGGAATTTATATAACTAATTATAATTAATGATAAAGAGCAATGTAATAAGATTATAGTGTTCTAGATAGACCATAATAGTTTCCATAGATAGATAAGTTATTATAATAATATCATCTTATAAACTCTTAAATAACTTCTGAACCTTCCAGAAGTTGTTAGAAACTAGTTTATAAGCGAAGACTTTTACTCATGTTTTTAAATTTTGGCAATCAGTTAAAAACCTTCTCAATTAAAGTTTCTTACTCATGTCTTCTTGTTTTTAAGATTAAATAAACTAAAAAGAAACCATTTTTGTATAATAACAGTAGCAAGAGACTAAATTATTTGAAAATAACTTCTTGATTTACGAGCATTCACTGAGTAAGACTTTACTAGTGTAAAGTCACAACGGGACGGGGAACTCTCAAGATTAGGCTGCCGCAACGCGCTCGTCACTTATGAATAAGAATCCAGTTTTGACTTGAAACTTTTTTCAGTTTATTCGCGTGATTAATACGTTGAAAATAACGAAATAATAAACCATAACCATCTACAACTGCATTGTCTAAATCTGTCTCTTTACCTGAGTTAAATCTGATGAAGCTAGCTAGCTACAAACGTACAAACTAAACTCAAACTCACGTTAATAACTTATGATTCTTGATTTTAATATAATTACGTACATCATGTATTGTATCGATTTGTTACAGTTCCCTTCTAGACACAATTTTCTCGACCAAGATATTTATTACTTACAAAAATAGTATCTAATTTATATCCCCGAAAAATGCTAGGAATGTGTCTAAGAAATATGAGCGTGGCCAGAGCTAATTTGATCATTGAAACCGGCCGATAAGTGCCAAGGGACTGACAAGTATTGGATATCATATATAGGGCCGAGAATACATCATCTGACTCTAACTGTATCCTTAGGGACTTATGCTTTTATTCTGGATCGAAAATCTGTCCAATATGAGCCTCTATGTTACACTTTTATCAGCATTACAAATGTATCGACTGCTATGATTCTGCGATTTACGGATTCGAAGAAAAAGCCGAAATTGAAGAAGCAGTTTTTCTAGGTATGTTTTTTATTGATAATAATCTTTTCTTGTTTGTCCAGCTTTCATAAGCCTTTCTTCTGAGTATCCAGTAAAATCTGAAGAGGATTTGAGGATTGGAAGTGATACTTATCATATTATTAGAACGTCCAATTCGTTCGATGTTAGTCAAATACTTGTAATATATATATTTGTGGTGGTACACTACCACCACAAATATATATATCCCGCTACGAAATTTATTTATTTCGTAGCGGGATTCATGTCGCTAGGGTGCACCGTACCTACTTCAGTGTCCGGTGCTATCCCGGTTGTATCTTTTATAGATGCTATATATGTACATATATATAGTTGAATATATTTTTAACTGCAACGGTTATAAAAAATATGGCGACCATGTCTCATTAAAAGAAAACGTATGTAGTATGGAGGTTCTTATAATACTCTGATTTGAAGAATTACTAGCTTTTCAACACAAAATTAAATAAAACTATACAGCTTTTTTGTTTTTTCTGTCTTATCACTTCTACATTATTAGCCTCAGCTAGTTGTTTCAGTCTTTAACCGATCTCTTTACTAAGTTTTGTTTAGATTCCGTTCGCTGTTTTTTTGTAAAAGAGTTACAAACATAAAATATACAACTACACATTTTCATGAATTTATACAATTAAGTATGTTCCTTTGTCAAAAATAAATAATTAAACTTTTTAATAAAATATAGACATTCTAAATTAATTGTTATGTTTTCGGCTTACTCACGTAATAATTTGACGAGATACTCGACTAGTTTCAAGCCATGCTAGAGGCCCTGATTCATGAGCAGCATTCCGCGACACGCCGCGACATGCGTCGACACGGCGACTGTCGCGCTGCTACTCAGTAGCAGCGCGACAGCGTGTCGACATAATTACGTTCATTGATTTGACTACTGTATTATTGAATTGAATTTTCCTAGCAGCTATTTTAAACAAATAATATGCCAGTGCATAATAGATATTTGTTAAAAATATGAGCTTTCGACGCAGATTATGATAACTTACACGCGTGTATGTATGTTTTGATATAAATTTATATTTTAAATGTTAAATTTTGTATTAAAATATTAAATAAGAATCGTGTTCTTTTTTTTGTATCTGTGGTATTAAATTCTATTATTCAATGCTATATTCATAACTTTATTTATGTGCTACATAAGTTGTCTTTTTATGTCTAAAATTTAGTGCTCGTAGAGGGCCTAATAAACTTGTCATGACAAAATGTATTCTAGTTACAACATCATAAATATTTATATGGCTTGAAGCGTAGTTGGAAACCGCTATTAAGTTATTATATTTTCCTAGATAGTTGATGTATTAACCACACGACAACACAATGAAGTTAGTCACACGTCAGAATATTGGCATCAATCCAATCAGGGAAGAATTTTAACAAGTTCATTAACTAGTGATGAATTTATTCCTAATTGCATTTTAAAAGGCTCATTGTTCGCACATGCTATTGACCCCAGAGACTTCAAAGTATTGTAAAAAAATCCTTGCTCGTTCATCTCAATTCAAATCTACCTTCCTTTTTTAAACCCATAACTGGGGAAAGAAATGTTTACTTTTGTTGATATATTGTTTTTATTTTTTACTTTTTGATATAAACACTACACTACCTTACTTTCTTTCTTAGTCTTAAAGAAATAAAATATGATAAGAAAAAAATCGTGCTTTAGCGTGCAGCGTTTACGTGTCTTGAGTTTTCTTCAAAATTTTTATTCAAACATTATAAGAACTGAATCAATTTTAATTTAACTTAGTACGGATTCTCAAAACACTACGATCTAAAAAGATAACTACCGACAAAGATTATTTTATCTTTAGATACAAACTTAAAATCATGTATAAACTTAAAATATTAGGAGTTTAAGCTGCAAGTAAAAACTTGATGTTGGCCTTGTATAATTCTGGTATAAGTGGTGTCTGTAAGATTTGCCTATAAAATGACTGACCACTCAAATGTATTTTTTTACTAATGTTCAGAATCAAGTTGAGTGCTCCTTATTTCTAGGAAATAGAAATTGAGTCTAACGACTTCAGAGATAAGTTACGTTAGATTCACTTAGACTGAAATATGATATCAACAGTTATGAACATATAAACATTTTGACTATATTTTACTAGACATGAAAAACATCTTAAAAATCTGCACTGCACGGTTGGTGCGATGGCTGGGCAACTGGCTGCCGTGCAAAGTGTCCCTACCCCTCGCCCTATCTCTTCCCAATCATTAAATATTGAAACTCTTATCCCTAAAAGGCCGGCAACGCACTCGCACCTGATAGTAAGCAATCAACGCCGCCCATGAATAACCGCAACAATGGAGGACTTACGAGTGCGTTGCCGATCTTTTGGAGATTTTGGGATTGGAGAGGAATTGAGAGAGGGACAAGATTGGGATTGGATTGATCTTTATAATAAGCTGAAACGATTTCCTCATAATACTAGCAGTATTATGAGGAAATCGTTTCAACACGAATTTGCAGTTTATTTGGTTTCTCAACCATAATAATTATTGTTACTTGATAGTTGTGTCGGCAAATGGGTTAGTCCCCAAAAGCCTCGACAACCACCTTAAGAGGCTGACGTTAGGCGGATGGATCAAGGGCCTCATACAGAAGGCAGTTCTCCTTGAAACGGCACGTATTGTGAGGAGGTTCATGTCTCTGGAGCCCTAACTGCCGGTAGCTTGGACCGTGCTCCCGCTGCTGGCTGGCTCCTATTTTTATATTTTTAAAAATTATTTTATTTTATAGTTATATTTAAAAATGTAATTTTAGAGTAATTTTAATAAATATATGGTAATGGTTACTTAAAGATCGAAAACATAATATATTACCTATACTACACACATATACATATATCATACTAATATATATACTAATACATTAATTTTATTATTATTGTAAACTTAACTTAATAGAACCTATAGTAAGTACCAATAGTTTAGAAATCTGATCCAACAGACAAACTGTGTATACAGTTTTGTTGGACATATTATACTTTTTATAATGTAAAATGTACTAAGCAATAATGTTCTAAGCAATAATAAATAAATAAATAAATAAAATGATACTTTGTCTGATCCAAAAGTTGGACATCAGCTGCATGTTCTGCGATCGCTCTAGTGATCACTCTACCATCGAGGCTGTCCATCTTATTATTTCTTGTAGGTAGATTTTTATTGTTTTTTTTAACTAGTCAATTAAATAAATTCATATTGCAAAAAATTCAAAGAGAAGTAAAAAAAATAATACTTATTCAAACTAAACCGAATATAGAATAATGGTCCAATAGTCGGTTTGTCAGTGAAGCTAGGCGCTTGTCCTAAAGATTAGATTCAAATAGAGAACGGAAAATAAACTCCATCGTCACTCATTTCCCATTTAATTTTATAGGTATTTATTATTTTTACCTACTAGATCCGTAAAGACGTTCAATAAGCAGAGAATAATTAACAATATTAGGTTGAATTTTTTTAGTATTTAGCATTTACACGCACAGAAATTCGACCAATCTGTACTTATAGAACATATTTTATTATTGTAATAAAGTAAATATTATTTCTTACATTTCCTAAGCAAGAAATAAACTTTATGCTAATGGAACTCTATTCTACATAACAATAAAAACCTATTTACAAATTTCTCCACATAACATCTGACACACTTTTACTTATGAAAAGATAAAAGATGACATTTTGTATCTTTTTATCTTTCGTTTTACATCACATTTCTTTATTAGGTAAGCGTTAAAAATAGCTCAAGCGTGGCTTATACGGTTTTTCCTCGACCCATGTCATTTTTATCAGCTTCAGCATGTTTTCAAGTGGATACGGGTTCTTAACATACATTATTACAATAAAAAAGACCCTATTACAAAATGCTATGATCAACTCGACGATGTGAGAGCGTCTTAGCGTACACAAACGTGTGAATAACTATTTATTTTTACACAAAGAGGATTTTCTTAAACTTCTGTCGCTATTGTCTTGACAAAAATCGTGTTTTTATAGTTGCTAAGAAAAATGTTTTGCTCCAACGTCAACAATAAGTCCTAGCTTAACTTATAACAATGTGTATAAAAATAACTCGTGAAATAAACGTCAAAAATAATAATGCCGCTATATATTTTAGTAGTAAAGGTTATCTAACAATGAGTAACAAGAGAGAAATAATATCTTAAGTGATTTTGAACGATTACGTGGTCCGGGTTTCTCTTCTAGCTTCAAGATTTAATTTAAGATTAAGGTCTTTTTTGTGAGCGGAAAATCATTAAATGACTTCTTATGATTGAGGGGCGGGAGGGAGTGTCAGACTCTTACTGACTAAAAACCCTCCTGTTCCTTCTCCTGCTCTGGGCCGAGGTCGCGGTGCCTCATTGCGCTTACCCCGCAAACCCGGCTGAAGATCAAGGTCTAAGAATGAAATGATGCAGTTTTTCGAAAAATAATTTAAAGAGAGAGAGAGAGAAGCAGACTATTTGATGTAACTATAAAAACTTCCGTACACACTAAACGTTATTTAAATGGCTTTTGTCAATTAGGTTGCAGTTCGACTAACTGACAGAATAGATACAAGCATTGAAATAACCCTTACGTAGTATCAATCTAAAAACTATAAACATGTAATTGTGGTAAAATGTTTTGTAATTACCTTTGATTGCAATACAATTTAAAGAAATTCAATAGAACTATGCGTTCTTCTCTAAAAGATCAAATCAAAAAATCTAAGTGCATATAAAAAGGAACACCTAATACGTGCAAACTTCAAACGAATGACTGTCGACGAAAATGAATGATACCAAAGATCACTTTTAATAATTACGTTAACGAGTAAAAACCTGATCGGGATCGACTCCCGGACTGTGATATACAGTCGGGTGGGGACTCTGGTAGGGGCCGCTTGCGCCGGCGCAGGATATCGCGCCAACGGCACAGGATAGCTGTTCGAAAGTATGTCCTGAATCTGTGAAAGAAGAAACTTCGTTAGTATATTTAAAATAAATATTTTTCTAGTAAGACGATTGATATGTATTCGTGATTTTAGAACAGAGCTTTTACACAGCAGCATATTAATTGGATTTAATTATTATCATCATAATTCTATCCTCTGCTGGGCACAGGTACCTTCAATACAGAAGACTATTACCCCTTTATTACAAAACAAGGTTTATCTTTAGTCCAGGTTTAAACCATTGAGTCAGGTTTCAAAACCCGACTAAAAAAATTAAAAAAAAAATTAAATTTTATTTAAAAAAAATTGAATCTTATTGTCATCTACCTTCAATTCGAAATACGAAAACTGGCTCAATGGTTTAGGCCTAGACTAAAGTTAAACCTTGTTTTGTAATAAGGCCGTAAGAGTCTGTGCTACAGTTCCTTTCAACTAAGAAGCTTGTGGCATTAGCAACGTTTTAAACAAAGAGCTGAAAATCGACCTTATTGACGTATATTACACATTTTTTTAAACGAAATGGTCTACTAATTTGTAAAATAGATTTCATTCAAATTTGTATCAGTATTCAATTAATTATTTGGTAAATTGTAAATTGTTTTTTTTATGAAAGTATTAGTATTACACACAATATAATACAATTTCTATTCTAGAATTTCAATTAGAATGTAAATAATCAATTAATTATAAAGACCAAAAAATAAAAAAGGAGTTTTATAGCGAATTTTAATTTATAAATTGCTGAATAATCTTTGTTATAAAAGTCTGCTAGTAAATTTAAAACCTTTATCTATCGAAAGAAGTCGTAAATTGGAAACTGGGCATGGATTTTTTAAAGACATGTGAATAGTTCATAGAAAATATACGAAGTGAATTTAATAAGACTCTAAAGTACTTTTTTATATTGTATTTGCGGAGAAATTGTAAGTGGAGTTACAAGCGTCATGATCACACTAATAATTTTGCGTACGATACATGCGTATGTAACCTGTTATATTTATAAACTACAGTTAACACGGTGGCTGGGTAACCGGCTGCCTTGAAACCGAACGCACCGAACAACTTTCTGTGTTATTGAAAATAACTTAGTAACTCGCGTGAATGAACTGAAAACTGCCGATCGACGGCACCGCGATGTTGTCGCGCGCACGTTGCTCGTGAATAAGAGTCCCTTTGAAACTCGAAACTAGTAGAGCTTTTCTTAGTTAATTGACGTAAAATATATTCTTTCTATTTTCAATTAGCTTAGTACGTCACGCGATACTTTCTATCCAAAAACCTATGTGCGATCCACAATCTATCATTCCGGGTCTGGGTGTGATGTGTTTTCGTAATAATATGTTTAGAAACCCACACACGACAGAGGAGAAACTCTAAAGTAGGGACTATATATTTATTAATGAAAAAGAAAAACAAAACATTTGTTAAAACTCGTATCTTTATGTACCTTTATGTAACTGTGAATAAAAATATATTATGTAATACCTATCGAAAAATTAATAAAAAAATCGTTTAAAGATTAAATCAAATAGCGCAGGTTAATCGGTACATATTTTTATACGCCCCGTCAGCTTCACAAGCATAACCTACATTTTTACTGGCTAATACAGGCATGTTAGATATTTTATTATTAGAATATTTTGTCGTTTTTTTTCTAGGTAAGCGTTCTGTACAGGCCTTTTTTCACAAACCTCAATATTTGTACGACGAATTATAATTTAGTTCAGAAAATTTTAATTTGATTTTTTGTTTTAAAATGTGTTTACTTTTACGACACTTATGTGACTTTTGACATAGGTTTGTATTGTTTTTGCAAAAGGCTTGGGCTTTCTTTGTGAAAAATTTCTGGCTTAAAAGCCCGTTACTTAGTTTTCACTAGATAAAGTATTTTTGGAATACATTTTCTTTTTTAATTAAGTTCTATATCGTTATAGCTAAAATAAACTAAATTTCGAGACAAAAAATCATTTGGAATGCTTACTAAAACCATTTAAATATGCTTGTCTATACGAATATAGATTACACATTATATGGGTTACGTATTTATTTATTTAATTCGCTTCATGGACTAAAAACATTGTACATAAGGTGGACTATGTAGACTAGCAGAAGATGTCATGGCATTAGGCCAGGTTTTCACTGGCATTCTATTCTGTTCTACTTGTCAAACCGTTGGGTGATGCAGTCACACTAGTAGGTGCACAAAGCAAGCATATAGTAGAACAAGTAAAGCCACCATAGACTTATGTCATCATTAGCCTACAAGTGCCCACTGCTGAACAAAGGCCTTATCTATCTCACACGGAGAAAATTGGAGCATTAATCTCAACACTTGTTCAAAGCGGGTTCGCAGCTTCAAACTTATAAGTCCAGGTTTCCTCACTATGTTTTCCTTCACTGCTTGTTAGTAGTGGTCTAAATAATCTTAGAAAGTACATATAAATTGGAAAAAGTCACGAGGCCGAACTACCACGACAACTTAAATGTAAATAATTTTAATTAATCTATACTAATATTATAAAGAGGTAAAAGTTGTAAGTTTGTATGTCGAAGGTAAAATTTGGAACCGCCGGACGGATTGCCAAAATTCTTTTACTGAAAGATAGCGACATTGTTTCTGAGGCTATGAAACATCACGCTAGGATTAAATGGAGCCGAGCAAACCGCGCGACTTTAGCTAGTGAATAAATAAATAAGTGAAATAAATGTATTTTAAACTTTTTTATAATAATTATTATTCCCTTGTCTGAATGTAAATAACTGACTGTACAAAACAGTCTAACTAGAAAGTTTAGTCATTAGTTTACCACTGGGGCCTTACAGCCAAAACCTACAGCAATTGAAGTTAGCATAACGAATATTTAAATAAACCTTTACCCAAAATATCCGTCCAGAGCTAAACTAAATAATTATGAAATAAATTCTAAATGATACATTAAATTTTTCACCAGTTGCTATGTGACTATCACGAAAATATTAACCCAGAAAAATATGAATTTATGAACCTTGAAAAATATTTTAAAGACTAGGATTTTCTCCTGTGTATTCTCCTCCATACATACAAGTGTTCCTCTTCTTTGAAATAACGTTTATGGTAGAATTTTTGCAAGTGTAGGAGAGCCATGCTTTGGCACAAATGGGCCGGCTCGGCCGGAGTTATGCAATCAAAAAATAATATTCCGCCGTGTGAATGTGGTCACCGGAGACCACATTCACTTTTCCGTCTTCCCATGTCTCTCCAAACACTCTCCAAAATCCCTTATCTCCAAAAGGATGTCAACGCATGCTTTGGTATTGTAGACCTCCATAGGCGGTGCTGATTGCTTACTATCAGGTCGAGAGACCTAATGAATGAGTGAATGAATAATTTCGTTGGTTTAATTTAATTAATTGCTTGGCGAAAGAAATAATTACGTTTTCATCAGTGCCACATATACTTACGATATAAATGTATAAGAAAAGTTTAATTTGAATCCCATGTAATACGAAACAATTCAATCCATACTCCTTATCACTCTGTACGTAAATCACTCAGCGAATTTTATTAAATTGTAAGCTATTTTACAAATATCCTTTGTTTATATCTCAAGTGTAAATTTCCAAAATATTCACGGAAGGCGAGTTAATGCAAGTGCAATGAATTTAGCCGCGGGTCGTCGATTCCGACACACACGCCTCAACAGGCCCACAATGTGTCCAATAGAACGATCGAGCGAACCCGGAAACAAATACGTTCATTCAATGAATCGGTTCAACTACTTCATTGTTCGACAATGCCCCTTAATGCATTTTACTTGTTGTTTTTTATAGCACCTTTAGATTAAACCTTAAGGTTCAAATTTGTTTCTCACAGCAGCAGGATTTTTACTTGGCAAATATCTTAGCCGAGCTCTCCCTGCGAAGGCAAATTTGGATCGGAACATTCCTTTATTCAAAAACTCTTTACAACACGTTTAAATGTAATAAAACAAAGATACTATAACTCTTTGTTTTTTTTTAATGAAGAAATAAAAAATATTATGACTTTTCTTAAGAAGTATAGCTTCTTGACATTTGGTATTGAATTCGTGAAAGTGGAAAATATTTTACTATTGCACAGTCTGTTCTTCACACCTGCGAAGTGATTTGAATGCAAATGTTTATGAAATAAATAAAATCAAAGACGTGGCCTTACAGTAACTTATTTTTCAAAATTCACCTGTACCAAAATAATAACAAAAATTTTACGATGGAAATATCAATGGTGAGAAGAATTCCTAGGCGAAAGAATTAATCACGATTTTATTTGTTCCATAATGGACTTTAAGATATAAATATATAAATTTTAGATTTTTTTCCTCCTTCAGCCCGTTTATGTCTCTTACACGTGCTTGAGTCATAATTGATGACATCTGGTAGGCGTATTCCCTAATGGCTTTCTTGCTTAGGATGCTTGGTATAAGTTTTTTTTGACGCCCTTTTTTATACGAGTTAATATTGCAAGAATATATTTAAAACAACATGTATAAATTAACAATTAATTAACAGTGGGATCGACGACATTGTCAGAGTCGCAGGGAGCCAATGGATGCAGGTGTTTTTTTGTGAGGGGAAAATCATCAAATGACTTCAGGGCGGGAGGGAAAGTCAGACTCTTACTGATTAAAAACCCCCCTTTTCCCCTGTTCCTTCTTCTTCTCTGGGCCGAGGCCGCGGTGCCTCATTACACTTACCCTGCAACCCTGGCTGAGGATGCAGGTGGTAAGTTGTCGTTCGACGTGGAAGACTAAGGGAGACCCTTTGTTCTGGAAAGGACATCTTCCGGCTTATGATCATGTATAGTGGGATAGAGCAGTATTGGCAATCGGTGTGTGAGCACATGGACAATAATGGTGTAACAATTTTGCTACCGGCCTTTTGGGGTTGTTAAAAATTAAGGGATTGGGTCTTCAATGACCTCACTCACAAGGCGAAACAAAATGCTTGCATTGTTTCTCGCTGGATTTCTGACAGACCACAATATCATACCATTTTAGCCGGCCCTTTCACTCTTAATCATATAATGTTATCGTTATAAACCAAACCAAGTAGACATATTTGAATTTTGAAAGACATTATTTAGTACCGCATAAAATGAAGATTCTTAAGATTAATTATTGAATTGATTAACGCATAGCACCTTAATATTTAAGTCATAAAACTAGAACGATAAATATAATTATATTATTATGTAGATTTAGATTTTTTATTTTAGGGTTAAAAACATTTAGACCTCCACGAACGTGGTATTACAAAGAGTTTTTAACCTACAGGTTGTTGTTAACATTAAATATTATGTCCGTGTCATAAATATAAATGAATATACCTCATGATCTCAAAACTTGATACGGTACTAAAAGGTATTTTACGTTTCCTTCAGCCATCTTCCAACTCCTAATTCCACTATTCTACCAGTTTAATTAATTTGATTGTACCATAATATTGTATTTTTTTCTAATCTTAATATGATTGATAAGTTTCAGGTGGATCCAAGAATAACCAAATAATATTTAAATAGCGTGTAATATCTAAAATGGCATAATTTGCCTATCTTGATATTATTACACAGATCGTTTCAGATCGACCTTTAAAAGTGTGTTTAAAAGCAAATAAACCGACTCTGTTTCATGGAAATATTTAAAGTCATAAAATATTATTACGTAATTTAGTTTCGTCAATAATTGAATTGATTTCAATTTATAATTCAGAATTACGTAATATTTATTAACAAGTATTGCAAACACGATAGGTAAATTAATATAAATGAACATTTATACATGAATAGTTTTTTACGTCAACGATTTTCTATAAACTATTTCCAACTATTTAATTAAATGGGATACCTAATACAGAATATTGGCATTGTTGTAACACTATCACATTTCCATATCACTTGCCAATTTTCAATAATAGACCTTAAAACAATTCGTCGAATTATTAATTACTAAAACCCTTTTGTGGTCCCAAGGTTTTTGTTTTAAACCCCTATAGTATAGCAATAGTAGTTCCAGTATTGAACAAAGAACGAATAATAATTGAATTAACAAGATTCACTCATTCGTCTTTTGAATATGTTTTGACATTTGAATCAAATACTGCTTTATGTTTACAAGTATACAATTGAATTTTGATTAACAATAGTTTTGTGGGTTGGTAGTTAATTTACATTTCAAAATTCACATTCCAATAAATATTATACAAATATTTTTATTAGTTATTTGTCTATTAAAAAAACCTATTGGTGTTCAATACTGGTAATTTTATTTTAATATACGAGGGAGTTTAGTTTATCATTTATCGACTTGCACATTTTTTTAAATCGTGCTAGTTTCTAGTGCCCTACGTTAGTATTTTCTCCTGTGTTGTGGGCTTATAAACATAAAATTTCACATACACATGACACCCAGACACGGAACAACAATTTGTGGATCACACAAAGAGTTTTTCCGTGCGGGAATCGAACCCGCGACAATTTGCACGACAACCAGTTGCCCAACCATTGCACCAATCGTGCAGTCAAAGACGAGATATCTAAAGCAACAAAAAAAAGCAAAATAATATTTCGTGTGTCACGCATTACTATTATGAATATGAGCCCCTATATAGTGTGGCTTGAAATTTTTTGAGCTACATATATCGCTTTGCAGTTACGCAACTACAGCTGTATACATTTAATGAATCTCAAATCAGTAAAAAGTAGTTTATTCAACTTGAATAATACAAATTAATAAGTGCGAAACTTACTTGGCATTCATCCAGTAGTAAATGATGGGATTGACCATCGCGTTGGCCATGGCTAGCCAGTAGAATCCAAGATACATGTGCTGTACATACTTCATGTAGAGAATCGAAGGGTTGAAGTGTGTATAGATGAAGTAACAATGGTATGGCAACCAGCAGATACCGAAGATTACTATGACTAAGATGAACATTTTCACAACCTGTGAACAAAAAGCGTGATTAAAAAACTTGGGTTTGATATTTTGTGGTTTGGTTTTTGTTGAAAAACAATTGAACTGGAGTCTTTAAACACGCGTAAATATTATACACTAGCTGCTCTCACGTGGTTTTACCCGCTTCTTGGCTCCATTTTATCGTAGCGTGCTATGTTATAGCCTATAGCACTCAGGAACGTTGTAGCTATCTATTAATCAAAGAATTTTGCTAATTCGACCAGCTGTCCCAAAGATTACCACCTACATACAAACTTACAAATTTTACCTTTTATAATACTAAAAATATTATACATAATACAGATAGGTACATAATATCAGTACATAATATAAAACGAAGTCGCTTTCCCTGTCCCTATGTCCCTATATGTGCAAAAATATTTAAAACTATGCTGTGGATTTTGATAGGATATTTTAAGAGGTAGAGTAATAGTTGGTAAATGTGTATATGTATATTAATAGCATCCATTAAATAGAGTAGAAATTCAGTATGAGCATAACACTCGTTTGAACTCGGGCGGGTCGCTAGTATATATTGTAGTCATATATTTGAGCGAAATTAATGATGTGGTTTTTGATTATTTATGATTTGGGAGGCTAAATTATCGAGCCTCTGGCTTTACCCGTCAGGGCAGTGAAGCACAAGGAGCTGTCAGACCCCTTTTAGTCATACTAACTAATTAAATCCACCCCATTTGACTTGACTCACACTGCGGTAATAACTACTTTACTAAAAATAAATACAAAATAACAACTACAGCAAGTAAATATATTTCATGATAGTTAAAATAGTTAAGGTAAATGGTATTTTAAGTAGATTGTAAATATTGACGACTATATGGCAAGAGATCGTCTATAAGAGAACTTTAAGTCGTGCTAACATATATAAAAAAGGGTAAGATACGTGTTAATAATAATTATGACATTTTGACACAGTCAAAAATATTGCTGAACCAAGTATAGTTTCAGAATTGTTACATCAAAAACCAATAGATATGTCGACACCAATAAAAAGCTTTACAAACTGATCACGATACGCAAAAAGAAAAAAAAAAGAAAATAGTTTTTTAAAACTTAGAAGTCCTAGTCTTGCTCAGTGTTCTATCCGTTCCAATTTAGGGACCGGTGGCACGGTGCCAAAAGAACCGCGTTGTCTCCACTTCGTCCAAAATGCGAACAAACACAACGTGAGCGGACGAAATTGAATAAAACATTGGTTTGGCAACAACCTTTCGAAAAAGACGAAGCATTGAAAATCTAGAAGAAAAGTATTACAGATAGATTTTCAAGAAAATCGAGAGAACAATCTTGTTGTTTAAGTTCGAATATTTTGCTTAGTGATTCAAGATAAAGCATACTCAATGCAAAACAAACAAGATGTATGGAATTATAGACCTTCTGTGAATAGCACAATGTGTTACGATACTGAATAAGCAATATTTTAAGTAGATAGACGATTTGCTTGAACGTGTACATCAATATTTGTACCGCCTGAGATACTGAGATAATATAGGTTAACAAATCGTTAATAGGGAGTTTTAAAATGTTGAAATATGAAAATTGTAATTGTAATAAAATGAAATGAACTTATAATTCAGTATTCTATAGATACTCTAACTTAAATTTATATATTAAATCTCAAAATATTTCTTAATAATCCTACTAATGCTATCAATGTAAAAGCTTGTAAGAACATTCTGACGCAAAAACTGCTGAACCGCCTGTATTAAAACATAGGCTGCGTTTTCAACACACCACCCTTGCTAAGCCGCGGGCGGAAGCTAATGTAACTATAACTTTACGTTTAAATCTGTTTGAATTTGTATTGTCTTTATGTCTGCTACCATACATCATAATATATAGACCATTTAATAGATAATATATTCTCTTTCTTGATGCTCTAATCACCAAAGTTTGGTGACTCGATAATCAGCCAATGTTTAAAAGACTTTTATAACACAAACAAATTACAATTCCAAACAGTTTACCGATAATTTTACACACCAATGATATCGAATCTAAAATCCGTTTTGCACGTACAAACTGTACCTATTATTTGCACTGTTATTTGGAATGCGAGCAAACCATTGTTTGCCTACTAAGCCAATATATGTGACCGATATAATTGACAAAAGATGTGGCTTAATTAAAACCATATAATTTAATGAAACAATAGCTACTGTGTTTTTATAATAACTATCGTGAGACATACTAAATTAACTAAAAATCGCGGGTTACTCACGTGTATATGTTGAGAAAAGCTCTACTAGTTTCGTGCGTGCGCGACGTCGCCGCGTCCGCGCACGCTGCTCATGAGGGAGAACCCCTCTGTAGTTCGAAACTAGTAGAGCTTTTCTCAACATATACACGTGAGTAACCCGCGATTTTTAGTTAATAGCTACTGTGTGAGTACTTAGTCAATCTTGTCTGTACAACAAAGCAACAGAGACTTAGTTGTCAACAAATATGTTACTAAGTCTGTTAGATAACAACTATCAACAAAGTCAAAGTCAAAGGATTTATTTGGTATTGAATAGAGTAACATAAAATGTGTTACAACATGTCAATAACTTCAGTATTCAGTCATAAGATAATGACATGCACATGTTAGATTACAAGTAATTTCTGTCTTATTCATTAATAATAACATTACTTCAGAAACTTTTATTGTAAAAAGTATTTTGTAGAGTAGAAAGGATTACCAATTAGCCATCCTACATATTGCTCTCTTTTATCGAGTAATTCGTGACTCTCAAAGTTGAACGTAAGTTTATTATAAATAAGGACACAGATAGGAAAGCAACTTCGTTTGTATAATAGCTCAGCCCTCATTCTTGGAAGAATTAATTTGCTTGGAATTGTAGTTGAATGAAATTGCAGTTATCTCCTGCTTTTTGCTACGGTACAGTAAATTGTGTTACTCTCTCAGACTTCACACAGATGTGGGGATGGGCCAAAAAACCAAAGTTATCGACATAGCTCGTGAAAACTGCAGGCCCTGTCGCTTGAAGGACGGACGGCTAATGGGCCCGAAAAGTTCTCGAGTGACGACCAAGGACCGGAAAATGTAACGCGGGCAGGCCCCTGTACAAGGGTGGACCAATGACATTGTCAGAGTCGCAAGGAGCCAATGGATGCAGGTGACAACTTGTCGTTTGACGTGGAGACCTAAGGGGGACGTCTTCCGGCTGACGATGATGATGACACTGGTTTCTAATCAATCTATTTCTAAGCGGATTAAAACTTTTTACGAATTAAAGAAATCATACAATACCTTTCGTTTCGATCGTATCGAGTCGACTTGTCGCTGCGTCAGTTCACCGATGGACCCTGAACCCCATAGAACTTTTCCCATAGCTGAGTAGAAGAAGGTCATTCCCAGCATTGGGATGGCGTACGTCACTACGAAGAATAATACTTGATACCTGTGTGCAAAATAGAAACAATATTAATTAATTATCTTACATATTAAAAATATTGTATCTATTTTTTGAAGACTAGTTTTTAAATTATGTGGTTATCAATCAGCGCCGCCATGAACATTCACAACAATACAGGAGTTGCAAGAGCGCTGCTAGCCTTTTGGGGTAAGGGGGATTAAAGATTGGGGAGGGATTGGGGTGTAGAAGGATTAGGGCTCCGGCAATCTCATTCACACAGCGAAACACGACTTTGGTTGTTTTATGCCGGTTTTCTGTGGCCATGGTATCACTACCGTTACGGTCGAGCCAGCCCATTCGTACCGAAGTATTGTTCTGTATAAACATTTTGCATACTGGGTATCATCCTAACATATTTTTCGCTAAACAGATGGGTAGGGACAGTTGAATCTTGGCCAATTAGGTACGATAAAAAAATGAAGATTAACGATTGGGGTATCTCATCAAATCCAAACGTTTCAAAATCTAGTTATATGCAAATTATAAGTCCTTAATTATTAACCCGTAATTATTTTCCAAGGTAAAATGTTTTTTTTAGTTGTTGGGGGCAATTGATAAAATGATTTAAATGAAATCGTTTTTTATCCAGCCTTCAAAATGAACTTGACTGACTTGTGGATATGTGAACAAGTAAATTAATTCCGATATCGATTGACGATATCGCTCTATTAAAATACAATAAACACAGTAAAAATAGAATCCTTACTAAGTGAGTGAAGTTAATTGTAAATTTGTCTGAAGGGTCTTTGTTTCCAGCTGCATTAAAAAGCCTTCATTAAACATCAAAGCCCTTTTGTTATCGAATTCGGATTCACTTAACAGCCAAATTGGAACGTCAGTCGAGGAATGGAAAAATGAAAGGAAGGTAAACAAAAAGCTACCGGGATTTTTAAAAAATTTGGAAAATTTCTAACAACAAAAACTTTTTTGTCTTTTTTGCATACGTGCCTAGTTTTTTTTTATTCATCCTATATTTTTGACACCACTAATATAACAATACATTTTTCTATTATATTATATTAAAATTCTCATATTTTTCTTCTCAAATTTGACATTCCCATTCATATAACATAACACACTGAGTCAAAGGGTTAATTTCACATTCATCGCAAAAAATTTATACAGGCTGTCCTTTTTTCGATAAAAACATAGCGTTGAATTTATCAAAGGTCAGTTTGAATATAGAATTAACGTTGAACTTATTAAAAGCCATTTTGAATATAGAATAACGACATTCAGTTGAAACCGGTAAAGCGATAAAACTTTTTAGAAAATAATTGGAGAAACTAAGGTCGAGTTCATTGAACTTTTATTTAACCCAGAAAAGTTTTTAACTTTAAATTTACCAAAGAATGAGTGAAGTCAATGTACGCAGAGACAAGCGCTGACACTTTGAAATAAATTTAAACTACATTTAATTCTTGTTTTCAACTTTTTATTCCCATAAGACTGGCTTAAATCAGCCGTTGTTTTTCTAATGCCGCACACTAAGATCTTATGCTGTGTCGTATGAGCTCGACGACTACGACTACGATAAGCGATTTTTGGATCACACAAAAAATTATTCGGTTTCACTTTGCTCGTGAACCGGTTGCCTAGCTACCGCGTCAACGACAACTGTGCATTCTAAAAATAATTTCTTTTAATTCAAGAGTTCATTCAGAAAGTACATGTACAAGTAAATAATTTATCGCAATTTTGTGAATGGAAAATCATAAAATAAATTCTCCCACCCATGGTGTGGCGAGAGAGAGTGACAGACCCTTACAGTCTAAAAACCCACTATTCCTTTAAGCAGTCAAGTCAAGACCGCACTGCCTCATTGCGCGTGCGCAAGTTAGCAAGATGGTGGAAACTCGTGCAAAACTGGGGCAGGTAGCTAGTACCTACCAATATATTAAAACAAAACCAGAACTCACGGTTTACTAGGTAAACTAGATTTAGAATTGTTCCTGTAGTTGCAGAACGTTCAGAAGTCACGTGTTAACTAGATTTCATGCTAACAAACACTAGTTCGAGAATTAATCTAAAGACAATTTCTAATCCAATATAAGTTGAGAATAAGTTAAGTTATAGTCCAGTGAAAACACGTACCAACTCTAGCAACGCCAGCCTTGGCACGATCCAACAAAATTTAGCTTTGACCAAAGCAATCCCTTTATAATTTTTCCCGACGCCTGTCAAAACTATTCCTGGAACTAAAGCATTGGAACAACAGCGACGTGCCATTCTATTGTTATTTTTGTACACAACGAATATAATAACACAATAGTTTCGCTAGAGTGTGAGTCCAAAATAACTGCATTAAGTCACACGGTCACATATGATGCAATTTTGTTGAATGCTTCTTCTTTAATTTGTAATATTTTATGTGACAGGTCGGCAAACGAGCAAACGGATTACCTGACGGTAAGCAATCGACGCCAACAGAGGAGTTACGAGTGCATTACCGGCCTTTTGGGGATAAGGTTTTTGCAGATTTAGGTATCAGGGAGGTATGGGGAATGGTAAGGATGGGGCCTCTGGTTACCTCACTAATACGGCGAAACTCAACGCTGCGATTTTTTCACGCCTGTTTTCAGTGAGGTCCCAGATTTACTCTAGTCGAGCCGACCTATTCGTACCGAAGCATGGCTATCGCACTCTTAAACTAAATCGTTGTTAATTAGTCAACTAATGTGTTCTATCGAGGGTTTTTTTTAAATATATAAATAAAATAAAGTAATAATTAGTTTAATTGTCGTTATGGCTGGGTTTTAAGTTTTTGAGCTCGCTTCTCTTGCATGTGTGTGTCTTGTGTAGTGGAAAAGGTATGTAGCAATGTTACTTTTTCCGATTTATACATAAATGGTAGAAAATATCGCGAGGTATGCTGGACTTACATTTTTTTATTGTCAGATTGAAATCACCAATCTCAATTAAGTAAGCGTGGTGATTAATGCAGGCACTTATAGGCAACTTAATCATCATAAATTAAAAGCTTATTAGATTATGAACTTATTAAGAGTTGAGCGCCATTATGTCATGTTCCTTTCTACACAATATTACTCATTAAATTAACATTTAGAGAAATATAGTACCAAGAAAAACTTGGATTTATTTACGAAAAAAAGGCAATCATTCAGACTCTTTTTATCATTTCGAAAGAAATATTTATTTCGCTTCAACAATTCGGAGGTAATCTGAAAGTCATTTTATCGATACGTCTGTTTGACCCTTAATTAGTAGGATAGCCTATAATAGGATTAGTAAGGACAGGAACTTAAGGGTCACCTTCAAAGCTGTAGTTAAAGACATCTGTAATTGAACCAAATTAAGACAATAAATTTACTAAAATAGATTATATTGCAATTAACCAAATTTTCGATAATATTAACTTAAATCGAATTTGAGCACTTTTGCACCTAATTTTGTGATTCACTGTTTATTTTATTAATATAATTATAAACAGGGAAACCTATTATTTATTATGTGTCAGTATACACCGTTACATATGATGTTATGTAGCATTTTTTGATCACCATACAAAATATAAAAATAAACTCAAACTATTTAAATTAGTTTCAATCCGTCAATCTATCATTGAAAAAGCCCATGTAATTTGCGGTGAAACTTTATGAGTCATTTAAATCATTAAGAGAAATCAATGGTATTTGTCACGTCAAATATAATACTATCTCAGCCGGGGTTGCGGGGTAAGCGCAATGAGGTACCGCGACCTCGGCACAGAGCAGGAGAAAGAACAGGCCGATTTTTAGTCAGTAAGAGTCTGACACTCCCTCCTGCCCGGCCCTGGGCGGGAGAAGTCATTTGATGATTTACCCTCATAAAAAAAATATATAATACTATCTCGAAACATATTCTAAAAATATAAAATATCTACATATATTGTAATAGAGTTCACAATACAATCACAGTTTTGACCGAGGTTGCCGCTAAAGCGCAGTGATGTATCGCGACCTGACTCGGAACAGGAGAGGAGAAAAGGTGGTTTTTAGCCCCAGACCGAGACCATAAAAAGTTATTGGATGAAAAAAAAATGTTTTAATAAAAGTCAAAACCAAGTCATGGTACATTGAAATTTACAAATATCAAAAAGGTACAACGATATTGTATTTCAGAAAGAGACTGTCTATTATGGACCTTTTTGGTACAAATAAAATGGTTGTCAAACTTAATAAAAGGCATTGTCGTACTTCAGTAAACTAATGACATGCAGTTAAATTGATACCCAGTGAAGTCGCTCGTGTGTCTACAACTTAAACGATGAGGTTATTAAACTTTTGACATTGTGTCAGTAGACAAAATTGGAATGTAAATATGACTTTCAAGAAAAAAATAGACTTAGTCACAATTCCCTAGTCCAACAAAGTATTATAAATTTTGTGATTTGAGTCTTGAAATAGTCTTAGGATTATTCCCAAGAGGCTAGACTAATAATTTCACGAAACAAAATTTTTTTTTTTGATTTGACTGAAAATTTAAATAAAAATATTTGAAATAAGTTAACCAGTTTTAACCGGATATAAATAGCGGGTTTTGCATATCTAAGTCCAGAACACGAGTAAGCTGTTATGTAAGCGGATTTATGCATCAATTCTTATTGAACCGCATCAAATTTTTATACTAAGATCTAAATTATTCCATGGACTGCGGAAGCGAAGCGCTGTAGTCGCCTTGGGAAATTCGAGTGGGAAGTAAAGCGTAGGAGTTGATGGGATGATAAGGGTCTCATCTCCATGAGAATTGGCGTGAAAAACTACACGATCGTGAGATGCTAGAGACGTAGGGGTTATGCCAAGAGCAGTCCCCTTTAAGGGAATAACGTGAGGCGAATAGTAATAATTTCAATTAGAATATATTTGCACTTCGATAGCTTGGTGAGCCATTTCTGTGGAAGTTGCATCGATACCCTTAAGCAACTTAACTTGAACTAGCTACTTAATCGTCATAGGATATTACTTGAAGGAAAGAGGTTAATACATTCAGGATTACGAATCAGTTTTATTTGTCACGAAAGACTTTGAATTAAATAAATCTATTTATAGTTTATCTCTTTTATGCGATGAGTTCTGGTGAGGATAGAACGAAGTAGTTTTGTAAAACTATTTCGTATATTGAGAGGTATTTCATTTAAACAAATTCTCAGGAATAAAAATACGTGTGGGAGAGCCATGCTTCTGCACGAATGGGTCGGCTCGTCCGGAGTGATACCACGGCCTTACAGAAAACCGGCCCGAAACAATAACAGCGTTGGGTTTCGCCATGTGAGTGAGTTTATCGGAGGCCCAATTCTTCCCCTCCCCCAATGCCTCCTCAATCTCTAGATCTCCCAATCCCTAATCCCTAAAAAGTCGGCAACGCACTCGTAGCTCCTCCGTTGCGGGTGTCCATGGACGGCGTTGATTGCTTATCATCAGGTAATCCGCTAACTCATTTGCCGACCTATTATATAAAAAAAGTAATTTATTTAATTGGCCCTGCGCAATTAGTCGCTGTTCCGATTCCCGCACGAAACAATTCTTTATATTCAGTATTTCGTTATAGTCCACAGACTAGGTCAGGTCTAGATGTAAGGTGTTTCTAAATTTGTACATTTCTTAACGCATTCTATACACAGGAAAAATCATAGTAAGAAAATGTTAAAAATGAAACATAAAACATTTATTACGAAAGAGAAAAAAATTAAACCATTTTTCGTAATTCGGAGAGTTAACAAAGGTCTATTAAAGCGAAAATAGAAACTTATTACATGACTGTATTGTCAAAGTAAAAAGGTTTGTTTTACTTGCTTAGTCTTTGTGTAGACAAGAATGGGAACACTAACTAGTGGTATACAGGCTTTTTGTTTGTTCATCTCGCTTATGTAACCCTTCGGTTTTGTATTTGACGTATTCTAATCTAGTCTCTTAGATCTTGAATTGAGTTTGATCATTATGTTTATGTTTTGTCTGTAGTTAGAATATTAAGTTACATTCGTTTATTTATTCATTAATGTATTTATATATTTACAACACGTATACTTTTAATTCATCAAACCACAATTGAACTTGCCCTGGATTACCAGGATTGAAAGGATAAAGGTATTTTCGGCCGGTTTCATTTCCTTTTTCTTTATATAATGTTGACGCGTAAACAGAAGAAATTTTTCACATTTTGCGCAAATAATTGAAAGGCTAAGAAGAATTGGTTATGAAGCCAATTCTTAAATTCTCAATCTTCAAATCCGTCTCCGATAAAAGGCTGGCAGTATCTACACTTGTAACAACTTTTGGCATACTTGTTATACTCCACCAAAATTTTTAAAAACATATTATATAAGACATCACTTAAAATCTTAAAGAGCCATCAGACCACAACAACCTCCATAGTGCTCTTGTTCGCTACAGCAGGAGAAAGAATGGGGGAGGTTTATAGTCAGTAAGAGTCTGACACTCCCTTTCGCCTCATCCTGGGCGACAGAAGTAATTTAATGATTTTCTCGTCGCATAAAAAAACAGCAGAGTTTGTGGATCAAACGCAATAATGCACCGCATCTTCTTCTGGAGCAGGAGAAGAAACGGACTAGTTTTTAGCGAGTAAGAATGCTTTCTCTGTCAACCTAGAGCGGGAGGAGTTATTAAAAAAAGATATGATAATAAAAAATACCCGCGAAAATAATCTATAACACTGCCAAACGAATGCGATCATTCAACCAACGGGGAGTCTTGGGTTAAACTTGTTCCTAAGACTTAGAACAGATAGGGACAATTTATAGTACCCTTACAATAACAGATTAATACACTTGAATAATCTATATGTGATTGCTCATTCTGAATTATGTAATGACAAAACGTAATAGATGTTGTATCAGTATTCTACATTAATAATAATTGTTATACCTAGGAACTATTGTGATTGTAGAAGACAATGACCCTTATAATGTATTGTCGTGAAGATCTAGCATATACAGATAATAATATAATATAAATGTTATTCTTTAGGGAGAATTTATCGTCCAAGCTATTTTCTTTCTTACATGGTCACAGCTAGCGTCAAATACTCGTACTATCTTCCATTTTTTGAACGTTTACCATTGACAGTTAAACTGCACCGGTATTTATGAGACTTTGATTGCACTCTGAACTAGTTATCAGTATATGATGACTGTGTTGTACAAAATATTTTGGTGATATGTGTGCGACGTTTATGATATAATTCACATCATCAACTTAAAAATACCCAGTGCTGAGCAAAGACCTCTTTGCACACGGAGATAGTTTGAGCATTGATCACCTCACCACGCTTGCTCAAAGCGGATTGGCAATTTCAAACTTATAATTAGAAATTATAAGTCCACGTTTCCTCACGATGTTTTCCTTCAACGTATGTCAGTGGTGTAATAAAATAACTCGAAAAATTACATTGGTGCTTGCCAGGTTTCGAACCCGCACCTTCAGTACCCTCAAGTGAGGAGCGGAAGCCTCAGCCTCCAGGCCACTATGACATTGTGTGTGATATAATTGAGTGTTCAGAATATACCTACCCTACATGTATATTTGACGCTGACTGTACCATGTAAGAAAGAAAAAACTTTAGACGATAAATTTTATACTAATGAGGTTTTAAGTCTAAAATATGATGGTTTATGCGCGTCTATATAATCGAGTGCTTTATTTAAATGTCCTATATATTTAACGCCGCCAATATTTAAATGAACATCATTCATATTTCCAAGAGCGCTTACAAAACATGTTTCTCGAAGACGATAATGTGGGTTCACTCATTTAGTATGAGATTCATCTAACAAATTACGTGGCTATATATTATAACGTATATTTTAATTAAAATACAGACATTCTCATTACACAAATAACTTGTACAAAATCCGGCTTCATTAGAAAATGCAGCTAAATAAATTTTTTGACTGATTTGCCTAAAATATTGAATTGTTTAAAACAAAATATGTTGTGCATTGGTAGCAATCCTTCCGTTTAAGCAAACTTTTTTTGTGAGTGGAAAATCGTGAAGCGACTTTTCTAGCCCTAAGGTATGGTGAGAGAGATTGTCAGACTCTTACTGACTAAAATCTCCCCGTCTAATCTTCTGCTCCAGGCCAAGATCGCACTTGCTCCGCAACCTCGGCTGCTCATTTAAACATCTAAAATAATATTATTGAATGGCCTTGAACTTCATACGCAAGGTCAAAAATCCAGGTAACGTCAACTTTCTCGACATGCCGGTTATTCGGATTTGTCATGTCTTTCAGTTGACAAGATAATTGTGAATGTAACATTTTCCTTTGAAATGATAACTACGCATCAATTAATTCAGATCCGTAGTATGTACGAATAAGTTTTATTTTGTATTGTTTTCAGTTTACCTACATACCTATTTCTTATTCAGGGCGTAAAAAGACACTTAACGAAGCCGATAGCCACGTATTCTACCCATTATTTGGATCATTTTTTCTTTAAGACCATAGCTGGGACTCCACGGGTTCTCGAGATATTGAAGGCCAAAGATGCATTTTTAATATTTTTTTTGCGCAGTCGAATTCTAAGTATTATTACAAAACTTTTTTCCAAACAAACATTACCAGAATTTTCGATTTTTCTAAATAAATTACGCATTTGAAGTTACGAACAGTAATGTACTAAGGGTGACAAAAATGCATGGAGACCTTAAGGTCGACTATTGACTGACAGGTTTTGCATAACGCTACCATTGATAACTAGATGGCGCTGCTTTTAAATGAAAATAACCCTTCAAAGCTTGAATACTTTACACTGCAGAGGCACACAATAAGGTTTTTAATGGTTAAAATAATAATTAAGAAACAATAATATATTTATATTCAAATACACATGAATTATGTTAATTTTCTCATTTCCGAGGACTTAATATAGCGCCATCTAAGTCAAGTCAAGCAAACCAATTAAAAGATGGCGTCAATAATTAATAGTACAATGATAAGGTAATAGACAATAATAAAAGTTATAAACTAGCCCGCATTTTCGATATCATAAAAAATGCGATCGGTAGCTCGGATAAATAAGAATGATAGAATAATGAAGTCAAAGGGCACCGGTTCAATTCCGGGTTATCATTTTTAAATTCAGGTTTTTTAACAATGGTTTTTTTATATTTTTTTATATAAAATCAATAATAATAATAATATATAAATAAAATATTTGACGTTTAATATTTATAAAAGATAACAAAAATAAATATATATATTATTTTAGAATAAAATTATATTAATAAATATAT
Source organism: Spodoptera exigua (assembly GCA_902829305.4). NCBI lineage: Eukaryota > Metazoa > Arthropoda > Insecta > Lepidoptera > Noctuidae > Spodoptera > Spodoptera exigua. The sequence goes on along the minus strand of LR824610.2, from coordinate 12,241,640 downwards.
ATAAATAACTTTTATAATATGTGCTATCTATTAATGTAAAAGTAACATATTTTTCTTACAGATTAAGACTAATACTAAGTTTAATTCTCATAAAGGATAACAAATAAAACTATTTTAGTGATATTATAATTTCAGACATTTATTTCTCAAAACATAATATTTATTTCTTTCTTATATAGTGTATACCCTAACCTAATGACTTTTCAGCTAACTGACACATTATTTATTACACTTTTTATAAGATTAATAAGTATTTTAAATCAAAATTGTGTTGTGCTAGTCATTTATTAGTTAGTTTTAAACACAGTGTTATAATACGATTCTATATAATATGCAACCTTACTTCTGCAACTATTTTACCTCCCCATAAAATTTAATTAAAGTATTGACTAAAGTGATTCATTTTGTGCATCATGTTATGACAAAGGCTCATAGCTTAAGTATTCGTTCCAGAACAAGGAAGAAATTGAAGCTAGACCTTAAATCAATAACATTTCTAATACCGGGATATAGCATTCACTAGATATGGGACGAATTGTTTATAGTAACTAATAAATAAATAATTTATTATTTTGCAATCAATAGCATCTGTAGATATTAATATTGCTTTTATTTTTATTTCTCATATTTAGTAAAACATTAAAATCATTACTGTATAACAGTTGCTGGTTATAAAGTAGTCAATAAATTTATCCTACTAACATTAAGTTTGAACATTTGTCCATTAAATAAATTATAGCTACCCCGGTCTTGTAATTGCTTAATCCTATAGTTAACAATATCTTTTCTTTTAAGAACTAGTGTAGCCGCCATTTTTATCGATCCTATTTCTCCTATCTCGCTGGCCAAGGAATAATCCGTATGTCTGATTGCTGACTAAACACTTGCACATTACACATAGGACAATTGTCCTGCACGAACGTTATCACTAGCACATCTTCATGACGTCTTTCAGCACATCTATGTAGTTTTCACTGTTTGCATCACTGAAGATGACAATTCTCCAGTAATTTCCCTCATAACTTTGCCCCATAAGTTGAAGCTGGTCTGAGTCAATATCACGTCTTCTGCCAGATCCACTACGGTGCTCCAATGAACCCTCTTCTTGAAACAGCTTTAGATATCCATAAAGTGGCAGTCTTTACCTGTAAGGGACGTGTATTATTAATTATTTTCATGTATCGATAACCATGGATAATAAAATAAATAACAAACGGTCATTTTAGAAGAATACTTACGTTTAAGCCAGTTTCTCTAGAAATTCCAGTATAATTTAAGCTTTGATTATGCAATGCTATTATTTGGGCCCTCGTAGCCATATCAATATTTGAACGCAAACTCATAATAAAAATAAATATTAAAAACTTGTTAAACAAATCGTGACTGAACTCACTCAAAGATAGTAAAGAATGTTATGATTGAACAAAAAGGTTTAATTTTTAACTAGTTAATATTAAATTACCCTCAACTGTTTTGAGATTTATGTCGGGTTAAAGTTGCTAAACAACTTCAATATAATAAACAGTAGGATAATTTCAATACATTTCAAGGTTACGCAATGGCCGAATGGCTAGTGGCATCGGTTAATTTTAAGCTACCGAGTTCGAATCCTGGTTATTGCGTGCTTTGCTTTAAAAAGGTTTGGAATATCGTAGCATTAATTTGTATAAAAAATTATTAAGTTAATAACTTTGTATCTGATAAAAACTATAAATGTATATTTTTCAATACCACTAGTATACTAGCGCCATCTATGTCATCCATGGTATATAATTAAGGCGATGAAACGCCGTACAAACGATTTTGATTTGGAATCATCCATGCACTTATGACACTGATAGTACGTAATACATAAATGCAGACCCGCACAAAAAACATCGTGCATCTCAGTAGGATTTTTATTTTACAGAATTGTTTTGTTGTTGCGAAGTAAAACGTCGACCTACGTACTTATCACAGCGTTTTAATGCTAAGCTGTGAACCTACGCACACAATAAAGCGAAGCCCGTTTGCTTTACATTGCGCGCAATAAAATTATTATTCTTTTTTGATACCTAAAAATAAAAGTCGTTTCCCCGTGATAATTTTAGCGTAAAGCTACTTAGTTAGAACTGCAGTATGCGTAGTTAACGGCTTCGTTAAGTGTCTTTTTACAGCCTGTATATAAAAAGTCTACAAAATCATCACTACATTTCTTATTGAAAAATAATATTGTAGTATAAATAAATAACAAAGATTAATTATTAGTTTCTACGGCTTATTCGCACAATGTTAATTGGATTCACGACGTTCGCTGAATCATACTATATATCGCTTAATGCTACTAATATTTGTGAGCCCCTAGCGTCGCTTGAAAGTAGTCGAGTTCTTCGTCAGATAGTTACTTTAAAAAAATCTTTAAAATGTTGTATTTGTTCTTTAATCTCTGACTGAAAATCAAACTTGTTAGCTAGTCTTTTTTCCATTGTTGAAACTAATATTTAAGAATCAAAATCATCGAAACCGCTACGCAAAAATCCAATTTACACCAACAAGGACTTTTGAATAAAATAGAAACAACAAAATATACTCACACAAAATCCATGTACGAAACGTCAGGTAATCCGTCAGGCCAGGAGAGGAGGCATGCAGTTTTGAGAGTACCCTTTGACCTGTGAAGAGAAAATCCGACTTAGTAATTAAATTCTGCCTCTACTATCACCTCGGTTTACTAATCATGGTACCTAGAAACCAGAATGGTGTCTGAATATTGTAGGTTTCTGACTAATCTGTGTGCCTCACAAAACCATTTTCTCAGTTTGTTTGCGGGAACAGCACGTTGATTCTATAAAATTCATTTGATTTTGACCCTTGTTCGAGTGTGAAATGAGCGTCGAGGTGATGGGTAAATTACTTCATAGAATGCCACTTTTAACGTCGTATCATACTTTATCAATCAAAATGTTGCGGTCAATTTAGTTCAACTCGCAAGTGTAGCACTAGTGTACTACTCACAGCGGATTCAGATTCGAAGTTTAGAATGAAGTCTTACAGAATCACACTGCAGGACATACTTTTATATTATTTATTTTTATGTGATCGGATGAAAAACTAGCCGATGGATTATGTTATGGTAAGCAATGAATCAGCGCCGCCCATGGACAACGAAACAACGGGAGAGTTACGAGTGCGTTGCCGACCTTTTGGGATGAGGGTTTTGGGGACTTAGGGATTGGGAATTTAGGGATTGGGGGAGGGGCAGAATTAGTATAGGCCTTCGGTAACTTCGGTAACTGTAGTTCAGACATTATAAATATAAATAAATTAAATATACATTATATTGAAGAACCGGAATATCAATTTGTGGATCAAAGCGTTGTTTCGAAATATTGTGCTGATTAAAACAACAACAGCACTTCCACCAACTGTTCAAAGCGGGAATCGAACCCGCAACTAACGCGAACTAGGATCTGTATCTGTCTACCACCTTAAGATTAACATTCGTGGTTTAAAAGAAACTTTAAAATTTATGAAAAATAAATCTTACGTTCTCTGTTTCAGAAGAAATGAGAATTTAAATAAAACATAAAATACATATTCGAAAGCCATTAAGAAGTTTTATTACGTACATTTTTATTTTGTCTAACTATTCATCGCTGCTCAATTAGGTTGTGAGACATCCATTTTTAATGCGAAAACTTTTATTAACAATTTGGCAATGCGGTTAGTGGTCAATTAGACTGACTTTACTCAAACAATATAATTGTGTATATTTCAATTCGTGACATTTATTATCAAAGCTTTTATTGTGGTCACAAAATTATAACATTTATTGTGATTTTGCTGTTGTTGTATATAAGCATTGACGCCTGTGTATACCAGTTGGCAAGCAATGCGCTCATTGACGGCTGCAACAACAGAAAAGCTACCTTTTGGGGATTAGGGATTTTGAGATTTAGGATTGGGCCTCCGGTAGCCCCACTCACACTGCAAAACATAACGCTGTGTGTTTTTCACGCCCGTTTTCCATGAGACCGTGGTATCACTCCAATTTTTTTAATTGAATTCCATGGGGTGAAATAAAAACAGTACCAATGTTCTCAATTCAAATTGTTATTCCAGTCCAATTGTATTAACAACCGTGTATTGAATTCTTAATTGAATGAAAGTGAAAATTGAACCTTATGCAATGGAGTTAAATTGCTAACTACCACAATCACGGCGATGGAGCTTTATTGTTTAAAATATTTTTTATAAAAAAAAGTATTTAAATTTGGAATGTTTATATGAATAATAATTTTGTTATACATAGGAAAAATTTAATTTATGTTTTGAATATTCATTGTGATGTTTTTATAGATATATTCATACTTTTTATGGCTTTGATTCTAATATAGATACCTCAAAATTCGTATTAAAAAAATAATGTTTATAAATTATTAAATTCAACTACTTCATTTCTAAAACCAAAATAAAGATAGAGTATAAAATTCAAAATAATCAATTAATTTATAAAAAAACTTCTTTTTTCAAATACCGTTTTAAATACGGATATTTATTTCACAGTAGACATTACGAATGTGGCAGAAACGACGTGACATGCAGCGAAACAAAAAAGTATAGGAAAGCAAACGTGCCAACCCGGACGTGACAGAAAGCCAACTTAAAAAAAAAAAAAAAAAACGGTGAATAGACTAGAATAGTTTTAGTCCAAGAGCTGAATTTGAACAAAACGCTTAAGTAAGAGTTTTAGGGTTTCGTGGGTATTATTTTTTCTTGTGTTGAAAGGGAATAAATACTAAGTAATAGCTAAAGCGTAAGCTGTTCGGAAGAAGTTTTTTTTTTGTTTTCTGGATAACCCAATTCACCGTGGTATCATATTTGACTAATATATATTTTCTATAGGTATGATAATGTGGCAAACGATCATATTTGATTGTGGTAAGAAATCGGCGTTGCCCATGGGGATATCCATAGTAACACCAAAGGAATAACGAGTACGTTGTCGCCATTTTGGGGATATAGGTTTTGGAGATTAAGAAATTGTGGAGTGGAGGGATTGGGGGAGAAGAAGAATCGGGCTTCGGGTAAGATCACTCTGACGACGGAACGAAACGCTGTAACTGTTTCACGAAGGTTTTCTGTGAGGCCGAGGTATCATTCCAGTCGAACTTACCTATTCGTGTCGAAGCATGGCTCTACTACAAATTTTATATGTAAGATAAAATATAATATGTCATCATCATCAGCCTATAAATGCCCACTGCTGAGCAAAGGCCTCTTCTCACACGGAGATGGTTTGAGCATTAATCACCACGCTTGCTCAATGCATGTTGGCGATTTCAAACTTACAATTAGAAATTATAAGTCCAGGTTTCCTCACGATGTTTACCTTTACCGTATGTCAGTGGTGTCTAAATAATCATAGAAAGTGCGTATAACTCGGGAAAAGTCACATTGGTACTTGCCAGATTTCGAACCCACACCCTCATGCATGAGAAGCGGGATCCTTAACCTCCGGGCCACCACGACATAAAATATAAAATGTATATATACATATTACTAAAGCAATTTTCTTGGAAGGTAAACCACTTTTAATGTCAATAGCAGATGTCTCCGTTTATTTAAATCTAGAAGTATTACGATATACTTTTCATGGAACTTGAATATAATTTGCTTAATAAAAAGAATATAAAGAAGAAGGTTTCTCGGTATTCTCTTCTCATCAAATATGTTGACATTGAGTTCACATAAAATTGTTATTATTCGTTAATGAATATCTAATAACATGTCATGTTTGCTACAAAAACTTTGTATTTAACATCAAGGTAAAATTTTGACTAAATAAAATAAAGAAATTTCATGATGAATCCAATCCTTCCCCTCCCCCAATCCTTCATCATCATCAGCCTATAAGCGCCCACTGCTGCGCCCTCTTCTCACACAGAGAAGGTTTGAGTATTAATCATCACGCTTGCTCAATGCGGGTTAGCGGTTTCAAACTTATAATTAGAAATTATAAGTCCAGGTTTCCTCACGATGTTTACCTACACCGTATGTCAGTGTTGTCTAAATAATCATATGTAGAAAGTACGTATAACTCGGAAAAAGTCACATTGGTACTTGCCCCCAATTCTTAAATCCCCTAAACCCAAAAGGTCGACAACGCATTCGTAACTCCTCCATTGTTGCACGGGCGATGCCGATTGCTTACTATCATCAGTGTGATTCCGAATCTGAATCCGCTGTGAGTAGTAATACACTAGCGCTACACTTGCGAGTTGAATTAAATTGACCGCAACATTTTGATTAATAAAGAATGAGATGACGTTAACATCGACGCTCACTTCACATTCGAACAAGATTCAAAATCAAACAAATTTTATAGAATCGACGTGCAGGTAAAACGTTGGCACGTGTGCCGTCTTACACAAAAAAAAATTCATTCTTCAATATTATAATGTAACTGGAATTACGCCGTTATAGGTCAAAAACCTTACCTTGCATTATCTAAATGATACTCAGAACACCAATCGAAAATTGTAGTTTGTACGTTTTAAATGAGAACCTTCAGTCATAAAATCACATAAGTAAGGTGATTGACCTTGACATTAATAGAAAAAAAATATATTAACGTATCTTACCTGTATTCTTTTGTAGTTGAGTATAATAAGCAGGGTATCGCCAACAACATGCCACTGATCCAGATGCAAGCAATCATGACGAGGGAACATGTTTTTGACATCCTCGGTCGCATTGGACGAACAATGGCTTGGTATCTAAAACAAAGAAAAATAAAAACAATCAGTAATCTTTCAATACTACGAGTACATTGATTATCAAAAAAAGTGGCCTTAATATTTATAGCTTACTAGCTTTTGCCCGCTACTTTGTTCGCGTGGAATAGTGATTCCTGCAGGTTGGGTTAAAACTATCCTATGTCCTTTCTCGAATTCTAAACTATGTGTGTACCAAATTTCACACAAATAGGTTCAGTAGTTTAGGTGTGAAGAAAAGACAGAAAAACAGAGTTACTTTCCACTTATAATACTAGTTTGGATAAAAATTGACAAAAGATTAATCTTTTATAAAAAAAAATCTGGATGATGTGATGACAATATTTAAAAACTAACAAAACACGATTAAAGTTTAGACTATAAATTGAAATTCTACATTAATCAACATTCTTAGACTAAAAAATACAAAATTCAAAATATCATTGGGCCCAAAAATATAAATTGGATTTAAAAAGATCCAAGGGAGGGATCTAATAAATCCTTGTAATCTAAGCCTCATTTCCAGTCTCTAGACATATTACGATACAACTTTTCAAACTGAATTCCTATAGAAAATTACTTCTGAGAAATATCTCCAACATAAAATACAGCAGATGGATTTAATAGACTATCATATATATTCCTTTGAGCTACATTTAACATCTATAAGTAAGCCAAGTTTTCGACGAAATTGTGTATTACTTATATGTATCGAAGCTTGGAGACCTTATTCTTGGGTTTGAAGTGTAACCCCTACGCACTACCTACGAAAAATTTCGGCACGTGATAATTTTTATTTTTTTGGTATTTTGTATGCCTCGAGGCATAAAAAATACCTACCTTTTAAATTGTTAGTCACACGATATTTTTTATTCCTAGTGCGGGACAAGATTACTTTTTATATACATGTTAGAAAAAACGAACAAAAATGTATGAAAGTGAATTTAGTACAAAGAGGGGATAGTTTCTATAAAGAAAAACTAGAAAATTTCGAATATTAAAATCCAAACTAATTAATGTTATAAACGCAAAAGTATGCTGTATGTCTGTCTTTTTTCACGCCGAAACTACTGAAGCGATTTCTGTGAAATTGGGCACAGACATAGTTTGGAACTAGAGAAAGGACATAGGATATTTTTTAACAAAAATCTGCAGGATGTCAATATTCCACGCGAACGGAGTCGTGGGCAAAAGCTAGTCTAATATAGTTAGCCATTTGGCTAACTAAGCCATCTGTCGTACTTGCAACCACCTAACCAAATCAACGGTTACACAAACATTATATTAAAACTCATGCTGACATAAATATATAATACTTATGCAGAGACTACAACAATAGATATCTGTCAATGCAATTCAGTATCTTTTGTAAAGTCAAACATTTTTTTTTATTTATTAGACTTTACAGGCTATTTTGAATGTCAATCAAAACATAGAGATAATCAGTGTCAGTACTCTTACACCCGATTTCTGAAAGGCTTGTCAACGCTAAAATTAACTAATCTCCTGTAAAATCTCTTGTCAAGTCATCTGATTGGTTGTTGAAAATTTAGTTAACCAATCAGATGACTTGACAAGTCATTAAATTGATTTTATTATTGATCGACCTTTAGGAAACCGGGTGTTAGTGAAGCTATTTGCTCGTTTCAAAGTGTATTTTCAGATGGAGAAGAACGAGCAAGAAACTCACAGTTATAAATAAATCGCAGTCGCAGTCGTAGGTCGCAGTTATAAATAAAATCAGCTAAGTCCTACCCTTAAAAATATACAGTCGAAACGCTCGGCTTTTTAACACAGCAAAGCATTCACATATTGTAGGCACAAAAGTAGAGTAATATAAAAAAATACCAGCCATCCTATTTTATTATATCTACGACTTTGCATACCAGTTGAATAGGAAATATATTTCTAAAAGGGAATTCTAAACCATTGTCTATGGACTCCGATACGCATATGTATGCACCAGATATCAGTTACAAAAAAAAACAGCGCTCTGAAATAAAAATCTAAGCTTTGATAAAAACATGAAAATTTTCCACATAGAAATGCTGTTTTTGCGATTTTGGCTATTGAACAAAACTGTCAAACTTTTTATAAAAATATAACAATGTTGCGGTATTCAATTCGTGTTCTGGAAAAATCTTTGCATAATCAATTTTACAATAATTTGTTTGAATATGTAACACAGCTTATGTTTGGGAGAGCCATGCTTCGACACGAATAGGTCGGCTCCACCGGAGTGACACCACGGCCACACAGAAAACCAGCATAAAACAACCACTCTGTTGTGTTTCGCCGTGTGAGTAAAGTTACCGGAGGGCCAATCCTTCCACGTCAAATCCTCCAAATCGCTTATCCCCAAAAGGTCGGCAACGCACTCGTAACTCCTCCGTCTTGTCCATGGGCGGTGCTGATTGCTTACCATCAGGTAATCCGTTTGCTCGTTTACCGACCTATCACATAAAGAAACTAAAAAGTCAAAAATCATTTATTTCAATTAGGCCCCAGCGGGCACTTTTGAACGTCAAGCACCAAAAGAAAAAGAAAAAATATTTCAATATGTTTAAATTTAAACGTGTCAGTCTGTCTAATGAATGGTAAGTATGGAAATCTGTGCATAATATCTACATATTTTTACAGTAATTGTTTTATCTGAATATGTGACGCAGCTCAAAAGATTAATTAAATAGAGCAGATAATTCCCAAACTTAGTAGGTACCGTAACTCATTCGGTTCGGTGTCCTTGAAATAACGAGTAAGATTTTGACACTCCCCCTCCTCCTCCGGGTTGGAGAAGTCATTAGATAACTTTTCTCTAAAAATTAAAAAGGTATCTTACCCTCTCTAACTACTCGTCTTATCCCTTAAGGTTTTTATTGACGAAGGGGACGAAGTCGCTAACTTTGGCCAGAACTGATTTAGTGGATAAAATTTTGAACCGACCCAGCTTAAAACAATAATTACATTCTACCAGTTAGCGTTCAATTTAGAACTAAGACTTGAAAATGTGATAAATATTTCATTTGTAAATAATATCATAATATGGCACGTAAGTTATAATTTGAAAATTTTACTATTTGTTTTTCTTATTACACAAAATATTTTTAATTAAATCGTAACAATCTTAGCAATTTATTTAGGTCTAAATATTTCAACACTATAATGCTATGATAAATTAACGACATTCATTGTTCAAATTCAAAATCTTAAGTTAAATAAATAAGATACGCTGCCAGTTAATTCATGAAGCTCATTTGTAAAGATTAAAATTATCAAATGAATATTTTGATGAAAGGATTAAATATTAAGTACAATAGACGCTTTTATTTTTCTTTTTTTGAGTTCTGGAACAGCCAAGCTGACACTGATTTTAAATTAGTCTCTGAATCTTCAGCCAGTATGTGCACACTGCTGAGCAAAGGCCTCTTCTCACACGAAGAAGGTTTGAGCATTGATCACCACGTCTAATTAATTATTATGAGTCCATGTATTCTCACGATGTTTTACATCACCGTATGTCACCTCTAATAATATGTAGAACATTTTAATTTGAAAAATGTCACATTATTTTGTACTTGCAAGGTTTTGTACTTATTATTGTTTAGCATGATATTCAATATTGTGTCTTTTGCTTAGTTTTCAAGTTGAACATAGAAGTCCTAAGTAGCTATTGTATAACCGATATCCTTATATTTACATCAGTATTATGAAAGTAGGTCCCCTTAGAATCAAAGTCGAAATCAAATCATTTTTTCGTAACAGAACAATACAAGGCACTTTTGAACGTCAAGCAAAATAGTAAAATGAAAAAGTAAAAAGTGTCACGTCTGTCAATCTGTTCTCCAGTGAAGCTTATGGCGTTTGGTCGTTTCAAAGAATACATTTTTATGGAGAAAAACGAGGAGGGAATTCCATCTCGTTTTCGCAAGCTGGCCTAGTTACAAACATTATCATATCTCGAAATCAGCTAATGTCAAGCCAAATTTATATCATGGTTTCAAAACAATAAATAACGTATTCTAAGCAGAAATCATGACTGAAATCTGCACATTATGATACGTTCGAGGACGTAGTTACGAGTAGGAGAATCAAATATAAATTCACAAGCTTCTATATCATGCAGATTCTCAAAGAGACTTCGCGCAATAACGGCAAGATATTCCCTACCTTCCTTAGTAGTAAATAAATAGAATGGCAATATATTTTTCTGCACAAATTCCGTGTGTGACATACCTACGAATTAAGTGAAAGGTTAATGTTTTGAATTCCACAATTTCTTTTTAAGAATTTGCTACGGTTTAATTAAAAAGACTGGCATTCCTTTTTAATTTAATTGTAAATTTAAAAAATGGATACTATAATTCGAACTCTTTGGTACTCATTTTCGGATCAATATTTACTCTTCTCTTCCATTTTTGAATTTGAAATATTATCGTATTTATTATCTCGTTGCTAATTACTAATGGAAATGACTCTGTCATTAGTCGATTCCTGTGAGTTCTCGAACAAAAGCAAATCAACCAAATTCTCCAAAAATTCTTCAAGAGAGTGCTAGCTAACTGAAAACCCCCGCCTCGTACATCAGCAGCGTACGACATTTTCTGTGTCGGCAAAATACAAGTGTGTGCAAATAAGGGTTCATATATAGTCGTAGTATTGAGCTCTCTTTTTCGAGGCAATTTGACCGTGCCATTTTTATTTCCAGAAGTATCTTGGGTCTAAAAAACTAGTATGAGGGGTTTGATATTCAAAATTCTAATAAGCACAGTGTATTGGGACCTGAATTTTATGTTAATAATATGGGTACCTTTTAGCTGTCTGAATTTGATATAATTGCAATTGTCAGACGAGGGTCCGCCAATAGTTTCGTTTTTACAATAAAACTCTTGTTGATGTTAAATGAATAGAGAATCTTTTTTTTATTTGTCTACGTATCTATATACATATAATAAAATCGTAGGAAAGTCAAAACTGTACATTGAATATATTTTTGAAATAATACTTGGGGCGTGATGTACAATCGATGCTGAAGCCAAAAATATGGTTTTTAAAATTTTTGTCTGTTTGTCTGTTTGTCTGTTTGTCTGTATGTTTGTTACGGATAAACTCAAAAAGTACTGCATGGATTAAATTGAAATTTTGCATGAACATAACTGACAGGTCGGTTCATCACATAGGCTACATATTATCACGCTATCACCTACGGGGGATGAGTAATGAACCTTTATATCTGTAAACCTTACTGAAGCAGCATGTAGTGTTACCTCATACACATTTAAATTACGTTCGTAAGCAGGTTGTTTGACAGGACGTGCTATCACAAAACTAGACACAAAAAAATGAAATATAAAATAAAACATAGACTTATATTGGTAAAATTGCTGCTTCGGAATTCATACAATATTTTTGTGTATAATTATAAATATAGGTGTGATGAAGAACTAGCATTTTTTTTATTCATATGCCGTTACGTTTTTTTCACGTTGAAAACGTATTCAGTCGTAATTGAGAAATTATTATTGTTTTCCATATAAAAATGTTTCCATTTTTCTAACTAGATGGTGTTGGCGTCGAATTAGATCGCGCTATGGTTTCGTTCACAAAAAGTGATGTTATGAGTACCGATGTCGCCGCTTCAACCTATAGAAACGAGGGTTACCTGCGTTGTTTATAAGTTATCGAGATTCTCAAATTATTCTGTTTACTTCGTGTTAATTTGTCTTTTAGTAGTAAAAATGCCCAGAAAGCGGTCTAATCTATCACAATCGTCATACCATTCGCGAAAAAGAAGGTTAGCTCGATCCCTTGATATCTCGCGTGTTCCATCTAAAGTTGAAGTGTCTCATGGATCTCCTCACAAAGGCAAAGGTGTTTGGTGCAGTCCGATGCTAAATGTATTCTGTGGAATGGCAAAAACGCGGCTTGCCACACGCTAACCTGCTTTTGTGGCTGGAAGAGAAGATCAGACCCAACCAGATTGATCAAGTCATAAGTGCTGAGCTCCCGGACCCTGACATCGATCCTGTTCTGCATCAGATTGTGAGAAGTCACATGGTTCATGGCCCCTGTGGCACTTTAAATCCAAGTTCCCCATGCATGAAAGACGGACGATGTACAAAAAGATTCCCGAAGAAATTGACCAATGTTACCATAACAGGTGAAGATGGATATCCTTCATACCGGCGCTGACCACTTGCAGAAGGCGGACATTTCACTGAGCTGAGCTTACGTGGCCAGGTGCAACGGGTCGACAACAGATGGATTGTTCCATACTCACCTGTTCTGTCCAGGACCTTCCAGACGCACATCAACGTCGAGTCGTGCACCAGCGTCGAGTCGATCAAATACATCTGCAAATACGTCAACAAAGGGAGCGACCAGGCGACGTTTGCTTTACAGAGCACTGGGGGTGTGATTCTGTAAGACTTCATTCTAAACTTCGAATCTGAATCCGCGGTGAGTTTCTTGATTGGCATTCTAAAACTCGATTCCTAACTCGAATCTATGCTAGCGCTACACTTGCGAGTGTGTTTACGAGTTGAACTAAATTGACCGCAACATTTTGACAGATAAAGTATGAGATAACGTTGAAAATCGTATTCTATAATGTAATTGCCCCGTCCCTTCGACGCTCACTTCGAACTAGAACAAGATTCAAAATGTCAAATTAAAAGTATCTATTTTACGAGTGAAAATGGAAGAAATAATAGTTAGATAGTGTTCAAATTAAGTTTTGAAAGTAACAATGTGAATAAGTGCTTACCTATTAAAACGATAACGATGGCAAGAATGTTTTTGGTAAAATCTTTGTTAGAAGAAGCTCATGCTTTAGATAAACAAGAAATGCGTCGACAATCTAGCACCATTCGAAGTTTGTCTTTATTAACCTGAGATGACGACTATGTGAGCGTGTATGTGCAATGGAGCTGATTGACCAACTGGAGGATGAGGCCTTTGATAAATCCCACAAAACGGCGAGGCAAAGGACTTTGGTATGGTATAGTTCATAACATGTATTACCTGTTAGTTATGTCCCTACTTCAGAATATATAAGTCTAATTACTAGGTTTTATTTATATTTGATTGGTCGGAAACGGATTACCTGATGGAAAGGATTCAGCGCCGCCAATGGATGGTATAGTTCATAACATGTATTACCTGGTTAGTTATGTCCCTACTTCAGAATATATAAGTCTAATTACTAGGTTTTATTTATATGTGATTGGTCGGAAACGGATTACCTGATAGAAAGGATTCAGCGCCGCCAATGGATACCCGCAACAACAGAGGGATTACGAGTGCGTTGCCGACCTTTTGGGGATTATGGATTTGGAGATTTTGACACACATTCACACGGCGAAACACAACGCTATGGTTGTTTCACGCCAGTTTTCTGTGAAGCCGTGGTATCACTCCGGTCGAGCCGACCCATTCGTGCCGAAACATGGCCTTCGCACACTTAAAATAGTATAAGTACTAGATAGTCATTCGATTTTTTTCAGGTGATTCAGGATATGCTCAACGTGCCTACTTTATGACACCATTAGTGGTGCTGAAGCCAATTCCCCAGAAGCATTTTAAAATAACATACATGCATATTACTGCTCGCAATTTTGAAGAGAGGACAATTAGAGACGAAATTATGTACAATAAATTGCTGAAGTTCAAAAGAAGCAAACTAGGAATTTGCCATCTAATACAGGTTTAAATCTAGGACGTAGGCAAAATATAGTGCCTCAAAGAGCCAATAGACCACCACAGACGGAGCCCTACAGGGCTGATGTTCAGCCACGGTGGCGGGGCAAGCGCAATGAGGTGCCACGGTCACGGCCTAAAGCAGGAGAAGGAACGGGGGGGTTTTAGTCAGTAAGAGTCTGACACTATCTCGCCTTACCCTGGGCGGGAGAAGTGATATGATGATTTTCCCCTGACAAAAAAATATGATTATGATTTTATTTAATTTTATTTTGATTTTAATTCAATTAGGGTCTTGTATGATTTTATTTTTTCCACATTTTTTTATGCGTGTGATTTCATTGTTTTATTACATTTTTTTCTTTTAATTTAGCCTTACGAGCCTAATTGTTAGACCCTAGTTAATTTATTGTATCCCATAATTGTTTGAATATACAATTGAGTTAAAATCAAATAAATAAATAGTGATATGTGAGGATGGGTCTTCAACTAATAAAACTGCTAGTACTCGTTAAAATTGTTTAATTTAAATATAAAAAAAAATTTGGTTGAAACGTCTTAAACACTAAAACACAACTTCGTTGTTACACCCTATCTCGATGCATGGCCTCTGCCAATGCTCACAATCCATTCCAGATTGAAACTACAGATCCAGCTAAAATTTAATTATTCCCTAGACTTCTCTTCAGAAATGCTTGCAAGATCTGCGCATTTGATATTTGTAAATTCTTCCAATTGATTTGAAATCGTCTACTCTTCCACCTTCAGGAATCTCTCTGTGATGTTGGAGAATTCCGTTCGCCGTTGTGATGTTGGAGGAGCAGCAACTGAAGATGTGTGACGTGATACTGAAAAGAGAACACCGATTAATATGTGCATTGATAAAAACTCTTTAACAAATTGCAGCTTTTCGCTGTCGTTTGTTCCAAAAATTAAGTTCTTTCTTCAACCTCTGATAGCTCAACTTCATCTTCCACCACACCAGTCCTGTCCTGCGCCTAGCTGCTAAGCTTTTTATGGCGCTTTTTTCTCAGACCAATACTACAAGCAGACATTTATATTAATAAAGAAGTTATTAAAAAAAGCCTTACTTTTTATTATTATTAATAGTCAATGTAAAATTAAAATAAGATAAGTTATATAACCAAGGAGCACGCCAAGATTCATCGTTATTTTAAGTGACTTGCATTAAGGAATATTAAATGGTTTTAACATGCCAAAGTAAGCACTACTTACTTCACCTTGGTCCTCTGTTTATAAGTTTTGAAAGTGCCATCTATACCATACAGGCACAGGCACACGGCTAGTTCCTTCCACTAGCGCCGATTTCGCTCTCTGGCACCTTGAGTTCTCAAGAAACCCTTCGCCAGCCAGGTAAAACCTGTGATGACGACGGGTGTGAGGAACGTATCTCATTTGTACTGAAACATTATGGTTTGATTAGAAAACAAAATAAACACTCTATAATAAATATTATTTTTGAACTTTACAACCAGTAATAAAACTTACTTCATGTTTATGATCTCTCTTTTTATCGGCAAACACGGAACAGAAAAAATATACGAATAAACCAAACGTGGACAAAATAATACAAAGCAAATGACAAAGAGTTTGTCAACAATGAATGAAGACATTATCTGTCAGTTTCTTTTTGGTAAACGAAGCACAGATTATATTCATCGCCTGAATTTACAGTTTTCTGTTTATTTTGTAATAATTAGCTGCCTAAAATTCCTTAAAATAAGAAATTTCAATTTATACGTCATAATATCTAAAATTCTGTGTCAAAAACTTGTTAAAATAAAAACCGATAAATCTCGACTTACATTTTGTGTAGTGTGGTACTACACTAGTACAGTATTGGCCGATTCGGAGCTCACTCCACTTCGCAAGTGCCTAGGTGATGCTTACAGAATGCAAAATCAACGCCATTTTGAACCTTATGCGAAGTGAGAGAGAATGTCGACTTGACATGCGAGTTCGTGTTAGAATTTTATAGAATCGACGTGCTGATAGGGACGAGGTGGCCAAGTACCAGTCTGGTCGCTATATCAGTACGTCCGAAGCGGTTTGGCGGATACTGGCGTTCTCTATACATGACAGGTATCCTACGGTCATGCATTTAGACGTCCACCTAGAGAACGGCCAGCGGATATATTTTGATCCCGACAACGTTGCAGAGCGCTTGGAAAATCCACGCCAAACAACGCTCTTGGCATTTTTTAGGCTCTGTGAAGTCGATCAGTTCGCGAAGTCGCTCACGTATGACGAGGTGCCGTCGTATTATACATACGACAAGCAAAGAGGTGTATTTAACCGACGTCGACGTGGAGGTGTAGTGGAAGGTTTTTCGGGCATTTTCAAGAACACCGCATAGGAAGGTAGTTGAGGCCGTGGATAGAACCCTGCAGGACATCCGCTGGAACGAACACTTGATGGGCGGTGTTACAGTTCTGTTTAGTGGTGATTTCCAACAAACGCTTCCCGTGGTAACGCGGGGATCTAGGGCTGACGAGGTGAATGCTTCGTTGAAACGATCTGCGTTATGGTCACGCGTTCATACGCTGCGCTTGACCATCAATATGAGAGCTCAGCTCGGCGGCAATGCACGCTCTCAAGAATTCTCTGATGTCCTTCTAAGTCTCGGCGACGGTACTCTACCAGAGAAGAGGGGCGGACAGGTGGTGCTCCCAGAATCTCTCGGTAGAGTGGTATCCACCTTAGATGAACTCATTCGCTGCGTGTACGGGGATATCAGTCGAATACCGCACCAGCCGAATTCTTGGGCATGCGAGCGGGCCATTTTGACGCCTAGAAATGATCAAGCTGCAGCAATCAATGAAAGCATTCTCTCGGAAATTAAGGGGAATGAAGTGGTGTACACCTCCATAAACACCGTAGTCGAGCAAGATGACGCCACACACTATCCGGTGGAATTTCTCAACTCCCTCACAGCAAGTGGACTTCCAGCACATAACATCAAGCTGAAGGTTGGCGTCCCGATCATACTTCTTCGGATCCTGTCTCCTCCGAAGTTGTGTAACGGGACCCGCCTTAAAGTCATCTCACTGCATAGAAATATTATCGAGGCGGAAATTTTGACGGGTTGTGGCGTCGGCGAGGCAGTGTTTATACCACGCATTCCCCTCATACCTCATAACTACCCCTTCCAGTTCAAGCGCGTGCAGTTACCTGTGAGTGTTTGCTTCGCGATGACTATCAATAAGTCACAGGGACAGACACTGAAGGCTGCGCTATGAGAACTACAAATGTAGTTTATAGAGACATTTTATAATTGTGTTTCTTTAAATTCTGTTATTCGTGGGATGTAGGAATTAAACCATATTCAAAATTCGCCTGCGCTATGAGAGGTACTCATGAGGTGAAGTTATACTGCAGCGCCAACTGCAAGGGAATGTGATCTTAAAAGTTGCTCACTAAAAAACTACACTTAAAATGACGCAGGCATAGTATTTTTGGTGCTTCACGGCGTCCGCGCGGACGAAGTCGCGGGCAACAGCTAGTTACAATAATAAAAATGATGAAAAAACTAAACAAGGCAACGTAACACGTAGAAATTTAGGGCTTAGAGACTCTTTGTTTGAAACCTCTGACTCACTTCAAGAAATGACAGGCTGGATTTCAAAAAAAAAAACAAAAGAAAATTATAGGGCTCAAAACCAATGATATAGAAATAAAAATGTGATAAATACTTCTCTGTAATAACAAAGTACATAAATATAACCTAAAAAGTTTTACAACTTCTTATAAACATTTTTACGAAGACCCAGCTGTTGAGAGGCCTTAAAAATAAATTCCCAGCTTATCACAAGTGTAACCACTTTTATGTCACATAACTCAGGATTGAAGTACAAACTATGACCACTTTAGAATAGTCGCTTGACCCTATTATAAGAATAAAATATTACTCACAACGGGCCATTATAAGTGGACAATTTATTTTTGCGTAGCACATTTAAATTCACCAGATAGTCTAAAAATTTAGGGTGATTTATAATGGCATATTTATTATTTATGAATACAATAATTTTAATGATTTAAAAGTCTGAAATATTTATTTAGTAACGGTTTTGTCTTTGATTTAGTGTCTGAATTGATGATAAACTAATCTTTTTGTAATCAATGATCACTACGGCGAATACATTTATTTTATTTCTTTTTTAATGTGATAGGTATACAATTTTACTGTACTAGTCGGCAACTCCATGAAAACCCAAAACACCAGAGGAATTACGAGTGCATTGCCTGCCTCTGGGGATTAGGGCTGGGAGAATTATGTACTGGGGGAGGAAAAGGATTGGGCTTCCGGCTTCCGCGTACTCAGTCGGCGAAACACAATCCTGTAGTTGTTTTACGTCGGTTTTCTGAGAGAGCCTAGTATCACTCCGGTCGAATCGACCCATTCGTGCCGAAGCATGGCTCTCCCAAATTTTCTTTTTTCTATCCATGTGCATAATAGGTATATTAACCTTTTTTCAGATATAGGAGCAATTCTTAACGTTATAATAGCCTTTTAACTTTCTAGTATAAGTTGACCTTGAAAAATGAACGATTGGCAAACAATGAAAGGTTATTCATCGTGGTATTTTCCCACATTCTAAAATTGATTTTGAATTTTCAACTTTTCCAATATTGCGGACTAGACAGGCAAAAACTCATTGGCGTTTTGATTGGACAAACCTTTGAACCAATCAGAATGTCTCGATGCGTTATGAATTCCTGGCTGATTGATTTAACAAAGGCTGAATTCGAAATTTGAATCGTTTTCTTCGTAACATAGGTGGGCGTTATTAAGTTTTGTTTCATCATTCAGATTTTAGTTTTTTTTTTAATGACGAAAATGATTGATTGATTTGCTTTTCTTTGTCACTGTAATGTAATTTTTAAAACATAACTATTCTTAGAACATTATTTTACCTGTTCTTTTGAAACTATTCTGTTACCTACTTAAAAATAAATACTACGACTTTTTGACTTGACTCACAATTTTTGTCATATTTAATTTATTATAATAATAAAGCAATTTACGTTATTCAGCTTTTTATAATATAAAAATGTTCCTGATTTTAGAATTATTAAGACGTCCATTCTAAGCAGCTTAGTTCGTTAAAAGAAACAAGCTTCCTACTTAGTGTCCAATGACAATGAAAAAAGCTAGGCACTCTACTCAAAGTGAAAAAAAAAAATACGCTTTTCCTATTTTTCCTTGAGTTTCATCATCATAATTTTTACACAACATTGCTTCCTCTGTTTAAGGTCTCGGCCGTAAAAAGTTTACAACGAAAGAGGAGGAACCTAATTCCTAAAGGACGAACTTTGAGTATTTTGATGGTAATCCTCTCTTAGCCCTCGTACTTTGTACCTCACTGATAAATGGCTATAGTACAGTAATGGATTTCCAAGAAAAAGGTACTTTAACCTTGTATTTTAGTCCAATAAGATTATTTTGAAAAGAGTTTTAGGTAAAAGAGGTTCTGTATGGGTGAAGTACGGTTTGTTTCTTTATGTTCCCATGAGTCATGCATTTCATTTTATATAGATATATTATTAAGATAGGAATGCATTGAAATTGTGATTGATTATAAACATACATATTACTCAAATAAAAACATTGAATTTAAAATAATCAATATTTCGAAAGGTCTTTTGTGATCGTCATAATATAATACTTCAGTTTATCTATGTCTCATAATCCAATAATATAAGGAAAAATAGAAAAATAGTTTTTAAAATAACTTATTCATATTAGAATTTCATTTCGGGTCTGTGTGACCTAGTGTGTGTGTGTGTATTTTATTTGATCCCTTCTCTATATTCACTGGGCGCTATCAAAGCTCTAGGTCAACAAACAGGTTTTGGGCATTTAGAATGTCGCTAAAAATACCAATGTAGTGGTGTGCGCTTTTACCCCCGCATTCGTATATTTCGCTCTGCAAAAAACAACCAGTATATGCTGACCTTTATACGTGCGACACGATCAAACAAAAAGAGACCATGTCAAACTGGTGATATATAGTTTAGTGTGTACACATCGACTACTGGATTTTCCCTAAATTAGTCTCGATATTTTACCAAGATTACACAATATAATAAAAAAGAAAAACAGTAATACCTGTCAAACGATATCCCGGTGAGTGTGAACACGCTGGCGGCGACCGTCACGTTTGCAATAAAATTGCTCAGTTGACAATATCGAACACCAAACACCCAATCACTGAAACAATAAAGTTGAATTAGTGAAATAGGAACATAGAAAATGGGGTACACGGAAATATACTCGTATTATTACGTTAGGATTTTCCTACTGCTTCGTGCCTAAAATTGGCTCGAACGCTGACCAATTTACTTCAGTTTTGGGGCTTTTTTTGGTGAGGGGAATATCGTCAAATGACTTGCGGATAGGAGGGAGTGTCAGACTCTTACTGACTAAAAAACTCTCCGTTCCTTTTCCTGCTCTAGGCCGAAGTCACGGTGCCTCATTGCGCTTACCCCGCAACCCCGGCTATCAGTTTAGCGGCAAAGTTTTACATTTGTATCATTGTTTAGGTACGATTTCAAATGGGAAATTACACACTATCAATGCGAAAATGTGTTCTAGTTTCTAAAAACCTGGCTTCAGCTACTTAAGAATCTATGCTACTATAACAAACTTTTCGACACTTTAGCATTGGTAACTGCAACTACATTTTTGACCTTCAATATACGTTTGAAAAAGGCGTAATAATTATAGGTATATACCCGCATTTAGATCAGGAGAGTCTGCACTACAAAGTTGTATAGTATACAGTTACAAAAAAAAATCATTTAGAAAATATTTTTGGCTGAGTCGAAATATGATTACGAAAGTTATGGTTTCATTAAAAACCATAAAATTAATTTAGTTTTACTCGTACACTACACGTCTTTGTACTGAGTCAAGTTTTATTATTTTTTTTCTATACCAAACAACTGTGGTAATCTCATTTCTAAAACGTTTTGTTTCAATAAATTCTTATAAATATTTTATAGCATACAAAAATAAGTAAGTAACTCATTCTTATAAAGTATTTTCCTTTCATCGATACAATATTTATACACCCTACACACTGACTAGACGACCTGCTACTAAGAATTTTAATTAATAACACAAAGACCTATATACGTTCACAAAAGCCTATACCTACCCTCTTAAATAATTTACAAAATTATTAATTTTATACAAAACTATTTTTAGAGTTAACAAATAGGTAATTAATTATACCTACTCGTCATATATACACACACACAAACACAAAAAAACATAACATACTAATATGAACATGTGAATAACAAAATTCTTCATTCAGGCTGTAAGCTGAAGGGTGAAGGGATTGCCATGAAAACCGAGCTGCTACCAAAATGGTAGATTAGGTTAGGTAATAACTGTGAATCGTACAGAAATCAAATCGCCGTCAGAACTAGAAATAAACAGCTGCCAGAATGGTTTTTTATATGATAGGTCGGAAAACGACCAAACGTATTACCTGATGGTAAGCTATCAGGTCTGTCCTTGGACACCCGCAACAACGAAGGAGTTACGAGTGCTTTGCCAGCCGTTTGGGCCATATAAAAGTTTTGGGGTTACAGGGATTGGAGGTTTGGACCTCCGGTAACCTTACACAGTGAAGCAACACGCTGTGGTTGTTTCACGTTGTTTCACGCTGGTTTTCAGTGAGGCCGTGGTATCACTTCGGTCGAGCTGACCGATTCAGCGTACAGCGTAAACAGGCTGCTAATTAAATAGCTCGTTTGACTAGTTGACTACACTTATACAAAATATTGTACTTACACAATCGTTAACTAACATAGGACGTAATAATATTTCTCTTTAAATAGAATATAATTATATAATTATTACCAACATGTTCTATTGTTTCCTTACTAGATAGAAACCATCACAAAGCTCTTTGTATAAACAGCCAGTAATAAATAGAGTTGTCTGACAACCTCATTACCTGGTACCATAGATACCAAATAATAGGTCTGTATATAATATTAACTTGAGTCTAGACAATTTATATTCATGCTCCGATAAAATAGATACACAAATTTGTCAATCATAATATCTGTCTAATGATCGTTTGTTCTGGTATACAGAAATGTAAAAACTATTCTATCAAAATCATTAATGTGAATTAGAGCAAAGTTCAATATTATCTTATATTACCTTCCGCCAGTGACTTGGCCTGCGTGGTATGTTGATAAAAAGCAGCGGGGTATGGCGAAACCTCGGATCAACAAATGGACTGCTGAAATTTGTTATGGAAAAAAATGTGTGATGGTTCGAGATTTCCGACCGATTTTAACCGAATCGGTCTAGCCGTTTTTGTGTGATAGAAAAACAAACAATACCTCCATACGTTCTCACAAACTTTGACATTTATAATAAGTATTAGGAGGATGTCTTGGTTGTTGACTTCAATAACAAAAGAAGTCAGATCTCTGTCTGTACTGAAATTTACTTTTTTACTAACTTATCATTTGTTCTTTAGATTGCAAAACTTTTTTAGATTGAGTTGGCTAGTTCTAATATACACATCTAGACTAATATTATAAAGAGGTAAAATTTTAAGTTTTTATGTAATCGGGATTTTTGGAACCGCCAAAATTCTTTCATTGATAAATAGCAATAATGTTATTGAGTGCTATAGGCTACAATCAAATGGAGTCGAGTTGTAGGTGAAACCGCGCGAGAATAGCTAGTGTATAACATGTATACATAATATATTTCGCCAGTTTCAATAAGTATAGGACCCAAATATGACACTCTTACCTATGTAAAATGATTTCCGAATTGTGAAAGTACGATATAGGATCCAATTTGGACCCGAGTTGTGAGGAGGTGAGGAGGTTAGAAAAGGCTCCAAATCGTTCGCGTAATATTACACACAGTGCTGCTTGCCAATTACTTATCCTCTGTTACTTGAACTTTCCTAGAAACGCTTCCTCGTGTCTAGAAATTGCGAAATATGAGTGGATCAACATTTCACAAAGAACGGTCAGCAGCGCTCTATGGCTCTTTGGCCCCTTTCCTCAATATCAAGGACTGAGTCTCCAAGGCCATTTTAAGATGATTGGAATTCACCGAATGCCAATCGCCTGTCAAGCTTAAATATTATTATTACTATTGGTTCCATATGCAAATTGACTCCATAATGATAGGGTATTTGCGAAACGTTTATTGAAAACTAGCTACCCGCCTCGGTTCTGCACGGGTGCAATGCCTTTTTTTGTCAGGGGAACGGGGAAATGACTTCTCCCGCCCAGGGTTAGGCGAGAGAGAGTGTTAGACTCTTACTGACTAAAAACCCCCCGTTCCTTTAACTGCTCTGGGCCGAGGCCGCGGTGACTCATTCCGCTTAAACCGCAACCCCGGCTGAACATCGGCCCTATAGGGCCCCGTCTGTGGTGGTCTATTGGCTCTTTGAGGCGCGTGCGGAAAGCTACGCGCCGCGCCGTACGCTCGGGTCTGGTTCTGGTCGGGCGGCGAGCTACGGGTTCAATGCCTAAACCCTAATTTTCAATAAATAATATATTCATTCATTTATCTATTTAAAAAAGCACATCAAAATCTGTTGCATAGTTTTAAAGATTTAAACATACACAGGGGTATAGGAAGAAAGAATGCGACTTTGGTTTATACTATGTAGTTGTTGTAAGTAAGTACTTTTATTAATAATTAATATAAATAAGTACTCTTCTAGTTTCAAGACACAACGGGACTCTTATTACCGACCAGAGTGCGCGTCGCGGCGACGTCGCGCAGCCGACTGACCGTCTCGTGAGTGAGTCGTGATATTTAATAAATTTAGAATAGGTCAAAATTGTTACTATACGAAAATTGAAATGATAGCAACAAACTACCCTTATTGTGTCTTCTAATGTACACGGAATAGTTTCATCAACCGTCAAATCCGATTGCATTAGTTAAACACGAACATCGCATTACCTCCCAGTACAATAGTGTTGCAGTAATTCAATTTTGTCTGGTTATTGTCAAGCTTAAATGATAAACGAAAACCTCTGCATTAAGCTTGTGGTCTTCAATTTTAAATAAATAATTAAGTAATGTTAATATTTATCTGATTACAGATGGGCTGTTTAATTTAAATTGATGTGTGGATGTTGGAAGCGTAAAAATATTGAGTGGAAAGTAAATGTTTGTGCCAAAATGAATGTACCTACGACGATATGTTTGTGTGTTTTGCAACGTAATTTTTTTTTCATAACATAACTAATTATTATTGATATACAACCTTCAACTATTTTTTCTCACATCGCACATCATCAGCCTAGAAGTCCAAAGGCATCTTCTGACACGCAGAAGCTTTGAGCATAAATCAACACGTTTGCTCAAGGCGGATTACAAAATTATCATTTGAAATTATAAGTCCAGGTTTCCTCACGATGTTTTCCTTCACCGAAAATTCAGTTTTCGATTGCCCAACTACCGTGTCAGTTGTGTAGAAAATTTTCATGTAATTACCTTACAATTAAATTGTCCCCGAATGTTCAACGTTTCTAAGTACCTTTGATTTGGCTGGCTCTTTTTGAGTTCAGCAATTGGGTCGCGGCATATGTACGTGCCCAAGAACCAGTCACTGCATAAAGTGACCTTTATTGCATACTCAAAATGCCTTATAGCATACTGAATCCTCCGAAAATCGATCATCTATTCTTTTAATTTAATTTTGACTAAATAATTGCTACGTCTATTTTTAAGATTTTTATAATCACTAGATATAATTTATTTTAATCTCCAAAACCTTTTTTCGATCACTTAACTGAAGATAAAACTATTAAAAATAAAATCTTATTATTTCGAAATGGATTTTCTTTTACAAAATCCATAAAACACTTTAATGATAATTCCATTAGTAATAGATAAAAGAAGAACTTTGATTACAATTGCGTGACGTTAAAGCTTTAATTAAATTATTTTCTCGTTATTTTACTTTATAAATCATTTTGTATGTCTTTGTTACTGCACAAAGAAAAATTCAACAATCGTCGTAACTTTTATTTTTTTATTCTGTAAAGAAATATAATGAAACTGTGAGTGAGGTTACGGAGGCCCAATCCTTCCTCTCCCCCGATCCCTCCCAAATCCAATCTCCAAAACCCTTATCCCTAAAAGGTCGGCAACACACTCGTAACTTGTCCGTTGCGTGTGGCCATGGGCGGCGTGATTGCTTAAGATTAGGTAATCCGTATGCTCGTATGCTTTGGTTGGGAATACTACATAAAAAACTCTACTTTCTATAACGAGAAAATCTACCAAATCTTCAACAGTTGTTTAAAACATACCACCTGCAGTATGCAAAGAAAACTCTGGCCAAGAATAACTCAAACAAAATTCTGACGATTTACTGAGTACAGTTTTCAAAACGTGCTGTCTCAGTTTACTAAACGCTAACTTGCACGTTTAAGTTTCAAATAAGAGTCGTTCAAGCTGAATCATGGAGATAAACTTGTGCATGCAAGTATTTATGGACTTGATGTGTAGATGAGTTATGTGGAATCATGATGAGTTGCGTTATGTGAAATATTTAGTTATGTTTTACAGTTGCTAGTATTTTATTGCTTTCGAGAGATTTATCGATGAATAGGTACAGATGTTAGGTAAACTAACCAAAACGTGTCTGTCAAATTCCTTTATAAGACTTTTAACTTTATTATTTTCTGAAGAGTGTGAGAGTCTTGTCACGGCCAGAATGGTTCGCTCGACCGAAGTCATACCACAGCATCACAGAAAACCGGCGTGAAACAATCACAGCGGTATGTTTCACTGTGTAAGTGAGATTATTGGAGGCCCAAACAGTCTCTTTTTCTAAACCGTCTCCATTCCCTAACTGTCTATAACCCTAATCCCCAAAAGGCAAACGGCAAACGAAATAAAAACAACTGCAAATGTAATAAACTAGATAATGTACTTCAATTCAAATACCTAGGCCTAACAATAGATAAAAATTTTAACTGGAAATTTCATGTTAACGACATTTGTAATAGACTAAGATCTGTATTAAGTAAGATTTATCAATTAAAAAGTGTACTGAACAAAAAGACTCTCAGATTAGTTTACTTTACTCTTGCAGATTCGGTAATAAGTTATGGCCTCCTTGTGTATGGTCGAACATTTATTACATATATAAAAGACATTAAAGATATACAAATAAGACTGATAAAGTTCCTAGTAAGTAAAAATGTTAAAGATAGTTGCAAAAAAGAGTATGATAAGTTATTTTCTATTTGTAAAATTTTACCCATAGACAAAAAAGTAGATTATTTAGTAGGTTTGCAATACTATTTTAATGACGATTATAAAGTTAATGTAAAGAACAAATATAATACGCGTAGGGTTAGAGAAAAAAAAACTAATATTACCAGAGATAAAAAATTATTATGGCAAGAGAACATCCGCATACTTAGTTCCTAATATATTAAATAAAATAGAGATGCTAAGAGAAGTAGGGAAAAAGTTACCCAAAGGATCTCTTAAGTCAAAATTAAAAAGCTTTATATTAGATTATTAATAAGAAGTAAGAATGTTATGTTTGTGTGTGTTTTTATGTTTTGTTTCTTATGTTAGTCAATAATAATTATTATATAAACTGTGTCATACCTAGCTATAAGTACATAGTATGCATAAAATAGGGATATTTAAATAAATAAAAAAAAAACTTAGTAATTGCACCTAGGTACTAAATTCACTATTATGTATAAATATGTTATTGTATAAAGAGCGCCTCTCGCCATCAAACGTTAAAGTTTGGCGAGTTTAGATGATAAGGACACTTTTCTGTAACTTTACTGAATAAATTATTTTAAAAAAAAAAAAACTCCTCCTCCTCAAGCAGTGCTTATTATCAGGTATCTGTCTGCTTGTTTTTCGTCCTACCATTTAAATAAGCGTTAACTGCAGTACCTACCTACTTTGTTAAACTATTCTTTTAGCAAAGATTTCGTTCAGAAATCTATTACTGTTCAGAATAGATTACCAAATCCTTAGCAATAGATTTCGTTCAGAAATCTAAAAGTAACAAATAAATTATTCGGAGTGTGGCGCCATGTTCCATGTTAAATCATCATTTGCATATTATACGGCATGAAATAAGTACTAAAATAAAATGAAAATTTTTACAACTATCAACCGTTTGTATAATTTTATTTATGCTTCAATTCCATTAACACACAACACATACATCTGATTTAAAAGTTCAAATAGGTATCACAAAAAATATAACGTATTTTTATTAAAATCTCGAGGGAAAACGCAAAAATTATGTTTATTTAAATTGAACCAATTTACAGTGATTTCTTTCTTGCTGCTTCGTTAACGAAACAGATTTATTACCCTCAACCAAAATATAAATTGGTATTCAAAATACATGTTTGAATGACCATTATTTTGTACGCGTAATGTAAATTGACCGGCGATGATTAAAATCACACACATTCTTTTATGAAAAGAATAAGTCCATTTAACTGTGAAATGTTTTGTTTTCCTCATTTAATTTAATTGAATAAATGTTTAATTGGTGTAGGTAATTTGAAATTGTATACTTATTCTTAGATGAATAGAATGATTTCCATATAATTTTTTACTAATTATTCACAATGTAATTTTTAACGAATGTACCTTGCTCATCTAAAGCTACTTTAAATATGAATTCTATTGGTCAATTTCTTGTTTCTAAGCCGTTTTGAATACAAAATCTGACTAATATTTTAAACGGCAAAGTTTGTCAATGTAGATGAATGCGTAACTCAACATTACAAGAGAAAACTTACATAGAGTAACGAACACGGATGTTTTCACGTATAAACTACGTCACGGATTTTGATGAAAATTTGCATACACAATATCAGAAGAGCCCATGAAGGGATTTCGCTAGTTACTCGAGCGCGTCAGCTTAACATATGGGAAATATTTAGTACACTGTTGAATATAATATATCTACCATATACACGATGTAAATACAGGTTGGAGGGAAATAGAAAAAAATATTTTTTTTACATGCAGTCACTTTCGTCCGATTAAGCTTATACACGTTGATTCCATGTTAAAGAAAAAGTATAAAAAAATCTGCCGAGTTTGTCATAGCAACGTGACCACACCAGGAGAGTTTTAAAGGAGTATTGTATAGATTATAAAAAGTAGAAGCTTTAAATTTTATTAATCAAGATTGTCCCATTTCACAATCCTATTTGTAATTATTTTGGGACACTAATTTCTCGATTCAGGTTTTAGGCTAAACAGAATTACAGCGTACACTTTGTTCGTCTTTGAAGAAGACTGACTGGTGAATAATGATGAGTCTGAATTAAATTTACGTTTACAAACCTACAAAATCCAGTTTAGGTAATACGGCTGTAATTCTGGGAAGGCCCAGTGGTTGACCTTTTTCGAAGATTATTTGCCAAATTAATCGCTAACAGACTAATCAAACATAAATACACATTAAATATGTGAAATTCCTTTTTTGCACATATTCTACCTCTTTTTTAGGCAAATGAGCAGGCGGTTCAAAGGAATTACTACAAGTGCGTTACCGGCCACTTGTGAATTGTAAGGGATTTAAAGATAGGGGATTTCAGGCATGAGGATATGGGGAAGGATTGGGCCTCTAGTAAACTCACCTGTAGTAAACAATTTTACGCCAGTTTTCTATGAATGATCAGGCCTCTGTCCTGACCTATGGGAATTAAATCAGAAAAATATAAACCTGATTAGACGTTTATTTCTTACATAACACATTAATGTAGAATTAATGAAAAAATATGGTCACTCTTAATTTCACAGGATTGAGTGTTTATGTACCACAAAAAATTAACTAATTAGGTACACGATAATCCAACGAGATAACAAAGATTATCGTGGGGATTACAAAGGTTTACACTAAAAAGGTCTTATGGAATCTGTCTCTTTAATAATTATGTACATTTTGTATCTGTGGGTCTTTCTGTTTTAATGCTAGTTGTCTAACGAGTCCCTCATTTAAATGCAGATGATGTAGTTTGATGTTTGAGGATTGTTAAAGAAGAAGAGAGATCTAGAATGATATTTTTAGATAAAATATAATAGTGTGCGAAAGTATGGGGGAGCCATGCTTCGGCACGAATGGGTCGGTTCGACCGAAGTGATACAACGGCCTCACATAAATCAGGCGTGAGAGCGTTGTGTTTCGCCGTGTGAGTGAAGTTTCTTCCCCTCCCCCAATCTCTAAAACTAAAAGGATAAATCCCCAATCGGCAGCGCAGTCGTAACTCCTCTGTAGTTACGGGTGTCTATGGGCGGCATTTATTGCTTACCATCAAGTAATCTGACTGCTCATTTGCTGACTTATCACATAAAAAAAATCACATCCGACGTAGCATGCTGGTAGACGCGGCACCCCGATGATGGTCATGAATATTGGTTCCGTTTTGGTTTGAAACTAGGAATGGCAATAAATAAATATTATTATTATTATTATGTTTGTTCTTTCCTTTCACGGGACCACAGGGTCCCGGACCTTTGGAAGGCATACGAGGAGCCGAAGCCAACTCGCTTGTTTCTTTTTCTTGGCTCGGCTACATAGCCGGATTTGAGAACTAGGACGGGCCGAAGCCAAGTGCTAGCCCACGTGGATGTGTCGATTTTGGTTGTTGGTGTACGACATTGTATCTGTTTCGTTTAAGAATTTTCGGACTATACGGCAGGTGTTTAAGATAGCTGCTTTTTGGAGATTGTGATAAGTATAGGAAGGTAGGTCTAGTGTCTTTATTGATTGATGGAGTTGTTTTGGGATGACGCCTGTTGTCGAAATTACTATAGGGACGATAGTGACGTTGTTGAGTCGCCACATCCTGGAAATTTCGATTTTGAGATCCGTGTATTTAGAAAGCTTTTCAGCTATAGTATTTTGTAAGTTATGTGTATTTGGTATGGCTATGTCTATTATTTGTGCAGTTTTGGTAGTTTTATTAATGAGAGTTATATCCGGTCTATTGAAATGTGTGGTTTTGTCAGTGAGAATAGCTCGGTCGTAATATAGTTTATGGGATAAGTTTTCAAGAACAGCTTGAGGTTGGTATTTGTAGTAAGGTACTGGTGGTGAAGGAATTAAATTATATTTTATTGCTAAACTTTGATGAATAATATTCGCTACTTGATCATGTCTGTGCTTATAGTCGGTTTGAACAATTGCTTTACAGGCACCTGTGATATGCTGTATAGTTTCAGAGGCAGCACCGCAGTGCCTGCAAGTGTCAGTCGGTATGGTGGTACGCATGATATGTTTTTGGTAGTTGCGAGTTTCTATTACCTGATCTTGAATCGCCATCATGAACCCTTCAGTCTCCGGGAACAATTCACCCCGCCTTAGCCATTCGTTCGATGCAGATTTATCGACGTTTGGTTGGTTAAGGTCGTGGTAGTGTCTCCCGTGCAATGACTTTTGGGCCCACTCTGCGATTTTAGTTTGTCGGTCGATTTGTTTTTCATTTATTTGTGTCTCCGGATCGGACATATTTAAAGGTGTTAGTTTTCTATCATTTTGAACTATTGCCTGACGTAAAATTGAAGTCTCGCTTTTATTGAAAAAATATGATCTTAAGGTGGTAATCTGTTTGTTGTGTAGGTTAGTAATATCTATGATACCTCTTCCTCCGTCGTTTCTTGGTAGGTTAAGTCTTTGTGTACATGATCGTGGGTGATGTCTCCTATATTTTGTAAGTGTCGTGTTGATGTTGCGCTGCAAGGTTTGTAGTTCGGTTTTGGTCCAGTTTACAATACCAAAGGAGTATGTAAGAGTTGGGATAGCGTATGTGTTGATTGCTTTTATGGTATTTCGGGCGTTCAATTCAGTGTTACATATGATCTTTAATCTGTGTTTAAATTGTTTAGTTATTTGGCTTTTAATTTCTTTGAGCAAAATTTGTTGGGCTTGGATGTACCCCAGATATTTGTAAGTCCCACATTCATCTAATGACTCAATAGTATCTCCAGTCTGAAGTTGGTAGGAGTGTGTGTACGTTTTGCCTGCTTTAACCGAATTAATTTTGCATTTGTCGATTCCAAACTCCATTGCTATATCACTTGAAAATATTTCTGTATTGTCCGCTAATTGATATAAATCCTCCTGGGAAGCTGCATATAACTTGATGTCGTCCATATAAAGGAGATGGTTTATTTTACAAAGTTGTTGGTTACTTTCTGTGTCAGTAATTGTCTCCCTATATTGAAGTTGGAAACCGGATTGCAAAGAATTCAATATGTTCGAAAGTGGGTTTATTGCTAAGCAGAACCATAGGGGACTGAGTGAGTCTCCCTGAAATATGCCTCTCTGAATCTTAATGAATTCGGTCGTTATTGTTCGTATAGGCGTGTTCAAATGAAGTCGAGTTTGCCATTTACTAATAATGACTTCTAAAAAGTGTGAGATGTCGGGGTGAATTTTGTAAATTTTCAGAATATGAAGAAGCCAGGAGTGAGGTACTGAGTCATATGCTTTTTTGTAGTCTATGTACATTGTATATAGATCTTTCTTATGTTTCTGTATATCTTTAAGTATAATTGAGTCAATTATGAGTTGTTCTTTACAGCCTTGGCTGAACTTTCTGCATCCTTTTTGTTCTTCTGTTAATATTTTCTGTGTGTCAATGTGCTTGTATATGATGTGGGTAATGCATGCTGTCATTATTTTGTAAATTGTTTGTAGGCAAGTTATGGGTCTATATTTTGCGGGATTAGTTGGATCGTTAAGATCTTTTGGCAACATGTAGGTGATGCCTTCAGTTATGTAGGTAGGGATATTGGTTGGGTATTTGATAAAATTATTAATGTGGTTGAATAAATGTGGATGGATAGTTGTAAATTTTTTGTACCAGAAGTTATGTATATGGTCAGAGCCTGGGGCTTTCCAGTTGTGGGCTTTATTGATAACATTGTGAAATGTTTCAATATCAACCTGTTCGAACTGCATTTGTGTAATATTCACATGTTTACTTTCTTCGGCTCTTATCCACTCCGCTTCAGCGTTGTGACAGGATTTTGCCAAATTCCTGCCCAAAAACTTCTCAGGTTTTCTCCTGTAGGATATAATGTGTTTGCTGTGTTACTTGATGTTGTGTGGTTCGTTGTTGATTTCTTTAGTGTCCGATAAAATTGCTTTTCATTGTTCCTGAATTTATTGTTTTGTGTTTTGCGAAGTGTGCATTTGATGTATCTATTTAACCGGCTTTTATATACAGAAAGTTTCTGTTTAAGTGTGTCTAAGTAGTGTGCAAGGTGTGTGTTTGGTGCTTCGTGTGTAGTATGTATTCTGTAATCACGAAGTATTTTGTTAACTTCTATTTCCAGTTTGCGACTTCTGTGGCCTTGTATGTAATGAGTTAATCTACCAAGTTTAGCACGAATAACATCTATTTTGCGTTCTAATCTTTTTTGCCATTTGGGTTTGTAATCCATGCGAGGGTTATTTCGATCTTGGGTAGATGATAAATTGATTCTACTGCCATTAACCTTAGCAGCTGTCCAAGCAGCAGAATATATAATTGTTTGTAATTCGGGAAACTCTATATCTCTAATAACATAATCTGGTAATATCACTTGGTTAATATAATCTACTATTTTTGCTAGTTTTTTGGACGTCCTTTGCTTGGGAATGTAACATCTACTGGTAGGATGTGTCTCGGAGTAGAATTGGAGGGTTTGTGCAAACAATTCATCTATTTCACAGTTTCTTTGTATGTTTTGTGTGTGTGTGTCAGTATTTGCTCGTGGTTGATCTGAACGGTTATCATTTAGTTCTTGTGTAATATTTGTATCCTGTAATACTGAAGTCATGGGTTCCTTATTGGCGATATTAATATTTGTTTGTTGTTCAAGATAAGGGCTACTAGTATTCTGATATGAGTTAGGACTGTTCAACCTCCCAATAGTTATTGACCCTATTTGGTCTAACTCTTGTTGTGCTGTCAGTTTTATCATTTGTAGTCGTGTTTCGGAAATCATCTTATTATTCATTATTACTCTTTTCTGATCTGATATACGTTGTTCTGATAGGTGTGATAAGTGAGGAAAGTATTGTGTAAATTTGTCCTTCAAGTTTTTCCGCCAAACTGTCATATCTGTCTCCATTTTTGTAGCAATAAAGTAGCATTTGATGAGTGTTTCATTGAGTTCATTAGACCATTTCATTCTCGTTTTAGATTGTCTGTGTATTAGTGGGTCGATTTGTGAAGTTATTAGTGTTTGTGTTGGTTGTGACGTGTAATTTTCATTTTGGAGGTAAATGCTTACTTCTAACCTAATCGCATCGAGTGTAGAAGTTGGTAGTAATTGATTGTTAAGTATAGCTCTCCTTTGGTCGCCCACTCTCTGTTTGGAGACTACCATATCAGGGAACTGCTGGATGAATTTACTGTGTAATATACTCAAATAAGCATTTGTCTCGGTTTCTAAATTGGTGATGATAAGATATGTACGCCAAATGAATTCGTTCATTTCTTTGCTCCATTTTTTCCGCGTACTTTTTGTGCCAGCAGCGGATGATGGATTTTTGGCTAGAGTAGCCTCCGACACAACGTCTGCTGAAATCGTTGATGAAATTGATGATCTTAATGAACGTGATGTGAATGATAGCGATGATGGTGTAATTGATGAGAATGTGGATCTCGGAGAGGATGACAATGACACCGCTGATGAATCATCATCTGCTGGAGGCACCTTTGCCTGCATTGTATTTTTTACTTTTGACCTTGTAATCATTTTTATTCCCACGAGTAGCTAGGGACTAAACAGGTCGACCACAGCAGAGCCCTGCGTTCACTGTGGCAAGGGTAATTAAAACTGGAGGTCCCCTGGTCTCCAGAGTTGGCATACTCGCGACTAAGCACCCCCTTAGCCATGCAGCCCTCGGCGTATGCAACCTTGGCTTGGGTTGTATCTCGTTTAGTCGGACTCTTCGCCCCAGCCCTATCTCGATCCAAGCGAACTAGACCGATATAAGACCAAGGGTCAAAGCCCTCAAGCCCCACCACGACGACAACGTAGAGATACTTCGGTGGGGTTATTATTATTATTATTAAGCTTTTTTTATTTATTTGAAGGGAGTAAGTCATTATCAAATTCATTGTTTAAATGTGTTTTTTATAAAACTTTACGTGGGCTATTTTCAAAAAGGTCACGTAATGTAAAGACATCCCAAACAATTACCTGATAAAAGTAGGACCTTAATTATCTAAAACAAACAAGACAGCTACTAGAAAAACCTCCAAGTTTCGAAAAGGTACCTAGATTTTATATAAAACTTAATCTTGTTACTTATACAAAGTTCTGCGAGTATGTCCTAGATGTAAACACTAAGTTTTTACTTTAGCTTAAATAAAAGAGGTTTTAATTAAGTACCAAGAAAATTGTAAACTTCTATTTATTTTGATGTCGAAAAGATGTTAATCTTTAGAAGTCTACTTGTGAAAGTTTTGAAGTACACCTCGAGAAAATCTTTAAATCTAGTATTAAAAACCTAGCTATTGAAGTCATAATATCATAACTTTTTAGACGTCAAATATGATAATAATAAAGGTTAGAAATACCTAATAAGAAAATAAAAATAAAGACGACTAATCATTAAACAAGATGTGGTTACATTTATAACAATACAATAATTTAAGTGTGGAAGAGCTATGTTTCGACACGAATGAGTCGGTTGGACCGAAATGATACCACGGCCTCACAGAAAACTAGCATGAAAAAACCACAGTGTTGCGTTTCGCCGTGTGAGTGAGGTTACTGGAGGTCCAATCCTTCCCCTCCCCCAATCGCTGAATCTCGAAATCCCTAATCCCTAAATGGTCGGCATCGCAATCGTAACTCTGTTGTTGCGGGTGTCCATGGGTGGCGCTGATTGCTTACCATCAGGTAAATCGCCTGCTTCTTTGCCGACCTATCACATAAAAAAATACAACTTAGTGTATCAATAAAACCAATCTCTGTATTCTTACATTCATACCAAACAGGGGAAAATACAAGACGTAACTTAAAAACGGCAAAATTGATAAAATAATTCTACGATTTAGAAAAAGTATTAACAATTGATTAAATAATTGAATCTTTTCAAAATTTTTATAGAAAAAGTATTTAGTTAAAACATTGTTAAAACATTGGCGACATATTTAAGTAAACGTAGAAAGTTCTAGGAAAATAATTACTCAAAAGTTGGGAGAGCTATGCATTGGCCTCAATGGGCTGGCTCCACCGGATTGATACCTCAGCCTCATAGAAAACTGGCGTGAAACAACCACAACGTCGTATGTTGCCGTGAGTTTCTGCTGTGAGGTTCTCTGAGTCCTAATCCTTTCACCCATTTCTTCTCAGACCCTATATCACCAAAACCCTTGAGCTCTAAAAGGCCGACAGCGCACTTGGAATTCCTTTTTGTGTCTCTAATGTCCATGGGTGGCGCTGATTATTAATCAGCAGAAAATAAAATATACAATTTTTATAAAAACGTAACATGAGTAATATTTTTTAACAAGTACACACATTTGAAGTTCTTTTGATATTTTTCAGTTGAGAAAACTTATTTGAAATAATATCTTCGTTTGACTTCTTTGTCAATCAAACTTATGAACACTTTGTAAAATATTGCGAAACAGACCATAAACCTTTATTTTATTAAATTAGTTTATTAAAAAACGCTTAATTTTAAGTCAAATAATTACTCAACTTTTCTTACAAAATCTTAATTAAAATATAATTTAAACACTACAGATTTATAGAATAGTTTTAGGACGGTACTAGTCCGAATATTTTTTGAGACCTTATTTCTAAAGTACCAAAACTAATTTTCTTTTTCATTTCGAGAAAATATATTGCGATAATATTTTAAAAGATTTAGTGATAGAAGAAAAGCTTAGACTGTTAAAAGGTTTTTCCAATACCCAAAGAAAACAGAGTACTCTGAATAGAATTTAATCAATCCAAAAAGTTATTTTTGTATTTTTAAGTTAGGAACGTGACGGCATTAAAATTCTTTCATTTGAATTCTTCAACATGTGGTGCTAAAATTTTTAAAATCGTCGCTCTCTCAGTAGTCGAGGCGTTACAAGTGCGAGATAATATTTAAAGGATAAGGGCTTTTTAAGATTTAGAGATTGGGCTGAATGGGAGGATTTTTGTTCTATATATTCTATATCTATAATTTCAAATAAGTATCATCATCCCGGTTGTTATCTGGTGTGGTAAATAGATGTAATAGAATACCCACCGTGATATTTCACTCTGTAACTTTAACTGCATGCATTTATGCATGCATGCATGCAAAGATTTTAAAACAAACCAGACAATATTTTAAATTATCTTCTCCGTACTCTGCACAAATTGAAAAAAAAAAACACATCTTTCTAAATTCGTATTTTCCTATTCCTACTAAAACGCAAAAACTTACACCAACTACAGAACTGTTGACTAGCAACAACGGGACCAATACCTAGCAACTAATTACTTGGAGAATCAATATCAGTGGCGAGACAGTACAATACAATTCACTTTATCGTAAAGACCATAATGCATTGACGATGCTACATCACTGCATTACAACAGGTCTTAATAGAACAAGCCAGCCAATTGTACCTGACAATGAAGCATGTACGTCGATTAATTATCTTAGTCTCCATCTGTTGCTAGCAGAATTGGATTACAAGTAGACGTAGCCAGTACAGTCATTTTGATCCAATTACTTAAGCCTTTGACAGTCTATAGAAAACTGATAAAGGACTTCGACCGTGGATATCTTGTTTCCCATTGTGATCAACGTACAATATTAATCAAAATGAGCGAGTCTTTAAAAATATAAATAAATAGTAAAGTAACCGGTTTTCTTTTAACTGATATGTAGTATACAAGGATTTTTCTTTGTCATAATACATAAAATTTTGATTATTTCCATCTAAATATTCTAATCAAAACGTTCCATAAAGATTAATCTTGTGTAAAGTGTAAATATAGGCTGAAAAAAAAGATACTTCTTCAACAAGTGACTCACCTGTGTAACATGTAGATGAAGTTGAAAAGACAATTTAGGGAAGCCATCATCAGATCAGCGAAGGAAAGATTGACGAGAAAGTAGTTGGTGACTGTCCGCATCCGTCGGTGAGCTATTGAAAACAAAAAGAAAAATATTATTAATAAGGAAATGCAATACAAAACAACATTCCATTGAATTCATAAAACGGTAATAATTATTTTACGTAGATCAATAGAAATCAAATCTTATCCAAAACCAATCAACGAATGATTTTCTTTAGCATTTACTTGTCTTAGTTGTAATGACTCAATCACAGCCAAGCTTTAGGTTTCATTTAACATAAAATGTTAATACTTTAAAACCAATTTGCTCGCAATTCATTATTTACTAAAAGAACTAACAAATATATAAAGACCACTCTTTGGTACATCTAAGAAAAAAAGCCGAAATCCTTTTATCTCACAACTTGCTAGTTCTTATGAAAGGGTTGTGACTTCTAAAACAAAACTTAATATTAGAGAAATCTGTCTCAAAGCACGAACCAGATATTACTTCTTTTTGTCACTGCCTTAACGCCTACAGTTAACGACAAAAGACAATTAAGTACTTTTCACTAAGAAGATTTAAAAATTGAAATAATTTAGTATTTTTAGCCAACTAATAAATTAATTTTAATTTTATTTTCGAATTATAGTTTTGAATTGGTAACTAAAACATTATATTATTTTATTTCAATTATATCAGTCTTATTAATTTCATCTTCACCGTCTTCCAATCAAGTCGTTATAATAATTTTAGGATTCCCTTATGACTTATTACGCTACAAGTATTCGCTTGAGGCCTATGTTATCAATGTGGATAAGACTATTAATTTAGTGACAGCAAGCGACTTACGAATAAGTTATAGTTTCGTTAAAAACTATTAATTTCTATAGCAACTATCGAATCGAGTTTAAGAATGAAATCCTTAGTAATTATAACCTCAGTTAAGTAATTACTTTTATTACTAACATTATATCTCAACTCTTACAATAGATAAAGTTTCCTTTCCAATATTTGGTATTTTTTTAGCTTTTGTAAATCTGCTTATCAACAGACATAAGCCTCTTCCAAGCTTTCCTATTGTCTATATACACATTATGTTATTTACGTCGCAAACACTATTTGCAGTTATTGATTGATGATCTGTGCCTTTCAATTCTCGTCTCGCAAATAGACCTACTTAACTGAAAGCCTTACAGGCTTAGGAAAAATCCTTCGTAATGGAAGAAAATCCGTAACCTATGGCATATCTAATATCAAAACGAGGTCTCGTTTGCGTATTGAAAGAAAAAAGGATATTTGATCCAATATAGGTTACATTGTACAAAAAACAAAAGGGACCTAAAATAGTTCCTTGGGGAACACCAGGCATAGATTCCTTGTGTTATTTTTTCCATGAGTTATTATTTGATTCTATGTAGGTATGTTGCGATTTTATTTATTTTTATTATTGTCTTTCTAATGGATGACTTCTCTAATACATAATTCGAAATAAGACTACAAAATGTAATCGTCTGAAAAAGTGTTCCCTCGTCACATCGGTGTAGAAATACAATGGAATAATTTGTTACCACAAGGACCATATTCTGTCAAGAACCCTCAGCCTTGTTGTTAAACTAACGATGTCGGCTATTTCGGGAAACCGAATTCCTCACTCCTATTTACATTATAATGAGTTTTGTTTTAACTTTGCCATTAAACAAGACCTTATGAAATGATTTTTTTATCGAATTATTCTAAAATTAAAAAAGTGTACTACTGACTGAGCAACACATAATACGGTAGTTTCCAACTACTTAAATACAAATGCTAAAAACGATACTTTTCTATTAAACTTCAATGAAACTCCAAATTATGACGTCATAGTATTTCTGCGTCTAGCCTACTTATTTCTTAAAAATTTGTTAAAAAAAAATTGAATATAACAAGGTGTGCCAACTGAAAATCAGTGTTGGGTGCTCTGTGCCCAGCTTTTGCTGAGTTGGCGACCCATTCGGATTGGGCATGTCCGCCAATCCAGGGTTGTATTATTGTACTTTGTTAGGCTGTTTTCACGTTATTGTTTTGATTAATTTTGCTTTTTTTTATTATTGTATTTTTTTTTTTTTGTTGTTTGTTCTTGGCCTTCATGTCTCAGTCCGAATAAAAACAGTTTTCTTTCTTTCTTTTCTTTCTTTCTAAAATGTAGTATATCGCCAGACTGATGACTAAAAGTATAGTTTTCAATATGTTATTATATTGAAATATCGAATTATTTTATTTTTACCTAAGAAACTACACAATTCGACAATGTAGAAAAATTTGCAACTGTCTCTAATATTCTCAAGGGCAAATATTGAAAGCTAAATGTACGCTTAACAAATACAGTATAGTTTTATTAGTATGCTACAAGAGATCTAACTTTTAATATAGAATACGTTGCGTGGTTGCATGTAGTTAAACTAATGACGTCTGCTATTTCGGAAAGAGTATAAAAAACCGAATTTATTATTAAACTCAAATCAAAAGAAGACAGTCTGCGTCTTTCACCACGCATAACCATATTTTAGTTGGTAAATTATTACAGATAAATATACATTTCGGTCAAATATTTATTTATACATTTGCTACTTTTTACGGGTTACTTGCGTGTCGGCTTTGAAATTACCCTACATAGTTATGGGTTTTCATTTAGCTACAAAATATAGGCCAGGTATTTATACGTCCAAATTAGTTCAATATTATTTTATTATATTCGTTTGTTGTATGATGGCTGTAAATAGTAATAATATATCTAAACTTTGAAAACCAAACCTAGACTAGAAGACTTTCAATTTTAAAAAACCTTATTCTTTCTTACTGTTTTTTTTATTATATTTTGTTGCTTATTTGCTTAGTGTCACGATCTTTATGATAATGATATTGAGCTTATTGTACAACTAACTTTTGCCCGCGACTCCGTTCGCGTCGAACAGTGACTTCCTGCAGATTTTTGGTATAAAAACTATCATATGTCCTTTCTCGAGTCCTAAACTATATCTGTACCAAATTTCACAGAAATCGGTTCAGTAGTTTAGGCGTGAAGAAAAGACATACAGACAGACAAACTTTCGCATTTATAATATTAGTTTGGTCATTCTTTTTCATTATATAATACAATACCATACGAATATTGTAATTGAGCCAAAAATTTGTTGTATTATAACACCCATTACAGACTTAAACGAGGATTTAGATTTCTCATTGTATATTATCGGTTCAGATTTTCATATTTCGCCTTCTTTCCTAATACCATGTATTTTTATTTGTTCAAATGAATGTTTTATATAAAGTAATAAGTCAAGATGAAGCCATGCCGAAATCTAATAAAATATGAGGCCATCGATATTCATTACAATATCTTCCAGTTGACCCTAAATGCTTAATCATAATTCTTTTCTTATCCCTTTATCCGCAATATCATTATTAAAACATACGGTTTGACTTGTGACCTTGACTGAAGTAAATCCATCCTATCGTTCGCATACTCTTAACTTTATGAAGAGAATTTTTTGTAAATAAATTCGGATTTCGCTCCGTTTTACGTGGCTTGTGTTAGGTTTAATAGAGCCACGTTTTCGCGATTGCGGGGACCAACTTTTACTCTAAAAGGCGCACAAATAAAACCGGAATTGCTACAACAAAATCACTTTATCGAGGTAAAGTTTTTAACGACATGATTTTTAGTAGTGTGGCGTTTTTTTATCGAAAAGGTAATATTGATTTGGTAAATTGATTTTTTAACAGTTTAGTGCAGCTTAGTTAGTTTAGTGCTATTACTTTTTTATAGAATCAAAATAAGATTTGCCACAACACTTCATGCAAGTCAAGAATAATTCGAGTTCGTGTCACTCGTTTAAGTTCTCAGCGTGCATTTGACATTTAATTAATCATTCACAGAAAAAGAAAAAGGAAACTATTTTTTGACATTCGTTAAAAGTAATTAAGTTTCTCAGTAATCCACTACTATTGGTTACTGTTCATTGTTGTAAGCATTAAAGAGAAGGAACTTTTTAATTTTCGAACATTTTTTGTATCAAAAATTAATTACATATGTGTCTTAGTTATTTTATTTTTAATAAAGTTTGCTCAAAACGGATTGCCAATTAGAATCAGCTACATGTGATTTATTTATTTTTTCTTATAGACTAAGTTGTTGTTTATTATATGTATTACGAATATTTTTGCCGTTGTGCAAGTAATAATTTACTTTTGTTATTAATTATTTGCAGGTGAAACTGACAGATCAATTACATTTTGTAATGGCAACAATGATTTTTATTAATGTATTTAATATAACTCGATTATTATTATATCGAATATGACTCGATTTATTTATTTCACATCCAAATACGTGTACAAAATATAGTCAATTACGCGTAATGGATTTAGGCATTTTTTTTAACTTCACATCTCGTAGTTCTGCCTATTAAGCCGTTAGTTAGTGAACCGCACAAATTTCTACACTGACTTAAGTGTGGAAGAGCCATGCTTCGGCACGAATAGGTCAGCTCGACCAGAGCGATACCACGGCCCCAAAGAAAATTGGCGTGAAACAACCAAAGCGTTGTGTTTCGCCATGTGAGTGCGGTTATAGGCCCAATTCTTCTCCTTCCCCAATCCCTCCTAATTTCCAAAATCTCCAAATCTCTAATCCACAAAAGGTCGGCAACGAACTCGACACGATGGAGGAGTACCTCCGTCGTTGCGGTGTCCATGGGCGGCGCTGATTGCCTACCATCAGGTAATCCGCTAGATCGTTTGCCGACATATCACAAGAAAAAATATATGTACTTTTACTTTGGACAAACACCTTTAGAAATCGGAATATCCAACCTGTCACAATCCAGATGACGATGACATTCCCTCCAATGGCAACAGCTAACATGGCAGTAAAGAGACACACCCAGGAGTTGTGTGCCCACGTTGGCATGGTGGTGGACGATGGTGTGGCCGTGGTCTTCGGGACCAGGATGGTGGCCGCGCCAAGTAAGCTGCGGTTGAAGTCCATGTTCCATGTATACACAACCTGTGAAGGTGTTAAGGAATAAGTATTTCATTGTAAGTTCTTTGGACACTAGGTTCTCTTAGCTTTTATTTTTTGTATTGTGACAGCCACAAGAGTTTGTTAACGTAAAGAAATTAAGACAATTAATTATTGCATTTGTGCCATTAATTCTGGAGATAAGCTTTTTCAAACTGTATTTTTATTGTCACACATCTACTTTTGTTATTCAATAAACAAAAAAATATATACTACACCACTGAAGAAAACGGTTAAAAAATTTGATACTAATTTTCTTAAAAAGTAATTTCAAATGATGAGTCCTAAATAAAGCAAACAGTGGTATAATCCGAGATATCTGTCTTTAATAATTCTTCCAATGACCAGAGCAAAAAGTTAAAAAGGCCAGATACTCGTTAATCATGATTATGACCTTAAGATCACCTTTTTGATCAAAATAATAATGCCTTATACCAAAAATGTGCAGTGAAGTTACCGAAAATACCAGCAATTTGAAGAGCAATTTTTATAAATTCAGCAAAATTTTCTGTTGTTAAACTTAATTAACACGTCGGATGCACTTAAGCGCATAAAGTTGACGACAAAGTTGTAAAATAATTGAAGACCTCAAGATGACATTTCTCAAGAGACCTTCCACTGCTTCAAGTTAAAAAGGAATAAAATTATGCTCATTTAAAATCTGTTGCGTCTGTTTTTGAGTTTCATAAAATTAATTTCCGAATGAAAATCTTTTAATACTTTTATTAAATATAGTTCGCAGTTAAACAATTTTAAATAAGACTTAAGATTCCGAAATATATATTGTTAATAGGATCCTTTAGTTAGTAGTTTTATATTTTAAGAATCCTTTTATTGTAGTCACTGTTTATTTGTTATAAATTAGTGGCAAAACACGCTTAAATTATAAGCTTATAAGAATTTATTCAGCCAGAGTTGTGGATTCCATCGCAATAATAGACCGTAGCCCATACTCAGAGCAAGAGTAAAAACGGAATGGTTAATCAGTGAGAGTCAGACACTCAATCCTGCCCCACCAAGGGCAATAAAGTTATTCGATGATAATCTCCCTTTGAAAAAAGCTTTTAATTAAGGGTCCACGATTTAATATTATTCACCATGCTAACTTTAGTCGAATTCGCAATTTTAAATTTATAAAAAAGTCGTTTTTAATTCTAGGATTATCACGATATTTTCTTTCAGCGGTGTCAAAATTATTGTAACATATTACTTGGTATAAAAGTCATGCATGTGAAGTAACAATACTCTTCGATCTTCAAACCTCCTCATCCTCTACAAACAACAGCCTGTCTTAAAAACAATATCTAAATAAAATAAACTCCTAACAGTCTAACAAAAGTTGACCCACATCCCACTGAGTCACTTTGACAAGCAAACGCTATGCAACAATGTCCATATGTACCATTGTATTGACAAAGACACGGTCTCCCGAATACAGTATATCAAAAGGAATCAATACAGAAAGTGACCACACAATTTGAAACTCTGTCACGATACTGAAAGTAGATTTGTAATGACGTTCCATAACTTCTGACGCGGCCTACCTAAGGATCAGTGTTGTGTGGTAAGTTATTTCCGCACTACTGACGTTTGGGTAATATTGGTTTTTGAAATTGGAGCGTACCATTTCCGAAGGAGTTCGTGTTGTGTTGTGTATAGTGCAGCTATATTTTGATTGTAAATTATTGTTTACATTTATTCGCTATGTGCGAAGTGGGTGGTGGGGAACGGCAAATCGATCGTAGCGCACGAGTTGGCAGAAATGTG
This sequence comes from Spodoptera exigua, assembly GCA_902829305.4. Taxonomy (NCBI): domain Eukaryota; kingdom Metazoa; phylum Arthropoda; class Insecta; order Lepidoptera; family Noctuidae; genus Spodoptera; species Spodoptera exigua. The sequence goes on along the minus strand of LR824610.2, from coordinate 12,197,268 downwards.
AATTAATTCTGGACTGTCATGTGTCAAATTGCTTTATTTTCATAACTTCCTTTATAATTTTAAGTAAAAACGCAAAAAATGCGATATGGGTCATAGTACATGCTGTGTCGTAAATTGTAAAAACAATGGGGAAAATAGTTCGTGCAAGTTTTATTCGTTTCCAACATCAAAGTGCATACGTTACAGGACAAAAATGGATAGCTGCTGTGAAGAAAATTCAAATTCGAATCCCGTACTTATTATGATATCCATATTTTTCACGAGGAAGAAAATCGTAGAATATACACACTTCTTACACCATTTTTTTCAATTTCGTTGAAAAACTAGTCGAAAATCAATATCTTATCATCTAGTTGACATGATTTGACAGATGATAAGTCCTGAACAGTTGCGACCACTAGGGGCGCTGTCATCGCGCACACAACGAATAGGCAACTCTTGAAAATATATAAAGAGTCAAGAAGCTTCTTGGACGATTCTTGTCCTAAACAGTATAGCACTAACTTGTCCAATATGCTGAAAATCCTAGGGCCATCAAATTATTTAACAGGATTACGAAAACCGTCGACATTTTTAGTTGCTCATTAACAGAATTCGTTGGTAAAATACAGGGATGATACGGAAACGATTGTCATATTTGTTATAAGTATCTTTCTTTATAATTTATAAATTGTTTATTTATTTTTCAAGAGTATTGAATGTTTTTAATTTTGTTATAACAACTTAATTTTAACTAAAATCTTTATATATGATAACATTGTCGCACTAGGTGGTGCAGTTGCAGTGCAGTGTAGTACATGATTATATTTGATAAATAAATATAATGACAGAAATTATATTTTTGACTGTTTAAAAGTAATTGTTCGTGGTCTCATTGAAATAAATGTTTTGGCTTTGACATTAAAATTACCACCTCTCATTAATAACGTAATCTATGTATTTAATGAAAGGCAAATCTATTGTCAAACTTGGCCCGTTTTTACACAACACCCTACATAAGCATATCTACACTTCTGGCAATAACAATATATTTAATATTAATACCGACCCCATCAAATTGTAATCAAAAATTGGTTTGCCCAAATATTTAAGGAAGACAGCAAATTACGTAATTTCTATGTCAAAATAAATATTTATTCGGTCGAATTATCGAATAAATTTATAAATTACGTTAACTTCCTTATAATGAGTTTTCCATTTTACTTATTACGTATACTTAAATTTTACTTTTATGAGTAAATTTTGACAGCCTCATTATTGGAATAGAAAATATACCTTGACATCAGTTTTCTGGTTGGAAAAAATATTATAATTGGACATTTATATAAATGAATACTTATAATATATTATAAAGCTTAATATATGTTATCAATTTCCTTGTTTTTTAATCTAAGGAACTTCTAGTTCTTTTTCACCATATCAGTCCCCCCGATACTGAGTCCTCAATCCCCTATCCTAAATCCCTTATAACACGAAGGGCCGGCAACGCACTTGTAGTAAATACTTTGGTTGGTAGGTTTTACTACAAATATTCAATGATGACACCGATTGCTTAACATCAGCCCGTTCGTTTACCGACCTATATCATAAGAAAAAAAACAAATACCGATCAGCGAGTGTTACGGCGCTGAAGCGCCTTATGATAATTTTAGCCATAACTGGTGAAGACAAGGTTAATTATTAAATCTTTTTCTGTCTTATTATGATGAAAAACAATTACAAATATTTTTTTTTTAAATAAAAAAATTGCCCCACACTATGAGGATATGGATTTTCTCCTGTGTCGTGGGTGCGTTTACAAATACAATTTCACATACACACACAATTTGTGAACACCCGGAACAACAATTTCTGGATCATACAAAGAATTGTTCCGTGCGGAAATCGAACCCGCGACACGTAGCGCGGCAGCCAGTTGTCCAGCCACTGCGCCAACCGTGCAGTTAACCCTAATCAATTATTATACTTTACAACTATCTTTACCAACTGTATATATTCCTACATCTCTCCTTATACAGGGTGTAAAAAGACACTTAATGAAGCCGAAAGCCACGTATTCTACCATTATTTGGATCATTTTTTTCTTTAAGACCATAGCTGGGACTCTACGCGTTCTCGAGATATTGAAGGTCAAAGATACATTTTCAAATTATTAATTTTTTGCGCAATCGATTTCTAAGTATTATTACAAAACTTTTTTCCAAACAAACATCATCCGAATTTTTGATTTTTCTAAATAAATTACGCATTTGAAGTTACGAAGAGTAATGTACGTAATAAATAAATGCAGACCCGCACAAAAAACATCGTGTATCTCAGTAGGATTTTTATTTTACAGAATTGTTTTGTTCTTGCAAAGTAAAACGTCGACCTACGTACTTATCACAGCGTTTTAATGCTAAGCTGTGAACCTTCGCACACAATGACACGAAGCCCGTTTGCTTTACATTGCGCGCAATAAAATTATTATTTTTTTGATACCTAATAAAAATAAAAGTCGTTTCCCAGTGATAATTTTAGCGTAAAGCTACTTAGTAAGAACTGCAATATGCGCAGTTAACGGCTTCGTTAAGTATTTTTTTACACCCTGTATATCTTTCTCGATCATAGTTTTACCGTCTTGTATATATGTAGGTAGAATAGGCATTACATTAATGAAGTTTGTCTATCAGAAATCCTTCATGTAAGATTAACAGCTATGTAGCTCAGCTTTGAAGGATATTGATTTGGAACAAGATACAAGCGTGTATTGTTTAGTGTTGATGTCTAGTATCACATTGTGTATGTGTTTAGTACCTAACCAATCATGTAAGTACTTTTTTTCTACTCGTTTACTTTTCGTTACGTTACTACTCGTTTTACTTATTTGAGTATTTATATAATAAACAAATAATAAGTGTAACATATGCGATGCTCGAATTGTGTTTCTTTTTGTAATACTTCAGCAAACGAGCAGACGGATTTACAACATAAATTACGGGGGTGTTAACGCGAAAATAATTATCTAAATACCTTGGTAGGCTTGACGTTTCGACCTGGTTGCACAGGTTGTGGTCACAAGCAGACTGACAACTAGCCTACCAAGGTATTTAGAATATTATTTTCGCGTTAATACCCGTTTAATTTGTGTTGTAGAGCAGACGTATTACCTGATAGTAAGCAATCAGTGCCGCCCATGGACACCCACAACAACGAAGTCGTTACGAGTATGTTGCTGACCATTTGGGAATTAGGATTTTCGAGATTTAGGGATTGGTGGAGGGGAAGGATTGGGCCTCATTCACTCTGCGAAATATTGTGGTTGTTTCACGCCATCTATGTATATGTAAACAAGTTTTAAGTGTGGGAGAACCAAGCTTCGGCACGAATGGGTCGGCTCGACCGAAGTGATACCACGGACTCACAGAAAAGCAATACTTACGTTGTCCTTCGCCATGTGAGTGAGGATACCATAGGCCCAATCAAACCCCAAACGAACGTCGGAGTTCGCGCACTTATTGTTATTCTATTGTTTTTTTAATTACCAGGATTAAATGATAAAACAATTAGCTTACAAGTACAACGATTGTCATTCAAAAAAGCCACATAAATTTAAACACGAATTCATAGCTATTTCCCTACAATATAGCAAGTACTCTCTAGTATTCCCAATAACATTTTACTATAAATCAAATAAATGAAATTGTGCTATCAATAAAAAATCCTGGCGAATGTAAAACGCGGCTCTGTTAGTGTTTATCGGGCAGTAAATGCTACGGGCTCAGGCAGATAATACATTGACAGGAAAATATTCAATGATATCGGAATTGATGAGTGCATTTGAGTGATTGTGTGGTTGAATATTGAAAATTATTTTTGCTTTCAAATAAGTAAGTATTAAATAAAACATTTTATGGAAAACTTTATAAGAGGTGTATCCTATTGACATGATAGGTTAAATACGGTGAAACCAAATATTTATTTAGGATAGACCCGTGACTCCGGCCGCTGTACAAATATTAAGCCTTTTTCCCTTTTCATCTTCAACTTGCATATATGTATTTGAATCGTACTTTTCAAGTATACTTAAACAAATATAAAAAAACACACACTATCATATATAGTGAAAATAAGCTATACATGGTGTCATTTTAAGCAAGGTCAAGTCTGGATTCTGGTGCTCAATTACAACATTTTTTTTTACATGGGACCAATATCCAAATATCAAAAATAAATTTATTTCCCCATACAAATCGCAACCGCTGACTGATCATTTTGGATGGAGAAGTAAAAACTTTTTTAAATTTCCACATTGTTGTTATGAAAAAAGTTTTTATATTTGGGCATCAGAATCGGGTCCTTGAATGTGTCCCTCGTTCGAAATGACACTCTGTATATTATTATCAATTGAGAAGACTCTTTTCTTCAGAGATTATTTTACACGTTTTCATTGAATCAATCCATAAAAAAGAAAAGCGTGATTAAAAGCGAAAAATCTGGATTACTTACACACACTTTTAATTGTGTAATAATGAAAATTGGTGATTCTGTGTACATTAGATGTCAATGCGATATTATATAGGTAGTACCTTCAAGTGCAATAATTTGCCTTGCATATGAGAAAGAACGGGGTTGTTTTTATGTCGATAGTCAGTAAGAATCTGACACTCCCTCTCGCCTCACCCAGAGCAATACAAGTCATTTGATGACTATTCCTAATCTAAATAAAATAGATTTTATTTAAATTTAACTTCTTAAACCTTGGACTCTTGACTGGTACACATATCGAGTTTGGACTCATTAGATACAACATTTTTTCCTGATGACGACGACGTTCGATTATAAGCTAATTTTCAATTTTTTATTCTGTTGCGGTGTGGTCTTAAGAACAATTACTGTTCAATAAACTGTTTTACGAACTCGGGAACATATTTTTACAACTTTAAAATGTAATAGAGAAAAATATAAAATTTTACTAGGTCCCGAACAATTTGGAATCGGAAATCTTATAATCTGAACCTGCTTTTGATTGCCACTGACGTGGCAAAATCGCTTTTCGATATTTCGTTCTGATCGTATTAGTAAAATTGTGAGATGAGACAAAATTTATGAGAAACCTTATTATGTTCTTATGAAATATCTGCATTCCAAACTTGAATTTGCACAAAAAAATAAAAACATCTATTAACAAGAATACATCTTCAAACGAAGTATTTAAATTGAAAACGAACTCCAAATTGGACTGTAAAAAATTTGATTTGTCAATATTTGAATCGATCTTCATTTAAAATTCGAACTGCATTGGAGTCAACTCAAAAGGTTAGAGATGAAACAGTGACATCGTAACCCGTATCTGTTTTTTTTTCTGTAAAATAATTTGCTATATACATATCAAGACTTTTATTTAAATGAACCACGTCTAGAAAAACGTAGTGTAGTGACGACATCCGCAGAGTGGCTGGCAGTGGTTGGATGAGAAGAGCTGAACATCGAGCTCAGTAGCGTGCAATTGGGGAGGCCTATGTCCAGCAGTGTATAACATCAGGCTGATGATGATGATGATGATGATGATTCAAATCAACTCTACTATTAGTCCAACAACAAAAGTACTTTTTTTAACTAATTACACTAACTTTTCAGGAACATATACTCATATACATATACTATTCCGATGGTCATAAAATACCCACTATTAAGAAAATTTGTAACTTCACACAGTCGAAGCGGCACGCTAAAATAAGATTTATTTAGTGATTTGTATAGGTATATTACATATAACATCTTCGATTCCAGACTATGAGGAATTTCAAGAAGAACAAGTCAGATTGAATATAATAGTATACTCGATTCAGATATCAAACTATTCTCAAACATCGCTCGACTTCTTTAACTTTAGAGAATTTCACGGAACAAATTTCAGGACTTTGTCTGTTACAATTGCGACCAACTTAGCAGTAAGAAAATGCTTTGCATTTCCTTAAAAAGTATATTTTAATAGAATAAGAGACAATCGAGCAAACGGATCCCCTGATGGTAAGCACCGCCTATGGACACCCGTAGCACGAGAGGAGTCACAGGTGCATTGCCGGCCTTTTAAGAAGGAGTACGCTCGTTTCTTGATGGTTTGAAGGTCGTATCGGTTCGTGAATACCGTAGCTGAAAGATCACTCCAAAGTTTTGCTGTGCGGGGCAGAAAGATTCGCGTGAATCGCACAGTTGTTGACTGCCACCTATCTATGTGATGATGACATTAACGTAGATCAACGCTCATTAATTCTATAAACAAATAAAGAAACGAGTAAATAGTTTTAAAGATATACTTGGCCGAGAGAACGTGGTGGCGTTTTAGTTTAAAGACCCATTTTATATTCAGTTCGGGCTTTTAACAGCTACAAAACTGCCTGAGCAAGGCAGATTTTCTTCGGACGAGACGATATTTGCTTCGTTTTAAAATGTTCAAATACTTTTACCAACAGTAAGATAAATTGCTCAGATGTCAGAAGTCTTCTACGTGAAAACCGTATCGTGTATATTTGATCGATATGAGGCTTGACAAGTATTTATTTATTTATTTATTTATTTAAACTTTAATGTACACAAAACAAGTGATGGTACATAAGGCGGACATCAATGCCATATGGCATTCTCTCCCAGTCAACCTTAGGGTTAAATAGGAAATCGACGAAAATATAGGCATGTGTACTTTTTATAAGGAATAAATAAAATACATAGACTTTACAAATATAGATACTCAAAATATTTACTACTAAATACTACCTAAATATGTTAATATACGTAATATATACTACATAAATAATTTCTGCAACAATACATATACAATAAACATACAAATTTATAATAGATAAAGACTGAGACTCAGCGTTGTAGTGACTTAGTATTACAAGTATTAAGTGGTTTCTGTAGTTTATTTTATTTATTTAACACTTTATGCACATACAAAATCATATATACAAAGGCGGACTTAATGCCCGAAGGCATTCTCTACCAGTCAACCTCAAGGGTGATGCAGAGAAGTGTTAATAATAGGTTTTAAACAAGCACACAATGATTAAAAAGTACAGGCATGTAAGGCAACATTTACATATAATACAAAACATAATATATGAATAAAATAAATCTAATCTACAAATACACATATAACATATAAATAATACATAAATAATATAATTAAATATGGGAAGAATAGATTACGAATATATACAAGAACAAAAACAACAATACACTAATTAGTGGAATCTGTCAGTTTCTTTAGCAAGTAATTCCGAACTTTAAATTTGAAAGATAGCCGACTGGTTGCCGTCCTGATATCCGTGGGCAACGCATTCCACAGCAAAATTGATTGGACAGGAAAAGAATAATGTACAAAGTCAGTCCGGTGCGAGGGACAGTGGAGGAGACGATTATTTGTGGACCGAAGATATTTGCTATGGTTGGCGCTTACATACTGAAAATAGGGGGCCAAATAACTAGGAGAAGTAGGGGAACAGAGAAGTGAGAATAAAGTGGTTAGCGCGCGTTGTTCCCTGCGCTGACGTATGGGCAACCACTTTAGTTGCAATCGATAGGCAGAGACATGGTCGTATTTGCGCAGGTTGAAGACGAATCGAATGCAGTTATTCAGAAGGCGGTCCAGTTTGTTAAGTAGATCTGCATTCAGGTCGTAATAGCAGACATCCGCATAATCAATGATAGGGAACAACAAGGATCGAACAAGCATTGCCTTGGTGGAGGACGGAAGGAAATTTTTCAAACGATATAGTGCCCGAAGCGTTCCCGTTACCCGTTTACAGACAACAGCGACGTGAGCCCGCCAGGTAAGACAATTATCGATGTATAGGCCGAGATTCTTCACATCACTACTCAACGAGATGATCGCACCGTTAAAAAGGATAGGTGGCACAGCATTGCTGTCAACCCTTCCGAAGGTACGGGAGCTCCCCAAAATTATCGCCTGACACTTACTCGGATTAACGGCAATCCCAAACTTTGTTGACCAGTTATTCAAGGCAGCCAGGTCCGCATTCAATCTCGAGATCGCATCAGGCAAATCCTCGACCCTCGCTTGACAATACAACTGCAAGTCGTCAGCATATAGATGGTACGCACACTGAAGTTCGGAGGTAACACAGTTAATAAAAGTAGAGAATAAAAGAGGAGAAAGAATTCCGCCTTGAGGAACGCCAGCCGTTAATTGGCACCAGTTAGACGACGACTCGTCAACCTGGACCAACTGCTGACGTCCCCGGAGATAGGATGAGAACCATTCCAGTGCGCCATCAGAAACCAAAATACGGGAAAGGATAGCTAGCAGGATATCGTGGTCGACCATGTTAAAGGCATTCGAGAAATCCACCAGGACCAACACAGTAACCATAGTGTCCTCCATCCCTGCCCTCACATCGCTGGTGACCTTAAGGAGAGCGGTTGTGGTGCTGTGTCCAGGCCTGAAACCCGATTGAACTGAGCTAATTAAGGAGTTCCGGTGGATAAAGGAAGCGAATTGCTTGTGGACACAGGCCTCGAGCACCTTAGACAAGAAAGGAAGAATTGAGATGGGGCGGAAGTGAGTAGGAAGGGTGGGATTGGAGATTTTCGGAAGAGGACGGACAAAGGCTTTGCGCCACAAGGATGGAAAGACTCCGGAGTGAAGGGAATAGTTTACCATATGAGTTATGGTGGGAAGGAGGGGGTCCAGGATGGCTGTGATCATATAGCGTGATATATCATCACAACCCATGGCTTTGGATTTAATGGCAAGGATAACTTTTCGGATTTCATCAGGCTGCACTGGAACGAAACAAAAAGGAACTATAGAAGTAGAACGCTTAAGACCAGCTATTAAAGAAAGCGTCTGTTGTTTGATTCGTGGATCCAGCTGAGAAACAGTTGCGAAATGGCGATTGAGATCGTCCAAACCAATCGAGCTCGGAAGGTCCAAATTTTGCGCTTTGCCGATACCTAGAGTTCCGAGAAACTTCCAGGTATCTGCAGAAGAAGAAGATGAAGAGATTCCATCAAGGATAAAGCGGCGTTTTGCGTTACGTACCATCTGATTACACCTGTTCCTCGCAATCTTAAAAGCCGTCCAATTTTCCTCGGTGCGATCCCTCTTGTGCCTACGAAACGCACGATCCCTGCGTCGCATCGCCATCTGTATCCCACGAGTCATCCAAGGCGCAGGCGGTCGCTTCAGTTTAACCTTTTTGATGGGAGCATGTCGGTTATATAAATTCGTCAAGGTATTATTGAATAATTCAACCATTCAGTGGGCTCCAATCAGTGGCCGACACATCTTGAACTAGGCTGTCGACGTCCATCCGCGCAAAACAACGCCTGTATCGAACCCTGGGATTAACCCTGGGTGGTTTGAGGATGTAGGAAAGGAAAATCAGGTCGTGATGGGAAAATCCTGGAGCCTCATATTGGCCATGAGACGAAACCAGAGAGGGATTGGATATGACAATTAAATCGAGCCAAGAGTCATCACCAGCGACGTTGTGGTGAGTAGGTTGAAGAGGTAGCAGATGAAGACTTGCTGACTCGATCAAATGTCGGAGTTTGCGGGAACGAGAGGAGTTGTTGGCAAGGAGATTAGTGTTAAAATCACCCATGATTATGTGATGCGCATACTCCGAACCCACGGATTCAAGTACTGTTTCGAATTCAGTGAAGTAATCGACAGAGGGAGGACAATAAACCACACCTAGAATGAGCTTCGCCCCTCGGACACAAACCTCAAGAATTATATATTCCGCAGCACCGTTAGGGGAAGACATGGAGATAACCTTGTAAGAAAAATCACTGCGGAGATATATAGCCACGCCACCTCCCCTACCGTCCGTACGGTCATTCCGTATCAGAATGTAACCGGTTAAGGGGTAGGTGACCGACAGTAAATGAGGCTTGAGCCAAGTTTCGGATATCAGGACGGCATGCACGTTGCTGTTATTAAATGTTTCATACAGCTCACTGTAATGGCTGGGTAGACTCTGAGCATTGATGTGACAAACATTCAACAATCGAGAATTACTATCCTCGAATTGTTTCTTCAATAAATCACCCAGACACTCAGTCAATGAGCAGAAGCTGTCGCTACCAGACGAACTATCTTCACTTGCAGAGACAAAAGAATCATTTTCAGACATGAATAAATATATAAATTATATAATAAATAAATTATATTAAATATATAATAAAATATATGATGTATAATTAGACAACACACAAATTAATCAAATAAAGTTATAATATGCTTGCTACTAAAGATATGCAACTCTGCACCACCCGCCAGCTAACAACAAATACACAAACAAACAGAAAACACAGACAGAAAAATACAAAAATCAAAATAAAAATTGATAAAAAAAAAAATTTAAAAGTACATTAATAAAAACGATTTATGAACACATTAAAAAAAAACCACGTGGAAAAAAAAGAACATATAAAAAGTGACATTTAGATTCTGTGCGATATCCGAACGCAACTCGCTTTTATACAATGTGTCAAATTATAGGTTGGAAATGTCACGATGACAATGACAAGTGACGGCTGTACCTTCATGACAATAAATAAGTTTTAACGACAATAATATTTTAACAATAACACTTTGTGGGGTAACTTCGTATGATATTAAAAGAGAACAAAGGAAAAGTACTGCAACGAGAATTGTGGGTAGAAAAGTCCAAGTAAAGATATTGCAGTTCCTCATGCAGTTCACAGGAAATTTGCTAATGGCAAAACGGGAACAGGAATAACATAAAAACACAAACGGTAAGTTTAAAGTTATTGAAAAAAAAAAAAACAACCTCTCGCACAGTATAGTTAATTGTTCTAGCTAAGTTGAACTAATTACTTGCGTGTTGATTTCAGGCTCACCGTGTGTGCCCCTGCTCCGCCCCCGGCTGCCTTCTGCGACACACTCTGCAGACTGGGATATTTGTCAAGTAGAGGACTAAGTTCTTCCATGCAAACGACTCTGTGCTTGCTTCCGTCAGACGCCTTGAGGAAGATGTTGCCGTCCTGAGTCCAGCAAGCACGCATGCCGAAATGCTGACGAGCTCTAACAAATACCTCCTGTCTGGGCCTAGTCAGGAATTCCTTGACCGTGATTTTGGTGCCCTGCAGTCGAGTCTTTGCCCTCCAGACCGAAGCCTTGTAGTCCACACTAGAGAACCGCACTAGGATCGGCCTATGATGACTTTTGTTATGCACTCCAAGTCGGTGACACACCTTAAGTGCAGACACCGGGAAATCCTGGCCCAATTTGCCATTAATGATCTGCAACATCACCTGGCTGCAGTCTTCCTTGTCCTCCTCTGGGATGCCTTGAAATACAACAGCCTTGCGACGGTTTCGCATTTCAAGGCCATCTATATTTCTGCAGCACTCTGTGACCTGGCTCCGCAGCAGCTTTAACATATCGAAGACCAGCTCCCGGAAGGTGCGGAACTCCTCAGCTATCCTGGCCACGGTGTCCTTCGATGATCCAGCTGACTGGATTTGAGCCTCTATGTCACCCATCTTCTTCAGCAAGCTTTCCTGCACGTTCTTATGGACAGTGATAATATCTGTGATCTGTGACATTGTTTCTCTCTGCTCCGTGCTTGTGTTAAAATTAAAGTTGATGTGCTGGCAGGTGGTGGCCAAGTTAAATTAATTTACATGGACCTGGCAAGTTGTAGCACTTATTCTATTCAATTAATACACTTTACTAATCCAAATTTAGGCAATTAACTAATTTTATAAATTTAATTTAATTATTTTTGAGTAATAAATAAATGTGACGTGTTTACTCATTTAACACCTACCCATCCTCCAGTTTATACATCTGTGGTTTTCCCTACAGGAATGGGTAGATCAATGTCGATATATCTTTTTCAATTTTTGTTCTATTGATGGTAATTCAGCCCTTATATCTAAATCACGATTATAATAATTGTCTATACAAATTTATTGGTTAATGCAAAACTAAAAGAATTTCAAATTTCTTTTGTTTTTTTTTTAAGTAAGTAGCCATTAAATGAGTTTAGCAATTGGAATATGTTTGTTAATATACAAAATTTTCAAAGTATTAATTATTATTCTTTAAGATAATTACATAATTTTAATTAGTTCTTTTCCTTCCAGAGTGCTTTACGCACGAAGATTTTCTAACTGTTTTTCTCAATCGTTGCTCCACTTAACGATTTTCTCTTGTAACAGAGTACTGCACGGTTGACGCCGTGCAGGAAATGTTTGAGCTTATACAGTTAGATATTTTTTACAAAATATTTACCTGGCGTCAATCTACAATCAGAGTATTCTGATGTTAGACGGATGACAGACGGATATTAGGTAGACTCACAGTCAAGCTTCAAGATTTATCAAGAACATTTACATGAAACAAAGAAACGATTAATATTACCAGGTATTACTGAAAGTTTTTAAAATAATATTCGATTAACAATAGCAAATACAACAACCGACTGCACAGTTGGCAGTGGCTGGGCAACTGGCTACCTTACAACTTTTTATGTGATCTACAAATTGTCGTTCAGGGTCTAATTGTTGATATGTATGTTTTTAAATGCACCCACCGAAATCTCGTGTAGGGCTATGCTTTTTAACAGAAAAACAAAAAGTTAAGTTACACATTTTATTCTTTAGATAGGAAAAGTTTAGTAGGTGAAACATTTATTGCCAGGCTCGTGTATATATGGAAAATGTAAAGCCTGCATTGTGTTTGATGTACCTTCTAAGGTCTCAAGTAGATACCAAAGTATTTCAAGAATTGTATGAATGTGTAACAAATACCTACAAAATTTCAAGTTGCGATAGTAATAAAGCTAACACGTATAACAAAAATTATGTTTATGTTTCAATAAAAGAAAATATTAAAACATTGAAACTTCAATACAGTACATACAAATAATTTGAAAATATATTTTGGCTTTCTACTTCTCAACTTTTTTTCCTATTGTTTATTTATTTATTTATTGAATTATGGACAACCAGTAGCTGCTACATTATTTCTTACATCTAAACATTAAATACACTATAATAAAATTAAATGTACAGCATTTTAAGGTGTCACAAAATGCACAAAATATTTCGTAGTGACACAAAAAATAATTAATAAAGAAGAATATAATTTAAAATAGTAGGAAGAGTAATAAGATAGAAATTGCAAAAATTACGATTCTAAATTAAATTAAAATAAAATAAGTACTTATTTATAAAACAAAAACATTTTTTTTTATTTAAACAAAGTTTATTGGAATTCAGTCCTCCCAAAAATCCCCAACACATTTTTTTTAAATACCGGTAATGTATCACTGAAGATATCCACTTCATCACTGAGACTGTTGTATGTTTTTGCAAGTCGAGACACGGCAGAGAATTGTTTAAGATTTGTTCTAGCTGGTGGCTGGTGCAACAATCCCATGCCAAGCTGAGCGCGCCTAGGTAAGCGGCGTGGAACACGAAAACCGAAAGAACTTAGTAGCGATGGACTATCAAGTTCATTTCTTAGTATTTTATAAAGGAATGTCATGTCCTGTAATCGTCTGCGAGTAAATAAACTAATCATGGCGAAATGTTTTAGTTTGTCATTATACGAACGAAGTTGTTTGTGCAGTCTACATGAATAAGCAAGGTGCCTCAAGAATCGTTTCTGAATGCGTTCTATTCTAAGCTGATGTACGTTATATTGTGGTGACCAGACCACGCTACAATACTCCAAATTACTGCGCACGTAAGCATTGTAGATCGCTATTTTTGTAGCTGGCCTGCGGAATAACTTACCATTTCTAATGATAAAGCCTAACATTTTGGAGGACTTTTTAATTATGTTATCTAAGTGTGGTAAGAATGTTAATTTTGAATCAAAAATAACACCTAAATCCCTTAATTCCGATTTTTCTTTAAGTAGTACTCCATCGATATAATATTGAGTCTCAATTATTTTATGGTTACGCGTGAAAGTGACAGAGAAGCATTTATTGGCGTTCAAGGACATTTTGTTGATAACGCACCAGTTTCTAATTGAGTCAAGGTCTTTTTGAAGCAGTTCGCAATCCAAAGCTCCTGTTACAGTTTTACATAGTTTTAAATCGTCAGCAAAGAGGTAAGCGCGGCTATGTTTAATGCAAGAGACAATATCATTAATAAATAGATTGAAAAGCCAGGGTCCCTGGCTAAATTGTTCGAACTTTGTAAATTGTTCGAACTTAAAGATATTGTAGGAATTGGAACGCAATAATAGTTAGTTCCATTTTGTGCCGCATGTCGCTACTGTCCTTGATACCGGGTGACAGCCATTTTATCTTTCCTTTTTTTCTGTTCCCACTAAGCGGGAGCTTTAACCTCCGGGCCATCACGACAACAAAAATGGAATACAAAAGTGAATCTAATAAATAAATAGTTTAAAAATAATCAATATACTTAGTAAAAAAATTTCGTTAACAGACACGTTTTTCAATACCTACAAGGAGAAAATTTAATAATCACATATATTTTTATAAAAAGAAAAAGCTGAGTTCCTTATTCAATTTTCAAAATAAAAGAATACATAATATATTATGTATTCTTTTATTTCGCACGTTGTTGTTCCGATTAAAGATTCACTTTTTTATGTTCTTCAGGGCGTTCTCAAAACTTACTATGACGATGATCATGAGATATTTATGATTTAAAATTCGAACGTAGGTATTCGAAATTCAAAAATCTACAGATTAGAATTTACTTCTTGTAAAGATTAAACCTGACATGCTATGGTTTTAACAGTTCCAAGATGAAGAATGATAAGGTTTGGCTTAAGCTTCCGATTAAAATTCACACACTGATTTTCCTGACCTCTGCAATTAGATCAGTGCTGAACTTGTCACACCGGCTCCATAGCCGGAAGAGCTATGCTTAGTGGGCCGGCTTTAAGTGATAAAGCGGCCTCACAGAAAACTGGCGTGAAACAATATTAGCGTTATATTTCTCCGTGTGAGTGTGGCTAAGGGTAAGCCTTATTCCTCCCATTCCCCTCTTTCTCAATCCTGAAAAAGAAGGCGGGCAAAACACTCATAACTCTTCTGGCTTTGCAGCTGCCTATCGAAAACGTCAATTGCCTACATTCGTGATCCGTATGCTCGTTCATCCAGTATAAAAATAGCAGTGGAAACTTATTTACTATGCAAGGTAACGTTGCCAATAGAAAACAAGAACAAAATATTTACACATAAAGTTTAATTTCCTAGAACCCTTTCCGGAATATGATGTGACAGGAACGTGTGAAGGTTAAATGTAAGTTAAATGCAATGGAAATATTATTTGTAAGTTTTTTTTTAAATACCAAGGTAAGACACACTGACTAAATGAATTGAGACGCAGTTATTTTTTTAAATATTAATAATGCAAATAGATATATCTAGCTTTTGTTTGGGCAGAGGTCGCGAATGGCAAGTTTCGTTTGTGATCTTTGTAGTGTAGATTTCTTGTGTTATAAATTTTATTCTACAGTCAGATTGTACGCTTGGTGCGGTGGTTGGGCAACTGGCTGCCGTGCAACATGTCGCGGGTTCGCACGGAACAACTCTTTGTATGATCCACAAATTGTTGTTCCGGGTCTGGTTGTCATGTGTATGTGATATTGTATATTTGTAACTGCACCCATGACGCAGGAGAAAATCTTAGTGTGGTGAAAAAATAAAAATGCACCACACTAGGATTGAAGGATAGGATGCAATGTAAAGGAAGAAATATATTATTAATTAAATGTCTTTCAGAAAACCGACGTGAAACAACCGCAGCGTTGTTTCGCCGTGAGAGTGAGGTTACCGAAAACCCAATCCTTTCCCACTTCCCATATTGATGAAGCCCTAAAAAGGCAACGCATTCCTAACGCCTCTGGTGTTGTCATTATCCATGGGCGGCGCTGACTGCTTACCATCAGGTAAAAAAGGAGTATTGTGGTACCCCAGAAGCCTGTCGGTTTCATATATATTTTATAGTTAGAAACTTACTATACTTACTGGACTTTGCTATGTCGTCTTGTGGTTCCAAAATCAAATGTATGAAACTGCTTTTATGGATTCCTTTGAAAGAATTATGGTGACTAAATAAAGTTAGATAGACACATTTTGTACGTCTATGACGGATTATATTTTCACGGGTTCGGATTGGACGTAATACGGAAGCGCAAAATAGCGTTGTACAGACATTATAAGAAAATATTGTCTGACACTTCAATGCATTTAGCAACTTAGTGGTAGTAATATTAATACTTATTACATTATACTAAATTCAACATATAGGTGTTATAATTAAAACACCTTCATTTTTAAACAATTACACTTCAAATTCACATTTAGTGTTTAATTGAAAACTAATAAAATACGTAGGTTTGTGAATACAATAAAATACACAAACAAAATAGTCGTAAAACGAAGATCAAACAATGGCGTTTTATTTTTAAGGTCTTCAATTATAATAGCCCTATATTATAATAAAACAAATAACATTTTACAAACATTTTATTATTGTTTTTAATAAATAATAAACATAAATACAATGTAAAGTTTATTATTAAAATATATAATTAAAGCTTCGAATGGCGTAAAACTTACAAAGAAATATTCATATTATTAAAGAAAAATAGCTATATAGATTTACGTCGAAACTCAACAAATTAATTCGTAGAATTGAAATAAAATACATAAATGTGCATATTAATATTTACGCCAGCAACAAAGAGTTAAACCATTTCATTCCTTAAAATATTCCATTGGCAATATTATTTTTAAAATAATAATATTATAATTTTATGCAATAACCGTTAAAAATTATTTGACATTTGTGTGACTATCTATACACAAAATTAAATGTCATTTTATGCAATTTTAATAACAGATTTTTGATGAAAAATGTGTGTTCTTTATTTCAAAAGTTTCTTTTGCTTTGTTTTACCGTAATAGTTCAGAAGCATTCAGAATTTTTCAAAAATCATTTGTTATAGGTATTCTATTTCTACTTTTTCTGTGAAAATTTGTTTTATTATAATAGAACTAACTAACTACAATCCTCTAAAGTTATTTACGAGTAATTATTTCATACGTGACTTTGAGTATACTGCTTTTAATTAAAATAAAAACTTACTTAGTAGGTGTGTATCTATATGACTAAAACTACTTACATAGATAATATTATTTTCTTAATTAAATGTATTATGAATTATTGTCTTATATTAGATCTACATTGTGCTAGAAAGGAATTAAAATTGTATTTACCCGATTAATGATTAGGTAACTTAAAACTATGACAATCTTATGTGATAATCCTATTAATATACGTTTGTTACTCTTTCACAAATAAGATATAGGTTTATTTTTATTGCTGAAAATGGACAAAACCGCAGACGCTTAAGTTTGTAGACAACTACCCGCCCGCCTCAGTTTCCTAATATCCTATTACCTTAATGTCCACCGAAAGGATTGCTATCTACCCCTGTACTATTTTAAAATTATCTTCTATAAAAACCTTATTCTGATCTTAGCAAACAGAATTAACTTCAAGAAAGACTCGACTGCACGGTTGGCGCGGTGGCTGGGCAATAGGCTGCCGCGCAACGTGTCGCGGGTTCGTTTCCCGCATAGAACAATTCTTTGTGTGATAAACAAATTGTTGTTCCGGGTCTGGGTGTTGTGTGTATGACTAATTGTATGCTTGTGAATGCATCCAAGATACCGGAAATAACTCTTGGGTGGGGTAACGTATTAAAAAAATCAGCATCAATCTCGCCGTTCACGTGGTATGACATGAACAAGAGAAAATGGGTTTTATTTATATATACTATAGGTATCAAAGTTCTAGTCAGGTGTAGAATTACATTTAGTTTTTAAATAAAACTTTGCCTCAACGAGAAAAGATAATTGACGCCAAAGTTTTATAGAGATTAATTAGTTATGAGTTTGTTCATTAATTTACAACTTGTTTACAACAAACTAAATGAAGTGTTGTTGAAACCATAAAACTTATTTATACAAATAATTTATTATTGTATTTATTAAATGATAAAATTTATGAATGAAATAATAAAATTCACATTTGTCATAAAAAGGTTTTACGATATATCGGAAGAGATGCGAATTTTATAAACTAAATTAAAATCTATTTTTATTTTATGGTTATAATAATAAATTATTATTATTATTATTTATTAATTCATAATACATTATTATGTTTACGTTTTTTACGGATATACGAGTATTTACACTATAGATAAGTACCTATGGTATTATTCAAATGACTTTTTTTCATTAGGAAATATTCATAAATTATTTATTAATTTGTCCGCTTTTGTTTTGTATGGTTGATGAATAATATCATTCTGTTTTGCAGTCCAATGCGCCATCACGTACCTGTAAAGATAGAAAAGCGTGTTATTATAAAAATGCTTTGTTATATATCATGTAAAAGTGTTATGTTGATAAAAATAGCCTATATCCTATTCCGGAATGTATCCTATGCCTGTTTCTTTTGTTGTTTATATTTCATTCAGATCCGTCCAGCCGTTTTGGAGTGATTGAGTAACACACATGTTTGGATGTGTCTGTGATATCGAAACTTTCGCATTTATAATGTTAACAAGATGTAAGATATAATTCAATATTTTAAAATAGAACATTAATAAAATGTCCAGTTTGCTTTGTTTTAAATAAATATATCAGGTTAATATAAAATTATTAATCTTTAATCAATTTGATATTTAATAATTATGTTTTTAATTTATCATAAGTCACGACGTTCAGTGTACAACAGTAGAAGCAATAATAATTCGTGAACGATCGAAATGTTGTGTATATTATACCTATAACAAGGTCAGAGCTCAATTTCAAACAGGTTAATAATCGGAAATCATTACTTCCATCCCATCTAAACATTAATTACCGAGCTCTCATTAATTTACTGAATAAGATAACATGAATGAATGGAGTAGGAAGGATGTCTGATTGTCTGTTTTTTTATCCGAAACGCAAAATTCTTATTCATATATAAAACATGAAACACGACAGGGTTCTTAATCTGAGAAGGGTTTTCTATGCGATAGGACGGCAAACGACCACATATATCATCGGTTGATAAACAGTCAGCGCAGCATGGTCACCCAAATCACCCCATTCAGTCTCCTACTGCAGGCCGAGCCTTTTTTTAGGAGGGAAAATCACCACAAATTACTTCTCTCGCCCAGGGTATAATGAGAAGGAGTGTCAGACTCTTACTGACTAAAATCCCCCCGTTCCTTCTTCTGCTCCGCGGCGGCCGCGGCGGTATCTTATTGCGCTTGTCCCGCAACAACACGAGAGGAATTGAAAGTGCGTTGCACGTCTTTGGAGTTAAGGGATTTAAGAGTTGGGCGATTTGGAGTTGGAGATTGAGTTGTTACACGCGGATTTTCTGTGAGGCCGTGGTATCATACTGGTTGAGTCAGCACATTCATGCTAAAGTATCTCTCGCAATAAAAATCATATCACATTCGCATATTCAAACCAATACCCACCTTATACCAGTTTTTGAAACACTAGTTACTCTCGCATGGTTTCACCCGCTGCTCGGTTCCGTTTGATCGTAACGTGATGTTTTATAGCCCATAGCTTTCAGGACTAGGATAGCTAGCCAGCTACCATAGTCCTGAAAGCTATGGGCCTGAAAGATAGCCATCTATCAGTGAAGGAATTTTGGAAATCAAACCAGCGGTTTCCAGCATTACCACCTACATAAAAATTACAAACTACCATTTTATAATATTAGTATAGATTATAATCCGACGAATATTTATGGTTCCATGCTGTATTTTATTGATATTTTTTCAAAGAACCAAAAATATTTTGCCCTTTTCGTGTATGTAATAAGACGTAGAGACTTTCTATTTAGAATTAAAAACATTAATGAAAAATATTTTATTTTTAATGTTTATGTATACGTAATTAAGTGTAATATGATTTGTGTTACTCGTATACGTATAGGAAATTATAATTTAATTATGGTATTAAATTTAGCAGTAACCTGTCAAGTACAAGGTCATTTAATTTATTTTTATTTCGACTGACTCAACAATATACGCCTTTTCCTTGTGATTTTCCATTATTTGTCCGGTTCGTAAAACTATATCTGGAATATAATATTATTGCAAAAAGAAATGAGTAAATGTTTTAAAATATACGTTTTTAAAAATATGTTATTTTATGTAAAATTAAAAATGTAGAATAGCATCCAAACAAAAAAATAAATAACCAATCGTCAAATACTCGAATAGATACAGAATATTAAATTATTTAAGCTAACATAAAATATTTATAGAACTTTAGTCTTTGTAAAAGTATGCATAAAGAAGACACCCATATACAATTAGGAAAGATTCAGATCAAATAAATAATCAGAACAATTAAATGGGAAAATATTAGAAACGGTTCATAATATAAACTACTAAATACTGTGAGCGGCTTTGCCTGCAGTATTAAGGTAAAATTTATACTTATACTAATGTTATAAAGAGAAAAAATTTGAAAGTTTTTATGTAGGGGGTAATCCTTGAAACCGCTGGTCGGATTTCCAAAATCTTTTCACTGATAGATAGCTACAATATTCCTGAGTGCTATAAGCTATAAAACATCACGCTACGATCAAATGGAGCCGAGTAACGAGTAAAATTGCGCGAGAGTAGCTAGTTACATATAATTAAAGACTATAATCTATCTCGATGCCAAATTTCATTTAGATCCGTTCAGTAGTTTTTACGATAAAGTCTTACAAATATCAATTGATAGAGCAATACCTTCTTATATATTTTCGCGTATACTACACTAGCTACTCTCGCGCACTTTCACCCGCTTGCTCGGCTCCATTTGATCATAGCGTGATGTTTTATAGCAGTGAAAAAATTTTGGCAATCCGACCAGCGCTTCCAAAGATTACCCCCTACGTACAAACTTACAAATTTTACCTCTTTATAATATTAGTATAGATATATTTAGTTGGATGAACGAACAATCTAGAAAACAAAAGACTGCATCACACACATACAGACAGACTACAGTTATAAAAACACATTACGATATGGTTACGACGTCGAGCAAAAACTAATGTAGTTACTTGAGGTGAGTATTTACGTAAACGCAGCGATATATGGAACTATGCTCCAATGAGGATTCTAGAAACGAATGAACTAGACATAAAAACTCACGGAGCGTTCAATGCAATCGTTAAGTACAGTAAAAGATATGTATGTTTGTATATTATACATGTAGTCGGATGTAAAATGAATTTGATCTTGACAGTAGTAGTATGAAATTTTAAGTGAAGGAAAGCCATGCATGATTCTGTGTATTTGCAAACATATCCGAGCATACCGATAGAAAACGAATGCCAAATATTTGATTTGGAACTTTAGTAGTGACTGCACGGTTGGCGCGGTGGCTGGGCAACTGGCTGCCGCGCAACGTGTCGCGGGTTCGATTCCCGCACGGAACAACTCTTTGTGTGATCCACAGATTGTTGTTCCGGGTCTGGGTGTGATGTGCATTTGAAATTGTATGTTTGTAAACGCACCTACGACACAGGAGAAAATCCTAGTGTGTTTTTTTAAAAAAGAAAAAAAGAAAGAATATTATTTTTAAAAACAAATGGTGTATGTAGAAGAGTGGGTTTGTGTATAGTAAAAGATCTAGAAGATTCTATTGATACATACTCGTATCTGAAAACCTTCAAAATAATACTACTTATTGTGCTGTGCCTACACATTTGATCATCAGATCAGCATTATCAAACAAAAAACTTGTGTTAGATTTGGAATAAGGAAAGGTTTCTACCCTAAATAAAAGAAAATCATGTTTTAGGTGTTTGCGCTTATAGAAAGGTTAAAATAATGTCCCTTTCCCTACTTTCCGTAAGTTTTATTGTTGATTTAAGTAATAGGGACTACGCCTACATTTATAAGTCGGTATCGGAAGTTTGAAGCTGGCAAACTTCTTTCTACTTATAAGCTGAGAATATTGTACCAATAATAATTATTGCTATTTACCTAAATAGAAAAACATGGTTCGATGAGCGAGAAAGGACAACATTTGTAGACAAAAATCACCCTTAAACATTCGTATTTGAAATAACAGTTTTTATATTATAATTTCAAAGACTAATTTGTCTTCTGTACGACCATATGGAAAGCGTTGGTTTCGCCATTCTAAGCGATGCGCTCGCGGTGAGACCGGTCGGCGCGCGCGCTGCAATCGAAATATATGTCGGCCATTTCATACGTTAATGTTCACAACTCTTAATTATTGTTCTACGTGCTACAATTTTATGGTCGGATTAAGGAAAAGTACTGCCATTCTTACTTCTTTTAAAGGCCAAGATAATTGTGGAATAATATATATAAACACGTCTTGTCAACTTGTGGAAATTTTGAAATGTCCAAGAGCTGTAACTTTTATTATTATTATGGAATTAAACAATCAGTAATAAAATGTGTTTAAAAGACCAAAAGGAAATCCTAAGACTTTATTTATAGTCTCCTACATCTTGAATAGATGCAAGATTTGGATCAAAGATTGACGAATTGATTGCAAATCGAAAGAACTGAAAATGCTATCAGACAGTGCTGAATCCAGTGAGCTATCTAAGTACCAAAATCATTAGGATATCTGAAAGTCGTTCGAATGTCAAGAAATTGATCTAGATTTGCGTCTCGATTGTGTCCTTAACCGTACTTCGATATGCGAAATATTCCTTCCTTGAATATTCGTTGTCGCAAAAGTAAAAAAGTTGTATTTCTTTATAACTACATATTAATCTTTATCTTTTAAATTTGAAAAATAGTATTTTATTTTAATTCCCGTACGATGAATTTAGAAGTTCAAGTCAATATTCCCTTGATGCCAGTCAAATTTAAAAACTCCATTACGCTGAAATCACACTATACACGTGGGTCTCATTCCATGTGTAACTTTGCCTATTCTGTTGACCCAATTCGCAAGAGGTTTGAATAAACTTTTGTTTTTTTTTTACTAGAAATAAAGGCGCACTAGTTTATTAAGAGCCTATTCACTCTAGCCTTGAAGACACCTAAATTATATTCGGACGGAAATACTGCAGTCGGCAAACTGTTCCAATCCCTGTGATTTCAATGACCAACCATTTCAGTAGTTAATGAAATATGTGTGTGCGTGTAGAACAATAATTGCTTAGGTCAATTGATAGAAACTTGATTTAACTAAGGGTCAGTCAGTCTAACTTGTCCTTGCAAAGCAATTAGTAATTATGCTCGAACAGATATAAGAAGTTTTTTGTTTGTATTGTACGAGTGTTTTTATTGTTCGGACAATTAAGCCCGCCACAACCGCCTAAAACTGCCGCAACTCCGATAAGCCAAGACCTACAATAGATATATATATAGCCATATGAAAACATTGAAACTGAAGTCCGACGCGTCCCAGAGTATAGAATTAAATCACAAGATTTTATTTGAGGTTAAGAAAAACGAAATAGTTTCCACTTTCCTCTAATTAGGTTAATTTAATGCAGGAGACAGAATAAAAACTACTACGTTGATTACTCTGTGAAAAAAAAACTAGCGAAATAATAAAGTTCCTTCCTACTTTCAATGTATGTAGACATATGAATAATATATATACATAGGTACATATGTATGTATATAGGTACAATATGTATATAGAAATGAAATAATAAATACCGTACTGTGACTTTTTTTAAGATATAATTTCTTAGTTTTAATAAACCTCCTAAACTTATTTAATCAAGCAATATAACGATGCAACTCTACAAAAATCAAATAAAAATACAAACGTATAATCCGAATAAATTAAAAAGACACCAGAAGTGACGTAACAGCCCTTAGACGCAAGCGAAGTTTTATCATAGACGCATAATAGTTGCAAGGTCGAGCAGAAATAACGGTCAGGTTCTTTGCGAAACGTTGCCGTCTTCGTATATATAAATTAAATTGCTCAAGTTTAAACGCGCGTTTGAATGGTGTAATGGACGGCCAAATGTATGCGGTTAACAGCGATATTGAGACGCCCGTAATAGTTCGGTGTAGCTAAAAAATTAGGAATTAGTTTACACTCATTTTGAGTAAAATTTTGTAGGTAAGTAGATGTTAGATAGTTTTTGAAAAGTAATATCGAGTATGGAATACGAGGTATTATATTCTTCATTTTTACGATAGAGTATTCCTCCAAAAAATATTTCAAGGTCAAGCAATTATAATGATTGTTGTCAAGCAATACGATACAATTTTGTTGTTCCCGATTTTTTTACAGTATGCACTCACTTGTCAATAAATAAACTATAATCAACCTTTTTACAGAATTTAAAGACTAATCATGAATATATGAGTACAAAACTGGACAACTAGTTGTAGTTGCATATAATTTTATACGTAGGTTTATTTTAATTTATATTGGATGTTCAGTCGGGGTTGCGGGGCTAGTGCAATTAGGTAGGACTTTGTCCTAAAGCAGGAGAAGGAACGGGGGTTTTTAGTCAGTAAGAGTGTAACACTCTCTCTCGCCTTACCATGGGCGAGAGAAGTCATTTGATGATTTTCTTCTCATAAAAAAAATTATGTATAGTGATCTGATATTATAACAGAGTCTTAATACTTTAAGAAAACGAATACTAGTTAAAAGGAAAGTTACATCACAGGGAAATGTTGAAATGTTCATATGTACTTATAAGTGTGTCGGAAATCGTTAATTGTATTGCATTATAATAGTGAATTAAGGCAAGGTAAATTAAGGTAGTTTTTGTTTTTAGAACACTTAACAATGTTACACGAGCACTTATCTATACTAATATTATAAAGAGGTAAAATTTGTAAGTTTGTATATAGGGGGTAATCTTTGGAACCGCTGGTCGGATTGCCAAAATTCATTCACTGATAGACAACTACAATGTTCCTGAGTGCTATACGATCAAATTCCTAGCAGCGGGTGAAACCGCGCGAGAGTAGCTAGTGTATTATAATTTTATAAGGCCATACATGAAGATACGTGGTAATCATTATAACTTGTGTATTAAAATGAAATCGTAAATAATAAAATTTATACCCGTGATATGCGAAGTGTGGGAGAGCCATGCTTCAATACGAATGGGCCACCTCGACCGGAGTGATACCACGGCTTTACAGAAAACCGGCGTGAAACAACCGCAGTGTTGGGTTTGTAATCTTTGTTCTAATATTTGTTGTATCGTTTTTCGGTTACAATTATATTAACACAACAATGATAATAACTTAGATAATCAATAAAATACTGTTAGAGTTTAATTGGTTTGTTAGAAACATTAAAAGTATTTTTTTTTCGAATTGTCAACTTTCCGTTTTACAGCGTTTTACCTGCGTGAATTTTGATGCCTGATGGATTCTTTATTTCAAAGTTCGAATTGGATAACTATTTCGTGAAAATGAATTATAAAGTAAGATCTTTAATAAAAGAATTCAAAAAGAGTTTCTTTTTGTTAATTCGTAGTAAATATTAATGCGTTATTGACTAAGTTAAGTAAGTTGGGTCTATATGTTTTGATAAACAGAAATTAAACATATTTGGCACCGTTTTGCTAAATTATTGTGAGATTTAAATAATGGAATACAAAGAACTGAACCAATCTTTAAATTTAAGGTTATAAATGGCCAAAAATAAATAAGAAAATATTTATAAACATATAAAAAAAAACATGTCACACTGTACATACATTTTTCAAGAAAACCCGCTGTAATTAGACTCTCTATTGTGTTCATTGTCTTTATATGCCCTCAATGGGTAAGTGGTTGCAAGGACGCAAGATCTAGAACAGTCGACGTGCAAGGAAAGGATGTACCTTAGAAAACATTAAGTGAATAATGTATTTTCATACATAATATAGGTATACATTGTAATCTCAATAATATTATCACAGCGAATGTTTTAGCTTTAGATGGATGTTTCTTACTTTAGCAGGTAAACATTATCTTTTGATGGGATCTGAAAGAAATTTGGCACAGGTATAGATTTATAGTGGCATATATTCATAGATTTAACACATATATAACGCAGGTATGTGTATATTTATAGATTTAACACATGGGCTACTTTATACCCTGATACTATGGATGAAGTTGGTGGCAGCATCTAGTTTACATAAAACTATAAAATATATACGTAAGTTAAAAGGAAATAATAACTAAACGTACCTACATAGTAGCATTCTTATATACTTATAGGTCTATATTTTAGTATGAAAACTTCTCCTTTTCTCATAGCACACAAGTGGTATGATTATGTATTTTGAAGTGTGACAAATCTAGATAATTATTTTCTAACAATATTGTATTAATTGTAAGGTCTACAGAGATAGTTTTCAATATAAGAATTTGTTATTAAGATATTGACTGCTGACAGATAATTTGTAGCTATGTTTTTTGTCTGCTGTACCTATAGAAAAAGAAGCCTAACTCAAAACAGAAGGTATTTTAATAATAAAAATTAGGTTACAACAATAAGGTTCAATTTTCGAATACCGTTTTTTTAAAGTTAGTTCTATTTTCTATTAAACATGCGATTTTTTTAAGAGCAAATCAAAGAGTCCAAAGTTCGGCTCCCATTGCGTTAAACGTCCTAAAATGCTATAAAATCTTGAACAAAACTAAATACTTATTTAGTGTATTTTAAAACTAAAATTTAAATTAAATTGAGATTGAAAATAATGGCAATCATCATGCAACATGCATTACTAAATTAAAATTACAAAATCGTGCATATAATATACATATTTATTGATGAACCTGCCACTTATAACTTTTCGTTTTTGCATGCAATTTTTGTATCTTTTTGCATGTTTCACGAAACTGTTTAGAGTACAAATTATTTGTTAATTATCTGGCTTACATTATTAAACTTAATTACGATTTTCCTTCGATATTTCCGTAGCTACAAGATATTCAGGTCAAACAGTATCTATTCGGTTGGCCACATGAGAAATTACTTTTGCAATAACCAGCTGTTTGCCAACGCTCACAGTTAAGTACCCGCTAGACACGCGTTTATAGGTTTACTTAGACCTACTTATTTATTATATCGCCAGATCTTCTTGGAAAATCGGTTTTGCGGATTACTCATATGTACTTTGCGTCCCTTTTTACGCGAAGAAAATAGTTCGAAAAATCCGATAAGAAATCTGTTTCGAGGAATCCTGATCCGACACAGATTTCATGTTTACGTATTTACTTATATCTGTACGATTTGGTTATATCGATATTTAGTAGTATTACTAGTTAGTAAATGTGAATAAAGATGTACTTACTAAAGTGTCAAGTAGTGAAAGTGAGCCGCTGACTAGCGAACTGCGTCGAACCAACACGATTACAAATCACAAACACAAACCGATTTCAACGCAAACTAAAGCCGAACATCTTTCGACTTTCCGTACTCGAAGCGCTCGAACAGGACGAAGTATTACTATTCTTTCTCGAAAGTACATTTTTCCTTACACTTTTTTCTCGAAATATTCTGTCGAGAACTTGTCTGATAGTTGAATGTTTTCTGTCGAACGGATTTGGGTACATGGTCGAGTCGTGCGTTCACCGCGGCTCGTGTTTCAATATTGTCAGTAAATATTGCGGTGGTGGCTAGTGGGGGTCTTTTGCAAGCACGGGGGTCAAGTTCAAAGCCATCCTGTTATCTTGTTATGAAACTTTTATTGACTTGAAGGGCGACTTATTTTTAGTTATGAAATTATTGCCGCGTTCGGATGTCTTCATTTATGTATGCACGTTCAAGTTTTGAAGCACGGTGAATATTTTTTAGCACATGTTCGACGTTGACGACATTTAAGTGTTGACATAATTTGTAACGCGACGATTTTAATTTATGCAAATACAAAATAATGTGATGAAAGACCTTGATATGTTTTCTTTAACCGGCTTTTGGCGACTTATTACATCGACAAAACGGTTCCGGTTTTAACTATTCTCGGTTTTAAATGTTTGGATATTTTTTTATCAAATCAATTTTAATGTTAAAGATTAGGCTTTATATATGGTGTGGCGTTTGGTGCCATTTTATTTATTGTGTAGTTCTACATTTTTGTAGGGGATTTGGCTATGATACAAAAAGTAATGGGTTAATTATTAAACAATAGTTTTTTTCATTTTCAATAACTACTTTATTAATTATATCCATGAACGTCATTTATAATTATTGAAAGTGCAGAATGTGCGACGAAATTTAGCGTTAATATATATTTAGATCATACATTTTAATTCTATCAATATTTTAACCCAGAAAAAGTTCATTGATAATAAACTTATTTAAATTTAGCTCCTGATATTCCCATTAATCATGTTACATGGTATTAAACTGACGCTTTTAATGGCATACTCTGACCTTAATGGATCTAAATAGATTAAGTTGTAGGTTGCACAACATGCATTGGTATATGGCAGACAAATTGCAACTTTAATTACAGGAGTTAAGATTCAAAATAAAGAGGGAAATAAAAATAATATGGAGCTTTTCCGACTAATATCAATGTAACACAAATTTTCGAAGATTTTTATAGTATGAAGTTCATATTCCACTAATATTATGAACGCGAAAGATTGTAAGTATGATGAGGTAGATTAATGGACGAGTTTTTGATCCTCTTTAACAAAAAAAAAAAATCAAAAAACACCTCGTAACATGAGGCGTTATCATCATCAGCATCAACGTGTTTCCATCAAATTGATGGGAAAAGATTTCTTCATAAACGCAGAAGGAAATGAGGTCTTCAAAACAGACCATGAAGTCGAAGCGTTGGCTTCATTCGGGTTCGTTTTCCCTACGAAATCATCAAGAATATTATTGTTATGTAGATTTAGAGCCATACTTCGGCACCAAGGGACCTGATTCAACCGGACCACGACCCCACAGAATACCGACGTGAAATAACACTTGCGTTGTGTTTCACCGCAGTGTGAGCGAGGTTACTTGAGGCCAAATCCTTTTCCTACCCATTCCCAAGATCCCCTTCCCTTAAATCCCTTATTACCCACTATGTATGTCGGACAATGCTTTTGTAGCTCTTTTGGTAACGAGTGCCCATAAGAGGCCCGTTTCCTTACCATCAGTTTTGCTAATTTTCCGATCTGTAACATTGAAAAAAAAATACCTACACTTAAATTGGGTCAAGCTGTGATCCCAATATCGATATGAATGAAAAAGATTAAAATTTCTTTCATAATGAACGTGCATTTCAATGGTTGCCCCAAGCTGAACATTAAGTGCGTGGTCACGTACAACTTGTTTGATCTAATTTCAGGTGAAATGGATAAGGGTTTGATACCTGTGCAGGGACAATTACATAGCAAAATTCCAAAGATTTCAAGAACGAAAATCGTTATTCGATGTTTAGCGAAGTGCTACATTTGGGCGTAGACGTGAGGAATTTAGGTATCATTTTTCCAGTAATGGAAGACGAAAGTCCAAAATAATATTTTGATTTTGATAGTAAAATTTATAAGGCATATTGTCTGATGCTTTCTTTTAAAATCAACTCTTTGTGTCATCGACAAATTGTTGATCCGGGTTTGCATGTAAAATTTTATGTTTGTAAACGAACTCAAGACACAGGAGAAAATCCTAATGTGCAACGTTTCATCCAAACTTACTTATTGACTTATCGATTCTAGGTAGGGGAGAAAGAGAGTGCTAGTCTCTTACTGACTAAAAACCACCGCGTTCGTTTTCCTAGGTACTCCACTCCGAGAGGGGCCGCGGTACATCATTGTGTTGCAACCTGGCTAGATACTTGATGTTTTATCACTTTCTGAACCAAGTAAATATTAACTAAATAAAAGTCTCAACAAGTCTGGCTATAAATACTCTATTGAGAAAACAGATGTGGGTGTGTATTGAAGGTAGACTGCTGAATCAAAAGGATTCTTCTCTCATTGTTTTTGTAATCATTGTTGTTTTGTCTATGTTATTGTTTGCAAGATCTTATTTTTGTAACTGAATTGTTTGTTGCGACTTGTGTAGGTGCGATCGAAGGTAAATAATTCAGCATTTCCCTCTTAGTTGTGATTAAAAATTGTTTCAGTGCAATCTCGTCTAGACAACTTACAGTTGTATCATGAAAGATTCATGATAAAACAGCACGATGAGCGCGGTGGCTGGACAACCGACAGTTTCGCAACCTGTCGCGAGTTCGTGTCCCTCATAGAACAACTCTTTTTGTTATCCAATATGTTGCTTCGGAATAAGATGTAATGTGTATAAGAAATAGTATGTTTTTAACAACAAAGGCTAAACATAAAAAAGACTCGATGTGTTTGCTCTGTACTCAGTGTACACAATATTTTTATGCACGTGTCTTAATTTTAGTCACTTTCACTGCAGTCTTACCTTATTAGAGGAAATAAGGAAGTAAAATCAGTGCAAATCTGGACTATGTGCTGCACATAAAAGTGTTTAAAAATAATCTCTGAGTTTAGCAAGCGGATTGGAGTAGGGAGATTAAAGTTTGACTTTAAAGTGAAAAGAAAGTTTTAAAAAATCCGTTTTACGATTAAACAGTAAGGACGGCGTGGGAGAGCCATGCTTTGACACGAATGGGTCGGCTCGACCGGAGCGATAACACGGCCTCACAAAAAAAACCGGCGTGAAATAACTACAGCGTTATGTTTCGCCGTGTGAGTGAGGTTACAGGAGGCCCAATCTTTCCCCCACTCCCTAAATCTCCAAAAGGTCGGCAACGCACTCGTAACTCCTCTGTTTTCGCGGATGTCCATACGTACAGTCACGTAAAAAAGGAGTTTCAAAGATTATTACGAAAAACATTCAGTTTTTCATTATTTATAATGGATGAACTCGACAGAATGAACTACGAAAGTAACAGGATTTCATTTTCATAGAGAAGTCAAGAAAAACGACACGGTTGACCGACGAATGACTGATCTTAATAAAAAGAATTCTTGCAGCCTCCTTTCTACGTAAAATGAAAATAAAAGTCTTTGAAATAAAAACCTTCGACGTGATTTTCTAATTCATTGTAAGGGAAATGAATCGATTTTAATTATTTTTTCTAAGTTGAAGGTGCCTATTGATGACGGCATTGAAACATTTTTTCCGTAGTCAATTGTTTTTTTTCAGTGTGTAAAGTGAGCCGAGAAATGTGAAATGCTTTTGATGTCATGAACATCAAAAAATATTAGGGTGGAATTTTTGAAATCAATGAAGTTGTATAGGAGTTTGAAATACGGTAACAGTTTTGTTATAAGTATTCGGTTTCATTTTTATACAGAACTAGCCACTCTCGCGTGATTACACCCGCTGCCCGGCTTCATTTAATCGTAGCGTGATGTTTTAGCCTATAGCACTCAGGAACATTGTATCTATCTATTAGTGAAAAAAATTTGGTTATCCATCCAGCGGTTCCAAAGATTACCCCCTACATACAAACTTACAAATTCTACCTCGTTATAATATTAGTATAGATACATTATGTCAATGTCAAAATCATTTATTCCAAGTAAACCATAAATAGGTACTTTTGAAACGTCGAAATAGGATAGTAGTCTGTCAGTCTGTTCGTCAGTGAAGCTAGGTTCTCGTTCCAAATTGCAGATTCGAATGGAGAAGAACGAGCCAGAAACTCCATCGTTACTCTTATAGTGATGGATGTTTGAAGCTGTTGCTCGCTGTTGAAATGCGGTTATCATTTCAACAGCGAGAGCTAAATTTTTTTTTGTAATAAAGTAGTTGACGAAGTAGAGACAGGAACATAAATTTTAAGCATATTAGGCACCTACAATAAAAAGCAGTTCCTTGGAAACTTCCTCACTGGACTAATTGCCGACTAATTAACTAATTACATAGAAAGTTAAGGAGAAAACTCGTTCCTCATGCCTTTCGAGATTTACAGCTTCTTCTTCTAGCAACTTGTTTCGTTATTATGAAGTGCTATTAATTTTGTCTTGAAAGTAGTTTCGAGATAATAAGATCCTAGTATTTTAGCGCCAAAATAACTTCTGACATTCCAAGTTTTACTACTTATTTTACTAGCTTAGAAGGTACACGTGTTATCAAGTTATGAGGTCAAATACCTTAGTGAAAATGTTTATGAGAGTGCCTTAGACTGTGAGAAAATTACGAGCGCCTGCAAACTTTAAAATGCAATTGTTTGTAAAAAACTCTTTGCTATAAGATATCTGGCAGGCGTAGTTTTTCATAAGCGTGTTTAAGTAACGCCTATAGTAAATAAATATATAACGTTACATATAACGTTATATATAACGAGTTTAATTACTTTTGACAAGAATATTTGCAAAGGTGTAGAAAACAGTACCCGTCATTAATTTTATTAAATTGTTTTTTAATATTTTTTCTGATTTAGTTTAACTTACCTAGTAGATTACTACTACAGATTACTACTACTTTTATAATCACGATAAACTAACCAGTCCCTCCATAATCATTATCACAAAGACAACAAAGATCTGACGGAAACCTAAAAGATCGATCATGCTTTTCGCCCTTCCTCTAGAGATAAAAATTCATCAACGTCGGTTCCTTCCCATAAGAAATGTACGAGTAATACGAGAGCCAACCCTATAGTTTTTCTTTATGTTGTTCTATAAGTTGATATATGGAATGGAAATGCTATGGTTTGTGGGAAAGATGGGATTTATTTCATGAGTAAACTGATACAGTCATCTGTTTATGGGATCGGTTTGGTATGTAGATGTTACATTGTAGGGTAGACATTTATGACTGCGCGGTTGGCGCGGATGAGCAACGTGTTACGATTCATTCGGTTCGATTTCCACATGGAACAACTCTTTCTGTCATCTACAAATTGTAGTTCCGGCTTTGGGTGTCATGTGTACGTGGATTTGGAAGTTTGTAACTGCACCCAAGACCGCAGAAAATTCTATGGTGGGGCCACGTTTTCTTAATAAAAAATAAAGTATAAAAAAGTAGAGGTATGCAAGACAGAGTACCTTCTGTTACAAGTCAAGTAAGTCAAGCCATATACCTAGTGCCATAGAATTGTTAGAATTAGGCACATTTTCCGTCCAAGGGCTATGTAGCTGGTTTATTTAGAAGACCCGGTTCAGTTTTATATGTGGTGTTCATGACCAACGCAATGGTTTAACTGAGGTAGAAATTCCTCTATCTAATACTGTTGCCCTAAAGAACTCGGAGTCATTTGAAGGTTTACCTCGTCGTAAAAAGGCACAATTTCTAATGAACTGAAGTTTGTGTTTTTCTTTTGTTATAGGATAGGTTGTCAAACGAGTAGACGGATTACCTGATGGAAAGCAAACAGCACTGCCCATGGGCACCCACAACACTCTAGGAGCCACAAATGCAAGTCGGCCTTATGGGTTCCTGGGGATTTAATCTTTTGGCATTTAGGACTTGGGTATAGTGGAGTATATTATGCCTTACTGTTTTATGCCGCTACTCATTCTGGAAAGTAAGAACCATAGAGGATATATGGTAACTCTAGTCTAAATCACTCATGTCGAACCGGCCTATTTGTGCCAAAAATTACTTTTCTATAATAAGTTAAATAGGAAAAAGTGTTTTTTTTATGTAATAGTTCGGCAAACGATCAGACGGATTACCTGTTAGTAAATAATCAGCGCCGCCCATGGACACCCGCAACGGAGTAGTTATGAGTGCGTTGCCGACCTTTTAGGGATTCGAGATTTGGAGATTTAGGGACTGGGGGAAGGGGAAGAATGGGGCCTCCGGAAACCTAACTCACACGGTGAAACACACACTTAAAGTGTTTCAGTTGAAATAGAAAATTAAAAATACTGCCTTATTAAATTTGGGAATTCTAAACAGAACAAATATCGATATTCTGGTTGGCAATAGGTAAACTAAAACTTGGACGAGTAGTTTCAAAAATAACTCCGAAGGGGGTACCCAACCTTTGACAAAACGACTTCAATATTTGTCGCAAATGTTTGGATTACGTAAGGGGACATTTTGTTTATTTAGGAGCCCATTGCTTAGTTTTGTTTTGATAACAGAAATATCTAAACATTTCTTTTTTGAGAAATTTTATAAAAATAAGTATGCAACACCCATTTTTTATGTGGTAGGTCAGCAAACGAGTCAACGAATTACCTGATGTAAACAATCATTGCCGCCCATGGACAATGCGACGACGGAGGATTTACGAGTGTATTGCCGACTTTTTTGGGATTAGGGATTTGGAGATTTTGGAAATGAGAAGGGATTGGAAGAGGAGAAGGATTTAGCCTCCGTTAACCTTTTTTACACGGCGAAACATAACGCTGTGGTTGTTTTACGCTGGTTTTCTGTGAGTGGTGTCACTGCAGTCGAGCCGACCCATTCGTGCCGAAGCTCAGTATTATAAGCTCAAGCTTCCTTACCATATTTTCTTTACCATGCTGCAGTTGTGTCTAATAATCTTAAAATTACATAATTATACCTCGGAAAAGTCACGTAGGCATTTGCTATGTACGAACCCTCCTGCATGCGAAGGTGCTCTCAAAACAGTACACAGAAATGTGATAAAAATGTATAAACAATTATTTTTTACAAATTGGCATTCCTTATTCTGTTTTACCTCTGTCCCATCCATCTCCCTGACTGCTCTATTGGGCTGAAGGGCGTATAGATTTAATATAATTATGTATTTATAAATAAAGAGAGAAAAACAAAATGTTTTGATTATTTAAACTATTTACGTTCTGATAACAAACTTGAGTAGGTATATGATAGTATTTTGATGTCTGAGAAGTTTTTAATTGCTTGCATTATGTGCCAAGTTCACGTGCATAAACAAAATTATCTTCATATTCTGAAAGTGATAAGTCGTAGAGATGAATACAAAATTTTATTTAGCGTATGAGGCTCAGAGTATTCGTTTTGCCCAGAACATTATGGCTTTATAGCCAATTTGTTGCATAGAGTTGATAAAGTGATCATCATTATATTAGTGTCTGTTATACGTCATAATTAAGATGGTTACATATGTAGGTACGGCATAATAATAAAAGTGTAAAATAAGTTCGACTGCACGGTTGGTGCGGTGGCCGGGCAACTGGCTGCCGTGCGACGTGTCGCGGGTTCGATTCCCACTCGGAACAACACTTTGTGTGATCCACAAATTGTTAAAAAATTAAAAAAAAAAAAAAAAATTCCCCAATCCTTTTGGCAAGAAATACGAAGTCATTTTTAGTGATTGGGCAGTTCGGCAAACACGAAGACGATTTAGCTATTTGATAGCTCGGGAATAATATTTTCACATAAAATGGGGTTAGATTCTTACCTAGCTTGACTATTTGTTCAGCTAAAACTGAGTTTTAAAAGTCCGGGGTGCAAAGCAATATTCTTGTACTTAAAGATTTTTCAAATTGAGTAGACGCTAGAAGCTCTGTAGAGGATAAGTGCGTTGACTGGCTTGAAAAGATAAAGTAACGTTTGTTAATATTCCTTACAAAATAATATTCGGTTTATCCCTATTTCCACCAACCATCAGAAGACTGGCAACGTACTTTTAACTTCTCGACAATGCGAGCTTCCAATGCGTGACGAGGTTTGTTTACCTTAAAGTGATTTTTCAGTTAGATTGCTGTCTGTTTGTACCTATAAAAATAATTTGTAGAAACAGGCGTAACTTTGCGTAAATCCATTACATTAAATATTAGGAAAAATATTTAGTTTTTATCCCGCGACAAAAAGCCAGGCTTATTGCAGGATGCAATCCCACTCCTATGCAATCACGCATATGCACATGCAGCAAAGGTAACACATGCAGATGTACACGTGCAAAAAACGGAAAAACATGCCACGCAATCATACCTATACTCTTAGAATATAGGTTTGATGGTGTGGGATAGGAATAAAAACGTTATACGAATATAGGTTAAAACCTATAAAAATAGTTATAAATACATACAATATCCACTGTATTTTAATACAGATTTTACAAACAGTGATTTCAGATTCTATGATTATTATTCTCTTACAAAAATATTACCTAACATGTTAAATCAAATAGAATTTTCTGACATAACACCTGAAGTGTAATCCTCTTCGTTTCTGTTCTGAACCACGTAAGAGCGGTCGCGAACAATGGATAAAAATATTCAGCCTTTCAAAAATGGCGAAGGCGAAGAAAACATTTCTTTAAGAGATCGTTTTCCGATTGTCTAATTTCGGTGAATAGGGTCACACTTTACACAAAAGGAAAGAGAAAGTATCATATTTTATGGTATATTTTGGCATCTAAGTCACGCAAGTATTTGAGGACGTCACTCGACGAGTTTCAAGCTATACCAGGCCGTACATAGGATAACCAATCAATCAATCAATATTTTATTGTATTCCATATGTAAAGAAAGATTTTATAAATATATGTTAGGTTAATAAATCAATATGGACCCTGTCAGGCACAGCAAAATTAGGAGAGAGGAAGAGCGCTAAATAGTTGTTATTAGACACAATATTATTTCAAATTAAAAACGTATGAAATTGTTTTTAAGATGTGATTTATTGGGTGGTTAATTGTGTTTAGTATTATTTCAGGTAGAGTGTGTATAGGTAATTATATTTTATTCTAGTTTCAAAAATATTTGTTTATTATACGAATTTTAAGAATGTTTATAATTATTTCAATTATGTTATTATATAGGTTGGTATAATATTACTTTGTGATCGATTTATCATCTAAAAATTCCTTTACTGAGTAGTATGACTTTCCCTCCAGAAATTGTTTAAATCTTTATATATAAAAATGGATCGCAAAATGTGTTGGTAAGCGCATACCTCAACAACACCTGGACCAATTTTGCTAATTCTTTTTTGCTGTGTTTTTTATTGTCAAGGGAAGGTTGTTATCAAAGAAAATATTAGAAAAGAAGAGGGGAAGATTAGGAAGAGTTACCCTTTGATAGCGAGATAGTTGGACCCGTGCGAAGCGGGACCGGGCCGCTAGTTTATTAATAAAAATATGTGTTTTATTTATTTCTCTTAAATCATTAGGCAGTCTTAAATCATTAACCGAGGTGGTAAGTGTCGTGCAGTTGTACTAATTGAACTGTGTTTGATCCATGTAGGTAATACTATCCTTTCTTAGTCTTTAATAAATTTTATATAGTTTTTATGTAATAGGAGGCCAGTAAACTATTTGACGGACCTGATGGTAAGCAACTGGCGCTTAAACCGACACCCACAACACCAGAGGAGTTTAAAGGATTATGCCACCCTTTTGGAATTAGGGTTTAAGAGATTTAGGAATTGGGGGGTATTGGGATGGCATTGGGGAGGGATTGGGAGAGGAGAAGAAGGTTTAGGCCTCAGATAACTCAAGTTAAAGCGCGAGATAGTCTTGAAAGAGACGACGAGTGTTTTGTATGTAGATTTAATGATAGTGGTGTCGTGGTCTACCAATATTAAGTGTGGGAGAGCCATGCTTCGGCACGAATGGGTCGGCTCGACCGGAGTGATACCACGGCCTCACACAAAACCGGCGTGAAACAACCACAACGTTGTGTTTCGCCGTGTTAGTGAGGTTACCGAAGGCCCAATCCTTCCCCTACCCCAATTCCTAAATCCCCAAAATCCCGATCCTTATAAGGTCGGCAACGCATTCGTAACTCTTTGTTGCGGGTGTCCATGGGCGACGCCGATTCCTTTACCATCAGGTAATCCGTCTGCTCGTTTGCAGTCCTAGGACATAAAAAAAAATTAACTAACCTAACTAACCATGGAGTTTCTTGCTCGTTCTTCTCCATAGGAATCTGCACTTTGGAACGAGCAAATAGCTTCACTAGAGGACAGACGGACAGACTGACACGCCTAAAGTTAAAGCTCTTCATATACTTTTTTTGTTTGACGTTCAAAAGTGCCTTCTGTGGTCTAATTGACTTTTGACTTTTGATTTTGAATTTTATTTATTTACGTAATCGCTCTATTCTCACAATCACTTACAACTTCTATAGATTGTTTTGTTTCACCAAAAGTTCGCTGTAGTTAGAAAAAAGATCAGATAATTTAATTTAAAGGTATATCTTTATACATTTTACGAGTACGTTATAAAAATATAAGGTGGAAATTATATTAGTCTCCTAAAGTAAGTACCCCATAAAGTGCAGTGTGTAAAGGCTTGAATCCGACCTGATTGATAGCACGACCTCATAGACCACGGGCTTATTTTCCTCAGTGAGTGACCTACCTAGAGACCAATTGTCTCTAGACCTCAAAATTAAATCACTCTTAAACTGCTCGTAGTCATGTGTGGCGTCAGTTGTCGTTTTATATTATATACTGATGCAAATCAAACTGTACAATTGTACATAGTTCTGCAAATTAGCGTAGCAAACAAAAACATCTGATGTCAACAACAATACCAATTTTATCGTCACAAAACGTTCTACATTCGAATAAAATACAAAAAGCGAAAATACCATTTGTATTTCGTTATTTACAAAATAGGCCGAATTTGCAAGCACGCCTGGTTAGGTGGACTGCAACGTTGAGAGTTGCGCATTGCAGCCACAAATTGTGTAATGTGACGTCACACGAACACATCTAAATAGACCCTAAGGGAAATTAGGTTGGCGTTTTCGTATTCGACTGCAGAACTGCTGCCAAAATGACCCACTGTAGGCATTTGTATGGTTGAAGAGATTGAAGTTGATTGAGTTGTTGTTTGTTTCTGGTGACTAGTCACAGAACAACATTTTAAGCTTAAATGAGTGAATTAAAACCTTCTTTTCTAGTTTTTTTTTCTGAATAAATTTTGTTGATTTTAATACTTGTGCCTATACAAGTATTAAAATCAACAAAATTTATTCCTTAATATTTTTTTTTTGTTTACCGGAAACTTCTTTGAAAAGCCAATAAAACCTAGGATAAAACTGCCTCAGTTGTGTATAAAACGGAATTGCAGTTTTGCATTCTGTTAAATTCATGAACAAGTGCCCATACTTCGTCCATCTATTTTTAATGGTACCCGAACTAGGAAGTAATTTAAAACTAATAATTAGGTGATAAAACTCATCATTTCAAATAGTTATAATAATTTGTCGTTAACCCTTGATGCCCTTCACTATCTGTAGGGACATAATATTTGGAATCGTGATACGGATATAGGAACGGAGGGTTACTGATCTCGTTGCATTTGAAAACTCGTAATAATTAATGAATTGGACCAAAATGTACATGTTAGGAGTCTGTATTTGAAAATTTTGCCGACTCTTTAGTTGAGTAAGGGCTTATATATGTTATCTGAGGAATAAATTGTTGCTGCCACTGTCTTATACATTCCGACGCGACATCACAATTATTTTGTAAGTAACTTTTATCTAACCATTGAAAAATCAGCCCTAAGGGTAATTATTATAAACGCAAATCGTTTAAAGAAATATTTAATGCTAAGCAATCAGATTTGCCTAGCATCATCATTATCATCATTAGCTGGAAGACGTTCACTCCTGAATAAAGGTCTACCCTTAGTCCTTCATGTCGAACGACTACTTGTCATCTGCAACCCATGCGACCTTTTTTTTTGTGAGGGGAAAATCATCAAATGACTTCTCCCGCCCAGGGTCGAGCGGGAGGGAGTGTCAGACTCTTACTGACTAAAAACCCCCCTGTTCCTTCTCCTGCTCTGGGTCGAGGTCGCGGTTCCTCATTGCGCTTACCCCGCAACCCCGGCTGAACATCAGCCCTTTAGGGCCCCGTCTGTGGTGATCTATTGGCTAACCCGCGACCCTGAAGATCCTTTCATCTATCGACGGTCTACCTAGCGGGAGGTTTGCCTTCGCTACGTTTTCTGATGACAAGCGCTGCCCAAGGACCCCGCAACACCGAAGGATATGGTAGCATGTTGCTGGCCTTTTGATATACATATTTTGATGACAAACACCACTCAAGAAAAAAAAAAACTTTCGAAACTGATGGAAGAATAGACTTGAATAAAATACAACTGTTTATTAAAAAAAATATTGTACAGAACCGTTTAAGTGGAGTTCTCTATAAGAGGTCAATTCGCAATTGTTGTAATATTTCTTATGTAATGTAATATGAATTCGAATTATACTATTTGTCGATAAACAAGGCGTGGCGTGTGTATAACGATAAGTGTTGCTATTTCAATAATAAAGTAAGTAGACATACGGCTCGTGTATGCGGACTAAATAAATAAAACATTAGTATTAATAAAATCATATATAGGTATTTTTATTTTCCTTAAAAATATTATCTAGTATACAAAGACAACCAAAAATATTTTTCAAATTTAATTTAAATATAATTTAATTTAATTAAAAAAAGGTTTGATTTAAAAAAAGTTAAACTTTGTCCCGATATTTTTTTAATAAGTTCGAAAGTTAAAAAACGTCGTGATGGCCCGAAGATTGAGGCGCACGCTTTTCATGAATGAGGAGGCAGTTTTGAAACGTATTATACAGAATAAGTTAATTTAGACACCACAGACCTACGGTGAAGAAAAACGTCGTGAGGAAACCTGGGCCTTTAATATCTAAACATATGTATGAAATCGCCAACCCAACTTGACCAAGCGTGGTGATTAATGCTTACCCGTGTGAGGAGAGGACTTTGCTCAGCGGTGAGCACTTAAACGCTGTTGATGAAGTCCCAGAGTTTTTAGACTTTCAGAGACTACTAGATTAACTAGAGTTTTTGATAAAAACGCAGCCTTTTATGTTTTCCCCAGTTCTTATTTTACTAGCAAAAACCGACCGCTGTGTAGTAACTTATTTAGCCAATTAAGGGATCGTCCTTTACTCCAATATTACTAATTGGCAAAAAGTTTTGTTTATAGGCCACTTGTTAAGTTCATTCTACAAAACATTCTATAAAGGGCTGGTTCACTACCGAATAGATGTCTGTTTAGTTTAACGTTGTGTATGTATTCGGCACGAATGGGTCGGCTCGACCGGAGTGATACCACGGCCTCATAGAAAGAAGGCGTGCAACAACAGCGTTGTGTTTTGCCGTGTGAGTGAGGTTACCGGAGGTCCAAAAATCTATCTTTCCCGAATCCCAATTCTTAAATATCTGCAACCCTTATTCCTAAAAGGCCGGCAACGCGGCGCCGATTGCTTGCCATCAGGTAATCCATTTGCTCGTTTGCAGACTTATTCCATAAAAACAATGACTTAACTTGTTTTTTTTTATTTATGATTTTTCTTCAAATTATTTGTCAGAAAGAGTCACTCAAAGTTTTCCAGGGCCAGTCCACAAGCCACGTGTACAAAATAAATGAAGTGTGCCAATGAAAGACCTTGTTGACTCCAGTACCTTTCTACCTAATAATAGTACCGATACCTTCACCCATTGTAAAACTACACGTGCCGGGTACACCCAAACCTAAATAATAATCATTTTCCTGGTTTTATTTTTCAAATAATTCGCCATTTTCGAAGATATTCGAGTATTTATAGATAAGTTGTGCTATTTGCTTCAATTTGTTGGGTCAAATTTAATTGTTTTCTAACAATAATTGAAGTGTAATACTATCTTTCTATTTTAGGGTAAGTACCGTTCGTTTATATTTAATAAGAAGGTTTAGTAATAAATTAATATTGTATCTAAAATATCGGTAACAAAGGGGATTGGGCACTTTTAGTTTCGATTTTTGATAATAATAATGGTCGCTGAAGCAAATCTATAATTAATGTTCTTTTTTACTTCAGCTTAAATTCATTTAATGTGTTCTATTTTCAATTATTATACATAGTATTTAATAATATATTTTTGTTCCGGTATAGTGAAGGGGTTTAGTTATCAGCATCAGTCGATCAAATAAAGAATAAAATTCTAAAACAATTAAAGATTCACTTGTCTATGCCCCTCCTCTAAATACCACTTTTTTATTTTGTATTGTAATATTTTAATGACAAGAGCAAAGAGTGGTTAGTCAATCTAGCCACGAATCTAGCCATAGTTTGTCTGACAGACAGGACATTTTTGTTTAATTTTCGAAATCGAAAATATGAAAATTTGGCGAAAAACAATGCTTGCATTGTGTTTCGTCGTGTTAGTATGGCTGCTGAATGCCTAATTCCCTCTTTTCCCATTCCTAAATACTCCAAAATGGACGACCACGCACTTATATAAATCGTCAATACTGTGAGTGTCCATGGGCGGCGCATTTAGGTGATCCGTAGGAACTTTTATCGACACATACAATAAAAAAAATACAAAGTAAAAACGTAAACTATGTTTACTTTATATAAAGGACATTCGAAATACGAAATATCAAAACAATTTTAAATATTATATTAATTTAAAAATCATTGAACGGAACTTTTGTATGAATGAGTGTAAAAAAGAGAACCTAACTAGATGCAACAAAGAACAATAAAATATAAAAATCAGTTAATTTTAATTATTAATTGATAGATCAATTAATTCACGTCCCCTTTCCAAGCGATACTGTTTATCTATATTGTACCCGTATTTGTCAGTCTCGTCATGTATATTCATATCAATTTCTTATCAACTACTAGCTCAGTGCCATATCCTTTCTTTACAACGATTCGAAACTCGAGGGAACAACGTCGTTTTCATAGTTTAGTTATTAATTTAATAGTGTTTTAATAAAATGTATCCTAATCCGTTTGAAAGAAGGCATTCTATCGTTTGGCAAATGTTCGAGAGGATTTTCTTTAAAGATGTGAGGTCTAGAAAGAAGAGGAGGTGTGGTTGATGATGGATTTTCTTTTACTATTGTATATAGCAGGTAATGTAAAATGTTTCTTTTGTTTTGAGTAATAAGTTCTATTTTGCTACAGTACTTACCTTATTAATATTTGGTGAATTTGTGAATTGTGTCTGTCAGTAACGTAATAATTTGTCTTTTCATATGATATGTGTTTAAGCATACCTTTCTATAGTTTATAATACATCAGTAAACTCTTTTCATTGACATTAAGACATTAAACATTATGATAATGGTATTTTAAAAGGATTTTAAAAGTCCCTTTATTTATAATATTTAGACTGTAACTTCATACATATGATTATTAAAATAAGTATGTATAGACTGTGGTAGATAGCCCTGTAGTTCAGTTGAGGTTGGGAACGCGAGCGCAATAATGTATAAGTACCACGTCCTTGGCCTGGAACAGGTATAGTAGCCAGTAAGAATATGTATCCCTCTCCACCGACTTCAAGAAAAATCTTTTCATAAAGCTAGTAGTATATAGTTTCTGCCATTAAGTGCTTAATAAATACTTACAATGTAGATCTAAATATTACTTTAATTAGTATGGCGCGTATTGTGCCGCGCGCGCCTCAAAGAGCCAATAGATCACTACAAATAGGGCCCAACGAGGTCAGTATTTAGACGGGGTTGGGAATCAAGCGCAAAAAGGAACTAGGTGGTTTTTAATCAGAAAGAGTCTGGCACTCCCTCTCGCTCTACTTGAGGCAAGAGAAGCTATTTCATGAATAACCCATCTCAGAAAAAGCCTAATTAAGATTTATTCAATTTCTGAACTGTATTTATTAAGTTGTTATAAATGTAAACTGCATTAGATATCAAGAAAGCCGATTCAAAACAGACCTTGATTCTG
This sequence comes from Spodoptera exigua, assembly GCA_902829305.4. Classification (NCBI taxonomy): domain Eukaryota; kingdom Metazoa; phylum Arthropoda; class Insecta; order Lepidoptera; family Noctuidae; genus Spodoptera; species Spodoptera exigua. The sequence continues at coordinate 12,153,680 of LR824610.2, read as the reverse complement.
ATATGTTCACATCTGAACATGTGCTCGATTCGTGATGAAGATTGGCCAGTCAACAAATACGATAAAGAGGTTGACTGTCCATTGACAGACTGATTACATTAATAAGTAGCTAAATAACATCTACTATATTGAGTTTATTAAAATATTAGTGAAGTAAAGCTGTTTTCGGAGATGATTAGATTTATCAAAAAATAAGACACTGCACTGAATTGCAGGGTTGATTCCTCTTTATAATATCAATCTACATTTATATACCGTATATTATAACATTGAGTCATTAAATAAGTTGATATGATTGCCTATTTGTCTCGTTATGATAACCTCATTTGCAATTTGAGACGTAATTTCTAAATCATAATTATCATACTTATTCAGTAATAGTTAAGTTCTATTATTAATTGACCCTAAAATGTATTATTAATCCTTGTGATAAAGAAAGAGATACATTAGATATTTTTATAAAAATTTTGCTTTCGTCTTATGGGTGTAAGCTTAATTGAAAAACCAAGTTGCCAGTCGCTTCTGCAAAATAAAGCATTTTTTGCTGACTAGATATTCCCAGCAGTTTGATCATTACGCAGTTCCTATAAATCATTTTGTAGTTAGGGATTTTTCCGATAGGTAAATGAATAAGCAATACAAAACAAATGTTGAATTTGAATCGAAAGTTCTGGAGATTAGCGTGTTCAAATAAACAAGTCTTCGCCATAAATACACTAAGTAACTTTTTTAAATGATAAAATTTTTATTAAATAAGTCAGTATGTAAGTTATTTTATTTTGAAGCAAGTTGTTGTAAAGTTCTAATACAAAGGAGTATACGTTGGTTGTTTTATGCAAAAAAGTAAGGTTTCTATGAAAAATAAGAGTTCTATGGTGACAATGCCAAGCGTCTTTGCATTGTCACCATACAAACACATCTTGGGTGTTGCGGGAGGGAGTCATACCGGGCGTACTTCTGTTGCGAACTAGGCCGCAGTCTATGTTTGTGCTTACATTAATAATCCTTGCTGGGCATCGGCTCTAGTTTCATCTGTGCGTGTGTGTTGTCTGGTAGCTCTTTGAGGCGCCTGCTGGACGCGAACGCAAATCTAAATTCATCTTACCTAGGTGGCGTGAGTTGTTGATCGTTCTTTAACGCGTTCGGCCTCGTCCTAACATGAAATACCATGAGCCTAGTATTAATGTTGTACTCTTTTTGTTCACAGGTGAAAAATTATAAAGGATATCTCATTTATATGTGGATTTAAATAGTATAACAATAAGGAACTACACTGAGAAGGATATAGTAACTTAGATTATACAAGACTGGAATAATCAAGGAAGCCATGTTGTTATGAAGACAAGAAGAATTGTATGAGAAACGAATCACAATTTTGTTTGGTCTGGGATGAGAAAAGCTCTTAGTCAAATGACGTCAAACGTTTTGCAGTCAATTAGAATAAGTTCTTATTGTCAATGCCACAGAATTGTTTTTAATTTATTAAAATGGTTGTCTCTTAGAGATGATATTGCTTAGTATAAATTAAAAAATAATTATGTACTATTTTTTTAAAACAATTGAGTAACGACGCTTTACTGGGGTTTACTGAAACAATCGATGGACATGACCAATGATAGGAATGTTTATGTACTTATCAAGATATTGACATGGTCGAACTCAACCTGAGATTGTTGTTTTAAAATTCACGTGTAATAATTATAAAATCAAATCAAATTACTGTAAGTCATTGAAAAATTTAGGTGAGGTAATTAGAAATGATCTAACTAAAGCTTCGGTCAGAAATATTGATGTAGTAGTAGTAGTGAGTAACATTATTTTCTGACAATTCCATTATATAGACTGAGAAAAAGTGCTTCATATCATCGATTTTAAAAATGAAAATAAATGCCCTAGGTTTCTATGACAAAGGCAACTAGTTAAATAAGCCATTCAACCAACAGTCTGAACGACTAGTCATAAACTTAATGGATGAGTTTCATACTCAGCCTGTTGATTGAAAGGCTGAAACAATAATCGAGGAAACCAAGTTGCTGCATAGAAATCGAATCGACATCACAAATAAGCTTCTAAAGATGTACTGCGATATCATTTAAAGAAAGGTCTAGGCCGTCAATTGGATGACTGATGAAGATAGTTTTTTGCGACATTTCTATAGATTAAAACTAATATGTATTGACCTATGATGTACTTATATGTTTTAGAAAAAAAAAAACTCAATGGTACTAAGTACAATAATAAAATTATCTTAAGAAAAAATTTTTTAAATACATAGGTAAATGTAATGTATTGAAGTTTAATAAACTAAAACTTTGTTTTAAACTTAACTCTTTTATTATTATAAGTAAATCCAAAATAGCCAGGGTGATTAATGCTCAAACCTTCTCCGTGTGAGAAGAGGCATTTGCTCAGCAGTGGGCACTTATAGGCTGATAATGATGAAAATAGCCAGGGTGCGGGAAAAGGAACAGGGGGTTTTTAGTTGGTAAGAGTCTGACACTCCCCCTAAGTCAAGTCATTCGATGATACTCCCCCCAAAAACAAATAAGTCCAAAATAAATGTTTAACTACGCCACTGTTTAATAAAAAAAATTGATGGACATTTTCGTTCATCCACTAATAATAATAAGTACCTACTAAATATATAATAATACTAGATACTAATGTTAAAACAACTGTTATTTGTTTGTCCTCAAAGACAGAAAAATAACATTGAAGATTGAACGTTCAGAAAAATGTGCTATTACTAGTTTATTTCCGTTCAGTTCCGTTCGTTTCAATCAGTCGTTTAATTTTTATTTTATACTACTTTTGCCCGCTACCTTTATTTGCGTGGAATAGTGACTTTCTGCAGATTTTTTTCAGGTTTAAAAACTATCTTATGTTCTTTCTCGAGTTCCAAACTACGTTAGTACCAAACACACAAATAGGTTCAGTAGTTTAGGTGTGAAGAAAAGACAGACAGATAGACAGACAGAGTTACTTTCGCATTTATTATATTAGTTTGGATTGAGCAGATCAATTGTTGGTAAGCGGCCTTGGCCATGAAGACACACAACTTCGTAAGAGTTATAAGTGTGATGTCGGAGTTCTGGGTATTTAAGAGTCAGAGGCTTGAGGATAGACGTAGAGTGATTAGGGATTGGGGAGGGGAGATAAGGGGTCTAGTCTCGTCACTTAGACGGCGAAACAGCAGATTGTTTACCGCTGTATCACTCCGTTTGAGACGGCTTATTTTTTTTTCGAAAACGTTTCCCCACGCTTGGATTATCTCTACTAAATTGTATACACAAACTATTCAGACACGAAACAACAATTTGTGGATCACACAAATTTTTGTACCGTACGGGAGTCGAACCCGCGACACGTTGCACAGCAGCCAGTTCTCCAGTCACAGCGCCAACCGTGCAATCATTCATGCCGAAACATGGCTCTCTCACACCACCTCACACTTAAAACGTCTGTCTGCGTATGTCCCAATAGCGTAAATATCAGATGGAGAAGTAGATACTATGTATATGCGTTTTAAAGTAGATACATAATATATACATATAAATACAAGTAGGTAACTATATATGTCTATCTGTTCTCAATAGATACAACATACGTTGACCTCCTGACCGGAAAGTGCATGGCTGATAGTGGTCTGGTTCTTGTATTGCGTTCCTGATGTTGATATGATCGCATCACTAGTATTGAGTTGAAATACATTTAACTAAAGGGTAAGCAGAGGTGTGTGTGTGTGTGTACACATATTATCAAAATTTTGCGATCATTCATCATTCAGTTTTTTATGGGATATGTCGGTATTCAAGCAGATGGTTTTTTTATAGAATAGGTCGGCAAACGAGCAGAGGATTACCTGATGGTAAGTAATCAGCGCCGCCCATGGACACCTGCAATGGAGGAGTTACGAATGTGTTGTCGACCTTTTAGGGATTTAGGGATTAGGGTTTTGGAGATTTAGGGATTGGGAGGAATCGGGGGAGGGGAAGGATTGGGCCTTCGGTAACCTCATTCACACGGCGTAACACAACGCTGTGGTTTTCCGTGAGGCCGTGGTATCACTCCGGGCGAGCCAACCCATTCTTGCGACTTGCGACCCAAGCTTGGCTTTCCGACACTTGATACCTGATGATAAGCAAACGGCGCCGCCCATGGACACACGCAACACTAAAGAAGTTACGAGTGCTTTGCCGGTCTTTTGGCGATAAGGGTTTCGGATATTTAAGGATTAGGAAGGGATGGGGTAAGGGGTGGGGATTAGGCTTCCGATAATCTCACTTACACGGCGAAACATAATGCTGTGGTTGTTTCAAACCGAGTTGAGCCGACCCATTGGCTCTCCCACACTTATTGATTGCCGATTTTAAACTGATAATTACAAATTATAAGTGCAAGTTTTCTCAGTGTTTTATATCATTGTATTTAAATGGTGTCTAAATAATCTTAGGAGGTACATTTAGTTCGGTAAAAGTTGGACTAGTCTACTTGCTAGGCGATACCTAGATTTCGAACTTGCATGCATAAGTGGGCGACTTGACCACCGGGCTACACCGTCACTTCAGCACTCATATTTTGGAAATCTTAGGTATATATTTTATAGACAATACCGGCCAGAAAAAATGTCTTCTTGGTTAAACTATCGCAAGCAAAGGACAAAGAAAAAGGACATTTTTATTTTTGTGCTATTAAAACTTATTGGGGTTTTCAATTTAAACGTATGTACAATTTGGTGACATTGACTAGTGCATGGCAATAGATCTACTTAGTAAGTACTTTTATTGAAGGAAATGAGCCTCAAGCTCATTTGAGTGTCAGACTCTTACTACCTAAAAACCAACTCATTCCTTCTCCTGCTCTAGGCCGAGGCCGCGGTATGCTATTGCACTTAACTAGCTGACCTTTCTAGGTCAGCTAGTTAAGTGCAATAGGATAGCTAGAAAGCTATCCTAGCACTTACTAGATCTTACGAGGAAATTATATAATGACTTATCTGACGAAAACTCAGGTATTAACACAAAGTATGTATTGTAAATGGATAACCAACCCAAAATCTTCAAAAGAGAAAAAAAAAATGTACATTTATCTGAACCTTTATTCAGAATGCAGGTAATAATTATATTAATATTGGCTCAGTAAAGAACCAGTACCTATTGTTATAAGAAATTATATGGTTTTTTAATGAGGCCATTTCTTTTGTAACTATTGTTAAGTTCGACCCAGTAGCCACACAATGATTAAAATACTTTGTTCCGATATTTTCGTACCTCATAAAGGGGAGTAAAATCTGTTTTTTTTTAAAGCGTTGCTCTACTCGCTTTGTTTTTCTCTTGCGTCTTGGATGCCTTTACAAACATACAAGTTCATACATTATACACAAGACATCCAGACCTGGACCAGGTCTGCGGACGGCGAGTAAGGGCAACTCGCCGCCCAACCAGAACCAGACTGGAGCGTGCGCGTGCCTCAAAGAGCCAATAGATCACCACAGACGGGGGCCTATAGAGCTGATGTTCAGCTAGGGTTGCGGGGTAAGCGCAATGAGGCACCGCGACCTCGGCCGAGAGCAGGAGAAGGTACAGGGGGGTTTTTAGTCAGTAAGAGTCTGACACTCCCCCCGCCCGGCCCTGGGCGGATGATTTACCCCTCACAAAAAAAAAACAAAAAGAAAAGACCTGGACCAAAAATATTTGGGTCACCTAAAGAGTTGTATCGGGTTGTCCAGCCAACGTGGTGATAGGCTCATCAAATTGCGTGCTTTGTTTTTGTTGTAGCGATATATTCTTTGATTAAAAGCCATTTCGTTTCTTTTTCTACTCCAAGTGGAATCTCGCTACATCATTCCTGGACATCTTTTATTTCGTACCTGCTAACCAAATAAGTGTATGGTCTGTGCAAAGACGTAGGCAAAGGATATAGTAGATATAGTTTTTCGACGGACCACCGGATGGTAAACAATCAGCGCCGCCCATGGACACCTGTGACGGAGGAGTTATGAGTGAGTTGCCGACCTTTTAGGGGTAAGGAAATTGGAGATTTAGGGATAAGGGGAGGGGAAGGATTAGTATGCCATATATGTACATATTTGCGTAAGTTTTTCCCCGAACAGGTAGGTGAACACTGGTACAACATCGTTTGAAATATATTAATTTACTGATTAGTTTTTGTTTTATTTCAACAAAATTACCACGTAGATAGAGGTTTTGAGAATTGTATTAGTTCTTACTAATATTAAAGATGATTGTTACTGTTTCACGTACAAAAGGAAAGGAAAGGTTTTGATGAAAATTGGCACATAGGTAGATTGTAGTCTAGTAAGAGACCATTTTTCATTCTGTAAGTGGGTGAAGTCGCTGGCAGAATCTGTTTTTTTAATATATAGAAATATTTTTTTTATGAGCTGAAAATCATCTAATAGTTTATTTTCAGCCTTAAAAAGACACCCCTGACTAGATGTATTGTAAACTGACTTGAAGCTCGTTTCTATTTTAATGTTTAACTTTGTTAATCAGCATTCCAATCTATTCCAATCAGTACTTAGTTTCAATAAAGTCGAAAATCAATTGAAGGTGTTTGGTGGGTTAGTTTTTTTTTTCAGTGACAGTCTAGTCTTCTTTTTGGAAGGGGTCCTAAATGCGAGGCTAAAAAGTGTTGATCGCTATATCAAGGTACATTTTAACGGACCCTCGATCTAGTATCAAGAAAAAATACACTTAATAAAATACACAAAGGGTCCATTTCACAATGTCTGACAAGCCGCTGTATTCCTGATACATTTGAATATAGAACGTTATTTGTATGTATAATTATACCACATGAGTTTATAAGAAACTTTATGAAGGTGGTGCAACAAGCGTCATTACTTATTGTAACGCACTATAAAAATATATATTATCTATTCCAATGCAATAAGATTCAAAATCTATGAACGAAAAACAAAACTGAAGCAGCAACCGGTTTGTTTATTTAATTACTAGAACTGTTATATTTTACAAAGTCAGTGTCATACTGTATTTTAGAGATAAACGTATGTTTATATATATTCTGCTAAGGAATCCCCGTTTCCAGTCAACGACAATAGTTTATAATTAACTTATCGGCATGCTTTCAAGGTATTGGGGTTCCGTTGACTAGAATTAAAACCACTTGTTATTCCCCGGAGATGAAGTCTGAAATTAGCTATACGATTTTTGTTAGATATATGAATAGTAGACTCTTTGGTCAACGACGGCTGATCGGGGAGGTTGTATATTTTTTTTTTTAAATGTCGGCAAATTAGCTTACCGATTACCTGATAATAAGTAATCAGCGCTGCCTATGGTCATTCGCAACAACAGAGGAGTTACAAGAGCGTTGCCGATCTTTTGGGGATTAGAGATTGGGGAAGCGGAAAGATTAAGCATCCGATAACCTCACTCACATGGCGAAACAACGCTGTGGTTGTTTCACGCCGTTTTTCTGTGAGGCCGCATGAAATATTTCAATTTTTTGTCACGGAGGTACAAAAGGTACAAATGCCAGTGTTTCAAGTTAATAACACGGAGCGTGAAATTCTAGTGCATGACAATAGGTTTATTTTCTTGGTAAACTAAGTATTAAGTATTTTACTTGGTAGATCTTAAACATTTCCTTTATTGGTCAAATTTAATTAGCCTTGTGTAGTGTTTCAAGAGGCAGAATATCGTCTACGCTGATCATATAGTAACAACCTTGAAGAAAGAGTAGGCTGTTTAGGTTAGTACAACAAAATTAATCTCCTCTCCTGTTTTATATCATTGGACTTTATATACATGGCAAAATAAAATACATATGATGGGCAATTCCATGTAAATCTCTCACTAAAAGAGCTTGACACCTGATTCCAACATATTTTTCTTTGTTCTGAATTTCAAGTGCTTAATGAAGTTCCAGGTACGAGTACATCATGTTTGAAAACTTTGTCCCCATTTATAGTCGAGTTCGTAGTTCGTAGAAATTTTGGGACAAAGCGAAAGCCTTCATAATGGCGAAGGTGCTTAATGGAAAATATGTGATAATTATTCTGTGTTTTTAAATAATGGTAATTTTATAATAGTGATGGTTGTAAAAACGTATGATGTGTTCTTTAGTATTTTATTAGTATTTGCATTGAAGCTGGAGAAAGAATACTGGGTGATTTTTTTTTATCAGTTAGAATACTCTCCATTTTTGCTCAAATTGGGGTGAGAGCAGGCGTGTCTGCAGACGGCGAGTAAGGGTAGCTCGTGTGCCTCAAAGAGCCAAGAGACCACTACAGACGGGGCTCTATAGGGCTGATCTTCAGCTGGGGTTTGCTGGGTAAGCGCAATGAATCACCGCGGCCTCGGCCCAGAGCAGGAGAAGGAACGGGGGGATTTTAGTCAGTAAGAGTCTGACACTCTCTCTCGCTTTACCCTGGGCGGGAGAAGTCGTTTGATGATTTTCCTCTGACAAAAAAAGGTGAGAGAAGATATTAGATGGTTTCCCTCAAAAACAAAACATGTCAAAATTTCTTGGCAGTTTGTTCTGTAAACTTCCTCAACAAGGCAGTCAAATTACAGAATAATAATCAAAGGTGGTATTTTTATTGTAAGTGTACGGAACCTCGACATAAATAAAGAATCCACTATGCAATACACGAATAATTTTACAAACAACGTCTTGACAATTGCCATCTCATTTACACATTAGGAAGTTAGAAGAGGACAGCATGAGGATTCTTCTTCGGTTAAACAAAGTTTATTGGTTAGGTCTCAAAGTGCTTTTAGTAGTATTTTAGTACCCAAAGAGCGAAGTTGCATTTATAAAAACAAAGAAATGGAGTTATTTTTTAAAGTTTTCGTTTTATTTGCTACTTTAGTAGCTGTGAAAGGGGGTGAGTGTATTAAAATTATTTTCTTTTTACGTCCAAACTATAACAATAACCATATCGTATTTTATTTTATTGAGTTAAATAAAAAGAAGAAAACAAAATAATTGAAACCTTTTTGGAAGTTCAATGGTCTTGGAAAAAGGAGTTAACTATGAATGTGAAACTTTTTCACTATCATTCAATTTGTGTTTTTTTTTAATTTGCATTCTATCAGCCGCAGGGCTGTAATTTTATAAAACAAAGAAAATTTGTAAAACAATCTTGATCAAAGTTTTAATCTTATACATTTGTTTTATTTTTGTGTGATTATTAAATTAAATGTTTTATTTTTTACAATTATTTTCGCAATAAATTATTAATTAAATTATAATTATTAATCTTATGGTTGGTCTATTTTGATAAAACTTTTAAACTCATTATTTTTGTAAAGGGTTGTTGTTTTTATTTTATGAATACAATGATATCAGATTACTTTGCACATTTTAATGAATTTTGATCTCTTTTCATTTGTATCTTGTGTTCTATTAAATCTTTTTATTAGAGTTACGAATAAAATAGTTTTATACGAAAGATAACATATTACTGACTTTTTAAAAAAGAGAAACCCTTTTCTGTTCTTCTAAAGGCAGTAACAATTTATCTCTTACAAGGAATAATTAAGCACAGAAGAGAATATATAATATACTAGCTTTTGTCAGCGACTTCGTTCACGTGGAGTAATGACTTTCTGCAGATTTTTGGTATAAAATCTATCCTATGTCCTTTCTTGAGTTCCAAACTATGTCTGAACCACATTTCACACAAATCAGTTTAGTAGTTTAGGCGTGAAGAAAAGACAGACAGACAGAGTTACTTAAGCATTTATAATATTAGTTTGGATTTATTCTTTAACTTCTTCTTTCTTCTATGTTAGAGTAGTTTATAGTGTTGGCAAAATTCTGCATTGCAAAGCCAATTTTTCTGCATTGCAGCTTGATTCGGTTCAGAGATGACTCTACTTCTTCAAATTTGGGGAAGCCATTCTTCGAGACAAATGGGCTGGCTTTACGAGCGTGAACCAAAACTTGCGTTGTTTTTTACCGTATGGGTGAGGAGGTCTAATTCCTTGTGATGATAATTGAGTGGGGGGAATATCATCAAATGCCTTCTGTCACCCAGGGGAAGGGGTGAGGCGAGAGGGTGTGTCAGACTCTTACTTACTAAAACCCTCTTACCTTCTCCTTCTCCTGCTCTAAACCGAGGCCACAATACCTCATTGACCTTGCCCAGAAACATCGAGTAAACATCAGCCATCTTCTGCCACAGACCTAACTGGTAGTCTGTTGGCTGTTTGAAACGCGCGCGCAACGCTATGCGTGATAACATTTCCACTATCATTACACTTTTAACTCCTTTAATGTCCATGGGCAGTGATTATCACTTATGACCATTGATTCGTCTGCTCCTTTCTTTAATTAAATTTGTCCTGTAGGTATAACATATTCTGCTCATCTTTCAGATTGTGACGTAGTGTCTAAAAAACAATGGGATGGCTTGAATCCAGTCCATGTGGAGTACCTGGCGAGGCCAGTAGACCTGGTCATCATCCAGCATACCGTCACTCGAACTTGCAATACGGATGCTGCTTGTGCTGAGATCGTGAGGAACATTCAAGAGAACCATATGGACAACTTGAACTATTGGGATATTGGGTCCTCGTAAGTAGAGATTAATTCTATCAGTATCTATTCTTCTATTATTTGTACGCTAACGTAGCCGCGATGCGCGCTCTGCTAATGAATAAGAGTCCCGGTGTGACTAAAAGCTAGCAGAGCTTTTTAGTAAACGAGTTACTCTCGCACGGTTTCACCCGCTGCTCGGCTCTTATAGGCTGTAACGTAAAGTTTTATAGCCTATAGCCTTTTACGATTAATGGACTAACAAACACTAAAAGAATTGTTCAATTCGAAGCAGTCGTTCTGCGTTAAAACAAACAAATAAACAAACTCCACAGCTTTATAATATTAGTATAGATACACCATTCTTCAGTGTTGAAAAGCCCAAGTCATATCCTGTTTATTTCATTGCTATATATTACACGAACGTGATTATAAAAAACCTTTTTATGGAACAACGCTTTTGTTGTCAGTATTTCGCTATGTGAGTAAAGTTTTCAGAAGCCTGGTCTAAAGACTTAGGCAACACATTTGTAATTCAATGATAGGTGATATTAATCTGATCCGTTGCAGTTTCCATAAAAACTTAAATGGTTAGGATAGTATTCTAGTAGGTAAATATAATAATGTTACGTCCCATAATTTTCGTTTCAAGGTCACTAAGTGCTCATAAAAAATCGAGTTCAAATAATGCGTTTAAAACTTGATCATTAGACTTTAATAAGGTAAACATGCAACAGCTGCAAGCTACAATTTGCAGCTTGAGCACATTTAACGAGGTAGTGGGGATCGTTGAAAAATAATGTCCCAAGTATCGGATAGCCAGGTTCCTAATAGGGCAAATTGGGTTAGGATACATGAGACCCGAGGTCGAGCGAATACAGGACATACTCTTTTAGGTAGGTAGTTTGGGCGTGTGACAGATCTTTACGAAGTTTGACTTGCTTATTGTAAGAGTTTTTTTCGTTTCCTGGATAATATCGATCGTTTTTTCTTAATAGTACCTAAACATTTTTTTTAAAAAAAGAGTAACGAATGGAGTTTCTTGCTAGTTTGTCTCCATTCGAATCTACAATTTGGAATGAGCACCTAGCTTCACTGACGAACAGACTGACATACTACTTCTCTATTTTGACGTTTCAAAAGTACCTATTTATGGTTTAGTTGGAATAAATAATTTTGACATTGACTTTGACTTTCGATTGAAAAACTATTATGGTAACACATAGTTAAGCGACATTTTTATGGTTTCCAATGTATTTTAGAAGTCGTACCTTATTGCGCTTGACCGGGGTCGTGTGTCATGTGGTCTATTGGCTGCCCTGGGATGTTTCCTAAGATTTTAATTAATGATTGATGAAATTTTTAATGAAGCTAGCAGACTTGACGAGCTGTGTAGTCTAGTTTAAACGCAACTTCTTTATTAACAAATAATTAGTATATCAAATAACTTTTTCTATATGAGACTTCGACAAACAATATGTGTGAATGACCAAAGTTGGCATCTATTGTGTAGTGTGTCAACTATTTTCAAACTTTTCTAATAACATACTAAAATAGATGCTGGATACACAAGTTGGTTTTCATTTAAGTAATAACTTTGTTTTGGATTGAAAATGAAGTTTGATCTTCATTAAAACAATCTTTTTTTATTATAGAATCATAGGTTATTTTTGTCAGTGAAATTACCTAACTTTCTTCGGTGAATCGAATCCTGGGATATAAAGGATTTATGCAATAACTACCTTTTGCCCGCAACTTCGTTCGCGTGGAATAGTGACTTCTGGCAAATTGTTGGTAAAAAAGTATCTTATGATCTTTCTCGAGTTCCAAACTAAATCTGTACCAAATTTCACAGAAATCGGTTCAGTAGTTTAGGCGTGAATAAAAGACAGACAGACAGATAGTGTAAACTAGTAGAGCTTTTCTCAATATTTACACGTGAGTAACCCGCGATTTTTAGTTAAGATAGAGTAATTTTTTGATCACGGTCCTGGAGTAGGATAAGGAACGGCGTGGTTTTAACTCATCAGTTAAACATCTGCTTCTCAATCTCGCCCCACCCAGGGCAATAGAAACAAGTTGAGAATAAAAAAGTGACGAATCCTTAAAAAAAATTGTTTGTGGTTTTTTTCATTGTCTCGTCTCATTTAAACTGCACATTCTGCGTAATTTGATTGACTATTTAACAAATAATTACGGTCATTGCAGGTTCGTGATTGGTGGTAATGGCAAAGTGTACGAGGGTGCTGGATGGTTGCATGTTGGTGCACACACTTATGGCTACAACAGGAGATCTTATGGCATTACTTTTATTGGTAACTATAACAGTAAGTATCAATAAATTGGTTTCAATAATATACTAATATTGATCACAGAATTAAAGTGTGGGAGAGCTATGCTTCGGCACGAATGGGTCGGCTCGACCGGAGTGATACCACGGCCTCACAGAAAACCGGCGTGAAACAACCACAGCTTTGTGTTCCGCCGTGTGAGTGAAGTTAGCGGAGGCCCAATCCTTCCCCTCCCCCAATTCCTCGTCAATCACTAAATCTCCAAATTCCTAATCCCTAAACGGTCGGCAACGCACTCGTAACTCTTCCGTTGCAGGTGTCCATGGGTGGCGCTGATTACTTACCATCAGGTATTCCGTCTGCTCGTTTGCCGATCTATTACATGAAAAAAAGAAATGGAAAAAGCCCTTTTCTTACCTATGCATAATATGCGTAATAAGGCTTGAATCCTTGCAAGCATCAATGTGACTTTTCCGAGGTATCTCTATGCACATTAAGATAGGAGAGATAGGAGACATTCATAAGGTTGGGAGGTACGTGCGCGATTATATCCCATTAAACAGTAAAGTATAGAATATTATAGCCTGGTGTAAATAAAGAATAATTACATATGGGGTACTTAACACTTTTTTGAGGAATTAATTACAAATATAGGCATTATTTATTCACTGTTATATTTGATTTATATTTGGCATAAACCTCATTTTAGGAAACATTAAAACAATGTAAAATATTAAATTATACCTACCTATTATAATTTAAATCATGTTGCGAAATGTTGAAAATTTCAACCAATTAATTAGTCCACAGACCAAACACTAACCTTTATAATATTATTAGTATCAAACAAATAATATAAAATTAAAATACATTTCAAATACTCGTACAAATATAGACAACTTTCCTCTAGAATAAATTTCTATAATGAACATTAACTATTAATGTGCACATTTAATGTTGACTTACCTACTAGTTTAAGTGAGTCTATTTTAATTTGTTCAAATTGGTCTAAAGCTATAGAGGAATTTATTAAAACCTTTTTAAAAGGTTAGGTCATTAGGTTAGGATTTCATACCTACACTAATTTTCAGTGTTAGCATAGATAAAATTTGAAAAAGTAATTATAGTTTTTGTTTTTTTACATTCAGAATCACGAACTAGGTGATGAGTCTCATAACAACTAAGCTTTGACCCAGAGAAAGTATACATATACGACAACTTTACGTAATGAAGAAGTATTAAAGTCGTATAAAAATTGGAGCAGATTTCAGACAAATTAAGCATATGCATAATTGTATGAGAAATTAATAAAAATATAACTTAGGTATTCTGTGTATGTCAACACTTTGAATTTGGCAAAAAATATTTATTTTTGTGATCTATAAATTGTTGTTTTGGGCCTTGGTGTGATGTCTATCCAAAATAATGTGTTTGTAAACGCACCCACATCATATGTGAAATTCATAATGTGAGCCATTTTTTAAATAAAATAATCTTGATAATAGTCACGATAGGACTTTTACAAGAAAAAAATTAATAAAATTCACCCTATTCTCGGAAAACAGTACTTAAACACAACCGGGTCAGGACGTTAGTTATAATATTTCATAACAACCCGGGATAATTGAAGCTTGAATTCTTCCATTGGTTCGAAAAGATCAGTTCTAAGAGATTAATTTCTTGAACACCCGTGTGAATAATAAAATGAATAAAAAATATAAGGCATCCGCTTGGGATGTAAAATTATTAACATTTTTACAGAGGTATATTAAAAAAGGTACCTATATTAAAAAGTTATATACCACATCACACCACAGCTGAGCAAAGGCCTCTTCTCGCACGGAGAAAATTTGAGCACTGATCAATATGCTTGCTCAAATTGACGATTTTAAACTTACAATCAGAAATTAGAAGTCCAGGTTTCCTGCCCACAGACGAGCCCATGGCCCGAAGTAAAAAAAGGAACGGGGTGGTCATTAGCCAAAGAGAAGTCATTTAATTTTGATCAGTTTCAAACTTAACCTGTTAATTGTGGTAACTTGAGACTCAATAGAACAATAGGTGCGAGAAATTGGCCATCGCTTGGGTTTTGATGAATTAAAAATAGGTTTTGGCACGTGGTCTCTAACGACTGGCGTCTCTTACCTTAGTGGCGTGTAACTAAATATAGAAAGTAGGTACGTACCATATGATATAATTCGAAAAAGTTGTTTTGGTACTTGGCCAGGTTTCGTACCGTCGATATTTATTCTTAACCTCCGAGACTCTACAAATATATGACTATGTCAAATTGAATTTAAATAGTAATTTATTTACATAAAAGGTACACACAACTAACACTTAAGCTAAGATACCAGGTTGTAATGATCTCGCTTTGTATGACCTTTCCGCACTTGCAAGAATCTGTTCATATTGTTTTTCTCGAACATTGATTTTAGAACGTGTACGTCGACATAAAAGTCAAATAAAGAATTTACTGTTGTTTTAAAGCACAAAATATTTTAATAACGTACTAACAGAAGCTAAAGTAAGGAAAAGTTTCATATAAAGTTGTACCTAGGTAATGTAAGATCAACAATGTATCCTTTTTAAAAACATAAAATGGAAATAGTTACGCGAAAACTGACCCTATTACTTGCGCAGTCATATCTAAATGGAAGTACTTTTTGGCTTAATTTTTTAAAACGTTTTTAGAATTTTATAATAATATCAGTCCGTTTACGTTAGGAGCAATTTAGCTAAAGATAGTAATACTATATAGGATAACCTCTTGTCGGTTTTCCAAAATTTTTTCACTGACAGATAGCTACAATATTACAATTATAGTTTAGCCGACTTATTGCTTTCAACGCTGGCGTTGTTGTGTTTTAAACCCCGGGATCCATTTTGTGTCATAGGAAACCTGTAGCCATTGTTTATATTATTCTTAAGAATTTTCAGAAAACCCATCAATACTTTGCCTCTTCTTGGAATAAAGGTCGAGTTTCTTTTCGTTTGTGACCGTCGATCAATAGGACAGTCCTAACACTGTCCTATTGATCGACGGTCACAAACATCAACGATGATGCCTTAAAATGAACAAACAAAAACTGAATAAAATTATAGTTTTCTTAGTCAATCATTATTTCGACTATTGAAAAATAATTCTCGTTCATTGAATTGTCCTACTTTTTGTAGCCGTAATTTTAAAATTACTATAACTTATAGCATTTTTGTGATGCTATAAGTTATGACGTTATAGCATCACAAAAATGCTATAACGTCATAACTTACGATTTCATACAAGTTTCGTAGGAGAATATCGTTTAAGATTTTAAAAGTATCGATATTGACTACCTACTTGGAAACTACCGTATTATCCAAGAAACAAAAGCCTGATCACAAATTCGCTAACTCACAAATTAATCTGTCTATTTCAGATGACACGCCAACCCAAGCGTCGTTGGATGCATTGAAGGCTTTGCTCCGTTGTGGCGTGGAACGAGGTCACTTGACGGCCAACTACCACATTGTTGGACATCGTCAGCTCATTGCCACTCAGAGTCCTGGAAGAAGGCTCTACAATGAGATCAGAAGATGGCCCAATTGGCTTGAAGATGTCAGTTCACTTAAGAACTAAGTAGATTTAAAGATTTGGAGTTTTGTTTGGTAACTGGTGGTTGATGTTCGGTTTGTTCTGTGTTTTCTTATAATTCTTGCGAGAAATCACATCTAAAGCCCCGGCTGCATTAATGGTGGTTTTTAAACGCCAAACATTTTATTGTATTT
The DNA here is from genome assembly GCA_902829305.4 of Spodoptera exigua. Classification (NCBI taxonomy): domain Eukaryota; kingdom Metazoa; phylum Arthropoda; class Insecta; order Lepidoptera; family Noctuidae; genus Spodoptera; species Spodoptera exigua. The sequence goes on along the minus strand of LR824610.2, from coordinate 12,137,091 downwards.
AAATTAAGGGTGGGATTGAACTGCAAGTGCGGCTACTTGTATTCAGCTTCTTATTCCAAAACATATCGTGATGGCCGGAAGGTTCACCTGCTTCTCATGCGCGAAGGTGTAGGCTCGTCACCTGCTACCATTGTGCCTTTTCTGAGTAATATGAACTTTCCAAGATTATTTAGACATACGGTGGAGAAAAACATCACGAGGCAACCTGGACGTATAATTTATAAGTTTGAATTGGCAATCAGCCTTGAGCAAGCGTTGTGATTAATGCTCAAAACTTCTCCGTGTGAGAACATGTCTATGCTCAGCCGTTGACACTAAAAGGCTTAGGATGTAATGTGTCCCCAAAAATTACACGTTTAAAAACTGCTTGGATATTGCCTTAATGCAGCCGGGGCTTAAATTTTCCTTGGCACTACGCCAAAATGGATGTCTTCATATATGTATCTACGAAGACTAACTGGTACAAATCTAAACTGAAACAATGCCAGTTGCCAGTTTGTAGTCATTATGTAAAAGACTTTCTCAAGTGTCCGTCTCCATAATATTATATTGCCATAATTAATATCCCAGTATATCTTAATGTAATAAATTGCTTTCACCATGTGATTTTTTGTCGTTTTATTTTATAATAGTTAATAAGTATTATACATTTTTATTTACTGATTTATGACCACTGCCAGGTTATAATGATAACACAATATCATAGATAAGAATATTAAACCATGGTATTAAAAACAACCATGGTAAAATCATGGTTTGACTAGCTCGAGTGCACAATTGGCGCGGTAGCTGGGCAACCGGCTTTCAGCCGGGGTTGCGGGGTAAGCGCAATGAGGTACCGCGACCTCGGCACAGAGCAGGAGAAGGAACAGGGGGGTTTTTAGTCAGTAAGAGTCTGACACTCCCTCCTGCCCGGCCCTGGGCGGGAGAAGTCATTTGATGATTTTCCCCTCACAAAAAAAAAAAGCTGGGCAACCGGCTGACGCGCAACGTGTCGTGGGTTCATTTTTCCGCACGGAGCTGCTCTTTGTGTTCTCAGGAGTGAGTCACGACACAGGAGAAAATCCTTATTTAGGCCAACGTATGTAGGAAAGTGGCGGCTAGATCGGAGATACCACATCTTCATAGAAAATCGACGTGGATAGTGTTTTGTCGCGTAAGAGAGGTTATTGGATGCCCAGTCTTTTTCGTCTCTTTCCCCAATCTCCAAAACGACTCCAAAATGTCGCATCGCAATTGAACTCCCCTGCAATTGCCCTGCTGTCCCCTCGATCCAAAGGGTGGTGAGAGTTGCTATCCATTAATGCCCGGTTCCTATAATTGAGAAACGATCCGTTTTAGTTACGAATAGTAGTTTTATATACGACTCGTAAGCTAAAACCGTTCCTATAAACAACGTCTCGTCGTGCAACTTACCGACGGCTTGCAACTAACGGATGGGAGGGTATCGGTAAGTATAGATGACAGTCTATGGTGTTCCTATAAATAGTTTAGCCGTCGGTAGATGGTCAAGATGACTACTCGTAATATCATTTGGTTACGTGCCGATGTCGATCGGTTAGAGTAGAATTTTTAAAGCAAGTTCACTGTTTTCGCTTTTATATCTAAAAATGTCAAGTTCAGATAGTGATAAAAAAGTATTTGTTATTATATTCAACTCCAGTGAAACCGATTCAGAAGATAATAATAATAGGCAAGACAAAATATTATAAAGAAAGAGTGGATTATTTAGCGTTGCTGGATTCTTACGAATATTAAGTAAGATATCGACTCGATAAATAATTATCTGAGCAGTTACTTTATAATTTAATCGTTAATCTGCAGCAAGGAAATAGTTTATCTACTTATATATTTGGTTTTAGATGTTTCGAAGTGTGGAAACGGCGATTTCCTTTGGTGGCATTGACTTTGCGCCGAAATCCCTTACGAGCTCATGCTGTTATAATGGCTACACAAGTGCTCCATATCATTTTTTAGTAACAAGTAATATTGATGAAACGATAAACTCTATGGAAAGATACAAATTGATTGCAGAATATTTTACCTATGTTACCATTATCATCCAAGTATTAGTAGTACATTTACTAAAGGAAGCCTTCTCCTTTTTTGTTTATTGTCTTTACTTCAAAGTTCTTTATATTTTCAGTTTACACTAATGGATGATGATATCAAGATGCAGAGCAATAATGAACGATGAATGATAAATATTAGTTCTCTAATAAATGTTATGAAAAATAATAAAACGAAAAAATAATAAATTGTTTTATTTTACAACTGTTCGAAACATGCTAAGTAGCCCAAAAAAACAAAACATTTTATTGCCTCCATACCATTTAAATAAAAAAACGACATTTATTCAAACTACAAACTGAATATTGTTATTACAATCATTATTTCCCTAATTTGCTCCTATTTCAATATCTGTCTAATTTTTTTCTTTGGTTTTCTTGTAGTATCTTGCAATTGCCAAATAACGTTGGAGCCGTCCGTTATCCTGGTTAATTTTAATCTCTTTGGCTGTAATAAAGAAAGCTCATTCGCAGATGTTTTAATATTACTGTAATTCCATACACAATAAAAAACAATAGGTTTCCAACTGCATATGTATAAGCCACATAATAATGATGTAATTATATTATTGGGTACTTATTACATAATTAGAAGTTGGACCTGTATGGCAGGCACATAAACACTGTTAATATAGAATTATTTTTACCTTTGCTTTGCAGAAGCTTAAGCCTTTGACTGCCGACAGAAAACTGTTGAAGTCAAATCCTCCCCATGGCGCTTAACGTGTTAAACATAGTCATTCCATGTATGTGTTTTACACTTTGTTGGCACAGTATCCATTTCAAACAATGACTTCTATATTATGTTAGTTTCAAACGTTGTCGTAGGCAATAACAAACACGTATCTTGTTATCAGTAAATTATAAATTAAATAGATGAATCGAAATTGATGATTTGAAAAAGTTTTTTATGTAAATTTGACTTATTTTATCTTGAATTTTGGGTTATCTTAAATTTCAATTTTACTTATAACGAAACGCTCATCTGTCAATGAAGAGGATTGAAGGAGGAATGATTCAACAACAATAATTATAATCACCTATCTTTATTAGCAAAGTATTTTAATCTTAGCTTCGGATTTGTCAGCAGGAACCTTGTTAATTATGCACCAGCGGCACAGTTTTAATTAGTTTTGATCAGTCACCGAGTTCACGAGCTCGAGGGATATTACGAAACACTTTTGTGAAGTTCGCAATAGTTTAATCTGTGGTTAAATTAGTTGTAAATATATTGAACTGTGGGTTTTGTGGTTGAGAACGACGGAAATGTGAAAAAATAAGTGTTATTAAAGAGGCCAACTTTGAGACGTAATTATGAATATAGATGATAAGCTATTCTCGCGCGGTTTTACCGCTCCGCTGCTTACATTTTTATAATATTAGTATAGATAAGGATGAAGCGTTACATATATACTCTAAATAAGCTCGATCCTCAAAACGAGGAAAAATTATAATTAAACAATTACATATTAAATTTCTATTGTTACTTAAGTTCATGTCATTTAAAACTTCTGCCTGTCGGCAAACAACAAATCTTATATCGTCAAAGATAATTTAATTTGATAATGTTCTCAAAAACATCGTTTTCATTAGCAATTATCAATTCAACCAAAAAAAAAAACTTGTAAGTTAATAAAAAAAAACATAGTAAGGTAAACAATTTATATAAAAGGAACATAATATTGACTTTTAAAAAGAAAAAAAATAAATACGTTGTGTCAGAATCAATCTTCGTTTTCTTGAATTTGGAGCCTGACTTCGTACTGGGACCTGTACCATATCCACCAGCCGAGAGCATGGCGGGTCGCTGCTGAGACTATCCAGCAGTAGTAACACACCTGGAATACAATGTAAAGATATTTGTTAACTCATTTTACCACGTGAGTGAAGTTATTAGAGGCCCAGTCTTTTCCTTCCCTATCCTAAATCCCTAAATGTATAATCCTTAAATACTAATATCCATTGGACACTTTTCTCGAATCAATTCCTTGAGAACATAACGAAACGTCGTCATTGTCTCCGTATGCCACCGCACCATCCGCGTTTTTTTTTATTTTATTTTATTTCATATATTATTTTTTTATATATATAAGATGGCAAACGAGCACATGGATTTACCTGATGGTAAGCAGTCAGCACCGCCCAATGACACCCGCAACCATACACCTTTTGGGAATTAAGGGATTAGGGAGGGCGAGCGGTAGGGGGAGGGGGAGCGGAAGTATTGGGCCTCCGGGAACCTCACTTAGACGGCGAAATACAACATTTATGGTTGTTTCACGCCGGTTTTCTTTGAGGCCGTGGTCGTCGGTCGAGCCGATCCATTCAAGTTGAAACATGACTCTCCCACACGTGTTCCTAGTAGTTACCTATTACGTAGAAGCCAACAAACAAAATCAAACCATCACCATGTTCATATCGCCGTCCCAGACGTACGCGGCGCGTTGCCGGCTTACAATCCACTCTCGATAATTTAGGCACTAAAAACAAATATGGTGGCGGTCAAGTCATTGACAGATAGTTGTGAGGTTGCGGTGACCGGGAGATAGTTTGAGCGTGTTGTGGCATAACTATTCCTATGTTTATCTTGAAAACAATTTGACAGTTTAAACACACAATAATATGCAAAACGAGAGAGCAAAGGTGCTCGAAAATGTGATCATATTTTAGACAAATACATACGTATTCTAGTTAGCTTTAGAGCTCACTTTTAGATACACAGATGACTGTGCAAATACTTATTAAGTTTATCCATGATGCATCTTGTACAAAATTTCAACATATTTTTCTTTATTTTAAAGTTTCAGCATCAAATGATACCGGCAACTATTACGACTAAAATCTTAGAATCTTATAATCTTAGAACAAATTCATAATACATAATTCTAGTCTTAATTTATTTTCGTAAACTGGAAATTATTGAAAAATAATATGTAAACTCAACTTACTAGGGTCATACAGGCTAGGACAAAGGTCGAGGCTAGTGGCCAAGGCGTCACGTGACCTTCTTGTGTCATCAGACCAGCCAGGGTGCGTCCTGACAGCCACGCTGCCAGCACTGCGAGAGGTGACATCAGCATAATCCCAAGACTGTCCACCAATAACTGGAACAATTGAATCATGACTTTAATATGTACGTACTTAAGTATAATTTCTAGTACAACAGTGTATAGTCGGTAAAAAAACTAAGGTAAAAGTTTTTTTTTAAGGAGGCAAACTCATCAACTTCCTTCTCTTGCCCAGGGTGAGATAAAAGGGAGTATAAGACTCTTACTGACAAAAAAAAATGCTCCGTCCTCTTTCCCGCTCCAGGCCGAGGTGTAATATTGTGCATGACCCATATCTTCGGTTGAAGATAAAGATTTAAGGTTTTCCACAGTAGCTTCATAAATACTTTATATAATTAAAAAAAGAGTGTCAAAATATATTATTGAACACAGAATTTGTGGTTATATTTGTATCTGTATCTGTTGAAACAACTTAGAAATACAAAACTTCCAAACACATCGAATACCTCCACTAGAATTGAACTAGGTTTCTGTAAAGCTCTTGATTAAAATTGTGTAGTAGATTAGGCTAAAGCGTTGGAATTTTGTAGACTAATTTGTTTACAATTTGTGGTCAAGCGTATAACTTTGAACCTACCTAACAATTAATGAGGTAATAAAAGTTATACATAATATAAATTCTGAAACGAATGTATTATTAAAAAACATAATTAGGAATACAGTTAATGACCCTAATGTAAAAATACAAACAACTTCGCGTGGCTTTTTGCTATAAACATTAGGCCCGCTTTAGACGCATTCATGTGGGATTTGGCTGGTTGAAGCTGTAAAATCGAAATTTAACACGAAATGTTATAGGTACAAATGCTTATTATAATAGTAGGGTCAACGTGTTTCTTTATTTAACTATATAATTTGTTGATTGAAGATGGTATCGAGGCGCTATGTTTATATGTTTTATCACTTTCCAATTTAACATTACCTTGTGATAATGGCCTTAAATATAATGAGCTTATTCAAAGTAGAAAAGGGGAATACACTTTTAATGGATCATACCTGTTTAGCATTTTGGCTCAGCACCCACATAACTAACGCTCTCGGAACGCCATACCTATGCACGCGTCTGGTCGCATACCGGGTCCCACACAATTCGCATCGAGATTTCCCCGATTCGGTCAACCATCGCTCCAAACATTTAACATGGACCCTACCAACGGTTCCTCGACAGGAACACGCAGATATCAAACGTCCGAGTTCTGGTGATAATGACTCCCCGCCATGGCAGATACGACACATGTCATCTGATGAATGATTACTTGTTCTCTCGACTTCTTCGTAAGTATCAATTATGTTTGTCACGTTGTTTGAGCCACATACTTCAAGTTCTATATCCCAGTCGATTGCCGTTGTTCCTGCTGATCGTTTATTACTGTCTACTGCTTTATTCTGTTGTTCTATGATGGGAACACGACGTTTAGGACTTCTAACTTTAACGCGATGCTGTCTTGGGTGCTTGTCTCTCCTAGAAGATTGCCTCTCATTACTTTTCTTCTGTGCTTCAATCGTCGTTGCTACTGTTTTCAATCGATTAGCACTTGAAAGATTGCACTCTTCAGTGGCAGTCCCTGAATTTAAGAGAGTACTCGAGCTTGCATATACCGCTTTGTCCATAGTCATGATTGATCGTTTTTTGGCCGTACTCAATGATATATTACTTTCGCATTCTGCCACAATCTCTAAAGTTGAACTTTTAGAATCGTTCGCATAAAATTTGTTTTTATGTCTCGGTGATTTTCTTGTAACTATGTTCGTGGCTACCATATCTATTTCTGAATCGGGGTCGGAGTGACTGAAAACACACAAAATGTCTGTTTAATAGAATAAGTTCGTAAGTATGGGATGATAAAATGATTTTCGAAGAATGACTTGCTTTACTTTTGAGCTTGTAACGTATAAAATCGATACGGTAAATTCTTAAATGGGTATAAAACATGGTACCTACTGAATGTATTTTTGATGGAACGTATTTTAAATTTTATGTCAGGTAAAGATCAGAGATTACAGAATGTTTCTAACATACGAAAAAATAATTTTAAAAGACTTCTAAACATTTAATTTTATCGTTAAAACGTAAAAAAGGTATTCAGGAACCCAGCTTATAAATATAATATTAAGAAGGTTTTTGTCAAAACATATACCCACTTTATATTTTTATTTATATGAACAACATGCATCACATAGCTGATCCAATTGAGAAATCCGAACAGTGACATCTTCATTCCAACTTCATCCCAAGTTGTTAGGTTCGGCTCCGGGTACAAACAAAACTCGCTGAATAGACGAATAATCTATTTGGATCAGCTGTTTCTAACCACCGGCAATTTAGGAAGAAAGGAGGTTTAAGGACTTGCATTGATGAAGTGGCCCGTAAGGAAGATAATATAGTTGTTAACGAATAGTGAAGTATTGTATAGATTTTGGTGAATATTAGTCTATAACTTAGCCTCAATGAAAGTCCTTCTGTAATTAAGAAGTTGTTCATATACCTGGTTGATAAACCATTTTGTGATTTGCTTTCTCTGCGGGCGATCTCATTTTGTACAGAAAACCTCCGACGCCTCGTGTTGGGCATTTCACTTGTAATTTTAAACAATTTTTACTGATTATAATTTTGAATATTTTTTTTTGTTACATTTATCGCATATTTGATTGATAACTGACAACTTGTTATTATTGTTTGACGTGTCATCCTTTTTTTTGGGATGCTAATGGTTTTTGGTAGGCTTAGTTACAGGCGTGATCTAAAAAGTTTGGTTATGACTTTATTTAATTTATGATTGATTAATTAATTGATTGAAATTCAAGAATTAAATTACATGGGACTGGTAAAAAGTGTGATTAAGCAACTGGTGTAGTGAGTACATTTGAAATCGTGTGTTTTGATAAAATCAAATTAAAAACATTTTTTTCAATGAGACAAAAATTAATGATCAGTCCTATAAGTGAAGCCATTTGCTCGTTCCAAAGTGTAGATTCCGATTGAGAAGAACAAGCATGAAAGTCCATGGTTACTCTTTTTCAATTAACGTTTGAACAAAAATCTACTGAAACATCCTAAAAGCCCCGTGGAGCAGGTCCAGCTCGTTTTCAACCATTTTTATCCTCAATAAGTTCATTCCGTTAATAGTATGCTTGTCTATATAATGTTTTCTTTATACATAATTTAAAACCTCTTTCTTTTAATCTTTGTATTTAACCTGGAATGGGTTAGAATATTTAATACAGAATCCTACCAACGACTTGTGTGCCTTTGCCAATCTTAATAATGGATGACATAATCTATATCTATGTCTAATGTCTAGTTTGATAATTATTTCTATTGATAATGTACATAAATAATATTGATATTATGAAATAAATTGACTTGCTGTTATTGCGGTGGTTGCGCGAGTGTGTCGTGAGTTCGATTCCCGTATGGGACAACTCTTTGTGTCACGAATTGTTGTTTCGAGTCTCGGTGTAATGGTGTTTGTGAAATTGTATGTTAGTAAGCTCATGCACGACACAGGAGAAAAGTTTAAAGACAGTGGGGGGCAAAGTTTAAGTATATTACTAAAATAAAATAAACGTAAACGTTCGACTGCGCACGATAGGCGGCCTATACAGCTCACCTATTTGTCTGTGTTGCATAGGTAAATTAAAAGTCTAATTCCTACCTTGCATGAGAAAATTTTTAAACCACTTGTCACAAATTTGTAGAAACGAAATTCACTCAACTTACCATTCACTGCAATTTTCAAATTTATTTCTAGACTTTCTTTAGAATTTTATGGTTTAAGTAAAATGGCTTTCAAGCGAGAGAGAATTTATGTTTTCTTTGAAATAATATTACGTTTTGAAGATTGAATATCTTAAATTGAGTACAAGTTCTGCATGCCAATGTTTAAACTCATTTCATCGAAGAATGAATGAAATTGATATTTCTTAAGTATCTTCGTTTTCATTTTGTTAATCTATATTTTTACTTCAGGATAGTTTTATTATTTTTATTAAAAGTTAGATTACGAGTTTATTTAATTTATGATTTGTTTATTATTATTTATTTTATAAAAAAACTTTGTCCCACTTTAGGATTTTCTCCTGTGTCGTGGGCACGGTTGGAAACATACAATTTGACATAAACATTACACCCAGACCCGCAACAACAATTTGTTGATCACACAAAGAGTTGTTCCGTGCGGAAATCAAACCTACAACACGTGCACGGCAGCCAGTGGCCCAGCTACCGCACCAACTATAGAGGAAAGTAATAATACTAAAATTACAGGCAACAACCGTGCACTCAGATTTTTTAAATTTCAAGAACAAATACTAGTACACTACCCGAAATGATCGACGAGTAAACGACGAAAAAGGTAAGATTTTAAAATGCATAAATAATATTAAGTTTGTAATAGTAAGCAACTAGTGTTGACTGTATGTGCAACTTAGTATTTATATGTAAAACCTCAAGGTTTGAAATGCGTTAAATTTTTGAAAAGTTTATAATGGTTTTTCTGTCGGGCAGGTGTGATTCATTGTTGTGGGTTAAGCGCAATGAGTCGCCGCGGCCTCGGCCCAGAGCAGGAGAAGGAACGGAGGAATTTTTAGTCAGTAAGAGTTTGACACTCTCTCTCGCCTTACCCTGTGCGGGAGAAGCCATTTGATCATTCTCCCCTGATAAAAAAAGGCTTGATTCATTATATTATAGGCTATATTAGCACTTTTAATCAGCTGAGAAAGTAGCCAAATGTTAAAATGTATATCATTTGTGACTAAATAATCTTCTAGAATTTATAGAAAAGAGAATAGAAATAATTAATTTTAATAATTCAATTCATAGACTAATACCCGACGATTGAAAAAGTTGTAACAGCAGATATGTGATCATTTCCACACATATCTCATATTAACATATTTTTATAATATTGTTTTTTGTTCATAGTGTAGTGTTGTATTACTATAAAAATCGCAACATATCCAAACTAATATTATAAATGCGAAAGTCACTCTATCTGTCTGTCTGTCTTTTCTTCACGCCTAAACTACTGAACCTGTTTGTGCGAAATTTGGTACAGACATACCTAGTTTGGAACTCAAGAAAGGACATAGGATAGTTTTTTAAACCAAAAATCTGCAGAAGTCACTATTCGATACTAGAGCGACATTGATCTCTGAGTACTGAGTACTGTAAAAACTAAGGTACTTCTCAGAGTAGGTAGTCAGGTAAGAAGTGCCGGCTTCATCGACATTTTGCAATTAAATATTTTATAGCCTATATACAAAAATAAATTTATGGTTTCGTTGTTTAAAATTTACACATGCTCATGAATATGAACGAATATCAACCTGAAACTTTTTAAGTACTTATCGATGAATGTCTATTACTCTTATCACGTAAAAACTAGTCAAAAGATATTCTAATAACATAGGCGAAGTCACTGACAAAAATGACATAGTAAAAACTTTGTAAGACAACGAGGTAAATTTTAACTCAAACTATCTTTGTCACGGAACTGCTGCAGCAATTTCATTTTTACACTTTAATAAAAATGATAAAATTTATATAAATCTATCTACATAGAAAATTATTGCAAATTACATTTACAATGTTTCTCAAAAATATGGCTAGGGAAATTGTTTTCGTACATTTTGTACATATGTACATATTCATTTTTCGCCAGCTATTTGCGGGATCGATGTCAGTATATAGACTGTGGAGGACGGCTTTCTGAACCTTATTTTACTAGATCAGGCGTGAATCAAGGTAGCAATTTGGGTCCTCTTCTATTCAATTTAACAGTTAATGACTTGCCGAAAGTAGTCAATAGGTACACCTTTGTTGTTTGCTGACGACTTGAAATTGATTGTTGAAGTGAAGCAGGCCACAGATCATAACATTCTGCAGCACGACATAAACAATATATTGGAGTGGAGTCTTGATAATAAATTGTACTTCAATGTAAGTAAATGTTCTGTGCTGTCATTCAGTCGTGCGCATAGCCCCAGTCATCATCAGTACTACATGGGAGGAACGCCACTCCAGCGTGTCTCGGAAGTCAGGGACCTCGGTGTGCGCTTTGCTGCCGATGTCACTTTGAAGAAACATTGTTGCTGAGGTTTGTAAGAAAGCGTACCGTAATTTAGGAATGGTTCTACGGTTAGCAAATCAATTTTCTAACTTCCATGCACTAAGATCACTGTATGAAGCACTAGTTAAAAGCCATTTAGAATGCAATGCCATAGTTTGGTCGCCCCATGAAGCCAAATATAGAATAATGTTAGAGCGTATACACAACAAATTTATTAGATTTTTATATTCAAAACAGTATGGTGTGTACCCGGGATATCCCCTGCTATATCCTACTCTTTTTGTATTAGGTATGACAGGTTATTATAAACTTGAGGTAAGAAGGGAAGTAGCTCTCACTGTATATTTATGGAAATTATTAAGAGGTTCCAGAAGTTCTGGCCACAATAGGGTTGTGTGTTCCGGACGGGTACGTGGGGCGCCGGCGCAGGACGCCGCTGCTGTGGGTGCCGCGCGCGCGCACGGGCTTGCTGCAGCACGCGCCGCTCACGCGGGCGCTGCGTGCGCTCAACGCCATGTCGCAACATATAGATTTGTTTCACTGCACTATGAATGAATTCACTCGGACCGCATATAGAATAACTTCCATGGTAGATTAAGTTGTTAAATATAGGAAAGTTTATGTAATTTTATTTTATAATTAGTATGTAAGGTTTCTTTGTATTGTTTTTGATTTTATGTATTTCTTTATAATGTTACTACACTATTGTATTAGGAAACTCCTGTGATAATAGTTGTATGTTGGTGATAAATAAATAAATAAATATGTATTATCTCATGCGGGTCTTACATTTTGAATAGGACAACCCCATAATAAACCGAACCTATAATTGATTACGAAGGTTACAAGGAGGAGACCGAAAGCCGATTTATGGTTAAGGTCATTATCGCACCATGCGAGCGAACGGCGCGTAGCGTTCCGCGCGCGCCTCAAAGAGCCAATAGACCACCACAGACGGGGCCCTATAGGGCTGATGTTCAGCCGGGGTTGCGGGGTAAGCGCAATGAGGCACCGCGACCTCGGCCCAGAGTAGGAGAAGGAACAGGGGGGTTTTTAGTCAGTAAGAGTCTGACACTCCCTCCCGCCCCACCCTGGGCGGGAGAAGTCATTTGATGAATTTCCTCTCACAAAAAAACCATGGGTTTCTATCTATATATACACATTCGCAAATCAAACTTATGAAAACTATTAAACCAATTTTGTAAGTAATGAAACTTAGTATTTATATGCAACATATCAAGGTGTAAAACTCTTTAACTTTTTTACCTTTAACACATTCAGTGCCCCCGACGCGTATGTGCGTTTCCTCGCACGCACATACGCGTCGGGGGCACTGAATGTGTTAAGTGTGTAGTTGTATGCGATTGTAAGTTGTATTGGCAATATGAAATTGTTTCTTTATCTCTCCGGGCAAGCGTGCTTCATTATAGACTGCATCGCCTCTTTCTACCAGGAGAGAGATTAGCCAACCGTATGTCAATAGAGACTAAATAATCTTAAGCCTCTATTTCTATGTATAAAAAATTTAGTAATAATATAATTTAGCCTAAATAATAATTTATTTTAAATAAGTTTTAAATAATAATTTATTTAGGCTGAATTATAATCTACTAGCGACCCGCCCCGGCTTCTTGCTGATGCAACACCTCTACTATTTATGGATGTCATCATATTATATATAAACGTTCTTCTCCAATCACTCTATCTATTTGAAAACTACATCAAAATCCGTTGCGTAGTTTTAAAGATTTAAGCTTACATAAGGATATAGGGACTGAGAAAGACTTTGTTTTATACTCCATTATTATGACATTGATTCAATATATAGCAACATTCCCGACGATGGAGACAAGGTGTTACTCCTGCTAGATATATGGCCTTTTCTCAATAGATCTAGTGAACGTAAGAGTATTTATTAGTGTCTTCTAGTTTTAACTTCTCCATTTCAGAAGTAAATATGTTCTAAGCATAATCCGGTCTGATCCTATTAGACTACTAATTTATTTCGCTGACTCGGTAGAATAAAAATCGAAGAATGCAGAAGAATGCGACCTTCAAACTTTAAATAAAAGAGCGTACTTACTCCTTCTTAAAAGCTGACAACATGTCTGTGACTTTTAGTACTGCAAGTGTAGATGGGAAGCGCTGGTCACTTAACATTAGAAAACAGGTCCAGTCATTAACCTCAAAAAAAAACGATTTGTGACTTGACTACTATCTAATTAAATTCAATACTCATTTCGCATTATCAACATCGATAGTTTTCTTTCAATTTTTGGACGAAAGTGTTTTATGACATTACCTTTTACAGAATTAAATAGTAATTTTGTATCTTAAAAAATTTATAGATAAAAGGAAAATTGAGTACCTTTACCTTATTACTGAATATTTTTGTCTGAAAAAGGTATATTAGTAGCCAGTTTACCTGACTTTCACTCAGCATTGGTATAGTATATGCTGATAATAATGATAACGATAGTGAAGAAGGTACAAATTGTTTATAATATATCAAGTTTCACTTAGATTTCTTTGTAACGCTGGGGAAGAGCGTATTCTCCTACGCCATTTAAGATGCCTAATAATGAAAAGTTCTCAAGCCAGCCAATTAAGGCAAGAATGAGGTAGGAGGGTTTGTTTTTCATCAATGTACTCCAGCTAGTCGCGAGGACTAACTGGAGATGAAGAACAAGACACCTCCCGGGAATCAGGTCCGTGGGGTCGCCACTTCCCAACAGCTCGTCACAAGCTGCCTTGTGGATTACAAGCTGCCTTGCGGATTGAACATGAAGAAGGTACATAATATTTCAATTTCACTTAGAGTTCTTTGTAACACTCGGGAAGAGCGTATTATCATACGCCATTTAAGAAACCTGATAATGAAAAGTTTTTGAAAAGCTCAAAACCTCTTAAAGAGTTCTTGCTTAATAGTTTCATTCATATGATAATCCTAACAAAAATAGTCGTCGTTAATCTGTATAATAACTAGAATATTCCAAAAATAAAATTCAATTGTTGCCTCGCAACTTAATATTGTTTTAATTATTATGTAGTAAGTAATTTTCGGATTATGACTCTTCGCTTTTATAAATATAGTGCCAATTGTCCAGTATAATTGTGAACGTAAACCAATCAAAAACTCATTAAGACGTCTCGAAAAATTTCATCTGAATTTTATAGAAATACATTATGATTTATGTCAAAATTATATTTCATTTCTATTTATAACTGTATTTAGTTCTTAGTAAAGTCTATAAATAAACACAGCTGCATTGCATTAGCACTCAAATATATTTATTTTTTGAAACGTCTACGTGTTGTTAGCTGTCCGCAATAAATCAGATTTATATTACTTATTTTCGAAAGTCCAAAAATATCGAAATTGATAAACTAAAGGTCACAGTTAATGTACGTACACTTAATTTTCCAGCATTAACAAAAAAATAGTTTTTCTCGCGCGGTAAACACGTGCTTTTGAGGGTTGGGGTTTGGGGATTTGGTGATTTGAGGATTGGGGTTTTGGGGTTGGAGAAGGGGACGATTAGGCCACCGGTAACCCCACTTACACGGCTGAGTACAGCACTATGGTTTTTTCACGTTAGTTTTGTGTGAGACCATGGTATCATTCCGGTCGAACCGGCTATTGATTCTTAATTATGGCTGGATTTATACATTTTTTTTTTAAATGATTCCAAAATATCAAAAACTTATAAAATAAAGGTCACCGTACCTACATTGTCAATGTACGGTGAACTTAATTACTGCGTTAATGAAAAACTGTGTTTATTTTTCATTAAAATGTTCACCTGACTGTGTCATTGGTGATTGCAAAGGCCGACTTTATGGTATAAATGATTTTCACTTTGACTTTCAATTGCAGAAAAAACAAATTCCGAAATTCAGTCATTCAGGTACTGCAACATTATTTCTGTTCGGCAAGTAAATAAAAAATAGATTAATGAAAATACTTCACAACTCTTGTTTAAACTTCATGTTTGTAGAGCTTTAGTTTCCAGGCAGTAATTGTTTGCAAAATGACATTCATTTTCGAATGTACTGTTAATTGGCGCCCAACATGGGACTACGAGCAGCTGTAGTGAGTGAAAAGTTACGCGATTCCAATTTACGTAGGGAACAAAATATATTACTACCCCATTGATCAGTTGATTGTTATGCAACTGTCGCCAATAGTTCAATCTCGCATTTTATGTCCTTCGAACATATCTGCTGGTATAAGTGTGGGAGAGCCAAGCTTCGGCACGAATGGGTCGGCTCGACCGGAGTGATACCACGGCCTCACAGAATACCGGCGTGAAACAACCCACAGCGTTGTGTTTCGCCGTGTAAGTGAGTTTACCGGAGGCCTAATCCCTCCCCTTCCCCTATCCCTTCCAGATCCTTATATCCGCAACCCCTATACCCAAAAGGTCGACAACGCACTCGTAACTTCTTTGGTGTTGCGGGTGTCCATGGGCGGCGCCGATTGTTACCATCAGGTAATCCGTCTGCTCGTTTGCCGACTAATACAATAAAAAAAAACTGGGCAAATATAACTGTAAGTGTAACTTTCAAATATATTATATAAATTATAGGTCTCTGTCAGCCCTTTTATTAAAAACAGGTATGATATTACCTAATCTACTCAATTATAAATGACCTTGTCGGTTAAAAATGGCACGTAAAAGGTGCTAAACGGATCTGAATGACATTTGGCACAAACGTAGATTAAGTTAGGAAAAACACATAGATTATTTTTGACCTCGGTATTGTAAACAAGGCAGCTAACACTGGCAAGTAATAAATAAATTTATAAAAAAATAAATTAAAAGGCATTATACAGATGTCAACAAATTTTCTTTTGAATTGTCTTGGCAATAGAAATTAACAATACATTAAGAAAGCCACTATGGTGTACTGACGAGCAAAAAACGCTTTCTTTCTAAGTTTTAAATTAAAAGAAGGACAATGACCTTTTACAATTTGCATAAAACGTTATTAAGCGATGGCAATCCTATGGTATTGCATGTTGAATTACTTTTCGAGACAATTTATTTAATGATATTTTTTTTTAATAATAAAAAAGATATCATTGTCGTCATAGTTGGCGTAGTGACTGGGCAACTGGCTGCTGTGTAGCGTTGAGTGTCTGATTCCCGCCCGGAACAATACTCAAAACAACAATTAGGATCCACAAATTGTTGTTTTGAGTATGGGTTATGTGCGAATTATAATGTCTGTCAACGCACTCACGATACAGGGGAAAATATTACTGTGATGCAACGATTTTTAAAAAAGAAATAAACAATAATATTAGCCATATATTATTATTGGCCATTAAAGGTCCGCTACCGTACCCAAAAAACTTAGCACTCCTTTTTTGGGCAGTCGTGTAATAAACCATTTTCTATGTATTTTTTTTTTAATATAAACTGATGTCGTCCAAATTTCCATAAACATTTTTCATCTACCTATTATTTGTTAATCAGTGTCACCATAAAAGAACATGATCATCAAATTATTGCCTACAATATAATTCGTTGAAAATCTATTTCTATTAGTATATCTTTTATGGTGACACCGATTAACAAATAATAGGTAGATGAAAAATGTTTATGGAAAGTGAATAATGTTTTAAGATATATTTAAACGATGGAATAAAATAACACAATATAAATTTGTCGAAACAATACAATTATCAATTATCTCCAATCAAAGACTCAAGAACCAATTAAAACAAATAAACTTCGTGAGACTGTATTAGAAACGCAAGTATCAAAATTATCAACGTTAATATCCACGGCCATTGGCTTGTTTGTTTTTTTGAATTCGGAACGACGGAGGTTCCATGCGAGAGGCTTCTTCCAGCCAGTCTTTGCGCGGTGAATGAGAGGAACGGTCGTGTTCGAAGTTCGAATTTGTCCTTCGTACACTCGCGATAACTTACTTATATACTGAAGCATTAGTAAATTGTGTTGTCATTTATTAGGATAAAATAATTTTTAGTTTCGTGAGTTTCAGTGAATTTATTTAAATAGGAAACTATAGTTGGTGTTACTTTGAAAAGTTTATGTTTGTAAAAAAGTTTTAAGTTACGAAAGAAAGTAAGTATAACTCTTTTGATTTGTGTGCTTTTTAGATTTTAATCAAATTGATTTGAGAAAAGAAATGTAAAATTAAATAATAAATAAAAACATATTAAAAAATAAATTAAAATAACTAAATAATCACGTTATCAAATATTTTGTAAAATAGCATATAAATTATAAAATGAAACAAAATAAAATTACTTTCTGCGTCTACTCAATTCAAATTAGCTAATTAAATTTTTATAAACAAAATTTAATTTCAATTTCTATTTGTCATGTCATCAGGCATTAAAATAAATGGTCGACCGTTTCCGATATATTTTTTGATATATTTGTTAATATCAGAAGAAGTTTTATATATAAATATCTTAAAAAGTCGAAGGGAATATTGGGAAACAGTTAAGTACCTTAATCATACCGTAGCGTTTCACCAATAACACTTATGGCTGACACAGATGCAGTTTTACACCTCTGTAAAGCAAAACCAGACGGCTAGTAAATGTTTGGAAAGAAATGTACCGTTTAAAAAAACAAATACACATTGAAAAAAAAATTGTTACTTAAATCGTACTTAAATATTTTTATCAACACTTACTTATACACTTACTTACTGTTTGACTTATATATAAAGTTCAATAATTGATTCTTCCTACAATTGAATTTTAAACAATAAAATAAAATAAAATATATGTCTGCAAAAAATTAATTTAAATTTAATTTACACGATATAAATTAAATTAAAGCTTTTACATTCAAGCGACAATGGCCCTTTGATAGCCCATAAGTATAAGATACATATTCATACGCAATTTGTGAAAGGCAATAAGGTATATTTTTCTACTAAGGTAAGAAACTGTAGGAATATTTAACAATAAAAAAATATTAGCTACCTTACAAGACACTTTTGTGACAAGAAAATGTCGGAATTTTAGATCACTATTAGTAGTACGAAGAAAGAAATTCAGGGGTCGCATTTTCATCAAGATAATAGCGAAGTCGTGCAGGTTTTAAACTCGGACCTACATAGGAAACTCCTTAAAACGCTTTGTTTAAATGATTCTTCTTTTCTTTTCTATAGTTTTCTATCCATCGAGATGAATTTCAGCAGTTTTGGTCTAACTTGGGCTTAATTATATCCAAACTAATATTATAAATGTGAAAGTAAATCTGTCTATCTTTTCTTCACGCCTAAACTAGTGAATCGATTTCTGTGAAATTTGGTACAGACATAGTTTGAAACTCGAGAAAGGACATAGAATAGTTTTTATGTTAGAAATCTGCAAGAAGTCACTATTCCACGCGAACGAAGTGGCGGGCAAAAACTAGTTTATTAATAAATCGAATACTCTAAAGAGAAATTTGTGAATGAATATCGTACGTACGCCTAAATATATTATTATTCTGCTAAAAATATTTTTCATTCAAGCCTTACTTTGTCTAGATGCCACTTAAATCTTATTAATTTTGATTAGAAGCACACACAATTGAGAATAATCGTAATTCTCAGAACTTAGTAATTGATAAATGTATATTTAATGTCCTTGTTGGTTTGAGTTCTTAGTGACTGCGGAAAACCGAACCTCTTCAATGCCAACCCTCCACATGCGGGAAAAGGATACCAAGAAGATTTTTTACGCAGTTAACGCATGCGGTAAAAATCTGACAAGAGTGCGAGTAAAAAGTTGTCATAAGAAATATAAATCTCTAAGGGTGACTGGCTTGGTGAGTTAGGTAAAGTTTTTGCGCGTTTTCTTTAAGAAATTCTCCATATTAGGTTAGGTTAGGTGTTGCAGACGAGTAAAATATTTTTTTACACTGCAACAGCTTTTCCTGGTTGAAGTGAAGGTTTGTCAATTTGAATATAAAAATACATGTATTAAATTCTACTTCCCAACTTCATTCATAAAACAATTTTCGAAAGATCCTAAAGACTTTTCCGCGTAATCATGATTAAAATACCATTATCATTTTTTATTAGAAAATCGAACAGTCAAGAGAAACGATAACTTATGGCTTCATAAATTCTGTAAGGCCACTTTCCAAAGTTAGGTCGCAAAAAAGCCCTTAATTATCTTCTCTCGAATTTTGTTTCGATTTTATAACGAAGTAATAATGATGGATTTGACTTGGAAAACTTTTGTAATGTCTGGGACGACCCCTCAATGTAATGTCCATTTTCCGCTTTACATTTCCTTATTTCCTTTTACTGTAACTAATGGAAGCATATTTTTCCTCAAACATAGGTACTACCTATTGGAAATATATGGTATTGCTTTTGGTAACAGCTTATTGACAACTGGAAATTTCCGAGATCACGAGATAATAAATAGTAGAAAAACTTAAGAAATCCGGATTAAATTTGCTTCGATGGAGATGACCCATCCCTAAAACAACAGGACAAAAATATATTATTCTCCATTTTATTTCTATATTTCTTCCTGTTGAGGAAGTCTCCACTTATTTCTTTGTTTCTTGAAATAGGGAAGTAATAATCGTCTTTTTTATTATAAACTAGAGGTGTTTTATTTAATGTATGTTATTATAATTATGTACAATAATAAACCTTCGTCTTTAAATACTTTATCAATTAAAATAAACGGCATCAAAATCCATTGCGTTGTTTAACAGTTTTAAGCATACATAAGGATATAGGGACAGAGAAAGCGACTTTGTTATGTTCTATGTAGTAATCAATGCTAAAACTTGAACGTCGAATATTTAATTCGATCAGTACTTATATTTATTTATTCTGTGATATACAATTCTTAAAGTCACATTAGGTTAATTCTGAACAAATTAGTGTGGGTTTTTTGGTTAGACAGACATGTTTTCCAAGAATGATCGTTCATAAGAGTCGTGGGTGATCAGGACTTCATTTGTGTTTATTTCTTTTTATGAATGTAAATTGTATTTTAGGTAAGGTTTCACGTTTTATTTGGCAATTATTGTTAAAATTCTTAGTAATGTATGAAAAAGGGCTTCAATTCTATTTGATACGATTCATAGATACCTAAGGATATTATGAGAATTACGCGTAGGTGTAGAATGGGTAGACAACCTCCTTCTTTGACAAGGCGGGTAACATGACATGGGTTTCCACGGGAAATCAAAGGATTCAGTTTTGAACTTGTTGACCACTGAATCTGTTGGCAACAACACTAATTAATTCTCATGGGACTGAGACACTTTTGCCACAAATGGACAGAGGAGTGATACCACGCCCTTACAGAAATCTACGCAAAACTACGCCGCGTGACTGAGGTTATTCTAGGAATATTTCCTCTTCCCACCTCAAAGGTTAAAACAGGTAATGGGTAGATTGTGCCTATCGTCAACATTGTCTGCTTGTTTTTAATTCCAAGCAAGGCCATTTTATATGTTAAATCATTTTTTTGTGTCATAAGTGAAAGATGTTGATTTCTATCAACGAGTATTAGCTGTCAAATTCATTCATACATTTATTTTCTTCTCACACATTCATTATAAGTTTTGTATCGTGGTGGAAAACTTTTGACTGCACGGTTGGCGCGGTGGACGGCTGCCGCGCAACGTTTCCGCACGGAACAGTAGTTACTTTGTGTGATCCACGAATTTTTGTTCCGGGTCTGGGTGTGATGTGTGTGTAAAAATTGTCTGTTTATAAACGTATCCATGATACAGGAGAACATTCTAGTGAAAGGGCAGTGTTTTTTTTAAGAAAATAAGAAAAACAATTACATTATAGAGTTTTGCTTCTCAACCATGAGAGCGCTGGTTCGAAATTTTCCGTGGTATAAGTGACTTAAGCTGAGCTATATGTGTTTTCTGCAGGTCAACGTCGTTAGTATCAGAAGACTTATTTTTTTATTATAAATTTTAAATTACGAATTTGCCTTGAACAACCTTTGTATGTTCAAACCTTCTCCGTGTGAGAAGAGGCATTTGCTTGCTTGGTTTGGCTGATGATGTGATTGTGTGTATTAATTAATTTTTGTGTGTATTAATTATTAATTATCTTTTGCAAGTTTACGAACATCAGAAACAAGTGTCACGAGTTCAAACCCCAGTAACAGCCAAATTCACTTTTCGAAAATTTAAATATTTATATTTGTGATTTTTGAAAATAACTGTTGTAAGTACAGTTATAAATAAAGATAATTAAAAGTCAATTTAAAAATAAAAGTAATTCAATCTAAAAAAAAAAACAGTCAAAATAATAATCCTTGAAAAAGTACCATCAAGTGACCAAAAGATGGCGACACTAGTGAAATGCCATAAATGTAAGAAAATGGTAAATATTAAAATAACGGCTCTATGCTCAGCCTGTGACAACAGGTACGAACTAGATTGTGATGGCTACCCCGAATTTACTTACAAACTAAAGGACGCCGAAGCAAAAAAGCGATGGAGGTGTAAGAACTGTATAAAAAGTAAAAAGTATAACAAAACCGAAGAAATATCAAATGTAACCGTGCGAAAAAAACCAACTTCTCTGGATGTGACATTACGCCAAACTCCAGCAAAAAACAGTACGATGCTATCTGATTCTCATGTTCTTACGGATTGCGAATTATCGTACGAATCATTTAATACACCAAATAATTTACTATCAAGAAACATGGATTGTTCGGTATCCGATCTAAAGTCAATCTCAGAAATGAAGGATACAATAGTGCAACTTACTAACAAACTTGAGAGCAGCGACAATAAGTTAGGAAACATATTATTAGAAAATTCTGAACTACGTAAACACATAGAAAAGTTAACTTCAGAAAATAAAGCCCTTAAATCTGTGTGTAATTCAAATCCTGGTATAAACCACAATGACAACAATCATAAAACCAACCCGCAAAAACCGAATTGTTCCTCATCTCCTGAGTTACCATATAATGTACCACATCAGAAAACAACACCTAATCCATGGATTTCATTAAACACCGGAAACACCGTTTCTAACAATATTCAACTACAAGTACTGCAGCACGAAATTCTCAATCTACACCAGAAATTGAAACATGCATGCCAAGATATTACAGAGCTTACAAAACAAATAGAAAACCTTAAACAATCATTAGATTGCAAAACGGCAGCAGCCTCACATCAGCAAAGTTCACAAATAACTGAACAAGTTAAGAAAAGGATACACATATTTGGTAGTCAGCAGTGTGTTGGACTGGCTACATCAATATGGCGATCGAGACTTGGATCGCAATATGAAAAATATGAAGTAACTGCCCAAACGAAGTCAAACGCGTTTAGTTGTCACATAATAAGGGACTGTTTAAGGGCTAAAATACAAAAACAAGATAAAATAATAATCTGTGTAGGTGAGAATGATCACAACATTAAATTAGTAGTATCACAATTAAAAACAGTGTTGAATAAGTTTAAAGACAATATGATTTTTGTATTAAATGTTGATAAAAACTATTACTGTAACACTTCTGAACTTAGTTATTACTTAGAAAATGTGTGTAATCAATACAAAACCTGTAAATTCGTAAAAAATGTGTCAAAATTTTCGGAAGTTACTAAATGTATAAACTATTATTTAGATTGGGATTATTATGACGAAAACTTTTTGAACTTTAGCGAGGTAAGAAAACGGATGGTAGGTAATAAACCAAGTAATTACTTTGTAAACGGATCAATCTCGCGTTATTCCTCCCATCAACAAGACCAAACAACACGTCAGCAACAACAACAGATTGAAGCAGCTGCGACTGGTACACCAAAAAAAGGTACAATCCCTCATTACTTCCCAAAATTAAATAAAATTAATACTACGTTTTTTCGAGTCTAATCTAAATTCTTCTACACCAAAACAATTCAGAATTCTTCATCAAAATATTGCAAGTTTCTTGTCCAAACGTGAGCTGTTAGAGTTAACCATTCGTGAATTACAAGAGTCAGACGATAAACCAGATGTAATATGTCTTACTGAAACATTTATAAAATCAGGTAATGAACATTATTTAAGAATAAGCGACTTTGAATCTGCCTCGAGTTATTGCAGAGAAAAGCAAAGAGGCGGAACATGCATCTTAGTCAAGAGTGGAATTATTTTCAAAGATCTCACCTTCATTAAAATCTATGCCACACAAAACGTATTTGAAGTATGCGGCGTGGAGTTAACTTCCTATGATTTAATAATTATTTGTATTTATAGGACACCTTTGTCAGACCCCATAGAATTTTTAAACAAACTAAACAACCTTTTAGATAATCTAAGCAATAAATACAAGAAAAAAAGTATAGTGATAACAGGCGATTTTAACATAAACACTTTAAAACCAAGCTATGTAACGAATTCATTTATAGATTTGTCGTATAATTACAATTTCAAAATTCATATAAACTCACCTACGCGCAAATCGTCTTGCATAGATCATGTGTTGAGTAATATTCCAAACGCGGTTGCTAAAGTGTTACCGCTACATCTATCGGATCATGAGACTGCACAGATGCTAAGTTTTCCAATACAGCAAACAATGTTAAAAGTTACAACATATCATATATTTAAAAGAGACTTTAATATTGAATACGTAAACAAATTTCGGGAATGCCTACAAAGTCTGTCATGGGTCGACGTCTATTCAGAAAACGACATGAACAAAGCCTTTAGTAAATTTCACGAAATGCTTTGTCTATCGAGGGTTCCCGGGCTAATTGGTTTAAGCGACATTTTTGCAACTTTACAGGAGAGCCATTTAAAGTTTGAAATTTCGAAAAAAAATTCATAACAAAAAGCCTTCTGCAGTTATTTTAATGGGGTAAACGGTATTGAATTTTAATTAAAAATATCTAGTTGTTGATGCTAATACCAAATAAAACGGACCTTTAATTGCAAAGATAAATGTCGCTTAAAACAATCCGCCCTTTTTTAGAAACAGGAAAAACGATTTAAGTGACTTCATAACTACAATTGGCTACAGGGAAAAAAAATTAAGCGACGACGCATTCTATTTACAGAGTAAGCCAAAAAGTATGAAGTAACGAAACCCAAAATTAATAGAACCAAGGTATTTATCTCAACTACCAATTTAGACCAAAATTACTGACAGGCTAATTTACTTATGTGACATGTGACATTGAAATTTTAACGTTTAATGTTTATGTTTATTTACATCTAAGACTTTCAATGGCTGATAAAACAACCTGGATATATCGCAATCGCCAAAAATCGAAGGTGCTTACATCGAATAAATAAATAAATAAAAACAACACAATATCAATCAAAGTATTTATTTAGATTTATAATCATTATAGACCAGTCTCAATAGGAACATCAAATAATATTTATTAACTTTTTAGTCTTAATCAACAAAATCAGTTAAATTTTAGTACTTTGTATTATAATTAAGTAAAATCAGTCTCAATGTGGGAACGTCGATTA
The DNA here is from genome assembly GCA_902829305.4 of Spodoptera exigua. Lineage (NCBI taxonomy): Eukaryota > Metazoa > Arthropoda > Insecta > Lepidoptera > Noctuidae > Spodoptera > Spodoptera exigua. Next base: position 12,112,425 of record LR824610.2, on the reverse strand, counting down.
TAATAAAATTGTTTATGACCTTATTCATTAGTTATCCTAAAAATTTACTGAGTTAAAGTATAATTAAACATAATAAACTTGTAGTAACATGATAACAATAAAATTTTAAAATAAAAAAAAATATAAAATCAACAAAGAAACTTCTCGTATTCATGCTGCTGCTGAAAACAATAATCAAGTGTAATTTTCATTTGTCGTTTTCATCAATAACTGAAGATGCATCATCCTTGGTCAAAATTCGTTTGATTTTATGTTTGTAGAATTTCTGTCTTTCTGTCTCCATATTTATCTGAAATATTTAAAATAATTATTATTATTTTAATTATTATAACTAAAAGGAAGTACGTTAGGTGAAACTAAAGTCAGAATTGTCAAATTATAATTTATAAATACTGTATAATTGAAGCTAAAATACTTATAAAACATCAAAACATTCTTAATAAACAGTAAATTAACGGTGCAAATCTAAAAATACAATTATTATAGATACGATAGCTAAAAAGGTAATTTGTACGTTACATTTAGCTAATTGTATAGCAATAAACAAAGTTTAGGTACTGTAATAAAATAAAATTGAAAAAACTACATCCAAAGAGACGATACGAGTGTTGTATTTACAATATTTATATTTATAATAGTAATTATTATCTATAACATCGCACATAAATGGAGAAAAATAAACTAATATTGTTATCTCATCACTTCCTTAAAGTATTAAGTTAAGTAACTACAACTTAATAGAAGAAGTAACATAATCCAAGTATAAACAATAAAAACGAATTAGTCATAACATCTCAGTTGAAAATGGTACGTAAATAATGAAATTAAAGTACTTACGATTAAATTTTGATGAGCGTTTTATGTAAACACTGGCGGCCTGCGCGCGTCACGTCAGTCCTCGGCGCACTCTTGAGTGAGGCTGAAGCGCCCGCGCACGATAGTCCAGTTGAAAAATCACGATTTTTGACACCCGGTCGATGAAATGAATATGGTATCATATGACATGGTTGAAATGTACCATATTAAAATTTTGTGATTGAAAGACCGACTCGTATTTTTATGAATACTGGCAAAATGTTTCATTATTCATCATTAATTTTATCATCAGTATTAAACGACACACATTTAAAAAAAAAGTAGGACTAAATGGTTTAACGACTAAACAAAACATCTGAACGAAAACGACTATTTGCTTTAAGTAGCACCCTGCGTTCAAAATAGATGCAGCCAAAAGCGTTTAAGCGACAAACCTGTCTTATTTGGGTCACGGACTATTGGTTTAAGTGACATCACACCGTGTGATTAGTGGGAAGGCAAAATGATTCAAGTTACTTCTTAATAAAAAAGTAGATACAGGAAAAACGCTCTAACTCTCATTGACTTATTTATGAGAGATAGGGTGACTGGTTTATGTCTCGGTTGTTATTATGATGGTATGGTTCAAGTGCATAATTTAACAAAAAATGCAAAATCCACGTCGTTTAATACACTGCCATTTTGGAATCACCACGAAAATAGAATTGTTTCAAGCGCCAAAAAAGTGCTCCGATTTTAATGAAACCGGCACCATTCGACGGAGAAAAATTCGCTGATTCCAAATATATATATAACTCAATATCACCCAAAATGTCGCTTAAACCAATTAGCCCGGGAACCCTCCATATAATCTATGCTTTCCCAAAATTAAAGTCAAAATAGATAACATCAACAAACATAAACAAAATTGGATAACCAAAGGACTAAAACAAAGCTGTAAAACAAAAAGAAAATTGCGTTACCTATACTATAAAAATAAAAATTCTTATAATAAAATTACATATATAACGTATTCTAACTTACTAAAAAAAATTATATACAATTCTAAAAAAAAATGCTAATATTAAATTTATAAATAACAGTGATAATAAATGTAGAGCTACCTGGTCTGTAGTAAAAAACGAAATTATAAATAATAATAACAAAGATACCATAGATAGTATTAAATTAAATAATATAACAGTTACAGATCCTGTGGAAATAGCATCAGCTTTTAACAACCACTACATCAATCTGACCAACAAAAATATAACTACTGATGGCAACTTACATGACAAACACGGCAGTTGTAAAAATCAAGCCTCTATGTTTCTCACACCGGTATCAATGAATGAAGTTAAAATGGAAATTATGTCGTTAGTCAATACTAAATCCGAAGGTTATGATGAGTTAAGCACCAAAATAATAAAACTATGTAATGCGGAGCTTCTAGAAATATTAACTTATTTAATTAATTTGTCGTTTTCATCAGGAACTTTTCCCGAGTTACTAAAATATTCTATTATTAAACCACTTTTTAAAAAAGGAGAAAAAGATCTCATTACTAACTACCGCCCCATTACCCTCATACCAATTCTATCAAAAATTTTCGAAAAGTGTATGTACAAAAAGCTTATCAACTTCTGTGACAAATATAATATCATTATTAAAGATCAATATGGTTTCCAAAAACACAAATCTACTTCATTGGCAATATTTACTTTGATGAACACAATACTTACCAATATTAATAATAATAACTTAACCACTGGACTATTTTTTGACATGTCTAATGCCTTTGACTTAGTATCACATAACATACTAAAGCATAAACTGGAGGTATATGGTATAAGGGGTCTTGCTCACGATTGGATATCATCATATCTAAGCAACCGACAGCAGCGGGTTATAGTTACAAAATTAAGCAAAAATAGAATAATGACATCGTACACATCTGAATATAAACCTAATAAGTATGGGGTGCCCCAGGGTAGTATCTTGGGTCCCATATTATTTTTAATATACATTAATTCAATCACAGAGGTAACTAGTCAAAAGTGCATACTATTTGCCGATGATATTTCCATTGTAGTAACATCTGCTAAATCAATGTACACCATTAACGATCACGAAAAGGAAATAAATAACACAATTGATAATTTAGTAAATTGGCTACATATAAATAATTTAAAAATTAATTTAGACAAATCCGTATACATACAGTTTAATAAATCCAATAACTACAAAAACAACTTTAAATTAAATATACAAAAAATCTGCGAAGTGGAACAAACGAAATTTCTGGGTGTAATTATAGACCAAGACATGAACTGGAAAGGTCATGTAGATCAGATCTCCAAAAAAATTAACAAATTTGTTTACGCGCTTAAAAGCATAAAAAATGTAACGAACTTCAAAACGGCCATCATTGCATATCACGCCTACGTAGAGTCCATAATTAGATATGGTTTAATATTTTGGGGCAATGGCACGGACCAAAATAGGGTTTTTGTTGCACAAAAAAAGTGCATTAGAGCCATGTACGGACTTAAACCTGACCAATCCTGTCAACCCGTATTTAAGGGACTTGGTTTATTACCCCTACCATCACTTTACATATATGAAATTTGCATATTTGTTCATAAACACAAACATTTATTTAAGTCCATTAATGATTTAAATCAACGCAATAGAAGAGACCCAAATAGGCTCGTACTTAGTGATGTACCCCGGCTTTCGAAATATGATAAAAGCTGTTTAGCTATGACCGTTAGGATTTACAATAAAGTACCTAGACAATTCAAACTGTTAAATTTAAGTAGGTTTAAAAATAAAATGTATAGTTGGTTGAGTACTCATAATTTTTATAGTATTAAGGAATATATGGATCTCAAACTCTGAACCTTTATAGTTATGATCTCAATTTATCAAGGTATAAATTAAATTTGCATTATCCTAAGTGTTTTGTAAATAATGTTTAAGTGATTTATATAGATAGGCAGTTAATTTAAGTTAGTCTAACTAAAATTTCGTTCTAGATTGTATAATATGTAACAAATATTTGCATGCTATGTAATGGCTAAACATGCTGAACTTTAATAATTATAACATCTTATTCCACCATGTATTAATGCAAATAAAGATTATTATTATTATTATTATTATAATGTAATGGATTTTATTACGAGTAGACATTAACTTATTTTGTAAGCATGATAAACACTAATTACAAGTCTGTTTACCTGCTTCTTGGAAAGGACCTGGAGTTTGTAGATTCTTAAAAAAAGTACGGTTAATGACCTGGAGTTTGTAGATTCTTAAAAAAAGTAATATAAGGTTAATAATAGATGTCCCATCACATTTATATAAAAACTGTTCAATAGGGCTTTGCGAGTTGGCTTCGGCTCCTCGTACGCATTCCAAAGGCCCGGGACCCTGTAATCCCGTGAATGGTAAATTGGTTAATAATAGTAAATAATAATTCGTCGATATTTTTTTTTATTATTATGCTTCATGGGCTTCATGTTGAAGAAACTGTACACAAAGTGGACTTAATGCTTTATATCTAACTGGTTTGAAATTTTGAGCACAGAATACATAATGTATGTGGATGAATAAATATTATATAGTTTCTTACTCGATTATCTTAACTGTTATTTTTTGACAAATGAGATTGGAAAACTATTCGGAGCATTGAGGTTCGGAGTTTTTAACCTTTTATTTATACGCATTTATGACTCTTATATTTTTATTTTTTAAATACGAGACATTTAATTCGTTTAGATACGAACGTTACTTGTCTTTTTTTGTATTCAAAATAATACAAAAATATAGTGTTTTTAAATAATACACAGTTATTTAATACTAAGTGTTAAAAAGCTATTAAAGAAGTTATTTTTGTATTGTAAGTATTCAAGTTTTATATTTAGAAAAACGTTGCCGCGTAGTTGGGTTTTTCCTGTGTCGTAGATGCGTTTATAATTATGCAATTTCACATACACATCACAACGAGAACAACACACATTGAGCTTTGGTTTAAAAAACAATGGAGCCCACGCTAAAATTTTTTACTATGTCGCTGGTGTGCGTTTACAAAAATATAATTTCATATTGTACCTATACATCATACCCGGGCATATAAATACTGGTTTTGTACGGGAATTGAACTGGCGAACCGATGCACGGCAGCCATATTTTTAATAATATATTTAATGTACGTTTAAAAACATACTTTATAAAGTTTGTTGTACGACAATAAATTATTTTAATCTTAAATGTTACATAAGTCTCTTTTTCTCTTCAATGAACTATTAAAATTATAACACAATATTTCAATGGCCCCACGGGAACTAAATGTAATTACTAAATTAATTTCAGTATTTATGTAGGTATAGAGTAATTAAGCTACTTCTAGACTCTAAAAAGGTACTTAGTAACAATTTGTATAAGCATGAGCGTAATAATAATTAAATTGTTAATTTTCCTAACGACGCTTTACGCGGCTATTCCAATTTAAATAAACAGCACTTACTAAGTCTTTTTTTTACTTTATATATTTTTACGCAATTAGTCTTAAAATTTATATTACAACGTTATGGTCGATTGTCACGTAGAGGTTTACACTATACGAACTTCTTAATACATCTATACTAATATTATAAAGAGGTAAAATTTTGTATAATAATCTTTGGAACCGTTTGTGGGATTCAAATTCAAAAAGTGTTTATTTACAAGAATTACATTGTTTAATAAGGAAAGGTCTTATATCCTACAAGTCACTGCATTCAGCCTGCAAGCAAGCGTGCAAATTATTTATAATTGTGTCATTAAATTATCTACGCCAATTGTTTGATTGCCAAAATTCTTTCGCTAACACATAGATAGCTACAATATTCCTGAGTGCTATAGGCTAAAACATCACGCTACGATCAAATGGAGCCGAGCAACGGGTGAAACTGCGCGAGAGTAGCTAGTTTAACACATTCGAGATACCTATCCGAAAAAAGAAAAGAATTTTTCCCTTTATATATTTTAGTGAAAGCGTATTCTTATGACAAAATCTCGAGAGCAGTTTAAGACTCGAATCTTCAAATAAGTCAACAGTATGAAGTATCCTTTAAGAGATATTTAGGTACCTGTATCAAAGAATGGGGTTTCCCTCAGGCACCATAACATTGGCCTCTTTACTTTAAACCTTGTAGTTTGTTCCTGTTTTCTCTAGGGCAAAATGACGTCATCACAGAATCCTAGTTGAAGTAAGGCGTGTCATTGGAGGAAGGTCAACGGTAATGGGTGTCGTAAAAGAGGCTCTAAGCTTCCCCAGAGGTTCAGTAGCACCGTTCCTTAGTTCCCCTATGTAATCGAATCTGTAATGAGAAGAATTGACCAGAATTGGTAAACTTTGAAGGGTCCTTACTTTGAGGTGCGTGTTTCGTTATTGTTCCTGTGGTTTTTGGGTTTAGAAGTGATTGTGAAATTGTTTTATTGGTCTCGTTTGTTGACTCAAAAAGGCTTTTGGTGGTAACTTTTGGGTTAGGAAAAATATTGTGTTGTTTTATTTTTATTTTGCAGTCTTGAAATTTTGTTACGCGGTTTCACCCGTTGCCCGGCTTTTACAGATTGTAGCGTGATGTTTTACATAATTATTATTATTACAATGACTTATTATATTTCGTCTACTTCGCACGTTATTTTTAACTTTAATCTATAACTCAAAATATTATTTTATTTTATTACGTGGGTTACCCCATGTTCATTTTGGCTCAAAGACTTGAGGTGGCCTTGAGGTTATGACCCTTTATGCTTGAGGGTTCCGGTTTCGGTAATGTGATTCTCACTTACTTATATCTACCTTCTAAAGTTTATTCAAACACAAAAGACGTATGGCAAAGGAAAAAATATTAAGGAAACTTGGTCTTTATAATTTCTAATTATAAGTTTGAAACAGCCTTGAGCAATCATGCTGATCAATGCTCCAATCTTTTCCATGTCAGAAGACAATGTTCCTCAGCAGTGAACGTTAATAGGATGATGATGTGATATGATGAAGTTATTTACCTACGTGTAATTCGACAAAAATACAATTCTAAAATTTATTCTCTCTGTGCTCAGTGATGTCTTTACAGACACTCAAGATTCCTAAGTATATGTGACGTATATTATGTTTGACAAGCGAATAAATTACCTTCGACGTTGCAAAAGGTGCTTGGCATAGCGACAAGCGGTTGCGAGGAGTAAAATCAGTGTCAAAGTCAAAGCGAAGTAACTTGAGTTATATTGAATTAAATGGAGACTTGATAATGAGATGCTGGTTGGGGAAGTAATGGTAAACGTTTCCCGATTGTAATACTTCTTGTATGTATGTGGATAGAAGGGGTCGGGTCTGTCTGTAGGCATGTGTAATGTATGTATGTATATGTACTGTTGCCTTTTTGTATGCAATGCTTTTGGCTACTTGTTATAATCTGTGTGCTCATAGTCATTAAATGCTTTCTTAGCCCCGTACTTAAGCAATTGTTTGAGGAACAAACTTGTTACATACACAAAAAATTTTGGCATCGTGAGTACAGCGTTAAAAATAATAAAATTATTGAGTATTAATCTATTTATATTCTCACGTAGTTTCATCCACTGCTCGCTTCTTATTGCATGAAGCGTGATGTTTTTTAGCCTTAAGCTTTGTCAATAAATGGCATACCTAACAGAAAAATAATTGTTCTAATCGAACTAGTAGTTCCGGAGGTTCAAGCAAACCAACAGACAGACAAAGAAACAAACAAGCTATTCAGCTTTATAATATCAATATAGATTAAGACGTAGAGTAACAAACATCCATCCGTACTTACAAACTGTAGCGGTTGTAATGTAGTAGGATAAACACTATTGAAATATAATGACAAATTTGCTGCCCAGAACTAGTTAACTAAGGCGCCATAACTTAGCTAGTCTAACTTGTCCGGTCTACATAAATTCAATTTAGCTTCGAATTAAATGACCGATACCTCTGTTCTAAAATCTAATCTATACAAGATTAGATTTTATACTTTATGCATGTAAATTTAGGTTTGATTATTTAATAAACAGTTACTGTCTACTTCGGTCGAGTGATTCAAAGGGTTAATTTCAAACGAAGAAATTGTGAATATTTTGTTTTTGAATTACTACGCGTACTTAGTGTGTCACATGCTCCTCATGAATATGAGCCTCTAGTGTGGCTGAGGTTTATTTTTTAATTATTTTGGCAAATATTAATAGACCATCCTTTATTAAAGTATACACTGATTAGCTTGTAATCACTCTTTTTCCAATAATTTACCACGGACCTAGTCCAAAGCAGGAGAAGAAACGGAGTGGTTTTTAGTCAGTAATTGTATAATAATCCCTCCCCCTCCCCATAGCAGGAGGTGTATTTTGATGATGTTTCGATACAAAACTCTCTTTCCAAAAATACATCCTGTGCCCACATAGCCTCTGCTATTTCATGGTTTTTGTTAAGTTAGACTAATTCTTAATTCATATAAATTAAATGAAAATGTACCTGGAAAGGTAAGAACGTTCAAATAAATGTCGTTTAGTCACAAGGGACTACGTGGATTACATCTTTATTATATATAAGAGACTTAAACAAAAGTGACAGGTACAAATCCTACTAATATTATAAATGTGGAAGTTTGGATGTATAGACGTGTGGATAAATGGATGGATGGATGCTTGTCAAGTAAAAACAACTGAACGGATCTGAATAAATTTTGGCAAAGAAATAGGTTATTGTCTGGAATATCAACACATACTTAGGCAGTTTTTTACCGTGGTATTGAAGATTTTTATTCAACGCGTTGAATGCCACAGGGGACTATATTGGGGCCACTTTCGTTCGCTCTCAATAAATTTTTATCAGCACCGGCTGTCAGTGCTCATTATTCAATCTTTTAGCTATTTGCCTTCTTTCTAAATACATTGTGATTGATGCAGACTCTTACCGTAATCAGTACTTTATAGGTACAAAAAGTACTTTACTTTTTTCTCTTACACGTGAAAACTACTTTAAAAATCTAAATGATATTTGGGATTCAGAGAGAGATTCTAGCCTGAAATACAATCATAGACAACTTTTTACCCAAGTGCTGAGGACGAAGCCGCTGGCAACAACATTAAACACTTATGTAGGTAGGTAAATATATAAACATTTTGCTTGATTTTCAAAGAAATAGTAGGCCAATGTGTACATACTGAACACCTACTTTTCATCAGAGTTTTGTATTGTTAATTATAATCAAAGAGTATTTATTATTCGTGTACCTAAGTCCAAATTTTCAAAATACCGAAAATTCTACCACATTCGATATTACGATGTTATTTAAAGGGCAATAAAACCTTATTTATGTTATAAATATTGTTTTCTCTTCAACAAGTTACAGTCACTTTCAAGTGACTTAAGAACAAAGTCAAATTCTCAGAAATTATTAAAAGGCATACAAGTAAAATACACAAAATAATTCCCATGAACTAACATTGTAATGACCTTATAAGATATTATTATGCGTACTTGTTTTAAGAGTGTTTATTTGGTACACTTTCATACAAATATGATAGACAAAAATTATAGAAATTACTCAAGCAATTTTATTGAAACATCGTGATTCTGAACAATAAAAGTATTTACATCAATGTCACTGACATGAAGCAATCGCTGGGGGAGCGTTTCTTTGGTCGCCTGAAGAAGGTATTTAATAGCTTTCTTTCAGGCGGAAACTAGGTGCGAGCTTTCAACGATTGGGTCATACCGGTATTGATGTACTCTTTCGGCGTACTCAAATGGTCTCAAACCGAACTTGAAGCCCTGGATAGGCGGGTCCGAACAATGCTGACTGCATACCGAATGCATCACCCGCGATCGTCGGTGATGAGACTGTATATCCCGCGGAAGTGTGGGGGTCGAGGCTTTTTAAATGCCAAGACCCTACACAACCGCGAGATATGTAGTCTCAGGGAATATTTCCTTGCTGCCGACGTGGGTATGCATCGAGATGTAGTGGCAGTGGACAAGGGGCTCACCCCGCTCTCCCTGGCTAGCGAGAACTGGCGTAAACCGGTCGTACTTGACACCAACGCTCGCAGGGAAGTATGGCAGAGCAAGGTGCTTCACGGACGCTTTTTCCGAGCCCTACATGGGCCGGATGTAGACCAGTTGGCGTCCGTATCCTGGCTGCGTTCCGGAGACCTCTTTGGGGAAACCGAAGGGTTTGTCTGTGCAATTATGGACGAAGTTATCATGACGAATAACTACCGGAGATTTATTGTGAAGGACGGCACGGCTGACATCTGTCGGGCATGTCACCGTCCGGGAGAATCAGTTCGTCACATAATCTCTGGTTGTTCTCGTCTAGCTAACGGCGAGTACTTGCATAGGCACAACCTTGTAGCTAGGATCATCCATCAGCAGCTTGCTCTGAAGTACTCTCTTGTGGGATCGGAAGTGCCGTACTACAGGTATGAGCCCGACCCAGTTCTTGAAAATGGTCATATCACCTTGTACTGGGACCGGTCTATCATCACTGACAGGACTATTGTGGCCAATAAGCCTGATATAGTGGTGGTGGACCGAAACGAGAGGCGTGCAATGATCGTTGACATAACCGTCCCACATGACGAGAACCTCGTGAAAGCTGAGAAAGATAAACTAATCAAGTATATTGACTTGGCACGCGAGGTTGTCAATGGCTCAGGATCAAGGGCTTGATCCAGAAAGTGGTACTCCTGGACACGGCTCGTATTGTCAGGAGGTTTCTTTCTCTGGAGCCCTGACCTGATAGCTTGGACCCTATTCCCGATACCGGTGGGACACTATTTTTTATATTTTTAAATGTTTTTTATTTTTATTTTTAAGAAATGTTTAAAAATATAATTTATATGTTTATATGATAAATAAAGTATTTAAATAAGAATGAAAGTTTTCTTAATTGATCAATACCTTACTTTTTTTGAAACGAATTATTATGGATTTGATTTGAAACCACTGGAACCAATTTCTTTTAATGTTGCATATATCCGACAATCACTCGCTATTTTTATAGACTGAGGAAAAATCTTTTACATTCGACGCAGTTGAAACAAGCGTGTAATCAAAGGGCCTTTAGCTTTAATCACTCAGCAAAATCTAACAATGAGACTACAAATGTACGACTGAATTCAGAACTTCAAATGATGTGTAATTTTGTGTAGACAAGACAATCCGGAACTTGACGCTGAATTCGCTTTCCAAAGCAATTAACATGAATGTTTTTGGAATAAGCAAAACCTTCGTTTGTTTTGAATTATCAGACAAGTCTGTTGTTTTGTTTCGTCAGTAATTACTCTTGAGAAATTCTGGTAGCAAATTTAAGTAGGTGGGTATGTTAGATTGCTTAGGACATTGAACTATTACATAATATATTTCACAACAATACCTGGTTTAGTCTGATTATAATTAAATTGTTGGACTCATAGATGTCAACTCTTCCAGGACAAAAGTCGCGTTTATTATTTGTATACATTTTTTATTAGGGTGGTGATTAGGATTATGCAATGTCTTTTTCTATCTCTTTTTTATATCATATGGCGGAAAAGGAGCACGATAATGAACACGTGACACCATAGGAGTTGAATGTGTGTAGCGGCGGCTTTTTGGGTATAAGGGGTTTGGGGATTTAAGGATATGGGAAAGGAAGGATTGAGGCTCCGGTAACCTTTATCACATGGCAAAGTGCAACAGAGGGCGTAGTATCAGTCCCGTCGAGCCAGCCCATTTATATAATCATGACACCTAAAATTTGTGCCGAAGAATGACTCTCCTACATCTAAACTTATTTTTCCACAATGGGACAGAGATTGGACAAGCTTTATTTATTTTGTAAGCAGCAGTATGATGCCACTACTTGCAAAGTTTTAGTTTAAACAGTCGATCATTTAAATAATAAACTAGATCAATAAAACGGTCAAAGTCATTCGATTCTCCTATTTTTTAAAACAAATGGAATACCGTTCGAATAAATTATGTCTACTTATTTTATTTTATTCAAAATGGCAGGCGATTCAGCCGCAGATGTTGGTAACGGTTTTCGCCTAGGTACCAGGTGTTTGAAACACTGATAGGCCTATATAGTCAAGTATTAATTTAACTTAATACAAAATGATTGTCTTCCTCGTTCCGTTTTTATGCATTTCCAATAAATGAAAGTGGGTGATGGTAATTTAATTGACTGAAATATGTAGGTACATCGGCACCCTACTATTTTTAGCTTTAAATATGTTGTAAATGAGATCGAATACAAAACCGTAACATAACTTTGTATTTTTTATCTTTTTGGGAGTGAAATGAGGGGTCTGGGTTCAAATTTATGTGAAGCCTGATTTATAAACGTACGTAATTGGTTACTTTACATAAAATGTTTTGTTTCGTTTTTTGTAATGTTTATAATAAGGCCTTTTTATTTGTAATTAATTAGTCAGCTTGAAAATGAAATCACCAAATTTCATATTAGTACTCTTAGTCTTGTGGTCTTTATTTTTTTTGTAATCTACGGACATCTTTCTCGCCATGAGAACTAGAACATCATGGTAGGCCCCCTTTTCATTTATGGAGACGCGGCCCGCGAAGTGCATTCCCAGTATTAGTCGTATAACAGGAGCAGTTAATTGAACAATATGAGCAATGTATGCCAAACAAATATATGTATAACACGGCCTCACCGAAAACCGGCGTGAAACAACTTCAGTGTTATGTTTCGCCGTGTGAGTTACCGGATGCCCAATCCTTTCCCTCCCACGATCCCTCCTCAATTTCTAAATGTCTAAAACCCTAATCCCTAAAAGGTCGGCAACGCGCTCGTAACTCCTCCGTTGCGAGTGTCCATGGGCGGCGCTGATTCCTTACCATCAGGTAATCCGTCTGCTCGTTTGCAGACCTATTACATAAAATATACTTTTAAATAATAATCCTTCCATGGACATAAAAAAATCGATAAGAAACGACACTAATAAGATGTCTCCTTCGATCTCGGTTTTTATATGATTACAATGTTTCCTTAGAGACAAGCCCTAAGCCTATTAAATGTAATGAAAAGCATGATCTTGTAGTTTCAAAACATCGATACTCGATAAAGTTACGTGAGTGAATGGTACAGTCGTGAATTTTATCGTGAGGGTTGTTGTTCTAAATTAATGTTTATTTTTTTATTTGTAATGTATATATGTTTGTATGTATGCCAATATACCACTTTAGTTGGGGCTCAACAGGGCTGACACTCTATCTCACCTTGGGCGAGAGAAAAAAATTTGTGATCTTACGCACTACAAAAAAAGTTTGTATCTGAAATCTTTTCTTTAAATTTTAAGGCATTTCTTTTAGTTTGCATGACAATATAATAATAATTATCCTTAAAATTTCTCAAATAAGAATTAAAATTAAAAGGTTTTTAATTCGATTCACATGGTCCACTCAGATAAAATTTATAAGTAAAAAATACCTAAAACTTTTTGCTCGATAGATTTCGAACACGAATATTTTCAAATACCCACCTATACGTATTTATATTTCTTTCTGCTAGAGACTGTACGAAAACTTTATTTAAACCGCGTTTACACCTGAGCTGTTTGACAGTTTAAGTAATTGGAACGGAAAGTGAAGTTACGTAGGCAACCTTGATTTGAATATTTCATGAAAACAGTCTGAAAATAAATTTTATTTTCTTACGTCATCATCCAAGACTGTTTGCTTGTATGTTTTAAATTTTGTATACGAACCTTAATTTTGTGCTTATTTTTTTATGTAATAGATCGGCTAACGAGCAGGCGGATAACCTGATGGTAAGTAGTCAGCGCCGCCCATGGACACCCGCAACGAAGGAATTACGAGTGCGTTGCCAACCTTGTAGGGATTAGGGATTTGGAGATTTAGGGATTGAGGAGGGATTGGGGGTGGGGAAGGATTGGGCCTCCGGTAACCTCACTCACACGGCGAAACACAACGCTGTGGTTGTTTCACGCCGGTTTTCTGTGAGGCCGTGGTATTACTCCGGTCGAGCCGACCCATTCGTGCCGAAGCATGGCTCTCCCACACTTTTCCTTTGAAAGTGTCAAAGAAGTAACTGCGACTTTTTTATCTATGTTTCTATGTGACCTGACCTGACCGGCTGGTTTAGGAGTAAGTGAGAGAGGTCTCTCTGAGTCATCAGTGTATGTCTCGTCATGATGGTCTTTGTTCTTTTTATAAAATACTTTGCCCCGCAGTATGATTTTTCCTGTGTCGTGGGTGCGGTTACAAACATTCAATTTCACAAACACATGACACCCAGACCCGGAACAACAATTTGTGGATCACACAAAGAGTTGTTCCGTGCGGGAATCGAACCCGCGACACGTTGCACTGCAGCCAGTTGCCCAGTCACCGCACCAACCGTGCAGTCATTTCCATGATGATGATGATGATAATGATGATGATGATGATGATGATGATAATGATGAGGATAAATGATAGATTTTATCTATCTAGTGCTATCGAGCTTATATGTACATTACGAGAAATAAAACAAGATCTATAATTATCTTTTACGACAACTAGACAATTAATATAATCTTCAAATTACTTGAATGTAAAAGGACCTTTACAGCTTTGTAAAATTGACTTTCAAATTTATAAACTACTCACTAGAGAGTAATTATTTTTAGATGAAGAACTTAGTTTTGGTAACTTTGACAAATCAATCAATTTAGTTTATTACGGACCAATCAAGCTTGGACAGAGATCCTCTTCAAAATTATTTGTTTAATGACTTTATAATTTATTTTCTTAGTAGCCTCAGTTTTATATTGGCTTTGCATGCAGTGTCAGGATTTAAAGTAGTTTAGAATTCATATTTATATATTTAGCCATCACATATCATTTGTAATTAGGTACGTTTAAACATATTTTCACAGAAGCTTCGTAACAATATTGGTAGGGATAATTCAATTACGATTTACAGAGTGATTTACTCTGTGGCAGCGTTCGTGCGTCGGCGTTGTGAAAAAAAACTTTCGTTCATTGTTTTATATTTCATCTGAAACATTATAGATGCTTTTGTTATTACAGAAACCTTCTAAAGTCAGGCATCTCGGTTCTTATACTTTGACTTTGCTTATTAGTAAAGTCAACAATCAAAGCATTCATAGCTAGATACTTTTTTATATCGGTTTTTCTGTAAAAGTTTGTATTCGATTGATCGGTTATAAACTTACACTTTTAGATAGTGGATTTTCATATATTTTAAATACGACTTTTGATACGAATTTCGTAAAATTTATACATACAGTTGACGCGGTAGCTGGGCAAGCGGATGTCACTTAACATATTGCGAGTTGTCGGTCGGAACAAAATTAATGTGATTCACATATTGTAGTTTCAGGTCCGGGTGTGATGTGAACAAATGCATTAACGACAGAAAATCTAGGTGCGAGGTTTTGTTTAAAAATACCAATGTTATTGTTCTATGTACCTATTTTATCAATGATTGTTCTTATAAGGTGATCTCCATAAAGACAAGCTGATATAATAGCTTCAGTACAAGACTGACACTTTTTATTTAGTTTGATGTTGAAAAGTACTTTGATTTGAGATTAACTTTAGAAAAATATGTTAAACCTAAATAAATCTTCACAAATTTCTCAATTTCAAAAGTCTCAATAATTTTGATTTAATCTATTCAAAGATTGTCTTGAAGTTCTATCATTTACTTTTCATTGGATTTTGAATTTTAAAATCCCTTTTTTTGTTTCAATATTAGGTACGTTAGACCACCAACAGATGTTTTTGCAGACCTTTGATGTCAGAGATTTAAAAAAAAACTTGTATCTCGATCAAATGCTCAACCGTTGAATCTAGGACTTATAAAAAATTTTATGTTTTGATATAATGTTAAATAAAAATTAAAAACATTTTTACAATATAAACATGTTTATTCATTAGTCTTTTTTGTGAGCGGAAATCATCAAATGACTTCTCCCGCCCAGGGTGTGGCATGACGGAGTGTCAGACTGTTACTGACTAAAAAAGGAGAAGGAATGGGGGTTCCTTCTACTGCTCTGAGCTAAGGCCGACTTATAGTGCTTGTCCCGCAACCCAGGCTGAATATCAGATCTATAGGCCCTATAGGGCCACGTCCATGCGGCTTTATATATATGCATATTAGCTCTTTTTGGCGCGCGTAGAACGCAACGTGTGTTCGGGTCGGTAGACCCGCGCTTAATGTGGCTGGAAATCATTTCTCGATAATTATTTGTAAGTCTTACGATGTTAATATTATTCTATCTTATCTGACTGTTAATGTTGATAATTAAATAGGCGTTAGTTTGAAACGACCATCTGGTGAAAATAACATCTGGTGTGTCTCAAGGACAATGGCTAGGTATACTTGTAAAAATTCAATTTAATTTTCAGTAAATGCAGCTTCGTTCCTTACGTTTTTTAAGCTTTGTTATAAAAGTATTTCTTTGCTTTTTGTATCTAAAATAAAACGTTTGTTTTTATTTCATTTTGCTTTAAAAGCAGCTGTATTTACTTACATAAAATTGTGTTTAAAAAATTCACAAGGGTAATATTTTTAAGGTAAAAATCAAACAAAATTCAGTGAATGTATCTATTTACCTATGTATGACATGTCGCTGGCCACTATTTTAATAAGTCATTTGACGAACAGCCTGGATGACTAACTATTTAATTGAGTGACTAAATTTCACATTTAAGCTATAGTTCAAGGGTTTTTTTCTATATTTTTATTGCAATCTACCTATCATAGATATTCAGCATTTTTTTTAATGCAGCAGACTTATGAGGTTTTGAGGAATTTTTCTCTTTAGCCTCCTAGCGACTGTTTGGGTAAGTATATAGTTCAAGGATGAAAGCATTCTTCTGAAACTGATAGTTAACTTGACTGACTTGCTACATAATAGTATAGTTAGAACAGAAATCAAATAACCATCACAAATAAACAAATACTACTATAATTGCACTGAAACAGAAATGTATTCATTCAATCAAATGTTTAATTCAGGCAGTTGATTGAATGGCTAATTAGGCTACTCGACTGCGACTTTCATATGTATATAGTAGATTAATGATTAATAATTTAAAAAGCAATTTCTGTACTAATAGTTTAAAGCAAAAATGGTTTTAGCAAATATTAATTAAATTTAAATAAACAAATTATAAATTCATTCAAAATTTCTGAATAGCGAGAGTTATTTTTAGTGATACGGTTTGGGTGGATGGATTAAAGTAATGGTTTTGGGTGCAGATAATCAGAACAAGTTTATTTGAATGTAAACTTAATTTAAATAGGCTTAAGATAGGGATTTGCTTAAATTGGGTCTTAAGTAACATAAAACTTCACCTACGCGTGTCGCAACGCGTAAAAATACGTAAATTAAGAAGTTTTCTATAATATGCTGCAGTTTTTTAATAAAACATTCTCATTATTTTAAAACTCCATATCATGCGGGTTACCATACCTATATTTTTATTTAGCCTGCTAAGCGGAATCACAAAAATTAATAAGTACAAAAGCATGCTGGCACTTTGCCAAACGTATGTAAGTGGGTTGTAGTATTCTGATTTTATTTCTCATCTTTAGGCCTCTACATGAATTATGTAAGGCCTATAACTATTACATATTTATACACGTAACTATTCGTTGGTAAGAGATTACGGAAACAATCAGGCTAGACGAGCTCAGATTGGGTTGGAAAACAAACCTATTCGAATATTATCTGAATTTGACGCTAATTTAATTTTGTTGAAAAGATTGCAAGACCCTTATTTATAAAAAGATATATACTAGCTGTTGTATGTCTGTCACTCTAAATTCATTGTACCCGAGTTATACCACGGCCTCCCAGTAAACTGGCTAGAAAAAACCACAGCGTTGTGTTTCGCTGTTTGAGTGAGGTTACCGGATGCCCAATTCTACCCCTCCCCCATCCCTAAATCTCCAAATCCCTAGTCCCTAAAAGGTCGGTGACGCACTACAAACTCCTTCGTTGCGGGTGTCCGTGGGAGGGGCTGATTTCTTACCATCATATAAAAAAAAAATATTAATAATGTTGCAATTTTCGTTTTTCACATCTTTGTGGAATTTGGTATGAGAAATTGCAATTTGCAAACCCTCTCTCGACACAGAAGAAAGCCTTGAATGGGTTATTTGTTATCAAATAATGTACCCAATAGATTTCACTTATTGATTTAAATATAAAGCGTACCAAAGAAAGAAACGTGTCAGTGCAGATCAAACATTGTGTCACAATAAATTTCACTCAAAAAAGTATCTTCACTCTGAAAACCAATAAGAAACCATTCTACAAACCTTCACAGAACAAAACAGCACTCACTATAGACCAACATCCCTAACTTACTAACAAAAGCATGGCCATTGTACAAGGACCTAATTTATCTAAGTACCATGTTTTAGACTGAAAGCATCCAAAATGTCTGGTACAAGCGTAAACAAGATAAAGTTAGACAACAAGCCATTATTAAATACCACTATAGTGTTAACAAAAGAGAAATGCAGCCTTATTTTGCGTCTGCAGATAACAGGATGACAGAAATAGAAAAACCGTCTTGTTGGCCTTAAAACTGAATAGGTACTAAAGGTAGAAATGAGATTATGTCGTAAACACGGTTGTTCAAACTAGTCAAACTAAATATTTTTATTAAAATGTCAAAAATGAGACGAGAAGGAGAGAAGTTGCAAGTTTTGTCGTCAGCTGTGTGTGTAAGCCATGCTTTGGCACGAATGGGTCGGCTCGACCGGAGCGATTCCACGGTCTCACAGAGAATCGGCGTGAAACAATCACGGCATCGTGTTTCGCCGTGTGAGTGAGATTACTGGAGGCCCAATCCTTCCTTTACCCCATTCCCTCTCCAATCGCAAAATCTCCAAATCCCTAATCCCATTGACTAAGTTCGGCAACGCCCTCGCAAGTCTTCCGTTGTTACGGATGTCCATGGGCGACGCTGATTGCTTACCATCAGGTAATCCGTCTGCTCGTTTGCCGACCTATCATGTAAAAAAGCTATAAGAAGACAAGTCGTTATATTGCATTTGGGGATTCAGAGATTAGAAAAGACAGAGGGAGGAGGGTTGGACCTTTGCTAACCTCACTCACGAGGCGAAACACAACGCTGTAGATGTCTCACAATGGTTCTCTTTACTTTGATGCTGTGGTATCATTCGGGTCGAGCCGGTCCATACGTGACCAAGCATTTTAAATGAAGTAGATTATTTTATTACTTTTGTATTGAAAATTCACAGGGACTACCCAAGTAAAGTAGGTTGTTCATCTAACTATGTGGATTTGCAAATTTAAACTTAGAATTTTGGTGAATATGTAAGGAAGTTGTTTCAAGGTCATATCGTTCGATTTGGGCTACAGTCTTGTTGAAATCTGTGGTGTTGTTGTTTAACTTGTTAGTTGCTAACTATAGTAGTTTTCTTGTACAGTTTTATGTCATATTGGGTTTTAAGAAAAAAAGTTATTGCTATTTTTGTTGGAATCCTAGTAGTAAGTATTTTTTTAAGTTTTATTTTATTCTTTTTTAATGGGTTGATAATTGTTACATTGTTAATATGTGTTGAATTGATTAGAATTTCTCTACTGGCAAATACAATTTTTGAGTATTTAAACTTTATTAATGTTAGAAATATAAATGTAGTTTTTGATTGCATACACTTCATTGACTACGTCTCTACAGGAATGATAGTAAAAATAATTTCAAACATTGACTGAAATCCCAATACCTACATAAAACAATTTCAAGTATAAAAGTTTTATTGCCTACTCAATACATTCACAGTCTCAATGGACAAATTTATTATTTTTATACGACTTACAAACAAGATTATAATATCTACATTTGTGTTTAACAAAAGTCGAATTTATTTAATGAAATACATGGTTGAAAGTCCATTGAGAGTAATATGTATAAATACCAACCTGTCCGCTAGAAAATATGATGAAAATGTACAATAGAAAAATGCCTTTGTTGGTCGAGTGGCCAAGTAGAACGGGACTGTCATGTATGAATTTGAGGTCTCAAATTAAATTCGTGTTCTCGAATTGGACTGGTATTTTGCAATAAACTACTAAATTTCCTTTTACAAAATTAAATACGGAGAAATGAAAATTGTTAGAAAGCAATTGTGTATTTTCAAATCGATATACAAATGTACCTATTAAGTATGAGTTATGATTATGTAAGCTTTTAATACTAACATGAAGGGTCTTAATTTTTGTCGTCATACTTTAGGTTAGTTGGGGTGTGTACCCTCAACCCTGGCTGTGATCTTTATTACTTACCTCCAGGCAAAAGTAAATTCGAAGCTACGTAATAAACTGGAAAGCTGTGTGCGGTTTCCGAAATATTTATAGCACTGGTTTTCGTCGTAGCTCTCAGAAAATGGTTTTCACTTCGCACCCAACATTTTCGTTTCACAAAACGGATTTAAAGGATATTTTATTTAGTTCACTGTGTTTAAGTAATAGTGGTTGAAATGGAACGATATTAAGCATTTTATAATGCAACAGTTGATTTGAAAACTTATGCTGTAGAAATAAAATTCATTATTAATTTCAACGGCATGTTTCGAAACTGTTTGAGAGTAACCCGACTAGTTTGACATTGATTAACTTACTTCTTAGTTCAAATAATGAAGTTCAATATTGTATTGAACATATTAAGTGGTATTTTTTAAACGAAATATTTTAAAAGTATGCGTTATTACGACTATCTAAGGGGAGGACTTTTCTCAGCAATGGACGATAACGACTGATGACGATGACACTGCAATAGCTTGTAAAAAATATATTTTTCTTTATAATTAAGGACATATATTTATAGACTACTATGGATAAGTCAAATGTTTATATATAAAACCATATAGCCGGATTGATTTATCGATTCATTTTCGATTTCAGCTGATACGTTAAGTAACATGTTTAAGCGTTTTTTTAATAAGATCCGCCTGTATATAGAATTATAATAATACCGATCTTGTAATACGAATGACTGCAAAAAACAGAGAATGGTCTAAAAATAAATGTTGGTGCTTGTAAAAAAAACTTTAAAAAAAAACTTTTCTTTATGTTTGGCACAATTTGATTGTCCTTCCTTGGAATAAGAAAAGTCGATATTATGGCTTTGTATTCATAGCACTCAATTAACATTGCATGACCAACACGACCTCATTTATAATTTACTGTAGACCGTTGCCATTTCTCCGTAAAGTTTGTTTTTTATTTAATTTGGTCTCTGTGGCAGTATTAAGAATAATACAAAACACTTTTTTTTATATAAAAAATACATTTATCTTTTTATATTATATTTAAACATATATTATGTTTGTCAGTAAGGAAAATTCAACATTTATTCAAATTTGAAACTAAAGTAAGGTAAATAAGGTTGATGTTAATAAACAACACGATAGAAAACGATTACAAAATCTGACAGTAGCGCATCGATGCGTGTTAATCTGACAACAGATAAACCGTGGCTGTTAACAGCCATCTATGTATGAAGCGTAGATGTAGGAATCTGTTAAAAATGTTTTGTATAAAAATATTTTTTTTTATCTAATTGGTCGGCAAACGAGCAGACGGATTACCTGATGGTAAGCAATCAGCGCCGCCCATGGACACACGCAACGGAGGAGTTACGAGTGCGTTGCCGACCTTTTAGGGATTAGGGATTTGGATATTTAGGGATTTTGGAGGGATTGGGGGAGGGGAGGGACAGGGCCTCCGGTAACCTCACTCACACGGCGAAACACAACGCTGTGGTTATTTCACGCCGGTTTTCTGTGAGGCCGTGGTATCACTCCGGTCGAGCTGACCCATTCGTGCCGAAGCATGGCTCACCCACACTTCACTTTTTTCTATCATTTAAAAAATGAATACTTACATTTGTTTTTTTAAGGAATTATGCAGAACAAACACAGATTTACTGGATAAAAAGTATAATAAAATAGCTATCAAAGATGGTACATGCAAGCAGACATATTAGGAACAACCAACAGTATTTTAAAATTCAAAACACCCTGACACATTTATATTTCTACTCATAGAGTAGTCAGCCAGTTTTATACAGGCATGAAGTTGATATATCCAACAGTTTTTCACTAAGGTAAATACATATAAAAATACTTACATGTTTACAGGGAGGCCTAAAACCTACGCTCGATTTTTTTGGCTATCTATTTGTAAGAATTTATTTAAATTTAAGTTGGAATTTTGATCAAAGCAGGGATCCCACTTTGATCCCAAAATTCTAACGTGTTACTCTTTTGCAGTGACTGAGGTAGTGGAATATTCTTTACTAAATATAAACTAAAACAAATGAAAAAAATGAATCTGTCATTCGACTGTTACAAAAATAAATATAATAAAATATATAATTAGCTTATTATCATTTTGGGATTGACACTTATTATAAGGCACATAGTATCTTATTATAAGTAATTATACTAAAATATATCATTACGACCACACAATTCTATATATTATGTGACTAAAACATCTGACTGTCATTAGTTCTTTGCCGATAATAAAAATAATATCGAAGTAATTACTGAATACATGACTCGCCGCGTAGGGTCCTACATAAAATTAATTAGTACTTGACTAGCAACCACTATAGTGCCTCCTAATATAGGCCCTACTAGTATTATAAACCAAACGTTTGTAAGTATAGATGGATGTATTTTACAAAGAAACTAATAAATGGATTTGAATGAAATTTTGCATAGAGAAAGCCCATAGTTTTGAGTAGCACATAGGGTTTTTACTGGTATGCGGAAACCACCATCGGCAGTAGATTAAAAAAAATAAAAGAACCTTTGGTTTAATTTAATTGTTTCAAACCAACTGTTTGCTGCTTTAATAATTAATAATTGTTAGCTTTAATTGTTAAAAACTTGTAATCACAACAAACATACAAAGCCACTCTGATCATTAACAACAATTTAAATGGATCAAACAAAGTGTTGTTCCGTGCGAAGATCGAACCAGGAACTCGTTGCACAGCAGCCAGTTGACCAGCCGCCTACTCGAACCGTACTCACAAGTCAGAGGCTAGTTATGAAGAAACGGTTTAGACAAAATATGAGATACCATCAGTCCATGGTAGTCCACTGTTGGCCGATAAGAACTTTAAGTGATTATATATGTATAGGGATCTGCCATATCTCCTCGTGCATATCTCCATGTTTTATGTTTAACCTGTGGTATACCAGAGCGGAGATCTACACGAGACACAATGTGTTTTCTATTGTGTCTCATATACCGGCAGACAAGAGATTAAAGGATTCAATAGGAGCAAGTTTCTCAGAAAAAATTGGTCCCAATCTTTGTAACATATTATTATGTTTGTTCCTAATCAGATCCCACGACAGCTTCTCGCGGATATAATGAAATCGGTAGCAACTAGCTATAATACAATTCACTATGCTGTCTACACTAAACAAAAACATCCTTTATACATACTTTAAGCAATATTTTTGTACATAAAAATATTGCGAAGTATACAAATTTTATTCAAATCTAGCACTACTATACAGCTTCAAGTTACAACAGGACTCTTATACATGAGCAGCGAAAGACAATTCCCGTGAGTTATTATTTTCAATATATTTACCAATATGCGACATCAATTGTCACTAAGCTTCAATAATAAAAAAAAACTAGATCAAGTTCCACTCTCTACGTATTCAAACCTAGGGCTTATGCTCATGAATATAAATATATTTTTATGATTCATTTATTAATACATACATATATTTATAGACTACTATGGATAAGTCAAATGTTTATAAAACCATATTGCCGGATTGATTTATCGCTTCGTTTTCTATTTCAGCTGATACGTTTTGTAACATGGTTCAGCGTTTTTTTAATAAGATCTGCCTATACATAGAATTATAATACTGATCTTGTAATAAGAATGACTGCAAAAACCGATGAACCGGTCTAAAAATAAATGTTGGTGGATGTAAATAATATGTTCACTTTTCTATTATAATATAATACAAAATAGGGCACCCAATTAATATTCCACACTTTTGGATTACATAGGTCATATTATCAGTTGAGGAGATACTACCAACGCCAGTTTGATTGTTTTTTTGTGTAGTTAAATTGGATCAAATTAAGTTTATCCCAATCAGAGATTCTCTCTAAAGAGGTCTCGTTTTCAGACACAAGTGTGTTTCTACTCTCGATTACTACTTTAGTACACATTTTAGAATGACTGGTGTAAAACACAAATGTTATGCAGATGAAAGCACAGGTGATGCCTTTTGCATACCAATTCCTAAAAGGTCAGCTATGAACTAGTATCTCCTCTGGTGTTGCGGTTGTTGATGGGTGACGACGATTACTTAATAGTAGGTAATCCACCTGCTTATAAATACATACTAAAAAATATTATAAAGAGCAAGAAGCAAGACTCGTATGTTGGACCCTGACTGATATTATTTTCATTCACTTTCTTAGTTGAGCCAAATATTTCCATGGTTGACTGCTTATAATAAGTAATCATGATCATATTGTAAGCATATGAAACCAGTACGACATTATTATAAAAGTTAATATATGGATAAATTTCCAAACTAACCCGAGGATTTGCCTTCGACCTTTTCCAATCAACTTCGGCAGTTAAAGTACTTACAACTCAATAAGGACCTAAAATAGTCCCAGAATAAAGATTATATTGCCTTATCTATCAGGCCATATACAATATAAATAAAGGATAGTCCTTTCAGGGGTCAAGTTCAGACCTTCGACATTTAAAGGGATCACAAAGCATGTATATTTAACATTTGGCGTAGATATTGTTATAATTTTAAAGCCTTCGTTGTTACAGCTGTTTAAGTTGCGTCACGAGATTTTTAAAATAGAATCTTTATGACCCTTTTGAGAGCTTCTTTTATACTACGAAAAGTTAAGAAAAGCCGTGCAAATTTCACAAACTGTTTAAGAAATTCATTAAAAAACGAATCCGAAATATTTACATACAGACTATCTCTAGAAAAGCACGAAGACCTACTGCAATATCGAGAGGGCATAACCATCCAGGCCAACTACGATAACATAATTCGAGGCTTGGAAAAAAGTTTACAAATATCACAAAATGTCGGAAAAGACGTGGCTAAACCCAGCGCAATTTCGGCCTACACCAGGAAACTAATGGATAGGAGAAAACAACTACATGTTATCAAACCTAAAACAAGATCAGAGAAAAATGAACTAAAAGCACTATATAAACTCATAAGTAAGAACATTAAGAGAGACTACATGCTTCACCGATTAAAAACCATTGAAAAACATATAAAAACTACTGGCGGCGTTAAAAAAGCATACAGAGACCTAAACACCCACAAGCTATGGATCAAGGAATTAAAAGAGACTGATAAACTATCATATAACAGGATCGATATAATGAAAACCGCAACAAATTTCTATAAAAAACTATATAATTGTCAAACTTTAAACTCTTCAACTGTTTATGATAACACCAAAATACAGTCACAATTATCACAATTACCTGCGAAAAACGACCAAAAGATAAAAACGATAGATGCGATAGAAATTATAGAAGGAATAAAGAGACTCAAATTAGAAAAATGCCCTGGCCCTGACGGAATTACTAACGAGGCAATAAGAATAGGCTGTAAACATCTGGTACTTCCTCTGACCCATCTCTTCAACTCTATACTGGACTCAGGCGTCACGCCTCTTCAATGGTCGGAGTCGAACATGATTCTACTCTACAAGAAAGGAGATCCCACGAATATAGGCAACTATCGTCCTATCAGTCTGTTGCCCACACTCTACAAACTCTTCTCATCGATAATAGAAAAGAGGATTAGTAAGAGTCTTGAAGAACACCAACCGATAGAACAAGCTGGTTTCAGACGAGGATATTCTACAATAGATCACATCCATGCGACAGAACAAATAATTGAGAAATATATTGAATATCAGAAACCACTCTACGTGGTGTTCATCGATTACCAGAAAGCCTTTGACACAATCCGACACTCTTCTATATGGACCGCCTTAAGATCACAAAACGTTGAACACAAATATATAAAAGTCATAGAATATATGTACAACAATTGCACAAGTAGAATTAAACTTGAAACAATAGGTCCACGGATACCCATAAAGAGAGGTGTAAGACAAGGCGACCCGCTATCTCCAAAACTTTTTATAGCAGTACTAGAGATGGTCTTCAGCAAACTACACTGGGACAGGACAGGGCTGAACATTGACGGTAAGTTCATCAGTCATCTTAGATTTGCCGATGATATTATTCTACTATCCGAGAGTGCTGAGGAGATGGAATCAATGTTACACTCACTAAAAACTATGAGCTATGAAGTAGGCTTGGAAATGAATCTAAGTAAAACAAAAATTATGTCCAACAGCAAAAAACACCCTGTATATCTCGATCAAACACCATTAGAATACGTAGACAGTTACATTTATCTGGGCAAACAAGTATCCTTTGGAAAACAAAGCAACGAACTGGAAGTTGAAAGAAGAATCTTAGGTGCATGGAAAAAATTCTGGAGCCTTAAAGAAATATTAAAAGGATCAACGCCTATGAATTTAAAGAAAAAACTAATGGATACATGCCTGCTCCCCTCTATAACCTACGGCTGTCAAACATGGAAATACACCTTACGTGTAAAAAATAAGATTACAACTTGCCAAAGAGCTATGGAAAGAAGCATTACAAATGTTAGAAAAATACAAAAAATCCCACACAATATCATACGGGAAAAGACTAAACTGATAGATGTCCTAAACTTCTCACAAAAGTTAAAGTGGCGTTGGGCTGGTCACGTAGCTAGGTTAATCGATGGTCGTTGGACCTACAGACTGACATTATGGCGGGGTCCCAGAGGAATCAGAAAGAGAGGTAGACCTTTAACTCGATGGGACAACGACATTATAAAGATAGCTGGTGAAAATTGGAAAACAGTTGCCAAAAATAGGGATAAATGGAAAAGTCTGGAGGAGGCCTTCACCCTCACTTAAGAGGGGTTCTTGCATGTCTGCATGATGTATACTGGATACTTAATAAATACTATTAGATTGAATTTTTATCTATTATAAGTGTAATTTAATTTAATTTATTGAAATTGAATTTGATTTAATTTATTGTAATTTAATTTATTGAAATTATTTTAATACTTATTATTGTAATGAATCAGTAATTAAATTTATACCTATAATGATGATTTCCTTAACTTTTATAAAAAATACTGATAGGAAATATGTATAATATTGTCACAATGCACACGGAACCATTGTTAAATAACTTTAATATTTTCATATCTTTGTAAGTAATTTTGCAAGAAATAAAAGGCTTTTTATTTTTTTATTTTATTTATTATTATTATGACCCTTATTACGACGTAAGAACGGGAAAGTTGCGTAATTTGTAGTGAACATTGTGATTTCGTAGCGCGTAGTAGCGTAGCCCGTAGCAGCGTAGCATGAAGTAGTGTAGCTCGTAGTACTGGTAGTCGTAGTAACTCATTCCATAAATTACAGTCTATTCTATTTAAAGGCGCCGTGAATGCGTTTGAAAAAAAAATCACATACACAAGACACACAAAGAATCGATCCCCGTGGGATTTGAACCTGTGACACGTTACATAACAGTCAGTTTCCCATCCACTACGCCAATCGTGCAAAGTTCTCACAGCTGAGTAATTTCAAATGAGTCAATAGATTACCAAAATTCAGTCATTATTTGCCTGACCCGATTAAATACTGATAGTAACAATTTCAGTGAACCAGAACGACAATAATTTTTGCGTTAGACATTTTCTAATTGTGACTAAATGAGTTAGGGTTCACTTTTCAGTGTCTTTTGTTTGTTACAAATACAACGTTTTCTAAATTCACTTGAACTTCCCTACATGAACGCTGAAACATGTAAATTAAGTTCATATTATTATGTAAACGCAAATTACAGAAGACCTGCGCTCGGTCTAGCCATTTCACTACAATATACAGTGAAACATAGACTCCTGACATAATATTCTATTTCATTTCAGCGTTTACACACAAGAACAAAAGACAATTATGAAAATATCTGGAATAATTGCGAGGGATCGAGTTTTCCATATAATGAATGACCCGTTCGTTTGAATTTTAGTTGTTTAATGTTTACTGGTGGTGTTAAGAATAGTTTTATTGTATGTTATAAATTTTAGATTAACATATATGCTTTTTTGACTGGAGAAGTAGGCCGTCTTGAAGCTCCTAAGGGTTAAAAAATTAATATAACATAGGCTAGTACAGAATTAGTAAAAAACTGTCCGGTTGACGCGGTGGTTGGGCAACCGGCTGCAATGCGACGAGTCACGGGTTCCATCCCCGCACGGAACAACTCTTTGTGTGATCCAAAAATTAACTTTCGTGTCTCGGTGAGATGTGTATGTGAAATTGCATGTTTCTGAACGCATCCTTTGTGTCATACAAAAGAAAAATAATATAATAGTAAAGGTGGCTTTTAAAAAAAATGCCTATTTATAAAACCTGTTTAAGCGACTGGGGATTTGGACTTAATATATTTCCACTGTCTGGATAGATCTCTTAACTTCAGCTCTACCAGCAACGAAGTATAAATAGAATTTTCTATAATTAAAACATATGTGTAAGACGAAAGTAACAACTTTAATCAAGAGGCATTTGCTTTATGAATGAAAACTAAACTTAGAAAATAATAACTGCTTGTATTATAGGACTGTTATTTCTAGTGTATTATTACGTCGAAATAATAATAGCAACATACATACATGTTAAAATAGTTTGTTTTATGAAAGTAAGAAATAGGAAAGGTTTATTGAGTTTATGTTTTGTTTTTTTTTCTGGTGTAACGTGACATGAAACTTTTTCGACATGATTTCATTACCTGAAGCCATGTTTTGAGATGAATAGGCGGCTGAACTAGAGTGATACAACGGGTTAAAATTTTGAGGGCTTTGGCTTGATATTATTCGTAATATTATACTCCTACTTCTCAGAACTACTCCTCCATAATATATGAGACTTCACGATTTGTAATCATCCTACTCGTTCCTCTACGTATGTATCTACTCGTATATATATATATATATTTTTTTATTGGATATTATAAAATGTGTCAGAGGTATAGGATATTGCATTTCACAGATTTAATCCATCCAGTTGTAGTCTTTAACGTTTTATAATAAATGTTTGTACGTGAATTAACATGAAGTAATGAACTCAACAATTTAGCCCAAAATGCCATTATCTAAATGGATAAAATAAGCATCGAAATATACAAAAAAATCTTGAAATTATCATAGCGTATCTTACTTTTTTTCTATGTTGTTTCAGGTATCTACAGAAATACCAGTATTGAGGTGAAATGTGTATTTGTGAAGAAACAGTTTCAGTTAATATGATCATACATTTGAGTGATGAATCAGTGAAACAGTGATATAACTATGGAGTGTGTAGTTACAGTGCAGAATGGATATTATGTACAACATTAGTTTGGAAAGACAAAAGTTCTACGCGACACACGACTTCAATAAGTTCTCTGATTCTAGAGACGTGGAAGTAAGTTTTAGTCATTAATTTGCTTTAGGGCTGGTTTTTCAAAAATCAGATAATTGTTCATTCCGCCCAACTCTGGCTGGGAGAAGTCATTTGATGATTATCGCCTCACAAAAAAGGGTGGTTTTAAGTAAGTGACAGTGAGTGAAAGTAATCCCTCTCTCCACGCTCAAGGTCGGAGAAATTATTGGATGATAATAAAATAAGGTCATTTAATAATATGAAAATTTGGTTACTGCTTCATTGTTCCATTATTCGCTAGTGTGACTGCCGAACCACCGGACCGGAATCGTGCAAAGTCTCTTGGTACATTTCTTGGTTTTCGTAAACTTTTCAGAGGTACATACAAAGTCTGAACTTGTCTATGAAGTTTGAAAACACGCCTCATCACTTAATAAGCAAAATTATTCATCTCATCTCAAATTGAAATGGTTCATTACAACCTGTTCTTTCTTTGATTAAGAGGAGTGGCGTCATGTTACGTTTATAATTAATTTACTTATTCTTGTCTCTTAATAATTAAAGAGAAAGACCTTTTTAGAAGGCTTGACGTAATGCAAGCGAGTTGTGACGTAATAATTATGGTGAAATGGTCTTCCAATATGCATGTGACACCCCGTTGTACGACAAATCGATAACATAGGTTTATGAATACTGCTCCAAGTATTTCTGTAGAATTAGTTCAGAAATCGATATGAAGAACGAAGTTTAGAATTATTTACCTTCATAGTCAGTTACATAGAGTGCAGGGAAAACTATTTAGGTTTTTCTTTTTAATAATGTCTTCTCATTTATTTCTTTGTGGGATCCAAGACAGTGAGTTATTAGTTAGTTATTAATGTCCCTGGGATCCAATGTCGACGGATATCACTGTTTGTATCTACTATAGATTCTAGTATACAGGAGTTACAATGATTTTGTCAGTTTGTGACGGGCTTGAACAAAAAAGAGTTAGTTAAATAATATATATTTTTGTGGCCGTTGTTCCTTAGTAAAAATCAGCTTGTTGACTGGTCACTGCGAATATTATATGGTTTGTACTAATTTGAGCCATATTAGTATTTCCAGTAAAGGTCAGAAAGGGTTTGAAGTATACTTTTGAAAATGATCACGATTTTATTGCGTATATAACTTTACGACATACTCTATGATGTAGAAAAATGTGCTTTATTATTTAGATCTTTTAGTACATTGCTTAAATAAAATTGTATAAAGTTAGTGTTGAAAATATATTTTGTAGAATTAATTCGTTCGAATATAATTCGTAGACAGAAAATTATGTTAGACGCCTGCTAAAATTAGTATGATTACTTTATAACTAAGTTTTAATTCAAAACTTTAGACTTTTGAGAGAAGTACTGCTACTACAAATATTATTATTATTGTAGTTGTAAAGCAAATATTTTAAAATTTTCTAGTAGTATTCGGTAAATTTAAAGTTTTCAAGAGTTATCAGAAATGTTTTTAATGACTGAACAATTCAAAGCCGTTTCACTAATAGTTCGCTGGCAAAATGCCATTATTTTTTTATTGTCACATTTTTAATTTTGGATCAAACAACAGAGGAAAAATGGATGAAAATGTTTTAAGCAATCTACTTAAAAGCTTTATTTTTTATGTTATTTTCTTTTTTGTAAAACTGATTTGTTTAGCGGACAATGTCCTGCTTAAGGCGTAAAATCAATTTCCTTTTTGTTAAGTTTTAAATTTGTTTACGTCAGAAACAAATCGAAGACCCCAAAAACAACCTTTGGACAATTTATAGACCTATTTTGTTTAATTCATTTATACTTGTGCCGTGCCCTGTGAATGAGGTTACCGGAGGCCATTCTTTCCTTTTTTTTAAGCCTTGTAAGTACTTAATTCTAGGATATCTCTCTCTGTGTCTCTCTTTCTCTCTCTCTTGCTCAGTAGTCCAATTTGCAACCATTCGACAAGCAGTTCTATAACGGTAGTTATGTTTAAATTTTATAAGATAGTTCGTTACAAATCGAATAATAAAATCATGTTAGAATAGTAAATAACTGAAAAATGCCTGGGATGGATTTTCCTTACAATAAAAATTTATGAACCTTTGAGCAAAATCATGTACAAGTAATAATTGAAAAAAAAAAAAATTCAAAAACACTAAAAAGCCCTGGCAGAGATTTACCTTACAATTAAATTTTATGAGCCTTTGAGCTATCATGTAGGTACAAGTTTTATTTTATAATAATAATTTTCCTCATATTGTTTGTTACTTTATCGAATTATATTTTACAATGCATATACCTATAAAGTAGTAGTTATTATTATGTACCTCTTGCTTTGAGAACTCGTTTTACCTAGAGATCAAAGATAATATAAGGCACATAGTTAGGTAAACTGGTAAGAGGGTATAAATGCTTTATATACAAATGTCCTTGTATACAGGTCTATCTAATCAATATTTTAGGTTAAAAGTTTGACTACGCTTAGCTTCGAACGAAATTTCGTGCAATTAAGGGTTGAAACCATATATTTTTACTAATAGTCTTAATTAACCTAATGTTAATAAAACCATACTGTATAATAATATACAACATGAGCTTCTCTCACGCGGTTTCGCCTGCTGCTTGGCTCCATTTGATCATAGTGTGATTTTTTATAGCCTATAGCACTCAGAAATTTATCAGCATTTATCAGTGAAAGAATTATGGCAATCCTACCATCGGTTCCAGAGATAGGTAATCTTTGGAACCGATGGTAGGATTGCACATACAAACTAACAGCCTTACAAATTTTACCTCTTTATAATATTAGTATAGATTGAAATAACATACTGTCCCTTACGTGTGCAGCAGTAGGCATGATATTTTATACATATTTCAAGTACTCACAAACAAAAGACAATGTCCGATTTATTGAATATTCAATTTAATAACCATTAGATTTTATGAAACTCCGAGTATTGAGACTTCAGCTATTTAGTTTTTCTTGAATAGATTTTCTAAATAACTTATTTTTTATAAATAATTCCATTTTAAGTAGCATATATTAAAACAAGTTAGTTGCAAATAACTATAATATAGGTATTGTACACATCACAGACTTTTTCAATATAATCTAGCTTAAAAAGCATATTAAGCCTTTGAGTCTTGCAATTAGAAAATCTAATGTAGTCAATAAAGGAAATCAGTTAAAAATATGAGGGTGAGTCAAAACTATAAAGAAAAATAGAAATTTTATTTTACGTCTAGTTTCCAGGTCGCATGAATCACATTTGGAACGGAAATCGAATGGTATCACGTATTGAAAAGAATCGTCTGTATTGTTTATATCTGTAGGAGGTTCATATATAATGAAGCACTGTTATTGATCGATATAGTTTCTTTAATACGCTAATTACAATATTGTGTGTGTAGTATTGCGGTGGGAACAGAAAAAAAGGAAAGATAAAATGGCTGTCACCCGGTATCAAGGACAGTAGCGACATGCGGCACAAAATGGAACTAACTATTATTGCGTTCCAATTCCTACATCCACCCCTGAACGCAATCCCATATTTGTTATACAATACAAATGTTTATTTATACTAACAGCTTTAGTTAAAATGTCTGCAATATTTTTACAACCTTGTACAAAACAAAACATCAATTCTTTACTGTGAACATGATCTTTAAGAAAATGAAATTTAATATCTATGTGTCTAGACCTAGGCATATAACAATCGTTTGTTGAGAGCTTGATAGCACTTTGATTGTCACTGTGAATCAGCAACGTGTCGGAGCCCCCCCCAAGCTCCGCCTGCAGCTGCCGCAGCCACAGTGCCTCCTGCGCCGCGCTGCCCATGGCCATGTATTCCGCCTCGGCAGTGGACAAGGCGATGGTCTGCTGCTTGCGGGAACACCATGATATTGCGCCACCCTGTAACATAAAAATATATCCGGTGCACGATTTCCGGTCATTGGTGTCACTCGCCCAGTCGGCATCACAATAGCCTGTGATTGCTGTATTACCAGTCTTGGTGTATACTAGTTTATAGTCCTTTGTACCCTGCAGGTACCTCATAACTCTTTTTACTGCAGCCCAGTGCTCAGATATAGGTTTGTTGTTGAATCTACTTAGAGCATTTACAGTGTATGATATGTCTGGTCTAGTTCCTTGAGCAACGTATAAGAGACTTCCAATAGCTTGCTGGTAGGGGCAATCAAACATTTCTTCATCAGTTTGTTCAGTAAACTTCAATCCCACTTCCATGGGTGTTTTGACAGGTTTACATTCTGACATATTAAACTTGGTTAATATATCCTTGATGTATTTTTCTTGATCTAACATGATACATTCCTCTGTTCTTGTTATATTAAGGCCCAGACATTGGTTTACCTCACCCAAGTCCTTCATACATAATTTCTGTTGCAGATTTTTCTTCAGATTGTTTAATAAATGAATATCAGAAGCAAATAACATTATGTCATCAACCCAGACAGCAATATACATATCCATACTGATGTTGTAATATACACACGGATC
This sequence comes from Spodoptera exigua, assembly GCA_902829305.4. Lineage (NCBI taxonomy): Eukaryota > Metazoa > Arthropoda > Insecta > Lepidoptera > Noctuidae > Spodoptera > Spodoptera exigua. Next base: position 12,078,471 of record LR824610.2, on the reverse strand, counting down.
AGTTTTTGATTGTTGAACATTCATTTCCTTTAAAATTGTACTGAGTTTTAAATTCCATAATCGACTTGCTTGTTTGAGACCATAAATTGATTTATTTAAATGACATACCTCATTTCCCTTATTGTACAACTCAGGTTGTTGCATGTATATATCTGTGTCAATTGAACCTTGCAAAAAGGCTGAAACTGCATCCATTTGATGAATGTGAAGGCCCCGCTGTGCAGCTAGTGCAAACAGGTATCTCATTGACGTCCATCTTACTACAGGTGAGTATACTTCCTGGTAGTCTACACCTCTTCTCTGAGCATAACCTTTTATTACCAGTCTAGCTTTAAATTGTGTGACATTTCCTTGATTATTAGTTTTTCTTTTGAAAACCCACTTGCTTGGTAATGCTGTTTTTCCTGAAGGAAGGTTAACTAGTTTCCAAGTATCATTCTTGATTAAAGAATTTATCTCATTATCCATAGCTTTTTTCCACTCTTCAACGTCTGGAGATGCAAGTGCTTCTTCAACGGTCTTAGGATCAGTTAGATTAGTGTAAAAACACAACATACCTTTCTTTTTATCTTTGTTACGCGGTCGGAATGCGTATTCATGAGGTTTACTTTCCTGAACTGAAGTGTGCCTTGGGGGACAATATGATTCATCAAGATCCTCTGCTGTATCAGTCTCATACTCACTGCCAGATTCATTTTCAGCTTCTTCCAAACTGCGTGTTGGCTGAGAAGTGATGTCTGACTCCTGATGATCATCTTGCTCTAACTTTCTATCCAGAGACGATCGAGCTGAAATGAGAATTTCATCACACATATCAGTTTTCTCAAAAAATACAACATCCCTACTTTTGAGTACTTGGTGCGTTTTAGGGTGCATGACACGGTATCCTTTGGTACTTTCACAATATCCTGTAAATATCATCTTCTGGGATTTCTTGTCCCACTTTTGCCTCTTTTCCTTCGGTATGTGTACCATGACCTCCGAACCAAATATTCTCATATGAGACAGTTTTGGTTTATGTCCTTTCCACATTTCATAAGGAGTAGTTCCATCAAGACCTTTAGTTGGTGATCTGTTCACAATATATGCTGCTGTGGCAATTGCCTCAGCCCAAATAGGTTTTTCTAGATTAGCATGAGATATCATACACCGTGCTTTTTCTACTAAGGTCCTATTCATCCGCTCTGCAAGTCCATTTTGCTGAGGACTGTATGGGGTTGAGGTCTGATGTATAATTCCACATTTCATTAAATATTTATCGAAATGATTATTGCAGTACTCTTTGCCATTGTCTGTTCTTAAGATTTTAATTTTAGTGTTAAGTTGATTTTCTACTCTTCTCTTAAAATCTTTAAATACATCAAGAACACTTAGTTTATCCTTTGTGAAATATACATGGACCATTCTGCTATAGTCATCTATGAAACTAATAAAATATCTCATACCTCCATAGGATGAATTTTCCATTGGGCCGCATAAGTCAGAGTGTATTAACTCCAATGGTTTGGTTGCTCTTGAGCTACTATGCTTGAAAGGGAGCCTTGATTGCTTACCTTCAAGACAGCTTGAGCAATATATCTTACTTTGATTATGTTTTAGTGCAATATCATCAGCGCAGCTTGACAACTTCTGTACATCCGAAACATTTAAATGTGCCATTCTGAGATGCCACAATTTGACATCATTAGAATTAGTGGAAGACAAGTGTACCTTCTCCTCTTCTGACTGCATGTCCAGAGCATAGAGTTTATTATTTAAAGTAGCTGAACATATTAATTTTCCCTTCACATCATAGATGTTGCAACCTTTATCATTGAAGGTTACCTTATACCCACTTCTTGTTATGGTGCTGACTGATATTAAGTTAGCTGTGAGTCCGGGTACATACAATACATTCCTTAATAGGATCTTACCCCCTTGTAATATGTTGACATCAATATCTCCAGCAGCCTCTACTGACAGGGGTTCGCTGTTGGCCACTGTTATTGATTTCACGTTTGATGGATGCAGATTGTACATGTCCTCTTTACAGTTGCACATGTGCATAGATGCACCAGAATCAATGTACCATTGTTCATTATTATTCTTGGTCATAGCCGAGAATGCTGCTGCAAAGCTTGAGGTTTCTTGTTTATAGTTTAGTTGCTTCTTTTTCTTTAAACATGATTTAGCAAAATGCCCATATCCATTACAATTAAAGCATCTGGGTCCCTTACCCGGTTTAGCTTTAGGTACAGAATCATGTTTCCCCTTTTTCCCATGTGAGTAAAGCGCACTATTGGTAACTGTGCCTTCAATTTCTTGAAGTAATTTAGTTTTTATGAGATCTGCACTGATTTTAACACCTGAATTTTCTAAAGCCATCATCATGGGTTTATACTGATCCGGTAGACCTGCCAACATTAAGGTCCCAAGCCATTCATCATTAACCTCAAAATTTATATTTCTTAACTTGTGTGCTGCACTCATGATTTTACTAACGTACTCTTCTATGCCACTACTAGATTCAAGCGATGTGTTGATGAGCTCCTTAAGGAGGCCCACTTTTCTTGTAAGACCGTTGTCGTCAAAGGCCTTGTGTAAATTAATCCACACCTGTCTTGCAGTTTCACATTCTTGTATGTGAACATAGTTCTGAGAATTTACTAATAATATTAATTTAGATTTAGCCAGGATGTCTTTCGCCGGTTCTATCACATAACCTGCATGAGGTTCGACACATTTCCAGAGTCCCTCATGTTCTAAGTAGGTTTTGACACTAAATTTCCATGTGGAAAAATTATCACGACCATTCAATTTCTCCAGATTGAACATGTTGTGTGAATTCATAGTGTTATCGGACCACGCGTTTTCTGACCTTGAACAATGCCGGCTCGTTATTCGGAGAAACTTCGGTATCGCTGATAATACTTCATCAACCACGCTCTGCTACCATGTAGGAGGTTCATATATAATGAAGCACTGTTATTGATCGATATAGTTTCTTTAATACGCTAATTACAATATTGTGTGTGTAGTATTGCGGTGGGAAGTTCCCACCGCAATACTACTACTATATATACTATATTATGTATTCTTTTATTTTGAAAATTGAATAAGGAACTCAGCTTTTTCTTTTTATAAAAATATATGTGATTATTAAATTTTCTCCTTGTAGGTATTGAAAAACGTGTCTGTTAACGAAATTTTTTTACTAAGTATATTGATTATTTTTAAACTATTTATTTATTAGATTCACTTTTGTATTCCATTTTTGTTGTCGTGATGGCCCGGAGGTTAAAGCTCCCGCTTCTCATTGCATGAGGGTGCGGTTTTCGAAACCTGGCAAGTACCAATGTGACTTTTTCAGAGTTATATGTACTTTCTCAGACACTACTGACAAACGGTGAAGGTATGCTCAGCAGTGGGTACTTATAGGCTGATGATGAGGATGATTCCATTTTTAAAAACGGTATATTTTATTTTTAAAAACCAATGCTGCCTTTATAAGTTACAAGTAAGTAGGTACAAAAATAAATCTGGGTACAATCAATGGATTTATTACCATCGATTTTCCCTTACCCTAGAAGTCATTTGATGACTTTCCGCTCACAAAAAAAGGGTCGAGGGTCGATAACAGGATGGTTTTTAGTCAGTGAGAGTCTGTCTGACACTCCTCTCGCCTAACCCCGGGCGAGAGATGTCATTTGACGACTTGATGAATTTGCCCCTCAAATAAAAACGTACAGCATTTGCAAGACAGGGTCTTGCTATTATTCTGGTATATTCTTTACTCCCATAACAACGAATTATACAAACAAAACTGCGTAATTAAATCAAGCAAAAGAACAGCAACTTTTTTAATTTGTATCTCAACGAATTTACGAGCATTAAACAACTCGGAGCTCAATTATTTGTTGGCACGTGTAACATATTTCAATCGTTTCTGCGTGTAAAATCCGGTAGGTAGTTGGTTTAATAAAAAATGTACTCTTTGGAACCAAAATATTAACTTTACTGATAGTCTTATGGGAAAATTGTTTGACGTTTCAAAAATGCAACTAAGTGTGGGAGAGCCGTGCTTCAGCACAAAGAAGCCAGCTCGATCGGAATTTTGACATCTTCATAACTTAAAACGGACCATTTAGATTTAATGTTAGGGAAGGATTATTACAATCTTTGAACTCACATATTGTCTTTGAGCAGTTGGACATTATATGGCCTCGTCTAATGGCCAACAAATAAGCAATTAAGTACTTTTCATACTAATTTTCAAAAAATAAGTGTGCTGTCACAACTTACAACCACCTAAAAATAATATACTATCGGTTTTAACAATTTGAAAAAGAAAGATTCATTTTGAACACCTCACCCGATTCTGCTAAAACAATTAAGTTATTAAGTTAAGACCCCTTTCCATTTAATAGAGCTCCAAGCCTCAAATTTTCATCATATCCTTTGGATCGCTACATTTAAGTAGTTCCTTCCAACGAAATCAAACACACTTATGAAATAGAAAATTAATTTTCCCATATTCTAGTATTAGCACAGATGTCTCAGACACATATAATCATTAAAGTGTCAAGGTTGGTCAAGGTGAAACACCAATAGCAATATTATTACACAAGATATTACATAATCTGTCACCAATCGCCATCTTGTAACGGACAGCCACTTACCACACCGGTTACACCTACAGCGAAAAAAGAATGTTGACAGACATCTACTAGTAAAACGATATCATTTAAATAGTTTCCAAGATTCTATTATTAGCTGTTTAAATTAAAGAAGTCACCGTTTCCATGGCAACCAAAATGTTGAAAGAATCAACTTTTAAATAAGTGATAAAAAACAAAAATAGAGTAGTTTTATTTGGAGTGTTTTTAAACTTTTTTGTTTGTCGAATCATCATCATCAGCCTATTAGTGCCCACTGCTGAGCAAAGGCCTCTCACACGGAGAAGGTTTGAGCATTAATCATTACGCTTGCACAATGCGGGTTGACGATTTCAAACTTATAATTAGAAATTAAAAGTCCAGGTTTCCTCACAATATTTACCTTCACCGTATGTCAGAAGGTGTCTAGGTGTCTAAATAATCATAGAAAGTAAATAACACACATATAACAATACATATAACTCGGAAAAAGTAACATTGGTACTTGCCAGGTTTCGAACCCTCGTGCATGAGAAGCTGAGATGAGGGCTCTTTAACCTTCGGCCCACCACGACTGTTGGTCGAATAGAATCGGAAGTTACACAAATTCCCTTAATATATTATTATATGCAGTTTTGTCTAAGTGTTTGTTTATTTTTGTTGTTTGCCAGAGCTATTTTATAGGATTGTTTTGGTAAAACATAAAGATTTTTTCCCGATAACATAGGTGTTACAAATATATTTTAATTAAATTATAGACTTAATTTAATTTATTAGGTAAGTACTTCTGGGTTCGATGTACTTTTCGTTATCATTATCATTATTTACGAGTGACCTTGACCTTGTAAGTATCCATATACTAATATGAAGAGTAATATCCGAACATAACATGTCTATTAACAAAACGAGTTTAAATTAGGAATGCGATCGTTATTTCTACTACTTATTTCGTCATCGTCGCATCAGTATCCGCTGGACAAAGATCTATCATGATCTTTATATTGCACTAAAGATTATTTAGATCACCTATTACACCTATAGATTTAGAATCATGCACTACTTGTGCATAGTTATAACTAGATATTAAGATAAAAAATTTGAACACCAATTCGGTAGAATGTGTGAGATTCCATACACATAACACAAACTACTACTATATTCTCACAAATAACTATTTTCTTTCTTTTTTCTATCTCTCAGGAGGAGATGATATCATGGCATGGGCTGCGGCTGGAAGCGCATTAATAGCACAGTATAGGTATATTTTAGACTGTGTTAACATCCCGCGGCGCTGACTAGGAGCAAGAGAAGGAACGAAGGGGTTTTTAGTCAGTAAGAATCTGACACGCTCTCTCACCCTCCCCAGGGCGTCGCGAAGTAACAAAACGTGACCGTGATTAATCCTTCATCACCGTTTCGGTTGAGGTTCAGGAAAAATAAACACTTAAGTACTTTATTAAAGGAACTGGGAAGCCGTCTGTTTCTAAAAAGCAGTGATGCTCGCAAAGGAGGAGGCTGAGCGCCTGTGGGAACTATCCTCCTCACGCCTTAGCCGCCGCAGTAGGCGACATTCCGAGCGTCGGGGATCGAGAGGCGATCTCCGGCCACCGTAAGCGCTGATCTGCGGACGGCGAGTAAGGGTTGCTCGCCGCTTGACGAGATCCAGACTCAAGCAGACGGCGCATAGCGTTCCGCGCGTGCCTCAAAGAGCCAATAGACCACTACAGACGGGGCCCTATTGAGCTGTTGTTCAGCCGAGGTTGCGGGTTAAGCGCAATGAGTCACCGCGGCCTCGGCACAGAGCAGGAGAAGGAACAGGGGAGGTTCTAGTCAGTAAGAGTCTGACACTCTCTCTCGCCTTCCCTGGGCGAGAGAGGCCCTTTGATGACTATCCCAAAACAAAAAAAAAGTAATTTATCAAAATAAATAAAATTTACAGTTAGGGAACCGAATCCAAATTTAAAAGTGGCCCCTATAAAAATAGATAAGGATATCTGGTAATAATGTTAAACCATATTACCTTATTTTCGACCTTGACTTTTGTCCATCTACTAACATGTTTATAGAGCTATTAATATTTTGTTTTAGTTACTATCGTGAGACAAACTAATATAATAAGTTCGAAAGTAACTCTGTCTGTCTGTCTTTTCTTCACGCCTAAACTCCTGAACAGATTTCTGTGAAATTTGGTACAGACATAGTTTGGAACACGAGAAAGGACATAGGTTAGTTTTTATACCAAAAATCTGCAGGAAGCCACTTTTCCAAGCGAGCGAAGTCGGGGTAATCTTTGGAGCCGCTGATCGGATAACCAAAATTATTTCACTGATAGATAGCTTCAACGATCCTGAGAGCTATAGGCTATAAAACATCACGCTACGATTAAATAGAGCCGAGCAGCGGGTGAAACCGCGCTAGAGAAGCTAGTACTTAATATATTGAAAACAATGATAACTCACGTGAGTTAACTGGGAGAAACTACAAGTTTCAAGTCACAACGATACTCTTATTTATAATTCATAAAAGTGTTAAATTCTATACAAAAATAGTTAACCGGTACGGCACGGTATGGCCAAACATTAACAAGACTATATTCTCTCTTGAAACTGGTCTCTCAATAAATTCACGTGAGTAAGTGTTTATTTTAATACAATTTAAAAATGGAAAGGTTTATAAATTACATTTTGTACAAACTTACTTATACTAACTTACGCTTGATACTACGTATTTTATCACTAAGGGCAGATTTTTCAATAGTCAGATAAATGTTATCTGATGAATAAAATTGTTGCTGTCACTGTCTTATTCAAACATTCTGACGCGACACCATCATAATTATTGCCCAGGCAACTTTTATCTACTTATTGAAAAATCAGCCCTAAGTCTACTCATACTAATATTATAAAGAGGTATAATTTGTAAGTTTGTATGTAGGGATTAATATTTGGAACCGCTGGACGGATTGCCAAAATTATTTCACTAATAGATAGCTACAATGTTCCTGAGTGGTATACGCTATAAAACATCTCGCTACGATCAAATGGAGATGAGCAGCGGGTGAAACCGCGCGAGAGTAGCTAGTATGTTATATAGTTAGGTAGGTATTATTTTAGCAGAACAGTTTAGATGTCTCTTAGATTATTTTGTAAATAACAAATAAGCTATGGTTTGTGTTCTACGAGTCAAGCAAGTTTAAGAACTGCAAATTTGCAAATTTTAACAACTGCAAATTCTGAAAGGCTTGTCAACGCTAAGATTAACTAATCTCCTGTTAAATCTCTTGTCAAGTCATCTGATTGGTTGTTGGTAATTCAGTCAACCAATCAGATGACTTGACAAGAGATTAAATTGATTTTAACATTGATCGGCCTTTCGGAAACCGGCGGTAAGTGTCGAAAACGACCCCGTCCCTTATCCTGCACCAAGCGGGAACCGCAAATGCTGCGCTTGACCCGCAACTGCAACAACTCCTAACAATACCAAATTGATTTAATTTTTACACCCAACACGTGTATTCACGTGTCACATGTTCTCAAGGTTTTGTAAGAATTTTATTGTAATTCCTTCTATTATATGTCATTTTCCGGTTCCAAGACCTCACCGGTCTTGTATTCTCTATGATTTATTGTATTGCTATTATTCTTTAAATTACTTTTCCACAAGTTTGTTAGTATAAGGCCTAGAAGTTATAGATGTTATTGATCCCATAAAATTACACAATTGTCTTCAAACAGGCGCAGGTTTATCATTTATATATGTATTTCATTTCATATTGTTGAATTTAGGGCAACAATGTTTTATGTCTCCTTAGAGCAATGAACAAAATACGTCTTTTTTCCAAAATTTCAATTATTTATTAATTTGCATGACACATAATTTACTAAAGAAGAGTATTCCATGAATTCCTTCAAGACCAACAAAAAAAAACAAACCTGCAGTCATTCTATTAATTTAGGTTTGATGACGAGTATTGTTACGAGCCTGACGTCACGTTCCTGACTATGCGGGCTTGAGTTACGGGATTGGATGAAATAAAACACTAATACCGGTTTTAGACTTTCTATTGCACTTAGATGACAGCGCCCTCGGAGTTAAGTTATCGGCGTTCCTCTCCAGCAGAGTCCGGGCGACTGACACAAACTTCCGTTTGCCGCTCACTGTTCACGCTGACTTTCACTTAACTCACTGCACTTCACTATTTCACTGCACTGCACTATTTCACTCACTTTTCTTCTTTTTCACTTCTTCCTTTTCTTCCGAATCGCTTTGGACTTAGAACTCAACTGCCAGCGGTGAGCCGCAGTTCCGCTTATATACCCCCGGTCAGGTTCTGGAACATTCAATTTCGTTATTCTTTTTGATCGTCATGCCTCCAGAACCTTCCAATAATTTCGTTATTCATTTTTATTTATTCTCCTTCTCGCTCTTTAATTTTTCATCTCTTTCACACAAATAATTCCAGAAAGTTCGACAAAACTTCTATCAACTAAAAAACTTCATGTTTACGGCGGGACTCGAACTCGGGGTCTCTGTGGTGTAATCCACATGCCTTACCGATTACACCAACTCGTGTTGACAATTCACGACGAAATTTACAATCTCTAGGCAACGTTTGACAATCATCCATTGACGTCATGATGTCAAAGAGTTTGAACCACTTTTCCGTCACACTGCCCCCCTCTTAGATTCGCTCGTCCCGAGCATCGTTGCTGCCGTAATACCTCGCCAACCTGTCTATATGGACAACTTTCAAAGGGCTCCTTGAAGTCTTCCGAATTCTGTAAGTAATGTCATTGATCTTCGTGACTATCTCATAAGGACCTTCCCAACTCGGTTGCAGCTTCGGAGATTTTCCCTTCCTTCTGACTGGATTATGAAGCCAGACCAATGACCCCTCTTCAAACCCAACAGAATTGGCTCGTCGATCATAGCGCGTCTTTGCGCGATCACTAGCTTGAAGACCGGCCTCCCTGATCTGCTCATAAATGTCCAACATTTTTGCCCTTAACTCGCTTATGTAATCGCTAAACTCGGTGCGAGAGTCGCCAGGTGGACAGCCCGATACAAGATCTGCCGGTAATCTCAATTCCCTTCCAAAATTTGCAAATGCAGGCGTCTTTGCGGTACTTTCATGTACAGCAGTCCGATAGGCAAGCAAGAAGAGAGGTATGTAAGTGTCCCAATCTCTCTGATAGCTGTCAACCACCTTTGCTAAGTGTCGCTCCAATGTTTGGTTGAAGCGTTCGACCATTCCATCTGACTGTGGATGATAAGGGGTCGTTCGAGTCTTATGGATTCCCAAAAGTTTACAAGTTTCCTGAAAAACTTGGGATTCAAAGTTCCGTCCTTGATCACTGTGCATCTCCAAGGGCACTCCGAATCGAGTGAATACCTCGTTTACCAACTTCGTGGCTACAGTTACTGCCTCTTGGTTCGGTATGGCAAAGACCTCCGGCCATTTTGTAAAATAATCCATAACCACTAAAACGTAGCGATTGCCCGAATCAGTGATTGGAAATGGTCCAGCGATGTCTAAGGCTATTCTCTCCCAAGGCATACCAACATTGTAGATTTTCATCGCCCCTCTGCTTCTTGTTTGTGGACCCTTGACAGCTGCACAACTAGTGCATTTCCGGCACCAATCTTCGACGTCATATTTGCAATGCAACCAATAAAACCTCTCCTTGATCTTCACCAAAGTCCTCCTAATTCCCAAATGTCCTCCAGAAGATCCATCATGGAACGCTTTTAATACATCCCTTATTTTTGAACGAGGCACCACCAATTGCAAATGCTCGTCCTTGCCGTTTGTTGATTCCCATTTCCTGCACAGAAGTCCGTTATGCAGCGTAAGGCTTTTCCACTGTGCCCATAAACCTTTCGTTACCGCGCTATATTGGGCGACGTCACTCCAACTTGGCTTGTTACCACTTCGTAGCCACTCCAGTATTGGTTTAATATCTGCATCTCTTTCCTGTTCTAATTTCATCGCATCATCTCCCCATGCCTCGTCAACAGTATCAGTCCTTATCACCTTAAGAAAAGCAGTTTCCTTCTTGGCACAATGCTTGCAATCTTCCACGCATGGGCGTCTCGATAATGCATCTGCGTTGCCATGAATTCTTCCGCCGCGATGTTCGATTTCAAAGTCAAATTCCTGAAGTTGTTCCAACCATCTGGCTACTTGGCCTTCGGGATCCTTAAACTGAAGCAGCCATTTCAAAGCAGCGTGATCAGTTCTGATCAAAAATTTCCGTCCCAGTAAATACTTCTTGAAATGGTGCAGAGTTTTGACTACGGCCAGCAATTCCCTCCTGGTCACGCAATAATTCCTCTCCGGCTTGGATAGTGACTTGCTGAAGTAAGCAATAACCTTCTCCTGCTCACCATCGCGTTGTGAAAGGACGCCTCCTATTCCAATATTGCTGGCATCCGTATCAACTACGAATATTCCTTTCGCGCTGGGGTATCCGAGAATTGGTGTGTTACAAAGCCGTTCTTTAAGTTCTCGAAAGGCTTGCTCACAATCCTCGTCCCAGATAAAGGCACGTTTCTCCTCAGTCAATCGATGCAAAGGCTTGGCAATGTCCGAGAATCCTTTCACAAACCGCCGATAATACGAGCACAATCCAAGAAATGCCCGAACTTGCGTTTTGTCTTTAGGTGTTGGCCATTCCTTAACAGCGACAGTCTTGGCTGGATCAGTCTCAATTCCTCTCTCAGAAATAACATGTCCTAGATAATTCACTTCGCGCTTGAAGAAAGAGCATTTCTTTGGACTCAACTTTAAATTTGCTCCACGCAGCTTGTCGAGTACCTTTTCCAATTTCCTTATATGATCGTCAAAATCCCGTCCAACAATGATGATGTCATCGAGATAAACTAGGCAGGTTTCGCCCAGTAGTCCCGCCAGCACCTGTTCCATCAAACGCTCAAAGGTTGCCGGTGCATTGCATAATCCGAATGGCATCACCTTAAATTGCCAGAGTCCCTTCCCAGTTGAGAATGCGGTCTTTTCCTTGTCCTTGGGATCCAAATCCACCTGCCAATAGCCGCTTTTCAGATCGAGCGTTGAAAACCATTTCATGCCACTCAGTGTGTCAAGTGTGTCATCGATTCTTGGTAACGGGTAGCTATCCTTCTTGGTTACATCATTCAATCGTCGATAGTCTACGCAAAACCTCGTTGAACCATCTTTCTTCTTGACAAGCACGACAGGTGAACACCAAGGGCTAGAAGAGGGCTCTATCACGTCATTTTTCCTCATATCGTCAATCATTTCTTCAACCTCTTTCTCACGAGCGAATGGTATACGTCTGGGCCTTTGACGAATTGGCATTGTATCACCTGTATTTATTTTATGCTTCACCAAACCAGTTCGGCCAATATCACCATCGCTTCTTGAAAACACATCAGAGAATCGACGAAGTAAATTTCTAGCTTTCATAGTCTCCACTTTTGTCACTTTTGTTTTCGTCTAAGATTTTCGTTACAAAGTCTATTCCCGTACTGTCCTTCTTCACAAGATTTTCCGAGCATTTTCTTATCCAGGCCACTTCTTCCAATACGCCCACAGGCTCTCCTTCTTCAATCGTAATTTCTGAATCACTGAAGTTGAATACCGGAATGCGGTTAACATCAGATGACCCCACGACAGTTCTTGCCGGTAGCCATGAGCTTACGTGTTCCGATTTATCAATCACAGCGCACCTTCGAGGTAAACTTCCTTCCCTCCTCCTAGGTAATGCGATTGGTACGAGAGTCTGTGATTTTGGTGCAAGAACAGTTCTTCTTAAACAGCAAACTTTTCCCAGGGTTCCACCCTTCATCGGAATTTCCTCAGTTCCACATAGTAATACTCCAGATTTTAAGTCGATGTTACACTGGTGCCCTTGCAGGAAGTCAAGTCCCAGGATGCAGTCATCCAGAATTCTGGCCACAATAACCTCATGTCGATAAACACGTTCCCCAATTTTGATTGTTACATGCAGTTTTCCACTTATCGGTATGCACTGGCCGGTAGCTGATTTCATTTGTAGGCCAACAATTGGTTTAAGGTGTTTCCTGATGTTTTGCTCGAGCAGCCGAACATTTATCACCGTCCTTGAAGCTCCAGTATCTAATGTTAGCTGACTGTTTTTCCCATTTACTTGACCGTCTATCACCAGAGTATTTCCGTCGTTGGTTTGCTTGATGTAAATTGTTGGGGTTGTTCCACTACCAGCCAGCGGCCACCCCGCAGCCCTGGCTGGATTTAAGTTTCCCTGCTGGTCAGAAGTTGAGACCGCCGCGTCCTGGCGGTTCATCTTCTTCGGGCAGTCGCTCCGTATGTGCCCACGCTCTCCACATCCATAGCACATGAAGTTCCGACGGCGTGGAGGTACCTGCTCCGTTGTCGTCATTTCCCGCAGACGTAAGGTACGGGAGTTGCCACGCACGGCTTCCACTTCCAATGCATGGGCCAGAGCTTCTTTCATGTTCTTGTGATGGCCCAGATGAACAGCAGCTCGTACTTCTGGGTCCCGAATACCGTCAATGAACGCTTGGAGAAGCGTGCCTTCAATCATTGACGGAGTCGACCGGAAAGCTCGACGTACAAGTTTCTCGATTTCCACGGACCATTGCTGTAGGCTCTCATTAGCACGCTGAGTACGCTCTTTTAATTGCGCTCTGTACACGTGCTCGAGGTGGCTGTCTCCAAAACGTGCTTCAAGTGCGTCGAGGAGGGCACTAAAGCTGAGATCCCCACTTGCGCCGATAGCTTCCAGCACTGAGAGCGCTTGATCACGGAGGGCCAGGGTGAGGGCTGACTGTGCTTCCTTCTGAGTCCAACCATAAGCCTCCATAAGTGTCTCAAACTGTAGCTTGAACGCGGTCCAGGATGTTGTTCCGTCGTAATGGGGAATCTTGAGCCCTTTCGTTGCGCTTAAGGCCGCATTTGGGGCGTCAAAAACGGCTGCAAGACGGCTTCGGCTCTTCAAAGGGCTTGGGTTTGTCACTTCCTGCTTGATTTTGGAGATCTCTTCTTCCAGTCTCTCCTCTATCGCCATGACGCGATGTTCCAACTTGCCTAACCCTTCCTCCACTTCTTGTACCCGTTCGACAGCCTTTTGCAGTCCCTTCGTGAAGTCTTTATGCATGTCTTCCAAGCGACGCGCTTGCTCCTCTTGGCGACGAGCTTGATCTTCTTTTAGCTCCCGTAGCTGCTCCGCCTGACAGCGTGCTTGCTCCCGAAGCTGTTCTGCCTGACAGCGTGCTTGCTCCCGAAGCTGTTCTGCCTGACAGCGTGCTTGCTCCTCTTGGCGACGAGCTTGCTCCTCTTGGCGACGAGCTTGATCTTCTTTCAGCTCCCGTAGCTGTTCTTCTTGGCGGCGCGCTTGCTCTACCATCATTTGCTGCAGCTGTAGCAGAAGATCCACCTGCACAGGCTTGGCTTCTGCATCGCTGGTTTGAGCTGCAGCACCATCTTCCCTCACTCGCTGCGCTTGTGACATTGCACGGGTACTCACTCCTCTTACGTCCTGCGGCACTAGCGGCATTTTTCTCCAATCCCACTTCTGACACCAAATGTTACGAGCCTGACGTCACGTTCCTGACTATGCGGGCTTGAGTTACGGGATTGGATGAAATAAAACACTAATACCGGTTTTAGACTTTCTATTGCACTTAGATGACAGCGCCCTCGGAGTTAAGTTATCGGCGTTCCTCTCCAGCAGAGTCCGGGCGACTGACACAAACTTCCGTTTGCCGCTCACTGTTCACGCTGACTTTCACTTAACTCACTGCACTTCACTATTTCACTGCACTGCACTATTTCACTCACTTTTCTTCTTTTTCACTTCTTCCTTTTCTTCCGAATCGCTTTGGACTTAGAACTCAACTGCCAGCGGTGAGCCGCAGTTCCGCTTATATACCCCCGGTCAGGTTCTGGAACATTCAATTTCGTTATTCTTTTTGATCGTCATGCCTCCAGAACCTTCCAATAATTTCGTTATTCATTTTTATTTATTCTCCTTCTCGCTCTTTAATTTTTCATCTCTTTCACACAAATAATTCCAGAAAGTTCGACAAAACTTCTATCAACTAAAAAACTTCATGTTTACGGCGGGACTCGAACTCGGGGTCTCTGTGGTGTAATCCACATGCCTTACCGATTACACCAACTCGTGTTGACAATTCACGACGAAATTTACAATCTCTAGGCAACGTTTGACAATCATCCATTGACGTCATGATGTCAAAGAGTTTGAACCACTTTTCCGTCACAGTATTATAATATTTTTTTGTTTAGATATAGCGACATCTGTCTAGTCTGCTGACCTGGTGTAAGCTTCTAATTACTAATACTACAAAACACTGAAAAGATTTAAGTATTTTATAAAAAACAAATAAGGTTAAGGTTAAAGTGAAAATGTCGAATAAAAAAGAAATACACACGGACGGAAGAAGCATGTGTGATCTTTCGCAATCTAAAAAAACAATGTTCAATAAAAATATAATTGAAATAACAACGAAATGTAACAGTGTACAGATAGTATTCATTGATAAAACGTTACCCAACTTGGTCGTATAATCCGATAGAAAATGTTCTTCAACGAATTACGGATAGCCTATCGTGAAAATTCTCGGAAAATCCCGAGCCATTCCGATTATGTTACTGGCCATAAATAAATGTTGGGATTAATGGCAATGTCGAAGGATACTACTTTTATCAATCATGGAACAACTGTTTTTATTGTGGCTTTAGTTTTGATGAATCATTACGATTACATGTCTAGTAAGAGTACCTACATTATAATATCCATCAGGTTTTTTTTCAATTTAAAATTAAGGATTTTTTCATCAGTATAAATAAAGTTAAGGACATCAATTTTATTATCTCATATTGGTTTTTTTTGTGATGGGAAAATCATCAAATGACTTCTCCCGGGCGGGAAAGAGTGTCAGACTCTTACTGACAAAACCCACCTGTTCTTTCTCCTGCTCTGGGCCGAGGTCGCGGTGCCTCATTGCGCTTACCCCGCAACCCCGGCTATATCATATTGGTTAGGTCCGTAATAATTTAAAATTCGAGATTTTCCTATTTGGAAAATCGTTGCACAGAATCATTGGAAAAAATATTCTCTCTCATTGCCTTAAAAAAATAAAATCTTTGTTAAAATATAGACTTAGCTTAACACTTCAGTTAGTGTTTTCAAAGTTATTTCCAGCAAAAGGCAGGTCTTCAGACTATACTATAGTCTAGACTAGTATTTGTATAAAACCTTTTCAAATGTTCCAGGTAGTTTAGGTTTTGTCAAACTCCTTACCAAGACAAAGACTACGTTTTGAAATTCCTAGAAATAGTTCAGAGTCTTGAATTCTGTTGTTTACTAATAGATTTACCACTCACGAGTAACTAAAAAATATAAATGTTACTTGGAAAATTACTTAAACAAAAACGTTTAAACAAATAGGATTAAAGAAAATACAGAATCAAATATTTAGAACTTCGTAGTTACTTATAAAAATTTGACTATATTAAATTCTTAAATGTTCAAGCACGACACATAAAATCTCAAGCCATGGATGCACTACTCTCAAGAGACACATACCTACATACACAGATACAATGTATATTATAAAAAAAAGTACAAACTGAATACATAAGCTGGTAGTATTTACTTGAGTTAGCCCCGAAGGACTAGTTAATATTTTTTTTTCTCTGTGATCGTCGTCAATTGTTTAGTCCCATTTGGGCGCTAAATTCTAGAAGGAAATTAGCTACTTATTTATGCAGCCTAAGCTACTTCTTGTTCTGTTTATCCTATAGTTTCTTCAGTGAGGATATAGGAGTATTAGAAACCTTCACCAGAAACAATTATTGGCTTTGACAAATTATTTTGACTTCAATACATTTGTACTACACTTCAGAAGACTACAATCTGATTGAAATTGGACAAAGGCTCCCAATATCACTGAGATTCAGCTGACACAGATATATATCTTATTGTCATATATATATGATTCAAGATGCAATACTAGCATCGGCTTTAAAGCTATTTGCATGCATTTGCTCTACTGCGTACTTTGTACACCTTCCATGTCTACGACTATGTCTTTGACACACAGACGGATAGAGTCGACTTACTGCGGTACTATATTGAATTGAAGTAGTCATGAAGCGATGCTGTGTTCGTAGTGAGTGGACAGTGTAGGTCATAAGGTGTTCATTTGTTTGGCATACTTTAACCATTTAAACTACCTATACTTATAGAATTTTGGGAAAAATGTTTAATTGCTTTGTGTGAAAATGATAGTCCTGGATTTTGTCCTGTTTCGTGGATGCGTTTACAAACAAACAATTACACAAAAACATCACACCTCGATACGGAACAACTATTTGTAGAATCTAACCCGCGACACGTTGCACGGCAACCATTTGCCCAACCACCGACACCGTGTCAACCGGGCAGTCGCAGTATTGTAACAATTATCTTCAAAATCGTAGTAACTTGCTTTGTTTCTAAAGTCAAGTAAAGGAATTAAAATTCGTATTTGCCTTAAAAAAGTATTTGGTAGAAATTCCGACTTTCGGAATTCTCAGTACTTGATCAATTGCGCTTAGTAGACCCTACCCTATATTCAATTGATTCAACTCATTACGAAATTGGAGCGAAATGGTCACGTACTATGTTCTGGGTCTAACAGATTAAAAGAACCTTTACTTAAATTCACCTACGGACTTTTATAACAGAAGAAAGAACTTCACTTATGTTACTACTAGCTTTCGCCCGTGACTTCGCACGCATGGTATGTTGATAAAAAGTAACCTATGTCCTATTCCGGAGTGTATTCTATGCCTGTGCCAAATTTCATCCAAATCCGTTCAGCCGTTTTGGCGTGATTAAGTACGAAACATCGTAACTGTCGCATTTATAATAATTAGTAAGATGTGCTTTTACATCCTTACAGATTAAGGTAACATCCAAACGTCATACCATCTAACTCCACATCACCCATCATCAACTAATAAGCGCCCACCACTGAGCAAAGCACCCCTTCTCTCACGGAGAAGGTTTGAGCATTTATTACCCAGTCTCGATCAAGGCCGATTGGGTGTTTCAAACTTATAATTAGGAGCTAAGCCCAGCCTTAATCACGATGTTTCCCTTCACCGCATTTCTGTCTATCTTGAAAAGTATAAATAACTCGGAAAAGTCACATTGGTACCCACAAACACACATACATGAGAAGCGACGACGATTTCACAAAACTCCGAAGCATACTATGGCTGAGGTGATAAATTCCACCACACACGACAAGCTGGAAGTGATACAACCTCTCCGACCTCCCATGAATCACTCCCTAGCAGAATTTAGGGCGCTTCAGAGCAATTTGTTTAGGGATTACTGGGTCAATAAAATAACAAGTACTGTGAAAAGAAAATGTGGAGTTAATCAGTTGAATAGATTTTACATGCAAATAGGGACATTTATCATTTACATATAAATAGATGTTAATTTTATGGCATATGTCAAACATAGAGGAATTATTATATGATAATGAAAATGATTTGTGGAAATTATTGCAATTTTGAGTCATACGTATGGTAGCAAACAAGCAGACCAGATGGTAAGCTATGGCACCGCCCATGGACACACCAAATGGGTTTTGGGGATTTTGGAATTCGGAAGGCATGGAGAGAGGAAGGATTGCGCCACCTTACTCAAACGGCGGGATAAAATGCTATGTTGGTTTCAAGTCGGTTTTCGCCAAAGCGTGGTTCTCCCAAACTCACAAACTTAAAATTCCATAGCGCAAGATTTCAAACGTATCAAAACATGTCTTACACAAGGCTTGAAAATAATAGGAAAAATGTTGTATACTATATACACAGGGTGAGTTTCCCAAAGCTCCAGAAAATAAAGTATGATAAATTAACCATTACATACATACCATTATCTTACCTGACGTCATAAAAGATGTAAACAAAAAAAAACAAAACCCATCCAAACTAATTAGGCCGACCGATATTAATAATTGTTATCAACATTATTCGACTAAACACGAAACAACATCCTATGCGAAATAACATATTAGTGACAGCACATCAAGCTGCTCAACATTTTCAAATCATTTTCGACTCTAAATCAAAACTTTATAATTGAAAATCGATTACAGTATGTTTAGAGATTGGAGTAGATTGACGTGCTTAAGTTAATTAATATTATGATCGTCATATCCATTGGAAACCGATTACAATGTGTCATTGTACATCCTCAATTAACAGACCACATCCTTAGAAAAAGATTACATACATATTATTTTACAAATGTGAATATGGACGTCATTTCCCAATTTGTGATCTAAATGGTCTAAGCCATCGGTAATTGGGTATTTTTAATTGACTACAATGTTATTAATCACTTTATAATATTTTTAATAATAGTAATTGTACAATATGTATGTCACGAACCCACAAATATTTACTGGGGAGATTATTTTTTTATGTGGCGACAAACGAATAAACGGCTTACCTATGACTGCACGGTTGGCGCGTTGGCTGAGCAACTGGCCGCCGCGCAACGTGTCGCTGGTTCGATTCTTTGTGTGATCTACATATTGTGTGTTTGTAAACGCCCCTGTAAAAATAAAAATAAAATCAAAAATCTGATGTAAGCATTCAGCGCCGCCCATGGACACCCGCAACATCAATGGAGCTACGAGTGCATTGCATGCCTTCTGGAGATAAGGGTTTCAGAGATTTAGGAACCAGGGAGAGATGGGGGAAGATTCTCTCGATTCCCGCAAGAAACACCTCTTTGTGTAACCTGAAAATTGTTGCTCCGGTTCTGGATGTGATGTGTATGGGAAATTAATATATGTTTGTAGCACCCTCGACATAGGAAAAAATCTCAAGATGGAGAACTTTTTTAATGCTAATAAATTATTTTGACTTAATGATGCAATTAAAATATTTTAAAAAATTTTATAAATTAATAATCTGTCAAGTATGTATAGTCTCTGAGTCGGCTTCTAGGGTGCCTGTGAGACGGGGAGGGTTAATACATGGTAAATGAATTCTACCTTACCCAAATCAAGATTTTATAAACTATATTATTTAAAACTAGCTACTCTCACGCGGTTTCACCCGTTGCTCGGCTCCATTTGAACGTAGCATGATGTTTTATAGTCTATAGTACACAGGAATATTGTAGCTATCTATCACTAAAAGTATTTTGGCAATCCGACCAGCGGTTCTAAAGATTACCCTCTACATACAAACTTACAAGTTTTACCTCTTTATAATATTAGTACAGATTAACTTAAGAAAGCAACATGATAACAAAAGATCAACAATATAATCAATTACATTTACCTAAGAAACACTTGCCAAACCGCCAAGATAAACCAAGCTATAAAGTTATCAAATTATTTATTTGATCTGCTTGATGTATTATTACACACGTGGTTGCGGTCGTAACCAGACTTAGTTCTAGATTATTAAATTGCTCTTGGTTAGTCAAATAATGAAATTGTAGAATTATTTTCACTATATGCCTTTGTGTTTTTAGTTAATTGCTTATTTGTTTTAATGAATTCTGTTATGTAGTGTTACCTTAAATTATCTTGTAAAGTATGTTGAGGTTTTATTCTAGGTTCTGTTTTATAATATATATTCTATCTATTCTGTAATAAAGTGTACTAACTTAAATTAAAAAAATATTAACGGAACTCCCGAACGAAATGATCAACTCACGATCCTTATTTTTAACCGACTTCAAAAAAAGGAGGAGGTTCTCAATTCGATTGTATTTTTTTTTTTTTTTTTTTTTTTATTTTTTTTTTTATGTTTGTTACCTCAGAACTCCGTCGTTTATGGACGGATTTGCAAATTTTTTTTTATGATTGAAAGGATATGCTTCCAGATTGGTCCCATTCTTTTCAAAATCGAGTTTTGATGATGGGATCCATGAGAAATCGAGGGAACTCCTCAAATATTATAGGTAACTATATAGTAATTTTAATATTTTCATAGAGCACTCAAGCATTTACAGTCAAAAAGTAATATTTGATGAGGTGGAACTGGTGAAGAAAATCAGAAATGGGTGATGAAACTTGACACTCGCATAGATATCACAATCAATGTAGTTAAGCAACTATGAAAATGCGCTATAAACCAATGATCTTAAATAATTATGTTGGAAATGACGAACTGATCTAATGATGATGATGGAGCTGGAAGGTAGGCATTGGAACTGCGTACCTAATTAATATATCCTAGCCGTGTTTGGGCTTGTTAGAATTGTTATAAGATGCACTTTGGCTGTAAGGTACTATTGAACTGATGTGATGATGAAGCTGGAAGGTGGAAGGTTGGCATAGTAACTTCAAATTAAAATAATGCATCCTAGCATTGTTTAAGCTTATTAGAGCTGTCAAGGGCAATGGAAAAGGCTATGCTCGGAGTTTCCTTGCGTGTTCGAGCACGTTGTTCCTCCGTCTCATTAGATAAGCGATCGCTAATCAATCTGAGACGATGGGCACGTTGTTCCTCCGTCTCATTAGATAAGCGATCGCTAATCAATCTGAGACGATGGGCACGTTGTTCCTCCGTCTCATTAGATAAGCGATCGCTAATCAATCTGAGACGATGGGCACGTTGTTCCTCCGTCTCATTAGATAAGCGATCGCTAATCAATCTGAGACGATGGGCACGTTGTTCCTCCGTCTCATTAGATAAGCGATCGCTAATCAAACTGAGACGATGGGCACGTTGTTCCTCCGTCTCATTAGATAAGCGATCGCTAATCAATCTGAAACGATGGGCACGTTGTTCCTCCGTCTCGTTGGCCAGACGATCCTGCATCGAACCGAGACGACGAGTACGTTGCTCCTCTGTCTCATTATTAAGGCGATCATGGATCAAACCGAGGCGATGGGCGCGCTGTTTCTGCGTCTCATTAGATAAGCGATCACTGATCAAACTGAGACGATGGGTGCGTTGTTCCTCCGTCTCATTAGATAAGCGATCCTGAATCAAACCGAGACGGTAAGTGCGCCTTTTGGGATTTTCACTGTCTAAAACTTTTTTCATATAAGTCCGCATTTGTGAAAGTCTCTTTTCACGCTTTTCACTATTTTCATTTAAAATAGCCTTGGCTGTGGTTTTTCTACTTTGAGATAAGCGTTTCTCATGATCTTCGCTTGTCTCATTTAAACGGCGCTGCCTCATACGGCTAGCGCGCTTAGTAGGTCTACCCATATTTGCTTTCTATAAGTTGAATTATAGAGTGCAAAAAAACGAGAAATATCAATAAACTACAACTAATAATAAAGAGAAAGTAAAAACATATAAAAAAAAAGCTGAAATAAAAAATGTTGCAAATTCGAAATAAAACTTATTAACCCAATTTCGTTGATTATTTGGTCTAAATTCTAGCACAAAATTGGGTTCAAGATGATTTACAACAACTTGAAAATATTTCGTTGAATTACTAATTATAATAATTAATACTTCAACGATTCAAAAATCAAAAGTTTTATTACATACCAATGTAATGAAGCAGCTCTGCTTTATTACACTATAATATATCACTATCACACGTCACAGGTCTACACTGCAATCTACGCGACGAATATCGCAAACAATGATGCACCGGGGACGTCTTCAGAGATACTGATTAGCTGACCAGTTTACAAGTAATATCTGGAACCCCCACGCACCCTGTGTGTTTTTGGATAACCAATCAGTTAGGGTTTGGGGGCGGAGTTTGACCTAGTATTGGCTATTTTGCATTAGTCCACGTGGACTGCGTTTACACATTAGTGGCGAAATGAGTCATAGTGTTCTTATCGTTTTTTCTGGTAATAATAATACTAAGAGAATTCATTGGAATTTTTAACAAAACAGTAATTTTAAATGGGTTACAAAACAAAACAATAAATGCATCTCTTTTGTGTGCACGTATGTGTTTCATAATAATACCTAAAAAAGGTTCATACATTGAATGAGTCATAAATTTACAATAGCGGTGGTCTTTTGTATTTTACCGACTTGTCTATATATGAATGTTCTTAGTAATAAATAAAAATAAAATTTTTACAAAAAAAAAACCGCCTTCAAAAAAAGTCAGACGATAAAAGCTCTTACACTAAAAAGTAAAAAATAAAAATTGGAATTGCTGTAAAGAAACTTAATTTATAGGTAAACTTATTTGACATTGATATTTTGCAAATATTCAAAATTTACTTATTACTTATTTTTGGAGTCGGTGCCAGCATTTTTGTTGTTGAAACTTAATGTTAGTTAACTTTTTAATATCCGGTGCCATTTTTTGTACACAATCTTTAAACATTTTGAATGTACTTAAAAAGTGGTAGAAGTTTTGTAAGCATATATATTTTATTTAAAAAAAATGCAAATCGGGTATTTTTTTAGAGAAGTCTAATCTGTTTTCATGTCTTAATTAATATATATTTGATTATATAGCAAATAGGTATTACTTAAGTAGTTTTATAATTAAGTTAGAGGTAGTTTTTCAAGGGATTGTTGCCCATTCGTATTTCCTTGCCCAGGCTGGCACCGACTCCAAAAATAAGTAATAAGTAAATTTTGAATATTTGCAAAATATCAATGTCAAATAAGTTTACCTATAAATTAAGTTTCTTTACAGCAATTCCAATTTTTATTTTTTACTTTTTAGTGTAAGAGCTTTTATCGTCTGACTTTTTTTGAAGGCGGTTTTTTTTTTTGTAAAAATTTTATTTTTATTTTTTGCCGTTTAGTGTTTTTTATTCTAATGTGTTATGGCAAAAAAGTCAATATCGTTCCTACATTTCTTTTGAAAAGGTTATTAATGTCCATATGAGTAGGAATATATATTATAGGTACATTGTTACAGTGTTATCGTTTTGATCTCGTGTAGAGATGATATGATGCATGAAATAATTATGATTCTTATAGTTAAAATAAAAAATAATCCTTTCATAAATTCAAATTAGTTCTTGCAATTGAACCTTTTTTAGGTATTATTATTAAACACATACATGATTTGTATCAATTGTAACCCATAAAATGTAGAAACCTTTTTTATTTCTAAGAACATTCATATATATATAAGTCGGTAAAATACAAAAGACCACCGCTATTGTAAATTTATGACTCATTCAATGTATGAACCTTTTAGGTATTATTATTAAACACATACGTGTTTTGTATCCATTGTAACCCATAAAACGTAGAAACCTTTTTTTATTACTAAGAACATTCATATATAGACAAGTCGGTAAAATACAAAAGACCACCGCTATTGTAAATTTATGACTCATTCAATGTATGAACCTTTTTTAGGTATTATTATGAAACACATACGTGCACACAAAAGAGATGCATTTATTGTTTTGTTTTGTAACCCATTTAAAATTACTGTTTTGTTAAAAATTCCAATGAATTCTCTTAGTATTATTATTACCAGAAAAAACGATAAGAACACTATGACTCATTTCGCCACTAATGTGTAAACGCAGTCCACGTGGACTAATGCAAAATAGCCAATACTAGGTCAAACTCCGCCCCCAAACCCTAACTGATTGGTTATCCAAAAACACACAGGGTGCGTGGGGGTTCCAGATATTACTTGTAAACTGGTCAGCTAATCAGTATCTCTGAAGACGTCCCCGGTGCATCATTGTTTGCGATATTCGTCGCGTAGATTGCAGTGTAGACCTGTGACGTGTGATAGTGATATATTATAGTGTAATAAAGCAGAGCTGCTTCATTACATTGGTATGTAATAAAACTTTTGATTTTTGAATCGTTGAAGTATTAATTATTATAATTAGTAATTCAACGAAATATTTTCAAGTTGTTGTAAATCATCTTGAACCCAATTTTGTGCTAGAATTTAGACCAAATAATCAACGAAATTGGGTTAATAAGTTTTATTTCGAATTTGCAACATTTTTTATTTCAGCTTTTTTTTATATGTTTTTACTTTCTCTTTATTATTAGTTGTAGTTTATTGATATTTCTCGTTTTTTTGCACTCTATAATTCAACTTATAGAAAGCAAATATGGGTAGACCTACTAAGCGCGCTAGCCGTATGAGGCAGCGCCGTTTAAATGAGACAAGCGAAGATCATGAGAAACGCTTATCTCAAAGTAGAAAAACCACAGCCAAGGCTATTTTAAATGAAAATAGTGAAAAGCGTGAAAAGAGACTTTCACAAATGCGGACTTATATGAAAAAAGTTTTAGACAGTGAAAATCCCAAAAGGCGCACTTACCGTCTCGGTTTGATTCAGGATCGCTTATCTAATGAGACGGAGGAACAACGCACCCATCGTCTCAGTTTGATCAGTGATCGCTTATCTAATGAGACGCAGAAACAGCGCGCCCATCGCCTCGGTTTGATCCATGATCGCCTTAATAATGAGACAGAGGAGCAACGTACTCGTCGTCTCGGTTCGATGCAGGATCGTCTGGCCAACGAGACGGAGGAACAACGTGCCCATCGTTTCAGATTGATTAGCGATCGCTTATCTAATGAGACGGAGGAACAACGTGCCCATCGTCTCAGTTTGATTAGCGATCGCTTATCTAATGAGACGGAGGAACAACGTGCCCATCGTCTCAGATTGATTAGCGATCGCTTATCTAATGAGACGGAGGAACAACGTGCCCATCGTCTCAGATTGATTAGCGATCGCTTATCTAATGAGACGGAGGAACAACGTGCCCATCGTCTCAGATTGATTAGCGATCGCTTATCTAATGAGACGGAGGAACAACGTGCCCATCGTCTCAGATTGATTAGCGATCGCTTATCTAATGAGACGGAGGAACAACGTGCTCGAACACGCAAGGAAACTCCGAGCATAGCCTTTTCCATTGCCCTTGACAGCTCTAATAAGCTTAAACAATGCTAGGATGCATTATTTTAATTTGAAGTTACTATGCCAACCTTCCACCTTCCAGCTTCATCATCACATCAGTTCAATAGTACCTTACAGCCAAAGTGCATCTTATAACAATTCTAACAAGCCCAAACACGGCTAGGATATATTAATTAGGTACGCAGTTCCAATGCCTACCTTCCAGCTCCATCATCATCATTAGATCAGTTCGTCATTTCCAACATAATTATTTAAGATCATTGGTTTATAGCGCATTTTCATAGTTGCTTAACTACATTGATTGTGATATCTATGCGAGTGTCAAGTTTCATCACCCATTTCTGATTTTCTTCACCAGTTCCACCTCATCAAATATTACTTTTTGACTGTAAATGCTTGAGTGCTCTATGAAAATATTAAAATTACTATATAGTTACCTATAATATTTGAGGAGTTCCCTCGATTTCTCATGGATCCCATCATCAAAACTCGATTTTGAAAAGAATGGGACCAATCTGGAAGCATATCCTTTCAATCATAAAAAAAAATTTGCAAATCCGTCCATAAACGACGGAGTTCTGAGGTAACAAACATAAAAAAAAAATAAAAAAAAAAAAAAAAAAAAAATACAATCGAATTGAGAACCTCCTCCTTTTTTTGAAGTCGGTTAAAAAAGGTTTCTACGTTTTATGGGTTACAATGGATACAAAACACGTATGTGTTTAATAATAATACCTAAAAGGTTCATACATTGAATGAGTCATAAATTTACAATAGCGGTGGTCTTTTGTATTTTACCGACTTATATATATATGAATGTTCTTAGAAATAAAAAAGGTTTCTACATTTTATGGGTTACAATTGATACAAATCATGTATGTGTTTAATAATAATACCTAAAAAAGGTTCAATTGCAAGAACTAATTTGAATTTATGAAAGGATTATTTTTTATTTTAACTATAAGAATCATAATTATTTCATGCATCATATCATCTCTACACGAGATCAAAACGATAACACTGTAACAATGTACCTATAATATATATTCCTACTCATATGGACATTAATAACCTTTTCAAAAGAAATGTAGGAACGATATTGACTTTTTTGCCATAACACATTAGAATAAAAAACACTAAACGGCAAAAAATAAAAATAAAATTTTTACAAAAAAAAAAACCGCCTTCAAAAAAAGTCAGACGATAAAAGCTCTTACACTAAAAAGTAAAAAATAAAAATTGGAATTGCTGTAAAGAAACTTAATTTATAGGTAAACTTATTTGACATTGATATTTTGCAAATATTCAAAATTTACTTATTACTTATTTTTGGAGTCGGTGCCAGCCTGGGCAAGGAAATACGAATGGGCAACAATCCCTTGAAAAACTACCTCTAACTTAATTATAAAACTACTTAAGTAATACCTATTTGCTATATAATCAAATATATATTAATTAAGACATGAAAACAGATTAGACTTCTCTAAAAAAATACCCGATTTGCATTTTTTTTAAATAAAATATATATGCTTACAAAACTTCTACCACTTTTTAAGTACATTCAAAATGTTTAAAGATTGTGTACAAAAAATGGCACCGGATATTAAAAAGTTAACTAACATTAAGTTTCAACAACAAAAATGCTGGCACCGACTCCAAAAATAAGTAATAAGTAAATTTTGAATATTTGCAAAATATCAATGTCAAATAAGTTTACCTATAAATTAAGTTTCTTTACAGCAATTCCAATTTTTATTTTTTACTTTTTAGTGTAAGAGCTTTTATCGTCTGACTTTTTTTGAAGGCGGTTTTTTTAAAGGATATTTCTGAATACTTTTCTATACAAACAAAAAAACGTAGCCAAACACAAGGATTTTTGCCTGTTGTTATTGCTACAAAAATTCTAAATGAATGAAAAAGATATCGAACCATTTGAAAAAAATGACGTTATTTTTAATAAGTAATACATGCTTTTAGCATTATGTATTTTATGTAGTAAATCACTGTCTAACTACATCTAAGAAAGAGAATTGTTTTACTCGACCATCGATCAACCTTTAGACAAAGAAAAATGACGGTTGGTGCATAAGTTGAATCATAATTTGAGTTTTTTTTATTCCCTGATGGTAACTTGGTAAGTGATCAACGTCGCTCATGGACTTATAGGCGAAATCAAAGTCATCATAATCTGCCTATAAGTAGTGCAGAGCACATGCCTCTTCTCAACCGGGGCAAGTTTGAAATGCCGAGTCATATTATGTAAAAAAGCTTTGTTAGAGTATTATCCAGATATTTCGTTAACATACATACGATACCAAACAAAATACTAGAGTAAAAAATTGTTGGAGAGCCATGCTTCGGCACGAATGGGTCGGCTCGACCAGAGTAATACCACGGACAAAGAGAAAACCGGCGCGAAGCAACCCTTACAAATCAAATCAAATCGTTTATTTGTGATTCACAGGTATAAAGATCTATTATAGTATTACGATGTGTTTTGCCGTGTGAGTAAGGTTACCGGAGGCCCAATTTTTTCCCTCTCCCCACATCCTCAATCCCCAAATCCTTAAATCCCGAATAATCCACAAGAAGCCGGATAAGCACTTGTGCACGAGTGTTTATGGATTGCATTGCTTACCATCAGGTAATCCGTCTGCTCGTTTGCGGACCTAATGACAGAAAAAAACCTCTTAAAATATTTAGTTTGAATTTAATAGTACCGACCCAGGTTTTCTTACAAAAATGGCCGCCAGTCAGTCTGTTAAGGCAACGAACGGTCGTAAGTAAGTCGTCGGCCCACCTCACAAAGGTCAAGGACCGCGAGAGAACCTCAAATACTAAGCGTGCGGTTTTGCTGCAAAACTTTCAGTTATGTAATAAAAAGTCATTAATTAAGAGGTACTTTGAAGCAACATTTTTTATACAAGTAAATAACATGAACATTTGTTTGAAAAATCAAATATTGCATCACATTTTAGCTTCCGTGTTGTTTCTTTGTGATTTTTGTTTACCCAAATGGGCAGCTTCACCACCTGATCGTAAATGATCAACGTCGCTATGGACACCCGCAACAATTAAGTAGTCACAAATACAATGCAAAATTTTAAATTGTGCATGATATTGTTCCTTAGCAATTGAAAAAAGTACAGTAAATATCTATTTAAAAATCTCCGATTATAACTCCTTGTCAAAAAAATATTAACATTGTTTTTTATACATTACAAATATATAATAATTAATTTATATTACCTATTTAATTTTCATTCCACCATCTATTTAAGATACTGATTAAACTTATAAGCATTGAGTACAACACTAACACTAACAACTTACGAATCATATGGCAAAACTATACTACCTGAACTACCATCTACCTCTCTACTATGGACACATAAATATTTGCACACCTTTTCTTAATAAAAAAATAAAACTCACGGTCATCGCATTTTTTAAGGATTACCCCAACTCCGGTCGGTCACGTTGCATGTCATACGATAGGCGTAAATCACTGCTGTATATTATGTTGTTGGAAATGACCCCACGTTTTATCAATCATTAGAACCAGTTTAAAAAATCATTGATATCAAAGACTGGTTTCAGGGGCGGTCCTAAGGTGATGCATATAATTAGTTACCGTTAAATCGTAACATACAATCTGTTTTATCCCATTTTTTGTATCCAGTTTTGTGACGTCAATTGTCACTTTTTATCAGAGATAAATAACTTAAGTGATCCGATATGTATAAATCGAAATTGGCTACAGGCCCACCGGTTTCCACCAATAGCAGACTATAGTCTGATTTTTGGTTTTTGCCGGTATAAGACGTGTGTCGTGCTTGTGTGCTCACGATTTCTCACAAGACCAGATATAGCGAGCGTTATTATTTTCATTGCTTTACAGGCACTATCAGCCTTAAGTGCCCAAATAATAATATTCCTGTTAAGTAATTTTCAGTAAAGGGTTCCAAGAAATTAAATTATAATTTTAGTTTACTTTTATTTTCTATTGAAGAAGGTATCTTGATTTATTGTATCACATCAGCAACATATGAGTGCCCATTGCAGAGCAAAGGACTCTGTTTACACGGCAAAGGTTGAGCATGAATACATCTACACTTGTTCAAGGCGGATTGGCGGGAAATTAAAAGTGCAGGTTTTCTCACAATATTTTCCTTCAATGATGGTGCCTAAATAACCTCAAAACTACAGTAAATTTATGCATGTAGTTCAGACGAAGTCACGTTGGTACTTGCAAGTTTGTCCTTTTCGATACTCCGCCATACTGAGAAGGCTTAATAAGCCATCTTCAAACATTCACATGTACAAGTAGTACGTATTCATATGCCCGGTAGCGGGATTCGAAAAGTTTGAATGGCAATTTAAATAATTTTGAATTTAAAATAACGTTTTGGTGAAGAGATTCTTATCTTCCGTTATATATCGTTCATGTCATGACATCTATGGATATGACTGTGAACATATCTTTTAATTAATCGAAAAAAAGAACAACAAGAGATATGGATCATATCAATTAGGTACACTTGTATCGCAATTTTTGTTCCGTCTCTAGATTATTATCACGCCTATGTGAAGCTCTTTGCTGCTGCTCTGATTGCTGGCTTATTTTCCCAATTTTTATGAAGTTGTTGAGATTGTTATCAATAAATAAAGTTGTTCGATGTTTTCAGGTTAGTTGACAGTATATTCAGTTCTAGCCAATAATGTTATTAGTCAAAGAGAACAAAACAGTTTTTAATTTCTACTTTCAGTCACACTTGCCAAAAACATTCTTTGTCTACCTTATGAATAGTAACCATCGTGTGATACTGAACTATTATCGGTCTTTATCATAATCATAAGCTTTTAGTTACTTATAAAACATCCATAATTATTCCATCAAGACTCTAACCTATAAAAACATACAAACTCATGAAACACAATCATAAGTGAACCCTACCATTTGAAAATACATCACACCGAAAAGGTCCTAGGATATCACCTTGAGGTACACCTTTTCCTCATATTACAAGTCATAAAAGTTACTAAGTCTAACAACCTCCAACGTGGATATGACCTTGGACCCAAAGCTGACCAAAAATTTCTTCATGTGTCCCTAACGTGAAATAAAGGGTCCCTAGACCGTTAGGCAGCCATTGTGTCCCAAAAATACTAATATTTTTTCATTAAGCTTCCACTGAAATGCGTACCTGAACTTTTACCTTCAAGGTAAGACTACGTATCACGTCCTTGGTTTCCTGCTGAAGATAAAGGAACATGTTAAATGTTATTGAGTGACTATGCATCATTGAGTTTATTTAGATCCAAGTGTAGATTAAAATGTATTAGGTATTTGGAATCTTACAATTTAAAAAGGTCTAAATTTTCCTACTTCGAAATGGAATTTGGATTCTATTTGCCACAGACGTAAGAGACTTCACTTCTTAGTATGTGAGAATTTATTGAAGAATTCAATAAACCTCAACTATTACAAAAAAAAACTACTCTTTTGGAATATCACTTATAACTATTGCATAATCTTTGAAGTCAAAATAGTTTACTGACATTCTCGACCAAAAATTTTTCGTCGGAAATGTTGCCGCGCACATTTATACATATTTCAAGGACCTAATGTCCTGTGAGTTATTTAAAGAGATATCAAAGCGACGCTTCTAAGAATACTGTAAGCAAAAGTATGAAAATGTCTTTTAATATTTTCGACCATTAGGTATGTTATTAACCACATTAGTAATGAGCTTATTTCTCAGATTCCTTAAATTAAACCAAAATGATGAAAAGGAAAAATGATTTATAAGGAAATCCAACAATTGTGTCATCATACTAGCTATTCCCCGAAGTTGTGAAAAGGTTTTTACGTACAAAACACCCACAACACTTCGATAGTTATTATTGGCATCATTATTGCTTTGACGAAAATGAACGTAACTATGGAAAATCATCAAATTACTTTATGAGTGAGTGGAGGAGTGACGTTTACAACATATTAAAAACGACTCGTTCCTTCTTTTGATCCAAGTTGAGCCTACGGTACATTTCCACGCTTCACCTATTTTACGATTATCAGTCCTATTAGGCCCTATCGGTGATGGCCGAAGATCTATGCACAATCCTAGACGCCCAGAATATGTATGAGGATAGTTCCCTAATGCACTTCGCCTTCAAGAAACCGGCTTCCAAGTTCCACTCCGGCCTTTTCTTAAGCCAGTCGCAAGAAGTCACTAACGTCTATCACTTCCCTGAAGACACAGCGTTGTTAAGGTCAAGCAGCGTATATCGTTACCGTAGGCTCTACCGCGTCTTTGGGTCGTCCTCGTTCCTGCTAAATTAAAAAGTTTGTAAGTACCTACCGCGAGAATTATTATGTATTTACAGTACTAAAGTATTTTTGTTATCTTTACTCTGCTGATGGGTGTCGTAAAAACTTTGTTAAGATTACACTTTTTATTACTTTTATTAGATACTGCGGCAAACGCGCAGACATAGACGGACTACCGGATGGATTCGCCGTTCACCTTGAACATCTGCACCAACAGAACGTTGCAATTGCATTGACGGCCTTTTGGTGGTTATTAGAGATATAAGAATTGGGGACGAGGAGGACTAAGGCTATACGGCAACCCTTATTCTGTGTAATTTTACTTACATCTTCATCAAATACAATTATGTACGTAGGTATGACATGTCACCACCGTCGTGAACTCGGGTATTAAACATTTTAGTCTTGTAACTAAATCACTCAATATTAATTAATTCGAAATGTTGAATGTTTTCAATTGTTCCCATCATAGTCTAATAGTAACCCCGTTTATTTGTTTTTCAGGCAACAAATGATTTTGACTATTAACAGGTCACTTTTACCATCAGTAGTTGTCAAACATTGAATACTGGTTTTTTGTGAGCGGAAAATCATTAAATGGCTTCTCTCGCCCAGGATGAGGCGAGAGGGTTTGTCAGACACTTACTAACAAAAAATCCCCCGTACCTGGTCCTGCTCCAGACTAAGGCCGCGGTACCTAATGGTGCTTGCCCAGCAGTCTCGGTGTCACACTAGCTAAATTCCATTTTGAATGAAAAGACTATAAGCATCTGACGCTGTTCAGTGAGTAAAACTACAGTAAACACTACCGTACCAGTAAAGATTCAAAAATAAAATATGTTGTTTCAAAAGATCCAAAAGAATTTTGTCAAACTTACCATTTCCAATATAAAAAGCCTAGCTAAATTGACAGTACGTTTTATAACAAAATCTAAATCTGTGTATTTTTCACTGGAAAAGCCGCTCGCTCACAATCATATCAGTTTCCAATCTAAAAAGCTGTCTATAATCCGCTCCCGTCACAGAGTACACATACAAACAAACGAAACAGAGTGATAACTTAACATGTTCATATAATTTTAATAGTGAGTATTCAGATTACACTATTATAGATATTTTTCACAGTAATTTTTGGAACATTTTCGATGAACAATTTCTTCGTAGATATGTTGACTTAATAAATTTGACTTTTTAACTAATTATTATATTTAAATTTCGTTATTCATTTATTATGGGAGAGGGAAAAGATTTGACTCCCGGTAACCTCACTCACACGGCGAAACACAACGCTGCTTTTGCCGTGTTATGACTCCGCGCGAGCCGACCATTCGTGCCGAAGCATAGATCTCCTAAACTTAAAAAAAATACATAATTAAATACCAATTACACTCAAACATATATAAATATGTGAATTCATCTACAATATACACCGATGACGACGACATCAACAAAATAGCAGGAAAAAACTGGATGCGAGTAGCAGAAGATAGAAATCTCTGGATATCTCTGAGGCCTTTACCTTCCAATAGAGGGGTTCTTGGAAAAAAGAAAAAAAAAGAAAGAATATACACATTCTTATATAATATAATACATATAATATGAAAACTCAAATACTAAAACACTGTTTGTAACGGATTTATAAATTTAATTTAGTTTTTTAAATGTATTTTATATTTTTATTTTTTAGCAAGAAATAAAAGGCTTTTTTATTTTTATTTTATTTTTATTTATACACCGACGATCGAATCCGACTTTCCCAGTGTTGACTCGTATCATGAGTGACTTTTAAAGCGCTCCATTTATTAACTAATCCGCGTTTCCCCGGATTCGCGCTCATCATTCATTCATCGAATTTTTTTACCACACGTCCTCTTTCAAACGGCTTTGCGGCTAAGCTCTTAATAGACTGTATTGATAAAACATCAGGTGCGCCTGTGTATTTATGATAATCACCGGGTTTCAGGATTATACTTACATTATTTCAATGTTAATCGTAATAATCAATCATCATACGTTTTTCATGTTCATTATTTTGCGGCAATGTGGAAATTTGATTTTCATTTACTGTTTTATTTTAAATTTATGTATTTATATAGGCTTTTATGTACCTATACATAATTACGATATATGAAATATTATGTTTTATATTTAACTAGCTCTTCCCCGCGGCGTCGCTTCCGTCATTTGAGTACCTACCCAACTCTACCTGCCCTACTCTACCTACCCTACTCTACCTACCCTACTCTACCTACCCTACTCTACCTACCCTATCTACCCTACCTGCTCTACCTACCCTACCTACCCTACTCTACCTGCTCTACCTACCCTACCTACCCTACCTGCTCTACCTACCCTACCTACCCTACCCTACCTACCCTACTTTACCTACCCTACTCTATCTACCCTACTCTACCTACCCTACTCTATGTGCCCTACACTACCTACCCTACTCTACTCTACCTACTCTACCTACCCCACTCTACCTAACCTACTCTACCAACTCTACTTACCCTACTCTACCTACCCTACTCTACCTACCCTACTCTACCTACCCTACTCTACTTACCCTACTCTACCTACCCAACTATACATACCCTACTCTACCTACCCTACTCTACCTACCCTACTCTACTTACCCTACTCTACCTACCCTACTCTTCCTACCTTACCATGCTAAGTGTGGGAGAGCCATGCTAAGTGTGGGAGAGCCATGCTTCGGCACGAATGGGTCGGTTCGACCGGAGTGATACCACGGCCTCACAGAAAATCGGCGTGAAACAACCACAGCGTTGTGTTTCGCCGTGTGAGTGAGGTTACCGGAGGCCCAATCCTTCCCCTTCCCGGACCCTTCCCCAATCCCTAAATTTCCAAATCCCTAAAAGGTCGGCAACGCACTCGTAACTCCTCCGTTGCGGGTGTCCATGGGCGGCGCTGATTGCTTACCATCAGGTAATCCGTCTGCTCGTTTGCCGACTTATTACATAAAAAATAAAAAAATAAAATAAAAACCCTACTCTACCTACTCTACTATACATACCCTACTCTACTTACCCTACTCTACCTACCCTACTCTACCTACCCTACTCTACCTACCCTACTCTATGTCCTTCTCCTGACTCTAAACTACCTCCCTGCCAATTTTCAGCTAAATCGGTTCAGCCGTTCTTGAGTTATAAGTGGTGCAACTAACACGACTTTCTTTTATATATATAGATTTCAAGATTTAGATTAATTTTAAGTTCAAGATTATAATTCCCGGTCTCGCTTTAAACAAGTTGTTTTTTTGAAAATCACTGCGTTGCTGCTTTTTAGTTAATTTATACCACACATCATTTTAGTTAATTTAAGTGTGGGAAATCCATGCTTCGGCACGAATGGGTTCGCTCGACCGGGATGATACCACGGTCTCACAGAAAACCGGCGTGAAACAACCACTGCGTTGTGTTTCGCCGTGTGAGTGAGGTTACCGGAGGCCCAATACTTCCCGTCCCCAAATCCCTCCCCAATCCCTAAATCTGCCAAATCGCTAATCATCAAAAGGTCGGCAACGCACTCGTAACTCCTCTGTTGTTGCGGGTGTCCATGGGCGGCGCTGATTGCTTACAATCAGGTAATCCGTCTGGTCGTTTGCCGACCTATTACATAAAAAAAATACTCTTGACGCATATCTACTGGAGTAGATACATCTATTGCTGTAACCAATATGTACATATTTTTCAACAAGTAATCATTGTGATAACCACATTTAAAATGATACTAGACAAAATAAATAAAATTTTATTTGCACTTTGACTTAAAAAAATAACACATCCGACTCACGATAAATGACTACGATATAATGTAAAAATTGAAAAAAAATAGAAAATTTAAATGTAAGTAACAGAAATATGGTAACATCTCGAATAAGCTAAAGGATATGCCAACTCACCATGTGCATCTAATATTTGTTGTATTTTTCTACCAACTAACATCTGCGTAATTCTATCACAATTTGCTTTAAATTTTATAATTATTTAGATCCTAATAAAACAAAACGTACGTAGTTTTTTTATGAAAATATTACTGAACTAATCTGTATAAGAACCTCCTCCTTTTTTTTGAAGTCGGTTAAAAACTTGGCATAGATATGGATTATTTAGCCACCTTTATTAGAATAGGGCAGCGTATTTTTAACCTCCGACGGAAAAAGAGGGGTGTTATAACTTTGACGTGTCTGTCTGTGTGTCTGTCTGTCTGTCTGTCGCATCCTGGAGCCTGAACGGATGAAGCGATTTCAATTTAGTTTCTTTTGTATTCAAGGTGATATACGTGCGAGTTTTTTTAGACATGTTTGACAAAAATCGGTTGAGCCGTTCAGAAGTTATGGGGGGTAAGTGGGGAAAGGTAACCGAAGGTCTGCAAATATACTCGAGTGTGGTCTCAAATGAAAGCGCACTAAGAGGGAATGTTGATGACTTAATCGAGAGAAAATGATATAAAATACCTATAAAAAGTATAAAATAAAAAAGGAAATTAGACCCCCGACAAAATAGAAATATGTAGAAGATAATAAAATATTTGAATCGGTCCTCCAATGCCATTTTTTTTTTAATTGTTTAATTATTACTTTTTAAAGGAATATTAGATTTTTGAGGGGTTTTTTTTTAATTTTAAATTTATAATTAAAAAAAATTGTTGGAATAAGACATTGGCTACTTTTTACCCTGGTCCAGGGAAGTTTGTTTGAATATCGACTACCTAAAACTTTTATTCTCTCATTCTTTATTTGTTATTTTTTTTGTAATCTCTTAACACAATAGCTTAGTAAACTGCGTGTGGCTATTAATGAACCACATGTAATTAACGTGATAATTCATTATCACAGCGGTTCTTTCATCGCGAATGTAACATTCAATTAAATCCCTTAATTGAATGAAAACCTCCGACACGTGGTGTATTTGGTGAAAGCAATTTATATTCAACTGTAATTATATTCCAGTTGAAATATAAATTGTTAAATTGGTTAAAAAATACGGTACGGAATATTTAGAAGACTTTTATTTTTTGTCTTTCAAATTACTGGACGTTTTCATTTTTAATAGGTAATTGATGTATTATGTATTTAAAAAGAAATGGTCTTATGGGAAGTTTTGTGTCCTATGGGCGTTTCCAAATACTTACATTACAACTTAGTCGGGAAAACAACTTGAACATACGAGAATCCACCATGCGACTAGTAAACTAAGCAACCCCTGCACCAACCATGCAGTCAATATAATTAAGAAAGAAGCGAATTACATCTTTAAAAAAAATCTTCTTTTTCACTAATATCGTAATATCACAAGTAAAAACTGGTGGCAGAAATTAGTATACAATAGTATCTTTTTCTATCAATATGCGTTTAGCTTTTTCATCCACCGCGCACCGTCTGTCTTGATTCTCTTTCATCTGTCTTAAACTTTGTATCAGCTACGTAATACGAATCAAAGTTAAAATCGTTGAATGAAAGCGAAAGATATTTTACAATATTTAATATCATAAAATTATTGATTATGGGCTGATTTTTCAATGGTTAGATAAAAGTTATTTCGGGAATAATTATGATGCTGTCGCGTCAGAATGTTTGTATACGACAGTGACAGCAACAGTTTTATTGCTCAGATAACATTTATCTGACTATTAAAAATCAGCCCTAAGAAAAATACCCAGTTCGGAACAACAAATACCCTTCATAAATAAATTACATCGCAAAAATATCCTTATTTCATCCCTGGAATGTTATTTTTTTCTACTACATATAATAATAAAGGTAACAAGCGTTCTAACCAACCCACGCAGTAAGATTACCGCCTACAATTCTTACTTTGGTCCAAATGGTTCAACAGGGACAACGACAAAGAGTCCTCTTTGGTGGATAAATATCCGAACTTTGAACAAAGAAAGGGATAACCGACAAAGTGAAACAGTAGAGTTAAGGGGCACATAATAAATCTCATGAAAAGTAGGCGTACGTACTAAAACTCTTTGAGAGATATTAAGGCTATTTTAAACGTCGATCAATGTATATGTTGTTCTTTAATCATTTGGTTCTGACATATGTGCCTACCTATGTACTACAACAAGTGTTGTGGTGGCCTGGAGTTCCCGGAGACTCGCTGCTCATGACCGTGAGTGAGAATTCGAAATCTGGCAAGTATCGATGTGACTTTGTCCAAGTTATACGTACTTCAAGTTAAACATGCTTCGGCTCGAATGGGTCGGCTCGACCGGGGTGTTACCACGGCCCAAAAGGCCGACAAGGCACTCGTAACTTCTTTGGTCTTGCGTGTATTCATCAGGTAAACCGCCTCCTTGGTTGTCGACCTATTCCAAAAAACATTCTAAGTTGATATATACTGACAAAGAAAAATTAAATGATGTATTATGGGGTTATAATTTCTAATTACTACTGAAGAATTTACAACTGCGTTGCCGACCTTTTAAAGGTTAGGATTTGAGAATTCAGTATGGAAGGGGCGAAAATTGGGCCTCACGCGGTATACCCACACGGTTTCATTTTCTTAATAATTATTTTCTATTCATGTCAGCATTTGTGATTGTTATTAATTTAAAAGGATATGACTGCTTCTTTAGTTTGTTATTTAATGACAACTATTTTGATATATTTTATTTGACTTTGCAGTGTAAAAATATTGCTATAAATAAGTTAGGAATCTCAATCACCTGTTAAGAAAAAATATTAATATGAAAGTTTGGGAAGATGCTGTCTATGCTGTTTGGTATACGTTAAAGGAGACCAGAAGTAGTACGAACATATACCTATAATGATACCCATGTCTATAACTATCATATAATTTGGAATAACATAAACGACTTTTTTTCGCACACCAAGTTCAAATTAATCATACTTCTCACACAAAAAAAAACCTCTACTAACTACTAATTTACAAAGTCAGGACGAACCCACAACACCACCCCGACATATTAAAATATTTTCTCTTTTTCACTAAGTTGAAAAAGTTAAAAACTACAGCGTAGTGGCGGGCAAGCCAGGGCTAATGAATGTAGACCAGATGAGACTGTTAATTCGTTTCCAGACCTCGGTTGAATGCAAATGTACCACTAACAGCACTGAACATTGAATTCACGGACAATTAACATAAAGTACATTTTGTTTTGTATGCATTTTGTAGTTGATGTTGATGAAGGTGAGAAATTACTTTACAAGTAACATTGCATAAGTTTTTTTTTTTTAAATCGCATCATTCATCATTTCCGTTCTTCTATGAGGTTAATAAATATCATAGAACCGTCTTATCCATCATTCTCAATCGTCATGATCATCAAACAATAGATGTCCACTACGATATGAATTTAACACGCAACGTTACATACTGAATAAAGCTCTATACATTTTTTTTATGAACGTTGCTCCATACTAAGGTTATCTCCTGTATCATAGGTACGTTTACAAACACATCATAGATGTTAGGAATCACGTGTCTGTAGCCTCTCAATAGTATATCCACCTACCTTGTAGTAGCCAGCAAGTCTAGTGACTATTCGACCAAGCATGAAATCCTTCTACACTTTTCCATGTAAAATTATGACACCAACACAAAGAGCAAATGAGCGAGATTACAGTATTATAAAACTGAACTTAACTCTACAGACTATAAATAACTACAAAAACAGTAAAACAATTCTAGCGCGAAGAGCAATACACCTTTTAACATTCAACTTGCACAATTGAAATTCAACTTTATGCATTAAAAGATTGATCTTAAAATTAAAATGAAAAGAACATCCTTTAAACGATTTTTGTATTGAGTAAAACAACTCATGTGAATATAACGCTTACAAAAGAATTTCAATTTAATGCACTGAAAACTTCATCACATAAAGATGTATTTTTATGACGTGCCTTTTATTTTAAACTTTAACAGGAAAATCTATTAGCCTTTTTTATTTCAAAGATGGTTTTATGATAGTGGGTGTAATCTCTTTTGTGATAAATCAATGATACGACTCAACTGTATAGAAGGTTATTGACCGTACGACGATCTCCAGCCAAGTCTTCAGACGTTGATGAAAGGTAGCGGTACGCAAGCGTTGCGTTTCGCGAAATTCTCAAAGAGTCTTGCCATCTTAGGGCCTCAAAGGGCCCAAAATAACGGTAGTCTGAAGACCGCCATTACCACCCAAGGCAGAAAAGTCGTTCCGTGATTTTTACTCCCAATAAAAATATATTTATGATCTTACAACATTAGGTACTGTAATTACTTAAAACTCCGACTTTATCAACAGAGATTATTGAGTTGCTAATTCGTTTCAAATCAAACTAATTCATTTTTGCCATTTGCTTAAACTGTAATATGATACAGCAATTAAACATATATGAAAAAGAAAATTTCATTTCTTTTACCACTCTTTTAATGAGCTTGGAGTCTGGTGACTCTAAGATCACTCTGAGTATGGCACTCAGAGTCATTTATTGGTTGCCGTTCAAGTTTTGTGTTTCGCTCAGTGAATGAGGATTCCGAAGGTCCAATCTTTCCTCTCCCTAAAAAAATAAAAAAGTAGTAATGAATCCATTCAGCACACTTAATTTAAATCAACGTATTTTTGAGAGTTAAACTTAATAAAACCCCTTTAGTCAAAAGTACAGAAACAATGTGTGGGCGTGCGATTGTGTTTTCAACATTCATGCAAGTTATAACAAGATAAAGTTTGACCATGTTAACATCTGTAGAACTGAAAAAAGACTACTGGAATTCTAAAATTCTAAATTCCTAGGGTTATAAGAGCGTTGTAGCCTAAAGGCTGTATTAACAAAAATCACAGTGTGGGAGAGCCAAACTTCGGCACGAAAATGGGTCGTCTCGATCGGAGTGATATCATTGCCTCTTAAAAAACCGGCGTGAAACAATCACAGCGTTGTGTTTCGCCGTGTTGGTGATGTTACCCGAGGCCCAATCCTTAACTATCTGATACCCTAATCCCCAAAAGGCTGGCAATGCACTTGAAACTCCTTTGGTGTTGTATCCATAGGCGGCGCCGATTACTTACAGGTAATCAGCCAGCTTGTTTGTTGAATTATCTCATAAAAAAAAAACAAATTTTCCCTTATTTCCAATATTTGAGGGGTTAATCTAGACTGTAGAATTGGAATCGCACCTCCAACAATAGCCTCCAATAGTCCAATAGGTCTGGAAGGCATTTAATACCTGCTTCGATCAGTTTTAGTCTGGCCACGAAGTCTTGAATCATAGGAAAATATTCTAACAAGTAGTTTCCAGGATTTTTTTATTGATAGGACGGCAAATGAGCGGTCTGATTACCTGATGATAAGCAATCGGAGCCGGCCATGGACACCCGCAACAACGAAGAAGTTACGAGTTTGTTGCCGACCTTTTATTTGGGATTTATGGATTGGGGAGCTTCTACGTAACAATGATGACTTAATGAAGGGAATTTGCTTTCTATAATTTCATAAGTAAAGGTAAGTTACAAATCATTTCAAAGATGTATTTGTTTACTGTTTAAACTGAAAAACAAAAAGTAAATATTTTCTGTAAAAATTAATACGTATTTCTAACCGACTTCACATAAAATATTATCATCAGATCCTGATCTGGTGACTATGAGACCACCTGGAAAGTACGCCATGTCAAACAAAAAACTATTATTCAAATCGGACCAGGCGTCTTTGAGTAATTGGTGAAGATACATGAAAAATGAAAAGATTCTGGTGAATTAAGATGCTCATTTTTAAAATCCCACTAATTGATAACATCTTCGTTTTTTTGAAGTCGGTTAAAAAAACAGCCATATACTTTTTTTATATACTGACGAATGACGTGGATATATGACAGTGAAGTGAGGATGAGGAAATATAATAATGAAAAATTAAATAAATCTGTAGTTTAGTGGCCATACGAACCTTATTGTAGAGTATAACGGTCGGCTCGCAGCCTCCAATACCGTGTTATGACAGCCACCACTCAGTTCTGCTTTATTAACCTAGTATTTTTATAACAAGTAAGTAATATATCTGAGGTTTTTTTAAATAACACTTTACAAATAATGAGTGTAGGAGAGCCATGCTTCGGCACGAATGGGTCGGCTCGATCGGAGTCATACCACGCCCTCACAGAAAACCGACGTAAAACCACCAAAGAGTCGTGTATCGCGGTGTAAGTGAGGTTGCTGAAAACCCAATCGCTCCCCCTCTCCCATCCCTTACCAATCTTTATCCCTAAAAGGCCGGCAACGTACTCTTAACTTATTTGGTGTTGCGTGTGTCAATAGGTGGCGCTGATTGCTATTCCCTCATCTGAAATCACCAAATCTCTATCCCTGAAATTTCTCATCACCCCCAAAGATCTCAAAAGACTGATTATATTGGGGCGAAACCGATTGCTCTTCCATTAGGAGATCTGTCTACCGACCTATTAAATAAAAAAGGTTATTATTTTAAGCAAAATTAGCCATTTTAAAATGGCCGAATAAATAGATACGACGGGCTTCTTGCGCAGCCATTTCATTGACAATTTATAGATTACATGTTATGACAAAAAACTTTGACGGTCACAAACAATACATATACCTTTCATAGTAACTAAACACTAAAGGTTTCTACCACGAGGTGGAAAATTCCAATGTGGACTCCCTGGCCTCTTACTGAATAAAAACCTCACTGATGTCCTGTTTCTCACGTGGTACAAGTATCAAATTCATCCGCAGCCAAAATCGTAGCGGCCCACCCCGTACCCACAACAGAACTTTAAGTCAGTCAAACACACACTTACACTTGGTTTCTGAGAAATCAGTAATACTTAGACATCATACTAAGATATCAAATATTAACTCAACACCTTTCTCACACTAAGTTAACTAACTAAAGTATCATTCTAGACATATCATTGGGCTATAATCCTCCTTATATGATAAGGTATCGTTATTTTGTAAATATTAATACCTAGTCTTACTAAGGCCTTGTCTCCGTCTAGGGACGAGCTGTCTATTAATATTGTAGTCTAGACT
This sequence comes from Spodoptera exigua, assembly GCA_902829305.4. NCBI lineage: Eukaryota > Metazoa > Arthropoda > Insecta > Lepidoptera > Noctuidae > Spodoptera > Spodoptera exigua. The sequence goes on along the minus strand of LR824610.2, from coordinate 12,035,598 downwards.
AGCCCTAATTACACGCCTTGTCTAGACTTTTATGTGAGAAACAGATGCTTGAGATATCTGGTTCAGTTCACATGTTAGGTGATTTAGTGTGTTATATTATTTAATTTGACTGGCCCTTTTAAAGTCAGCCTCGTTTGTCGAAGTTTGTCTTAAGTAATAGATAACATAAGAAACTGCCAGGAAAGATTTTTAGACGTTTTTAATTTTATTTCTTTCAGCAAATAGTAAATTATTAATTCAAATAACAGAAACAATTAAGTATAAGGAGGTCAGTTCACCCATTCCAGGTAAATCGCCTATAGAAACCCGGTCCGACATGATGTAATAACAAAATCGTAAATGAGATGATCAGAACGACCAACCGAAACGCGGTAAGTTCGGTACAGGCTGGCAGAACGACCCCTCACTCTCGTGTCCAACTCAAAAGAAACGTCTTTTCCATCCTTCCATCCAATACTTCCAATGTCAAAAAGACATGACAGCTGACAACTATCAACGATGCCACGTTCGGTACCGACCATACCCAAGCAACTGCTTGACGTTTCCGAACGACAATAGATAGCGTAATACGGTAGTTTCCAACTAGTCAAATTCAATACTTTTATCCAAACGTCAAAAACGATAGTTTTCTATGAAATTTGTATGAAAAACTGAGCTATGACGTCATAACATTTTTGCGTCAAATAGCTTACGTATTTCACAATAATTAGCTAAAAAAATCTAAAACTTGGTGTATCGATCGATCGATGAATAAAAGTATAGTTATTTTTCAATGTTTTATTGTATTGAAACATCGAATTAATTTATTTTTGACCTAGGAAACTACCCAATTCTAAACTATAGCGATGTTCCTCTTTGATGGTTCTGCGACACTGCGACAAGTATTTATTATCAATGATTCACGATCATTTTCGAAAAAGTTTAATGTTTAGGGAGACAGAGAGAAACAATTTAATATTACCAATTTACTTTAGAGTCACTGATTTAAGTAATCAGTGACTCTAATTATTATTATTAGAAATAAGAACTCGTTATTTATTTTGTCGAATTTGAAATTGATCGCAATTGTGTAAGTTCTGATTTTAAGTAAAATTGGTTCAATAGTTTCCATGGTATTTGACTAGATAACTCTTTAAGTGGTTTTTACATATTGTGATGTATATATTGTAAATATTTACACATACAGGGATACAGAAGAAAGTTTTTTTATGAGATAGGTATATCGGTCAGTCGCATACAAGCAAACGGGGCTACCTGAAGGTAGGCAACCGTCGTCGCCCATGGACACCTGCAACACAAGTGCCTTGCCGGTCTTTTAGTAATTAGGTTTCGGATATTTAAGGATTAGGTAAAATCCCTAAATCTCCGAAATCCTCAATTCAAAAAGGTCAGCAACGCACTCGTAACTCCTCTGTTGTTGCGGGTGTCCATGGGCGGCGCTGATTGCTTACCATCAGGTCTGCTCGTTTGCCGACCTAGCACATAAAAATAAAAAAACTAAATCATAATAACTATATAGAGTACTTATACATATATATTATCTATAAACTGAAGTTTCCGTAAACGCTTTTGCGCTGACCCTGCTTAAAGTATCATTAAGGCAATGAGCGTATTATTTTGTACCTATGTGTAATATACCTACTTACTTCCATATAATATAATCGTTTCCGTCTTCAATAAACAAAAATATCAATCATATTAACATTTGTATACTATCATTAAATTACATTTTGATAAACTTATCCATCGTTAGATTTTCAACCTTGAATCTAGACATGTACAGTTGAAATTAAGTTTGGAACATTCCAATTGACAGTCATGATTGGTATTACCTAGCTTCCTGTTTTCCGGTGGCGGTTTGTACGCGGATAGGAATGTTGTTTATCAATTCGAGTTCAAGGGTGAAGTGCGGTGTGGCAAGACCAAAAAAAACGTGTTTCAAATTTCGAATGCTGTTTTTTTCAAGTGCGTTTTTATGAGTCATTTTTGCTGTTATTTTCCTTTTATTGATATTCATTGCACAAATCGATTACCGTTTTACTGATGGCTTTATAATGGAAATACTTGGTAGTTCAGATATAGAACAATAAGGTTACCTTCAGTTATATTTTTTAACTAAACATTTTTAAAATTTATTAAGTAGGTATGAATCGTGACGGAACATCAGATTAACACAAATTTTTTCTCTGTCTCTGTCTCTGTCTCTGTCTCTGTCTCTGTCTCTGTCTCTGTCTCTGTCTCTGTCTCTGTCTCTGTCTCTGTCTCTGTCTCTGTCTCTGTCTCTGTCTCTGTCTCTGTCTCTGTCTCTGTCTCTGTCTCTGTCTCTGTCTCTGTCTCTGTCTCTGTCTCTGTCTCTGTCTCTGTCTCTGTCTCTGTCTCTGTCTCTGTCTCTGTCTCTGTCTCTGTCTCTGTCTCTGTCTCTGTCTCTGTCTCTGTCTCTGTCTCTGTCTCTGTCTCTGTCTCTGTCTCTGTCTCTGTCTCTGTCTCTGTCTCTGTCTCTGTCTCTGTCTCTGTCTCTGTCTCTGTCTCTGTCTCTGTCTCTGTCTCTGTCTCTGTCTCTGTCTCTGTCTCTGTCTCTGTCTCTGTCTCTGTCTCTGTCTCTGTCTCTGTCTCTGTCTCTGTCTCTGTCTCTGTCTCTGTCTCTGTCTCTGTCTCTGTCTCTGTCTCTGTCTCTGTCTCTGTCTCTGTCTCTGTCTCTGTCTCTGTCTCTGTCTCTGTCTCTGTCTCTGTCTCTGTCTCTGTCTCTGTCTCTGTCTCTGTCTCTGTCTCTGTCTCTGTCTCTGTCTCTGTCTCTGTCTCTGTCTCTGTCTCTGTCTCTGTCTCTGTCTCTGTCTCTGTCTCTGTCTCTGTCTCTGTCTCTGTCTCTGTCTCTGTCTCTGTCTCTGTCTCTGTCTCTGTCTCTGTCTCTGTCTCTGTCTCTGTCTCTGTCTCTGTCTCTGTCTCTGTCTCTGTCTCTGTCTCTGTCTCTGTCTCTGTCTCTGTCTCTGTCTCTGTCTCTGTCTCTGTCTCTGTCTCTGTCTCTGTCTCTGTCTCTGTCTCTGTCTCTATCTCTATCTCTATCTCTATCTCTACCTCTATCTCTATCTCTATCTCTATCCCTACTTCTATCGCTATCTCTATTTCTATCCTTATCTTTCTGTATTACAGGTGTTTTGAAGGCGAGTGTTCTTAGACATGTTTGATGAAAATCTATTGACTCCTTTAAAAGTTATTGGGGGTTATGGGCCAAGGGGGGCAAGGAAGAAAAACCGATTTTCATGTCACATGTTATACATGTACGTCACAAAAAACTTTAATAAGTTCGACGTGACTGTCTGTGTGTCTGTGGCATCATAGCTCCTGAACGGATGAAACGATTTCAATTAAGTTTTTTATGTATTATATGTGTACTTTTTAAAGGTAGCTTATGATTTATGTGTCGGGTTTTTTTTATTTTTAATTTATATGTATCTTGTTTACATCTATACTTCTATACTTATATTTTAAAAGGTAAAATTTGTAAGTTTGTATGTAGGGGGTAATCATTGGAACGGCTGTTCGGATTGCCAAAATTCTATCACTGATAGATAGCTACAATGTTCCTGAGTGCTATAGGCTATAAAACATTACGCTACGATCAAATGGAGCCGAACAGCGGGTGAAACCGCGCCAGAGTAGCTAGTACATTATAAAATAAAAACAAAATAAAGAGAGCAGCATGAATACATTCTATTTTTAAATAAAAATTTCCCTTTTCAGATTCATCCTTCTTTTATTCCTAATTTAGGGAACTGACCGCATGACGATGCATTTTGCTTTGTGGTTAGATTACCAAGCACTTAATGTGCTTTATGTCGTAGCAATAAGAGTGTGTTTTGCAGTTTATTTATGAAAAATAAAACTTTTACTTTGTTACAATTTTATAATGAACTCTTATTGTGGCCTAAAAATAAATTTGATGTCGTGTTGAATTTATAATGTCTTTTTTATCTTTGTATTAGGGATATTATAAAACTGAATGGGTATTATAAAACCAGTGTTACCTTATGATGCATGCTGTGACGTCTTAAAATGTTGTGCATTTATGTATTATTTTAAAATAATATTAAGTTAAGTTAAGTATTAATGTAACAACTACTGATTGTCCAAATAAATAAATAAATATTCATCAAATGACTTCCCCCGCCCTTAGGGTCATTATTACTGACTAAAACCCCCCTTTCCTTCTCCGGCTCTAGTCCGAGTGCCTACCGCGGTGCCTTATTGCTCTTTTCTCGCAACCCCAGCTGAACATCAGCCATATAGGGTCCACTGGTCTACTGGCCCATTGACGTGGAACGTGACGCGCCGTACACTCGGGTCTGGTTCTGGTCAGGCGGCGACCCACCCTTACTCGCCGTCCACAGCCCGCGCTTACGGCGTCGGAATTAGGATTTGAGGATTGAGATCATCTCTCAATCCTCGACGCCCGGAGTGTCGCCTACTGCGGCGGCTGGGGCGTGAAGAGGATAATTCCCTCACGTACTCCGCCGCCTTCTTCATTCCTACTGTTCTCGTGGCTTTATTTTCTTGTTTCAGAACAACAAAGTACCTACATCTAAATGACAATGTTTTTTTCTTTTCTTTTTTTATTTGCTTTAAGTTCTAAATTCAAATCAATTTAACCGTACAAATTGAGACACGAAAACCAGCCTTATTGCTTCGCAATGAGACTGGTATTTGCGAACATACGATGGACTCTTAGGCTTATTCGATTGGTATACATATTATACAACACGTGAAGAAAAAAAAAATGTTGGATAATTAATGTTTTAATTAATTTAACGCTTTATTCGTCGTTAAGCTACTTTATCGTTTCCGCACGACATGAGAACTACTTACGAGTAAGCTAAGACGGGCTATTAAATAGCCAATCACCTAAAGCTCACTTCTCACGGACAGTGACTTCATGGACTGAAAGTCAAGGTCAAAGGCAATTCGAAATAATATACAATTGGAGACCCTATTCTGCCTTTACAGAGAATTCAAAATTGAATAGACCAAATTTTGAATACGTTAAGTACTATCTCTATGTAGTATCCAACTATACTCCTTATATATTGTGTCCAGCCTTTGATAAAAGTATCGCTCCTTTAGTAACGAGTCCACAGATGTATAAAAAATGATATACCCTCAAAATCACATCTGTTTGTTAGACAGTTCTTTATCGTCATATCCTTTTTAAAGTTACCTGACAGATCGAACTACTAGACTATTTTTTGACAATACCTTCTTATCTATACATATAGGTAATAAGCGCAGATTCTGACTAATCTTTTTAAGTTGAATGCTTTAACGTCATCGTCAGCCTATAAGTGCCCATTGCTCATCAAAGGCCTTTTCTCTCTTAGTTCAAAGTGGATTGCCATTTTCAATATTTTAACAAGAAATTCATAAATCCAGATTTCTTCATGATGTTTTCCTATGTCAGCGGTGAATAGTTGAAAAAAGTAACCAGCGTTTTCTCCAATATTTTTACCGCACCTCGAGCAATAATTAGTGAATCATTTAAAATTTAATTTGAGTGGAAAGAAAAGCGTGATTGTCCAATTATTACATCAAATAACATAAGGAAAAACAAATTATTAAAGAATACTAGCGGCCCGTCCCGGCTTCGCACGGGCATTAAACATTACATTTAGATTTGTTAATTTTAACACATTCATAATAATATATTGCCTTAATTGGCTGGCTTGAGTGGAGATTCGCAAGAGTAGGAGTTGAAGGAGACTCGGGGGAAGGATGTATCTCAGTAAGGTGCTGGTAGGGGTCTTGACCGTACTTCCGGGATTGCTCTGATAGCCGTGGTATGGTATGGGTCTCTCCTTCCCCAAGCAGCTCAACGTATGTTGCCTCCGTGTCGCTACATGCTAGCGGCCGTTTCCGGGGGCCCATTAATTGAGTTTGCCAGTCACCCCCTGCCTGTTTATCCGTATGTATCAATATTGGTCAGGGGCAGGGGCCATAGTATTTCCATAGTTATCATATCCACCAGTCCATAGCAACCCATATTCATAACCCTATCAATTTTTACCACATTTCACAATAGTCTTGCATCAACCAGGGATTGTCCTTGGGTGCACTTATATAGTGCATACAGGGATAATTGCCGGCTGATGTCCCATCACATTTAGATTAAAACTGTTCAACGGGCCTCTGCGAGTTGGCTTCGGCTCCTCGTACGCCTTCCAAAGGTCCGGGACCCTGTGGTGCCGTGAAAGGATAGAACAAACAAATAATAATAATATGACACATATTCATCCCTTTTTGCGTCGAGCTCCTAAAAAAGAGTAAATAAAAAAAATAAGAATCATTAAATTTAGATATTATTTAATGATTTTTTTGTATTTATGTGCTTTTTTGTATATTTTTGGGGATTCTTTCTTTTTTTTGATATTTTTTTTTAATTGTGAGCCGCGCGGCAAGTTTATTCCGTGATCTTAACCCCCCTCCCGTCCCGAGTGACGCCTACAACGCATAGCTAGCCGAATACAGTTTATTTTTTAATTTTTTTTAACTCGTGATATCTTTTGAATGGATTGTCAGAATCGAATAATTCAAAAAGTAATATAAAGATATTGAAGCAGTCTTAAATAATACATCATTTATTTTGATAAGGGTTAATACCAAGGTGCAAATAAAGAGCTTTTTGTAGCGGTGGTATTTTAATTTATTTTTTTCAATAAAATAACTCTTATTGTGACATGACTGTAATAGTTAGAGACATGCTGCCGCAGATTTTTTTGTAGATAATGGTGTGTTCTAAAAAAATGTAGTATATCATTTTGTTCTATCATCAATAGTTTTCGCAGCGCACGCGATGTAAGGTAGTTTTTTGATATTTTTTTCACACCTTGGATTACGTTATCGTAATTTTAGTAAGGATGCCTATTTTTTTTTGAAAATGAAATATAGCCTATGTCACTCAGGAATGATGTAGCTTTCAAACAGTGAAAGAATTTTTCAAATCTACCAAGTAGTTTCGGAGCCTATTCAATTCATACAAACAAACAAACAAACAAAAAATCAAACCTTTCCTCTTTATAATATTTGTAATGTAAAGATTAGAAGAAACTGTAAGTTGGTACATTTTTCTACAACACGTCATATTCTGAGCGATTCCTGACTATTTCGACTGAACCAGATCTAGAATTCAGCTTAGTTAAAAACGGCTGGATGTTTCACGGGTTTGCGCTTACGAAAGTCAATTTTACACCAGAAATACTTCGGCTGGCCTCTTAAAGCTTTGTTCCATTAACTGGGAATCCACTAAATGGTATTCAACCGCTTACGCAAAGTTGCACACACCTGTATGGCATTTTTTCAGCTGAAAAATGAAATAGAACCTATTACAATGTAGCAAAGTTTACAGTGGCTTGCATTTTATAGATTATCAAACAAAGGTTCTGTAGAAGCAGCCCTTGAAACTCAGACTAAAGCATTTGTCCAATCAAATGTACATACGATCATAATTTAAAATGTTCATTATAACTCTATTCTTCGAGATCACGGAAATTGTTTCACCGTTTTATTCTTTATAATGTGACGGAAAAGTGGTTCAAACTCTTTGACATCATGACGTCAATGGATGGTTGTCAAACGTTGCCTAGAGATTGTAAATTTCGTCGTGAATTGTCAACACGAGTTGGTGTAATCGGTAAGGCATGTGGATTACACCACAGAGACCCCGAGTTCGAGTCCCGCCGTAAACATGAAGTTTTTTAGTTGATAGAAGTTTTGTCGAACTTTCTGGAATTATTTGTGTGAAAGAGATGAAAAATTAAAGAGCGAGAAGGAGAATAAATAAAAATGAATAACGAAATTATTGGAAGGTTCTGGAGGCATGACGATCAAAAAGAATAACGAAATTGAATGTTCCAGAACCTGACCGGGGGTATATAAGCGGAACTGCGGCTCACCGCTGGCAGTTGAGTTCTAAGTCCAAAGCGATTCGGAAGAAAAGGAAGAAGTGAAAAAGAAGAAAAGTGAGTGAAATAGTGCAGTGCAGTGAAATAGTGAAGTGCAGTGAGTTAAGTGAAAGTCAGCGTGAACAGTGAGCGGCAAACGGAAGTTTGTGTCAGTCGCCCGGACTCTGCTGGAGAGGAACGCCGATAACTTAACTCCGAGGGCGCTGTCATCTAAGTGCAATAGAAAGTCTAAAACCGGTATTAGTGTTTTATTTCATCCAATCCCGTAACCCAAGCCCACATAGTCAGGAACGTGACGTCAGGCTCGTAACATTTGGTGTCAGAAGTGGGATTGGAGAAAAATGCCGCTAGTGCCGCAGGACGTAAGAGGAGTGAGTACCCGTGCAATGTCACAAGCGCAGCGAGTGAGGGAAGATGGTGCTGCAGCTCAAACCAGCGATGCAGAAGCCAAGCCTGTGCAGGTGGATCTTCTGCTACAGCTGCAGCAAATGATGGTAGAGCAAGCGCGCCGCCAAGAAGAACAACTACGGGAGCTGAAAGAAGATCAAGCTCGTCGCCAAGAGGAGCAAGCTCGTCGCCAAGAGGAGCAAGCACGCTGTCAGGCAGAACAGCTACGGGAGCAAGCACGCTGTCAGGCAGAACAGCTTCGGGAGCAAGCACGCTGTCAGGCGGAGCAGCTACGGGAGCTGAAAGAAGATCAAGCTCGTCGCCAAGAGGAGCAAGCGCGTCGCTTGGAAGACATGCATAAAGATTTCACGAAGGGACTGCAAAAGGCTGTCGAACGGGTACAAGAAGTGGAGGAAGGGTTAGGCAAGTTGGAACATCGCGTCATGGCGATAGAGGAGAGAGTGGAAGAAGAGATCGCCAAAATCAAGCAGGAAGTGACAAGCCCAAGCCCTTTGAAGAGCCGAAGCCGTCTTGCAGCCGTTTTTGACGCCCCACATGTGGCCTCAAGCGCAACGAAAGGGCTCAAGATTCCCCATTACGACGGAACAACATCCTGGACCGCGTTCAAGCTACAGTTTGAGACACTTATGGAGGCTTATGGTTGGACTCAGAAGGAAGCACAGTCAGCCCTCACCCTGGCCCTCCGTGATCAAGCGCTCTCAGTGCTGGAAGCTATCGGCGCAAGTGGGGATCTCAGCTTTAGTGCCCTCCTCGACGCACTTGAGGCACGTTTTGGAGACAGCCACCTCGAACACGTGTACAGAGCGCAATTAAAAGAGCGTACTCAGCGTGCTAATGAGAGTCTACAGCAATGGTCCGTGGAAATCGAAAAACTTGTGCGTCGAGCTTTCCGGTCGACTCCGTCAATGATTGAAGGCACGCTTCTCCAAGCATTCATTGACGGTGTTCGGGACCCCGAAGTACGAGCTGCTGTTCATCTGGGCCATCACAAGAACATGAAAGAAGCTCTGGCCCATGCATTGGAAGTGGAAGCCGTGCGTGGTAACTCCCGTACCTTACGTCTGCGGGAAATGACGACAACGGAGCAGGTACCTCCACGCCGTCGGAACTTCGTGTGCTATGGATGCGGAGAGCGTGGGCACATCCGGAGCAACTGCCCGAAGAAGGTGAACCGCCAGGACGCGGCGGTCTCAACTTCTGACCAGCAGGGAAACTAAATCCAGCCAGGGCTGCGGGGTGGGCGCTGGCCGGTAGTGGAATAACCCCAACAATCTACATCAAGCAAACTAACGATGGAAATACTCTGGTGATAGACGGTCAAGTAAAAGGGAAAAACAGTCAGCTAACATTAGATACTGGAGCTTCAAGGACGGTGATAAATGTTCGGCTGCTCGGGCAAAACATCAGGAAACACGTTAAACCAATTGTTGGCCTACGAATGAAATCAGCTACCGGCCAGTGCATACCGATAAGTGGAAAACTGCATGTAACAATCAAAATTGGGGAACGTGTTTATCGACATGAGGTTATTGTGGCCAAAATTCTGGATGACTGCATCCTGGGACTTGACTTCCTGCAAGGGCACCAGTGTAACATCGACTTAAAATCTGGAGTATTACTATGTGGAACTGAGGAAATTCCGATGAAGGGTGGAACCCTGGGAAAAGTTTGCTGTTTAAGAAGAACTGTTCTTGAACCAAAATCACAGACTCTCGTACCAATCGCATTACCTAGAAGGAGGGAAGGAAGTTTACCTCGAAGGTGCGCTGTGATTGATAAATCGGAACACGTAAACTCATGGCTACCGGCAAGAACTGTCGTGGGGTCATCTGATGTCAACCGCATTCCGGTATTCAACTTCAGTGATTCAAAAATTACGATTGAAGAGGGAGAGCCTGTGGGCGTATTGGAAGAAGTGGCCTGGATAAGGAAATGCTCGGAAAATCTTGTGAAGAAGGACAGTACGGGAATAGACTTTGTAACGAAAATCTTAGACGAAAGCAAAAGTCTGACAAAAGTGGAGACTATGAAAGCTAGAAATTTACTTCTTCGATTCTCTGATGTGTTTTCAAGAAGCGATGGTGATATTGGCCGAACTGGTTTGGTGAAGCATAAAATAAACACAGGTGATACAATGCCAATTCGTCAAAGGCCCAGACGTATACCATTCGCTCGTGAGAAAGAGGTTGAACAAATGATTGACGATATGAGGAAAAATGACGTGATAGAGCCCTCTTCTAGCCCTTGGTGTTCACCTGTCGTGCTTGTCAAGAAGAAAGATGGTTCAACGAGGTTTTGTGTAGACTATCGACGATTGAATGATGTAACCAAGAAGGATAGCTACCCTTTACCAAGAATCGATGACACACTTGACACACTGAGTGGCATGAAATGGTTTTCAACGCTCGATCTGAAAAGCGGCTATTGGCAGGTGGATTTGGATCCCAAGGACAAGGAAAAGACCGCATTCTCAACTGGGAAGGGACTCTGGCAATTTAAGGTGATGCCATTCGGATTATGCAATGCACCGGCAACCTTTGAGCGTTTGATGGAACAGGTGCTGGCGGGACTACTGGGCGAAACCTGCCTAGTTTATCTCGATGACATCATCATTGTTGGACGGGATTTTGACGATCATATAAGGAAGTTGGAAAAGGTACTCGACAAGCTGCGTGGAGCAAATTTAAAGTTGAGTCCAAAGAAATGCTCTTTCTTCAAGCGCGAAGTGAATTATCTAGGACATGTTATTTCTGAGAGAGGAATTGAGACTGATCCAGCCAAGACTGTCGCTGTTAAGGAATGGCCAACACCTAAAGACAAAACGCAAGTTCGGGCATTTCTTGGATTGTGCTCGTATTATCGGCGGTTTGTGAAAGGATTCTCGGACATTGCCAAGCCTTTGCATCGATTGACTGAGGAGAAACGTGCCTTTATCTGGGACGAGGATTGTGAGCAAGCCTTTCGAGAACTAAAAGAACGGCTTTGTAACACACCAATTCTCGGATACCCCAGCGCGAAAGGAATATTCGTAGTTGATACGGATGCCAGCAATATTGGAATAGGAGGCGTCCTTTCACAACGCGATGGTGAGCAGGAGAAGGTTATTGCTTACTTCAGCAAGTCACTATCCAAGCCGGAGAGGAATTATTGCGTGACCAGGAGGGAATTGCTGGCCGTAGTCAAAACTCTGCACCATTTCAAGAAGTATTTACTGGGACGGAAATTTTTGATCAGAACTGATCACGCTGCTTTGAAATGGCTGCTTCAGTTTAAGGATCCCGAAGGCCAAGTAGCCAGATGGTTGGAACAACTTCAGGAATTTGACTTTGAAATCGAACATCGCGGCGGAAGAATTCATGGCAACGCAGATGCATTATCGAGACGCCCATGCGTGGAAGATTGCAAGCATTGTGCCAAGAAGGAAACTGCTTTTCTTAAGGTGATAAGGACTGATACTGTTGACGAGGCATGGGGAGATGATGCGATGAAATTAGAACAGGAAAGAGATGCAGATATTAAACCAATACTGGAGTGGCTACGAAGTGGTAACAAGCCAAGTTGGAGTGACGTCGCCCAATATAGCGCGGTAACGAAAGGTTTATGGGCACAGTGGAAAAGCCTTACGCTGCATAACGGACTTCTGTGCAGGAAATGGGAATCAACAAACGGCAAGGACGAGCATTTGCAATTGGTGGTGCCTCGTTCAAAAATAAGGGATGTATTAAAAGCGTTCCATGATGGATCTTCTGGAGGACATTTGGGAATTAGGAGGACTTTGGTGAAGATCAAGGAGAGGTTTTATTGGTTGCATTGCAAATATGACGTCGAAGATTGGTGCCGGAAATGCACTAGTTGTGCAGCTGTCAAGGGTCCACAAACAAGAAGCAGAGGGGCGATGAAAATCTACAATGTTGGTATGCCTTGGGAGAGAATAGCCTTAGACATCGCTGGACCATTTCCAATCACTGATTCGGGCAATCGCTACGTTTTAGTGGTTATGGATTATTTTACAAAATGGCCGGAGGTCTTTGCCATACCGAACCAAGAGGCAGTAACTGTAGCCACGAAGTTGGTAAACGAGGTATTCACTCGATTCGGAGTGCCCTTGGAGATGCACAGTGATCAAGGACGGAACTTTGAATCCCAAGTTTTTCAGGAAACTTGTAAACTTTTGGGAATCCATAAGACTCGAACGACCCCTTATCATCCACAGTCAGATGGAATGGTCGAACGCTTCAACCAAACATTGGAGCGACACTTAGCAAAGGTGGTTGACAGCCATCAGAGAGATTGGGACACTTACATACCTCTCTTCTTGCTTGCCTATCGGACTGCTGTACATGAAAGTACCGCAAAGACGCCTGCATTTGCAAATTTTGGAAGGGAATTGAGATTACCGGCAGATCTTGTATCGGGCTGTCCACCTGGCGACTCTCGCACCGAGTTTAGCGATTACATAAGCGAGTTAAGGGCAAAAATGTTGGACATTTATGAGCAGATCAGGGAGGCCGGTCTTCAAGCTAGTGATCGCGCAAAGACGCGCTATGATCGACGAGCCAATTCTGTTGGGTTTGAAGAGGGGTCATTGGTCTGGCTTCATAATCCAGTCAGAAGGAAGGGAAAATCTCCGAAGCTGCAACCGAGTTGGGAAGGTCCTTATGAGATAGTCACGAAGATCAATGACATTACTTACAGAATTCGGAAGACTTCAAGGAGCCCTTTGAAAGTTGTCCATATAGACAGGTTGGCGAGGTATTACGGCAGCAACGATGCTCGGGACGAGCGAATCTAAGAGGGGGGCAGTGTGACGGAAAAGTGGTTCAAACTCTTTGACATCATGACGTCAATGGATGGTTGTCAAACGTTGCCTAGAGATTGTAAATTTCGTCGTGAATTGTCAACACGAGTTGGTGTAATCGGTAAGGCATGTGGATTACACCACAGAGACCCCGAGTTCGAGTCCCGCCGTAAACATGAAGTTTTTTAGTTGATAGAAGTTTTGTCGAACTTTCTGGAATTATTTGTGTGAAAGAGATGAAAAATTAAAGAGCGAGAAGGAGAATAAATAAAAATGAATAACGAAATTATTGGAAGGTTCTGGAGGCATGACGATCAAAAAGAATAACGAAATTGAATGTTCCAGAACCTGACCGGGGGTATATAAGCGGAACTGCGGCTCACCGCTGGCAGTTGAGTTCTAAGTCCAAAGCGATTCGGAAGAAAAGGAAGAAGTGAAAAAGAAGAAAAGTGAGTGAAATAGTGCAGTGCAGTGAAATAGTGAAGTGCAGTGAGTTAAGTGAAAGTCAGCGTGAACAGTGAGCGGCAAACGGAAGTTTGTGTCAGTCGCCCGGACTCTGCTGGAGAGGAACGCCGATAACTTAACTCCGAGGGCGCTGTCATCTAAGTGCAATAGAAAGTCTAAAACCGGTATTAGTGTTTTATTTCATCCAATCCCGTAACCCAAGCCCACATAGTCAGGAACGTGACGTCAGGCTCGTAACAATAATAAACAACATTAAGTCTCCTTTCCAATTAATCAAGTATACGAAAAAAACAAAAAGTATTAAGTGACTTATCTGCAAACGCCCTAAGCTGTAAATTGCAATATACATACCTACATACGTTTATTTTTTTACACGTTCAGTTTTTTTTAAACGCGCATTCCTTGCCCATTCGGACTGGTTATTTGCTCTCAAAAGCTGTTGTTATGACGTCAATGTTTCAAGTATCGGGACCGCAAAAAAACCATAGCGTGTGTACCGATGTTGATATTAAAATGTAGCTTAAAATGTATAGGTACTGAGATCCCTTACACCTACTTGCAGATTTTTAGTTCTTAACAACAAGGAGTTGTTATTTTAAATATTATGAACCTGCCTTTTACAAACTCTGAGTCGGTTGTGATGCTATGATTACTAGAGGTAAAATAATTTAAGAGTATATTTATAAATATCATGCGCAAAGTCAAAGCAGCTATTATAATAGTGGTAGCTGGCTGTTTCATAGGCTTTTGAGTTCAACCGTTTTGAAGAAAGTGCTCTTTTCAATATGTGCTTATATATTATCGTTTTACCGTGTAAGTGAGCTTCTTTCTAAGTAGTAAGTTTTCTTCTTCCCATCCCCCCATCCCCCAATCCCTAAAACCTTAATCCCCAAAAGGCCAGCAACGCACGCCTAACTCCTCTGCAACTTCAGGTGTCACAGGTGGTGCCAATTCCCATCAGGTAATCCGACTGCTTGTGTGCCGTCCAGTCACGTATAAACGTACACACACACACAAACACACACACACACACAGAGAGAGAGAGAGAGACACTCAGTTATTTATACATTGTTAACTGATTTTGATAACACAAAATAACTTTCTATTTTTGGCCGCAAAATATTCTATCTAACAATAAATTGGTTACCGTGTTTTTCTTTACAACAAGATCACTGAAATATGTGGAACACGGTTACCTCATAAAACTGTTACAATTTCTTAATTATTCTAATCACATTATGATATGAAGCGATTACCCAATAAATTGACCAGACCCACAAATGGTGAATCAGTCCAAGAGATAAGACAGAGAGACAATCTTTCTTCTAAGGTCAGGGAGCAGTCATTTACTTGTATATTATGTATTAAGATAGCGAGAATGGCCGCTCTCAAGGCTTGTCTTGTCCCTGCAATTAATGATTTTGTTGAGCAATACATAATATTTTTTATCTGTGGAGGCTTTTGTAAATAACAAATAATATCTGTCGGCGCACTGGCCATCATTACATGTGATGCCTCTTTGTTATACGTCGATGTCAAACTTCACGGTCAAATGTCATAATTATGTCAAATCCATAGTGAACACCGAGCTCTGGTGAGGCGGCATTCTTGTAAAACAGGGCAGGAACAGGATAAATGTTATCTGAGGAATAAAATTGTTGCTGTCACTGTCTTATACAAACATTCTGACGCGACAGAATCATAATTATTCCGCAGATAACTTTTATGTAACCATTGAAAAATCAGCCCTTTGTGTTGGACCCCAGAATACAGACTGTATTCTGAGTGTTGGACCTTCGTAGAATACGCACGCTGCCACGTGTTAGATGGACGTTAAGCTCAAATGCAAGCTAATCCTAAATATCCTTAGTTAAATTGTAATAGCTGTGATTGTAATATCAAGCGTTGGAAGAAGAGCGATTATAGCAACAGTTATTTTATTAAAATACTTTCATCCTACCCCACGATCCGCGCCTAACTGAACTGTCAAATAATTCATAGTCGAAAGACTTCATACTTTTTAACGTTTGCGCAGTTTTACATACAAACTTTCAGGACCAAATCTAAGGATACTAATAAAAACGATTTAAAAGGAAATCAGACAACTCATACACTGTCACTTTACAACTAAATTCACAAATCAAAATTATATATTCTGACTAATCACTAAAGATAGAACAAATCATTTATTTCAATCAGTCTCACAGCTCACAAACACATTTGAAAGTTAAAACTTTGCCAGTATTGATTGATCACGAAATTAGCACTGATATGAATATTAATTACCTCATCGGCTTTAGAGAGACTGAAATACCAATCACTACACATAATGCATTTTAGTCATTATTTTTATTCTTCTCCAGAATAGACATAATTAGTCGAATATTTATTTTTATTTTAGTTATAAGGTTTACCAACTTCTGGCCTTCTTGGTAAACTCAGCGTCGCTCAGCGCGCGATGGAGCGGGCTATACTCGGGGTCTCTTTGCGCGACAAAATCCGAAATGTGGAAATTCGCCAAAGAACCAAACTCACCGACATAGCTCGTAAAATCTGCAGGCTAAAGTGGCAATGGGTAGGCCACGTCGCTCAAAAGACGGACGCTCGGGCGAAACGTAGTGTGGGCAGGCCTCCCGCTAGGTGGACTACGACATCGTCAGAGTCGCGGGGAGCCAATGAATGCAGGTGGCAACTTGTCGCTCAACGTGGAGAGCTAAGGGGGAGGCCTCTGTCCAACAGTGGACGTTTTCCGGCTGATGATGATGATGATAAGTTTTACCAACCATATTAATTTAGAAACTTATGCTTACGCACTAATACAATAAGATATCAGCAAAATAACGTAACAATAACCTTGTTCTAATTTTGTTAAAAGTGTCCTGGAAAGCAGTCTATTTAGGTACAAGAAGAGTCTATAAAAGTCTTCTTATTTTGAAGAAGATCTCCTTATCTCCAAAAAGAGTCCATAAAAGTAATTTTTTAAATCTCTAACCAAGACTGGTAATTTTTCTATCGATTTTATTTCAGCAGTACTCCGTACCTATATAAAAAAACAAATTTTATAATTTAAAAATAAAAAAAATCGTTTACATAAATTGTTTATTGACGTCAAACAATAGAAAAAATGGTTCTATCTGTAATCCACGAGTTTATTTTTTGTTACAACGAATTTAGATATTGATTTATGTGCTACACAGGAGATCATATGGATTATAGATGTAGCAATTTATAGGCATGACTAGTTTTTGTTGAAGTAATCCGTTGATTTGGAAGCGTGGTAAATAACTAATTATGCTTTTGGAGGTTCTTCGCTTTAATAGCATTAGGTAAATAATAAAATAGTTCCTAAAAAGAATCTTTGAGAACTGTAATGCCAATTGAGATTAAAAATTTACAAAGATTAAAAAAATATCTAATTGTTAAATAATAGCAGATGTCAAGGGGCCAGGAAATCAGTTTTTTTTCTTCTTATTCAAAAATCATATCAGGTTACCGTCCAACAGACTCACTCTAACTACATTTTATTATATTCATGAAATAAAGTTATCATCAGTGTTTTCTAGAGCCTTATCAACAACTCTAACCTTCTTTGCGCAAATAATCCGAAATATAGATTTTAAACAAGGAACCGGAGCCTCAGACATAGCTCTTAAACTATGCAAGCTTAAGTGGCAACGGGAAGCCACACACAACGGATGGCTGATGGGCCAAAAAAGACTTCAATGACGGAACAAGAACTACAAGACGTAGCAGAAGCAAACCTACAGCTAGGTTGACCGACATCGTCAGAGTCACAGGGAGCCAATGGATGCTAGTGGCAACTTGTCGTTCGACGTAGAGGTCTTTGCCTAGCTGCTGGGTTCCCGCACGGAACAACTCTTTGTGTGACCCACAAATTGTTGTTCCGGGTCTGGGTGTCATGTGCATGTGACATTGTATGTTTGTAACCGCACCCACGACACAGGAGAAAAGAATATTGAGATGCAAAGTTTAAAAAAAAAAAACTTTCAGCTGATGGAGTCAACAATGTGCCTAACGTCATTATAACGGTTACCAAGACCATACAAGAATACACAGACCAGCAATATGACTGTTATGTAATACGAAAAACATTAAAAGCTAACACATAAAATATTTATTGCAGCATTTAGGATGTTAATCTAAAAATTATATTACTCAATTAATTTTGCAAAGAAATCAGTAATACCAACTATAACCTACAGTAGTTTTTTTAATTATGGTAATTTAATTAAGGTACATTTTCGACTTTATTTCAAAACGTTAAAGTTTAAAATCTGTTATAGATTATTTAGGATAACTTGATTTGCTTACCTATATATAAACCAGTATTTGAGTGCCAACAGGATGACCATTGACGTAGTTTTCAAAGAACAGGCGTAGGTAACCGTTACCAGTCCAAAGTTCTTAAAAAAAAACAACTTTAGATAAATAATTCTAAGCACAAGATACTTACTTTTTTGTATACATTTTTTATGTTTGATAAATTGCAAGTGTGTTACTTAATACGTAATCTAGAATTTAGACGTCTAATTTTTTATCAATATTTAAATATAATACAGAATATTTTAAACACATATTATGTCTATAAAATTGACAATTTTACTGAGTAATATAAATAAATATGTATATTTTTAAAATTCTCTACGGTCACCTACCTAGGTTAAATAAGAAATTTATTTAGTTCCAAATAAAAATACCTGGCAATTGGTACTACCTACTTATAAAATAAAAATAAAATATAAAGTAATGTACGTATATTATACTCTTTTATTAAAATACTGCAGTTCATTTCATAGCTGTAACGACGTGTTTATTATAAAAAAAAATCAATGTATCAAAATTATACAGAACAACCACCTAGTTGTAGTCTAGACCTTAGAGTCTAAAATAGAATAAGATTGCACTTAAACCGAACATTACACCCTATTCGATAGCTATACAATGAAAGAAAAACAGTACAGCTACAAAAGAAAACGAAGTTGAAACTAAAATAAACTCTATATTCAATTCGAGGAGTAGTTACATTCCCCAACTGAGAATTTGAGTGGACGTTGTAACGCTACAGCGAAGCAAGTAAGTACTTCGATTCCCTGAGGTAAACGGCAAAGGCTTTCAAACGTGTACCATGGAGCTATTCCAAGAATACCTTCTAGAGAACATAGTATAACTATGTCAATCAGTGTTACTTTTATTTTATCTTCAAAAGATTGGTACTTTGACAAACTTTTCTATGTACGTTTTGTTCAAACACTTTTTTCTTTTTTATTTTAGTCTTATTTCCCATTTTACTTGAATAACCCAAATTAGGTTCTGGGTTTTAGAAGCCTTTGTTTATTTTTTAGGTTAATAATAAAAAAATGTTTGGCTGTAATACTTGTAATGGAAACGGGGCTTAAAAAAGAATTTATAATTTTATCAATCTATACCGTTGGTCTGATTTCCAAAATTTTTTCACTGATAGATAGCTACAATGTTCCGGATGTTTGCTATAGGCTATAAAACATCATGTCTCGATCAAATGGAGCCGAGCAGCGGAGGAAACCGCGTGGGAGTAGCTAGTCATACATAAAATTACAATAACTATAACGAAATTATTTATGTAATTTATAACAGCATAATAATGGAAACAGGGCTCATATACCAATGTGTAGAGGGTCTGTATCTCTTAAATTAGAAATTGTACAAAAACTTCCTAAACTCACTATAAACCTATGTTTAATAGTTTATTACCATACCTAGAAATCTATGGAAAGGATATCCATCAAAACCTTGACTTTCATCCTAAAATACACCAATATAGCCTCTTAGTAATTAGCCCAATATAATCAATTATTTCCTGAACACTCCCACAGCCGCATAAGGCTGACATTTTGTAGTTTAGCATGGAGCGTGGAGGCGGAGACCTGATCACTAGCTGAAGCTAATTGAAGTCCTCTGGATTAGGTAGTATGGAGATAATAATCCAGAAGATTAATTATACTCAATCACTTTTTTCAAATACATAAAAATACTGAATATAGTGGTCGTATATGGGATACGAATTAGTTATCGACATCAATAAATCAAACACCATTTCTTTATTTGTACTATAGTAATACGACTTAAATGTTCGCATAATTTAAAATGAAACTTATACTTTGGTATTACTTCTAACTTCAAACGAACTTTTACGGAAATGTTTTTTAAGCAAATTCGATATCAAAAAAACGCAATAACATGTTTTTCCAACATTTAAATATATAGAACACTAATAATATAATACTAGATCGCATGCTTGGTCGTTCCTTAAGGGTATTTGACCAGCTCAATCACTTTTTAAATAAAGATTCATACTAAATACAAAACGAGTACAACCGAGTTTTATATCGAGTACAAGCGAGTTTTACACTGAGTACAGTCGAGTATCAACAACTAATAAATGAACCTTCTGCACCATAACCTCATGCTTTAACTAGTCAACTAGTTCATTGTTTCTGTGTGCTGATTTGTGGCTAGATTAAAGGGGTTAATATGGTCTGCGTCCAGAGAACCGTCTTAGGGTATTCGGACATAATTAATTTACTATTGTAGACTAAATGCCATTCGATTAATTAATGTGTTTCATTGGGAAACCATGACATTTAGATTAAGAATGTTACTTTCTAATTACTTCTTTGCTTTCTGATATAAACTGTAACGTTGAGTACAAGGTAATAAAGACTTTTTTGTTTTAAAAACATTGTCTCACATTAGAAGTTTTCCCGTACATAATATGTACTTTTAAAAACACATCACACCCTGATCAGGAACAAAAAATTGTGGATATCGCCAGAACTGTTTCGTGCGGAAAATGAGCCGGCCATAGCAGCCTGTTGCCCAGCACCAACCTTGCAGGCAATAACTGTCATGGCGACATACTAAATTACTCTTTTTTTATGTAATAGGTCGGCAAACGAAAAGACGGATAACCTGATGGTAAGCAATCAGCGCCGCCCATGGACACCCGCAACGGAGGAGTTACGAGTGCGTTGCCGACCTTTTAGAGATTAGGGATTTGGAGATTTGGGGATTGAGGAGGTATTGGGGGAAGGTAAGGATTGGGCCTCCGGCAACCTCACTCACACGGCGAAACACAATAGTAGTAGGTACAAATACGCACATTTACAATAGATATGTACATATATGCGTAAATTCAAATTAATCAACGTATAGTAATTGATTTAAAACAAAAGTATTTGGATAATCAAGAAAAACAAAAACGCAAAATTAACTGGATTGGTCCGGTTCGAAGCAGTTTTCTTTGATCAATTTTATTAGCATACAATAGGTGTGTACATACAATAGGGTGCTCTTCTGACCTATGTACGGAACAAGGTCTTAGCAAAGTGAGGTTTTCATGACACTTATGTTACACGTTTCGAATTAATTAAATCAAAATTTAAGCACTGTAATTTTAATATTACACGACTGCCCAAAAACAGGAGTCTTATGTTTTACTAAAGTTTTACTACACTTCCTTTCCACTTTCCCTTTATATTAACTGACTGTAATTAATTGTTCCAAACACCTATAAAATACGCGTTAAACAACGCAAAAGAAACCAAATATTTCTAAACAATTTTTTTTACAAATAGTTCTCCAAGCGGTTGTTGATAACTACCTTCTGCCGGCGGCTTCGCCCACAAGGCTAATGTAAAAAAGTAGCGTACGTAGGTATATACATATTATTTCAGACTATATAATAATCTATCTCTGTGCCAAATTTCATCCCAATCTATTCAGAAGTTATAAATTAGAAAGCACAACAAAATACTTATTTTAAAAATCTTTCAAAAAGTTTTGTAAGTACGGTAAGATGGATGATCTTACCGTACTTACAAAACTTTTTGAAAGATTTTTAAAATAAGTATTTTATTTTGTTCAAAGGATCAAATGAGAGATTACTTTTCTCTTTAGACGGGATTACAACCACTCAAAAACGAAGGCAGACAGTGAAAATTTCAATTGATTTAATGCGAAATTAAAGTAAATGTTTAACTGGTTATAAACAGAGCTATAAACCCCAAAATCTTCGTCTTTATGAGAGGGGTAAAGACGTAAACGAATCGACGCTAAAATTTTATAATAAATACAACATTGCTCTTGTTATTAGATGAAAAAATAGACTGACCTGATTCTGTAATCTATAGATACTTACAACTTTTGTTGCACTATTATTGTTCCAAATAAATGAATGAATAACTTAATCACATATTTATTTAATCACATAGTTTTCTTTGGAAGGTGGGAAATCGTGATGTCTCTTCTCCCAACCTAAGTGGATCGAGGGAGAGAGCCAGACTGACTAAAAACCATACCATAGGTTTTCCTATTCCGAGCCATGAAGCCAGAAGAAGCATAACTTATGACTAACAAGTATTATGCAAATGTACAATATAGAAGATCGAAATAGGTGAGGATGGCAAAAAACCTAGAGTGATAGCAGAAAGAAGGTCCAATAATGAGTGAATCTGTGCTGTACATAATTATCAAAAACTAATTATAATTTCAGCCTACTCTATAAAATAAGCAAATGTATACAAATATTATAAAGAGATAAAATTTAAAAGTTTGTATGTAGGGTGTAATCTTTGGAACCGCTGGTCGGATTACCAAAATTCTTTTACTGCTACAATGTTCCTGAGTGCTATATGCTATAAAACATCACGCTACGTTTAAATGGAGCCGAGCAGCGGGTGAAACTGCGAGAGAGTAGCTAGTACCAGAATAAAAATATGAAACAAAAAAACAATTAAAAAAAAAAGTCGAACACGTGTTCTAAAATCAAACTTGCAATGCATTACGCGGGAGATATCTACGTAATACGCGTACACATACATATAATCACATTGTCCTTTTGACCTAACACAATGAAACGTACGTAAATACATGTAGGTACTTACATGAAAACATTAATCAATGTATCAAACGCCTTTAACACATTATAAATATCTATTTATTTAATAATTATATTTTCTTACACACACATTCACACGTCACAGACCACAATGCCTATAATTATTGTGACCTACTAACATTTTGTTTTATCACCACAAAAGATGTCACTAAGCAACTCCACGTGTGATTACAAATTCTCTGAGCGTCTGTTTCACTAGCTTCATACTTCAACTTGTTCATGTAGATTACGTTATACTCTCATTAGAATATATACCTATATATGTATATAGGATTTCGTGGCTAATGAGACATACTGAAATAAGACCATTTCTCAGAAACAAAACCTATGTGAATTCTCACTACAATAACTTATATACATATATACATATATGTACTTACTTACTATAGTATTACCTCATATAATCAGTTTTCCAATCCTTAAATATCCGAAACCCTTATCCCTCGCTAAAAGGCCTGCAACGCATTCGTAACTCCTTTGGTGTTACGGTTGTCCATAGGCTGCGCTGATTGCTTACCATCACGTAATCCGTCCGCTCGTTTGCCGACCTAGACGCCCATAAAAAATATAACGCAAACTTATACTAAACTAAATAAGAAAGGAACTCGGAACTAACCAGACGGTCAAAGACCCGAGATCAAAGTATCTTCTAAAAATGACAGAGTTCAAACATGATAAAAGGTAATTGTTATAACGCAGGTTAAAGTTCGAGCAGAGATGAATATCAAGACTTGTTTACTTTTACAGCGAAACAATAACTCTCTTTTAATGAAGTGGAAGGTCAGAGCTAGTCAAGCGAACTTTGAACACGATATCCAAACTAATATTATAAATGCGAAAGTAATTATGTCTGTCTGTCTGTCTTTTCTTCACGCCTAAACTACTGAACCGATTTTAGTGAAATTTGGTACAGACATAGTTTGGAACTCGAGAAATTACATAGGATAGTTTTATACCAAAAATCTGCAGGAAGTCACTATTCCACGCGAACGGAGTCGTAGACAAAAGCTAGTTCTTAATATTTTGTTAACGGTTTTTTTTTTAAATCTTAATTACTCATAGGTAGTGCTTATGGAGAACTAACATTAATATAGTGTATTCTGATCCCCGACTCAAGAACTTCTAAGTATTTTTTTATTATTTTTGTTAACTTTTGTTTTACTGCCGGTTCGTATTACTGACGATTTATGTCCACATTAATAACTATCAACCACGCTGTCCTACCATGTTAACTTTTGTTTAAAAAATACTATAACATGTATTAAACTTATTTATTGAAGAGAAAATTGTATACTTACAAAGTGAAATAAAAATACGTGAAGCCAACCATTGATATAAAAGTGCTGTGTACCATAGAGAAAAAGAGAAATACATATAATCACAAACAAAAAGGTGGTACATGGAAGGCTTGAGATTTAAATACACATTAATTTTATTTTAACAATTTAGTTTTTTTATATTTGTCATCATAGTTCAGCTTTTTTTTTAAATACGGTCTAGACTTCGCCTAATTAGGGCAATTTTAAAATAGAGAATTTCAAAACATAACTACATAGTACAAAACAAAGTCGCATTTTCTGTCCCTATTTATACCTTAACCTTTAAAATTGCGTCAGCCGGGGTTGCGGGGTAAGCGCAATGAGGCACCGCGACCTCGGCACAGAGCAGGAGAAGGAACAGGGGGGTTTTTAGTCAGTAAGAGTCTGACACTCCCTCCTGCCCGGCCCTGGGCGGGAGAAGTCTCACAAACAAAAAAAACCTTTAAAATTGCGTAACGGATGGATGGATGCAGTTTTTTTAAAGGTGGGGTGTTTGAAAAGTATGGTTTATATGTATAATAAGTGATAACATCCATTAAATAGTGGAGAAATATCAGCATTGCACCCGAAACAGAGAAGGGTAGCTAGATTGTGATAAAAAGGGCCTATTTGAGAGTGTATAAACATACACTCTCAAATAGGCCCTTTGTCAAGAAATTTTTTAATAGAATTCGAAATTCAACTTTTGTAAGTAGCTAATAAGAATTACAAGCTGGTCGAAAAGAAAAACAGTGCTTTATTTCAATAACTCGAAAAAAACATGCAAATAATCAATTACCACGTATGTACGTAAGTAACTACGTAACATAATATTATTGTTGACTACGCATCGTTATAATTACGCTTTAATAACATGGCTCCATGCAGGACTACGCAATAATGACGTATTATTTAATAAGTAGATAGAGTAACACGCAAAAACATAGTTACCAATAAAGAAACCTTTTTGGTATAGGTTATATTTGGAACAAAGACAATTTTTTTTCAAAAATGTTAAAACTGTTTTCGAAATTTAAACTTGCATACAAAAGAAATTTCATTCCATGCGTGTTTTTTATAACTATAATTATTTTCCCGCAAAATTATCTGTGCAATAAAAACTTTTTAATACTAGGTATCTTTATTTCCTTCCGAGAAAAACGTAACAATTTTAATTTTAAAATTCTTTATTAAATTTTTCCACAAATCTGATCTGGGCTGGACTGGAAAGACATTATTTTAATAGCTATAATTTAAAACCAACGGAATTTTTAAAAAGTAAACCTTAAAATTACTTTACAATAAGGTAACAATTTGCCTCGACTGTACATTTTACGTATGAAATAACACATTGTGTGTTATTATATTGTTGATTTATGTGTTAATGTGACAATAATAATAATAAAACCTACGTAATAAGGTCAGAAACCTGATGACCTGTAACATTTTCATAATTTTGTTTTTCTTTGTGAGTTTCTATTGACGTCAATTGTATTATATTAAAATCTAAGAAATGATTAAGAATTAAAAAAAACAAAGGACGTTTCAGAATTTCTTAAGGATTTGTTGCGTTTCTTCGCCATATTTCCAATATTATAGAGGATTTAATGAGACTCGTTTTTCTTAATATTTGCTCTATATTTATCTAATAATTTTAGTTAACATTTTAATTTTCGAGGTTTACCATGTTGACATAACTATAAAAAAATAAAAATAATTCATAATTAAAAATATATATTTATAAAAACACGAAATCAATACATTTAAGCTTAAATTTATATGATTTCATTCTTAAATTATAATACAATTTTCGTTTAAATAAATTATTTCAATAATACTTTTTGGTTTTGGTAATCAAAGCTTAACACAACCACAAACAACTACTTGGAAACCATACATGACATAAGCAATTTTTAATAAAGACGAAAACAGAGTACCTGCTCAAATAGGAAATACCTCATCCAGTGAGTGATTTTATGTAAGTGATGACGTGTGAAAGTCTACCTTATGCCTTATTATCATCAATAATTTAATTTTAGAAATAGGAAACACCATACACACCATACTCGCCAGAATAACCAACATAATCGCCTAAAGCAATGTCGCTTTAAGTTAAGACGATCGACACGCTTATGACGTTCTGAGCTTTGATTGGCCTATACCATGTTAACCAACCAATCAGAGGGCTAAATGCGGTAACATTTTAATTACTTTAAAAAGTTCTTACTAAGCACTAAAGGAGGATTGTTTATATTATCTTCTTTGTACTTTTCTTTCTGACTACACGGTGGGCGCGGTGGCTGGGCAACTGGCTGCCGCGCAACGTGTCGCATGTTCGATTCCCGCACGGAACAACTCTTTGTGTGATCCACAGATTGTTGTTCCGGATCTGGGTGTGATGTGTATGTGATATTGTATGTTTGTAAACGCACCCACGACACAGGAGAAAATTCAAATGTGGGAAAATGTTTTTTTTTTTAATATATATATATTATTTTATTTTGTCAATCATGAGAAAATATCATATCACAAACTACAACTAAAAGAAATCAAACAGCGGATGAAAACGGGAATGAGGTAGTACCAAACTTATAAAATCTTCATCTAATTAAGTACATCCTTTGCATTATCTAGCCAATGAGGCCATGATTCCACTTGCTTTCTCAGCATCTCTCCTGGACTGTCAGTCATAGAGAGCTGGCTGTGAGCGACCAGGTTATAGTCCTTGGCTAAATATTTGTTCATTACTCCACATTCCAGTAGACTATTGAGAGCTTTCAAGGCTTGAGCTGATGGTAATTTTGCTGTGAATAAAAAAAAAGTTATTATTAAAAAGTTACGAAAAATTCTGCCTAGCGAATTATCCAAACATATTTTTTAAAATTTTGAACTTTATTTAACCTTTTAAAGTCTAAACGGACCTAAAATATAATTCTTAAAATACTTTTACTAAAAATTCACCAATAAATTTACTACAAATTCACTTACACCTAAAAATACACACACTACTAAAAATTTACAAAATATTTTAACTAAATATTCACCAATAAATTTACGTTGAGTTTTTATTGTTATTCAAACAAAAAACAATTGTAGATGTCCTACCAGATTCTCATCAGGTATACATAATATTTGTCCTACATTATTACCATGTTTCAATATAAACATAAGTTCTTTATAAATACAAGAAGATCTATTTAAATTCCTTATCGGAATTCTAAATCGATCTTCTCTTGTTATCTTCAGACTAACGAGATCACGCCATATTTATTAATACCATATCGTGCCAGGGTCTCACAATATATGAAGCTCCAGGGCCGTGTCTACAGCGGCCTTATTCCCATATTTACTGAAGCTGCAACACCAACGCGATTCCAAGGACTTCATGTATAATTCACGCACAGATTCAAGGCCCTGATCTGACCCTGACATGGTAATAACTGGTGTGGTTTAACCGGAGTATAAAAAGCCAAATAACATTTTGCTTACTTTAAATTAAATTCCGTTGTAGGTACTTCACTGTATATGATAAAAACTGTGGGCCATTGTGGGTGTGGGATATTTACTTTTTCGCTTGTCAAAATCGATTCAATTGTTTCACTAAGGTCATTGAAGAGTAATTTAAGAAACTTTTTAAATTTTGTTATCAATGATTTACGGTATAGTATTAAGGACTTTTTAGAAGACAAGTCGATAGAATCTATATAGTGTATTTTTAATAATTAATTTGCACGCCATATATGGCAGGATACGCTGAAAAATAATGCACTGTAACATCTTTTGTATCGTATTTTAGCAAATAAACGTTTTCGATTGATTGATTGGATAAAGGTGTCATTGCAGGGTTGGACTCTAGTGGCTGGAGAAGCGGCTGCTGTGAAACGCTGTCATGGGTTCAGTCCCCGCACCAGAAAACACTTTGTATAATCTACAAATTGTTTAAAAGCACCCACGACACAGAAGAAATTCCTAGTGTTTTACATAAAAATAATGGAAAGTTTACATAGCCACAATATGGGTTGCCCTTGGAAATCAGGAAGGCTACCAGTAAGCAATCGTTTAAGGCTGAATTGCGTAAGCACATTTTGAATGGACTTTT
Source organism: Spodoptera exigua (assembly GCA_902829305.4). NCBI lineage: Eukaryota > Metazoa > Arthropoda > Insecta > Lepidoptera > Noctuidae > Spodoptera > Spodoptera exigua. Next base: position 12,007,628 of record LR824610.2, on the reverse strand, counting down.
GTTAGAACCATCATCATAAAACCCTTATGTTATGTATTTACTGTGTATAATATATATAATTTATTTCATATATATATATATATATATATATACTACTATTTATATAAGTATGTACTGAGTATTTATTTTATTAACCATACCACTATATACCAGTATAATTATATTATTCTATATATATATAAATATTTATTTATATTAGTGTTCTTGTTGTATATTTAAATCTTAATTTATCGTCTCAAAGTTTTCTTGTTGCACCTACCATGCTCTCTCTGCATCACCACAATTGACTGGTGAGAATACCTACGGCATTAAGTCCACCTATGTCATGTTTTGTTGCATAAAGTTTAAATTAATAAACAATACCAAGAATCAAGTAACGTAACTCTTTTTAGCGATTACCAGAATTCCATACCAGGTATCAAGCATTTTCAGTAAATAGAAATAAACCTAAGCCAGCATAAAAAAAAAACAAATAAAACTTACTTCTAAAGTCTCCAATGAAAGAAATTGCAACCGATCTTCGATTGTAGCCCAAAGTGTGAGCCCCAACGCGATGCCAGCCAGCTCCTTCATAAATTCTTCCGTTCCCACCAATTAGGAACCTGGTAATCCATCAAAACACATTGAACTCAAAGAAAAAAGTCTTAATGGAAATCAAAGGAAAGGGAACAAATTTGGTCAATTAGCAATCTGTGGGAAGTACAAATGACTTGGGAAAACTACTTTGGAAGGTTATTGACCCTTATATTGTTGGTCGGGTGAAGAGACGGACTGCAAAAGCTTCTTCGATTCGAGTAAAGTTATTTTGGTTTGCGCGATCTCACTATGTACACGTCATTTAACAATGTCAGTTAATTATCACTTTTAAAACGATAGGGATAGATTCGCTTTTTGTCATTCTAGCTTAAGGGACATACTGTGTACTTATTTTAAAACAGCTTATAAAAATTTGTGCATCTCCAGGGACCAGCGACCAAACCACTTTGACCTTCAAATACATATAATGTTATCATTATTGGGACGGTTGAGTGTTGTTAATAAACAGTTCAACAGTATCAGTATTCAAAACTAAATAGATTGGCCAGACGAGTTTAAACTTTATAACAAAAGGAATACTTACGATTGTCCTATATCAGTGAATCCACGGTTGGTAATATGGTAATTCCTAATGCCGTTGGCTGCTTTCTCGCACTCCTCATCACTAACACACTCCGGTACTACAGTGTGTTGAATGATTACAATTTTCACTGGATTCGGAAGAGGGTCCTCTCTTTTGAGAGGCAAATTTCCCCATTTACTTATCGGGATCACCCCACAGTCTCCTTCTGGAAGAAATTTTTACTACATTACAAGAATTGGATGTATTTTTGTAATTGAAATAACTATCAGCTAGTCGAAAAGAAAACATAATACCACGTAGGTACTAAGAAAATTCCACATAGTATTCGAATGACTTAAAGTGCTAAAGGAAAAAATATTAAGTTAGTACTAAACATCACAACAAAATCATGTTAAGCGCCATGGGGGTCACCGGTGACCTCCGTTAGCGGAGGATTCGCCTTCAACATTTTTCCATCGGCAGTCAAAGGCTTAAAGACCTGCAATTGACTGATTATTTATTTACAAAATAAGAAAGTGATTTAGTTCTTGAGTGAACCCTTCAAAGGGATTTCATTCCAAACTTTGAAAGCAAATCGTCAATATAATTAATTACCCAAAAGACTTACCTCTTGCGTCGACCGTCATCTTACAAACAAGGGCTAAGAAGAGAAGAATCTTCATGTTTTAACAAATAAAAAAAGGACCTTACTTTCGACTTTAATTCTGAGATGTTAATGCACAATTTATATTACCAATACTCTTTATATATTAGCTAAAACATAAGAAGGGTAAAGAACCTTTATCTTTAGGAAAATACAGACTTTTCTTAATACAAATTCCGTTATTCCCATTTACTGGATTTCTTCACACTGTCCCTGATAAGAGACGTTGTGTGTTGGTTACAAATAAATAGAAATGTTTTACTACTTATATGTATTATCTTGTATGACTTATGACTAAAGTGACTAATATGAAAAATGCCACTGCCATTTTACTTCTAACATTAACTAAAGACTGTCAAGGTAGCCCGAAAGTTAGACACCCATTTCTCATGCATAAAAGTGTTTAGACTTTTATGTGCTATATAATTTAATTTAAGTTATATTTGTCATTTTAGGTTCGAAATCAGCTATTGCCTGCAAGCATAATGATTTTCCTTTTCCATGTGATAAGATCTCTTTAGTTAACAGAGGAGTTTTATAGGCTTATAATGATTTTAGAGTAAAGTACAACACATCTGGTGTATATGGTGTTTGAAGACTACGGTAGCTGTTTTACGTCAGGTGTAAACAAGTTTGCTTGTCACCCCAGGTGTTAGCAGAAAAAATACTTACGCAAAAAAGAGCCCATAATGGCTCGGTACAGCTGTGATTCTTTGGTGGGGTTTAGGGTCAATTAGATCTGGTCTTTTCAGCGCATGCTTGGAGAGGGGCCAGTTTCCGCTGTCGTGGAAGACGGGTAAACTGGTCCTCGTGAAGAAGCCGGGGCGTCCTGCGGACTCTCCGTCCGCATACCGGCCCATTGTGCTGCTCGACGAGGTGGGAAAACTGTTCGAGAGGATAATATCAGACCGCCTCGTCGGGCACCTGTCTGGAAGGGGGCCGGATTTAGCGGACGGCCAGTTCGGCTTCCGCAGAGGGCGCTCCACGGTGGACGCCATCATGCGCGTGAGGGACCTCACGACGGGGACTGCGTTGGCCAGGGGGCGAGTCGTCGTGGCGGTGTCTCTGGACATCGCCAACGCCTTCAATTCGTTGCCCTGGAGCTGCATTCTGGGGGCACTCCGGTATCACCGGGTGCCTGCCTATCTCCGTCGTGTAGTCGAGGCTTACTTGACGGACAGATGCGTCATCTACTCCGGTCACCGGGGCGTGTGGAATCGGCGAGAGGTGTCGCGCGGTGTTCCACAGGGATCGGTCCTGGGACCTCTCCTGTGGAACATCGGGTACGATTGGGTGCTACGCACCGACCTCCCGAGCAGCGTCAGCATTGTTTGTTATGCTGACGACACGCTGGTGCTGGCGAATGGGAGGTCACATCAGGCGGCGGCCGACCTGATGTCGCAAGCTGTCGCGACAGTCGTTGCAAGGATCCGGCAGTTGGGACTCGAGGTGGCGCTTCACAAATCCGAGGCCATGTGTTTTTATGGCCGTCGGAACGCGCCACCTCCAGATGGGTCCCAAATAATGTCAGGATTAGTTACCATCGACGTCGAGTCGGCGATGAAGTACCTGGGTCTCGTCCTCGACAGCCGATGGAACTTCACGGAGCATTTTCGTCGTTTGGCTCCTAAGTTGGAACGGTCTGGGGCCGCGCTCAAGCGGCTCCTTCCCAACCTCGGGGGGCCAAACGCCTCCTGCCGGAGGTTGTACATGGGGATTGTGCGATCCATGGCCCTCTACGGTGCCCCTGTGTGGGCGCCGGATTTGAAGCGGCGGCCGGCTCGTACGCTGGTCGCGTCCCAGAGGGTCATGGCTATCCGAATAATCCGCGGATATCGCACGATCTCCGGGGAGGCGGCGAACCTCCTTGCCGGATCACCGCCATGGGATCTGGAAGCGAAGGCGCTCGCGCGCGTCTACAGTTTGCGCGCAGACGCGCGTCGCCGGGGCGAGGATCCTCTGCCGCGCCAAATTAGTGCGTGGCGGAATGAGCTCCGGCGAGATCTCATGGCTGAGTGGAAGCAGCGACTGTCGCAACCGAGGGCCGGGCACGCTACTATAGCAGCGGTAAGACCCCTCTTTGAGGAGTGGCTTGAGAGACGCCACGGCGTCCTCACCTTCCGCCTGACGCAGGTGCTTACCGGGCACGGCAGCTTTGGTAGGTTCCTGTTTCGGATCCAGCGGGAGGAAACGCCCGAGTGTCGTCATTGTGAGGATCACCTGGAGGACACGGTGGAGCATACGGTGGCGGAGTGCCCTGCTTGGGCTGAGCACCGCCGTGTTCTCAGGGAAGTGATCGGCGGCGGCGACCTCTCGCGCCCGGCCTTAATCGAGGCCATGGTGCAGCGTGAGAGGAACTGGGAAGCTATCTCCTCCTTCTGCGAAGCAGTTATGCTCGCAAAGGAGGAGGCGGAGCGCGTGAGGGAACTATCGGACTTCGGGGATCGAGAGATGATCTCCGGCCACCGCAAGCGCGGGTCTGCGGACGGCGAGTAAGGGTAGCTCGCCGCCCGACCAGAACCAGACCCGAGCGTACGGCGCGTAGCGTTCCGCGCGCGCCTCAAAGAGCCAATAGACCACCACAGTCGGGGCCCTAACGGGGGCTAATGATTAGCCGGGGCTGCGGGGTAAGCGCAATGAGGCACCGCGACCTCGGCCCAGAGCAGGAGACGGAACGGGGGGTTTTTAGTCAGTAAGAGTCTGACACTCTCTCTCGCCTTACCCTGGGCGGGAGAAGTCATGGGATGATTTTCCCCTAACAAAAAAAAAAATAAAAAAAAAAGATCTAGGTTCGCAGACATTATTTTTACTAACACAAACCAATTTGATGTAAGTACTTTATATGACTGTATTAAATTTATAACATTAATATTATATTACTTACATTACACAAATAAACGCAACTCAAACGTAAGTACAACATTTAGATAAGAAATGATGCAATTAATGAGTTAGCAATCATAAGGAAGAAATATCAATTATTGGTAGCGGGGAGTTACAGTAACCCTTCTCTCTATTGTACAAACATCACGTACATTTTATGGACAAAATTAAAGCTGCACATTTTCAAAAACAAATGAAAAAAAAAATATGGACACCGGCCTTAATACGGCTGTAGTTTCGTTTCAAATAAATTGTGTTCCTTTCAGAAAATTAAAGCAAATTATTTCCTAAAATAATAAAAATCTCTTATATTTATTTTTTTTTTTAATTTAAAATAAGAGATTTTTATTAAAAGAAAAAAATTGTCATCTGTGCTAATATTGTAAATGCGAAATAACTCTCTCTATCTGTCTCTCTGTCTTTTCTTCAAGCCTAAACCACTGAACCTATTTCTGTGAAAATTTGGTACAGACATAAGTCAGTACTCGAGAAAGGACATAGCATAGTTTTTATACCGAAAATCTGCAGTAAGTAACTAGACAAAAGCTAGTAATTTTATAAGCAGGCAATTTTAAAAAGATATTAAATCTATTCAATCACCAATAGCACCTTTTTTGGGGAGGGAAAATAATCAAATCACTTTTCTCCCCCAGGGTATGGAGAGAGGGAGTGTCAGACTCTAACTGACTAACAACCTCCCCATTCCCTTGTCTGGTCTATACCGAGACCATGGTACATTGTTGCGCTTGGCCTTAATAGGGTTCCAGTTTCGTATTCATAGATTGAAAAAAAAGAATTGTTTCCCTTTCAGAAAATTAAAACTTTGTATTACATCTACATAAAACGTTTAAGTAATAAAATAATATTAGTCAGCGTTATTTTGTCCAAAATAAGAGATTTTTATTGAAAGAAATATAAACACGCAATTCGCAAAGACAAACGGTCATAATTATATAAACACGCAATATTAAAAAGACATTAAATCTGTTCAAACACCAAAATCACTCAATGAATAAAAGCAATTCACCCAATGTCAAATGTAAACAGGAAAATAAACAATTCAAATTAACATTAATATGAATAAATTATTGTTTAATTTACAAACAAAAGCAATCAATGTATCGTATGTAATCGCGGTGTTGGCTTAATGTGCACACAGTTCGGCTAATTATCAAATGTAAACACGAAATTTAATTGAGTCCCAATATTCGAATAAGGATATCTTTAGGCCCGAAAGGGATGGGAAAATTTCAGATCGTAAATGTACCAGTCACTAATTTGGCAATTACGTTAAAACCTAATCGATTTCTCTGCGAATTTTGTGTAGTTATCGTTGTTACGACGGACAGAAATACATACATTTATTTCTTTACCATCTCACTCTCTCTTTTTTTGTTATGGGATAGGGCTGTAATAATAGATAGAGCTGTAAGATCTTTTTTTTTCTTTTTTTTAACGTGGACGTGGGTGCGTTTACAAACATACAATTTCACATACACATCACACCCAGACCCGGAACAACAATTTGTGGATCACACAAAGAGTTGTTCCGTGCGGGAATCGTGCACCTGTAGGTAAGCAATTAACGAGGCCAACGGATACCAACAACACCAGAGGAATTGCTATTGCTTTGCAGCCCCTTGGGTATATGATTTAGGGATTTAGGATTTGGTAATATGGAGGCTGGATTGGACCTCTGACAAACACACTTATCAGACAAAACACAACCCAAGCATTGTTTTCTGTTTGCAGGTCGAGCACAATAATGGACCACGGAATCGGCTTGGAACAGAAGAAGGAACAAAGTAGTTTTTCAGTCAATAAGATTCTGTATGGTCGTGATGGCCCGCTTCTAATGTACAAGTTATGGGTTCAAAACCTGGCAAGTGCCAATGTGACTTTTGCCGAGTCATTTTTACTTCTAAGTTCATTATGACACCACACACATACGGTGAAAGAAAACAATGTGACGAAACCAGGACTTATAACTTCTAATTATGTTTAAGTTTGAAATAGCCAATACGCCTTTAGCATACCTTCTCGTGTGGAAAGAGGCTTTTGCTCAGCAGTGGGTACTTATAGACTGATGATGTGAGGTTACTATCCAAGTATATACACCTTTACTTTTAAATGTCCACATATCAATGTAATGTTACTCGTTTGTAATTGTATAACATAACAATCCTTATTAAACCTATGACTGCCGCTAGAAAACTATTTAAGGCAAATCCCCACGTATCGTAGGCCACCTGTGACCCACGTGGCGCTTAACGTGTTAATAAAGAGTCAGTATTTAATCAGTAGACAGAATATTGGACTCAATACTATTCCTACACAAGAATAAATATCCAGGTGTAGTATCAGAGTCAACCCTAATTGTTCGCTAATTACTATGTTACTAAATTTTATCGGTAACTATTAATGAGCGTTAAATATCGTAAACATTTTCCTAATCAGTACATTATTTACAGTAATCGATAAGCTTATCTACTATACCCTACGTATTATTAAAAGGTACTTCAATAAAATAAATACTTGCTTACTTCAGTTTATAGTATGAGTAGATATTATAAATAGGAAAGATTTGATTGTTTGTCTGTTTGGCTTAAAAAACACCGAAACTACTTGACCGATTAAAAAAAGATCTTGAGCTGTAAGACAGCTACACTATTCCCTGTAAACATTGTAGTATAACGAGTCGTTATGAAAATTGGAAGGATTGGACAATTAGTCATAACGACATATGACACAGAATTTTAGTTAATACAATGTTTTAATTAAAATTACTTATGTTCAAGATGTTGAGGCAGCTAAACAATAAAATAAAATACAGAAAACTCAATATTTCAAAAATAAAATAAATTGCGAAAACCGGATTTTTAAGGGATTATATTTCATTCGTCTAAATATAAACTCTTCTAAGGTAAAAACCTTCATGGATATAAGAAAAGAAAGTTAATTAAAAGACAATACTAAACCTAGACATATTGTTTATCTATAAGTAAATTTTGACTCAAACATAGTAAGGTAATTAATGATCGTACTAATTGTCAAAAGTTGTAAACTCATTATCATGCGAGGCCGCATATGGAGCTATCTTAAACAAAAAAAGAATTTCAACCATATATCAATTAATTTTTAGTCAAAATTCGTCTGTAAAAAAGTTGGGATAGTTTAACGTGCTTTTCCAAGCATAGTGCATTGTTCAAATTCGTATTGATAATCCAAAAAATCTTTTAATCGTAATTGAAGTCTTGTAAAGGATTTAGAATGGAATTCATTAAACTTTTCTGTAATCTATACTACTAATATAAAGAGGTAAAATTTGTAAGTTTGTATGTAGGGGGTAATCTTTAGAACCGCTGATCGGATTGCCAAAATTTGTTCACTGATAGATAGCTACAATGTTCCTGAGTGCTTTAGGCTATAAAACATCACGCTACGATTAAATGGAGCCGAGCAGCGGGTGAAACCGCGCGAGAGTAGCTAGTATTTAATATAATACAATTAAGACTTAGTAAGTAATTTCTATTGTCCTTTAAATATACTTATTAATTAGAAACTTGCACTAAATGTCCAGATGTTGAGCAGGTAGACATACTATATTATATTTATTAGTTTAAATTTGAAATTCTTGGAAAACGGTTTCATTTATTTCTAGTGTTGAATATGCTCGCTGCCAATTAAAATTTATCATTTATAATTTAATATCTAGCAGTTTTGAACATCTGTTCAAACGATAGAGGACAGTAAAGGCTTTTAAAGTAATATAGTTCTTGTCAAAAAAAACTGATTCGATCCAGAATTTTTACAACATCTCTGTATAATAACTTCAAAAATCACTTCAAACATTTAAATCCTTAATTAAAAACCCGATTAATACAAAATAACCCTAAGTGGGAGAGTCATGCTTCGATACGAATGGGCCAGCTCGACCCTAGTGATACCAAAATCTCACAGAGAAACGGTGTGAAAATACGCATGCGTTGTTTTTCGCTGGAACAATCCCCCCATCTCCTAAACCCAATCCCCAAAGCTCCTCTTCTTCCAACCTTATCCTCAAAAGCTCTTGAAACTCCTCTGATGTGGTTGAGCGGTGCAGATTGAAAACTAAAAGCCTTTTGCTCGGTGAAATAACAAAATCAAGCAATCTAATTTCAGTTAGCGGTCATTGTCACTCATAGTCACATTAACCCTACACCGCCCCATTAAATAACTGATTAGTCCCAACGCCAGCAAATCAACCTACACTTTGTCTCAAAATTTTTTATAAGACATCCAACCTTATCGTTTACTAATAAAGTCTAAAATAATTGTCACATCGAAGTAGATTGACCTGCAGTGTGTACAATGACGTAACGAATTAATCTGTATTTTAATTAACAACGTTAAATAATTGAGAAGTTGATTAAAAGCATGTGACCGGTGGACTAATGATATGTTTACATGAGAAACGTGTTGTCTCGCGTGCAATATACTTGTGTCACTTAATAAACTATTAGCTTACTTAATCAGTTGTTGTTTTTCGTTGTTATGTTGTTGAAACTATTCCATGAGTAACCTTTTCCGTGGGGGAGAGAGATAGAAGAGGATTCCACGGCCTGATCGAACATCAACATATAAAACAGTTCTTGCAAATCAAATCAAATCAAATCAAAATCATTTATTCCAACTAAACCATAAATAGGTACTTTTGAAACGTCAAAATAGAATAGTAGTCTGTCAGTCTGTTCGTCAGTGAAGCTCGGTGCTCGTTCCAAATTGTAATTTCGAATGGAGAAGAACGAGCAAGAAACTCCATCGTTACTCTTTTAAAAAATTGTTTTACAATTCACCAATAATACATTTTATATGAGATCAATGCAGGGACAAGTTGTTACTAAAAAGGAACAAATGATGGTATCTATCATTAAAATTTTAATCCCTTGTCGTCTCGAACATGGCCCTCACATAACTATATATACTCACAATCCAAAAGAATTCTTCTATATAAACTCATTCAAGGTTTCATTAATTTTGAGAATTTTAATAACTACTGACTACGTATTTGAGTATTGTCCAGTGGAACCGAACCAACATGCTGCCAGGCATTCTTATCCTCAATATAATCTGAAAGTTTGTAGTATGCCTGTCTAGACAATTCGCGTTTAATATAAGTTTTAAATTTTCGTTATTTAAAATTTAATACACTCGACTTGCGATGTCTTTCACCGTGTTAGTGAGGTTATACCCCATTTCTTGTCCCCAATCTTCAAATCCCTAAAACCCCAAAATATCAGCAACGCACTTGTAGCTCCTCTTGTTCTTGGTAGTGTCTATGAGTGACGCTGATTGTTTACCATCAGGTGATCGGTAAAAAATATTATGCAGGGATACAAATTAACAGAGTAGTGGCGTAATATTGAAATAATTGTTATTAAATAATCTTAGGAAGTCGAGACCTCCCTTATCTTCCTATATACAGGTACATCTCTGCACTACCATAAGGATGCCAGATAGCAGAAAATGCTGTTGGCATTAAATCCTCTAACATGGAATAAATCTATAAAGTTGAAATAAGTAATTATTACACTGCCAATATATCTTACCATAATCCCTCTCTAATAAACACTAAATTTCCAAAATCCTATTTCTCAAAAGCTCGGCAACGCACTCGTAACTCCATCGTCGTTGTCCATGGGCGGCGCTGATTGCTTACTACCCAGTAATTTGTCTGGACGCTTGTCGTCCTATCTATGCTATCTATAATGTCTAAATATGTATTTTGTTTGTTTGTTGGAACTTTTGAAATTGGTTGAAAAATTGTTGTTGTGTTTAATAGACTATTTATTTAGGAAGGCTTTAGGTTATAAAACATCATGCTACGATATGAAGGAGCCGAGCTGCGGGTGAAACCGCGCGAGAGTACCTAGTTGCATATGAAAAGACTGCTCTGCGAACGAATTGAGAATTTTACAAAACCAAAAAACCTTAAATTTATTATTACAGTTAGCTATCCACCACAAAGTCTTCTCCTGTAATTCGGATCGCTTTTACCAATAATTAAGTATAAAAATATCCTTTACAGGTAAAAATATACTTTATTTAATTATTGATAAGGATAAATACATTTATGTATTGGTAACATATCGTCCTTAGACTAGTTCACCAGGTGGTTTATTGTAATATAATTGTATTCCTTGTAAAGGTATTAAGTAACTGGGTCAGATCATTAGTCTACGCTACAGTAAGATACAGCGCCTTGACCGCACTACATAATCTTTGTGATATCAGATTCATATAACTGTGATATGAGTATTCTAGAACCTTTCAAGGGTACAAGACAAGGCAAAACTAGCAGCTTACTTAGTTATATTAACTGAAATATGTAGTTTACCTAAATAAAGTATTCGAGAAATGCTCGAAAAGTTTCAAATCTGATCGGGACTCGTTTCTTTTATGTAATAGGTCAGCAAACGAGCATACAGATTACCTGTTGATAAGCATCCCTGGACATCCGCAACAACAGAGAGTTACCAATACGTTGCTGACCTTTTGGGAATTAGAGACTTGGAGATTTAGAGATTGAGAAGGAAGGATTGGGCCTCCTGTAACCTCACTCACACGGCGAAACACAACGCTGTGGTTGTTTCGCGCTGGTTTTCTGTGAGGCCCTAATACCACTCCCGTTGAGCAATTCGTGCCGCAGCTTAGCTCTCACATACCTATAACTTCTCTCGCCCAGGACAAGGCAAGAGGGAGTGTCATTCTCTTACTGACTCCTTCTCCAGGCCACGGTATCTTATTGAGATTGCCCGGCTGAACCTATTCTAATACCTTTTTTTGTCAGGGGTTTACATCGCAACCCCGGCTGAACCTATAATAATACCTGAGATTGTAACCTAACACCTGCATTCAAGCACAGGTGTGGATTATTAAAGAACCTCACATGGACACAAACTCCATAGCAAGGCATAACTATAATAAGAAGCCAGTCTGCCTCGTGACAATTTCTTATTGATGCAATTATATAGCTATTCGTCATAGTTATCTTGAATCTAATTCTATGCAATTATAAGGATGTTAATCATGAACAGCTATTATAATAGGTCATATAATTATTAATTTCCGTAGTTATCCATTGACTTTTCTTTAGAAATCAATCATACGTAATAAGCTTGATTAAGAAATAAATCTTTGTTAAAAACTAGCTACTCCCGCGCGGTGTTACTCGCTGCTCGGCTCCATTTGATTGTAGCATATTTTTTTATAGCCTATAGCACTCGGGAACATTTATTTATTTATTTATTTAAACTTTATGCAACAAAACATTACATAGGCGGACTTAATGCCGTAGGCATTCTCACCAGTCAACCTTAGGGTGACATTGTAGCTATCAATAAATAAACTTTGGGAATCCGACCAGTGGTTCTAAAGATTACCCCCTACACACAAACTTACAAATGTTACCTCTTTATAATATTAGTATAGACTAACTATCCGCTCCGGCTTCGCAGTAGTACAATGCTAAAACAATATTTGTCCAACATTGAATAGATGTTATTATACATCGCATAAAAAAAGCAACAAAATCCGTTGGGTGGTTTTAAAAATCCAGGTTCCGGGACTAAAAAGCTACTTTTTTTTAAGCTATGTTGTGATGACCAGGAAAATAAGTCACTGGCTTCAACACGCAACACAATGAGAGAAAATTCAAATCTGGCCAGTAATTAAACTGTACTTGTACTTTCTAAAACTGCCTTATACAACTGACATACGGAGAAGGAAAAAAAAATAGAGAGAAAACCTGAACTTCTGATTTTAAATTTCAAATTTCTAAATCGCTAATCCACTTTGAGCAATTGCTGTTATTAAGCTCATTACATTCTCCATGTAAGAAAAGGGGCTTGCTTAGCATTGGGCACTTATATATAGGTCGGTGACTTGATGTTATTAAACACTATACCTACTCGTAATCAGTACTTACTTACTCCTAGTTTTGTTATTAACTCGTAGTTTCAGGTAAAAGGTTGAGCTAGAGGTTTTCTTACATATCTTAAACCGTACGCAAAACGGGGCGGTTAAAAAATGTTCCTTTGATCGGTATTGCACGTCGGACAACGCAGCAACACAAAGGGTGTTGAACTGGATGTAAACTAACCTCTATAAGTGGTGTAGTTCTTTCTTTAAAAGACCACTACAGTATGTACTGGCTTTAAAAGAGACGGACCTCTGAATTAGTTTTGGCATTTCTTCTCAGAGTAGTCAGATGAAATGCCGGCTTCATCTAGTTTTAACGTATAATTTTGACATGTAAAAGTACTGTTTTGTGGCCTATTTCTTTACAAAAATTAATTCATTTGTTCATTGTTTAGTATAAATCAGATAATGATTGAGATTTTACGATTTCGTAAACTTCACTGAATAGGAGAAATCCACAAAATGTACTTAACAAATACCCCTTTTGTATATTACCGACAACAATACATTAAATTCCCTTTACTTATCTTCTTACAGAGTATATAATGCTTTTGTGTTATTGAGTGCCTCTAAAATACGAGATTGTGTTCATACACAGTGCGAATGATTTTGATATCTCTGAGACCATATTAAAATGTATCATTCGTCTATTTATTACAACACTGATAAGAAAATTAGATCAAGGGACTCAATACTAATGTTCGGAATCAGAGGTCACCAGTATTTGTGATAAGTTATTTTGTAGAGTTGTTTTTTTTGTGTATCTATTAATGCATGTTGTCTCTGTTTAACAGCGAACGCCTTCCAGCTAATTTATTACCGCGGATCAACATAGTAAATACCAATTATTGACTGCACGGTTGGCGCGGTGCCGGTGGCTGGGCAACTGGCTGCCGCGCAACGTGTCGCGGGTGCGATTCCCGCACGGAACAACGCTTTGTGTGATCCACAGATTGTTGTTCCGGGTCTGTGTGTGATGTGCATGTGAAATTGTATGTTTGTAAACGCACCCACGACACAGGAGAAAATCCTAATGTGGGGCAATGTTTTCTTTAATAAAATATATATCATTGGCTGCATCAATAATCTCATATTCTAATGCCCTGTGACAACTGTTTCTTTTTCTTCTCCTGTAATAATAACTTCTGATTTATTTCGTTGCAGGATTCAAGACAGTTATTCATATATTATATCATACTAGTCCCGACGACGACGTTTACATTTTTTACAAATTTTCTCATGTCCAAACCTAGCACAGGGTTGAATTAATAAATTATATCGAACTACCGAAGCATCAAAGTCGTGATTCTCAAAGAACTTTCAGACCTCTATAGATGGGTCCTCCTAGGACCAATCTGGTCAAGCGAAATGACACTTCGGTAAGGCTTGGTGCCGTGTTTAATACGAGATTGTTTATAGTCAGTAAGAGTCTAACACTCCCTCTCGCTCCAATAAGGGCAAGAGAAGTCAACAGATGACTGCTCCAGGATACTAAGAAGTTGGGGTTGCGGGTTAAGCGCAATGAGTCACCGCTGCGGCCTCGGCCTAGAGCAAGAGAAGGAACGCGGGGTTTTTAGTCAAGACGTCGTCGACGAAGAATCTGACACACCCTCTCGCCTTACCCTGGGCGGAAGTAGTAATTACATGATTTTTCCCTGACAAAAAAAAAGTATATTGAGAAGGTGTTCCTTGTTTAGAAGTTCCAAAGTAGGACGGTAGGTTCCAAGGTAGGTAGTATCGGACGACAATAATGATCTAAGCATTGTAGCAATGATTAACGTTGGAATTCCGTCAATCAAGTCTCTAAATACACTAATTGACTGATTGGACTCACGCTAATCAAAATTACTCCTAACCAATTAGATGACCGCGTGAAAGTTTGTAAAGTTCAATGAACTTGTTACTTACCTTAATGTATAATTCACGTGGGTATCCACTAATTTGGTTTGGTTTTGGCTTAGTAACTAGACTTTCTACGATTTCCTGTGAAATCTGTTCCTTTACATTTTGTTGTTTAAATTATTTTAAGTGCGGTCACGTGTGAACGTAATCTTATATTGTTTCTATGTTCTTAAGCTTACCTGGTACTTAATAAAGGATCGAAGATGCCTACATCTTATTATTCAATATCAATTATCAATATTATCTCTCGTTTAACCTATAATAAGCTACATAGATTCGTCGTGGTGGCCCGGAGGTCAAGGAGCCCGATTCCCATGCATGAGGGTGTGGGCTCGAAACCTGGCAAGTACCTATGTGACTTTTTCCGAGTTATATGTATTTTTCTATGATTATTTAGACACCACTGACATACGGTGAAGGTTAACATTGTGAGGAAACCTGGACTTATAATTTCTAATTATAAGTTTAAAATCGCCAACTCGCATTGAGCAAGCGTGTTGATTAATGCTCTAACCTTCTCCGTATGAGAAGAGGCCTTTGCTCAGCAGTGGACACTTATAGGCTGATGATGATGATGAAGCTAAAAAGAATTCACCTATTTAGCCTGTAATTACTCATTACATTTTCGATTTATTCCAAAATAAAACCAAGACTACGATTTATTTATGAAGTATCTTCTTTACAACAAAGTTAATTATCCATTGCTCTTTATGTTTCCATAGCAAAAACTTGTTAAACCATTCCGCAAAGGAAACTATAAAAAGAAATGTACCAAAATTAGCCAACGATATCTGGTTTACAAAAAACGACCTTAAATCTTAACACGAGAGAGGAGGTACGAGTGTTTTGCCTGTCTTTTGGGGATAAGGGTTTCCGTAATTTGGTGATTGCATTAAAAAACTAGCCTTTAAAACCCTCACCTAAGATTATGTTTTAAATTAATATCATACAACTTTAGGTAGAAGAGATTCAGTGTAGTATGAATGTTAATTCCAATACCGCTACTCACTGTTTGATTTGAGTCGTGATACATGAAATAATGTTTACTTTCCCCACTGAAACTTCATTTCTACTTGCACGCATGACTTAACTCTAGTACGATTAAATATGTTTCTTTATTTAGATTGCTAATTTACATATTTCTAAAGGGTTTAAGTTCATTGCTTTCTAGTTCAAGTATTGATTTGAATGCGTCGTTGATCGAATGGTTAAAATTAAAACAATGAATTTATTTTTGCAAATAGAAGATAAAACAGAACTTTTACGTCAAATTTTTATTTGTAAATAACTAGATGAAACTATAATGTTTTAGACCTGACTTTTAACCACTGACAGATATAGTATCTGTAGTCTATATTTTTATTTCATTGAATACTCCGGCCTCACAGTAAACCTTTGTGAAACAACACTTACGTTATGTAGCCTTATGAGTGAGGTTACTGAAGGCCGAATCCCTCATCTCCCCGAAAATCCCCTATTCTAAATCCACAAAAAACCGACAACTCAATTGTAACTCCTTTGTTGATGAGAGTGTCATGAGCATCGCCATTGCTTGCCATTAGTTCGTCGACTTATCAAAGAAAAAAACATTCTACCAAATCATCAGTCATCATCAGCCAGTCATCAGTCATCATATAAGTGCCCACTGCTGAGCAAAGGCCTCTTCTCATACAGAGAAGGTTAGAGCATTAATCACCACGCTTGCTCAATGCGAGTTTGCGATTTTAAACTTATAATTAGTAATTATAAGTCCAGGTTTCCTCATAATGTTTATCTTCACCGTATGTCAGTGGTGTCTTAATAATCATAGAAAATACATATAACTCGGAAAAAGTCAGATTGGTACTTGCCTGCCGAGTAAAACATCAGTGCCAACCCTGAAATAATTAAGACCTGAAATAACCCTGAGATAAGACAGAGAAAGAAAGATAAAACGTTGAATAGAGATGTTTACATACGTAAGTATAAAATTGATAATATTTTTTAAGAAATGGGTTAAATACGCGACTACACAAAAGCAGTTATTTGGGTTGGTTATTTTAATTTTACAATTTATTTATTTTTGTGTGACCGTGTTGCTTGTCTATACATGTTATCCGAAATAGTATTGTTACTCATATACTTTGAAGATAAATATAGATACCTACCATAACAAAAGCTATACCTACTATATGTAGCAATATTTTAGTCTAGTTTTTACTCGTTACTAAGCGTATGAGAGTGGTGTCTAAAGAATGCTAGATTGTATAAATAATTTGGCAAAATTCACATACTTAGTAACTTACAGGTTTTTCCGTCATGCATGAGGAGCAGAGTCAGGTTTCTTAACACCACGAGAACTTTTTGTGGGATCACATTAATGAACACTAGGACTAGTTATGAGTCTTTTTATTTTTTCTTCCTACTCTTTTTCAAAGTTCTCTATCTTGAATGTACCTACACAGTATCTCTCCTTTGTCAATGTTTGAAGCCAAACACCACAAAATATTATTAGATCATGGTTGTTCCTTCGCCAATCACAGAGACTATTCCAGCACTGCAAACCCTATATCACTTTTCTTAATAGACCTCGTTTTTCTTGGTCACGTAAATGTGGACTTCACAGTTCACGGGGTAGTTTGACAACTGGCTGCTGTGTAACGTGTAGATTGTCGCAAAGAACAACACTCAACAATTCCTAGGTGAAATTATATAATTTATTGTAAACGGACTTAGGACAAAAGTGAATATCCAAGTTAGCCAAGTTTTAAAAAATATGAAAACTTACAGAAAATAAATACAGTCAATGATAATTTTGTAAACATATACTTATTTAGTATAACAGATATTACAAAACGCGATTACTTAATGCCCTCAATAGAATAGAACTAAAATAAACATACAAAGATAACGTTGCTTGTAATCTTATAAAACTGTCTAATTGTTTCTTATAATTAAGATTAAAACATGACCTCAGTCACGTAAGCACTATATTCGTTGTGCACTAGGTCATCAAATATCTTTGTTTACCCCGTGGTTTGTTCAATCTTTTAACGTATGTCGCGGTGGCCCGCATCTATGCATGAATCAGGTTCGATATTGGCAAGTATCAATGTGGCTTTTTCCGAGTCACATGTCTTTTCTATGGTTATTTAGTCACCACTGATATACGGTGAAAGAAAACATCGTGAGAAAACCTGGACTTATAATTTCTAATTATAAGTTTTAAATCGCCAATTCCCTATGAGCAAGCGTGGTGATAAATGCTCAACCTTCTCCGTGCGAGAAGAGACCTTCGCTCAGGAGTGGACACTTATAGGCTGATGAATGACGTCAACGTCAATGAAGCGTCATTAATAAATGCATCATTGTGCATTGTCTCCTGGCAGCGTGTCATGGAGGAGGTGGAAACGTTCTCGCGAGGACTCCGAACTTTATCCGATCCGGTGGGGGAAACACCACTCGGAGGATACTATGGAGTATACGGTGCAGGTGTGCCTTAACAAGGCTAGTCACCGCCGTGTTCTCTGAGAAGAGATCAGCGGCGACGAACTCTCGCATCCGGCTTCAGTTGAGGCCATGGTGCAGTGGGAAAGGAACTGGGAAGCCGTCTTTTCTTTCTGCGAAGAAGTGATGTATATAACTCTAGTTCTCTGACGAAGTGACATAGCCGGATTGATATAAGGTTCTTAAAAAAAATTCAAATAAGCATAAACACACACATTTCTAATAATTAAAGAAAGAAAAAACATTTACTTTCGCGCAGAACACACATGAACTTAAAAAGTACAACAATTACGAAAAACTATACCTACATAATAAATTATGTTCATCAGAACCATCAACATCAATTGTAGGTACAGCTTACATACCTATCGCTAAAACAATCAAATTTTTATATAAAATAAATATTTACATAAAGTGTGGGAGAGCCATGCTTCGGCACGAATGGGTCGGCTCGGCCGGAGTGATACCACGGCCTCACAGAAAACCGGCGTGAAACAACCACAACGTTGTGTTTCGCCGTGAGAGTGAAGTTACCGGAGGCCCAATCCTTTCCCTACCCCAATCCCTTCCTAATCCCAAAATCCCCAAAATCCCAATTCTTAAAAGTTCGGCAACGCACTCGTAACTCCTTCTTTGTTGCGGGTGTCCATGGGCGACGCCGATTGCTTTCCATCAGGTAATCCGTCTGCTCGTTTGCCGTCCTATCACATAAAAAACCAAGTCTAGACAAGAAAATCAGGTGACCACCAAAAATAAAATATTATACGTTCATATATCCAGTTTAAAAAGATCCTGCTAATTTGGAATTACAATCGTTTCTTAATAATTAATGAATACTGTTGTCTATTAACTTTTTTAAATAATTTAATTTTTTGCAAGTTGTTTCGAACTATGTAATAATTATACTTTTATGGTTGTGTAATCATAAAAATTGGCCATTAGTCACTAAGTATATAACCATATAATATCATGGGGCAATAGGCATGCCTATTGCATTTAAACCGATCTATTCGTACCCTAAATATGTTTCTCCCACGATACAAATTGATTTAATTAATTTTGGAAATTACTTAATGAGAGGATTTCATGCAGTACTTATTTTTACCATTACAATCCTGTTCTTAAGAAATCGACAAAAAAATAAAAAACAGCCTAACAAGGTATTTAAATAATTATTTTTCGCGTCAATACCCGTGTAATAATAATATGTTGTAAATATAAAACGCAAAAGTTTAAAAGTTAGTTAACTGAAAAGGCAGCACAAAAGCGTAGACATTTTATGGAATAGAAAAAACAAAAGTGCATCAATTCTTAACAATAAAAACACCGGTTTCCAAATTTGAATAAAAGTGCAACATTAGTTGAAACGTCACCAATCAACATTCAAATATTTGTATACGTTACAAACGAGTTTTTATATCAAGCAAACATGTCCTTGAATTAATATATTTATTATGCACAAATTAATAGAACCACTATGCTTATATTATGGCTTAATTCGTAGAAAATGTGAATAACATATATTTTCTAAGTAGCAATTTTCTTGTAAACACATGACAATGTAGGCAGGCTTTGTTTTTCCATACTGGTAGACAAATACGATAATGTCATGGTGGCCCGGAGGTGGTTGTGGGTTCGAAACCTGGCAAGTACCAATGTGACTTTTTCCGAGTTATATGTACTTTCTATGATTATTTAGACACCACTGACATACGGTGAAGGTAAAAATCGTGAGGAAAGCTAGACTTATAATTTCTAATTATAAGTTTGAAATCGCCAACCCGCATTGAGCAAGAGTGGTGATTAATGCTCTAACCTTCTCCGTATGAGAAAAGGCCTTTGCTCAGCAGTGGGCACTTATAGGCTGATGATGAGACAAACACACAGACACGCGTTTAGCAGCCAATTCATTAAACGAAATTCCCAGGATTTATGATAAAAAATATATGTATATAGCTTTGTATGTAATTTGTAAGGCGTATTAATAATCTAAAATCTTTAAATGCATAAAAATATTTATTTTTATAGTCACTAATATTAAGTTTGAAATCGCCAATCCACTTTGAACAAGCGTGGTGATTAATGCTCAAACCTTCTCCGTGTGAGAAGCGGCATTTGCACAGCAGTGGCCTTATGGGCTGATGATGTGATGTGATGTAATACTAATTACCGTGAAAAAGTCAGTCTGACAGTTGTGACTTAAAACTGGTTGTAGAACTTTTCTTGATTAATTAACATAACAACAAGTCATTACTTTCAATAAATGAAACTCCTTAGTCCCGATAAAAAAAAACTGATTTATATATTTTTCAAATAAATACTTTTTTTGTATTTTACATGTACAACAAACAAAAAAAAGATGTTTATATTAAAAAAAGGAAAATAGGAAAGTGATGATAATAAATCTATAATAGCATAAAATAGGTAAAAAATAGGTAAAGAAATACCATCAAAATAAAAACTAAAAAGCACGTTTTGTTTTACGACAGTAGCTATTAAAATAAATTTATGCACATTCCACCAGGTGTCATGTGGTTTTTCATTCTTATTTCTAGAATTTTCCAAAAGCACTCTATTCGGGATTTGATTATTGTGTTCAACTTAAAATAATAAGTCTTAATAAAGTCAGCAAAAACCCAAACAATATCTTAATAGATTTAAATTGCAAATATACGTGGGAAATCCGGCCACTGCTATATCTATGTATGTATATCAATAATATACAAAATTCATAGAATTTGATTAGTCTTAGAATTGTGTATAAACGTATCTGTAAATTTAAGAGATATTTAACTTTTCTTGGCCTTGTCTTCTTCGATATTCTGATTTTTACAATATTTAAAGACCATCATATTAAATGCGAAACTGTAGCATTAAGAGACAAAACTGATATTTTTTATGTGATGACTTACGAGTGCGTATCTATATGCGTATAAGGGTAGCTAGCTGCCCTACCTGAACCAGACCCGAGCGTGCGGCCCATAGCGTTCCACGCACGCATCAAAGAGCTAATAGACCACCACAGACGAGACCTTATAGGACTGTTGTTCGAGGTTGCCGGGTAAGCACAATAATAAGGCATCGCAGCCTCGGCCTAGTGCAGGAGAAGTACGGGACATTTCCTCGCGCGTTCATCCTGGGCGGGAGAACAAATGTTGATGATTTTCCCTCAAAAAAGGAGGGGATTAAGGTTTTGGATAATTAGGAATTGAACAGGGATGGGAAGGGAAAGGAATGGGCCTCCGGTAATCACACTAACAGGGCAAAACACAACGCTTTCGTTGTTAAACACAGGTTTTCTGTGAGGCCATGGCATCAATCCCATCGAGCCGAGCCATTCGAGCCCTTCGTACCCTCGAGAAATGAACTATCGCACACAATATAAAAATGTATCATTTCACAATGGTATTAAGAATGTTCACAAATTAAAATCCCTTAATCCTTTTAAAATTTCATTATTTTAAAGAAAACACAGTAAGATACGGACATCTTGGAACGCGATGCGGATATAGTTTCCGCACGTAACAACTTGCTGTAAGCCACAAAACGTTTCGGGTCTCGAAGTGATTTGTATGTAAAATAGCACAATATATATTGGTAAAAATTACACCACAGAAAATTTCTTTGTAATTGAGTAATATTTTCTTACTACGGTTTATGTTTTTATGATACAAGAAACAGTTGGTTTGTTTAGCTCTATTTCAATTGAAAAAAACATTTCTATTTATATCTTTAGCACACAAAGTTATATATAATGTTCGTTTCGTGTGACAGGATCCTTAGCTTTTTTGGAGGGGAGAAAAATCGAATGGCATGATAAGTGTGGGAGAACCATGCTTCGGCTCGAATGGGTCGGCTTTCACGGCCTCGCAGAAAACGTGAGACAACCACAGCGTAGTATTTCGCCGTATGAGTGATGTTACCGAAGGCCCCATCTTAACCGCTCCAATCCCTAAATTTCCAAAATACTTACTTGCCTGCCCTTGCCTGATTGCTTACCATCAGGTACTCTGACTCGTTAGCCGACCTATCACATAAAAATAGGCTCTAGGTGAGACGAGAGAAAGTATCTTATTTCTTACTAATTACTGACTAAAAACTACCCATTCAATCACATTTTCCAAGCCGGCTGCGCCAAGCTTTGGTTTCATTTGACTATTACGTAATTCATACAACTTCTGATTCCTTGTCCAACGGACGAATCATTGACCTTTTGTTTATTATAATCCATTTATGTATTTTATTTAATTCTACAAAACATCTGCAGAATTACATAATAATATTAACGTAGTTCTCAAATGTTATAAAAAAGGTATCATTAAAACATTAGATAACCAGTAACATACATCTTCTGTGCATATAATAAAATAGTAAAAAAGTTCGTCTGTACATCAAATTTTTACTAAACAAAGATAAAGTAATGAGGTCATAGCAATATGCAAGAAAGATCTGTTTTGTTCAGCCGTTTGTATGGGGCTAATCTCAGGAACTAATGTACGAATTTCAAAGAAATTTAGAGCCTGAGCTATATTTATATAATATCGTCATACGACTTCTCTCACTCTGGTTGGCTAAAGCCACTATTCTATGCGGACAAAGAAGAGGGCAAAAGATAATCTTACAAAATTAAAAAGATAAGTATTTTACTTACAAGAAAACAACAATTCTTACCTCTTAGTTTTCATCATACTCAGTTTAAATATAAATGAACTTTGACTGGTTATCAGTCGTGACAATTTTATCACTAATAGCTTCCTAACTCTGGTACTTATCACAGTATCACTTATTATACTTATGTATATATATCCAGTGTAAAGTGACCCTTAAATAAGAAGAATGATCATGTAAAGCGAGACCACAATAAGTTGGTTTATCATGGAGTAGTCTACATATAATATATGTACCTAAGTATGTGTAGTCCGCATCAGCGTAAAGTGACCCTTGAATAAGAGGAATGATCATGTAAAGCGAGACCACGATACGTTGGTTATCATGGAGTAGTCTACATAAATATGTGTCTGGTCGTCATAATTATCATTATGAGTCTCATTTTTTTCACCCAATTTTGTAAGTTATCTTAAAGGTCAACCTGCTGAATAAAAATACTTATATGTAGTTATATAATAATTAAAAAGATATTATTATACATTTTTTTTTGCTACATCTTTTGACGTCAGAATTTAATGTCGCATTGTCTCACTTATTATGCCTTAAGTGTCATGTACTTTAAACAGCAACTTCAGTTGGAACATATTTGGTAAGGTCTTGTAGTTAAAAAAGGTCAAAAATGCTATTAATAAATCAGAAACGGTTGAACCGGTTTTCATGATCTTTGAACGATTGCATATTTCTCATTGTCACAGTGAGAAGTTCAGTTCATGTTACCATGGGCGTTTGTGACAGCGCTGTTTGCTTACCATCAGGTCATCCGTTTGCTGGGTTTTCTTTTTGAGGAGGCGAAACCATTGAGTGGCTTTCTCGCCTTGGGTTTGGATAGAGACGGAGTTTTCAATTTATATTTTTGTACCTACTTTTTTTTAGATTCGCTTTTTTTTTAATTTTCTTCATTCATTTTAATTACACCCAACACACAGGAGAAAATCCTAGTTTGTGGAACCTTTTTTCTAAACTTTTGGAACTCAACATTATTTTTTAAAGCTAGAAAAAGTTACGGATCCTTACTAAAATTCAAGTAACGTAACCAGTTCGAAGCCGGTACGGTCGCAAGAATCAATATTTTAGAAAACTAGTATACCACATAATACCTACGTAATATACTGGTTCCGTTTATGTAGATGTGCATTCAAATGTCGTTCGTATCATTGACGTCAATGTTTTAGAAAAAAAAACTATCGAATACTTGTTCTTTTTTCGAAAATGTTCAAATTTATAGAAACATATAACCTACTTTCTTGCATTAAAGTTTTTACTGTACTATTGACGTAAAGTCTTTGCGACCAGCTACTATGAAGAATTTGTAGCCACATTATGTGCAGAAAAAAAAAATCGTCGAATTGAAGTAACACACCAAGCTACTATTTAAATAATACAAAAATGTTATTAATCGTACAGTCAAAAGTAAAACCTGTCAACTGGTCTGAATTAGTTAAAAGTGTACTAATGAAATTCGTTCGAAAGTGAAAAGGAATATCTGAAACTACCATAGTAACGGAAAACCCAACAATCTAAGTATGAATGCTTAATAAAAATTGAAAATACTAAAAATCGATAGTAAAAATAAAATAAAAATAATGTAACAGTACTATTCACAAACAAAAAAACACGTGTCCGTTATAGAAAATATGAAGAACTGATCATCGAATAATCTTTTATTGATACCTACAAATTAACAAAGTAATTAAATGTAACTAAATGGCATGGTTTTTACACCTGAATGAGTAACTCTAATACAATTGACGTCATCTACTTAGAAAACCAACAATGTAACACTAAAGAATATAACTAAATAATTATTTTACAGAGAAACCCAACGGATCACAAGATTCTTGTTTACTTTCTGGCTTGCTCATCTCAGTTTTCCATTGAAAATGTTTTTTTTTATCTCTTCTAAGTCATATCCTTTGCGGTACACCTAGGTTTGGTTCGGTGGTTCAAACATTAAAAAATATTTTGTTAATCAATTAAATTTGATAATTTTTGAGAGCGGAAAATCAACATATTTCCCCGCCCACCGGTGGGATAGTGGGGCGACTGTCTAAATATCAAACTCTTACTGACTTCGAACCTATCAACTTTTACCAACCGAAAATTTCACCCCATGCTGTTTCTAACCATTTGGTTGACCTTCATCAAAAATAGACCTAATAGAAACAGAGAAAATTTTCCAAACCCGGATTAGCTCACTGAACTGACTAGAATACCTAAACAAACTTTAGTTTTATGATACTTACATAGTTAAAATATGCGCTGTATAGACACTTTTAATACAATCTGTAATTTATTCTGGAAATACACATGCTAAAAATAGATTCCAATCGCGAAATTTTGGATACGTACTTATAAAAAGTATTCATTCATTGGAAAAGCCGAGAAGCAGATTACAGAATTCAATTATTCTTCTAAATTCAACGTAGGAGAGTCAAGCTTCAGCACGAATGGGTTGGCTCGACCCAGTTGTACCACGGCCAGAGAAAACCGGTATGAAAAACCACAGCGTTGTGTTTTGCCGTGTGGTTACCAGAGGTCCAATCCCAAGTCCTGATCCCCAAAAGGCCGGCAACGCATTTGTAACTTCTCTGTTGTTACGGGTGTCCATGGGTAGCATCGATTAATCCGTCTGCTCCTTTTACCGATTCTTTGACAAAAAGCAATTTTTTATTCGAAACTCCCCAATCTTAATCCCCATGTCATCCGTAACGCGTAGGATAAAATAATACGCCTGCTCCAAGCTAACAAACCAATCAGTGGTTTAAACGCAAGGACGTTTCGACAGCAACAACTCAAAAGTAGCTCGCACTACGCAGGCTGGTGAAATATCCGTCATCCAGCTGGTACCTATGCATAATGTATCTAACTCTCTTGCAAATTCCCAACATATAGAATCTGGAAATTTTCCAGGTGAATCGCGATTAATTAAAGTTAAATCCACTTCCATATTCAAATCCTTCTGAGAACTTATTCATCGAAAAACCCAATGCTTTGTAAAACCTGCGGTCCGAACCCGAGACCTCGTTCTCGATAGTTCAATACCATGGTCACTCAATGATTCAGTATATAAATATTTACATTTATAATTCATGTATTTAGCGGTATTTGATGATACTGTTGCTATATACTATTTACTTGCATGAGATCAGTTAAAAATTGTTAGAAACGTTATCTTTATAAATAGCCTATGGCTAACGTATTGTGCGGTGCAAAGGAATTTTTGGTTTTTTTTTCTTGTTTTTGTCATTACGTATATTTTCCACGTATAGAGACATAAAGAATCACGGATCAGCTTCCAAGTTCTCCATTACACGACTAACGAAGACGGCAAGGCACAAATTAAAACAATAAATGAACAGATTACCTTGTTTATATGTACGTTACGTTGGTAATATTTCAATAATAAATATGGAGCCAGGTGAGTTAAAAATTTCTTAAATGGTAGTAATTTAGGAATTATCTCCCGAAAAGAAAAAAAATAAAAATACACACATATTTAACAAATATAGAGAACTATTTTTAAAATCTCCTTCTAAAATATTCTCACCTACGACCTACCGATGACGTGCATTCAGAAAAAATTACACGAAAATAAATTTTCAAAGAAAACTGCCTGTCCAACTTGAAGGATGTCTTCTACGTTTTAATTAGTACGAAACATTGAACAAAATGACATGGGTCGTTATGTCAGGTGAATGTTTAAATTCTATATGAAATGACACTGGTTTAAGTGATCCCTACAGACTAGACTACAAGAATGGGTACATACGCACCGAAAAAAAAAATGATGCAGTAATACATCATCTCATGCATGAGGGCGTGAGTTCGAAACCTGATAAGTACCAATGTGACTTTTTCCGAGTTATATTTCTATGATTATTTAGACACCTCTGACATACGGTGAAGGTAAACATCGTGAGGAAACC
This sequence comes from Spodoptera exigua, assembly GCA_902829305.4. Taxonomy (NCBI): domain Eukaryota; kingdom Metazoa; phylum Arthropoda; class Insecta; order Lepidoptera; family Noctuidae; genus Spodoptera; species Spodoptera exigua. The sequence goes on along the minus strand of LR824610.2, from coordinate 11,981,041 downwards.
TGGACTTATAATTTCTAATTATAAGTTTGAAATCGCCAACCTGCATTGAGCAAGCATGGTGATTAATGCTCAAACCTTCTCCTTGTGAGAAGAGGCCTTTGCTCAGCAGTGGGCACTGATGCACTGATATATCGTGCATGGTAGCTGGCAATGGTTGGATGCAAAGAGGCCCGGAGGTCAAGGCGCCCATCACACACATCATCCTAGCAAGCACCGATGATGTACTTTCTATGATTATGTAGACACTACCGGACAGTACTGATACTTTATGGTGAAGGAAAACATCGTGAGGCAACTTGGACTTATAATTTCTAAAAAATATTTTGAAATGGCCAATCCTCCTTGATCAAGCGTGGTGATTAATGCCCAAACCTGCTCTGTGTGAGAAGAGACGTTTGCTCAGCAGCGGGCATTTATAGGCTGATGATTAGTAAGACACGATTGTTGATGATGATGATGATGATGTACGTGGCATGGATGGAACCATTGTGAATACTCAAATGTTTTTTGCTTTTGAACAATTTTTTGCACTCAATTGTGTCCCAACATTGCACTATGGTCTCACTATACATTTGTATATCGGTAATTTCATACACCAGAAAACTAAAACTAAAACAGTTTACCAAAGTGAAGTTATTAATTTATTTATTTCAAAAAGAACATTAAAGGCACTTTTGAACGTCAGGCAGAATAATTAAATATGAGTATTTAAAAAGTATCAGTCGGTCAGTTTCGATTTCTAGTATGTACTCCAGCTCGTTCCAAAGTGAAAAAATTCTTATGCAGGTAGACAAAGATGATAATGGAGAAGAATGGGCAAGGAAATACTTAAATATTAATCAATCAAATTCACAATTAAGTATCATTAAGTCGGTTCCATTATGGAACAACAGCTAAACACTAATATTTAATCAAAAAATTTGAAAAGAAAATACCCTCATGGACAGAATATTATTTAGCCAGTTTAGAGCTGACCAGTTGCGGTTGACGGCGCCCGATCACGAACATGACACGTACACAGCACAGATCAACTCAATCATATTGCAAGGAATTGAGTGATCTACCTTTTTAATGCTTGGTCACGATGATACGAGCTGCAATCGTTTATTCCTTTATCCATCTATCTGTAATTAAGTAGATAGAAAAGGAGCGATACGCAATTTTTACAACTACTTCTTTTCCGTGGATTTGAGTCAAGTATTTTATATAAAGTATAAAAATTTACAAATTACCAAATTGAATCGGGGTCCCAACTTGTATCCCTCAACCAAATGTCTCTGTTTGTCATACCTCTCAACACCTATCCTAAGCTAAATTAAGGCGTATAGTAGCCTCTATAACCTCGAGCATACTAACGCACGACTGGCGCGGACGGCGTTCTCCCGCTTTGTATATATGGAAATCCCAATAATATCACATGGTCTTTGTTAAATATTGACTGATTTTCATGAGTGCTTCCCACTTTGCAGTAAAATTTAAAACCGATTGATCTATTCAAAAAAAAAATTAATAAACCAAGCCATTTAGAAGAAATAGGCATTTTTTGAACAAAATACCGTGTTGGTAAATATTTTTTTCAGGTTAACTATTTGTCATAAGAAAATCAAATTTACTCACATTGTAGTCATGTACTACAATGTGAGTAAATTTGATTTTCTAAATCTACAGTAAACATTTTTTTTTTCAATCTTTACACCCAATCGTTAATGAGGAATAAATAGGCTTTAAAATGTAACGTTTTACGGCTTAAAAGGCGCGTAGGACCATAAAGGTGGTAAAAATACAAAAACATATTAATGTATCCATTATTAGAATTATTAGTACTTTTGAATATTTTTGAAAGTGAGTAATTTCGACTTGGTCGTCCCGAATACTGAACTCGAGAATCTTGGTTTTCTCACACTATATCTATATTCCTGAAATAAGTAATAACTAGGTAAGGTAACTTCTTTCTCAATTTACCAACAACATCGCTACAATTTAATTATTTGAAACAAACATAAACATATAATATTTTTATCAAATTAATCTTTAAATACTGCTGTGTCATAACAAATGTGAATTGTCTCAGACTGATACGAGTACATAATTACATTTATATAGAGACAATCTCGAAGATATCAGTCAATCGATTCGAAACTCTCAAATAAAATGTCTGTGCTCTGGATCATAGTTAGTGCCTATATTTTAGTGGTGAACCCCATACAAGCTGCGAGGATTCTCTTCTACATCCCTACGCCGTCCATCAGCCATCAAGTGGTGTACCGTCCGCTAGCCCAGGCACTGGCCAGCCGAGGACACGATGTCACTGTCATCACCGCGGACCCTGCTTTCCCAAAGGGAGAAACACCAACAAACCTGACAGAAATAGATCTACACGATATCTCTTACGGGATATGGCGAGAAGAAGTTATGAAAGAAGCAAGAGGCAACGCAGGTGACACGGTAGCTCAAATAACAACAATTATGAGGACGTTGTATGTGGTATTTGATAAACAGCTAGAAGATGAACAGATTCAGAATTTGCTCAGAGATAAAAGTAAACAGTTCGACTTGGTATTGTTGGAAGGAGTTTTACCACAACTCCTCGTATTTTCACACATTTATAAGGCACCAGCGATTCAAATTAGTACTTTAGGTGGTTTGTTCGGAACTTATGAATCAGTGGGTGCTCCGACACATCCACTCTTATATCCATTAAGCACTCGCCAAAAATTAATCGACTTGACACTATGGGACAAACTAAGAGAACTATTAATTTTTTATGCAACAGAAAACAGTTGGTTCAGTTTATATGACCTAGGTAACAGCATACTGAAAAAGCACTTTGGACCAGACGTACCCAATATTAGTGAATTAACAGATAAAATTGATATGCTATTTCTAAATGTACACCCCATGTTTGAAGGCATTAGACCTGTTCCACCGAATGTTGTCTATCTGCACGGATTACATCAAAAACCCACAAAGGAACTCCCTCAGGTACGTAACACTTTCAACGTTGTTTTTTGTTGAATTCAACAAGTGGCACTCGTGTTTTGATTCCAATTTTATTTTCCAGGACCTCAAGACCTACTTAGATTCATCCAAACATGGAGTCATTTACGTGAGCTTCGGCACCAACGTAGACCCTGCTCTTCTGCCGCCAGAAAAAATACAAATATTGGTACGAGTGTTCTCTCAGTTGCCCTACGATGTTTTGTGGAAATGGAGCAAAGATGAATTGCCTGGTCGATCTCCAAATATTAGGATAGCTAAATGGTTTCCACAGGCGGATCTACTCAGTGAGTTTGTATATGTATTAAACAAAAAATACTTGAATATTATTTAATTTGCCATAACACAGACTTACTGGTAATTTGTTTGCGAATTTCTTTCAGAACATTCCAATGTCAAGTTGTTTATAACACAAGGAGGATTACAGTCCACAGATGAGGCCATCACAGCAGGAGTTCCGTTAATTGGCATGCCAATGATAGGTGACCAATATTTCAACGTAGAAAGATACGTTTATCATGGTTTTGGGATCAGACTCGACATGGAAGCGCTGACTGAAAAAAAACTTAAGCATGCAATTAACGCTACAATAGAAGACGACAGGTATTCACTTGAAATTGAATTAATAGAATCAAAAACCTTATATGACGTAGGGCTTACCAATATTATGTTTGATAATGTAGAGCCATGTTCGGCACTAGAGCGGAGCGGGAACTAACTAAAATTGGAACATTCCCGAACACAGTGTCACAAATGACACAACTTATTTGTTAAAAAACGTTCACAAATCTCAAAGTTATTTTATTTTCTCTTACAGCTATCGTCGCAATATGGAGCATTTCCGTACTTTAATAAATGATGAGCCGCAGACACCGCTGGAGCGCGCTGTGTGGTGGACAGAATACGTACTGCGCCACGGTAGCGCCAAGCACCTACGTTCACCCAGTGCCAATATATCGTGGAGACAGTACTTAGAACTTGATCTAGTCTTAATATTATTATCAGTATTGTTATTAGTGATCGTACTTAGTGTTTTAATACTTCGTTTAGTGTATAGAGCTTTAAGATTTTATTTAATTGGTAATGCTAAAATTAAACGGAATTAATCAGAACTTTTTTTAAATTGGCCCTTTTTTCGACTTATTGCATTTTACTTGTATTTTTCGCTTTTGTCGTGGATGTTCAAACACAGTGTGTTGACATCATGCATCACACCCAGACTCGCACCAACAATTTTTTTGCAGCTGCAAAGCTTGCAATCTGTTTTTTGCAGGAGTTGAGAAGCTCGACATCTTTCTATTGTTTTTTTTTCATCAAAGTTTACCAACGGTTATAACTACTGCGTTGAACAGTACCCTGGGTTTCGAGTTTATTTTTAGGGAAAGACATCATCAAATATCTTCTCTCGCCCAGGATGAGGTGAAAGGGAGTGTCAGACTCTTCCTGACTAAGAAACACCCCATTTCGCCTCCTGCTACAGGCCAAGGCCGTGGTTTATTGCGCTTGAAATAAATTATTTTTCTTTCTTTCAAAACGTATGAGAGCTTGAGGCATGCTAGGGACGGGCAGTTACTGCGCACTGGTCTGAGCGAACAGACTATTTGGGGTTTACGCGAAATATATCCGGTATACGGACGCCGTGTTTCACTCAACCCTTGAAACATCAACCAACATTTCATAGAAGAAATGTACCAAGCCAAAGCAAACAATATTATATTGATATAATATTTTAACATTATAATACCTGTTTCGACTTGTCGGTACGTGACCATGGTTTACATTTGATTCTTAGATAACGAACATTGCCTAAAATAATATCTGTATGAATTGTCAGTAGATATTTAATCTGCTCTGATATTGACATTACTGATGAGTAATCTTACTACAGATTTACAAAAGTGCTTATTCATTGTGACGAATAAAAATGAATATTGGTGTAACAATATAATTTATTATGTAGCGTACTTTGAGAATTTGGTATTAAATTTTAAACAAAAAAAAAACTTATACCGAGACACAGTCTAGGATAAGTATATTTCTTTCAAATCTAAATGTATGATTCCATACAATGTCTGAAACTGATATATTTGTTTACTAACTTGATGTATAAAATAATATAAGTGTTCGAAAATAGGTTCTTTTCTAAAATCGAAATCACATATGACAATAAAACCTCATTAAAAAGTGAAAAATACAAAATAAAGACTACACATTTATATCATATTATAACCACTATTTGATTCATAATTCTTCAACTTTATCAATTAATATTATTACAAGTCCAAATATTTAAACTTACGTAAAATAAGAACAGCAATTACATTATAATATGGTCAAACACGAATCAGTTTTTTGCAAAACACGTGTGATTTACATGTTTTTGTATGGAACTACTGGCCTTATTATCTGCGTAGTTTTAAAATATTAACCAAAAGCGTAATGAAAATCCAAAACCAAATCTTTAAAACTATTTGATTCACAACAAAATTAAACAGTAATATCACTGGTTAATAATTTATTGAACCTTAGTCATATCAACAAACAAACACTTCAGTTGGTTAATCACTTCATTCGCATCAACATAATCACTAGAAGATTTTTTGTAACAAACATTAGACTAACATTGTTTTTTATCAAAATAATCCGCAAATTTTGCTGAGTCATGGTACCAGTATGTATGATATCAGTACATAATTACATTTATATAGAGACGAACTCGAAGATTTCATTCAATCGTTACGCAACTCTCGAATAAAATGTCTGTGCCTTGGGTTATAGTGTGTGCCTATATTTTAGTGGTGAACTCGATTCAAGCTGCGAGGATCCTCATCTACATCCCTACGCCGTCCATCAGCCATCAAGTGGTGTACCGACCGCTGGTCCAGGAGCTGGCCAGCCGAGGTCACGATGTCACATTCATCACCACTGATCCCGTCTTCCCAAAAGGAAAAACACCAGCAAACCTGACAGAAATAGATATACATGACATATCATACGGGATATGGCAAGAAGAATTCATGAAAGGAGAAAGAGGTGGTGCACGTGACTTAGTAGCGCAAGTAAAAGAAATAATGGGAACAATGTACAAAGTTTTTGACAGACAACTAGAAGATGAAAAGATAAAGACTTTGATCAATGACAAGAGCAAACAGTTTGACTTGTTAATGTTGGAAGCAGTTTCAACACCACTCCTCGTACTCTCACACATTTATAAGGCACCAGTGATTCAAATTAGTTCTTTTGGTGGTTTGTTCGGAACTTATGAATCGGTGGGTGCTCCGACGCATCCACTCTTATATCCAACAAATACGCGCCAAAAATTAAGCGACCTGACGGTCTGGGACAAACTGACAGAAGCGTTCATTCATTACGCTTCGGAAAAAATTTGGTACAGTTTTTATGATGTAAGCAACAGCATAATAAAAAAACACTTTGGACCCGAGGTGCCCAATGTGGAGGAGTTAATAAATAATATTGACATGATATTTCTAAATATACACCCCATGTTTGAAGGTATAAGACCTGTTCCACCTAATGTTGTCTATCTGCACGGATTACATCAAAAACCTACGAAGGAGCTCCCTCGGGTACGTAATTATATTTGCTATCAATAAAAAAAATAAAAAGTAATACTATCAATGAGACGATCTTTCTTGCCGAGTACTTATAGACATATTCTGATTCCAATCTTGTTTTCCAGGACCTCAAGACCTACTTAGATTCATCCAAACATGGAGTCATTTACGTGAGCTTCGGCACCAACGTAGACCCTGCTCTTCTGCCGCCAGAAAAAATACAAATATTGGTACGAGTGTTCTCTCAGTTGCCCTACGATGTTTTGTGGAAATGGAGCAAAGATGAATTGCCTGGTCGATCTCCAAATATTAGGATAGCTAAATGGTTTCCACAGGCGGATCTACTCAGTGAGTTTGTAAATGTATTAAACAAAAAATACTTGAATATTATTTAATTAGCCATTACACAGACTTACTGGTAATTTGTTTGCGAATTTATTTCAGAACATCCCAATGTCAAGTTGTTTGTAACACAAGGAGGATTACAGTCCACAGATGAGGCCATCACAGCAGGAGTTCCGTTAATCGGCATGCCGATGATAGGTGACCAATATTTCAACGTAGAAAGATACGTTTATCATGGTTTTGGGATCAGACTCGACATGGAAGCGCTGACTGAAGAAAAACTTAAGCATGCAATTAACGCTACAATAAAAGACGACAGGTAATCACTTGAAATTGAATTAATAGGATCAAAAACCTTATATGACGTAGGGCTGACCAATATTATGTTTGATAATGTAGAGCCATGTTCACTTATGAATCTTGCGCTCTAGCGGGAACTAACTAAAATTGGAACATTCCCGAACACAGTGTCACAAATGACACAACTTATTTGTTAAAAAACGTCCACGAATCTCAAAGTTATTTTATTTTCTCTTACAGTTATCGTCGCAATATGGAGCATTTCCGTACTCTAATAAATGATGAGCCGCAGACACCGCTGGAGCGCGCTGTGTGGTGGACAGAATACGTACTGCGCCACGGTAGCGCCAAGCACCTACGTTCACCCAGTGCCAATATATCGTGGAGACAGTACTTAGAACTTGATCTAGTCTTAATATTATTATCAGTATTGTTAATAGCAATCGTACTTAGTGTTTTAATACTTCGCTTAGTGTATAGAGCTTTAAGATTTTATTTAATTGGTAATGCTAAAATTAAACGGAATTAAACAGAACTTTTTTAAATTGGCCCTTTTTTCGACTTATTGCATTTTACTTGTATTTTTCGCTTTTGTCGTGGATGTTCAAACGAAGTGTGTTGACACCATGCATCACACCCAGACTCGCACCAACAATTTTTGGACCATATTATACAGCTGTTTTGTGCAGAAATTGAGAAGCTCGACATCTTTCTATTGTTTTTTTTCATCAAAGTTTACCAACGGTTATAACTACAGCGTTGAACAGTACCCTGGGTTTCGAGTTTATTTTTAGGGGAAGACATCATCAAATATCTTCTCTCGCCCAGGATGGGGCGAAAGGGAGTGTCAGACTCTTCCTGACTAAGAAACACCCCATTTCGCCTCCTGCTACAGGCCAAGGCCGTGGTTTATTGCGCTTGAAATAAATTATTTTTCTTTCTTTCAAAACGTATGAGAGCGTGAGGCTTGCTAGGGGCGGGCAGTTACTGCGCACTGGTCTGAGCGAACAGTTCTTTTTGGGGTTTACGCGAAATATATCCGGTATACGAACGCCGTGTTTCACTCAACCCTTGAAACATCAACCAACATTTCATAGAAGAAATGTACCAAGCCAAAGCAAACAATATTATATTGATATAATATTTTAACATTATAATACCTGTTTCGACTTGTCGGTACGTGACCATGGTTTACATTTGATTCTTAGATAACGAACATTGCCTAAAATAATATCTGTATGAATTGTCAGTAGATATTTAATCTGCTCTGATATTGACATTACTGATGAGTAATCTTACTACAGATTTACAAAAGTGCTTATTCATTGTGACTAATAAAAATGAATATTGTTGTAACAATATAATTTATTATGTAACTTACTTTGAGAATTCGGTATTAAATTTAAAACAAAACGAAAACTTGTACCGAGTCACAATCTAGGATAAGTATATTTCTTTCAAATCTAAATATATGATTCCATACAATGTTTTAAACGGATACATTTGTTTGCTAAATTGATTTAAAAATAATAAAAGTGTTCAAAAATAGGATTTTTTTCTAAAATCGGTATCACATCTGACAATTTAACCTCATTAAAAAGTGAAAAATACAAAATAAAGACTACACATTTATATCATATTATAACCACTATTTGATTCATAATTCTTCAACTTTATCAATTAATATTTTTACAAGTCCAAATATTTTAACTTACGTAAGATAAGAACAGCAGGATTACATTATAGTATGTTCAAACACGAATCAGTTTTTTTTGCAAAACACGTGTGATTTACATGTTTATGTGTGGAACTACTGGCCTTATTATCTGCGTAGTTTCGAAATATTAACCAAAAGCGTAATGAAAATCCAAAACCAAATCTTTAAAACTATTTGATTCACAACAAAACTAAACAGTAATATCATTGTTAAAACTCCAGATAGTTGATCATTTATTAAACCTTAGTCATATCAACAAACAAACACTTCAGTTGGTTGATCACTTCATTCGCATCAACATAATCACTAGAAGATTTTTTGTAACAAACATTAGACTAACATTGTTTTTTATCAAAATAATCCGTAAATTTAGCTGAGTCATGGTACCAGTACGTATGATATCAGTACATAATTACATTTATATAGAGACGATCTCGAAGATTTCATTCAATCGTTACGCAACTCTCGAATAAAATGTCTGTGCCTTGGTTTATAGTGTGTGCCTATATTTTAGTGGTGAACTCGATTCAAGCTGCGAGGATCCTCATCTACATCCCTACGCCGTCCATCAGCCATCAAGTGGTGTACCGACCGCTGGTCCAGGAGCTGGCCAGCCGAGGTCACGATGTCACATTCATCACCACTGATCCCGCCTTCCCAAAAGGAAAAACACCAGCAAACCTGACAGAGATAGATATACATGACATATCATACGGGATATGGCAAGAAGAATTTATGAAAGGAGAAAGAGGTGGTGCACGTGACTTAGTAGCGCAAGTAAAAGAAATAATGGGAACAATGTACAAAGTGTTTGACAGACAATTAGAAGATGAAAAGATAAAGACTTTGATCAATGACAAGAGCAAACAGTTTGACTTGTTAATGTTGGAAGCAGTTTCAACACCACTCCTCGTACTCTCACACATTTATAAGGCACCAGTGATTCAAATTAGTTCTTTTGGTGGTTTGTTCGGAACTTATGAATCGGTGGGTGCTCCGACGCATCCACTCTTATATCCCACAAATACGCGCCAAAAATTAAGCGACCTGACGGTCTGGGACAAACTGACAGAAGCGTACATTCATTACGCTTCAGAAAAAATTTGGTACAGTTTTTATGATGTAAGCAACAGCATAATAAAAAAGCACTTTGGACCCGAGGTGCCCAATGTTGAGGAGTTAATAAATAATATTGATATGATATTTCTAAATATACACCCTATGTTTGAAGGCATAAGACCTGTTCCACCTAATGTTGTCTATCTTCACGGATTACATCAAAAACCTATCAAGGAGCTCCCTCGGGTACGTAATTATATTTGCTATCAATAAAAAATAATAAAAATAAAAAGTAATACTATCAATGAGACGATCTTTCTTGTCGCGTACTTAAAGACATATTCTGATTCCAATCTTGTTTTCCAGGACCTCAAGACCTACTTAGATTCATCCAAACATGGAGTCATTTACGTGAGCTTCGGCACCAACGTAGACCCTGCTCTTCTGCCGCCAGAAAAAATACAAATATTGGTACGAGTGTTCTCTCAGTTGCCCTACGATGTTTTGTGGAAATGGAGCAAAGATGATTTGCCTGGTCGATCTCCAAATATTAGGATAGCTAAATGGTTTCCACAGGCGGATCTACTCAGTGAGTTTGTATATGCATTAAACAAAAAATACTTGAATATTAATTAATTTGCCATTACACAGACTTACTGGTAATTTGTTTGCGAATTTATTTCAGAACATCCCAATATCAAGTTGTTTATAACACAAGGAGGATTACAGTCCACAGACGAGGCCATCACAGCAGGAGTTCCATTAATTGGCATGCCAATGTTAGGTGACCAATATTTCAACGTAGAAAGATACGTTTATCATGGTTTTGGGATCAGACTCGACATGGAAGCTCTGACTGAAGACAAACTTAAGCATGCAATTAACGCTACAATAGAAGATGTCAGGTATTTTATTCATATAGTATATTTGAATAATATATTGTAATGTTTGATAGTCCTCATTTGTAACATGTGCACTAGTGGCATTGACCTAAACTTCAGTTCACTTTTTCTTTCTTACAGTTACCGTCGCAATATGGAACGCTTCCGTACTTTAATAAATGATGCACCACAGACACCGCTAGAGCGCGCTGTGTGGTGGACTGAATACGTACTGCGCCACGGTAGCGCCAAGCACCTTCGTGCACCCAGCGCCAATATATCGTGGAGACAGTACTTAGAACTTGATCTAGTCTTAATATTATTATCAGTATTGTTAATAGCAATCGTACTAAGTGTTTTAATACTCCGCTTAGTGTATAGAGCTTTAAGATTGTATTTAGTTGGTAATGTTAAAATAAAAAAGAACTGATCTGGATTTCTAGTGTTTTTTTCTGAAACTAAACATTGGTATGGATTTTTTTGCTGTGGGAAATTTTCAAATCCTATTCAAATCAGTGTTAAATACTATTCTATTCTCGTATATAATGCTAAAAATAATGATTAATTTAGTACAGCATCTCAGCTTTGTACTTTGACCCTTACTACAAATGCGGAAGGAGAATGAATGCGGTAAATTAAACTTTAATTGCAATTTAAAATGCTATAGTAAATAACCAGCTGAGCAGATATATTAAAAGCGACATAATAAAAGCAAATAGTTTACAGAGTAAAAGAACTAAAACATATTCTTTATCAGTCGAGCACACTTAAAGTCGTGGTGTTAGGGAAATTAAGGCACCCGCTTCACATGCATGAGAGTGTGGATTCGGAACCTAGGAAGTACAAATGTGACTTTTTCTAAGTCACATGTACTTTCTAACTGTTTGAGACTACATTACCAAACGGTGATTATATCATTAGGAAACTGGAACTGGATTAGTAATTTCTAGTTAGAAGGTTGAAATCACAAATCCGCTTTGAGCCAGCGTGGTGATTAATGTTAAAACCTTCTTGGTTTTAGAAGAGGCCTTTGCTCAGCAGTGGGCATTAAGCGGCTGAAGATGTGATGTGATGCCTTCAGCAAAAATTAAATGCTGGTAATGGCATAGAACCACAAAAACTGTAGTCTAAATATAATTTCTGGTGTCTACTTTTTGAAGCAACCAATTAAACTTATATTTTACAACTTGATTGCATCTAAAACGTGTTTGTCTGGTATAGCTGAATCATGGTGACTTGTATTTACGCAAATCATTATAGGGCCATTAGGGTCACATAACATATTTTTACTGAGAAAATCATTTTTAATTATGTAGCCTTCTCTCACGTGTGTGACATGAATTATTTAATTGAATGCAACTATGTAAGTACCTACTGTACTAAGTTGTCGAAGGGAAATACCTATAACTAGTTTTGATTTTGAAAGGCTTACTGAAAGTGATTGTCAAGTACAAGGTAATATAAGATTCCAGTATTGATCAAAGTGTTGCTACGCAAACGAGATCGATGAAACAAAAGATGATGGTGTTAAAAATAATATCAACGCCAAGTGTGAAAAAAGATTGGGAGGGTCATGCTTTGGCATATACCGCCTCAAGTGCCTCATAAAATACCGATGTTAAACAACCATAGCTTCGTATTTAACCATGTGAGTGAGTTACAGGAAGCCCCAATATTTCTCTAATCCCTGAATCTCCAGAAAGACGGCAACACATTTACAACTTCTCTGGTGTTGTGGGTGTGCCGCGTTGTTTGCCGCCGCCGTGTCACATAAAATACCTGTCAGTACATATGAATAATAAATGGTTATTTTATTGCGATCAAGTACTTCAAAACGAAGTAAAGCTACTTTTGCTTTTAATTTGTTTTTCGAAGTCGGTTTTTTACCGATTTCAATGACATTGCTTCTTTTTTTTATGCCTATTCAATATTTCACACTCAATCACTAACGCCCGGTTCCTATAATTGACAAACGATCCGTTTTAGTTACGAATAGTAGTTTTATATACGGCTCGTAAGCTAAAACCGTTCCTATAAACAACGTCTCGTCGTGCAAATTACTGACGGCTTGCAACTAACGGATGGGAGGGTATCGGTAAGCATATTGTATGGAGATGACACTCTATGGTGTTCCTATAAATATTTTAACCGTCGGTAGACGGTCAAGATGACTATTCGTAATGTCATTTGGTTACGTGCCGATGTCGGTCGGTTAGAGTAGAATTTTTAAAGTAAGTTCACTGATTTCGCTTATAAATCTTAAAATGTCGAGTTCAGATAGTGGTAAAGAAGCATTTGATATTATATTAAACTCCAGTGTAACTGATTCAGAAGAAGATAATAATAGAGGTAACAAAATACAATAGAAAAAGAGTGGATTATTTAGCGTTGCTGGATTCTTACGAATATCAAGTAAGATAGAAGAAGATAATAATAGAGGTAACAAAATATAATAGAAAAAGAGTGGATTATCGATAAATAATCATCTGAGCAGTTACTTTATAATTTAATTAATTATCTGCAGCAAGAAAATAAATTACTAACTTATTTGGTTTTAGATGTTTCGAAGTGTGAAAACGGCGATTTCCTTTGATGGCTCTTACGAGCTCATGCTGTTATACCTAATAGTTACAGAAGTGCTCCATAACATTCGTAGTTCGTGCCAAGTAATGTTGATAAAATGAAATATATACCTATGTAAATGTTAGATTATACAGAATATTTACCTATGTGACTACATTATCATCCAATGATGTATTAGTAGGTAGAACATGTACAACAAGAAGAAGAAACCTTCTCCTTTTTTGTTTATTGTCGTTAATTCAAAGGTTTTTATATTTTTCAGTTTACACTAATGGATGATGATATCAAGATAAACAGCAGTAATGAACTGATAAATATTAGTTCTCTACTAAATGTTATGAAAAATAATAAAACGAAAAAAACATAAATGTTTTATTTTACAACTGTTTGAAACACCCTAAATAGCACAAAAAAAACAAACAATTTCAATGCCTGCATACCATTTAAATAAAAAAACGACATTTATTCAAACTACAAACTAAATATTATTATTACAATCATTATTTTCCCTATTGGCTCCTATTTCAATATCTTAAGCTTAATGTCTGATTTTTCTGTCATTTTATCATAGTATCTTGCAATTGGCAAATAACGTTGGAGCCGTCCGTCACCTGGTTCATCATAATCTCTTTGGCTGTAATAAAGAAAGCTCATTAGCACATGTTTTAATGTTACAGTAATTCCATACACAATGAAAAGACAAAAGGTGTCCAACTACATATGTATGTATAAGTCATATAATAATTATGCAATTATATTTTTACTTATTACATAATTAGAAATTGGACCTTTGTATGGGAGACACATAAACACTGTTAATATAGAATTATTGTTACCTTTGCTTTGCAGAACCTTAGACATAGAGGTCATTCCATATATACATGTGTTTTGCACTTTGTTGGCACAATATCCATTTCAAACAATAACTTCTATATAAGTCAGTTTCACGATGCCACAATGTCGTAGGCAATAACAAACACGTATCTTGTTATCAGTAAATTGTAAATTGTAGATGAATCGAGATTGATTATTTGAAAATATATATTTGTTTAACGGATGTCAAACGTCAATGCCAAAGCTCTTGACTATTACAACGTTCCGTTTCTATGGTGTTAGCTGCATTCAATTTGTTTGGTAAGGAAAAATGATCACGCAGATGCCTGCGATGTCATAGTTTTAGTTAATAAAACTAAAAGAATAATTTTTATGTAAATCCGACTTATTTTATCTTGAATTTTGTGTTATCTTTAGTTTCAATTTTACTTATAACGAAACGCTCATCTGTCACTGAAGAGGACTCGGTATTTCAATGACTAACGGACGTTCGTAAAGAATATTATTATAGGAACGGTATCTACGATTCGTATTCGGTAGTTGAAAAACGGATAGTAATGCGTATATAACGACGATTCGTTAAATATAGGAACCGGGCATTAATTGTCAAATAAATCAGATAAGACAACGCAATATTACGTAAAATCTATTTCAGTGTCATTAAGTAAATATCTTGATTAAATATTTGAATTAATCTATTCCTTATTGTAAAGATATATTTAAAATATTATTGTTGATAACAATATACAGGTAATAACAATCTTTGTTATCAATAGCGATTAGCGGCATAGTTATATCCACAATTAATTATTATTTATGACGCTATCATAGAGCTTCTATTCCCCAAAATGGTAGGCAGAGTTCTTGGTTGATAGCACGCTAAGGCGCTTCTCATGCAGGAGAGCCTGTATTCAAAATCTGACAGTATCAATAAGGCATTTTCCGAGATAAATTAATATTCTATTTTTTTAGACAACACTGAAATACGGTGAAAGTGAAGAGATTGTAAAGAAATCCTGACTTTAAAAAAATACACTTTGTCCCACACTAGAATTTTCTCCTGGGTCGTGGGTATACAAACATACAATTTCATATACGCATCACACCCAGATCAGTACGGATAGAGGATATGAGGATAGAAGATTGGGGTCCGGTAACCACAATCACACGGCGAAACACAACGTAAGTATTGCTTCACCCTGGTTTTCTGTAAGGCCGTGGTATCACTCTGATCAAGCCGATCCATTCGTGCCGAAACATGACTCTCCCACACTTATGCTACGGTATGTGTATAGTTCAAGACGGGAACTCCTCCACGCCGGAACAGCTGCTTAAACTTTATCAGGCGCAAGTTCGATCGGTTATGGAGTACTGCTCTCATCTTTGGGACGGATCTGCGCGATACCAACTTGATGCGCTTGAGTCTATTGAGAGGTGAGCCAAGAGGATCATTGGCGATGATGCACTTGTCGAGTCGAAACTTCAAAGTCTTGAGCATCGACGCCAAGTTGCTAGCCTGTCGGTTTTCTACCGGTTGCATTTCGGGGAATGTGCGTCAGAATTACATAATTTTATTTCGCCTAGCCCGTTCCATCATCGGACCACCAGACGTACGGCATTGCGCCACCGGTACATGGTGGATGTCCATGTGGGACGTACAAAACGTTTTGGGAGCACATTCATTATGCTTACAGCCAAGGAGTGGAATTCCTTGCCGGAGTCGGTGTATCCTGATAGCTACAATCCGGGTATCTTTAAGTCAAGAGTGAATAGGTCACTTCTAGGTAAGCGCGCTCCATCGTCGACCGCATCGTCACTTTTCATCAGGTGAGATAGCGGTCAAGCGCGAACCTATAATCAATAAAAAAAAGAACTGACAAAGGAGGTTAGTATAGTGTGAACAGGCGCCTGATTAAATACTCTTTCATCGACGAGTCGACAGCATCGCCTGCGCAATACAAAAAAGTTTGCAAAGACGCATTTCAATTAGGTACAAGAGACACACCCCCGCCATATTAACGAACGTTCATTTACTACGTATCACAGCCGTGACACTTATATTAATACTTATTACAGCAATTACTCAGCAATTGATTCGACATTGGTAGACATTATTGTTGCCATTCTATTCGTCATCATAACACGTACAGTATAAAATGGTAAGAATAACGGATTTCTTTTCCTTTTTTTTTGTCATAGGTCGGTAATCAACGACGCCCATGGACACTCGCAATACCAAAGGAGTTACAAGTGCGTTTCAAGCGTCTTGTGGGTTTTTGGGATTTGATGATAGAGGATGGAGGGGGTAGGATTAGGCCTCCGGTGACCTCACTCACACGGTGAAACATAACAAAAGTATTGGTTCACGCCGGAGTTCTGAGAGGTCGTGCTATCACTCCGGTCGAGCCGCTCCACACGTACCGAAGCATGGCTCTTCCATACTTAACTCCCAGATCTTGCTTGCTTTTGCTTAAGCAGGGGTTGCCGCTACCTCGGATTGGGAACAGGTCAAGAACCGAATTGTTTTTAGTCAGTAAGAGTCTGTCACTCCCTCTCGCCTTACCCAGGACGAGAAAATTTACTTCATTTGTACGGGTGTTGTATTACAACTACAAAAAGAGGTCATCCACTACTCTTAATTCATCAAACTCCAAGCGAACGTAGGCGTTCACGCACCTCTATTGTCTTTCGAATTATCACGATTGAAAGGTTAAGAAAAAATCCTACAATACGTTGTCACAACTATCCACCAGGTGTCACTAGTGTAGCTTAAGTTCTGAAGTCGTCACAAACACACAGACAGTGCTATTATTATAACAAAATAAGCGACTATTTGAAGATAACCTATTGACCGCCATTGTTTCGTTTGACAATTCTCTGTTTACGATATAGGTACCTATTAATAACAAAAACTTTGTTACAAACATAGGTAGGTAGGTTTTTCTTATTTATATATAAAATTCTTTTTGTTTAGAGGAAAATAATATACAATTATCTAGTTGTTTGTCGTTGCTATTTTTAAATTTTTACCTTTAAATTTATCTTTCTTTATCATTTCTAGTTATTATAAGTGTGTAATCACCACATACATTAAACAAAAGTGGTGGTTAATGGTCGAACCGTCTCTGTGAGAAGAGACTTTTGCTCATTAGTGGGCACCTAGGCTTTCCTTCATTTCCCGAGTACACGAGCACATATAACAAGGAGGTTACACTCTTTGCCTGCTTTTATTTGTGAGGGAAAAAAGATCAAATGACTTCCTCTTCGGGCGGGCGGGATTGTCAGACTCTTACTGACTAAAAATCCCCCGGTTCTTCTCCTGCTCTGGGCCGAGGCCGCAGTGCCACATTGTGCTCCATCGTGTCCTCTGGGTGATCCTACCAATGACGACACTCGGGCGTTTCCTTCCGTTGAATCCGAAACAGGAATCTACCGAAGCTACTCTTTACCTACTGTGATACTTATTTATTTGAAGGTTAAGACACAGTCAAGTGATTTATTTCAATCAGACCAAGGCATTTTTAAACGTCAAATAAAGATTTTAAAATAAAAATGCTTAGAGAATCGATTTACTAATAGATTCTGATGAAGAAGAACAATTAAGAAAGTCCAAAGTTCCAGCTAGTACCATGCTTCGGACACACTGAAAGTTCAAACACCAATGTTTCGAACTTCTCACAGTGTGTTCATTCACAATGGTGTTTGGAACTTTTCACAGTGTGTAATGTCATAGTGTTATAGCTATAACAACACGCTGTAAAAAGTTTGATTATGAATAATGATTATAATTTTCTTCTGTTGTAGTTACAAGTCCGGAGTCTATCACTCGGCAGTCGCAATCGACCAAGCTATGTATATTTGTACCTACAGAAAAACCACATAATTAACACAAGTCTCCAGGTGTCCATTTAATTACCAAGAACGATTCATTTTATTACTATTAAAACAATTTAAATGATGATATAGAATGGAGTTATCAATAAAACTGAATACATTACGTAAATTAAGATAAAATAATGATCACAACGGGTTTTCTGTTTTCCCACAGTTGAAAGTTGACAAATACATATAGCTAGACATATGTCTATGTAAGTACATATGTACATTTCCATAAAATAAATCATAGTAGTAATCAGTAGTGAAACCTTCTTATTTCATAACATATTTTAGGGAAATATTGCTTTTAAAAAACTTCAAATCGACAAAATGTATAGCAAACGCTTCTGAATACTTATCCATTTGAATAAAACCTTTTTCTTATTCTTAATTTTATTTATTGCTGGCAGCATATTTAAAATATATTTAAAAGAAAAAAAATGGATATTCCATTATTTTTAAATAGTGTTTAAACATGCTGCTGTGTTGTCCACAATGAGGCTCAAGAGAGGTATAGATCACCTTAGGGATTTGCTGTAAATGGCATTACAGCGTGAGGGCTCCGAAGTAAGTCCATAAGAGAACCCGGATGCAGGATATCTTATAATGGTGGCCTTCAAGGTAGTTTTATTTATATATTAATCCCACACTACCCCCTTATTGCGAAGAAAGCGCTAGCGCCGACGCCGTTGGTCTCACCCAGTAATGAAAAAAAAGAGTCGAAACATAATTTTAATAGATTGATTTATCTCAAAGAATCAATATAAATACATACATGAATGCCTAAACATACATTATGAATTACAATTGTCTATCTGACTTACACAATTGTAATTCCATGATGTAATACCTTTATTATAATATAATTAATAAGGTAACAATTGTAATTCAGTATATCTGAATTATGCAAGAAAAATAATTATAATGCACAGCAATTATTCTTGATCACCTACCTATTCAATTGAATATCGATTTCTTAGAAGAAATAATAGTTAATTGTAAGAAAGAATAGGTAGAATTCTTGAATTAGTAGGCAAATTGTAAAACAATAATAACTATACTCAAAAATTACACATCGCTTCCACTTCCTAATGACCTATAAAGATTGTGTTTATCTCTTTACCAAAATAGATGATTGAACTAAAAATTAGAACTACAGCACTTAAATCAGAAGTCCTCCTATATTTGGAGCACGCCTGACTTAAGTAAAAACAAATTAATAACGCAAATGTAGCAGATTCTAATAGGTTTATACTAAAAACTCTCAAAACTACTCATCGAGCAAGCAAAAGCCTATGACATCATTGCTAGTACTGAATGTATACACTAAATAGTGCTAATTAAAAAAATACGCACAACGTAAGGATTTCCCGAACACTATGAGTAAAATTTCCATCAATGATGAGGTAATAAATCCGTATTATATCATAAAATTTGTTGTAATCAAACGCGTCAAAACGGATACAAACATCCTTATTTTGATAATTACCGCACGCCGCCCTAGAATGCGACGCAGAAAACAAAACGAAACCAATCCGGCACAACTTTTACGAAGAAAAAAAAGAACGGACGTCAGTGACACGCCCGTTCATCATAAAGAACCATCCAATTACTGAGCATCAAAACAAAAAGCCGCTATGACGTCTGTGGACGGCCAATGTTTGAACTCGCGCTGACCTAAACGCGCGCGCAATCCTTATATATAAGGAGTGGGAGGTGCAACAACTCACAACTCACTGAACGCTAGCAGCGAACAGACGTGTTGAAAACTTATAAAACAATTTATTCTAAACAAATCAAAATGTACACAAACCCTTTCGAGAGGAAACACTCGTCATTGAGGCAGGCCCTTGACCGCTTCATGCGAGGCGAGACCAGGCTGAGCTTCAGGAAGAAGACGGATTTATCCAAGTCTTCCAGCAGCAGCACATCATCTATGGTGTCTTCAAATATGGACTACAACTATAAGCCTAAGTGGAACGAGAAGAGGTGAAGAGAACTATCGTGTGTGTTGTGATAGTGAAATATTTTTGCCAGTTACACTCTCAATACAGGTTGGTACTTGTGTTTTTTATATTATTGTCATCATGTCATCTTCTCGTTATAGTTAATCTTCTACTTATTTACGTAATTCAAAGTTACTTTACATATTAACAATAATAGTCTCTGTTATGTATATGCTGTCGCAAAGTAGCTCATCTATCAAATTGTTTAAAGTTCAATTGAAATTGCTAAAGTTAATAAGACCATTCAATGATACGACCGCAGTGTCTCTCATTCTAAACAATTAAAAGTCATATCTATCAATTAAATTAATTGGGACCATTTCAAAAACTGACATTGTTCAACTGTCTGACAAACCTTCCATAATAAAGCCACAGAATAGTATTTAAAATACAAATTAATTATTCCGGTTCAAATACTAATTCTAAGTGAAAACAAATTCATAACATCTGCTCCCTACATTGGCGACTAAAATACAAACAGGGTTGCATATTAATGTAATGAGAGCTATTTCAACTAAAACATGCGTAAAACCAAAAACAACCAATGCTGGTTCAAACAATTTTATATAATTTGAAACGAGTAAATCAACATTTATTTCGTAGTCTACCATCTAATAATAAATTTTGGTAATAAGTCCATCGTATCTGTTCCTAAAAATTTAGACAGTTTTAATAAAGCTTTAAAATAACATCCGTTTGGTACAGACCCCAATAATTAGGCTCTAATGTAGAAAATAACAAATGCGTATTAAAACGAGCGGGTCTTCATAAAACAATGACTCTCACGCTCCTTGACATTGAACAAATAGAATTGCGGATGTGTAAAGTTTTATAATAAAATGAGAGAGATCGTTCCATAATGCGAAAAAAATGAGATCATGCGATCCATTTAATAACTACGAATCAGGATGTTTTGCTTTTAGCAAAACTGGTATGGCAACATCCATAGCGACTGTAGATATTGTTATAATGTATAATATGGCACTTAGTCCAAACACACATATTTAATTAACGATCACATTTTAATAGAATATTATGCATAACATTATGCTACGTTTGTCGAAAGCTTTAGACAAATCCGAAAACATTAGTTTCCCAAGCGTGGATATACCGTCTTGCAACTAGCATATTGTCTTGAAAGTTCGAAAGCATTTCTTTAATGAAAATGTCTCCATCATCGTCATTATCATTAGTTTTGTGTTAACGAGATCATCTAAACCAACACGATTAACGGTCACACCAAAAGCAATATTAAGTAGAAAGTCTAAAAGTTGTTTTTCCGTTGCCCCCAGGTCGAGTGTGGCTGAGACCGGTTGAGTGACGTCAGAAGAACGTGGACCAGTGGACGTGGGACTTCCACCCGATGAAATGATTGAATAAACATTTACTTTTTTATTCTAATTTTTTGTTTCATTTAGAAAATCTATGCTTTAAGCTAACTCGTTTTCAACCATAAAACAAGTCTGAATTTCAACGGCGTCACTGTTGAAGACCAGACACAGAATAGTTTCCAATAATAAAAGTTAGAATTTGATCGTTTAAAAGACCCTTACCGTCTTATCCAAATTACCAAAATAATTGTTAGAAACTTAAAATTTGTAAAATCTTCATCAAAATACATGTTGCTAGTTGTAGATTCTATTCCAAAAAATGTCAGTCTAGCAAGAAAGCATCCTAACTATAAAACTGCTAACTCATCTCAGAGATAGAAGTTATCAATCAGAAAAATAGTTCAACAATAGTTTAAAACACACGACTTGTATGAAAACAAAAACACAGATACACACACTCAAACTGAAATGACTCTGTAGCAAGAAAGCATGCAAATTGCTGAACTATTAACACATCTTATAAATACAAGTTATCAATTGAAAAAATAACTCAACAATAATTTACAAACACACTACTAGAATGAAAACAAAAACAATACACACGCCCAAATTGATATGGACTATGAACAAAACAATGATAGTACTATCAATATGCACTTTGCATAGTGAACAAAACAGGTTCATTATACGACTCAACACAGACACAAATATATCCTGTTCTAATTGACCTATTAAGTCCAAGTGCATTTATAAATATTAATATGAATACTGATAAGAAAATATTCTGGTAAAACAAATGTATGTTTGGTAGGTCGAAATTGATGTGTTGATTCTAAGATTTAATGTTAGGCTTCTGGTAACCTAGTACAAACTCATTCTCGTTTTAAGCTTTTGTCTATAATATCTTTATTTCTATCTCACACCCACTGTGTGAAAATAACATATTTCTTAGCAGATTCTTCACAACTTAAGAATAACATTAAGTGCTAACTGTTAATATTTAATTTAGCATACACTGCAGTGTCAATCAAAATTCATCAACAAACATTCTACAAAACACAGTCGTGGTAATAATCAATAACATTAAGACAAATTATATGATGGGACACAAAATTAATAAAGAGTACATGATTTGAAATGTTCGTCAATTCTCAATTCATGATACTGAAGATTGCATGACTACTATTGACATCGCATTAACGTTGTAACCAATGATGTATAAAACTATAGATACGTTGTCCGCGCTCTAAAATGACAACATGAAATGAAGGCAATTGACAACATCGCGCTTAGTTACGCACCAACCTGCCGCGCGACGCTACGTTTGTTTTTAATTTATATCTTGTGTGTAAACCTGTGCGAAACATAAAGAAAGCATGCCGTCGTGTGTGTTCAGACGATGTACAAATTATACTCCAAAAGTTAAAGACAAAAATGTGTCATTTCATGCGTAAGTTCACCAAAAAACCTATTTTTATTTTATTTTTTCGACGCCGGCGCCCGCCATCTTATGGCGGCCGACGCATGAAGGTATAGTCACGTGCCGATGTAACTGAAGATGTATATTTATCTCCCTCTAGCAAAGGCATTCCACTATACGATGTCATATTTTCTTTCCCTTTCTTTACTCGTAGAAGTAGTTATCTAGTATTTTCGCCGTTTTTAAGCGCCGCGATGTTGGTTCATGACGTGTCTATATATAATACGTCATTGGTTGTAACCAGGTGAAAGATGTGTGTTTGAAAATAAAACATTAAAATTTACTGGTACATTAGACTAAGCTCCTATTTCACCACCTTCGTACAACTTCCCGATAAACTTATACCCCCTTATTACAAAACAAGATTTATATTTAGTCAAGGTTTAAACCTTTGAGTCGGGTTTGAAATTTTGAATCTTATTGTCATCTACCTTCAATTCGAAATACAAAAACTGGTTCAATGGTTTAGACCTAGACTAAAGTAAAACCTTGTTTTGTAATAAGACTGATAAGGTACATGAGTTCATTCAAATGACAGTCTGTATTCAAATTTAAAACTAAAGTCGCTAAATGACACATGTCTACAATTTTTCCAAAACACGCTTGAAAAATGTTATACCACGCTTCGATCACAAGACAAAACAAGTTCTCAACCAGTTTAGTTTGTCCTTTAATAAGAAAATTTAAATATAATACGTATCAATACGAGTTTTTGTTTTTTTTTTAATTTAATATTAATATTTTACATTTCAACGCATTTTCGGATTAGAACTGGTTATTGGGCCTCGTCGTGGGTAGAGTAGACTGTCAACCGAGAATTTGTTTTTTTTTATGTACCTGATGATAAGCCATCAGCGCCGCCCATGGACACTCGTAGTATCAAAGGAGTTACTACAAGTGCGTTGCCGGCCTCTTGTGGGTTATTAGGGATTTAAGGATAGGCGTTTGGAGGATTGACGACGGAAGGAAGGCGTGGAGGGGGGACGGGGGGGGGGGAAATAGGGCTACTGGTAACCTCAATCA
The DNA here is from genome assembly GCA_902829305.4 of Spodoptera exigua. Classification (NCBI taxonomy): domain Eukaryota; kingdom Metazoa; phylum Arthropoda; class Insecta; order Lepidoptera; family Noctuidae; genus Spodoptera; species Spodoptera exigua. The sequence goes on along the minus strand of LR824610.2, from coordinate 11,957,034 downwards.
CCCGGTGAATTTTTTTTTTTTTTTTATTATGTAATAAGTCGGCAAACGAGCAGACGGATAACCTGATGGTAAGCAGCGCCGCCCATGGACACTCGCAACGGAGGAGTTACGAGTGCGTTGCCGACCTTTTAGGGATTAGGGATTTGGAGATTTAGGGATTGAGGAGGGATTGGGGAAGGGGAAGGATTGGGCCTCCGGTAACCTCACTCACACGGCGAAACACAACGCAGTGGTTATTTCACGCCGGTTTTCTGTGAGGCCGTGGTATCACTCCGGTCGAGCCGACCCATTCGTGCCGAAGCATGGCTCTCCCACACTTATTCGTCAAAAAGTTATTATATTAACTACTTGAGATCCACCCCTGCTTCGCCCGGGTTTCTAACTAAATCGGTGTCAGTAATTCGTTTTGTGAGTCAACCATTACAATCGAAATTGTTGCTATTTTTTAGTTAACTCTGCCCACTACTTTTCTGACATTTTCATTTACAAGAACCCAAGCATTCGCACGAATGGATTGAAACAACCACGGCGTCGTGTTTAGTCGTCTGAGTGAGGTTTTAGGAAAATGTATCTGAATCACTGACAATGTATTTATCAAACATCAAACAACTTTCTTAGCGAAAAAAACTCGATGAACATAACCCGACATTTGAAGTTGTCTATACTAATATTATAAAGAGGTAAAATTTGTAAGTTTGTACGTAAGGGGCATACTTTGGAACCGCTGGTCGGATTTCCCAAATTCTTTCACTGATAGATAGCTACAATGTTCCTGAGTGCTAAAACCATCACGACATACGATTAAATGGAACCGAGCAGTGGGTGAAACCGCGCAAGAGTGGCTAGTTAACAATAAAATAGATATTATAACCAGCTACAACTAGCGGTCTCATCATCAATTGGAGTGCCCCCCTAAACAATTATGGGGCCGTCACGTGGAATGTCTGGCGAGGCAGACACATGCAATACAATTACGGTTTGATTGTCTACAATTGCAACATACCAGCGGATTAACCTCCCGTTGCAAAGTTCACTTCCAATTCGTCTTAATCAAATTATAATAATGATAAATATTTATCAAGTATTAACAGATGGCTTGTTAATCGAGCGGTGAAGGTATCAAAAACGAGCATAAAGTGTTATTGGATTTTTCTATTTTTCTTAGTAGCCGTAAGAAGTTGAAACAGATTCCAGTATAGGACAATAACTATTAGAATTACTATACAGGCGTAAGTTTATTCGGGCAGTATAACAGTGGTAAGACCCCTTGAGGAGTGGCTTGAAAAACACCACGGCGTCCTCACCTTCTACCTGAGGCAGGTGCTTACCGTTCAAGGCAGCTTCGATAGGGGTTCCTGTTTCGGATCCAGCGGGGAGAAACGCCCGAGTATCGTCATTGTGGGGACCACCCAGAGGAGCATACGGTGGCGATGTTTCCTGCCGTGTCCTCGGGGAAGTAATCGGCGGCGGCGACCTCTCGCATCCGGAGTCGAGGCCATGATCCGGATCGAGAGGGTCTGGAAACCCGTCTCATCTTATTACAAAGCAATGATGCTCGTAAAAGAGGATTCCGAGTGCGTGAGGGAACTATCCTTCTCACGCCCCAGCCGCGGTAGTAAGTCACACTTCGGGCATTGGGGATCGATGATCTCCGGCCACTATAAGCGTAGCCCGGCGCCCTAAAACAACCAGACTCGAACGTGATGCAAGTAGCATTCTGAACGCACCTTATAGAAACAATACTTAGACCACCACTGATGGGGTCCATCAGAGCTGATGTTTAGCCAACGTAATAAGGAACAGAGAGTAGGAGAAGAAGGTGGTGTTCTTAGCCAGTAAGAGTCACTCTCTCACACCTTACCCTGGTCAAGAGAAGACATTTGGCGATTGCTTCATATAATAAATCTGCTCATTTCCCGCGTTACACAATATAAATATCTAGATGTGAACACAAATAAAGCCAAAGAAATACGTAAAATAAATATCGACTTGCCAGGTTGGTTTTTGTCTACATTCTAAGAACAAAAGCCATGTAAGAATGTCTCTCATTGTAATTTCAGAAAAAGAATAATTACCATAACACAATTATTACCTATTCATAATTCTACAGCGTATAATTATAATATACTTACAGCGTATAACAATATGCAATTATCCATTGTTTTTCCTAATAAATTGCACTAGTTACGCTTTGATATTTATCGTCGGATTATGTTAGAAATTAACAAAAAATATTGGTTCAACTAAAATACGAGAGCATTTAACATTTAATTAGAACACTGATATAATTTTTTTCCCTGATTAATGAAAGGCTTATAAAAGAAATAATGATATGCTATTTTAGAGGTAATTTTATTTGGTTGCAAGGTATTTTAGGGCTTAAATTGCTCTGTACCTTACACCCTTAAAGAAGCAATAGTGTATTTATATATGTATTTCAGTATCTCGAAAACGGCTGTAGCGAATGATCGATGATCGAATGATCAGCGCTGATTGCTTACCGTCAGGTTATACGGAAGCTGGTTTGCCGACTTATCATATAAAAAAAAACAAGTGTCTGACACTCTTTCGCGCCATTGCCGGGCGAGAAAAGGCATTTGATGACAGTCCCTCTTCAAAATAAAAGGTTTCATTACAATGTTTTCCTTCACTGTATGTCACAGTACTACAAGTACCTACGTATCTACGTATACCTACCTATATAAAAATATGGAGTTATATTAACATCTGTATTACCACAAAAACTGACCTCTCTGCCTAGTGACAAACAGTGTTTAAGTTGGCATAGACGTAAAACTTAACAATTTAACAATTAACTTATAAACAAAAACACCTCCAAAGACGTCAAAAGACTTACGACTTATTTTTTTGTTGCTGTCAATCGAATTTGAACTCTAATAATTTTCAATTGGCAGCTGGTTTTACTAGCTATTTATAGTTTAGAAGACTCAGAACTACTCGTATGTAGGTATTCTATAATGCTGAATTTGGCATATTACGACAAGGTCAAGTTATCTTTACCTTACAGGAATCATCGATTATCCATTGCGAGAGAACATTATTTTTTCAGGGACATAATCAGTTTTTATATTTAATATTTATTAAAATATTGAATTAGAATGCAATTTTTATTTTTGTTCGACGTTCAAAATTACAAAGGTTCTTTTAAAAAGTTTATTTAAAATTAATGATTTGACTGTTTGCCATATAACCAATTCTTGAAACCAAATAGGTGTTATTGAAAAATTGTCTAACAAGTTGGTGATGAGCAGGCTGAAAACCTTCACGTCACGCACCCCCCTCGATCCAACTAAACATGACGAATATTCAATAAACTGATTAGACGTCAACATGACGCAGTCCAGCGCTCCGTACATTATTTGTATTGGCAACACTGTTATGAAATATTACAATTAAACTAACATATTTATGAGCTGGCATGGTTAGCGTTAAATTCCCGATCGTGGTTTACTTTGCGGTCAGAAATGCGTAAATTAATATTAACCAACCAACGGTGATTAATAAGTGCCTTCCTACATCGTCCTATAGGTTTAGTTGTCTGAAATTATTGGAAAATTGAATTAACATTTTACGCCCATACTGATGCAAATTCAAATTATATTATAAATATATTTCAAATTTTAAATATACCGCTCAATTATTCCTATATATATTTACGCGTCATCTTTGTAATACACTGAATAAAGCTAATAAATGTTACACTCACACATTTGAAATCTAAATAATTGACCAACGTTTGCCTCAAACAATCCATTCTCGCATATCTTTCTTGATACTAGACCAATAAACTTTTAATCCATTGCTTGCTATCAAAAGACTCGACCTCTCGATTCTTCCAATCTCAAATACAATAAATAGTTTGTTAATTAGTAGTTTTCATCGCTTTAATATTTGTCTGTATCTATAATTGTAATAACTAATTTGTTTATATTCACTAAACATTAAATTAACAGATACACTTAATTAATTACACCTGATTGAACCATGATTGAACCAACAACATATCGTTTAACCACACACACCCATTGCCTCTTGTTAGATACGAGAAGTCCAGAAAGCCAACATTTTTGTACCTAAGATACGCCTAGAGGTACGCCTTTGACAATTTCTAACTTGTACTTTTAACTTATTTGGTATTACTAATAAAATTTAACAAAGAACAAAAGGACATGAAAAAATTGCTACTTTCTAGACATGTTCCTAATAAATGTAACGTCCATTTTTCATCATTAATTATTAAGACCCTCGTAATAGTGGTACTAACATGGTCTAAAATGTAAAAACTTAAACATTACACTACAAAGCATTTGTTTCAATAAAATCATATAACTAGAGACTATTTTAAATTGACAAAAAAGGAAGATTGTGAAGCTAGGGGTCAAAATGAAATTATTGAAACAACAAATAAACTAAGCTCTTTCTATTCCTTAGGAAAAATCCAATACAGCTTATTCAATAGATTGAGAGTGCTATCATACCCATATTGTTGACATCAAGTGGTAGATTTTTAACTTTGCTACTAGCTTTGCTACTACTTTGCTTACTGACTAGGATCGTCGTCGTATACATCATGGAAGCATTTATAATGTACCAAGGGCTGATTATTATGATGCTGTCGCGTCAGAATGTTTGTATAAGAAAGTGACAGCAACAATTTTATTCCTCAGATAACATTTATCTGACCATTGAAACATCAGCCTTAAGTCACACTTTCAACCAAGACCAACCGTGCAAATCAGATAAGAAAAATCTTCACCTCAGAAATGCTTCTTAAAAGACAGGTTTTCAAACAAAATGATATTGTTTATTTATATGATTAAGAACACCTTAAAATAACATGGTGTTAAAATAGAACTTAATCGCCTTTCCCTATTATCTAACATCGGCTAAAGAAAGTATAATTTCGTAATCTCTGAGATTCATAGTGATAATATATGCAAAGCTTTGCACTTCAGTCCCGTTGCTGTATAATTAGCATCATTGTATGGTTAAGTGCACATAATAAGATAATGTTAAGCCAAATTAGCCTTTATTATAATGTGTTTAAGATGGTTCGTTCGTATTCTCTTCTCTTCTCTTTAATTGGGTTTTTCGTTTAATATAAGTTTGTAATTGTACTTGGTTTCAGAAACCAATGTACACAGACAAAAGTTAGTAGAAACTCTTGCATGTTCGAGTCATTATGAGTGTATGGTGATTAAAATAAATGTGGTGAGCAATGCAGAATCCGAAGAATATTGATGGTTAATTTTAATGTGTTAGAACTATGCATTGACACGAATGGGTTGGCTCGACCACAGCCTTACAGAAAATCGGCGTCAAACAACCGTAGTCTTTTATATCGCCAATCGAAGCCTTTATCGAGACCCAATCAATCTCTTCTCCATTGTCTTCTCCTCAATCCCTGAATCTCAGACACCCTAGTTCCCAATAAACAGGCAACGCACTCGTAACTTGTCAGGTATTGTGCCGATCAGATAATCCGACTGTTAACAATATGGAAAATCTTTTTTTTTAAATAACGTTGCCCCACTCTAGTGCTTTCTCCTGTGTCGTGGGTGCGGTTACAAACATTATAATATCACATACACATGACACCCAGACCCGGAACAACAATTTGTGGATCACACAAAGAGTTGTTCCGTGCGGGAATCGAACCCGCGACACGTTGCACGGCAGCCACCGCACCAACCGTGCAGTCGAAAAAACTCAACCCAACATAAAACCTAATAGATATCTCCGATGTATGTCTTAAACTCTTAATGTTTTGTTAGAATAAGTATACAACATTTTACATTAAACCATGATAGAATTTCAAGTTGTTAATTTGATAAAAATTAATCTACTTGTGGCTCTCTCACTCTTTTCAGCATGTGACGTGTCTAAAAAAGCAATCTTAAAATTGAGGTAGATTAAAAAATCTGAAGTAGGAAAAAACATTCAATTGTATTTATTACACAATATACGAGTACTAGTATCAAGATAATATTTTAGCCCACTGTACAAGCAAAATGGTTTGTTATAAAAACGTGTAGCCATACCACTTGTCTGAAGTGTGAAGCGTGCTCGGCGGCTAATTTGTTATGATATTCATAATACAAAACTTTGGTCCAAAATAATGTTAGTTAATACATATTGTAAGTACTACTTGAGTCAAGTTAACATTAGTGGAAAACACGTGGAGTATTAATTTCTATGCGATATACATATAAAAATGAATCTCGAAATGTAAATGTATGAGCATAACAATGCCTGGACTGATTGTACTATTTTTTTTTTTGTATAATTGTTTAATTAGTAAGAGTCTGAACCTCCATCTCGCCTTGTGCTGGGCGAGAGGAGTAATTTGATAAATCCCCATCCTCAATAAAAAAAAGGTTTGCTGCACATAACTTCTATTCTGGCTATTCAGGATAATTATTATTGGCTTTCTATTTGTTTTAATAACAGATATCTGGAGCCTAACAAAACATATTTTGGGTATCCTCTACCAAGTCCTACCAAATCCTCTAACAAATCTATAAAATTATAAGTCCATATCAAAATGCCTACAATAAAGACCTTAAAACCTTCTTTAAGGGGTGGAAATCATTTAATGACTCCTCCCACCCTGGATATGTAAAGGCAGAATGTCATGTTTTGCTGGCTTCATCTTAAACCACCTCTCTCCGTCTCTTGTTCAAAGCCCAACCCTCACCCATCCACCTCATGGACTCTGAAATCGAACCCCAAAGCTTGTTTATTGTGACCACAAGTCAATGAAACAGTCAAATGCTAGTCATATCATCGCATGTCAAGTATCACTTGACATCTACATATTGACATAAATGTCAAGTTGTTCCACGGTACCTACTTAGATTATAGCTCAATTGAACGTACGAAAAGGAACAGTTTTGTTTGGTAACAAAAAGTTCAAGTATGAGAAAGTGAGACTTTTTAGCTAAATAATAGCCTATTTCGAACTAGGTTTGTGGTCTAAGCTGAGTTTGAAAACGCTTTCTACTGCTTCTAAAGTGAAAGAAATAAAATTTTGATCTTTTCCAAGATTTTGTTCTCTATCTGAGTAAAGAGAGACAGAGACATGTTAATTAAAACGTACTTTGACTGAAATACAAACGAATCCCATAAACTACATATAGTACATATAGGTATGTATATTTAAAAAGCGTAAACGTAACGAAAATTCTTACTAGCAAAACATAATAAATATTTTATAGGTATCAGACATAACAATCGCACTTGAGAATGTTCTATTATAAATTATATTATACTTAATATCCTTTATTACAGGCATAGATATCCAATAATTATCATTACAAAAAAAACTTTCTTTTGTTTCTTCTCCTGCCAGGCCAAGGCCGCGGTATCTTATTTCGCTTGCCTTACAATATCGGCTGAAGATCAGCCCTGTCGGGCACTGTCTTTGGTGGTTTTTTTGTTGTAATAGATCGGCAAACGAGCAGACGGATTACTTGGACACCCGCAACGGAGGAGCTACGAGTGCGTTACCGAACTCTTAGGGATCAGGGTTTTGGAGATTCTGGGATTGGGGAGGAATCGGGGGAGGGGAAGGATTGGGCCTCCGGTAACCTCACTCACACGGCGAAACACAACTTTGTTTCACGCCGGTTTTCTGTGCGGTATGTATCACTCCGGTCGAGCTGACCCATCCGTGCCGAAGCATGGCTCTCCCACACTTAAATACTCGCTAAAATATAATTTCTAGTACAGTACCTATATCTATTTTGACATACTTGTATAGATATTTAGTTAGTGTGACCCTTAACAGTCCATAAATCGTAGTTACATAATTATTTAGGTACTACAAGAAGCTAAGGTCAATACCCCACGTAAATTCTACATTGATGTGAATATTAGATAATCCTTATCGTCATCAGTGTATCTCCAAAGCAATTAAACGTGACTGAAACTACACAAGTCTAAAATTGGAAATAATAATAATATAAGGTAATATAAATATCCTCATGAGACTAAAAAGACATATCATGTGTAATCTGTGATATAATTATAGCTAATATAGAGGGTCCTCTAGGGCCGATGTCCAGCCTTCACTGTGGTGTAAGCGCTTTGACGCACTGTGATCTGACTGACGGCAGGAGAAGAATCAATGGTTTTTAGATAGAAATAGTCTGACACTTCACTATCACAATCACCCCATCCAGGGAGGATCAGATATCATTGGATGATTCCTCTTTCCGTATCAAAAACGATGTACGACCCGCAATGTCTACAGTTCAATTCCTTCTAAGTCGATCAAACAATAACAAAAGAGTTTTTTTTTTCAAAGAAATTCTTTGTAATTATATATTTAGTTTTGTGTCGGTTTTTCTACCTAATAAGTAGTTAGTTACATAAAAAATGTCGATAAGTAAGATTCTTATCAAAGAAACTCTAAAAGTATCTTGTGAACGACGAAGGAAAACATCGTGAGGAAAAGTAGACTTATAATTTCTAATTATAAGTTTGAAATCGCCAATCCGCCTTGAGCAAGTACAGTGATCAATGCTCAAACCTTGTCCGTGTATGAAGAGGCCTTTGCTCAGCAGTGGGCACATATATAGGCTGCTGATGATGATATTGTTAAATCGTGAAAAAGCAAAATTGCTAATGCCGTTGCGTTACTAAAAAAACAAATGACTGAAATATAGTATACTTTTTTTTTATATTATAGATCGGCAAACGAGCAGACGGATTACCTGATGGGAAGTAATCAGCGCCGCCCATGGACACCCGCACGGAGGAGTTACGAGTGCGTTGCCGACCTTTTAGGGATTGGACCTCCGGTAACCTCACTCACACGGCGAAACACAACGCTGTGGTTGTTTCACGCCGGTTTTCTGTGAGGCCGTGGTATCAGTCCGGTCGAGCCGACCCATTCGTGCCGAAGCATGGCTCTCCCACACTTAATATATATATATATACATTACAATGCTAATTAACATCGTAACAGTGAAATACTAAGTTCTAATTATATTTGTAAAAAAATTTCCTATGACACGAGACACAGAAGTTATTAGTATACAATGCATAATATTATGATTATGACTAAGTAGCTACACGTGTAGTGTTTTGCCATTCGTATCTTATGATTTAAATTGATCTTTAGATAGGAAATTTGCCCACAAGGAGGTCGGTATTACAAAAGGACTATGAAAGGAGTGCAACACGTACAAACATCAAAATCCAAGTAATTTTTTTTTTATTGATTCTAGGTTTGCGCTTGACCGCTATCTCACCTGATGGAAACTTATTACAATTAAATTTGTTTCAGCACATTTCAACGTCAAACAAAATAAAATATCTTCTTTGTGACCAAATTCTGAAGGAGGAACTTCCTCAATTCGGCCATCCATATGCTTTCTATATAGAAACATAAGCCTAAGATCATGAAAATAATATGAAAAGTTACAATTGCTTTACAGAAAAATACTGGCCTTTCATGTGTGTGTTGATTTAGTATTTATAGGATTTGATTTTGTGGGATGGGGGGAAAATTGACGATCTGTATGCCGGTCAGTCCTTAGTCCAATCCAAAGTATAAGATTCCTATTGAAAAGAACAAGCAACAATCTCCATGGTTACACTTTTTTAATCGGTGCCACAATCCAATTTTTATTTACGTTACAAACTTTGTTCAATTATGCTTGTGTCTCATTTTATCAATATTATTTAATAACTGATATCTATTAGTCCGATTCCAACAAAAGTTTTAACGTAGTATGTTCGACACGGGCTGGTATCATCGCTTCGCGATTAAAGCCTTTATCAATAAAGATTTAAAAAAAATGTTCGACACAAAGTAAATACCCCTTAAAACATTAAAAAACTAAAGGAGGTTATTTAATGACTGTCCTTGAACATACAGGGTGAGCCTAATATCAATAAATTTCCAGAAACATTACCTTAAAATCAGACAAAACAATACTTAATCTGTGTCATATTAGTTTAATAATTAAGGTATTATAAAAGTGACGTCAAACGTTGGAAAATACCCACTACCTGCCTAATTGCTAATTACACAACCATTGTAGAACATTACTAAGATAATGTACAAACATATTTAAAACACATAAAATTTAATTTATTTATAATTGTTATTTTATAAACATCCTTTATGTTTCCGTCAATGATTGTGGAAAACGTAAATTTACTGTAAGCTAGTCGGGGTTCGTGGATACACTTAGGAAGTAATATTTCTATCTGATCAGCATCAGCTTATAAGTGCCTAATGCTAAGCAAAAGCATCTTCTCACACTAAGAAGGTGGGAGTGTTCACCACCACGCTTGCTAAAGACGGAGTGGCGATATTTGTCTTATAATCAAATCACAACAGCCATATTTCCTCACGATGTTTTCCTTCACCGTTCAGCAATGGTATCCCAATCTCAGAAAGTAAAAATAACTTGGTACTGAAAGAAATAGGCGCCTTAACCTCTGGACCAACATATTTTTTTTCTGTCTACTGTTATTCCAATTTAGGAGTATCCCACGGTGATTAAAGATTAAAATTTACTTTATAAAAGATGGGGAAAAATATGATATGACAATATAAAAAAAGATCGTGTGAATGTTCATAGAAACCAATACAAGTAGTTGAAACTTTTTGTAGCGTCTTCAAAACACACCAATAAAAAAAAAATGCAGTGAATTTCGAAATTCCTTATCTTCTTAACAATATAAACAAACAGATGCACTTCTTCAGAATAAACTAATTATCATATTAACACTAATAGCTTCTTAATTTACATTAAATAGTTTTTTCATTTATTGTTTTTATGTTATCGTGTGACGATGTCAATATTGAACCAAATAATGGTTTCTATAAAGTGAGGTCAATTAGGTTTCTCAGTTTTTCCTTTCGTCATATAATGATAGTTAAAGTGATCTGTAATTAAAAGCTATTGTAATTAGCTCTCCTATTAGCGCTCAAATCAAGTTAAATATAGTATTTCTTGTCTAACAAAACGATGCATTTTTTGATTGAGAAAAATAATCAAATTTTATTGACTTCTTCTGACCTGCGTGGAGCGAGAGAAAGGGTCTATTTCCTCATTTAATTCAGGGAGTAGTTCGACATTTTCAATTAGGTAAATTTTAAGATATCAATTATTTATCAATAAGCAGATTTTATTATTATCGTAATAGAATCAATGCAAGGACTCTTAACTTCTTGTCTGCCGGTATACGACAAACATTAGAAAACATATTGTTTCTCGCGTGGATCTGCGCTCCGGTATATCACGGGTTACTTAACCAATATGAAAACCATTTTGAGACACCAATGTTCACCACTGAGCAGGTTTATTGCTGAACTGATATTGATGATAATATCAGGAACGATATAAACAACGCATGATACGTTGACAGACTACAACGGAACTGTGAACCTTCTATGAATGAGCAGGTTGGTGATCGCATACCGTAGTTCGGTATGCGATATACGGATAACACGGAAATCGTTATTCGTTGAAACAGAATTAAAGTTGACGACATCCTAAAATAGTTGAATAAATATCCAAACTTATTTAGGTATATATTTAAATCTTACAATTCACAATTATAATGAAATTCTCAGAATTACATAATCTGACACCACTCTTAGAACAATAAAATTGTTTTAACGTTTATTTGGAAAAGGACACTGTCTTAAGACGAGGAAGTAAATTTGAAAACAGAAAGTGTAAAGCTGTATAGGATGACAGTTTAGCCGCCATCTTTGTTATTGTTCCTTTTGTTGTCGTCAGGCAGACATCTTGTATTTGGGATTAAAATGGCCGCTTCTAAATTTAAGTAGATTAGACGACTAGAACCACGTAATAGCGTTACGACCAGTGGGATTCCTTTCAGATTTTTATGGGGCCTTCAAATTATAGTTTGTTTTACTTTTAGGGTAAGATAAGCGAGCGTGGGTTTGTTCCCTCACTAAAATCATCTCGTTTACCACTATTAGGATCTACAAGAAGACTATCCTTAAAGATACCAGCTCGATAATCCCTAAAAATGTTCATTTTTTGACGAAGTCCAACGGATCAAAACCAATATATTCAAAAACGGATGTAACAAAACTAAAATAAAATTTATTCAAATAACATTAAACATAATTTATTATTACATTTGAAATAACTTAGACAAATAACTTTATGTATATTTTTAACTTGAATTTAAATAGGTATTCATTAAACTGTATAACTAAACGCGTTTATAAAAGTAACCTTTTAACCTTATTTTATGTTGTCAAACGAGTCTATGGTGCCATTTGTTCATCTATGGTTAAATTTAATAAAATATTTTTTGCAGTCTGTCTCTCAAGTTATATTCCACAGCATCCTTTTTTATGTTATAGGATGACAAATGATCAGACCGATTACCTGATGGTAAGCAATGAGCGCCACCCATGGACACCCTCAACCACGAAAGAGTTACGAGTTCGACGACCTTTTGGGGATTAGGACTTGGGGGTGAATGGCATATTGAATTCTTTTGTTCTTCCACCAGTTGGTAGTAGTTTGCCACATGGCTCTAATGTAGTATAAGGTCCTGTCTGACTAGTTTATAAGAATCTATGGGTCCTGTTTCTACTATTTTGTGGATGTCAAAAAAGGATCATCCAATAAGAATATTTAGTTTGACAGTAGGAAGTCTCAAATGGACAAGAGGCCTCTAGTTTGGACAATCATCCATTGATGAGCCCGAAGCTTAAGAAGTAACGCATTGGTTTTAGTCAGTAAGAGGTGCTCCCTCTCACCCCACCCAGGCGAGAGAAATTATTTAATAATTTACCCCGCCCAAAGAAAAGCATAAAATCATTGAATTATTTTTCTAGTGATGCTAACGGCAAATCCACCAGCGTTATTCCGTATTACAAATAATCTTTAATACGGTAAGGCTTTATTTACAAACATTATAAGACATTGTCAATTAATGAATATTCTTAATAAACTTTATTACGCAGTACACAGTCAACTAGTTGTTTAAACTCGTCATAACTATACAAATATCAACATTGATATAACAAAGATATGTTAACAATAAATTTTATTATCTGGACGTCTGCAGATAAAACTAAGAATAGATTCTATTTATAAATAGTTAAAGTGTTTATTTTCAAAAACTGTTAAGTATGTGTCGGTTCAGTTGGTGAAGTTCCTTCCATTACGACTTATAATGTACTTATGACTTCATTTTGCGTAGATTAAGGCCTGTCAATTCCGCAGATATACACACACCAGTTCTTGCCCGCGAGTCCGTTCGCGTAGAGTGGTGACTTTCTGTAGATTTAAATACTATGTCCTTTCTCAAGTTTACAGAAATTTTCCAAAATTTTACACAAATCGGTTCAGTTGTTTAGGCCTGAAGAAAAGAGGCAGAAAGAGTTAATTTCGCATTATTCGCGTATATTTAATAGTATGACACATTAAGTAGTACAGTATTAAATACGTTGTGTTTCGTCGTGTGAGTGAGGTTACCGCAGATCCAGTCCATCTTCCCCTTTCTAGAACCTAAATCTCCACAAGCCTGATCCTCAAAAGGCCGTCAACGCACTCATAACTCCTTTGGTGGTGGTGTCCATAGGCGGTGCCGATTATTTACCACTAGTTAATCGATAAGTTAGCAGACTAGTTAAAGTGTGGGAGAGACATGCTTCGGCACGAATGGGTCGGCTCGACCGGAGTGATACCACCGCCTCACAGAATACCGGCGTGAAATAACCACAGCGTTGTGTTTCGCCGTGTGAGTGAGGTTACCGGAGGCCCAATCCTTCCCCTCCCCCAATCCTTCCTCAATGCCTAAATCTCCAAATCCCTAATCCCTAAAAGGTCGGCAACGCACTCGTAGCTCCTCCGTTGCGAGTGTCCATGGGCGGCGCTGATTGCTTACCATCAGGTAATCCGTCTGCTCGTTTGCCGACATATTACTTTTTTATGGTAAAGTTTTTATGGTAGCTAATTATTAAGGTTCATTCTACTACTGAAGAAACTTTCCACGACAGTAAGAACAGAAAGCTACTCAATTCCTAACTTTTAGAAAAAAAAAAAACAAAGGAATAAATGTCCGTATATTTGTTTGTACAGATAGACAAAACGAAGTTTCACGAATGCGGAACCTTAAAATCAATCAAAATGCCTACAATACGTAGTAAATATGTTTTTTCCTCAACTGCTTTTGTATTTAAGTGTCCGCAAAAAGTATCGCTTCGTTGCCTACTTATACTTAACTTTGTTTCTGTCGAATCTTTTTGTTATTGACACTTTACAATAAACTTCAATGGATTTTTCCATTCATTCGTGCCTTCTTGCGTTTATTTCCAAGTAGTTGTAAAGATGTTTACTAACCGATGAATTGTGAAGAGAATAGATTGATGATTAATGTTTTTTTTTTCTAGTTATTCGCATTTTTATAAGGGTCAGAGATAAGGTCGTGAGCCTATGTGTGTGAAAGAGCCATGCTTTGACACACATATGACTTGACCGGAATATTCGTACGGCCTCACAGAAAACAGGCGTGAATCAACTTTCGTTCGCCATGTAAGTAAGGAGGCTTTATCTTACGCCTATCCACCCTCAAATCCCTAACCAACAAAATATAAAGCACTTGAAACACCTCTGATATTGTGTGCGTCCATGGGCGGCGCTGATTGCTTACCATCAGGTAATCTGTCTGCACGTAGTCCGCCCCTTCGAAGATTCGCGTGACAGTTTGACAAAGTCACATCACATCACGTCACATCATCAGCCTATAAGATCCCACTGGTGAGCAAAGGCCTCTTCTCACACGAAGAAGGTTTCAGTATTAATCACGACGCTTGCTCAAGGCAGACTGGTTATTTCAAACTTATAATTAGAAATTATAAGTCTAGGTTTCCTCAGAATGTTTTCCTTCACAGTGGTGTCTAAATAATCATAGAAAGTAAAATACAGTAAACTTCGATCCCCGACGACGTCCGGAGTGTCGTCTATTTCGGCGGCTGGGGCGTAAGGAGCAGGATAGCTTCTTTGCGAGCTTAACTGCTTCACAGAAAGAGACTTCCCAGTTCCTCTCGCTACGAACCATAGCCTAGACTGGCGCTAGAGGTCGCTGCCGAAGATCCTTCCCTGAGGACCCGGTTCTCAGCCCAAGCAGGCCACAGATTTCGAATCCTCTATTACATGGTTTTAAAAGTAACTTGTAAGAAAATGTAGTGATGGGAATTACTATTTCCATTAACGGTTACATCATAAATTTAATATTGACAGACGCATTACTAGAATGGACACGTTATGTCCGTTCCGGTATGTTTCTTAAGTAAACAATTATCATTAAAATCAAGTAAACAAACATTATGACGTCAATTGCAGTACAAGGGAAATCCATGGTCCAAAGATCAATGTTACAACCAACACTTGAATACAAGCCATTATATTTTTTATGACAAAGACACAAGGTGTTAAATTCAATGCGCTCTTATTCATTTAGCTCCGTACGGTAGTAATAAAAAATGGTTTAATAATAAATTATATATTTTTGGACTGGAATTTGAATTATTTAAATAAAACCTTGACAAAAACCCTAAGTACAATACCGTGTGTTTAAAAATAAATTTATTCATGAGAATTATTAATAACCTTAATTAACTTGGTATCTACTTTCACTGTTCCTAATATGGGTTATGTGTGGGAAAACCACATACTTAGGGCCTGATTCACAATTAATGATTAAGGTCGGGTTCAACAATGCCTCAATACAATATCTTCTATGATATACCTAGTAGATAAATTTGAATATGGAACTTATTTGCATGAACAGTGTGCCACGTAAGTTTATCGAGTCATTGTGCGCACACGAGTATTTGATGGTAGGCGCCTAAGGACACAGTAACAAGTGTTAACTTTTCAATCATGGCAATTCGAGACACAATAGAAGAAGGATATGTAGGCGAACGCCGGCGTTCGCTTGGGGTCTGGTGAATAAAACAATTATTGCTGGACTTTTTAGGATGGGAAATATTTTTGGGTAAGGATTTGGAGATTGAGGGTGACAGATTTAAGGTAGAAGTGGCCTGGAGGTTAAGTTACCAACTTCTCATGCATGACGGTGCGGGTTCTAAATCTAACAATTACGTACCAATGTGACTTTCCCGGGTTAAATTATGTTCTCGCTAAGATACACACAGCTGACATACGGTGAAAGAAAGCCTCGTGAGGAAACCTTTGCCTATAATTTCTAATTATAAGTTTGATATTGCCAATCCGTCTTGAGCAAGCATGGCGGTTAAAGATCAAACCTTCTTCATATGAGAAGAGGCCTTTGTTCAGCAGTAGGCACTTATAACTGATGATGATGATTAGTAGTAACATCACTCATACGATGAAACAACTTTTCACACGGAAGGTTTCCTGTAAAATCGTGGTAGGTAATAATCCGGTCGAACCGGTCCGGTCATTACTACTGAGTCTTTGGTCTTCTTCCACATTTCAACCAAAGAACATCTAGTATGACCATGCTCTAAACAATATTTTATTACAATGCCTACCTAAAAACCAATCAGTAATTGGTTCTTCTGCTCACTACACATGTGCCATAACAGGCGTCGCATCGAAGGGACTCTGGAGTTGGTCTCTTAAGAGGTCCCGGAGTTCCTTATAGGTACTGATGGTGGCCACCAGGCGGACAAAGCGACCCTAGCTTTTGGGGAAAAATACTAGGGAGTGTGGAATTTTTACCTCACTTATAAAACGAAAGGAACGCATTGAAGGTTTCCCCCCGTTAAAAACAAGTCACTGCGCACCCAATGACTAGCTAAAAAACCAATCACTTGAATTTCCACGTATCTGCATAACACAGGAAAATACAATTATGGAAATTAACTATCTTATAAGAATCTAAATACCGGAACAGCGGTGAATACCTGACTAAGTGGCATATATTTATTGCATTGTTGTAATGCATTAAACATACAATTGCATTTTATGTAGGTAAATAACATACCTAAATGTTATATTTATATAATTATGCTCTTCTATTATCTAAAATCAGATAAATAATAATAATAATACACATGGGTATTGCATAACCAGAAATACAATTCGGTAGTTTCCAATCAATAAAACTTTGTACTTTTTCCGGAATGTCATGAACAAAAATTTTCTACAAAATGTTTTGCTCAATGTGACGTCATATTATTTTTGCATAAAAAAGAAGCTTGTAGTGTAGTGAAGCCTCGTTGAAATATCTACAATAAATAAGATAGGTGTATCGTAAATATAATGAATGAAAGTATGATTATTTTGATTAGTTGACAATTATATTTTAGACTATGGTATATAAACACATATTTAATAACAAATTTTCCTTTATGCACGACCTCGTGGCTACAAAGGTGCATAAAAATTCCATTGCGCAATGTCGATAACTTTAGGTCTCTTATTTACTACAGTGAAAAGGTTCAGTTACCTTTGTGTTGTTCATCATTCATACAGTAATTAACATTAACATTAGAGTTTGGTATGTGTACTTGAGTATTGATTAGTTTAGTGTGTAATTCAATAATATCGTGGTGGCCCGTGGGTTAAGTCACCGGCTTCGCATGCACGAGGGGAAACCTGGCAAGTACACAAAGTACCAATGTGACTTTTGCCGAGTTATATCTACTTCATACGTATATTTAAGGACTACAGACAAACGGAAAGGAAACTTGGACTTGTAATTTGAAATTATTAGTCCGTTGGTGGCTTGCTCGTCCGCGAGTCACTTAAGGGGCCAGTAGAATACCAGCGCAAGGCCCTGTCTTGCACACGCTGAACTGGTCCCAGTTCACCGCAGACTTAGGACACTGGTAGGTAGGTAGTCTATGAACTGTATGTACAGAATCTTATGTGTCACATGTTTTAGCGTGCGAAATAAAGTTTTTTTTCTTTCTTTCTTTCTTACTTTCTTTCTTAATCCGCCTAGAGCAAGTGTGATGACGCTCATTTTCTGAGGTCAAAACCTTCTCCATTTGAGAAGAGGCATTTGCCCAGCAGTGGGCACCTATAAGCTAATGATGATAATGAAATAAAAGGCATATAGCCTATAGACATCCGGTACCTAGAAAAAATCTCTGATTATAACAATTAATCTCAGGGAAATCCCTTCGTACGACAGACTAATTAGTTTAGAAGTCTTTGTGTAAACGTTTCCGTCGTCGTAAGAACAATTGACGATTTTACGTAACATCAACTACATGTGGTATAAAAACATTGTACACACATTGTACTTAGGTACACTTTAGTTAAGTTTTTCCTGAACCACTTAACATACTGAGATGCCTAATTGCAAAATACGTGTGACACTAAAAACATAGTTTTTTTATGGTATAAGTCGGCAAACGAGTTTTCAATATTATCGTTCTCCCATGGTAATCGTTTATTCTGCTCCTAATGTCACTGGTTGGTTATATTTTAAAATTAGAACGCATTTGAGGATATGCGTTCCAATCGCTACATAGTATAAAACATAGTAGCTGTCTCTGTCCCTATAACCTTATGCATGCTTAAATCTTTGAAACTACGTATTGGATTTTGATGAAAGAAACCCTTTTGAAACAAAGAACTGAAGAGGAATGGTTATAAGTATAATAAATAACATTTATTACAAAATGGAGAGATTTGGTATCAGCATTGCAACTATACGAAGCCAGGGCGGGTCACTAGTTTTCAAATTTAATTAAGTAGAATATCGTAATTATGACTTTTATCGTTACGAATTAGTGCCGTGGTAGCCCGGAGGTTACGGAGCCCGCTTCTCATGCATGAGGGTGTGGGTTCGAAACCTGGCAAGTACCAATGTGTTTTTGCCGAGTTATATGTACTTTCTATGATTATATAGACACCACTGACATACGATGAAGGTAAACATCGTGAGGAAACCTGGACTTACAATGTCTAATTATAAGTATGAAATCGCCAACTCGCAATGGGCAAGCGTGGTGATCAATGCTCTAACCTTCTCCGTATGAGAAGAGGCCTTTGCTCAGCAGTGGGCACTTATAGGCTGATGATGATGATCGTCACGAATTCAACTATCAGTAATCTGTAATGTTCTTATATTATTAGGTACCTAACTCAAAAAAAAATGAGACACATTTTTTCAAATACAAGTATCCGTGGAACTCATAAAACGTTTTATGTGTCGTGGTAATCCGGAGGCTAAGATATGACCAGCCCTCTTGTCATGCATGACTGCTGGTTCAAAACTCGACAAGTAGCCATGTGACTTTTACCTAGTTAAACATATGTAACATCTAAGTAGGTAGGCTAAATAGCCACAACGATGAAAGAAAGCGTAAGCAAAATTGAACTTATAATTTCTTATCATAAGTTTGAGATCACCGGCACCTGCTTGACCAAGCGTGGTGATTGAAGCTCGAACTTTCTTCATGTGAAAAAAGGCCTTTGCTTAGCAGATAGCATGTACAGGCTAATGATGAGACTGGTAAACAGACAACGTGACCACGTGCAACCAGGTCATAGTGAAGATCGTCAAAAGTCAAACAGTTCATAAATGTAATCAAAATAAAAAACGTTATAAGTACACGTAAAACCCATGGACCGTAATAAGCTGTTTATTAAAAAAGGCACACTAAATTTAGTCACTAAGATATGGGTACGATTTAATTCAAAACAAGACTGTACGCATAATTTATTTATATAAAAGTCTTTGGGTATTTCCGTTAAGGATCGAGAAAAAAATGAAATTGTTAGTTGAATAGATTTCGAATAAAAAATATCGACAAAGTCAAAATGAATGGTTTTATTTTTTTTTATAACTATATCTTGTTGACTAACATAGGATTAAAACTAATCAGTAATTAATTATTATTTCTTGTTTTATCATAAGTACCCACATATGAGATCATTGTCTGTTATTCATATTCGCGCATAGATTCACAAGATGTTTTTTTTCGAATCTGTTTTGGACATTACATATTTCATCTTTATCTATTATTATTCTTACCTACAATTCTCATAACGTATATTCCTTAGCTTTCATACATCTAAGTGTGGGAGAGCCATACTTCGGCACGAATAGGTCCGCTCGACAAGAGAGGAGATAACCAGCGTGTAAAAACCAGAGGAGGCTTTTTCCGTCCCCCAATCCCTCCCCAATTCCTAAATCTCCGACACCTTAATCCCCGAAGCGATCTATAAAAAACTAGCGATTGCTCGCGGCACCGCCTGCGTGGATGTCACGCAGACGCCGACGATGACGCCCGGCCCTGGGTGGGAGAAGTCACTTGATGATTTTCCCCTCACAAAAAAAAAAAACAAAAAAAAACCTTCCCCTGCTCTAGGTTAGATGCGGAGTGCGCTTGATCCGCAACCCCGGCTGAATCAGGTATCACTTAGAACCTATTTCTTATTTGACAATATTTTTACTTATACAAAAATAATATATTTTGCTCAACAACAACAGTTAGTAAAACATTTTCCTTATTTATAAATAGTAGACGAAATATCAACGCCAATTTATTATTGTGCAAAAAATAAAACAGTGTGGTTCATTATATAGATCGAAAAAGAACTCAACCTTTTTAAAAACCCGATCTCGTTTGACTAGCACCCTTTATCAGCTATTCTGGGCTGATCTTGGTACATATACAGGTCCTAAAATAATTGAGAAAGAAATTAAACAAACTTCGGCACATAAAGTTCGAGGTCGGACAATACCACGTGTTTAAGGTAACCTTTAACACGAGGTAGTAAGAGCGAAAATTGCTGACGTTGCCTTGGGCAGAATAAAAAATATGTTATGGATATTTTTTATTCGTTAAGGATCGAGATTACGTTTTATTTTCAACCGGTCTAGAATCTACGCTTTTTTCTTGAGGGTGGGTATTATCGCATCTTTTAATTAGCAACTCTCGCCCTAAGTGGGGCTAAAATATGGTTCTTACTAACCAAAAGAAGATTTCCTTCTCCTGCTTTTGGCCGGGGACACAGTACATTATTGAGATTGACCCGCAATCCCGGATGAATATCAGCCCTATTTGCACCATTTGTGGTCGCGCCTTACGCTCGTGTCTGGTTCTGGCTGAGCGGCGAGCTACCCATAGCTTACGATGTCATATATTATCTTTTCTACGGAAGACTAGTGAGAAGTTATTTTATTAGTGACAATACTTCTTTTTTATCGTCCTAATTACAAACATCACCATCAAAAGTTTTTTTTTTAATATCGCCAAGGTTATTTATTATGGCCATGATTGGGTGCTTAGGGACATAGCTAGGTAACCAAACGTTTAGGGGGTGTTTTGTAATACACCGACGGAAAAGGAAAGCACAAGAACAGATAGTATGCATTTATTGATATAATATTTTTGGTCCCTAATAGAATACACACAAAGGGACGTCTATCAAAAAAAAACATCAGGAATCAATTTTGAAAGAACACACTTTGGACATGGATACCCGCAACAGAGGAGTTACGAGTGCATTGCCGACCTTTTAGGGATTAGGGATTTGAACATTTAGAGAATACGGAAGGGGAACGATTGGGCCTCCTCACTCACACGGTGAAACACAACGCTGTGGTTGTTTCATGCCGGTTTTCTGCGAAACTCCGGTCGAACCGACCCATTCGTGACGAAAAGACATATCTAAAAAATACCACAATGCCAAAGCGTACAGTCACCTATAATACGAACAATGGAGTCGTAATAACGTCGTAAACAGTCTGGCAGTCATAACTGCGTCACCAATGACCCAATGAACTGACACCTGACCTAAAGAGTTGCCTGCAAAAAGTATTGACGTATCTTAACTGTTACTCTACAGTCAGCGTCAAATATATAAGAACATTCTGGAACATTCAGTTTAAGTATAGAAGCAATTTAACCACCAAGTTAAAGTGTGGGAGAGCCATGCTTCGGCACGAATGGGCCGGCTCGACCGGAGTGATACCACGGCCTCACAGAAGAAACGGCGTGAAACAACCACAGCGTTGTGTTTCGCCGTGTGAGTGAGGTTACCGGAGGCCCAATACTTCCCCGCCCCCAATCCCTCCTCAATCCCTAAATCTCCAAATCCCTAATCCCTAAAGGTCGGAACGCACTCGTAACTCCTCCGTTGCGGGTGTCCATGGGCGGCGCTGATTGCTTACCATCAGGTAATCCGTCTGCTCGTTTGCCGACCAATTACATTAAAAAAAACCCAAAAATATCAGTACAACAACTAATCTTGTGTTTAGCATTGAGTGAGGTTACCGAGGCTAGATCCTTTCCCACATCTTGCCCCACCCGCAATCCCCAAATCCCCTATCCTTGAATCCCTAATAATCCACAACACACTTTAAGGAACTCCTACGGTATAATGAGTGTCCAGGGCAGCACTGATGGCTTACTATCAGGTAATCCGTCTGCTTGTTTGCACACCTTTCACATAAAAACAGCAACCTTGTTACCATATAGACATGGTCACTATAGCAACATAAATATCGGCACATTTAAATTGTGGACGCTTTAAATGATCCTATCAAAGTCAAAGTCAAAATCATTTATTTCAACTAAACCATAATCGTCTGTCAGTCTGTTCGTCGGTGAACCTAGGTATCTTCATCATGGTAACTTTGTTTGAACCGATTTTTTGCGTTTAGTTTCTTTCTTTTGAGTACCTTGAGTTTCTCTATATATTTGACGCTGACTGTATTTATAGACGAAGTTAGTGATGAGACCTTAGCCTACAAAATACATTGAGTATTAAAACGGACATAGCAATGGATTTTTCCGCTAAAATGTCAGTACTTTCCTTCTATAGTATGGTTCGTAAGACCCATAACATAATTCATAGAAAAAGTTTGTTAAATTGACGAAGTCGATGTGTTTATCATTTATTTCAATAAGACACTTCTTAAATGACTTTCAAATAACTACATAGATATAATTTATTAGTTTGTTCTATTCTTTCACGGCACCACAGGGTCCCGGACCTTTGGAAGGCGTACGAGGAGCCGAAGCCAACTCGCAGAGGCCCGTTGAACAGTTTTAATCTAAATGTGATGGGACATCAGCCGGCAATTATCCCTGTATGCACTATATAAGTGCACCCAAGGACAATCCCCGGTTGATGCAAAACTATTGTGAAATGTGGTAAAAATTGATAGGGTTATGAATATGGGTTGCTATGGACATGATATGATAACTATGGAAATACTACTATAATAATTTATTATACCTATTTAAGATTTTAATAAATGCTTGTGATTTGAACTTGAGGCACCGATTTGCAACCTAACAGTGGATGAGTTTTTTTGCGAGGCGAAAATAAATGATCAATTGACTTTTCTCGCTCAGATTGATGCGAGAGGAAGTGCCAGACTCTTTCTGAATAAAAACCATCCCGCTCCATTTTCGGCTCTAGGCTAAGGCCAAAGTACCTTGTTGTACTTGCCCCGCAACGCTGGCTGAACATCGGCCCTCAAAGAGGATATAACCACATCGTGGTTATATCGTCATTGTCGGTCCTGTAGGACCCTGTCTGTTTTGGATATTGGCTGTATGAGCACCGTAGACTGGAGTTGGTTCTGGTCGGGCGCAAGCTACTCTTATTCACTCTTAATTATACTGAGTTATTTTTTGCTTTTTAGTTCTTAGCTTTATTTTCATGTACTTAAAGTTGGTTTTATATTAACAATACGATTGTGTAGACAACATGCATCTATGTCTACTAACCTCGCATTTCAATAAATAAGTTGCAGTTATGATTTTAAACCCGGATATTAAAATTTTACATTTTCTATCACAAATAACTTTTATAAACAAACGATGACGCATAAATAAGCTTTTTTAAAAAAATATGTTTTTTACAAATCGATGGTATTTTCATACTCTTTCAATAATAACATGATTAACGTCATTTATCATTGAAACGTAAATAAATTTGTGATGATTTTCTGAGAACTTTTTATTGCCTTTGCTAATTAATATATTGGCTTGCCATTTAGTAATAAATAAATGTTGGTATATTTTAATTCTAGATACCTAATAGGCAAGATATTGTAAGCAAATTCTGTAGATCCCGGATAAGCATATAAGTGACTGAAAAGATCGAAATAGAAATATCTAGAAAGGTATCTTTTCTAAGTAGTTTTTTTATTAACTTGGAATTTAGGTATAATATAACTGACGAGATTGGTGTTTAACATTGAAAGAGTGCAACTACCAAGAACACAGGCTTAGAATCTCATTATTTTAACTTGTCACCGAAAAAACTTACATGGGAATAGAATGGCAACTCGTTTAATTTTTTCTTTATACTGAACTATTTTTGTTAACCTTTATTGGAATTGATTATTCGTTTTTATCCATAGAAATCTACATCTTAGAACAGAACAAGAACTTAGCTTCAGTGACAGACAGACTGAAGGACAATTCGAATGAAGTATTCTAAAAGTGCCTTTTAATATATACTATTAAGTAAGTATTTGAAATAAATGTTTTAGATTAGACTTTCATATCCTTAATTCATCAAACCCCAAACGAATGACGTTCGCACGTATCCGCGCCTGTTGTTCTTCTATTCTGTCTCCGAGTACTAAGATTTAAAGGTTAAACAATAAAACTCCTGAACTAATTTATGTACCTAACAACAGGAAAGATATAATAAAATCTGCTTAGAATTATTTCCATTCACAAAAAAAAACATATTATCATTGCCGCTTTGTAAGACCAAGAACTCTCTTCTTGGCTTTTAAACATTGCCTTTAATAACTTCCTTTCTGATTACCACTAACAAACACGTCGTTAATCCTAACTATCCTAACTAATATTATAAATGCGAAAGTAACTCTGTCTGTCTGTCTTTCTGTCTGTCTGTCTTTTCTTCACGCCTAAACTACTGAGCCGATTTCTGTGAAATTTTGTACAGACATAGTTTGGAACTCGAGAAAGGACATAGGATAGTTTTTATTCCAAAAATCTGCAGGAAGTAACTTTTCCACGTGAACAAAGTCGCGGGCAAAAGCTAGTTTACCATAAATCGACCCAGAAGCACAGTTTATTCACTACAGAGTATAAAGACAACCGCTAAGCGAACGTCATAGCTGAATAGAAGGTTACTTGTGCATAAAAAACAAGCCCATAGACACTGGGTTTCCCCAAGACTTGTTATTGGCTAGAGTCTCTAGATTATCTATCGTTGTTCTTAATTTGAATATAATTATGACGTTCGCTCTTTGAAAGTTTTTAATGGGTTAGGTGTAAACAACCTTACACTGCTTTTTAAAGAAGACTGTTCAGTTTCTTGTTATAAAAAGTCAATTAAAGAAGGTATAACAGAACTTTTATGTGACATGTCGGAAAATGAGCAGACGAATTACCTGGTGGCAAGCAATCGGCGCTGCCCCCGTCTGCGTTCCCGACCTTTTTGGGATTAAGATTCCAGAGATTTAGGGATTGGGGAGGGATGTGGAGAAGAGAAGAATTGGGCCTCCGGTAACTTCACTCACGCAGCGAAACACAACTGTGGTTGTAGTTAATTCACTCAGTTTTCGGACGTATTTGCAAGCCTTTTGTTAAGAAATAAACGACATGACGTTATGTTTTATTTCGAACTAGCTTCCGCCTGCGGCTTCGCCCGCATGGTACGTTGATAAAACGTAGCCTATGTCGTATGTATCCTACGAGTGTGCCAATTTCATTCAGATCCGTCCAGTCGTTTTGGCGTGATTGTGTTACAAACATCCAACCATCGTAACATTCGCATTTATAATATTATTAAGAATTTAGATAACATGATCTACAATTCTACACCTATCGTTATTGAATCTCTCAACAAACTATAAACATTAGCAGGAATCTTATGCGCATCGAAATAGGCTGCTTAAAATATCATTTGGCGATCAACTTAAGATTGTGATTGACACTTAATATTTCTGTCCATAAAGATGAACTAACAAGGCGGAACTGTAAATGTATACGAGTAGGTTATTGTTCTTTGTTTAAAAAATCTATTGGTTCGAAAATAGTAGATTAATATGATGATGAAGCTTGACATCCGGGTGCAATAATAAAGTATTTTAAAATATTTCTGAAACCACGTCTATTGCTGCGTAAAGCCTTTCCCACGAAAAAAGTTTGGGGTTACAAAAATGTAACCGGGACATTGGTTTTGCTGCTGCCATGCATCTACCGCTGGTCTGCTCTTCTTACTTTTAGGGCACTCAGATCCAATAAGTCCTCCAAGGTAATACGGCATAAACATGATGGTAACGACAGTGCAGAATGCATTATAACGACCAAATCCATGACAAAAATCCGAAGATTTTTGATTGAGATTCGATATTAATTTTGATTATTAATTAATAGACTGACTACATACATGTTTACCTAACACTTTCTATAAATTGTGCAAAGTTTAAAATTTTCTAAATTAATGACTCTTAAATGTAAATGTTGTTTTAGTAGGGAGAGCCAGCACTGTGAGTGAGGTTACCGGAGGCCCAATCCTTTCCACCCCCAATCCCTAAATCCGCTAATCCCTTATCCCCAACAGGTCGGCAACGCATTCGTAACTCATCCGATGTTGCGGGTGTCCATGAGCGTCGTTGATTGCTTACCATCAGGTAATGCAAGCGCATTAATAAATCGCGGCCCCAGCTCGAAGCAGAAGAAGGAACGGGTGGTTTTTAGTCAGTACGAATATGACTATCCATCTCACCTTTCCTCTAGGGGGGAAAAATCATCCAATCCCTCGAAAAAAAAACTTTTCTCTTAAGTAACTACTTTTCTGAATGATAAAAAGAAGTATTTTCAACTTCAGGGACTATGTTTACTTGTATTTTTTACAAATACCGTCATACTTTTCCTGTAGTAATTGGGTCTTGGGTAACTATTGATTTTGACAATTTGAAAATAGTAAGTTTGGAACTTGGCTATTTAGTGATCTTTTATAAAGTGTATGTCTACAGGATTAACAATAACACTTTGCACTTCATTATTAATAAGTATATTAACATAGATGAATTATCACCTAATAATTATCTTCGTACTTCTTAATAAACAAGAAATATAACTTAATGAGAACATTTATCATAAAGCTGGCATTTACCTACCTAAATAAAAAATTCACAACGGCACTTGTAAACACGTCAACTAAGACCAAAGATTTATTGATGCAGTTGTTAATTCACTTTTTATGCAAAATTGTAACGCGTTTCTTTGTATCCAACCGCATATATGTAGGTACCTATTTAAACAGACAATCTCAATAATTTATCTGTGAGTTCCGAGAAGAGAGACGGATAGACCATGGTCCTTATATCCGTATCTAGGTCTGTAATAGATACCTAGAAAAATTATGATACTAGAATTTTGCACAGATAGGCAAGTTATACGAACCTAAATGGAGATAAAAAGTAGTGGTAAATCTATGCTCTATGCGCTAGGTATGTGTATTTTAACCCGCTTCGGAAACGGACAAGAAAAACTTCTTGTCCCACTCATAGGCGGGAAAACACGACAAGACTGAAGAGATATGTCGGCCTTTTAGGTAGGTACTGAATAAAACCCATCCTGTTCCATGTTCTCTTCCGTGCCAGCCCGCGGTGCGGTATATCATTGTTTGAACCGTAACTAAAGTCGGGTTAACAATAGTTTTGAAATCTGATCCAACAGACAAACTGTGTATACAGTTTTGTTGGACATTTTATACTTTTTATAATGTAAAATGTAAGGTACATTTTACATTATAAAAAGTATAAAATGTATGCTAAGCAATAATAAATAAATAAATAATAAATAATAAATAATAAATAATAAATAATAAATAATAAATAATAAATAATAAATAATAAATAATAAATAATAAATAATAAATAATAAATAATAAATAATAAATAATAAATAATAAATAATAAATAATAAATAATAAATAATAAATAATAAATAATAAATAATAAATAATAAATAATAAATAATAAATAATAAATAATAAATAATAAATAATAAATAATAAATAATAAATAATAAATAATAAATAATAAATAATAAATAATAAATAATAAATAATAAATAATAAATAATAAATAATAAATAATAAATAATAAATAATAAATAAATAAATAAATAATAAATAAATAACAAACGTGATGTTATAAGCTGCCAGTTATACCATTTGTACTGACGAAAACGTGCCCGAAGTGACCCGGGTAGAGTTGAGAGTGGCGGTGGCTCGCATCAAGAACACCGCTCCAGGGCCCGACGGCATTCCAGGCCGTGCATGGGTCCTGGCTATGGGAGCTCTCTGGCCCCGAGTAGCGGGGCTCTTAAGCGCATGTTTGGAGCGGGGCCAGTTTCCAAGCCGGTGGAAGACCGGAAAGCTGGTCCTGCTCAAGAAGGCGGGGCGCCCCGCAGACTCCCCGTCTGCGTACAGGCCGATCGTGTTGCTGGACGAGGTGTGTAAGATCTTCGAGCGAATCATCGCCGGCCGCCTCGTTCGTGTTCGCCGTGTTCCGCGCGCGCCTCATAGTGGAGTCCTGCGGTCGGGGTGACGGCCGCAGTGGGCGACGGGGCCCGCCTTACCATCTGGCGGGCCAATACCTGTCGGGGGGTTGCGACGAATGCTTCGGCGATACCCGCCCCTCCGACACATGGGTTATTGGAGGAACACCAGGTTGATTTTTAGTCAGTAAGAGTCTGTCAGTACCTTCGCCCTTACCCGGGGGCGGTGGGTCTCCATGAGGATTTTCCAACCCGACACCAAAAAAAAAGTCATACCATTTGAGAACATACGAGTCAGTTTTACTCTTAAAAATGAAAGTCACTTCGTAATTTTCGTCTAGCTTCAAGCATGTTAGCGGCCAGTCTCTTCAACTTTAGACGCAAAATCATAGCTAACCGGTTTTTCCACTGTGGACCGTAAATAAATTACATATTTTTACAATACTTTATTTTTTTAATAACACTCACGTGTTAGTGTTTAATAAGTTATAATGTTGCATGTGACAAAATAGCTAGATAGGTTGGTACAGAACGCAGGTCAACTGTCCTCTAACGATTTTCAACTTCATTGTTTTGGTTTTAAGTCAAGTGTCAAGTGTTTTTAAGTCGAAAATTGAATGGAAAAATTGTCATTAGTGAGTATTTTGATCTGCTGGCGTCTTGGTATACTTGAGGAAAATAGGTTAGGACAACATATTACAGAATAGTTCTTGGTATATAAAGATTGTTAACTAAGATATTATTTAATAGGTACTTATGTAGTACTTGGAACAATTCTTACCGTATAATTTGTACCCATTTGACCTCTGTTCTTTATAGGTGGGTATTTTTTATCTGTGCTTCCTTTGTAAAGTCTGACGTAGTTTTTCACTACCTACTTACCTATGTAATTAAGTAGTGAAAAACTATTACCTTTAAGGAGGGGGGGCCCCCTCCTCCGGGGGGAGGAGGCACAAACAGAGCTACATACGTCGTTTGTTCCAACTGTCTTGCTGTCTAGCTATCACACCAAAGAGTATGTAACCACTACGTGTGTATCACACTGGTACCAAACCATAGAGAATAAGCAATTTAATTGTGTTTATTAAGAATAAATAAAAAAACTGCATCAAAATCCGTTGCGAACTTAGTTTTAAAGATTTAAGCGTACAGAGGGATATAGGGACAGATAAAGCTACCTTGTTTTATACTGAAACAATGAACCAATGAATTTATTTTTGCAAATAGGCCATAAAACGGCACTTTTACACGTCAATTTATATGTGAAAAACTAGATGAAGCCGGATGAAGTACTATCTGGAGACTATTTAGTGACTAGTACCTATTAACCTACCACTCACTCCCAGATCGTTAAAAGTAATTTAATGATATTCCCAGCTAAAAAAATATCCCCATTAAGTACCACATACTTCAACCACTTGCAAACTAAAGGTTAATTGATACCAATTATTATGTAGCATTTAACTATTTTGGTCCATATACGAAACAGATCCCTTCACAAATAAAAGCAAACCTCTCATCCATTTACTGGCCACCAACTACTTATTTTACCCAAAAAAAAACGAATGGCCAAACAAATAAAAAAAACAGACGAGAGTTCACAATACGCTCAACCAGTTCTTGCAAATCTTGCTTGCATTACAAACGTTCTGAACTTGACATTTAATACTTGGGCAATTTTAGATACGCGTTCTACTCGTTGCCTACCTAAACCTTTTACTACCTACTCAGATTTGGCAATGATCTTGACACATGTTTCCCGGACGGAAGCAAATAATACTATACCAATATTAAAACTGTATAAATAAGTGATCATAAAAAATTACTGTAGTTATATTTAACTTTAATTATGTTTAGCAAGGTGAATTCAACGATAACGTGTTTTTTTATAAGTATTTTGTTGCTGTAATTACTTGCTTATGATAATACCATTAGGTACCCTTTTTTGAGTATGGCAATCGTCAAATGATTTTTCCCGCCTTAGCTTAGGCTGTGAGGTATTGTCAGACTCTTACTGACTTTAAACCACCCCGTTCCTTGTTCTACTCCAGGCCGCGCAATTTTATAACGTTTGACCCTCAACTCCGGCTGGACATCAGCCCTATTGGCCCCATGTGGTGGTCTTAGCACCCTAAAGTATAAAACAACCATCCTAAAAACAGTTGTTATTAACACATTCAGTGCCCCCGACGCGTATGTGCGTTCTATACATTAATGTATTGAACGCACAGGTGCGTCGAGGGCACACAGAGTAGCGTAAGGAAACGCACATACGCGTCGGGGGCACTGGATGTGTTAAAAGAGAAAATCAATTTGCATCATGTTTGGTGTATGCTTGTCTAGTTTTCTAACCATAAAATAAGTATATTATGTATTATACATTTATAAACAACCAGCATAGTGACCAATGTTAAGTACGCTACTCTGTGTGCCCTCGACGCACCTGTGCGTTCAATACATTAATGTATAGAACGCACAGGTGCGTCGAGGGCACACAGAGTAGCGTAAGGAAACGCACATACGCGTCGGGGGCACTGGATGTGTTAATAGACTAGCGAAATATTTAAATACGTTCCAAACAATTATCTAAGCAGCATGTTCAGTCTACGAATACAAAAGAACCGATAGCATCAATTATGTTTTTTTAACAGAATATTTCGATGAATTCAATTTTATAGTTTTAATGATGAATATCTTTCGATTTCTCAAACACGACCGCAACATCAAAGAAACAGGTCCTAATTAATTCATATTAACGTAATATTTGAAAGTTTTTGTGATCATTTGAATGCAATACGTGTTGAAGGACTGCATTAGCCAATGAGAGCGCGAAATTGGCAGTGGCGCGTGGTTTTTGTCCAATCAAATAAGCTAATCTTTTCTATAAAATTTGATCGACCAATCACGACACTGTTTTTTATATAATTCTAATCTATTGTAGGTGTGGTTGTAAACGTGTTGTAAAATAGCAAATATGGGCGAGGAAGAACCTTCAAAGCTTGGGACACTCTTTGTTTGGCATCTAAGATACTATACATGGAAGATAGTTTTTTTTATTACAAATAAAACCGTGTTAAATTTATAAATCAATTTATTAGTATTTATTTCCTCTTCTTTTTCTTGTTATTCTTATACTTGAGTTTCTGTTTAATCTTTTCTTTCCGTATTCTTTCCTTGACGATCTGTTGTTTGTTCTTGAATTCTTTAGACTTGGCCTCCGCTGATTTCTTGGCGACTCGCTCGTTGTGTTTCACCCAGTGAGGTCTAAATTCTGAAGCTGTTGGAAGAACAACAAATTGAATTAACTATGATTTTCTTTATAACTTCACACCATTATTTTGTTTTATCATTTAAAATATCGAAACCATATGGAAATCTAAATCAGACACCATTATTTCGATGAGAATTTTTTGGACGGAAGTGCAAACATTTTTTTTACTAAACACACCTTTTTTCCATTGATACGAATGACTACGTATTACTTCAATATTATAAAGCTATAGAGTTTGATCGCACTGATTTAAGGTACTACTACAAACGGGCTGTTATAGGTTAGATAGTCCTCTAGGCTAAATAGAGCCCTCCACTGGTAAAAGCTAATGTAAATTGTTCTCCTCCCTTAACTGACCCCAGAACCAGGAACCTTGTTAAGACGTTTGAGGGCCGTTGATCAAACTACTTTATTACTAGTGAAATAAAATTTAAATTGATTCCGTAAGGAAAATTTCAGTTGATGCAGAACACATTTTAAAATACGGTTTATTATGATGATTGTGTACAAATGGCTACGGAATATATTTATATTATTACTAGTAGCCTGCCCCTGCTTCGCATGGGTAACCAACTATTTTCCCGGTTGCTATTTCTTGCATTAAAATAACCTACCCTGGTGATAAAAAGGACTGGTCAAATCGGTTGAGGCTTTGTTAAGTTATATACTTACCAACGCATTTTCAATTCATTTATACAAACTTGTTCATATAATATTATGTGGCTTTATTTTGCTGTAATAAATGCTCAATACTCAATAAAGATATTGAGTATATGTAAATGTAAAATGTACTAATACATACCAGCTCTCTTCCTGTTAGTATCGTGTCCCTGTTCATCGTCGGAGCCTGCGTCGGCGACGTTTCGCTTCCGCCACTCGTCGTACCGTCCGCTGCGGTATGAGGCAGGGACGCGGCCTCCGCTCTCCGTGCGAATCATCTTGCGACCTCCGTCCTGTTACATATTTAAATAATTTAATTACATAAATTATCCTCAGTAGAGATACGGCAGAACACAATAACTAAATTATTCTACTGATATTATAAATGTGAAAGTTTGTGAGAATGTATGAATGTATTTTTTCGATTTGGTTTGTTGCTTTTTATCAACATACCACGCGGGCGGAAACTAGTCAACTATAATACGAATTATGTGTTTTATTCAATGCATTTTTAGGGGAAGATATCGTTTATTTATTTAAATAAATAATATTTGGAATTGATAAATCTTTTTATTTTTGACTTGCGAGGCAGTAGCAATAATTAGTATAGAATAAGAACTAAGCGCGCAGCGGGAAAACGCAGGGAATAACTGTTATTAAATATTTTGTGGAATATTTTACTTGTCAATTACGTAAAGTTAAAAATTATAAACATTATAAAAATATTTCTCTTTAGTTTACATGACAAAATTCGACCAATATTTGAGTAACATACCGGGTCGACATGCACCATCTTCTTCCGCTTCCTGTCCCAGCGCAGCATGGCCTTCTGCGCGCGCGCCGCGTCCCCGCTGTCCGCGCCCAGCTCTAGCTGGGCAGACTCGGCGCCCACCGCGAAGTTCACTGCCATACTGGAGAAAAATAACAGTATTTAATAATTCTCTTAATACCAAAACAAGCTGTTAAAAAACAACTAACAATTGGAAGGTTAAAATAAACTCTAAATCTGGATGTTTAAGTGTCAATTTGATCCATGCTAGTTGTGAAAGTTTCATGTACAAATCCCGTCGATTGCCCCTACAAATCCCGTCGATTGCTCCTACAAATCCCGTCGATTGCCCCTACAAATCTCGTCGATTGCCCCTACAAATCCCGTCGATTGCCCCTACAAATCCCGTCGATTGCTCCTACAAATCCCGTCGATTGCCCCTACAAATCCCGTCGATTGCTCCTACAAATCCCGTCGATTGCCCCTTCAAATCCCGTCGATTGCTCCTACAAATCCCGTCGATTGCCCCTACAAATTTTTATCAGCCTATAAAATGATCACGGCTGAGCAAAGGCTTATTACACGGAAAAGGTTTGATTTTAATCACAAAACTTGCTCAAAGCTGATTGGCGATTTCAAACTGATAATTGGAATTGAACCGTATGTTTTGGTGTCTACACAATCATAGAATGTATATA
Organism: Spodoptera exigua; assembly: GCA_902829305.4. Taxonomy (NCBI): domain Eukaryota; kingdom Metazoa; phylum Arthropoda; class Insecta; order Lepidoptera; family Noctuidae; genus Spodoptera; species Spodoptera exigua. The sequence continues at coordinate 11,923,144 of LR824610.2, read as the reverse complement.
TAACACGGAAAAAGTCACATCGTCACTTGTCAGGATTCGAACCTACACTCTCATGCACTTAACCTCCGGGCCACGCACATTACACAACAAATCTTTATATAAAGTTTTGTACAAATACTTAATTACTACAAATTAGTTTTAAAATATAATAAAAGAAAGACAAATTTTAAGCCATCATCGGCTAGCTTATTATACCATCATTCTTCCTATGTTACTTACCCCATTTCAGTATGTTGATCGCTAGCGTAATGTGAGATGTAATTCTCATCGCGAACGACTTCTTTCTTCTTCTTCTTAGGGGGCTGGTTCGGCGGGCGACTCATTTTTATGTTGCTCGAGTCTTCCAATACGCCTTCAGCCTAGAAATACATTCGTAGTCTTAATAATAGAGACCTTCTATGAATAAGTGTACCGCCAAGCTTGCTAGTATATCGAGAGGTATATCCAATATAGCTACTCCTGCGCGGTTTCACCCGCTGCTCAGCTCCATTTGACCGCAGCGAGATGTTTTATAGCCTATAGCACTCAGGAACATTGTAGCTATCAATCAGTGAAAGAATTTTGGCAATCCGACCAGCAGTTTCAAAGATTATCCCCTACATACAAACTTACAAATTTTACCTCTTTATAATATTATATCCAATATATTTTTTGTTTTGTAAATTTGCAGGCATTGTTTATTCCATTTTCGAAAGTCACATTAGACAAACATGATACCATAACTCATTCGGGTCATTTAGTTAATATAAAAACACTAGAACCCAATTCAATAAAATACTTAATTAAATGTTATACTAAAATCTTAATATTTATAATGACAATCGTCACGTTGTTATTCTCTTACACATATGTTTTGCTTTGCTTTGTAGGCATTCCAATATAACAAAACTAGCTACTCTCGCGCGGTTTCACCCGCTGCTCGGCTCCAATTAATCGTAGTGTGATGTTTTATATCCTATAGGACTCAGGAACTTCGTAGCTATCTATCAGTGAAAGAATTTTGGCAATCATACCAGCGGTTCCAAAGATTACCAATACATAAAAACTTGCAGACTTACAAATTTTATCTCTATAATATTAGTATAGATAAAATTATCCAACTTCCGCGACTTTTGTAAAGCAGCAAGTTTGCAGGGGGTTTATGCATAATATTATATTAGTAGAAAATGGTAAAGGTACACACTTACCATCAATTTCTTATTGTCTCGTACTTTCTGTACAGTCTTGCCGTGCACTTGTTTCTTTCTCTTCATAGCCAAATAACTAGGAGCGTCATTCTTAGCGGCCAATTCTAAAATCGTCTGAAAGAAATATTTAAAATTAATAACAAGAAGAATATTTTTGTTTATTATAACATAAAATATTTTAATCCCTAAAGAACACAATGTGGAGATATTTCGTGAGCTTTATTTAACCATGTTTTATTTTTGTACTAATCAAGTAATCATGTTTGTAACTCTTTGGTCTGAACAGGTAAACCAAAAGCTAGTTTGCCACCTCATCACCAAAAAAGTACTTACTCCTTTAGGCGTATAATTCTTGATTTTCTCAATCATATCGACAGCGGCGCTTTCCATCTCGTCCACCAAGAATGGGTGAGCAACTACGGGGAAGTTAGTTAGCTTGGCGCGCTTGTTGGCCTCGGCTGAGGCAGGCTCGCGCCATTTTATATATTGTTGCCAACCACGACCACAGACACGAGCTGCGTCTTCCTGTAAAGGCAGTAAAATATTAATAATGGACGAAATTATTCATAGCTTTTAACAAAAAAAACGTTGCCCCCTACATAAGGGTTTTTTCTTTTGTAATGGATGTGCTTACAAACATACATAACAGAGTGTCCAGTCCGAAATTGCTTTAAGTTACAGCAAATAAACGTGTCAATCGTGGAGACCACACCGAGGCCCGGACAATATGTACACGAAAAATGTTTACGTGCTTGGAAACCTAACATTCGCAAAGGGAATCGGACATGCGACAACAGTCGCTTGCCTAGCTATTGCGGCAAATCGAGTACATCTTGTAAAGAAAATAATAAACAAGAGAACGAAACTCACAATTTCTGAAACATTCTTCTCCCAAGCCATAATATCCTGATGCCTTAGCTCGAGCTGTGAGGTAGGTATAGCTCCCCAAACTCCGCTGGGACAGGTGGACCCACTCTCTTTGACTTGAGAAGGAGATATGAGTTCTGCTCCGAGAAACAGTTGAAGGTCTAATAGATGAGCGACGTCTTCTGGCGCTATTAAAGAGAAAGCACGACCCGCACGACCGGCTCGAGCACTGCGACCTGGGAAATTGAAAATTGGTAATAGTAATATGTATCTTATTATAATTAACACTACATAGAATTTTTAATGTAAATATTGGAAATACTAATGTCTGTTTAAGATAGTACCTGTGCAGCTGTGTTAGAAGTTAATGAAAATGCGTACATTTCACTTGAGCAACTTAACTTTGGGCGTTAAAATACATGAGCGAGTGATTTATCTTTCTCACAAATTATATGCTATATTTTTGTAAACCTATTACTTTCGGCAAGAACTAGACACAACGTTTAAACTAGCCACATACTAAATTGACAGACAGACTTGAAACTAGTAGAGATTTTGGCAGTTAATTCACGTGAGAAAGTCTTTATTTTTAATAAATTTTATGTCTAAATAGCTACAAAGTGCCCGATATTTTTTTACTTTAGATAAATTAGGATGAACTTAGTGAACATAAGTTTATTGGGAACTTATAGGAAGGTCGAGAAAATACCATATAATACTGGCATTAAATTAAAATAAACTCACCAACTCTATGCACAAAAAGCTTTGGTTTGGCGGGAAAGTTGTAGTTGATGACAGTATCTAAAGCAGGCAGATCGAGACCTCTAGCGGCGACGTCAGTAACTATTAGTACTGAGCACTTTTTGTTGGTGAAGCGACCGAGAGCTATCTTACGCGCCGATGGATCGAGTCCGGAGTACGCGTATGTAGACGATATGCCAGCCTGTTGCAGAATCTGGGGAAAAATTATTAGTATTATTATAGAAAAAAAAATGAAACAAAAAAAATCTATAAACTATAAAACAACACAATGGTTGAAACAAAGTGTATAAGTACTTACTAAATGCAAATACTCGACATGATGCTTGGTGGCTGCAAAAACGACTGCCTGTGGTGTTTTAGCGGTTAAAACTTTATCCAAGAGAATCAACAAGGCAGCGGTCTTTAATTCTGCTCTTACTGCGATCCAACCCAGCCACAAGGTTGATGGCAACTTCCAATCCACATCCAACCTCACTAGAGTCGGGTCCGTCAGACCTGCTCTGGCGAATTCCACCAACATTTTTGGTAGCGTCGCCGAAAATAACAGTGTCTGACGGGATGAAGGTAATCGGGCAACAATTTCTCGAAGTTGTTCTCCAAATCCAAGCTCAAAGAGCCGATCAGCTTCGTCAAATACTATGACTTCTGTAAAGGTTTGATAAGGAATATATGAGCATTTTGTAGGTAAGTATAGCTGGGCAACAGGTTGTCGCACATGTCGCGAGTTGGACCCCCATGGAACAACATTTTATGTGATTTACAAATTCTTGTTTTGGATTTGGGTGTGATATGTATGTGCAATAGTATGTTTGTAAATGCTCCCACAAAGAAACAGAAGAAAGTCGTTATGCGGCGCAATTTATTTAAGAACCAAAGAAAAAAGTCTAATTTAAGAAAGTGAATGTCCAGTAAACGCTAAAAGGACTATCCAATGAGTTTCATAACATAACCAGTGAAAGAAACAACACACCGGACAGTTAACAATGCAGAAAACACAAAAACAGGCTGAAAATCAGACAGAATGCAATATGTAGACACACACTACATTCTGTCCTGTGGTGCAGTTGTGGATTTTAATTATAATGGACATTTTAATAAAATAATACTATTGCATACATAAATTCAAACAATATTCTGACTTACGTATGTTATCAAGTTTCAAGCTCATCTCAATACAGATGTGAAGGAACCGCCCCGGAGTCGCGACCACAATATCCGGTGCTGTACCCGACATCACACTGAACTGCTGCTCTATTGACTCTCCGCCAAGAATTGCTGCTGATGAGAGCCCAGTGAACTTTCCAAGTTCTCTCACAAACCTTAATGTCTAGAATAAAAAGATTAAGATTATGTTGTTACAGTGAAAGTAATTGACATTTAAGACATATGGAATCACAATGACAATTTTTTTCTATTTATACAACATGTAATTACAAGGGTATTATTAACACAAATATGTAATAATTATTTTGAATTAATTTTATGTTGTAAAGATGAAACACGAAAGTTTTAAAGTTAGTTTTTTCTATTTCATTGAAGGACTCAAATAAAATAAGTATTTGAGAGTAAAAATTATAACTACACTGTAAAATCAAAATTATTAGATACATACTTAATTTAGTTCTTTGATTTCTGTACAAAAATCATAGTTAACAAGTTACATAAATTGATTTTACCTGTAAAGCCAACTCCCTAGTAGGTGAGAGGATGAGAGCTCTGAAGTTTTTTCCTGGCAATGGCTTTGAGTTTGGAGCTAGCAGTTTTTCCAATATAGGGAGGACGAAACAAGCCGTTTTACCCGACCCTGTTCGAGCCATAGCAACTACATCTTTGCCTGTTAATGCAAGAGGAATTGTCTGAAAAAAAGAGATAGGAAATTAGATATCAATTAAAGGAATTGAAAAAATACAATAATTATTATATACCTTTACTTTTGACACGTTTCAAGTGTGGTAATGTAATTATATTGAATAATTATGGTTAGTTCAACCAAAGGTCTCAAAAGCAGTGTTATTGTGAACTTTTTGAGGTTAAGTTCTTAATACTCAAAATATTGGATTTTTTTCACTCACCTTGCGCTGTATTGGGGTTGGCTGCTTATATCCCCTTTTCGTAATACCTTTAAGTATTGGGAAACTTAATCCCATCGACTGAAATCCACCAGAACTCTTCTTTTTTTTCTTATTGTTCGGAGTTTCATCTTGTGAGTTTTCAACATCTTCGGGGGCATCAAAACCCGGAAGATGATCTTCCTTGTCTTTAGAAGACATATTTTACTGACCAAACGTATAAATCCAATATTCACATAATCAACTTATTTCACAATTCACATGCACACATGTGAAACTTGGGGAACACTCGTGTTTTTATTTTGTTTGACGTTATTGACAGTTCCTTTATTTGACAGATTTCATTTTCACATTGACGTTATTCAATATCACCACAGACAATGCTGTATTGATTCGATTCTGGAGACTGACTAATTAGGTGAGTCAACTGTTGTTCTGATTTTTGTGGTATTTTTACGAGTATATGGCAGCAAAAAAACAGGCGTATAACCTAATGGTAAATAATAATTAGCGAATGAATTTGTTACAGCGCCATCTAGCATTGAGTGGCTGAACCCGTTCTATATTGTTTTATTTAAGTTTTAATGATAAACGCCTGTATTATTGATTATGACATGTGAAATGCTATCAACTTTCGCTCATTGTTATAAGACTAAATTTTTAACAACACTTAGAAGAAGATTTGCTAAAGTTGCGTTTTTAACTTTTTACCCAATTATATAGTAGTTTTTAATGTGTTTTTTTTTAGGGAGCCGAGTCACCCGGGTCCGTCGGAGAATACCCACAGTTAGGCCCTACACGTGGTCCCCGGGTGGTGCTAATCAGGTGACACTAGCTGGTGGTAGGTTTCGACCGATGGCTTGTGACCACCCACTGGGCAAAGACGTACCGCCAAGCGGCCTAGCCGTGTTCCGGTACGATGCCCTGTGTAGCCACTACTGAGGAAATGGGTCGAAGTGGCGGTTCCAATGCATGCAGACCAGCCGGCCTCGCACTGGTATTGACGTATCGGGAGACTAGTCGAGGAGGGTAGCGGGATCCGAGGCACGGTGCACCGCTGGCCGACCGCAGTTAGTAGGGGGCCCAAGTAATGTGCTAGCCACACGTGAAAGGCTGCCCCGCCAACTGACGAAAAATCCCGGAATGCACCATCGTGCTGGTTGGCGACCAGATGAGAGGGCCCGATGATCATTTCCGAGGGGGCTCGGGCGTCCCCGCAGTCTCCAGACTAGTACCCCAATGATGCTGTCCCACCGGTGCGCGACCGAAGGTTGGCTGCATAGGGCTCCATCTCACTTCCTTCTCCTCATACCTTCTTCACTCTTAATATGCCAAAGTCCAAGAAAAAGAGAAACGGTACACAGCGGCTGCACTCCCTCTCACTTAAAGTGCACCTCAGCAATATTCGAGGTCTGCACTCCAATCTCTCAGCAGTCCATCACCACCTTGAGACGGAAAAACCATCCCTCTTTTTTCTTTCGGAGACGCAGATTAGAAGTCCATCAGATGTGTCGTACCTGTCTTACCCAGGGTTTATCCTGGAGCACAATTTTAAACCACACGCTGGCGTGTGCTTGTACGCCCGGGACGACATCTGCTATCGGCGTCTCCGCAACCTTGAGGATCCCAAATTCTCAACGCTTTGGGCTCTGGTGGACACAGGCGTGGATAAAATTATCTATGCTTGTGTTTACCGCTCGCACAGTGGAGATCAGGAGGCGACCAGGCTCACACAGTACCTTAGTGAGGCGGCGGATGCGGCTCAGCAGAGGTACCCTTCCGCTCAACTGGTTTTACTGGGGGACTTTAATGCCCACCATCAGGAGTGGCTCTTCCCATACCAGTGCACAGACCATGCTGCATGCGAAAGCTTGCGCTAGCATTAAATCTCACTCAGCTGGTCCAGGGAGCTACAAGGGTGCCGGATGTTGATTCGCACACGGCCAATTGCTTGGACCTTCTGCTGACAACAGATCCAGACCGCTACTCAGTGTCGATTTCATCACCATTAGGTAGTTCCGACCACTGTCTGGTGAAATCTGTATCAGTCTATTCTCCGCCTGATCTCTGCCCTAGAGGCACCAGGCGGATCTGGCGATACAGGTCAGCAGAATGGGAGGGCATGCGATCTTTCTTCGCATGTTATCCTTGGCAGCCTACTTGCTTTTCTTCGGATGATCCATCGTCATGCGCAGATGCTGTGGCGGATGTGCTGCGCCGGGGGATGGAGTACTACATTCCATTCTCCGACGTGACAATGTCTAGCCAAGCTCGTCCTTGGTTTGGTGCTGAATGTGATCGCGCTAATGCGCTTAAACACGAAGCATACCGGGCCTGGGCCGACGCTCGCATGCGTAAGGCGAGTGACGTGAGTCAGAAGAAGAGAGCCTTCAACAGTGCTGCCAAGTCTTGCAAGAAGGCAATGCGGAGGTCTCGATTCGACCAGATCAGCCGCATCGAGAACAAACTTGCTTCATACCCCGCTGGTAGCAAAGCGTTTTGGTCCTTGGCTAAGTCGGTTGAATCGAACTTCTGCCGCCCCTCACTACCGCCATTGCTGAGGCCCGACGGTTCGCTGGCCCACACCGCTGAGGAGAAAGCAAATCTGTTTGCCTCCCTCTTCGCGGAATCTTCGCGTCTAGATCCCGGTGACGCGCGGCCCCCTGCTTATCCTGATGGTTGTGAGACGAGTATGTCAGACATTCGCATCCATCAGAAGGACGTCCGTAGGGTGCTACGTAACCTAGACGTGAACAAGGCTAGCGGTCCTGACGGGATACCGGCAATCGTGCTGAAAACGTGTGCGCCAGAATTGACTCCAATCCTGACACGCCTATTTAGGCTTTCATTTGAGGCTGGAAAAGTGCCGAATGCATGGAAGCAAGCTAACGTACAGCCCGTGCCCAAAAAGGGTAGTCGGGCTGACCCAGCTAACTACAGGTCCATCTCAGTAACGTCCATTCTCTGTAAGACAATGGAACGTGTGCTGAACACAAAACTCCTGGCATACCTAGAAGCCAATGATATCTTAAGTGACCGACAATACGGATTTCGCCGGAATCGGTCCACAGGTGATCTTCTAGCGTATGCCATCCACATCTGGAGTGAGGCCATCGAGAAACACGCGCTTGCCGTCTCCCTTGACATCTCGAAGGCTTTCGATAGGGTATGGCACGAAAGGCTTATTAGTAAGCTTCCTTCATTCGGTTTACCCACTGGATTGTGTGTTTGGATCGCAGACTTTTTGAGTTTGGTCCATCCGTGTGGTCATCGATGGTAGCTCGTCGAGTCAAATGACCATCAATGCTGGGGTTCCTCAGGGGCAGTGCTCTCGGCAACATTGTTCTTGTTGCACATAAACGACCTGCTTAAGCCCGGTACCTTTGGGTATGCAGACGACAGCACTGTTGTTGAGAGTTACACGTCCGGCGCACGAGCTAGTGGGTCACAGATCCAGACTCTTCGAGAGGCTATGGTTGGGCGCTTGAACTTGTCCTTGGAGGCTGTCTCTAAATGGGGCGATGCCAACATGGTCAGGTTCAATGCAGCTAAAACTCAGGCGTGCTATTTTCCAGTAAAAGGAGTCAATTTAGCCCTGCTCCAACTTTCCGGGGTGTATCCGTGCCGATAACTGACCATCTTGATCTTCTTGGTATAACGCTGACGTCTACTCTCAATTTTGGGCCATACATCGAAGCAAAAGCTCAACTGGCTGCAAAAAAGTTGGGAATCCTCGCAAGTCGCAAGTGTTAGACAATACTTCACGCCGGAACAGCTGCTTAAACTTTATCAGGCGCAAGTTCGATCGGTTATGGAGTACTGCTCTCATCTTTGGGACGGATCTGTCCGATACCAACTTAATGCGCTTGAGTCTATTAAGAGGCGAGCCAAGAGGATCATTGGCGATGATGCACTTGTCGAGTCGAGACTTCAAAGTCTTGAGCATCGACGCCGAGTTGCTAGCCTGTTGGTTTTCTACCGGTTGCATTTCGGGGAATGTGCGTTGGAATTACATAATTCAATTCCGCCTAGCCCGTTCCATCATCGGACCACCAGACGTACGGCATTGCGCCACCGGTACATGGTGGATGTCCCACACACACACGTACAAAACGTTTTGGGAGCACATTCATCATGCGTACAGCCAAGGAGTGGAATTCCTTGCCGGAGTCGGTGTTTCCTGATAGCTACAATCCGGGTATCTTTAAGTCAAGAGTGAATAGGTTACTTCTAGGTAAGCGCGCTCCATCGTCGACCGCATCGTCGCTTTCCATCAGGTGAGATAGCGGACAAGTGCGAGCCTATAATCAATAAAAAAAAATGGACAATTTGATTTGCAAATGTGTGAGTTTGGCGATATAGCTTTTCCTTTTGAAAGAGTGTACATTTCTACTTAATTTTCTGTTCTGTGTTCACTCCGATCGAGCTGGCCCATTTGGCCGAACCATGGCTCTTCCACACTTATTTTGTGAGACGCGTCGAGGTCTCGATGCGTCTTACAGAAATGCACGATTAGAAATGGGCACTGGGAAAAAAACCCAAAGGGAATATACCCAGGTCTTTTTCTATTTGGGAAAAAACCGGGTTTGTATGTGGGAAAAAACCCAATAGACGGGTATTTTTGTTATTTAAAGTAATTATCATGATCATATTTTATTTTTAAATAAATAGGTACTTTGTGATGCGTACCTAGGTACACTCTTTGTATAAAAGTCACTAGCTGTCGTCTGTTTTTTAAAGCGTCAAATTAGTTTAGTTAAGCATCATTTATTATAACACCAAAAAGACGTATTCTTGTTTTAGTTGTTTTATTATTAAGTACTTATAGGATTTTTTTCTGCGGACTGTGTTGGAATGTTAATAATAGAAAGAACACCTATTGAAACGTTTAAAAATATTTAACAGAAAAAAAACAACAAGAGATAGGTACTTATTAACAATCATTTATTATTACACATTGCAAACGTTACAAAACAGTTTTTTTACAATTGAAAAGTTTTAGTCACTGTCGCTACTGTCATTGTCATTAAAATGATTAATAACGTATTAATAATCATTTAGTTTTAACCTAAACATCTACTTTGCACTCCCCTTCGTTTTGTGTTTTAACCCTTGTGTCGTTAAAACTAACAAATTGTTTTGTCCTTTTCCAGCACTACAAACATCATTGATTACCGGTCATTAGTTACATTACTCTTGTTTTTTTTTTACACCGATCACAGTGTCATTTCCTACCTCGAAGTTGGCAAAATCTTCGAATGATGAAGGAGCCATAAACAAAAAGAAGAAGAAGAATAACGTATTGCAAAATTCTATTTCTTGCGCATTTCCACGAGATCATGAAGGTTTTTCTTCATTTATTGGGCTACCCAATGGACTCGACAATTGCCTGGGTGTAGATAACGGCTCGTCATCGTCGTCATTGTCATCATCTTTATGCTTGTGTAACAGGTTCCAATTATACGATATAAACGCTATTTTTTCTGCCCTGTCTATAGTCAATGTATTTCTTTTGTAACTATGTATATGCGCATGCGTGCTAAAAGATCGTTCAGTGATTCAGTGGCTGCCGAAGTACCTACGGGGGGCAGTTAGAATACGTACTGCAACCCTAGCCTAGGCACTCAATAATTTGGACTTGCAAAGCCCTCTCCACCAAACTACCGGGTCCATTTCAGCAACATTCTTCCATATAAATGGTCTGCTCCATAAACCCTGTTTAGCTCTATAATTGGCTAAATAATCAACTCCAACGTCATTATTAAGCGATTGGCTTACATCGTGAATAAACTCCATGGCATCCACTTCGTATTCTTCTTCTAATTCAATTCCTTGCGATCTTGGATCTAATAAATAGGCAGCATAATGAATAGGTTTCAAACAATTATTTGTTTGCCTGGTACAGCATTTGTAATCTCTTGTTTATGATCTTCATTAAGAATGGATATTTCGGGAAAAGGAAAATTAAATGTAGATCTTTGAAGGCCATATAAACTTCAGTTATAAATACTCCATTGCCTTCTAGTTTGAATTTATTTTTCAGCTATTGGTTCGAGTAGTTTTTTGCAATTTTCTACCATGGTTCAAAAATTTAAATCCATAAAATTTGATTTTATTTCGTCTGAAATAGTGGCATCTTCGTGAACAGTTAATGTCTGCAATGTTACTTTGGCATTTTTTAAACTTTTTAACGCTGTGCAGTACCTAACTACTTACCCCAACGGGTTTTCCCTGGCAATTTCATCGTTTCACCTGAACCCTTTACTTACACAATTTGAGCTAATAAAGCGCTCATACTTTTTTTATCCTATCTGTGGCAATCGATATAAATGCATTAATTGGTTCCAGTTATAAACAATCTTCGCACAGCAATTGACTTTGTGTGCTACACATCTCAGCGGAATTATATGTGGATACGAATTTTTAACTATCTGAAATGCTCTTTGAATATTATTTGCGTTATCTCCGATAAGAGTTACAAAGTGGCCTACATACACTTTTATAACTTTAATTATCTCTTGAGATATAATTATGTTGACTTGTATGTCGGTTTGTAAGAGTATTAAGGCTTTTAACCACACTTTTAACATAATAGGCTCGGGTTTTGCAATAATTAAGTTGATGATACCTTCATTACGCTGGCTGATAGCTCCAGCCATCTAGACTTCAGTTCGTCTGTAATTTCATTCACCATTTCGGTATAAACAGTATCCAAATGTGTAGTGGAGATTTCCTTTCTGGATGGTAACTTATAAAGTGGTTGCAACTCGGCAAAAAATCTTACCCACAGCGGATGTTCAACGATGGATAAATGAGACCCGGTAACAAATATTGCCTTCAATAGGAGCTGATCCAGATAAAGTTTCTTTTCTGCTAAAATTTCTGAAGAAGTCGTTGTAATAGAACTTGTATCCGTTAAACTTTTATCCTGTAATATTTCACTATGTGATTCATCTTGCAAGGGCCGATTTGTAGCAGTTGTGCTCGTAATAGGTATTTTCTGTAGTTTGTTCTTGATAACAGTTGGACATCTATAACATTTCAATAGATGGCTTCTCATCTTGCTGACATTGCCAAACTGGTAAACTTTTTCACAGTGTTTGCATTTTACTGTTTTACTGGTTGCCGAATGAAAATAGTTTTCCCATACATCAGCATTCTTCTTTCTGGGCATGATGTGATCTAAAGAAAAAATAAAACAAATGTGAAAACAGTAGAAATAGGTACTTTAAGTTGTTCTAAAGTATTGTTTAATAACAGAGTAGGTAAACCTACGAAACTAATATGAAATAAGTATAAATGGCCAAAAGAAGGAATTTATACTTTCCAAATGCCCACATATTGAAAGACTCTTTATAGCGATACTTATGCCATTCTCTATTACGAAGAAATGTTTTCATATTTATAGATCGCAAATATTGTTTACGTTATGTTATCAGGTAACAAAAGACTTTAAAGCTCCGAAACATTCAAGGTCGGTCTAGCTTTTATCATCCTTAATTGCCTTGAACACGTGCAGTATGACGCAATGTTTTGTCGGAAGTGATGGGCTTCGACCAAGCATACTTGGTACTTATCAGTCGAAAGTTTAAAACAGTTAACATGGCCAGTAAACGGAAAGCGATTAGTGTTGACGAAAAAGTTAGGTAAGTCTTTTTTTAGCAAAAACGTCAAACAAAGTTATCGGACTATATGTGTAAACAATAATTTATAAGCATTAATTTTATTATCTAAGACATATGTTAAAAAATCTTGTTAAATATTTTTGTTCATTCCATAATTATAACGACAAAAAATGCTCAGTCCCTTGGGTTTCGTTATAAAAAGTTTACACCGTAAATTAATAATTAAAACTTTTGTAGTCTAATATAACAATTTTATTATGAAAAGTCAAACTTACCGGTAAATTAACGTTGATAAAAAGAAGTAGGTATCGAAGTCCGTAAGAGTAGCAATTGTTGTCAATAAATCACGTATTTTAATACTAGGTAATCAAAAGTCCACAAAACAAAATCCGAGTCGTCAATGAAACCAACAAATGAACACGAGTCCGCACAGTACGAAGCTAGAACAACGTGTGAAACGGGTTTTCCGGTCCCCGCCGTTATTACCTCATTCGGTATTTTCCCCGGGTTTTTTCCTTATATTTGGGTTTTTTCCGGGTAAAATCCCATCTCTATGCACGATGGAACACATTAAAACTGTGAAATCTGTTAGTAAAATGATACAGCAGTAAATTTTCATTATTTTATTTTAAATCTTGATTGCGTAAATGTAATGCAATATTCACATATGTGTAGAATTTATAGCATAGACATTCGGCAACAGCCCTTGTGAAATAAAGGTAAGATTGTCTAAAATTAGATAATACAAAGGAGATGAATAAAAGCCACATAAAAAATCATGATTATGTATATTTAAAAAATTAAGATAAACGATAGATGTTAGAGTACCTACTTACAATTACCTGTACATGATGATAAATAACGAATTAATTTCGAGGAGAAAGTTTATCTTAGTTTCGGACATTTTCAATATTTTCTTAACAGAATAATTTAATATTGACCATAAGCGAAAACGTTTATATACAGATATATAATTATAATTTTCAACTTTAAACAAATATGAGACTATAATGAATATAATATTTAAAGGTACGTCAATTATATACTATGTATTTGTCCAATGCGACATAATAATAGTTCACCCACACACAAATGTAATGGTAATAAATACAGATTTTATTAAGGCTAGTGTTTAAGCTGAGAGGCAATTTATACAAAACTATGAATAGCGTCGTTAAAGGCCAGTTTACATCTTAAACTTCTAGCGAAAGAGCTAAGTACATAAAAAGCGCAAAATAATCTTAAATTATTCTAAAAAAGGCATGTTTTTGCTTGATTGATTCATATGCAGATCCAATTTACTTATATGGAGTTCACGAAGATTAATGAATCATTTTTTGGAAAATACAAAGGGGGGAAGACATCTGTCCTATAGCACAGTTGACTGCAACCGTTTCTACATAATTTCGTGCATATATTCCACAATTGAAACAGCCAAATTCAATAATAATCAGTAGCTTGATTTAGCATTAAATTAAAGTAAATCAAAGCATCGACGTAAACTGGCCCCAAATATAATGTGTCAACTAAAACTTGACACTGTAATCTAGTTTATAATCATATTATACAAGAAATATAAATATAAAATATATGACGTCGTAAAATAAAATGCAAGGTATTATACATTCTTGCCTCCAGACGCTATTGCCATTGCATATTCAGGCATTTTTTAATGATATAAAAACATTATATCTGTGACTGACGATCCTATCTCAGTATAGCCAGGCATCAACCAATTCGTTTATAATTGTGACCATGATATTTGCCCCAAAGAACTATTAGTAATAGTTCAAAATCATGATTAAACCTTGAAAGTGAATTGGTGTAAAGTGTCTTCTCATTAAATTTATAAACAAAGTGGCTAACCTGATCTATACCGCATAACTTTACTTAGAGTATGTCATTTATTTTGAGGAGAAAATCGGAATATTAGAGTGGACATATTTAAAAATATAACATCTTGTCATTGCTATAGTTAAAAATTTGGCAACATTCTCACTCCCCTTTGAAACCTTTAAGATGTCGAAAGGTCAATGATACAAATTATACTTCTAATCAATGTTTACTCCATCATTTAATAGTACAATAATATTGGTTCCATTACCTAACTAATGGCAACACTGCCCACAACACTGAATAACAATAACCCCATACATCAAACATACATTGATATATTCGTAAAACATCTATTTTGTTATATAGATCCACCTAATTTATTTTGGTGTCTCCGAGTCTATCTAGCGTTGGACATTTAACAATAAGATTTTCGATTTCCATATTATTCTAAAGTATTAACATCTAAAACAATGCCATTTTTACACATTCCTTTGGCATATCGTTCGCATTCATGTCAGTAACAGCAATTTAGCATTCCGCATTCGTTTCACATTCATGACTTCCAATGTACATACAGGATAAAACTTAAATTTAATCGGCTAAGAAACCTAAATCTAAACCACTCTTCATGCCTGAACAATCAGTCTTCTCATTGCGAAAATTATCATAATTTCATTTTATTATTTACATATTTTTATTTTAGAATTTTATAACATTCTATTTGCACAGTAACCTTTATACATGAAAAATATTCTGTCAATCTTTTTCTTTCTTTACAAAGCACTATCGGGATCTACAGTGGACGGGTCAAAAATATTCGTGAGTGATCGAGTGTTAATGTTTGAGCAAATAAGACTAAAGTTTCAAGGTACAGCGTGTGTCCGTGGGTTATGGCACTACAATTTACAAAATCTACGTGATGTAAGCTACGATTTACAAGTTAACGTAGTTTGGGAATCTTGAATTTTCTAAACCAATATATGCATTGAAGATCGATGTCAACTCTCATGTAACACTCTGTATAATGAGAAAATGAGTTTCAGTAAGAGAGCGATAACACATTCAATTCAAATATTACTTAAGAATTTCTTTTCATTTAACTATCAATTTTCCTAAGTGCGGGTGCTCATACAGGAAGCTAATATAGTAACAAAATTAAATAAATAAAGTACCCTTCAACGACAGCTGATGTTACTGATGTTAGTTTATAAACAAGCGGTTTTCTGATTCGTTTTTCAAAAGCTACAAAGCCATTTTTGTAGTATAAGGCTGGTGCGATGTAATGAATCATACAGGCAACATACGTAACGAAACTTAAGTAATTCTGTCGAAGGAGATCTAAGATAACAATCGCATCGTTTTGCCATTACAAGCTTGGATGTATAAGTCGATAAAGGGTAGAAAGGTGAGACGATACAGCCACATTAGATTAACACCATAAACACTTATGAAATAGAACAGAAAAAATCAATGTATAGTAACTAACATTGACATACTATAAATTTTAGATACATATGTGAATGTCAATGCCTTATGGTCAAACTATTTTGTATCTATGAAGTTGACAAAATACAGATTCAGAACAGAGAGTAACAATTGGGACATTAAGCTGATCAATGCTTACAACAGCTTTCAGAGCATGCCAATTTAGTATAACAATTGCTAGTCTCTATACTGAATCAAGCTTTTTTGCAGCATACACATAAATTGACAGGCTATACAAAAAATTTTCTGTCATAATTTCATCGGAGAAATTCACTATCGGTTAGAAATTGTATAGCAGTGCAGGGCTGTTGTTTTAAATTTCTATTTTAGTGTTTATAGTATTAATGTACGGTAAAACGGGGTGAATAGATATTGGCGAATTTTCCTAGTATCTATTCAGCCCGACTTACGGTACGGTGGCTGCAGACAAGGCTGGAGTAGTGTGAGTAGTTGGCTAGAGTATGCCGTTGGTGTAGTACTGGTAGTTGTCGTAGAGGCGCGTGGAGAGCGAGTGCAGCGCGTCCCGCACGAGTCGCTCGACGAGCGCGGCCAGCGCGGGCTCCGTGCGCCCCACGTGGAAGCGCGCGCGGAACGACGACACCGCGCTACTGCTGCGGAGGCACGACAACTGACCACCTGGTACGAATACACAATATCATTAGTAATCATTGCCAAGAGTTCTTACTCAAAGTTGGGTAGTTCTTTTCTGAAACAGTTCATGGTTTTTACAACTTATTTTCATTTTGTCTGGACATTAAAAGCTAGATAAAAATGTCGGTCACATTGGGCTAATTTCAAAATATCAAGTGTAGAATGGTCTCAGTATGCAATCTACATATAATAGTTGCACATTAAATATGAATAAACCACTTCTAATTTCCTACAAAAACTATTTATGGGCAGCAATGTCTCATTAATTGCAGAATATTAAAGACACACTAGAATTTTTCTCCTATGTCGTGGGTGCATTTAAAAACATACACATGACACCCAGACCCGAATCAACAATTTGTGGATCACACAGAGTTATTCCGTGCGAAAATCGAACCCGAGACACGTTGCGTGAAGTATGTAATATATCGTATATTACATATGTGTCATTCTGTGTCATTAAAACACATTGGCTATCAGTTTTTCAAAATGAAAAATCTCTTACATAAATATAAAACTGTTCAATAATGAGTAACTCACCCATGCGCATGAGTTCGACAACATGTATTATCTGGTCGCAATGTTTACGCGCAGCGATTAAACCGCGCAAAATAAGAATCTTGAAATACTGGAACATATCCGAATTCTCGCCGTCCATCACGTCCACAAACTCCTGTGTCAACTAGAAAAAAAGTAACAACAATTTATTAAAATCATCTTAAGTGTTGTTTAAAAATGAAACTAGCGAGATTATAATATATGATGGTCTTCCCTATGCTCTGACCACAATAAACTTAACTTGAGTTAAGGTTAAGTAAAACTTTATCAACTCCATAAATAAACATAAAAAGAACAATACATAAGTGAACTGCAGTGTGAGTTTGTTTTACATTTTCTCCGTTGGTTTGGATAGGTTTCGTGATTGGTTGATTGACTTGGACTTGGCCAGTCAGAGCGCTGAACTTCATAAACGAGTCGATCGCCTTAACATTAACTTCTGATGTTTGTAAGCATATTATATTCACCTTAAATGGCGAGCTCTCGAATCCAAGATTTTTGGGTGATATTGAGAATATGAATCCAAAGTCTATGTGGATTATGTGGCCCGCGCTATCCAGTAGGATGTTTCCATTATGCCTGGAACCAATAAAAAAAAATATTAAGTAAAATGAGAATATTAAAATTGCATGCATTTTGTAATTTATGTATGGATGAAAAGTGATAAATTTTCCCGTGAATTAAAAGACAAGGGAAAGTCAGGGACTAGCGATACTGTACCAAAATCTATTAATTAAGTAGTAAATTATTTATTGTATTGAAATTACGAAATCACTTATTTTTGTGTGAGGGGCTACGAAGTGCAATAATATAGATACTAACCTATCCTTAAGCTGCAGAAGGTAGCTGGTGAGAGCATACGCGGCCGCGGACTCCACGAAGTTATTCTGTGCGCGCAGGAAGCCCTCACTGTTTGGTGGACCATGTTCCAGTTCCAACCAGGCACGGAGAGACTTGCCTGACTGCTTCTTTATTTGGTGCAGCGACACTGAGTTCAGGACCTACAGAATAAAAGAAAGAATGTAAGATATGGAGGCGATACATAGCCATCGTCATAAATGAGAAATATTTTTTAATTTATTTACTGTATAACTTCTAATGTACAACATCACACCCGGTTCCTAGTAGAAACAAAATATTCTTGGAAATTATTCTAAATAACATTTTAAGATCAATAACATAAAAAATGTTGTATGAAGATGCATTTGGCAGTTATTCTAAATGCTTTGCTTCAACTTTTATTTCATTAGATAGTAGTAACAGTTCATAATTGTATGTATTATTTCAATTCAATTATAATTTTAAAAAAGTAAGTGTAATTGACACATTACTTACGTCATGTCCAATTGCATAATATTTTTATAGAGAGATCTATTTTTATATTTTAGTTCTAGAACAATAGGTTATGTATACGTAACACCTAATCGAGCAATTAGTCCCACTAGATAACCAACTGATATAACCACCACGTCGCAATACTAAAATTTGTTTTCACACCTTATCGTATTCATAATATTTATTTGAATATCATGCCAAATATTCCTCACAACTTTACAAAAAACCCAGTGATACAACGCATACGTTATCTTCACTCTGTTCTCTATCACCGATGCCCAAAGTGCTCCAAAAACTTGTAAGTAAACCTCTGGAGTTGCAAGTGACCATGTTAATACGCCACCTTATGCCATAAAAAGTATTTCCTATACTATTACTAGCACCTAAAAAAGCAAATGGTTCGCTTGGAAAGCGGACACCATCGTCTAAGCGCTCTTTAAACATCATAAGCATCACAAATTCGTTGCAAACGATGATGACGAACAATAATTTCGGGAAAGGGGTTTCCTAAAAGTAATGACCACAAATCGTACGTCAAAATAATGTGTAGTGGGTACGTTATCAATCATGAAAACTCACACACTCTACAACCTAACCCATAACACTAATTTATGGATCATAAAAAGTTTTGTTCCTTGCGGGAATCCTAGAAAACATTGCACAACAGCCACTTTCCAAGCCACGCGCTAACCATACAGTCAAAGTCAATGTTTCATACAAGTTTATTGCTAAAAACACTTAATTATACCATGTAATAGGAACTTTTTATCGAATTCGGTGCTCGAGTTCTAGTTTATCTCATCATGCAGACTTTATTTTATCTTATCTAGATAGGGGATTAAGGTTTAAAAATAGATTGTACTTATACCTACCTAGATATATTGACTCATTGTATTGAAAATAAATATAAATATCGCCTAAACGAAAATAAATTATAATATGTAATGGCATTGCATAAAGCTACCTACGTTAGTCAATATGATAAAACTTCTGATTGCTCTTATGTACTACATCCGTGCACAAAGTAAACTAAAAAAATGCAATTTCTTGAGGTTATGTTATTTGTTTCATATTCGTCACTCAACTGTGGTTACTAAAAACTATATACATAATAATGAATCAAAGTTTGTTTAACATGACACGTTTGTTTTTACTACTAACTTTAATCTGACAAGGCTGAAATGTAAATTTTACACGGTAAAACAGATATCTACATACATCCTTTATATACTTGGTACCTAATTCTGATTACTTAACAACATTCGTATGATAAATAGTCGATCGACACTATTTAACGAGACTTTTTTTGCCTTTAGCCAAAGATACAAGTGTGTTTCAGCCCTTTTGGTGGCAAAGGTGTTAGAAATTCTAGTATTTGGGTATGGAACAAGCGGAGGGAAAGGACCTCCGGTAACCTCGCTCTCACCACGAAATACAATCCAGGTATCGTGGTATCACTTCGGTCGAACCAAAATACCGATTATATCATGCCAAATTATAGCAATCCCACACTTACATCCTACCATAAACCAGCTTATTTAAATATAGGACAAGAACTCACCGGTTGTATAAGACCGCACTCCTTATCAAGACAGAGTATTTCATATGGCCTGAGCTTCAGGGGAACTCGCTCGGCGACCCAGGCAGCTTGTAACCTTCGGAGCAATTGCGCCGCCAACATTTCCTGGCGCAGGTCGTCGCCAACTTTGACGATACAGCCGAGTAGACGCCAACCACTGAGCGCCCCGTATGGGGATGATGAACGCATCCGAGCGTATTTGCTTTCCCAGGATTCCTGGAAGTAATTATATTACATTATTTTTTGATTACTTAATCTTTAAAAGGTTCTTCTAGAGAGTCATTAAAACTCCTGTTATCGGAAAATCTTGCTGAATTCAGAATCAACCGTCAGCATCCATTAACACTTTAAAAATTATATAGAGTAAATTATGAGCCATAATCTATGTACCACTGATTCTGTATCTGTTTTCCTATTTACAGTATGTGTTATGTGCACAAATAATACATTTAGAAAATGTTACAGGATAACATGAATAAGCTCATGACATAAAAGTACCCGGTTCCATTTTCCAAAAGTCGCAGTTGTCAGTGCCATAAGTAGGTATAACTGTATAATAATAAATAATCAATTTTACCTTGAGCGCCGTAGCCGAGGGATCAGCGGGATCATGTCGGAATGCGTTGGGCGGCGGCGCGGCGGTAGCGTCGGCCAGTCGCCGTCTCACTTCTCCAGCTCCGACCGCCACCGACTCGCGCGACCCACACGATGACGTCGACAGAGCTGATACTGCTGACACCTGGGGACAAAATAGCAAAACATTTCAAACGATTTCTTTAAAAAAAATTATGCCCAGGATTTCCTCCAGTGTTGTACACAAACAAGTATAATTTCTCATACATATCACAAAAACAACAATCTTATGTGGATCATACATTTTTTGCAGAACATTTATCTCTGAACGAAATAAAATCAAGCAGGTTGTCAAACAGAATAAGGAAAATTTGCTTTACTAATGCTGTGTTATATCTACCGGCAAATACCGACACTGACGTACATATACCTAAGAGCATTTTAGGCTGTACATTACTCCAAAATATCAGTGGAATATTGGCCGTCAATTATTTTAATTATCCAAGAATCCCTTTATGATGTCCTATATTCAGTTTTACTATTATATTTTCTAGTCCCTTCCACTGTTTTGACCATCAGACAATGGGCAAAACGTGAACGCTTTATGGTGAAAATCCCATCCACACGCATGAAGTGATTCGCCTCCAATTTTACTATTAAAATAGTGGTTTAAGTGTGGGAGAGCCATGCTTCGGCACGAATGGGTCGGCTCGACCGGAGTGATACCACGGCCTCACAGAAAACCGGCGTGAAATAACCACTGCGTTGTGTTTCGCCGTGTGAGTGAGGTTACCGGAGGCCCAATCCTTCCCCTTCCCCAATCCCTCCTCAATCCCTAAATCTCCAAATCCCTAATCCCTAAAAGGTCGGCAACGCACTCGTAACTCCTCCGTTGCGAGTGTCCATGGGCGGCGCTGATTGCTTACCATCAGGTAATCCGTCTGCTCGTTTGCTGACCTATTACATAAAAAAAAAAAAAAGTTGTTTTGATTTCTTTGCCTGAGTCTGTGGTGTTCCCCGAAGGGTATATAACCTGGCTGTCTTTAAGGCCCGAATTAATAAGTTATTTACGTGCTCCATCGTAGATGCATCGTCGCTTACCCCCAGGGAAATATCAAATACCAGGCCATTACAAATAATAATAAAAAACCTCTTCAAGAAAAATCACGTGACTATTACTCGTAGACCAACATTTCTCTTCACACAAGCTGGTGTAGAAAATTCAATGTGACTTTATCTGCAGCAATAATTATGGCTTTTAACTATCGTCCGCTGCAACATGCGAGGTGAAAGGGTGCAATAAAGTGAGAACTACCTCTCTCCCATTATAAATTGCATCAAGTAATTTTCCTATGTCATTATCTTGACATGAACGACGTATCTCCTATATTGTGAGTGTTTCCACCTAAATGGGTATAGAAAGTAAATAAGTATACTTAATTGCTTTTAAAACTAATAAACAAAAATGTTCAGATATCCTGTATTTTGAAATAGTAACTATTGCGAGACATCCCATTTATTAAAAAAAATGACTCACATGAATGAACTGAGAAAAGCTCTCCTAGTTTGAAGTCACAACGGGACTTCTAATCATGAGCAGAGTGCGCGTCGCGGAAACCGACCTAGTCGACTGTGCATAACGTATTCACGTGAGCATTTTCAATAAATTGACGAAAAAAAAAACAATCAAAATTGACGAAAAAAATATTGAATTTAATTTCCACGTTTTTTCATTTAAATATTCTTCTTTATTCTACTGTTTGCAAAATCCGGAAGTGGATTGATAACAATTCTGTCGAACAACTTCAGGCTAATGACACAAGGAAGAATTAAAAAATCTGAGGGCCAACCAAGAATGGAATAACGTCTCAGGAATAAAAAGCAACCTACATGCATCTAGTTTCCGAATTCAAATCAACAGATTAGAAGCAGTGCTATAAACAACATATTTAGCCCGGTTGTCGAAAATCATTTCAAAACATGTATACATAATTAATTATTTACATAAATGTTATATGTATACCGTTACGTAATTCTTAGAAAGGCCAATGATCCGTAGTAATAATATAAATATCAAATCCATTTAAAAACGTTTACATCGTAATCAGTTTTCGGATAAACCCAAAGATTTTACGTAGACTTTAAACATAATCGGTAATAACCACATCCACGTAGGTCAAATTAAAAAAAAACAAGTGACGTATAAAGTGACAACAGATTAAATATAATTACGTGTCACGGAGCAGAAAAAGTTCATTCAACAACCGGTTCTATAATCTTTGATCGTTTCAAGTTATTCATTAAGATTTTATCACTAAGCAACAAAGTACTAAAAATGTGAATAGCTAAAAATTATCATTTATCTTAAGTTAGTTTACTAAGCAGTGATGAATAAAAAACAAAGGACATAAGTAGGGGGAAAAACACTAACGAGTTCTTTGTTCAAACAGTCTGTAATTTAAAAAAGTATGGCTTCACAAATTATAGTTAGATAGCTACGTAAAACAGTTTTGTAGTTAGTCGAATGATGCTGCACACAATAGCTTAATAATTAAACTAATTTCAGTCAGAAACGCACACTTTTCTGTCATCTTGAACTGTTATTAATTAGTTACAGACAGATTAATTACATAAGTGATATAAAAGTACAATTTATGGTTTTAGAGTAGCAAGATAGCCACTATCCACTAGATAAACTTATCAAGAACTTGTTAAAAAACTGGACTTTAATCATGTGCCAATTACAGAGAAAATACTAATCAGTGAGAGACTTCTATACCTAAGTATTTAAGGGTCATGCTTCGGTACTGTTTGGTCAGCTCGACGGGAGTGATACTACGGCTTTATATAAAACCGTCGCGAAAGAACACAAGCGTTGTTACGCCGTGTCAGTAAAATTACCCGGAGGACCAATATTTCCTTCCTACGCCATCCCTAAATCACTAATCCTCAAATACATAACAACCCAGAAAAATCCAGCAACGTCTTTGGTGTTAAAAGATGATGGTAGGTAGATTGCTTGCCATCAGGTGAACTTAAACCAAATGCCTTGAAAGTAATTTAATAAACTACTAAGAGATTGTATGATGATAACGATTTATTATAGTATTGAGAAACATTCACCTCTGTTCTACACACACGAGTAAATACACGTGCCCCTTACACGCACGTGTTTGAGTACAACGGCACTGTCAAAAGGGTAAAGTCGCCAGCAGGCTGCAGGTCAACCTAACCTTTTCTGTTAAACTTCTTTATTAGATTTCCAACTTTAAAAACTTTCAAATAAAGTCGAAAATCCAATGGAGAGCTTGTAGTGTAGGTTGACGTGCTAGCCGTTGTTCTACGATTTATCGTTGAACTAGGACGCAGGACAAAGAACTCTATTCTGGGTTTCAGTCTAGACGGGAGAAACAACTAAGTGTAATTGTTTTCTGGTACGCTACAGCGACATGTTATGATTATGGTATTGGTATTGGTTTAGATATGGTATGATACGAAATATATCGTTAAGTTATATGCTAAAAACATTTTCACCAAATGTTCTTTTTTCTGTACTAATTTTATGAAGAAATAAAATTTGTAAGTTTGTAGGTAGGGGTAATACTGGAACCACTGTTCGGGTTTCCAAAATTCTTTCACTGATTTGCTGCTTGCTTTGTGTGTGCTTTAGGCTATGAATAATAGATATATTTATATAGATTGACTTACGTATTTTAGTCGAGCTTTCGATGTCGCTACATATAAAGGCTGCGGTTTTTAAAAATCAGGGATACAATAGTTTTATACGCGTGTGAATCCGCGAGCAAAAGTTTAATTTCTCATAAAGTAAGATGTGAACATTATCTTATTATGAACAAATACAATCAATTTTGAGTTAATCAATAAGTTTTCAGTTCCAGCAAAAATACAAATACATTATAACGTTTTTACAAATACAGTACAAAATAACGTTCAGTTTCATACTCATAATTATCACGTCAAATTCAAGGGCAATCATTTGCCTGACAGGAAGCTGGAATTAGCATCATAAACTCTCAACGAAAATAACCTCCGCAGCTATAAAATTACCAATTAATTTCGCGAGTATAAGGACGAAACCCTAATGTATTGATTACAATTATTATTGTTACGTACATAAGTATTATTATCAAATGATAACGATATTGAGCAATAAATAAAAAGTAATATTATCAAAAAATGTGCGTGTCACTGAATCAGCATTATTGTGTCGATTTTAGGTATGTTAATATCAAGAAACGCGTCACATAGTCTGGAGTTTAAGTATCAAGACTTTGCACAGCTGAGAAATTGCTTAAGTAAATAAGGACGAAATAATATTACAGCAAATGACTTTAAAAGCCAACCACCAATAAACGATTAATTAACATTTTCATTAAGGAAATTTTATTAAAAAATAACTAGAACGTAGTAATTAATACATTTAAATCGATTCACTTTTATCAATCGAGTTGTCACAATAGCTACTAGCGTGCAACCACCGTCCAATTACCTGAAGTAAACATGAAACTGCAGGACAAAAACTGCGCATACCGTGCATATGTGAATCGGACATGTTTATACATCGAGCGTTTCCGTTAAGGTTCCGTGGTTTGCTTTGTATATGTATGTCAATCTATACTAATAAAATAAGGCTGTAGAGTTTGTTTGTTTATTTGACCATTTATCGGTAAAGGCCATTGGCTAAAGAATCACGCTACGGTTTAAAGGAGCAAAGCAGCGAGTGACCCCCGCGGGAGGTAGCTAGTATTAGCATAAAATTATATATTTATAAAATACTTGCACGATAGTCCACACTATAGCGTTGGCGGGAAAGATCATTTATCAGTTTTTTGTGGGCTGTGATTTGGGCGTATTATGTGTCATCCATTTATGGCCTCATCACCATCAATCTGTGATTCACTACTGTAAATAGATGTCTTCCGTTCCGACGTTGGGATAAAAAAGGGGAATTCAATTGTATTGTATGGATTTATGATAATAAAAGCGACTCTTAGTGGCTTCACACGGGTGTTAATCCCGATAACTCCAACAATAAAGCTCACGACAAAAATAGTATCATCCAATTCAGGACCTTAATATACGTATAAATTTAGGCCGTGTCTAAATACTACAAATAAAATGTAGCCCCACATTCAATTAAAGCGCTGATTTTTCAATGGTTAGATAAAAGTTATCTGGGGAATTATTATGATGCTATCGCGTCAGAATGTTTGAATAAGACAGTGACAGCAACAATTTTAATCGTCAAATAACATTTATCTCGCTATTGAAAACAAGATGTTAGTCAATAAAATAATCTTCTTACCTGTGACAAGCTATCTGGTGCCGGTGCTCTATGGGAGTAATGAGTACTGAGCTCCTCATCATCATGACTCCAACAGTCGCCCGCATCCCCATCGTCTAACCCAGAATATAAGGACAGTGCTGGCCATTCTGGTACGAGGTTCTCTTCACTCTTCGTATGTCTGATGGGTGGTGAGTGCGGTGCCGGAGGCGCTGGTGGTAGGAGGCGAGGCGGCAGAGGCTCATGACCGTCAGTTTCTAACACTTCCACGTACATTATGTATGGGGCCTGTCGGAGAAGGAAATAAATAATTTTATTTATTTTTGTCTTACACAAAAGCTAGCTTCCGCCAGCGGCTTCGCCTGCGTGGTATATTAATAAGTAGCCTATATCCGATTCCGGAGTATATCCTATGCTTGTGCCAAATTTCATCCAGATCCGTCCAGCAGTTTTGGCGTGATTGAGTAACAAATATCCAAACATCGTAACTTTCGCATTTAGTAAGATTGGTAGTATTTTGACATAGTAGAAATTATTGCATCCAGTTTTATAATATTATCATCGGCCACCTGTTTAATAAAAAAACAAAAGAAACAAACTCAGAGGTCACAAAAGTATCTACCTACATAAAACAGAAGATCATCGAGTAAGTTTTTGTTAGTTGTTTATAATAAACTATGTATTTATTCAGTAATTCCGAATGAAAATAGATGTACAAAATTAAATCTAATTAATTTTAAGATTTCCTAGAAAGAGTCAGGAATGAAAACACGACCAAGCAATGTTGACGTCTGAACATAATTGTTAGTTTATCTATTTACGTTAAAATATAACACTATAATGTAATATCATTATAAGTTAATCTTATCTTTCGAAATAATTGTTGGATAAGCTATCGCATTGCAATTTTCTCTAGCAATTTCATATGTATTTGTACCAATTCCAATCGTGTTAAAATTAAAATTATTCGTATATGTCTGCATATACGAATAATTTTAATTCGTATACGAATAATTTTAATTTTAACACGATTGGAATTGGTACAAACCAAGAACTCAATAAAACGTAGATTTAATAAGATTCTTTAGCTGTACAGATGTTAATAAATAGTCTTCTTAATTGGCAATTATAGGCGCACAGCTGGGGTATATTATATCGGAATTTATTACCATACTTACCTATTGTAATACAATTGATATGGTTTTTATCTTAGAAGTTATCGGTTAGATTGAATAGTGTAGTTTTATCGGTATATGTATTGTATGGTAATCGTTTTTGAGATATCATGTTCTATTACGTACGCTGTCAATGTTTTTAGATACACCACGTACCGTGTAGGTTGGTGTTATTTCCATTGATGGATTACTTGGTTCCTATCTCCTGTAATGTGTGGTGACATTTACATTTATTTTTTGAGCGAGGAAAATCCTTCAACCTTGGATGAGGAAAAGAAATGTCAGTTAATGTCTCTTACTGACTAAAAACTCACTCCGTTCTAAGTTTTACTTAAGAAACCTAACCGGGAAATTTTAGAGAAGTCTATGAATAATGTGTAAACAAAATAATAATACTCGTACACAACGCAAAGTTTTGATTAGAAAGCTTAAAACCTTTTATTTACATACCGAACACATTTTGTGTTTACATAAATGTATACAACAGAGACACATTAAATATACCGTGGTTACCCATGACGAGCCTCATGTTACGAAGAAACAAATACACAATTATTCCGAAATGTATCATAATATTCATAATACTATTTTTGCGGGTAATACAAACAGAATTTAGAAAACTTTATGAGTATTACACAATTTTAATCCATATGGTATGTACTTCTTAAGTAAATGGTGAAGGGAAATCCTATGAGGAAATTGCCATAAAACTAGCCTTGACTGTACTAAGGCCACCCTTTGATTTGTATAAAACTTTAATTTTATGTGGATACGTTGACTCAAGGTGAGTAACTAGAGTCTTTGACGTGTTTAGTAGGCTACACGCACTTTTTATACAAAAGTAGTTCGTGGGAATTTGGAGCGTCCTTGTATGAAATAGCAAGTAATTAAGACTGTCCATTTAACTCTTATCTGTCCAATATCTTACTTAAAGAGTTCTTGAGACCCAGCACAAGGTTGAAATTCTTACGGGTAACAATGTACTTTTTATTTTGAACGCACATACCTAGTCTATAGTTTCTATCAAGTATTTGTGTAAGAATTTCTACTATGCTGTATCTAAGTAGGTATTGATTAACACTAGGAAGACCGAAATTTTGAACTACCTATAAAGACCAGGTGGGGTCAAATGACCCATTCATGGGTTATAATGTTTTATTCATGTATTATGGTTTTAAGTTTTATTGATTAACATCTTATAGTAAATAAAAGAACTTAATAGTAATTAAACATACATTACGTAATAAAAACATAAAAATATTACGCACATTTTTGACATTTAATTGTTTACATTACAAGAGCCACACAAAAGCTATTAACAGCGAGTTTATACGATTTTTACGATTTATTGGTTTTATTTCTGCATTTTTGTAAGCGGGTATGCTATTATCAGGCTGTGAAGTAGATGGTGTCATCAGGGAGTGGGAATCTTGGCCGACTAACTCCCTGGCCAAGTCAAGAATGAACTTTTTTCTACTGATTTTTTTCTCGATAGTTTTTTGTACAAAATCCAAGAATCATTCGCTGTCATATCCAAAATATTATTATAAAACACTTGTCCTGTGTTACAATTAGGTTTATTGCCATATTTACACTGGTGAAAAAAATATCAGTAGTTACATTTCGAGCAGTGGGTCCATTGGTCTCAATACGACCCACTCGCCTGAACTTTGATTTTGTCGATGGCTTTCATTTCTTTCTAAACATATGGGACCTCGACCTCGACCTCTTCTTAGGTTTTGCACTATGTAAGTCCAGAGCTACTAAATCTGAAACAGTGGAGTAAACGCTAATAAAATGTTTCCTTTTCTCTCAATGTAAAAAAATATTATTTTATTTACATCAATATACAAAATATATATACACTTACTATCAGAATTGGAATATGAGTGGGATCACCATCCCTAAAAGAATCACTATTTTGTGTAATATTGTAAGCACTTTCTTGACTTTCTGAGTCTAAATGCAAAATGTGCCTCACTTCTTCAGTTGATTCACAGTCTTGATCGTCCGGTAAATTTTGCGACACTTCCAGTATTTTTGAAGGGCAAAGGGAACGATAATGAGGCATCATATTATTATGGCGACCCATGATATGTCTTTGTTTTGACAAGAATAAAACAAGAAAAAAATATTTTATTTCAACTATCCATAACACAAGTATATTCCACGAAATGTAACTAGCAAGCACGCAGTGGTGTCATATGACCACTGCGGTCTCTCTAGGTAGGTGATATTTTTTTAATTAGTATTTATCTTGCTATCGGTATACCCATATCAGAATAATGTAAACAATGACGAAATATTAAAAGTCATAAAACGACAATGAGTTCAGTGCTATGGTTTTGATAGTAGCTTGATTTCATCTGTACAACATTACAAAACTTGGAATTATATCAAAATATCTTTAGAATTACTACAGACAAAGACGTCATAATTATCATGGGTAGTAGAAGAAATGACTCACGATGACAAACCACCATTGGAATGGTGTCAAAAAGATCTTACGTGCAATGTACCGGGCTATTGAACTACGAAAATAGCATCTACTGTTACGACATAAAAGTTATCAGTATCAATGTCACCTCCATGTTTCCATGGGCATACTATTGTCTACAACAAACGCTGATAATGTCACTACGTATACTGCGTCACATGCTTTATCATGATGATCGAAAATATGTCAACGAAACAAACTAACATGAACAGTAATCCTTACAAGATTAGCAATAACTTAGCATTGTTATTTATATAAGAAAACATACAATGCCTTATATAATAACATGACGTGAATATATTACCCCCGTTGTAAAGATAAATCAGATTAATGGCGCGTAAGTAACAGGCTTTAGAAGACTCGACATAGTTATTAATTTGTTTGAATAAAGAGGTTAGTAAAACATGGCTTCAGGCTTCATCCATTTGTCCTTTCGAAGCCGTATAAAACAAATTGTTATAAACATTTCGATCGCGTTTGAAAGTCTCTCGGATCGCAATAAAAGTGCGAGTAAATCGGAATTGGATTTCAAAAAGGCTAAAGCTTAATGGAATAGAGTGCCTACATTTAATCCTACGATAGGCATCAAAAGAAAATCCTTTATTAGGCTTTTAGGAATCAAAAACAAAAAAAAAATATAACTGCTAAAACTATGACTAAGTCAAGTTTCAGAAACACGCTTATTTCAGATCATTGACCGATTTAAAAATGGCATTTTTATGTAAAGAACAGAAATTAAAATGAGTTTGTATATGTGAAACGTACTTCAAGCAACATTAACTGTACTCAATGCTAATACGACATACGTAGATTGGCAATGCAAGCGCACTGCGCAACCTTCTCATTATTAAAAGAATTCAATCGGGGTAATGGGTATCGCGCATTATATCTAACACAATCGAAGGTAAACGACCTTCGTTTTTTAAATACAATCCTTTAACTATATCATAACCTACACAGGAATAATAAAGTCTTTAAGCATGATTAAATCCGTTTTAGTTTTTTTAACTCACAAACAGCCAGCAACTTTTGCAGATCCGACTTTGAGATTAAGTACTTATCGCGGAGTCTTGCCAGACGAGTAAGGCACTTAATTTAAGTCTAGATTTAGCACTCAACAAATTTTGCGCATGGCTGGGTTACCGTCTGTTCTTTCATTTTAGAGACACTTCACGTACAAGTTATGAGTTTTTAAACAAATTTCGCAGAACGGGTTTTAATTTGTAAGACGAGGAACTTCAAGTCTTGATAAGACAATTAGTAAAAGCGAATTATAAAAAACTCACCTTATCCTTGCTGTTTAAGACGGCAGCAGCATGCGGTGGTATCCTGAGCACATAATGAGGCCTCTGGTGTAAAGGTAACCACACCCGAGCAGGGAGGTTGAGGTCTAGCGTCGCTAGTTCGGCCCTGAGACGGCCATTACGACGCTCCTTATCCGCGACCCCGGCGAGACGACGGCCAATGTTCGTCAGTGACGTCAGAAACTGAAATGTGTTATGCTCATGTTTATTTTACGCAATGAAAACGTCTGAAGTAGGTGAGTGAGGCCAGTGAAGCGAAAGTTCTCAAAGAGATTTCTAATGTGGAAGCATGACATATTTTGATAACGATTGTGAACTATGCAGATATTCACTGTAAGTTTACTTGTTAAATATGAAAAATTAACACGTTAGAGCGTTCATGATTTTCATATTAGAAATGACTCGAATTCAGTTCAATTACAAAAGTACAAATATCAAAAAAGTAAGTCTCATTTCGCAGCAGTGATTTAAAATTATTAGCTCGCGTCTGGCACTAAGATAAATCAAGTCAACTGTAGAGATTTATACGGCAATGCCCTGGTGTTTTAGGTACAGCAAGAAATAAAATAAATGTACGTTTGTATTTATTTTTCTCCTTGTATATAGACCTTTGAGCAATGGCACTGGTAGTTGAGGTGAATCAGTACCGTACAGTCACGTGTGATCGTAACGTGTTGAGAATATTGTTGTATCGACAGGTCACAGGCATTTATTTATTTATTTAATTAAAAAAGGTACACCAACAGCTTCTGTGTACAAATTAACAAAATTGTACGTTGTCACAAGTAGAGGGCTTACACAGTTGCCAATTACAGGTGAACCAACATTCAAGAACATAAGTGATTGCTTAAACTAAATAAATCTACTTAAATGAAATAAACTAAATACAAACAGAATTAGAGTATAAAAAACAGAATTAACCTTAACAATAAAAATCTAAACAAACAAACATGAGAGCGAAATTAAATTAATGAGATCAAGATGCAATCTTAAAAAAAAAGAAAAATACTAAATTATAATGAAAGTGGTTGTAAGATATAAACAGTAACAGCACAGTTAAGTGAGTACAATTACCTAATCCTTTAGAGCTTTATGACTTAAAATATGGGTTTTAAAGATTTTTATGGAGTTATGGTATATGTCAATTTCTGGGTTGGATTTTGTAAAACAATTCATCTCTTTGCTGAGCCTATTGAGAGGTGAATTTTCTCCTATATTTGTATTGGAAGCTTTAGTGTGGAATAAATGGGTAATGGGATATCTGGGTATTCTATAGGGGACTTTTATTCCAATTTGCTCAATCAATCCAACGCAATCCAATTTATTGTTAACTAATTTGTAAAAAAACATAAGATCCTGTACCAGTCGACGGTTGCGCAGTGTTGTCATCTTGTAGTGTTGAATACGTTGTTCGTATGGGCACCGGGGAGATACACCACCGAGGGTATACGCTAGGTGTTTTGTGAAGGCCCTTTGGATGCTTTCTATTCTTTGTGAGTGTACTGCGTAGTGCGGGTTCCACACTACGCTGGCAAATTCAACATGGCTCCGGACTAAGGCGTTATACAACACAATTTTCGTTCTTACTATCTTAAATCCTTTAGTACTTCTTTTAAGGAATCCTAGTAGCCGTGCCGATTTCGTAACTATGTTATCGATATGGCTTATGAAATTAACTTTACTGTCCATAGTGATGCCGAGATCGCGAACCTCATTTACCGTTTTTAATAACGCTCCGTTTATATTATATGTCACAGCATTAGATTGCTTTTTCCTCGTGAATCGTATATGGCTACATTTATGTACGTTAAGTTTCATGCGATTAAGTTTGCACCAGTTTTCTATTCTATCCAAATCCTCCTGAATTAGGGTAATGTCTTCATTTGAAGTTATTACTTTATAAATTTTGAGATCATCGGCAAACATTAAATATTTACAATGACGGATTTGGGCACCAATGTCGTTGACGAACAATAAAAACAAAACCGGTGCAAGGTGGGAACCCTGGGGAACCCCTGAGTCGGCAAAATATGGATAAGATTCGTAACCATTAACAACAAGAGTCTGCGATCTATGAAATAAATAAGATTTGAACCAGTTTAGAAGTGAGCCATGTATGCCATTATACTCCAACTTGGACAGTAACAAAGAATGGTCAACTTTGTCAAACGCACTGCTGAAGTCCGTGTACACGGCATCTACTTCTAGTCTTTTATCAAGAGCTTGAGTCACATCCGACACAAACTCAACGAGGTTTGTTTCTACACTGCGACCAGCTTTGAACCCATGCTGACTTGGTGAAATAATTCTGTCAATATGGCGAGTAATTATTGGACAAACAAGTGACTCAAATATTTTAGAAAAACATGACAAAATTGAAATAGGGCGATAGTTTTGAACATTGGCAGGATTACCCTTTTTAAAAACCGGGACAATTCTCGCTGTCTTCCAAAGATCAGGGAATATACCCTCAGCAAGGGAAGAATTAAAAATAATCTGCAATGGTAGAGCGAGTTCTTGGCAGCAGCGTTTTACAAACAGGGGTGGTATACAATCAGGTCCAGCACCTTTGGAAGCATCTACGAGTTTGAGCTTATTCAAAATTTGTTTTTCCGTTAATTTAATGGTGCCTAAGATTGAGTCAATACCAGAAGATCCATTGGTGGTGCTATAAGTATTGGCTGGATTTTGATTAAAAACAGAGACAAATTGATCAGCAAAGAGGTTAGCAATATCTGGACCACTGTTAGCTACCTTATCATTCATAAACATTTCAGCAGGTATGCAAGATTCTCCGCGACGTTTGTCTTTTATGAATCGCCAGAAAGCTTTAGGGTTTTTGGGAATATCGTTTTCAATTTTACTTTTGTATATGTTGTAACAATGATTTATTAAAGTATGACAACGACTACGTAGTAACTCAAAGGTAAGTCTATCTCGGGGATTATTGTATTTACGGTATTTTTGTCTAAATTTCTCTTTTTCAGACAGAGTTCTGATAAGTGACTCAGAATACCAAGAGGGATATTTAGATTTTTTTCTTACATATTTGGGTACAAAATTATCAATAGCGCTACGTAGTATACCGTAGAAAGCGTCAACTCTTTCGTTAGCATCCATACATTCATGGAAAGCATCACGCCAATTTGTGTTTTTAAGATAGGTCTTGATTTGGGTATAATCTGCTTTAAAAAAGTTGTAACCTGAACGATATTTTGTTTTTAACTGTTTTAAGTTCGAGAGCGGAATAGATATAAGGATGTTCGGGTGATGGGAGTCTAATTTGCTAAGCAAGTCGTTGGGCTTAGTAACTGTTATATCCGATATGTTACTCAATACTAGATCTAAAATTCTACTTTCAGCATTTATAATAGAGTTGAATTGATGGAGCAAATTAATTGACAAAAAGTCTACCAATGTGTAGCCCAGTGAATTTTCATAATTTGACGGCGATAGATGTAGATCGTCATTATTCATGTTCCAATCAATAAAGCCCAGGTTAAAATCCCCAAGAATCACAACATCATCGACATTATTTAGTATGTTGTTAACATTATTCAAGAAGCATTGTAAATCATTCAGTTTGACAGGAGGTGGCATGTAGATAACACAGATAGCTATTTTCTTAATATTATTGTTGACAATTAACTCAACAGACAACCATAAATCTTCAAAATCACTTTCCCAACTTTTTATTCTTACAGATTTAATTTTATTATTAACTGCGACCATCACCCCACCACCGTCTTTTTTAGATGCCTTTGTACTTAATCTATCTCTACGATACAACGAATATCGCGGGTCAATGAACTCTCCATTTGTAACGTTAGGGTTCAACCAAGTTTCAGTAAATGCTATTACATCATAGTTAGTCAGCAAAATATTTTTGTAAATATCACTAGTTTTAGTCCTCATTCCACGAACATTTTGATAATAAATATCAAGCATTGTGAATACAAAAAAACGCGCAGAACATTTATATAAAAGAAACATGAATATACCTTTATTTAATTAGTAACGTCAGTCGCTTTCATTAATTTTAAACTATCGTGATTGCGAATGTGTATAGGCTTCGAGTGAATATCTTTCCGTACAAAAATTCGACCGTTGCGTAACCAGACAAAGTCATACGACATCTCTTTAGCCAGCTTACGTGTTGCCGCATGCAAGTGTTTGCCAGTGGGGCATAAATGCTCGCTGACATACACAGGCACTCGGCTTCCACCCAAACCAATGCCCAAGTGGTGCGAGTTCAATTTGTCCGAGGGATGTTTTTTATTGAAGTTTCCAACAGCAGCCAGAAGGTTGTCACGCTGGCGGGGACTGCGGAGCTTAGCTACCACAGAGCGTGGGCGGTTATTTTCTTTGTTTTGTTTTGCAACTCTTGTAATTTGCATAATGTCACTGTCACCTATATCACAATTTGTTACCTTTGCGATATTTTTCAAGGTCTCCACAAGGTTTTCAGACTTGTCTTCAGGTAAACCGTTAATCTCCACGTTACTTTCACGCATGTTTTGCTCCACAATGCACAACCGCGTAGTGAGGTCAATGACATTTTGCTGAAGCTTTGTGTTATCGCTACG
The DNA here is from genome assembly GCA_902829305.4 of Spodoptera exigua. Taxonomy (NCBI): domain Eukaryota; kingdom Metazoa; phylum Arthropoda; class Insecta; order Lepidoptera; family Noctuidae; genus Spodoptera; species Spodoptera exigua. The sequence continues at coordinate 11,887,750 of LR824610.2, read as the reverse complement.
TAATTGATTAATTATGGCGTCTTTTTCTTCAAAGCGTTTCTTGAACTCTTCGAACTGTTCATTGAAAAATCCGAACGAAACTTTGAATGCAGATATTTCTCCTTGTATATTTTTCAATTGATCAGTAAGTAAATCTTTGAAAGACGATTTTACAGCGGCAGCCAATTCTTCCTTAATTATATCTCTTAAAGTGTCCTCGTTAAAACAGCGTTCATGGCTATAGGAGGTAGATATGGGCTGACGACTGTTCTTCCTCAATGTCACATTCATTAGATCAGGTGGAGTGTTTTGATTGGATTGAGTTTTATGTATGGTCTTGGGGCTCGATGTTAGTTTCCGACCTGGCGATCGACGGAGGTTACCAGAATTATTAGCCAGGCGCACAGGAGTATTAGTATTGTCGGTTTTTAGTTGTTTGCAGCAACATTCAGGGCATATCCAGGCGGACTTATAAACTTGGTCCATGAGATAAAAGTTGTTACTTGGTATGTTCACACAAAAAATATCAAATCTTAATTTGCATTCGCAACAATCCAAAAATTCCAAATTATTTATTACATTCCGGCATCCAGCACAAGTGTAATTTTTCGGTTCCATTTTAAAAATATTAATTTTGCTTTAATATTGTCACTTTCAAGCAAATCCAGCCCTTATTAGAATAAAAATAAAGCTTGCAATCGTGGAGCGTAAGCCAGTAAGCGAACGGGCATGTAAGCGACGTGCGTGTGTGCGTAGCAGCGAGCGATCCGCGGGTTGCCCTAGGTCAGGGTCAGCAGCGACCAAGCAGTCGTTATTAAAAATTTTTGAAAGTAATTTGCTTATTACTCACGAACGCAAGCAAGTCCTGGTAAGATGTAGACACCACTGGATAGTTCGTCAACACAGCTTTACGGGGATATATAGCACTACTTATTAAAATAACTTTTAACCACTTTTCTAAAGCTATTAACGGAGCAAAATACAAAACAGTGTTATCACTTTGGCGTCGGTGGACGGAGTGTAGGGGTTATAATACCTAAGTGCATTTAAGTACTTTTCAATGTAATGGACGGAATGGTTTTTTCCAACAACTGTCAGACTTCTATACAACCTAATTAATTATAAGAAAGAAAAAGCTAGTGCCCATCCTTTCTTTCCTGTGGATGCTGTGCTTTAACCATTTTTCTTTTAAATAAACCTTTGTCCTCACCAAACAAAACATACCAAATAAAAAAAGACAATTCAAATCGGTTCACTTATGTGAGTGCCATATTCATTTTATAGGTAATTCCATTTTATTTATAGTTTTTAGATCACTACTTTCCTTTTCCGTCCTAAGCCAAAATCACTACATAGTACAAAACGAGTCGCTTTATTTGTTCCTTTATCCCTATGTATACTGAAATGTATAAAACTACGCAACGGATTTTGATGTGGTTTTTTTTAATAGATAGTGATTGAAGAGGAAGGACCATACGTAAAACAAAACATCCATTAATTAATGGACAAATTTAGTATTAGCATTGCACCCGTAACAAGTCGGGGCGGGTCGCTAGTATTTTCTAAAACTCATCTACTTCGTCCAAGGAATACAGGGGCGATTTTATCGCGGTAAACATCGTTAAGCCCCTATAAATGTTTCGATATGAAAATTTTACGAGGGTATTTTGAGCTTCTGTGTATTACAAGTTGTTCCACTTGACTAGTCACAGTAATTGGTCTTTCCAAGCCAGTCCACGATAGGTTAGGATGGTTATTAATCAATATGTTCTTCACTGAGATGACCCTAGATACCTATAAAGTATGGGTCATTGAACGAGATACATTAGAAATTGTTGTTTTCAGAGGAAAGTGTTGAATTTTTTTGTTGGTTTTCCTTATACAAATCAGCGGCAGATAGCTTTACAAATGGATTGAATGATCGATAATAATTCTGTTTTTTTTTTATGTGAAACAAACTAAACTGTGTATAAATTACACGGGAGTACGTCAACAGCATGTGCATGAAAACAAACAAAATAAAAAATCAACTATATTTTAATTTTACAACTGAAGATATTAATAGAACGCAAAGTCATTCACTGCGAAAAATCACTTTCGCACAAGCTTTCACAATTCCCGGTACCACAAAACAAGTTCGCTATTACACAGAAAACATCAACAGAATAAAAATAAACCGCTGAGTACAGATAGTTCATTAGTACGCCATTCGAACGAGGAAAAGTCCTACAAAAATGTAATGGAGAACGTCCTTTACATTTTCCCCGAAGGTAGTAATTTAATATCTAAATATAGTCCTTTGGAAGACACAAGCACATAAAAGTACCCACAGTCAAATTTCGTCAATACATTTTCGTCTATATTACAAGAGCATAATGTTGAAAAAGAAAAGAACTCGCCACTTGATTTGCTGGTGGCTATATATAATACACGGTAAAATATAATTTCATTAGATAAAAGTAGAGAGAGGTTTCCACGACCTTTCGCGCCCCTGGCTTCGACCGGTTACGTTTGATTGTATTGCCTGTATTGTTACAAACGACCCTGACTTGTAAACTGGGTCAACCTGGATCAAAACAGCTTTATTGTATGCGAATACATGTGAGAATTTACTACCACATTCGTTGTTCACAGGGGTGATTGTGAATTAAGGATTTATATCTCGGATCTGGTAAATATCTGTACTTTCTGATTTTCAATCAGATAGGCTTCTGGAATTGTGAGAAGCAATACGTTCATTTTTTAAAACGATGCGTATATCCAGAAAACAGATTATATGATATGGCGCTAATTTACAAGAAAGGTGTCTATGACGCGTATGAGCTCTTAACACTGGTTCCACCGCATTTATCTGTTGCACTGCAGGATACCCAGGAAGAAAGTAATAAAGTAGGTCATACAAATGGGAAAAGTTCGTTCATCTCAAAGTGGAAACATCGTAGAAACTCTATTAGAAAGCTTGGACGTAATTCAAGCCTCTAATCAAGTAGACGCAGATGTGGTCGGCTTCACTTCACGAGATTACTTAGGAACTAGGAAAAGATAGAGTTCCTGGAGATGGCTTGTTAGTTTAAAAGAGCAAGAACTTGTTGATCAGGGAAAAGGAGCCAATTAGTTTTGGGGATACTGAACTACTGAATTTCATTATTTGACATAGAACGGCTGATACCTGTCTTCTTCGACTAGCTACACTTCTTGGTTAGACAAGCAATTATGTGTGCTTAAGACAGAGAATCAATAAGTTCCATAAAGTCGAGTAATGTGATTAGTGATTTCTCTTACATTAAGTTTATTAGAAACATTGTCACAGTCCAAGTGGTGAAACGGTTTACGGAAAGGTTTTGCTAACAAGTTTTCAATAAAGTACGCGTAATGTTTAATATTTATAATTAACTCGAGGACTTGAGAGCAGGTGCTAACGAAGTCACTTTGTTGTATAACTGTATCAACTTATGAAATTAAACATTCACAAGTATCAAACTATGAAACATGGCATTTAAATTGTTCAGTAAGTACATACTTTACTAATTCTTCTTAAGGTACACAACCTTATATTTTCATACGCACAGGATTTCTAGTTTAGGCATTGACAAATACCAAGGACGATACACCATCACCACCGAAAACAAGTTTTAGAGGGGCAAAACAATCAGACTGTTTCAAATTAAGAAATAAAGTACCAACTTGTAAGTAATTGTTAAATATTGCGATATTTGTGAATGAAGCTAGGTGTTGAAATGAATGGCTTGATTACGGAAACCGAAATACATTGATTGTTGTCACTGATAAAGTTAGTACCAACGTCAGCGGTTTAGCATACACTAATCTGCCCTTATATTTTCCTCATAAAGTTAAATACGAAACGCTTCAGGTAGGACAGTCTTTCGAAGACAAGAGTGAACACAAAATGGCGACGGTTGGACGGGAAGAGTTGAAGATCGAGCTTTGAGTCGTGCCATTAATAAGGCCTCATTCAGGAAACCAGTGGAGATGATGATGAAAGACGAAAACTCCTTAAACTATACATCAGTCGACCAGAAAGCAAGTCACTACAAATCTATCGGAAATCAATAGAGACGTGTAAATAGTGTTATCTAACAACGATCCTATCAACTATGTATGTTTGTTAATCAACATAAAACAGTCATACAACTTTCCATAGCTTTCTTGTAAGAGCTGTCGACTAAGTGCCTTGTTTGCAGATAAAATCAGGATTCATTCATAAACACGTGTACTTATAGTATTTTCTAAATACATGAACAAATTTATTCTTATTACTAATTCCAATTTTTGTAGTCGAAGAAAATAAGTAAGTATCAATTATTTGTGGCTGAGGAAGAAGAAGACAATAATATTATACTTTTCTGAGCATAGTCAAATAATAAAAAATACATCCAAAGATACTCAGAAAATCAGAGATTTCTACAAATATTCCATTTCTAGGAAACTTTTTGAGCAATCAGCTAAATAGAGTCCAGGTTCGAGAAAAATAAATGATCCAAAATAAGAACAAAAATTTATTAGTAAATGAAAAATGGCCTTTATAATTTTTCGGTTGTGTTTTCGTACTTCTTAGTAATAAACACTCGAAGGCCATATTTTTTTTATTAATATAATAATTAATATTAAAATTTGATCAACAATACAGTTTTTGCCTTTATTTTTGGCTTATTATATCAAAAAATAAAAAGTCCACTAATAAATTCAGGTACATTTCGTGAATACATGCATATCAACTCTATCTATACTATATTTTCCACTACTAAACTAGCAGATAAATTGGCAACTAGTCGAATCCGGAAATGGTTAGTCTATGTATAAAATATGAATCCCAATTTCCCTTAGTCATGGCATAACACATAAACGGCAGGACCGATTTCGCAGATTATTTTGATGCAGTTTTTCCAGAGGTTACAAGAAGTTTCTCGTTGAAGAACATTCAAGAAAAGAAGAGGAGAACATCAGGAAAAAGCAACGCATTCGATACCGTGGGGCTTTGATAACAAAACAAAACTAAAACCGAGCTAGTTGGAGACCCGTGCTAAGCAAGAGCGGGCCGGTAGTTCAAGATATTTCAATTGATATTATAACCTACTTGCCCAATATATAATGCTATTAAATGTCAGGTACATTTCAAGATCAATGCCCACTCTTTTCGCTAGTTGGATGTTAAGTGAAGGTTGCCGGCTGACTGCACGACCTTGCTGAGCTTTGCAAAACCACTATAGGAACGAATGAACCAATCAATTAGTTTACAACGTACATAAAAACATACATACATACACTCACGCCTTTGGAGTAGGCAGAAATAACATAACGCCACCTACCACCTACGGTCTTCACATACTAGCTTTGATGACATTCAAACAATTGGTCACCCAATATTGGCCAATATGATTAAGGAATCGTAAAGAAATATTAATAAATTCAAGTTTATAAAAAAATGTTTGAATCTACAGAAATTTAAAACCTATTGGTTTTTGATTGATTGATTTTGTATTGTATCTTGTGTTCTGATCTGAGCTGAGCATATAACCTTTTGCAGGTTTAACAGTTCAGTCAGCATTGTGGCGTTTGATTAATGGTCTGTATGACAATAATAAGCCTGTTACAAGTATCTTTCACAAACCTCTGTACACCCATTCTTTCAACATATTAAATCTATAACATATTCTCATTAATGAGCAACTAAAAATAACTTTCCAGACACGAAATAAAAACTTCTGTAAACACTAAAACGAACGTCCTACAAATGAATGAATTTATGATGAGTTCTCAAAATAATTGGTTGTAAGTTTGTCGATTGAAATTCTATATAATTATATCTGGTTGTCCTACTTAAAGGACAAATTGTATCGAGGACACATTTTATGATCCCATGACCTAGGATTATGTACTCCTTAACTGGGCTAGCATGAATATATTAAAGGATAATACCCGCATACAAATGGAATAAGTAAATAATTGAACTAAATGATTTTAATATAACTACCGTTTAATGACCCTACCCTACAAACAGGACCATAATTATGTATTTAATTCCCATGATCAAATGTGGGCTACGTCCTTCCGTGCGTTCAAATCTTATAGCGGCTCAATAAAATAATATTACTGTTAATTAGCAGCAAGATATAATTTCGTAATAATGTTAATGATCGTAGTACCGTGTCTTTAGAGCCAAGGTTCTACGTAGGCTGGTGACTGGCTCTCGAGTACGACACGGATACACGCGTGCTACAGAACGTGAACGTGAACACCCAGTCCTTAACAATTTTGCAAACATTTCGACATTAGACTCAAGGAGTATCGTAGCTACTGCTCCACTATTAGGTAATATCCGTTATATCATGAGGTAAATCTGGTATACTATAAATTTATTATCATATAAATATGAATAGCAAAATGTGTAAGTGCGTAACTCAAAAACGCCTTGGACCAATTTAGACAATTCTTATATTGTTGTGTTCGTGATTTTCAGGAGAAGGTTCTTATAAAAGAAACCGCAACCGTCGGATACCCGTGCGAAGCAGGGAGAAACTGCTGGTTTATTAAAAAAGTGTCGATTTGTCGATGGACAAATACAATAAAAACGGCATCATTGAAAAAAATCCAGAAAGAAATAATGATTTCTACTTGAAGATGCTATAGGCTATGTGATACGGAAAAGTATAGGCTAGCATAACAACCAAGTAACCACTTCAACGTTATCAGCACACGTTTCATTATAATCAATGTCAAGCCTCATAAGTATTGTAAATAATAAAATACATCAGAATCATGTATGACGACAATTGTATATACAAAGAAAAGTAAATGACGGAATATTTTTAAATAAATTAAGTTAAGTTACCTGTATTTGAGGCGCCAGTCTTGGTGCTCCACACGAACACTGTTCACCACAGAGGCATCCATTGTCGAATGCTCGACCAGACGCCAGGTCTCCAAGGTGCCTTCCCGAGGGAGTGGCAAGCCTCAGTGCAGAAGCATCTGACTGCGACCTGTGATGCCCTCTTCTCGCCGCTGGCCTGATCTCCTCAGCCAATATTGAATCTCTAAGTTTCGTTGCTCTTGATCTCTTAGCGTCACCTCCGAAAGCAGTCAATAACCACGCGAGTCTTAGTGAAAATTCAGCACTTTGTTTACACCTGAACACCAAATACGGTTTCAACACGTCCGCCACATCGCCCATTTCTATGTACATAGTCGCTAATTGTGGAAGGTAGAAATCCACGTCTTCGTATGGGAATGAAAATAATTTGTTCGCCAGATAACTCTGCACACCCGGTTCCTTAGAGTTGAACAGGTATGAGATCGCCATACTCATATCGAACAGTTTACTTTCGAACAATCGGAGCAGAAAGTCTTTATTTTTAGATGTTTCGGCGGCACAAATATCTGATTTTACTGTTGTTTCTAAAACATCAGGAGGTTCAGGAGGTTTATCTGTGTCTTCGGGATTACCAGAGTCTAGGCTTTCTCTTGACCTTGCAGCGGCTGGGGGTTGTGGTCGTTCTTCGTCATTGCCATCTGGGGGCGTGTGGATACCGGAGTCATCAGAGCCCGTGGGCACCTCTGGTGGAAGCGCTAATCTTGGAGCGGGCACTTCGATAGGAATTCGAAGTGGCGCCCCCTCTGGCGACGTAGGTGTCATGTCTTCTGGTATCCTTTGTAGTACAGAGTCCAGGGATCTGTTTCTTTGGTGGCCGCATCCTGCAGGCGGCCCGTTAGAACCCGTCACATGTCTGTAACAAAAAATAAAAAAAAAATGAAATCATTTATAAAATGACACCATAATCATATATTCTACAATTCCCAGAAATTCAATTTCCTTTACAAAATAAATGACTTCTCGTAAATGTCAACAAACCCTAAATCTTGTTACGTACTTATAAAAGGGATCCTCGTAATGCTGAATGCCGACAACTATGATCTTTCTAACCATTTCACACTTCTAACGCAAAGAAACTCAACACTAAGTCGGAACACAGAGCACGATTATTCAATTAGCCTCCTCACATAAACATAGTAGCTGCGCTCTAACACTGGCGTAGCGTTAAAACAATGCGAGCAGCCTTGCGATATATCATAGCGCGTAATTAAACACTGAACATTGTGCAAACGCAGCACACACGTCCTACCCCGCGGCCGGCGTATGGCAAACTGTTTTACGCAACAAATAGACGCGCCGCTCCGCATACCATTCGAATAAGGATCACCTCGATTACGCAGCCGAAACGCAACTAAACAACTTCGAAACAGTATAAACAAAGATCTTTGCAGGCCAAAGATTTCGCCGACGACCGACTTACTAGGTAAGGTTTACGTTTTCTCATAAACGTGAAACTAATTTATGTTTTATTTAAACTTAACACAAGGTTTACAAACCACTTGAGCAAAGTGACGTAAAGATTATTGTATTTCATGTTTGAGTGTTTTTACAATACAAACAAGAGGCAGCCTTTCTTTTTTATAAGTTTGGTATTAGGATTTTATAATCCGGAAAGCGATTAAATTCACGTGCATTGTTAAAGGACGACATTAGAGCTACATATTTTATATTCAACGAACGATTACCAAAGCAGTTCCTTATGAGACTGCGAGGCGTAATTGTAAATGTTGCAATGAATTTCAATGAGATGGTTACAGTTACAATTATAAACAGTGTCAAAGACTTCAGACAGATGTCTTCTAGTATTCCGTACAGTAGTTCCCTTTTTGCAACAAGCAGCAGAAATGACATAATAGAGATTCAAGAACGCATACCAACTTACTAAGTAGGAGAAAGCGGCCGTTGACCCCAAAAAGTTTTATCATATGTTTAGCTATAATTCTTGAAAGATACACAAAACACAGCGCAGACATAAGTGGCGATGGCGTTCTTAATGCGGCCGCATATTCACACAAGAAAGTAGAGGAAGTGGAAGTGTGTATAGTGGGCACTCAATGAGTGAACATTCCATGCGCTGCGTGAGTGTTGAACGAATTATCGTTGGTTTATTTTTGGAACGTTATCGGGAATCGACATGTGCTGCGTCCTGCCAACAGATGTGGCGTTTAACAGCGTTGAGGCACCGAAAGAGAGGATCCATTCATACCAGCTTATTTCAGTACGCATCACTAAAATGTGGAGTACGGAATCCTCCATTAACTTAACAACCGTTCATTAAGAATACTAATGTTTATGGTCTGATTGATCTATGATAAGGAAATGATAACATTATTTACGTTATCATTTCTATTGGTGCTAAAGTACTGAAGGACGTGTTTTCAAGATTTTTGTTCTATAAATCTTAATTCCATAATTTACTAGAGCGCTAGTGATCATCGCGGTGGGTCTACTTGTTGAAGTATTTTTAGCAGACATTGTTTGGATAAAGTCCCAATTATTACATAAATGTTTATCACGGCCATCTTTATAATGGTTTATGTGCATACTTGGGCGACAACAACATGTATTAAAGTAATTCTGGATTTTGAAAAAATAAAAATGTGTTCTTTCACCTTCATAAGTGAAAAATAATTATAGCACTTCCTTTTCGGTCATTCATGACTATCCGGAAGAGAATTATGCGCAGTTAACAATCTTGCCTTCAACCCTATTATTCTCAATAACATTTAAAGTGTCATATTAATGTCATTATTAAAAAATGTAGAAATTGTAGAAATCAGTAATGGTCAAATGTTTAAGGTGTGGTGTGGCTTGTCGGTCACATCTAAGCTTAAAATGTTTTCCGGTGTTATGCCATGACTTGTTTACGTTATCACCCCCAAGTAGGTCAACCCACTATGAACGATGGACTATACAAATACCCGCTGTTCGACCTCGCGTGCCGGACAGGTATGTTCGACCCAACCAATTCAATACGACAACAAATTACTTTACACCACGCACTTAGAATCACATCAAAACAATTAATCGATGAACGTGACAATGCAGAGAACAAGCCCAATGGACACAACAAAACAATTATTGAGTGTGAGACCTCTGACTGAAGCAGCAATGAAAAATATAAAATGAATTGATATACCAATTTACAACAAGTCTTCCTATATTGATTCCAATTAGGACTATTTACAGCTCCCAATGACGCCAGCGCTGTGGTATTTGCGTCTAAATTATAATTCCAAAGTTATTAAACGCGTCCACGATGACCTTTCGCAAATTGTAAAAGCAAATAGTAAAAGCGACGTCCGCTGTGACTGATAATTCCGGCGTTTTCGAAGAAGCTTTTAATGTTCTATAACATCGATGATCTCGACAGAGATATTCTTTTGACACGCGATCTTTGCAAGTAACAGGTGAATGTTACCGAGTATTGGCGAACGAGAAACTGGCAAGGCCTCGGCTCTGTATGGGTACATTTCACGAGTTGTATTGACGTCAACGTCAAACAATAGCGGATTGATTCGACGCAGCACCATACTGTTGTGTTATTGCATGAATATTGGTGAAAGCCGGTCGTGTTGACTTCTGCGAGTTGATTTCGTACACAATCGATCATTGTGAGTATTTAATCTATGGAGGCAAGCACCTGTTGCGATTAAAGATTGTAAAATTAAACTACCGAATCAACCATCCGGGTTACATCGCAATTTTTACAAAGCATTCGTAATGCACAGCAGATAGTAATTAAATTGGGAGACGGAGAAAGTTAAGTTGAAAAATGCCGCAATTTGAGCAAGAATAAAAGGCAATATAAAAAGATCGTGGTACCAGCTGTTAGAGCCGTTAGAATAATTGTTTTTATAAGCAATAATCTCCAAGTGTTGGTTGTCGCTGTCGACGAAACATGAAAATCGTGAGGCTCACTGTTAGTAAAACCTGGTAGCGAAAGTGAACGCCTCTTTCGACCTTGTATTTGTACATCGTCCGTACGTGTGCTACTAGAGAACTACATAAAACTGTTTTCTACTTTTCTTAGGAATTACCTCAAAATTGATTAGGTTGTAATTTTCTCACAAAACATAATCAAATATCTATAATATCGCGTATTAATCGATCTCAGCTAAGTCAACTGCGCCATAGAATACGTATTTATTTAGAAAATAAACATTTGATGTTTATTTTGAACACGCCTTTGAAGTATTTAAATAAATATATGGGCTTGTTAGGGGACTTTCAACGAATTCTTAAGATTGGAGAAACCTCTTACAATTCGGAATATTCTAAAAAGGCTATTGTTGTACGCGGCAAATAAAGTACAGTATTTTATTACAGTAACGTTCATACCGTAAGCATTACCTAAAATATTACGCAAGTTACAACTTGAAATATTATATTACGAGGGCAAAACTGGTTCTTAGTAAAAATCTTTGTTATTCCTCGTATAATTATAGTAACGAACAATATTTACAAACAGGCGTATAAAATAGCCGCGTCTGCTGTTTGTTACATGTATGATAAATTTCTATTTACTCAGCAGAAATAATTAATGTCTGTGTGTTTAAGACTTTCTAACATATTTATAACAGATCATAATCTTAATACTTTATTCAATACACCTTGAAAAAGTGATACTCTTTAGTGTAATTCCTATAACAAACCATCTCTAAATTCCAGTCATTCTAAGTACAACACTAAGAACTAATACTGAGAGAATATAACAGTAAACAACATAACGGATTACTGACTATTCACCGTAACATAATGCTATTAGCAAACATTTACTGCTGTTTGTACATCGGATTTAATCCCCCACACGTCCAAAACCTCCCAGAGGATACCTCCCATTATAAATGTCACACTAATCTTAGTATTCCCGTCGCTAAGCCAGGACTACTATAATAGCAATATCATAGAACTGCAAACAAACCTGACACATGCTCAAACAAATCCATGAGCGTGACAAAAAATAAGGTCAGTGTAGAATAATATTAACATCATCAACCCAATTAAATAGCATGTTTCTTTATGAACATGACACTAAACATTTGGCGCAAACCCTCGTCTAGGATGACCTTAATACGTACAATAGTACCTACGGAATTCGTTCATACGATGAAAATTAATAAGTCACAAGTGAAGCCAATCTAAGAAATAAATGTAAAATGGAAGAAGGAATTGGATCCGAAGCCTTTTCGATTGCAAAATAGATCATAGAGAACCTTTACAAATAAAGGGGGTTCATTGGTGAATTCCGTAAAATTATTCTAGATCGTAGCTGTACTTCCTGAGGTAAAAGAGAGGCAGGCAGTATGCTCTAATTACATAATGTGACTTTTAAGTAACACATTACAGTTGTAATATCGAAATGAAAACCCGTAACTAATATAAAAGATGATTAGGCAACAGAACGTATTCTCAATGGCACATGGACCGTAATATTATCGTTATGCAAGATATTGTGAACGCTGTGTTGTGAATTTTTATCTGCTAATTCTAATTAAAATGTAGAGATAAGATATTTACATAATTTCTGCATTATAATTAATCTGTTCCAAAAACGCGACCGTCGAAGTTTTCCTGTATGATTGAAAACGTAATCGGCTGTTTGGAATTGACGAATATTAATTTGTGTACAGAGACAATATGGATCATTACATCAACTTGTTTTGTTCCGTACATACCACATTATAAACCACCGGTTATTTGGCTAGCTACGAAGAATTCCTTATGATTTGACGCTGTTAATACAAAAACATACAAACGTCAGCAGACTCTTTACACAGGTCGTAACCGCAGAAACTTCTAAAAACATTTGGCATAATAGAGACGATTGTTGTTGCTGCGTACAAAAAACTATATTTTAAATAAGTTGTTAGTGGCATTTTGGATCTTTTTACCTAACTGTTTGGTAAGCGCCAAACTTGGTCACGTTTAAGAGCACGCAGGCGTGTGACTCATAGAAAATCAATAAATAAATTAGCAGCTAAGACTACCTGCAAATGTTTACCACCACGTGTTCTACAATTAACTCTATTTGAGGGCAGGTACCACGTAATCCAATATACGACTCCAACCAACCAACCAACGGCAACGTAGAAATTCACCTGAATCTTTTGTAAGGCTTCCTTGACACTGGTTTTACGCGGTTTTATTAAATAAATATTGATTCCATGGCACGTTTAATTTAATACATTATTTACTGTGAAGAAAAGCAGCACAATGTTTAGATTATTTAAAATGAAATATTGTAAACAAGTCATACCGGCAAAATAAATAAATGTTTAACTTCGAACACGCATTTCAAATATAACGACAATCTGGTGAATCGTAAATGTCTACTCTAGCCATAAATCTGAACAAGTCGAGGCTCCCGCATAGAGCCATTACAATTAGCTGCTGCGAGGAGCTTATTGTAGCATTAGACTCAATAAACTTTGTTGTTAAATCATGAGTCGTGATGCCTAAGGTTTAAAATACTTTAAGTCAAAACCAGACGTTTTAGTAATTAGGTAATAAGAGGGATTGCGCTAAATACAAACTATCTGTCACTATAATATAGTGTCTCTATATTATCCATTCATAGTTCTTCACTTTCTACCAAGTCATTACAAATGATTTTATTTGATTGATTTGAGCTCGTTTGATTGCTAATTCTCAGTATTCGTTACTGGACATTATCTGCACTTCTAAGCATTACTAATGAGACAATCGTTTGAATTATTTTAAAAGAAAAAAGGAATCATTTGCTTAATTAACAGCTTGTTGTTAAACGTGATTTTACTTAGGATGACTAAAGTAAAAAAGTGTGGGAAGTAATTAATAATAATAATTACCACTTTTTGCGCAGTAGTCGTTTGAGATTGAGGTATAAAAAATAAACAATTACTGCCTGAAAAAATACCTTTAATTTACGTAGAGAAACGAACATCAATGAAAAGCATGACATTATTAAGGTTAAAACATTTTTAAAGCTAAATGAAAAAAGGTTCTGCCATCATTTCGCTACCTATCGCAAATGTTAACAGGGACGCATCTGCGGAAAGTGTACATACATCTGTCGAATGCTCAACGGTCCCGGATTGGCGGGAGTCCGCAAACCATCTGCCAGCCGCTTCGATTTCATACAGTGATAATTGTATCACGACAGATGCAAAAATTCGGAACAAAAAAACCATAAAGTCACATTGAGATTTCCTACGTTTGTAAACGTTGCCGCGTTGTGCTGGCAACGAGAATATACATAAAACGATTCAAAGAGTTTCTTATAACAAGTATTAAATGAAATGACGTACATCACAGAAATAATTTACTTAGACGGACTTCATGCGTTGATAAGAAATTGTACTTTGAACTTGCTATTAATAGTTATACTACAATTCTCTCGTGGATAACTTCTAATGTTCCCTTTATGTTGGATAACTATAAAACTGTAAAATAAATGAAGTATTTGATGTGTAAGCCTAGGAAAGAATTTCATTGTGCTACTGAAACGTATGTATTGCGACTGAACACGTGCAAGATAAGTGAACTGTTATAAATATGCAAAATTTAAATAATACTGACTATTGGCCAATGTTTTGTATTTACTATCTATATGCTTATGATATGCTTATATTATAGACAACTAAATAGGCACTCAAATCTACTACATGCAGATGTTAACTTTTATTAACTTTTCTATAGGTATATGTATGTATTTAGAAAGCCAAGTACAAGCACATACGAAATAGTGTTATCGTTAAATTATTTGGAGACAGTACTAAGCGAGTTCATGTAGACTCGCATATCAATTAAGAATTTGAGTCGTGTTTTAATGAAACTTTCTCTGTTAATGTTCTCAAGGCCCCTCTTATCTTTGTTTTGGGTAGAAAGCGAGTCCCAAAGTTATTATTCAAAGGTTTTAACTTTTTTCCGTGTTGTAATATAGAACTCATTATAAAAATTTGATGAATGATGAATATCGAATTGCATGAGCTGTGAATAACAAATTATATTTTTCACGTTATCGCGGTTTTTATAATAGTGGGTATATTTATTCTTTGGTAATTAGGGCCATCCCCGGTGGTTTCAATGCTCTAAACAGCATCAATGTCAACCCCATTTCTATAAATACAAAAAAAAAGTACCAAAATATTTCTGAATTCCTCCTAAATTGGTACCTTTGACATTCCAGTCAATAACAGCTGTATTGTGGGGGAAATTGAATCAAATATTCAACAAAGTAAATAACAGACCTTGAATGTTAACAAGGTCAGAAAGGACCGTAGGCGTGTTGATCCTATTGTGATCTAAATTTCAATAAATTGGATGGGGATTCAATAGACCCGTATGTTTGTCGAAGGGTCACCTCTCAACAGTTACAGTACAAACAATGACATCACACGTAAAACTATATTAATGAGGAGGATTCTTGGTTTTAGAAACATCAATTGCATTTAACAGCTCCCCATTAGAAGTTAAATAGGACATTTCACGCGTAACATAATTGCTTTAATAAATATCCATCTATACACACGATAATATAGTTTTTTAAGTATTTTCCTGATCAGTAACGGAAATCAATTGAACAGAAATCCACGAATCTCGTTTTGTATTCTGGACTACAGTTGGATTATAGTTTCATATTTTAAAATTCTCGGAACAATCAGAGTTAAATAGAACAGCGTACCAAACACCTTCAAGTTCGGAGAAATCAACAGCGATGTTCTGTTAGCTGTGAAAGAATACATATAGAAAAACTCAGTGACTGCTTGTAAGCGAAGCTTTCTCAAGTGTTGTATGCTTTTATCCTGGCTTTTAACGCTAAGACAGCTAACAAGGCATTCTCCTTGGCAGCAGACAAAGTGACCGATGCAATTTCCGGCCGCCCCCCACCGGATTAGGCTATTTCTGTTATGCATCTATCATCGAGCTACGTCCTTCCTTTTGACCTAATAATGCCCCCTCAACCACTTGACGACCGATCTAAGTATACAAGCTTCTGGTTTATGAACCTAGTCTTTATATTTCAAAACAAACGTGTTCTAGAAAACCAAACAAATAACACCTGAAGCGCGTGCGCAGCGCTAACGTCATACTATGTAGAAACAGGTGTTATTTGGTAAGATAGCAACGAGTTTAGAGAAAACTTGAATAAAATTGTGTCATATAAGAACGTAATTTCTTATTAATATTTAGCGTAACAAATTGTTCTCGATTCAAATAGATCAAATCTGTACGTTCATCTTACATACCGATTGCTTTATTCATATTTGATGTACTTATGTCGACGAATGTGCTAAAATATTTCGAGGCCGTCGAAAAGGGGCTGTTGTACTAGTAACTAATAGATTTCTGATTTATATTAACTTGAAACATGTTTTATTGTGACTACCAGCTCAGTTTATTGCCGAAATTTGTAAAGGTACAATTGAATTTAGGCAGGATATTAACAAATTATGTTATACGAAATATTGACGAGGCTTATCTATTTCTCTTTCATTTAAATGAACAAATAGACACTTCACAAAGTCACATTAATCAGATGACGTTATTCCTAATTCAATGTATCGAATGGGTCAGGCTAGGCCCCAACACGAAATGCCACGGGGACATTGTGGGCGCTTCGTTAATTCTGTTCAAAACTATTGGTAAATAATTCATGGATACAAATTATTTGCATGTTAATTACGTTTACTGACATTATTTCCCCAACAGAGTAAAATTGATAGTTGGTCTTCTGATAAAAAGGTTGTATGTTGTCCCACTAACATACTTAACGATTAAGACCAAAAGTTAATTAGCAATAAGATTAGTTTGGAATTCATTTTAGTAGTAAGACGAACTTTTTACAATATTAGGTACTTGCAAATATTCTCGTCTTAACATTTTTCACCGAGATGTGGAGCTCCAGAAACTCTTGCTTTACAGTAAAATATCCACAAAACATCTTGTAACCCTCAAATGTACAACTCTCTGAGGAGTCATCGCTTTCCTCTCAACACAATGTAGTTTCCTAAACACTCAAAAACGTTAGCTTCCTTCCATGGCAGAGCAATTATACTGCTTCCTCTAAACACAATAGAATGTAAAAGTCACTTGGCGTGACGAAGCAACAATTAAGTGAGGGTGACACAACTTCATGTTATTAAAAAATCAACGTCCTTCTGTATTATCAAAGCTTTTCAAATATTTCGTAAATATAAAGTGATTTAGTTGAAAAACAGGAATTTAATGAATAATAAAACTATGGAGTCGTTACATCATTTGCTAATTACAGCGGTAGAAAACAACCACAAGCAGCTCACCGCAGATAGGTAGTAGTCGCTCCACGCAACGTTATTCGAATTTGATGAAGAAGAGAAAGAGAAACACAAAACTATTTATTACCTGCATAATTATTCCTTTTTAGAGTCTACCATAAAAAAAACACCACGGAAGTATTCAAAAATGGTTAACAAGTTTGCATGACATCATAGTACGCTCACCAATACGCCTTCAAAGCACGATGGCTGTAAACTACATAACAGTCGGGGCAGCGCCCTGTACTCCATTCACCGGTTCTGACAGACAATTATGTAACGAGATGAATGAGGACAACGGCCAGTTAAGGCACAAACTACTGTCCCTCCAAATCCAAACAATTGGGATTTAGATTAACCTAACAAAAGTTTAGATAAGATCATAGAAAGTGATTTGGTTAATGGTTCTAAAGTAAGTCGTCCACAATCCAGTTCAGTTACAAACAACAAATCAATTGGGTTGTTGTTTCACGACGTCTCCTATACACCCACATTGAGCTTATGTATTTTACCAGCTACCAGTTCGTTATTGGCCATTGTTATTTTATTGCCTACAGTTAGTAGGCTTTTACCCAGTCGATGTAAATTACTACTGTAACGTGCTTCTGATTGAGGATAAACCCTGATGTACTGAACCATTATGTAATGACAGAAATTTTACGTATCACAACAATATCATCTTGATCTTTTCGTTTCGTTGCCTGCTCTATTGCTGATAATACACGCAATAACCACAACGTTAGTCTATTTCAACGCCCGAATTTCAAACAATAGATCAAAATTCGCCTCAGACATTTGTTTTAGTTAATGGCGTTACTAACAGATCGTTTCCTGAATTAACATTCAGTCACTGTTTATAATCTATCACTGAGTGAAACTTATCGCATAATATATGAAACCTTAAGCTTGGTCTATGTAGGTATAACATTTTGCGGTTGCGGTTCCTATAATCAAGCTTCATTCGCAGCAGGAAGATCGATTTACTTAGGTACAACTCGATCTATAGTTACCGCAAGTGATATTTAGTTAATACACCAACTAGAACCCACGCTCAACTGGTCCGCTTAATTTTTACGATAGTATCGACCTTGGAGCGAGCAAGGCGAGTTAAACCTACGAATTGCAACTTCCGAACAGAGCGAACGAGGCCGACCGCCGAATTATCCGAACATGCTCCAATTGAAAGCAGCGAGACACTAAACAGTTGCAGTCCATTAATATTTAAAATAAATAGAATGATAAACTTATTTCAATGCTGCAAAAAAGTTTTCAAGGATTTCCCCGCACAATGTTTTGGTTGGCGGTTACCAAAACAACCATGACGTGACTAACCGGCAAGGAAAATCGTCTGCCAATATCTTGCAACTTACAAGTAAACATTCGCATTTATTTTGTACTATAATGCACTGTTTGCAAATATTTCTGTAGGAACTACGTAAAATACGTAGTTCTTCACAAAAAATTCTTCAGTTCTTTACAAATAAGTATTAAGATGTCATGCCTCACAAATTGAAATATTTAATAATACTCTTTTTAACCTTCACTATAGTCTGAAGAAAATTACTGCCACCCAATTCTAAGTGGCATGTAACCTTGGTACACATTATTACCTAATCTACATTTAGAGATGACTAAGTTCATATAGATGCCGTCCGAGTCCCTTGACCCGAAGATTACGTATATTAAATCATCATACTTGAGACAGAGTAAAGGGGGCAGTTGCATTGGACTGTGGGCGAACGTTACACCGGTGTCCCTCTCGTGGGTGAGGGCCCCTGATTGATCATTTCCGTCCATTGTGTCACTCCCTTTTATACACCCCACAGGCCTACAACACTCTGGCTCGTTTAGCGCTCACCGTAACGATTGTTGTCATCGAAATAGACCATCAAATGACGTAAGTTCCTTGTTTCTAAAAATATTGTTAGAATTGGCTTTACGAGAATTGCTTTTTTGTTTAAAAATAACTTCAATTTCGGAGAACAAATGCCTAATTAATGTTGTAATTGTATGGTGTTAGTTACGTCAAAGTTAATGGAATCCAGATCAATACTAAGTGGTCTTACGACCTACACTGGTGGCATCGCCTCCGTTATTATGTAGGGGTGTGTTCAAATATCATGTGTATAGCAACCTATATGAGTGTTTCTGGGGCGTCCCCGTTTTGCAGGGTCAATGCACAGTATTCATCTCGTATCTAATAAGGGTATTTACCGCTCGTGTATACAACATAATTCCCACCATAGGAAGATATAGGTGGACGTGATTTTGGATTTTTTATAAGATAGACAAACGTTCATGCCGACGCCACCTATGGACACTGGCAACACCAGAGCAGTTACGGTTGCGTTGCCGGTCTTCTGTGTGCCGTGATACGGGTCTCCCACTTAATTATATTATTGTCCGAAATGACGTCATATTTAAAATTGGAGCTCTTTTGTATAACAAAATGACATCAATTTTTCCTGAACACTAACGCAAATAAAATCAAGGAACTTATTGCGAGAGACTGTAGACATCGAGTGAGTCAACTTGCAAAATATAAAACGCGACGTAACATTGCGACTAACAGGAAATTTTAAAATGGATTTTGTACAGAATTATTTGACACAGGTATTAATATACCAATGTTGCATTAACACAGCATTACCATACGAATTTCAATAACTGTAATTAGGAGATCACCTGCAAAATTACAGAAAGAAGATCTTACAAAACATCGAACAATAACATTTACCAAGTTCCTATAAATATTTCAATATCTCTTTGGCATCTAGGTTAGTAGATTGCCCTGGGAAATATTTTCTTTCTGGCATAAAACCAGACTGCCAATATTAATGCAACTCATTCGCTTCATCGGAAACTATTTGTAACTGATCTGGGTAAGGTCAAATCTTTTTGTTGTTACGTGACTTCTTCTGCGATTATCCTAAATAGAAGCTCGTATTCATACTTCCATTATCCGTCTGTGCTATTTATTATTTAAGCCAGCTTTTCTAAGCGCACATTTATGAATTATGGGTAAACATAATACAATTTTATCAATATAGCTCTATGATGTCATTCAGATATATTCACTGGCTACTTCAAAGATTGAAAGCTGTTTATGCGTCATCTTACTATAACCAGATCAGACGACTGTATTTTTAATAATCACGACGAATGGTAAACTACTCAGCCTTTATATCGTCAGTGGGCGTAGTGGAGTGGCGTGTTAGGATTACGGCACACTGTACAAAATCCTTCAACATCGAGTGGACTGTCAGTTTCTGACATTATGAAGTTGTGAACGTAACGGTAAAATCGTAAACAAACGTGATACGTTGTGACAAATCAGCAAACAATGTGAGATTGAATGTGTATCGTATTGTTGTTCTGATTCTAACCTAGATACATACATGGTATATGCCACTAGTTCACGGTACGTTTAATACAATATCATGTGAACTCTTTCAGTTCTGGGTACTTGACGATGCCACTCTCGAGTCTCGACTTACTTACCAAGCACGACTAATTTGATCGTATGTTGCAGCCTTAGTTCGGCCTCGATACAAATCCGTGGGAAGAAGCATTATGGACGGTGTTGTCTCACAATGGAGTCTGTTCAGCGTTGGGTCCGTTACACGTCTCATGAGATTGCTAATGCGACGCTATCCGTTATGATTGCTTCCAATAAACACTTTAGCTGTGAAGCGAGATTAGCTCCAGTTACAATATTAAGTAAGAATGAGACAAGGTTTGTGGACCGTAACAGAACGGAAGTCTTTTTGACTTGATCTGCATTCAGCTTTCATATTTTTAAATATTTAGTCATGTAGACGTAAGCTTAAAAAAACTGATTGTACTGTCTGATGCTACCAAATGTAACTCAAGAATTCAAATATATTTATGAAGAAACAAAACAAGAACGTGAACTTTAAATAAATGATATTCATTAGTGCTTCCAGACAACAAAGTTATCTACTTCAGAAGTCTTTGCTGCATTATTAATGCTTCAGTTGCTTCAATAACTAGCAGATCCAGTAAACCCAGATGAGATTGGCTCTTGTCATAAAGTATTTGGTTTTGCTCTGGATCGCAAGTAGCCGAGTTAAACCACAATAATGTTTTCATTATTAAATTCAATACCATTATTAGGTAACTGATTTAGCTTAGAGCTTTGTAGGTATTACTTTAAATTTACTTTTTGAATATTGGTTGTGTTTAATAGTTTAATAATCAAATTATTTTGCGTCTAAATTTATTATCTGTAAAGAATATAATACTGAATAAAAGCTTAATCATTTGAACTAGTAGGTATGTTTTGAATACCTACGCGAAAATTTTGACTTATAGACATGATCTAAAAACTGCCTATAGCTTTTCTCTGAACTCAGACAACTGCAAATCTTTAAAGCGCATCAATTCATACTGTACATACTCGATTAGCAATGGAAGAATACAACCGAGTTTGCGTAACATGCTCCTAAAATTTGGAGTAAAAATTCTCAATAACCGACCCATTAAAATGCTAGTAGGTATAACTAAATTGTGTAAGATATCTAACAAGTCTATATTTAGCGGCGGCGTCCCTTCAGTACATGATAATGAACGAGTCATCAACTCATTAGTGATACACAAGCCATTAACAACTGTATGTAAACAAGATCAAAAATGAATCACGTTATTGTGGACGGAACTGAGTGACTACCACGATCAACTTGGACTTTAGAAACAACATTGTCATGTAATAAAAGATTGTAAACAATGACTTATACTTACACTTCATTGAAACGAGTACATTTCCAAACATTTTTTTTTATTTACAAGCTTCTGAAATTTTATACAGGGGGTTCAGTATACAATTACAATAGTGCAGTTGTATTATGTTTCGTACGTAAAATTTTACGGAACAATTGGGTTAATTACACAAGCAATGCATGCTGCCGAATTCGATGATTTATTTTTAATTGCAAAAGTACAACGCTTGTTAATACAATCACACATTAGTACTGTTACCAAAGAGCTTTTTTGTATGTATAAACAAATTTGAGTTTCTTAAAATAAGACAACATTTTCTCAGAACCAGTTTCGAGACAAAAACTAGAATAAATAATGATGCATAATTATCTCAGCAAGCCATACAACAATAGGGAAAACCTCTGACGGTAGGAATTTCAAATTAAATCTGTCTGTGATTACACTTATCTCCTGTGTAGGATGTTTGATGTGCTAATTACATTGCGAAGAGTTACGACTAAAAAAATGGGCTGTGGTATCAACATCACACAACTCATTTGTAGCCACGTGATCCCCAACGTTTTAGGTACACGTGTCCGCACTCGAGAGTCCGTCCGAACTTATGACTTATCAGACGACCGAATTAGACGGTTTCGCGATTTTCATTATAACGCGATGACGCGGTAGGTAATACAATTCTGACTCAGACCCAGAGCGTATTTAAAAAAAAAACTTGTAAACCTTGTATGAGGTACTACTTAAATGAAACTCTCACCATGAAATGAACAGCATTAATTTGCTTTTAGTCACCCACTTTGTATTTCTTTAAGTAATTGTATAAGATATGGAATCTAATGATACAGTAAACCACACAATCTTATCACATTTCACTAGCTCTATTTACTAGGTTCAATGTATTCAAAAACGTGTGTAAATACGGGTGAAAAATTCAAGTAGTGTACTGTTCTAATAATTAGTACTCATATCATATACTGACGAACGCAATCGTGTCACGGATTGACTACAAAAAATTATTATGATAAATAGTAACCATAATTCCCTGAGCTCTATACAGATATCGCTATCGAGTAAAGCTTAACCTTACCGTCATTCGAAGAGTAATGTTTTTTTATTGCGTTGGTACTATACTGGAGGGTCTCGCTTAATTGGGCGATAACAATAAAGCAGCTCGTTTAATAATCGCGGGCGTCTTGGCCAGTAGCGTGTCGCATTCCACGAGTGCCGATGTTGATTGGCAACAATGAAGGGTCAACATAATTAGCGTGGTAATTGGCTTAGTTTGAAACTAAGTAGTTGGATTTCGACGGGTCTTTTAGTAAGGAATTTAATGCTGGCGCCGAAAGATGATACATTAAAAAGGTAGTAGTTGATAAAGCTATGACTAAGTAACGTAATCAGTAGCTGGTGAGTAGCGTAGTGACTGTACTCCAGCCTGCATTCAGCAGATAGCATTGTATTCAACGCAGAATAAAACTTCCTCTCCTATAGAAAAGTTTACGCAACCAACTTTTGCTTTTATCCACTTTTTGCTTCAGCTTCGGTTTGCCAGCAAAAAGTTAGGCTAGTGATGTGTTAACTTCCGATTTCCGTTTAAGTCTGCTGGAGAGGATATTATGATTCCGTATTCAGAGAGATAAAGAAATGTTTAATGATTCATATGGAATTGTTTAGTACATTCTGTTATAATGTTTTTCTGCAGTCATTTCAGTCAAAGTGGGAGGTTGCATGACCGTCTTTAAAAACTTACTAATTGACTTGGTACACAAAACTGGTGCTACTCAGCTTTTAGGCGACAAAAACAAGGTTAAACCCAATACATTCTACATTACTATCAATTGTTTCAAATCAAGTGATCGATTGCCAGCCAACAAAATGCTTTGTTTCAAGAGCTACGTGAACAGAAAGCAATTAATCATTGAACAAAGTCGTTGATTAATGCTTTCAAAATCGTTAACAGAGTTTAGCTTTTCGTGAATATTTACGCTCTGTTAGAAATATTAAACATGACGGTGTAACTTAATTGTTCATTGAAATGTCTTATTAAATTCTGCTAACATATTCCGTAGCACGGATGAGCGATGAAGTTGAAGAGGTTTTGGAGGAAAAACAAACTCAAGGAAATCATTAAGCATGACTAAAAGGTAAGGCTTCATTGCAGCACAAAAGGAATTTACATTTATAAATTACGGATCATGAAGATCGACGACAATTTGCCAACCTTGTGTAGTATTGGTAGCGAATGTCACAGAGACGACGACGAAAATAGCACTTACTTGGTGCGTTGCTTCGTTACCTCAAGAGACATTTAAGTGAGTAGGTATCGTTTAGCGAGAACAATACACTACTGATAAAGTATGAATTGGGCAGCCATTAAAGACAAATAATATACCTAAAGTAAACTCCTTTCTAACGACTATTCAACTAGTTATCATGAATTGTAACGAGAGCATTCAAATAATAATAAAACTGTTTTAATGTTTGTCTAACAAGGCAAACGACATGTCTTCATGTGAAATGGAGAAATCAATAGAATATACCTACACTACCTATTAATGTAGGTGATGCCTATCTACGAGCCTGAGAGACAGAGAAGCGATCAATAACTATCTAGTATAAAGTATAATGTAGGTATTATAAATCAAGGACTTTATGTTTTAGCAACACTACTGAACCGACCTCCGGAGTAGGTTTCTAACTACCTATTTATTCTATTAAGCTATGTAAGATTAATAAACTAAATATTTCATTCAACTCCTCGAAACTCCATTACCCTCAAACCTTAATCAATTATTCTTCAAACACAAAAAGAGAACAGCTCAGCTTTGACAGAAATTAATTACAAGCTTAAGTAAGCTTCAAAAATATTAATTTGCGAGATACGAAAGTATTCCTCCGAGACCCAAATTTGGCTAAAGCCGTACAAAATTGGCCGCCCACGGATAAGTTTATCTAGGAACAGATCAATGTTTTCATCGTACAAGACCGAGAAATATTTGAATTCGTTTCGGTATTTGGAATATGTTTAATAACGGTATAAGGCCGAAGTGTTTACGTTAATGTCAAGGGTTTAAGTAGCTAATCTGTGGAGAAAAAACACAGAATCTGCCGTGTTGAGGTGAGACCGTCAGGAAATCGAGGCGGCCGCTTTCCGTCGAGACGCTGACCACTTTTACTTTCACCCCCCGTACGTTCACCTGGGCCAAGAGCCGCGGTCAAAGACGCCCTACATAGCGTTCGGTCGATGTATACAAACTTACATAGTACACTATCTTTAATAGACAAACAATAAGCTAATCGATATCGATACTTAACACGAAATCGGGAAGCAAGATTAATACAAAAAGTAGTTTCTAATTGTTTTCGATATTTATTCCAGATATGAATAGCAATCTATTATTTATCTTTTGTGGATTAATGTATTAAGTAATTAGGCTACTGCATAAAACACGTATTTAGTTTCTCAATTGTGATTTCATCGTTACAATTGAAAATAAATAATTTCTAAGAGAAGATGGTCCATATCGCTAAATGTCAATATACTGTTTATTATTTAAGGAATGCCAGGTACTAAAAACTAGTTTTCTCATTTATGCATGTTTACTATTTTATTTATCAAGAAAGAATGAATGAGAAGAATATCCATCAAATTACAGTAAATTAGCCAAAACAAGGTTTTAAATAACTAAAAAAGCCCATTATTAATTCTTCATTGGATCAAAACCATCAACAATCATGAAGTTATCAATTAGCAATTTTTATATTCACACTGGCAACATTACTAAGCTTCATTTAGACTCAGTAACAGGTGTTCAACTTAGCAGAACATGCCTTTTATGTGAATAAAACAAGTGGTTCACTGGAATGCAAGTAAAAAAGGAAACAACACATTATTAATGAGCCAGATCCCAAGGCTATAATGTAATGTAATGTTCAAATCTTAACATAAAGTAGCTAATTAAGTCATCAAAACATATTCTATGGCTGTAAAGTCTTTATAATTTTATAATATTATATTTTTCTATAATATATTTATAACATATTTATAAATTATAATGCAAATTAATGTTATAGACAAAGGATTTTTTTTTATAATTAAATAATGAATACAGAGATATAAGTTTAAAGATCTCAATTTTTAATGAGTTGTGAATTTTGATTGATAGATACTGTCTCTCTTTTTATTCAATGATTAATATCTATAGAGATAAGTACTTAGTAATTAAGACATAGTACTATATATAGTCAATTCATTTTGTAGTTATGAATACATATTTTAGCTAGTTATTCTTGATAATAGTAATTTAATACTGGAATGGAGATATCAAATAATTTTGTTAAATATAATCTGCATTATTATTTTTAATGAAACCTAAAACTTGAACTGTAACTTGTTACTCAGAATTTGGATTTTTTTATATCAATATAAACCTGTTTTTATCTAACATAATATAAAAACAAAGTAAAGTGTAATGTGAGGTACAAGTAAAATATTTTTTATGTAAAAAGTATTTTTGATTATTATTTTCCTGCTACTGTAAGACATGGATATACTATAATTGTTGTGTACATACAGTATCTATTCACACACATGTAAACTTTTACAAATTCCCTTATCATAAACTAATCATTAAGAATTTGAAATGCTTTCCCTGACTCATACAGATAAGATATTAAAATATATAATTCATTTACCGTTGATAAAATTTAAGGACAGCTAGGTATTTTTTATTGGGGTCAAGTTCTAAATGCATTCGATAAAGGCTGACCTTTGTTTTGAGATAATTGCATATGTATAAGTTTTATGTTCTCTTCTGTCCCTATATCCTGATGTAAAATTACTTAAAACAAAACTATGTAATGATTTTGATGTGATTTTTTATATAAAAAGAGAGTCAAGAGAAAAGTTTGTATGTATAATAACATCAGCTAAATAGTGGAGAAATTTTGTATCAGCATTGAATGCTTGCAAAAGATTTTGAATATTTCTTGTTATTACTTAAATTTTTTAAGTTTTACCATCTGTTTTTGTTCTTTTATAGTTATATTACACACTGTTTCTTTATTTTTGTCATATTATCCTGTCGAAGAACTGCAGTACGAAATACCAAAGGAATATGCAGTTGTTATTGTTGTGTTTTACTTTATATTATATGTGTTGTACATCAATCAATAATTATTGTTCATAGATAGATATGTGAATATCAAATGTAGCTTAATGAAAAATAATATTGAATGTACCAAGTTACTTCCTTAAACAAGTAACAGAGATAGTATTGAATTATAATCATATTTCCAAACTTGATATTTATATGTATACATTATTATTTAATACATAATAGGCTGTTCATTATGTGCATGCATGGTTGATGCGTGTGAGTCAGGTCATAAAAAGATAATAAATTATAGATAATCTTGGTTTTATGTGCCCTAAAATTGTGATAGCCATTAATTAATTTGGTTTTGTTAGAGACATTAACTTTATTTAGAACAATTTTATTAGGAAAATGTAGTCTATAAGTGCATGTGTATTCAGTGTTCTTGAGATATTATAATTATTGCCTCTAAAATTACAACCCGTTGCCCCAAAGCCTTTGGTAATTAAACTAGCATGTAGCTAATGCTTTATGCTTCTTGTTTTTTTTTACAATAATGATTTATAATCCCGTAATTGTCACAAAAAATTTAATTGGTCTAGCACATTCTAAATTCTTAAGAGAATGAATAATAATGTATGCAGATTTAAATTTGTAATGATTAAATTTTATCAGAAGATTGCTGTATCAGAATGTAGATAATTTGATGTTGATAAACATTTTTAAATCCTATAGACGGTACACGTCTAAAATGAATGACTAATGATGAAAAATAAACAACATGAAGTTGTGTTGAGTTTCTGTTTACTAGCACACTGAACATAAGTAAACTTGGAAAATTTGCACGGTGACACGGTCGTCACTAAACGATCTGACACAGAATCTATAATACGTTTATGTCTTAATAAAAAGTAGAAAACGGGACAGCAAAATTTACATACCTGAAATCCAGACTAAGGTTTCTCTGATGGGTCGTGGCTTTGGAGGTTCGGACGTCGCTCCGACTTCCGTGGACGGGTACATCCTCTAACATTCTCACACACGCGATGCAGCGGCACAACACAATAATATACCCATAGCACTACCTCCCCGTAGTAAAATCACAAAGTAAATAACAACATGGCGTCCGCAACCAATACTACAAAACAGAACAGAGAACTCTTGCTCCTGCTCTTTTACTCCAATTCCCAACAAAACTATCTACTCACAGCCGTTGATGTATCATCAATATTTATTGAAAAGCAGTATGTATGTATTGGAACAATCAAAGTATGTAAACCTTTGATTGCCCTACAAATTCTTCCACACTTAACCCAGCGTATAGTGTGAAGGAAAACAAACAACGAAAAACACTAAAACGATTTTCAAATAAAAATCAACGGTAGGCGTAATAAAAGAAACAAATTCTTCAAAATTAAAGAAATCGATGACGCTCCAACCGAGACGACATCCTATTATTTTTCATTTTGTTTTTTTTTTTTGTTAGCAGTCACGTAAAATTATTTTGTCATTGGCAACACTCTAGTGTGTAGGCACAGATAACAAATAAGTAACTCTATTTTAACAAAATCTACTAATTTCATTATCAAGATATTCAAAATGTAATTAATTACGAAACTACAACAATTATGGTAATAAAAAAATTATTATTAAAAAAACAAAATACCCGACTGCACACTAAAAAAAGAGTAAAACAAGCCCCACAATACAAATTTACTGAATATAATTTATAAATGTTGATGGAAAGCATCGCAGGACCAACAGAGGCTTATTTATAGTCATTTCTGTTGTGCACCATTTAGCAGAATTTTCGTTGGTGGCGGTCAAGGTGGTCCCCGCCTGCGATGCTTTCCATCAACATTTATAAATTATATTCAGTAAATTTGTATTGTGGGGCTTGTTTTACTCTTTTTTTAGTGTGCAGTCGGGTATTTTGTTTTTTTAATAATAATTTTTTTATTTATAACTTTTTAGCTGTTTTTTTAAAGGGAAATTTAGAAAAAATATTATTATGTCTTTATCCCGTGGGACTTTTAGGATAAAATGTATCCTATGACACTCCCGTAATCAAGACAAATCTAACAATACCTCATACATCAAAATCCATTAAGCCGTTTAGGCTACAGGAGGTCACAAAGGAAAAGACATACATACATACTTACATACACTCGAAAAACATTACCCTCCTTCTTTGGCAGTCGGGTAAAAACACAATTAAGTACTACTGTAACATATTTTTAATGTAGCGATAATCTGTTGTCTAATAACTTAATGATAATATATTTTTCGAATAAAAAGACTTCTTTTGTTATGTATCAGCTTATTAGAAAAAAGCTAGGCCCAGGACACTTTAGCTTCGGTAGGTTCCTGTTTCGGATCCGGCGGGAGGAAATGCCCGAGTGACGTCATTGTGAGGACCACCCAGAGGTATAACATAATTATGCTGTACCGGGTGGTAGAGCATAATTATGGTGGCGGTGTGGCCTGCTTGGGTTGAGCACCGCCGTGTCCTTGGGGAAGTGATCGGCGGCAATAACCTCTCCCGCCCGCCTTAGTCGCCCGAGTAGCGAGAGGAATTGGAAAGCCGTTTCCTTTACTGCGAACAGTAAGCCCCAGCCGCCGCAGTAGGCGGCATTTCGGGCGTCGGGTATGGAGAGATCTCCGGCCACCGTAAGCGCGGGTCTGTGGATGGCGAGTAAGGGTTGCTCGCCGCCCGACCGTTTAGCGCGCTCCTCAAAAAGTCAGTAGACCACTACAGACGTGGCCCTATAGGGCTGATGTTCAGTCGGGGTTGCGGGTTAAGCGCAATGAGCCACCGCGACCTCGGCCCAGAGCAGGAGAAGGAATAGGGGGGGGGGGTTTAGTCAGTAAGAGTCTGACACTCTCTTGCCTTGCCCTGGCCGGGAGAAGTCATTTGATGATTTCACGCTGACAAAAAAAGGCCTAAGCCACTTTGGGTACCTACATTTCTATGTTGTGTATGAAATCCCCATAACTTTATAAGACCATACATTTGTGAGCACACTGTATTTCACCAGTTTTGCACTAAAGATTACCACATGTGTGTGATTTAGCTGTGATCTTAATTCTTGTGCTATCAGTAGAGGAGAGATCTAAAGGGCTAAGAAAAAGTTAACTTCTGTTGATGTATGCACAAATTGACAAGTTATGTTTGTGTAAGTTAGATGCAGATGCATGTGGCTTAATAAATCTGATGTTTGGGAGGGTTTGGGATTGCGGTCCCGGTAAGTGTAATGATGAAACACAACTTTAATAGAAAAAACGGTAGTATTAAGTTAGTGTGTCTAACACTCCCGTTCAGGGGAAAAGTTATTGGGTAATTCCCCCCCAACCCCTTTTAAAATAGGGCTTAGTTGGCTAAAAATACTTAAGGGAGTAAAATAATAGCAAATTATTTCACTATCAAAATACTTGATTATTAAGTGAAAGCTATAAATAAATTATATAAAATCTTAACATAGTGCATTACAAGCTACAAATGAGTAGAATTAATATTATACAGCAGCACAGTGAATTAATTTAGCATTGTTTATGGTTTGGGGGATGATTCTTGAGATTGTCTTGTGGAAGGTTGTCTTTTATGGACATTGGGTTTTCTCAATCTATGGTAATTAGGCATAACTTTGCTTAAAAAGTCTAGTTGTAAAAGCTGTGATGGCTGTTTCTCTAAAGCTTCTCGGACATGATGGTCAGAGCCCCATATCACAGTGTTGTCTGCTAGAGTTTGTGGTGCTGTTAGACGGCATGCTGCACCTGAAAATATTAATAAGAAATATATTATGGGTGACTATAATGATTGAAACTCAAATGTACACTGTACAGATAAATAAACAAGGTTTTTTCTTGCTACAAGCTACATTAAAAATAGCATAATTTAATTATGTTAATACAGTTTCTATTTACATTTATTTTGTTTATATGGACAAATTTTAATTTACCGATGACACATCCACTTCCTATTTTGACATCAACACCCACAAATGACCTGCATTCGAAAACATTGCTCTCTCCTATGTGGCCACATGGAGACTCCAGCTTGCAGCCAACTTCAAACACATTGTGAGCTCCAATGAATAAGGGTTTCAGAGGATTCTCTTGCTTGTCGCTTTTTCTGAAAATTAATAATGCTTGAGTAAATACTTTCTTAGAAGTTGTTTCCTAAGTGGATGCAGATTTACAATGACTGATAATAATGCATATTGCTAAGCATCTGCTGATAGAATTCACCAATTTAGAATCATATTACAGTTGTATTTATGCATATTAAAATCGATTACACTCTTACTTGTGAATAATAGTAGAATATTCTTCAATGATACAATATTCAGCTATTATTATGGGTCCACCTTCCGCAATGATTGTCACTCTGGGGTGGATTACCGTGCCTCCACCTATTGTAATATCTCCTTCTAATGTACAATCTTCGCAAACAGTAGCCCCAGGTAGTATTTTAACGCTAAAAAGAAATGATTATAAATCACTCAACAATTTTGAATTTTTGGATCAAACAATACGCTTTATCCATAATTGCAATATACTTACTTGTGAGACATGTTGTAAATAATATAAAACTATAGAACTTGGAATGTTAATTATAGAAAAAGAACTTGTTTAACTAAAATTATTGAACTATTTTAGAAATTAAAATTTATTCTTTCGTCACCGTTTTGACAGATTTGGATTTAATGTGACATTGACAATTACAAATATAGTGAGGTGAATTGTTTAAATTCCGTGGTCCAAAACTGTAGAAATGCAGACTGTATCAAAAATAGTCGATTTTAGACGAAACCAAAATCAACTATGATTGTTATTGGAGTAGCTTTTCTTCGATCGGGAAAATATCTGCTGTCAAAATTACGATGGGCCGCGGGAAACAAAATGTTTTGATGTAATTGCCAAAAGAAGTTTAATTATTTGTTTTTCCCTTGCCAAGTATTTTGTACTCGTTTAGTGTGAATACAAATTATAAACAATTTTATTAAGTTATGGAGATAACATTTCCATTTCCTTTTAAACCCTATGATATTCAGGAAAAGTTTATGAGAGAACTTTACATTACTTTAGAACAACAAAAACTTGGAATATTTGAAAGTCCTACTGGAACGGTAAGCTTATTGTTTGGTTTTACTTTGTCTTGCAATGCAACCTTGTTATGATTTAATTAGGTAAAATGAAGTAATGAGGTAAACTGGAACAAAAACAGGTTATGTTGATTTTCTTCAAACAGCAGTAAAAGCAACTAAATTGTATTTTATTTAGCAACAAGGTAGATACACATAATTCAATAAATTTGTTGATTGGAAATATTTTAATATGTATGTGGTTTTAGGGTAAGTCACTAAGTATTTGCTGTGGAGTTCTAAAATGGTTGAGGGACAGTAATCAGAAAACACTTCAAGATCTAGAAAGAGAAGTGGCTCAATTGAAGGCAGAAATATCAAACAATGCAGGTATAATGTGGTACATTTTTATTTATTGAAATGTAACTCACTCTAATTATTTATTAATATGTCAATGTAAAAGATGATAATGTTCTGCAAAGAGTCTAATTAGTATATGAGAATGTTCTGTGTAAATAGTTTAGTTGGCTAACTAGTTGGTTATATGAAAAAAGAACAACACAAAATCAATTTTATAAAAATAAAATCAATTTGTATGATATTAATTTATTAAACTTAAAGAACTTTTCAGCCAGTTTATTAATAGGAATGTTTGATTTGAAAAAACTAAATAACTCCTATTAATTTACTAATCTGCTAAAGTTTTTATACAAGACATTAAAATAAAACATAATCTTCTATATTTCAGCTTCCGACGATTGGCTCACTGAAGAATATGAGAAGATCAAAAAGAATCAGAATCTCATATCCTTACAACTAAAACTAGATAAAATAAAAAAACAAAAAGAGTTATTTGAACAGATGAAAGTTCGGGTTACCAAACAGAAAACAAACTCAGCAAACAAAACAATAGAATTCTATTTTAATAAGAAAGATAAAAATGAGAAAGTAATAGAAGACAAAGAGAATGTTATTGAAGTAAAAGAGGAAAGTGAAGAAGACAGAGATCTTATTTTAGAGGAAATTGAGGAAAAAGAGGATGGTGATTCTGATGCAGAAGAAGTTACAGAGGAGGATAGGGAACAAATGACAAAAGTAAGTTTAGTAAGGCTTACATGCCTACAAAAAAATATAAATGCCTGTCAAGCTTATCTGTGCATTCAGGTGTTCTCTAGTTTATTATTTTTCTCAAAAATAATGTATTGGTTCATGTCACAACTTAGCAAATAAGGCAGTGTGTTTTTTTAACGAGATCAACTTCCAATTTACCTACACTCTCTCAAGTACCACAGTAGCTGGATGTTTTTATCTTTAAAAAACAAGGCTGCCCTACACCAGTCTTAAGGGCATGTCGCATTTATAAACATATTATTTCACATACATATACACGACATCTAGCCCGAACAACAATTTGATTCACACTTATCTACACTAATATTATAAAGAGGTAAAATTTGTAAGTTTGTATCTACGGGGTAATCTCTGGAACCCCTGGTCGGTTAGCCAAAATTATTTCACTGATAGTTAGCTACAATGTTCCTGAATACTATAGGCTATAAAACATCAGATACGATTAAATGGAGCCAAGCAGTGGGCGAAACCGTGAGAGAATAGCTATAAATAATAATAATATAAGAGTTATTCCATGTGGGAAGTGATACCATAAGACATTGCACAGTAGTTTTTTTGCCTGTTCACCACCCCAACCATGCAACCAATTTCTAATCACATTCCACTTTGCAGATATACATAAGTAGTAGAACACATAGCCAGCTGTCTCAGTTTATAGGAGAGATCAAAAGGACTGTTTTCAAAGAAGATACAAGAGTAGTCACCCTAGCTTCTAGACAACATTACTGCATCAATTCCGAAGTGACAAAGCTGAAAAATGTTAATCTTATTAATGAGAGGTAAGATTTATTCATTAGGAATTTTAATAAATTACTATATTCTCAGCCATTGAATGTTCTGACAAGTTTTTTTTCGCTTTTCCGGTTTAATTCATGCGGTTAAGATGTTATACATACATATACACTAAATTAGATAGTTTCATAGGTCAAAATAAATTAATGCGACGTTTCAATACAATGAAGTATCGAAAAATAACTATACTTTTATTTATCAATCGATTGATAGTCTAAATTTTAGATATTTTTGAGCTAATTTTTATTAAGAAATAAGTACGTTGTTTGACGTTTTTCATACAAATTTCATAGAAAAGCATCGTTTTTGACATTTGGATCAAAGTATTGAATTTGACTAGTTGGAAACTACCGTACTAAGGTATATTTATTTTGTCCTATACCTAACTCTCATCTTTTTTTTTGCTCACTCCTGGACTTTAGCCTTTTCCATTGCACACAACAGATCTCAACACATGCTTTTCTCAAATCCCTCTTTTAATATCACCAATAACACAAATATCAAATTTTCGTTTCTCATTTATTTCGTTGCGGGATCGAAGAGTCTTCTCTTCTTCAGACTTCAGTGTTCCAATGTTTTCATATCCACTGTAGATCCTGGTTTACAGAAGTTGCAGCGATTTTTAGAGGCTACGGCGGGCTAGTATTCTGTGTAATATGAAATTTCTCTAAATTGGTCTTTTACCTTACAGGTGTCTCGACATGCAGAAATCTAAATCGAAATCAACGTCCGTAGGGGAAGAAGGGAAAGTACTTAAGAAGACGAAAACAAAGGCATGTACCGCCTGTCCTTATTATAACCAGACAAATATAACTCGATTGAAGGAAAGAATGTTGGTAGACATTATGGATATGGAGGATTTAGTCAAGTCTGGTAAAGAGCTGAAGGCATGTCCATATTATGCTTCTAGAATGGCGATGGAGGATGCAGAGGTAATATTACTTATTGTAAATTGAGTATCCCTTTATTAGACCGAGGTTATGAGTCGAGTAGATCTTCTTAAAGAAATATTAGATGGAACCCAGAAGTTATACTTTCTTCAAGAGGAACTAGTCTTATTTTTTCAAAGAACTTAAACCTGGATGCAAACTTTGGTCAATAATTATGGAGTCCCATGTAAAACAAAAGAACTCCAGCAACAACGCGGCCATTTAATCAAACAACCTTGCTAGAATGAGACAGAAACAAACTACACAAAGACCAATGATCACAAATATTCGCTTAAATCTCAACAGTCCTTTTAAAATGATCTCTAATACCGTAGAAATTACGCCGATTTTTCCTTAACACCAAACATCTCTATTACAGATGGTCCTCATAAGCCACGCGGGCATAGTAAGCTCAGGTGCCCGCTCCGGTATATCATTAAAACTTGATAATAACATATTAATACTGGATGAGGCACATGGACTGACCGCAGCCTTAGAAAATGCTCACTCAGCACCTGTATCGATGAAACAACTGAGCTCAGTGAAGACCTTCTTGCAGTTTTATATCAATAAGTATAGAGCGAGGTTGAGTAGCAAGAATTTGTTGACTTTGAATCAACTTAGTTTTGTCGTTGGGAAGCTTTTAGGCGAGTATAATTTTTTTATGTGATTGGTTGGCAAACAAACAGGCGCGTTATCTGATGGTAAGCAATCAGCGCCGCTCATGGACACTCGCAACAACAGAGGAGTCACGAGTGCTTGCCGACCTTTTGGCAGGTATGAGGTATTTAGAGATTAAGGGATTGGGGGAGGGGAAGGATTGGGCCTCCGGTAACCCTACTCACACGGCGAAACACAACGCTGTGATTTGTTCACGCTGGTTTGCCGCGATGCTCTGGTATCGCTCCGGTCGAGACGACCCTGTCGCGCCGAAGCTTGGCTCTCCCGCTGTTAAATCCCTTGCTTGACAAAAACTTTTCCACTAGGTACCACTTTTCGAGATTTTATATCTTATATACATATATTTTGAAATGAATTTCAGGTATGATAAAACCAAAAACTTCGAACGATAGAAAACAAGATGAAACTACGATTTTTACCCTTGAAGACTTTGTAATAAAGGCTGAAATAGATCACATGAATTTGCGACCTTTGGTAGAATTCTGTAGAAACACTAGATTAGCTCCTAAATTACATGGTTTCTCTATGCGGTACAGTCAACAAGCACTCGAAGAAGAGATGAAGAAAAGTACGGTTAGCAAAAAAAGTTCGTTCGAAATGTTTATGAAGAATATTTCTAAGAAGAAGGATGAAAAAGTTGCTGATGTTGAACCGGAAGTTAAAGAAAATGTTGGAGTTCAATCGAATGTAAGTAAATAATGAAATTTTCTCGAAACTGCAGACGAGCACTTCGTTATAATCTTTGGAACTTTGAAATGATCTTTGGCGCTGTTATTTCCGAACCGCAAATTACTGTGAGGATCCTGGCCTTAGAATTTCTAATTCACCAAGTAATTTGAGCTAGCCGATAACTTTTTAAAACTTATGAATTCAGTCCGGTTCTCTTTACGACGCTTTCGTTTCCTGTATGCCAGTGGTTTTTTTAAATAATCATAAAAAGTATATGTAACTCGGAAAAGTCACATTAGAACTTGCTAAGGCCTTAACCACCGAGCTACAACGACATTATACAACATACAACAATAAAACAAATAGTACCTTATCCTAATACACATGTCATGTTTTCAGTTGCCAACAGAAACATCAGCAGGTAGTGGATTGTACGCAGTGTTGGATTTCCTGGAAATGCTCTGCGACCGCAGTGAGAACGGACGTGTGTTGGCTCAAGGAGACCAGAATGGGCAACTCAAGTATTTGTTACTGAACCCAGCTGAACATTTCTCTGAAGTCGTCAGGCAGTGTCGGTCTGTAAGTATAATTTGATTTTAAATATTATTTAACACTTCCTTTACGTTTTACACAATGACAACTTGGATGCCGCCTACATTTGTAAATTTTTACGTTGAACTCGTAATTAAGTTAACGCTGAACAACTTGATAATAATAACTATGCTAGCGCCAGACAAATAATTACTGACTTTGTTATAATTTTCTCAAATGACCTGATGGTAAGCAAATAGCTCCTAAATATCTGGAACACTGAAGAACTTTCTAGTTTGTTGCCGCACTTTTGGGAAGTAGCCGTTTTGGATTTAGGAATTATAGAGGATTAGAGGTAGGGAAAGAATGGGCCTTTGGTAACCTCACTCACAAGGTGATACTCAACACTGTAGTTGTTAATGCTGGATTAAAATATAAATGAATGTAGGATACTTAAAAAGGATTCCCTTCGAAATGTTTAAACTTATTTTTTTTGCAGGTGATAGTAGCAGGGGGTACAATGGAGCCTATATCAGAGTTCCAAGCGTTACTGACAAGTAATAAAAACGGTACTGACTCCCTAAACATAGTTAGGTGTGAACATGTAGTGCCACCACAGAATGTACTGGGAGTATGTCTCTCTAAGGGACCCACCAATGTCAGTCTCAACTTCTCATATGAGAATAGGATGTCTAATGAATTGGTAAGTTTTAATATATCAAGCCCTTTAAACTTGTTGACTCACCATGATGGTGTCAATTTTCGAAAGCGGAACTGCAATTTTTCAATTGCAACAAACAAAATGTGGGAGAGCGATGCTTCAGAATGAAAGGGTCGGCTCTATCGGCTCGATACCACGGCCTCACTGAAAACCGACGTGAAGCAACCACAGCGTGTTTTGCCGAGTTGGTAAGCAATCGGCGCCGCCCATAGTTATAACATAACCTCACTCACACGGCGAAACACAACGTTCAGTGTTGATTCACGTTGGTTTTCTGTGAGGCCGAAGCATCACTCCGGTTACGCCGACCCATCCGACAAAGCATCCGAGCCTTTTTCTTTTTGAGGGGACAATCATCAAAATCACTTTTCTCGCCTCTGGTGGAGCAATAGGGAGTGTCAGACTCTTACTGACTAAACCCCCCCCCCCCCTTTCATCACCTGCTCTAGGCCCAGCCCGCAGGATCTACCTTATTGCATTTGACTCCCAACCCCAGCTGGACATCAGTCCTGTGAGTGGGACGTTCTTAATGGATGACCTTTGGGAACCCTTTTTCATCACGCAAATTCTACACCGCTCACTAAAGAACCAGTAATATTGGCTTTTATAAACATGGATACAAAATCTTCAGTAGAATTGACTTGAAAGAGTTACTTCCAACCGTTTAGCCATTTATAGGTACTTACGAGCGTTTTTAATATTATTAGGTAGGATGATCAGTTTACAACTTATATTCCGTTCTTTCCGCGTTAAACAGACTCATGGAAGCCCACTCAAACTGTGATTTATTCGCAGATGAATTTAAAATTTAAATGGGCGCAAGCCTGACATTTGATTATTAGGTATTTTTTGTAAATTGTATTCTCTATTATAAGTATATGTTAATGTCGCATTAATATAATAAATAATTCCACAGCTCAGCGAAGTAGGCCGTATCCTCCGAAATATCTGCATCATTGTTCCTGGAGGCGTCGTATGCTTCTTACCTTCGTACTCCTACGAGCAAACTGTATACGAACACCTAAAAACCAATAAAGTTATTGAAGCTATCACTAAGAAGAAAGCCATATTCCGTGAACCGAAATCTGCGTCAGATGTCGACCAGGTAAAGCATAAATAATGGGTTCTTAAGATTTTTTCTCTACTTTAATGAAGAAAAACAAAAATAGGTTTTATTAATTTGACGATATATTGACATATTATTTGAAGCATCCTGGCATAATTCTTTACGTTCCAAGTTTAAAATTTTAAATTAATATAAGAATAAAAATTGGTAAAGAAACTTTTTAAGTTAAACGGTTTTATAGTGGTTTTATATAAATGTACTAAATACCAAAAAATTATAAAATAGATACAGTCGTGGGAATTATAAACATATGCATAGACTAGCTAAAATAAAACCGTGGGGCACAAAATTTCAGATTAATCGGTTGACAGGAAGAGGGTGAAATTTGAATTACTAAATTTGACCCAAGAATAAAGAATATATATAAAACAAACGGGGTGAACCGAGGAAAACCGTTTAAAAATAATGATTATTGTAGCATATTCTAAAATTGCTTTACTAATGGCGCGAATTATAAAACAATGTTTAACTGATTACGATATTTTAAAACTTTTTCGATATTTTCTGAGAATTAAACAATTTAATCTTTATTTTTGCATTAAATACCACTTTTTGATATGAGTGTATTTTGCTACGTATTGGCTTCGAAATAAGATTCAATCTTGTACTGGATAATAGTATAATTTAATATTTTTATAAGTTGATTCTACTTTGAACTGTATTTTTTTAAGAATAAAATTCCTTTTTATATGACAAGAGATTTTGTCGTTTTTAATTTCTAATTCTTTGTAGGTTCTAAGCAAATTTGCATTAGCTGTGAAGAATAAGGATGGAGATCATAACGGCGCTTTATTGTTGAGTGTTGTCGGTGGGAAACTGAGTGAGGGATTGAACTTTAGGTAAGTAATTTAGTAAGGTGTGTTCTTTACGTAATAATAATATTTTACTGAAAAGTTTTTAAGTGTGAGTGAGGTGACAGGAGGCCCAATTCCCCCTCTTACCCCTCACCCATCCCCAATCCACAAATCACAAATCACCTATCCTTAAATCCCTATAACCCGCAAAAGGCTGGCAATACTTGTAGTAAGTACTGTGGTACTCGAGTCCCCATAGGGGCGCTGATTGCTTACTATTACCTGCTAGTTTGCTGACAACATTAAAATAAAATGTCAATATTTGTGCAGATTCTAGAAAAATAAACATTTTTGTGTATTTTTGATGGATATGAAAACTTTTAATTTGTTCTTTATTAGCGATGATCTCGGACGATGCGTTATGGTAGTGGGCATGCCTTACCCGAACGTGAAATCACCAGAATTGCAGGAGAAGATGAACTATTTGAATAAAACCGCAGGCGGAAGCGCGGGGAATATTTACTACGAGAACCTCTGTATGAAAGCCGTGAACCAGTGTATTGGTGAGTATATTGTTGATATTTACCTACTGGAGTAGACACAATAAGAATTAAGTTAGTTGTTATTAATAAAGAATAACTTAGAATTTGCTTTCACAAAGTCTCTATAACCACTATGCATCGGATGAATTTGAATATACAATAGTACTTGTCAGTAACGTAATTTGTATCAACTATGTGTAAAATAACTGAATCGTGTACTTAAATGAAGGTACTGAAACTGGCTTGTATAACTGTTTGGCGAGGTTATTCGATTAGTTGAGCGTACGTTCGATTAATTAACCAGACCCGAGTATACGTAGCTTTCCGCGCGCGCCTCAAAGAGTCAATTGACTACCACAGACGAGGCCCTTTAG
This sequence comes from Spodoptera exigua, assembly GCA_902829305.4. NCBI lineage: Eukaryota > Metazoa > Arthropoda > Insecta > Lepidoptera > Noctuidae > Spodoptera > Spodoptera exigua. The sequence goes on along the minus strand of LR824610.2, from coordinate 11,847,398 downwards.
GGCTGATGTTTTGCCAGGGTTCCGGGGAAAGCGCAATGAGGCACCGCGGCCTCAGCCTAGAGCAGGAAAAGTAACGGGGAGGCGGTCAGTCAGTAAGAGTCTTACACTCCCTCACGCCACACCCTTGGTGGGAGAAGCCATTTGATGATTTTGCCATTACCAAAACGAAGTGCGCCCATACTGCTTGTAATTCTGGGGCCTTGGCGTAGCCTGAAACTAGTCGAGTAACTTCATAAATAACTGTACCACATAATTAATTTTATAACTATAACCCACAATAGGTGTAAAACAAATAGCAAAATGTAATGTAATAAGTAATATTTTTAATTATTATAGAGAAAGAAAATAATTATATGATTACAGGTCGAGCCGTGAGACACGCAAATGACTATTCTTGCGTGTTATTGGTGGATGAACGATACTCAAGACCTCAAACTATGTCCGCTTTACCTTCATTTGTTCAGGTACCTACAGTAATTTTCTTTTTCAAATAGGAATGAACTTGAAACTTGACTGCACGGTTGGTGCAGTGGCTGCTTTGCAACGTGTCGCGAGTTCGATAACGGTACAACTCTTTGTGTGTTCCACAAATTGTTGTTTCGGTTCGGGTGTGATGTGTATGTGAAATTGTATGTTTGTAAACGCACCCACGACACAAGAGGAAGTCAAAATGGCGGCAAACGACCATTCACTGGTGGTAAGCAATCGGCGCCACATTGAATTACCGCATCACCAGTTGTTTACGATGCTAGCTTTCTAGAAATTGGGGAAAGGGGAAGATTGAGCCGTCCTCCGAACTTTTCTACAGTAAAAATATTTTCATTTAGTACCTAGTCACTTAATTTTAGCTTTTAGATTTTGGAAGTACAATACTATGACTAATTTCATTTCATTACAGTAAGGATTTTTGTTACAGAAATCGCTGATATCGAATTGTAATTTTGGAACGACAATCAGTAATATAGCGAAATTTTTTGCAAGACACAAAGAGAAATGAAATGTCAAAATAAACTTGTGAAGTGAAAACATGAAGATCTTAATACATGACAATATAAGTGGAAATAGTACCACTATAAACTAGATATTATGTATATGTATTATCTTAGTATTCTTTGAAATAAATTTAGTATCCCTATTGCATGTGCGATATAATCTTTTATAAAATATTCTACCAGTTATAACATTTCTGGAATGTATTGTGATAAAAAACTGGAAAGCTTTAAATAAAAATAAATGCTCAAAAATAACAATTAGTATAACATTTATTTTCTGTTTCTGCCTCATAAATTATTCAAATCTAACGAAAATGTGGTGCATTATGTGTAGTAAGATGTGTTAGTTGTGGCAAAATAATGGTACAAAAATTTCCTTGCAAGAACCACACCCGGATATTATTATGTATCAAAACTGATATTCGCCACGAAAGGTCAAGTGTCGTTCTCTAAACTTTCGACATTTATACACGACAACAACCAAGCTGATGGCCAAGCTGTGAGAATTAGCTTTGTATGATAATTTGAAATCAAACAATTTACCATTTTTTAAATTGAAACGAATTTTTGTTCCTCATTTTTTTCTATTAACAATAACAAGAATTATAACAATGATAAAAACATAGATACATTAAAAGTACTACTTATATTATAAATTATGACAAAACAGTTTATTAATGCTATGATACAGATTGATTTTATATTTAGTTATACACTGCATAATATATTTTTTGGAGACAACTGGTTGATGATATGCTAAATATTATAAATATATATATCAATGGATACTATGTAAGTAATAGTACCTATATTATTATATCTATCCTTTCACGGCACCACAGGGTCCCGGACCTTTGGAAGGCGTACGAGGAGCCGAAGCCAACTCGCAGAGGCCCGTTGAACAGTTTTAATCTAAATGTGATGGGACATCAGCCGGCAATTATCCCTGTATGCACTATATAAGTGCACCCAAGGACATCCCCGGTTAATGCAAGACTATTGTGAAATGTGGTAAAAATTGATAGGGTTATGAATATGAGTTGCTATGGACTGGTGGATATGATAACTATGGAAATGCCCCTGCCCCTGACCAATATTGATACATACGGATAAACAGTAGACAGTGACTGGCAAACTCAATTAATGGGCCCCCGGAAATAAATATTATTATTATTTGTAATAAGTTCACAATCTTAATATGTACATAACTACAAATAAAATGTATAAAATTACAAGTAATGCAGTTATACAGTCGGCTGTTCATTATCAGCCGAATTATCAGAACTGCAGCTTAAGCAAAGATTGTACAAAGGCACTCTCTATCAACTTATTGATTTGTTTACATTGACTACATGACTTTGTCGTGATAATAAAAAATCCCCACACTTAATTTCAATTTTTAAGCATTAAACTACATATAGTAATATTTACTTGGCTAATGCAGTTGAATGATTTCATTATCGAGCTATGCTCCTAAAGTCCTAACACAATACACAGTTATAGCTATTGCTAACACATTCTTGTTGTAACTTAAAATAGGTACCAAAATTCTTTATAGTAAATATTTTACTACTTTATTGTTTTCATATAAATTCGAAAATTATAATGAAAAAATATATAATAATGAAAAAAACGCAGCCTGGCTCGAACGAAAGGCATTAGTTATAAATCTGCTTGCCTCATTCGGTAGAAGGAGAAATCAGACGATTTATACATCTCGAAAAACAATGAAAGAATTAGCTCTGCTGGCTTTTCCAATATTATCCTGAAATCTTAGTTTTTATGTACTGTGTATTTTTTCTTTATTCTGATAAAGCATCTGGCAATGTTGTGCCACAAGGTCCTTGGAAGTAGAAGTGGAAATCTGAAGTTGCAGGCGTTGGTTCCAAGTTAAACTCGGCAACAATTGCTCCTCGAGCAGCTGCTTCTGGGGCAAACATAGCAGCGGGATACACTACTGATGATGTGCCCACTACTAAGCATACATCACAGGTTGACATTGCTGTTTCTGCAAAGAGAAATTTTTATTTTGTCAAAACTGAATTTTTTAGTTTTGGTTCCAGAACCTGAAAATCTGGGCATTTTTATGTTCCATTCGATAGAATTAAATTAAAATTTCTTTAAATCTTATTAATTTTTTTACAATTGCAAGTTAAAATATCTTAGATAATTATATCTTAAGATATTTTTTGTTGGAAATGTTAAAGAGGTAAACTTACTGGCTTTCTCTAATACCGCAATTTCTAAATTTTCTCCAAACCATACAATGTGTGGTCTCAGAAGACCACCACACTCAGGTTTCTGGCAATGTGGTAGAGCACTGATTGGGATATCTGAACCTCTTACATTTAGATCTGGTGCACCTCTGCCTGCCAGAGCCTGAAATTTTTTTAAAATGCATAAATTAAAACCTACAATGAAAAGACTTGAACTAAGTATCAGATAACTTGCAAAGGAGTAGGAATTTAACCATTCTATACTGATAATTCAAGAGACAATAGGTGTGCAAATGCTGGTGTTCACTTGGGTTTAATGAATTAAATAACATGTTAAACTCACTTCACATATTGGACTATCATTGTTGACCAAGACCTCTTTACATTTGTTACACCTAGTCTTGAACAGATTTCCATGGAGTTCAATCAATTCACTAGTGCCAGCTCTAGCATGTAAGCCATCAACATTTTGGGTGATTACTGTTATTTTTTTATCAGCTTTATGCTTGGCTTCATATTGAGCAATAGCTAAATGACCCTGAAAACAAATAGGTGAGTGACAATAAATGTCAAGTAATATTATAAGTAAATAAAATATATTTTATCAATTAAATTGTAAAATGAAGGAATTTTTTAAAACTTAAATGTTATATAATGAAACATTTATTCTTGTTTTCAAGGAGGTTCATTACAGAGAAGTGCAGTCATTTTTAATGATATTGGGTTAAAGTAATATTACTTACAGCATTCGGTTGTGCCTTAGCTGCCACTTCTCGCCTATAATGATAGAATTCCCAAACTAAACTAGGATTACTTCGAAATGCTCCAGGAGTAGCAAGAGACGCTGCTTCGTATGTTCTCCACAATCCACCTGCGCCGCGAAACGTTGGTATTCCAGATTCTGCACTAATACCGGCACCAGATAAAACAACAATCTCTTTAGCCGATCTTAATGCTTCCCTGAACTTTGGCATATCACTAGACTGCCGCGAAGCCATGATTTTAGGAAAACTACTATTCACTACCGTTCTACGTATTGTACTTAACAAACTAATGGACATATTGAATTATTGTACAAAGTTCAAATGTAAATTATTTGAATAAATTCATTATAAAAATCGTACGAAAATTGAAAACACTGCTATATAGGTGTTAGGGTATTTAGATGAGAATTGACAGATGTCAACTTGACTTTGACTTATCTGTTATGATAACATTCAGAATTTAAGCTGCTGTTGTTTATTATTATCAGACAGAGTTATTAAATATTTTTTGATAACTACTTCTACGTTCTTATCTTGTTGTCATATATCGCAATGCTCACCCGGATTTTACCAGTTAGGTAGTACGTGACCTGACCGGTGAGCGGTAATTTCCAAATTGAAGCCTTAGTCTTACTTTCATGTTTTATTTTATACAAACTTAGCCTCACTATCTGGATTCTCTTGTGTTGTGGGTGCTTCTACTAAATATACCTAAAATATTCCGTAGGTACACACAATATGACACCCAGACCCGGTACAAAATTTGGGAATCACAGTTGTCACGTGCGGGAATCAAACGCGCGACGCGTGAATAATAAGAAAACTATTTTATATTAAACTTATTAACAAGACTACAATAATGAAAATGTTTAGCTATCTTGTATAGATACAAGATTAGGTGCCAGACATATTTATAAATTTTCAATTAAAGAAAACAATCTAAACAATAACATTTTAATAAATAAGTACTATTCATACAAACACACAAAAAATAATTTACATACAAGTATTTCATTGTTAACAATCAATACAGTTCAAGAACAACATGTTTAAATGTGGAGTGCCTCTGGTAATGTAGTGCTACAAGGACCAACAAAGGAATAATGGAAGTTTGAGTTTGTATCAGTATCATTATTGAACTCTGCTGTTATTGCCCCATTTGCCATTGCTTCTGGAGCATAGTGAGCTGCTGGAAATAGCATTGAGGGCGACCCAACTACAATGCACAGATCACAAACGGATATTGCTGCCTCTGAAAAAAAAAAACTTCCATTTTAACTCAATAACTAATAAGTAACACATGAGGTTACATAAAATCCAGTGTATGTCATTCTTCAATAAATTGAACAAGACTTGACTATTTACCTGCTTTTTTAATCAAGGAAGGGTCAAGGCTCTCTCCATACCAGACGATGTTTGGTCTAAGAAGACCACCACATCCAGACTTATTGCAGTGTGGTAGTAGGTTTTCAGGAATGTCTGAATTAGTAGCCGTGCTATCTGGGGATCCCTTGTTTGCAAGGGCCTGAAAAATAACAGATTTAGTTAAAAACAGTAAGTATTATGCAATGGTAGTTTTAATTAATATTATTACAAAAAAACTTGTGTACATGTACAGTGAGATTTTAATTAATACTGATTACGAAAAATTGGCATTTTTTATACCTACTTCACAAATAGGGTGGTCATTATTAGTCATAATATCATTGCACTTAATGCATCTTGTTTTGAACAAACTGCCATGTAATTCTATTAGGTTTTTAATGTTAGCCCTAGAGTGGAGGCCATCTACACCCTGTGTTATCACAGTTATAGACTTATCTTTCCCGTGTTTTTCTTCAAATAACGCTATCGCTTTGTGAGCCTGGAAAATAAAAGACAAATTCTATAAATTGAAAGAAAAGTATCAATAGAATGTACGTATTATTAACTTGCAGTTGTTTACCTCATTAGGGTCTGCTTTTGCTGCTGTTTCTCTCCGATAATGATAGAATTCCCAAACTAAACTAGGGAATGTCAGGAAGGCTCCTGACGTTGTAAGTGACGAAGTCAGATACTTCCTCCAAAAACTGCTTTTACCGTAAATAGGAACGCCGGATTCTGTGCTTATATCATCACCAGTGATAATAACAACATTTTTTGCAGACTTTAAAGATTCTTTGAATGGTGCCATGTAGCTATTATGCCGGGTAGTCATCATCCTAGGCACACTAGAAGCTATTATCGAATTACGAATTAACACACATAGAGGAGTATTTATGAGGGACATTATATTAATGTGATTGTTTGTCAAATACAATTAAAATTTTTGAAATAGCCAACAATGTCAATCTTATAACCTAAAATTGTGTTTTGAAAACAAAATCTTTATTATGTCAAAAAAGTCATTTGTCAGTTTTACAGACTTTAAATATTTCGTTTAAAAACTTAGTAAACTTTTTATTTTTATTTTTGATAATTTCTGAAACGGGAACAAGAAACTTACTTTGGGCTAATAAACCTGAATATTTTAGACGAATTGATGTCTTCGATTCTGATCATATTCTGAATAGGGTCTAGAACAATACCCGGTACATTTATAGCAAAATCTAAATATAATAAAACTACATAAATGTAGATTTCAGTTCAAATAAACGGTTTGCCTACATTTACAATTTTACCAATGTCGTTAACGTAGTTATCAGGTATTTATAGAGTTTATTCCTAGGACTTAATGGTTAATACAACCATTGCAATTCTAACTCTTTGCTAGAGACTTCATTCGCGCGAATTAACCCGTTGAATGTCGTTTTATTTAGACACAATAGAAAATACTGTTTTCGTCATTAAAAATCTCTATTTTCTATATTCACCTAAATGTACGTCGTTGTTTATAAGAAACCCAGGTCTCGGTCCAGTTGAGTCTGGTGCGTACTAACGAAGGTACTCGCATAACTGTATAGGTGGTGTGAGGAAGAGAGACAAAGGAAGTGTCTGACTGGTAAGGCCACGTGATGGAAAAGGCTTCGAAGCCCTACTGCTGGCCTCAACATCATTGAGGTAATTCGACCAGTACTCGAAGAGTGGCCCGGAAGAAGGCACGGCTCTCTGTCATTTCGTGTGACGCGTGTGCTTTCAGGGTGGTTGGGGATGCTCCTGTTTCGCATAGCCAGATAGCCACTGCCATTACTGTGTTTATTGCGAAGAGGACACGACATGGCATATGCTAGTGGAGCGTATAGCGTGGACTGAACAACGTCGTGCTCTAATCTCAGAGATAAGAGACGATCTTTAGTTGCCGACTATTACTCAAAAAATGGTCGACAATGCGGAGTTATGGGGTTCAGTGGCGTCCTTTTATGAAGATGTATTATCACAGAAGAATGCTGTGGAAAGGCAAAGGGGGATCACCAATCCCTATTCCATCCGTAGCAGATGAACTCGGTTTAGGAGAAGGGCAGAAGTTGCTCTTTTCAGACCCCCTAAATGGGGCCAGGGAAGTAGGACTTAGGTAAGTCTCCACCATTCCGTCAAACAGGACCAGGGAGAGTGGCGACCGTTGAGCCCACACGCCACGCCCTTCGTGTCCACGCGCGGTTCGAGCCTAAGCACGAAAAAGATCCACACCTCATTTTATCTGTTCATGTTAAATCGGTGCCTATTGGGGCAGGCTGCCACGAGTAGAGGCTATGGACTATGGACGCATTTGATTCCTGAACTGTCACGCCCATGTGTGGGACGGGGCACCAAGGTTAGCTTTAAGTCAGTGAGAGTCTGACCGTTCCCTCCGTCTCCCAAGGCGAGGGAGCGCCATTAGGACTTTCCAGTTTGGACTATTTTTTTTATTGGTCTAGCTCTTCATTTTTTATGGAAACAAAAAAAAAAGAAAATTTTAAATATTACGGGAAGTCAATTCTATGTAGGTACTTAGGTTTCATTGACACGGCTAGCTACCACTCCAAAGGACCAAAGATTACCATTGAACATTAAAGGATTGGAGGATCTGAGGATCGGGTATGGGGATAGGCGTCAAAATCGTGCTAACGGCGCTATACAATGCCAGCGTTGTTTCACGCCGGTTTTCTGTGAGTCCACTCCACTCGAGTCGACCCATTCGTTCCTTAGCATGACTATCTATATATAGAAGTCAAAACTCAAAAAATTGTATTGGGTTTTTAGGCTTATCGAATATTATTTTTCGTATCCGGAAATTAAAAAATCTAATCAAACATGCTTAATAGTATATTTTATCATACATATTTGCTTACATTTCTATAAGTATAACCATCCGTGCATTTAGATTTTATGCATGTAATTTGAAATTATGAGGCGAAATATAATATATGAGCAAAATAAATTATGTAATCACTAAGTAGGTAAGTCTTGATGGTCACGGCTCAATCATTGTCTTTAATTAAACTCTTCCGCCTTCCCTTTATTTAACATTCCATTAATTTTCACCTGATTACGATTTCATACCGACTCTACCCGAGTATGTACTTAAGTACTTAACGTACACTCGAAAGGAAAATAATATCGCTCTCAAGTTGAACCTAAAGAAACTGTCTCCGTGTACCTACATCATAAGAACTTTACTAAAAAGGGGAGATATTGAGACGCGACGAGATTCTTGAACACTCGTATAATACTCTCGAGAGCACGCTATGTACATATTACTATGTTAGATATTTGCTTTCTGCCTTCCTGCCTCACTTGCCTCAGTTTCTTGTATAACACAGACGCGCGCACTCGTGTCGCACGAACCGATAAAACGATCGCGTTCCGCGACGAAAACCCCGGACAAAATTTTCCCGGAGTTTTTCCCCCAACACTAACTCGACTTTACAATTTAATAATAGTGAATTTTGTGAATTTAATAATTTATATAAATTTAAATAAATATAATTTAACAATGATTAAATAAATATAGGTCGTAAGCACATATAACCAAGGTGGTGAGATATTTTGGTAACCGGGCGACATGCCAAACAGTATTTGATTATAATTCTGTGACGATCGCCATGTGATTAGTAAACATTGATAAAAATACGTAAAGTTAAATAAGTGCAATTAAAATTAAAATAATTACTTAAGTAAAATAAACAAATTGATTTAAAAATGGATAAACTTAAATCACATTTAAAATTAATTACTTAAATGAATTTAGAACAGTGATTAAAAATATGTGTTAGTGCAAAGGTAGAGAAGTATTTTCTACATAAATAATAAATCGGCAATGACATTGCTATGAATGTGCCAACGATTAAAACGGATTCGGAGGTGGACCTTCAGACGCAGAGTACCTCTCGTCTTCAGCCCAGGAGAACAGCTGGAACTCCTAAAAAGTCTGTGGCCTCAAAGCTATGGGACTTATTGCAGCCCCTAGCAAGATTATGGGGACTTATAACTGCCGTTGGTTAGTATGAAGTAGCTTGAACTTGTTATTGATATTTATAAATGTTTGATTTATGTTTTTAATTAATTAATTGTAAGGTTAAACCAGGAATTATCGTTAAAAAATCGAATAAGCAGACGTATTAGGAAAAAATTACGACACAAAAAAGGTGGTCAGTAATTAACCTATTTGTATACAAAATGAAGTTCAATAATAATAAACGCGCATGAATTAAAAATATAGGTAAATATGTACGCGTATAAAAATATTCAAATTGAATGCTAACAAATTGACGATACCAGTTTCGTTGCTTCCTTTTTTTCTACCATTAATAATGATATATAAATATAGCAGCAAAGATAATCTTGGAAAGATGAAAAAGCCTCAAGCGATTTCCCTCCTCATTATCAATAAGTACCAACCGTTAATGACGGATAAACAGCTCAACGAAATTGGAATTTTAACACGCAGGTCTTAATATAAATTTTTGACTATCAATTAACAACTCCAGTTTTTCTTCAGCCGATGAACTGCTTCTGTAATTAATTGCTTTAATTTCAGATAGGGAAATGATCTAACTGACGTAGACGAATGTTTAGGATAATGGGCGAACCATTTTGAGAAAATCAAAACCAACTGTGCGTGTCACTAAGTAATGTTTAAGTAAAGTTTAGTAGGACTATTGAATGAACAAGTGGGAAAAGTTGGTTAAACATGACATGGTCCCCTTAGCGTGTTGGAAGACAATTTGGCGAACATTTCTGTGGCATCTGTGAATGAATGGCTTTGCGAAATACTGTGACGGAAAAGTTTCGGTAAGAAGGCAAAGGACGCTAATTCCCGAAGGATGTAAGGGGTGTTCCTTCCTTTTTTATTTGCACGAACATCGTATTATGTGAGCAAGGGGTTACTTAGTCAGCCATAAAATGGCCGAACCATGCCTCAGGAAACTACATGCCTCATTATATTTTTATTAAATTTGTGACTTGCTTGTATGTCTGTCTATATTCTGTAATTACTAGCTTCTCCCACGTGGTTTTTCCCAATGCCCGTCCTCTGTTGGTTGTTTTAAAGCCAAAGGCCTTCCTCGATAAATGGTGTATCCAATACAAAAATAATCGTTCAATACGAACCAGTAGTTCCGGAGACTGGTGCGTTCAAGCAAACAAACAAACTCTTCAGCTTTATAATCCTACTAACAGGTATTGTAAATGTGAAAAGAATGTATGTTTGTTATTCTTTTACGCAAAACTGCTGGACCGATTTGGTTTCAATTTGGTATGTAGCTTTTAGTAGTATTAGTATACATTTGTAGACGAGGTTTTGAATTATAAATGTAGGTACTTTAGATGGGAAATTATAATTACTCTTAATCGGCGTGCTTAAATTATCTGATGCGAGAATATGTGGTGTAAGCTAACGGAATATTTGGTGGTCATAAGTAAGTACCTCCTAAGTGACGTTTTGTATAGTTTTAGTTTATAGTAATTGGTGACTTGATTATACCCTTCCGAAGAATAACAATCGTCATGTTATGTTAATTCTGTTTTTCTAATAGTAAACCAGTGACGCAAGTGGACTTCGAAATAGAAAGAAAAAAATATTCGTTTGACAATAATAAATAAACAATTTTATTTTTTCGTAAACGTCATTGAATTTTTTTTTCTTAGGTACCTAGTTGGCTACCGATGTCATTCCTTAGTCAGGTAAAAACTAAGGAAATATACTGTAGGTATGTACAATATTTATATTACCTATTTAGGTTGAGAGGACTCCAAGCCTTAGTTAGGTACAGTCAGGGGTCAAAAATGCAATTGCACTCTAACAATTTTAAAATGACCAAAATATCTTTGTAGAATAGAGTCAATGGTTGAGGACTGCTTTAATTTATAGCATAGAATCTAAATAATTGAATAAACTGGCTGTGAACCATTGAACTTTTACTACCAAGAAATATTAGTCATTTTAAAATTGGTAGAGTGCAGCTGCACTTTTGACCCTTACTGTACATGTTTTCGCGTCTGAAGATGAGCAACGTGCATCATAAAAAGTTTCTATATCAGTGTGACGAACCAGCATAATAGTGATAATGACCAAAGTATTAAAGGAAAGCTGACGTGGTGGATAAAATCGATGTCCGTTGGTTAAAAACTTAGGATTTTTCTTGAGTAGAGTTCGCGTACTAGTTTGACATAGGGCATCCTTTTTTAAGGTGGAAATATTTATTTATTTATTTTTATTTATTTACATCACTAACAACCATCATTACAGATAAAATCCAATTCGATAGTGTAGCCATCAGTCTTACAAAATACAAAAGTAAGAACTTATAATCTAATTATTTAATGTATACTTACCACTATTATTTAAACAATCACAAAGAATAAACAAGAACATAAAAATATTATCGAACTAGTTTCCGCCCGCGGCTTCGCCCGCGTGTTATGTTGATAAAAAGTAGCCTATGTCCTATTCCGGAATGTATCCTATGCCTGGGCCAAATTCCATCCAGATCCGTCCAGTCGTGTTGGCGTGATTGAGTAACAAACATCCAAACATTTTAACTTTCGCATTTATAATATTAGTAAGATGACTTCTCCCGCTGAGAGGGGTGACAGAGTGTAAAAGCCCGGAGCAGAAGAAGGTACAAAGTAAGAGTCTGACTCTTACTTTGTACCTTCTTCTGCTCCGGGCCCCGCTACATTATCATTATCACTAAGTATAGTTATTGTGCCCTTGCACCTGCAACACCAGGGAGTTATCAGTGCGTTGCCAGTCTTTTGGGTTTTAGAGTTTCGGAGATTTAGGTATTGAGAGACGGAAAAGATTGGGCCTCCGGTGTCCTCACTCGCACGGCGAAACTCAAGGCAATGGTTGTTTAACGCCGGCTGTGGTATCACTTCGGTCGAAACGAATCATTCGTGCCAAAGCTTGGTCCTGCCACACTTACCTATATTTTATCCCATAAGATGTTAACAATTTTTTTATGTGATAGATGGGCAAATGGGCAGACGGATTACCTGATAGCCAGCAATAGGCGACGTCTATGGAAACCTGCGACACCAAAGGTGTTGCGAGGGTGTTTTCGTCCTTTTGGGGATTAGGATTTCGGAGATTTAGTGATTGGGGAAGGAGAAATATAAAAAAAAGTAATAAAAAGATTGGTCTTCTTGTAGTCTCACTCACACGGCGAAACAACGCAAGTGGTTGTTTCACGAAAGTTTTCAACTGTGGCTGTGGCATCGCTCCGGTCGAGCCGACCCATTCGTGCCAAAACTTGGCTCTTCCACACTCACACATTTCATTCCATAAGATATTTACAATATAAATAGCAGCTGCATGCAGCGGTTGCATACAAACAGCTGTTCTCGATGTTTTCATTGGGTTATTGAAAAGGCCAATGTTTAGTTATGAATGAGCTGAAGATGATGAATCACATCGCAAGGGGAAAACTAGGTTTGAGTACCTAGAGGTTTCTACTGAACTTATCTGGAAAGTACCTAAGTAAGCAAGAATTCTAGCTGTATTTTAACACGGTTGCAATGTCAATAAAGTAGTGCAGACATATTTTATTAGCAAGCTACTTTTATTATGTGTTTCACAAGATTAATATTTGAGTAGATACGGACAAATGACATCGTCGCATATCACCAGAGGTCTTAAATGCTCTAAATATTAGAATTGGCAAAAAGTAAACGTTATATTTTTTGCTTATTCTAATATTACCTTTCTGAGATAAATGTTGCTCGAATTGATATAATTGCGATAAAATAACAATGATAAAAAAATAAAGAAATCTTATTAGATACGCACTTTATAACGGTTTGGTAGTTTCGTAGATACCATTCACCCCGTCTGGACGTTGCGACGAATGCTTCGGCGATACACGGGTTGGTTTTTAGTCAGTAAGAGTCTGACAGTACCCTTCGTACTTCACGAGGATTTTCCGATCCAATACCAAAAAAAGTACATACCATAAACAAAGTTTTCGTATCTTTTTTAAACATTGGTGAAGGAACGTGAACGTCGTCACACCATGGATTAATTGATAAACAAAGCAAACTAAACAGTTATAATCATCGAATAACTACAAACAACAATTATAAAAGTTCCGCACTGTTAATAGCAATAAATTAAATCGAAGTATGTAAGAATCTACTCAATGCTCGTATAAATCAATTAAGAGTACCACGATTACAATGAATAATGATACCTATTACCTGCGTAGTACAGTCTATCATTGATCTTTAACGATATGATAACGTTGATAATATCGTCTGGGGAAATGTAATGGGCTAAGTATAGTCAATGATGTCTCGAGATAACCTCTCTTCAATAATCTCACATGGAGTCCACATTAATGAAATACCGCTGAGTTATTCGTTTATTGCGATTATTAATCTGTGGAACTGTCAGTAGGAATTTTCTAGAAAATTAAAATAAATGTAACTATGAAAGTGATTGAAAAAAGATTTTTTTAAAAGACCCCCCATATTAGCGTTTTCTTGTGTCCAGACCCAAAACAACAATTTGTCGATGTAAAGAATTGTTCCGTGCGGGAATCGAAACCGCGACATGTTGCGCGGCAGCCAGTTGTTAAATATGCAGTCAAAAAGATTGAAAAAAGTAGCCATAGAATATGTCTTGCTCGTTCTTCTCCAATGAAACCTACACTTTGGAACGAGCAAATAGCTTCACTAAGAGGACTGACTTTCAGATTGACATCTTTTATGTTTAAGCTTTGTTTGACGTTCGAAAGTAGTCCCTTAAAGGTGTAAATGTATTATTTTAAACGCCATTTTTATTAGTATTAAAAATTGGAGATTGAATATGCAGTTATGTTTTCAAGAACTAAATTAACTAAAACCGATGTACTGAATAATAGCTACTGGAGGCAAATTACTGCTGTCATCTCTGAGACGGCTTGGCTAACTAAATACCAGCTAGACGCACTAGAACACATCGAGGGGCGTGCCAAGAGGCTCATCATCAACGACGAAGCGCTTGTGGAGGCCAGACTTCAAAGCTTAGAGTACAGGTGCAACGTTAGCCAACTAATGTAAAAAGGTACGAAGGGGCTATAATATCTATATCTATACTAATATCATAAAGAGGTAAAATAAAAAAATATTTTTACACAAAAAAAAAAAAAAAAATACAAATTGAGAACCTCCTTTTTTTTTCAAGTCGGTTAAAAAATAAGTTTGTATGTAGGGGGTAATCTTTGGAACCGCTGGTCGGAAGCCCGTGAGAACTAGCTAGCTACCTAGTCTTTGATAAAAGACCTTAAACAAAATCAAGATTAAAAGATAAAATAGAAAAAAGGATCAAAGTTGAACTTTCGGCTTGACTGGATGTATTTCAGAGAGTACGCGGGGTCATTGCACAGCTTGATTCCACCTAGTTCTTTTCATCATCGTACTACTAGAAGATCGGCGTCATCATCACTTCATGGAGGATATCTCATCCGCTGGCACGAATCAGAGCCGCTTGGTAGTGGAATTCTTTGCTGGAGTCTCTGTTCCCCAAAGGGCACCTATATCAAAAATGTATAACCTGGTAGTGTCTAAGGCTAGGCTGAATTGGTTGCTTTTAGAATGCGTGCTCTATCGTAGGACACGTTATCGCTTACAACCAGGCAAAACAGTACCCAAACCTTAGCCCCAGCTAGACATTAACGCCAAAAAGAAAACAGCACAATCTAATCTCATTTGAGATAACGTGCATGGCAGACGTTTTTTTTTTTATGTAATAGATCGGCAAACGAGCAGACGGATTACCTGATGGTAAGTAATCAGCGCCGCCCATGGACACCCGCAACGTAGGATTTACGAGTGCGTTGTCGACCTTTTAGGGATTAGGGATTTGGAGATTTAGGGATTGGGGGTGGGGAAGTATTGGGCCTCCGGTAACCTCACTCACACGGCGAAACACAACGCTGTGGTTGTTTCACGCCGGTTTTCTGTGAGGCCGTGGTATCACTCCGGTCGAGCCGACAAACGTGTAGGCAAACTATCAAGATTATGTCGATGAATCTACTATTTACCCGTTAAATAAATATGTCTTTAAAACACAGTACCAATACGTCTACAGAAAAATTTTCTAAAGTAAAAACAAGGCTCATTATATTATCTTATTGACTTTGATCATTCGCCTACTTAAACATTGTTACGTCATTTAAAATCACACTTTTGAAATAATTTTTAACGTTGCCTCGCTTAGGTATACTTACTTATTTGTTTTCGAGAGTTTCCATAAAACGTCTTAAAGATACCTACATCATAATCATTATTGCTTCGGAACTTTTTATAAGAATGTGTAAAAAGTTTGTTTGCTTTGAATGCGCTTAAGTTTTGTTTTGAAATAATACTTTTGCGCTAAATTGAATAGTCAAAGGTTTTCTTTCTAATATCATCTTTCTGGTAGGTGGTACTTAGGTAGTTTAGGTAATAAGTTGTTTGGACCTTTTAGAAGAAATACTATCTTCTAAAAGGTCCAAACACTGTACATATTAGATTCTTAGCCGGAGTATGTGTTCCCTAAAGGGTTTACCTGGGCCAAGACCCGAGTGAATAGGTTGCTTATGAGTTCAATATCTTAATATCAAAAGCAATTTTTTTCAGAAGCAATTTTTTTTGTATTTTTATATAGGGTTAATTATCAAAATAATTCTCACGTCCAGTGTGGGGCGAAATTTGTCTGATGCTTACTGACTAAAAAACTTCCCTTTTATGCTCCGCTTGCACTTGCATCCGCACCCTCGTCTGAATATCTGCCCTCGTGGCGCTGATCTATAGGCGACGTCTCGTACATTCAGGTTTGGTTCTGGTCGGGCGACGATCTGCCATTGCTTGGCGTCCGCAGACCCGCGCTTACATTTTCTTTTCACATCAATGTTTACTATCAAGTGAAATCCTAAGAACTTCGGGATATTCTATATTCCCTTCCTCCCTACCCATAGATCTCGGCTATGTAACTAGTTTTTAGACTATAAAATCTTTTGTAATCTTTTTTCTTTACTTTACCCATCTTTGCCATATTAAGTTGGATAAGAAACTTGGATCTCCCACAGATCCAAGTTTCGGCACGAACGAGTCGGCTCGATCTGAGTGATACACGGAGTCACAGAAAACCTGAAACAACCATATTGTTTTATTTCGCTGTGTGAGTGAAGTAACCGGAGGCCCAGTCGTTTTCCGCTCCCTATCTTCCACAATAGGCCGGGAACGCACTCGTTACGTCTCTGGTGTTTTTGGTGTCTATTGGCGGTGCCGATTGCTTACCGTCAGGTAATCCGAATACTAGCTTGAAACGTGAAGTCTTTTAGACAAACAAAGGCGACTTTGGTTATTTGTGTGACCCTGTATTGATTAAGTATTATTTTAGTACATATTCTATCATCATTTTTCTTCATCAATCGTTATCTATGTATTTGAAGACAAGATCTTTTCGTATCTCAAACGGTTTCATAACTACGTTTGTTTTTTGATTTAGTTTATGATCGTAGCAAAGCCATGATTCGGCACAAAAAGTTTGGTTCGACCGGGGTGATACCAAGGCCTCACAGAAAAACCAGCGTGAACCAACGCTTATGTAATTGTGTTTCGACGTGTGAGTGAATATACAGGAGGCCCAATCCTCCACACCTAATCCCCAATCCTCAAATCCCTAGCAACTTTTGAGGCAACCCTAAAAGTTGCTGAGAGTATCCATGGGCAGAGGCGACTGCTTACCGCCCGGTGACTGATCGTAAAATCCTCGCTTGAATTAGAATATAATTATATGCAGTTATGCAAAACAACTCAAAAACTTTAAAATAATTAATTACCTAATGAATTATCTTCTTTTCATTTCTTAATAGAAAACTTGGTTTCAAGAAAAACATTGCGTTGCCTTCTATATAGGTATCTACAAGATTTTATTATGTATAACTAATTCTTATTTATGTAAATTTGGTTCGAGAGGGATGAAGTTCAATGGACTTTATATGGATAACACGGGTATAACATAACAAGATAAACCAGCAGCCGGTCCCAGTTTATATTAAAACTAGATTTAATACAAACAAAACTATTAATGTTTCTAGAACAAACGTAGGTAGGTGAACAATACGAAACTTTTTCAATTCAATCATATCAGGCAGCGGCGACTCGGTTGTGGAAATATTTCATTTCACACAATTCAATAAAAGTGAGTTGAACAATTCACGCTAGTCGTGCTAAACAATGAACGGGAACTAATTTCTAAACTTAGTTTTGTTCCGAGGGATTCTGAGCGCTGATTGGTTAACTGTTCCGTATATTCTAAGCCATAACTATGCAATAACTTTGACCATAAAACATTACCAAACAAATACAAAGATAAAGTATAGAAATAGAGCATTTAATGACTAGAAACTCGCTCCGGCTTTTAGTGAAATTTTCCATCATTTCCGTTTGATTTTTCATTAAGTTATCACGTTTGACTTGCAATTGTGAGTCATAACGTCAACGAAAAGGAATCCAAAATAGAATGAGTAGGTATCTATTTAATTATATTTAAGGCTCAAAATAGAATAACAGAAGTTTTTATATAAAATAGTCATGTTTTTAAATGTAGAGTAAATAGTGACGAATAAATGAACTAGAAAAATGAATGAAAAAAATACAGTTACAATTTTATTTAGGTAGTAATTTTCCTTGAAGTTGTATGAGTCTTAAGCAAAGTTATACCTACTATGTTGTTTGGATAAACAAGTGCTTGCCGAATTCTTTTTAATGAAACCTTATTTTCTAAGCACTCAAAGTCCTTAAGACTAGAGTCCTGGATATCATTCTTAAGAGATTCACTTACTTGCTACTAAAACATCGAAACGTAAGGCATCTTGTATGTAAATTTCCGAAAAAAGATAAAAATATTTATCATTCTTTATCTTATCATCCTATTTATTACGTCTTACCTCAAGGTAAACGTGTTTCTTCCGACCATACATGTTCAACTTGTGTTATACTTTGACAAAGTAATAACTCAGCTGATGCTGTGTCATTACCCTTCAATTAGATGTAAGTACCATCACACCTGCAGAAGAAAATCAACCTTAACAACCATGGGATAAGTTATAATTTAGCTGTTAACGTGACTGGTTTATTGCACGTTACGTGACCCATTTGATTAATACTCATTTTCATCCAGATTTGATTTGATCAAAGGCTGACCTCAGCGTAATATGTTGTGATCAAATTATCGTGATGGAATATGTTTTTATTTTGTTATGGATTAGTTTTATTTGTTTAGGAAGTAAGTAAGCAATGGCCGCATATCAAGCTATCGCTGCATATGGTTGAGATTTACGTCTAGACTAGCGACCCACCCGGGTACGCACTAAGCACTGCTTATACAAAATTTCTCTATAATATTATTTAATCGACGTTATCATAGATAATACAAACCTACCTCTGCCATCACTCTATCTACATATTAAAAAACCGCATCAAAATACGTTGCGTAGTTTTAGAGATTGTAGCATACATAGGGATATAGGGACAGCAAAAGCAATTTTGTTTTATAGTATGTAGTGATGTGTTTTATACTGTGTAGTCCTGGGTGGGGCGAGAGATGTCAGACTTTTACTGACTATAACCACTAACTGACACGTTCCTTTTCCTGTTCTGGCCCAGGACCGAGGTTTTTTTTTATGGAATATGTGGCAAACGAGCAGACGGATCACCTGATGGTAAGCGATCGGCGCCGCCCATGGACATCCGCAACACCAGAGGAGTCGCAGGTGAGTTGCCGGCCTTTTAAGAAGGAATACGCTCGTTTCTTAAAGGTTTGAAGGTCGTATCGGTTCGGGAATTCCGCCGCCGGAAGATCCTTCCAAAGTTTTGCTGTGCGGGGCAGAAAGTTTCGGGTGAATCGCACAGTTGTTGACTGCCAACCATTTATGTGATGGGGATGAAAAATTTTTCGCGTGGAACGATGGCGAAAAGATGCGGCGGAGATCAATCCAAAAAATTCCTCAGAACACAATAGGTATACAAATTGCGCTAGTTTCCAACTAGCCAAATTCAATACTTTTATCTAGACGTCAAAAACGATACTTTTCTATGAAATTTGTATGAAAAACTCAGTTATGACGTCATAGTATTAAGGCGTCAAATAGCTTACTTATATCTTAATGATTAGCAAAATAAAACTTAGGGTACCTATCGATCGATCGATTAATAAACGTATAGTTATTTTCTTTTTTTACTTTGTTCGTATAAAATAAAATATTAAGATTATTAAAATTTAGTTTATCAGCTAACATTGACTTTAATAAATTCCTGATTAAAAACATTTCACCTACATATTATTTTTAGCCAACTTTTAAAAATAAAAAGACATGCCAAGTACCACCACAACCTCCCTGTACCGCTGCAACTCCTGTAACCTAGAACCTACAGTAGATACAACCATGAAAACACCGGAACACTGAACTCCCCCACATCCCAGGGATATGAATGAATGGATCTTGGATGCCACAATGAAACAAATCAGAAGATATTATTTGAGGAGTAGGAAAAAAACTAAATAGTTTCCACTTCCATCGGAAAATTTTACGCAGGAAACATGCCAAGATTGTTTAGGTACATTTAGTTAAACCTAAACTGATAGACGATAGTACCTAAATATTGATACAAAGCAATGATATTATATTAACACAGATATGTATATAGTATTATACCCTCACAAAACTCACGAAAAATGTGTTGCGCGCCAAGCGTCAGCACAATCACATACCTTTTTAACCGACTTCCAAAAAGGAGGAGGCCACCGACTTTAAGAGTATAAAAAAGTTATTAAATATTATTTTCTATTTAACTAAATGAAAATATGTATTACTTTGAACAAAGTAAATTTATTTTTTGCTTTTTAGTTTACTTGTTGAAGTTGGTTTTTTTTTTGTTAAAAATTATTTTTATTAATTGTACATGCCACTACAAGTTAAAATTGTAGAAATAGGATAGTATGATAAATAAAACAAGAAAAAAACGAATAAGCTTTTGTTATCAATTTCGTACTCAACGCAAACAAATATTTTAGAGAGACTATTTGCACTTGCATACAATTGTATCCTTTTCGATTCTTCAATTTTGCGCGCTTATAACATATCTGTTAATATACATATAATATCATTGATACAAAGTTATAAGTTAGGTAGGTACCTACACAATTAACCAAAATTTACTTTTCCTTAAGTAGAAGACGTCTTTCTTAGAATTTTTCGCCCCAACTCGCTTAGTTGGTTTTCGTTTAGTCTAAAAAGGAAGCATGGTGTACTCAAAAGTGACTTTTCATTCCGCAACAGTGTTTTTCCGGGTGAAAATATTTTTCCTGTATAATTTTCCGCATTAATCAACCTTCGAACTCATTTATAAGAGTTTGTTGAATATTTTATTAGAAGTTATTGTGATCGAGTTTGTGTTGTTATGTTGTCACAAGTTTCACGTGGAACATTGCGCCATATTGTTTTGTTTTTGTCAAAAGAAAGAAAAGAACCTTTCACCTTACTAATTCGTTTTATTTTCATAAAAGATTAAATAACTAGCTTTGTATAAAAATTTAAAAAAAACAGCAGCGTTTAAAGCCATAGTTCGACTAAAATACGAAAATCAAATATAATTTAAAGCACTCAGGAACATTTCAACTTTTCTATCAGTGACAGAATTTCGGTAATCCGACCGGCGGTTCCAATGATTACCCCCTACATATAAACTTAATAATTTTATATCTTTTTTTTATAAGTATATGAAGATAATGGCTGTGATCAGTATAATTGTATAATTGATGATATTTGACTTATTCATCCTCCAAGTTATCCATAGATTTCACTTCTGATGATACACTAAAGCCACTTTATAAATTAACACCTAAAATCATACAACAAATTTGAACGCGCGCCTCAAAGAGCTAATATACCACCACAGACGGGACCCTATAGGGCTGATTTTTCGCCAGGGTTGCGGGGTAAGCACAATGTGGCACCGCGGCCTCGGCCTAGAGCAGGAGAAGGAACGCGGGAGTTTTTAATCAGTAAAAGTCTGACTGAGAAGTCATTTGATGATTTCCCCTTAAAATAAAAACTAGCTATTCCGGACGGCGGTAAAATACACAGAATATTTGCACACCTAATCAGCTAAACACTGTGCCATAAATGATTTGATTTGGAGACGCATCGTGCCAAGCATTATTAGGTTTTTCAATCCTCTACGAAATCTGGATTTGAGCCAGATTTATGGAAATGAGCTCGCTGCAGCCACCTTTGTTGCATCAACAACTTAATTAGTGAAACGCTATTTGCAGTTGCACAAATAGAAATGGAGTAGATACTTATGTATGTATATAGACATTTTATGGTAGTTATGTGGCCCAACTAGTCCAAATCTTTAAAGAAGCAAATCTGATAATGGATCTACCTAAAAATGTTGGTTGTGTAGAGAAGATGTTAATTAATTTGTTTTTGCGCTGTACTAGGAGTCTTCATATTTTGTATCGCGGGTACATTTTTATATAAACGTCACATCAAGACTTGGAATAATTTGCAATGTGATGGACCATAAAAAGAGCGGTTCGGTGCAGGAATCGAACTATGTTGTACGGTAGCTCAGCCAAAGTGTTAACTGTGTATTCCAAAGAGAATTGGTTATATTCTCTTTGGTGTAGTCACTTCGTGTTCCTATAATAAATATAACCAACGGAATCTGATATCTCGACTTCAAATTAGCCCAGAAAAGGCAAATTCATATTTATTTTTCACCATATACCATAAAAACTACCGTGTAGGGCTAGAAGGAACTGAGTAACAAAGGGGGAAACAGAACAGAGAGAGAAAGAGATAGAAAGATGAGTTAGATGATATTATTATTATTAACTAGCTGACTCTGCCAACTTCGCACCGCCTCATTTCTTTGTATTTAATTTGGTCATTTTTCGAACTTTTTAAACCTTCCCTGTATATCCAGGAATATTTCAAGACCGCAATAAGCCACGTCAGTCCAGCTCTTCTCGAGTTTTAGCGAGACTAACGAAGAGTAATTCATTTTTAATATATAATAAGATTATTTTTTATGTTTGCTAAACAAGCAAGCGAAGTCAATACTCAATACTCAATACTCAATACTTTATTGCTTTCCACATGTATTCTTAGGTGGTAGTACTTATAAATATAGTCCTTGATGGTAAGCAATCGGCGTCGCTATGGACGTTTATTTTCATTAAAAAAAATCTCATAATAATTTCAATGCGAGTCTCCAGAGCTGCCAGTTTTATACTAAACACATATAACCTACCTTGAGTAAAAAATGGTGCTAATAATGAATGTATTCATTGGACGAGGGAACTATCTATTGCATCGTGTTGGAGTCAGTGGGAGCTATAAATATCGGGTTCGGAGAAGCATATAATGCGCTCCTATTTATACGACCTGCCGTGATAAATCTCAGCTCGAGATGTTTTCGGGATTCCTTTTCAATTTGCCTGAGTAACGCATTGCAAGTGCTCCGAGTCTTTTTCTGTCGAACTTGTAAATACCAAATTTGTTAGTGTTCGAAATAACATTAATTCGCGATGAATAACCCCAACGAATGCTAGCGTTCGCGCACCTATTGTCTAACTATGGTGTCTCAAATTACTACGATTGAAAGGTTAAGTCCCACAGTTCGTTGCAGTAGTACATTTTTTCTCTTATAGAAGAAATGTAAAGAAAGATAATACGGTAGTTTCCAACTAGTCACATTCAATACTTATATCCAAACGTCAAAAACTATTCTTTTCTATGAAATTTGTATGAAAATCTGAGTTATGACGTCATAACATTTTTGCGTCAAATAGCGTACTTATTTCTTAATAATTAACTAAAAAATATCTAAAACTTAGTGTATCGATGGATTGATGAATAAAAGTATAGTTATTTTTCAATATTTTATTGTATTGAAACGTCGAATTAATATATTTTTGACCTAGTAAACCAATTGTAAAGTGCGGGGGAGGCGCGAATCGGTCGGCTCGACCGGAGTGATACCACGGCCTCACAGAAGACTGGCGTGAAACAACAACAGTGTTGTGTTTCGCTGTGTGATTAAGGTTATTGGAGGCCCAATCCTTCCCCTCCGCAAATCCCTCCCTAATATCTATATCTCCAAATCCATAATTCCCAAAAGGTCGGTAACGCACTCGTAATTCCTATGTTGTTGCGGGTATCTATGGGCGGCTCTAATTGCTTACCATTAGATAAGTCATGTGCTCGTTCGCTGACCAAACAAATAAAAAAAATACAATGAGGCTATAATTATGCATTTGGTGTAATGGTATCTAGGATATGCAAATAGTTACATTACTTAAGTAATATCCCCTTCCTTTTCTATCTAAAAGAGACTAATCAATTTACTTACAGGCGTGTTTTAACCACGTTTCAACCAAAAGTTCCCTAAATTTTTTAGCTAAAAATATCCGCAAGTGAAAAAGAACCTTCGCTTTTAAAATAAGGACGATAAGTAATCGAAAAAAAAAAAAAATATTTGCTCACTAAACCACGACAATAAACGACCGTTTACCAAACGGTCTGTGAATACACGTGCTCGTAGGTTCAAACAAACATTTCTATCTTAGTATAGGTGTGAAACCTAACCAACACACATAAATTCATAGGTACGTTTATACATATACAGAGCCGGATTCGGGTACAAAATAACTTTGAACCTTTGACTGTACGGTTTGTGCAGTGGCTGGGTAACTGGCTGCCGTGTCGCGGGTTCGATTTCCGCACGGAACAACTCTTTGTCTGATCCATAAATGTTGTGGCGAGTCTGGGTGTGATGTGTATGTGGAATTGTATGTCTGTAATCGTACCCACGACACGGGAGAAAACCCTAGTTTAGGGCAACGTTTAAAAAAATATATTTCCTAGTAAGCGTCCTAGACAAGCATGTTACAGGCGCCCCAATCTTTTGTAATGAGATATCCGTTTTCAAGCCTATTGGCAGGCGCGTCTCCTGGCGCCCTTTCGCAACCTGGCGCCCAGGGAATAATACGGCCCTGTTCATATTCACATAACTTCATTGCATTGTAGCGTGTGGATGTATACTCGTACAGCATACATCTGATAGTTTCCAATTTGCTTAAGTAAAGTATGGCGCACTGTTCGTGTTCAATAGTCGCTACAAATTGTACTTGTCAATGGAAAATTCCGAACGAACGTAAACAAAACAATATTGTTTAGGACTTACCTATCTATGGCAGCATGAAGCTAAAGACAACCAGTTTACTAGTATCTCCCTTTAAATGCTTTTTCCACACGTTCAACGATCAGTTTATACTGGTATTATAGTATAGATATTCTCTGATTGATTTGTTCATGAACTTTTTTAGTGTTGTGGTTCAATTTCTCTCTATTAAACTGTTTGTGTGCTGTGTAGTGACGGCAGAATGGAATTGTTGACACCTCATCTCTTCCTATGAATATTAGGGATTACTGGTTATATCTGGACGGGACTGGACAGCAGTGATATTTGATACAACTGAATCTTTGAAATTCTATCTTCAACCCGCCTTACAAGCTTGAATGTTACTGCCAACGAGGCCACTTCCTGCAGAAGCTATATCTATATAATATGATCTACTTACGAGCTAAACTGCGGTTTCGCCCGCTGCTCTGCTCCATTTGATCGTAGCGTGTGGTTTTGTAGCCTACAATAGCACTCGGGAACATTGTAGCTATCTACCAGAGAAAGAATTTTGGCAATCCGACCAGCGGTTCCAAAGATTACCCCCTACATACAAACTTGTAAGTTTGTAGAAAACTTACAAACATACAGACTTACAAACTTACAAACTTACAAACTTACAAATTACCTATTTATAATATTAGTATAGAAGAACAGATTAGTATAGATATACAATCCATAGTCTAGTAGTTACTAGCAGTTTATAGGATGTAAGTGAACTGTTTGTTCTCTCGCAAATTTTCGAAAACGTTTAGCGCGTTTAGCTTTCTGATTGGTTGGTTGACATGGTGCAGACCAATCAGAGCGCCGAACGTCATAATCGTGTCGATCGCCTTAACGTAAAGCAGACTCGCACTAGGTCCTATACGTATTCAGTGAAGGGGTCAATAATTTTGATCCATTGTGTCGTGTTTAGTGATTGACCTACATTAGTGTATGCGTCCCAATTTGAGTGCATTTGCACCTAGTCCATACCGTGAAGGTAAACATCGTGCGGAAACTCATAATTTTTAATTAAAAGTGTAAAATCGCCAATCTGCGTTGAGCGAGCGTGGTGAATAATGATCGAGTTTTCTCCGTGCGAGATTTGCTTGCTTGCCAGTGGGCACTTATAGGTCGCTGACGATTATGTTAATGATAATGCACCTAGTCCTGTCCAGTGACATTTATCAAATAATAAACCTTCAAAAGGTGCTGGTTTTCACGGGCGGCGCCCATTGCTTACCATCAGCTGTGTGCTTGAATTTGTACCTAAGCGTGGGTCTGCGAACAGCTAGTAAGGGTAGCTTGTCGCCCGATCCAAACCAGGCTCGAGGATACGGCGCGTAGCGTTCCGCACGCGCCTCAGAGAGCCTATAGACCACCACAGACGGGACCCTATAGGGCTGATGTAGGCTGATGTAGGGTGTCTTTCTATTTCTGCCCCACCCTGGGCGGGGGAACCCTTTTAATGATTTTCCCTTCACAAAAAAGGTATTGATTCCGAAAAAAATCGTTACTAAGGGATAATTTAAGTAATGATTATATTAATATGTATTGTCTCTGAGTACGGTTGTTACTATCATGTTATCATGTAATACTGGTGCTTACTCGTTGTATAATTTTCTTGTCTTAGGCCGTGGGATACGGTATGCAGTTCTATTGTTTAGCATTTTGTATTAATACTCCTTAGTGGTTTGCCTTGCAGTTTGTAGGTAAATAAATTGGCTATAATTATTATAAGCTGACTTTGCATACATACATATGTACGTACGCACGTGTTATTATAATAATTGAATTAAACACATGTAAGTAAATTCTAACTGCGTTAAAACCACGACGGTTACTCCACTCGCTTAGCGAAACATAGAACTATGGTTTTATCACGATGGTTTTCTATATGAGGCCGTGGTATCACTTGGGTCCAGCCAATCCATTTGTGCTAAAGATGGCTCTCCCACACTTGGGAAAGTCAAAGCATTTATTTTAACTAAACCATAGTAACTACTACAATACTAAATAAAAAATAATAGTTTGTCTAGTTTTACAGATATACTATTTTATATATTAACTATGTTCGTTCCAATATATTAACTTATTAAGGGCTGATTTTTCAATAGTCAGATAAATGTTATCTGAGGAATAAAATTGTTCCTGTCACTGTCTTATACAAACATTCTGACGCGACAACATCATAATTATTTCCCAGATAACTTTTAGTTAACCATATAAAAATCAACCCTTAATGTAAAGTTAGTAGCTGTAACACATAGATTATAACTACCTAAGATCGATTAAGACTAAGTATATTCAATTTCAAGTTTTTTGCAGATAGTACAGAGTTTAAAATTGCTTCTTATGTAGATAAAAATAGTTTAACAGCAGACTTAGGTCTTAATTCCTTGAGACGGTCGAAAAACACGTTTTTGTGACGAAAATGGCTGCTAAAATGCTTTAGAGCAACGTAGACTTGAGTACCTATCTATATATGTACTATCAGTGTCATAAGTGCATGGATGATTCTAAATCAAAATCGTTTGTACGGCGTTTCATCGCCTTAATTATATACCATGGACGACATAGATGGCGCTAGTATACTAGTGGTATTGAAAAATATACATTTATAGTTTTTATCAGATACAAAGTTATTAACTTAATAAATTTTTATACAAATTAATGCTACGATATTCCAAACCTTTTTAAAGCAAAGCACGCAATAACCAGGATTCGAACTCGGTAGCATAAAATTAACCGATGCCACTAGCCATTAGGCCATTACGTAACCTTGAAATGTATTGAAATTATCCTACCCTTTATTATATTGAAGTTGTTTAGCAACTATAACCCGATCATAAATTTCAAAACAGTTGAGGGTAATTTAATATTAACTATAAAAATTAAACCTTTTTGTTCAATCGAGGTTCAATCATAACATTCTTTACTATCTTTGAGTGAGTTCAGTCACGATTTGTTTAACAAGTTTTTAATATTTATTTTTATTATGAATTTTCGTTCAAATGTTGATATGGCTACGAGAGCCCAAATAATAGCATTGCATAATCAAAGCTTAAATTATACTGGAATTTCTAGAGAAACTGGCTTAAACGTAAGTATTCTTATAAATGACCGTTTGTTATTTATTTTATTATCCATGGTTAACGATACATGAAAATAATAAATAATACACGTCCCTTACAGGTAAAGACTTCCACTTTATGGATATCTAAAGCTGTTTCAAGAAGAGGGTTCATTGGAGCACCGTAGTGGATCTGGCAGAAGACGTGATATTGACTCAGACCAGTTTCAACTTATGGGGCAAGGTTATGAGGAAAATTACTGGAGCATTGTCATCTTCAGTGATGCAAACAGTGAAAACTACATAGATGTGCTGAATGACGTCATGAAGATGTGCTAGTGATAACGTTCGTGCAGGACAATTGTCCTATGTGTAATGTTCCATAATTGTGCAAGTGTTTAGTCAGCAATCAGACATACGGATTATTCCTTGGCCAGCGAGATAGGAGAAATAGGATCGATAAAAATGGCGGCTACACTAGTTCTTAAAAGAAAAGACATTGTTGACTATAGGATTAAGCAATTACAAGACCGGGATAGCTATAATTTATTTAATGGATAAATGTTCAAACTTGGTGTTAGTAGGATAAATTTATTGACTACTTTATAACCAGCGACTGTTATACAGTAATGATTTTAATGTTTTACTAAATATGAGAAATAAAAATAAAAACAATATTAATATTTACAGATGCTATTGATTGCAAAATAATAAATTATTTATTTATTAATTACTATGAACAATTCGTCCCATATCTAGTGAATGCTATATCCCGGTCTTAGAAATGTTATTGATTTAAGGTCTAGCTTCAATTTCTTCCTTGTTCTGGAACGAATACTTAAGCTATGAGCCTTTTTCATAACATGATGCACAAAATGAATCACTTTAGTCAATACTTTAATTAAATTTTATGGGGAGGTAAAATAGTTGCAGAAGTAAGGTTGCATATTATATAGAATCGTAGATATTATAACATTGAGTTTAAAACTAACTAATAAATGACTAGCACAACATAATTTTGATTTAAAATACTTATTAATCTTATAAAAAGTGTAATAAATAATGTGTCAGTTAGCTGAAAAGTTATTAGGTAAGAGTATACACTATATAAGAAAGGAATAAATATTATGTTTTAAGAAATAAATGTCTGAAATTATAATGTCACTAAACTAGTTTTATTTGTTATCCTTTATGAGAATTAAACTTAGTATTAGTCTTAATCTGTAAGAAAAATATGTTACTTTTACATTAATAGTTAGCACATATTATAAAAGTTATTTATATATATTTATTAAAATAATTTTATTCTAAAATAATATGTATATTTATTTATTTTTGTTATCTTTTATAAATATTAAACGTCAAATATTTTATTTATATATTATTATTATTGATTTTATATAAAAAATATAAAAAAAAACCATTGTTAAAAAACCTGAATTTAAAAATGATAACCCGGAATTGAACCGGTGCCCTTCGACTTCATTATACTATCATTCTTATTTACCCGAGCTACCGATCGCATTTATAATGACATCGAAAATGCGGGTTAGTTTATAACTTTTATTATTGTCTATTATTAATTATTGACGCCATCTTTTAATTGGTTTGCTTGACTTGACTTAGATGGCGCTATATTAAGTCCTCGGAAATGTGAAAATTAACATAATTTATGTGTATTTGAATATAAATATATTATTGTTTCTTAATTATTATTTTAACCATTAAAAACCTTATTGTGTGCCTCTGCAGTGTAAAGTATTCAAGCTTTGCAGGGTTATTTTCATTTAAAAGCAGCGCCATCTAGTTATCATTGGTAACGTTATGCAAAACCTGTCAGTCAATAGTCGACCTTAAGCTCTCCATGCATTTTTGTCACCCTTAGTACATCTTTATATATGTACTAGCTTTTGCCCGCGGCTTGGCTCGCGTTAAGAAATATTCATTAGGTATAGTTTCTGCGGCTTTACTTTTGTTTAGCGTGTGTTAAAAATTAAGGCCTCATCTTAATTGTAAGTAAAAAAAAACACTTTTTTATTTCTTTCTTAAGTCAGTGTAACGCTGTGTGTTAACTTATCATATTGTTTATTACAAATAACAATTCCTTAATAATTGACAAATAGATAAATACATCAACAAAGAAGTTAAAAATTAGCGTAAACTATACTAGGAATCATAACAATTTTTTTTAGTAGATATTCGGTTACAAGAATACTATATCTGATTCAATCATCCAATGGTAAAAATATATTGATAATTTTGTATATCGACAGATCAATGAATAAAATCATAGTTATTTTACAATGTTTTATTGTATACTACCCAACCTTAGTCCGAGAGCCTTTTAAACGCAGAGTAATATACTTACTTCAAGAATTTCATGATCTTCTTGAATAGAACGTTTCTGTGTAAAAGTTAGGAAGTAGTAAGAAATGAAAGTTTCACTGAAAGTGGACACCTGCTTCCGACAGTTACAGTTTTTATCGCAAAGAAGACAAATTTTTCTTCCCTCATAAAAAAACTACTTAAGCAAATCGGCTAAGCACCTAAGTACTTTGAAGAATTTTACCAACTGTCTATTTATTTATTTATTTTAGGCTTCTCAACAATGAGTATACTATACTACATAAATTGTACATTTCAAATTTAATTCTAAGTGCCCCATTACTTATAGAGAAGCACAGCATGCACTATAATATTATGCGCGGTTATTAAAATAATGAATCTATACATGTAGTCAGTCATTGTTCCTGATATAACCTAATCCTATGTAATCATAGGCACATTCCAGTCATTAGAAATGACTTCCCCCTTTCGGGATGGGGTGAGAGGGTGTATCTGTATAGTCATTTGTAGACTAAAAACCACCCCGTGCCGAGTCTTACTACAAACCTGGACGAAGTAGTTTATTATTATTTTATTTCACCGGCTCGATTTGAGGGATAGTACGGTCCGAAGCCAAGTTCAAATCCTCGCAAGTGTCTCAGTTTTGATTTGGTGCTGTTGTAGATCATTTTAGTTTTAATTAGTATTACAATACCGCCAACGTATCTTGGCGAGTCTGAAGTTAGCCGATTAGCTGCGCAGTACACAATTTTGTTCCTAAAATATCCATTGCGCAGACAAACGGCTAACTTCATACTTGCTAAGATACGTCAGCCGTACTGTACTTTATAAGTTCTTACTCTATAGAATTCTTTTATATCTGTTACTAGCTCCTGTCTCGCGGTTTCATCCGCTGCTCGGCTCCTACACATTGTAACATAATGTTTTATAGCCTATAGCCTTCCTCGATAAATGGACTAAGAAACACAAAAAGCATTGTTCAAATTCAACCAGTAGTTCCGGAGATTAGTGCGCGTTCAAACAAACTCTACGGCTTTATACTATTATAAGTACCTATAGATGAGAGTTGTTAATGATAGAAATAAATAAATTTATTTATTTATTTATTATTGCTTAGAAGGTACATTTTACATTATAAAAAGTATAAAATGTCCAACAAAACTGTATACACAGTTTGTCTGTTGGATCAGATTTCTAAACTATTGACTTACTATAGGTTCTATTAAGTTAAGTTTACAATAATAATAAAATTAATATATTAATATATATTAGTATTATATATGTTAAGTTATGTAAGTAGTATTAGCAGGTTAATATTAAGTACGTAAGTATGAAAATCAAAGATTAGATAGATATAATCGGAGTATAGATATAGCATAAGTAAGAAAAGTAGTCGGTAGTTAGGTAGTAGTAGTAGGATAGTAATACAATAAAAAGTTAAGGCAGTGTACCGAGTAGGTGTTTTTTTAGTTTTATCTTAAATTTATTTTTCCTATTTTCGTCTCTGATGTCGTCTGGTAAGCTATTGAGTACGTATGGGATAATTGTTGAGATTTATAACATAAAAGAAACCAACTAACGCCATCTGTTTGCAATATGTGAACTATTGTTGTCTATGAAGCTGTGTATGTCTAGTGTCTATCTATGATTTAATCAAATTCTCTTCCGCCATTCCAATCGTGCAAACCAGTCGTTTTAATTTTACTCCTGAAAATAATTATAATATAAATAAATAAAAAATAACAACAACACACAAGTGTGGGAGAGCCATGCTTCGGCACGAATGGGTCGGCTCGACCGGAGTGATACCACGGCCTCACAGAAGACCGGCGTGAAACAACCACAGCGTTGTGTTTCGCCATGTGAGTGAGGTTACCGGAGGCCCAATCCTTCCCCGCCCCCAATCCCTAAATCTCCAAATCCCTAATCCCTAAAAGGTCAGCAATGCTCTCGTAACTCCTTAGTTGCGGGTGTCCATGTGCGGCGCTGATTGCTTACCATCAGGTAATCCGTCTGCTCGTTTGCCGACCAATTACATAAAAAAACATGAAATATGATACTCTATTACTCTTCTACTTATAAAATCCCTTAGCAGAAACGTTTCGGTCTCTATAAAAGGAGAAACGTATTCAAATATCAAGCAACAAGGGCTGAAGGCGCCTACTCAGTAATAAATAATTAATGTTTCAATCTCCACGGAATTCGACACTGAGTGCTAAACAAAGTTTGGGATCATGTTCAGAGGTTATTGCTCTGTGTTAGGAGTTATTATATACTTTCCTTAGACTATAACTAAGTTTCAGACCGCGGCTTCACTTGTTTAGTAACAAAACGTGCTTCCCCCCTCGACTTGATTTCCCCTCCTTTTCACTATCGTACCCAATGATATTAAAATGGTATAGATAGGTTACATAAAAAACATTCGATTTTCAAAAACAGGAGGATTCAATAATCGCGAGTGAAAAAGAGACAAATATGTAAAAATGTGGCTAATTAGCCACATTTTAATGTATCACTTGCTGAGCGCTTGTAACCTATCTACACCTGTTTTTTTTGTCAGGTTAAAATCATCCAATGACTTCTCCCGCCCAGGGTAAGGCGAGAGAGAGTGTCAGACTCTTACTGACTAAAAACCCCCGTTCCTTCTCCTGCTCTGGGCCGAGGTCGCGGTGCCTCATTGCGCTTACCCCTCAGCCCCGGCTGAACATCAGGCCTATTGGGCCCCGACTGTGGTGGTCTATTGGCTCTTTGAGGCGCGCGCGGAACGCTACACGCCGTACGCTCGGGAACAGAGCACATATATATTTCTGTTGCCACTATAGCCATAAGTCAAAGAACAAAACACAATAAATACTGTTTCTGACACAAAACGAACTAAAATTTGACTTTTCGTACGTGAGTCCGAATCGGTCTTGGTTGTTTTTTTTATATGAAAGCCTGGTGGAAAATGATTATGCAACCTACCTATAAGCAACCTATTCAGTCGGTCCTTGAGGGTTATATCCTCTGGGGAACACAGACTCCGGCAAAAAATTCTAGTCAGCACCGCTAATCAGAACCGTCCGATAATAGATCTGAAGGCGAATTGATTCGTGTGTGTAGCTGAAACATCCACCATAAAGCGATGCCTGATCGATGCATGATTTTGCCGATTGTCTGGTGGTAAGGTGCAGATAGGTTCTTAAGGACCCTCATAAAAAAGGACTTGTTGCTATGACGGTAACAGGAATATTTTCTGTCCAAATTTTGAACTATTTAGCTATGATGGTTTATGAGACGGATCAACCAAAAGCGGAGTCTTAGTAATAGAGTTCCTAATGTCCTTTGGACACTGAATTTAAAAAATGTAACCTATAAAAATATATATTAACCTTCTAACTATTTATACTTGGGCATAAAAAATATATCGTTAACCTACTGGACCGAACTATTATTATTAGATTTATGGGATCAAATCGCAACATTTCTGCGTTATAACAAAACAGAATCGCGTAAATCGGTCAATAAACCTCGGCGTAATTGGCGTACATAAACAGAAATAAAAAAGTATAGGATTACCTGAATTTAAGTATATCCTCCATTACGGAAAGTTGGTTAAAAAGGTCTGTTGCGAATGTAAAAATAAGAGAAACACTAACAACACTACCAAACTTATAAAATTACTGAAATATATGGAATGCGCTTTAAAATCTACATACCTATCTATGACACGCCTGCATAACTATCGGAAATTCCTCTAACGATATTTTCCTGACAAGGTTAAGTAATTACGTTAAAATTAACTATGTTTAAGAATATTTGTTCAAGTTATCAGCCGGAAGTCGTCCAGAGCTGAGAAAGGCCCTCCCACATCACGGGGCTATTCTCATAATCTCCAAGCTTGACAGACAACTTGGAGATCTGAAATCTTATGCAACAAACGTCAGTTACCTGTACTGACTCGAAAGTAATAACAACACTCAAGTTATGTGTTTAAAATTAAGCTAGACGCAAGACGGTATCTGTTGAAACTGCGCTCCGTTGCAATTTAATTAAAATACTTGCCGAAACTGAAATTAAAAGGCATTCATGAATACTGTAAAACAACGTAGCGTTAAGCTGGATGTAGTTTCGTAAATTCATTGCATTATTATGCAGAATATGTATATATGTGGAGGTATACCTCAGATGAGAGGTTTTATCCTCATAACAAACTGTTAGTGGGAACTAGTAATAGATTAACTGTTGAATATTTTAAACCAAATTCGAAACAGGAGAGAGGTTCTTAATTCGCAACCGATTCAAAACCGTGTATCGTATATGTTTTTTTTATGTTTTTAACTGATTCGCTTGTTGCTTGTCTTTCGTTTTGCCACGTGTGGGAGAGTCAAGCGGCACGAATGGGTCGGTTCGACCGGAGTGATACCACGGCCTCAAAGCAAGCCGGTGTGAAATAATCACAGCGTTGTGTTTGAGGTGTGGTTGAGGTTATTAAAGACCTAACTCCCTCCTCCTATCCCTCTACAATCCTTAAATCTCTATTTAACCCTTACTAAACGAAACTTCTTTAAACATATACACAAAATACAGTTTTAGAATATAAGCGATTGTAGGTTTCACATA
Organism: Spodoptera exigua; assembly: GCA_902829305.4. NCBI lineage: Eukaryota > Metazoa > Arthropoda > Insecta > Lepidoptera > Noctuidae > Spodoptera > Spodoptera exigua. The sequence continues at coordinate 11,812,807 of LR824610.2, read as the reverse complement.
TAGACAATATTTTTTTTCTTTTTTATAACATAAGTGTAATTATTAGTTGATTGACCACACACATTTTGATTGTTACAGTTATGAGCGGAGCAGGCACAGAACTACTTGTTCTAGGGTACGACGTAGCGCCAGGTCTACTGTAAGTAAACCTTTTTTGATTTATTTATTTATAAATTCGATTGACCTGTTGGTATAATATTTTGACCTCTGACATTTATAGAATCCATTGTAGGTTAAAATTGATATTACAAGGCCCATAATACTTATCCGGCGTTTTGTCTGCAAAATAGAATTGAAAATCACGTCATCTAGATTAGAATTAATAAATCAATGACTCAAAATGATCAAAAATAAGTTTTCTGACATCAGAAGTTGACTCAAAACCTTGTTCACGATATTTTTAATTATAACATTTAAAACATAGAAATAACAGTATCTAAGCCCAAAATCACAGCATCGAAACTCTATACAATGTTGACGATTTTACCGATATTTTGAAAGATTCAATCTCCAGTACTGGACGAGTTATCTACATATTATTGAATTCTTCACTGAAAAAACTTTTAGAACAAACTGAAATTGAATTTGGATCAGATAAGCTGTAGGTACACTCGTGCCTGTCGACACGACGACGCTATTCTGTCATCGCCTTTGTGTTTATATTTTCGAAGGAAAAATCTGTCAGACGAAAGCTGTATTTGTTTTGTTGAAGACTTGAAGTCACACTTTGTTTGCTATATTTTCTTTCACGTATTAACTTACGCCTTCGGAGTAGGTTGATAGGAAAGAGCTGTGAGTACCACCTAATACAATACTTCTTTAACTTTTTTGTATAGATATCATGAGATATATAGGCACTAAATTTATTGATAATAACGACTTACTCACGTGAGTTGACTGAGAAAAGCTCGACTAGTTTCAAGTCAAAACGGGAGTCTTATTCATAAGCAGCGTGCTTTTTCTTTAGAACATACATGTACTTGATGGCGTTAGTTCAGAGATCTGTTCTGTGACATCTGAACCATCAAACATTTTAACAGGGTATTCTCCACATATGGGATTCGATAATATGCTCATATTGGTATATATTATCGTGCAGTCGTGCACATACACCATACACGTTGCACATCTTTGCCTAACTCGTCTCGGAATGCATAAAGGTTTGACTTAAGTAAATTTAAGTGGCTTAATCGATAAAACTAAAAGGGCACGGTACGTGGCCTGCAAGATCCTCCAATTTCTCTTTCCAGTCATGTAATTAGAAGAGATTCAAAGGAAACGAGCATTGAATTAAAATTGTTTCTTAAAATTTCCACAGAAACTATTTCCTTAATCCCATTAGGTACATTCGAATTCAATAACGACTGGAGTCCGTACTTGTGTTTTCCGAGCTTGTAACAAAATTTAAGACAAAGTTTATACAATTTATGACTCTCTCCTTAATATTGGAAGACTGTTATAATTTTTTTACAGCTTTCTATTTTCAAAAAAGAATTTTAAATTTATCGTCGCAAACAAACGTTTTACAGGAGTTATTTAAGGAAGCAGTTTTATGTATTATTTTTATTAAAATTAAAAATTGCTACCTGTGCCCATGTGTTGTGTGTTTTAAAAAACAAATCATAATTATGGCGTACCTCTAGGTACGGGATGGCGGGTCATTCCTTTCCAAATTGAAATTCCCGAAAGGGTTTAAACGTAACACTATTTTGCTCTCACAAAAATGAAAAAAAAAATACGAAAACAGAATACAGGCCTAAAATATAATACACAGGTTTACGTTAAAAAAACAGGTTCAATGGATTAAAATGTCTACTTACTTAAAGAACCTTTTACTACATACTTTCTTAAATGTATACCTATTTTCTAAAGGCCTCTGTTTAGTCTGACTGGAGACCCTCTTAATGTTGATTGATAAAAATAGATGAGAGACGTTAAAACTAGGTATTGTTGAAATGATATAGTTATTCCTTTGAGGGGAGAAAATCAATAATTGTTGTCTCGCCCAAGGTGAGACGAGAGGGATGGTCAAACTCTTACTGACAATATAATCACCCTGTTATTTTTCGTGCTGTATCTTATTGTGGTTGATCCGCAACCTTGGCAGGACATCGGCAAACGATCAGACGGATTACCTGATGGTAAGCAATCGGCGCCGCCTATGGACACCCGCAACACCAAATAAGTTACGAGTGCGTTGCCGGCCTTTTGGGGTTAGGGGTTGCGGATAAGAGGATCGGGAAAGGATCGGGAAAGGATAGGGGAAGGGGAGGGATTGGGCCTCCGGTAACCTCACTCACACGGCGAAACAACGCTGGGCTGTTTCACGCCGGTATTCTGTGAGGCCGTGGTATCACACCGGTCGAGCCAACCCATTCGTGCCGAAACTTGGCTCTCCCACACTTATGGTCCTATCTGTGGGGGTCTATTGGCAATTTAAGGCGCGCGCGGGACGCTATGCGCTGTATACTTTGTGATTAAAACGCGCTCATAAGAGGATAGGGACGTGTGTAAAATGCGATAAACTACTCACAAACAGATATGACAGCATTAGATTGATAGATGAGGCTGATGAAGCATGACAGGAATAGCCTACCTTCAGCCAAATTTAGAAATAGTATCAATCTAGACATATATTTATATACTGTGTTGTATACATGGAAACCGTTTCAAGAAAATTAGGTTATGATTACAGATTAGGATATGTGTAATCTACAATGTAGTAAAAACTTCTTTTTCTAAAAATTAAAAGACTTTCAACGAAAGATACTTTAATATTTTTACTTCGGAATGTAAAATAGAAGCTCGCTGTAGAGGCTAGTGAGTAATCGAAGTTTTTGAACGATACCTTTAGGATTTTCTTAGTAAATACTTTTGAGACGTATAAAATAAAACCTATATAGTAAAGTCAATTTCTTTATCTAGTCTCTCTTACACTTTGATTTAGGAAATAGGAAGGATATAACTAGGAACCAATCATATTTTATAGTCTTTATAAAAAAAAAAAAATATGGAAAATATTTTGCAGGGGATGTAAATTGCTCAGATGTCCGCGTTATTTAAAAGCATGAGCAACTTTGAGCGTATTTTTGGGTGATGCATGTACACCATCTATTTCCTAGTTTACGCCGTATGAATCTAAATGGTCGTAAATGTCACTCCTGCTCGGATAGTTTCGGGCACTAATAACCGAAACTTGTAATTAGGGAGCCGGTTTACGGATATCCATAAACTTTTTCATGGGGCGAAAGTTAGCGATCGTCTCAGAAGAAAACTTAGTGGAGAATTAATTACTTGTGTGTTGCTAATCTGTTTTTATTCGATATTGGCTTATGGTTTACTCGCGGGATCAATATTTTATTCGGTATCCAAAAGTATTCTTTTTGTGGCATTTATTTACAATTAAGTTTATTCCATACAGTTCATCTTAAATAAAGACCTTTGGAATGAACATATTGGATTGCAAAATTTGATCTCGCAAGACAAAGTAATTGATCAACATATAAAATTAACAAACCATATCATCGAATTCTCGCAATATCTTACTTGTTTGAGAGGTGATAGCAATTTTTTTTTTCGTTCATAGGGTGGGTGCAGCTCTAGTCCTGATTCTGGAGACGATGTGGGTGGCAGCACTGTTCGTGGACCTGCTCTGCAGGCGTGGGGAGTACACCCTGTCACTGCGCTGCTGGGACTTCACGAGGTGGTCCTGTGGCCGCGCTCGCGCTGCCATGTACGCTTGTGGCGCCACCGCACTGCTCTTCGCTCATCTCACATTGTTTGCTACCATTTCAGGTTAGTTTTTATTTATATTTTATGACACAATACAGTTAATGTGCGGTTTCATGTCATGTGTGTCTAGTATGAAGAATTGTACTAAATTGAAACGTGTGTAATTGGAGTAGATATAAAATTTTCTGTTTTATGTTACTTTTTTCTAATAAAACTTTCTATTTCCTTACTTCTTGTACATAATAGAAATAACAGTTCAAATAGAGCCGGCAATGTCTTACCATTCTTCTCAGCCTTCACCATAGTTTTCCTAACTAAAATTTTTGCATTTAATAAATGATTCATCCGCATATTTTCCCGCCGCGTCGCCACTCGAGAACACAAAGTTCTGTACATTTCAAAACTTCTTTTAGCTTTGTCAGTTGCCGCGCGACCCGAATTTTGTTTGTGCAAGCCAAGAGCTGTTTACGCGCCATGTTTTTCTGCTAAGACGTTACTACTAAGTATTACGAGTAAATAGGACTTAAGGAAAGCATTCCCACTGCCATTACTCTTTGTTCCCTCATTGCTTTACTAAGTGCGTTCGAACTTGGGTCTTGAAATTGGGCGCGTTTGACCAGTTTTCCTGGTCGAAATTCGGTCGTTTTTCCATGTGTGACTAATTGGCCTACATAGAAAACACACAAACATACATAAATGTAGAATACTTTTAGAGGTCTTTTTTTATGTTTCACCACTATATTTATTATGGTATTAATGCCAATATTGTAACAATAGGCTCTTAGATCTCCAATCTGCAAATTAATATATTGGTTTTTTCCACAAAAAATAAATACAAAAACCTATCTACATCTAAATAACAAAATGTGCACTGGATTTTGGAAGAAAAGACGTGATAAGTGATGTTTTTGTACTTTAAAGTTCGAAGCGGAGTGAGTCATTAACGAATTACAATCGGGCGACAATAAATCTTGTGGCACCCAACATGGGACTTCTGATTTTCTACCGTGACCCTTGTATGACGGGCCATGTGTCTTCCTTTCGTGAAGACGAATAAGGTGTGGCTTTTGTTATTTGATCAGAAGCGGAATTGTGACTTTTAGTTGTGAAATCTTAGGAATTGATTTGTTTATTACATTTTATATAAAATACCTACTTTTCTAGAAAGGTAAAATTTTGGTGCGTGGAGTATGTTAATAATTTCATCGACATTATGGAATTACAAACTTACTATTCATCCACATCCTATTCAAATTATAAACGAGGAAGTTTGTAAGTATGGATAGATGAATGTGTGTTGAATTAAATTTGGTATAGAGATAGATTATAGTCTGAAATAACAACATCTATACTATACTAATATTATAAAGAGGTAAAATTTGTAAGTTTGTATGTAGGGGGTAATCTTTGGAACCGCTGGTCGGATTGCCAAAATTCTAATGTTTCTAAGTGCTATAGGCTATAAAACATCACGCTATGATCAAATGGAGCCGAGCAGCGGGTGAAACCGCGCGAGAGTAGCTAGTAGGTTATATTCTACCCTGGTCCTGCCTGCAAAGCTGCTGACAGAAGCCAGTTCAGCATACAACTAATAACTTCCTAAACGTTCAGAACAAACGTGTGGGTGTGGGCCTTTATATGTATATTAAAATGCGTGACAAAATTATCTTTATTAAACTATTGTATTTTTACAGTAATATAATAATATATTCTTATCCTTGATAGGTCTTACGATGATTCCTACGCAATACCCTCGCCTACGTAACCCGCCCTAATAATGAAGACCTTTGAGTTTACATTATTCTAATATTAGAAGCAGGTACAGACTCGCACTTTGGATTAATTATTAATCTTAATTAATAATTTACTTATTAATTAAATACGCAGGAATATTTTAAGAATTGTTTTGGTTACGGATTATGTGGTAAGTTAGGTAATAATGTACAAGGTCAAGAAAGAGAATATCTTGTTTATCCAATGGATGTATGAAATGAATTCAAATATACCTATTTGTATCATTATTATATGCTGGACGTAGATAGCTCTGCTATACCTAATAGTCTCTGATTTTTATCTTTGGCTTTTTTCAATCAACTAGATACTGATAGCTATAGCTGCAGATATATCTACGTAAATGAAGGGCAGACGCGGATTGAACCTGGTGATCGCCCTAGGCAAGCACCTCATAGGGATCCCAATTTTTTTATCTCAGTTATGTATCCACTTCCACGCTCGCTCTTCTGTAGTTCAAGGCACTCCCGCGATCTGTCGCCCTAAGCGATTGCCTTATTGCGTCAGGGTTAATACGGCTCTGCTTGGAAGTCACCCTACGTTTATTCTGTCTTTTCTAACAATTATTTCAATACCCATTTCACTGTTGAAATTTTCTCTATCATATTTTTTGCTGACGTCTTTTCTATACTCATCGCTGAAAAAAAAGAAATGTCAATTATTTCCTAATCAAAATGGGTAAGATTAATGAATAATATTTTTTTTGTTACCAGGCGGCATGCTCCTGGTCCTAGCAGCTTTGAGAGCAGCGGTACCCTTCTCCCCATACGCGACACATGGACCTCACTCCCCAAGAGCTGGCAGCTCACTGCTGAGTCAGCATGACTCGCCGCTACCTGACGTGTTCTACAACGCGGCACATAATGAAGAAGACAGGTGAGTGACTGCTGCAAGGTTATTAAGTCCCGGTACTTTTCTTCAGTTATTGGACGATTGCTGAGAATATTTGTTTTTCCATAGTCGCCATTTCTGTTGAACTTAGTTGTGTTGTGTAGTTAATTTTTATTTCTTCTTCTTGAATTTAAGCTATAGATAGATGCGTTCACAGGTTGAAAGTCGTGGTGGCTTCTTATTTACGAAGGTGCGGGTTCGAAACTTGCCAAGTACAATTGTGACTTTTTCCGAGTTATATGTAACTACTTTCTATGAATAATTAGACACCACTGACATACGGTGAAAGAAAACATCGTGAGGAATTCTCTACTCAAAATTTCTAATTAAAAGTTTGAAATCGCCAATGTACCTTTACCAAGCGTGGTGATTAATGCTCAAACTTCTACGCGTGAGAAGAGGCCTTTGTTCAGTAGTGGACACTTATACTATACAGGCTGATGATGTGATGTGTAATGTTTCAAATGTATTTCTGAAGTTACTAGGATGTGCAAATTCTGACTGATTGAAACGAATGTGTTTGTGGATAAGGCAACAAAATGTATATTTAAAGACACGATTTAAATGCACAAACATTGCAATAGCAAATAGCCCAAAAAATCAGACAACAGGCATAAACTGGAATATCATAAACGTCCCAAATGGACTATAGAGACCAGATTGAACTAGCTCCATGTAAAATTCAGTTAAATCCTTTTAGGACTCGCTCCTTGAATTGAGTATGTTTGGAAAAGACAAAGAGAAAGGAAAGTGGAATTTGAAAGAATCATAAGCACATCTTATTGAGGTTGATTTTGAAAGATCTGCACGTGTTTAGCAGTTGTTTTTTTAAATCAATTCTACATGCGAGTGTATGATATGATATCTACAATTTTTACGTACAGCAAACTGTTGGATTTCGTAGTTTTAAAGGAGCTTTTTAAATAATCTTACTTAATATGTATCCTAAGGGGATACATATTAAGCTAAGAAGGAGAGCCTAAACACTGTGTGTCACCGTACAGTTTGTATTGTGTCAACTTAACGATGACCCTCAAACTTTTAATAAAATAGGGAACTCCTTCTTAAAAGGCCGGCAGCGCGTTTGTTCACCTCTGATGTTGAGATTGATTTGATTGACAATCAGGTGATCTGTCTGCTCGTTTGCACCACATACCATAAAACAACTTACCAGGTAGATACATGTCTACAGGGTAGGATAATGTTATTCGTTCGCAATTCATATGTTAACTTGCATTGACCTCTAACTTGAAAAACTAGTTATTCTGATTATACATAAATGAAACGTTTAACCCTTTGTGGAGTCGATTTAATACAGTATATATACTAACATATATACATATGCAGTTTCCTACCAGTTTTATGAGAGCGATTGACGCTAAATGCTAACTTATTAGCATAATGCTAAGTGTCATTGTTACATGTGTGTTGTTTTGTGCGTAGATACTTTGTCTTATTCGTATTTGATGATGCAATGGAGAATCATACGTATTTGCTCCACCCAAGGTCCACTTTTACAAATCTGATATCATCTGTCTATATGTGCCCACTGCTAAGCAAAGGCCTCTTCTCACGAAGACAGTTTGAGAATTAATCACCACACTTGCTCAAGACGTATTGGCGATTTTAAACTTAGAAATTGTGTTCAGGTATCCTACGATATTTTCTTTCACCGTTTTGTTAGTGAAGTGTAATTAATCATAGGAAGTGCACATAACTTAGAAAAAGTCATATTTTACCTCATAGGTACATGAGAAGCGGGCACCTTAACATTTTTGAACTTCCTATCAGGAAATCTATTTGATTGCGCGGTTGGTGCGGTGGCTAGGTATCTGGCTGCCGTGCAACGTGTCGCGGGTTCGATCCCCGCACGGAACAACTCTTTGTGTGATCAACAAATTATTGTTCCGGGTCTGGGTATCTTGTGTATGTGAACCTGTATTTTTTGGATTAAACTCTATTTTTTGTTACAGATCAGAAGAGATGACAGTTCTAGATATGAGGACTACGGACAGATCGCGGTCAACGACCCCAAAGCCACCGCTACTGAACTTTGATTCGTGAAATATGTTCAATCGAGACTAGACAACGTTAGTTAATAAATATCGCCTTTGGCAACACCGTTATGCTACATATACTTATGAACAACTTGACGCTGGCATCATTTAAAATAAGAACGGGTTCTATATATTTTCAAATTTTTATTTTTTTTCTAAATTTTATAGGCGTATTAGGGTTGGATTTATTATAAATATGCTTATTAAATTGTAAAAATAAAAGAAGAAGAAACTAATGTTTCTGTGTTATTGTATTTCAAGTATTCTCAATCGGTAATTAGTTCCAAGTTGTTCTACAGTAATCAAGTTTAAGTAGGTGTTTAAATTAGTACTACAACTAATTAATTTATTACTTTTATAATTTTTATACGTACGAAGAAACTGTGATAGTTTAGATTGTAGTTATGTGCGACAAAGTTCAGAGTTTAAAGATATTCTAATTAAATTATTTAAAAAACAAAATATTGTCTATTATTTCCTTCGATATTTATATTATCTACTGTTGTTTTTGACTAAGAACTGCGTAGTAAGAATAAGCTGCCTTCATGATCTGAAACAAACAAAGTTCTCTTGAAATTATTCATTTTCATATTATTTATTCAGTCGGGTTTACAGCTTACAGCGTCTCAATACAACTTCAACTTTATTTAGGAATTTTCATAATCTAATGTAAGATGGATTTGAAGTTCATAATTTTGTAATTGGAATTTCTTGAATTACAAATGAGATTTTATTTAAATTTTTAGTAGCTAGCAACACTATTGGACTTCATTGGCCAGCGAGACAATGGTTAAATAAAAAAAAAATCCTGATATTGATTAGATGTGAGGTTCGATATGTAACTCAAAATTGAATTCAAATTTTCGAACATACCTAAAGCACGCAAAAGCAAGCTTATTATGTATTTCTTGATGAGTGTGAGTGGAATATTGGCTTTAAATTTTAAACTAGTTATCTTCAACCAATTGAGCTGATATTTTGTATACACCTTTTACAAGACTGTATGTCTAAATCGATATCCCATCCCAATCCTTGCCCCTCCACCTATTCCTTCCCAATCCTTAAATATCCGTAACCTTTACCCCCAAAAGGCCTGCAACGCAATCTTTGGTGTTGCGGTTGTCCATGGGCGGAGCCGATTGCTTACTATCAGGTAATCCGTCTGCTCGATTGCCGGACTTATATAAAAAAGAATATAGTCTAAATTCATAAAACATTTAAAAATGTTTATTAACGGGGCTTGTTCACCCATCTCAGCACAAAATCACGTGTTTTTTTATTTAATGTATTTTCTTTGTTTTTTATCTCGGTGTAAGAATCTGTTTTCATGTCTTCGTAAATGTAAATTCTAAAGATAGTACTATTCAATCTAATGAGGCGAAGTATTGCACTTAACCAATACGAATCACCGAGTCAATTGGTAGTTGGGACAACGTATAATGAATGCAATTGAACGCAAGTCTGAGCGAACTAATTCAAAGCTTTCAAAGCGTTAAATTAAAATGTACTCGACTTTTAGATTTTTGTAATATTGGTTCATATTACGGTATGGTAAAATTCAAAGTTGATTGGCGAAAAATTGCGTGAATTTGTTTCATAAAAGGTAGATATAAAAAAAAACTAATATTACATGTAAATTTTTTTTTTGTAAATAGACTAAAAGCTATGAGAAGAAAAGCTGCAAAAAACTCAGAAATCTTTTAGGATCTAGCGAAATACAAAATGATATGATATGGGACGAGTGAACCGTGCAAGGTCATTCTCTAGTGGCTTTTGAAAAAAGAACCACGCCAGTTCGAACTTCGAATTGACCTGTGTTGACGGCTAAATGATATAATTATCATTATTAGGTTACCGGGAGTACTGTGTATAATGTAGTACCTTCATATTTTTTACATATAAGCTGCATTTTCAGGTTCGTTTATCTATTATTAAGAGACACGTTTGAAACGAAATCAACTCCGTTTTATTATATATGTAGTGAAGGTTATTTGATTGTAGATTTTTTTTAGAATTTCTCTCTAACCATGTTTTTATATACTACTTAAGTACATTTTTATCTTGCTTTAAGTTATGACCCATTGTTCAGGAGTAACCAAAGCGTATTCTACGTACTAAGCGGAGGTGGTACACGCGCCGTACTTTCCACATCACTGCTTTAATCACGGAGATTTATTTCGCGCAAGTGAGTAATATCCTAATATAGGTATATTTTTCTTAATAATCTAGAAAGAAGGAAGGAAGTGTAACCAATAATATCTTTAGGATATTCTTAATAGAAAGTTAATATAATACAACTGTTCCTTGTAGGCGGTAGTGGTAGGGGCCTAAAGGTCGTCAACGAATGTAGGAATTTCTGAAAAAAATCTAAATTTCCTTAAACAAAATCAACCCAATTCAGTTTGGCCGTGAAATATAACTTTATCTAGAACATTCAGGCTTAGAGAGAATTACAAAACATATGGCAGATTTCCTGGACGTAATTCCTTGATCTAATCCAACTATACTGCTAATATTATAAATGTGAAAGTTTGTAAGAATGTATGCTTGTCATTCTTTCACGCAAAAACGGCGGTACCTATTTGGTTGAAATTTGGTATGCAGATCGGTGATATTCTGGATTAACACATAGGCTGCAAACATTACCAACATACTTGCGGGCGAAGCCGCGGGCGGAAGCTAGTAACTATAACTAATAAAGAGAGCTATATTAAGCGTCACAATATTACATAAAAGCAACAAAAATTATGTGCATTCGAACCTCAAAATTAACAAAACTTCTGACATTTCCTCGAGGAAAATTAAACGAGAAACTTCTTAATACTCACAGCTAGAAAACATGCGTTATCCATATGTGTGAACCCGGCTGCGGTCAGTCGTAATGGACGCTGTGCCCTCATCATCATTATAAGCAAAAGTCGACGTTGAGACGGCGGAATACGTTCCCATTTGCATTGCATTATCGCGTCTGATATACGTTCTGCCTGTGAATGATGAAGGTAATAAAAAAGGTTGTTTTTAAAATATAGGTTGATATTCCACTTGACTAGTGTTTTTTTTGTGAGGGGAAAATCATCAAATGACTTCTCCCGCCCAGGGCCGGGTGGGAGGGAGTGCCAGACTCTTACTGACTAAAAACCCCCCTGTTCCTTCTTCTGCTCTAGGCCGAGGTCGCGGTGCCTCATTGCGCTTACCCCGCAACCCCGGCTGAACATCAGCCCTTTAGGGCCCCGTCTGTGGTGGTCTATTGGCTCTTTGAGGCGCGCGCGGAACACTACGCGCAGTACGCTATGCCGGGCCTGGTTCTGGTCGGGCGGCGAGCTATCCTTACTCGCCGTCCGCAGACCCGCGCTTACGGTGGCCGGAGATCATCTCTCGATCCCCGAAGCCCGGAATGTCGCCTTCTGCGGTGGCTGGGGCGCGAGGAGGATAGTTCCCTCGGGCGCTCCGCCTCCTCCTTTGCGAGCATAACTGCTTCGCAGAAGGAGGAGATTTGACTAGTGCTTAGGCTCGCTGCTGATTGTGGGCTGGTCTTTTGTTAAAGAGTGCGTAGACGACCGAACCAAACCGCCAACGCCACGCCACTTCAGTTTTTTTTATGGGAAAGGTCGACAAACGCGCAGATGGATTACCTGATGGTAAGCAATCGGAGCCGCCCATAGACACGTAACACCAAAGGAGGTACGAGTTCGTTGCCGGGCTTTTGGGGTTAAGGGTTTCGGATATTTAAGGATTGGGAAGTGATGGGGAGGCAATTAGGCCTTCGGTAATCTCATTCACGCGGCGAAACACGACGCTGTAATTTTTTACACTGATTTTCTGTGAGGCCATGGTAATACTCCCAAAATTGGCTTAGCGGTCCTGCGTTTTCCTTAAAAAATATGCGTTGAACACAGCATCGCATATGTTCTGGAGCAGACAATGGTGACAGTCGGGACGAATCGTCTACATATTGGTGTTTTTACGGTCACAATTCACGACCCGCCCACTCAAAATGTTTGTGAATCAATCAAACTTATGAAGGCAAGATTATGGATTTCAAAATGCAGAAATAAACAACTAAAAAGTATCACTAGTGAGCAGACTCATAGTAATTAATGTACCAGGTAGGCTGACAGTCACGCTGTAAATATAAGTCCCCGTATTGTCACGTCACCACAATGAGCGTACTCTCATATTATATGAGAGTACGCTCATATCTTCATTGCACACAACTTAGTGACAAAGTCACGGTGACGAAAATTACAATAAGTATGCCATTTTCCCCAATGAAGTTATTAGTCATTGCCATGTCTTAAGCAAGTATTGCAAATGTGGGGGAAGATTATAAAATTAGTAGTATTACTGGAGACTTACCTCCAAATGTGTACTATGAAAATATTTTGAAAGACTTATTGAAATCCTCAAAAGTTGTAGTTGCAACCACTCGGTTAACAACTTTGAAGCTGCTTATGAACTTCATTGTTGTTCCAACTACCTACTAGTAAATTTGTTTCGGAGAGAAATGACATTAACAGTAGTCAGTTAGAGCAACTTACTCAAAATTATAGTAGTTTGTAAGCCAAGCTTCGGCATGAATGGGTCGGCTCCACAGAAAATCGGCGTGAAACAAATACGGTGTTGTGTTTCGCCGTGTGAGTAAGGTTACCTTATAACCCCTCCTCCTCCACCCATCCCTTCCCAGTCCTTAAAATCCAAAACCTTTACGACTCAAACGCCGGCAACGCACTTCGTATCTCCTTTGGTATTGCGGGTGTCCATCGGTCGTTTGCCGACCTAAACCATAAAAAACTTATATTATGTACTTACTTGAATCGTTAGCTCATTTCCAGTGAGACATTGCATCCCGAGTTGCAAAATCATGGCCACGAAGAACGCCACTGATGTTATTAGCCTCACCGACTTGAAGCTGGAAGCGTCTTGCTGTAACAAGTCAACATTCATCAATCAATCTTGCATCGGAACCAACACTGAAATCTCTTCCAGTATATTGAGAGAATTTATAAGTATGTGCTTTGTTTAAAACCTTACTGACCAGTCAGCCTCTTACGATAACAAACTGTGTGTATAGTTTGGCGTTCTTGTTGTATCGTAATATAATGTTCTTTGAAGAAATAAATAAATTTAAAATGAAAGTAGAAAATGTACAAATAAATACTCATTTCTGCTAGCGTCTTCGCTTACAGAACCGAAGTAAAAACTAGGGCTATATTTTATTTCAGACTATAATTTAAATTCTGTCTGTGCCATGTGTTCATTAAGATGCGTTTAGAAAGTTTATTCGTGGAAAGGTTATAATGTGCCGATAATTACAAACTTTCATGTTTATAGGTAATATTTGTTTATATAATAGTATAATATCAGGGGGAGGCCTTTGTCCAGCAGTGGACGTCTGCCGGCTGATGATGATGAATAGTATAATCTATATTTATATACTATTATAAAGCTATAGAGTTTTGGAATTGAGCAATAATTTTTGTGATTGTTAATCCATTTATCAGGGAAGGCTATAGGCTATAAAACATCGGGAGCAGCGGGTTAATCAGCGTGCCAGTAGGTAGTCATAGGTATGTAGGCTACAAAACATCGGGGCTATAAAGCAGCGAGTGAATCCGCGGGAAAGTAGCTAGTAATAGGTATAAAATACTTTCCAAATATGAATGTATAGATAAATATAGGTATTTGTATTCAGAACACCTTTTATGGGTCCTAAACTAAGAGAATTTCAAACTAATACAAAAAGTGTATTGCTCAAATGGTGGTCTACATAAGTAGGTATAAATGCAGTCTTTGTCTTACTAAAAACTACGCAATTCTAAACACAACTATTCACTTTTTTAAGCGTAAGAATAGGTAGGAAATTTTTATTTATAATTCATTGTTTGTTTATTTTTTTCTTTACAAACAGTTAGTGTCACAGACATATTCTAAACATCATTCAGCTGTGTGACAAACACAGCTGATTATCATCATTAGCCGACAGAAAGGTGTCTCTTGACACGTTTTTCTCGTTCACAAAGGAAGCTATACAAAAGGCATGTAAGTAATTAATTTTAGGCAAACATCTTCACGGAAAGAAAGTTTATTTGAAGCCTAACAAGAGGCTCGTTATTTTTGGCTCGACGCCAAGAGAGAGACATCAAACTGTCATTTGTAGGACACCACTCACGTTCATGCAAGTCTCAGATTACTCCCGTTCTTGGGCTCTTCGTATTATTTTCCGAAACTTCACCATTATGTCACAATTTTTGAGTACTTGTATGTAGGACTATAGCTCCCGCCCGCGGCTTTGCACGCGTTTGAAGGTAATAAGTCCCAGGATTTTATAAACAGTAGCATTTACCGATAGCTCGACTACGCAATTCAAGTCTTATACTTGATTTGCGTATAGCCTAACACAGAAACAGTGTAGCTATCATTCTATCAGTGAGAGAATTTTGAAAAATCGGTTCCCGTAGTTTCAAAGACTTCCCTACATACAAACTTACAAATTGTACCTCTTTATAACATAGATTAAAAATTCGAATTGTTCTTAGATTTAAAATTCAAATTGTTCTATCAGCTCTTGTATGTAAAGTTATTACTTTTGACGCCAAAATCCGGACTCTTAGCAGATTTTTTAAATCTGTCTAAGAATAACGGCTTTTAGAACCCCTATAAATCTACGTACCTACATTTACGAAGCTTATTAATTAATTATGAACTGGCTGTCTGTTGCAGCTGTTTCCTAAATTATGTAAAAACATGTACATGTCTTGATTGTAAGTGTTTTTAGATTTCTGTCGATAAATTTAGCCGGTTCAATTAATATGTCGATTGTTTGAAGTTACTTTGAAAATGTGTTGAGTAAAGTGTTGAAGTTTGTAATTTTCAGAGCATACATAGTGGTGTATACTCAAGATTTGAGGGTAGAAAAATAACAAATACTTATACTGCTTTGTGAAACAATGGTGATGATAAAAGTGCCATAAATTCTATCTAAGTAAAACCTTTAAGTTTATTGTTAGTCTGTGTCTGTTGTTACGACACAATACATAAAGATAAAGGATCTTCGTAGTACAATTTGAAGCTCTTGAACTGGTGCCCGTGAATTTTGGCGAGCGCTCGAGTGGACACCACTTCACCCTGAACACGGAGCCACGCTTAAATAGAATTTGCCATATTTTGTTAGCAGAGTTACGCAGGCTACGCATGTGTGAGCGCGCCTGTCATGGAAATAAATTCTATTACGCACAAAAAATTACAACATTACATTTTACGCAAAAATATGGAGATGTAATAAAGTCGTATCTATGAATCTTACCGAAACTTGAACCATTACTACGCAAATGGCCGCCATACTCGAGAGCAGTTGAGTCATGAAGCCGTAAGAATAAGTTCTAGAGAATTTCTCCACGCAACTGAAAATAAAGTTAAAAAAAAAGTGGAATACTCATAACAGTAGTATGCGCTGTGAAAACTTTATTCTAATATCTGCGAGGGAGGTGAATATAAAGCACAGATTATGTTGATCTAGGTGTTGAAAAAAGACAAACCAACTGACAATATTGAGGGTGTAATCCTGAGATATTGCTGCACGTCATATCCACGAGAACGCGGTCCCCTTATTGCCTTCGTATCGACTGTGAATTGACATTTTTACGCAGCGGGATACCCATCATTTTTCAGACCTGTCCCTTATTGACCCCGCAAATATCTGTATTTGTAGTAAGCGGCACGTTTCCAATAAGTACGGATTGCGATGTTCATATTGTATTCGGTTGAAAGTAGCGGGATAGTGTGGACTTGATATTTTAATATTAGGTCAATGGGTTTGCATACAGGGTGTATTTTATTGAAGGTCTTGTTCGTTTATTTGACTAGATGGAGGAAATTTTCTTAATATTTAGGATGAATAGTAGAATTTTTACGACAAACAATCAGACGAATCCGCAACAACAGAGGAGTTTCGAGTGCATTGCCGATCTTTTGGGGATTAGGGATTTGGAGATTTGGAGATTTAGGGATTAGGGGGGGGGGGAAGGGAAGGAGAAGGATTGGGCCTCCGGTAACCTCACTCAACAGCGTAACACAAGCTGTGGTTGTTTACTGTGAGACCGTAGTATCACTCTGGTCGAGCCAACCCATTCTTGCCGAAGCATATCTCTCCCACACTTATAAACGTATATTGTGATAACCGGCGATAGTTTGTGTGCTAATTTGTTGAACAACAGACAAGTTTGGCTCACACTGCCGCCGGCGAGCCTTCCAGTTAATTCACATTGCACTTTATGGCAGTTTAGTTACGGCCGGTCCAAGTCGGTTTGCTGCCAAAAACTTTATTGTACTTAGTCTCGGATACCAAACGCGTTTCGTAATAGATGTAAAGCTGTGCTTGTATGTACTACATAAATATGAAGACATGAATGTTATAAGGATATATTAAATAAGTTTATTACATTTAAACAGCCGGACGCGCGAGTATTATTTAATATTAGTAAAGTATATGTGTATTAGCCTGCATAGTCATATTTGTACCATGATTCTTATAAACTGACCGTGTTTGTTTATAATGACTGTAATGTTTCTTATGTTACAGGAATTAAAAACAAAACAAAAATATTAGTAAAGTACTCTTTTGGATTTGGCGTCTACACTTATATTTACAATTGACAGAATTATAGTACTTATTGATTTTGTAATGGCAAGTAATTGAGTTTCATAAATTATAATCGGGTTAGTAAAATTCTAAACTATACTACTATTACTACCTATATACCTATAGATAATGTTAGATTCAAGGGTACTGTGTTATTTTTTAATTATTTTCTATTAACAATTGATTGAGGTGTCTCTATTTAAAAAGTTAGAAATCATTTCTTATTATTTTGATAGCTCGTTTATACCAACACAGTAAAAAAATCCTCTGTATTTAATTAACGGCGCCATCTTTTTTGTACAGTATGCATATACAATTTAACTAATATTTTTTTAAATCTTGTAACCTAAACAGCATTTATTTACGGAGCGAGTACAAGAATTTGTTTCAGGAGCTGAACAGAGAGGTTCTACAATCAGTCTTGAATACTAAATATTAACATTACCTAGGTTAACAAAACGTAAAGGATATACATATAAGTATAAATATGTCAGTAGATACTCACGCTTCTTGAATGTAGATTGCCAGTGTTACAACTTATATCTTTATTTACATTAGTGTATTTGACCCATCTTTTATTTCCATAAAATATTATGTCGTATTTCATTCAAAGGATATGCTCCATATTTTTGTGTATCTACATATCTTGATTTTCGGTGAGAATTCCGTAGTCGAGCCGAGTAAGTTTATTATTTTAGAATATGTTCTGATTTGACGCCATTTATTGGATTTGGTATTATCTATATCTACATTTTTGTTGGTAATATTGAAGGTTCTAATTTAAAAAAATTACGCAATTTTTAAATAAAAACTCAACAGAAAAAGTCATTTTTTTGAACTGGTATCAATTTAAATTTGGAATAAAATACATTATTCCTTAAATTCCCTACGTTCCCAATGAAAAAGAATTAGGAATTAATCTCGTATTTGATAGATTAATAAGTAAAAAGGACAGTATTACAGATCCTTAAAAGTAAATATGGCTTCCCATGGCTTATCTCGGGACGCAATCAAGGATTATATAAATTTATTTCTCCAAATGATTTGTGACCGAATTTCTACGGAATATTTTATTACTGACTCTTATTACACTTGATTCTTTTGTTTTATAAATTCGAAAATGTTCATACATTGACGAAGTCTTATTGCTATTAAATTTCAATTGACATGGTCAATTAATGCAATGAATTTACAATTAAGATCGTATTACTTAGGAGGCAAAGATGATCTGCTTCTTATAGGATTTTTATTATGCTATTTTGGACTCTAATACTCACTTGATAAGGACTTGATGCTGTCGAAAACAGTTCCTAAAAGTATTTTTTAACGCTGCATCAATGTCTTCTTTAGGAACAAAAGATTTGACTATTCTTTCGTTGTTTTCATCTTCGCTTAGTTTTGAAGACTCGCCTTCTCGGAGATTGTTAGCATCCGCATGGACACCTTCCCGCAGTGAAGCTATTGTCCGATCGTACGCAGTTGTTATTGCCTCGTGAAGTATTTCAAACTGGGAGCCCATGTGCAGGATAACGGATGCAATAAACGTGTCTATTGTCATGACAATGTGACCAGTCCATAACAAGCCGACAGTCTCCAGCACAAACGTTGGGATGTACGAAGCGTCTTTCTGATAATCCCAAGGAATATAAATCGGCTGAGGAAGAGTCCTCACTGGCCGCACATCAGTATCATTCAAAGTAGCAACTAATGACTTCCATTTCAGATCTTGTATAGTCCCGTACACGTTGCCGTTCCCAATAGTCACCCAGCCAAAGAAAATAAACGCTGCGGTGACTATTTTTGACATTCTCACCGTCTTTCGATTTTTTTCATCGTTTTGATAATAGTCGTAAATCCCGATTTCTAAAGTGTGGACTATTTCCTGGATATCAGCGTTTTTGAAGAAGAATATGTACAGTTTTATGAGGGTGAGGTTATGGGTGATGACGAAAGAGAGGCTGAACATGAATCGATCCATCTCTTTCTCTCCGACGAATGGGTCTATAGTTTCCAAGCCGACGAAACCGGCTACCCAGATAAGTTGGGTGGCGATGGAGTAGTAGAGATACCATCCTGGGAAGTTGGAGGTATTACCTTCCTCAGGGTCATGCCACCAGCCCAGACCTAGGAATCGCAGGATACGGTAGTGGAAACCGAAGTAATGCTTCGGACGTGTTTCAGTCATGGTGACTTTGTGTGTAATTGATATTCTGTGGTCTGTGACTTGGGCGGTCCGTGATCGACATTATAAATACCACTTTAGAATCGTGCTATAGATACAGGGTGATATAAAATTTATTTCGTCATATTTACATGCTGTACAAAATATTAATACTACTTAAATTTCGTTAAATATTTTTTTTGTGCAACTAAAGATTCTTCATGTTATACTAATAATAGTAGTATAGATAATGATGGCAGGACGATAGTCAGAACTATACAAGCAATGGTATTGTAAACGGTGATTGAAAGTCTATATTTTATGTATATAATGTAGATCTGCGATAAGAATGCACCACGCGACATTTAGGAGTCCGTATAACAAATGCAATCAAACGAACATAATGACATTATGTCACAATTTAGTTAAATAGAAAAAAATATTGTTACGATAACTTCTTAATTGATTTAGTTTAGTAGTAAATAAAAAGAAAAAATCAATCTCTCATAGATATGAACAAATTTTTCCTCGATTATTTCGACCTTCTCGGCAAATTTATGCTTGAATCATTTTATTAATAATCTTAATACATTCCTGGGATTTGCTTATTTATTATAATTACTTCACAAATATTTAATATATAAATTACGATGATGAAGAGAGGAAACATATTTTTTTTATTTCGTCATCAAGCATCTTTGTTTTTATAATGAAATTTCATTACAAAAACATTTATCATTTAATAAACATTAATAAATGTTTTTCACTATTGGTAAGTTTCCCTTTTTAAGCCGCTATTTCATAGATAAATTTGATAAGTTTATTGGGTACTTATAGGAAGGTGGTGTGCTGATATTAGTTGTACGATGGTGGGTGAACCCAAAATGGACTCTTGAATGAACATAGACGGAACCATGTTGAGTTAATGAGAAATTTCCCCCCTAAGGACGGTTTAGTATTTACGATCGGACACAATTTGTGTAACCACAAACAGATTGTATATCGGAACCAATGATTACTGAATGCTTTAGTTTGAAAGATGATTTTAGATATTTAGATTAACCTTATATCTTTAATTCGGTAGGTACGAATGGGTCAGCTGGAGCCGGCGTGAAACAACCAACGTTGTGTTTCGACCTCTGGTGTTGCGGGTGTCCGTGGCGATGCCCACTGCTTACCATCAGATATACACACATAAAAAAGCGACGGATGCTTTTCATTTTCTTAAAACAGCAGTATGTAAAATGTGACACATCATTGGAATACAAATATACCTACTATTTCTCATAACGTAATCTACAAACAATATATGTACTTACTTATCTATAACAATACACACCTTGGTGTTAAAAAAATACTGTATCAAAACATTCGTGAATTTAACAGAAATACGAATTCATTCATCCTGATTTTCATTAATACGTAAAAATATTTTTAGGGCTCTGCTTCAGGCGGTCGCCTGTTGGTGGGCGAAAAAAGTGGCCGTGCATGTAACTACCTATTTAGGGCAACCCTGTAAATTTGCAAGATGAGGTTGTTAAAAAATAATTTCATTCTTTTTTTTTATAAATTATTTCATTAATTTAGTGAACCGCATTAAGCCGGCTTGGATTATTGTATTTTAACAATATGCAAATACTTTTATGTTACAATGTGATGAGGGGAATTACTTCGATAGTTCACAATGTCTATCATCAAGTGCGTTTTATATTAAAACATCAAACATCAACATGAAAAAAAGTGATTGTGAAAAATTGATAAAAACGCTGTAAATCGTATTTTGATTTTTTTATGTGAGAAGAAAGTTCTTACAGTAATATTAGAGAGATTTTCCGTCTACGTAGATTATGTTTCAAAATATTTAGAGTCTATTCGCTATGAATGACTTCAGGCGCGAATCTATGTTGTAAGCTATATATTGAGGAGCGCGTAAACCCGTCGATACCACGTTCTATATCAAGATTTATGAGCTAATACTAGTAACCTAACCTAAACTAACAGACTTGGAAAATCTTTATATTAGATCTATACTAATATTATAAAGAGGCAAAATTTGTAAGATTGTATGTTTGTATGTAGGGGGGTAATGTTTGGAACCGCTGGTCGGATTTCCAAAACTCTTTCACTGATAGATAGCTAAAATGTTCCTGAGTGCTATAGGCTATAACACACAGTAAATAGAGCCGAGCAGCGAGAGTAGCTAGTTTTTCATATTTTTGTGTAAATTAGATACGTAAGTAGTACGTGTTTTTTTTTGGGATGTGTCAGTAAACCAGCTGTCTTATCATCTGGTGTTTAGCAATGTTGGTCTAGATGGACACTCGCAACGTTTGGGAAGTTTCAAGTGCGTTGCCAGACTTCTAGGGGTATTAAATTTGAACATACAAGGATTTAAAGATGAGGGGAATGGGGGTTTGGATCTCTTAATATGATTGGCCGATTGGGAAATTATCCCCCTTGATATAACAGATACAAAGGAGAGCCATGCTTGATATATGATAAGGAACTAGGGTGAAGTAACGTTTGCGTTGTATTTCGCTGTGTGAGTGACGTTCCCAATATCCCCAATTATCCCAATTATCCAATTATCCCCAATTATCCAATTATCCCCAAAAAGAAGATCACACACCTGTTACTTCTTTAGTGGGCGGGACCTATTTCCTATTAAAAAAGATGGCCCAATAACTCACTGTTACCACATCTTTGGTAGGTAACATTATACCCTAAAACCTGATAAAAATAATACGAAGAATAATATTAATTTCTTATTTTAGAAAATTCCATTTAAGTTTTACATTACGCGAAGATGGTAATATCCGTGCTTGTGTCCTCTTGAGACCGCTCTGATGACGGCAGAGACGAGATACCACTTAGCCTCGCATTTTCACGAACCTTGTAACAAATGTAGGTACTGTTAGCCAAGTTATCTGCTATAATGCATGTAAGAGCTGATTCTTCAATAGTCAAATAAATGTTGTCTGAGGAATAAAATTGTTGCTGTCACTGTCTTGTACAAACATTCTGACGCGACAGCATCATAATTATTCCCCACGTAACTTTTATGTAACCATTGAAAAATCATCCCTAAGACAATTAAGACGTTACAAATCATTTTGTGTCGATAAGAAGTGTCTTTTGACTACACGGTGGGCGCGGGGTCGATTCCCGCACGGAACAACTCTTTGTCTGTTCCACAAATTGTTGTTCCGTGTCTGGGTGTGCTGTGTATGTAAAATAATATTTTTGTGATAAACGCAACCACGACTCAGGAGAAAATCCTAATGCGGGGCAACATTTTTATAAAAAAAGTATACGATTTACTTTTCATAATTTAGTTATCGCAAAGTCTCTTCGTTTTACTTGATTCTTTCGTATAGTATCTGTTGGGACGGATACAAAATTTATTGGAAATAACGAATTAATTTCATGAATTATCTCAGAAAAGATGTAAACATTTTCATCATAGTTACAAGTTATAACGGGACTCGTGGCGTCGCGGAACTGGCGGCGACGTCGCGAAGCCGACTGGACAATATTAAATTACCTGGAGCTGATTTTTTAATGGTTAAATAAAAGTTATCTAGGGAATAATTATGTTGCTGTCGCGTCAGAATGTTTGTATAAGACAGTGACAGCAACAATTTTATTCCTCGGATATTTATGACTATTAAAAAATCAGCCCAAGCGCAATAAGGCACCGCGGCCTCGGCCTAGAACAAGAGAAGAAATGAGGGGTTTTTAGTCAGTGAGAGTCTGACACTCCTTAACCTGGACTTAATATGTGTATTTTCCAGGGCTGCTGGTGCAAGAGCAAGAATGTACTGCGGTCACGGCCCGAAGCAGGACAAGGGTTGTTTTTAGTCAGTAAGAGAAGTGGCACTCTCTATCGCTTCACTTAGGAGCAGGCCTTTAAAAAATGATAAGTTTGGGTTCTTGTTATTTAACAGGACGGCAAACGAGCGGACGGATTACCTGATGGTAAGCAGCCACCCGCACTGGCAACAAAATCGAAGCTATGAGTGCGCTGCCGACCTTTTGGGGATAAGGGGCTCTGAGATATACGCTTGGGGAGACATTGTTAATATATTTTCATCACTAAATTCTTATTCCCGTGACAATATTACGCATGAATTTTGTGTGACTTTTATGGATATTGGTTTTGTATGTTAGGTAGTACTAAAAGCCTATAAGCTACGTTAATAGGTCAGTAGGATAGTTACAATTGCGTGTAACCACATCTACCGCCAATGTCTGCGGATGACCGAGCACGTCCCATAGTTGACCGTGTAATTGTCGCTTGTGATTAGCCTATGAATCTATGAATATCGATGTGTTTTGGTCCTTTGGAATTACTATTGCAGGTACACTAGTGACTCGTTCCGGCTTCCCACGGGAGCTATGCTGATACTTAATTTCTCCAGTATTTAATGAATGTTTATCATCAATCAATGCATATAATAAAATTGTAACAGGTTGGTGTCTGTGGTATGGTATGGAGGATCAATAAGAAAAACTCTCCAAGAAGAACTTTATACACGCAATACGCAATAGAACCCAAAACAATGATTTTTAGAATTTTTTGCCTGTTTGTCTGTATGTCGGATTGAATGCGGTTTTCAATATTGCGTCCCTGTTTGCCTTTTCATTCTTTATGATGATGAAGATGATGATGATTTGTTTGTTACTGACTAACCCCCCCCCCCCCTATTC
Organism: Spodoptera exigua; assembly: GCA_902829305.4. NCBI lineage: Eukaryota > Metazoa > Arthropoda > Insecta > Lepidoptera > Noctuidae > Spodoptera > Spodoptera exigua. The sequence goes on along the minus strand of LR824610.2, from coordinate 11,788,827 downwards.
CCTCTCCTGCTCTGGGCCGAGGCCGCAGTGCCTCATTACGTTTGTCTCACAACCCCGGCTTAACATCAGCCCTATAGGGCCCCGTTTGAGGCACGCGCAGAATGCTACGCGCTGTAGATAAGTAATACTAAATCCACTAATGAAAATGCTTAGGAAAACTCTAAGTCATCAAACTAAATGTCAAAATTATTTTGTAATTTTTACTACGTGAAAAGCGTGTAATATATTTTTTCTTGGTAATAATAATAATCAGTGAAACTTTTTTTAACAACTGAAAAATGTCGAAGAAAATTTAAATCTTGCAGGTATAGGTACTTTCTACGTTCCACTTTACCCTACTCCCTTCTTGGATACGGAATCAAATATCAGAATGAATGAAAAGGGCGCGTATTCTGGTCACGTTGATACGAACCTTCGTAGATAATACTCCTTACCTGCTTCCTACCGATTGTCGATTATACCCGTTACACCGTATCACAGACGACATACTTTTACCCTGTAATTTAGCTAGGAACCCATGAAAATTTTTAGTGAAAAAAATGCCTTATTTGAGAGTAGATGCGATTGGTTGAGCGTGAATCGGCCAGTATTATTTTATTAGGGTTCTCGATAGTATCACGGAAGTTAATTTTTTTTGGAAGAAACATTTTAATCTAAATAATTCTGCAAAGAATTGTTCTTGTAGCTGTATTTTCTTTTGGGTAATTTTGTGTTCTATCTACCTTCTTTGTAGATTTTGGCACTAAGTACTTACAATATGTAGCCAACAAAGCAAAAAAAAAAAAACAAAAAAGCCTATTTTTTTTAAATCGTAGATTTTTATTCCTTATTTAACCTTCAATAAAAAACACTTTTCATTTACTCCCAGAAATTACTGGCACTAAAACTACAACACAAAGACTTACAAAGACCAAAATAGCCATATAAAAGACCGTAACAGACAAAAAGTACAATGGTACATAGTGTATATGTGAGGCACAGATACGAAAATAAGATTGCATCAGAAGAGAGACAGCAACCTGTATTCGTCTCGAGAGACGATCTCCAGCCACCGGGGTATCTCCGGGAGCGCTTCCCGGAGATGCCCCGGTGCCCTCGGGTCTGCGGACGGCGAGAAAGGGTAGCTCGCCGCCCGACCAGAACCAGACCCGAGTGTAGGTATATTATGTATATAGTGAAAGAAAGCCTCAAGAATTTTATTCAAAAAATAGAAAAAAAAACATAAATGCTTTATGTTTTCTTGGAGTCATTTAGACATGTATTGTCAACAGAACTCAGAGCGTTTGTGAAATTTCATTCTCATCCAAGACCAGGAAGTGGGTCATGATGTCTGTTACATATGTATCTAAATAGTTACAAGTGAAGCTAATAAAAGCGTCTTAAATGCAATTGGTTCTATAATGTTAGTTGCTAGAAGTTTAAAGAGAATATGTTTTTTGTTAATTCTCAGGATATTCAGGAAAGCTGACATCTAGTCTTAAATTGTTTCACTCTTTTTATATGCCTTGTTTAAAATATTGTCATTTAATTAAAATTGTGTATAATATTTATTTATTTATTTATACTTCATGAACAATTTAATAATTATGTACATTAGGCGGACTTAATGCATTGAGCATTCTCTACCAGTCGACCTTTGGGTGATGCAGAAAATCCAGTAGTAGATGCAACAAGCTAGCGAAATAGAATACTATGAGTATAACATAGGTTTATATAAACATACATAAAATACATAGAACTATACTTATATACATACATTTATAAAAAATAGTGACGTGCATTAATTATATAGCATTTTCACAAAAATAAAAAAAAAATAATTTAATTTCATATTTTTAATATTATTTATTGAATTAATTATTAAATACTTTCCTGGGTTTATCAGTTTGATATTAGATGATAATAGTGCTTGGTATGGTGTTTCGTATGGAGCCCGATGTTTGGCAATATGCTCGCAATAATAATTGGAATAATAGGGGTCAAAATGAGGTTAATAACCAGCTCATATTGTCCTTTAGTATCTAAAAATAGAATAAAATTATATTATAGTGTTATATGACAATTATGACGCCGTAATAATACTACTAAAAATAAACTGCATATTTATATATTGTGCGAATGTTATGGTTAGGCTTAGGGGTTAAGGCATTTGCTTTTCGTTGCGATTTTTCCCAGTTAAATGTACTTTCTACGTATACTTAGATACCACTGAATGACGTTGAACAAAAATATAGTGAGAGAACCTGGACTATAGTTATCAAATTTCTAATCACATTATCAAACCTTCTCTGTTGCTCAGCAGTAAGCATTTGTAGTCTGATGATAATGTGTTGTGCTATGTGTACCTAATGTAAAAAACAATGTGGCGTGCGAGAGCCATGCTTAAGCACGATCGGACTGATACCACGGCCTTACAGAAAATCGGCGTGATACAACCACAGCGTTGTGTTTCACTGAGTGAGTGACGTTACCGGAGGCCCAATCATTCCCCCTCCAAAAGGTCGGCAATATACTTGTAAATCCTCCTTTGTTGCATGTGGCGCTGATTGCTTACCATCAGGTAATCGGCCTGCTCGTTTGCCTTCCTGTTACATAAAAACCAAGCAAAAGTTGCTCGAAGAAAAAACGAATATAGAAAATTAACTAAAAATCGCGGGTTACTCACGTGTATATATTGAGAAAAGCTCTACTAGTTTCGAACCACAGAGGGGTTCTTCCTCATGAGCAGCGTGCGCGGACGTGACACGTGAATAACCCGCAATTTTTACTTAATTTAGTATGTCTCACGATAGTTATTAAAAAAAACATAATATAGAAAATATTAGAAAAATAATAAAGGAATTCAATCACCCTGTATGTAGTATCACCCTTCCATTGTATTACGTATTTATAAGTAGACTGAGGATTACTTGATTTAGCATATTAAATTACCTAGGTGACATAATTACTGGTTTTCATATCGAATTGACAACACAACCTATAATTTACACTTGAAATTATGAATAATTAACATTGGACGATCACGAAATCAAATTGTTATTTAACTGGTTAATTAGTCTTTCCCTCGAAATTTACTTTGCTACATAATTTGAATAATATCCGTCCGTATTATTATTATGTTGGTACCTATTAAGTAAATGTTTTCGTACAAGCAAAGTAAGACTGAGATTCGGAAAGTTCTAGAAGCGAGACAGTCGGAAGCCATCGTTTATGAAAAGCCATTATACATATGTATATACCTATACCGTACTAAGTGTGGTATGCTGATAAAAAGCAGCCTATGTGTTGTGTTAATCCATAGCAAATTTCAATGAAATGGGTCCAGCCGTTTTATATCTTCCCACAAACTTTCAAGTTTATATTGTTAATACTTAGTAGGATATTTTTATCGTCGTTTTTAATGGAAATGGTTGTCTATTTCAACTGATCATATTATATTTTAAACTATTGTTTCGTAATGAGGTCTTAGATTGAATAATGTAGTAAATAAAACTAAAAACCAACTAAAAAAAACAACAAAGTAATGCTCTAATATTTCCGTAGGTATATCAATCTCGTTACCCTGTCAGCGTCGTCTGTTCACAATATCGGAATAGCCGTTATTTACCAGCTTATTTAAATATAGAACGTAATTTATATGAACTACGTGTGACATAAAATTATCAGGTGGGTGATTCTTCACATCAGTTAAAAAAAAATTAATAATGTCATTATCCTCAACCGAAAATTAACGAGTCTGCTGATTAAAACACAGATAATTATTTTATTAAATTAAATCTCACCACTGCTTACAAGCAACCGATTAAAAATATTGTATAAAATAAATTACTAAGATGCTTAAAAACCTGGGAGGATAATGACTTGTTAAATAAAAGTTAAGGTGTTTTGGAGAATCACCCAGGTACTCATTTGAAAGTAGTGAAAAAGGTGCTTAATACAAAAAAAAAAAACAATTTTCTTACTCTTACCCTGTTTGCAAAAAAAAGTAATAAGTATTTATGTGACAGGGAATCTGACTCGCTTTCTGGATACATTCGCAATGGTATCATTTGAGGCAAGCATCATTAGTAGGTAAGCGGTAAATAAGTATCCTTGATTAATGCAGCAATTAGACTTTTCGGGATTTTGACAAGTCGTAACGACCGTACGTCGTGTTGCTAACTAGACTTTTAGGATTCTCTTTTTTTATGGTAAGTATAATAGGTCAGCAAACGAGCAGACGGATTACCTAATAGTAAGCCATCAGGGCCGCCCATGGACACCCGCAACGCCAAACAAGTTAACAGTGCGTTGCCGGCCTTTGGTGATAAGAGTTTCAGATATTTAAGGATTAGGAAGGGATGGGGGGAGCGGAGGGATTACGCTTCCGATAACGCCACTCACACGGCGTAACACAACGCTGTGGTTGTTTCACGCCGGTTTTCTGTGAGGTCGTGGTATCACTCCGGTCGAGCCGACCCATTCGTGCCGAAGCTCTCCCTCACTTAAACTTTCTTTCACTTACCTACCTATAATGACTACCAGAAAACCTCTGTGTGATCGCAGCGTTTGTTAGACGACTAACACCCGGTTTCTGAAAGGCCGATCAATGTTAAAATCAATTTAACCTCTTGTCAAGTCATCTGATTGGTTGACTGAATTATCAACAACCAATCAGATGACTTGACAAGAGATTTAACAGGAGATTAGTTAATTTTAGCGTTGACAAGCCTTTCAGAAGAAACTGGGGGTAAGAAAGTCCTCTGCATATCTAGGTTTTCCAAAGGAACCTACACATAAGAATTCTTCTTTGAGAATGTAAATACAATGTTTATGTATAATCTAATAGAAATCCCAGTCTTTGTGTTTAACGTTTTTGTATTTGTTATTCAAATTCAAAGGTCTTTTACCTCAAGACTGTTACAAACGCGTGTTTGTCTGTCGGTCGTGCACGTTCTGTTTATTTTTAATTGTATTAATTTGGTTGTTTTGCATACATTCCAGCTTAGAATAATATCAGGTTAATGAAAAAGTCTTAGAAGGGTACGCTTGGAATATTCCTATTCAATTAATAGTAAATGTTATTGTTGAAGATGTTATTTGGATAGTGGGTTTAGGTATATTCAGAGTATCACGTTTACCAAATGTATGGATGCTGATGACGTCTTATTTCCAATGATACCTATATCTTGGTATGACTACTCTTAGTGTGCCAATTTTATTAAATTCAAACTAATATTACAAGCGTGAAAGTAGACAGACAGTCTGTCTTTTTTCACGCCTAAACTACAGAACCGATTTGTGTGAAATTTGGTACAGACATAGTTTGGAACTCCAGAAAGGTCATAAGTAGGATAGTTTTTAAACCAAAAATCTGCAGGAAATCTATTCCACGTGAACGCAAAAGCAAAAGCTAGTATTAAATAAAGATTCAGAACATTGGTTTTTGAATCGATGGCACAAAAGAAGTTACCTGTAGGTACCATGCAGGATTGTGTTGCAGTTTGAACAATCTACATCGGCCCCAGCAAGGAGGGCTGATGTTAAGCCGGGGTTGCGGGTTAAGCGTAATAAGGTACCGTGGCCTCGGCCAAGAGGAGGAGAAGGAACGAGGGGTTTTTAGTCAGTAAGAGTTTGATACTCCCTCTTGCCTTACTCTAGATGAGAGCAGTCAATTTATGATTTTCCCTCCTTAAAAAAGGCCCCGACGCGGAGCATGAATAAGAACGGCGTTCTTTTTAGTCAGTAAGAGTTTGAAACCTAGTCTATCGCCTCTTCTAAGGAGGGAGAAGTAATTTCCCTCCTCCCTACCTCTCAAAATAAAACATGTGGATTTTGTTTGATTACCTCTATTCAAAACTGAAATACGCTAAGCAGCTCTCGATCAAACAAGCACTGCGCTGGTCAACCAATACAATAGGTAGTTTTTTTTTTACTTGATATAAACTAGTGCTTGACTGCGATCCCACCTGATGGTAAGCAGTGATGCAATCATTGATGGTAAGGCGCACTAGTTTATAAAGTGCTAAGTGAAATCGTGTGAACGTTCTAATTATTTCCCTTTCAAGAACTTTGTTAATTGATCTTGTAAACATACTTTTAACATTTACCTTTACATAGGCATTTTAAATTAAGTAAACATTTTTTTATATAGGAAATAGTATGAAGATTTTTTATGTGGTACTTCGGTCGGCAAATGAGCACACGGATGGCCTGACGGTATAAGCAACCAGCGCCGCCCATAGACACCCGCAACAGCAGAAGAGTTACGAGTGAGTTGCTGAACTTTGGGGATTACGGATTTAGAGATTTAGGGATTGGGGGAGAGGAGGTATGGGGCCTTATTATTCTACTCATTTTAATTTAGTTTAGTGTTGGCATTACGGCTGGATTCACGGAGTAAGAACATAGTCTCAACCTATCCAAAGCTAGCTTTAAAAAAGCTGTTATATTTTGGTGAGACGAGTCTATTGGTTACTACGTTTCGATTTTCAAATCTCAACTTCACCATGTTAATATACGTATTCGATAAACAGTAACATACCTAGTTCGTACAAATGAAGTTCTCAATTCTTGTTTATCTTAAACCTAGAAGCTATTCAGATATTTATAAAACAGTGCCTTAGTAGAGAACGTAGAAACTGAAAATTGCATTGGTTTTGTATCTACTTACTACCCACATTCGTTTTGTACGGCATTGTAATGTTCTACCATTGAATGATGTAAACAGCGCCATCTGTCGATGCAACCAAGAGTTTTTCAGCGACATGGCAAACTAAACGGAACTGAAGAAAGTTTACATTAGGTTGTGTTATTATCCACATTTTTAAAGTCATATAGGTACTAATAAGTTTTCAGTCTTCCTTAAAATTACATTTTAAGTTCCTAGCTTTTTGCATATTGTGCCTGTTATCCACAAATTGCTTAAACTGACTGGATAAACAAACACTAATCTTCATCGAATGCAACCCATTTAGTCTCTAAGTTTAAAACAAGATTCAATGGTCGAGTTTAGAGCATGGGTGTCAAGTTAGCGGTTAACTTAACTAACTTGGTGTAACTTCCAATTAACTTTGAACTAGACTTCTGGTTCGCCGGATGAGTGGTCGCAACGCAAGTACTGAAGGAGGTATGACACAATTAAAGTGTCTAAGATTCGTTGCGAACTTATGTAGGCCATTCTTATTATATGTATCGTCAAAACAGGCCATGATTGAATCTTGTCAATAGTATACTATAACCACAGCATATGTAGGATAGACGAGTATATAAGTCTTCTCTGGTTGACTAATTAATTAAAGCGAGTGGAAGTTTTCTTAGCATTCAATGAGACAATTGAACATCGAATGAAATGTACACACGCACTTCAAGGTACCCGTTCAGTCATATCTTGTAGTGGATTTTCAACCTTATAAGTTGGTAGATAAGCTTACAGATCTGTTTAAAATAGGTACTATGTAACTTGATGTGCTTGTGTCTTTACTAAAAAGTAAGTACATGGAGCCTAACGAAACATTCTTGGCAACCTCTGTTGCCTAGTAACAGGTTGCTCGCTATAAAACCTAGATGTCGTTAGTTGTACGTCAATTAAAGTGATTTATTACAAAAAGTAGTTAAATTACCTTCTTGGGCCGAGTTTTAATGCCATATTAATAGTATTACACAACCATTGTGAAGTAGGTATGTTCATTCAAAGCGTGTGAGACTAGAAAAGTCTTTGAACTTCCCCCTCGTTGCTAAAATGTGCGCGCGCATTTGTACATATTAAAGCGCTGAAGCGATTTTTTTCTACTCGCCACGTACGTGTTAAAAAAAGAGACTTTTTTGTTTTTAAGTTTAAATCATATTGTATGTTATAGATTATAGGTAGTGCCAGCAATTATCGATTTGTTTCCTAATTATAATTAGTTTTTATATTACTATTTTATATTGCTTGTTATTACAGGCATTGTGTAAATACAGAAAAAGATAGAATTGATTATTTTTGTGCCCTCGTCTATTTTATATACTTACATGGTAACGTGCGGTTTTTCTACTGCAATATTCAAGAAAACATTTGTATAAAACTACCTATATAGTTCTAACGCAAGCTCATATTATGATCACGTGTCATACACGCATACCTACTCGAGCGAAAATCTAAAGCGCTTTATTGGCTGGAAATCAACAAGCGCTGATATCGGACGATGTTAAAAACATAACCTCACGCCACTGCTGACAGTTAGCTCTATGCGAGTCCAACCAGTGAACGAGTGTACAATAATTTTATTCACTTATGACCCGACCGAACCGAATATTCATTTCCCCGGTGTTCTGCACCTAAACGAACGCTAAATGAGTTGTGACATTTATTAAATTCCATATTTTCTGTTATAAAATATTCCGCGCCGTTCAGTATTATTTTGTTTAGTCAAGGCTAAGTGATGTAAAATGTATGTAACAAGAGTTCGTGTTATACAATTATAATGTGTTGAAAACGTTTCCTGAAATTGGAAAAGTGATTGGAATCGAAGAAGACATTGATTTAAATCCCGTCAAGAGAGAAAAATTGTAAGTGACGTTTATCTGTGTTAATAGAATTTAATTACATCGATAGTTCGTAGAGCCGGCTATAATGTTGCAATCGACAGTATTAATTTTGCAGGCTTGCGATTTAGTAAAGCAACTAACTAAACATAATATTTTTAATGCTTAAAATTGCATTCAAGCATGAAGCATTAAATTAGGTAAATAAATTCGTAAAGGTCCTAATTATTTTTCACACCAGCTCCTAATTATTTTTTTAAACTTTAATTGCATTCGTATTCTATTTCCGAATGTGACCTACGTAAGGTGTAGCTTAATTTTGAATTTTATGGTAATTAGATAGAGTGTAGATTTAACTAATACCAAAGTTCGTTCTTCGTTAAAGCGTATTCTTAAGTTATTTATATTAAAATAAATTTACTGGGACGTAACAACCTACCTCTATTAGTGAGATAATTATGTTTATTTCTTTAGAATGCTTTTTTATCTTTTCTTTATATTTTTTGTAGTTGCCTATTCTTTTAGTACCTAATATAATGGATTGTGGGAGAGCCATGCTTGGCTTGGCTTGCACGAATGGGTCGGCTCAACCGGAGCTATACCACGGCCTCACAGAAAGCTGGCGTGAAACAACCGCAGCGTTGTGTTTCGTCGTGTGAGTGTGTGTCCTGAGGCCCTATCCCTTCCTAATCCTTAAATATCCGTAACCCTTATCCCCAAAAGGCCGGCAACGCACTCGTAGGTAACTCTTTTGTTGTTGCGGGTGTTCATGGATGGCGCCGATTGCTTACCATCAGGTAATCCGTCAGCTCATTTGCCGACTTATACCATACAAAAATTATAGATTATACGTGTTATGTTGCAGAATGTTTGATACCTACTGATTAAATTAAACAAGATAGTTCAATATCCAATCGGTACAGAAGTTCTGATCTTAGTGCAAAATGTTTGAGTTAAAACTGAGAAACTTTTTCGTATACGTTTTAAAGTTGGAGGATCCTACCTGAATGACCTGTTGCTCAAAATTGTGTATCTGAAAATCCTACTTAGCTAGATTGATTTTTTCATTCCCAAAACGCTTTACTTACGTGCAAAATTTCATATAAACCGTTAGTCCAGTTTCGGAGATCCTGTGGATCCACATAATATTTATACTAAATAAGATATATCGATATATTCAAATACAAGCTTTTGCCCGCGACTTCGTTTGCGTCGAATAGTTACTTCCTGCAAATTTTTGGTTTAAAAACTATCCTACGTCCTTTCTCGAGTTCCGAACAATGTCTGTGTGTAAATTTCATAGAAATTGGTTCTGTAGTTTAGGCGTGAAGAAAAGACAGACAGACTTACTTTCGAATATTTATAATAATAGTTTGGAAGTTTGGATAGTTTGGATTTGGAACTTGTTAAAGGTAAAATAAGTCTGTTAGTAAAATTACTCGTAGACTAAAAAGTTACTTTAAAAAGCATTGAATGAAAATAGTAAGTAGGTAGGTACCATAGATCCATGACAGTCTTCATTACTTCAAGTACCTATTGAACATTAATTAGGTACATAATTCAGTTTATTAATGAAACAATAACTATAATAATATTTATGTAATGCTATTTACAAAGACTCAAATAAACAGACCTTTGTTCTTTACGAAGATAAGTCGAATGGTTGACTCGATTATTTTAACGATTCGATTGATAAAATCTGTGCGAGCCTATTGCGAATTTATCGATAATGTAGGTCAGTTCACAAGATTAATTAAAGTTATCTGTAATGTTTATGGTACTTCTTAAGCCGTCCATAAAAATCCATGCAGTTTTATACAATTGATATACTATAATGATACTTTATGATTTTAAGAGTTCTTCCTATTTTATTGGCAGTGATACTTTAAAAAGTTATATTCTCAGTAAGGGATGTAGTAATCGTTTAGGTTTCGTAAAGAAATTAGATCGACTATTATTATCCTATACATTTATAGCAGAAGTTTAAGTGAGGACGCTGACAATCATGACGCAAAGTTGCCCAGTAATCTTAGAATGGATACAAATTAGGCATTTCTCTAGCCGTATATGAACACAATGTTTCCTGTGTAAGCAATAATATTCCCCCGCTTGGAGCAGGTGAATGAACGAAATGGTTTTTAGTCAGTAAGAGTATGACACTCCTTCTCGCTCCAGCCAGGGCCGGACGAAATTAACCTCGCACTCAAAAAAATAGAGAGCCAAGATAGGGTTCTACCGGTTCTATGAGTAATCAAGTCTCCAGCAGTTGAAGATCTTCATCACCAAGTTGTATAAATCCAAGATTTTGATGCGGATTTTTTAAAACACTGAACTGAACTGATTGAATTGGATGGTTTATATGTATAATTACATCCATTATATCGTTGAGAAATTTAGTATTAGTATTGCGGGTTAATGTCAACCTTAACAGGTAAAATAGATGATAGTCTAATCAAATTATTACATTATCATCTTAGATTACCTACTTGACAAGACAACTTTGCACACGTTCAGGTTTGCGCACGAGTGGTTGGAAGTTACCTAGCTGTAGTGCCGTCTTGCCGAAACTCCATACCGTTATGTCAGATACTCGTATTTTTGTGAATGTCCTCGATTTCTGTAGCTATGTCGTTTATTTCTATTGTAACGGAAAGTTTTAAAGAAAAAATTGTTCCAAGAATATTTGAAAAAAGTTTACTGCGTCGCATCTTTGTAGAAGCCTTACTTTTTCTGTCTTTTTACCTTCACTTCAAAATTTGTGTGTGTCCATTAAAACCGTGTAAAATTCCTTATTCTGTTTAGTTGATTTTTGTTAGGTATACGTGTATTCGTACCATCGCTCCGTGGTGTATCAATGTTGTCATATTAAATACCATAACAAGACAAAATGTTTGTCCAATGTTATGGAACTTATTGCCAGTCACTTTTACTTTACTTCCTGATTCATTTTACATTTTTGCTCGTTTTCATTACTTATGACCATTACGGCGAATACCATTACTATCCAAAATAACGCCAGATAAGGATCTTCCTATCGTAATCTAATGTCGTAAATGTGGGAGAGCCTTGCTTTGGCAGAAATGGGACAGGTTGACCGGAGTGATGACTGATATCACAACCTCACAGAAAAGTAGTGTGAAATTACAATAGCGTTGTGTTTTCCGAGCTCCTCAACTGCTAACCATAAAGCAGCCAACAAGACTTCATCCTTTAGGTCTCGGCCTTGGTCGTCCGTAGGCTGTCCTAAATCCCAAAAAATCTTAAAGAATCCCCACTCGGGCTAAGCACCGTCGTGTTCTTAGGGAACTGATCGGCGGCGGCGATCGCAGTTGTTTTAAGTCAGTGAGAGTCTGTCATCCCTGTCGTCCCGCCCTAGGGCGGGAACAGTCACTTGATAATTATTTCCCCTCAAAAAAGGACCAAAAGAATTTAATAAGGTTGAGATGCAAAGAGACTTCTGCCTAAAATTCCCTTCGACGTTCAAAGTCTCTCTCTATCTCTCTCTATGAAGAATCGATGACATTTCCACGTTTATCATTTTTGTCCTAACTCAATCAGTTAACTACATCGAATCGCGAATTGGCCGATTGGTTACAAATAAAGAAGTTGAATACTAACAGCTTTATAAAGACCGTATCACGACCTAGAAGCGTGTACAGATGTTTCAATCAACACAAATTGATTTCTTCAGTAGTCTCGTTTGATTACTTGACATAGGCTGACCGTTTGAAACAGTGCTCTTGTTTTCATGCCATTTATTGATTGGCTTGCATCGTTATGAGGCCCAGAACGGACGGCTGATGTAATATGCTGTCTATTTGTTGTTTGTTATCTATTATATTACCTGATTACGGTTTTTTTGCTATGATATATATGATGTGATTTGTGTACGATATGCCTATCAGGAATAATTTTCTTTTTTGCAAGTATACTATTTTTTTGTAGTCGTATTTTATTTGTTTCGTGAAAGTAAGTTTTGATGATAAGTACCTATAGTTCATAAAGTTTCAATTTAGAGAGTCTTCTGTCATTATTAAGAGATTGGTTCAGTTCAGAATCGTGACTTTGAGCTAAGTAGCAATAGTACCTAAATGGCACATCCAAAAGTTTTTATTTAAGAGGAGAAAGAGATTTTTTTTCTATCCAATTATAATGAAAATAATCAATATTGATTGAAAATATAATTGCAACTTTTGTATTTAATTTCGTTCTGTAGTGCTTCATTGGTAACCAAAATACACGTGTCACGTTAAAAATTCTGTTATCACTTGCACCATCTATGTGTAAATATAGTAGTTTCCAACTAGTCTATAAATTCATACTTTTATCCAAATGTCAAAAACGATACTTTTCTATGAATTTTGTATGAAACTCCTTTGTAGTATTTTTGCGTGAAATTTATTTATTTATTTGTTAGTTTATTATTCCTTAAAAGTTAGCTGCAAAATATCGAAAATTTAGTTTATCGACAAATCGACGAAGAAAAGTATATTTAAGTAGTTATTTTTCAATATAATTATAGTATTGCATTACAACCCAATTGAGCAAAGGTTGAACGAATTCGTTGAAACTTTTGTTAATCTGTTTCCAAGTTTGAATTATTTTAAGTTTTTCTATTTTTGAATATAGAACGCGACAGATGTTTTGTTTTTTTGCTGCATTCACGTCAACGAGAATACCTGTTTTGTTTTGCAAATATCTGTTTCGTTTTTCATTATGGCAATCACATCTGATTTAAATAATATATTGAAATGATTGGTAGTTAGTTACTTTATACACTACATTTGTTCATTTAAGAATAAGATTTAAATAATATAGGAGAATTAAAAATAGGGAAGTACTTATATTCTGGGTTTTATATTCTTACCAAATGATAACGTTATTGTAGTCGAATAGTTTAGTAATAATATATGTATAACTCCAGTAGCAAACTAAAAAAACTTTCTCCGTTTCCATGGAGTGTTTATAAACATAATAAAAATTAACATATACATCACACCTAGACACGGAACAGAATTTATGGATCGCACACAGAGTTGCTCCGTGCGAGAATAAAACCCGCAATAATTATGTTGTATATAGCATGGCAGTCGCTTCCTCAACCACCGCTTTAACTGTGTGCACTTGTGCAGTCCACATATCATGAAATTACGACATTAAAACTTGAAACACGGAAAAGTTAAGATAAAATAAACATTTTAATTTTTTAATTATCTTATTCACGTGAAGAACGAACGAAAAACTAGATAATACTTACTTTGTTGCACTTTAGATTTATCTAAAGCGTTTTATTGCGTGCATGTAAATTATTTGGTTAGCAATCGTGAACATCAGCTAAAACAAATTTCTAATTTATTTTTATATTTTAATGATTGAATATTTATTGTCGAATATATCTTTAGGCCAAGTAATAAATGCGATAATTAAAATAAATATTATAGTTACATTAAAAATATAACAATTCAGGTATTAGTAAAATTTTTTACTGCATGTTTTTTTTATCGTATATGTAAGCAATTGGCGCCGCCCGTCCATGGACTTCGCAAAACCAAAGGAGTTACGAGTGCGTTGCCGGCCTTTTAGGGATAAGGGTTTCGGATATTTAAGTTAAGGTTATAGGAAGGGATGGGGCTCCCCCTATTCCTTCCTATAACTTAAGTGGGCAGGGATTGGGCTTCCGGTATTCTCACTCACAGAGTCTGATATTCGCCCTAGCCGGTGGTGGAAGAAGTCTTTTAATGATATACCTATATATACCACCTTATAAAATCTTTAACTAGGTACTTATTCTTGGTAATTTGAACCGTAATAGACGAAGAATATTTGCGTTAACGCTGTTCGCTTGGTGTTGCATGAATTAAACAAGTGCAATGCATTTATTATCACAATTTTCAGCCTTATAAACTTCAAGTTCCTACATTACTGCATTTGCTGTATCAACTACAATCGAGATAAACGTCTTATTACAAGATAGGTATAATCTTAGTTATCAGATAGACTCTCCGTATATATGCTGAAGATGTTTGCTAAGCAAATATTACTTTAGTTACATCTGAGTTAAGTAGGAAAAGAGAGAAAATAATCAAACAAAAATGACATCGCGATTCTATTTGTAGTTACGTCATTAAAGTTTATTTTTGTGTGTAGTTTTCTTTTCTTTTTTAGTATATTTTTATTGGTGTTCGAAATGTTGCTGGAAAAGCTTTTAGGAGTGAGTGTTTTGTTATTTTAACACAACGAATATTTTAAAATTATTATTTATTTGTTTTAAAAACGATGCCCCACACTAGGATTTTCTATTTCGTAGGTGCGCAAACATACAATTTCACATACACATCACACTCAGACCTGCAACATTAAAACAGAAAGAGTCTGTGCGAGAATCGAACTAGCGACACATAGAAATCCAGCTCAGTTACCGTGCCAGTCCTGCATTCATGTAGTTATGATAGTTTATATTATATAGTTATAGTGCGTTGTAGTTGTCATAATGTGTCATGCCAAATAAACGCATTATTCTTTCTTTCTTATGTATCAATGTCAAATATTTATGAAAATTAAGGTCTAATCTAGTATTAGTTTTTTTCTACTAAAATTATTCGAATGTGAAATGATTGATATACCTTGGTATACTTACAACTTTGTTCAATATTTTTAGTATGTTATGTTAATTTTGCTTCTTGTTCTAGTTCGAGATGGTGCAGTCAGTGTTCGGAGTATGGGACTACGCCATCATGGCGGCCACGATGGTGATATCAATAGTAATCGGCTTATATTTCCGTTTTAGTGGAGGAAAACAGGCCACTAATGAGGTAAATACACATTTTTCTTAATTAAAATTTAAGTATTTGAAATATGAGTTTTACTTTTTATTGTGTCTCGATTTACCTCAATTGAAAGGTTAAAGAATAAAATAATAATTATGCTATTTAATAGAGTTTGGTGTTGCCATATTCTAAAAACATTTTAACTTTCCGTACAATGCATATATTCGCTCCCTGAAACATTCTTAAGCAATATAGTATGGACGTTATTTTGTTATATACTAAATTAACAATTTTATTTCCACCAGGAATATCTGCTGGCAGACCGCAACATGTCAATATTACCAGTGGCCGTATCCCTAATGGCTTCATTCATGTCAGCCATCACTTTACTAGGGGTGTCAGCTGAGAATTATTACTACGGAATGCAATTCGTTGTAATCAACATTTCATACGGCGTCGCCACCCCTATAGCGAGCAGATTATACTTACCAGTCTTCTTTGGGCTACAAAAAACAAGTACTTATGAATATTTAGAAATGCGATTTGGACCACATATCAGAATGTTGGCATCTTTAACTTATACTTTACAAATGGTCCTTTATAATGGCATAGTTTTATATGCCCCTGCTATAGTACTCGAGGCTGTGACAGGGTTAGACAGACTGATCTCTATATTAGTCGTAGGCTTAGTTTGTACGTTCTATTCAACTTTGGGAGGGATGAAGGCAGTCCTCTTTACGGATCTCCTCCAATCAGCTCTTATGTTTGGAGCTGTGTTTAGCGTCGTTGTGTTCGCTTCCATGCAAGTTGGAAGCTTCGGACAAATATTTGCTATTGCAAAGGAAAGTGGAAGACTTGACTTTTCAAAGTAAGTTTTAATCTAATATCGGGTCTATTCTTTCTTTAATAAGATCGTATTTTAATATTCATTGTTCAGTTTCAGCGTGGATCCTACTGAGAGACATACTTGGTGGTCCCTGATTATCGGAGGATTGGTGACTTATTTGTCTTTGTATGCTGTTAACCACACACAGGTTAGTAGAAACTCTACTATTTATTCTAGTTGTTAGGAACTATTTCAAAATCGTTAGGAAAACTAATCTTAAAGGCATTTTTACAAGTTAGATAATATAAACTATTATCTACTAGCTACTCTCGCGCGGTTTCACCCGCTCCATTTGATTGTACCGTAATGTTTTATAGCCTATAGCACTCAGGAACATTGTACATGTGGCAATCCAACCAGCGGTTCCAAAGATTATCCCCTACATACATACTTAAAAATTTTACCTCTTTATAATATTAGTATCAAATTCTGTATCAATAAATGCGTTGCATAGTGCCCAAAATTCTAGTCTGAGGGTTGGACCATAACCTTATGGTTATCGAGTCGTACCACTTTTGTTCTGCAAAGAAGCATGACGATGCTTATTTGTCTGTCTGTCTGTCAATATATTTAATCTGAAATATTTCTTATCTACATCATGTCATTTCATTTGTAACTAGCTGTGCGCGGCGGTGTCACTCGTGTAGTTTATTATATTATATTAACCGGGGATCATAGCGCTCCCAAACAGAGACATATTTTATTTTAAATTAGCTTAATAGTTTTACAGCCTTTTCAATGCAAACAATCATATTTTTATTCTTTATAGTATTAGAAAAGAAAAAATTCTCAGAAACAAAACTTAAGTTTTTTTATAGGGTGAATATCATCAAATGACTTATCTAGTCCAGGGTATGGTGAGAAGTAGTGTCAGACTCTTACTGACTAAAAACCACTCCGCTCCTTTTACTGATCTAGGTCGAGGCCCGCAATTCCAGCTGAACATTGGCCCTGTTGGGTCCCATCTGTGGTGGTCTATTGGCTTTTTGAGTCACGTTTGGAATACTTACGTATAATTTCCCATATCGCAAAATGTTAGAAAGATAATACTGATTAATTTTTTTAAATACTTCAGAATGGATAAACTTTTAGCTTTTAGCTTTACTACTGTTTCTTAAATTTTGTTACTTTTTCTCTACACGTGGATGACAAGATAAGAATGTAATTAAACACAGTCTAATTAAAAAGTAGTATACACAATTTAGATTAAGCAGTTATTGTAAAATGGAATCTTTGAGCAAATATTTATAAAGATAAGCAATATTTTGTGAGACTGTGCAGGCTTTATCTTCAAATAGAGTAATCCACTTGTAGTTCGTTATCTGTATTTATATTTGCACTGAAGATGTGCACTCGTAAGATAATAATGGTCTTAGTAAGAAGGTCGTAATGTTCTGTTTTAGGATTCAGTAGCAAGAAATATTTTTATAGGTTGGTGTATATGTTATAGTCAAAGTTCGATACACAGTCTCTACGCGGAAGGACTGGTTTATCCTAGGTTTGGCCAAAACCATCAGGCAATGCCCGAAATGCATTTCAATTTCGCCCTTTGCCTGAAGTATTTTTAGTCAAACCCAGGAGCTCCTAACTTTTCAGTCAAACGTCGAAAGTAAATTATTCTGTTTCGGTTTTGGCCTAGTCCATCCTAGAAGCGACTGCAAAACTCGTTGACTCGACTGACTCGTGTTTTGACGTTTGCCAAAACACCACCGTTTGACCAAATGAGTCTCTCCCAGGTTTGACGAAAATTGTTTAGTCAAAGGCCGAAAATTTACATTTGTTTGGGCTTTGACTAAGTCATTCAGTCTGACCTGAGGATTGACCAGTCCAACCTAGGAGCGCCGGAGCTTCGGAGTTTGCCTATAACACATATACATAATACATTCCCTTGGTTAGTTAGCTATCATGACTGTTTTTTATCTGCTACGGTGGTAAACGAGCAGACGTATGACCAATCGGCCCCGCTCATCGACACGAGCAATACCAGAACAGTTGCTAGTGCCTTACTGGCCTTTTAATTTTTAATGGTTTTTGGGAATTTAAGGGTTGGGTGGGGTGGAAGAGGGGAAGTATTTGGCCTCCTCATATTTGAAATGACACAAAAGAGTTAAAGAAGAATGAGATAATGGCCATTCGAAATTATTTCCCACAATTATTTTTATACTGCTGTTTATGAAACGTTTTCTAGTGTTTACTCTACTACTATTAAAATACATTTAGGAGCCCAAATGCATTCCATAATAAACCCCGCATATAACGAAATTTTAATCCGTTTTTCACGACAAGATTTAGAATCCTAACAAATACATAATGAAAGAGGCATATCGTATTTAACATAAGTTCCAATATTATTAAAGCGATAGGTAATATAATTATATAACTAATTAATATAAATCTTCTTGATTTATGTCAGTTTTATAAAATACTATTTAATATATAAAGGTCATTGATTTAAGAATAAACATTTATTGTTTAATTCAAGCTATAAATCCTCCAGTATCTACTTAATTTAGATTAAATTAATGGTCAGGTCACGTCAATAAATTGTCTGCATATCAGAGACTTTATTTTTTTATTTCTATCTCGTAGACTGAGCTTGGTTACAACAGAGGCATTGTGTAACCTCCTTTTTAAAACCAGTTAAAAAAAAGATGAAAACTATTTTTAATTTCCGTCTGACAAAATAGTTCGAACGCGGGATTGTAAATTAAACTGCTCACTTTTTTCTAAAGTATCGCCCCGCCCGCCATGCTATGTTAAGTACTTACAATATACTATGTGAGGTCTCTCGGTTTCATTCATTTGTTTGAAAGACTACTATGGCCTGAAAAGAGTTGCTATGTATTTCCCAATGCCCCTATATACCTTAAGAAACTACAACCATGGCAAATTCTGATGCATTTTAAAATTACACAGTTAACTTCTGTTTTTAACTTACAAACTTAAAACTGTTAAATGTAAAAATGTTTATTTATATTAAAATTGCCCTTAGTAGTTCGTAATTTTGAATTTGTAGTACTTTCATAGTTTCTTTGCTCACAACTCATATCTTGCAGATTTTCGAGAAATTTAATTGCCAATTCATGTTTGTGCTGGAAACGGTTAAATCCAATTTAAGCGTTCCTATCAGGCAAATGTATCGTTTTTAAGCATCCAGCGAACTACCCATAGACGGTATTTGTACATGAAAAATACACGCACTGTTCGTCCGACGGTCGTCCGTGTAACATGGACATACCATAACAGTGACCTTTGTTTAAATTAAAAACTTTATTTATTAAACAGGTCGCTTCGTGCCCAAAATACATTGACGGACGAAGGTGTTTGTTTTTCAACGTCTAGACATAATTATTATTTCAAAACATGGGCGAATAGGCTTAGATTTCGATGTCTGTTGTGTCCTGTATGCTTTTGTAATTGTTACAGTACTAAAAATGTTATGATGAGTTCAACGTGTTTTGTTATAGTACGAATAAATATTGATTGTTTCGAAGTAAGTATGTATTGGTCGTAGAGGGTTGGATTGTAATATGAGATTTGTTTTATCTTACTTAGTAATATGTTTGGTATAAATAAAAGGTCGTGAGACATTCTAAATTAATTATTATGATTTCTGCTTACTCACGTAATAATTCGACGAGATACTCGACTAGTTTCAAGCCATGCTATCAAATTCATAAGCATATGCTCTCGTCAAATTATTACGTGAGTAAGCCGAAAACATAATAATTAAATAAAAGGTATATTTAAAAAGGCAATTTTAAGTGTGGGAGAGCCATGCTTCGGCACGAATGGGCCAGCTCGACTGGAGTGGTACCACGGACTCTTAGAGAAAATCGGCGTGAAGCAAAACTTACGTTTTGTTTCCCCGTGTGTATGAGGCTAACGGAGGCCCAATTCTTTCCCTCCCGTTTTTTTTCAAGTTTTTTTTTTATATATCTACTTGTCCTCTTTCTCAGGTACAAAGGTTGCAGACTGTGAACACACTGGAACGGTCCCAGAAATGTTTATGGTGGAGTTGGCCAGTCCTCTCCGTACTGAGTGTGGTGACCTGCATCAGTGGTCTTGGCATCTATGCTGTGTATAAGGACTGTG
Organism: Spodoptera exigua; assembly: GCA_902829305.4. NCBI lineage: Eukaryota > Metazoa > Arthropoda > Insecta > Lepidoptera > Noctuidae > Spodoptera > Spodoptera exigua. The sequence goes on along the minus strand of LR824610.2, from coordinate 11,768,574 downwards.
ATCCTTTCATGAGCCACAGTATTTCAGCGGTAAATTGGAGTTTTTAAACATAGTTTTTTTGTTTCATAGAAGTACCCCCAAAGGTCCAAGGGAACTAACCTGACCTTCAAAAATACTTTTTATTTCTGTAATATTATTATGTACTTTTTTTTGATAGTGGTTTTCTCAAATATTTCTTTCTTGTATAGTTCTCATTGATGCATCAAACCCCAAGTAAACGCATCTGGCGTTCACGCATCTTTTGTCTTACAATTTTATTGTGTCTGATATTACCACGATTGAAGGTTAAGAGGGATCCTCATTACGATCACCTTGCTGTTTTAGATTTACTGTGATTTTGATATAAATTATGCTTCTTTTTTTTATTAATAATAAAATGAATTTAATACCCAAAATTACACGTCCAATTTCCGTCTGTAGAGCGATTATCTCCAAAAGATTATGCTTATTGTGATGTGTATTATTGGTACGCACGGGACTTCATCGTCTCGATGTTTTCATGGTTGTAACTACTCTAGGTACTGGCTTACGTGAGCTGGAATGGTTTTAGGAGTATGATGTTCAGAACAGGTGTAATTTGATCTTCCTGCTACAGATTGACCAGTTGATGCCATATTACGTGGTGGATGCCATGAAGGATGTACCTGGCTTGGCAGGGCTCTTTGTAGCTGGTATCTTCAGTGCCTCGTTATCCACTATCTCAGCATCCTGCAATGCTTTGGCTGCAGTAACGTTACATGACTACGTTGGCAGGTAAGGTTCAATGTGATTTGTGAGTTAAGTCTTTCTCTGTAAGATATACTTTGCATTGACTATTTAGCGGTGTCTCTTGGTCTTGGTTCTTGTTACCAACTAGGTGTAATTGTAATACATTATTTATGATTTTTATTTAAGAGATATTTTAGATTGTATTGCTCATAATGGTTACTTATATGATTTCATTTTTCTCTTATCATCACTTCAAGAGGAAAGCTTAGTGAAAGGTACTTTATTGTTTATATATGCATTTAATTTTGTTCATTTAGATAGTTTGTGTTAGTAGCTATTATAGTTATGGTGTTGTTAAATAGATCTTGTTAACCATTTTATTATGAAGCATGCTTTGGTAATACACCTTGAAGTTATTTTAAATTAAACCAAGAGTTTGATTCTGTTTGGCACTTCCCATTCTTTCCCAGTTCTTTTTTCTACGTCCTTACGAAATCAAATTAAACATGAATTTAGTACAACTATTCTACGCTCTTTGTAACATATTACACAATTATTAACTAGTTTCTGCCAGCGATTTCGGTAAAAAGCCTACGTGTTTTTCAGAGTATAAAGTTTAGTTATAACACGTATGCAACGTGTTTTTAATAGCATATATTTTAATATCAAACAATTTTAGTAGTTTATACGTAAAAGAGTAACAAACATCCACTCATCAACACCATACAAGACTTACAAACTTTAACCCTTAGACCGCTATGATTGGCTATAAACGACAAGCGAAAATGGGGTTATTTTGCCACTGCACCAAAAACCGTCATAATTAATGTTTGGTGTGTATCGCCTATACCCAACTATGGCGGTCAGAAGTTTAAGATTTATAATACTTGTAGCATTTTTATTGATTTCTTTGACTTTCTAACATCCAGTATTTTTATTATTCTAGAGTATATTAAATCAGTCTGTCTTGCACATAGGTGGTGCAAAGTTCCTGCTTCCTACGTGCCGTGGTTGACCAAGTTAGCAGCCTGTGGATACGGCCTGGTGTTCCTAGCTCTGGCTTTCATAGCTGAACACCTCGGTGGTGTACTCCAAGCTGCTCTTACTATCTTCGGAGCCGTTGGTGGACCATTACTGGGAGTCTTCACCCTTGGAATGTTCACTACATTTGCTAATGAGAGGGTGAGTGTGTAGCCGTACCTACTTTTTTTATGTGATATGTTGCTAAACGAGCAGACTGATTACCTGATGGTAAGCAATCAGCGCCGCCCATGAATACCTGCAATACCAAAGGAGTCACGAGTGCGTTGCCGGCGTTGTGGGAGATAGGATTTTGGAAATTTACCTCAACAATCAAACAACAAATGGTTCAAAATTTTTGATTTTTTTGCCTCTTAAGTTTGGACTTCATACAGTAGATGTTTGCTGAAACGGTACAAAAGTAAATTTATAGCTTTAGTTTTTGAATACATAGAAAATACTTAGAAGAAACTTACTTAGAAGTGCTGCGAATTTAGTTTAAAATTAGATTAAAATTTTGTTAATAAAAACAAAATTTTGTTTTAAATTTAAATTTATCTGATTCATCTAAAACGGTCTATTAGTATTTTTTGTTTTGAGTAGAAAATCATCATATACTATATGACTTCTCCCAACTCCCACCTATAGTGTCAGACTCTTACTGACTAAATCCCGTTCCTTTTCCTGCTTTACAATTAGTATGATCTTCGCAAAGAATTTAACCATAAGTATCATGTTTGTTCTTGCAGGCAGTGTCGGTAGCTCTATTAAGTGGAATGGCAATGACGCTGTGGATAAGTTTCGGAGGGCCCCGACCTCCAGTCGCAAAGTTACCTATTAGTGTTGAAGGGTGTGGCTTCAACGTCACGCAGGCAGCTACAGCAGCTACAAACCCCAGTGATTACTTCTACCTCTACAGAATATCATATATGTGGACCAGTCCGGTAAGATTTTTTTAAGTAGTTGTAACGTTCGTGGTGGCCCAAAGGTTAAGGCGCCTACTTCTCATACAAACGTCACAGATAGAAATGTATCCGAAAATAAGAGAATTAGTCATCATCACAATATCATTTAAATAAATAATATTCTTTATATTTATTAAAATTACTCTAAAATAACATTTTTAAATGTTACTATAAAATAAAATAATTTTTAAAAATATAAAAGTAGGAGCCAGCCGGCAGCGGGAGCAAGGTCCAAGCTACCGGCAGTTAGGGCTCCAGAGACAGGAACCTCCTCACAATACGTGCCGTTTCAAGGAGGACTGCCTTCTGTATGAGGCCCTTGATCCATCCGCCTAACGTCAGTCTCTTAAGGTGGTTGTCGAGGCTTTTGGGGACTAACCCATTTGCCGACACAACTATCGGCACAACGATAGCCGAGTCTACACTCCACATGTCAACAACCTCGTGAGCTAAGTCAAGATATTTCTATTGTTTATCTTTCTCAGCTTTCTCGAGGTTCTCGTCATGAGGAATGGCAACATCGATTATCGTCGTGCGACGCGCTAGTCGGTCTACCACCACTATGTCAGGCTTATTGGCTACAATAGTCCTGTCTGTGATGATAGACCGATCCCAGTACAATGTGATATGGTCTTTTTCGAGAACTGGGTTGGGCACATACTTGTAGTACGGAACCTCAGACTCAACAAGCCGGTATTTCAAAGCAAGTTGCTGATGAATAATCTTGACCATCTTGTTAAATAATATTATTATTATTAGCATAAAATGGAAGTTAATTCATGCATCTCCATTGATATTATAATAATTTTGCTTCGCCGTGTAAGTGAGGTTACCGGAGGCCCAATCTTTCCCCACCCCCAATCCCTCCTCAATCCTTAATTCTCCAAATCCCTAATCCCTAAAAGGTCGGCAACGCACTCGTAACTCCTCCGTTGCGGGTGTCTATGGGCGGCGCTGATTACTTACCATCAGGTAATCCGTCTGCTCGTTTGCCGATCTATTAAATAAAAAAAAAGTTAGCAACGCGACATCGACGTGTCGATCGAATCGATTGAAACTACTTTTTACCCGACTGCCAAAGAAGGAGGGTAATGTTTTTCGAGTGTATGTAAGTATGTATGTATGTCTTTTCCTTTGTGACCTCCTGTAGCCTAAACGGCTTGATGGATTTTGATGTATGAGGTATCGTTAGATTTGTCTTGATTACGGGAGTGTCATAGGATACATTTTATCCTAAAAGTCCCACGGGATAAAGACATAATAATATTTTTTCTAAATTTCCCTTTAAAAAAATATGTATGCGGTATCATTAGATTCATTTCAATCACGGGAGTAACGTTAAATAAAAACAGCTAAAAAGTTATAAATAAAAAAAATATTATTAAAAAAACAAAATACCCGACTGCACACTAAAAAAAGAGTAAAACAAGCCCCACAATACAAATTTACTGAATATAATTTATAAATGTTGATGGAAAGCATCGCAGGCGGGGACCACCTTGACCACCACCAACGAAAATTCTGCTAAATGGTGCACAACAGAAATGACTATAAATAAGCCTCTGTTGGTCCCCGCCTGCGATGCTTTCCATCAACATTTATAAATTATATTCAGTAAATTTGTATTGTGGGGCTTGTTTTACTCTTTTTTTAGTGTGCAGTCGGGTATTTTGTTTTTTTAATAATATTTTTTTTATGACCACATTTATCACGATTGATTATTTTGCTTTCTGTACACTGTGAAGAGATTAAAATATAAACTTGTAAATTAATTAATTTAAAGCATAATTTTTAAAGTAATTAAAAAATACGTATTGATAATTGAGTCAGCCAGGGCTGCGGGGTAAGCGCAATGAGGCACCGCGACCTCGGCCTAGAGCAGGAGAAGGAAGAGTCAGGAGGTTTTTAGTCAGTAAGAGTCTGACATTCCCTCCCGCTCCAATCTGGGCGGGAGAGGTCATTTGATGCTCTTCCCCTCACAAAAAAAAGTCGGTAGCGCGATGTGCAAAGTGCTCACGAGTGAGACAACAATAGTCACTTTAAAGTAGTAGAGCATTTCCCAGTCAATTCACGCCACTTCTTATTTTCAATAAATATAATATTAAACATGTTTTGCACGAATGGTACTGTATATGATGTAATCAACTGTAGGAGATATACAGAGGTACAGATTGACCTTGTAAAGTTTGAAAATGTATCATTTCACTTAGTACAGGAATCGCTAGGTACCAAAACCTTTAGCGCGTCATTACAACTTGTGACTACATCACTAACTAGCTACGAGTAAAAATTAATTAGATACTAATTAGCTTCTTTATTCCAATACTATATATGTTACATCACAAACTTATAAAAAACAGAATGTTTCTACGTAGGAACGAATATATAATAAGAATGTATTCATGTATTTATCAGTCACATTTGTATGAATGAGCTCACGGTCATAAGGTTAAAAGGTTGAAAAGTATAGATGTAAGATCATTGTGTAAGAGATTGTGAATCTGACAGTGTGACGCTTATTCTATCAATGACGTATAGACAGGAAACTAGGGATCTATGTCGAGATAAGGTTCGGAATGTTTGGGGTCATCACAAAGTCAAAATAGATATATGTAGGTGTCAATCGTACGTGTAATGTAAACGAACTTTTAAATACATACATTGATATCATTGTTTTAAAAGTTCATGTTTACAATATTAGAAGCGTTTTAAAATTTTGCTCTTGTTGCATAAGTATACATATTTTGCGTTATATATTGTTTTTAAAGATAAGTCGGCAGACAATAATCTAGGTCACTTTATGGTAATGAACCAGCGCCCTCCATAGACAAAAACATTGAAGAGTTACAAGTTCCTTGTCGGCTTTTTAGGGGTTAGGGATTTCGGGATTTGAGGATTGAGGATTGGGCCTCATTAATCTAGCGTTGTTTCTTTAAGTCTAGTCTTCGGTTTTCTTTAAGATCGTGGTGTCACTCCAGTCGAGCCGCCCAATTTGTGCCGAAGCATAGCTCTTCCACATTTTTCCTAACATTTAATGTCATGGATTTCCGCAAAGTAACGCCTGATTCTATTAACTACAATTTTCTTGATATTTTTTTAATTATAAACATCACCATATTATTACAGATTGGTTTCATCTGGGTGATTGTGGTAGGGACGGTGATATCGCTCCTATGGCGACAGAAACAACCTTGGGAACGCCAAGGCAGGTCACATCCAGACCCTGAACTCTTCACACCACCCTTAGCCAACAGGTTAAGGGCACGGCATGAAGAAAAACCTGCAGTGCAGGTAACGAAAGAGTAACATTTTGTTGCATGATGAATGAACCAGCTTTTATGGCACCACCAGAGTTATGCATGACTGCTTCTAGATAAATGGTTGCTTGTTTAATTTGTGCCTAGATTTTTTGTAGTTTTTGAGCTTTGTTTTGGGTTCATTTTGAAAGGGTTTTTATTTTATTGGTTTTATAGTTTGGTGTAGTTTATTTGGACAGTTTGGGCAGAATGTAGAAAAAACATTTAAACATTGCAATAATAGTTCTATTTGTTTATTATTGTTATTATTTTCACAAACTTTGATTGAGTAAATGTAATTTCACGCACTTGGTGCTAAGTGCTTTTAAAATATTTTGGTGTCATATATAATATATTTTTTTTTATGATTTTTAGAGATATTGCTTAGTTAGATCTTAATACTGCAAAATACTATTTTATTCTTATTTAACGCGGCATAACAATATCAGTATTACTAATATTCTAGCCATTAAATAATTACGAATAGAAACACAATAATGTACCTACGTAACTAATTTAATATTCTTACATTTTTCTATTAAAAGCTTCTGTTTATTGCATTATAGTTTTGTACTTTTTAATACATAGATTTGTTTTTTGTAATTACTTATCTTTAGTTTCATTTTATCATTTTTAGTAGTAGTTTATTTTCTAGATGTCATCGAGTGAGCTTTGAGCACTAAGCGCATTACTTGTTTGAGAGCTAAGGTTTGTACATTGCATTGATATTTTATTTTTTATTGCACGCCAAATCATGTCATTTTGCAATGAGGTTTGAGAAAGACGTGTTCCACTTTGGCACATATATTTTAAATTATATTTGCATATGTTTTGTTTGTACCTACCTAAAGTATTCTACGAATGGTGCTTTAAGAGTTGCCGTTAATGAATAATATATGCTTTAAAAAAAAATAGTAGGTTATTTTTGAGTTCGCAAATTTGTATTACTTATTTTTTTACCATCTTATTCAATGCGAACGCGCTCAATGTTGATCGACGCTCGCGGAGAATTTGCCATCAACAGTGCTTGTAGGCAGGTCAAGACTTAGACTAAATAATAGTTGCTAAAAGTGGAACACAGTTCAAAAGGGTCAGTTTCATCGATTAATTAGAAAAACAATCTGAGCGTTTTCGATGCAGTTTGATAATGTTTTTTTTAATAATATAATAATGATTGGTGAAACCTGCCCTTAAGTAGTTTTGCTTTATTGGGTGTAAAATTGGCCTGCAATTATTTGGATTTTGGTTCGCACTGGTTGTTGTATGAGTGCATTATTTATTTATAACAATCAATCAATTATTTTATCAGTATTATAGAATAGTACGTTACTAACATTATTAATACAGTTATAATTTATGAAACAATTCAGTATTATTTAAGTCTCACCAGATTTGGGTGATATTAAAAAATATATTTTAATAACGTTCCTGTTTTTATGAATTATATAATATTTACGGCTTACTCATATTGTGCACGCGAATAGTGTTGATCGACTTAAGAGCACCGCTGTGGTTCGAAAGTAGTCCGACATTCTGAAACGAGGTTTCTGTTGCGAGCGTAAGCCGTAAATATTATTTTTTAATTTATGATATCTTTTGATAATTAAAATTTTAAAAATGAATTGATTTTATAATATATTTTATTAAATTTTCAGTGTAAACTATTGCAATCGAACGGCGTTCAAGATTAATTTACCAACTGTACTTACTTACGTATTTATTTAAGTAGAAAATTTAAATTTAAATTAAGTTATTTTTTTATATAGATAAAAGGTTTTATATTGATTGTGATGCTTATTTTAATTTGGTTAGAGCTGCTTTTTGTTACATTCCTAGTTTACGAACATTCGTTTGGTGCCCACGGTACTACTAATGGTTCTATTAGCAGTACCATAAGAAAAAAAGACTTTGGATGACTTTTACTAATTCGACTAAAAAAAAAACATTTTGCTATTAAATTCCCCTAGCAAAGTTCAGTAACGGTAATAGTTATCGCTTTAAATATGAAATAAATGTATGGTAAGTGGATTAATTCGTTGACTATGCGATTTGTCGATATCCTTCAGAAACCTCAATACAATTTGTTTCATTTTCCAAAGCGATAAAGATTATTGATAATTAATGATAGTATCGACGTTGGTGGGATAGTACTAGATCATCTTAACACAGTACTACTGGTAGAGACCATTAGTAAATACCTCTTATATTATTAAACTTAATGCATAAATATTTTGGATTGATATTTTATACAACTCATGCACTTGAGTTACCAGATTTTATATTGTTTATTATTAACGCATAAACCAACCAGTCTTATTTTTTAACGCAACATGCTTTTAGTTTTTAATGCAAATGGCAGAGACATTAGCCTAATTAAAGTAAATAGAATCAATGTACGGAATTGACAGATATGGATGATGACGATACGATTACATAGATATAGTAAGTAGTAATTATTAATATCCATCTAGACGATCAATTTTAAGCGTTAGAAGTGGATTTCTTTTTATTACATAATTATTTAAATAAATAAAAGTAAACACTTCCGACGATCAAAATAAATCGTGTGACGTCACGATTGAGTATATTTCATAACAAGCGAAGACGTAGTGACTCCTAGAATGAAATTCGTTTTATATAAATATTGTTTTCACATACACCTACGATGAAATAAAACAAATGCGTGTCATATGTTTGTTCATTATCTAACTCTATCTCTCATGTATTTTGTAATATGTCGAATTCATTTTGAAGATTTGTCTTCTATTTTCTTGGATTGGCTATAATTTGTGCCATTTGTTTTACTGAGATGTTGCGTGTTATAACAAAATTCCGTTTCATGAAAGATGTAACTGAGATTTGTGAGAATGGTTTCAAGTTGGTTTGTATTCAGAGTAAGGATATCTAAGCGCCTAGTGCAAGTTTTCATTACGTAACTCAAGGCGATTGACACCTAATGACGTATAGCTTTCTGATTGGCCTGTTCCAAGTTGAAGAACCAATCAGAAGGCTTAACGCATCAATGTGAAGTAAACTGACACTAGGAACACTGTTAAAAAACGAACTATCGAATCTAGATTTAAAGAGGCAATAAAGTTATTGGATTTAAATTTCGAAATTAGTATTACATTAGCAATAAATAATTTATGAAGATTTTAGGTACTTATTTATTTGAAAAAAGAATAGGAAAATTATTTAAAATTATGAATAGTTTGTTGTTTAGTGTCGACGTGAATATATTTAATTGAATAACAGCATTTTAATAGTTGTTTTAAAAAGAAGCATAGATTATAAACGAAATTTGTCAAATGAACGTTGCCAGTCTAAAAACAAGCTCAATAATATAACGTATTTAAAAATGTTATTTTAAAAGTATTTGGAAACAGAGAAATTCTATTTATTTAAATAGAACAGAGTTAGGCAATGGGCAATGGGTCCGCTGTTATTAGGACAAGGCCATTATTGTGTAATGGGACTAAATACCACTAGATTAATAGGAGTTTAAAATAGAATACCTCAGCCTGGTTTAAAAAAAAAAGTAGTTAGGACCAATCTGGCCTTAACATTTTGTAGTAGGTACAAACGTCTCCGCATCAAGCTATCCCAATTTTATCAAAGTTTTTAGCACATTTTCGACTTAACTGCTTTTGAAATAACATTGAAAATCTTTTAACAGAATAAGGACGTTTGATGTGCAGGCGTTCGTGCCGTATTGGGTATGTGTGTCAAGTAGTCCATATAGGTGCACATATGTATTAGATCAAGAAAAAATATATTTATTGAATGTTTTATAGGAAATAAAACTATGTACTGCTTGGACGACTTATGTATAGTCTGCATAGTTATACTATTGTTTTTAGTGGAACCATATCTTTTGGAACGATTGGTTTGACTGAACATTATTCCAATAACACTAAAAATAAAATAAAATCAAAAAAGCTGAATTCAGCGCCATCTATCGGGGTAATGGCCATGAGCAGCCCGAATCATCCTTTATAGATAAACAGTGGTTACTAACACCCGGTTTCTGAAAGGCTTGTCAACGCTAAAATTAACTAATCTCCTGTTAAATCTCTTGTCAAGTCATCTGATTGGTTGTTGATAATTCAGTCAACCAATCAGATCACTTGACAAGAGATTAAATTGATTTTAACATTGATCGGCGTTTCGGAAACCGGGTGTTAGCCTATTATTTTTCTTTTTATGTATTTTGCAGACTGTACATTATAGGTACTAAATAAATTTATGGTATGTGAATATATGTATGACTTGTAAGCAGCGAGTTGAAGGAACGAGGTTTTAAAAAGTATGGAGCGACTTTCCTTTTCTATTTTTGAAGACATTTTTAAAAACCAATCTTTCGAATATAATTTTATTTATATTTTTATATACACTATGCTTTTGACGATATTTTTTATCTTTGTTTTTTAATTCAGTTACTGGTAAACATCCAAATATTTACGTATATATAAGGAAGTATAAATAGATAGAAAAATTGTGTGATCAAAGGGCAAGATATTATATCGTATAAATATGTAATATGTATAATGCTATGACGAAATAACATATAATTATGGTCACAATTAATTAAATGTTTGTAAAACAATTTAAAATATGTATGTTCGACGCAGTTTGTCTTCCATATTGTTACAAAGCTTGGCGTATTGTTGATAATTAATGCATTTTAGAAATGTATAGTTTAGATCTAGTATTATCATAAATTTAGTTTTATGCACAATGCAGATTTTTCGAAGGATCGTTTTGTTACTTAAACTTCTGCAGTGATTTCGGGGATCAAAGATTCAAAGGGTTGAGATATTTCACTGATCAACCGAGGAAATAAGAATCAAGGTAACGTTACTATTATTATTGAAGTTCAAGTACATATTTTATAATAATCTTTACTTTTTCTGAAAATCCAGTAAAATAAAATCAAAGGTCTAAGAATCTTCAATCTATATACTTACAAACAAAATGGAAAACCAACCAAATTTTTTCTTAACTTGTAATAAATAACTATCCTATTTGTTTATTATTATAGCCCTTATACCTACGTGTCTATTTTAATTATGAATCTTGAAGTATTTGATTGGCTGGTGAAAATTGCTGACAGTAAATACTGAGAACCAATGACTTCCCTGATGGACTGACCTTGAGTTGTTAACTAGTTTGTTTATATTTTTTTCTCGGAATCACTGTATGAAGTAGTCAACTAAGGGCTGATTTTTCAATAGTCATAAATGTTATCTGAGGAATAAAATTGTTGCTGTCACTGTCTTATACAAACATTCTGGCGCGACAGCATCATAATTATTCCGCAGATAACTTTTATCTAACCATTGAAAAATAGGCCCTAAATCAAATAAACAGGCTGTGTATACTGTGTGTAAGCACCAATATTTTGTAAGAATGATCTTAATTTATTTACCGCTCATTATTTTAATAAACTACGAAAAAGGTTTAGATACAATTTGTGCTTGTATTGGAAAGGAAATAAATACTTGATGGAATACATTTGTTTTTATTTATAGAACAAGACAAGGATCCTCCAATGTTTAATAATTGGTTATTATGAAAATTTAACTTAAAATAAGTACTTTAAGCTGACAGAAAACCGCCTTTTGGTCTTGTAAACTCTTCCAATTGACGTCGCAAGAAGGCATTCTGAAAGAAAAAAAAGCATTGAATTTTAGTAATATTGTAAATGCGAAAGTTACGATGCTTGGATTTTCGTAACTCAATCACGTCAAAACGGCTATACAGATACACTGCCGAATAGGACAGAGGCTACGTTTTATCAACATACTACGCAGGCGAAGCCGCGGGCGGAAGCTAGTATGTATATATACAACTTAGGAGAGAACTTACGCTGCTCGCATCTCTATTGGTCTTAGTGCTAATATGATGGTAAGAGGATACGCTTGTTAGGTTTTCCAATATTTCTTTTTTTACAACGACGCATAATTTGTCGGCTATTTCAGCATTATGTAATTTTCGCTTGTATTACAATTAATTTTCTTTAACGAATCTTAATAGAAACCCTATTAAGATTCGTTCAAGAAAATTATATTATATATATAGGTACATATATATATTGACTAGAGACTTTTAAATGACTATTATTGATAGTACTATGTAGTGCAACAATTTTTTTTCAATTCAAACCTTCAGTTCTTTTGTTTCATATTATTAGTTAGTAGATTGGGGAAAAATAGAACAAAAACATGATCGTTACAACAAAAGTAGGACACTCTTAACTAATATTTTTAACGAACAGGCGAGGAACAGAGGTCGGCTCAAAATAGCTCAACATTTCTAAGCTGCCACTGTTATTTAATATTGTCTTAAACATATTTATTAAAAAGAATTAAGATTATTTTAGCAAAACAATAACATTATTATAGCGCCGAAAGTTTTTTTTCTACTAGAAAGTGCAAGTCCTCTGCTATTTCAGAATATTCATATAAAGCGAAAGTATTAGGTAGGTATTAGTATTAGGGTATGTTTTCGCTTGTACTACAATTAATTTAGAAAAAAATCTTGACACAAGTACCTTCGGATTACCACTTTTCGGGAAGCCCTGGCAACTTAATTTACAAATTTTCTGCTAATAAACACATTTTATTTATTTATAGATTAACGTACTTAGAAATCTTAAACGAATTTTAATGCTAATCATGTCCATGGTTGATTTTAATAGAAGAAAATAAGGGTGTATTAGAGGGCCTAAAATACACCCTTAATTTCTTGTGTTCTTTAGATCCGGTGCTGGACGGTGGCTCTGGGCTTCCTACTCTCCTACCAGGAAATCTGTTATCTCAGAAAATCTTCTCAATATGAAAAGAGTTATTTCCCTCTCACCTCTCTCAGCAGCTCGTCTTCTCTCTCGGCGGCAATTTTTAGCATTTCCTTAGATCTTTCTAGAAGTAAATCTTTATCGTGTATAGTTCGCTTCAAGTTCGCCACTTCTAGCCGATGAGATTCCGATTGATGACGACCCTGGAAGTAAGTAAGTCATTTAATCATTACCGGAGGCCCAATCCTTCCCCTGCCCCAATCCGTTCCCTTTCCTAAAATCTCCAAATCCCTAATCCCCAAAAGGTCGACAACGCACTCGTAACTCCTCCGTCGTTGCGGGTGTCCGTCCGTCCGTTCCGTCCATCCGTTTGCTCGTTTGCCGACATATCATATAAAAAATATATTATAATAAGGATAACTAAGTTGGATACTATTGTTGGCTCACTCAGACTTTACATACATAGATGCTAATCTGGAATTACCCAGAAATATAATTTCTTTTGTGCAATTCCAAGGGAGTATCAGGGGCGATGCCTTTTAGAAAGGAGTACGATCGTTTGAAGGTCGTATCGGTTCAGAGTTTTGCTTTGTGAGGCAGAAAGCTTCACGATAATCGCAGTTGTTGACTACTAACCGTCTATATGACGGGTTTGAAACTAGGATTGCAAAACATTTATAAATTCACTTGAGATTCATAACCGAAATAACATAGGCCCATCTACCTTTTCTGTATTGCTTCGGTTACTGCGGCTGCTACTGGGTCTGGAGTCGATTCTCTTGTGACCAGACCCTGACTTTTGCTCTGCTTGTAGCTTGTTAATTACGCCTGAAATAGAAGATAATTTAATGGTACGTTTACACGCTTGCCAAGCCTTGGCAAGGATCGACAATCGCAAGCATGTAAAAAGGGCGTTTGGCTTGGCTTGCGTGGGCTTGTGCCTGCTTGCTTCCGATCCAGTCGAGTGTCGGTTTTTTTACGCAGATCAGAAAGTTGATCTCGAAGACAGCCAGAAGGTTGATCTCGAAGACAGCCCAAGCGGGTTCATAGACTGGCAAGTATCAAGGTGACTTTTTCGAGTGATATTATGTACCTACCTACTTTCGAAGATTTTTTAAACACTAGGTACTTTTACGACAATCGTCTCACACGCAAATTGATCAAGTCACAATTATTTCGTATAAAATACTGATAGTCTAGTAAACCATTTACATCCGCTATTAAAAGAAAACAAATGTCTATCAATTCACTAATTACGTGAAACTACAATTAAAAAAAAACTTTATAAACCCTGTTTTTATAATAACTATCGTGAGACATACTAGCGTGCGCAGACGCGCACGACGCAGACTGCGCGACGTCGCCGCGTCCGCACACGCTGCTCATGAGGAAGAACCCCTCTGTGGCTCGAAACTAGTAGAGCTTTTCTCAATATTTACACGTGAGTAACCCGTGATTTTTAGTTAATTTATAAACCCTCACTCAATCGGTTGAAGTTATCTAATAGCCCATACTTAGTTGTAAGATCACGCCCCTTTGCCTTTCAAAAACAAATATACCTACCTACATAGCAAGTTAAATACAAAATACGAAATTTCTACTTACCTCTTAAAGTCAGGACGGTTTGTTCAAGGTCGTTGACTCTATGCTGATGCGCAGTGGTAGGTAACGTCTCCATGGAATTTATCTTCTGGGTTAACTGAATATTCTCTTCTTTCAACATTTCGCAGTAACTAACAAATAATAATAATAAAAGACATCCATTTAAAACTATAATACCTATATATACAAAATAGGCATCTAAATCAGAATTGTAAAAAGTAATAAAAATAGATCTGCGGGCTTAACTCAGACTATATTTCAGTAACATTACTACGGAAACGGCACATTGCGTGATTTGTTTGAAAATAATTAAAACATTTGAGAGTATTTTTTGTCCTTCGAGAAACGAGCAGGCTTAATTCCCCCCTCCTTAATACTCAAATCCATATATCCTTAAATCCCTAATAGGCAATGAGAGGCCAGCAAGGCACATGATGTAGCAACTCCTTTGGTACTTCCAGTTTTCACGGGCGGCGCTGATTGCTTACGATCTTGTAATGCGAACGCATATTTAATAAACAAAAAGGACGAATCAGCTCGAAACGTCTGTGAAGTTACAATGAACATTGCTACCACTATTATTGAAGCTAATAGTTAACTAACAGTCTTGAGGTATAGTAGATAAGGTTTGCATATCGCATACTTTTTCCAGTAGTTAAGTTCAGGCTGTGCGTCTCCTCCGGACTTGAGCGGGGTGCGTATCTGAGACTCCAATATCGTGGACTCCAGCTTCAACACTTGCCCCTTCAGTGAAGTAATCTCAGCTAGAGACCTCTCGTATTCCGCTACTAATAGTTCGTTACCCTGTAACAGTAGTTTAACACAAAGAATAGGTAATAAAATTCTTGAATATATCTATTATTATAGGTTGAGCGACCGTATTATAGGAAAATTTCAAAGTGTTGACCCTGGTCTAGACCTACAATCAGGTGTGATGAGTTTTTGAAAATTGCTTTCCTCATCGCCGGGTAAGATGTAGATGGAACCCATGTTATCAGAAAATTCCTAGCGTTGAACTGTAAAATCATAGCAAAAATATACAAATCCATATCATCAGCCCAGATGTCCTGCCAATATTGTAGAACAGTCTTTTTTGAGATAGTGTACATTGGAAAGCTCATGTAAATACTTGCACTTACCGTCGAAAATCTTTGGTGAAATATTCCGAAACTAATATTTGTCTACACTCTTACAGTAAAGGAAAGGGTACGAAGTTACAGAAGACTAGTAAGATTTGTCATAAAGAACTAAAAAGGAAACAAAGGAAAATGAAACGTTGTGCCATAACATAAAGTACTTAATTGAGGAGCATTACCTTCTCAGCAATCTCCAACGCCGCGATCCTCCGCTGCTGAGCTTGTACTCGATCCAACAATGCCTGCGATGAGACTGGCAGTGCTGCCTCTGAACACATGCACTCCTTGCTACATCGTTCAGGTTTCTCTTGAGTTTCGGCCTCTTGTTTCTCAATTGCTATTATTTGGCTATCATCTAGAGATTTAGAATTAATATGTACATTAACACCTGCCCCATTTATGGCAATCGAATGATGTAATGTGTTTTATTCAGTTTTATTCATTAGGCACAGCTTAGTTAAAAAAAATGTTTTTGGACATGGCCATATATTGAGAAAAATTTACAGCAGATGGCGTAAAAAATCCCACATAGCGCAAATGAAGTTTGCACGTTAATATTCAACGATAGATAATAACCACGTTCAAATGTTGGGATTATCTACGATCACCTCGCCTGGTCGGAGGATACTCTTTTCCAATCTTAGGGAAGGTGGTTTTAGTGGAGACTTATAACTTAATATAAGGTGCACTCAGGCGGTTATTGGCGGTCTGTGAGGCTTATGCAGAAAAACACGGACTTGTGTATAATGTACAGAAAAGCAAATTGTTAGTTTTCAAAGTGAGACACAAAAAGCCAGCCCACGTACCGCCAGTTACGATGAACGGTGTGGCCCTTGAACGGGTTTTAAACTTTAAGTACCTAGGGCACATAGTGACTGAGTCTTTGAAAGATGACGATGACATGGAAAGAGAGCGGAGGGCGTTGGCTGTCCGATGCAATATGTTGTCCCGCAGGTTTGCACGTTGTACACCAAAAGTGAAATTAACGCTTTTTAAGGCATTCTGCCAGTCTTTGTACACGTGCACCCTGTGGGTTCGGTATACGCAGCGGGCATACAACGCCCTCAAAGTTCAGTATAACAATGCCTTCAGGATGTTGTTGGGGCTCCCACGTTACTGCAGTGCATCAGGAATGTTTGCTGACGCACATATTGATGGTTTTAAAGCCATCATAAGAAAGCGAGTAGCGTCCATGATGCGCAGAGTGCGTGGGAGCGGCAACAGCATTCTGAGGGTCATCAGTGATAAGCCGAGTTGCGCCATTTTGGCACACTGGATGCATGTACACGTTCATGTACCTGGTGTGTCGAATGTACGCAGCAGATATTTGAATTAAGGTCTTTCTGTATTTTATTTTTCACTAACATAGTTTTTAAGGTGTGTGAGTACTAACATAATATGGACTACGGTCTGAATTAAAGTTATTTTTTTTTTATTTTTTTTTTATTTTTTTTTATTTATTATTTTATATAATTGTATAGGTACTTATTGATTATGGTATAACTCCATTTATACACTTACGTTTAGCTTCATTTAGCCTAGTCAGCAGAACTCGCTTCTCCTTTTCCAGTCTCGCGACACTCGACTTGGCGAGGCTGAGGCCGGCTTCCAGTTTAGTCACTTCCTGGCACTTGTCTTCGTAGCGTGACTGCCAACGATCGGATGCTTGTTGTGCCCTATATATTTGTATTTATTGCGAGGTAAAAATATTATCATAACCTTTTCATAGATTTCTAAAACCTCTAGGGACCAAAACCATCAGTCAACTTTCAAACTTAGAGTTGGGATATCAGGAGTTATATCTGTATGTATTGATAGCTTGAAGATTAAGGCGCCTGCCTCTTAGACATGAGGGCTTCGGGGGTTCGGAGCCTAGCAAGCATATCTATTTTGCGTCTACTGGTATGCAAAAATGATTACAGTGTGGTCTTCAGGGATTGTTGTATATTAGATCCGACAGTACCCAAAAGTAATTGTTTAAGGGTTCATTGTAGCCTTTTATTTAAACCTGAGGCTCAATCATAACCGAGAGATGATCTCCGGCCACCGTAAGCGCGGTTCTGCGGACGGCGAGTAAGGGTAGCTCGCCGCCCGATCAGAACCAGACCCGAGCGTACGGCGCGTAGCGTTACGCGCGCGCACAGACGGGGCCCAATAAGGCTGATGTCCAGTCAGGGTTGCGGGGTAAGCGATTAAAAAAGTATATTACCTCTTCCATTTATCCCAGAGCGCAATGCTAGAGTTAGTTTCTCGTCTTGCGCTAGTCAGTTGAGCTTGTAGCGATGCAATCTTATTGTGCAACGCCGCAGTTTCAGCCGTCGTCACTTTGTGCCCCGTCGTGCTACTGCAATCATATTATCATTTGCTTCTTTATAGTGATATTCACGTTTGTTTTTCTTGAAATTATATTTAAAGCTATTCCATATTATTAATTTTGGAATAAAATAAAATAAAAAGATAAAACATAAATACATTCTAAACACTTGATTCTTAAGGTTCTGTGCATCCAAGCGAGCTCGCCTCTCCTTCGAAGCCAACACTTTGATCTGTCGACGAAGGATAGCATTCTGCTTTCCAACTAACTGCTTTTCTCGACGCAAGCGTTCAATAACTGGCTCTTGCCTGAAATTTTAAATCAAGTTTCAGAATCTTATGCCCGGTTTCCGAAAGCCCGATAAATGTTGAAATCAACTAACTTGGTGTCAAATCTCTTGTCAAGTCATCTGATTGGTTGTTGATAATTCAGACCAATCAGATGACTTGACAAGAGATTAAATTGATTTTAACGTTGATCGGCCTTTCGGAAACCGGGTGTTAAAAACAATAGATAAAAAACGGACTTCTCATTTCCCGGGTGAATAGTTGGCAAAACTAGCATTATTATTTACATTTTATATTTGATTTTTGAACCCATTCGAAGTGTTTTGAATCTTTCAAATATATGAAAATCAGCTTCAGATTACTTTTAATCGATAGAATGGATGTCTCACTTAATAGGTATACATACTTCTGCCAATGCGTAAAATACTTTTCAGATCTTACCATATAGTTGTGGAAGAAGCTGGGATCCTCATAACGTCGTTATGTGAATCGTGCAGGTCGACCGAGGACTCAAACTTTAATTCGAGTCTCTCTGAATCGCGATGAGATAACACATCACTTGTTTCATCCACTTCTACTATAGCTGATAGGTCGAAACTGGGGTCGTTTACAGAGATCAGAGTTTGCATGTTCATTACTTGTGTCTGGAATTAAAAAAAAAAAAACAAAAAGCTTTTGGATTGTGGATATGTCGTAAAAAACCCGTGTAAAAAACTTAGTCATCTATCATTTGTTTTACAAATACAAACAGAATCCACATTATATTTTTTTTTTAATTAATAATTTTGTGACAGTCGACGCTAGTACTGCTTCTGGTGTGAACACGGCCAATGGTAATTTAGGCACTAGACCGGATCTCCGTCATCCCATATCTTTCTGTCATTCTAGAATCTCCAATCCGGAAAATATTGAAATCGTTAGGAGGTTTGTACTATTTACATGAACTCTCGCGTCTAACTTAAAACTGTCTGAGTTGAAAGTAAAATCAGTGTAAAATAAAATAAGGTAAAGGTACGAATCTCGCATAGGATTCAGATTGGACTTGTACGAAACCGCTCTTACTGTTTACTTACTCTGAGGTTGTTGATAATGATCCGTAACTGTTCAATCTGTGTATCTTTATCAGACAACTGCTTTAGGTAAACAGTTTTTTGATCAGTCAACCTTGTCCTTAGGTCCATGTGTTCGCGTTGCATTTCATTCAACTGAGTCAACCAGTGTTCGTTCTCCGCTTTATACGATTTCACCTGTCAATGACATATTATGTAAAACATACATCCTGTAGTAAAAATATATTTTCTAATTAATTAACATCACCTCATGACAGTGCCGTTCTTCTAGTTGAGAATTAAGCTGTTCCATTTTCGTAAGTCTTTCAGTAGCCAAATCCTTCCACCGTGCCGATTCGCTTTGATATGTTGTCCTAGAAATCAATTAAATATAGAAATAAATTAAAAGCTTGATTTATTTATCTACTTCAATTATCTCACTAGTACTAACAGTTCAGATTTGCACTCATCAAGTTCACTTTGTAGTTTGAAACACTTGTCTTCCAATTCTGAAGTTTTCATTGTGTATTTTGTAACGACTTCTTTCAACGCTTCTCCGTTGGAAGCACTTGATTCACTGGCCCGCCTGTAATAAATAAGTGATTAGTGGCATGTTTAGGCTCTTGTTGCGTCATACAGATGTTATCACCTCGTCAAAATGATTGATTTGTACGTTACTACATTCCAGCAAATTTAAAATAAACATAAATATACCTATCTAAGTTTGACTGCAGTTCCACAATTTTTAATTGCAAATCTTTAACAGATTTCGCATATTCGTCCCTTTCATTATTAAGAAGTCCTTTGTACTCTACAATTATAGAATTTTTATCGTCCTCTAACTGTTTTAGAGCAAGCAACAACGATTTATTTTCTTCATTGGCATTTTCTCTCTTTTGATTGGCTTCAGCACTTAGTTTCTTTTGCAAATCAATAATTTGGTTTTTCAAATCGTTAACAGTGGACTGCAGTTTGTCGTTCACAATGTCTTTTTGGTTACTCGATTCTTTGAGACTTTGCAGTTTAGTTTCATAAGTAACTTTCTCATTATTAAGAGCCAAGATTTCTTCAGTACGTTTATGGGTTAGTGACATAGCTTCGTATAATTGTTTACTCGTATCGTTTATTTCAGCAGTTAGAGATTCTATCTGGTCACGCATTTTATTTATAACGTCATTGTTTTCATCTGTTTGAATTAATTTGTTGGTATTCACTATTTCATCGGTTTGTGTAAGGGAATCGGTAAATGTCTTGCTTGGTTGTCTTTGAGAAACTTTAGCTGGAGAGTCAGGCTTCTTATTTTCCGGTTGTTTACCTACTGTTTCTTTTTCTTGGTTGGAGGTTGTTTGCAAAATTTGTGGTTTAGATAAAGTAATTGTTTGGCTTCCTAAACAAATAATAAGAAAAGATGAGTTATGACAATTTTTATAAGGATCGAAATGCCTATCTCATACATATGCGGAATTTCGTTTGATGGTAAGCGTACGTAAACCTTGAAGCCACAAAAAGTGATTATTTTTTATAAAACAAACGTTAGATAATTAAATTGTCATGACGGAATCATCAGCCGTTGAAGAAAAGTTACAATTCAATACAAGAGGATCTTTATCTATGAAATCGTCACCTTTCATGAAATGAATAGTATTTTGTAGTTATTTTGTAAAACTGACTATTAAACCAATGACGATAAAGTAAAGTAAGGCAAAATGACAATATCATATACAAAGATCTTATTAAATGTATGATTTACACTTAATGAGAACTTGATTATGCTTTAAGAACTTACTTCTAGGACTAGACTCATCTTCAGATTGAACATCTTCTAATTCCATTTGAACAGATTGATCATCAGTATCCTCACCACTACTTCTGTGTTGATCATTCGTGGTCTTTTCGAAACCTTGATTTAGCAGCACAAGAGTTCTTTCTAAATTGTTACAATGTTTCATCAAGTCTTCTTGAGATCTTTCCATAGCTTTTAATTTTTTATTAATATGTTCTATTTCCCTAGTATTTACTGATTGCTGTAATGATAGACATATCGATTTCAACATTACCGAGCCGAAGTAATTTTTGAGATCTTTTTTACTTTAAAGAGTTTTTCTTACCATCATAATGTATTTCAGTTTATGCGGACAGCTATCTTCTCCTATTGAGCATTTATTTTTGGATACATCCAATATTTGGTCAAATACAGCATGTTTTGAAATTAAATTAGCTCGCAGGTCATCTATTTCGTAAAGTTTTTCGTCAACAGCTCGATTTTTACGGGAAAGTTCTTCTATTTTATTTAAGTATTTTTCAATAGATGTTAGTGGGACACTACCTTGATACTGTTGTCGGAGTGTTGTCAAAATTTCATATAAATATCTGAAAAATTATTAAGTGAGTAAATCGATAAGTATATTTTTATTAGCATCATCATTTTAGATAACTAAAAGTTTTCGTTACCTGAATTTAGATTCATATCTCGTAGCATAAACATCAAAGATTTTTTGACGCGCTCTGAACATATCTTCGGCTTGTATTCTTAATTCCCTTTCCTTATTAAGAGCCGCTTGAAGTCGCTCCAGTTTTTTATGACTTTCTGAAGCTTGAAGATGTGCGACTAAGATTTCTCCACTAAGTCTGAATATAATATCATTTGTTAATTTCGGAAATTTGGTTTTTGGTTACTGATATTAGGTAATAGACAACGTTGTGCACGCTTTTGTTATTATAATCAGAAGAGTATAGAACCATGACTATAGAAAAAATTAATTTGTTTTTACGAAAGTATGATGAATTCACCTTGCTATTATAGCTTTATTATCACTAGTAGATTGTAGATCTAAGATTTGATGTTGCAGCATGTTAATTTCCAAGTCATTGCTCAGTTGCCTTTGTTGATTGTCTTGTAACTGTAATATGAGGTGGTAGTTATTTATTTTAATAGTATCTACAAATGACTATTTCATTCCAAGAGTGTAAGTTTTACCTGAAGTAGTGCAACATCTAATTGACTACTAATATGTTGACATTTTTCTTTGAGTAGCCCGTTTTCGTCTGAGAGGTTGTTGAGTTGCTCCTTCATTAAATTAGCTTCTTGTTTCGTCAAAGAAGCTAAAGTTTCGTCTCTAAAACCAGATTAATCATTTTAATTCTTAAATGCTTAATAATCTCAAAAAACTATTAAATTAATAATATCTTACATATTTTTAACTCGAACTTCTTGTAGCTCTGCATTTTTCAATTCTAAACTTGTAATTTTTTTATTTTTGTCATCTAGTTCAGTACAAAGTTGTTTTATTTGCTTATCTAGCACCATTTGTTCTACGTTTGATTCGATTTTCTGTGCACATTCTTCTGTTGATTTCCCTAAAAATAAAATATTAAAGAAAACTTTTAAAACCAAGACAGTAAATAGGTACCTACGATATTAACTCCACTTCGGTACTCTGTTCAGTGCATGAAGTTTGATAAATAAAAATATGTATATTTTATGTACCTTTCTGATGGTTCATTTCAACGCGAATATAGTTGATAATATTAACTTTGTCTTCATCAAGTCGACTAAACAAATTCAACATGTGATTTTTATGATTAACACCATCCTCTACAAGTTTTCTGTATTTTGAAAGAATTTCACTGAGGGCAAAGTTTTGTTTCCAAAATAGCTCCAGTGATATAGAGTAACGCAATCTATCGGTTAAATTGGCAACATTTAGAATTAGTTTTTGAATTTGCGTTTCGTACTCTGAGGCCGCTTCCATTGAGTCTTTTTTACTTTCCAGGATTTCGTTTTTCAAGTTTTCATTTAGAGTCCGTATATATTTATATGCTTCCTCTAAATATATACACTTTCTTTCCAAGCAAGTAATACTAGGTATGGGAACTATCCCTGGTGAATGATCACTACTATCATCTTCTTGCAGTTGAGTTTTTAATCTTTCTATTTGAGCTTTGTAATTTTCTTCCTGAATAGACCACTTGTTGAGATCGTCGCTGGCTTGTATTGCCATACACGTCAGTTTATCAAACAATTCCTTGAATTTTATGTGAAAATATTCCAATCCCTTTTTTAGTTGACATTCGTACAAAGAATTTCCCTTTTCTACCAATTTATCTATTTGTGATTTGTCACAAAAGTCAATGTCATTTTGTTCTTTTTCTGACATCCATGAACCAAATTCAATATCATCATTCTTTTGTTGTAGTAGTTTCTCTTCAGCCTCCTTTTCCCTATTTTTTACTTCCATTTCATTCAACCTCTTTTCAAGTTCTGATGACTTTTTCGTTGCATCTGACAGCTGAGCCATTACATCGAAGGTTTCTTTTCTGTAATATATTTTTTCGTTGATAATAAACAAATTTTACACAAACAGATAATTTACTTAGTAGATAAAATTTTTTTTAACCTTGCTTCATGTAAAGCGGTCAAAAGTGCATCTTTACCACCCAAAGCGGTTCGTAATTCCATCACTGTGGACATATGTGGTGCGAACCAGCCAGCTGAGTTACGTGCTTCCATTGATAATAGGATTGCTTCCAAACTTGGACATTGTAGTGTCAGTATACCAGAAGAAGTCTTGCCTGGGAATTAAAATTGGAATTTAGTGATGAAAAACTCAATTTAAAATAAGATTTGCACTTTGAGGTCTACTTACTATTATCTCTTAAGAAGTCTAGGATTTCTTGGAGTCCCTTGCGAAGACCTTTGTTCTCCTCAATAATGGTTAACATTTCTTTTTCTTGATTTTGTTTCTCCGTAACGAGTTGTTGAAAATCGAACTCTGTGATGGTGCTATTGTAAAATGTATTTTATAATGTATGTAATATCATTGCAAATACACAATTAAAGTATATTTATGAAAATAATTACCATGTAACTTCTTCCTTTTCAAGTTTAGGCTGATTTTCATCGCTTTCACTGTCTTCAACTATTTCATCTATTTTATTCTTCGTATATCCAGCCTTATTTAGAACACCAACCAGTTTTTTGATTTTAGTATTCAATTGACGGTTACTCAGTTCTGTTCCTACAAGCTTATTTTCAAGCCTTTTTAATTCTTTTGTTATTTTTGCGTTCGTTTCTTGTAAATTACGGTAGTCTTTCATAATTCCTTTAACTGGTACTTTTTCGTCGGACGGTACGTTGAACCTTTGCCTATAGAGTGTAAAAAATAATGAATTGCCTAATATCTACGCTGAAAGCTTACCTCCGTCATACCTTAAAGTGTAGTTACCTGAGTGTCTCATTTTCGAGTTGTAAATCATTGATCATATTGTTTAAAGTATTTGCTTCTTGGACTAAATTTTTGATACCTTCATCCTTGAACTTCAACTGTCGTTTTTTATTTTTCAGCCCTTCAAGCAACGCGTTTATTCCTTCATCTGATTGCAAAAGTTGTAGTTGCGATGTTATTTCTGTTAACTTATTAAGAATAACAATTAATCATAAAAAATACTAAAATGAATATTCATTGTTTATTTTTGCAACTTACTTCTTTTTCTCTAGCTGCAACCATTTCTTCAGCGCCCTGAAGACTAACTGTTAAAGATTTTACTTTTCGTTTTAATTTGTTGATGATTGTTCGCTCCTTATTGTCGTCGCTAATATTTTTAGCCTCGGACACAGAATTGTCAGGAAGTTCTTCGATAACTGCTTTTAGTTGTTTATTTTCAGCTCTTAATAAATTAATAAGATTGGCTGTTTGCTCAATTTCATTAGAGGCTTCAGTCAATTTATCTTGCAACTCTTTTATTTTCCGTTTTTCTGCGTCGCTTTTCTGTGATAAAATGTATTTGCATTTTGTTAGTAAATTTTACTAAAATACTTACCACATTGCGGTAAAATTTCATAGTTGAATAAATAGTACTAAAAAGTACTACTTTCTTTGGTTCAATAAAGCAAAAAGGAGTTTGAAAGTGCTAATTGAAGAACTGTGTACTTGCCTTGGGTGATGAGGTAGAAGATTTTGTTGCTGCTTTTAAATCTTCTTTAAGTTTCAAATTTTCATTAGAAATTGCTTCTAATTCGGCTTTCTTCGATTTTGCTATGCTCTGAAAAAATTAAGCGAACATTGTATGGCTACGTTATTTTTTCAAAACTATTTTTTTTTATACTTACTTTCCAATGCTGAACTTTAGATTTGATGTCTTCATACAGGTTTTCTTTTTTAGAATCTTTTTCAAAAACTTCTTTCCTTAATCCTTCCATTTCAACTGATAAATGAGCTTTAGCTTGCTCTGACTTTCCTAACAGTTCTGTAATAACATATTGTACAGTTACAATTATTCTCATGACAAGTAAGTAACAATAATTCAGCTCTAATAAATTAACAATCTAATTATTACCTTTTAATTGTCCACATTCATTATTGACCGCCATTATTTGCTCTGTTAAGTTGTCGATCAACTGGGTAGCTTCAGTTAACTTATCTTTCAGAATAGAAACCTTTTCTTTGAGGTTAGTATTTTCTTCTTCTAAAATCTGTAACCGATTAAATTAATTACTGATTCTATTGCAAGGTTATAATTGTTAATGGTAACTTGAAATGTAATTACTTTAACATCATTCAGCAACTTTCTAATATGTTTGTTCTTCATTGTAACTTCTTGTTCTAGTTCAGCAACTGCATTCAGTTCTGAGAGAACATCACGACTGGAATCACTGTCTATATCGAAATTACTTCTACTCTCTTCCAGTCTACTTTTTCTTGACTCCAGATCAGCAATATCAGCGTACAATTGTTCCAATATTTCTTTGTTCGCTTTTATTATTTCTTCTTGATGTGTTATGGTTTCTAGGGCACTGTCGTTACTTTGTGTTGGAGACACTGTATCATTAAAAAATGGCAGTTAGTCAGAGACGTTGACAAATCATTTAAGGATTATGCACAAAATCAATAATCGTTTGAATTTTGGCATAATTATTACGCCAAATGCCAATAAATAAATAATTATTATGTCAATTATTCAATTCAATTTTGAAAAACGAATATATATTCATATATACTTTTATAGAATACCAGCTTTTGCCCGCGACTCCGTTTGCGTAAAATAGTGACTTCCTGCAGATTTTTGGTATAAAAACTATCCTATGTCCTTTTTCGAGTTTCAAACAATGTCTGTACCAAATTCGGTTCAGTAGTTTATCCGTGAAGAAAAGACAGACAAACAGAGTAACTTTCATATAGTTTGGATAACTTTTTATTTAGAAATATCCTATAGAAAATATAGTTGCATTCAATTGTAATAAACCCAAGATCAGCAATAAATGAAATGAACATTCAAGTGTAAAATAAGCAATTTAATTTGTAAAGAGAAAACAGCGAGGGAAATTCAATGTGGTAATTTTTAGTATTAAACGAGAAAGTGTTTTAAAATACAAACTCATAATGGTATTGCCGCAATAACTAAGAAAGTTATGTTTACCTGCATATGTACTCTCCGCTTTCATTTTGCCGCTTTTCTTTTGAGATGACTTTAGTTGTCCGACAAGGTTGTTAACCTGAAGTGATATTAATATCATGATAAACTAGCTTTTCCCTCCTTTACATTCAAGATAATCTTTTATTTAGTCTATACTGATATTATAAAGAGATAAAATTTGTAAGTTTGTATGTTTATATGTCTGTAAGTTTGTATGTAGGGGCTAATCTTTGGAACCGCTGGTCGGATTGCCAAAATTCTTTCACTGATAGATAGCTACAATGTTCCTGTGTGCTATAGGCTATAAAACATTACGCTACGATTTAATGGAGCAGTGGGTGAAACCGCGCGAAAGTAGCTAGTAGGATAATACGAGTATATACATATTTTATGCCTCATTATTATTTCCTCATTTATTAACGCATTACATTTTAACCTTATGACATGGATTTCCTATGGTCTAGGTCGGAAAACGAGTAGGTATACATATATGCCATAGGTGTGGCATCGATTGCAATATCGAAGAGTTACACAATAAATTGCTGGCCTTTTGGGGTAAGGGTTTGAGGAAGGAACTATTATATGCGTGTTTCTCTTTTTGGAAGTCGTTCTAAATTCGCGCCCCCGGATTGGAATAAGAGAAGGTACGGGATGCTTTTTAGTCAGTAAGAGTTTTACACTTCCTCTCTTCCCATCCAGCCATAAAATACACAAAACTTTACAGAACACAAAAAAACACATATACAATAAATTGGTTGTAAAATGAAACAAGGGTTTACTAATATAGAAGTAGTAATAAATACTCTTGCTGTATTTACACAGTGGATAAATAAAGGATAAATAAATAAAATTGAAGTTTTATTTGACTGCACGGTTGGTGCGGTGGCTGGGCAACGTGTCGCGGGTTCGATTCCCGCACGGAATAACTCTTTGTGTGATCCACAAATTGTTGTTCCGGGTCTGGGTGTCATGTGTATGTATTGTGAAATTGTATGTTTGTAACCGCACCCACGACACAGGAGAAAATCCTAATGTTTAGGTAATGTAAAGTTTTTTTTTTCGTTTTTAAAAAACTTTGAACTGTTTTTTTTAAAACGAAAATAAAATAAGTTTTATTTTTAACATAATTTGATTGATGGCAAGCTGTTACGGCAGAAGGAATTGCGACCCTTACAATACTACGTATTTATATTTTGTGCAACACACATTTAAATATTCACTAATGTTGTAGGGTTCGCTCCACTCAACCGTAACCGTTATCAGCAAAGTCCTCAGGGGTTCATTGCACAAAAATTGCCGTAGAGGTAACACCACCTTTACGGCACAACAAACATTATTATAATGAGACTAGCGGCCCGCCTCTGCTTCGCATGGGTTTCCAACTATCTCACTAACGACGAATCTGGATTATAGGGACCCTCCCTATAATCCAGATCTCCCCTTTACTTTTCTAAAATTTTCTTTCAATAACCTTCTCCTGTCAATAACAAACACAACAAAAAAAGAATTGGGAAAATTGGTCCAGGCGTTGTTGAGTTATGCGCTTACCAACACATTTTGCGACTCATTTTTATATATGTATATATGTATAGGTATACTTATTGTATACTCATTTTTATATAAAGAATATGTCATATTATTGTAGAGAACATGCCATTAAAATAATATTCTAAGTAATGTGTTAAAGAGTGACATGTTATTTACATTGTTTGTTGTGTGGTAATCAATCTACCAAAATTTTGTGCAACGAGCCCCCGAGGACTTTGCGCATTAGCTCGCGGCCCCATGTATCCGCATTGCATTATAATAATTATGCAGCCATTATTATTATATTAATTGGAATTAAAATAGATGTCCAAGTTTATCAAATAATTTATTATACCTACCGAATAAAGCATAGGCAGAAAATTTATTCATTCAAGAACTTTCTAATTGTTCCTACTGTTATTATATTATAATATATATTTCGAAGTAGCATGATTAATACAAAGTAATAAAAGACAATTAGAAATACCTGTTCACTCTTCAGTTTAAGAATGTCTTGTGCGAGTCTGAATAGTGTTTTCAAGTCAGTAAAGTTCAATTCAATATCATCAGCCTCCATCCAACATAGACTTTCACACAATTTCTCTTTGTCAGTTTGTGTG
Organism: Spodoptera exigua; assembly: GCA_902829305.4. Taxonomy (NCBI): domain Eukaryota; kingdom Metazoa; phylum Arthropoda; class Insecta; order Lepidoptera; family Noctuidae; genus Spodoptera; species Spodoptera exigua. The sequence continues at coordinate 11,739,841 of LR824610.2, read as the reverse complement.
AGTTCCTTCTGTGAGAAACTCAATATTTCTCGCCAATCCGTTTCCACCATTTTACCTTCTTAACTTTTATCTGTTACCTTAAAATAATATGCAACACAGATTTGACAACTTACTTTTATCTGTTACCTTAAAATAATATGCAACACAGATTATTTTAAGGTAGGCTAGTTAGAAACTGCAATGCGCGTGTGACTCATTTCCGTAAAACTATTGTTTGTTTATATTGACGACGTTGCTAGGCAACGCTATTTATGTGAATGTTGCCATAGTGGAAATTGTTGTTGCTTGTTTTTCTGAATATGTAAGAGACGCATACCTATGTCCTAAGATAAAAAAAATATGTAGTAAGTAGAGTAAATGAATGACATAGTTATTTTACTTTCCAACATAAAAAAAAACACAATAAAAAGGTATACGAATTTTGTGGGAAAACTAGCACATACTTACTGGCTGATTCTCATAAAAACCTATTTGGTACCATTGGCGGTGCATAAAAAGAGGTTTATTTTTGTTTACATTTTTAAGTTAACTGTTAGTTTTTCACATAAGTGGCAAAGAGTATGTAACCACTAACGCCCGGTTCCTATAATTGAGAAACGATCCGTTTTAATTACGAATAGTAGTTTTATATACGACTCGTAAGCTAAAACCGTTCCTATAATAAACGTCTCGTCGTGCAACTTACTGACGGTTTGCAACTAACGGATATCGGTAAACGAATTGTATGGAGATCTATGGTGTCTGTGTGTTCCTATAAATGTTTTAACCGTCAGTAGACGGTCAAGATAACCATTCGTAATGTCATTTAGTCGTATTGCGTGTACAACGACGATTCGTTAAATATAGGAACCGGGCATAAGTGGCATCAGACTTGATTCGTTGATTATGTACGCTGGTTTAATATATTAACAAAAAAGGTTTCTTCCCCAATAAAATAAATTAATTTATGTCAATTTATAAATTAAGTAGAAACTAGAAGGGGCTGGATAATTATTTTCCTTTTATTCCTGTTATATTCTCTTTCCTTACCAAGATGTTTTTTTAGGATTGTTTTTGTTTGACTAGCGTTCTTGATTGCTCGGTTTAGGGACAGCCTACTAGCGATCATACCATCCAATCCATCGGAACTTAGGCATTTGAGGCACGATGATGGGATAAAAACGTACCGTCTGATCGGTGCTATATTCGAATGAAAACCTTGACTAACATTCCTTAGTAAAGTGAAAAGTTAAAGTCAAATATCATTTGACTTTAACTTTTCACTTAAAATAGATAGATAAACTCTTTTTAATTTCAAACTAAAAGATCGGTTTGATCGGTGCTATATTCGAATGAAAACCTTGACTAACATTCCTTAGTAAAGTGAAAAGTTAAAGTCAAATATCATTTGACTTTAACTTTTCAATTAAAATAGATAGATAAACTCTTTTTAATTTCAAACTAAAAGTCAAAACTGTCTGGCTGTCGGTTTGTCCTCTCGTAAAGCTATTTGTTCATTCCAATAAAGAAGTCGTTGCCCGGTCCAGAGCAGGAGAAGGAACAGGGTGGATTTTAGTCGGTAAGAATGATACTTACTCTCTCTCACGCCACCTAGAGCAAGAGATGTCGTTTGATTTGATGATATTCCCCCATAAAAAAGTTCCGTACAACACAAAACTTTTCGAGCTAACATAATATGTGTAGTTACAGGGTCGAGGTACTTACTAAAATAAATTCGAAGAATAAAAATAAAACAATTAAATAAATACAAAGATTATTTTATTAGGTGTGATGATATTGAACAATAGCAGTTAATGTTACATTGTATGTCGAAGTGTCAACAACAAAATAAAACATTTGTGCTTTAATTAAAAATAAATTAACAAAAATAAATACAACAATACAATAGGTTAAGGGATTGTGAAATAATTTGAGTTTATACAAACGAAGCATTGACATAGGGCGAGGGATAGAACTTTGGTAATTAACTTTTACATGTGTGTTTCTCTAATATCCCTTCATTATTTCTGCAGACAAGAGACTCTTCTCCTTGATTACAAAATACAGAAACCATTGTACTTTAAACCTTAAATCGTTTATGCAAGATTGATAATTCGTCTCCCGTCTGCTTACGACCAACACATAAACAACAGCAAGAAAATATTATATAGGACCAAATAATTGTAAACGTTGCAAAAATAAAGTTCGAATTTCTGATCGATGACTAGACATTATTATTTAGAAAACAGTTAATACTTTTGATAGAAAGTTATATAAAAATGAAGTATATATGTATAGATGTGTGAACACATGACTCTATGATTCATACATAGCACGCATATTTCTTAATATCGATACAACTTATATTAAATTAAGCATACAATATTGTCAAACGTTGCCAAATAATTACTCGCCCTATATATACTAACCATTGCGTAGTCTTGAGTATTATATTATAGGTATATATGTGGTAACTAACACCCATAAGTTAATTCATATTCATAGTCTATGGTCACAACTGTATCGCCAATGCTAACAAAACGTCGAAACTTTGTTACCTCCAGAATTTAACTACAACTACCAATCCAAAGTTTGACTTTTGCAGATATGTAATCCATGTATTGATGTATATAAATCGGTTAGTATTTTAGAATTAGTAATCCAGCTTCGACCTTTTAAAATATCACTTTTAAAAGACGAGCCCAAACAAGTCACTCCTAAGTTATAAATAAATACTACGCTAAACAATTTTACAAGTATATAAGTATTTTTATTATTTTTTTACAATTATACAACATCGTAATTATCAGATAAACATACTCTTTGGGACGCATAAAACAACTTTGGATAGATTACATTGATGTGTCGCGGTTAGATTCTCTAGTCCACGGATGACAGAAGCGAAAATAAAGGTACACCGATACATTCATACGATCTACTGTTAGTATGTTAGGCTTGAATGAAGCAACAATACCGTACTTAATGGTACGCTTTGGTCAGCCACTGGTTCCATCGAAGACCGACTCCCGTAGGCCACGGGATACAAACTTAGCTTACATCCTTTGTACAAAATATTATAAAAAGTCATGGCGTAATTTTGGTATCATTTGACGATAGACTCTAAGGTACAATAAGGGATATATTTAACATAGATCGGAGCTTACACTTAATATATGACCTTCACCGTTTCGTGGTAAAGAATACGTAGTTGAGGGCGCGGTATACAAATCTATTAGGTATATCATCATAGAAGGTAGATCGGGGTATTTAAGGTAGATTAGCTTTAAACTAAAACAATGTTTTGTTTGCATAATTTTGATTTCATTACACTTAAATGTTCATGTATATTCACTGGCTAAGTATCGGGTCACGGAGTAGTGAACGAATGGAGTGTTAGGTGGGAGAAGTTTGTTACTAGTTCACTCGTTTGTAAGTCCTTTATTGTATTGTAATTGACTACTCCGTGTTTGATGTCTATCCAACGCAGTATGGTCAGTGAATATGTGGCGTGTAGTGTTATCGCGGGCGGCGCGCGCAGAGCGTGGCGCGACGCAGGCGCCGCAACAGCGACGTCTCGCGCTATCAGATGCGTTCCACGTAGTTTCCTGTACCAAGGAAGAAAGCGTTATTTGTAAGATTGACATCAGCTCATTTCACATCACATCATCAGCTTATATGTGTCCAATGCTGAGCAAAGGCCTCTTCTCACATGGAAAATGTTTGAGCATTAATCACCACGCTCGAGGCGGATTAGCGATTTCAAACTTATAATTAGAAATTATAAGTCCAGGTTTCCTCAAGATGTTTTCCTTTACGTATGTTAATAAAGTAAAAATAATCATGGAAAGTACATATAACTCGGAAAAGTCACGTTGGTACTTGTCAGGTTTCGAATCCTCATGAATAAATAAAAAAGGCGCCTTAACCTTCGTGCCACCACGACCATGTAATCAAATCATTTACGTCAATAAAATAAAGTTGCTACCTTTATGTAAACGTAAGGTAGCTGTTCGACTAAAGAGTTTCTCATTCAATAAAGTTATCTTTTTGTCTATTTAATAACCTAGATTTAAGTTTATATAGAAGAGGATCGTACCTGGGAAGGTTCCGAAGCGTCCCGTGCGCTGGCTGGAGCCGACGTACCATCCGTCGTCACATTTCTCCAGGACGTACACTGTGTCACCCTCGTTCAGTTCTAGTTCATCAGGGTTCTGCGGTCGATACTTGTACATAGCGCGGTATCTGTTGTAAAATAATTTTTATTTTGTTAGTTATCAAAATCTTAAAGATAAATTTATTTCCCAATACAAATTATAAAAGCTGTATGATCATTTTGGAGGGAGTAGAAATAGTTTTTATCAGATTTCGGTTTTATTGAAAAAGTTGTTTTATTTGAGCATCAGAATCGGGTGCTTGAATACGCCCCCTTTAACCTAACTCTCTGTATAATATATGGTGTAGTTAAAAAGTATAAATATGCAGAATTACTACAGACAACGATGTCGCAGAACAGGGACGTTCAATGTGATCTAATTAATTTTTATAATGAAATCGCATCAAGCATCTTTCTAAACATTACCATAAATATTAACATACATAATTTCCTCATAAAAAATTACAAGAAAAATGAATATGAATATACTAACGGTATGGCCTCCGCATTGGTGTCCACATACAAGGGCTCCGTGTTATTGAGGTCAACGCCCGCGCCCGTCGGCGGCCCGTAGCCGCGCTCTGATGGCGTCAGCGTCGCCTGCGCAGGTTTCGCGACGTAACCTGAGATATGACGTCACAGTTAATAACAACAGATGTAAATTATATAGAAGACAGAAATCCTTTATGTATGTTTATAGTAAAGAAGATATACATATATATCGTTTTACTTTATTGTCGTGTAAAGATAAGCAGTTTTAATGTCATAAAACTTGGAATTATTACGCATTAATTTACTTATAGTCAGCCAATTTAGACCTTATTATTTTTAGGCAAAGTTGAAAGCTTTTTATAGCTGTGCTAAGTAAACCAAGGTTTTTAAGACTATATGACAAAACTGTTCATAAGTGACTTTGCACCAATTCCGTATTGTAACTTGAGATTAAGGTACAAGACCATAAACAATGCGGTCTGCGGTTCTTTTGACACGAATAGGAATATATGTGTGTCACCATTTGTGTGGTGGCATTCAGCAGAACAATGTTACAGCATATAACGGGATATAACAACAAAAAACATTTCATTTAATTCATTTAAAATCGAATTTTAATACGAAAATAATCGTAGAGATATTTCTTAATTTGACGCAATGAACTAAATAAAAAAAAAAAAAGACAACGTGGCAATTTTTACAGTTCCTAAATATTTTTATGACCAATTTTTTTGACAGGCAATATTTGACGTGGCAATATTTAATGTTTTCTGTGATTAATCCATTTAATACATCATCTATGTTATTAACAACGAATGTCAGAGATCAGTTTTGTACCTGGTAGTGGCTGGGTGGCCGGTGGTGCATTTGAGAGTGCAGGGCTGTTTGGTTGAGGAGTGTAGCTATGGGAGCCCATGCTGCGTTTTGCAGAGCCATTGAGTAGACCGTGAGCTGCTGGAGATGCCACTGGCTTGTCACTGTTTAGTATTGGCTGAGGATCTGGAAATATAGAAGAATGATTAGCGTTAGTATTAGCAAATATATAAATACATATTAGTACTAATTGTGTTCTTTTTTACATTAATTATAATTATATAGGTATTATAGGTGGTTTTTTTTCTTAAGTTCACAAAATTTTTTCATATTGCATATTTTTGTTATTGTTATTTAATTCGAAAATCTATTGTTGAAGGGCCATGCATCAAATAATAAATTGATATTATAAACGTGTTCAATTAATAATATTTGCCTTAAGCTGTTCCATTACTTCATTTTTACCCTAGTTTATCAAATCTAGAGATCTACAACTATGTATTTTTAAAATGTATAAATTATTACCTTTTGACTGATAAAATGCTACAAAAATAGAGGGATATTCTCAATATTTTAATAAAAGGGCTTATGCAGCAGATACAGTACTGATAAATTGACTCATCGTTCGATAAGATAAAGTTATGGAATTTGTTGGCTAAAATTACAATATGGTGAGTCAACCTCATTAGTCAAACGCTTTGTTTATTATCTTGCGTAATGATAGATGCTATTTTCGCGGTAATGTGATGTTATGACAGTGACAGTTCAGAATTTGCCGCCAATTCGTCTATGATTGCGAAAAAGTTTGGTAATAAAAAAGGTTGAAAGTAAAAAAAGTATTAAGTTTATGCTAACTTTACTTGTGTGATGTCTGAAGACTGACATCATCGATCTTTTATCGTCAATTCTTGAATGTAGGGCGCCACACATTTTTTAAATAGTTTAAATAAAATTAGGTTCGATTTGGGTTTTTTTAGACGATGTATCATTAGATTTACGCTTATCTAATTTTTATTGTATCGAATCAATGTGAATCCATGTTTCCTGATTTCACTTTTGCTAACACAGTTGCCATAGTTTTTGTTATATTCTTTCTAAATTACATAATTGTCATTCGTGTCGAATGAAGCAAAGTTTGATTAAGATTTTAAACGTGAGAGGTTATTAAAGATTATAGTATTTTTGCTGTACTCACCAGGTTTATTAGGGCTAGGTTCCTGTAGCACAGTTACGTAGCTGTCAGGGAATATTCCCGTCTTGGAGCCGTTTCTTCCTTCCCACCAGTTCTGATCGATACGTCTCGTCAGCACGACCACTTCTCCCTTCTTCAGGGGCAGTTCTAAGTTTGTTTGGGCGGTGAAGTCGAACTTCGCTCGAGCTCGACCCTCGACTATCGCTGGCTTTTTCGGAGTTTGTACTACATCGCCTTTTTGTATCTGTAATAACCAGAATAGTTTTTTTTACAACGTCGCATATTTTATCTTTGAAGCGAAAGTTTGTTGGGAAAATCATCAAAAGACTTCTCTTTCTAGGGTAAGGAGAGAAGGAGTGTCAGACTCTTACTGACTAAAACCCCCCCTGTTCCTTCACCTGCTCTAGGCCGAAGGAGTTTACATAGTATAATTACTTATAATACTGCATAGAATGTACTCTCTGGATATGTGTCCCTTGTAACGAGGAGGTAAGTCTATTCTTCTTAGGGACTATGATTTTTTTTTAATACCCTAATGACATTTTACGCAACTAGCGAGTCAAACTTGAAATTACTTGCCCCCTTACTCTCGGCAGTTTACTACTTCTCGACCAACGAACCAGTCGAGACAGATTATCTATGTAGAATAAGATATTAAAGTTAAGCTCAAAGGAGTTTCCAGCAAAAAGTTCTATAATATTGCAAAATAAATAAAGTACTACTTACTGACCTTGATTAAATAAACCTAAATGATTTAGAAACTTGTTTTTATTAAGATGAGTGCTATGCATTAATCTTTAATTAAGACGTACGAATAACGATTAGTGGAAAATCAATTGCACATGCTTCGTAACAAAACAATAGAATTATCACACGGATGAAATTATAATAGCACATGTTGTACGTACCTCAACATAATTGTAAGGGAACAGGCCTATTCTCCCGTGTAGTTCTCCCTCGTACCAGTTGTTGTCGATTTGTCTCCTCACGTGGATCAGCTCTCCTTTCCTAAAGCTGAGTTCTCTTGGAGTCTGTCCATTAAATGTGTATAAAGCCTTCGCAATAACTTTCTCAGCTTCATCGTATCTGTTTAGAGGCAGTATGTTCTTCTGTGACGGAGTGAAGTTATCCTGGTGACGACGATTCTGCATGTCTTGCAACTCCTGTAACATACCATTTGTTATTTAGTGACTATCCTTCCAATATTTATGATGAAGGCGTATGATACAAAGCTCAAAAACTGAGGAAAATTTTGAAAAAATGTTAACATGTCCACATGCCCTTTGCACTTTAGAAAATTCTTCTCAGTGTAAGGTACTGTGGTTTAAATGAGTTAGGCCAAATATTGTTTGTTATACAGCATGTGTGTGTCATTTGAAATGAACGCGAAGAAATCAACCCAAACAGTAGATTCAGTTAGAACTTTTTCACACACTCTCTCAAACGTCACCTTCATTGAGGCATCGAATGCGTCTATATCAGCTGGACGTATTTCGTTTTCCTGAAAAGTTTTAATATTTGATAGAGAAATATTACCTCCATTACATGATGAAACTCTGTATTTTCTGAGGTCGAGTACATTTTTAATTTTACATATTGTATTTTCTAGTATTTAATAGAACCTATCACACTATCTCAACTAACACTAATATCACTGTCTAGTAACACACATTTCACAGTACGTATTTACGTAATTATACACTCATTGAACGTAATCGCTTTGGAAAATCATTTGCACGCGTATCATGATCGTCTCTCGCGCACGTTTCGCTCACACTGGGCCGACCGGGCCAACCGTGCCATGCTCATAACAATACAAGAATACCTCTATATAACAAAAACATTAACATCTCCCATTTCTTTATAAAAACCTGCTCTATTAAAAGTCGTTAAGGTTGAAATTATAATAATCGAGGTATAGAGTCAAAAATACGTGTGGTCAATTGGTCAACGGATTTTTCGTCGGTATGCGAAGACAAGGTCGTTTGGGTTTTTTTGAATATTTAATGAAACTGGTCGATATTACCATAGTGGTCGGTATGAATGGCAAATGCTCTTCGTATCATTTTTTTAAGACCTGTTAAATATATTGATTAATGGTGAGTCTCGTTTTCTTGTTGTTTGTAATAGGTAAAAGCTGTACAACTTGTATGTTAATAATAAAAACTCGAATGATCAGTATTACGTGATGTTAAGGTAAAGATTTCTCTCGAAGGGCTCGATCAGAGGTTGTTGATAATTTGCGGATATTTTTACCATGAGTAGGTTGTTTAAGTGAAATCAGTGAAATGTTTGTATTCTATGTATCTGTGCGATTGAAGTAGGTCGTATGCAAACAGTGCGTGTGCGCATCCGGCGCGGTAGTGTACAATTTGTATGAGATGTGAACACGAGAGTATTGTATTGTGCGTAAACTCACGAGTTACAATTACACTGGAAATTACGTGTTAGAACACTGAAATTACCTACCAATCAGGTAGGTAGAGAGAAACGATTGAGTATTTTTTAACTACATATTTCAATTAAATACATTTATCTAATTCTTCTGTTATATGTGACGTCCTTTCCTTTCAAGTTCGTCAGATAGGATAACTATTTTGTTAGACGATGTGTCATAAGATTTACGATTACAGATAATGGTTATTAATAAGATTTACGATACGAAAATAAAACTATTAAGTTTAGTTGGTATATCGCAAAATCAATCGCAAAAAGTGAAAGTGTTATATTATTTTATAAAACTATTTTTCAATGAAAACTTGAAATAATTTATTTTTCATTGGGTCTAGTTTTCACAGAATTGTTGGAATAGGAAAACGTAATAAAATGTTACGCTTACGCTTTTAAAACGTAAGTACTTTGAGCAGAAAGTCATTATACGACTATAGGTATGTATGTATGTAGGTAAAATATGACATAGAAAAAAGAAAACGTGATGATTATATTTTTGTGTGATATTGTTCGTTTTGCTTAAGATACACAGGCCTTTAAGCCTAATACCTAGGTAGGTACCTACCTAGGTATTAACCTAGGTAGGTATTCTTTTTATCATTGTACTATACTGAAGAAACAATAAAATAAAACGAACAAACAAATGCAGCAACCACAACTATTCCAGTATACTGTTACAAAAAACCACAGCCACGAGCGCTTGTAAACAAATCTATCTGACATAAGATTTTGACCTTTATTTTTAATGTTGTCAATGGAATAGCAAAATCAAGACTATATGATTTATTTTTAGGGGGGGAAAAGTATCAAATTTTTTCTCCCATTTTCTAGGAGAGGCGATGGGAAGTATCAGTCTCTTACTTACTAAAATAAAATCCAACCCGTTCCTTCTTCTGCTCTGGGCCTGGTCCACGGTACATTATTACGTTTGCAATATCATATTTTCTAATAACATTTAAGTCCTATAAATAGAAATGCTTTAATTTTTCGTTTACTGGTAAATTGTAGGTACTCAATCAAGATGAACATGAATGAAAAATGTTTTTTTAATAATTTGTAACTTTATATTAAAAGTTTCTATTGTTTGCATATTAATTCAGATTATACTTATTTGGATATAGTCACGGTATTCTTCCATTTAGGGACACAGACAGTAGAACGCTAAAGGGAACAATGTATCACTTGTTTAACGTTAGTTTTTTTTGTGGTTTTTCTAATTAGGTACCTACTAGACTTAGTCAATAATAATTTTTTTTTGAGACAAGCCCGCTGCGTCCTCCCTGAACCGTTGCAACTCCTGTAAGCCAGGATCTACAGTATATACAACCATGAAACCACCGGAACACTGAAGTCCGGCGCGTCCCAGGGACATGAATGACTGTCTTGGATCCCGCAACAAAATAAATCAGAAGATATTATTTAAGAAAAACTACTATTTAAAAAAAATAGATTCCACTTCTACTACCTAGAACTTATAAAAAAAATCGTAATTAATTTATTCATCGATTATTTCCTCTTATTAGCTCTATATTTAAATCTAATAAGACTAAACCGGTCACTTCAAGTTACCAGTACCTAATACTGTTGATATTGCGTTGTACCAACTACCTATTACTACCAGCAGATACGTGGACTTATGGTACGTAATGATATAGCACAGTTTATTCAACCAGTAATTGATGTAATCTATAAAATTGGGCCCCATTTTGTTTTCTAATAGAAATATTTTGAATACCTCTATCGTAACTATGAGGTTGGATATGGTTGGATAATTTAAGGAAAATTAAGTTTCAACGTTTTTTTTTCGTAATGTGATGGTGTTTGGCTCCTCTCGCCTCTCTCTCGCTCTCGTATCTCGCCTGGTGGAAAGCGATGATGACCTAGAATGGAGTATGCCTGCTCAGAAGCAACCTATTCACTCGGGCCTTACAACGGGAACACAGAATAATCAAGGAAAGAATCTTCATAGTTCGTAGTTCTTTAGGCATTTTATGGGGTTACTAGCGGAAATAAAAATTGAGGTGTCATTATAAAAAATCTAAAATAATCAAATCGATTTTACCGTTCTACGAGTTTGTATTTTATTTGCGTCATACCGGTTAATAAAAAAATAATTGCTATAGCATGAGCGTAGTTCTTCAAATTAATAACAGATGTCGCTGTTTTATTTTTTTTGTTGTTAGCATTGTGTGTCTGTGTCGCTCTTGGTAACTCCTTATTTGTTTACAAACAAAGCCACACTTTGCACTATCAGACTTTATTAAAGTAAAAAGTTAAACATGTAAATGAATCTTATTACTCTTATTGGCGAAGAAATGATTGAAAAACGGGCAGTGCTAAGTCATGTGTGGACAGAGCAAAACGATTATAGACGTAGGTAACCTAACTGACACTCATTTCAATAACAAAGAGACAAAATAATACTCAAAATAAATTACTAATCCTTTACAAACATATAGAACAATAAAATAATCAAAATTATGTACTTACAAGATAACTTCACTGAGACTAATTAAACAAACATACATATATACGACGCTACCCTTTAGCTTGAAGTTCAATAAATTTAACCTATATCAGGATATCGATCAAACTGCAGTAGCGTGTTGGCGCCTAGTTTAACAAGATTAATCGTTAATCGCAACATTGAGTGACGCGATAATCGTGTTCGGAATATTCCGATAAAACGTTCCGTCCGTTTTTGCGATTATTCGTTAAGAATCGATTTCAGTTCGCATGCAACGTAATGTAATGTAATATACTATGAGAAAAGTTGTTATTAGAATCGGATAGAAAATTATGAGTTTTCTTTGTACGAGTTTTACGACATACATATATTTCTTTACGACATTCATTATTATCACACGGCTTCTAAACGGAAACTGTGATCTTTATATTTTTGCATTAATATTGTAAATAGTTTAAGGACTAATTCTTAGTCAATAAATGTTGTGACACGAGATACTTTTTTTTCTTTAAACGTTGCCTCACACTAGGATTTTTTCCTGGTCGTCGTTACAATATCACGGGACGTACACATCACACCCAGACCCGGAACAATAATTTATAGATCACACAAAGAGGTGTTCCGTGTTTGAATCGACAGCGACACGCTGCGCGGCAGCCAGTTGCCCAGCCATCGCGCCAACCGTGCAGTCAATACTTAACAGGACTTGATTGATTTTATTTAAATTTTGTAAAAGTAAGTGAATTAAGTTAAATTCACTTTGAACCAACACTAATATGTACTTAGCTGTTAATAGACCATCGTAAGAAATGCTAAATTTACTGAAAATAACGAATAATTCACGTGAACTAAGTGAGAAAAGCTCGACTAGTTTCAAGTCACAACGGGACTCTTATTCATGAATAGCGTGCTTTTGGGTTTTTATATACTAAATTAGACTCAATGGTGTTAAATACGTAGAACCCACATTTTTTATTTAAAATGCTTTGTACATACTATTACAGTACGTCAAATCCTTGCTGTATTTACATAATAATATTTAATAGGAATCCAGCTATCTGACAATAGATAATACAATAGATAGGTTTTAAAGTACTCAACGATAGGAAAAAAACCATTGAACAAACCACAGTAGAAATAAATATGAAAATGCTATTTACCGTCCGCGTCGTAAAAAATACAGTTTATTTTATATTTATGATTGATCGAAACCTTTTTACTATAAGATAGACTTGATATTCTATTTTGATCGTTTTAAATGGTTTGTATTTTTGTAGAGTTGGTTACTATTTTTGGCTTAACTAAGCTACTTGATTGTATTGTAATGTAGTACCAATTTAAAATTATAAAATATTTTTAAGTTACTTTGTACAAGTCAGAAATACTATTGTATTTTTAACTAACGAGATATCCCTAAGTATTAGTAGAAATTAAATAATTTTTCATATCAACTTGACAATAAAGTCGAAGACTACCAAACTATCTAATTCTCTCTTAATTAGACCAAAGTGCCTTCGATTTAAAATTAGTGTTGGTCGTATTTGTATTCAAAGAATCAAATATCGAATTCAATGTCGTTCTATAGGAGAGGCCTATGTATGCCCAGAAGTGGACAGAAAAAGACTTGAATGCTACCCTTCATATTCCACTGTATGTAATACCTTAACATAAAGAGGCATACGAATGGATGTATCACCTTGGTAAGCGATCAGCGCCGCCCATGGATACTCTCGACACATGGATGGCATTTTTTTTAATATATATTTATTTACTGGAATAATTTGACATGGTGTGTTTTTTTTGTCAGGGAATAATCGACCGTAGGTACATCTTAATTTGAAACTAGTCCCATTGACTTCTTGAAGGTATCCACTGTTTTCTTAAAGGTTTGTATGTCTTTTCGGTTAATAGATATATGACAGTGTATACATAAATAGTGGCATAATTACCTGTAAGTATTTGTTCCTCTTCTGTTCTCTGTACAATCTCTTCATGTGCTCGGCTTGTTGACGAGCCAGCTCTCGCTCTGGTACCAGAGGCAGGGGGTCGTGTCTCACCGGACATCTGTAGTGGATGTTCACGTCGCTCTCCACGTAACGTCGAGGGGATTCTATGGATGAGAATATGGAGACAGATTAGCTATGATTTTAACTCAATATTTGAAGTCTTACGAGTCCTCAAAACTATGACAACCATATATGTATAAGTTGTTGTTGTTGTTGTCGTAGACATTTTTCACAGTCAGACCCGGAACAACAATTAGTGGATCACTCAAAGAGTTGTTCCGTGCGGGATTCGAATCCGCGACATGTTGCGCGGCAGCAAGTTGCCCAGCTACCGTCACCGTCATAGACAAACACAAGTTAAATATTTTAAACACAAATTTAATCGTTGTTCGATGCGTCTCGAACATTATTACGCCTTATTTAAACTTCAACAATTATAAGTGTCAATTATAAATATTTGTAACTGTAATTATTGTGTAATAAAATGCGAAACATGACATTCAATAAATTAAGGTACTTAACAATTTCTATTACCTATTTTATTCTTAAATGTTTTACTAAAAAAGTATTTATTGTCACTGGACAATAACGTTGCTTTTTATTGCCAGTATTTAAAAACGATTGTTCAAAAATATCTGTGGACACGAGACCAAGTATATATTCCCGGAAACCTCGATAGGTACTGTAAACACGAAGCATTCTACTACTGTAATTATATACTTTCACATGAAAAGCTGATAATTGCAAGCATCTATTGCTTTTAACACGGCACGCTGTTATTATAGGGTCTTGTGAAAGGGCTTGTTAAGTAAAGATGTTTTCTATTTGATGACTCTTTAGCTAAAGAGAAAAGCTGACGTTTATGATGTACATGGTGTTGGTAATAGCATGTGTCATTACCACGGAGTAAGTTATTACGGTTGGGAGTACGCAAGAAATACTTAGTTATATTATTTACGGATGTGTAAGGAAGGAACGACAACTATTTAAAACATATAAATAAAATGTTTAGGAAAAACGTTAGATATGTAACGTTTTATTCCATCTTGAATACGGGAATAGGCGTTTAATAAGACTCGTACTTAGGAATGTTTGATTTTAGTTAAACAATTTCATAAAGCTAATATTTATTTAATACACATTCCCAGATTTAAATATGGAACGACATCGTAATTCTTAATTACTTAATAAACACACACACACAATAAAAACCACAAAACGATAAAGATAACATCTTATTTCATTATTTACAAAAGGCGTACAATTTAAAAACAATGCGAGCGACGAAGCCCGTACAGCGTGGCGGGAATTTTTATGTAAAAAAAAATATGTTGAATATTTAATTTATATAAAAAGTGAAGTGAAAGCCGTTTGCAATATGGCCGCCATCGATGTAACGTTGTGTGATCGGCGATTTTCTTTGTCTACTAGTTATTATGATGATACGTAAGACTTAGAACCGGTCGGATTTTGTAACTGCGGAAGTAAGAGGAGGCAAGGCAGTTGAAGAATTAAAAATATTCAATTATAATTGTGTAGTTATAAATGAGATTGTTTAATTGTCTACATGTTTAGGAAAGAGGTTTTTTGTCGTGACAATTTTGTTTGGATAATAATGTTGTTTATGTTTAAATTGTTTTTTGTATATTCTACAATGTACATTTACATATATATGAATTAATAGTGACAACTCAACTCGTTTCAAGTCACAACGGGACTCTTATTCATGATCAGCGTACGAGTTGCGACGACGGCGGCGTCGCGTAGCCGACGACATTTTCTCAATTTATTTATGTCTTATTTAAATTCAATAAAGGTACATTATTCGACAAATATTTTTGTGTAGTTTGTTATGTAGGCCTTTTTATATTTGACTACTTATGAGACTTTTCGAGTCCAAAAGCAGTATATCGTCGTCTTTAAGAAAATACTTCAGCCATAATGTATATGGTATGTAAAATATTTTAATACACAAGATAAGTTAAAGTAATTACATTGCTAAGCACACATTATCCGAATAAGAATTCCATTTTATGTCATTTGTTTGTTTATCAGATGACAGATTCAAGTCCGAAACTTTTTTTACAAGAGATCAAATTTACTTGTTCTCTGGGTGGAGAAAGTGGGAACGGCAGACTCTTACTGGCTAAAAACCAACCCATTCATTCTCCTGCCAAACAAAACATACCAACAAACTGAAGGAAATATTATTTATTCTTGTAAAACTACACTTATAGTCTGAAAGAGACCTTTAAGTAGAATAATTTTGTAGGCCCAAATTGTTTCAGCCTATGGCCTCACAGCTTTACATTCAACGGTCAGTTCTGGTTACTTATAACTTGATATTGAACATGAGACTTTTAATACCAACTGGTGAAGTTATCCTTTCACAGAAAAGTTTAATGTTACGTTCTAATATGGCGATCAACCGGTACCGATTCCGGTAACACAGGATGTGTTTTATTGTTTGTTTAAAATTGTGTTCCGATGTTAGATACTGAACGGATATGTCTTAGCATCTGGTGTACATAATTATAAATGGTTTACATTATTATATCAAAATATAAACTCTAAAGTTTATGAACTATTATGGAAATTTGAAAGTTTTTTATTCTTTTCTATAGTGTAGTTATAATCAGATTTTAATAAGAAAAAAAAATCGAATGGGATTTTTTTTATTAATTGTTAATTATAAATATTATGTGTAATGAAAAAATTGTTAAATTATCTATCAATGTAAGGTATAAATTGCTTCTAAATGAATCATTTTTATAAGTATTTTGAGGCAATAGTATTGTTTTATCGGAAGGTGTGTCATGAGTTTTATCTATAACGAAGATATATAATAAACCATATGATAATACATATATAAATATCCATTCGCACATGTCATTGTATATTTGGACATAATTTATTGTAAACTATATTGCTGGCGAAATAAAAAGCTACGTACATTAGCAACGTTTAGTTAACTTTTCAATAAAATTTTATGTTTTTATTTGTGTCATACTGGCTAATCGAGCTCATTGGCGTGCAATTGGGGAGGCCTATGTCCAGCAGTGGACGACAACAGGCTGATGATGATGATGAGATGATGATGATTTGTGTCATTATGAGTAGATATATGAAACATTAAAATCGATTATCTTTATTGATTAAAATTATTTCCGTTGAAGTGACAAAAATATATTTATTTTAAAACTCAACCTTGTACCTAGATTATTGGTAATTGCTCTTGAAATAGTAATCTTTTTTCAGGATTTAAGGTCACTGACCTGAAACGAACGATCTAGATTTCTTGAGGCTGTAAATGCCATAAAGATGTTCTTGTTTTACGAGTGTATATTATTTAAGTCTTGTGTAAGCTGATAAAAATATTACCTAGTTATAAAAAGACATACTGACTTTTGTTCTATAATTAATTAAACACATACTGTTACTAAGGCAGTCAATTCTGGGTTATAAATAAATATAAAAAAAATGTTAACATATTTATTTTTGTGTTTGACATTCAAATGTCTCGTTGTAGTCAATTTTAAATAAATGATTAGACTTTGACGTTGGAGTTTCAGTATCAAAATTGACTTAACTAAACACTACATTTTATTCATTTTAAAAACTTAAAATATGTATTCAATATTATGCTTTAACCATCAACGGCTGATTTTTCAATAGTCAGATACCTACATATTATCTGAGAAACAAAATTGTTGCTGTCACTGTCTTATACAAACATTCTGACGCGACAGCATCATAATTATTTTTCAGGGAACTTTTATCTAACCATTGAAAACTCAGCCCTAAAAGGAATGAATGTGGCTAACTAGCACCAACTCGATATAATATGTTTTCAAGCAGACAGTCCAAGGTTCCATCAGCCACCTTCTTATACCATCTTCAAACAAGCCTGATGACACTATAATAGATATTAAGGACATAGTCATCAAATCTACAAATAATTGCTAACATGATGATACATCATTAAAAAGTGTGTATAATTCAGGTTTTTAAATCATTTAGTACGCACCGGCTTCGGAATAGGATGAAAATCAGCCTTTAAGTTATACTACACTATAATCTATTTCCTTACAAAATCAATCAATAAGTTTTACGCGAAAGTGTAACTTACATCCATCCATATTTTCTTTAACTTTCGCGTTTCTCTTTAACTTTCGCGTTTATTATATATATAGTATGCTAGTTCGTACAGGGTAACTTAATAAAACAGCAATGACAACACAACACAGATCGTTAATAAGAGTTCAGTTGGCGTAATTTTAACCACAACATGAACATTTTTTGTAAACGCCTTTTCTGTCCCTATTTACCTTGTATGCTTAAATCTTTAAAACTAAGCAACGGATTTTGGTGCAATTTTTTCAAAAGAAAGAGTGATTAATGAGGAATATTTACATGTATAAAATAACATCCATTAACCTTTTCATCGTGGTCATTCGAGACACACGTACGTGCGCCAACGCCGGCGTTCTCTTGGGGTTTTGGTGAAACAAATAGCGATGGAATTAGCATTGCAGACGTGCGACGCCGGGGCAGGAGTTATTGTAACTAATCAGCATTTACGGCCACACGTGAAACTTAAACAAAATATGCCATCAAATATGTCGAATTGGACACTTGACAGCGTAACTCTAACAATTGTCTCTACTTCTTACTTTCTACGGATAATCATGCCTGGCACGTACTTACGACACGCCCAGAGTACCAAAGATAAGATTACAATTGGCAAATATAGTGACACCGGAATCCCTACCTTATGCCACGGGGAGAAATATAATTTTCACTCAGTATTTGCATAGAGAGAGAAAATGTTTCTTGGTGGTTACGACTGTGGAATTTCATTTGCACAACGGCAATGTAGTGTCGAGTCATTTTTTGTTTTTGTTTGAAATTATATTATAATATAGTCTATATTATGCCTCCTAATAACTTTAACATTGTACTAAGAGCTTGAAGTATATTTTCTGCACTCACAGTGTGTCTACGACGATAAAGTCTATATTGGCTGGTTTGGTGAAATAAAAACTTTTTTTACTTACGTCTTTACTCAAATTTAATTTGTTTTATAGAACTCAGAAAACGTTATTGTAAAGCTAAGCTTTGCGTACGAAGAAGAGTAACCTATCAATGTTTTGTCGAGTGCAGCTCAAACTGTCTGTATGTTTGTTCCGGGTAGTCTTTAGAATGACTGGACCGAATCTGACGGGAATTTTAGTGGTAGGTAGCTGATTTAATAAGAAGTAACTTAGGCTACTCAATATTATTTTTATCTCGAAAGAAAAGAGCGTCTTCTCGTGATAGTGAAAATCAAAATAAACGCGGATGAAATCGCGGTTAAAGTTAGATGATTTAAAATAGATTCATAGTTGAAAAAAATAAAACGGCTTTTAAATATAAGACCCACATCTCGGGAGATATGGACATACCTAATGGATCCAAACTTGGTATATCTATACTACCTATAAAGTAGCCATCTTCCATTGATGAACATACCATAAATGTATAGCCATCTTATCTACATATCATTCAAAATTTCATTATGATACAACAATTAAAAGTGTATTTAAATTCAGATTCTTAATATTTATAAAATGGTTAGATACAGTTTGTTGACATATTCGTAAAATAGCTAAAATAATTGACTTGTTGCATTGTTGCATTTGTCACTATAGAAATATGTATTTCTTGGCATTTGTAACTATAGAAATATTTCTATTTATCATTAACGAAACAAATGAAGGGTGGAACAATAGATTAGGATAAGGAATAGAACTGATAGTAACATAGTGATAGTACGATAGTGATTCACAAAACAGGACAATCGTTACGAAAGAGTGTAGGGAATGTTTTTGTTAGTCCTACATTATTGGATGAGTAATAAGGCAAATCACTAATAATATCATCCCTAAATCATCTTATTAGTCTCTGTCCCCGTAAGTGTGTAGGGGAATTGTCCCTTGGTAGTGAAAATGACACTTAAGGCATTTAAGGGATTTGTTCCTTTGTAATTAACTAGCTACTCAAGCGAGGTTTCACCTGCTGATCTCCATTTGATCGTAGCGTGATGTTGTATAGCATATATCACTCAGGAACATAAGAGCTATCAAAGATGACCCACCTACATACAACATACATGTTCAATACACATGTTACAATACACATGTTCGTAAGTACGAACATACGAACAAACAAATTTTACCTCTTTATAATATTAGTATAGATTGGTGCAGAAAAAACATGTCATAAAAGTTTTAGGTCCCAAATATCTATGTACGTCAACTAGATATTTTCAGCGTACTTACTTAGTTATGACTCGGAAACAGAATAATATACCTAATACTTTTATATTAATAATGAACTCAATAAATTAATGTTACTCTGAAAAAAAAACAATTAAAAAACTATAGGATAGAAACAAGAATTTGTATTTGTAGATTACCTATCGTGATTCAAGTAAGTATTCTGTTCGTAATTTCGTCCAAATTCCGCATTATTGAACACGAATTACCTACACATATTTTCTTAAAGTACCAAATGGTTTCATAATTACTTTAATAGTTTCCCGGAAGCTGTTGTAATATGAACCCTGTTACTTTAATATTACCAATATTATTGATTGGATATTTTATATCACTATTAAACTTGGTAATTTAATAATATATTATTATGATCACGGTAATCAAGGGTTTTGTATGTTACATTTATTTGCATATATTTGGTTAAAAACTAATTTGGCTGATGTATTTGCAGGAAGTGTACTTTTTTAAAATATTACCAGCTAAAACTAATAAATTAATATTGGTTTTTCTTCCTCACTTGCTGTTTCAGTATATGCATTAAAATATAGTTGACTACCAATTTTTCTTTCAGAGATTTCAATTTCCTATACATATAATTCTTTATGAATTTTATTTATTTTGTTGTATCATGATTTAATATTAGCTACACACAATGTGCTAAAAAACCTATATTAATTATAATAACAAAGTCTACGAAGTATCAGGTAAATAGTTACTCCATTTAAAATTATTCACAATTCAAACTCCTAATAGTAATTTCCATTACAATTTCTCTAAAGCCTAAAGAAGATTGAGTAACTTTTATTTCTAGAATCGCTCACATACCAAACTTGCTTTTAAGTTACTCAAGTTACAAGAGAAAAATACTGGTATCGCGACTTTTTGCAATGATACGCCTTTAATTACCGTTTCAAGTTACAATTAAGTAACTTGGTATCTTAGCACAGTACGACCTCTTAAAAAGATTTCATAATTCGTCATTGAAGCAGAAATTAGGTAAGGTATCTTTATATTTGTAACCTAAATAAAAATATTTCAATAAATCTATATCTATTGCGCAACTGTCTAGTTTTTGTGCAATTCCCAGAATATAAATAATTTTTTAATCTCTTTTTTGACGACATAATTATGTGTATTTTATTATGTTTTAATACAATTATTTATGTGATAAATAGTAATCGCATTTAGAGTTACAAATAAATAACAAAATCACACGCTTTCTTTTCTCAAATCATATGTAGATAGGTAAATATGACTATATTTTTATTACAGTCACTGCTTAAACTTTACGCAACCTTTTCCAATACACATAGTTTTCCACAATATTTAATTAAATAACGTCACTTGATTAATTAATTTCAAAAGTTAATAAATAATATTTACATTAAACTAATCACTTTGTATCAAAGATCAAACGCATGTCAGATAAAGAAAGTAAACAATTATAACTTTACAGATAGTTTATGGAGAACACTTGTTATTACACTTAATTAAGATTAACGGACAGCATTAATTACTTGGTTAGTTGAACACTGATAGAATATAATTAAAGAAGAGACACAAACCATGAGTGGTCATTTTCTTTATTTGCTTGAGAATGCCCATAGCACTCACAGGCACGAAACACTTTTTACAACACAACGCGTTTATAACTCCGGGACCGTCTGTCACCGACTGTCGGCAGCGATAGATCGGATGCACTTTCGACTCAAATCGACGCCTTTACTTGATCTCCCGCCAGACCAGTTGACTTGACTAACACTTTCGCTTTGCACGCACGCCTTGTCAACAATGTTATTCAACATTTTTGGTAGCTGTTAACCGACCTACGTTGTTGACGATGCGGTTATCTCATAATTTGACAGAACCTGTTTTGTGTAATCTTTTTGAGGCGTGTCTTGCTGTGGTTGTGTTACGATTTATATGATGAACGATTAATTCAAATTGAGATGGTCGGAAGTGATTATTAATGTGCAATGATGAAGGTTATTTATATCAATGTTGAAATTTTAATTTTTACCTTCGATTTTTTTTGAATCGTATAATTGTGTGTTTGGAATTTGTTTACAAATGTGACTTCATTTGATTACATTGATCTCTAGATCTGTCACGTATTCTGTCGTAAAATTTTGCGTTTTCGAACACGGTTCTGCGTTCATAACTTTGATACGCCAAGAAAGTCATTTTAGATATGCATCAGCCCATACTCTAGTTATTTCTTAAAGTGGCATACAAAAACTGATTACAATCAAAACTGTGTTAATAACTGGCTTTTTCATCCACATTAAAAGTTATAAGTTAAGGTCAAATATTTATAACGATAAATAAGGTCGGTCACTTTTAAATGCCAAATTCTTTAATTTAAGGCACGGTAAAGATCTTTTGACGCATGTGTTGTTTATCAACGAGTGATGAAAATATTAAAATTGTCGCAGTACATAATGCGCTTGAGACCAATCCTGTTTTTTAAATAAAATAATGTTATTAACTACCAGGTTTTGAAGTAATCCATCAAACAATTTAATAGCAAGTACCAAACTGAATGATGTAGAAACAGATCCCATTGTGCTAAAACCTTCCGCTAATGCTTATAAACTAGAACATTTCGCTTTAGATAGTAACCTTGAAAACACAATTACATTACGTGTTACCGTAAAGAATCCCATAGAAAATCGTTACACAAAGACTATACAAATAGTGAATGAGTCTGTACTCACTGTATGGTAATGGAGCGTAAACATCCGGATATATATTCGTCCTGTTTCCCCATTCAGAAAATTCATGAAGAGTGTGACGATAGTCATTATTTTTGTTTACATTTGTTTGTGTGTTCCTATAAACTACTTGATCTGCATTTGCTTTTATTTCAGAACCAGCAATATTCATTAAATTATTCGTTGAAGCTGAATGTTCACGCTGGTGTTTGACTTCATTTTGTATTTCACTTGGTTCAGAAACTACTTCTGATATGGTCACACTCTGTGTATCCACATTATCTGATACGTTGCCATCGTATGTATCAGAGTCGTTGAACGATTTATCTTTTAACTGCAGAGATTTGTAGTCATCTGTTAGTTGCGTGACACTTGTAGCACCGTACGTAATAGTGGCTGTCGTTGTTTTTATTCCAGTAGTATCTTCGACAGATTCATTGCTCTTCAAACTGTCTGTATCATATTTTGTACGAGATTCATTAGGGCTGGTTTCTTTTGAAAAATAAGCACCGTCACTTTCATATTCTTCGGTTTCATCGTATAGTAAATTCTTCTTCATGTATTTGTTTAGAGCGAGCTGAGATCTAGATAGAGACCCCGACCCTGGCACGTCACTGAAAAATCCATCATCTTCATAGTTTGTATCTTCACGGTTTAAAATATTGCTGTGTCGTTTATTACTGATGTCACTTGCAAAATTTGCGCTCATTTTCGTGGGACACAAATTATTTTATCATATTAGCACTGCACACACCTAGATGGTTCTAGTTAAACTGAAGTTGCGATAACACTGATAAAAATATTATATCCGTGAGTTGTACTTGATAATACTTGTCGATACGGTTCGATATTTCGCGTTGTCAGTTACTTCAATACTTCATTTATTAATTTTACGAACACCAAGCAGACCGCGTGTGATCAAGCGGCTCGCCGAACTATTTACAATTGTAAAAACTCAACCGACAGGTTTTGGAAGTCCGATCCAATTGAATGACGTAAACCGGCAGAGGCTGACTGATAATTGCACGATATGAATTTTTTTCTTAAGTTGTTATAACACAAGTATTGCAAATTATTTTATAATAATGTAATCACTTCAAAAATAAACTTGGGTAATATTTATTCCCGACAGACAACGTGTGTAGACGACGATGGTCAGGGGAATAAGTTAAGGCGCCGATTGTTTTGAACAAAGGCTATTGTTTCTTTTTTATTCGCATATAGTAAGTAATCTGTAAAAAAACTTAGTTGGCTCTCATGATGCTTACACCGAATGATTTTCGGAAGTGAATTGCTGTTACCTAATGTACCAAAGTAGGTTAGATAACTTTTTCTATTTATTTTTGTGAGACGAATGTCTAACTTTATTGTTATTTACAGATGAGAGCACAAATAGTTAACGGTGAGTGTATGTACTTGCCTGTATCTGAGTAGCTCCCGTGCGAGGTTCTGCGTGGAGGCTCCGGTGCTGAGTCGTTCTCTAATAGTGTATAACAAAAAATGGTAAGGGACCAAACACAAAACATAATAACATGATTCTGTGAAATAAAAGAAACATTGATACTCGTTATGTGTTAACATCTAAGCTCATAAAATACATATTTTAACATAAATATTTACAGCGAGTTTCATTATTTACTGGTATCATACACATCACGTAGAAAAATTAATGACAATTATTGCAGGGCTTCAAACCATACTCGGTCTCGAACAGTAATCACGCGAACTGAACACGCATAGCAGAAACGCGATACAGTGAAACCCATAACGATGATCAATAAATCTTTTATATAGGATGCAAATTCTACAAAATTCAAAATTACTCCAAAATTAAACACGACTTAGCGTCAACTGAATTGAGTTGTAATAAAGTTCAGAAATTAACCTTGGAATGTGACGGTATGTCTTGATGGCGTGACGAAGGGCGAGAGCCTGTAGGGCCATGAAGCGGGAGGCGGGCGAGGCGGAGCCCGAGGCGGCTCATACCGGCTCGCTGGACGATGAGCCGCAGGATTAAATTCTTGCTTCGCAAATGTGTCGCTTTTCAGAATGGAACTCAATTTAATAGATTCTTTAGGTTTCATCCGTTTTGTTTCTTTTTTTACAGGGGAAGTGCGTCCACGGACTAAAACATTTGGATCCTCAATGGATCTGTTGTTATCACTACGTTTTGGGTACCGGTGTGCTATCCACGAGCCTGCTAAGTATGGAGCTATGTCGTGCAGCTCACTTACGTCAGGAGCGGATGCATAAATCTGTCCTAGTAATGACATTGTCTCGAACCTTCGACGAATGCGGTCCACTTCGCCCTGTCGACATTCTGACGCTTCTTCCGCAGATCTAGACCGAGGAGTAGTGCGTCTACGGAGAGCTGCTAACTTGGATATAATATCAATATGGGGCATATAACGATTGGTCGATCTCAAGGGCACACGGGCCACGGGAAGCGCTATTTTAGCCTTGTCTCGTCGTGAGGACAGTTTTTCGAAGGAAGACCAGCTGGTAATGAATGCGTTCCGTGCAAGTTCGGGATCACTGCGATAACGTCGTAGCACAGCACCGACTGCCGCGGGCGAGTCAAAGCGCCGGGCCAGGCGGCGCACTTCGCCGGCTCGCGCCAGGTTGAGGTATGCACGCCAGTACCTCTCCGGGTCGGGTGACGGGCTCCGACTGCGCCAGATTGTCTCATCGCTTGAACAACGTAGCGTGTCAGGCGTCCGTCTGTCAGCGTATAATTCTGAATGAGGTGAAGCTGACCTAGAATGTAGATCGGGTTTCAAAGGAAGCGATAGAAACTTATTCTTTTCACTTTCGCCAAAAAGCTCCTTAAAATTGGTGCAAGATTGTGACTGAACAATTTGGTTTTTTGGATGCTCGTTATTTTTGGCTTCATTCATATTTGAAACCACTTCCTTGACGGCCACTGCTGTACTAGTAGAACTTGTTTGATCGTGATTTTCTTTTTCATCGGAGCTTTCCCTGGCATGGTAAATAGTTTTTGTTTGTTCAGCTGTATTTTTCACAGATTCGAAATATTGAACTTTTTTTTGTACTTCCTTGCTGGGGCCACGGTAAATTACAGTTTTGTTTGAAATATCAGAACTAGCAGTCTCGGTTTCACTAGCTGACGACTGATATGGTGTTTCCGTTTTTTCTTTAGGATAAACGACGTGTCTCTTTTTATCATCTTCAGCACTATTAGCACTTACTTGTTTGAAATGATTCTCTGGTGGTTTTTGAACTTCCACATCTTTACTTTCAGTCTTTAACTGTTCTTTGATTTCAGTATTTTCAATTTCTTCTTTTAGAGACAGAGGCGGCTGTGCCTGATTGTCGAATTTGTTTATTCTGTTTAATATTTCTTTACTTAATGTTTGTGAAATCTTTCTTTTTTCGTTTTCGCTAAGAGACATTTGAATTTTGTTGACATTATTTTTGAGTTCCTTCACCGATGTGATAGGACAAGAAATTGCAGCAATAGAGTCAGATTTTGTAAGTTTAGCTGGCTTTTCTACGTCTGCATTGTAATTAGAAGTAATTAATGAATTGCATCTGACATGTAAAGATGGATTTGCTTCTATTTTATCATCTTTTACTTCGATAGCGTATTTCATTTCTGTCTCTTTATTTGATTTTGATTCCAATTCTTTGCTGTATATTGCATTGAGCTGATTTTTAAGAGCATTTACTTGTTCCATAGACAAACTACTCCATAAACGACTACCCAGACCTATTTTCTTACGAAGGTCATTTAACGAGGTTTCTTGTTGTAGGGTTACTGTAGGTTTCACGGTGATGCGTTGTTCTAATCTATCATTATCGTTTTTTTTATTAATATGAAAAGCTGTTTCAGCTACACTTGTTCCTCGCCATAAAGGCTTATAGGTATCCCTAGACTGGGGTTGCTCTAAATCCATCGAATCATATTGAGGTATCTGTTGAAAATGATCTTTCAAGTCTTCTACAGATTTTTCCTTTATTCGCAACCCCCTGTCTGCGTCATAGTTCCAGCGAAAGTCTTTCAAGTCTCGGGGATAAAATAAAACATCGTTTTCGGTTTGTGCTAATTTCAATTTCCGATATAAATTATTTAATTCTTCTTCAGCTCTCTCTATCGCTCTTATTTTCTTCCAGCGATCAAAGTCAATTATTTCTTCATCTTTTCTTCTGTGACGTAAATCACTTGTCGATGTAGCTTTTTCTAATTCAGCCACCCTTTCCAAATACGTGTAATACCTATTTAATTCTCTGAAACGTTCTGACCTCATTTTTGTGTTTTGCATGTCACGACAATATTCATCGTAATCTGGGTCACTGGCATATAAATTGGAATCACTTTTTGTTTTCATGGGAAGGTTTTCCGAGAGTATTTTTCTCTCAGCATCACCAGCACTTCTGGTACGAAAAACACTTTTCGGGACTGTATCTGCGTATTGCTTATTGTTTTGTATACGGGCGCTATGTATGCGCCGGTAGGATGGAGATCGTATAGAAACAGGAGATGTAGAGTGACTTCTACTGACACTTGCAGCGGTACTTTTTCGTGTAACCTTTGGGGATACCGGTCTCGAAGTTTGAGAAAAAAATATTGTTGATGGATATTTATCATTATCAGATTTGGTATCAATGATGTCTAAACGAGGAGAGCGTCTAGTTATTACGGGAGACACCGGACGAACAGTCTCAGTGAACACGATTTTTGATGGTGATAAGGATTTATGTTTCGTTTGCGGAGGGGATACATTTCGTTTATGTATCACTTTGGGAGAAACAGGCCTTCTGGTCTGCGTGAAAATTAATCTAGATGGAGATGTAGAGTTCCTTACGACAATCTCTTTTGGTTTTTCTTTTTTGTAAAACACAACAGTTGGAGATTTTGGACGAGATGTTTGAGAAAAATACATTTTATTGCAAGGTGGTTCGCTTTTGCTTCTGACTGTCGCTAAAGACGAAGTTGATCCAAAATCGTCACACTTTGACAAACTGTCAAATTTTCGTATTTCATCATGCATTCTGCCGGGCCAAGATATTGATCTAGGACTACGGGCTCGTGATGGACTGGGATATCTATCCCACATTTTGAAGCGGGATAATGATACTGGCTTTCTATGTATCAAATAAGTGTTAAGGGACTTTGGGGAAGCAGTGTCTTGAGGGAGAGATTGGAACATTCTTGCCTTTTGAAGCACTGTAGTGTTTTGTTCTGACATCGGATATACTAAAGTTGGAGTCGAACCTCTTCCAAGAAATAAATGTTGAAAAAACGTATCTGATACAACAGCATCATGTGACTTTTTTATTTCTTTGGAGCTAATCCTTCTTGGACCCAAATTTTCAAATGAGCCAAAATTTGAAATTTCGTTTGAGGTATCGCCAAACTGACTACCTGATTCAGAATCATCGTTTGGTTTAGTGGTAGATTTTTTAGTATTTTTTGGTTTGGCTAATTTTTTTACAGTTTTGGGATCCTTAGCTTTTTTACTACATGCTTCGTGGCAGGGTACACTCCGAGGTCTGACTATTACACTCTCTAAAGACTTTTTCTTTTTCAAGTTTGTAACTACTGCTGTTTTCACTTGATTGGCTTTTTTTGATCCAGTTGAAATATTTGAAGTGGATTTAGATATACTTGATGACGACTGGAGGGAACTAGGTTTCAAAACCTTTGGTTCATTTTTGATAGATAGACAAGGATTAGACTTTGTGTGTTGTTTGGATATTTTGAGTTTTTGTATTTTTTCAGCGGTACGAATCATATCTCTGCTTTTATGGGTATTTGTTGGTGACGAAGATTTTGTACTTGGAGTTATGTTTGATTTTATAATGGGCTTTTGTGTACTGTCTTTAGTTAAAGATTTAGCTCGTATTTTTGTAACATCGATGCGCTCATTTCTTTTTTCAGCACTCCACAATTTATCAAGAGACGTTACTTTATCAAGTATATTTGATATGGGTGTTTTACGACCGGCTCCTCCTTCTATAATGACAGATGAGTGAGGTTCGCCATACTTGCTGTGAACAGAGTTTGAATATTCAGTAGGCAGCAGAATTCTCCGAGATGAGCCAAAACTACTTGTACCACTTCTAGCTTCACTACCCACAGATTTCATTGAGCTTTTTAAGTTAATCGTTGAATTATACTTTCTGTTGATTGCTGGTGGTGCTGACGTAGACATAATTCTTGTTTTTGGTATTTTTTGTTCAAGTGTAACACATTTTTTCTCAGCTGAGGACCCAGACTTGCTTAGAATTTGTGTGTTTTGTCGAGACAGTTTGTGGTTTATTTTATCTTTAAGAAAATCGACATTAGATTGTGAATACGATGTTGTCCTTTTTGGTGAAGTTGACACAGGTCTTGTTGAAGTCACCAGCTTAAGCGTCCGACTGTTCTTCGATGAAATTCTTCTAGGAGGAGCAGGTGGATAGTCCGATATTTTACTTGGTACATCAATGCTCAGAAACGACGGAGCAAGTCTCTTGAATTTAACTTGATCTCCTGTTTCGATACTTGTCACAGGATAGCAAATGACTTCGTGTAACTTTGGAGTTTTCTTATGAACTCTTATCTTCGTCAGTGTTGAAGAAATCGGAATATATTCGATTTCCGATTCGTCTGTGGAATATAATCACTTTTCAGTGATGATTGTCTTTGGTTGCACTCGTTAAGTGTGATACAAACGTGATTCTCGTGCTCCTGGTCTAATTGTGATCTCGTAAGCGATGTTTCAACTTTCTAACCGTGATACTACATTTGTGCCGTAAGTTCAACATTGTGACGTGTTCAATAAGTGCTAGTTTAATTTTGGAGTAAATTTGTGATCATGCAAGTTTACCTGGTACAGTACCAGCACAGCCGAAGAAGACCCAGCACCTTATTATGTAGATGAAAGCATTTATAGGCAAATAATCGACTTACCTCACGTGTACAACAGAAAAGACTAGTGTGTGCTATTGAAAAGCGTCATTGTCATTATACAGCGGCCTTGAGTTCGTACATCCGACTGTAGGCATTGGTTGGTACGAGATGTCATGAGTTGGGGATCTGCATCGGCCTTGGCCGAGATAATGGAAAATACGATTTTCCATTAATTTTTGTCAATCCATTTATTGTTAATATACCAAATGTAGTACTGTACATTGTAGAACCGATAGTTATAATTTGTTTAAGAAAGCACGCCATAAGTTTATAGTTAGATACGCCAACACCGAAGTGACCCGCGTTATTTTAAAACCATGCTTTATTATTGCACCGTATTTTAGTTATTTTACTTTATTTGTTAAACGTTAGTGTTAAAACTATACCTACATAAAATTACGTATATTTAATAAAACTTAAAATAAATAGAATATTAAAGTTTTTTATTAATGTGACTAAGCCACATTTAAGGGTTACTGTAGATATGGCTTGAATGCCATTATATTCGTTTAAAATAAATTCTTTAGTAGGAATAATTATATAAATATTTAAACAGTTACAGTGAGATCGTACAGTAAGCATATTTTCTCATGGGTTTTTTAAGTTTTTTTTAAAGGATCATATAGTTTTTCTAAGGTAGCGTCATTATTTTATTAAAAAGTTTAATAATTGTACGATCTTACCATATGTTTAGTTTCTTCAAATTTATTGTGTAGTAACTTTAACTATGCTGACCTTGTCTAGGAGGTGCTGGCGATCGGAACCCTCTGAGAGGAGGTTCACCACCAGCTTGCAGGTCTCTGTAGGCAGCTCTCCTCTCTGCTGGTGACAGAGGCGCCTCTGTATCTTCACGACGACGGAATACTAAGGTCGAGTCGGACTCATATCCTGATTCTTTAAGAGCCCTAGGAAAATAAATGTCTCTATTAAATAATTGTTTTTTTTTATAGTGATGGTTGAAGTGATTTTAAATCATTGTCGCAATAAGGGTTAAACTGGAAGGTTGAAGAATACTCAGATTTCTTCTCATCCTCATTTTTCTATTAGGTTTATCGATCTGGGATAAGCCAATGATAACCACCACATATCCAAGTTCAGTATCGATAATCGGTATCCCTTGGGAAATAAATATAAGTTTTTTTTGTGAAAGGAAAATCATTAAATGTCTTCTCCCGTCCAGGGCCGGGCGGGAGGGAGTGTCAGACTCTTACTGACTAAAAACTCCCCTGTTCCTTCTCTGAACCGAGGTCGCGGTGCCTCATTGCGCTTACCCCGCAACCCCGGCTGAAATAAATATAAGTGAATTCTCTTTTTCTTGTTAAGAAAAATATACCTAGTTAGATTTATCATCCATAGTAGTATTTACCTTTGATATAGGTAAACTTGCTTAATTCGTACCTGCGCCTAAATCGTACCTCGTCTATATCTCGGCATGGGTAATAGTTACCAGCGCCTCTGATGGCATAAAATGTCAATAATAGTCGGCCAGATTGCCATATGACAAATGAACACCTGTTACGTTGCTCCCGACAAAAATATTGAACGGGTAAGATTTTTCTCACTTTTTGAGTAATTTTTTTGCATACTTCACAAGAACTGTCTTCCAAGTATACCGTTCAGATGTTGTTTAACTGTTTATTATATATTTATACGTATATTTGTGAATATATTTCACATGGTAGAGCCGGCTTGTTCGTTGACAGTTTTTTTTGCGGCAAATTTGAAATTCATTTGATACTTGTGCCTAATTCGTACTCGCAGCAACTTCTTAAAACGTACGTACGTACGATTTAGGAAAACAATGTTTAATATCACAGTAAATATTAATTACTTACTTGATTATTTTTTAGTTTGTGTTTTTATTTAATAAAACTAAAAAAATACATTATTTTATCCAGTAATTGTGAAGTATGGGTACATGAGCTATGTGCAAGACGAGTTAAAAAAAACTAAATTTTATTACTGCGATGACTTTCAAGATTTGGAAAAGATCATCCGCTGTATTAATAAGAATTAGGTAATCTAGGTACATTAAGATTAAAAAGAGTAGAAGATTATTAAGATTGTGATTTTTAAGACTGTAAAACAATGATAGGATCTCAAAGTACGATTTAAGAATATACTGAATACTAAGAATGTACTTTTTTTAAGTTTTTGAAAATTGTTTATTTCTCAGAAGTTTATAAGATTTATGTTATTTTTTATCGGAATACTAATAGAACATTAGATTAATTATAACTACTTAATATAAATAACTATGTATCATATTTCATTATCAAAATTTTCGAGGTTCTCCTTAAGTGGTACTAATTAGGCAAGTTTACCCTACCTATGTAACGACTACAACATTAACTTTAGATTGAAATTTGTATAGTTGCTTTATATTGACTTACCTTGCCATATTCGATTTAGACAGGATAGTGGCTGTTAAATCCTTTTTCTCCTTCGGTGATGATTGTGGTAAAGATGTCGTACTTGAAATGTTTTGCTGCAAAATAATTAATTTAATATTAATATTTATTTATTTGAATTTAAGAAAACACAATCCTAACATAGAACAATATATTTCAGCTCAGTTTCAAGTGAGTTTCATTTAAAACATGCTGTAAAGCCGAAGAAATACATATATCACCATCTAAAAAAACTATGAAATGTATGAAAAAGAAATAATTCATATAATTATGTCATGCTAAAGTATATAAGAGAAAGCTCTATAGCAAATGACACACAGATAATACAAAATTTTGACACATGATATTTCCCTACCCATTCTGCAATATTTTAATAATAAATATAAAAAAGTAAAATAAAGTATGAAATACACCAGTAACATGCAAAAAAGTGAAAAGATACCCATCACCGATAAAGTAAAAAAAATAAAGATTATAATTTTATTACATTCTGGTTAGAACCTATACCTACGTACTATTGATTGACAACAAAAATATCGTTTTAAAAAGATTTTCAAGATGTATCTAAGTATTTTTATCAACTTTTATTAGGTGCTTCAATGTATTATAATTACATAATAATAATTATTGTCACTTTTTCAGCAGAGACGGGGATGTTCCTTGGTTGAAAATAAATTTATCGATGAATCAAAATGTAAAATCAAATGTTAAAAAGAAACATTTTATTTATACCAATCGAAATCAAATCGTCAGACCCAATCAAATCAAAAATAGTATAAAGTTTAACAAAAAAATAAGAAGCGAAATTTTCTTTAAAAAACGGGGAAATGTGTTATGAGAACTGATCAGATGATCTGACAACGTCTTCAAACATCTTCAAATCAGGTGTTTAACTTTTTTATCTAATAACAGTTCTATAAAAGAACTGTATATTGTTAACTATTAAGAATTTTGATGGCAAACAACAAAAGATACATAATAAACATCGTGCATGCAACACAAATGCTCACAACACAGGCATACATTCATGTTAAGGGCCTTACACTCTTCTGTATCGCGCGAGCTAGCAATGTTGTGTAGGGGGGAAGTGGGGAGTTGTCATCTAACCACTGTTAGTGCCACCACCACGCGAACCAGACAGCGATGGAAAACATACGTTAGTGGAACATAGTACAGGTGAACCCATAGCGTTATAATCAGTAGGCTTGAAGACACCATTTGACGGCATATTTACAAATATACCCAAAAAATTATAGGCTAAGCCAACTGTTTGGACACGATTATTTTAACAACAATTAGAAAAAAATTCTTTATTAAAATTATTATCACATTTTTTATAAAAATCCTCACCAAAAAATATTATGAAACACGAACGAAAATCGAAATGTTATGAATTTTATTAATGGTTATTATAACAAATACACACATAAATAAATAATAAAAATATCGTACCCCGTCAAAAATGTCCATGACCTCGTCCCACCACTAGAAAAGAAAAAACAATATTGATGATGTTTTCTATGAACGTGAATGCAGGCAGTTAGTCCAGATGGAGATGAGATGTGGAGGAATATAATCTTATTAATAAAAATAAATAGCTGTTCATAGGGTTCGCTAAAACTCGAGGATGACTGGACCAATTTCGTTGAATAATATCGTCGATTTTTGTAAATATTTGAAATAATTCTAGTAATGTTTAAGACAAAAAAAAATTCATTGACTATAAGGCAGTACAAAGTTTACCGGATCAGCTAGTGGCTTAAAAAACCTAATTTTATTACACTCTTTTTGGGCCATAGTGAAAGGTAACCATGCCACCTACAACGAAAAATTTAAAAATATTGAGTAGATAGAACTAGATGCGTTCAACATTTAAAATAAGGAATGTAATTGATTCCTATGCATTGTTTTCCGCAGATTTTTCTAAGATCGTTTTATGTTTTTAAAATGAGCAGGATTCAGTAACAAGAAAAACGTAATAAAAATGCATCTAATATAAAAGACTTATATTTCTTCCTACATGTAGTATGTATATAGAAGTCCTAATGATAATAAAAATTGCGAATGTGGGAGTGATAAAACTTCCCGAGCGCTCATAAAATGACACCATTTTTGTGAAAATGAATGTGATGAACCCAATGAAATGCAGATAGCTTGTTTGTGTGATGTGCAAGAGAGATGGAGTGAGGTTTACCTGTTTCGCTTCTTTGTCTACGACTGACGATTTTCCTGGTACGTAATTCTCTATTCTTCCTGGTTGGTTCTTGTACACTTCTTGACTTGCTCGTGCTGATGCTAGTGTGCTGTATCTGTAGGTGAAAATGGTTTTCTCAATTAATATCTCTATTTAATGTACCAGGTGGAAACTCTGAAGAAAGTAGGCAAGTAGGTATTCTTCCAGCACGATCTTAAAAAAAGGTCGTGGTGGCCTGGAGGCCAAGACATACGCTTCTCGTGCATGAGGGTGTGAGCACAGAGTGCGAGTACGAAACCTTGGAAGTATCAATGTGACCTTTTTGGATTGTAGTTTCTAAGATAATTTAAACACCAATGACATACGATGAATGAAAATATCGTGAGGAAACTTGGATTCATAATTTCTATTATAAGTTTCAAATCGCCAATACGCCTTAAGCAAGCTTGGTGGTTAATGGTCAAACATTTTTCGTGTGATAAGAGGGTTTTCTCAGCAATAGGCTGTTATAGGCTGATGATGATAGCAATATTTGATTTTAAGGCATCCATACAATAATTTAAATATAGCATGAGAAATATTAGAAAATGTTTACATTACTGGTTTCAAAAACCTCAACAATTTCCAGTTGACGCAAACAACATTTTATAAAATTGCCAGTTTTCGCAACCAGGAGATCACGATTCAAGCAATGTCAGAAATCACTGTTAGCGTGACAAAACTAAGAATTTAGATAATGCTGTAGTCATTCCCACAATTTAAGTACCTAGTACAATACTTTCATTACGAAATATGTTTGGCAAATAAGAGTGATTTAGTCTATATAACCAAACAAAATTAGGTGGTCCTTGCATGGAGAAACGAGCTCCTGTCAGTGGTCGTTTGGTAGAATTAGTGCAAAAAGTACAGCCTATGTTTTATTTCAGACTATATCTGTGTCAAATTTCATTCACGTCCTAATAGAAGTTTTTACGTAAAAGAGTAATAAACTAGTATACGCGCTTATTATAAGTATTAGTAGCATTTAAAATGGCGTTATTTTGTTTCTGCCTTAGGATAAAGGCTAAACTCTTGCGTTTGCTTATTTCTTTGATTCTAGGAATATGTAATACTTACTTATTGGTACTAGACGAATACTGTGAGTTAGAATCATTGTATCTTCTATCTTCCTGCACTGAAGCTGTCCTTCTTCGAGGGCCAGTTGTCACGTCGCTGTCATAAGCATCGCTCCACGTGCTGCTGCCCAACCTACTTAGACCCCCCTCCGGCTCACTCAGGTAACCGGAGCGTGGGTCAAAGTAGGCGTACTGGGATTTGTTGCTGAGGACTCTCTCTGGTGGTTGCCCTAAATAGAAATATTTAGGAATTAGCTGATAATGTAATTTGATGCCAAATTCCAAGCCAACCTTCAAACATATTTCTTAGGGGAATAAAATAAACACCCTTACATAAAAGGCAGATATTTTGTTCTGTCTATTAAAAAATAAATATGAAAAGTGAAAAATGTCGTTTAAATAATAGTAATTGCAATTTAAAAACTCAAAATTTAAAAATATTTTTTTTAGTAAATAGATTGTAGTAGTATTATCGTAATATTTTGCCTGTTAAAATTAACTTAGCAATGTTTTGCACATTAGTGCGTGGCGAAATCTAGCAGGCGTTGAAATTAATAAAATTTATGAAATTCGTATAATAGTGTAAATATGTTAATGTTTAAGCTTTTAAGCTGATGTTATAGTATTGTTACGAGTTGTTAGATATTTGTTTAATATTTTATTTTTAGAACTATTTCAATGTT
Source organism: Spodoptera exigua (assembly GCA_902829305.4). Taxonomy (NCBI): domain Eukaryota; kingdom Metazoa; phylum Arthropoda; class Insecta; order Lepidoptera; family Noctuidae; genus Spodoptera; species Spodoptera exigua. The sequence continues at coordinate 11,703,938 of LR824610.2, read as the reverse complement.
TTTATTCTAATGCGTGACGATTAGTCATTTTTGTGAATTTATTTTTAATATTTTAAAAATACGATATCTTTAAAAAAAGCAATGATTTATATTTACAATGGCGCCAAACTTATGGAAAAAAAGCGTTTGAAAACGGCACAAATATGCGATGTAAACAGCCACCGATGTAACAAAAAAAATAATTTGGAAAAATAATTCTAATAATCACCTCGACGACTTTTGTATCGAATAGTCACATAATCGTCTGAAAAAGAAAATTAACAAAAATTGGGGAAACCTCATTTCAACATAATTATGTAGATACCTAATAAAATAAAAAAGGATAAAATTAAACAAAAGAGGACTTTATGCTTTTGTACTTACCGTCGTATTTGTTTTTGTGTATGGTGTCGTACATCTTTTTGTACCATCTCGAGGGGTCTTTGACCTCCTGTAATAGAAGAAAAGTATAATTGAATATTAAACCTTATAATTAATCAAGCAAACGTACTAAAACACGGTACTTGAAGGTAAAGAAACGATGTCCGAAAATTGCTTGGCAATGGTTATCTAACCTGAAGAGCGAGAATGATCGACTTGAAAGATGTTCTATAAGAGAAAGATATTTCTAGCCAGAATGGGTTGAAACGACTTTATGTAGTCATAATTCTTCTTGAATATTATATTATTTTACCATTAGTTTACAACACTTTCAACGATCATGTTAACATGTTCAGCGTTTAGTTAAGATGTTCAGTTGGTGATAAAAGTGTAATATGATTAAAAGACTTGGATCTTGGATACTTGACTTTAATTACACAGCACACATTCATGCAGCTCACTGCACCAGAGTTACATTGTCAATGGCCGACACTCGCTCGGCCACCCTCTTTATAGTGATATGACGACATAGACAATTATAGTGCGACACTTATTAGTATTACTAATCATAGACAATACAACAAAAAGAAGAACAGATTTTGTAAATGACGGGACATGTTTAAAAAAGAACAATAAAAAATGTTTTTCAAAAATCGATAAATTCTTAAGAACATGAAGAAGAAGAAACTTTTTGATGTAACCGAGCCGTAGACAGACAATTCTCTGTCTACGAACCGAGCAGACGGCTTCTTGGCGCTGCCGCATATGAAAAACCGCAACATCAGAGCACTAACGGATGCATTGCCAGTTTATTTTTGGGGATAAAGGTTTGGATTGGGGAAGGTGAAGGATTAGAGTTTTGGATTGTCCAGATCTACTACCAAAATGGAAAAAGTATTTTAAACACAACTGAATACTTACAGATCTTAGTGCGACTGGCATTCCGTCTTTGGTGATAGGTCCGATTCCTTCTACTTTTCTTTGGGCATCCGCCATTTTACGGATCCCTCCACGTTCGTAATCGCTTCTGTCGGCCTCGCCTTCGCTCGCGTATTCTTTTCGAAGAGCATGAACTGGAAAATGTGTAATTACTTTCATTAGGTCATTGAGATACAATATTTGTGTCTTTTTTATCACATTTGTTTAAGTTATTAACTAACATACGAGTAAATGTTTAAGTTTCAATTGTTTTCTAAAAAACCGGTTGTTTTAGATAAAAGACCTAAGTTTTCTTTAATAAAACTGACTAGCAAAATGTGCCTGAATCCTGCGTGGGCAACTGAATTGTATCCACACGTGAGGTTCAGAAAGCTAACTTTTGTTTGACAGAAAACTTAAACGTCTGAGTGATTTTAAGACATTAGTGTGAAATTGCTAATTTTAGGCCAAATGCCTATAATTAGATTTTTAAGATACATACATATATGTATTTATGATGTTATATCAAATATGTGATGATGTAAACAACTTTTTTTTGGGATTAGGATAGAGCGATAGGAGAAAATGAAAAGTAAATTCGAACTATAAGCGTAAGTTTCAAGCTACATTTTGAGGCAAAACAGAAGAGTAAGTATGTACCTAATTCAGTCACTACATTTTTCTATATGATATGAAGTAACTTAATGTATTACCTGGATCGCCTTTCGGTGGAGATGGACGGTCACGCGGCAATCTCGCCGCGTCTCGTTCCTGCTGGATGTAGTTTCCACGCGAAATCTGCCCTTCTGGAAACAAGAATACGATCTAATTAGTTTACTGTGTCACCACCAGTACTTGTAACTTTTTGTAGGTAACTAAAACTATTTGCGATACTTTTAACCTATGTTGGTATAACGGTTTTTACACACGTATGCATAACAGACATGACAAGACAAGTGTATGTCATTAATTTTTGTAGGCGGCAAACGCTGAGGTGGGATACCAAATAGTAAGCAATCGGCCCGGCCATGGATACCAGCGAAACCAGTGGAGTTACGATTGTAATTGTTGCCTTCGGGGATTGGGGTTTTAAAGATTTAGAATTAGGATTGGGGGACGTGAAGATTTGCGCCCCGGTAACCTCACTCACACAGCGGAACTCAACGCTGTAAAGCCGAAAATGAAGTCCGAGCCTCGGAGACGTTTATAAATTACTGATGTTTACAAATAACTTTTAGTACTTATTTATGTGTAAGTAGTAAGTACTTATACATTTTACTTTATTGTACACCATAATTATATTATAAAAAGGTCACAATTCTAAAATCAAAACGTACAATTTCTAGGATTCTCTTGCTGCTTTTGGAAGGGTTTATACCAACATTTAAAACAAACTAGACCAAAATAACACTACAAAAACATACGGTTTATAGGGATAACTTTTTCGAGCGTATCTTTTGTATATCTAAGCATCATTATCTGCTATTTTCCTCTGTTGTGATAGTTGTAACCTTCGGGTTGTCATCTTCACTTGTATCAAAGTTTACGACGGTTCGCGACCCTCGTCACCACACGTTATGGATGACATAATATCTTTTTCAAATTTATACATTAGCTGCTTATAAATAGAAGGATATGTTGCCTATTGGGTTGGACAGGTATCTGATACGTGTGTGGATTTATCTGACGCGATATGAGAGCATAATATTTTAAAGTATTCATGGAAACGCCCAGGCCGAGCCCTGTTAGGATGGGATGGAAATAATACGCGTTAGTGGGCGTTTACTGTGAAAGCTCGCGTCTGGTTTTTGTGATAAGGTGTAGTTGACATAAAAAACACTTAATAATGAATTGTGGCTCTTTTGTAACGGGCCTCACTTAGTATAAATTTGACTTTTTGTAGTTAAGTCTAGAATATAAGAATGTAGGATGAATCGAGAAATTATAAACAAATAGTTAACAAACAAAAAGTTATAAACATTTTTACTCCTTTTTGTTCTTATAAATACACTTTAATGAGTATCAAAACTAGACTCATCTATACTAATATTATAAAGATGAAAAGTTTGTATGTGGGTAATCTATGCCACCGTAGATCGAATTGCCAAAATTCTTTCAATGATATATACGCTACTAGCTACTGTCTCACGGTTTCACACGCTGCTCGGCTCCATTTAATCAAAGCGTCATGTTTTATAGCCTATAGCACCCAGGAACATTGTAACTATCTATCAGTGAAAGAATTTTGGCAATCCGACCAGCGGTTCCAAAGATTACCCCCTACATACAAACTTACAAATTTGACCTATTATTTATCATCTATAAAACGTCACGCTATGATCTGTCAAAGCCGAGCAGCGACCGAAACCACGTGATAGTAGCTAGAATAATATATTCTAGAAACCATACTACAATCATATCATAAAATACCATAAATACACTCATTCAGTTATCAAATGTACTAATCAGTATTCGACGCCAACAAATAGTTATTTAACGGTTGACTGAAGGTCAGTCAATATTGTTATGAGACGTGCTATTTGTCTGGATTGATTTAAAAATAATTATTCGGTTATTTGGTTCTTTTACCAGATTAATATTTTCGATTTTATTTTAGCGTTAATAGCGAAAATCAGTAAACCTCCCAACCACGTGACTCCACGACCTCAGAGAAAAAGGTCGGAGGTAATAAAACACAATGTTTTTCGCTATGTGAACAAAGTCCTCCCATCCCCAATCATCAAATCCCTAAACCCTGATAGGCAATGCATTTGTTACCCCTTGATGTTGCGTGGGCATGGGCGGCGCTAATTGCTTAACATCAGGTGATCCGTATGCTTGCCAAAGAGAATATAAGCACTAGCTACGTTTCTCGCTTGCCTCCTTATCCAATAAAATCATTCTTAAAGATGTGAGGGAAATAGGTGAAAGCCAATTCAAACTGCATTATCGAATATTTGCCCAATTAATTATTTTTCCAGTGGTTAAGTACGATATTTTTGCGAAATGTATAGGTATGCTTATAAACTATCATGCACCAAAATAGTACTTATTTATAAAAAAAAATCCGTTTTGTGAAAATATACATAACAATACAATAATAATGAGAAAATAAAAAACAATAAACTTTAATCACATAAATCTACATGATTTTATCTCCAACCTAATGAATTCCACAGTAAAATCCCGTACATTTACAAGTCACCAAGGTTCGTCAGTAATTATAACTTTTCCGCCATTTAAAATTCGGCCTGTTGTCTATGCGTAAGCCATTTAATGAAAGTTTCGCGGCAATTAGCTCCCGTTGCCAGCCAGCGTTCCAGAATAAATTATAAACTCTATGGTCCTCGATCCGACCGTATCTCGTGAAGTGTACTGTCGCTGTGGGAATGTTATTTAAATCATCAAGTACGTACTTTTTACACTAAAATAGGTTTATAGGTGAGGATTCGTAAATTAAATTTGGTTTAAATTTTTATTCGAAGGCATCATATTGTATATAAGGCCTAAAAAAAAGTTTTATACTCGGAATTTTAATTCCATTCCAGATTTGACAATTTCAGTGTTGCAACGTTATGACAAGCACTAAATAGTGACGTTGCGAAATTATTCGATATCGAATATTTTCGATATTAAATATTTCTGAACCGATAATTTACTTTTGACGATTAATTAACGATCTGAGACTTTTCTTTTATAATTGTGTGTGAATTAAGTAAAAAAATGTGACAGATAAAACAGATTAATCTATTTTATTTTATAATACTTATCTGTTAAAAAGTGTTTTTTTGACATTCTGCTAGTCTAAGTTCAGTTTACTTTCAAAAATCTCAGACTAAAGCAAAAAACCAAAGCGTTGGTTAACGATTTTAGTGTTCATCACTACACCATTATAATGTTGTATCATTATTTCACAAAATGACAGTATTTAATGTCAAATGTGGAATCGAATTAAAATTCTGCCTATAGTTATTGTAGCCCACGTCACAAAACATTTCATCAACGAAAAGTGTGTGGCAGGGAAGAAAGTTCAATTATAAAAGTAGATACTAAATATTTAGAAGCTCTTACAGATATATTGGGGGCTGAAAGTGAGGTGTGCTTAAAATCAATCAATATTTTGAGAGGGCAATATATTTTGTTTATCTCACGATGATGGATATGACAAGCGATAAATCGTTATTAGAGCCATGACGTTCAAGTTATTTCAAATTAAAAGTTTACGTATACCTATTTTATATTAGAATTATTTATTGAATAGGTAGATATATTGTGTTAAGACTAAGGCATTTTATTATCCGATTTTCATTCATGATTCATTGAAAAAAACGACATACTAATAAATTTTCAAAAGCTCGACCGGTTTCGAGTCATAACGGGACTCTTATTCCCGACGACGACTCAGGACGTGCAGCCGACTGACTCGAGCTTGCTTTTCTTTTCTCAGGTAATTCACGTGCAAAAGTAGTTTTTTTTCAATACGTACGTCACACAATACTTACCTTACGTTACTATACAAAAATATTAAAATATACATACATATATGAAAATATTAACGCTTGACCTTGAGTCCTATTGACAAATAAGGGTTACAATTTTCGACTCCGACCTTGATTGGCAATTGCTAATTAATTGCCAGGACGCTACAGAACTGGAAGCTCGTTTACCTACTATTATCGATGTTATTTTCGAAATAAATTTGCACTTTCTGGAGAATTAGTTCAAGATGTTTAGGTATTATTTTACCATTTAAGTAATGGCCTTAAGTAATTCTAAACGAAAGCGTACTTGTGCAAAACTTCAAGTGTTTCTGACACAAAAAATATAAAGTTTCATTAAAAATGCTCCAAGATTAAAAATTCTTTTGAAACCGAGCAGTAGGTCAGTAGGTTATGAAAACTTCTGGCCATGTAAAATATGCTTTATGAGAATACGTCTTCAGTAGATCCATTTAGGGTTTGATTTTAGATATCAGATTAAATATGTATCAAGATTTGTGGTTTAAGAAGTCTTGCAAAAATATACTCAAAAATAAGTGCTGCTTAATGTTTGTTTTAATCTGAAAAGGTCACTTTTTTGTCTAGGGAAAATCATTAAATGACTTCTCCCGCCCAGGGTGAGAGAAAGTGTCAGACTCTTACTGACTAAAAAGCCCGCCGTTCCTTCTCCTGCTCTGGGCCGAGGCCGCGGTGACTCATTGCGCTTAATCCGCAACCCCGGCATTAAGTGGTCACTTGGCTTATTGTATACATTATAATATACATAAAAATCCAATTTTCATAGATGCATTAATTACCAAAACCATTTGCTTAACTTGCTTTGTGCCTATTCAGTACATCACGATTTTTATCCTGCAAAAGGAGTAGACAGAGTTGCACGTATTAATTTGTGTAACTCCAACTTTTCAATGTTTTTTTGAAAGGGAAAGACATCAATGATTTAAGTACCATTATACTTTTCTTTGGGATCGAATCGAACACTATGTGCCGGGATTTTTTTATGGAAAATCCAATAATAGTTTTACGAGTCCGAAATCGAGACTGAGTTTTCTGCTTACTGTCATCTTGACCTAGGAGGTTCAAGAAAAAAATTTTAATTAGGCACTGGCACTTTGAAGATTTAGTTTTATTTTACTTAGTTTAAATATTCTTGAACTTAAGCTGGATTAATTATAGTCTTAAAACTGTCCCCGCCGCCACAGTAGGCGCTACTTCAGGCGTCGGGGATCGAGCCCCGGTCTCTGGCCGCCGTAGATGCGTTCTCCCGTGTCGTGGGTGCGTTTACAAACATACAATTTCACATAGACATATTACCTAGACCAAGAATAACAGTTTGTAGATCATACAAGGAGTTGTTCTGTGTGGGAATGGACGTCGCGACATGTTGCGCTGTAGCCAGTTTGCTCTTGCCACCACGATAAAAAAAGGAACTTGAATGGTTTGTAACGTTTCTTACCTCGTGCCTTCTGCAGAAGCGTGACAGTGGGGTTCTGTGCCTTGGGCAGCCGGCTGCCGAAGTTGGAGCCACCCAGGTTGCTAAGACCAGTGACGGGCGCACTGTGTGACGTCCTCAATCGACCCTCGCTCTCCGATCCACTTGTGGCGCCGTTCTGTTCGGAATTCTGTCAAAGAAAGTGTATAAAGTAAATGATTAGAACGTTCTAGAATTGCATGTTTGCGTGTGTTGCCAATAATGTGTACAACAGAGCCTGGAAATAGTCGCTATCGTTGATTTCAAAAATCGTTGATCATATGAGCGATATTTTTTTTTACTTTTATTTAATAAATCGCATTTAATTTTAAGATCCGTATTTGAGAATCATTGAATGTTATTTGTGATTTGAAATAGATTTCAGGACATTAGAATGTTCAATTAGTGAGTCTAATTTTGTAGTCACTTTGCATCTATAAGAATTTGCTGCAATTAGTGCTCAAAACACTATCCAAGTTACCAAGATTTACTATCTCAAAAATACATAAATCTGTTACTTGATAAAATATTTAAAATATACGATCCTTGGCTTTCAGAATTCTTAGAAGACGGCATGAAACTTTATAGCTTTGAAGTTACTTTCTTTTTGAAATGTGGCCAAAAAAACTTGTTAAATAAAAATGTTCCTCGTGTTTACTTGAATTCAATTATTCAACTTTCAAGTAGTTAAGTGGTTTAACAAAATTCTAAGATTTTACGATTCTGTTATGAAATGGCAGAAATTAATGGCCGTTTCTCTAAAGAGAATCGTTTGAATTACGATTATTAAATATTCATAAAAGACCACTGAACACTTTGACGGTCGTAATGCAATAAAATTTTCATTTAATTCGAATATTATTAATTGTTATCATAACCTCATTACACATAATAATTTTCTGTTTTAGTTTTGTTGTAAATTAATGTAATTTGAACTTTCTTGGAATGAGTTTATAGTTTATATTCGATATAACATTTTCACGTAATATGAACATTCATTTATTTTCATAAGCTAATTATAAACGATAAAATGTTTTTGTTCTATCTATTATCGTGGAGCTATTGATTTCCCTAGTGAAAACGAGGACTTACGTAAGTATAAATTAAAAAACAGAGATATTCCTACTTATTTAGGAGAACAACTTTAGTTTATGGATTCAACAAACTCTAAATCATGGTTCCGATGAATCAACGTTAGGAAGGGGACACCATTTTCACGTGCAGATAAATCCCATTTGTGGAAGTTAGAAACTGCACATAAGAGATGGCGCTAGTATCGCTTTTAGGCAAGAGTTTAATGATACTCTCTAGGAGGGACAGTTAAATGTGAAATATACAAACCTTGGTTACTTAATACGTGGATCATTACATTATATTGCTATGTCAGAAACAAAACTGTACTGTAAACTCAGCAAACTCATTTGCGTCCTACAGTCTAGTAAAGCATGCGGAATACCAGAAGAACAGACAAAAATAAAGTATCAAAAATAATAACAAGGAGTTGGTTTACCTTAATCATAAATATATCTAATCATTATTTAGTAGTTTGTGTTAATACTGAATACCTATAGTTAAATGTCAAAGTGTCCACAGCAACAGTAAAGGTTAAGGATATCTTTACGTGACATTTTCAAAGCTCGAATGAATAGTTTTTTTCATTTATATATAAACGTTTAATATTACTTTATATTCTTGTTATAAATATTGCCATCATAATCAAACAATTACTCTGTTGGGTTACCTATGGACTTTCTCTTATGTATCTTAATACCTACCTGGTAACTATCATCATCATCATCAGCCTATAAGTGCTTACTGCTGACCAAAGGCCTCTTCTCATACGGAGAAGGTTAAAGCATTAATCACCACGCTGTCTCAATGTGGGTTGGCGATTTCAAAGTTATGATTAGAAATTATAAGTCCAGGTTTCCTCACGATGTTTATCTTCACCGTATGTCAGTGGTATCTAAATAATCATAGAAAGAATATATAACTCGGAAAAAAATCACATTGGTACTTGCCAGGTTACGAACTTACACCCTCATGCATGAGAAGCGGGCTCCTTAACCTCCGGGCCTCCACGACATATACATAAGACGTGGTACTTATAAGTAGTACCAATTCATGGCTTACAGTGAAGTGTTGCAAGTGTCAGTAATACCGGAAAAGACTAACGAATGTGGTGACCGTGTGTGTATACTTTCGCTCGATCGCCGAAGCTTGAGGTTGTCATTAGATTAATTTTATTAGGCCTTCAATTTTTTTTTATTAATTACATTTAAAAGGATCAAATCAGCCTTTTTAAAACCTCCATCCAGCGGCCTATAACGTATAAATCAACAGAAACCAACATAAAAAAGAATTTTAAAAGAGTGATTTTCTATAAGTCTTTCAGCGCTGGCTTATACACGTGACTAAACTGGTCTCTGTAATAATAACCGTTTGCTACGACACTGCTGTTGTTGGCACACCCAGCTGAAACGGTCACGGCCGTCATCAGAACTAAACGGTAACATTTTATACTAGTATAGTTCATTATACTAATGTGTGTGTGAATACAGTTTTAAAATAACCGTCTTTTCTTAAAGGAGTTATTGTATTTCTCTGTCTTTTTTTATGGTAAAGGTCGCGTGCGTTCGTGCAGCGGAATGTTGTTGAATTTAAAGATTTTAATTATGCAGATATTTAGTGTATGACGTCGTATAATTGTGTATGGTAAAAAAAAATTTGTGCACGCAACCATTGTGAAGAAATTCACCAAAAACTGATTCCGCTGGGCGAACGTTGTCCTGGCGGAACTTTTTTTAATCCATAGACTTTAGAAGAAAAGAGATGTATCCAAAAATTAGTGTGTATTTGTGTGTAATTGTGTATGTATGAATAAAACTAGTGCATGCATAAACTTCGGAGAAATTCAAGTTTCCGCTACGCGAACGTTTGGCCATTAGCTAGTTTTCATATAAAGCGCTTACAAAGAGAGCTGTAGATTTTTACATCCGTTGTTTTGAATTTGTGTATATTTGTTTAAAAAACAGATTTAGAAAAAATCGTAGGGTTTAAAAGATAAAAATATAAACGTAAAATACGCTTATTAGGTCTTAGCTCTTAAAGTATGCACTTTAGGGTCTAGATTTTCACGTTTATACAAACCTTGTAAGTGTCTGCAACATGTTGCCAAGTATCAATGATGTTCCGTTAGTAATTAAATAGTTATAGGACAAATTTACCATGAATAGATCACTGTTTACAAAGCAGTCAAATATCACGACGTTCTAAATGAATGGCATGGTAAAATGTATGCCAATAATTAGTGTATTCATTCAACTATTCACATGCAAAATTTCATGTCATTAAATTCAGTAATTAAAGAAAAACAATTATAATACTGACGAAGTATCGAAAACCTACATAACCCGACCAAGTTCGGATGGCTACAAAAAAGCGGCTGTTCAATATATTTAGGTAACATCCCAAAATTTTCAGTATAATACCGGTATTGAATTGGTACAGGTGATAACACACTTGTTGTTTCGAAATAATTTATAGGTCATTTATTTTTGGACACCTACTTTTTTAAATGTATTTGACTATGACAGAAAGTAGGTACTATTTACGTAGGTATTTTATTTAAGTATGCGCTTGAGATATAATCTAATTATATTTAAGACAAATAAAATTCATACAGCTAATTTCTATTGAAGATTTCACGGATCAGGATTCTAACTATAGACCCCTTAGGGAAATTAAATATTTACCACATGTAAGTACTTAAGTACTACTGTTTAGGTAAATATTTATCATATTGTAGCTGATTACACTATTTAACCAATATTTTTTATTACACTATTTAACCAATAGCACGAGCGTGTGTGCGATACTGTTTTATTTTTTCCTAACGCTTGTGTACGATAATGTACCATATTAATAAATGCTATATTGGAAAGTTAAGAACGTTTCTTAGATATATGGCACGGCCGCTTTTTTGTAGCCATCCGAACTTGGTCGGGTTATGTAGGTTTTCGATGCTTCGTCAGTATTATAATTGTTTTTCTTTAATTACTGAATTTAATGACATGAAATTTTGCATGTGAATAGTTGAATGAATACACTAATTATTGGCATACATTTTACCATGCCATTCATTTAGAACGTCGTGATATTTGACTGCTTTGTAAACAGTGATCTATTCATGGTAAATTTGTCCTATAACTATTTAATTACTAACGGAACATCATTGATACTTGGCAACATGTTGCAGACACTTACAAGGTTTGTATAAACGTGAAAATCTAGACCCTAAAGTGCATACTTTAAGAGCTAAGACCTAATAAGCGTATTTTACGTTTATATTTTTATCTTTTAAACCCTACGATTTTTTCTAAATCTGTTTTTTAAACAAATATACACAAATTCAAAACGACGTATGTAAAAATCTACAGCTCTCTATGTAAGCGCTTTATATGAAAACTAGCTAATGGCCAAACGTTCGCGTAGCGGAAACTTGAATTTCTCCGAAGTTTATGCATGCACTAGTTTTATTCATACATACACAATTACACACAAATACACACTAATTTTTGGATACATCTCTTTTCTTCTAAAGTCTATGGATTAAAAAAAGTTCCGCCAGGACAACGTTCGCCCAGCGGAATCAGTTTTTGGTGAATTTCTCGACAATGGTTGCGTGCACAAATTTTTTTTTACCATACACAATTATACGACGTCATACACTAAATATCTGCATAATTAAAATCTTTAAATTCAACAACATTCCGCTGCACGAACGCACGCGTAAAGGTCGGCAAACGAGCAGACGTGTTACCTATATTATAGTGTGGGAGAGCGATGCTTCGGCACGAATGGGTCGGCTCGACCGGAGTGATACCACGGCCTCACACAAATACGGCGTGAAGCTACCACAGCATTGTGTTTCGCCGTGTGAGTGAGTTTACCGGAGGCCCAATTCTTCCCCTCCCCCAATCCCTCCCTAATCCCCAAATCTCCAAATCCCTAATCCCTTAAAGGTCGGCAACGCACTCGTAACTCCTCCGTTGTGGGTGTCCATGGGATTGCGTACCGTGAGGTAATCCGTTTCCTCTTTTGCCGACCGATGACATAAAAAATACAAATAATTCGCGGGTTGGATTTGCAAGAGAGAGCACGTATTTTTTGTTGACTTTCGAATATTTAAATTCATAACGTTTTTAATTTTAAAAGTTCTTCACAAATACCTAGTCACAGAGTAATAGTGTTTGTCACAACCCTGAATAAATAAAACCAACTTGGCACACCACCTGCCAGCACATCAACATATTTTATTTAAAAGTTAAAAGTCATTTTGCACACACACTTCACTATGACACAAATTGCTGAAGTCCTCTCCAACCAGAAATCCTTGGAAGAGAGGTTCACACCCTTGGAGGCGATGTTCATGCAGAAGATGGAAGCAGTTCAGGCTCAGATCCAGGCAGCCGGTCCCGCCAAGGATACCATCGCTAAAGTGGCTGAGGAGTTCCGAACATTCAGGGAACTAATGTTCAGCTTGCTGGGGCTTCTGCGTCGTCAGATCACCGAGTGCTCCCGGCAGATAGATGACATGGAGACAAGGAGTCGACGTAAAGCACTGATCATGCAGGGTATACCTGAAAAAGAGGGTGAGGATTGTACGGGACTTGTGTTAGATGTTATCAACACTAAACTGGGCCTTAATTTCACCACAACTTCCATAAAAGCCTGTCACAGATTGGGACAGACAAGTGCTGACCATCACCGGCCCCTTCTTATCAGGTTCGCAAGCGTGGACAATAAATTGTCAGTTTGGCGGGCCAAAACCAAATTGAAGGGTACCAAGATTGCCATCAGGGAGTTTTTAACAAAGGAAAGGCAGAATGCTTTCTTGAAGGCGCGTCAGCATTTCGGTTTGCGGTCTTGCTGGACTCAGGATGGCATCATACACATAAAAGCACCTGATGGAAGCAGGTACAAAGTGACTTCAACGGTAGAGCTGAATCCTATTCTGACCAAGTACCCGAGGATGCAAGGTGCGTCTTCGTCCGGTGCCAAACGGAGTGCAGAGGAGACTGTCGGGAACCTGAAAAGTACACGCAGATAAGTACCTTCCATCTAGCAGTATTAGACGCACTACAAATACAAACACCACTCAATATTTGTCTTATGTACTTACCAGTCTGTTTGATGTCCCATCACTTGGCATTAATTTTAAATATTTCCATTAAAATATGTTTGTAACCTTTGTCTTTGTCCTTAATTTATCAATTTGTTTCTCTTGTCTCGGGTAGTTGTATCTTTTAAAGTTCACTTATTTTGTTTTACCTCCTGTTTATATTTGGATATCTCACAACTTCTCTTTGTTTTTACTTTTTGTAAGTTATTTAAATCGTTCATTAACCGTCATTTACAACTTATTATTTTATTTTTACTGATCTAATTAATTTATCTGTCACGTTTAATTTTTGCTACTGATGACAGATTGACACTTGACGTTTGTTTATAACAAAACAGCCGGTTTTCTATTACATTTTTTTGCGTTTTTTTAAGTCTGTTGAAATTTGTATTTATTGATTTTTATTTTTTTTACTTTTTTTGTTAAGTTTTGTGTTATTAATAATTATTGTGTTTTGTATGCAAATTTTACTGTTATTTAAATGATTGTTGTCAGAATAATGTCTCTTGCTAGTCAGTGCCGATTGCAGTTTACTTTATTTTTGTTTGGTGTTTTATTACTTGTTTTGTGCGTTTTGATGCAACCGAGGCATACTTTTAGTGTGTTTATGTTGATTGATATTTTTCATTTGTTTTGTTTTTTTTTTTTTTTTTGAATTATTTTGACTTTTAATATCGTCATGTAATGTTTTGTTTTTTTTTTCTCTTTGTTGATGTCGGCTGGTGGGTGGTGCAGGGTTGTACTAACAATTTTTTGTCAAGCAAACAATTTTCCATAACACATAATTATTTAGGCATCCTTAGTATAAAATAACTATTTGTATTTATTATACATACCGTATCTATATATTTCTTTTATTGTTTGTCCATGTCTGATAATGATTCCTTTTTAACAGCCAATTCATCTTTAGAAAACGACAGCTTTTGCTCGATTAGTGAATCTTTGACTGACTTTATTCACAACACTTTTATCGATAAAAATAAACGTTTGTTGAACGTCTGTCATATAAATGCACAAAGCATTCCGAGCCATCACAGCGAACTATTTGATACCTTCAAAGACAGTAATGTCCATGCCATCCTGATATCCGAAACTTGGCTAAAACCAGCACTGCCGTCCACAACGTATGCCCTCCCAGGTTACGTCCTTATAAGGAATGACCGGACTGTTAGGAGGGGGGGTGGTGTGGGTATATATCTACGCAGCGAGTTTATGTATAAGGTGCTCTTCACTTCAGCTTCTGGCTGCCCTGCGGAGTACCTTTTCCTCGAAGTCTCTGGCCAAGGGGGTAAAATTGTATTGGGAGTTGTTTACTGCCCTCCTACTGTAGATTATTTCACCGACTTCGAATCGGTTCTTGAATCTCTGGGTTCTGAGTACACACATCACGTAATCATGGGCGATTTTAACACCAATCTCCTATCCCATGAATCCTATCGGTCCCGTAAACTCCTTCAAATTGTTGAATCTGCTAACTTCCATGTATTGGCTCTTAATTCCACTCACCACAACATCGTGGGCGATGATTCTTGGCTAGATTTAATCCTTACCTCGAATCCTGCCTTTGTATCTTGTCATGGTCAACGTGACGCTCCAGGATTTTCTCACCATGACCTGATCTTCCTATCCTACATCCTTAAACCGCCCAGGGTGAAACCTAAGGTTTTGTATAGGCGTTGTTTTGCGCGGGTGGATGAAGCAAAATTGCAAAAAGATGCGTCATTGATAGACTGGGAGCCTCTAATGGAGGCTACTGGAATCGACGACAAAGTTGCAGTTTTTAATACAGCTGTGACTAATCTGTATGACCATCACGCTCCCTTCAGGAAAGTGAAAATAAAACGGCCGCCTGCTCCATGGATGACGCGAGGCATTAGGATGGCAATGCGGCGCCGAGACCGTGCTTTTCGCGTTCATCGAAGGGACCGTACAGAAGAAAATTGGACAGCCTATAAGATTGCAAGAAATAGGTGTAACCAGATGGTGCGTAACGCTAAGCGCCGCCATGTTCTCGAAAATATCTCTAATTCCTCTTCTGCTGATATCTGGAAATTCCTTCGAACTCTAGGTGTCGGCAAAGCGCAATATTCAGGTCTTCCCAATTCAATTGACTTAGATGATCTAAACAATCATTTCTCCACAGTCCCTCTTATGGATCGTCTAGTCAAAAAACGCACCGTGGACTTTATTTCTGATCTGATGCGCCCCAACATCTCTCATCCTTTTCTCTTCGTACCAGTTGAATTGTCGGAGGTCCGTAAGATAATCCTATCCATCAAGTCCAAAGCTGTAGGTTGTGATAACATTTCTCGTCATATGATCATTAATATCTTGGATCACCTCCTGCCAGCTTTAACCCATATCATAAATTATTCCCTCTTTTCCGGAACCTTCCCATCCCTGTGGCGTAATGCCTATGTCCGTCCTCTTCCGAAAGTCACTGTTCCTACTATTCCCTCTCATTTTCGGCCTATATCTATACTCCCGTTCCTATCCAAAGTCCTCGAAGCCTGTGTTCATAAACAGCTTTCAAGATACATTTACACGAATGGACTTATCAGCCCTCTACAATCTGGATTTAGACCTGGACACAGCACGGTTTCCGCCCTCCTCAAAGTGACTGGCGATATTAGAGCGGCTCTTGAGGATACCAAGGCCACCATTCTGGTTTTGGTTGATTTTTCGAATGCCTTCAATATGGTCAGTCACGAAATCCTTTTAGCAATCTTATCCCATCTTGCGATCTCTGGCAAATCGTTGGAATGGTTCTCTTCCTATCTTCAGGACCGTCAGCAGTCGATTAAGTTTGATGAGTTTTCATCTAATTGGTGCAAATTGAAAACTGGCGTTCCTCAAGGCGGTATATTATCTCCTCTTTTATTTTCCATCTTCATTAATTTAATAACTTCTGAACTTCAGTGTGCGTACCATCTGTATGCCGATGACTTGCAGTTGTACTGTCCAGCTAATATTAATGGGCTCTCTGAAGCAATTATGACGATCAATAGCGACTTGACTGCTATTAAGAACTGGTCTGAACGGTTTGGCATAGCGGTGAATCCTTTAAAATGCCAAGCAATCATTATAGGTAGCTCTCGTACGCTAAGCGGAATGAACCGAGCAAATTTACCAAACATTCTCTTTGATAGTGCCACTATCCCGCTAAGCAATGAGGTAAAGGATCTGGGCCTGTATATTGACTGTACTTTGAAGTGGCATGCACAAGTTGCGAGCGTATGTAAGAGGGTCACTGGATCCTTACGGACACTGTATCGACTAAAGAATTTGCTTCCGTGTTCTACGAAAGCGATGCTGGTGCAGGCCTTGGTTTTTCCTATTATTGATTATGCTGATGTTTGTTACTACGACCTGAATGCTGATCTACTCAATAAACTTGACCGACTTCTTAACAACTGCATTCGATTCGTTTTCAACCTGCGTAAATATGATCATGTTTCTGCACATCGGTTGCAATTAAAGTGGTTGCCCATACGCCAGCGCAGGGAGCAAAGGGCGCTAACCACTCTGTTCTCTTTCCTTACCTCACCTTTTTCGCCTAGCTATCTATCGTCTTACTTTCAATACATGTGCGCAAACCACAGCAAGAACCTTCGTTCTTCCCATAACCGTCTTCTTCAATGTCCCACTCATCGTACTGATTTTCTCCACTCCTCCTTTTTCGTTCAGTCTGTCTTGCTGTGGAATGCGCTCCCCCCTGATATCAGGATGGTGTCTAGTCGTTTGACTTTCAAACAAAAGGTTCGTGAGCTCTTGCTAAAAGGTTTGGCTGAATCGTGACCACCATATATATAGTATATTATAATAAGTATAAGTATATATTATATATGTATATGTTATTTATAAATATATTATGTAATTTGAGTACTTAGTTTATATATATATTGTATTGTAACTTGTATGTAAATATTTGCACATATATATGTATCTATCTCGTCTTCACTCATTTAAATTTAAGTCTGTTTGCTTGCTTCTTGCACCGACCATTGGCTCATCTCTGCATCACCCAAGGCTCGACTGGTAGAAAATGCCTAAGGCATTAAGTCCGCCTATGTACCCATTGTGCATGAAGTTTTAATAAATAATAAATAAATAAATAAAATAAATAACGAATATCATAATACTTATGGTACTCGTGCGTAAAATACGTAAGTGTGGTAATTTACTAAATTTATTCATAACATTTCTCTTGACTAAGCTGTGGATAAGTATTGAACATACCGGGAATTTACGGCGGGCGGGTGGTGTTTCTTCGAAGTGCACTGGCCTGAAGGTCTTGCGCGGCGTTTGGGGCGATGCGCCCGCGCTGCCCGGCGTCCACACAGGGGGCGGCGGCGGCGGTGGCGGAGCGCCCGGACTCCGCGCGGGAGTCCCAGCTACCGGGGGCGGCGCACCCGGCCTCCAAATAGCTGTAAATATATGGATTAAATTAGACCTAGTGCAGACGACATTAGGTTAAAGTATTGAGACTTAGACTGTCAATTGACTGGACTTTGAGGGTCGAGCTGTTAGAGCCGCATCACAAAACGAACTTCAATTAGTTCGAGGTGCGCGTTCCGACACATCTCATCGAGAAGTTCCTCAAATACGAGTTTTGGCGCAAAGGCATTGTGTACCGCCAGTTTCTACTACCGAAACTAGTCATTGAAATATGACACCGACAGTTTGTGTACATAAATAAAACAATGCATTAGTTAATTATGTTATATATATTTATAGTATGTTCTAATAAGGGCCTTGAAGCCTGAAATAAATGGAAAATAAAACACTTTATACTTTATTCCAACTCTTTAGAACTGATAACAAATTGAAGTATATTGACAGATTATTTCTAACGTGCTAAACTAAGGTAGTTTGCTTGGCAACGTCGCATTTGAAGACAGATATTTCCTCTTAGTTACAGACGGTGGACTTTGTTAATGAAGAAGACGAATGTTGTTAACGTTGTTTACGTAAACATTTATTTAATTGATGGACTAGCTATAAATGATTTCCTTTTTCCTTCCTAATTAACAACTTTGTTGTTATACCTATATTTAATTAAATTCTTATAAAATACGAGATAATTATTGTGTCCTTCAACTACATACTTTTTAAATATTAGCTTATCGAAGTTTATTTGGAAAACAGTAAAATCAGTAAATGAAAATGAGCGAGTCTGTGGACAGCGAGGAAGGCTAGTTCACCGTCCTACCAGAACCAGAGCAGAGCGTACGGCTCGTTGCTTTCTGCGCGTGCTTCAAAGAGCCAATTGACCACCACAGATAGGGCCCAATAGGGAGGAGATTCGGGGTCGCAAGTTAAGCGCAACAATGTACCACGGCCTCAGCCTGAAGTAGGAGGAGAGGCGAGGTCGACTTTACTAACTGGAAATCCCTTTTCGGTTAGTAATAGTCCCTCCACTCAGGGTAGAAGAAGGCATTTGATGTTTTTGAGATGAGGTATATATTTACTTCTTTAAACTTCATGCACAATGGGTACATAGGTGGACTTAATGCCTTAGGCATTTTCGACCAGTCGAACCTTGGGTGATGCAGAGATGAGCCAATGGTCGGTGCAAGAAGCAAGCAAACAGACTTAAATTTAAATGAGTCAAGACCAGAAAGATACATATATGTAAATCATACATATATGTGCAAATATATTACTTTCTACTTACTTGATTGTGCTACATATGTTAATGTTATAAATGTCACTGACATACTTAAAAATTATTGTATGCCATTTTGGCGGGTCATAGTTGTGTACAACCTTTCAAACATATAACATTGACGGCACGGTTGGCGCGGTGGCTAGGCAACTGGCTACAGCGCAACGTGTCTCGGGTTCGATTCCCGTACGGAACAACTGTATGTGTGATTTACAGATTGTTGTTCCAGGTCTGGGTGTGATGTGCATGTGAAATTGTATGTTTGTAAACGCACCCACGACACAGGAGAAAATACTAGTGTAGGACAACGTATTAAAAAAAAAACACCTATTTGCTTACCTATGTACCACAATAAAGAATTTAGAATTTGTGTTTGTATACATATTTGGCCATTTCGTTGTATCGAAACTTCGAATCTAGTTTACCCAACTTCTGCTAAACGAGATTTAAAATGACTTATGTTTGTAATTAAGCATTTTAATAAATCACTATTGTTCAATGAACTTTCTGTTGCCCTATATCTCCGATGCACCTCAATTCAGGTGCAGTCGGCTGCTCTTAAATTAGGAATGAGTCAACCGTTTGGCTGAGACTTGAGCAGTGCGGTTATATCTAGGTTTACAGCATCATATGTCTGACCTTACTGTTAATATAAACGTGGGAAGAGTGTAACAGTGTTTGCTCGCCTGTTTAGGAGTTTTTAAGTGTCATTGTCGCAGTACAACATTTCTAAGAATGGTACTAATAAAGCTAAAGACGGTGGTTTGGTTACATTTTGGAAGTCTAATAGTGCATTAGATCTACATATATATAGTATGGCTAGTGTTCTTTTTTCACTATGTGGTTCAAAAAATGTTTCATGTAAATCTCTCAATTGTATGTAATTCCATTTGGTCTTGTTGCTTTGGTTTAATATAAATGATTTTGATTGCAACTAAAGAAGAAAGAAAATATTTTTTCAAAGTCGGTATTAGTTACTGTCAATTATTGCACGACTGTTTTTAGGCTTTCACTATACTATACTTTTATATTTCACTAGCTTTCTATACTTTATTTCGATTGTCTTCTGTCAGAGAAGTTAAAATCACTCAATGGCCCTGCAAGTATGGAATGTCAGACTCTTTCTGATTAAAACCACTCTGTTCAAGCTTTACCGCAACCCTTACCAGTTGGATGTGTAATTTCATTTTTAAATTCGATTCTCCTTTGATTCCAATCAAACAACAAAATAAAATAAGACACTGTTTCACAACTCTCTCTTTAGATAAATAAGTGCACAGACACTTAATTATCTTAGAAAGAGTATGAACGATGAATAATGCAACGTAAAATGATTTTAGAAATTATAATAAGAGGGAAAAAAGTATGAAGTTATTTGATTGGAAAAGGAGACCAGTTACGATGACCCGATGATGTACGTATACTTTAGCAAAAAACAAACACGTTAAAGAAAATGAAGATATAACATTTAGGTACAGAATTTGAAAGGAAAGAGAAGAAAGAGCCAGTTTATTAATAAATATGAAGTAAAGATTTTGTGGCCAGTCATAAAATAGGGCTCGTAAAATATTATAGTGTTACGGTCCGCTAAGTAGTGCCAAGGTTTGTTGTCAACCAAACTCTAAAACAAACTAAAACAATAGACTAAATTATACTTTGCGGTTGAACCGTACAAGTAAAATATTAATACTATAATTACTTAAAATTTTACTTATAGCAGTTATTCAGAAACTATTTTGCTAAACAAAGTAAGTAAGGGAGAGCTATGCCTCGACTCGACCGGAGTAATACCACGGCCTCATAGAAAACTGCCGTGAAACAATCGAAGGCCCATTTCTTCTTCCCCTCCCCTAATCCCTAAATCACCGAAACTCTTATCCTCAAAGTCATTTGGAGTTGTGGGTGACTATGGGCAGCGCTGATTGCTAATGTATGTATTCTTAGCAAGCCATCCTTTCATAAGAAAAATATACTACATTTCTAGTTAAGTATTTTTTAATTTTTATTTCTTTGGTTAGCAAACGAGCAGACGGGCCATCTGACGGTAAGCAATCGACGGAGTTTGTGGTAAGTGCATAGTTTTTTGAGGGAGAAGGATTTAAGGATTCTGATCGATACCTAATGTAATATTGAACTAATATTAAAAAGAACACAGTAATTACTTTTATGACACCAGCAAGAAGTGCTATTGTCTATAGTCCGACCAAACAATACGGCCATCATAAAACGTAGTACACTCGCACTTCCATTCGAAGTCTGAATGATATACCTGCTCCATTCAATTTGGACGGTTTACATGGAGAGCTGCATTTTACGATCTTGTAATAAATCTCGGCGGGGCGTAGAATCGAAGTGTGTTTACTCGGTCGTTTTTAACAAATTGGGTTAGTGGTACCGCGCCCTGCTGTCGACGTAATCGCTTAGCCTGTTAGGACTGTGATGTGATCACGCCCCAACTCGAATCTTCACATATTTACCTTCACTCACGCACTGATAGCTTCGCACACAAGCTTGCTAATCAAAATTGAAATTGTTCCGGACCGAGCGTCAATGTCAATATACCTTTAATAACGTTTACTGATATTCTAGCCTCATTCCATATTAACCGTGCTCTAGTACGGATTGCTTTCTATAATTAGACAGATTAAAACATCGAAATAATATGGTTCGAAATCCAAATCACATGGCGCAGTCGGGGGATTAAATCGTATCCGATAATTGGTTATTTATCTAAAAGCCCTGGGATCGTGCGCCGACATCAAAGTGAGAAAGTGAACGCAAATAAAATTAAAAGTGCGCTGAAAACGAATCCAATTATGGCACAACGGAGAAAAAATCCCTTTTTGCGTTGGTGTTGGTCCCCCTATATTGCAGTGTACACTGTGCAACGTCCAGGTGAAATGTGTGTGTGGATTTGCGAGCTCGTGAGACTGCTCTTAGTTTTTTTGCTAACGATATAGTATGTTGCAGCGTATAAGCTACACATTGTTTACAGTTTGACTAGTTTTTTGGGGCGAGTTGATTGGGGCGGTACAAATATGCGTGGAAACTCATAGACAGGTGGTGAATTTGTTTTGTTCTAATTCTGATCAATTGTATCGTGTCTGCTATAGCTTAAAACAAATATCAAGTGTTATCAATCTACAGTTTTATATGTACAGTTCAGAACAATTCAGAGTGGACAAAGACACGTTTGTTCACCCAATGACAATGAGTACATAATTCTGTTAAGGATGGTGAATACCATACAGATAAACTTTTGAAAAATATATTAAATTGGTTGTGGACGCCATGATTAAATTTAATATAAATGGCTATAAACAGAAGTATACCAGGAAAATTCCAAAGCCGAATTATAATTCCATGTAACAATTCTAACAAACCCAATTACACATGTGGACCACTGACACGGTTTGTCCTCGTGTTTCCAAAAATGGCGAAAATACCTCCTACGTCACGTTTTCGCGTCTCACAGAGGCGCTTTATTTTTCGTTCGACCATTAGGGATTCAAATCACAGCGGCGGTCGTGCCGGCGGCTAACTTACAGCCTTTACTTCTAATTGTATTATGAACTCCTGGTATCACGCTCGTATTTTGGACAACAGATTGTTGTTTATTTATATTGTCTGGTTTTTTTCCGTGTATTTTATGTTTTGTATTCTGTATATTCAAAGGTAACGTAGTAATGGCATAGTGTCAAAATTACTGCAATATGAGTATGACAAAAGTTTAAAAGTCCGAAAACGGATTTCGTCAATAAAAAAATTGTAAAAAAAATTTACCACAGTTTTTTTATTGGATAATATTTTCAAATTTTAAACTATCATAATATATGATCATAGAGGATTTTATTACGATAGACAGTAACTAGTATTTAAAACAAAGTCGCTTTCTCTGTCCCTATATCATATGTACGCTTAAGTCTTACAAACTACGCAACGGATTTTGATGGGGATAACTTTAATAGATAGAGTGATTGAAGAAAAAGTTTTATAGTATATATAATCAAATTTATTATACGTTGGAGAAAAATATTGTATCAACGTTATCAAGAAAGGGCGGCTAAAAACAAAAGTTAAATAAAACTAATAATGTAAAATCGAAATGTAACGCCCATACTTTTAATAAGCACAATATCACAAGAACACCTCGTAGAGTTTTATTGATGCAGCAGGAGTTACAGAAACTTTTCCTTTTTCAAATCAAGATAGAAAAGTGAGTAAACTAGAAAAACTTAGTCGATATCGCACCGAACTTTTATATTTCTTTTAAAGTTACAATAAGATAAAAAAATTGTTATGATCTGATTCCAAATACAAATCTAATTTATGTATCTAATAAGATACTTTATTCAAATCAACCTATAAGTTACCACTGCTGAGCAAAGGCCCCTTCTTACACGGAGAAGGTTTGAGCAATTATCACCACGCTTACTTATTAACTAATTATAAGAATAATATTTGATAACTGAGGATTCGATGTGGTTAAGTTTGCCATAAAGAATTACATATATTAAAAAATAAGAGGCGAGTTATCAGCCAAAGCCATAAGCATTACAATATAAAAATTTAAGACAAAAGTTATTCTTACACTACTTATTACATGTTTTGAAACAAAATATTATGATGGATTGCATCTAAGTATTACACATTTCAAATGCACCATCCAGCGCGAGTTTTCTCAAGTTTTCTCGTTAAGGAGCAGTTTGTTTAGTGATCCATTCAGTCTACTGGCTAGTTTTTGTAAACTTTTCAAATGAATAAATTAATATTTCATTATTACGGAGTCCTGTGCTTACATTATCTGTTGAATTAAGATGTTGGTTTCTAAATAATTTATTGTGCAGTAGGAATCAAAATTTTGTTGTCATTGGTGAAGAAAACTGGATAACACTACGTAGTTTAAACAAAGCATTCGCTTGTTTATCCCTTTATATGTATATGTATGCATAAATGTTTAATACTAAAAACGGTCTTTGATAGACAGAGTGATTGAAAAAAATGTGTTTTATGTATTGTAATATCCATTGAATAGTAGACAAATTTGCTGGGGCGGACCGCTAGTTTGCTTATTTTGACTATATTATTCCCGCTTATACCCACCAATTGTAGCATCTGATTTTTTTAAAATTTTTAATTATAGACTTAAGTTTTCCATAACTATCATCATTATCTAGGATGACAGCGGCTTCCAGCTAGAGTTGAGGATGCAAGCGAAATAATGTGCCGTGGCCACGACTCGGAGACTAGTAAGAGTCTGAAACTCCGTCTTCCCCTACCATTCTCGGGAAAAAACCCTTGATGATTTCCCCCCTCAATAAAAATGGATACATCTACCTACCTTTTCCTAAAAATCCAAGTAAATAAAAAACTATATACATATAGATTCAACTACCAAAAAGTAACAAATATCAATCATAGAAAAAAACATTCAAAATAATTTTATTCGTTTTCAGACAGCGACTCTTTAATAGGGTTTTCACAAAAGGGCGTGGTATTTCACCAGTCGAATGGGAATGACATTAGGGAAATACGACTAGTCGGTAGCTCTACAACGTTGCTTGCCATCCCTACCACCTATTATTGAACAGACAATAGGAATATGGCGTCACTGTGCAAAGTAAATCTTGTGTGAAATGTAGCATTATGGCCCGCGGTCTTCGCTTAAACAGCTCGACTGAAATTAATTTGATGCCTAAACTTTATTCACCTTTTCAAGGCTTTTCTTTTGAATTTACTTACGAAAAAGTGTTCGACTTTATTCGATTATCGATAGAATTTATAAATGAGATTGATTACATTAGTTTAACCTCCATAGATTTTCTATGATTTATTTTAAATTGTATTTAAAAAAAAAACGAGCATAAAATGTTGATTTATTTTTAATATTTCAAAGATAAATAAAGAAAAAAAATTCAGAAAAATATTTCTTACAAATTCCACTTATGCAAGCGAAATGAAATAACAAAGGGTGAGCAAATAAAAACTACGTAATATTAAGCTCTAAGTAACATTCGAGTAATATATCGAAAAATCTTGAATAGAATGTGTGTAGAGTACACAAAGAAAAGTAATTGTGACACAATTACGTTCCCTTTGTGCTCCTTTAGATAGTGTTAATATGTGGAGCACCCTGTACATCGTAGTTGAGATAGAACATTCACAGGTTGATTTAGAAGAGAGCGCGACAGACTTTGGGGGATTCGTAAGGTATTGAAGCAGTAATTTGTGAAATAATGGCCTGAACGTATTTATTAAGCCGTAGGGTAAAGGTAGGCTAGAATAAGTGAATGCGAAATTAAGAGAGTGCTTTGGTAAATACCATCGCTAAATATTTGGTTAAAGTAAAATATTGCTGCATTGGATTTACATCAATTACTGAATGTTGAATTTATTGAAAAAAAAGAACGCATATAAATTCATACTAATATTAACCGAGTAAAGCTCGACTAGTTTCAAGTCACAACGGGATTCTTATTCACGGGCAGCGTGCCCATCGCGACGTTATTTTCGTACTTTTAATCAATTTAGTGTACCTCACGATAGTTGATTGCCAATTGATAAATGCTCTTGTTACGCCAGAAAAATACAGAAGAACTCCTCACATATTTATCCACAGTTTTTTTTACAAAAGAACCCGTACGAACTACCAACTTTATAACAACAAACACAACTTTATACATATTGAGATAAGGACTATTATAAATTCAGTACATTCTGGAAACTTCGACATTATAGTAATGCCATCTAATTTTGTCTTTAAGCCACAAGCCACGTTTCTCTCTAACATTCAATCTCAACACTTTTCCGAGAGAAGGTTCTTTTACTTCGCATTCTTGGACCCATATTATCCACTCAGTGATTTAATTACTCCGAGATAATCAAGGCACAATGGCCGGTTGCTGCTAGAGACGGAAAAATACCGGGATTTCGGGTTCCGCATAACTTTAAGTAATGATTTATTGGCAATTTTGTTTGTTTGGGTTAGTTATAGATAGGTATGATAGTTTTATTGTTGAAATTATTTAAAAACAACGTATTTTTTTATTTTTTTTCTCCTTCTTCATTAAGTGTGGGAGAGCCATGCTTCGGCACGAATGGGTCGCCGTGTGAGTGAGGTTACCGGAAGCCCAATCCTTCCCCACCCTCAATCCCTCCTCAATCCCTAATCCCTAAAAGGTCGGCAACGCACTCGTAACTCCTCCGTTGCGGGTGTCCATGGGCGGCGCTGATTGCTTACCATCAGGTAATCCGTCTGCTCGTTTGCCGACCTATTACTTAAAAAAAAAAACAAAAATCCGAACCGATTTTATTTTGACTGCAGTTATCGCTATGGAAATAAAACAAATATAGGTTGATTTCAAGGTTAATGAAAAGTTACGTGGTCAACTATAACGATTATTAAAACGATAATCGATACTGAACTTGGTTAGTACTTAGTGGACAAGGCAATGTTCTCATTGGACATGATATTTCTTCATGAAGTAAAGAGTCTTTTAAATGGTACGGATATACGATGACTGGTAATAAGTGATCGATATTTAAAAATGTGATTGGATTCACGATAACAAATAACTTTCCCTAAGAAACCTTTTTTCTAAATTCATTACTTTTATTTTTCTTTTACTTTTTTTTTACCAATTTTATAGACAAAATTTTTCCCCCTTTATGTATTTCAATGTTTATGCCTAACAAGAGCTGAAGCTACGCGTATGTTGCAGTTTTCAGCTTGAAGCCAGCGTTAGGTAATTACAGGGACATGACACGTAATTCCCCCTTTGTCTCTGCTACAGAAACGTAATACTCTTGTTTATGCTTATTGCACATGTCAGTTTTGTTGGTGCTCACAACAGCATATCAAGTTATCCCAAGCTGTTAACGCGATTTTGAATTCTAATAAAATATTTTTACGGTTGCAAATCCATTAAATTATTATATGAATAAAAATAAGTCGTATTAATAATGTTCATATAAAAATAAATAAAATAAATAGTCGTATTAATAATATATAAAATAAATTTAACAACAATCAAAATAAAAACTAACAAGAAATGACAATGACAGCAAACATCACCAGGAAAAATATCAAATTAATAAAATACAAGAAAGTTATGTAAAAGCTAAAACCAGAATGTTGACAAGGGCAAAAGCAAGAGCACGAGCCGCACCCCCACCATCCCCGGACTCGTCGCTCAGCTCCGCCTCGCCATCGGCGGAAACCAGAACGACACGATCGCTGGTGATAGCAGTTGCGTCGAGCTCGAGCGACGAATATTTCTCCCCGCTGGCGTCGCCGGCACCTGAACGTCGGCAGAGGAGAGGCCGGCCACCGATGGGCTTGGGAACCAGGGGCCAACGGGCTCCGGGACGGGTCCCCGCTACCGGTGGTTGTACGCGGCGCATGAAATGGTCTCAATCCATGAATGAGAACGTCATGCGCGCGTATTATGGTGCTACAGAGGGAGGAACTAACCTCACTGCGTACCGTGACAGGATGTTGTCTCTGTTTCAGGTGTTTGAGCCATCTGTCAACGTCTCCGCCCAGCGACTATCGGATCAGGTGCGTGTCATTCAACGCAGCCGCAGATTGGACGATGCTGCACTTGATCGGCTGCGCTTAGAAACACTACACAACCGGGTCGTCCTCACTTCTTCCCAGTCGGCGACACAAACTCCTGTGGAAAATGCCACACTCGCCACTCCTGTTGCTGACGTAGAGGACGATAAGGTTGAACAAGTGAGTACTCAGTGCAATGAGAGATTGAGGAACGCTTTGGAGATGCGATACATGAGTATAGATTTGCTCCTAGTGAACTAAGACCCAAATTACCACGTTTGCCCATGTGTGGAAAAAATAGGGCGCTGGTGTGTGCCTTGGATTCGCTACTCGAAAATTATTTTGAAAGTAGCGAAAATCTCTATGATACACACTCGATCCTGTATTGTGGGGCGATAGCAGCTTGTCGAGTAGCTAACGTCAGATTCCCAAATCTTGACGCAGCAGTCCGACCGAAACCAGCTGCTCCTGCCTGGCAGTGCAGGATTGAGCGTCGTATCGATGAGGCCAGGGTACTCATCGGCAAACTAACCTGCTTCAGGGAGGGAAATAACCGCCCTAGAGTGATGCGCTTTGTAAGACGTGCATTTGTGGGGACTGAAACTAGTCCTCATGAATACCTTACACGTGTTACAGAGCGCATCGACTTCCTGAAGCAGAAAATCTATGCATGGGCAAACCGTATTAGAAGATATAAAAAAAGGGTAGAGCGCTATACTCAGAATCGTATGTTCCAAAGCGATCAGAGGTGGGTGTACAGAGACTGGGAACGGTCCAGCCAAGATGTGGTTAACAGACAGCGGCCGGACGATGAAACTACCAACTCGTTTTGGCGCAACATCTGGTCGGTACCTGTTAACCACATGGAGGCTGACTGGATGTGCGATGTTAAGCGGGAGTGTGAAACTTTACCAGAGATGGAGAAGGTAGTCATTACCTCCTCTGATGTAGCCAATGCAGCCTGTTCGGTCCCCAATTGGAAATCACCGGGGCCGGATGGACTGCATAACTTTTGGCTGAAATCGTTCTCCAGTTCACACGATCGCCTAGCGTCGCAGTTTCAGATGGCCTTAGAAGCTGGATCGTTGCCTCAGTTTCTGACTACAGGAATTACCCACCTGCTCCATAAATCAGGTAGTTACACTGAACCCAAAAATTATAGACCGATTACGTGTTTACCAACGGTCTATAAACTTTTTACATCCATTTTGAGAGCAAAAATAACAAAACATATAGAAAAAAATTCCATCATGTCTGTCTCTCAGAATGGATGTAGAAAGGGGTCACGTGGAACTAAGGAGCTACTCCTCATTGATATGGTCATTAGCCAGCAGGTTCGTCGATCTCGAAAGGATTTGTCTACATGCTGGATAGATTATAAAAAGGCTTATGACTCCGTACCACATACATGGCTTATGAGGGTGCTGGAGTTGTATAAAATTAATACAACTCTGCGCACCTTCTTACAGTCATGTATGAGGCAGTGGAGCACGGTGCTTTCCTATCCAGGATGTAAGCAAATCCAAAAGAGTGAAGAACCTGTAAGGATAGTGCGAGGAATATTCCAGGGTGATAGTCTGAGCCCACTGTGGTTCTGCTTGGCCTTGAATCCTCTCAGTACTTTACTTGAGGCTTCAGGGCTGGGCTATCGTTTGCGGAGAAAAGGTCACGTTATTTCCCACTTACTTTACATGGATGACCTCAAGTTGTTTGCACCAAACAAGGAGGAGCTGATGGAACTACTAAAAATACCAAAAAATTTTAGTAGTTCCATCAGAATGGAGTTTGGTGTTGATAAGTGTGCGG
Organism: Spodoptera exigua; assembly: GCA_902829305.4. Classification (NCBI taxonomy): domain Eukaryota; kingdom Metazoa; phylum Arthropoda; class Insecta; order Lepidoptera; family Noctuidae; genus Spodoptera; species Spodoptera exigua. Next base: position 11,674,475 of record LR824610.2, on the reverse strand, counting down.
TCATGCATGTAAAGCGAGGCGGTATAGTGGAATCTGAAAGCCTAGAGCTGTCAGATTTCACAAAACTGAGATCACTCTCCGCAAATGATACCTACAAGTATTTGGGTATGTCGGAAGGATTGGGTATTAATGGGCCGCACATGAAACAATCCTTACAGGAGCGCTTCTTTGGCCGCCTGAATAAGGTACTGAAAAGTTCGTTATCAGGCGGCAACAAGGTGCGAGCCTTTAACGGTTGGGTCATGCCGGTCCTGATGTATTCTTTTGGCATACTCAAATGGACTCAGACTGAACTTGACACCCTGGATAGACGAGTCCGGACGCTGCTGACTGCAAATCGAATGCATCACCCTCGTTCATCAGTCATGAGGTTGTACATCCCGCGGAAGCGTGGGGGTCGAGGCTTTCTAAACGCTAAGACCCTTCACAACCGTGAGGTGTGCAATCTCAGAGAACATTTCCTGAAAGTGGACGAGGATATGCATCGAGAAGTAGTCACAGTGGACAAGGGATTCACACCACTATCCTTGGCTAAAGAGAACTGGTGCAAACCCGTAGTACTGAGCGTCAATGACCGCAAGACGGTATGGAGTAGCAAGGAGCTTCACGGACGCTTTTTCCGGGCTCTCCACGGGCCCGATGTAGATTTCCTAGCGTCCGTAGCTTGGCTACGATTCAGTAACCTCTTCGGAGAAACTGAAGGATTTGTATGTGCAATTATGGACGAAGTTATCCTCACGAATAACTACCGGAAATATATTATGAAGGATGGGACGGTTGACATATGTCGGGCATGTCATAGCCCCGGTGAATCCATCAGACATATTATTTCCGGCTGTGGTCGTTTGGCTAATGGCGAATACTTGCACAGACATAATCAGGTGGCCAAGATTATTCATCAGCAACTTGCTTTGAAATACCGGCTTGTTGAGTCTGAGGTCCCGTACTACAAGTATGTGCCCGACCCAGTTCTCGAAAAAGACCATATCACATTGTACTGGGATCGGTCTATCATCACAGACAGGACTATTGTAGCCAATAAGCCTGACATAGTGTTGGTAGACCGACTAGCGCGTCGCACGACGATAATCGATGTTGCCATTCCTCATGACGAGAACCTCGTGAAAGCTGAGAAAGATAAACAATTGAAATATCTTGACTTAGCTCACGAGGTTGTTGACATGTGGAGTGTGGACTCGGCAATCGTTGTGCCGATAGTTGTGTCGGCAAATGGGTTAGTCCCCAAAAGCCTCGACAACCACCTTAAGAGGCTGACGTTAGGCGGATGGATCAAGGGCCTCATACAGAAGGCAGTCCTCCTTGAAACGGCACGTATTGTGAGGAGGTTCCTGTCTTTGGAGCCCTAACTGCCGGTAGCTTGGACCTTGCTCCCGCTGCCGGCTGGCACCTACTTTTATATTTTTAAATATTATTTTATTTTATTTTATTGTAATATTTAAAAATGTAATTTTAGAGTAATTTTATTAAATATATGGAAAAATAAATGTTCATATATACTTAAAGAATTTAAAGCCATATTTATTAAGACTAACAGTTATTTAGAACATACATATATCACTTTTAAGATATGTAAAACATTTTTTTTGGTTGTAAATATTAATTAATTGAATGCTTTTTTAGTTTTCATGTTGCAAGTTTATAAAAGAAATTCTTTGTCTATATTTATACTAAGTCATTTAAAGTAAATGAATTGTGTAATTTATGTTCTGATAGGCTGATTATTCAAAATATGTTAATTTGATTATTTTTATATTCTGTTTTCATTTGAAAATAGAAGAAGATATGATGACTGGGAAGGTTTATCATGTAATACATTAATTACTGGCAAGGCCTACGCCTTTCATCCGGGTTTGCGGGGCAAGCGCAGTAAGGCCTAGAGCAGGAGAAGGACCGGGGAGATTTTAGCCAGTAAGGGTCTGACATATATATATAGTATCAGTACTTTAAGTATATAGTAATAATTTAAGTTTCAACACTAACATTCTACAAGTTGGGTAGGCTTGAAAACTAGTTAAAATCAATATTATTTTCTATTCACACAATCGATGTCGAGAAATTTCTATAAGTTGTAACGGGATTGTTTACATACTTATTCCTTAAGTATAAGGTAGAAAAAACGAATATTAATAGGTATTAAATACTTCATAAATCAATAAGTAAAAGTGTTAAAGTCAAAGTAGAATCATTTATTACAAATAAACGAGTATAGGGACACGGGAACTTCAAACAAAAAAATAAATACTTATTAGAAAGTTCAACTTTGTGTGTTACTCTGTCGGTCTGTTTTCTAGTGAAGCTTTTGCTCGTTCCGAAGTGTAGATTCCTATGGAACAGAACGACCGAGAAAGTCCAGTGTGATTAGTTTTTAATATTTAATTCAAAATGAATAACTTTTTTGACGAAATTAAGTACCATATTAAGCCAAATCCAATCGACAGTAAAGTGCGACAAAAATGTTTTTCATATATTTTTGTACCTCATAAATGTTACAGTGTACATAACTGTTGGCTAGACTAATAAAAATACCATATAATCAGCCCAAAAACTAGCACTAATTGCAACGTGTCTAGTAGATAAGGCTAAAACGATACATAACTATAAATTACAACATCTAAAAGGATAGTACTAAAGTATTTACACGTTACCTACAGAACCCTGAAAGCGTGGAATAGCATTAAATACTGAGAAGTATCCTGCGCTTAACAATCTAATTGGGTTGCAATAATTACATTATTAACTTAAAGTACGGGTGGGTATGGCGGACGGCCTTAATTGGCGAAACACCAGCAATTTGTTCAACCATGGAAGAAGATTTTTCCAACAATTACTGTTTACAAAAAAAAGTATGAGAAATTCTACTTTTATGAAGGAATTAAAAACTGTACCTTAAACAGTGTTAGCATTTTCAGATTACAAGAAATAACGTTAGAGTTTGAATTCCAATACTTGACTGACATTTAATAAATCAGTGAAAGAAGATTCTAATATCACAATCATTGGTTATTAAGAAACTGCTAAGATATTATATTATCAGAAACTGCTCCTCCTTTATTATTTTGAAATTATCACATACTTACACATTAAAGTGCCTTCCCACAACATTTCTTAGAGATACTAATAGAACTAAAACTGATACTAACTGTGACAATTTGCAACAAAAAACTCATTTCACACTAACATATACACACTGTATTATAAGTACATAGGTAGCGTAATGTTATTTTAATGAAATTGGCAACATACATAACACGGTATACGCACGGTATAGGCACAACATCGGATTTTAATATCGGCCTGACCGTCCGATAACTAGATTGTTATCGTATGAATACTCGGGGTTCGGAAAATGCTGGCTGGAATATAGCGGCGAAAAACATGTTGGCATCCAGCCCCTAGCTGATTTAATATCATGTACGGTTGGATTCTCATAATAATATCGATAGGTACTCGACAAACATCTGGTAATGATGCTTGAATACGAAGTTGATTTTCGGTCCACTCTTACACACACACACCCTTTACGGGACTGATTGAAAAGTATCAAAATGAGTAATTTTATGGCAAGTATTGTTAACTTATTTGGAAATTGTTTTGAAGTTTGTGAATGTGGACAACGTACATAACTTTTTTTTTAAGAACAAAATTTCTATTCTATACATGACTTCATGTAGAAGAAACTAAACTCTACAAACTTTTATTGTTTAATTTTGCATGAAGGAAAACATGCAGTACTTTAAATACTAATAGGTAAAACCTTTTAATACCAAGTTTTAAGGCAATAAATATTAGGTATGATTATATTAATAAATTACAAAATGAAATCAGAAGATTTGAAACAAATTCTTTGCCTGCGTATTGTTTAGAAGCAGTGTAAATTCCAATTAAGCGTGGTTTTAAAAATAATCAGCGTGGTTTAGGTTCAATATATCTTTTCTGTGACATGCACAATCTCACATAAGCGCGTTCTAATGTGCGTTGATTCGCCCCCAGCCTGTTCGGATAAAACGCTTTATGTGTTCACACGTTGCGTTTCCCGATAACCATTTAGCGGAGGTTGGTTCAGACAAGCTTTTAGAAATAGTTTATTTGACTTTCTACGATCATAGGCACAGAAATAAAACGATGAAAACAGCATTTTATAACTTTTACTACGGCCATAGACACGAATGTTTGATTGACTCAAAAACTCGACACATTTAAAAAAAATCGCAGTAAAAAGTAAAAAGAACATAATAATTTAAATAATTTTTCCTCTCGAATCACGAATTCTAATCGCTTTTATAATGGACAAAGAAAACAAAAAAATAAGACGTTGAAAATAAACGTAAAACAAATGAGGGTGTCAGGAATAATTCTCTAAAAGGAAGAAAGATGTCATCGTGCGATTCGTTCCGCTAAAGGACTATGGAGATATTAAATTATTTTCTAAGGAATGCTAATAGGGTCATCACATCAATTGAACAAAAAACTGAGGACGGACTAATGCTTTATTATGCGTCTGGCGATTTGGGACATCCCTGGAATTATCATAACACCTGATTTTGGAGTGAACCTAATTCTATGGAAGTACAGTATTATGATTATGTGGTAATGTTAGTACCAGGTCTCTTGATAAACCTAATGTGGTCATTTGGGTAACCCAATAGCATTTAGGGCTGTCCGTAACTAAGATCCCAGGGTATGTTGGTCTGTATTTTTTCCGCTCGCCACGACCCTGTTTATGAGCACAGACTATGTACATAAAAGGTAGCTTAGGTAAGTTTCCACCGTAAGCCTACTATAAGTAAATTAATTATTAAAAGGGTAAGCTTTAATCTCTTTACTGTTTTTGTCAGGGGCTCTAGTGATATTTTGCTCTAACAAACAAATTTAAAATTACTAGCGAATTTGAAACTAGCGTTGGTTTTCACGAAATACATAGAACTGAAATTTTAAATCTGCTAAGTATCAAAAATAGCTTAACTTCATCCATAACTAGAATTCCTTTTTTGCTTTGATTGAGTGCTGTTTTGTGTGTGCGATTGTTACAGCTTTAAAAAATATTTATTCCGTTCAAGTGTTATTTGATTCTAATTATAATAATAAATAACCAATCCTCTTTGCTTATCTTCATTTACATATTTTTGGCATGTAACAAGATGCTTTTGTTCAGCAAAGGGTATTTATAAGCTGGAGATTATGATTATAAGGATGATATATCTCTCTATCGATAGGGTAATCTGTTATAATAATTTTAGTGTATATTTTGTAAACTTATGGATAACAAGAGCATTTCAATTGCATTGCCATGCCAGAGATACAGGCTGTACTGAACTGCCGCATATATTTGGTGCAACATACCGCTAGCTATAGATAAGAGACGGCCACGCATATCATTGCACCATGCATTTAATGTAGATAACGTGACATAACTGCTCGTACGGGGATCGGAGCTCATGATGGATTAATGGCTTATTTGTGTAGGTAGGTGCATGTCTTAGCGCTCCAGGGTTTGATGTGTGTGAGTGCATAGTCAGTAAGAGTCTGACTCTTCCTCTCGCTGCATAAATGGTGGAAGAAGTAATTAAATTGATTGTATGGTGATGACAAAAGAGAATGCATATGCTACTATCCTTATTTTTCACGTGTTTGTGGTAATCATTGTTCAGAAATAAATTAATTCGACGTTTCAGTAATAATGGTAATTTAATTCACTGTCTATAGTATCGATTTGTCGATACATTAAAAAAATAGGAAGGTCTCCTAGGACCGCAGGCGGTTAGAAATCGAAGTTTAAAAGGTTAAAAAAGTTCCTACCGCCTGATAAACGTGGCGATGCATAGCAGCATTACTCATCCTTTGTAGAAGAGGCACAATGCCAAGTAACATTCTATGGCGGATGGCTGATGTGAAGGACATGGGTCTAGTATAACATCAGTGAAAGTGTAGGAAAGCCAAGCTTCGGCACGAATGGGTCGACCGGAGTGATACCACGACTTCAAAAAAAAACCGGCGTAAAACAACCACAGCGTTGTGTTTCGGCGTGTGAGTGAGGTTACCAGAGGCCAATTCATTCCCCTCCCCCAATCCCTTCCCAATTATTAAATATCGGAAAATCTTGTCCCCAAAAGGCCGGCAATGCACTTGTAACTCCTCTGTTGTTGCGTAATCCGTTTGCGCGTTTGCCGACCTATAACATAAAAAAACTTACTTCGTTGGTGTAGTAAAGCATGTGCAGTGAAGAAGAGATATTAAGTTCGAGGATCTAGCAAAGCAATTATATGGATGCCACAATGCGTATAATTTTGTTTAGCTTCTTTACTTATAATAAACTTTGCCGTACCTCAATCATAAACTAAGTAATGAATTTGTGCTACGCTACTTACATTATTAGCAATTTCAGATACTGAACACATCGAATGTATTTCGATATGAAACGATACACATAATGATATTCAAACCACAAACATACGTTCTTCTTTCTATAAGTAGATAGTATACGCATTTTACCTAATGCGCGAGAATACTAGTGAGTATACTCCAATTTTAAATATGCAAGGTCATGCTTAGGTCTACCCTTAGCCCATCCAATCTAGACATGTTTGCTAGCCCTTACTAAGGAACAGCTTTTGTTTCATCAGATTTGAAGAATATGGGCCTAGAGCATGGTTTGAAACTAGTCGAGTATCTCGTGAAACAATTACGTGAGTAGACCGAAAAAATTATAATTAAAATTTGAAGAATTTTAATTAAAAATAATAGAAATTTTCAACCCTGTAATAGCAAATTTAACCTCCAAATCTTTTCTTAAGTTTAAGCATAAATTCTGTAGACAGTCTCTGAAAATGTTAAAATTAGACTTGAATGTTTTATTCAAAACTATATCTGTGTGAATCGAGTAATGTTGATTAAACTAATTAGTTTTGAGGGGGCGAATTTATTCATGAAGAAAGGTTTATGTTTTAATATAGTTTGACTGGTTGATTTTAAATAGCTAGGTACTTGTTATAGTTTAGGTCATAGATATAGCCAGTAGATAGTAGCCATAGCACAGTAGGTATGCTAAGTTGTCGCGGTGGCTGGGCCATATGTTGCCGTGCAAACTATCGCAGGTTCGATTCTCTCATGGAACTACTCTTCTTGTGAACTACAAATTATTTTTTCTGTTTCGAGTTTGGATGTGATGTGTAATATAAAGTAGCATATTTATAAACGCACCCACGTGGAGACAATGTGCAGTGGGACATTGTTAACCAAATATGTGATTTTGGTTATAATATATATGTTCCTTTTTTTTGTGAGGGGAAATCATCAAATGACTTCTCCTGCCCAGGGTCGGGCGGGAGGGAGTGTCAGACTCTTACTGACTAAAAACCCCCCGTTCCTTCCCTGCTCTGGGCCGAGGTCGCGGTGCCTCATTGCGCTTACCCCGCAACCCCGGCTGAATATTTTAGTACCTGTATCTCAATTCATCAAATCCCAAGCGGACGTTTGTTCTTCTATTGTCTCAAATTACCATGATTGAAATGTTAACAAAGATCAGATACTTACATAAATCAATTGTGACACATTTTTGTGTTTGCCGTGAGACCAGCAGAGGGCCATGTAACTAACTTTTTCAAGGACATACCTACAAATCTAAAAACTGACGAACTTCATTTTATGACCTTTATTGACTCAGAGTACAAATTGTACTTTAATATACATAGAGATAAAGTACAATTTTGTTAACAAAAACACCTACTTTGTCCAACGGAATTCAAAAGACAGTCGTCTCATGTTTTATCGCTTCATATATCAATGAAAACACCTTTCATGTGTTCTCTTACTACAGAAAGGGTTTTTCAAAAAAAAAATATTCTTTTTTCGTTGGAAAAACAAACGAGGTATACTGTTCACATCACACGTATCAAATTCAACATGCAAAAGTAAACTTGTGATATTTCACTACGCTGTTGGCGGACTAGATAGAAATTCAGGCGTACAGCTTTTTTGATTGGTATCATTCTTGCTGAAAATTAGTGTGGAGTGCAATAGAAGCTTAGTGTGGAGTTCTGCTGTTTATTTTTTTGTCGAATAACCTTTTAATCGTGGTATGGTAATTTGAGACATAATAGAAGAACAATAGGTGTGCGAGAGCCGGTGTTCACTTGGGGTTTGATAAATTAAGATGTATTGTGTTTTGTTTATACCTAATAGCGAAGTGCTTGATATTTGGACTAAGTGCTGAAATTATTGAACGTAACAAATCTTTTTTTTTTACAAATATGACAACAGGTTATGTGAAAAAATGTAGTCTATTGTAATAAAAAACAACGCTTAGATAACGTTACTGTAATAATATGTATCTAAGTATATAAAATGTATGGTCGATTATGCTTCTGATTTCATACAAACTTCATACTGGCTATAGCAAATTTTATGTAGTTAATCGTGACGTTACACAACATTTCAAAGCAAGTTCGTCGAAAGTGTTTGATTCCATAAGTTAGAAAACAAAAAAACATGTCCAATTTTAAAGTACGTAATCTTTAAGAATTGAGAAAAAAAATTAAAAATGTAGTCGTCATTACTTTGTCAGAGTGTCAATTATTAAGATCAGTCTTAACATCACGCCCTTTTTCAAAAAATAGTGGGCAGATATACTTATAATAGTTGCACACCTACCTGTGTCAGCAAAAAGTATTTAATATTTTTTAAACACAACAATACAGATAATTAAATATGGATTTTTCTCAGCTGGCAATAGGGTCGCCACTTATTTTAATGGGAGTAACTAACATAAAGTACATTAACTTCTGCCTACACCATTATTTGATTGATTTGTCGTTTATTGAAGAACAGAACAGAACTAGTTTGTAATTTATAAAGTTTTAAAATTCAAATTCATTTAAAAAGCTTCGTGTTACATTATGAGTATTGCTGTCTTTGTTTTGACATTTCAAAAGTACCTGTTTATGGTTTACTATGAGTATTTTTTTTAGGTTTTGACTTTGTCTTAGACTATTGTTGTCAAACGTACAGTGTGCACAGTTAATTATTTTTCTTATTTAAACATTCATTCAGTATATATAGAATAACCTATCTAAGTGTGGGAGAGCCAAGCTTCGGCAAAAATTGGTCACATCAACCGGAGTGATCCCACAGCCTCACAGAAACAAGTGATGTTTTTTTGAGGACGACAATCATTCATTTACTGCCCTTAGGTACTAGTAAATGTCAGACGCTTACTGACTAAAAACATTCAATTCCTTTTCCTGATCCAAGCTGAGCACGGTATATTTTTGCGCTTGCCCCTGAATTAGGTACCTAATAAAAACTAACATAAAAACTTATATGGCACATAGAAATTCCCTTCTATATTGAAAAAATTATAAAGTTAACAGATATTTATCTTAATCATTCACTGTAGAAATTATTTCAATTCACTGTAGGATTTGCTATCCTTGGACTGGACAGACAGCTTGGATTATTTTAAGTAAAGTCACAAAAAGATAGATTGTTTTTTTTATGGTATAAGTCGGCAAACGATCAGACGGATTACCTGATGGTAAGCAATCGGCGCCGCCCATGGTCACCCGCAATACCAAAGGAGTTACGAGTGCGTTGCCGGCCTTTTGGGGATAAGGGTTGGGATATAAGGATCGGGAAGGGATAGGGGATTTGTAGTCATCGTTAATAAATATTTATTACTTGCATAAACCACTCCATTCATACGGCAGTTTTTCAAAATTCTGTTTATCGTCTATCGATGCTTTGGTTAGAGAGTGAATATCCAGTGTCGTAGAAAAATGTCATTAGAAGTGACAAGAATTGACAGGACTCATTAATCTGAGAACAGCATAGTTATTTTGCATCGTTTTATAGAGTCCTGATAGAGCTTCTGATACTGAATCAGGAATGATGAGAGGTCGTATCCCTGATATGACGTGACTGGTCAGTTAGAAACAGTTATTTTATGTGATAGCGGGGGTTTACCTAATTAAATCAATTGGCGCCACCCATGGACACCTGCAATATCAGAGGACGAGGAAGATACGAGTGCATTGCTGGCTTTGAGTGATTAAGGTTCAGAGATTTAGAGATTGAGAGAGAGAAAGAAAGAAAGACAGAGAGAGAGAGAAAGAGAGAGAGAGGGGGGGGGTGTTATGTAATAATGAAGAAATAAACTGTAATTCACTTCAGTAAAGTAGCATTCTTTCCATTACCATTGTTAGGGCATTCTTTTAGTTATCTTTTAGTTGATTTTGCTTTATTTTTTTGTTTTTCTGACTTTCTACCTTTTCCTTGTTATTTTTACATATGTTTTTTTCGTCCCTGCCTCCCATCTTTCTTTTCTTTCATCATAAAATGAGGTAACGACGATGACATCAATCCAAACAATTCAAAAGCATTCAGTTATCAAACAAACGTAATTAAAGAAATAATTACCAGAGTCATTGTAGTTGCCGATTTATTTCTACATAACACTATACTTACGCTCACCAATTACCGTTTCAACTCGAATAGACTCTAAATTCAGTCGTAGAACTTACCTGAAACAAGAAAAAATAAACAAAATGAATCACGCACAGTTGCCAACGGAGTTCGCGTGTGTGTGTGTGTGTGTGTGTATTTGAGTTGGGGTTTATAATGGTTACTTAAATAGTCTGTGTTTCCTGTTTTCGCGGCAAATGTCGGTTATGCAACTTGTCACGCTGCCAACTGTTCAGGTGTTGTGACCTCAGTTGTGACGTGATTGTTGACACATGACGTGACTCATGTATCTACGTGATGCGCAGTTCATTTAGCCTTACAAGTATCTATACTCATTAATGCCGGGAGAAGAGAGAGTGAAATACTATGTTCTAAAGTTGACTGCACGGTTGGTGCGGTGGCTGGCATTTAACAAAATTAATCAAAAAAGTTGATTAACTTTGTTTATGTTTACGCCTTGCTTACTGGCTGGACAATAGCTGACGCGGGCTCGATTCCCGCACGGAACAACTCTTTGTGTGATCCACAAATTTTTGTTCCGGGTCTATTTTTTTTTTTTTTTTGTCAGGGGAAAATCATCCAATGACTTCTCCCGCCCAGGGTAAGGCGAGAGAGAGTGTCAGACTCTTACTGACTACTGTTCCGGGTCTGGGTGTCTTGTGTATGTGAAATTTTATGTTTGTAACAGCACCCACGACACAGGACAAAATCCTAATGTGGGGCAATGTTTTTTTTTAAAAAAAGGTCTTTTTTTTATTCTCCTCTTTCTCTATTAGGGAGTGTCAGACTCTTACTTACTAGAAACTCCGTTTCTTTTCCCGCGCTAGGCCAAGGCCGTGGTGCCTTGCGCTTTCCCCGCAACACCGCCTGAACATGTTCTAAAGTATTTAAAATGAGTTTTAAAGATAGTGACAAGAGTATTCTGTGGTTTGGTTTATTTATTGCAATCCTCAAGAAAATTTTATTGAAGGGATCTCGGAAAACTCTTCGTAAGAAGGAGGTTTCTGCTTATTGTCCGGTAAATTTTGATTACTTATCACCGATCATGAAGTGTGGGAGAGCCATGCTTCGGCACGAATGGGTCGGCTCGACCGGAGTGATACCACGGCCTCACAGAAAACCGGCGTGAAATAACCACTGCGTTGTGTTTCGCCATGTGAGTGAGGTTACCGGAGGCCCAATCCTTCCCCTTCCCTCCCCAATCCCTCCTCAATCCCTAAATCTCCAAATCCCTAATCCCTAAAAGGTCGGCAACGCACTCGTAACTCCTCCGTTGCGAGTGTGCGTGTCAATATTAACCCCAAAAATAATTATTGTAGATCTTAACTTGATTATGGTTGTTTTACGAATTAAGGTTAATCGCAATCACACTCTATAGGTACTCTAACAGATTAAAATAATACAAATTAAAAAGGTCGAGTAAATATGAAAATGAATGAAATACAATCAACGAAATGAATATTTTAAAACGGTAATAGTATTAAATTTACAATATCACTTATTCGAAATGGTTATTACATTATCATCATCTCATTTTACGTTATATTTTCGTGAAGTTTATTGTAAAATGGATACTTTATAAATTGTATATAGGTATCATTTGTGTGGCAATCGTAAAGTTTCCCTTAACAATTGTGACAGGTTGAATTTATTGGTCACATTAAGGGAATCGTTAATGGAAAAACTGGACAGATAATGAAGTGTAATAAAAGAGGCGCACATTATGGGCTCATTTGCTCTGGAACGGAGTGGAGCTTTGCGGAGCGAGGCTGCGCGGTACGATGTGACCAGATTACAAATGTCGTTTAATGTATTCTGTGATATCGGTTGAATTGAAATGGACATGTTTTCGGTAAAGTAATTTGGCGTGTTTAATCATTCGGTAAAGTATTTACCGATTGCGGGTAGCCGTACTGGACAGAGGTTTTACTGGGTAACTGACTTTGTATTACGAATCCGTTGGGTGATAATGCAAATTATATTATTTGTGCTTTGAATTAGAATTTAAATTACAATAACAGTGAGCTACGCATAATTTTAAAGGCACCGATGTTCTCCAAAGCCTTGTAATCTTATTTTCACAAAAGTAAATTGATATCAACAATATGTCATATTAAGGGTTCCACACCTAAAAACTTCTGCCTGTCCGGCTTCCGCCAGTCTGTGATCGGGTTGAAATTTACGAACCGTGCAAGCTGGACTGTTAAAATTTGGAGAGCTGACCTCTTTTTGTTGACGCTATTACAAAAAATAATAATTAAAAAAACAATAATACATTTTTATAATTTTTATTTTAACTCTTTCATTATCATTATAAGCCTAAAATTGCCCACTGCTGAGCAAAGACCTCTTCTTACACGGTTCAGGTTTGAATATTAATCACCATGTTTCCTCAATGCGGATTTGCGGATTTGCGATTTCAAACTAATAATTAAAAATTATAAGATCAAGTTCCCTAATGATGTTTTCATTCACTGAATTTCAGTGGTGTCTAAATAACCATTGAAAGTACATATAGCTCGCTAAATGTCACATTGGTAGTTGCCAAGTTTGGAAATAATTGGAATCTAAATATTAGGAGAGGAGGAGCAGAAAATGACGGAAACCATCTGTATTTAACAATATCATGGACATATAGTCATACACAGACATGAACGGCCTTAATACAAAACAAGGTTTTACTAAAGTAAAACCTTGTCTAGGTCTAAACCATTAAGTCAATTTTTGTATTTCGAATTGAAGGCAGCTGATAATAAGATACAAAATTCAAAACCTGACTCAATGGTTTAAACCTAGACTAAAGATAAAGTTTGTTTTGTAATAAGGATGCAAATATTTATCAAAATAATTATAATAAAAGACAATTTTTTTAAAAATGTACTGAAATAATATATTCAGTTGCGAAAGACAATAACTTTGAATGACGAAGCGAAGTTCAGTGACGACTGTCCTAGTGATAGATTGTAATAGAATTTAATTAAAATTATCACGCCTATTACTCTGTCAGAGTTCTAATTAAACCTCTAACGACGATTACTGACTAAGTATTCGAGTTCGAAGAGATTTCATCTTGTTTTAATTACTTCTATTGTTTATTGCTTACAAATCTTGTCATTTGTATACGTAACGTATTTAGTTTAATTGAAAAATAACAACGAAATTGTCGGGCACTTGATATTTTCCGAAGGATTATACACAGCTTAACAATACTTTTGGACAACTCTGCCCCCTTGGACTAAGACTAGAACAAAACCCTATAATTTACCTAGTCTGCAAACTAAACTTTAGACTTTGTAAAAAAAATACGATTTAATAACGTAATAGTCCAACCGAGGTAACAAGATAGAGAAACTCATTTTTGCATCACATCATCAGTCAGCAGAGAAAAGAGCTCTTCTAACACGTAGAAGGTTTGAGTATTAATTAGCATGATTTTTTTAAGGAGATTGGGGATTTCAAACTTAGGTATCAGTAAAATTACAAGAACAGCTTTGCTCCCGGTATTGTCCTTTTAGGGTATGTCCGTACACCGTGAGTCTAAATAATCTTAAAAAGTACATAATTTTGAAAATGTCACATTGGTAGTTGCCGGGTTTGGAAGTTTTTATATATGTTTTTACTCTATATTAATATATTATATATATTCCTAATAAAATAAAATAAAATGATAAAAACAAACAAAAGATATCTATATAAGATATAAAGATATATATATTATATCTTTGGCAGACATAATATGTAAATTCAATTTATGCCTAGTTATCAGTGTGTAGGACAACAGTCTTACAATTAGTATACACAACCTTAGATTGACAACGTTACTATCACCGTGTTTCTTCTATGCAGGAATTTTATTGAACCGCTAAATGACCTTTGGGATTGACCTTTTGCCTAGAGAAGGTACGGTTCGGCAGCAAAACGGAATTCTAGGCGAAAAAAAAGACTAAGACAAGATCGAAAAGAAATTTCAAGTCATTTCGTTGACAAAAATTATTGACAAGTACTCATGTTAAAACAATTTAAAAACTTTTTGCATCTATTCAATTGTTTACCTCGGACAAAAAAAGCATTTTAACTTTTGTAATTCAAGTAAACAATTAAAAAATAATTCCATATTATTTGACAAAGATATTAACGATACACTTTATGAACTTAATTTTAATATTTTTCGGAATGAGTGAGTGAATAAGAATATTGAAATGCTGAATAGGTTTGTTTTTTACTTTCAATTACTAAGGCGAAGCCGTGGGCGACATATCACTTAGTAATGTAATAGTAACTGATTATAATAACGTTGTTTATCAAAACTCGTAATACTACAGTTCAATTACCCACTTATTTAATTGATAAACATTATCAATAAACTGGCTAAACATAACTTACTGATGATTTATTTTAATGGTATTTTAAACATCTTTAATTAAAATTTATAACCGTTCATTGATATTTGTTTTAGGCCTGATTTTTCAATGGTTAGATACCATTTATTTATGGAATAATTATGATGCAGTCTCGTCAGAATGTTTGTATAAGACAGTGACAGCAACGATTTTATTCCTCAGGTTTTTTTCTGACTATTGAAAAATCAGCTCCTAATGTTTTTTTTATATTATATTCGTTTGGTATTTACAAAATGGCTGCCGATTGATGACAAGTTCTAAAAAATAGAAACAGATGGCGCACCTAGCGTAAACAGTAGGTACTTTTACTTTCCAACAAACAATTACATGTATTACTGCTTCCACGTAAGTATTTGAGCAGTATGTTTATGTATACTTATAAGAATAAATTCACAGAAAAACTTTCATTTACGTTTTCTTCGCCAAACTTGTCGATTTCATCGTTAATTTTATACCTTCGCATTTCGCTAAAGTTAAGAAAAGTCACAAGTTTTAACGACTTCTAGCTAGAAATTCCTTAGTATATTTTCTATACCTGTGAGTAACTTGTAAGTAATGTTACCTAACTTATTTTACTTAATATTCTTTGTATGTTTTCCAAAAATACAAAATAAAAAATCCCACGGTTTACTTAAATCAGACGTGAAATTTTCTGCCCTCGTTATTATAAAACAAAAATGGTGGATATCGACTAGATGCCTTATTGTCACTCTGAGTACGAATTCAGAGTTATATAATGTTTAATTAAGACTGGTCTAAATCATTTTTTATACCAATTTGTTAGTACTTAAGCCAGTTCTTACCGATGCTTTTCGGTACAAAATTATTAGTAAGGAATAATTTTTAATATGGCAGTATTTATCTTTAGCTTCCTTTACTCTTTTATTTTTATTTTTAAATATGAAACGTTTCTATCTTTTATAATATTACAAATGCGAAAGTAACTCTGTCTGTCTTTTCTTCGCGCCTAAACTACGGAATTTATTCCTATAAAAATTGGTACAGACATAGTTTGGAACTCGAGAATAAACAAAGGATAGTTCTTATTTCAAAAATCTCTAGGAAGTCACTATTTCACGGGAACACTAGGAAGTCACTATTACGCGGGAAACAGCTAGTATTTATTCACATACGTGTAAAGATCTATTTGAATGTAACCGGTACCTTTAACACATCAAGAAACTTGCCAAATGACATCACTTTAAAAAAAATACACACAGTCCATTAAAAAGCGATCATTAGGTACATTTAGAAATCTATTTTTATTTTCACGAGTAAGGTACACGGAGCCCTTAGTGTTAGTTATGAATAATATAGACGGTTAAAATAATCTTGTGTTGACACACATCTGTGGTTCCCGAATAGAACTCTATTTCTGTCTGTCGGTCTCGTAATGACTAGACGATGCCTAACAGATATATCTACAGTTATATTTCCCACTAGCTTCTCTCGAGTGGTTTCCCTCGCTGCTCGCCTCCATTTAATCAATGAATAACAATGAAACAATGAATTTATTTTTGCAAATAGGCCATAAAACGGCACTTTTACACGTCAATTTATATGTAAAAACTAGATGAAGCCGGCATTTCCTATCTGACTACTTTGAGAAGAAATGACGAAACAAACTCAGAGGTCAGTCGTAGCGTAATCGTAGCGTGATGTTAGCCTATATCATTCTGGAATATTGTAGCTATCTATCAGTGAAAGAATTTTGGTAATCCGGCCAGCGGTTTCAAAGATTACCCCCTACATGCAAACTTACAAACTTACAAACATACAAACTTACAAAATTTTATCTCTTTATAATTTTAGTACCTATAGATACCTATGTACATATAAAATACAAACTTAAGCTCGCGACTTCGCACTCGTATAAAATTTATGCCACGGGATTTCAAACATAGCAGCTTATAAAGCGATAGCTCGATTAAAATACGTTAATCGAAAGGTATACTGGAAGCGAATGCTCATTGCATTAAGTCCGCATAATGCACAATTTTTGGTTGTGCATAAAATTTTTTTTTTAATAAATAAATGAATAAATCAACTATAATTGAATAGCCAACAGTGCTCAGGAATATTGTAGCTATCTATCAGTTAAAGCATTTTGGAAATCCGACCACCGGTTTCAAAGATTACCCCCTACATACAAACTTACAAATTACAAATGATACCTCAATTCAATTCAATTCAATTCAATTCAATTCTTTATTTGCATTCCATATGTTATACAGGTGATATTTTATAAAGTTGACACAATATATTAGAAACAATATGGACCCGTTAGGGCACAGCATAAAGAGTTTGGAGAGGTTTGTTATACAGTACATATTGTCTAGTTTTGTATTATATATATTATGCTTATTACTAAAACACATGTTGTATTCTTATCTTACTTATGTAACAGTCATTAATTTTATCACTTACCATATTACTAATTATTAATATTATTCACTTCAAACATTAATCTATTGAATAGTAATATTCCTTAAAACCCGAATTCTAATGTTGAATCGATTCATAAATCGATTCAGTTTTTCGAACGTTGCAACACTGTCCCGGTCCGCCATTCAGATTTGAATTCGGAGATTTTTGGAGAGGTCCGTCAATTGTATTTCTGTAGTATAATTAAATATAATACTTAGTAAAAGTTTGTGTTTTATCTCAAGAAACCCCATCCTTCTGAGCATTTTCACAGCTCAGAAGTGGGATAACAGCAAAAATATATATTTTTGCTACGCCCACAAGTCAACGTCTAAGATAATGGAACGAGTTAGCCCTGATGAGAAACGGTGTCGAAGTCGTAGACTTCAAACACCTATGCCACCTCGGAGCCCCATACTACCAACAATGGGAGTCGAACGTGATGCGAAGAACAGCAGTGGCATGCGACGGAGCCGGAGCCGCATGCGGCACGAATGTGGCAGTCAAGTTCGAAGCCGAAGCCGGAGCCTTCACCGCACCCAGTGTGCCCAACGCAGCCACCACAGTAACCGTGAGTTATCACATCAGAACCTGAATATGAACCGTAACTCACTCGAGAACAGACCTAGTCGTAATCGGGAGATATGTGATGGATATCAGCAACGCAGTCACAGTCGCAGTAGACGTAGAAACAGCCGTCGTAGCCGTAGTCATGCTCGCAGAGAAGTCAATCGACGTAGTCGCAGTGGTACTCGTAAACGGAATGATGAGAATAATGAGTTGCGTGAGAGGCTATTCCTGTTAGAGCAAGAGTTGAAGAGACAACGTAGCCGCAACGTGATATCTCATGATATAACTGATAGCCACCGAAGGCAGTTTTCCCCGTCCAGAATGATGCGTAGCCCCCTTGGAAGTGACACTGAAAACCCAGTTTCCGAACGGCCAAGGGTTGTAGAGCCTGCTAAGTTCCTTGAAGAATTTGTTAAAATTTTTAAGGGCAGGGATCGTGAATCGTTTCCTGTATTGAATAATGTTCTTTCGGATTTTGACCCACTTTCTCGAGAACAGACCATAGAAATGTGGATAAGTAAAGTGGACGAATGCGCGGAAATCTATAATTGGAATGACCGTCAAACGGTTCACTATGCCCTGCCCAAGCTTGTAGGACATGCTAAGACCTGGTACCAGGGCTTACCAACTATTAGGCATTCGTGGAAAGAGTGGAAGGTTTTACTGAGAGAATCTTTCCCGTCTACCGAGAACTATGCTGAACTTCTGACCGAAATGCTTAATAGAAGGGCGCGCCCTGGTGACTCCCTAGAATTATACTATTTCTCCAAGATAAACTTATTAAATAGATGTAAAATATTTGGTAAGCAGGCAGTAGATTGCTTAATTTTTGGAATTGAAGACAAAGGCATTAGATTAAGTGCTCAAGCAGGGAAGTTTAACAAACCCGAGGAAACTTTAGAGTTTTTTAAGACAGTTAAGTCTCATCCTAGAGAGTACAGCGAGGGTATTAGGAGAGAAGGAACCAGTAAAGATAATAAGCGCTTTCAAAGTTTTACTGCAACCTCGACCAACTCTGAAGCAACTAAAATCATAGACAAAACTTTTAGAAATCGACCGAAAGGGAATGCGGTTTACTTCAACTGTAAGGAAGTTGGTCATATGAGTTATCAATGTCGTAAACCAATAACCAAATGCTCTGAATGTAATTTTTTAGGACACGACTCAAATATTTGTCCTAAGAGGTCCAATAACTCTAATAATGGTAACGTGTCTAGTAAAAATATTAACGATAATAAACCGAAAAGTGTTCTTGAAGTATCCATAAATGATGATAGCAATGACAAGTATAGAGTAGGCATCAAAATAAATGGTGTAGTTATTGCTTGTCAAGTTGATCTAGGTAGCCAAGCTACTCTTGTCCGTAAGGCCGATGCTCATAAAATTGGTCTTCAGTGGGACACCGTACAGGGCCCATTGTTGAGAGGATTAGGCAGTATTCCCTATGTACCCGTAGGTAAAACTTTTGTTACAATTGAGATCCAGGATATAAGAGAGGAACAGGTAGAGGTTTTAATAGTTGATGACTCACTTATAAATATTCCAGTGCTCCTCGGGCACAGTTTTACGGAACGACCTAATTTAAGAATAATAAAGACCGCCACTGATTTACGATTCGAAAAGGTTGATGTAAGTGGTGAAGTTAAACTTCTACTTGTTACAGTTGATGATTTTGAATTAGATATAGGAGGACTTAGAGCAGTTACAGTCGGAGCTAAAACGAATTATAGTGGTAGCATTTATGTTGGAGGTTCGATAAGAGGTAAACCCGACAGGGAATACTATTTATTGCCTGGTGAATACCAAATGACCAATGGAGTGTGCCGCGTACTAATACAGAGCTTAAGTTCTAAAAAAATTAATTTTTGTAAGGATGCGTTGGTTTCCCGGGCTAGGACGACCTTTTCTCAGGATCGACTTTTAGATGTGTTGCAGATAAATACGGAGTTGGTTAATGAATCTCATGTTAATTCTATCAAAATGGGAGAGAGACTTACTATTAGTGAAAAGGATAAATGTCAGGCTTTATTATCGAAGTATAAGGGTTGCTTTTCGACAGGGTTGCATGACTTAGGTTATACATCCGTGGCTGAAATGGAAATTCATTTAACTGACACAACGCCTGTCGTGTACAAGCCTTACCGGCTTTCGCATTCAGAACGTGCCTATGTTCAAGGTTTGGTGGAGGAAATGGTAGAACATGGTATAGTACGTGAATCTAGCTCACCTTATGCGAGTCCAATCGTCCTCGTTCAAAAGAAATCGGGTGAAAAGCGGTTGTGCGTGGATTACCGAGCCCTCAATCGACGCACAAAAAGAGATCATTATCCACTTCCGCGAATAGAGGACTTACTTGACCAACTTTCAGGGCAGTCACTTTTCACAACGCTTGACCTTGCATCTGGTTATCATCAGATAGCCATTGCTGAAGCTTCTAAAGCGAAGACAGCATTTGTCACTCCCGAAGGGCAATACGAATACAATCGTATGCCCTTTGGAATGGCAAATGCACCTGCCGTTTTTCAACGGGTTATTCATAAAATCCTTAATAAAACTAAAGTACCATTCGTGATCATATACATGGATGACATTTTAATTCCATCGAGATCATTCGATGAAGGCTTACAACGCCTCGATCAAGTCCTTGCCTTATTGCTGGATGCTGGGTTAACACTAAAAATGGAAAAATGCTATTTCTTCCAAGAGAAAATAGTCTTCTTAGGTTTTGAAATCGATAAACTTGGTATCAGACCTGGAGAACAAAAGACCCAAGCTGTGTCCAAGTTCCCTGTGCCACGCAATCAAAGTGACGTCAGGAGATTTCTTGGCCTGGCCGGATTTTTCCGCAGGTTTGTCAAGGATTTTGCTCTAGTGGCGAAACCTTTGACAAACCTGCTAAGAAAAGATATTGCTTGGCATTGGGCGGAGTCACAGGAAAACGCATTTGATACTTTGAAGAGACTGCTAGTAGAGAGACCAATCTTAGCACTATATGATCACTTGGCCGAAACTCAATTACATACAGATGCGAGTAAGTTCGGCTTGGGAGGCATTCTGATGCAAAAGAACGGAAATAATACATGGCAACCCGTCTCTTATTATAGCCGTCAAACTAGCACTGATGAACAAAAACTCCACTCCTTCGAACTGGAGACGCTAGCAGTCATTAACTCATTAAATAAGTTCCGCACCTACTTATTGGGTATAAAATTTACCATCGTGTCTGACTGCAATGCGTTACGTTCGACATTTACCAAACGAGACCTGATCCCGCGGATATCACGGTGGTGGATCCAATTTCTCGAATACGACTGCAGTATCGAATATCGTCCAGGTGAGAAAATGGCTCATGTTGATGCTTTAAGCAGAGGCGCAATCATAGACCAACAAGAACTAATACACGTGCTGGACATTTTAAATGTTAGTACCGATGATTGGATTTCAACAGTTCAATCCGCCGATGAAGAAGTTAGGCGTATCAAAGAAATCCTACAGGATCCTGACACTGCCAAAATTGCTGCTATTCATAAAGATTATCGGGTCAAAAATGGTCGCGTTTATAAGGTAATCGAAGATGGAGCATTAAGATGGCTCGTCCCGAGAGGTGTGCGCTGGCAGGTCCTCAAAACCAACCATGATGACGTAGGTCATTTTGGTTTCGAGAAGACCTTGCAAAGGATCAAGTCCCTATTCTGGTTCCCAAAGATGCGGAAATTTATTCAAAAATATGTGTCAGCGTGCTTGGAGTGTGCACACCATAAGGTTCCATCTGGCTCTAAAGAGGGTATGTTACATCCGATTCCAAAAGTGGATGTACCACTACATACCGTACACGCTGATCATCTCGGACCATTTCCACGCAGCAAGCATGGTAACATGTATATTTTAGTGATTGTGGATTCTTTCACAAAATATATATATTTATCTGCAGTCCGTAGCACAAAATCAAAAGCAAGTATTAAAGTTTTTAAAACGTATTTTAGTTTATTTGGGTGTCCATTGCGGCTAATTACCGATAGGGGTACTAGCTTTACCAGTAAAAGATTTAAAACCTTTGTTCAGTCCGTTGGGGTGAAACATATACTCAACTCAGTCGCGACTCCACGAGCTAACGGACAAGTTGAACGATATAATCGCACGATTTTGGCCTCTTTGGGAAGTATGACTCACGGAAAAAACAGTGACATTTGGGACACCTTTCTTCCCGATATCCAATTAGGCATAAATACCTCGATACATGACGTCACAAAAAGATCACCAACTGAATTGCTATTTGGGCGAAAATTAGGCAACCCGTCGCAAGGTATTTTGAATAATGTCTCTGAAGAGATTTTAATCAGTGAAACTAACGAACCCATAGAGCAAATTAGGTCAGACGCTAGTGATCGCATTAAAGAAAACCAAAACAAAAATAAGAATCGATTTGATAGTCATCGGAAATCACCAAACAAATATAAAGAGGGAGACCTAGTCAGGGTAGTAAGAGCTATTGTTTCGGGTTCAGGAAAATCAAAAAAACTAGAATCTAAATGCCAAGGGCCTTATCGAATCAAAAAGGTCTTACCTAATGACAGGTTTATTATAGTAGACACACCGCTTACACGGAAGGGAAAAGCATACGAGAATGTGGTAGCGATTGATAAAATTTACCCCTGGATGAGCTTTGATGCACCGTCATATTCTTCTAGTGACGAAAGTATCTAGTTAACATAAAGATCATTATTTTATTAATTTGTGAATGAATAACACGGATCACTTAATAATAGATTTTGTCATATTATACCAACAAGATTTGGCTATACTCAACAATGTTCCCATAGACATGTTTAGTTTTAAATCATAATATTTAATTTGTTAATACATAGAAGTATGATTAATTTCCTTGTTTGATGTTATACCTTTCTAATATATAACTTTAGCCAATGTTCTTCTTATATGACATTATTTTACTGCATAGGTAATTTAAGATAGGTATTTTTAATGAAACTGATTATCTTAGTAAGAGAATTTAATTGAGTGAACCATTGAATACCGAGTGTGAAAATATACAAACGAAATACTGGCTTTAAGGAAACGTAAGATTCACACCCTGCACAGAGCTTCGGTTGGTTTATACCGAGCATGAGTGCATTAAGAAAAGTACAACTTACCTTAATTGAGAGCTTTGGCAGATTCGAGCCTAGCATGAGAATTATTTGATCTGTTCAGTGAGGGTGTTTCATACCACAGAGCTTGATTAGATGCGAGCTGGACATGAGTGATATGGCCTAGAGGGTCATAGCACAGAGTTCAAGCAGAGTCTAACCACGCATGAGTGATATGACATAACACGCAGTCACAAATTGATGGTGAAAGACGTGAAGTAACCTCTTTTTGTTGGCTATGTCTAAGTATAACAGTAGAATCAAGTATATTTGTCTTGTTCAGTAAAAAAAAAAAAAAAAATATTTGGAATTGTTAAATAAGATTAAAAATTACTTAAAAGATGATTTAAAACTAATGTTTGTTTTTAAAATAAATGTGACCTTAAACGAAGGGACTCGTTTATGTGACGGATGGCCGACTGTAACAGTCATTAATTTTATCACTTACCATATTACTAATTATTAATATTATTCACTTCAAACATTAATCTATTGAATAGTAATATTCCTTAAAACCCGAATTCTAATGTTGAATCGATTCATAAATCGATTCAGTTTTTCGAACGTCGCAACACTGTCCCGGTCCGCCATTCAGATTTGAATTCGGAGATTTTTGGAGAGGTCCGTCAATTGTATTTCTGTAGTATAATTAAATATAATACTTAGTAAAAGTTTGTGTTTTATCTCAAGAAACCCCATCCTTCTGAGCATTTTCACACTTACTAAACTTATTAATACTTATCTTAATGTATGTGTGCGTGTGTGTATTTGGGTGTGTGTGTGTGTGTGTGTGTGTGTGTGTGTATGTTTGTGTGTTTGTGTGTTTGTGTGTGTGTTTGTGTGTGTGTTTGTGTGTGTGTGTGTGTGTGTGTGTGTGTGTGTGTGTGTGTGTGTAAAGGCTTTTTATTTTTTTATTCGTTTATTTTTTTATATTTTAGTTTGTATTAGTGTTCATTATTTTTTTATTAACTTATCATCCATGTATTCTTTTATTGTATAATAACATTTAGAGTGTAAAAAGTTCTTTAATTTATTTATAAACGTAGATGTTTTCGTTTCATCTTTGATCGTTTTAGGTAAGTTGTTATATATTTTTATTGACATTATTAGCGGACCGGAAGAATGTATTTTAAGGTGGGATGTAGGTAGATTTAATCTATTCTTGTGTCGTAGGCTATATTTACTTTGAGTATCTTGACGGGTAGTATAGAATTCAGGGTGATTTCTGACGAATTTGCATATTTCTAGGATATATAAACAGGTAAGTGTGAGAATTTTGTATTTTTGGAAATGTGGTTTGCAGCTGTCTGTTTGTTCAATATTGGTTATTATTCGGATGAGTTTCTTTTGCAAGGTAAAAATGGTGTGCGAATCGGTACTATTTCCCCATAATATGATGCCATAACTAAGCCATGCTTGGGCGTAGGCATAGTATGTGACAAGTGCTGTATGTAGGTTGGTGGTTTTTTTAATTTCGCGTAAGGCGTATGAGAATTTTGAAAGTTTTGATCGAATTTTTTGTATATGTGCTTTCCAAGTTACATGTGTATCTATTACTAAACCAAGGAGTGTGAATTCGTTAACTTGTTCTAGTTTTGTGTTATTGTAGGAGTAGTACCTCTTTATAATATTAGTTTAGAAGTATAGATACACATATTATTATGGCTTTTAGAGAAAACAATAACTTAGTTTTATTATCCACATTACATTTTGTTCGCCACGAAAAATATTGTTTGTAATATTTCAACTTTTACTTTTTTAACACCCTGTATATTATGATTGCTTGTTTTACACCGCAATTACGATGATTAGTTGTTGTTTTTTGTTGTTGCGAGTTGAATGTCATGCCCTCAATGGTAATAGGGGTAATTATTTATCTTTATACATTAAAATATGTAAAATTAAAAGTTATTCATTTTCTGTCATCGATCTTCAAATGTTATTTAGGAGAATGCCTCTTTTTAATTAAACTTTGCCCCACACTAGGATTTTCTCTCGAGAATAGATCACAACCAGACCCGTAACAACAATTAGTGATTATACAAAGAGTTGCATCACCCAGCCACCGCTTTAATAGTCCAGCCAAATTAAAGTCTATACTAATATTATAAAGAGGTAAAATTTGTAAGTTTGTATGTAGGGGGTAATCTTTGGAATCGCTGGTCGGATTGCCAAAATTCTTTCACTGATAGATAGCTACAATGTACCTGAGTGCTATAGGCTTTAAAACATCACGCTGCAGCGTGGAGTACTCCTCCGATCTCCAATATGAAAAGTTTCTTTAAAACTAGTATTTTATTTAACACATCTCTCAAGGAACGTATTCCAACAATGTACAGACTTAGTAGTTTTCGTTTTTGTCCGTTTTCGTCATCTCAAATTAGACATCTATGCATATTACGAAAGTAATATATCAGAATTGATTCGATTATCAAACTCGGATAAAATGTGATACAGAGAATTTTTAAAGTATCTAGATTAAAATGTCGCATGTGAATTTGAAGATAAGCAAAAACGAGCTTTGTAGGTTGGAGAAGAAGTGTGAAAGTCGTTTGTGAGAGGTTGTGTAAACATATCGTTTCTTCAGTGGCTTAAGAAAGAAAAATGTGATGAATGAACGTATAAATAATCATGTCGGCCGCGTACACTTTAATCATAGTTGTATTTTCAATGATATACGGCAGACTTCATATGTTTCCTCGTTATTTAAGGAAAAAAAAGTATATTTTCGTATTTTTCCCTGCGTTTTTCTTCATCAGACCCTTTGTTTTATTTGGAATTTCGTCTTGAGAATGTTACGTTCCTATTTTGAATTTTGTATTAGGAAACGTTTCTATTAATATTTTGAATAAAATTATTTTATTTCAAGTATTTTATTAAGTACCTATTTAAAGCATAGTTTCTATATACAAAGTACTTTCTGTTACGTTTGTATATGAAACAACTAGCTTCCGTCCACGGCTTCGCCCCCGTGGTATGTTTATAAAAAGTAGCCTATGTCTTTTTCCGGAGTGTATCCTATGCCTGTGCCAAATTTCATCCACTTCCATCCAACCGTTTTGGCATGATTGAGAAACAAACATACAAAACATCTAAACATCGCATTTATAATATTAAGTAAGATTGAAACATTAGACATATGTCGTGTTAAAATTAATTTACGGCCATAACTTTAGGAATACACGTGTAGTGTAAATATAATTGTTTTGAATAAAACTTTGCAATAAATGGATCTAGTTCTCCGTTTTACTATAACATAAATATGTTTAGTATCTAAGTGTAATACTATTAGTCATCTGAGATCAACTAGAGTAAGCTAGCCATGACCTAGACTTTGTTCTGAGCTATGAGGTAAGGTCACACGTTCGTGGCTTTTTGCCAGGAAATTAACGACTTGATTTCAAAATTCTGACTAGTAACATGTTGTAGAATATGTACCGAGTTGAATGTTACTAATTTTTCATTCATTTGTTATTTTAAATGCGGTTACTGAAGTAAATACTTATGTATTTGTTTCGAGAATAATACGTTTGTATAAAATTTTTACTAAATGTATTTTTTGTTATTTTACTACAATTTTTCTTTTTCTTTTTTATGAGAAAGATCGACCAATGAGCAGACGGATTAGGTACCTGATGGTAAGCAATCGGTGCCTGTGGACACCCGCAACACCAAAGGAGTTACGAGTGCGTTGCTCACCTTTAAGGGATAAAGGTTTCGCATAGGTGTTGGCAAAGGATGGAGGGATCCCTCCCGAATTGAGTTAATGGTAACCTCACTCATATCGACCTCGGCACAGAGCAGGAGAAGTAACAGGGGGTTTTTAGTCAGTTAGAGTCTGACACTCCCTCCCGCCCAGCCTTGGGCGGGAGAAGTCATTTGATGATTTTCCCCTCACAAAAAAAAAACCTCATATGGCGAAACCTAACGCTGTGGTTGTTTCACGTCGGTTGTCTGTAAAGCCGTGGTATCACTCCGGTTGAGCCGATCCATTCGTTACTATGTACATTGCACAATGATCGTAATTCCCACGAAAAAATTAAAACCCTTTGTGTTTAAAACTTGGAACAGCAATTTTGAAAAACTAGTAAAAATTTTGAATATTCAAAAGTTCGGCAATAGCATTTCATTGTCGGTTGGCTGAATAAAACCAAAATATTTCGCGCAAACGAACTTTCATTCAATATTCTGTTCTGATGAATAATTAACTAGCTGACGGTTCACTACCAGCCTGGGTTTACTGGGAATATTAAAAGATTTTCGAAAATAGACATCAAAGTCTTCGTGCACAGTCATCATCGTCCTTTACGCCTGATTGTTTTACACAAAGAAGTTTTTTACAACCCCAGATCCTGTACTATTATAGATTATGTAATACTTGTCACATTGTGCTTACATCAAGAAAGTAAAGCTGCTTTAAAATAATTAAGTACAGCTTTATTGCAACACAATGAGGTTCAAAATCAATGATCAAAATTTACTTATTGTCTATGGCGATAGAACACAATCCACTTTAGACGTTTCCTACAAATCGATTTGGAAGCAATAAATCGATTATTATTATGTGTAATGTAATGTAATGTAAACATTTTTTCATAAACACTCTATCAGACTAGACGTGAATAAAAATTGTTATTCGATTATTCGATACGATATCGAATACTAATATTACAGTAACGCTCCGTCAATCGCAGATCAAAATTCGACAGCACTTTTAATACCAATTTAATACCATGATACCGCTTATTTCTTTTTTGCCAAACAGTGTCTGGTTTCAGTTTAGTTTATACTTTATTACTTTGGATAGAAATATTGACAAGGGATGTTTGTGGATTTCATATACATAAAACTTTTATTCTGTGCATAGGCAAAACTAAAAGGACACAATTGCGATTCGATAAAGTTTGAGATTGTTATCAGAACCAAAATCAAAACAATTGTTCTATTTTCAAATGATGTGGGAGATATAGTATGAAAATTTGAATCCCGTGTTATTCCTACTCTATTTAATTTAAAATTAACCCTAGTCTATTTAAATTTAACCCTAAACAATAACTGTATAAAAGTTTTTTTTTATGTGGTTCCTCGGCAAACAAGTTGACATTTTACATGATGGTTAAAGCATAGCATAGACAACACCAGAGGAGCTCCAAATATGTTGCCAGGGGGTTTTTTAAGTGTGGGAGAGCCATGCTCCGGCACGAATGGGTCGGCTCGACCGGAGTGATACCACGGCCTCACAAAAAACCGGCGTGAAATAACCACTGCGTTGTAATTTGCCGTGTGAGTGAGGTTACCGGAGGCCCAATCCTTCCCCAATCCCTCCTCAATCCCCAAATCTCCAAATCCCTAATCCCTTAAAGGTCGGCAACGCAGTTGTAACTCCTCAGTTGGGAGTGTCCATGGGCGGCGCTGACTGCTTACCATCAGGTAATCCGTCTGCTCGTTTGCCGACCTATTACATAAAAAAAGCGGGCTTGGAGATTCAAGATTTGGGATCCCGGTCACTTACACGTCGATTTTCAGTGAGGCCGTATATCACTCCAGTTGAGTCCGTTGATTCGAGCCGGCCATTATAATTTTGATTATGAAAACTCTTTGTAGGTTGGGAGACCATCATATGGTGTTCAAGGTTGTCTATCGAAAAAGACAACGAACATTTCGGTCTATAAAATGTTAATGTTGTGTGAAGGGGAACCGTTGCCAATATTGTTATAGTGTACGGGTTGTGATGCATATGTTCTGTACGACGGGAGAGTAAGGTCACAGGGCATCTGGCGTAGGAACACATGTGCTCGCTATTTTTATCGCTCGCCATTCAACACTGATATCGTACCAAACTGTACGCCTACAAAAACTGGGAATATTAAACAGATTTTGTTTTGATGTTGATAAAAAATTGAAGGATTGATATTAATTATAATGTTTAATATTTAATGAAGAGATTTTTTTTGGTACAATCTTTTGACAGCGACTTTATTTGTGTTAGAATATGTATTACTACAGTATAACCTATATGTGAGCCAATTTTCATCAATATACATTCAGTAGTTTTTACGCAAAAACGTAAAAAACATCCATCGATCAATACGTAAAAAGTTTTCGAGTTTATAATATGAGTAGGATTTCGAACAGTTTCGTTGTTAGAACTTTGTCGAAAACTATTCTTATACAATATTTTTTTCTTATACATACATTATCTTTTCACTAATAATATGATAACATAACAACGTAGTTGTAGGTATATTGATACTGAACTTGGTTAGGGAGGGGACAGTTTCACGATTCACAATTTGAAAATAAAATAAAATAAATTAATTTGAAAATAGAACATATCAAATTATTTGCCTATAATAAAAAAAACCCTTTAAAACTTCCAAGGAGGTTGTATCGAACAGTTCAAAAAAGGAACTAGTAAAAAAGGTCAACTCCTCAATCGCTGCGCTTTTAGTGTGCTTGACTCAAACAATGATGGTTACTCTGGTAAAATGGAGCTTTTAGAGTAAACCAAGCCTTTTGTCTACCCTCTATAGTGAGAGGCACATAGATCTCGTATAAGTGCGTTATCGACTACGCCAACACATTTGCTCTCCTCAGCTATACAATTGCAAACAAAGAGGGAATATTATTGAGAGGAAAATATTGTAACGAGTTTTCGTTGGCTTTCTTTGCATTTTTTTTTCGATGTTTTTATAACATTCTGTTTTATATGTATGAACACAAACATGTGCTTTATTTTGATGTTGTCGTTGTACCATTATTTTTATTCGGATTTGGGTAATTGTATGTTGTTTAAAATTAATGCAATTTCGAGTCCTTCTTAAAACTCAAAATTATGATAATTGGAACGAATCATTAAAAGTATAATCCATATAAATTCCATCTATATAATTGCCTACAAACATCAACATTATTACGAAGCCAACAACTGCATATCATACGCAATCAACAACAAACATTTATCAACACTCTGTATCATATCTACATATCTATCTATCTACAAGCCGTTACATTTTGAACTGAGGTTTGACAGCATCAAACAAATTGACAGTCCCTTGTAATCGGCTCTTACATCTTGTTACATGACTAACTTTCATTGAGTTTCGCTGAGCGCCTTTTGCGCGTCAAACAATTTTTCCTGGTGTAAATCTAAGGGTAATGGGAAAAGTTGTAACAAGTATTCTGAACATATTATGTGCCATTAATATTCTGACGAGTCGCCGACGCTGGCAACCCTATAAAAGTTCAATGAACACGACACAGTAGCTTATAATTTTCATGTCTGTATGTTGTTACGTAATAAATTCGTTCTTATAAATGGTGTTTATGAAAGGCAGGAAAACTTACTCAAAATTATTTTTACGTAAAATATGAAAATGGTTTTTTTAAATCAAGGTAAGTACGTACGTACGTATAGTGTTGAAAGAATAAAATATTATTTGCTTTTTTTGTTCAGTTTGTATGTACTGAAATCACACCGTAACCAAACTTTTATATCGAAAGATGAACATTTTTGTGAAAGGATTTTTGTGTTGCTTTCACAGATCAATCTGAAAGTTTCAGTACGTGTGACGAACGTGTTGGGGTTACAACTCGTGTCGAATAACTTCGGAAAGCAAAAATACTGGTACAACTTCAACTCCAAAATGACAAAGAATCATGTACCAACAAAATATAAATTTCAATTTATTCCATTTTTAAATAAAGTCGTTTAAAAATAATGCTTTGCCATCCTTTTTTTTCTGCGAATTTCGAAATATTTTAAAGAAATATTATAGGTATTTACTCAGCGAATTCTTTAAGCCGTGGGTAAATAATATGAGAGATACTGCGGTCCGCAGACGTAAACCGAAATAAGAGGTTCAATTTTTCACCTTTTGTAAGCAGAAAAATATAAAAAAGGATTTCATACAAATGGACACGTTCCCTTTTCGAGCAGCCTATTGTTTGTTGGAGACGAGGAAATGTTTTTCGGGGAAGGGAAACCCTTTGCTGTTCACCACTTAGTTGTGAAAACTGCTAGCTTTAATTTATGATTTATTTATTTGTTTTGAGAGTTAAGTATGCATGTATATGAATATCAGGTCAAAATGTCAAAGATAACAATCGATAAAGATAAAAATTGCTTATTGCATTTTAAAAGTATTTTTTATTGCAAGACCTACGGTTCTAAGGGCTAATTTTCAATAGTCAGATAAATGTAATCTGTGGAATGAAATTGTTGCTGTCACTGTCTTATACAAAAATTCTGACGCGACAGCATCATAATTATACTAACTAAGTATACCATTTTATTACATTACTATTTAAAGGAAAATCATACAAATAGGAATTATATTTGAATTATTTATAAACGTACTAGTAACCTGTCGGTAACAAATAAATAAAATATATATAAACCTACTTTACATACTTCTTTAACGACTTCAACATTAAGACAGCCATTTTTAATAGCCTTTAATTCTTTAAATTCCAATAGACTATGTTAATTGTAGTGATGTAAGTGTGAATTACATAGCCATGTCGAACATACTCGGACGACTGCCGCACGCATGTTAACTATTATCAAAATCAATTTGTTTATATAATACGCAAATTGCCATATTTAGTTGAAGCTTTTATTTTGTCTTTTTTTCTCTTTTGACCACGTTTCTTTTGGCTTTAAAGATGAAAAATAATTTCGGTTTTGTGCCTCAAAATATGAAACAAATTATGTCTTGAAAGAAGTGCGTACCTTCAATCTAAGAAAACGAAATCTTATAGAGTTGAAGAGTTTGTTTGTTTCTTAAAAAGCGATAATCTCCAGAACTACAGTTTCGAATGATGCAATTGTTTTTTTTTGTATTGGGCAGCCTGTTTATTAAAGAAAGCTAAATTTTGCCTAAAAACATCACGCTACGAACAATAGGAAACATACGAGAAACCAGTTTCAAAATAAAAAACCCATTTAACCCTATACTTTGTGTAGCTAGGAGCTGACATTCTGCATTTACCAGTATTATAAATTTATATTTTTATTATTACCTTAAATAAAGTTGTATTTTTTTTTAATATTAATCGTAAATCATTTTCTATCGTAACATATAAACCGTACCCATTTTTGCTAATTTTCTACCTGACCCAAATGTTGACTGGTAGTGAATGCTATATGGCATTAATTCCGTCTTTTATACCAACTTCATTTCATTGTGTATCTTATATTTAAAAAGGAATTGCTGTTCGTTAGTCTCGCTTAAACTCGAGAACGGCTGATCCGTTTTGAATACTTAATTATGGTCTGACAATTTTCGTTGAAGTCCAGGGAAGGTTTAAAAGGTCAGGACATATACATGTATTCTAACAGAACATATTTGAGGCAGTGCGAAGTTCGCCGAGTCTACTAGTATATAATAGAATTAAACAACTCATTAACTACAATCTAATAAAAATCAAGCGCCTTAACAAAAAAACCCGAGCCGCTTTTTCTCGCTAGCGAATTTCTCAGTTTTCAACAAAGAAATAAAACTTAAGGCAACATTAATTTATTATAATAATAATCATGTTCACAGTCTTGTCTTACATTTTAATTAGTCTGGTAAGGGTTGCGGTTGTATTTAACTCAAACTATGTAGTTTGTAACTTGATATATAACAGTAGTAATTTAATATTATAAACTATTGAATTTATGTGTTATGTGGTTGTGGGTAGGTAAAGTAATGGGTGAGCAAAAAACCTTAGGACTCAGTTGCGACTTAGACGTCATAAATTATGACCAAAGTTTATAAATGTGACATTTTAATTCATTTACTACTAGTAGTACAATAGCTAGGTGAAAAAAGTTGATGATATCTAATTTAAGACTATAATGGTTTCTTAGTGAATAAGCTTTGAAACTACTCGGCCGATTCTATAAAGTCCTACACTGTTGTGACGCTACACTATCCCTGGTGACTCAGGCTATAATGTAAGCGAAACCGAAGAGCATAGCTTGTAGAAAATAGTTTTATTTGAATTGGCCTAGATGTGATTATTAAACCTGTTTTTCAATTCATAATTTATCATCAGCTCATAAGTTCCCAAAGCTGAGCAAAGGCCTCTTCTCACACGTAGAAGGTTTGAGCATTAATCACCACGCTTGCTCAATGCGGGTTGGCGATTTCTAACTTATAATTAGAAATTATAAGTCCAGGTTTTCACACGATGATGTTTACCTTCACCGTATGTCAGTGGTGTCTAAATAATATAGGAAATAGCAAGCCAAACTTTTTCTCGGATAGATACACATACAGTATTCTATATAGCAATCGACGTGTATATGTAGGTGTTATACGAACATTGAACATATCTGCTAACTGACCGTAGCATTTATCTTTCCCCAAAAGAACAGTTAAACAGCCATTGAAACTTAGCCGAGTAACCTTCCTTTATTGTTCAAGTTGTATATAACCATTATGCTACATTATGTAGGTACATATATTATTTGTCGAAAGGTTTTCCAAAAAAGAGGAGGAGATTGATAGGATAATTGTCAAAGAGTGGCGTGCTTACTACATCAACGTACGATTCCTATCCGTAATTCTAGTCTCCCAGTGTGCCATTGAAGCTTTCGGAATTCGAAATACAACAATTCTATATTATCACCTTTTATTTCTTTTTATTGAGGGGGTAAAGTCACCATTACGTCCATTATTACCATATAGTGAGGCGAGAGAAGGTGTCAGACTCTTACTGACTAAAAACCATCCCGTTCCTTATTCTTCTATCAGCCCTGTTGGGTCTCATCTGTGGTGGTCTATTGGCTCTTTTTGGCGTGCGCGTAACGCTATGCTCCGTACGCTCTGGTCTTGGCTCTGGTTTTGTTCGGGCGGTTAGCTACCCTTGCTCGACGTGCACAGATCCCCGTTTACGGTGGTCGAAGATCGTTCCATAGTTTGACCTGAGATTACGGATTAAACATAAACCTCCTTATTACAAAACAAGATTTATCTTTAGTCCAGGTTTAAACAATTGAGTCGATTTTTGAATTTTGAATCTTATTGTCATCTAGCTTCAATTCGAAATTCAAAAACTGGCTCAATGGTTTAGTCCTAGACTAAAGTAAAACCTTGTTTTGTAATAAGGCCGAAAGTCTAATACTGACTATCAACCAAGGATGTGATCTATTCAATTTATTGTACAAATTGTACGTTATCCAGTCTTGTTTTTGCCTTTACCTTGAAAGAGCCTAGCTCAAAGGTTAATTAATTCAATGACGCTGTGGTGGCATGAAGTGTCTTTCATTATCGACGAATAAATTTACTTCACATCAAGAGAAACGGAAGCCATTTTGAATATCGCGCCTGTTATTATCTATACCTAAGTGTAGGTAGAGGCGATTACTGTTTTATCGAAAAGAGCAATTTCAATTTCACTTTTACTATAAGGTAGTACTTTTATTATCCAAATGTCAACAACGATTCTTTTCTATGAAATTGTTATGAAGCTCTAAATTATGATGTATTTACGATTCAAATAGCTTACTTATTTCTTAAAAATTTGCTCTAAAAATTTGAAAAATTTAGTCTAGACTGATCGATGAATAAAAGTACTTACAGTTATTTTTCAATATTTTATTGTATTGAAATATCGAAATTATTTTATTTTCGACGTAGGAAACTACCCCATTGTTATAACTTTAAGCAGTAGTGTGTTTTTTTCTTTTGGGTATTAAAAGGTATTAAGTTTCATTTAATATTAACTTGTTCTAGAGTGGAGACCATGTCTAGGCAAACGTAGTGTAGGGCGCCCTCCAGCTAGGTGGACTGACGACATCCGCAGGGTGGCTGGCAGCGGTTGGATGAGAAGAGCTGAAACATCGAGCTCAGTGGCGTACAATTGGGGAGGCCTATGTTCAGCAGTGGACGATATCAGGCTGATGATGATGATGATGAATATTAACTTCTTCAAGATCAACGAATGTAGCTGAGTACATACAAAGACTCAAAATAGTTGCTACATATTTCGAGATACACCTCTTTCGTCTGGCCTTTTCCCAACTGGGTTGGGGTCGGCACAACGTCTTAACAAGATTTGGCTGAATATCAGAACTTTTCATAGATCAATTTCTGTTTTTGAATAAACCAAGTTTAAAAAATTATATTCTTAACAGATCGATGTCAATTAAACAATTCGGAAAGTTTAAAAGAGAAAGATGTATTGATTTTAAAATATGCCTTAATTACAAATTTCAATAATATCATTGGCAATAAATTTGAATAAGGAGTTACACGAGCGTAATATGATTTGCGAACCTTACCAATTTCGAACTAATATTGAATTCTTTGATTTCCTTAAGATAAAACAATTGGTTAGACGTGGTCTCTTTAGTAATCAAGTTTAGAGGGAAATTAAGATCATGAAATTCATAAACGTTAAAGTTTGGCGAGTTTAGATGATAAGGACACTTTTCTGTAATTTTACTGAATAAATTATAAAAAAAAAATCTTATGCATAGTGCACACTGCACTTTTTGTGAAGGTCAAAGGATTTGACTTTTTGCTATACTTATATCTTTTGTTCAATTGTATCGGTTTGACTAGTAACTATACATATACGTTGAAACTACCCAGAATAAAAAAATCTTTCGTATTTGGCAGACAACACACCTAATTTTTACATTGTATTAACATCAAATAAACGTGTAGAGCTACTTTGATTATAATAAATAATCAAACTAGCAAATGAAATAGTTTTACATCGACAATTTCGTGTTACCGTTTGTCTGTTTGTCATCGCCAGAATGTGGGATGTCGTAAAACAGACTGGATTTTTGTACCAGGGCTACAGAATCTCAAGGCGGTTGAGGCAATCAAATTGTTACCTTGACGTTATAGATGGCGTTTTTATAAATTCTATTCTTAAACAAACAAAATTAATTTATTTTATTTAAAAAATATTTAATTTATTATTTGTATAACCGTATTGGCTATAATAAGTAACGTTGGTTATGCTTCACAGTTTAATTGTACTATTTTTAAAAACGTAATGTTTGCTTTGGTTTATTATAATTATTATCGAGCTTTTACCAGTGACTATGTTCGCGTGTTCCAAACTATGTCTGTACCAAATACACAAAAAGGTCTTTTCTATGTTTCATACATATTATATCGTTTTAAAATTAAATTTCGAACCCGAACTCGTTTAAAAACTGTTTGGAACAAGTAGCGTGTTAATATTTATATTACACGCCCGGTGTGAAGGAAGTGCACGGTTTTATCGTTATCAAGTCGTGACGTAATATTTACATGCAGAGCAGGGCCACACGCGGCGCGCGCGCAAACTTTAGATTATAGGGCTGTCGAGCTAATGTCGTCATGTCGTAACAAATTTTATATTCATAGAAAATGTTAACGGGACACGTTTTTACGTGACTTTCAGGAATATTCATAAAGTTTTATTCAGTGGGAGGCTGTGCTTTGTGCTTCCAGTTTTTCCTCTTGTATAGATGGAGAACGTGTGGAAAGAAGGCTGCACGATGGCTGCTAAGCGACTAATCCAATAATTGTGATTTGAATTTGACGTGAGAATATGACAAAAATATTATAAAAAAAACGAAACAGGAAATCTGCTTTCAGTAAAAAAATAAAAATGTCAACTTAACACCAATCCCTAGACCGCTCATTCGAATAATATCACTGTCAAAACTCTTCAATGTAACGAAAACACTATGTGCCAATACGCCTTACTGGCATAAAAGGCTTTAGTACTGTAGTAATAAGGATGGGAATGTTATGCAAATCGGTGGTCAGATATAACGTTTTTTTACGAATGTCCGAGAAAATGCTTCGTCAGCGGTACCATGGAGGAACTAATGCCCATTTTACGGTTTTCCCTCTCTTATGGTTATTTCGAATATGATTGTCGGCGGTCGTAAAAAACTTTCTTTATAAACGGTTTCATAGGGATCAGCGTTTATGTTATTCGTTCAAGAGCCCGTGTTTATTCTTTAGAATAAGTTGTCATAATAAGATTCTTAAGGCTTAACTTTGAGCATAAATATAGTTTTTTATATCGGGCAAGATATTGAGATAATACAGTGATTAGAATTCATTGAATTTCAATTATTTTTATTTGTTGCCATTTGGTATGGAACTGAAAAAAAATGTTATATAGTTATCTTCCGCTATCATCGTTCCTCGGTCAATCATTGCGTACAAAGGTTATAAACCTTACGTTTTTCAATAAAATAAATGATAATGTTTAGTTAACATCAACAACAACAAAAAAACACATAAAAATCAAACACTGTTAAAATCAAAAAATCAAAATCAGCACTCGTCATTCCAGGATTAATTAATTAAAACACCTAAAAGTTAAACGACACATTGATAAAAAAACGAGTTTTTGTTGAAAATCAACGACAAAAAATAAAATGTATTTATTCTGAAATTGTAGCTAACAACAGATCGGATGGCAAATGGCAATATTTAAAAAAATAACCATTTATTTAAATAAACAAAATGTTATTAATTTAATTATTTCACAATATTATATTCAAAGCTTTTTGAATTCAACAGAAACTCATATAGAACAACAGCTGTTAAGATCAAATAAAATAAAACAATACCAAACGAAACCAAAGGTATGTTAAAATAACTCTTCATAATAAGCGGGACTTGAAATATTCTTTGAAAATCTTTGAAAATATTGGTACTAAGAGACTTATTACTGTTTAAAACATGGTCACGATTCATATGCTTTGATTTTTTATCTAATAGAAATCCTAGTTATTGGCTTAATAAGTATTACTAGACATATACGTGGTTTAAATTTCTCCAATCATTACTAAAGAGAAAAAAAAAACATTGCTAGCTTGTTTCTTTCTTCGATAACTTTCCATGAAAACACTAGCCAAATTTGAAAGAAAAAAAATATACATTTGTCAAGACTATGTAATATTGATGGAAAGTGTTCTAAGCGATTTCATACAACATTTTGGATAGTTTTATCAATAAGTTAAATGGGAGAATCCACGAAGCTACCTAGTTTAACAAAATAAGGTAGGTAATTAAATCTGTAGGCCGGCAACGCAACATCTTGGTGAAGGTGGTGTTGCGAGTTTCGGTGGGTGGCAACGATTGCTTACCATCAGGTAATGAGTCCGTTACCCTATAAAAACATAAACAAATTACGTATTTAATAAACACAAGTGTGCAAGGAAAATTGGAAAAAAGCAATTTCGAATAAAACCTTTGATTTTCATAGAAACCAGTTCTATACATACCTACGTACGTATTATATAAAGGATATGAAAAGCTTCAAATGAAACCATATTCATATATTTTTGTTACCTATACCTATATACATACACATATATACGTATACAGTTTCGTTTTTCCATTTTGTGTAACTCGGAATAATGAAAAATATTTCCTGTATATTTGTGTTGATAACTAAAAACTTTGGCCTGCACATTTATTTGGTTTGCAGGTAAAGTAATGAAGGATACAGTAGCTATTACACATTTTTTTAATGAAGATATATTTCTTGTAACCAGATTTAGAAAATAAAAAAAAAGATTTTCTCTTCTTGTTCTCAAATGATATCTTTTGATTTATTTTCTTGCGGAATCCAACATACTTATTCATGACCCTTGAACGCACCTTATTTCATTGTTCCACTGTTTTCATAGTAGTTTCTATTATAATGTAGATACTGTCTTACAGGTAATGCAGCGGTTTTGTGATTATGGCAGACTTTTTCCATAAAAAAACAACCATTGGTCGGAAGGGCAAACAATAGTTACTGTCTCTGTAATTTACCTTTTTTTTTGTATATGGATATACAAATGGTTTGCAAATTTGTAGTAAATGACTTCAGTTTTCAGATTAGGCAAACTATTATTTGGTATTTTGGTTTTCTTGATGATCAATCAATGAGTTTGGGATTCTGCCTGGTATAGAATTAACTTGTCTCCTGATAAACAGGACTAATAAATAAGGCATAATGGACATTCTGAACATTATTCTTTATAGTTATATAGGCTATTTTCGCCTATTCCCATCGATGCCATAAATATATAATTAACCTCCAATGGTGTTTAAATATCGTTCTATTTCAGTAAATTGACTGGGTTTGAAAGAGACAGACGTATTTAATTATGTATGGTGCTTCTAACGTCTATTTTGCCACCGTGGTGTTAAGGTTTATTTTAATTTTATCATCTCCTGGGTATGATTATCGTGTGACTACTTTTGATAGGAATGGGCTTAAATTATATAAACGAAAATAAGAGGTAGATGTTTTTTTTAAACATAACAATCTCGTTTCGATTTTTGAATAGGTTTCTTAAACACAGCATTTTACACTGCGTTGTGTGAATGAGAATTTTTAATTTTATTTCTAAAATGAAACCGAAGTACCTACTATACATAGATTTGCTTTATACCAAAATCAAACAATTTGTTCCTTAGGGCTAATTTTTCAATGGTTAGATAAAAATTATCTGCGGAAAAATTATGATGCTGTCGCGTCAGAATGTTCGTATAAGACAGTGACAGCAACAGTTTTATTCTTTAGATAACATTTATCTGACTATTGAAAAATCAGCCCTAAGTCTCGGATACTTAAGAATAAATCGTATGTTTATTGTCAGGTCTCATTACTCACTGCACTTTCTTTTCTTTTCTAATTATCACACAACAATCAAAGCATATGAATCATTAATTTACAAAGGGGGTCAGCAGAGCAGTTAGTCGCCGGGGACTATTCAATACCTGGAGAGGTGGAGCGCGCTTTGAAGGTCGGAGCGATCATGACAGTGTCTGGAAATCACAATCAAAAATATGAAATACAATAAAAAATACACCTAAAAATATATTTCCTAAAGACAATCATCAAGTGAAAGATCAGGTCGCTTACGTCTTTTTAAAATGGTATTTGTTATTCCTATTTTCAATGTCAATGTGAAAAATATTTTGAACAATGACCTCATTAGGCTTAAGTGAAAATACACCTTAAAACATATATCCTAAAGACAATTTATTATCAAGTGAAACAACTTGTCGCTTACATCTTTTCATAAAGAGGCTTGTTTTCTACATGTCATTATTTTCTTTTTTCTATTTCAAGGTCAATATGAAAAATGTTTTGAACAATGACCCCATTAGACTTAAGTGGTGGCCTCTATCGGCAGTTGGCCAATAAAGTCATCAGTGAAAGAAAACGATTCTTACACAATAAACGCCCACTGATCATCCTACAACAATACATCAATCATAGTCCAGTTAATAAATAAATCAATAATATTATAAACAGTCCAATTTTTAGTCAATAATATTGAAAGGAATTCTCTTAATTTATAAATAACTACGAAGCCTTTTCACTTCACTTGAACAAATTATATTATCGATTAGAAATGTATTTTCGTATACACCTACAGGGAATTGAAATGTTTTTCTCCGATCCAACTAAAAGTTAAAGACTTAGTACAAATGATTTAAAATGATATGATAAAAATATGTTCATTGTTAAGGTGTATCTTTAAACTTATTGGATTTTTGATAACCATGTTAAGTAGGTATATTGTTAATTACAGTAGAAACTTTGGCAAATAAGGACTCGGTAAATTAGAAGTATTATAAATCTGCTTAAAATACCCATTCGTCGGCTAGCATAACCTATTATGGGTCGGCGCAATATCATGACTATATTTTTTAATCATTCCGATTTCAATTCCCTTTTATCGGACTTCATCATATCTTAAACAGCTTACATACACACATACTGCCAACCTAAGTTTTCTTCTTCTTGGGCATACCTGCGTTTCTAATAGCATTTGCAGCAATCATAACATAATGAAACTAATTAGTCGTCACCTTTTGACATTGTAACCAGTCTATAAATAATTCATAAAGAACATAAAAATCTGTAAAATAATTCTATGTTCTGTTAACTTTAAACATACACCTTTAACAAATAAATATCATTATAATACCATTGTATTTCTTTGCAACTGTACAAATATAAATCAATTCCACAAATGAATGCTATTATACTACTAACTAAAGGAAAAATAAAGGGAAACAAACCAGAACAAAACAATAGTAACAAACAAATGCATTAACCAACTTAAATTAAAAAGACAAAAAAAGATACTAACACTACTTATTATGAAAATCACAATAAAAATGTCGATGATGTGTTGAGAAAAGGTCAAATGTTTTTTTCTCTTTTCAATTTTAAACAGAACTTTGTCAATAAGTATAAAAAATTTCTTTGTATACGCGCGTTTCAACCGCTGCTTGGCTCCATTTGATCGTAACGTAATGTTTCATAGCCCATTATATAGCACTCAAGAACATTGTAGCTATCTATCAGTGAAAGAATTTTGGAAATTCGACCAGCGGTTCCAAAGATTACCCCTACATACAAACTTACAAATTTTACCTCTTTATAATATTAGTTAAGTTATACCGTGTCAAAACACAGAAAAGTTTCTACAAAAAAAAGTCAAATAACAAAACAAGAATATCCCTTTAAATGTTCATAACTTCGTCCGTGCAATGACTTTACAAGGGAAAGTGTTTATACGCATGTATGTCAACAAACTTAATTATATCATCGTTATCAAGCGACGCTCTTATATCTTTACGAGCCTCAAGCAAGGCCACCCGACTTCGGAATTTGATTGTCCGTTATCATATTTCATTCCTTCGTTCGTACAATTTAACTACGTACGTTTATCTTCTCAATAAAATAATTTGAATAGGAATTGTTGAGTTTGTTAACC
Source organism: Spodoptera exigua (assembly GCA_902829305.4). Taxonomy (NCBI): domain Eukaryota; kingdom Metazoa; phylum Arthropoda; class Insecta; order Lepidoptera; family Noctuidae; genus Spodoptera; species Spodoptera exigua. The sequence continues at coordinate 11,632,713 of LR824610.2, read as the reverse complement.
GCGTCTTGATCAGCATTTATAGGTTTTGATAAAATTGGTGTACTTATGATACAGGCATTAAAAGTTTGTTCCATATTCAAAAATACCTTTATCATTTTTGGTCGTTTCTTTAAAATCTTTAGAACATATTGATAACACAGTCAAATCTAATGTACGCCTTTTTAGAATAACGAAGGAGTTAACAAATGCAATTAATCAATAAAAAACCCAAAACAAGGAACAACTCAAACGGTCTACATTCAGCTTAACAATATTAGGGTGAAGGATGTGGGTCGAAGCGAGAACGGTGCTAAACTAATATTGAATTAACGCGCACAGAATAATTGCGGAGAAAGTGTACCAAACATTTATCAGTTGGGGACTAGCAAGTGTTTAAAATTGGGTTCATTACCATCACTTTATGTATTTAGTACGCTCTGGGTAAACTCTACGGGACCTTAGCTATCCGAGTATCTGTATGCTTTTGTCGAGGCGATGACGGTGAGGCTTTGAAGATTGTGTGCTCAGTAAAGAGGTCATATTTGAGATTAAAATGCAAGGTAAATACGAAGGGATTTTTCTTAGGCCTTGTGTGTGTGTGTAGAAGTTCAAAGTCAAGGTCAAAGACATGTGTTTTCAACTGAAATTGTCATAGCTGTAGGAATGTTATAAGCGTTTTCATCGACTTCCCTTATTCATCAAAAAATACATAGCTGCCAGTTTTCCTCAAATCAATCTTTTAAAAAAGTCCGTATATTTGGTTTCAATTAACAGATTACAAAAATCTTTTTCCTCTCAGTCTGTACTGAGCATTCATTATCCTCTTACACCTTCCTATTTATAGATATGACGTTCTTGTGATAAAAGACATCACCATACCGTCCTTTTATCGAAAACGTAAAGGTCACAGACCAATCAGACGTGTGAAAATTATATTTGTTTTAATATATTGTCTGATTTGGGTATCACTTTTATTTGAGCCAAAGACTGCGCATATAGCGCAGTCAACTCAATTTGATTGCCAATGAGTTTAGGGTTGGATTGATCCAGAAAGGGCAAGTGGGATCGATATTAAAGTGTGGGAGAGCCATGCTTCAAACGAATGAACTGGCTCGACCGGTGTGATACAGAGACAGAAAACTGGCGTGAAACAAGTATAGCGTTGTGTTTCGCCGTGTGAATAATGTTAATAGAAGCCCAATGCTTCCCCCTCCACTACTCCTTTCCAATCCCTAAATCACCAAAAGACCAGCAACGACCTTGAAACTTCTTTGGTGTTGCGGGTACTCAATCTGCAAGATTGCCAACGTAACACGTAAAAAAAGATGTCGGGGTATCCGAGGGAATATTACCGACTTAGATACCATACCAGACTCGTTGGGAACTTACAAGTAAGCCGGTGGTTTATTGAATCTGCTACTGCTCACAAGCAGGGTGGTACCTAGTTAGCTATCGCTGAAAATAATCTCTTGTCTGTCTGACTGTCTTTTTTTCGCGCCTAAACTACTGAACCGATTTCTGTGAAATTTGGTACATACATCGTTTGGAACTCGAATAAGGAAATAGGATAGGTTTTATACCAAAAATCTGCAGGAAGTCACTATTCCATGCGAACGGAGTCGCGGGCAAATGCTAGTACTTAGATATAGAAAAATAATACTAAAATTTTATTGGAATTGTGATTTGCAGAACAAGAAATTATGCTTTAATAGTTTTTTAGCTGACTATGGATCTCTTCAGATGGACTAGGAATTCGGATTGTGCCTTTTGTGTTAAGTTATATCCAAACAAGATATAATATAACTGTTTCGTAGGTAGGCTAGTAAGAGTTAAGTCTTTTAATATCAATTCTAAAGTACCTAAGATATTATTAAAAGGACAATGGAAATATTAATAAATATTAATATGATATTTTGTATGATTGGATTGGATTTCTTTAATTATTTTTGTTTAAACAGCATATTGAATTAACACAATGCTATTTTTATTTGTTTATGTATCCAATACTCTAGGGCAACGTTACTATGCCAGAGAAATATGATTTTGAATGGCAAATCAACCAGCTAGTGGTTGCTCTACGCAGCGGTTGGTCCGTGAAATCGAATTGGCTCACTGTCAGATACAAAAATAAGCGGAATAATATCTTATTCGTTGAAACAAGAATCCGATACGGTGTTGCAGGTGTGTCAATGAATCACACATTGAAATATTTAAATAATTACAATTACAAAACGCTAACACTGAATACAGGTATTGATGCAAGTACTCGAGCTCATCACTTGTGCAAATTCAAGCTGAGATGTATGTACGTACTTGTGGAGTATATGTATACACATGTACAATAAAGCTGGTACTTAGCTTTCTGGGATTTCATTTATTTACTGTTATACAAATTCTAGTAATTAAAGTCAAAGATTTCGACAGAGATGTCATAATAAAAAAGTTTCAACAAGAAATATTTGATGCAAATTCATAGAAACCATACTGGACACTCCGTTAAAAGGCTAACGATGACAAACATCACAAACACATCGGAAATCTCCTAAAGAAAAACTTCCGTGAGCGCCAAGCGGAATTATTTTTATGAATCAGGGCGAGTCTCCACAGCCGAGCGAGCCGCGGGCGCAGCTAATAGAGCCCAGATCCTGTGCACTGTGTGAACTGGCCGCACCCATCCACACAATCAGACATTTTATACACACACGACTTCCTATATCCATCGACCACGCGCACATAGAAACATTCACAGACACAGAATTTAACAGAGAAGTAAAGGGGATCCGTTCCCAGTGTCCAGTTAGAAGTTCGGATGTGAATGTGTGCGTACGAATGTACTCGTAGGAAGTTGTGTCTGAATAGAATGTGATCTGCGCCGCGCCTGTCGTCACACACAATCAAGTTATCTGCGATGGTGACTTGTGTTGCATGAATGAGTGATACTTATGCAATAAAGATGTGTGTTGTTGCTGTGGGAACAAAGACTATTTTGAATTGGAGATAGCACTCATATTTGTACTCCAATTTTCTAGAACATGATAACGAAATTATGTTTTTCTTTATAGATTTTAGTTTTTCGAACCTAAAAAATATTTTTTAAATATATTTTTATTATTATAAGAAAATCAATGACAAAATATTTCAAGTAAATAAAGAGTCTCCTCATTCTTATTCATTTACACAAATTTAAGAAACTAGAGAATTTTAAAGAATCTGCTTTACGAACATAACTGTTTAAAAATGTACCGTATATATAACATGAAAACTATTCATACTCTAGGCCACGTAAAATGGCAACAAATCTCCGAAAGCAATTCAACGTAACCCATACAAGACAGCTGAATCTTATTTAAATCCAAAAGAGATAGATGACAAATTTTATGATATCTAGGATAGAACAATCGATTCACGTATCTACATTCCACCGAGAACATTGACAAATTATGCAAAAAAGGCCACGTTCAACACGAAAGGGTGAAGAATAACGTCGCTTTTATAAAATTGTCGAAGAAAAATAAAGTAGAACGAAGTGCGAAGTGTGTAAAATATCCTAAATTGGGTATAGATGTTGTGAACACGACGTGGTAACTTTGAAATTCAGATATTATGGATACACACTCAACTATAAATAGAGTTAGTAAACTAGTAAACAATAGCATAAGGGTTCAATTTAACAAAACATTTTTACAAAAACATATAAAATCAACGAATGAAAATAACTTTATTGAAAGTACCTACTACAAAAATATTATTTTTATTTAGGTCAGTACCTACAATAGTTTTTGTTGTGTCATTGAAGCGTTAAAAGCCATTGTTAATTTTATATGTTTTTACTCATTAATATTACAACAAAACATAGTAGTATATTACACTGTAACATTTCAGAACAGAACATTAATTAGGAATTGGAAGGTAAATCCGCAGAATTTATTGTTTCTGATCTCCTTATAATAGGACAAGAAACAGATGCTTAAATATTTGTACTAAAGGACCTCGTTACGAACGTTGCTTCTATAACTGATGTAATAACTAAAGCTAACATAGACAGACTATTGTTTGGATATCCAAATTAATATAATACTACAGCTAAGAATTTTCCAAACGTGACAATGCCAAATATCTATTAAGTATATGAGGGGAAACTTCGAGAGGAAATATTGGAAAGTCGTTAAACCATCGTGTATGGTAGCTACTGATATAGAACTAACACTAGGTTTAGCTCTAAATGTACAAAAGACGCGTTGGTTTTAGCGTCAAAAATAAAAATATTACAACACAATTGAGTCAGAGCATACGTCAGTTGACGTAACACTAGCCACATAATGAATGAACTCTGAATCATTACCGCAAGCGAGCTAAATTAAGGAAACAGAACAGGATGGAAAACTTTGTAATAATTCACTCACAACCGAACAACAAGCCAGTCAATAATTGGAACTCTATGAGAATGATAAAACAAAATGATTAGAAATTAGAATGAATCGAAACGTGGACTTACAAAAACTAAAAACATTTTCTTACATCAAAGAAAGCATTCAATATTCTGAGAGCAGAAAGTCATGTTCCATTATTAAAATTGCAACCATTATTATCTAGAAAAATCTTATATCAAGTTTATCAGCTTTACTGAAGCTTATCAGATTCATCTAAACGTCTACACATTCACCAAGGGAAATAAGGCGAGGTCGGTAGGTACACATAACACAGAATATCTGCTATGAAAATAAAAACACGTTTCCAATTGACTCTCAAACAGATGTCTACTAGTGCTAACAAGAAAAATAAAATCTCTACATTTTATCGGATTTCAACATTTTTCTTCCTAACAATTTTTCTTGTCTTCAAACTAGAAAAGATTAGATTAGCGACTGTTATGGATTTAGTTTTCTTGCGTTAACTAAGATCAAGATTGACCCATATTTTATTTGCTCATTTAATTTAAAATATAAAAATATCAAGCATACTCGAGTGCATGATGTATGTCCTTACCTACATATAGATGACCTTGAACTCGCTTATTTGTATTACCTACATTTATATCTTAAATTTTATTATCTTCATAAACTTTTCTTTGCTTACATTAACATTTATCTAATTATTTTTTTCCTAATCAACCAGCGTTTTATTAATCATCTAAACGATATGCTTCCGTTTCTTAAATGGGAAAGTCTGACTCATTCATTAAACTTAGTTACACAGAATTTCACAATTAGTACGAACGCGTTGTTTAATCTAACACCTACAGAACTTTAAGTATGTTAATTTTAGAAAATTACAGCGTATTTGAATTCTATTCGAGTGTGTAATCGATTATTTTAACGATTCCGTTTCATTCACCAAATGTTTGAGGTATTTATACCGAGCAATTATTCGATATGGAATTGTGAAATTATGCGAACGTGATGTTTCTGCGTTGGAGCTCTACGGTTTGTTGAGATTTCTTATATTGGCTGTGTATTTGCTTAACAATTAGACGAAAATAGCATATGAACTAGTCTGAAGTACTGCTTTCAACGTTAAGTGATTGGCAAATATAAAATGCATTACGTCGATCGTGTTGATCTATCATGATATTTAGAATCTGATAGCTCGAGCTGAACTTAGCATTGCTAAGTAGGTACTTTATAGTAGATTTAAATAAGCAAAGACTGCTGAGAAGAACGTGTTAAGAAATAAGTAATAAATGTTAAGAAAGTAAATATAGCAGTGTGTATACCACGGTTGACCTTTTCACCCAATTTCTCTCTAATTCCCAAGTACACGGTACATATTTGCATACCCATACCTACTATGGAGTTTGAGAGTTATTACCCAATGCGACTATTGACTTTAATGTACAGACCCTTTCACTTCAACCTATAATAACATCGTCAATGGCTAACCAAGTGCTTTCGGTTAACCCTTCGTTACCTACGACAAAATACAGGTTATTGGCATTTAAATTACACCTAAGCCATCATTATCCACAATTATTAGTTCAAATACAATATGACCCAATTTTTTCTATATCAGACATTATAAATGATCATTTAATATTTACAGATTATGATACAGGTGAGGGGTAATTATTGGCTAGATACTAGTTTCTAATAAATATGTAATATGTTTCTAAAAAATAAATGTTTTCAAAACTGACAAAACTATTTTAAACAATATGTAGCTGAATATTAGAATTAATTTATTGCTAAGGTAAATCAGATAACAAAATATTTAACACAAGTAGCAAAATATACAATTACTAATAAAGGTTGAAAATATAATGTTACCATGACTTGCGTAATCCATAAACTACTAATACTAGTTACATGTTTTACTAAGGATCTATGAGTAAACCCTAGTCTTGAACGCCGTAAAAGGTTTCTCAAAGCCTTGTGTGGACTTACAATTAACTACAACAAGCATGGAAATTGATTGGCCAACCAATTTATGATGTAGCGGCGACTGGTCAAAGGCGTCGTGAAGATCAATCGGTTTTATTACCGTGAAATAAGGGTTATTGTTTGTTGAACAGATAATAAGATTATAATAGAAGATTTTAGTTCAGCGTTTGATCTTTGGACGAGTTCAGTGGGGAATACGGGTCTTATAAATTGGATTTTATTATCGCTTGGTCAGAATGATGGGCTATTATTGTGACAATATTTTGTTATATTAAATGTGTTTTTGTAACTTATATTGTATTAAGTTTGTTTCTTAGTTGGAGTTATAAATTGAAACTGGATATTTGTTAAAGAAGCTGAAACCTTAATTAATAACCAAGTCTAGCGATATCCAATCAATAGCGATTACACTATGTCCGTGATGATCAAGTATTGTGTAGATAGGTATTACCCGAGTGCTGGCATAATGGTGGATGGGCGTAGTCCACGTCTCCACGTGCTAAGTCCCTGACCCAAATAGCGGCGCCTGCAACGTCTGTTTACCAAACACACCGATAATATATTTATTTTCGTCCGTAGATCGTGATACAGAAACTCCAATCTCTTTAATGAATGGTACATAAGTCGTATTTTGAGTAGTTTCCTTTAGATTGGAATTTGTCGGAGTAAAGTATTGATTTTGTGTTTCGAGGTAAAATGTGGGAGGATTTTCCAGGAAAAGTAATGATGGTTACTTAGTACTTATTAAACTTTTGTTTCTTTACGATCGGTATTATGGAAGTATCATGATAATATCGATTTCATAAAAGAAAATGTGTTTCACGAGAAAAGGACCTAAGATGCTTCCTTGTGTAAGTCAGCATCTTTAACAATTTTTTTCTTTTTATGATAATTTATTGATTTCTTGTTTTCAATTTTATCAATAGTATTGGATGAACTCTAGTCACAAATCCTAAAAACTAAAACCATAAACATAAGTCAGTGGAAACATATTTTGTTTTCCTTTAACAATATCCTTTAGAATGTGGATTTTCTAGTTACTGAATTATTTATTTAATCCAGTGGCTCTTTACTTCCAAAATAGCTCATATGCTACTATTTCGCATTATTTTCACAAATGAGCGAGACCATTCTGACAATTTGTTCAACTAATTGTGTGTAAGGCCTAATGAGTTGGCACCATCCATTAGTTATTTCATAACTGCAGTGAGGTGCATACTGAGTGAATTCACATCGCTATGAGCGTATGAAACCTTGCTAACAGAAATCTAAACTGTCACGTCCAAAATGAGATAATATAGCTCGTAGCTAATTTGGTAAGGTCTTGAATTGAGCTATGATTACTGTTTAATTACTTCTAGTCTCTGATGCTAGACTTTATCATCACAATATTCAATCAACAACTGATAAAATAGTCATAAAGTACTTACTAGATTTTATCTATTCAAGTAAACGCTAAAACCACACCTCTAAAGAATTTCACGTATATTCAGAAATTCATTTTGTACCAAGTTCAAATAGTAGCGGTGTCACGGTCGACTTATTTTGAAGGAATAGTATGAAACTATGTAGACAATCAAAAATGACTAAGTTGTTACTAAAATTGATTTGAAAGTAAGATGTCAGGCTTATGAAAACAAGAGATTATTATTATGTTTAAGTATGGGAGAGCCATGCTTCGGCACAATTGGGTCGGCTCGATCGGAGTGATACCACGGCCTCACAGAAAACCGGCATGAAACTACAACAGCGTTGTGTTTCGCCGTGTGAGTGAGGTTACTGGAGGGCCAATCCTTCCCCACTCCCAATCCCTCCTCAATCCCTAAATCTCCAAATCGCTAATCACTAAAATGTCGGCAACGCCCTCGTAACTCCTACGTTGCGGGTGTCCATGGGCCCTCTGATTACTTACCATCAGGGAATCCGTGTGCTCGTTTGCCGATCTATTACATAAAAAAAATGTTGAAGGCTATTGCCATTGCCAACGTTTTTTATTGAATATCTGAGACGCGTATTTTTTTAACCCTTTCACTTATAAGAAACCACATATATATCATTTGATATTTCTTAACAGGGTTCTTCTGTCTTAATCAGGTAGGAATCTATTATTGAATAGTTCGATACACATACTTAGAACACTGATTTTCGCTTCTTGTTGACTGGCTTCATGTTTTACTCTCAGTACGAGATTTATATATTTTGGGATTTGGCCGTAGTATAGAAAGTTTGTATTAGTAAAAGACCAGCCTATAATATTTTAGCCTTGTGTTATATTTATTACAGAATACAGAACACTAAAATATAGGTACATCTGTTACTGTTACAGAGCCTGTAATGTCATGTGCATTTTTTTAAAGGTATCTAAGGTTTTCCTTGCAAGTGGAACAAGTAATGACACATACATATATGGTGTAACTAGAACATGAGTCATGATTCACATAAATTTAATATTCTAGTAACGTAACGAAAATATTATAGTACTTGTAATTATGATAATGAAAGAGGCGTTCGTGTAATTAAAAGTACAGAGTGGACTGTCGTAGGAAATATAATAAGGTAATTATATATTTTCCACCTTCATCTAGTCACACCTTTAGATCCTTAAATAAGAGAGAAAGAGAAGAAAGAAAGAAGAAAAGAGATAAAGGTCTTTGCTTACGTACTACATCACACTTATTTCCAGTGACGCTGCTAGCGTCATTGGAAATTTCGAATGCATTGCTAAATACCGGATACAATTTTACATCCCGTGCAATGACTGAGAATGTTAAATTGGAAAACCCAAAAATTACACCTCTGTTAGCTGAATTACCAATATGTTTTTTTTTCTGTATAGAGGTACCTATCACAGCCTAAAAATGAGGGGCAGAAAGTTTAAGAACACTTTCATTTACATAAACCTCTTCAAAGACCTTAATCAGTAAAACTAATTGACGATTAATTTACGTCCAAAACAAATCGATATCATCAAAAGTTTCACCAAAATTTTCTTTACGTCAAATTAATTCGGATGTCACAAGTTGCAAATGACAGCTACTTATCACCATTTTCATCGACGTGGGCTGTCAAGGTGGAATGAAAGATGTAGGTCTATTCTTTAAGATCGTGGATAACGTGGCAACCCTGACCTGACCTGGCGTCATAATAGCACACCCACAATGTGCAAACTTGAGTTTGTCCAATGTCCCTTTTTAGACTAATAAATGCATGGTTGTGACATAAAAACATAAAGTACAGCCAGCACATCAAAATACCCTTAACTATAGTAATATTATGAAGAGGTAAAATTTGTAAGTTTGTAAGTATGGGGTAATCTTTGGAACCGCTGGTCGGATTAACAAAATTCTTTCACTGAGAGGTGGCTACAATGTTCCTGAGTGCTATAGGCTATAAAACATCACGCCACATAAGTTAAAATTGTAATAAATAATTTGGCTACTAAGTATAGCTTGATCTGCTGTCCGTGCGTGTTTAAAAACATTGTTTCTGTGTATCGTTTATTGCGACATTTATAACAATTCGTTGGAAGGTTACGTTCCTTTATTAAGAAATAATATCGTTAAGTTTTTATGTAATTTATATTCGTACAGCTGTTTGAGCAAACAAAATAACAATATTAAGTATTATCTTGTTGTTTTTGCCCTTGAAATGGGACGCGAACGCGTGTAGAATATTTTATATAAGTATTACTATTTTAAATGATACTATTTTAATCCAAACATATTCTGATAATAGCTTTGGAATGTATATATTATTATCAATTGTATTATTAAACTAGTTTTGTTACTGTTGCTAGTTTTTATGAAACAAGAATTCTAATTTCAAATTCCTCGTCAATTGTAGGTACCTACTTACACATTTTTCTCCGAATCAAAAAGAATCGACATCAATCTAATTGACATGCCAAGAGACGATGAATGATTACTTAAACTATTCCTGAGTAACGATTTTGCCCCCCCTCCTTAAAAAGAGTTATTTTAAGGCTAACTATCCCAATTCTTAGTAGAAGAAGGAACAGGGTGGTTTTTAGACAATTAGATAGAGTCTGACACTCCCTCTCGCCTCAGGGAGGAGGCTCGCCAAGGTGTGAGAAGTCCTTCGAAGATTTTCCTACTTAAAGAGAGCCTATGCGTTATTTCAGACTATGATTATCTATCCCTATGCCAAATTTAATCCAGATTGTCAGTAGTTTTTACTCTAAAGCAAACATCCGTTCATCTACACATATATATCTATAGATATATACATATATATCTTTCGTGTTTATAATATCAATACTAATGGCATTTTAAACTAGTACTAAGACTACACTACCTTCAATCCAAAACATTATCATAAAGTTATGACTAATGCGCGTATAATATTATTACAGATGTTTTTACTCTACCAAATGAATAGTACTACTATGAAACTAATTAATTCCAGCTATGTAGGTTAATGCCAACATAAACATTGATTTCAATCTAAATACATATAAATTATTATTTATTTTATTTAAAAAGATGTAAATGAAAATAAATTTATCGTAAATGAATGCAATATATAGGTATGCAGTTATAATAGTTTGATAATTTGCATGAGATTCACATGAAAGGTAAAGAAGGTTTTAAATAAAACGTATTTCAAACACACGTGGAACATTTGATCTCTATGGAGTTTTTATTTTAATTCTTAAAGATGTTTATGGACTCTCTACGTGCTTATTGGATAGATACGAAAGATTGTTCGATATTCAAATATGTACGTATTTAGTCTGAATATTCTATTTATTGAGCATAGCCCCGGTTTCCGAAAGGCCGATCAATGTTAAAATCAATTTAATCTCTTGTCAAGTCATCTGATTGGTTGACTGAATTATCAACAACCAATCAGATGACTTGACAAGAGATTTAACAGGAGATTAGTTAATTTTAGCGTTAACAAGCCTTTCAAAAACCGGGTGATAGGTACCTAATCTGTTTTTAAAACATTTTACATGTAAATAAAACCTAGAATATTCGATAGTACACTATCAGACAGATCTAGAATCTTCGAACTGCAACGGTTTTGATATTGTCTTATCAAAAAAAAAACAATATACTAATACAATCAACGGTGACAAATCTCAGACACTTTATTTATAGTGAAAATATAATACATGTAAAAAAAATTACTGTATGTGCGTACTACTGACGTTATTACGTTCCTTATCACATAATATCATAAAGAAATGATCATAAAGTTGTAATATATCTTCGTCGCCCGTCCAAATTTACCAGGGTGACGTTTAAAAAGCATTTGATATGAAGATATATGGGTGATACACCACCGCAAGTATACAATAAACCAAATATGCATACGCATTATAGGGTAGGGTGGCGTGGGGTGACCAATATGGGGGGAGGGTGACATATAAAAAGAGGAACCCACATTACGTGAGGTTTATGAACCTCCCGTATTGTTCCCAAGTATCTCTCTTATTTTTCCCTGCGTCTTTTATTTTTTAGCCTCCTCTATACGACATGCATATTTAATTTGTAAACATAGAACCTCAACAACAGGAAATAACAACCAAAAACTGTCAAAGTAAATAACCTTCCTAAAATATAATAAAAAGTCACGACAAATGGCACACGGATAGCGCCAGACCGCCGCGATAAAAAGATAAACAACTCAATCTGTGCGACCTTCGACACGGCGTCCTTGTTATCACTAATCTTACACAATCGCGATCTAATTCATTAACAAATCCCTATCGTACCTACTTACGTCAGTAAAAACAATATTATCCCTCGATTCAGTAATCCGATCACGTGCCACACACACGGGGCCGACACACATTAACTTATCATTAACTTGATTAACTTATCCGTAGGAATAAACACTGCTTGTTTATACACACCGTTAATTCGGTATCAGGGTGACATATCCCGATGCGGCACGATACTGCGAGGGGAGTAGGTTCGATACGTGCCGACGTTCGGACGGCGCGCGGGAAACTAGGGAAACGGGAAAACAGCGGCGAGCGAGCGTGCGTCGAGCGTGGCGGCCGCCGGCCAACTAAACCCACACACTGATAACGCGACGATACTCGACAGAAAATGGAAAACAATGGAAACGCGACGTGTTATGGTTATTTCGCAAGATAACGGTAATGCGATTGGTCGTGGTTTGATTCAGTTGTTAAATAATATGATAAGAATTACTTTCGCTGCTCTAGTTTGCATTGTTTTAAAGGTCGGAGTTAAGAAGATGCAGTGTTCGCGTTAATGCAAACACTTGAAGCGCTTGTAACGTTATGAAGTGTTCCATCCTCTTCAATAGAGGTTTAGTGGGGGTCGATTAAAAATGCAATTTCTTTGATGTGGTTCGTTGCAACTTGTATTTAAATTTTATGTTAAGCGCTTATGTATAATTTTAGTTTGCACGCGTTAGCTACTTAATGTCTGTATTATATTAATAGCGGTAATTTTCTATTGTCTTTTAAAATCGTCATGCTTATATTAAAATACCGTAATTTGCTAAATGGAATTACTAAATTGGCTGTTACTACACCTTTGGCTGAGATGCATATAAACACTTAAAAACTACAGAATTCACCATTATTCTCATACTAGCTATTGACTGGAACTTCGTTCACATGGAATAGTTCGTTCCTGCAAATTTTTGGTATAAAACTTATGTCCTTTCTCAAGTTCCAAACTATGTGTGTACCAAATTTCACAGAAATCGGTTCAGTAATTTAGAAAAAAGACAGAGTTATAATATTTCGCATAATTCTAATATTACTTTGGATTTGGATTTGATTAACTTTCTATATAAGCAGCCTTTTTTATTATTTACAACAAACAAATAAAAAATCTACAAACAGTTTCCTACTTCAGTATTAAGATACTAAATTCCTGTTTTCATATCTATAAAATACATATGTTTTTTTCCTAACATCCATCCGTTCAGTTAAAGCCCTTAGATTCGCACGTCGTTGCCCACGAGAGATCCCGAAAATAAACTGGAACAATATATAGGTTTCTGGAAATAAACTCTTGGCCGGAATCATTCAGTTGTTTGTGAACGAATTCTACTCAAATCTTGAATGAATGGAAGTAAATATAATCTTCTTTTATTTAATTAAACGTCTTTTCAAATGAATTTTCAGGTGCAAACGGTCAGCGTATCAAAGTACCCATAGCTGACGAATTTCTTTGTTACATTTTCAACTTTGTGGCAAAACGTTCAAGGTTGAAAATTAATTTAGCACTGGAACAGCTTGATGTGCTGCGTGTCTAGCGAAAATATTTAATGTTATAATAATACTTATTAATTAACAAGTACAAGTTATAAATCATTTTCGCTGTACAAACAGCAGAATTTTTTATTAAGAATTTATTTCAGGTGAATAATTTTTTCTCTTCCAAAGAATATAAGATACCACGGGTCTTACTGGTAATTATAAATTTATAATTAAGTATCTCCCAGTCTAGTTGTTTTATTATTTTATTTTATAATTATGTGATATGGTTTTTTATAAGATTGGCTTTATTACAAAACACTCAATTAACGATTAGGAGAATTCACACTTCGAAAATGGACAGTTAATCCTAATGATTCAACCACTGATATAAATTTAAAATGGGATTTTAATTGCATTTAATTTAACGTAGCATAAGTTTATAGTCTTAAGTGTTTATTTTGTGGTAGATTGACAAACGAGTAGACGGATTACCTGACGGTAAGCAATCGATGCCGCCCATGGACACCCGTGATACCAAAAGGAGTTATGTGGTGTTGCTGGCGTTTTGGAGGTTAAGATTATGGAGATTTAGGGAAATGGGAAGGGATTGGGGAGGGGAAAGGATTAAGGCTTTCGTAGCCTCACTGGCACCGTTTAATACAAGACGACAAAAGCAGTAGATTGACTATTCTCTTTCAAATACATATATGTATCTGTAATCAACAAATTATTGAGATTTCCATAATTAAAAATCTTTATACTTTGAACTAGTAGTAAGTAGTAAGGAAATACTTATAAAATTAAATAAAGTTGCTCCTACTATCTGTTCTCATCTAAAGACTCAACTCATACATATCTAAACTCTGTCGATATCGAATCGAGTTTCCTACCTATGCATTTCACTCTGATTCCTTTACGAGTAAATTTATTCGAGTTTTGATAGTAACAAAATGTCTGTTCCTTGTATGAATGGTCGAAGTTTAATGATTGAAGTTAGCTATGAGTTGCTCGCAGCTTGAAGCTAACTTCATGTTATAGAAGCAATATCGTTTGTAATACGAGTATACTGAGTATGATATGTGGATTGGATTGGAACTGAGAGAAAGCATATTCGTCGTTTTAGATATGTGGTAATATTGTTCGTTTTATGAATTTTGCGAGTTTATGGTGTAGAATTTGTGCATATATGTCTAAAGTCATTATATTTGTTTTAAAGATAACTAGCATCAGACTTTGAAGTAAGTCACCTTGATAGGCTAGGAGTGTATTAAGAGCTATCCTTCGTCACAAATGTTTCGGCTCGACTGGAGTGATAGCGCTTCCTGGCAGAATATCGGCGTAAAGAATAACACTTACGTTGTGTTACATCTTGCGAGCGAGGTTACCGGAGTCCCAACCCTAACACCCATCCTTAGTCCACAAAACCCCTACTCTTAAATTCTTATAATCAACAAAAGGGCAGGAACGCACTTGTAGTAACTCCTTAGGTATTGCGAGAGCCCATTAACAGCGGTTTACTTAACATCACGTAATTCGTCAGCCCCTTTGCCGACATATACTATAAAAAAACATCAAAAAGCCAAGTACCCAGTAATAATATTAATTCAATAAACATAATTATCTATAAGCGAATCTGTTTGGCACAAGATGACACTTTTTTAAGACGTTGTAATTATGTTGTGCAAGTTCAGTACGAATGCCTTACCACCATATTTCTTGCAGTTCCATAAACGAGTGTCAAAACGACACGAACCAAAATGAATGGCGAGCTAATTAGAATTGTACATTAATTAAATTCGTAACGCGTACACAAAATGTACAGAAATGCAACAGAGGATGAAATAAATTGGTCTATTACTGCAGTTGCTACTAAAATTAGGTATATAGAAATCTTATGTACCGAATGCGATGTCAAAAACATAGTTTCATGTTCAACGTACTCGTACCAAATGAACTGCATTATTCATTTCGGATTCGTCTGATTTCAACAAATTAACAGCGATTTGCTGTACACCGGTTGACTTTCAATATACATTATCTCATTTTATTTTTGACTTGTATATCTCATAGGATATGTTATTTTTCGCACAGGTACCTGTCCTATCAGTCATTTGTTATTTTAACAACCCCTGTTCGTTTTTAAAATAATGTGCCTTGGTCGGTATTTGTCTTGGTACCGTTAATTGATTGAGAATAGCTAGAGAAGTTTCAAGTCACAATGGGAATCTATTAATTACTGTCTGTTTTCAATAAAAAAATGTCTTTCAAAAATTAATGTTACATAAATAACATATCCAAAAAAACAAAGCAAACATAACTTAAAAAAATGTACTAAAAAGGACGTTCGGTGGTAGGGAATGCCTGGCAATCAATGTATTAAATCACGGAGACGAAGTTGCAAGCTAACCCGAGCTCAGCATTAAGTTGTCACAGTTACAGGAGTAATTCCAAATTGAGTTTTATTATAATATACAAGAATGAATATTATAGCGTGTGGTGACATCAAAATGAATATATTTTTCAACTGCCCTACTCCTTACGCAGGTTTAGTAAGAGAAAAAAAAATATACATAATTGACTGAGACCCGGCAACAGCTCTCTGATATACCTGATACTTTTAAATTGCCACCGATACGTCTGTCAAGTCTAAAGAGTTTGGCAAATCTCTCGTTCTTAGAATAGGCTAAGAATGGTTAGGTACATATCACGTGTATTACACAAAATCATGCATTTTTCCTCATTTTACGCGAAGGTTTTTCCTAACAATTTATTGTACCTACAGTCAGCATTGACTAATTCATTCATGTCACAGAGACAACGTCACTGTTACAAGGTTTTAAACCCTATAACCAACTTAATAACAGTCAAATTTCAATAACTTGGACAAGCATTAATGTTTAAGCAATAAATTCTTGTTGTTTATGTTCCGATCTTTTGTAGTTGACACATTACAAGTCTTTAAACATGTAGGAATTAACCTATGACTCTTTATTTGACGGACAATTTATTTACGGTAATCTCAATGCATCGAAGATACAGATAAAAAATTACTTTAGTACACAGTTAACACCTGTGTGTTGTGGTATTTTTTTTAAAAAGGATTTTCTTTAGAATCTATATATTTGTAGATACAGACATAAAATTAATTAAGTATAAATCTTAAATCGATGTTTCTTTTTGTCAGGGGAATATCATCAAATGACTTCACCGCCCAGCGTAAGGCGACAGAGACTGATTAAAAACAGCCCCCGTTCCTTCTCCTGCTTTAGGCCGAGGCCGCGGTGTTACATTGCGCCTACCCAGCAACCCCGGCTGAACATCAGCCCTGTAGAGCCCCGTCTGTGGTGGTCTATTGGCTAAAACTCAATTCGATGAGGACTTTAAACAAAACTGTATAAATTCTATAAATATCTAAGTTGAATTATCAATGCAATCCAACGGACGTCAAGAAAAAATTACTCAAAAAACATATTCTATTCCAAAATTATCCTCGTAACGTATCTATTATATAACATAGTTTTATTACCCAGTGTCAATTCCGATGACCTTCGGTCAATGCCATTACAGTATGAACTCATTCATAAGCATTGAACGTTATAATGTAATTTGCATCGCAATGCGAGTGTCGTGTCGCTCTGATTCTATTACAGAAACTAGTAGCTACTGCCGTTCATGAGCTGAGGAGGAAATTAAACACATTTAATGCATTTTGAACTTTAGCTGTTCAAATATATTGATGGAATTGCAATATCGATTTGTTGGTGTCGTGTTGTGCTCGTGCACTTACAATGTTTATACCTTATTCGTATGAGACATTCAGAGGTATAAGTTGTTGGTAGTCAGATTGGTTTTTCGGTCTTTTTTCAAGCCCATTTGAAGCAAGCATGGTGAAGGATGATTATTAATTCTATGTCAGAAGAGTCTTTAATCGCTAAATGGACATTAGTAAACGTTGATGATGTCGATGAATAGTTTATAACATATGTATTCAACGTACAATTTTTCTTTGGTTTGTATTTGCTCATTTAGACAGGGGCAAGCGCAATAAGGCACCGCGGATTCGCAAAGAGCAGTAGAAGGAACGGGGAAGTTTTTAGACAGTAAGAGACTGCTACTCCCTTCTGCCCCACCCACACTTGGCCGGGAATGGTCATTTGATGAGTTTCCCCTCACAAAAAAAGAGTTTGCCTATTTGTGTATTGCTGAAAATCAAATACGGCACATCATATTCATTTTAAACATAACGGCCCTCTTTGTATCTATAATCTAATGTTTCAAAGTGATATTCTACCCAATAATGTGGCAACTTCACCACTATTAGATGCATTAGAAGTCTGAAAGCCAGACAAGGCTAACTTATACGATATTCTATCGCTCTACCAAAGTTGCAAAGATTGTTGGCGTTATAGGAACACTAATATATCCAGGTAAACTAAGATAGGATGCCGTACTCTTGACTGTTTCAAACTGTTTCAGGATCAATACACAATAAATAGGCTTGTGGTGCAAGAGAGGTTTCACAATCCAGGGTTATAAGCAAGCCAGGGTGCAAGTGTACTCAGACTTAGGTTGTGTTTCGCCGTTTGAATGAGGTTATTGTAGGCCCAATTCTTCCTCCTTACCCATCCTCAGTCCTCAAATATCCCTTACCCTTAATAACCAACAAGAGGCGGTCAATGCACCTATAACAGCCCTTTTGGTACTACGAGTCTCTATGGGCGACGCTGATTACTTATCATCAGGGGATCCGTCTGCTCGTTTGCCAACTTATGACGTAAAAAAGGGCTTGAAATAGAAAACAAGAAACGGGTTGGTTTTTAGTCAGTAAGAACCTGATCCTTCCTCTCGCCCATCAAAGACGGGTGGTGTCATTTGATAAATTTTCCTCCTCAAAAAAGAAGATTTTCTTTAAAACCTCTTTTTGAGACGTAGACGGAGTAAAAACTCTGGAGCACGATTCTTTCTTTGTCAAAGAGATAGTAGCACCTATTATTACACTATACTATATGGTTTCTTAATAATAAAGCTACTAGGTCATGGGTAGGGGCCATAGCATTTCCATAATTATCAAATCCACCAGTCCATAGCTAGCTATGGCCCTATCAATTTTTACCACATATCACAATAGTTCTCCATCAACCGGGGATTGTCCTTGGGTGCACTTTCATAGTGCCTACAGGGATATTTGCCAGCTGATGTCCCATTTTTCACTTATATCAAAGTTGTTTAAAGGGCCTTTGCGAGTTGGCTTCGGCCCCTCGTACGCCTTCTAAAAGTCCAGGACCCTTTGGTCCCGAGAATGGAATGAAAGCTAGTAGCCAAACAATGGTTATTGCTTCTAAACTGAATCAATCTTTACTTTCTTGCTTGCATATTGAGCATACATTCTATGTATGTATCTTAAACATACATGTATGTATGTATTCAGATGCAAGACAGCTTGAGCCATAAATGTGTTCGTTTAGGAAAAGAAGATTATGTAAGTGCCGGAGTGAGATAAGATAGGATTTTAGAAATAAAACCCTTGAGCGAGGTCTCAACTGTAGTTTTATGGTTCGCTGCGATATAAGGCTATAAAAAGATATTTAGACAATTTTATGATAAGTGTATTGCAGCTTAACTGTCAATATTTGAAGGAGAAAGTAAAGTCAATTATAAGTAGAAGCATTTTTTGAAGTTAAAACTTGAAAACCGAATTTTTCAATTGACAGACCATGATAATGGATAAGCAGGGCTGCTGAGTCATAAGGGTACAGTTTTAGGTACATTTTTAATAGATGTTTGCTATGCATTTGTTTAAATAACATTTTAGTGACACACCGTTACCTCAAAACCAGTAACCGCATCGTATTATATGAACCATAAAATATACCAAATTTTGGACTACTCTGCGCAACAAACAGTAAATCAATTATATTATAACACAAGTATTTTTTCTATTCATCGTACATTATTTGTTTCATCTTCACCATAAAATTTATTGAAAGAGTAAAGTATACTTAATTTAGATTTCATCCTATTCAGGAGCCAAGATGGCCGCCAAGATCAAGCTGTAATTACACACCAGTATATAGGTACAGGACAAGAAGTAGATTAGCTGAACCCCTCCGTCCCGTTTAAATGAACCAATTTGCCAATTGACTTGGACTACCTACGTGGAAAGATGCAAGGCTAATTCACTATGCAATTTGTAACAGATGTTCCTTAGTACCTATACCTACATACTTAAGGACAATTGCATCAGTGACTGTTCCGATCCCTTGGTGAGTAATTTCTAGAGAACATAGGTATTTCAATATAATTATTATCCTACTTAGATTATGAACGTTCAGGGTTTTAAGTATGGGTGGAAGTTTTTTTTTAGTATTTTACACTTTCAAGTGTAAACTACAGAATTGATTTGTCTGAAATACAGTATAGAGATAAATTATATTCTGTAATAGCACATGGGGTACTTTTTGTCGCGAAAATGCGAGTTCAAAAGTCTACATTCAAGAGATATAATTCTGTAACTTTTAAACTGTGATACCCAAAGGAGGGTCAAAGTCTAGTACACAGGCATATTCAAGACGTAAGTTATATTGAAAGTATCAACTAAATCGGTTGTAAACAGTAATCCACTTATAACTGCCGATCAACCGTAGTAATCTTCCAAACGTAAACTAGTTTGCACCGGTTTCTATCATAACAAGCGAAAATAATCCCTGGAATAATCCGCAAAGCACTTTCATGAACAATAATGCGATTTGATTAGCCATTGTGTAGGGTGGTCTGTCGGCCCGTCCGACGGGTGCGTGCTTGCCCTGTTATTAATTTAACCGCAACTCTAATTAATCTTGTCCGTTGCGGATTCCCGCCGTACTAGGATTCGAAGTGGTCGCATTTCAACCAAATTCCCACTGACATGACTTGTATTACATAAAGCCTGTCCGGCGATCTGACAACCTAAATTAAATCGTGTAAATGTCATATTAAACAATGTTTAAGCAGTTTTAGGGCTGCATCTGTGTGTTTTGTGTGGAAAGACTGTATATTATTGGAATTAAATTTTAACACCCACTTCGCTAATTCACTGTGCATGTAACCTACGAAATAGAAGATCATTGCGCGGAGTATCATTTCACACGTAGGGCGCGTAACGATCCGCGCGCCTTAAAGAATCAATAGACCCAGGTAGGTGTTCAGGAAAAGAAATGGTGAGGGTTTTAGTCACTGAGAAACTCCCTCTCGCCCCACTCAGTGCAAGAAATGATTTCATGGTTGAGCCTATTAAAAAAAAAACACTAGGTATATCTACTTTAGACTTCTTTACCATGATTGATGTACATACATATTGGTGCCAAATTTCAACTTTCTACTGCTTACGGTCATGATACTGAGATTATACGCGGACGGACAGATAGACAGATAGAAATGGCGAAACTATAAGGATTCCTGGTTTACTATGGAACCCTAAAAACTGTATCATTACTGAAATCCTTTTGACTTTGATCCTATAACTGAAAAATTCAAAATCCAATGTTACCTACCGGTAACGTGCTCAGCGTAGAACTGTCGGTTTATGCAAAAGTTCATGGTTAATCGTCCGTACAGAAATGGCAAGTTAAACATTGATGGCCAAAAGTGATGTCGGTTGTTCGTTTGCCCCAGTGACCTTTAGTGCTATTTGAAAGACAAAACGTGAACTCAGTTTATTTTCAGCAGCTTTTTTGTTAGGGATAAAGTTTTTAGAACTACCTTATATGAATCAAAATGTACGTTGCAGCAATAAGAGACCATGTTTTGATTGTACCGACTAGTCCCTAGAGGTCTAAATTGCGATTAGAATAGTGAATCTACAATATCTAACAACCAACCTTATTATATCACAGAACAATACATGATCTGTATAAGAATCCGACGTAAAACATTGTGTTTCGCCGTGTGAGTGAGGTTACCGAAAACGAATCCTACCCCCATCCACAGACGGGACTACGGCACATGTTGCATGGCAAAATAAAGGCTTTGGCTCAGAGCAGGAGAGCCTGTATACCAGGTTCTCAGTGAAACTCAGTCTCTGCCCAAGAATAGCACTCCTAAGCAGTTCTGAAAAGGGTTATATACAGTGCGGTTATATGGCTATTTACAGCGTTTATTCACTCATTTAAATGATTAGGTAGGCAATGCAGACACGAGCGTACAGCGCGTAGCGTTCTGCCTCAAAGAGCCAATGGACCACCACAGACTGGGCCTTATAGGGCTGATGTTCAGCCGGGGTTGCGGGTTAAGCGCAATGAGTCACCGTGGCCTCGGCCCAGAGCAGGAGAAGGAACAGGGGGTTTTTAGTCAGCAAGAGTCTGACACTCTCTCTCGCCTAACCCTGGGCGGGAGAAATTATTTGATGATTTTCCCCTGACAAAAAGGAAAGCCAGATTCTTACTGAGTAAAACCACCCCGTTTCTACATTATGTTTTAGCACTCAGCTGGAAAAAACATAACGCCACGCCACCAATCAATCCGTGAGAGTGTAGGTCAATGGACGAGCGATATACGATAACAGCGACTTTTTCAGGTTCATACGAGCGACAGAACGTTATAGTGGATGAAAAATATTTCAGTAGCATATATGTATTCCCATCTGTCCCTTTTTTGTTAGTCTCTGAAATATTACCTACCTACCGGTGTATATTCGAAAAAATATTTGTAATATTTCGTACTTGCATATGTATATTTATTGGTCATTCAATTTCTATGAAAATTTTATAAAATTATTAGTATTTTTAAAGCTTTATATCGTGAGTTAATTTAGGTGTATTCAGTTGTACCTATACAATATTTTTATTTTTCGATTTAACATGCAATGTTTATAAATGATTCTTTATTACAAAAAATATATACTGTAACATACCTATGCCTATGTTTGTCTTTTTATGCACAATTTTATCAATTTTGGATTACCTGATGGTAAGCAATCGGCGCCGCCCATGAACAACAATAGTACTGGATTTTTGGAGATAAGGGTATCCGAAGTTTAGTGATTGGGGGAGAGGTAGAATCATTGGGCCTTCGGTAACCTTTCTCACGCTGTGGAATACAACGCTGTGGTTTTTTAACACCGGATTGTCTAATATTCCATTGTTACTTTATAAACATATATTTTTTTATCTAAATATGTATTCTATACTCTGACTTTCGGTACCTACATGCATTTGAATCGTATATGACCTAGTAAGGTTAATAAATAATTATGCCACATAGGTACAACAAGAACAGCACCAAGTTGCCACAGTCACTTAAACTGGCTTTAAATTTGCTCATAAAAGGAATAACAGCTCCATAAAATAATATCCAGTAGAAACTTTAGTAATTTGTTTATGTATATAAGTAAATACATCCCCCCTTATTACAAAACAAGATTTATCTTTAGTCCAGGTTTAAACAAGATTTATTTTTAGGCCCTGGGCGGGAGAAGTCATTTGATGATATTCCCCTCACAAAAAAAGCCCCCACAGTTAAGTTTAAATTGATAAACTATTCGATAACGATTATGGGTATTAAACTGTTTAATATCCATAATCGTTATCGCCTTCCAAACGAAAAAAATATATGGAGGGTTCTAACGGTCATCGATTAGTCATAATGCATGCATATATTTTTTTCATTTCCAAAGCTATAACGATTATTGGTATTGAACTCAGTTTCACAAGGTGTCTTGTCTGGGTCGCAAAATGGTCAGTTGTTAAGAATGCAGTCGATCATCAAATATATGTATGAAAAGATTCAAATATTTTAGAAATGCCATTATAATTTAATACTTAATTAATAGCTAGTTAACAGCACTATCTACTGTGAACTGGCAAATGAATATTATTATTAAACACATCTATAATATCGTCTCTTAAATAAAATATATAACATCCTACATAAAAACTCATTTCCACGTTACTATTGTTCAGAAGAGGCTAAGAAAGGCATACAATTAGATACAATATCAGGTAAGCAAAAAAGAACAAAGGCATTTGTTTATTTATCGGTTATAATGGATAATATATATTATATGAGGTTTAATATTAGGATAGGCGTGAAAGGAAAATCATTAGAGATTCTATGCTATACATAATATGATGTATGTATTTGTACAAGAGGATCATTGTAAAGGACCAGGTGTGATACAATTTTAAATGTTCATGTTTAAAAGTGCATAAAAAGTACACATTATCAGCCCATATGTGCCCATTGCTAAATAAAGGCTTCTCCTCACGCAGTTAGAACATTAATCAACACGCTTGTTTAAGAGGAATTAGCAATTTATAAGTTATAATAGAAATTATAAGTTGCTAATATCAGCCTCAAAGTGCCCACTGCAGAGCCAAGGCCTCTTCTCACGCGGAGAATGGCGTGTATTTGGCAATTTCAAATATATTTTTAAAATAAAAGTTCAAATATGTCTCGATGTTTTCCTTCATCAGAATAAAATATTGGTACTTTTTCAGTTTTCGAATACCCACATGCATGAGAACCGGAGGCATTAACCTTCAGGTCTCAACGACGTTACCACGACCAGCCTGATTATGGTGGAGGCAAGAAAATTATGTAAAGGTGTTACTAGATGGCGCTCTCTGTTTTCTATCTATTCCAGTGGAGCGAAGAATGTTTGTAGGTACCACTACACCTCGAGCACTTGGACATGATGAATATAAATGTTCTAACAGAGTTTGTGTCATTCAGGTATTTGTACAGGAAAATAGTATGTAACTACGTAATGTACTGTTTCCCTGATCGCATTATAATGATGACAGAATACCTTTGATTAATGTCTTATTTACCGATGTCTAGCACCGATGGCTAACTACGATAATACACCGACAGTTGAGATCTTAGCAAGAATATATGACATAATATATTGCATGTAGCATACAATATTTTCCAAAAAAAAAAAATTGGTAGATCAAACTTTGGAGTATTTTAAAGAACTTTATTTGCAGTATAAATGCTTAAATATAAGTTTGAATTATATGAAATAAACAGAACACAATTTGTTTAAGTGAACAAGGTGGTAATTTGCATAATGTAGGTAAGTAATGGATATCAACTAAAAAGTCTTACTACCCAAAAGTAAACCACTTTTGGGTAGTAAGACTTTTTAGTTGATAAATGATTAAATGATGATTTTTAGTTGTTAATAGTTACTAAACCCAGCTACTTAGCTATTATTTTTGGGCCAAAATCTTTATTAGGACAAGCAATAGTTTAACCATTAAATATATCTGAGTACGCAGAAACATTTTCTTTGGAAAGAGCATCTAGGAAGGTGAGAACTTGTAGTAGATACTTACATAATTTTCCTAACGTTGCGTGAGCCTAAAGATTTAACTACTCATAACTCTCTAAGTACAGACACTTATGATCCATTGAAAATACGTGCTGAATTGTTAGATGTATAAAATTGAGAAATAGAATATGTTAAAGACTTTAATAGTAGTAGGTAAGGTCATCAAATAGATGCAGTGGTGACATAGTTGCCACAGTCGGTCATACCCAGTACAGAATGGCAAGAGACGAAATAGAAAGAAATTAATAATAATTTCATTGCCAGAGCGGTCTAAACAACAAAACATATGAACGCTACTGAATCTCTTGATAAGTACTAATGAATTTGATTTAGTCATAAAAAAAACAAGTAATGTTTAGAATTAAACTGTTTATGAGGTACAAATAAGGCTTTATTTTTACTGATTTCACTATAGCCTTTTATAAATCCAAAGGCGAAAATTAAAAATTAAAAGAAACTTTAATTCTGTAGTTTTTTATAGAATGAATTATACAACATAATCTAGGTAACCATATTTACATTCATTGATTTCACTACACATATACTTAATTTTTTATATTTTATTGGTTAACTTTGTAAAAATTAGAATGTTGTTTGACGTAAATAAAAGCATTATGACGTCATTATTAAGTAGCGATTTCACACAAAACTCATAGAAAAGTATCGTTTTGACATTTCAATAGAAACTATTGAATTTTACTAGTTTTAAACTACCGTATTTTCTATTTACAGTTATTTGTTTTCATTAAAACCTCAACCTTTACAATACATTGTCAAAACTATTCTTCAGAAATCTTTTCAATTACTTGAGATCTTCAAATAAGGATCTCATATCGCCAAGTCATAGAATCAGATGGCTCGTAAAAGGAGGTTATTGCCCTCGACCTTTCCTCACAACCTGGCTTACAAGACAAAGGGCTTAAAGGCCTGGACTGGCTATCATAACATATAAAACTATTCGTCAATTTGATTCGGTTTCCACAATTCTACATATTGGACAATAATTTCAACGCAATAACGAATTTATATGTATATAATTTGAAATGCTGTGGAATATAAATATATACCTAATTTTGGTAAAACATTATTATATTTAAATAATAGTACACAATTTTATACAATTTTGGTAAAATATATTTTTGTTTTTTATTCCACATCTAACTAAAGCTATTTCCATATCTCTTCATAGATGAATCAAATGCATTTTAGTAGATTATCGTTCAGGCTTGACGCCTTACACTTTCACATCATTACGCGATAATGCACCTTATTTCTATTAATTTTACATAGGCATTTGTTGTTTTTTATGTATATTTGAATCGACCCTCTTCAACTTCACTTGCCTCAGAACTTCCACATATGAAACAACCTTTCAACCTTTTATTGTGATTTTGATTTGACACCGAAGGTATATTCCTAAATATATGTAGAACAACTATATCAGAAATCAACTAGGTCAGAAAATCGTCATACAGTGTGAACTCGACATGATAAAGATGATTAAGCTACTACAAAGTTACGTCTTAATAAAAAACGATAATGCGAAATCTGTGCCATAAAAAAAATATCTAAAAGTCTTAAAAATATTCCATTTTTAATTAAAACACGTTTTAATAAAACTTCCCTAATATTTATTTTTATTTCTTTTAAATTTAAAACAGCACTTAGTTAAATATTTGATCCTAAGCAAATAATTTCGTTGTGCATTTAATGGACGGATTAAAGAGTTCTTTCTGTTAGGTCGCTCCTAACACCGGTATTAAACCTTTTTCAGTTATTAAATATAAATAAAACTTGAAAAGATAATTTTTTTGCATTTTAACAAATACTTTTAAGTATTCTTCTTTGAAATACTGAAAGCTAAAACAGTATAATGTGCCAGTTTTACTTTAAAACCTTAGCTCATCATGATGCAATTCTGTTTTTAACTAAAAATCGCGGGTTACTCACGTGTATATACTGAGAAAAGCTCTACTAGTTTCGAACCACAGAGGGGTTCTTCCTCATAAGCAGCGTGCGCGGACGCGGCGATGTCGCGCAGCCTAGGTAGGCCGCGATTTTTATTCATATTCATTTGCAAACATGGGTACATAATACATATATGTATAGGAGTCAACAAAGCTTAGTTTCTTCATTTTAGTTAATTTAGTATGTCTCACGATAGTTATTATAAAAACAATTCTGTTTATGTTTGTTTGTTCCTAACGTTTTAGTTTATATAAATGTATTATGGAGTCATTAGTCAAAGCTGTGACTCCTCTGTTGCAGGTATCCATGGGCGACACAAATATACATATTAAGGAGTCATTAGTCAAAGCTGTGACTCTTCTGGTGTTGCAGGTATCCATGGGCGACACCGATCACTTACTATCAGGTGATCCGTCTCCTCGTTTGCATCCTATCCAAAAAGCTTTATTTATGTTCGGCCATTAGATACTTAATTATATCTTCTTTTATATTTATAATTATATTTCAAAACGAAATTATTGATTTATTGACATTTAATTCATCTTATACAAAACCATTGATTGTCAAATATTGAACAGAACCCTTGTTGTGTAATACTATAATTATATTCTTTACAATGAATGAATAGTTTGTTTTGTAAAACAATTTTGCACCTGTTTGTACCATTTACCATTTGTGCCAAAATGAATTCACAACTTTATAATTCGTAATAATGATTAATTTTGATGGGATGCGGCATCCAGTTAACAGATTCACATTTTGTCGCCTGAGGTCAGATACACATTCGATAATTTAATGTAGTCTGCCACGAGTCTGGTGTTATATCGCGTTTTAATTAAAACCATTATCACTGACGCATGTTGGTCAATATGACGTAGGTGTGAAGGCATTTAACAAAATTAATCAAAAAGTTGATTAACTTTGTTGTTGTTTACGCCTTGCTTACTGCAAAAAATAAGCAGTACGACTGCACGGTTGGCGCGGTGGCTGGACAACTGGCTGTCGTGCAACGCGTCGCGAGTTCGATTCCCGCACGTAACAACTCTTCGTGTAATGTAATGGGTGTCATGTGCATGTAAAATTGTATGATTCTCCACCGAATTCCAAAACCTTAGTTCACAGGACAATCATTGAAATAAAATTAAAACCAAACAGTTAGGTACTGCATAGAGTCTATTTTTCCAGGGCAAATATATGAAGCACTAAATTACAGTGTTGTTCATCAAGTAGTTCATTGTCTTCTATGATGAAGCTCAGTTCTACAAACACTGAAAGTAATTCCTTTGGTTTATTTACATGCCACGCCATTCGAATTTCTAGTTGAAAATGATCCTACAGCTTATAATTACTTAGATAACCCCTACCTATATACATATATATATACCCCTAAATATACTGTGCAAGTTAATTTATTTACTTTTTAATTTATTTAGGGCTGAATTTTCAATGGTAAGTAATATAAAAGTTATCTGGAGAATAATATCATGATGCTGTCGCGTCAAAATGTTTGTGTAAGACAGTGACAGCAACAATTTTAATCCTCAGATAATATTTATCTGACTATTGAATAGCTGACTATTCAATAGTCAGATAAATATTATCTTAAATAACGGATTTTAATCAATTTTTCGATTTTATAGCTAACATATCCAGTCAGTTCTAATAAAGACGTTTAACTTTGTATTAATAAAATATTTGTTATACAAACTACATGGTTACAAACTCCATTGAATAATCGTGTAAGTATTTAATAGGAATTGCCAAAATTCGTAGTCATGGCAATAACAGGATGAGTCACTTCGGAAGTTGACACGTACGTACATAAAATTAAAATTAATTATTTAGGTTTATTTAAAATCATAAATTCGTACTACAGCGACTGTCATATTATACAAATCACAATCGAGTTAAAATAGGTCGACCGGATTCCTATTCCGATAAGTATATTTTAAGACATTTCTTCATCTTCATTTTCATTGGAAAATCTCTAACTCTATTCGATAGAGTACTGACATCTCTCGGAGATACAAGGAACTTGTAACGTTAATTCTAGCGTGTAAACCTAGAGGGCGTTGATGTTAGAAAGTATTTCGATATTATGAAAATGTTACACGGGCGGAAGGAAGCTTGTGAGGCATGACATAATTCAGCAAAAAATATTTCAGTGCAGACTTACGAAAAAAAAATTTGGAACCTAGTAACACGAAAATATAAATATAGGTTTACATGACTGAGTGTGCCAAATGTATCTTCCAGATTTTAGGTATTGTGTAATGTTTATTTCATGAAAAAAGCACGTGGGTGCGTTTTTTACAGGTTACTTCGGCACGTTGCTAATAAAAATTTCTAATAGTTTTTTGCCGAGTTTAAAATGATTTTGACTGCCTGACTGATTTTCAAGTACTTTTGTTTATACCTTAATAAACTCACGTCATTACTGAATAGCGTATTCATTAATTTATTTAAACTTTATGCAAAATAACATTACAAAGGCGGATTTAATGCCATAGGCATTCTAAGCAGTCAACTTTAGGGTGATGCAGAGAGAGTGTGGTATGGTATTTCTGCCTATTTGTGTACTAAGTGTGGGTGAGCCATGCTTCGGGACGAATGGGTCGGCTCGACCGGAGTGATACCACGGCCTTACAGAAAACCGTCGTGAAGAAACATTTACATTGTGTTTCGTCGTCTGAGTGAGGTTACTGGAGACTTCTTCTTCACCCTCACTCCATCCTGAATCCTCAAATCCCCAATCTCTTAATACCTAATAACCCACAAGAGCATAAACCCAACGCACTTGTAGTAACTCCTTTGGTACTACGAGTGTCCATGGGTGGCGCTGATTGCTTACCATCAGGTCTGCTTGTTTGCCGACAAAGACAAAAAAACGCTTTTTTCAAAAGATGAAAGTTTTCTTCAAATATTGCACAGCTATGTAGATAATTAATATAATGACTATGTTGGCCTTAACCTTTGTTCTGCGGTTACCACTTGTGTCTGTCTGTAATCACGAATTCCTAGAACTGATAAGATAACACTTGTTCTATATGATTACTATCCTAATATTTGATTAATATAACACTATTAGTACATTTATTCACGAGAAGTGTTCATTCGATACAATGTTCTTTGTTTAAGTATTATTTTGAGTAAGGAGTTACAATCAGGTTCACGTGTGTCTTTAGTTAACTTTTCAATTCTTTTCCAATGCTCTTCTGAAATAGAGATATCATACTAATATTATAAAATGTGAAAGTTTGTGAAAATGTATGGATGTATGTTTGTTTGTTATTCTTTACCTCAAAAACGGCTCGACCAATTTAGTTGAAATTTGGTAGGTATGTAAATAGGTGATGTGTGTAGTTGATAATTATGTATGAAATATGTAGGTTTAACACATTGGTTCTGCCCTGGTTTAACACATAGGCTCTCTGGGCTTTTTTTAGCAACATACTAAGCGGGGGAAAGCGTAGAGGCCTAGAGTTTCTTAATTATAAATCCTGCTTTGTTTTTAATGATGTCTAATGTTTGTAAAATATATTTTTCTTTACCTACAGCTTACAATAAGAAAAACCAAAATATTTGGATAATAACCTCCTTTTTTATTAAAGTAATTTAAAAACTGTACCTAAAAGTCTAATTATAATAATGAGATAGATAGATAGATAACACTATACTATACTAATTATAACCATAAAATTCCATAACAACTAGTATCAAAATAATATACATTGAGATAGATCAAGGTTCGACGGAACCTGACAAAGGAGAAATAACATTGTAACGAAAACGGTTTAACCCCTGACAACCCTAAAGGCTTTTATAAAAATATCCGATTTGTAAGTATGACATCCATCATTCAATGACCTCTGACATTTACATGTCATCGAAATCAAAAGTCAATGTCAATAAAAATAACTTGCATAAAGTGTATGACCAATATACTTATACAGGTTGATTCAAAATTGGGTATATTTCAAAAATAAAATATTTCAACTTTTCAATTCAATGAAATGTTTAAGCAATCGTAAGTAGTTCTTTTACTTTACGTTACATTTATTTTTTTATGAATTTAAATTGTTATTTTTTACGAAACAATAAAATACAAATGTTTATAAGACTTCGATAAAAGTTTTGAATTTGACTTTTGGTAAAATACCATTTTTTTTATGTCCGCGAAACTTAGGGTTGTCCAATATCACTTAGAAGTACAGTTGTCTCACTGCATTGGTTAGAAATCGAAACTTTTATTGTTATCAACAGTCCGTCGCAGTCCACTGTTGGAACATGGACGTAGATGAGCTATATAAGAGTGCTATCTCCACTTTTTGATGGGCGATTAGAGATATCAGCAGATTAGAGATATGAGCATTTTAAAAGTTTAGGTAAGGTTTATCAAAAAGTTCTATGCTTTCCAGTCTTTACTTTAATAAAGCCTTTATTCAGTTAAATCACATTATTTCTTTTTATTATTATTTGAATCACAGTACCACGAGAGAGAAAAATTGAATTTTATGCATTTTTCCCTCTGAAATAAATAAATCTAGTTACGAACTCACACAGCCATGTAGAATGTCACGTCAGCACTTGCGGTTACAGACAAAAGTAAAATTTACATTCAAATTTGGACTTTATTTAAACTTATTTAAATTTAAATTAGTTACAGAAAGGTCAAAATCCTGCGCGATCGTAATTTATTATTAATTTAATTTATTTGTGACACGTTTTTATTAAGTTCTGCATGTCCACTGATTTTAATTTTTAGAATTTATGAGTGAGATATAACGTGATGTTTTATAGCTATCTTCGATAAATGGACTAACGAACGCAAAAAGGATTGTTCAATTCGAACCAGTAATTTCGGAGATTAGCACGTTCAAATAAACAAACAAACTCTTTAGCTTTATAATATTAACCATAGATTAGTACAGATAATATCTTAAATTTCGATCTCCAATATTAAAAAAAAAGTAAAGATATTTGAATAAATAAAATAATCATAGTTATATTAGATAAAAAAAAAACAAACTAAATCTCTCATTGGCGGGTATAAATAAATATTTTAAAACTAAACATTTAGCATCACCCTATAACTAAATGCGTGTAAGCACGAATGTGTGCGTAGAGTCCCCCCGAGGATGACGTCAGTTCCGCAGTCAAATCACTTCCGGGCGCGCCTGCGGGTGCTTTGACGTTCACTCTTTGTTGGGTCCGTCACACGTAAAATTATCTCCTGAATGAGTCGTGTGATTAGCCACGTGGAAATTGTGGCCATCGCTTAGTTATTTAACTATAGTGGCACTTAGATGTTGCTTGTATTACTTACTGGAATTACGTTTGCTTTGATTCGAGTCGAGTCTAAGTTGTGGAAGTAGGGAATTTTGTAAGAGTGGGAAAGGGATACTTCCGGACGAATGGATCGGCGCAACAAGCTGTGTGAAACAATGCTTGCTTTATGTTTGGTCGAGTGATTGAGATTATAGGAAGCCCAATCCACCCAATCCTTCACCACCAAATCCCTTTTCCTTAAAGCCTTAATGACCTACAAAAAGCCTACAATGCACTTGTAGTAACTTCTTTGATATTATGAGTGTCTTCAGGCGGCGCCGAGTGCTTACCAGCAGGCAATCTCCGCGGTCGTTAACCAACCTATTTCTTAAAAAAAAGAAATAAATGATCAGCTACAAACTCACAATTTCTCTTGTGTTACAGTTATTCAACAACGGCGTCGATTGTTCACCATCAGGTGATCAGTCAACTCGTCAATGGCGGATTGACGAGTATATAAAATGTACGACGCACATAGGTATACAAGCTTACTTGAGATAAAAAAAGTTTAGGCCGTCTATCGTAACTTTTAGTTTTCCAAATTAATTGTCATACACCAGGCACCGTTCTAGACTTCATGTTACAAAGGAAATCTAAAACATTAATTTAAATAACTTTCTCAATCTCCAAATCCCTATCCTGAAATTTTTCCCATTCTGTTTCCCATTCGTTTCTACGGGCGGTTATGATTGCTTACCATCAGGTAATCCTTCTGCTTGTTTACCACCATAAGTCATTTATAAATAAGCTTTTTCTAACCCGGATTTGAAATCGATGAGTAAAAGTATATTGTTGGATTCTAAACTAACTCGCTTATCTAATAGCTCTGATTACGTAAGTTCTTCAGTTTCAGACGTCATTCATGCAAAGATTGAAGGCGTATGTTTGTTAGTTTACAGATATTTTCAGGAATAAAATTGGAAAGTTGTTTGTTCTGACACTGTTATTTCTTAGTTTATTTATGGTCTTAGAACGTCAACTATAACTTCAAAATTAAATATGATGGTCTCTTTTGAGTTCCACGTACAGTACACGTAAATCGTATAGTTACCTACAAATGTAATGACAAAAAAAAATTGGTCTGATTAAAAAAAAATCCGAATAAATTATTTCCTCTATTCCAGCCAACAAAATAAAAACAGCACATTCATTATTCAATTAAGAGTAAATTGAATTCGTTAAAAACACAGAATAGAAAAATATTCAGAATGCAAAACATTTTTGTTTTTTCGTATGAAAATTTTTGTGTAACAAAAAGTATCGTGATCGTGACACATATTACTCTACTAGTTTCAAGTCACAAGGGGACTCTTATATATGTTTTAAATCCTAAACGTTTTCTGAGTTAAGTAGTAAAAAGAGTAAGAAGTAATTTTCAATGAATTTGCTTAATTAATTATTATGTTTTCGACTTACTCACGTACGGCGACTGAGTAACAGCGCGACAGTCGCCGAGTCGCGTGTCACGGAATGCTGCTCATGAATATGGGCCTCTAGCATGGCTTGAAACTGGTCGAGTATCTCGGCAAATTATTACGTGAGTAATAAAAAATATAATAATTAATTGAGAATTTCTCACGAAAGTTATAATAAGGATTTACTTAAACATGTTTTCTGATAAAAATAATAACTCAGTACCAAAATCAAAGCTTAGGAGCGGATAAGTATGTATTTTCCTTCCACATATTAACGCAGGCCTAAACATACTACAGTAACAATAAATTATAAGGTGTACAGGATATAATGAATGGAGTGTTTATCCGTTATTTTTATCCAAACTTAATACTGAACCAACTATTTCCAGATACTGCCAGTTCGGTAGAAAGGTAAACAATTTACATTCGCCCTGTTGTATACCTACGTAAGTATAAAAGTAAATTATTTTCTCGAAACTGCAGCTCAAGTTAAAATAGGTAATTCTTTTATACTATCTTTCGGTTTTATGAAATTTTGAAACCGTTTTGGTTATTGAACTCGATTGGATTTGAACTACAAAAAGGCCAAGAAATGCAAATGGTGTGCATACTTATACATATTTTGTAATGTTTATATTTAAGTACTTACTGTTTCTTTTAAATTACAATTTTATTTTTGTTAAGCAGATAAGTAAAGGTATTGGTATACAATCATTTCAGTTGTAACTAAAGGAAAATAAAAAATTATGTACGAATTGTATGTATACGCGTAACTCCGAAATGACTGAATTAAATTGGATAATCGTCTTTCCTCATAGTAATTTATAGTCAGATGATGTGATTGTAAAGAAAAAATTTGGAAATTCCTCTGTGATTTCTGGAAAGCAAGAACCTAACTATTTCGCGAGGCTGGGGCAAGCCAATAAAAAATATAATAAAGATATTTATCCTAACAACGCAAGGTGACATTAAATCTAAATATTTCTAAGAATTTACATCTAAGACTACTACTAGGTGTAGGCGATATAAGTTTTCCATCAAAAACAAAGCGTAGGAAGATAAATAAATATTTGCAATGCACGTACACAGACAGTTTGTTAGCAGTATAAATAAGATTATGATGTACATATGTAGTTTACGTAAACGGATGCTGCATAATACCTATGCGGTTCGATCAAGCATTTAGCATTTAAGTGTGGGAGAGCCATGCTTCGGCACGAATGGGTCGGCTCGACCGGAGTGATACCACGGCCTCACAGAAAACCGGCGTGAAATAACCACTGCGTTGTGTTTCGCCGTGTGAGTGAGGTTACCGGAGGCAATCCTTCCCCTTCCCGAATCCCTCCTCAATCCCTAAATCTCCAAATCCCTAATCCCTAAAAGGTCGGCAACGCACTCGTAACTCCTCCGTTGCGAGTGTCCATGGGCGGCGCTGATTGCTTACCATCGGGTAATCCGTCTGCTCGTTTGCCGAGCTATTACATATAAAAAGCATGGATTTTCCTGTATCTTTAATGATAAAAAAAAGAAAAATGTACGCGAGTATTTCTGTCGTCAACGTCTTCGCAAAACATTCATTGAACTATCGTATCAAATTGATAGGGTCTGTAGTTTTATTCTAGCGTAAAACGTTAAAAAAGCTTGTTGACTGCACGATTGGCGCAGTAACTGGACAACTGGCTGCTGTGCAACGTGTCGTCGTTTGATTCCCGCACGGAATAACACTTTGTGTGATCTACAAATTGTTGTTTGGCTTGTGTATATGAATTTGTATGTGTGTAAACGCAACCACGACACTAAGAAAGTGGCAAAGTTTCTTTAAAAAAAAAACTACTTACATAGGTATGTATACAACCATATATTGTAACAAAAGTTATTCCAGCCGCACCACTTAAATGCTCCCATAAAAGAAAATTCCTTCGCTCGACACAAATCCGATTTCGTAACGAATCGATTAGAGAAACTAATAGAATCGATTGCCAAACTCGCAATGGAATTCTAAACATCTTTCTTTTGTTAAAATAATTGTGAATTGTGATGAAAATTAAGCACGTGGAACGATAAGCTCACGACTATTTTTATCAAGAAAGTAGGCAGATTTTAGTGGACTCATTTTATTTATTCTTTTTACTATCAAACCGAGGGAACTTGTTACTATAACATAAATTAAAATTTAATTCTATTAAAAATTCTACTGTACTAAATAATTTTCTTTTACTTTTTTTCTTTTGTATAACGTGTGTGTATCAATTACGAGTAATAATAAAACTGTATATAATTTTGACATATATCATGTAAGTAAACTGTTTTCTGTTTAGTTTGCATTATTTTAATATTAGATTATAACTTATATGTGTGGTGTAAGCTGTTTAATGTAAGTATGGTATTAATAAATAAGTAAACATTTATATTGGAAATGTAAAAGTTGGTGAGACTACATGTATGTATGTTTGTTATTCTTTCAACAAAAACAGCTAGACCGATTTATTTTAAATTTCGAATGTAGATAGGTGATACTCTGGATTAACAAATTGGCTTTTTTTTGTCAATACCACACGGGCGAAGCCGCGGCCAGAATTGAGTATATAAAAAACTAGCTAAATTCTGGAAATTTGACTAGCGGTTCCAAAGATTACCTCCTACATATAAACTTACACATTTTACCTCTTTAAAATAATCGTACAGATAAAAATATTGAGCTTACATTCAGCTGAATTTCGAATTGAGAACCTCGATAATACAGGAGTTAAAAGACCGAGGGTAAACTGATTATAGATAGCAATATTGAATAAATAAAGTGGCCAATAATGTTAATTGAAATGCCATCGTTATTGCCCCTCGACTAAACGATTGTGATTGGACAATTTAATTGACGGCGATTGATGATTTAGATATAGAGAGAGATCACAACTCTCAATTTTGACGTCGATGAACTTTCTTTCTTTATTCCACAAAACATTTATTTCAAGAACTAACAGTTACTATGCAAAATATTCCACACAATACAACTGACTCAACTGTCCAACAAAGAAAATGCTATTGTAGAAGAAAATAATTGTTACTCGTAATTGCAGTGCATTGCAGTATAAATAGAGGCAATAAAATACTTCAACGGTATTATACAGAAGTGAAGGATTCAATTAAGTATAAATAGCTAGTTATATAGTAATAAACAAGGCAAAACAAGGACTAAGATCAGCAGTATACAATATACGAAAATGTGAACAGAGTGTAAATTAATACACGAACATTTACCTGAGTAGGTAAACTCATGTGTCGACTGATAATAAACGTATTATGAACGCAGTAACAAAGTCAAATGTAATATTTCGACTCTGTGACTCCGTGCAAAGTTTTAATGCGTTCATATTTAAAGGCAGTGCGAACAACAAGGTATGCGTTAGCGACTTTGAGTCACCAAAGGCCATTTAGCACAGATTTAGACGATCCAAATATTTTCACGGACGACGCTCTTGCTACACTCGGTAAGCAAATTATTTACGTCTGATATACCGAAATTGTAACGACACACATATATTTTTTGGAACATTGCAGCACTTGTATTAAAACCATATACATTATGAAATGTTTGACGTAATTTCCATATTAATAATGTTTATCCTAAGTTATAAAGATACTGATAGCTCATCATTTTGATTGTTTGCAACAAACATGTTTATCAAGTAATTACACACAACCGATATTATATTTGGTCTCGATCTAATTATCATTGTGATTGTGTGCATACGTGATTCTGATAAGTCTTATCAAATGACCGCAGTCCGCAGTCGCGTAGACCGAGAACAGCTGTCTATCACCTGTTCAGCTTTTGTTAGAGAACCATGAAATTGTTCATTGATTTATCTCGATCTGTCAAACTTTAATACATTTTCAACCTTATCATTTCGCTTTAATGTTGAATTCTGTCCGATGCTGCATAACCAACAATGCGGCACAAGAACAATGTCATGAACGTACATAACAGAAATCAGGAATAATGTGTAATTTCTATCTGCGTCAGACCTATATACCGGGGCGAGTCAGACCAAGGCATTATGTGGATCGTAAAACGAAAATACTAGTGTAATTTGAAACAGATCCAAAATGAAAATTCATTCATGCTCTCATTAAATATTATTGGGTTTAGAAACTTGGTAATCAAGTACATAGAACCAAATACATTGAGTGTGTGAATAAAATATGCTAACTATTTCATATGGGTCAAATAACAAGCGTATTTTATTTCGTTTCTAAGTGCGATGTGTGCGTATGCAGGAGCCACATGGTCATGTGCCTAACATAAAATATGTGATAGATGTGTTTTTAAAATAAGAAGTAGTTTAATATTCATTGGATACGTTTAAATTTATAACACAATACGCATACCCATGCGTTCGTAAAATGTTCTGACTCATTCCAAACATTTCCATTTAGCAAATGGAACATAATAATGCTTAATCTAAAAACTGTAGAGGGCAAAATGTTTAACATTATATCAATAATGTAAATGTTTACAACTTACCTGTATGCTTGTCTATTATGTTGATGTAATTATAAATGACGCTGAATTGTCCAGTTATAACGTATATTAATGATAGGGCTTAAATAAATAATTTGTTACAATTTTGGTTTAACATTACATGCAATGCTACACACAACAATACACACTAAAGCATTCGAATTATTTAGGGCATCAGTCACAATGTACGTGTAGGTTAGTCGTCATTTGTTTCGTAACAAACGTAAAAAGTATTTGCCAACGGCTATCACGATTATAATCACTGCACACATAATCACAAGATGCGGGGATGCCGGTCCAGGGGACTCACCAGCGCTGCTCGTGCTCTTTTCAGTGTCTTTTGCCGTAAACCGCACAAATTCTTGCAGGTGACTCGGTAACTTTTTAACGTCCTTCTCTTGGCCACCTTCAATCACTTTAATTTTATGTTCAATCACTTTAGGCTCTTTGTACACGTTATAAGATTCTCGCTCGTCTTCAGTTTCGGGGTCTTTGATACCTAGTTTATCCCACCGTTCCCTAGCTTTAGAAATAAACTCTTTTTCTATTCTATTGTTGACTTTAGTATCAAGAATGTCAAGAGCTGGCATACTTTTTGAAATCGTTATGTGATTCGTAGAAGATGGTGTATTGGTAATTTTAATGACTTTATGTTGCCGCCTTTCCTCTCGTTCTGCCATTTGAGATACGTATTCTGAGTACATTTTTTCGCGAAGTAGTTCCTCTTGACTGCTGCTGAATACCGAAGACAACTTTCCTTTTCTATGCTCAGATCCATGAGATGTCATAACTACATCTTTTTTGCGCGATATAGAATAGTTATTAGAATCTTTTATTCTTTCATCAATCACTTCCTTTTCTGATATCAAAGGTGCTCTAGGTCCAGATTGGTTTTGCATCTGGGGAATATTGCTTTTTAAAGCTTCGAGGCGTTGGATTTCGGCTTCTACTTCTTTTTCTTTTTTACGGATATATTCCATTTGTTGTTCACATAAATCTTTTGGTAGTGAAGGTCTTCTCGGACATTTATAGTCGTTTATCTCGTCTCTTTTATCGGTGAAGAAACGATGCATATTTTGTATTGAAGAGACATCACTTTCAATTTCTTTATTTAAGTTTCCAGTAGAATAATGGAAGAATTTTCTTTCACTCTTCATTGACCTCATTGAACTATCAGTAAAATCAGAACTTTCATCGCTTTCATAAAATGATGATGAATATTTTTTAGGTCGTGGAGGTGGAATCGGCTTAAATGAGAAGTCTCTATTTGCAAATCGATCATGATTACTTTTCATGAATGTTGTGGTAGTACGTTTTCTTTGAATATCATCTGTACTACTGTTTAACCTTTGGTTAAGAGAATTTATATTATTTGTGAGAGTAGGATCACGAATCAAAGCCAGCAAACGGCTTCCAGTTTGAGATTTAAATGGTATAACTGGAGTATTATCGGTATCACTTTCTTCTCTCTCCTTGTCACTTTTGTATTGTTCGTTATAACCACGACGATCTACAAATTTTCTATGCATATCAACAAGATGGCTAGCTTCGTCTTTTGTTATAACAGTATTAGTTTTTTCCATTAGCATTTTTTGTGAAGGAGAAAGACAAACGTAGACAGGTTCAGTTTTTGTAGGTACACCAGTCCAGTGTTCTTCTTCTTGGGACGTTTTCCTTAGTGAAGAACGTCGAGGCTTAACTGGTGGAGGTACGGGATCTTTAGTTTTAACTGGTATAGTAATCGTGTCAATCGATGAGACATCAGGTAGCCGATAGTGTGGCATCTTGTCGGTGTCTGGTTTTTTATCTATTACTTTTGCTGTAGATCCGAAAAGTGCAATATTTTGTAAACGTTCGGATACTGATGCTAATTCTTCAAGTATTTTCTTACCATAAGGCAATGTTGCAATGTTTCTGACACACAAATCTCTCAATTTTAACGGTTCTTTTGTGTCATCTTCGGTTATGGTCTTATTTTGATGTGAGGCTCCTGTAACACATTCAAATACATCTTTGACATGACTAGTAGTTGAAGACAATTGTTCTGAGTTTGTCTTGTTATTCATAGTGGTTTCATCATGCGACATGCTAACAATATCATTTAAGGAAGAATAATTAGGGTTATATTTTGCCGTGCATTGAGAGGAGCCCACACTGCTTGAAGAATCCTGACGTGAAAATGTTCCTTTTACATTCTCATTTGTTTCCTCCGATTCAGAAACAACTTCCTTAATCAAGTTATTTATTGCGTCATTAAACTCGCATTTTATGAGTTTCGACTCTAACTCGTATTTGTTTTGCTTTACTTGCATTTTGTTGTCATCTTTATTTAAAGGTTCTTCGATATCTTTGACATATAGGTTGGTTTTAATATTATCCGTCGATAAAACTACGATTTCATGAGAATTTTGACTAGAAATATTTTCAACAATATTTTTATTTTCTTCAGAACACTTCTCGGTTTCTAGCCTTGATGTGGAATCATTTTCGACTTTGCTAGTACTCGTGTTACTACCCACGTCATTTTTATTGGTATCCTGTTCTAAGGCTACTTTTATAATATGTTCATTAGGTTTTGTTCCATCACTAGGTAGATGTTGAGTGTTTGCTTTCATTTCTTTTTCATATATAACTTCTATAATCCTTTCAGTCCTCAGTTTCTCGGGTACAATAGTTTCTGTATTTACACTTTGATCGTTTTCCACTTGTACCTTAACTACGCGCTCGTTGCTTATATTTTTCTTGTCTGTGTCTTCACTTACCTTTTCATTAGCCATAATTTTTATTGGAAGGTCTTTTGTTTTATCAGTGTTAGTAAATATATCTTGCTTGTCGTTACCAGTGTTTGAAATGAAAGTTTTCTTGAGGAAATTTTCTGTATCGGTAACTTCAATTGTTGGTGTGATCATACGCACTGATACATCAGTATCGACACCATCATCTTCATCACCGATTTCATGAAGCGAACTTGTACTACTGGATGTATCTGTTAAGTAAACAACCTCGGCGCCAGTCATTTTCTCAACAGTTTTCATAGTCCAATCGCCTCTGGCTTCACTTACTTCAGGTTCTTTAATTTTAGCACCTACTAAGAGACACTCTTGAGGTACTAGTTTTCCAAAAGATTTTTTAGGAACGGCAGTGGACATCATTTTCTTCTGTTTAGTTAATTTGTTTTTATTATCTTCAAATACTTCGTCTTCCAGATCCTCAACATCACTCCTCTTGTCACTGAGATAAGATTGACGTCTCGAGGTCATAGATGACCCGCTACTACCTTCTTCATCAATAACATCTAACATTCTTGGAGGGCCTAACCTGTGTAAGAAAAAGTCATCAGCCATTGCTTTTTTGCGCAACCTGTGTTTAATTTCTTGGTTTATTATTTCTTCGATTTCAGTTTTTATTTCTATAGAATTTGTGCCATCTGGTTGAGTTGCCAAGTTAAGAGTATTCAAATAACTTCTTAAAGATTTTTCTTCATCAGGTGTCAAAGATTTTGTCTGTTCACACTGTGCTACAGTAAGAGGGATCGAGGTAATTGATAAAGTTCCCGTTACCAGTTCTTGTGGCTGTTTAGCACCGTCGTTAAGCTCTGCAGCATTTTCCCACTCCACATCAGAATCAACATGCGTGACTATGACATTTTGAGTGTCTATTAAAGCCAAAGCATTTTCATTTGAAGGCTCAGCTGAAATATCTTCCGTAATATCGACAATTTTAGTAGCTTCATCATCATCCAAACTTTTACTTTTGCTTGATAATTTGCCTTTACTTTTGCTATGACGGGATTGGCCAGGAGCTTCAACAACATAAGCTGAAGCATCTACAGTATCTACAACATGGCATTTCTCTGTTGGTAAGATCGGCACATTGTCAGTAACTTGATCGTTGTTGTTATTTAAATCACCATTCAAATTAACTACATCATTAGAAGTACTACCTGTCACGTTTTCATTTTCAAACGAAGGTTGCAAAATTTCCTGTTTAATTTCCTTCGTGTCAATTGATTCATTTTCAACTAAATCCTCTTTGCTGTCCGTTTTACTATTACACGATTCAGCACTGTCCAATTTTTTCTCATCACTATTATTTTTGATCACTTCTGGCTTATTGTTTTTATTTTTACGTTTGTTTTTATTATTTTTACGGCGCTTCGGTCTTTCAGGCATGTTTAAAAATCGCTACACCGTTATCACTAGCACAACATAATCTTTATCACACAACACACACGATCCATTCACAGACGGCTCCACGCGTCTCGCGACACCGGTATCTATTGCGTAGGAGTGACGATTCCGTCGATATTCGTCTAAACGTATTTTAGGGATTTCGCGTCGTTTGTATTTAAAACAAGGGCTCACTGTAGAGGAACGTGAGATTCGGGTTCGAGGTTAACGAATGTGATTTTCTTTTCGGCGAGCGGTCGCCGGCCGCGGCAGTCATGCACTCGCACAGCGATTTACTGATAATTATAAATGGGTTGAAGTGCGAGAGCGCGGGCCGTGGACTTTATTTTTACGCGGAGACGTGTACGCTCGTGGTGCGCGCGCGACTCTACACAGCGAAGGGAGCCGGCTCGCCGCCGCCCGCTACCAATACTGTCCGACGGTATTATCATCGAGCGCACTTCAAAACGTATATTGCTAATTAATATTGCACACACGCATCTTACCATTTTAGGGAGGAATAACGGGGAAGGAACTTTAAAACACAATGGATTCTATTACTTATTAGGATCGGATAGGACGCACACAAAATTCTAATTCTAATTCATTAAGCAATAAAACTCTTTGGTGAGTTTGGTTATTTGTTTGTGATGATTCAGTGTTTCGAATTGTGGTTTTATTGCGCGGTTACTGAGTGCTGTGTAGGTGCAGATGTCGAGAGTAATATTTGACCAGATGCAGACTTCTTATTGTCCGTCGTTAAAAACTTCTATTAATATTTAAATTACAATAAATAGTGATTATTATGTTGTTATAGACGTATTTTA
The DNA here is from genome assembly GCA_902829305.4 of Spodoptera exigua. Classification (NCBI taxonomy): domain Eukaryota; kingdom Metazoa; phylum Arthropoda; class Insecta; order Lepidoptera; family Noctuidae; genus Spodoptera; species Spodoptera exigua. Next base: position 11,589,610 of record LR824610.2, on the reverse strand, counting down.
ATATATTACGAGTCATGTGAGTGCATACAAAAAACACCTGCAACTTTGTAATACCATTGTGTCAAAGAGGAAATCACGACCTTCGTCTGTGTATTGTGTATTGTAACTGAAACCTTTACTAAAGTAAAATTTACAATTTGATAAACTCTAATTACGATGAAAATTAATCTACAGCAACCATATTATCTTTTTGTTCACCTTGAGATAACATTAAATATGACATTTAACTATTAGTTTAATTTAGTAAAATAAATATTGATTTAAAAAGAGCGAAATAATTCGGAAGTAGGTTAAGAAAATAACGAATAATCATAATGAAGGAATGTTATCATTAAAGATAATTTATTTGGCAATATTATCTAATCTTTAATAATTCATTAGGCACAGAAATAAGGTCGAAATTCGTGTGAGCAAAAAAATACACCCGTATATTTTACTAAGCATGGTTATTAAAAAATGTATCAAGCTATCCCACTTATAACAAATACTTATTAAACCTTATCACTTTGCGATAAAGTTGAAATTTTAGTAAAGAATTAGGGATAGCTTGATTTGTTGGCATCAATACCTAATATAACTGTAAAACCATTTAAATAATTTCATATCTAAATACAATTTGACATTGACCAAAGTCATTCGGTTGCAACGTCGATTTACGGAACAATTCCTGACTTAAAACCTAGATATTAGAAGAAAAAACTAATGACAAATGCAGTGGTGTGCATCGAAGGAAAGGATTAACCTAAATAAAAAACAATCTATAAAAATCTTACTTTATATTATTCTATGTACATTTTTAAAGAAAATACGTGATATAATTTAAAATATCGTATTCCAAATTTAATTGTAATAAAAAGAAATAAAAATGACGCCTGCCTTTAAATGGAGTATGGCAATATTCTTACATCGTATTACATGAAACATATTAACACGAGTGGTGAAAATTAAACGTTAAGTACATTGCATAAGAACTACATCAAACACATCTACTTTCCCTTTTTTTCATGGGGAAAATTATCAAATCCCTGGCCTTAAGTAGGGCAAGATGAAGACTCAGACTCTTATTGACTTAAAACCACTCCGTTAACGTTAACTTATTGCACTGGCACCCATAAACCTGGCTTGTCTACCTTCACTTCTAAGTTTAAAAAGTATGAAATCTATGACGTCATCAATAAAAATTAAAACAATATGCCACAGAAAGTAAACCCTAATGTCCCAACATTATACAAGTTTCCTATTACATAAATTGGTTTAATTTAAAGCAGTTTCGTATTATAACACTAATAATATATTGGACTCTATTACGTGTTGTTACGAACCACCTACGTTAGCAAAATGCGGACATATTTAATACTATATAACTAGCAATAATATTAAAGTGGGTAAAGTAAAAGTATCCGTCTGTCTGTTTAGTTTGCTTAAACTGCTGAGCACTTTCCGATGAAAAACCAAACGGTATTTTGAAACCTAATTTAATAACACATAAGGTAGATTTTATATTTTAATCTTCAAAACTCTGGCCCCTTATTGTTTGGTAAAACAATTAGAAGAAATTCGATACACTTAATTAGTTGCAAGAGGGACAGCTGACTTTTTAGGACGTAAAAAGGAATTCCGACTGGTTTGTGTGACGTATCGCCAAATCCTTTAGAATGTTTTATAAAAAGTTTCTATTGGCGAATATTTCCATTCTCTGCTTAGTCTTCATGACTTCCTTATAAGACCAGTGTCAAGAGTCAAGATGTAGGTACAATATCAAACAAAAAATGCGTAAAAATTTCAACACAAAAGACTTCCTACTAACGAACAATTTCTAGGAAAACAAAACGAGAGTCATAAGTAACAGAATTCAATACGGGAAAAGCCGAAAACGTCATGTAGTATTATAAAAAAAAGTCTGCATAACGTAACAACATAACTTTAGTCCAGACGGGAAATAACGCGTTAGGTAATAGGTTAGGTAGCCTAGTCTAGATCTAGACTATCTAGACTTGCAGGTCACATGGACTGATTGACCACTTCCACAAGCGCAACGTCATAACGACCAATCAACGTGCACCATTTATATAAGGGGTACCTACAGTCGAGTTTTTCCTGAACCAATAATTCGAATGATCGAGAAAAATACACTTGAATTTAAAAAAAAACTAGAGTAGACATTCTTTCCTAGAAGTAGGAAAGATATTTATTTTATATTATAATTATATTTTCATAGGACTCTTCCTAGCTTAGAAATAAAATTATTATAATTAACACATTTTTGTTAATAGTATTATTATAGTTATATTATAAACAAGCAAGAATTAAAACATGGGTGGATGTTTGTTACTCTTTCTCGTAAAAACTACTGATCGGATCGTAATGAAATTTGGCACAGAGATAAATTATATTTTAGAACTGCACATAAGTTATTTTTAAAGCAATTACTGCGACCTAAGCCGTTTGCTAAACTTCTAACTTTCAGAACATTTCGGATAATTCACACAATTTAGAACATATTTTACAAAAATCAAACCACCCTTGTTTAATAGTACAAAATGAAAACCTTATATTTATTCGTTCACAAAACATACATTCTTTTGTTCACTAATCACTATAAATACTTACTAATAAAAATTATCAGAAAAAAAAACTACTAAGGAAGACACAATAAAAAAAGAGATTGAAAAACAGCTCCAAGTGGACTTAAAACAAACGATTCTTTGAAATAATAGAAAAAAATACAACCTGAATAATTCACTTAATAAAAAAATATATTACACATTTTCTTCAGCGATAAACTGGAAGATTTCTGCGAGACACGTACATACGTATAGAAAATGCAATGGCTTGCAAAATATACTTGGAAAATAAAAGACAATTCTTGGAGCAGGGAATACTTCAGTGATAGTAAGGTGGAGATAACGAGACGGTTTCCAGCGCTTGTTGTGTATAACTGAGAGTGTTTTGTTAGTATATAGTTATAGTTTTCAATATAAAATAATATCTTAGAGAATGTTTTTTATTAGAACGTGACTTTTTGTTGTTTAAATAATATGTAAATCTACTTTTCGATTGTTCAGTTACGAGGTTAGAGAAAGACACTTTTAAAAATATAATTATAATTTATTACTTTACTAGCTTTCTCCTGGGGCCTAGCTCCCGTCATTTGACTACCTACATTACCTAGTTACCTACCGTATCCTACCTAACTTACCCAATCCACTAACTTATCCTACCCACTATCCTATCCCATGATCGTTTTTTGGTTGTAATCCACATCCTCACCAATTTTAAACCAAATCAGTTCAGCCGTTCTCGAGTTATAAATTAGTGTTACTAAGACAAATTTCTTTTAAATTAAATATCTGCATATTTATAAGTTTCACTGCCAATGTAATGCTACATTAAAGTTCATTCTATTTTTCTTGAACAAAATGGAAGACTATCAAGTAAGGAGTTCATTAATATAATTATTAACCTAACAACATCTATACTTATTGATATCATCATCGGAATTAACTCACACTAACATGAATCACAACCACTAATCACGAAGTTTATTCAAATAACAATGACGGCTCAAATCATTAATAACATCTGAATATCGAATACAGAATAATAATTCCAGCAAGCGAGCAAGCGGATTACCTGATGGTAAGCAATCAGCGCTGCCCATGGACGGGTGTCCAGCAACACCAGAGCAGTTTGTGCGTTGCTGGCAATATGGGGAATCAAGGATTAGGGAGGGATGGGGGAGACTAAGGATTGGGACTCCGGTAACCCCACACACACGGCGAAACACAACGCTGTAGTACGCAATTTCATGTCGGTTTTCTGGGAGACCGTATCATGAACGAGCCAGCCCAATCGTGCCGAAGAAGCATGGTTCTCTTACACTTGTTTAATAACAAGTTGAAGGAAAAACAAGCATAATCTCATGTTATTTTCAATTAAAACATCCTTTTAACCCAAGAAAATAAAAGCCTGCACTTTAAAAGGGTTTGAGAGACCTTCGAAAAAATAAATTTGCCGTTCATCCTTTCCCGGTACTAAAAATAAATCGCCATATACTCGGAAGACCGGCACATGAAGATATAACAAAAGAGCAAATAGATTTTCCACCGTACTTTGTCGTTATAAAGTTGAATATCTAATAAGCATAGTATACTAATAGGGTAGCTTTATCTGCTGCCGTCTTTACAAACATAATATAATGAAATCTAGTACATAAATACACGGGTAAATAAGAAGTAAATAAGGTGAATGACGACAATATTTACTTTGTTAGATGACGATCGCATAAGATGGTGAAATAAGATTCTGTTTTACCTTATTCGAGTGCACTTTGGCGATCGCTATGCAAATTTAAAATGTGTTTATGAATATGAACATGATCATGTCAAGGTTGTAACCTTTTAATTTTTGCAATATTTTCGTATCAAATATCAATAAGCCATCTGCCATTTATAAAACACTGATTGCATTGTAAATTTCACTGCAGCTGGCTAAACTTTCTGTCTGACTTTTGGGTTTTTCTCAGTTTCAGTGTTATTGTTTTTTTCCTTGGCAACACATTTCTGTTTTGTGAGAATATTGTTATTCAGAAATGTACCTTATATCGATCACACAGTTGTTTTACGTAGAAAATAAACATTCGCCTTGATTATTTTTCGAATTTAGAATTATAATTTTTGCATTATAACTAATTTTGATTTCTTTAGGGTTTATTTCAAGAATCTATTAGTTCCTAAAGAAATGATATGACTTACATTCTTTATTAGGTTAGAAAGTCCAAAGTTCCTTAATATTTAAGATCATGATGGTAGAACATGTAAACCACCCAGGTAAATATCCCAAAATAACACCCAACTATGCCACTGAGTCGTGTCTTTCGATCTCAAATCGCCTAACACCAGCGATGAGGTAATATCCAATAATAGCATTTAATAATACACTGTTAGAGTCTATTTTGTTACTACATAGTTACAAATAAAAATATACGAATGACAATAAGTAATTCCTGAGTTTGAAAAGAAAATTGTAATCATTAGAGAATATAAATGACACTAAAATATTTCAAAAATGAAAACAATGCAATTTTTAAAAACGTTTAAGATAAATCTACCATTTAAATGAAGAATAATTCTAATGCTCTGTTAATTTTCAACGAAGTAAGGGTTTCTAAATTAAGGCATTTGCCATCCTCTGACATAAAAATAATTCTACAATGACAGACAAGACAAAGTATACAATAATCTACAATATTCTAATCATTATAAGAACTATTTTACATACACACTAAGACAAATAAACATCTATCTTTTATGTTCTTTACAAATACATAAGTATTCCTTCGATACATTTGAAGTCACGTTCTTTAAGAAATTGAGAAAATAATTATCTCAATAATAAGACGTGACTCATTAACAATAATCTTACTGGCACTTTATTTAGCATTTCAGGAAATTGTATTTCATTCTCTAAAGGCGTTCCGGTCTAGTTTATGTTATTATGGCAACGACTGCAAAACGGAGTCTTGGATTTGCTCCGTGAACCAGCCAAGTATCTTTGTTGTTTATGCAGTAAATGCTAGTTTGATAATAGATTTAATCATCATGGATTGCTGACCTTCCATTTTTGAAGATCACAGATTAAAAAGTTAAGAAATTATATACTATAGTCAGACTTTTAATTCGATTCCTGATTTGACATTGACCACTGTCATTTTGTGAAATAATGATACCACATATAACAGTGTAGTGATGAACACAAAAATCGATAAACAATTAGTGAATCAGTTTCAGGAAGGCATTCAAAAAATTATGGCTACCGAATGCTCTAAATGTGTTTCCCATGTTTTCAAAGAAGAGGAAAAAATGAGTAAGCTAGATATGTTAATTGACAATAAATATCAAAGACATAATTCATAATAAATGTTACATAGAGTAACGGCGATAGCGATAGCGATGACGGCGACAATTTATAAAATGTCTGTTTTATTTGTCACGTTCCTTCATGATCACATTTTTTATTAATTTCACACAAAATTACAAAAGAAAAGTCTCAGATCGTTAATTAATTGTCAAAACTAAATTATCGGTTCAGAAATATTTTATTTCCTGATAAACTTAGTTTACAAGAGTAAATTTATAAACGAGAGGAATCGATTTCCATATCGAATAATTTCGCAACGTCACTATTTATTGCGTGTCATCACGTTGCAACACTGAAATTGTCAAATCTGGAATGGAATTAAAATTCCGAGTATAGCTTTTGTCCGCGACTTGTTTCTCGTGGAATAGTGACTTCCTGTAGTTTTTTGTTTAAAAACTATTCTATGTCCTTTCTTGAGTTTCAAACTATGTCTGTACTAAATTTCACACAAATAGGTTCAATAGTTTAGGCGTGAAGAAAACACAGACAGACAGTCATACAGACAGAGTTACTTTCGCATTTATAATATAAGGTTTGGGTATAATACTGAAACCTTTCAAACTTCGATCCTAGCGCTACTGTCTTTGTGTTAAAGAGCCAATAGACCACCACAGATGAGACCCAAATGGGCTGATGTTCAGCCAGGATTTCGGGCCAAGCGCTATAATGTATCGCAGCCTCGGCAAGCAGCAGGAGAAAAAATCGGCTGAATTTTAGTCAGTAAGAGTCTGACACTTCCTCTCGCCCTAGGGCAAGAAAAAACATCTAATGGTTTTCCCTACTCAAATAAAGAGGTGCTACTGTAATTTTCAATCCAATGTGATTACATATATCTTGGCAGTAAATAGGCAGTCTTATACCTAGCTCTAACAATACCCATGTAAGCAATAGTTAGCTAAGCCCATGTAAATATCTGAATTGGTACGTCATTTACTAACTTAATATACCAAACTACAAATTAATATTTCTTCAAAATTGTTGACAGATGTTTGTTAAAAACTGTAACATATTGACTGTGTTTATTTTAAAATTTTCATTTGAGAAGTAATGAAAACAGTTATGATGCTGACTGAGTCTAACTGACTAAAACGGGTATTTTTGCGTTTCTTATTTTGCAAAATATTGCAAAATGTATCGTCAACGCTCTCCTAAACAAAAATACATTTTGATAAATACATTTGGATTTGACGATTGTATGGTTAGATGAAAACGCTGCCTGTATCTGGCAAAGCATCCTCTAAATATGTATTTTATGCCAACGTTATCCTTTTTATCTTCAACTACCAGAAGATTTCACAAGTAATTGAGATAACATACTATATGTAGAAATATTCATTAATTAAAAATATTATTTAACTAGCTTTTGCCCGCGACTATGTTCGCTTGGGGTAGTATTACTATGCCTGTACCAAATTTCACACAAATAAGTTCCGTATTTTAGGCGTGAAGAAAAGACAGACAGAGTTACTTTATATTTTACTTATATAATTATACTTTAGTTATAATATAAGTTTTAATTGATAAAGAAACATTTTTAAATTTTAAATTGTGCAAAGAAGGTTCCAAAACTATTTCAAGTTTTGAAGTGAAATTGATAGAGAATCCAATCCGAGTAACAAGTCTGGTAAACCAGATGACATTGTCATTCGAATCACTCAATATACTAATAGGCGACTGTTTTTCTGCCTATGACTTTGTCTACAAACTTCATTAAACAATCCTCTTGAATCATTCAATCTATAAATGAAAATGAAAATAATGCATCAATATCTGTCACATACATAGTTCCCATTTCACGGGAGACTTGGGACATGAACATGTATCCATTAATATTTCCAAACAGAATGTCTTAATTACCTGTATGCACATGTCACTTGTTTTTAGCGTGAAATAAAATATTTTTCTTTCTTTATTTCTTTCTTTCTTTCTATACATAGGGTTAACCCCAGCGCGAAACAACTTTGTTTTATACTTCGCAGTGAAATTAATGATAATTATGTTTAAGGAAACTATTTAGATAGAATATATCAAAAAACCAATACATACTACGCACATAACATTACTTGAAAACATACGTCATAAATAAAAACGTATCTGCAAACAAATAGGTCAGCGCGTTCACTCTTATATTAAACGTGTTTAAATCGGGATTTTACTCTCATTCAAAATACTCGGTTTATTTTCAAACGGTATCTAGATCAGCTGACGTATTCAAGTTTAGTTGTCTAGGATCCCATCGATCAAATGAGTTATGGCCTATGGCGGATGTGTGCGTTGTAAAATTTGCCTGACAAATAAAACCCAATGTGTCCGAATATCATTTCGTATATTACCATCACAAGGACTGATTGTTAGATTTTATATGATTTCATATACAGGGACTTAAGTTTACTATCTCTGTGATAGAGTAAATTTTCTCCTACTTGCATGAAATAGAACTTTCGTAATAATATTGTCATCAATCTAAATAGTGATGACCAATGCAATGTATGTCATTAGGCCTATAAATAATCTCAAAATTAATAGTAGCAACAACGAGTTGCCATTTATCCAAAACAAAGACATGGCAAATGAAATCTATAAAGATTCAATAATACACATCGTGGGTGAGACAAATATGCGAAATGCATTGGCAACACGACGCAAAACGGTAATGCAACGACCTTCCAAGCTCCAGAAATATCCAAACCGTCCTCAGCTTTCTCCACAATAAACGCTATTCCAATATTTGCCAGAGAGAATGAAATAAACAGTCGGGTTCAGAATGCATGACATAATCGCCACATAGATCCGTGCCAGTGTGCCAAAACGCTCCCGCTAACTCTGGCGCCGCTTTTTTGGCTTCAAGTCAAGAGGTTATAAGGTGAATGTGTCGAGAAAAATTCTTCATTATTACACTTTAAAATATACAAGACAGCACAACAAGCTACATTATATTCTTAAAGTAATCCAATAGATTTGTAACCCTATCACTCAGTCATAAAGTTGACAATGTATTAAAGAAGTTGGATTATTTGGGATAGCACTAGCGCCCGTACATGCTAACTATGTCTAATTAGGCCGGTATTTAGGAGCAAACGAAGCACTCCCGTAACAACAGTTGCATTAAAGCCCTAAAGTATGTTTGCAATGGACATGTGTTGTATGTATTGTAAAAACAGTTGAGATGTGCATCTTGTCTTTCATTACGGAGTATTTTGAGCCTATTGCCAAGAACATAATGCAACTGTGTGTGTTTATTAACGTTTGATCTGCTCATCAATTATTGCTGTAAATTACTGGTATTGCTGGACGGTTCAGCTAAATCTATCGTCTTAATTTATGTTTTGACTTCTTGTGTGTCTAGCAAATAGATTATTATCTGTAATTGATTGCATTCCAATTAATTGCTTCAGTCAAGTGCATTTGGCTCTATTTTGTGCAACATTTGGGTACATATATTCAGATTTTGAAGATCTTCTTGTGTGTCTATGTCTATGCAGCAAATAGTGCTTTGTCAATTAGTGATCTTAAGCACTTGTAATTAAACGTAATTTCATTCAACAGTCTCGAGTCTTTTAATTCCTTGTTTACTTGCATGTGTAGCAAAGCATTCATGATTTGCCAACTGTGTGCCATCCAAACAGTAGCAGACTACGTCACCGCTAACCATTGTCATTATACTTGCTAATATAACTGACCTAAGCATAATGTATCCTGTTATCTCGCTCCTTGTATTGTCCTGTATCTTGATAAGACCTAACTCGTGCAAACAATGTACTACTGCTGATAATACACTGACGACAGCCTTGTTGATAAAAATATTACCGTTGGTCTTTTCAAACTTCTGTCTCAAATATTTGAATTTCCGTGATAGTTTTCTGTTGTACCGTATGATTTTGAAGGCAGATAAAAGATAAAAAATCTGCAGAAGGTAATTTGTGTTGCGTAAAATCATCGGTTGCGTCAGTATGACTTATGATACTATATGATATCTAGTAATTCAGTTCCAAAGTCAATTTTGATAACGATTTATTGCTGTTAAACCAGAAAATCCTACACAAGTATCTACTGCTAAATTAAAAACGTACTCTGTAAATGTTTTTTAGAAAGCTACAAGTTTTTTTGTCGTGTCCGAGGTTTAGGCTCCACATTTTTTGCGTTTGAAAACAAAATAATTCGATGTTTTGGTTGTGTGTTGTTCCAAAGTTTCAGGTTACTCAAAAACAATAGGTTTTTTGTTGAAAACAACGGACCATTTAGTAACAAAAAGGTTTTACTCACGTTTCGGTGATGGAGCCGACGGCGTATTTGGTGATTTCACAGCCTGCCTCGAGACCACCTCGTCCGCTTTCGTCTCCGCTGTATAAACAAAAAAGATCACATTACAAATCATTTCCCTCAATAGTACTCTCTCGTTACACGGGATTCCGTAATTCAGTACAAGAACCATTTTCCTCATACCTCAATTTGAGCAATCGGGATTTGTTCTTCGTATTACTTTCTTGTTTATTACTTTTGGGTATTTTTGAAGAATTAGGTATACATTTATATTATAAATTCAAATTGTAATGATCATTTCACTGGAATTAGGGATACTAATTTATATTTCTGTGAGTTTAGACACATAATGTATACTTCCATAAATTTATAAACCGACAGTGAAACGTAATTAAATTTGGACTTCAATACGATATCACAACAAACCCTCAAACACCAAATAAAGAGCAACCTTGAAAGTTCAAAGTACTAAAAGCTAAAATATCCGAGATTTAATCCAGCGATACATCACAGGAGTTTAGTCATGTTTATTTAAACAGGGACACATCAGTGGGCAGACTCGTAATCGCAGAGAGTATTTGAATAAATGTTTGTCACAAAGAACACTAAAAAATAATACAAAGAAGGAAAAACAATATTTAATTTTAATATGAGGTCCTTCCGTATGACAAATTACACGAAATGAAAAGTTTTTGTTCACATTGTTTTCATTTGCTTGACAACCAAGCTATGAACTGTAGAAAAACATTCGAAATTTGTTTTCCAGAATCCGATTTATGTATATAGCATAACAAGTGATTATAATTTTACGAACTAAAAAAAAATAGACATCACTAGCATAATCTGGGAAACAACATCGATAAAGAATTTAACAATACAAATGCAAATTGTTTATCACTTAACTCCAATGATTTCACACAAATTCTGTAACAACCTGTTGATATTATCCGAACGAATCACAACGAATGGAGCGGTGAAATCATTAACGTAAATAACCACCCACTGATACCAAGAAACAGTAGTCAACTTACCATAATATCGAATAAAGAAAACTGATACGATTGGGAAATGTCATTCGAACAATGAAACGGTAAATGTCGAAGATTTATCTGAACTGGATGCAGGTGTTGATGTAGTATCAGTTGCTACATCTGCATTAAGAACGACTGAATTAATTTTCGAAACAGTTCCGATAATTCTAAATTTAGCCACAGCACACTGTTATTTATAAGGGGTGTTGTTGTAATCAAAGCACAGCACTTCCCGGCAGTGCGTTACGATTAGCTGACCACTAACTACAGAGTTAAAACTAAATGCGATGCGAGTCGCCAGTTTCGAATCTGGTACCAGGAAATGCATTCGATCGGTACATTTGGCACGGAGCTCTGTTCCAACAACCTATTGAAACGATACTTTAAATAAATCACGTCTTTCTAACGTATGTGTGTCCTATTATGAAGATAAACATCGAACTTGATGTGAAGGTAAAGAGTAAGGATCGAATTGATGTCCAAGGTGAATTGTTTATTGTTTTGTGAGAGGACACTTTTTTCCAATAAACAAATTACATCTGGTATTGATGCATGAATTAACTTTGAGTGACCTGTTGGTCTGGCAATGGATTACATGTGTTGTAACATGATTCCTGTCTGTATATAAGCTTATTCGCCTATTAACTAATACGACATCAAACAGTTTTGAATGCATTTACAGAAATTGCCAAATATGGTTTTATTCCAAACTAGCTTCTCTTGCGCGGTTTCACCCGCTGCTCAGCTCCATTTGATCGTAGCGTGATGTTTTAAAGCCTATAGCACACAGGAAAATTGTAGCTATCTATCACTGAATGAATTTAGGCAATCCGGTCAGCGGTTCCAAAGATTCCCCTCTACATACAAACTTACAAATTTTACCTCTTTATAATATTAGTATAGATATGGTTAAAAGAAAGATGGACCGTGATTGATCGTAAACAAAAACATACAGCCTATAAAAGATCCATATTAAGTATGGTTACAAATTATGTCGAAGCCATACTTAAAAGTCACGGTTGATCAATGAGGCATATAATCGTATCTACATACTTATACATAGTTACAAAACCTCATAATGTAGGCGTAAGGAATTTTGTTAAAGGGCAAGTAAGTTTAATTTAAATTAAGCATTTAAACAGATCATGAGCCAAGAACATTTTGTATTCTATTTCGTTGGAAAATGTTGTTAATTAAAGGAAATCTTTTTTACAAGCCAAAGCTAAATTAATCCAAGTCTTAATGGGTAAACACTAGCCCCACAGAGCCACTCTGTCTTACTTAAAACTCTTATATTTTAAACGAATCCTTAAGAAGTTAAAAGTTTCCGTTAAGATTCATTTCAGTTTGAATGGTGCTTCAACAGAAAATTAAATGGCGGGATCGATCGTGTTCGTTGAAGAAGATGTTAGGATTTGTGTTATCTTAAACATTTTCTTGCATTGTGGTGACAGTGGGTATACCATGCAATTGTAACAAACTTTATTCTTTTATAAGCCTTTTTTAATATTGTTTAAAGTCCGTTCGCATGGTAAATACAAATTAAGTTAAGCAGGGAAACCTATTATTAGCCTTACTAAACTGTAATATCTTTATTTGTATAAAGATACGTATACCACATGTATCGCTGTTGGTTTGCTAAATAAATAAAATAAAATAAAGAAGTTTCTTATTTAGCTTCCAATGTAGGCACAACATTGTGAAGCAGATTTTTTAAGCTGTTTGAGCTGACATTTTGTATGTATGTTAAGCTAGCATGACCATAAATGTTAACCTGTGTGTTTACTCTCAATCCATAAAAAAATATCTGAAATTGTATAACAAACACATTATAGTTTGTATTTAGAGATATTTTTAATTTTAATTATTATTTTTCAGTATATAATAATATGGATTCACTGAACTGCCACTGCCTCACAGTTTAACGCTCAGTTACTAAAAAATAAATGTAAGTAAATTACTTCGTAGTTATTTACTCAGTCGGTCTTAAGAGTCTATGGGCCTAGGAAAAAGAACGGTGGGTTTTTTAGTCAGTAAGAGTCTGACATTCCCTCGTGTCATTTAATGACTTTCCCGCCCACCAAAAACGTTTTTATTTACTGACCTAAAAGCAGTACAATCAGATAGCATTGTCCGTGGTCATGATATGAGTTAACGTTTGTTTACACTAGTGGTGACGTCTGAAACGTAAGAATATTCGTGTCTTATGCCCGGTTTCCGAAAGCCTGATGAATGTTAAAATCAACTAACTAGGTGTCAAGTCTCTTGTCAAGTCATCTGATTGGTTGACTGAATTATCAACAACCAATCAGATGACTTGACAAGAGATCAAATTGATTTTAACATTGATCGGCCTTTCGTAAATTGTAAAATTGAAAATATAATAATATAATAAAATTGAAATGGTATTTATTATATTGTATGTTACACATATGTACATACACATCAAAAATGTGTAGAGAATTTAATTAATGACTCTGTATACTGTGGTTTATGTTAACAACTCATAGGACAAACGCGTGAATTTATGTATAGTAGGTAATGTATATATCCTAAAGAAACATTTTGATAATCAAAATTATACATATCAGTTAGATTTGTCACGAATGTCAAATTAAGCTAATCATCCAAGTTCTAAGCAATCAATTTTAATTAACCATTGACGAGGGTACAATTCAACGAAAGCGAATCCAAATCAGAAAACGACTGTTTGTCAACTGTAAACATTGTAGAAATTCCTCAAACGAAATGAGAAATGTTTTTATCATATCGAGCTGAAGAATTTAATAATTTATGAACGTGTCAGTTGCAGATCACATTTCTAAATCGGATCCTTGGAGCTATTTCAATATTCAATCAAAGAGATACCATTAAAATTTCGTCAGCAAATATTTGATTTGATTTATTGGAACTAGCTTAACGAGATGTCAAAGCAAAGTCACCTTCACAGGACGATTACAAAATACAGAGCAACGATAATGCTACAGCAACATTAAAATAAACATTTATGGAATCCTCTGAATTAGTACTTGGAAATGATGAACATAACAGTAAAAAAAGTCTAATTAAAAGATTAACAAACTGACTTACATACGCATCAACTCAGCAATCACATATGAGAGACACTATAAAAATCACAAGGGAAAAACAATAACAACACTATAGATACAAACGAACGAGTCTATCGGTCTAATAGACGTATGTAAAATAGTACACACACCGGGTCTACTAGACCACACTGGCCTACGGAGGCCAGAGGGCAACTGTGACAGGGCGCGCATTCACAATGGACACTTTCTGTATGTAAATCACAATAAAATACCAGCTTTGTGCTCTGATTGCGACACGCTAAACTAAACACCGAACGTCAACTATGGTAGTCAGTTTTTATAAGCGAATTTTGACTCTATTCAGTATATTATAGGGTCACACATCAGGAATAAGAGGGGAATCGAAGGCTAAATGTAAAATGAGGGGATTGACAATGAAGCAACAGCGAGAGATATGCAACAAGTAACTGTTGCAATAAAGCTTTAAAATACTAACTTCCATAGCAAATAAATCAGGGCAGCTGATTAACAAACAGACTATAATTCAAAGCTAATTTATGTACAGCTTGACTTTAGTAAATCATTTCAAGTAATTCCATAATCAGTGAACAATAGGAAGGAGTTATATCAATATCAACACGCATAAACAGAGCTTACAGAATGTAACTGATACTTGACAAAAGCGATAGCATCGGATTCAAGTCTAGTGGAGCTCCATGATCGTCTAACAGAGCCCTCTTGTTTATACTTTACGATACGGTAGCTACTGATATTGCGGAATGTGGAATGTTTGTAATAGAAGACGATATTATGTTATGCATAACGTATTTGAGAAAATTTGGTTCAAAAACATTTCTATCAAAATTGGCAGGTCATTGTTCAAGGTCATGCGATGTTCAACAATTTGAAATTTAAAATGAAGATATAGTAGAATGAAATACTAATGATTTCGGTTATCCTGATTAGGCTGTTTACTTATATCTATACTAATATTATAAAGAGGCAAAATTTTTATGTTTGTAAGTTTGTATGTAATCTGTGGAACCGCTGGTCGGATTGCCAAAATTCTTTCACTGATAGATAGCTACAATGTTCCTGAGTGCTATAGGCTATAAAACATCACGCTACGATCAAATGGAGCTGAGCTGCGGGTGAAACCGCGCGAGAGTAGCTAGTACCTAATAAAACAAAAAAAAGAAAAGAAATGGCAAAAATGGCAGTTAGGTAACTGACCATGTCGTCATACCACATCGTATCCGTATCGTGGGCAATAAAGGCCAACGTCGCGTCCGAATGCACATATCCGTGCGTGTTCGCAGTGATTGACATACAATATATTGTCAGATGGCAAGGTGTGGTGGATTGTCAGCCTAATTGTGCGAGACCAAAGTTTAGTTAGGACCATCCATCAATTTGATACATGTCTAGTCTATTCAACGCCAACCAAAAACTGGGACACGGAAACGCGAAATAATTTGTCATTGTATACTTGTTTATTAATTGTCCAGCGGTCTTCGGTCGTCTACGATTATGTCAGTTTGATTGATAGAAACGGAACCCTGAAAGTTCTTTAATTTGAAAAAAGAACTTTGTTAATTTTTTTTTTTCGCGTCTAAAATGGAAACTAAGCTGTGTCTGCATTAAACATTTATATAATTCTTTTTTTACCGTTGGTCCTAACTGGCAACAATTAGCCCAGGATCGAAAGAAATGGGGGGAGAGGGGTTTCAGTAGAAAAAATAGTGTATAAATTCATAAAAAATATTTTTAATAATATAGAATATATAATAACATAGTTATTACATAGATATAATTGATATTAAGTACAAACGCACTAACATAAACATCAAATAATCTATATTCCTAATGCAAATCTGGAAATAAAATACTTTTTTATTTATTTATTGTATTATAATTCTTTTTTTAAATACTTATGAGGAATTTATGATCGGTTTAATAATATATAATAGAGAATGCAAACAGATAGGAATTATTATTATCAGAACAATAGATGAAATTAATGTAATGGTTATAATAAATACCAATGCGTATCGGTGGTCCATATTGTTAACGAGAATGCATACATATAATACTTTATGATTATCAATAATTATCGAAAGTATTTGAGTTCATTATAATTATTCTCATAACTGTTTAGCGAGATAGCTCGACTGGTTTCAGGCCACGCTAGGGAATCATATTAACGCACAGCATTGCGTACAAGCGAAGAGAAAACAGTTGCGCAGCTCACTCAACTGATCAAAATAAAAATGTTTAATAACTTTGGTGATGTTGTCCTTTGCTTGATTATTTTTTTTTTTGTGTTAGGAAGGTAAACGAACTCACGAATTATCCGATGGTAAGCATTTAGCGCCGCCAACGGATACTCGCAACAACAGAGGAGTTACAAGTGTGTTGACGCCGTTTGAGGATTAGGGATAAGCGTATTTAGGAATTGGGGAGGAGAAAGATTGGGCCTCCAGTAGGGAAATACAACGCTGTGGTTATTTTACGCCGGTTTTCTGTGAGGTCGTGGTGTCACTTTGGTCGAGTAGACCCATTCGTGCCGAAGCATGGGCCAAGGTCTAGTGTAATCCGAGACATATTAACAAAATTAAGGTTTCAAAATCTTTCTGATACTTTTCAAGTTATATGATGTTTATGGAACACAAAGTTGCCGTTTTTTCCAATTCTAAAAAAAAAAGTATATATTCCTAAATATAGACATACATACAAAAGCTTATTTAAGAAGCATAGTGATATACATAATATTAACACGAGGGGGAAAAACAAATATGTTGTCCCCGCCTCCAGGCTTCAGAAAATAAGTAGTTCGTTTAGATGTCAATGTATACGCTTTTACAATAAAATTCCTAGGGATATTCAAAATTTGAGCCTCAATAATTTTAAAAGTGTAATAAAGGCTAAACTTTACTGTAAAGCATTTTATAAAATAAAAGACTACTTAGAAGATAGTCAGGCTTGGGAATGAGCCGCTGTAACTTCTGCACAGGTCATGTTGACATGTTTGTAACATAAGTTACGCTTTTTATATACAATTTGACATTACGTTTATTATTAATATTTTTTTAACAAGGACATTATCACCTATTGTGACATTTTTATTTTTATTTGAATTTTTTTATTTTATTTATTATTTTTATAATTATATATTGACATTATAATTATTTTCTATTATTGTTAGTGTAAGGACCGTGTGAGACTTGCCGCGCTTTTGGACTACCAGTTATCTGCGTTCTGACAGTTTGAGTACTTGCGTGACCCAACCAAATGTTCTTTAGATCGGTATTGTTCGTCGGACAACTCAGCAGCACTTGCTATGCTGGTTGCAAACTGACACTTGCGTGCCTGTCTTCAGAACGGGTCCGCTTAAACTGGTGTGGTTCTTTCATCAAAAGACCACTACAGAATGAACTTGCACGGTTCTCTCACATTATGCTATGTTTACATTGTCTGGACTTGAAAAGAGACTGACCTCTGAGTTTGTTTCGGCATTTCTTCTCAGAGTAGTCAGATAGGAAATGCCGGCTTCATCTAGTTTTTTACATATAAATTGACGTGTAAAAGTGCCGTTTTATGGCCTATTTGCAAAAATAAATTCATTGTTTCATTGTTTCATTGTTTCATAATGTACGATTTATTGAAGTTAATGTAACGTACAAACAAATAAATCGTTTTGTTATCCTCAATGAAGCTAGATGAAGCACCGATTGATTCTCATTTACCCTTAATAAAGTAGGTGGGCTGTCAATAAAATCATTCATCGTTCACTAATCCGCCGGTGGCTATGGTTACACTCTCTTCAGAGCATTCCTTGAAGCTTTTAGGGTCGGAAAGATGGATGAACATTATTCTTGAGATACTTAGGATAATGTTTTGATGGAACTTTTTACATAAACAACTACCTAAACCAATAATTTTAAATTCATTATTACAGCACTAATTAATACATGTACTAGCGACCCGTTTATCGGTACAATACTGAATGTCTCCACTATTTAATAGATGCTATACATATAAATCTTCCTTTTAAATAATTCTATCTGTCAATAAAAATGCATCACAATCTGTTGCGTAGTTTTAAAGATTTTAAGATATAGTCAGACACTCTCACATGTAAAAACGAATATACGACTAGCTACCGCTAGCGGCTTTGTACGCGTATTAAAGTACTTAATGTATCCCGGGTTTTAAAAGCACCGTTCAAAGCAATAGATCGACAGGGACATAGTAGCTATAGATATATATATATATCAGTAAAGTAAGTGGAAATCCGACCATAGGTCCCAAATATTACCTACATACAAACTTACGAATTTTACCTTTTTATAATGTTAGTATAGAAATACATTAATCGAAAATCGGCCGTCCATTGTATAAATAGGGACGGTGCCAAGCAAAATAATTACTTTTCATTAATTGGTCAAATGGAAACTGTTCTGCCTTCGAATGTTTATTCTGACTATTTATAAAGGAAACAACATGTTAATTATGTGTTCTCATTTAATGTAAAATGTAGTTTTTATGGAATAGGACGCAGACAAACAGACTATGATAGTAAGTCATCACCACCGCTTGTGGACACCCGGAACACCAGAGGAGTAACAGGCGCGTTGCCGGATTTTACAACATCTTCAATTTATAAAAAAAAGTATGAATTTACATTTTATTTCACGATCCACAATGGACGTGCTGATAAATCTTCGTGCTACTGCTTAATATTTGTAAAATACAAGGCATACATCGAAACCCGTATCCCACGTTCTAATTTACACAAGACAACAAAAACAAGTCACACCCTATTTGTTTCAAAACTAGACCAACAACATCAACAAACAATCAACAGTAAAATTACACGAACACACAGCTTGCTTGCAAAGCTTCCACAGCCATGGCCAATCGTTAACAGACCTATTTTACAGGAGACCAATAAAATTGTAGTATTATTACGCATTGTAAACATTCAATACACCGCATTCTAGCTCCAATTACATCACAACAATTCATACAGCGTGGGAAGGAGTGTCCGAATCGTCCTTTCGATAGCTTTCATCCGATACAACCAACCAACATAAAATGAACTGTGGAAAACAAGCGTAGAAATTGCTCTACTAGATCTGTGAAGACCTTGTTATATTGGACTGGTTTATTTGTAAAAATCTTCAATAGCGTTATGCAAGCGTGTTGTGAACGGCGATATACGCTTTCATTGGACCGTGTCTGTCAAGCGTTTGGCCAATCAAAAGGGCGGAACTATGGACATCACGGTAACGCATTGCGTGGGCGCACCCTGTGTGTACGGACGAAAAGGTATTGTACTCCATCCGGTGGTTACATAAAGTTTACGGATATTGTAACTAATATAGTTGTATATCAACTGATGAAACAGTGTGTTGTGTTTAGGCAATGGGCCAGAAACCTGTCACTGCGCACGTTAGAGAAGATTTAAAACTCAATTTGATACTTCTTACCATTTAAAAACCTTCGTATTCTTGTCTAGTCTTGATTGCAAGGCAATAGAAGACTTGTATCAAACAGTGGAGGAATTTTCTATGACTTTGAACTCTCTCATCGAAGAAAAGTATCGAATGTCCTGCGCCATTCAAGATTTGCTTATCAAAAGGTGCATTACAATAAATAGTAAGGACAGCATTTTCCTGTTATCTTTACAACCTTGACCTAGCATGATAAGGGGCAGTTACAGTATTTCTTAGAAAATTATTAGTCTAGACTTAGTTTGATAAGATACGTAACCGCCATCTTTGAGAATACCGACGTTGAAAACATTGAACGTGGAGTACTAACGTACATTAGTCAGTATATTAAATCAAATTATTCAGTCTGCAAGTAAGAAAATAAAGATTATTTTAGTACAGATACATTTACTATAATTTTTTTCAGTAATAATTATCGTCTTTATAGCCAATTGTTACTGGCTGTAAAGTACAAGACATTATACATATCAATTTGTAAACATCATGGTGGCTCAGAGGTTAAGACTCCCGCTTCTCATGAATGAGGATTCGATTTCGAAATTATTTGTACTGTTTAAATGTATTTAGACACCACTTACAAATGGTGAAGGAAAATGTCGTAAACTAGTCTTACTCGTATAATTTCAAATTATACATTTGAAAAAACTAATTCGCGTTAAGCAAGCATGGTGATTAATGCTCAAACCTTCTTTGTGTGAAAAGAGGTCTTTGCTCTAGCAGTAGCCTACATAGTGAAATCAACTATACAAAATGTAAAGTGGTGGTTGATAAATCATAGTATGAAACAGCGATAAGATAAATAATAATGGTTCTCCAATACCTGTTCAATCAATGACCGACCAGTATCCTTCCATCCATTCACTACTCCATGTTACAGACGGTACACAAGTATAATATCCTATTTAGATCTAATATGCTCCACATGGTGCCATACCAGAGATGTAAACACAGAAATTTGTTTTGCATTACATACGCTAGCAAAACTTCCTGCATTACAGGATCATTATAGAGGAATGTATGTACATTATATGAATAGAGAAATGTACTTTAATAATAATATTACACAACAGCTGCAAGCTGGTTTCCGTCTCGTCGGCTTGGATGAACTTTTTAGACAGTGTTTGTATTTGAAGTTATGATAGATATAATTATTAGTGTTCTATGTATTTTGTTTGACATTAATTTCAATTTGTTTTAAATTGTTTTTGCTAGTAATTTATATTAATATACCTAAGTTTTTTAAAGTGATTAATAAAAATTTCTGAACGATTATTTGTATGCCTCAAAGAGGCTGGCCATAACGCACTTTAATTTAAAAATGACCAACTAAATATCCCTATGTATAATAAATAAAGATTTTATTTTCAATGGCTTTCTAATTCTCACAACAAGTGATGAAACATGATTACGTCTAGTAATAAACAATCAGGAATAGCATTCACAGCGTCTATTTATATTTAACAAATGTTACAAATGTTTAGTTATATTATTAAAAACCAAGACCATATTGTATTTTGTATAGGATACGTCGGCAAATGAGCATACAGATCACTTATAGCCATCAGCATCGCCAATGGATACCCGCGAAATCGAAAAGCTACAGGTGCGTTGCTTTTGTGGGTAAGGATTTGAGGATTAGAGATACGAGAGGGCTTCCATAGGCCATAGCCTCAATTACACAACGTAAGCTTTGTTTCATGCTGGTTTTCTGTGAGGTTATGATATCTCTTCAGTTTAGCTAGTCCATTCGTCTTTCACACTTGAAAATTTCGTTGTGTAACTAGCTCATAAATATAAACATGTCGTTAATGACAATAAATGTTGTTTTTATTGTCTTTATTCAAAAAAGGTCAGTAGGTATTTTATAAGCTAAGCCTTACAAAAACGTTGCAAGGGTTTAATTGTTTAGTTTACTTTTGCCCGTGTCTTCGTTCGCGTGGAAAAGTTATTTTCTGCATATTTTTGGCATAAAAACTATCCTACGTCCTTTCTCGAGCTCCAAACTAAGTCTGCACCAAATTTCACAGAAATCGATTCAGCAGTTTAGGCGTGAGGAAAAGACAGACAGACAGACCGAGTTACTGTTGCATTTATAATATTAGTTTGGATTAGGAAAACAACTGCTACACAATGCCTTAAACATCTATTTACAATTTTCACATGTCTAGCATAGCAGCAATAGGCAACTATTCTAGACTATTTCGGGCAAGCCGTGCGTACTTACATACGTCCGTAACAGGTCAAATGACCCGGGAACTGTGGGGAATGCCCAGAGCGATCCGTGTGCATTTCTGTGCAACATAGTGCGAGTGCATCGACCTAATATGTAGGCACAAATAAATAGCGAGCCACATTACCTATTCGTGTTTCGGATCATTCGCTCAAGGCGGATTGGCAATTTCAAACTTATAATTATATTTTTTTTTAATTAATAAGTTAACCACACTAGGATTTTCTCCTGTGTCGTGGGTGCGTTTACAAACATACAATTCCACATAATTAATAATTATTTATATTAATGCTTGTATTGAAATTTGATTAAATTGATGAAATTGACTTTCTAAACTCTGTTTCGACAATGTATTTAATAATGTTTTTTATTGATATGTTGCATACGAGTTTCTGAATTTTTTCTTCATTAGAAACTGCATTCTATACTGAAGTTTTTGCTAAAATATTTGAGCCAAAGTAAATGTTGTTGTTGCCAAAATCAGCTGTTACATTGGTACGCAGTTTTTAAACAATGGCGTCATGGCTCAGATCCAGGTCATTTTACGTTAGCTATTTCTAAAGATGACCTAATACCTGAATTGGAGAACAAATAATATCTACTGATTGGCAATTTTATACTTTTTATTTTATTTTTTACGAGACATTGGTAACAATTCCTAATAAAAGGTATGGTGGAAAATAATTGTCTTCATTACATTTTGGTTTACATTCCAAAAAACAAAAATTAAATGATTTTTATCAATTTTTTCCCATTATTCGAAAAAGATAACTACATAAGCTAGCGTGGGCTGCAACTGAACGTGGGTTTCAGTCTTTTATAGAAAATAATTTCAAATATTTGCAAGTGAATCCTAAAAAAATATTAGAAAATCTTTCTTACACGACTGAAATGGCCATAAAAGCCATTCCTAATGTCGTTTTTGAAACGTTATTTATGAAAGAATGTACTATTCATAATTACAATTACTTGGGTTAGTGGGGTTAACAGATTAAGGGTAGATCTAGTTACACAGGCAATCATTTAAATGAAGTAAATTAGGTGACTCGAAATTAACCCACTACAAAAGCAAAGTATGACAAGGTCCGTAGTGTAGGCTATGCTTTAGAAAAAAGAGTCTATGACTTGCCAAACAATAAAAAAATACTTAAATCGAAACAGTATGATAATATTACTATGGTAATGTTTTCAAAAAAATAAGCAAATATAAAGTTTGAATATTTTATTCAGACGAAAAAGGCACTACAAGAAGCAAAAAATACTGCTCAAAGTTTAGATTTATAGAGAGAAAAGTTAGTAATATCCTTAAAGCTAACTAAATCTTTGTGGGTTTGAAATATAAGGTACTAGAATAAAGGTGACATTTGCAGTTTTTATGTAATGTATAGTTTTAAATATAAAACTGAATTAAATATCAATTATTAATTTTATAAAGATCTAAAAACGCTAAGAACTTCCCCCCAAAACTGTGTAGTTTCATTGAAAAACATACTTTAATAGCTTGAACTTTATAACTAATTTGTAATGGTGTGTTAGCGAACTAGTTTCCTGGAACCCTCACATAACCGATTCACTAAACTGGACTGTTTAAAACAAACTCCTAGTAGTTTATGATACTTAATCTCTATGTTATACTGTTTCTAAAGTAATTGCTATACAATTAAGGTTTGATGTTTCCTTTATAAATTAACCTATCTTTAACGAGATTGTGCTATCCACAGCAGTAGTTTTTTTGGTGGCAAAGAGGTTAAGGCCGCTTCTAACGCATGAATGTTCGATACCTGGCAAGGAACTTGAATTTTTCTTTTTTTTTTTGTTAGTTATATGAACTTTATAAATTTAATTACGAGAAGGAAAGAGACTGATCTATTAATGGAGAGATCGTGTACAAGTTAAATTACGTCCAACAATTTGCGACGTATCTGCTCATGAATAAAAGTCCCGTTGCGAGTTGAAACTAGTCGAGCTTTTCTCAGTATATTAACGTGAGTAAGTCGTTATTGTCAATAAATTTAGTATTTCTTTACTCTTACGATAGTTACACATTTTAATATAAATACAAAAAAATTTCTTCTAATTAATATCAACACAACAATCTTCAATTAAAACAGCTTCAATGACTATGGCCACGTAACAAAAGAACATCACAATTACAAATGTAACTTTCAGTATTATTTCTCTAACATTAAATTCGTCTCGATTATATAATATCACCACATGGTTCTCGTATAAACACTTTATTTGACAGTAAAGCCCCATCGAGCTCGTCCAAATAATGCTATCACACTAAAACTCTATACAGAGGAATTTACGCTTAAACTCGTTTCATGAAGAACTATAACCGTTTGGAATGATAAAGCTGATTGGTCGGGGTGTCATGTATCGTTTGATTAGTATTACAGTTTAATCAACGCCTCAATAAGGTGTTTGACCTCTGAGTAAATTGACACGGTCGTGCTTGGTTGAAAAATGTCAAGTATTTATTGTTAGGCAGTTGTTAGGAGTTGATGTGAAAACCTTTTCATATACTTGTGTACGTTTTAAAGTATTTTGAAAGGGTTGAGGAATTTACTCTTTTGTTTAAGATAACCAAGTATCCTTTTATATTAATGTACTCGTAATATTATGTTCGCGGTTTGGTGGTCGTAGATCAATTTCCGGGCTTGGATACTTTTTCGAATTATTTTGTTGTTGATAACAAAGAACTACAAATATAACGTATTCTTTTGTAAGAAGGGGAACGGATGTATCTACACTAATATTATAAAGAGGTAAAATTTTAAGTTTGTATGTAGAGGGTAATCTTTGAAACCGCTGGTCGGATTGCCAAAATTCTTTCACTGATAGATAGCTACAATGTTCCTGAGTGTTATAGGCTATAAATCATCACGCTACGATTAAATAGAGATGAGCAGCGGGTTTACAATAAAAAAGTAATTTTAGTTCATCATGACAAATTCATTTATAAAATTAAATTCAAAAGTTCTGCCGGGATTGCAGTTCAAGCGTTATAATGAAGGTACCACGGCCTCGGCCAGAAGCAGGAACAGGAACGAGGTGGTTTCAAGTCAGTTAAAGTCTGACATCCCCTCTTCTCCCACTCAAGGCAAGAGAATTAATATGATAATACCCATAATTTTTTTATGGTATAAGTCGGCAAACGATCTGATTACCTGATGGCAAGCAATCAGCGCCGCCCATGGACATCCGCTACACCAAAGGAGTTACGAGTGCGTTGCCAGCCTTTTGGGTATGGGCGTTGCGAATTTAGGGAACGGGAAGGGATAGGGAAAGGGAAGGGATTGGGCCTTCGGTAACCTCACTCACACGGCGAAACACAATGCTGTGGGTTGTTTCACGCCTGTATTCTGTGAGGCCGTGGTATCACTCCGGTCGAGCCGACCCATTCGTGCCGAAGCTTGGCTCTCCCACACACACAAAGCTTTATGAAATTAAATATGATCTACGCTTTGTTAATTTGAGATCCTCTTATTAATAATACTCTGTTTATAAAAAAGACAAACTAAAACAAACAAAAAATAAAGCCAAAACACGCTTTGCATAAATTTTCACCAGATAATAAATGGTCTTCACTTAATTGTGAAAAATGAGAAATCTAAAACAAGATGGCTGCTAAATAAGGAACAGAATTTATCAGAAAAGTGTTCAAAGTAGTTTTATTGTGCTTTATATGGTAAGACGAGGCAATTAATAAAGTGTAAGAAAGAATGATAAAGGCCTTGGAATGAAAAAAGTTATAATCTTAAGAAAATTTGCATCTATGTTTGCGAGTATTGAGTGTGGGAGAGCCACGCTTGGGCATAAACATGGACTTTAAGCAAATACCACCAAATCTTTTTAATTTTAATAAAGATTTGTAGATATTATAACATCTTCTTTTTATCTGGATTATGCGGACGAAGCCGCTGCCAGAAGCTGTTAGTTCGTAGTTGTCGTGTCATACACAGGTAACGTAGGGTTACGAGGCTAAATTGTGTTTTCCCCTTCTATCCTTCCTTTTTTAGTCACAGGAAAATCATCATATGACTTCTCCCGCAAGAAAGAGATATCAGACTCTTACTGGCTAGAAACACCCCCGTTCCTTCTCCTGCTTTAGGTATCCTTCCTCAAACCTCATTTTGCCACCGAATCGCAAAAGAACAGACGTCAATAAAATATTGAAAGAATAATACTAGTACGAAGGAAAAGAGTATAATAATCAGAAAATGAGCATCTGTGCTCTAGAAAATTATTATTACTACCTAGGTGAATCAGATAGGAATAGTACAGAAACTCGTGAAATTTGTAATATCTGTTTTGATGGTTCTACGCCACTGGGGAACACTATTATACTCAAGTTTTACTTGCCATTCGGATACATGAGGTTTAGAATATATTTATTGTAGTTGAAATAACTTGGTTGAATCGACTCGACGTTTTTATTCATAGGTTAACATCAAAACGCATTGCCCAGGATGATGCTAATATGGAATGGCATGAAATAATAGAATAGTTTAACTGACTGAGATAAGCGTAGATTCGGTTTGTTCTTCATTCGATAACTCTGAAATACTTTTTTTTGATATAATAACATCGTGTTCTTACACTAAATTAAGTTTAAAAGAGTATAGTAATCTACGATTTGAGGGTCGATATTCCCATAAAACTAATTAGGTACTAACCAGTGACCGATGGCGCAGCAGGTTTCTTCTGTTTTTTATTAATTTTAATGTTACAAGTTAGCTTCTCAATAGCCTTTAGAATTTTAATGCTGACTTTGTTAATCGTTCTCAACTTCGGATCGGTGTACTTCGTTCGTGAACCATCGCCGACGGTTTTCTCGCGTCCCGAGTCCGCACTGTCTTCGGATTCCGTAGCCGAAGTATCGGATGGAGGATGGAATATGTACGGGCTACCGGTAAAACAGGGCGAATTCATTTTCCGACCCAACTACAAGCCTGTCCAAATCACTGACTAACACAACACTCTAAAAAGCATATTAGAATAAAATATGCTAAATTTTATGACGACTGATCACAATGATGTCTTGAAGAACGTTGTTCAAAGTCGGCGAGGAAACTGTATGATGCTCAATCAGGATGTTCCTTGGAGGAGGGCCGTAGACCGTGACACCACTCCTAAGACAAGCCCCTAGGGACCTTGGTCCATCGATTACGATGTCGTAATTAATCTGAATTAGGCTCCGTATGACTTCAATGGCAAATAACATAGCAACGTCTCGTAATCAGACTGAAACTGCGCTAAATCGACTGGATTTGAACGAAGTTGTGTGTTTGACGCGAATTTATGTTTATTCGGCGATTACTATTAGTTTTTAGTATATGGTAACGTTCCTAGGCACGTAGGTAACTTTTTGTTTCAAATACTTCAGTGCAGATAATCTGATTTGCTTAAATATAATAATTATAGCTTTCTTTAAGCAATTATTACATACGTTACGCTTGTTATTTCTAAATATGGTTACTTGAAATAGCTGTGATTTAAACTTTTCTAAACAAAATTTAAATTTTAATGGATTGATCTTTATTATTAAAAGTACATAAAGCAATCAACCCAAGATTTTTGTTTCGTGTTACAAAGCAATTCATACCATCCATAAATTGAATGCTGTAATTTTTATTTTTCTATAGATACTTAATACCTACCTACTTTATTAAAAAGCTATAAATACTTATTACCTACTATAACTGAAACGTATACCCTTACAAATTAGTTTAAACAAAAATTAAAAGATGGCGCTCCATTGATCAAGCAATAAAACTCATTAGATACCTAATTAGATAAGTAACGAAGATCAAAGTTAATTATCTCCAAACGTACCATAAAAGTTACCTTGAAATAAACCGAGTTTCCGTTACAATAGATGCGTTCATAAAACGACAAAAACTAAAGCAACCATAACATAATCGTTTGACTGTCAAAAAATAGGTCAAATGTCTATTTCCGTCAAGTCGTTCAAGAACTTATACACAAATGATGAGTCTTTAAAAATAGTAAATTCGACGCCTGACATAAACTGAATAGCAACAGAATCGTGTGATACGCGCTGCTATACATTTTCTAGTAGGCGCTTTTCTTATTAAATCGCGAATTGCTTGTGATTATTTTATTTATTTTTTGAATACATTTTGTGGAAGCATAGTTAGAATATATAACTATGTCATTACCATTTAACGTTTAAGATTAGTACAATCCAAGAGATAAATAAGTTAATTTAAATAAACCTAGTCAAGACCAGCTATTCAGTTTATTTGGTAAATATATCGTTGTTCGTTTTCGGATTAGAACAGTTAAGTTCGTCTATAAAACTGAAAATGGACTGTAGAATATTGGTCCCTGGACGTCGAACCACTAAACCCAGTTGACGTCCGCAAAGTATGTTTAGTGTCAACTGTAAAACAGCTGGGTTGAACGACTGGACGTATTCTCCAAAGCACTAAAGTACAGCGACACTGCGACTTACTTTGAACATTTAACGAGTTAGAAAATAGATAGATACCTCCTATAATACTGTTATCGAACCTGACCGGGGGTATATAAGTATTTCTTCAAACCCAACAGAATGGGCTCGTCGATCATAGCGCGTCTTTGCGCGATCACTAGCTTGAAGACCGGCCATGATGTCAAAGAGTTTGAACCACTTTTCCGTCACACTGCCCTCCTCTTAGATTTGCTCGTCCCGAGCATCGTTGCTGCCGTAATACCTCGCCAACCTGTCTATATGGACAACTTTCAAAGGACTCCTTAAAGTCTTCCGAATTCTGTAAGTAATGTCATTGATCTTCGTGACTATCTCATAAGGACCTTCCCAACTCGGTTGCAGCTTCGGAGATTTTCCCTTCCTTCTGACTGGATTATGAAGCCAGACCAATGACCCTTCTTCAAACCCAACAGAATGGGCTCGTCGATCATAGCGCGTCTTTGCGCGATCACTAGCTTGAAGACCGGCCTCCCTGATCTGCTCATAAATGTCCAACATTTTTGCCCTTAACTCGCTTATGTAATCGCTAAACTCGGTGCGAGTGTCGCCAGGTGGACAGCCCGATACAAGATCTGCCGGTAATCTCAATTCCCTTCCAAAATTTGCAAATGCAGGCGTCTTTGCGGTACTTTCATGTACAGCAGTCCGATAGGCAAGCAAGAAGAGAGGTATGTAAGTGTCCCAATCTCTCTGATGGCTGTCAACCACCTTTGCTAAGTGTCGCTCCAATGTTTGGTTGAAACGTTCGACCATTCCATCTGACTGTGGATGATAAGGGGTCGTTCGAGTCTTATGGATTCCCAAAAGTTTACAAGTTTCCTGAAAAACTTGGGATTCAAAGTTCCGTCCTTGATCACTGTGCATCTCCAAGGGCACTCCGAATCGGGTGAATACCTCGTTTACCAACTTCGTGGCTACAGTTACTGCCTCTTGATTTGGTATGGCAAAGACCTCCGGCCATTTTGTAAAATAATCCATAACCACTAAAACGTAGCGATTGCCCGAATCAGTGATTGGAAATGGTCCAGCGATGTCTAAGGCTATTCTCTCCCAAGGCATACCAACATTGTAGATTTTCATCGCCCCTCTGCTTCTTGTTTGTGGACCCTTGACAGCTGCACAACTAGTGCACTTCCGGCACCAATCTTCGACGTCATATTTGCAATGCAGCCAATAAAACCTCTCCTTGATCTTCACCAAAGTCCTCCTAATTCCCAAATGTCCTCCAGAAGATCCATCATGGAACGCTTTTAATACATCCCTTATTTTTGTACGAGGCACCACCAATTGCAAATGCTCGTCCTTGCCGTTTGTTGATTCCCATTTCCTGCACAGAAGTCCGTTATGCAGCGTAAGGCTTTTCCACTGTGCCCATAAACCTTTCGTTACCGCGCTATATTGGGCGACGTCACTCCAACTTGGCTTGTTACCACTTCGTAGCCACTCCAGTATTGGTTTAATATCTGCATCTCTTTCCTGTTCTAATTTCATCGCATCATCTCCCCATGCCTCGTCAACAGTATCAGTCCTTATCACCTTAAGAAAAGCAGTTTCCTTCTTGGAACAATGCTTGCAATCTTCCACGCATGGGCGTCTCGATAATGCATCTGCGTTGCCATGAATTCTTCCTCCGCGATGTTCGATTTCAAAGTCAAATTCCTGAAGTTGTTCCAACCATCTGGCTACTTGGCCTTCGGGATCCTTAAACTGAAGCAGCCATTTCAAAGCAGCGTGATCAGTTCTAATCAAAAATTTCCGTCCCAGTAAATACTTCTTGAAATGGTGCAGAGTTTTGACTACGGCCAGCAATTCCCTCCTGGTCACGCAATAATTCCTCTCGGGCTTGGATAGTGACTTGCTGAAGTAAGCAATAACCTTCTCCTGCTCACCATCGCGTTGTGAAAGGACACCTCCTATTCCAATATTGCTGGCATCCGTATCAACTACGAATATTCCTTTCGCGCTGGGGTATCCGAGAATTGGTGTGTTACAAAGCCCTTCTTTTAGTTCTCGAAAGGCTTGCTCACAATCCTCGTCCCAGATAAAGGCACGTTTCTCCTCTGTCAATCGATGCAAAGGCTTGGCAATGTCCGAGAATCCTTTCACAAACCGCCGATAATACGAGCACAATCCAAGAAATGCCCGAACTTGCGTTTTGTCTTTAGGTGTTGGCCATTCCTTAACAGCGACAGTCTTGGCTGGATCAGTCTCAATTCCTCTCTCAGAAATAACATGTCCTAGATAATTCACTTCGCGCTTGAAGAAAGAGCATTTCTTTGGACTCAACTTTAAATTTGCTCCACGCAGCTTGTCGAGTACCTTTTCTAATTTCCTTAGATGATCGTCAAAATCCCGTCCAACAATGATGATGTCATCGAGGTAAACTAGGCAGGTTTCGCCCAGCAGTCCCGCCAGCACCTGTTCCATCAAACGCTCAAAGGTTGCCGGTGCATTGCATAATCCAAATGGCATCACCTTAAATTGCCAGAGTCCCTTCCCAGTTGAGAATGCGGTCTTTTCCTTGTCCTTGGGATCCAAATCCACCTGCCAATAGCCGCTTTTTAGATCGAGCGTTGAAAACCATTTCATGCCACTCAGTGTGTCAAGTGTGTCATCGATTCTTGGTAACGGGTAGCTATCCTTCTTGGTTACATCATTCAATCGTCGATAGTCTACGCAAAACCTCGTTGAACCATCTTTCTTCTTGACAAGCACGACAGGTGAACACCAAGGGCTAGAAGAGGGCTCTATCACGTCATTTTTCCTCATATCGTCAATCATTTCTTCAACCTCTTTCTCACGAGCGAATGGTATGCGTCTGGGCCTTTGACGAATTGGCATTGTATCACCTGTGTTTATTTTATGCTTCACCAAACCAGTTCGGCCAATATCACCATCGCTTCTTGAAAACACATCAGAGAATCGAAGAAGTAAATTTCTAGCCTTCATAGTCTCCACTTTTGTCAGACTTTTGTTTTCGTCTAAGATTTTCGTTACAAAGTCTATTCCCGTACTGTCCTTTTTCACAAGATTTTCCGAGCATTTTCTTATCCAGGCCACTTCTTCCAATACGCCCACAGGCTCTCCTTCTTCAATCGTAATTTTTGAATCACTGAAGTTGAATACCGGAATGCGGTTGACATCAGATGACCCCACGACAGTTCTTGCCGGTAGCCATGAGTTTACGTGTTCCGATTTATCAATCACAGCGCACCTTCGAGGTAAACTTCCTTCCCTCCTCCTAGGTAATGCAATTGGTACGAGAGTCTGTGATTTTGGTGCAAGAACAGTTCTTCTTAAACAGCAAACTTTTCCCAGGGTTCCACCCTTCATCGGAATTTCCTCAGTTCCACATAGTAATACTCCAGATTTTAAGTCGATGTTACACTGGTGCCCTCGCAGGAAATCAAGTCCTAGGATGCAGTCATCCAGAATTTTGGCCACAATAACCTCATGTCGATAAACACGTTCCCCAATTTTAATTGTTACATGCAATTTTCCACTTATCGGTATGCGCTGGCCGGTAGCTGATTTCATTTGTAGGCCAACAATTGGTTTAAGGTGTTTCCTGATGTTTTGCTCGAGCAGCCGAACATTTATCACCGTCCTTGAAGCTCCAGTATCTAATGTTAGCTGACTGTTTTTCCCATTTACTTGACCGTCTATCACCAGAGTATTTCCATCGTTGGTTTGCTTGATGTAGATTGTTGGGGTTGTTCCACTACCAGCCAGCGCCCACCCCGCAGCCCTGGCTGGATTTAAGTTTCCCTGCTGGTCAGAAGTTGAGACCGCCGCGTCCTGGCGGTTCATCTTCTTCGGGCAGTCGCTCCGTATGTGCCCACGCTCTCCACATCCATAGCACATGAAGTTCCGACGGCGTGGAGGTACCTGCTCCGTTGTCGTCATTTCCCGCAGACGTAAGGTACGGGAGTTACCACGCACGGCTTCCACTTCCAATGCATGGGCCAGAGCTTCTTTCATGTTCTTGTGATGGCCCAGATGAACAGCGGCTCGTACTTCGGGGTCCCGAATACCGTCAATGAACGCTTGGAGAAGCGTGCCTTCAATCATTGACGGAGTCGACCGGAAAGCTCGACGCACAAGTTTCTCGATTTCCACGGACCATTGCTGTAGGCCCTCATTAGCACGCTGAGTACGCTCTTTTAATTGCGCTCTGTACACGTGCTCGAGGTGGCTGTCTCCAAAACGTGCCTCAAGTGCGTCGAGGAGGGCACTAAAGCTGAGATCCCCACTTGCGCCGATAGCTTCCAGCACTGAGAGCGCTTGATCACGGAGGGCCAGGGTAAGGGCTGACTGTGCTTCCTTCTGAGTCCAACCATAAGCCTCCATAAGTGTCTCAAACTGTAGCTTGAACGCGGTCCAGGATGTTGTTCCGTCGTAATGGGGAATCTTAAGCCCTTTCGTTGCACTTGAAGCCGCATTTGAGGCTTCAAAAACGGCTGCAAGACGGCTTCGGCTCTTCAAAGGGCTTGGGCTTGTCACTTCCTGCTTGATTTTGGAGATCTCTTCTTCCACTCTCTCCTCTATCGCCTTGACGCGATGTTCCAACTTGCCTAACCCTTCCTCCACTTCTTGTACCCGTTCGACAGCCTTTTGCAGTCCCTTCGTGAAATCCTTATGCATGTCTTCCAAGCGACGCGCTTGCTCCTCTTGGCGGCGAGCTTGATCCTTTTTCAGCTCCCGTAGCTGCTCCGCCTGACAGCGTGCATGCTCCTCTTGGCGACGAGCTTGATCTTCTTTCAGCTTCCGTAGCTGTTCTTCTTGGCGGCGCGCTTGCTCTACCATCATTTGCTGCAGCTGTAGCAGTAGATCCACCTGCACAGGCTTGGCTTCTGCATCGCTGGTTTGAGCTGCAGCACTCTCTTCCCTCACACGCTGCGCTTCTGCCATTGCACGGGTACTCACTCCTCTTACGTCCTGCGGCACTAGCGGCATTTTTCTCCAATCCCACTTCTGACACCAAATGTTACGTGCCTGACGTCACGTTCCTGACTATGCGGGCTTGAGTTCGGGATTGGATGAAATGAAACACTAATACCGGTTTTCAGACTTTCTATTGCACTTAAGTTACAGCGTCCACGGAGTTAAGTTATCGGCGTTCTTCTTCAGCAGAGTCCGGCCGACTGACACAACTTTGCCGTTCACGCTGACTTAACTCACTTAACTGACGCACTTCACTATTTCACTGCACTTCACTATTTCACTCACTTTTCTTCTTTTTCACTTCTTCCTTTTCTTCCGAATCGCTTTAGACTTAGAACTCAACTGCCAGCGGTGAGCCGCAGTTCCGCTTATATACCCCCGGTCAGGTTCGATAACACCAACTCGTGTTGACAATTCACGACGAAATTTACAATCTCTAGGCAACGTTTGACAACCATCCATTGACGTCATGATGTCAAAGAGTTTGAACCACTTTTCCGTCACAATACATACCACTGACTTTGAATTATCTAGTGAATAGTTGAAACCGGTCAAAAGGTTTAGGTACCCACATTTTCTGCGCTTAAGTAGTCTCGATTTGAATTTAGACAAAAATGTGTCTCTATTATTTTGTCACTAGCTACTCTCGCGCGGTTTCACCCGCTGTTCGGCTCTATTTGCCGTGATGTTTAATAGCCTATAGCACTCGGGAACAGTGTAGCTAACTATCAGTGAAAGAATTTTGGCAATCTGATCAGCAGTTCCAAAAATTACTCCCTTCATATAAACTTACAAATTTTACATCTCTGTAATATTAGTAAGTATAGATAATATACGAGCTTTTGACTGTGGCTTTGTTCACGCATAGGAAATATTTTGTAAATAACATCTTTCATATTTTTGGTTAGTTCATCTACTTATACTAATTTGGTTTTGTTTTTGTATGTAGGGGCTAATATTTGGAACTGCTAGTCGGATTTCCAAAAATTTTTCACTCGTAGATAGCTACAATGCTCCTGAGTGCTACAGGCTAAAAGATCAAGCTACTGTCAAAGGGAGCCGAGCAGCGGGTGAAACCGCGCGAGAGTAGCTAGTATATGAATAACGCCCAAGTTAAGTGTAAACCTTAGTCCTATATTTAAGACGACAGCGCCATCTGTAAGTTGACGACGGTTTAGTCTAGAAGCAAAGTTTTAAACTTAAGTAAAATGGCCGCCAACTGTTACTTAATTACTTAGGGAGACATTACAGAATTAAACATGAATTGGTGATAAACTATAGCTTTAGTAGGTAGACATATTATTATATGTATAGTTGGCAAAAGGTTCAATGTTTTGCTCCATCCAAGAGGCACTATTTAGACACCTGAGGTACTCAAGAGGCACTATTTAGTTTACCTGTGGTACTTTGTGAATTAAGGAAAAAAACTATTTGTTAATTAATTAGTTGAAAAATTCAGGAGCTCAACATCAATCTCAAGTTGCAAAGATACCTAACAAAGTATTTTGATGTTTGCAAAATTCACATGGCATCTAGTAAAGTGGCATTGTCTATTGGAATTATAAATTCTTTCTAAGAAAAAATTAGAAGTTGAGAAATACAACGATACTTTCACATTGTCTCTAAAGATACAGGTTTCCTAGTTTGAGGAGCACAGTTTACCACGTTGTGTACAGATTTCAGTGGGTCCAGTCCAAATTTGCTTTACTTTAAGACTTCAACCAACCAATAAAAGGACTAAACGTTTGTTTAGGGGAGGTTAAGTCATCTATAGGTTGGTTCAGTTTTTCCGCCCTGGGTAGGGCGAGAGTGAAAGACAGTTACTGACTTGAAACCACCCTGTTCCTTCGCCTGCTTCAGGAAGGGGATAAATTATTGCACTTGAACCGTAACACCGGCTAAACATCAGCCCTATTGGGCCTCATCGGTGGAAATGCGTTTAATATAATGAAAACACACTTTAATTTTTAAGCATTGTGTAAATGCTTCTTTATGACCATCTTATTTCTGTATATTAAATGTGTAGTTTAATGGAATTAAGTTTTTTTTTTAAAAAAAAACCTTTGCCTCGCTCTAGGAATTTCTCCTATGTCGTGGGTGCTGTTACAAACATACACATGACACCCAGACTCGGATCAACATTTTGTGGATCACACAAAGAGTTGTTCCGTGCGGAAATCGAACCCGTGACACGTTGCACTGCAGCCAGTTGCCCAGCCACCGCACCAACCACCAAAACTTAATAATATTCCTACTTACACACAATTAACCAACTTGTAAAGTAACTCCTAGATTAATTATATATTACCTATCTATACTCTCTCTAGATGGAGCAAGTTCTATTAATTATCTAAATACCTACCTACGCCACTTCTCAGAGGAAACTCTTAGGTAATCTGTTGTTATAGTTCTAGTATCAACAATATACATAAGAAGCTCTAGTATGTAGGTACCAACTTATGAGTCAGTTTCTAAGTATTAATTTCCTAGTTTCCACTTGAATTTGGAAGAGTGGCCTTTGAGAGGTACTTATCGAGTGAAATTGAATTTGAATGGTACACTTGTATACCTGTCGAAATCAATACCTTACTTTCGAATTAAGATGCCTACTCATACAAAACAGTTAAGGACGTCTTGCAAATTTTACTGTATGGACTTATATTGCTGAAAACTAATACTTTTCGATGAACCACATCAGCCTCAAAAGTGCCCAAAACTGCTGTGCAAAGGCCTCTTCTTATACGGAGAAGGTTTGATAATTAATCGGACGCTCGTTCAACGCGGGTTAGTGGTTTCAAACATTATAATTAGAAACTAAAAGTCCAGGTTTCCTTACGATGTTTTTGTACATCGTAAGTCTGTGGGTATGTTATGTAATTTTAGACAGTGTTCGATTTTCGACAAATGAATAGTTTTATTTTCTTTATATTCTGCATTGTTAAATTGTGTGCATGTTATTTTTAATAGAATGTAGATTTAAGTAGGTACTTCAAAGAACATGTCATTGTAGTGTTTGCCTAAATTGGTTTTTTTTTTTTAATGTACTAGTCGGCAAACGAGCAGACCGATTACCTGATAGCAAGCAATCAACGCCGCCCATGGACACCCACAACGGAGGAGTTAAGAGTGCGTTGCCGACCTTTTAGGGATTAGGGATTTGGAGATTTAGGGATTGGGGAAGAGTCCGGGAAGGGGAAGGATTGGGCCTCCGGTAACCTCACTCACACGGCGAAACACAACGCTGTGGTTGTTTCACGCCGGTTTTCTGTGAGGCCGTGGTATCATTCCGGTCGAGCCGACCCATTCGTGCTGAAGCATGGCTCTCCCACACTTAATTGGTTATGTATTTAGTATGTAACTTTTTTGCATGTGTCTATTTTTCTTACATATAATGCAATAACTGTTGGCAAACCAAATAAAAAAATGAATTGCTTGTCTTCAAGAAACGGGCGCCTAACCTATAGGTGGCCTAACTTCTGGGAACCTGAAATTTTTGACTACTAATACATTGTAATTTATTGAAT
The DNA here is from genome assembly GCA_902829305.4 of Spodoptera exigua. Lineage (NCBI taxonomy): Eukaryota > Metazoa > Arthropoda > Insecta > Lepidoptera > Noctuidae > Spodoptera > Spodoptera exigua. Next base: position 11,552,634 of record LR824610.2, on the reverse strand, counting down.
TCTTGCCCAACCTGATAGATGGGACTACCTAGCGCCGATATTGTGCGGGAGTTGTGGGCATGTTAGCGCAATAACGTGCCGCGGCCCTGGCCTGGAGCAGAAGAAGAAACGCGGTGTGTTTAGTAGCATGAGACTAGCACTTCCAATCACCCCGCTTACTTTACCATTTTTATTGTTTCGTGTGTATAAATTACATTGTTTCGGCAGGTGCCATAGTCCTTCCATAGTTCCCATCATACCGGTCCATAACAACCCACACCCATAGCCTTATCACTTGCTTCCATTATCCCCAATAGTCCTACACTAGCCGGGGACTGTCCTTGGGTGTATTTCCATAGTGCATACAGGGATAGTCGCCGGTTTGTGTCCCATTTCATTTAGATTAAAGTTGTCTAAAGGGCCTCTGCGCAGTTGGCTGCGGCCCCTCGTACGCCTCCCAAATGACCGGGACCCTGTGGTCCCGTGATTGGTAAAGACATACAAATAATAATAATAATACAGCAGACAATAAACTTCAACTACTACACACTAAAAACATTGACGATTTTTCACCTCATATAAAGTTTCACTAGAAACGTTTTTACCGAAAACTTTATGACTTTTTTCTTTTAATATCATGAGTTTAGGACATGTTTTTGTCATACAAATTAGCTGGCTCCCACAATATATGAGCTTGCCTGGGAATTGCCGTAAACCTTTATTACCCCGACTAGGGGTGAACAAAAACAATTTCGTTGCCCTAGCTCAGTTTAATTTATTCTGCCTAGTGATTTTATTTGGGAGATATTATGTTTATTTTAGGTAAAGGGATACACACTATAGATAACTGGTGAATCTAAAAATCGATTGTGTCATGAAACATTTAAATATATGTCGGAGCACGCGACAGTAGCGCCACACTTGGCCGGATCGGCTAGTTGTAGAACTTATGTTGTAATCTGTCAACATAGGTTTTCGTTTAAAAATCAAACCATAGGCAGTATCTTTTCTTTTTCTTTTATTGGTTGCGTCAAGTATCCGAACTTGGGCGTAGTCGATACGTGGCTGGCTGGTTGGGCCATATTGTGGCCATAGACTAACTGTCAATTTGTAACCTCATGTTGGTACTGTTTGCATCTCGATTATCCTGATTATTCAAGAATTGTAATTGCTGGCAAATAATAAAAGCCTGATCATCGTAAATTACGTTTTATTTCTGGAATCTACGCCATTATGGAGCCTCAGCGCCTGGATGCCCCGTCATCAGAAGTGGGATTGGAAAACCACGCGCCACGTGCAAAGAACAACGACCCACCGAGTGTTGAAAATCACGATGCCGCTGCAAATAACGTTTCACCACGTGCAATAAATAACGACGCAGACGATAGAAGATGGCATCTACTTTTGGAACAGCAGAACCGGAATTTTATGACCCTTGTGCAAGCTATGAAGACGCCTTCGACCAGTGAGCTACGCCTGCCCGATTTCGACCCTGATAAACGAGATGTCGACGCACGTGCTTGGATATCGACGGCTGACCTCTGCATCAGTGACCAGCATCAGCAAGGTACGCACCTTATGGTGGCTTTAAGTCGTGCGTTAAAGGGGCATGCCTCCACGTGGTTTTCGACGATTTCATACCCTGGCATGAACTGGTATGATTTCAAGGAGCTTTTTAAAGCAAGATACGACTGTCCCGAAACTGTTGCTTCATTTTTAATCAACCTAAATGAAAGCAAGCCTAAAGAAAATGAGTGTGTTGCTGCATATGCTGCCTCCCTTATGACGTCGGTTATGGCCAGATGGAAAAATTTACCCACCGAGGAACTGGCTATAGCTACTGTTCTTGCACATTTGTCACGTTTCGACCGACGTATTCAACGACTTTCGTTTACAACCGACGTCAAGACACGCAATCAATTGCAACAAGAATTGAAGGCAGTATCTTTTTTTAAACGTAAAGCCAATGCGAATGACCTTGATGTGCCTGATACCAAGAAGAACCGCAGCACTTGCCCAACAACTCCTGTGAAGTGCTACTACTGCGGGAAGATGGGACACAAATCTACCATGTGTCAGTCACGTAGGAGGGACAATATGAAGAGGAGAGACGAGCACCCTAGACCTCAACTGGGCAACAATGATAACAGCAAGCCAAACCAGACCAAACCAGCGGCCGTCACCTGCTACCACTGCCAAGGGAGCGGCCACTACGCGTCGAGCTGTCCGAAGCGGCGCAGCCAGGAAGGGACCAGCGGAGCGGGCGCCTCCAACGTGAAAAGGGTCAACCTGTGCGTCCGGAGCGTGCCTACTGGGACCATGCGTATTGCTGGTGAGCCTTATTCATTTCATTTTGATTCTGGAGCTGAGTGTTCACTTGTAAAAGAGACTGTGTCACAGAGACTCAACGGACGACGACTCAATAATACAGTGACATTGATTGGTTTAGGTCAGACCCCTGTTTATTGCACATCGCAAATACTGACAGTCGTAGAGATTGACAACATCAATTTAGAAATTCTACTGCATGTTCTGCTTGACCAGTATCTGCAACATAACATCGTAGTAGGTCATGAGATTTTGCTGTTAGGTTTGGCTGCACATATCACTGCTTCGCAACTGAGATTTTCCAAAAATCAAATCGTTCAGTTGTGCCATGTTTCGCCAACTGACCAAGGAATTAATCCGGACACGGTGGACACCGACGTCCCACCTGAATACAAAGGTCAGTTACTTGATTTGTTGAAATCATTTGAGCAGTCTTTTTCAAGAGGTGTGCCAGCGAAATGCGCGGATACTGAACCCATGGAGATTCGCCTAAAGGATCCACACAAGACTGTTAATCGGCGACCATATCGGCTGAGCACTCAAGAGCGACAAGTTGTTCGAGAAAAGGTAAGCGAGCTTCTAGACGCAGGCATAGTTCGTCCTAGCTCGTCACCATTTGCAAGCCCAATACTTCTAGTCAAGAAGAAAGATGATTCCGACAGGCTTTGCGTGGATTACCGCGAACTGAATGACAACACAATACCTGACAGATTCCCGCTACCACTCATCTCCGACCAAATTGCTAGGTTGCACGGAGGTATGTACTTCTCCACTTTGGATCTCACATCGGGCTTTCATCAGATCCCTGTCGCAGCTGATTCCATCGAACGAACTGCGTTTGTAACACCAGACGGCCAGTACGAGTATCTCAGAATGCCGTTTGGCCTAAAGAACGCGCCAGCAGTTTTCCAGCGCGCAATCATAAAAGCTCTCGGGGATCTGGTGAACACCTATGTTGTGGTCTATATGGACGACGTGCTGATTATGGCCAGCACTGTAGAGGAAGCGCTGGAGCGACTGAAGATCGTGCTAGAAGTCCTCACCGAAAGGGGATTTTCTCTCAACATGAAGAAGTGCAAGTTCCTCAAACAAAAGGTGGAGTATTTGGGATTTGAGGTGTGCCAAGGTGAGATACGCCCTAACCAGCGGAAAGTGGAAGCTCTTACTGCTCTGCCACCCCCGGAGACTGTGACACAGTTACGTCAATTCATTGGCTTAGCATCATACTTTCGGCAGTTCGTGCCCCAGTTCTCGCAGGTAATGGCTCAACTCTACGCACTTACCTCGAGCTCGAATAATGGAAAGCTTGTCTGGAAAGCTGAACATGAAGCTATCAGACAACAAATAATTGCTGCACTGACTAGCGAACCGGTATTGCTTATTTTCGATCCAGATCTTGACACGGAACTGCATACCGACGCAAGTGCGATCGGATACGGCGCAGTTCTAATGCAGAGAAAGGCTGGTAAGTTGCACGCTGTTGCCTACTACAGCAAGCGTACGAAGGCCGCTGAATCGCGGTACCACTCCTATGAACTGGAGACGCTAGCGGTCGTCAACGCAATTAGGCATTTTAGGCATTTCCTTCATGGACGAAAAATTTGTTGTCGTGACAGACTGCAATTGACTTCAATCCAGCAGAAAGAAGTTGGACCTGGCCCCACGTGTTCATAGATGGTGGGCTTTTCTACAGAGTTTCGACTTTGATATCGTGCACCGAGGAGGAAAACACATGTCTCATGCAGACTTTTTGTCCAGAAACCCTGTCCCGTCCGACAAGGTAAGTCAAAAGCCTGCGAATAAAGTGGAACCAAAGCGCATCAATTTGACCGAATTGACCGGTAACTGGCTCCTGGCTGAGCAACAGAAAGATGTTGAGATTTCTAAGCTTGTTATTGACCTGAACGATAACAAGCTTCCTGACGACGTTGCGAAGACGTACGAGCTACGCTCAGGACTTTTATACCGGAAGGTACAGCGTAACGGTAAGACTCGCTGCTTGCCTATCATACCTCGGTCGCTTAGGTGGTCGATCATCAACGGCGTGCACGAGAGCTTGATGCACTTGGGGTGGGAGAAAACGTTAGAGAAGGTGTTCGAACTTTACTGGTTCGAACACATGACGAAGTATGTGAGGCGTTTCGTTGAGAACTGCGTTACATGCAGAATCTCAAAGTCGAATTCAGGTAAGGTTCAAGCATCCATGCACCCTATTCCAAAAGTTGCGATACCTTGGCACACTGTGCATGTTGATGCAACAGGAAAACTCAGCGGAAAGAACGACAAGAAGGAATATGTGTTCGTTCTAGTCGACGCCTTCACAAAGTACGTATTGCTGTACCATACCCTGAATATAGACACTGCCAGCAGCATCAGAGCCGTGAAGCAGAGCGTCTCACTTTTTGGTGCCCCTACGCGGCTAATTGCGGATCAAGGACGATGCTTCGCAAGCAGAGACTTCAAAGAGTACTGTGAGTCTGTAAACATTAAATTACACCTCATTGCAACCGGAAGCTCTAGGGCCAACGGCCAGGTCGAGCGCATTATGAGCACTCTAAAAAATATGCTGACCGCTGCGGAAACCGGTAGCCGATCGTGGCAGGATGCGTTACCCGACGTGCAGCTCGCTCTAAATTGCACTCAAAATCGGGTGACTAAGGCAAGTGCACTGGAGATGCTCATAGGCAAGATTGCAAGGCCGCTGGAGTTGATGCTTGCTGACGACGAAGAACCTGTAACAGATCTAGAACAGGTAAGAGCTGAAGCGGTTCAAAACATGACTGACAGCGCTGGATACGACAAAAGACGGTTTGATAGCAGCAAGGCTAAAGTCCAGCCGTTCTCTGTTGGAGATTTTGTCCTGCTTCAGAACGAGGAACGCAACCAGACTAAGCTTGACCCCAAGTACAAAGGACCTTTTAAGGTTATTGAGGTGTTGGAAGGCGACCGGTACGTGCTGAAAGCTTTGAACAGCAATCGTACATACAAGTACGCACATGACCGTCTGCGGAAAATGCCAGATGGTATTTGTGAAATTGGCTATGCTGACAGTGACGACCATGACTCTGACCAGTAGTTTCATTAAGAAAAGGGCCATGGAACAATATTTTTTTTCGTGATGTTTGGTGAAATTCTCGATTTTACTTGTTTACTTTAAGTGTGTAAGTGACTTAGACGCTTAAGAGCGGTTGTCTAGAATGGGCTGAAATCGGACGCCTGTATGTGGTTGTCTCGAACTGTCGCTATCAGACACTGATAACTGAAGAGGTTGTCTTGAAAAGACAATGACACGATCAGACGCTGTGAAGGTTGTCTTGAAGTGTGCAACACGATCAGATGCTGTGAAGGTTGTCTTGAAGTGTGCAACACGATCAGACGCTGTGAAGGCTGTCTTGAAGTGTGCAATGTGGTTAAGGTGCAGCTGTCTTGATGTATTCCATCAGACGCCAGTCGGGGTTGTCTAGAAGAATACTATCAGACGCTCACGAGAGTATTTTTGAAATTATGTGTTGCTTGGTTACTGTTCATAGCCAGCCATGCAAACATTTGTAAACACTAGAATTCTTGTTTCTCCCTGTAAACGCTTAGCAAATTGGAATAGTTTGTATCGTAATTTAATGCTAGACGCAGTTATGATTACTTTTCCTGTACACCTTTGTAAATATTGCACTTTCTTGCATTTTTGTTTTTTCAAGCTAACCCTTACTTTAGTCAGGCTGACCGAGCAAGAGTTGTGCTACTGCTTTGAGTTTTCTTTTCAGATACCCCACACGAGGACGTGTGAAACGTCAAGATGGCCGTGTCGGAGCACGCGACAGTAGCGCCACACTTGGCCGGATCGGCTAGTTGTAGAACTTATGTTGTAATCTGTCAACATAGGTTTTCGTTTAAAAATCAAACCATAGGCAGTATCTTTTCTTTTTCTTTTATTGGTTGCGTCAAGTATCCGAACTTGGGCGTAGTCGATACGTGGCTGGCTGGTTGGGCCATATTGTGGCCATAGACTAACTGTCAATTTGTAACCTCATGTTGGTACTGTGGAAAACAAAAAATGAATGCTGCGAACCTTACGAGATTGACGTCCTGCCGTGGATGGAAAATCAAAAAAAACGTGAAGATTGATTTTTCAGATTGCGACGGCAAAACTGTCGAGTTAGTCAGCCCCGTGTCGAATTCGCCGCGCAACCAAAGTGTATCCGTTTGCATCTCGATTATCCTGATTATTCAAGAATTGTAATTGCTGGCAAATAATAAAAGCCTGATCATCGTAAATTACGTTTTATTTCTGGAATCTACGCCATTATGGAGCCTCAGCGCCTGGATGCCCCGTCATATACATATTCTGTAGTATTAAGAATACTTCGAAAAATCATCATTTTAGATATAATTTAGAATATATAAGTATTTCTTATATGACCTTGATGAATGTCGTGGTGGCCCGGAGGTTAAGGAGCCCGCTTCTCATGCATGAGGGTGTAGGTTCGAAACCTGGCAAGTACCAATGTAACTTTTTCCGAGTTATACGAGTATGTACTGTCAATGATTATTTAGACACCACTGACACACGGTAAAGGTAAACATCGTGAGAAAACCTGGACTTTTAATTTCTAATTATAAGTTTGAAATCGCCAACCCGCATTGAGCAAGCGTTGTTATTAATGCTCTAACCTTCTCCGTATGAGAAGAGGCCTTTGCTCAGCAGTAGGCACTTATAGGCTGATGATGACGATGATGATGAGATGACCTTCAAATGATATTATTCATAAAACTTCCCGCCTGACAGGAATATGGGGACATAGACCTATTAAAACTTGAAAAAGCCATGCTTCGGCAGGACTGGATCAGCACGACCAGAGTTATAAGACGACTTCGGACACGGACAGAAAACCGTCGTGAAACAATTATAGCGTTGTGTGAGGTGATCGGAGGCGCAGTTCTTTCCCTCTACACATTCCTCCCTAATCTCTAAATGTGCAAAATCTTAATCCCCAAATGGCTGGCAACGCACTCGTTACTCTTTTGGTGTTACGTGTGTAGCACATAGGCAGCAGATAGCTCGATATTATATTAAAAAAAGTAGATTATTGAAAAACAATAAACGAACAGAAAGTGTGATATAAGTTTTATTTTGCCGTAACTAAAATTCTATTAATAACCACTTTTCCTTGCCACGGTCGAATCATGCAAATGGATTGTATGCAATCCTGATACAGAATTTTAACCAGTATTGTATTTTGCGTACAGTCTACTTTTAGGTTTTCTATCTTTTGCCCATGTACCCCTAACGACAGTAATAGATCTTAGGATGACAATTGGAACGAGCGACCATTTAACGGCCATGCCAAAGCCTGGATGTTTAATAGTCTGTGATTTAAGACCGAATATTCTGTTCAAAAATCTATATGGAAATTGTATATGAAGCACTGACTTGGTACATAATTTAATTACATTACTATTGTTACCCTTGGTTAGATGAGGATATATCTAAGGTGGCAATGATATAAAGAAAGAACTCACTGCTTTACTGGATATACATGTCGAGACGACAAGGGATTAAAATTTTAATGATAGTTACCATCATTTGTTCCTTTTTAGTAACAACTTGTCTCTACATTGTTCTCACATAGGGGTACAATAATGTATAAAAATGTATTATTGGTGAATTATTGTAAAACAAATATTTAAAAAAAAAGAGTAACGATGGAGTTTCTTGCTCATTCTTCTCCATTCGAAACTACAATTTGGAACGAGCACCTAGCTTCACTGACGAACAGACTGACAGACTACTATTCTATTTTGACGTTTCAAAAGTACCTATTTATGGTTTAGTTGGAATAAATGATTTTGATTTGATTTGATACACAGGAGTCAAGTATTGTTTATCATCATCATGATTTATATGACGACGGCACGGTTTTTTGTGACTGCACGGTTGGTGCGGTGGCTGGGCAACTGGCTGCCGTGCAACGTGTCGCGGGTTCGATACCCACACGGAACAACCCTTTGTGTAATCCACAAATTGTTGTTCCGGGTCTGGGTGTCATGTGCATGTGAAATTGTATGTTTGTAACCGCACCCACGACCCAGGAGAAAATCCTAATGTGGGGCAAAGTTTTTTTTTTTTTTTTAAAGTTATCATCATCACTGGTAATCTGAAATTTTGTGAGAGGATAAATGGCTGATGATGATGAGTAAGTAATTCATTAATTAGTTGTAATTTTTCTTCTTCCTTTTATAAGTAATACAATTATTTTCTTATGTTATATGTAATGTATATAATATAATAACTTTCTTGATCGTATACTGTCTTAGCGTATGCTGTAAAATTTTTTTTTTTTTTTTGAAAAAATAAATCATCAGCACTGCTTAGCAAAGCACTATGAAGCAGATATGTAATCACCACGCTTGCTCAAGGTAAATTTTGCTAGATCTAGAATTCACACCCTCATCCATGAGAAGCGAGCATAGCCACATCACAACAGTAGCCTTTGCCTTGCATAACAACGCAAAATAATCAACTAAAATGTTTCTATAATAAGAACATAAAGCTATATACACACTGAAGTTTGCATGAGTCGTGCCTCCGGAACTGATTCTCCAGACTTTACTCGTATCAATATAAGCTCAGTAACGACCCGCATTCTAACTTGTATTTATGTGTGTCTGAGTTAAGTGTGTTCCACGGCTTACGTAAGTATTTTACCGTCTGTAATCCAAAATCATGTTCACGGACAGATACTAAAGTACGTAGCTAATATTTTGCATTCAGTTACAAATTTTTGGTATATACCTTTTTGTGGTATTTTATTTATGCATAATCAAGAAAATTTAAATTAAGGTTAATTTTCGTAAAAAAGGCAAATGTCGAAGACGTAAATAAGTGTGGGAGAGCAATGCTTTGGCACGAATGGGTCGGCTCGACCGGAGTGATACCATGCCCGATCCATCTTCCTACTCCTTCCCTAATCACAAAATCCCCAAAAGGCCGACAGGTTGGTATTCTGGTGTTGCGGTCAGATAATCCGCGTGCTCATTTGCTGTCCAAAAATAATATTTTTATAGAGTGCGAGAATTGACTAATTTTGGAATGCACTACGATACAAGTTGTTGTGATGCAAAACTTTGAAAGAAGCGGATACTATGATAGGATACATTAATAAAACACTTACCTGATCTGTTTGCGTCGTACGCTGACTCATACGCCCTAGTTGTGGAACTGCAGTCCCTTTCATCTTGATTAAATGTGCTGTAATACTCGTTCCGTTCCTGTATCGGAGTGGCTCGCTCGCGTTCCTTCCTCACTGATTGATGGGATGATAAGCTAATGCTCTTTCCATGTGTGCTCGGTGACTCCGCGCCATTCATTGCACTTTTGTTCGCCGATCGAGACTCACTTTTAAAACTGCGTTCCACACTATCCAGTTGATCGTCACATCCATTCAGAACTATCTTCTTTATAGTCCTCACTTCTTCAACTTCGCTTATCTTGTGCTCAGAGATAGTCGAACGTTTTGTAATTTCCTCCTTCGAATGGAAATTACTGTCGCTGATCGAGTTCGACATAGTCTTACTTTCATATTCACATTTACCATTCAACTTGCTTTCTGGCCGTAAATATTTTTCGAAAGGATCACTGTTTCTTTTCGTTTCAAACGGATTTTTATTGTTACTTTGTGCGTTATTTGGAAGACTTTGGTTTTCTACCTGATCTACATGATTTCTGTGCGAAAAATCAGATTTTTCATTGGCAGTGTTTGTTTCTGTATGACTATTATATCCATTTGTATTTTCGTTGTGATATGAATATGGAAGACTGCTAGGACCGGAGTCGTAAGTTTGCGCAAAAAATGTGGGAGATTTTAAATCTGAACCGAAGTCATTGTTTGACGCATTTTCTTTACATGTATTTCTATCTAAGCTGGAGATTGACGCCCTGCCGTTGGGTACGGGTAGTTTAGAAGAACTTGAATAATTCGAGGGTAAAGTCGTAAAAAATGGATTCGTTGGATGGAATCTAAGAGGTTCTTCGTTTTGTACCACTGACTTAACAAGTGAGGTTGAGTTAAGCGCCGCTGGGAGAGAATTTAACGAAGCCCGTATAGACGAAGGCGACGGTCGATTTTGCGGCGATTGTGATGGTCGGATGGTAGCATATACGGGAGCCTGGGGAGTTGCTCTGCCGCCTTGCACTTCAGCTATCAGTTGCGAAGGCCCTGAAAGAGCAATAAAACAGGTTACAGAGCGCCAAGTAAATAAAACTTAAAGTCTAGCTACAAAACTAAAAACGAACATCGCGGCATAAAGTTCATCTTGTCAATACATCTAAACGAAGTCGTGTCAGTCAACATTGAACTTTAGCGACGCAAACGTAAAGTTGACTTAGTGATGCAGTGCCTTTCAACATTTCCTGGCAAACTGAGGAGCGATAAAGTCCCCGCTTCGCAATGGGGCTCTGCATATGCAGACGTGCGATAAAGTAATACATGTCTACTACACAAAAGGAATATTCCAGACTGCGAGAAGTATTCCACCTTCCTTGATTTATACGCCAGCTCATATTTTGTCTACTAAACAAGTTATATTGCTTTAGTTTTGCATGAATGTGGAATTTAGATATCTTTTCCTTAGCTCTACCTATTCGGGTTTGTCTGAATCTCGTTCTCAGTTTGTGAAAGTGTTACAGGGGAAATATTTGTGTAGTGATGATAGCAGCGAGCTGAATTTTCTGCTTTATGAAATATGAATATGCGGAAACACGTGCTACCACTTTGCAGGACCGTTATGAATGAGAATGAGTGGAAATATTGACGACATTTACAATTTCGTGACGCTTACGATGTGTTACAGAATAAATTAATGTGCGATAGGCATTATTTTACCATATGTTCCTACAATATCATTTTAATAAACCTTTGTTATACTAGAGATAAAATAAAGCATTATTGAAGTAGGAAGATACTATTTACCAATGTTTTATTATTCTTTGTTCGCTAAAATACTTTTACGATCGATTACTAATGCTGTGTTATATTTCTCTAACTCGAAACCTGTGATTTTTTTAAACAGATCTGATTCACAGTAACTTGTTACAGTAAGAGAATGCAAATAAGAAACAAACAGTTATACCTGAAGTTCAATGCAAAACACATTCGATCAATAAATAAAGGAACCGCTATGAATACACAAGTTAAATAAGTTTAAAACAAATCGATAGTGAATTGGAATTCGTTGCTTGTACATGGTTGTTGATCTTATACTGAACAAAATTATAATAGTACATCGTCGGTAATGAAATTAAGAGAAAAATGCCATAAAAAACAAACAATTTAAGTAACATTGATTGAATAAGAGTAACCATGGAGTTTCTTTGCTCGTTCTTCCATCGGAATCTACACTTTGGAACGAGCAAATAGCTTCACTAGATGACAGACTGAGACACAAAACTATTTGATGTTTATTCTTTTGTTTGACGTTCAAAAGTGGTCTATTTACAATAAATGATTTGATTTTGACTTTGATTTTAAAATATAATGACAGTCACTGCGCGACGCGCATGCTGATCATGAATCAGAGTCCCGTGTGAATTGAAAGAAGTAGTCCTTTTCTTAGTTAAATTCACGCAAGAAAGTCGCTATTTCCTATCAATAAGCATAGTACGCCTACGATTAAGTTGTTATTTTCAATTAAATATAGTACGTAGTACGTAACATCATAAATCAAAACTATATAATACCTGAACATATACACTTTAAGACCACTATTCATTAGTTATGTAATAAGAAGTGCTCCATAACCTTTCAAAGGATACAATTCCAAACTTTGAGCTAATATAAACAATTATCGAAAAATTAATTATTATGTTTTCGGCTTACTCGCGTAATTGTTTGACGAGATACTCGACTAGTTTCATGATCAGAAAAAACCAATAACAAAACGATTTTACGATTTGATTCCGCCATCCCCATTTCACCTTCGGACATCCCGGCGTACGGCAAATTTCCACCCTTACGTTGTTAAGACACCTGCGGCCTGGACTAAGCGTTTTGCCTCATCATTTATACCGCGTACATCAAGGGATTGGACTAGTTTGCCGGCTGCAGTCTTTCCGTCCAAATATAATTTAGATGTCTTCAAGGCTAGAGTGAATAGGCTCTTAATAAACTAGTGCGCTTTACCATCAATGATTGCATCACTGCTTACCATCAGGTGGGATCGCAGTCAAGCACTAGTTTATATCAAGTAAAAAAATAAATAAAAAAAACAGTCATAAACCTTCAGAATATATAATGCCGTCACATTATTACTGAAGATAGAATACAAATATGACAGAGTTTGTCCATTAAGCCAGAGATATCTTCGACTAATCCTGCGTAGGATCTGAGCGTCGTTGCATGGTTGCATCTAGTTCAGTCAGTTGGAAATATTCGACGAAAGGCTCAGCTTTGAACAAACTTCGACATACAATGTTAGTGTGGACTAACTAAGATGCCATCTATTATTATTCAAATTCCAATGAAATCGATTTTTATAGCTAAATCAAGTGCTATTGACAAATCTATATTTCATATAAGTAGGAATTTAATTTTTCTAAGTAATTGTCAAATATCGATGGTAATAAGTGTGGGAGAGCCATGCTTCGGCACGAATGGGTCGGTTCGACCGGAGTGATAACACGGCCTCACAGAAAACCGGCGTGAAACAACCACAGCGTTGTGTTTCGCCGTGTGAGTGAGGTTACCGGAGGCCCAATCCTTCCCCTTCCCGGACCGTTCCCCAATCCCTACTACTCCAAATCCCCAAACCCCTAATCCCTAAAAGGTCGGCAACGCACTCGTAACTCCTCCGCTGCGGGTGTCCTTGGACGGCGCTGATTGCTTACCATCAGGTAATCCGTCTGCTCGTTTGCCGACTTATTGCATAAAAAAAAAATTGTAAATGAGACCTTCTGCTCAGTCGGGACACTGCACATAATATTTTTTTTGTGTAATATGAGGCTAAATTTATTTATTTCATGACTTCTATCATTTCCTATACTGAATTGTTGCTTATATTTCAACCATTATATCATACATTTAAAGTATGATTGTTGCATTATAGACATTTAAAATTTACTACACGATTCCTAAATATAAAGTTCTAATGAGCGACATACAAACATAGTACAGGTTTTAAAGGGTGGGAGAGCCATGTTTCGGCACGAATCGGTCGGCTCGACCGGAGTGAAAGCCTAACAGAAAACCGGCGTGACACAACCATAGCGTTGTGTTTCGCCGTTTGAGTGGGGTTACCGGAGGCCCAATCCTCCCCTGATCCCTAATCCCTAATAGGTCCTCATCCGTTGCGTGTGTCCATGGACGGCGGTGATTGCTTACCACCAGGTAAACCGTCTACTTGTTTGCCGACCTATTACATAAAAATACGTACCAAATATTTTAAATTTTAAAATCGAAACTAAAATTGCTGTAGCAAGCACCATTAGCCCCTCTTGTCACAATTCATTAATTTAAACCTACGTTGCACTAATGCATCACTAAGTGCACAAAAAATTTTGGACAAATTTCCGCCATTTTTCGCCGGCACTAAAGCATGTCGATGCCAATACGAATAAAATATACGACAAAGTGTGTTCAACGCTCACTCGATGTTTTTGCAGAATTATAATATAAGTACCTATCTTTTATAGATTTAAGAGCATTTATGTCGCGTGGGAACCCATATAAACATTATTCTAAAGTGTACTTGTGTTAATTAAAATATAAGTACCAAATTTTATTAAAATTGGTAAGGCAATTTCCATGATTTTGGACTTGAAAGAATGTAAAAATAACTTGTGTGCCACGTAAAAGCTCTTTAGAACCTAAATAGTGTAATTATAAAGATGACCTAACTTCGTATAAGGACCTGATTTCGAATTGCGTTTCTACGTGTGTGTTTGGTTACCGGAGGCCCAATCCTTCCTCTGCCCCTTCCCGCCCCAATTCTTAAATCGAAGCCTTAGTCTCCAAACGGCAGGCAAGGCCTTTGGAGAACTCTTTTCTCGTGTAGCGGGTGTCGATGGGCAGCGCCGATTGCTTACTATCAGGTAATTTGAAAGGTCGTTTGCGACCCTATCACATAATAAAAGTGACCAGAAAAAACCTTTACGAGACAACCCTGTTTTTAGTAGTTTTCCCGTAACTAGCACTATGGCCTCTTTTTTACTTGAAACCTCAACCTTGTTGCATAGTCATAACTTACGAAAGTCCCTAAAAACTTACTTTTCAACTCGGATCCTTTGCCAATTGATCTTCTTCTTGGTGACACCTCCCTGTCTCTGGCGACAAGAAAACTTAGATTAAAACTTGAGAATGAAGTAAAACTTTTACAAAATAATGGAATTCAGTATTATTCCTTAGGTTTCCTAGTAAGGCACGCCAAGACAAGTTAACGAATACGATCAACGTTCGAGCAACGAGGCTTGATCAAAAGTTTTTTAGCTTTGAAATGTAAATTGCCTGCTATCAACAAAATCAAGCTTAAGTACTTTTCTTCTTCGAACTATTTTGCCTCATAAATCTTAAACTAGAGAAAAATTTGGCTTTACATTTTTTATACAACTTAAAATCTTCACTACATTCCGTCAAGAAAAGAGAATTACAAAAATAATTGTAGGAAGTTTCGCACATGTGCAACCAAAAAGTTTTTAAGTTTAATAACGGGTTAGACCAATATACTTAAACCTCTCAAATTTCAAAATTATACAACCTATACTACAACATTTCTGAACAAAACTCAACAATAGTAAATTGCAATATGCATTCAGTTATCCGAACCCGCCAACTACGCAGTTGCAAAGTAAATTAAAGCTGTCAATGTCCTTAGGGAGATTACAAGTATGGACTTGTGTCTAACTCGGGACACATTTTGCGATTCCCTATGAGAAACGTAAGTGGTCCAATTTATGTCACGACTAATCTACAAACGGTCCACTGTTCGTTTCTCGTGTGAAATGGCGAAGAGTGATCGGATTATCGGAGTGCAGAATCGAAGCTGGTCCGTCTGAGAGTTGGAAGCCGGAAATTTGAGTGGAACGGGGTAATGTGAACGATATTTTGGTCATGTTTGCCTTTGTGCTATCATTTCTGAGAGCTCTAGATTTGAAAAATTGTTTGGGATGTGTAGCCAACCAAGGTTTATATTAATAATACTTAATTGTAATGTTTTACAATGTTAATAATATATAAATGTCTATTACCACACCTCGAGGACTATCAAAGTTTTGCGAGTCCCACATTGATTATCCAAGATTCATTTTAATATTACAATGTGTCACCAATGGCAATAACAGATAAATGTCCATTACTGGCAACGCACCTCAAAGACTATTGTTTTGTGATTAAAAGTCCTTCATAGATATTGTATAAAATATATTTTAGTCGATACTTTGATCGCTCTTCCTAAACCGTCATGCTCGTGACCTGACCTTCTCAGGAAATATCATCATATAATTATTAAAGATTGTATGATGTTTCCGATATTTAAAAACAAATAGTTAATAATAGTACATATATTATAGTCTTCCGTATCAGTTTAACGACTTACTCATTCAATCCAAGTCGGAGTACAGGCCCAGCTGATCTGAGCATGGCGTGAGCATCAGCGTTGCTCATACTCTTTGTAGGCCGGCCATTGATCGATGAGATGATATCGCCCTCTCGAATGCCACTCAGCGAGGCTTTCCGTCCTGGGTTCACCTGGAAAGAGGGAAATTGGATAATTAGATGGTGTGTCAGTGTTCCACAATGGCAAAAGTTAATACAGGTTTGTTCATGTACTAAATTTTATACAAACAGAGCTAAATAACATTTCTTCTTTTCTATATTAGCAAAAAATCTGCGTCTGTTTCGACATTATGCGTCTTTTACAACGCCTAGACATTCTAGTGACCAGCGATTCCATTAGTCTTATAATTAGCGAGCGAGATACAAAACGAATGCACATCGAAAGAACATATTTTTTAGCTTCCGCCAGGCACTTTACAAGCAGTATTCGGAAAGTGTTAGGGTAAAAAGTAGCCTAATGTGTTATTTCACTGCTATAATCTGTGCCAAATACCACTCAGATTGACCAACTTTCGTGTTAACAATATAAAAAGGATTTGTTGTTTTAATACATAAATGCATAATAATGCATATATAATGCATAGCAGCTTACATACTAAACAAATAGATAAAAAAACTTAACATCAAGCAGCCAAGTTTTAGTTTGTAGAAAAATACTGATTTGCACACAAATTATTAAATAATACTAGCTTTTGAAAGCAACTCCGTTCACGTGGAATAGTGATATCCTGCAGATTTTTGTTGTTAAAACTATCCTATGTCCTTTCTCGTGTTCCAAATTATGTCTGTACCAAGTTTCACAGAAATCGGTTAAGTAGTTTGGGCGTGAAGATAAGACAGACAGACAGACAGACAGAGTTACTTTCGCAATTATAATATTGGTTTGGATTATAACGAAATTTTAGGTTCGGTTAGGTTAGAATAAACAAAAAAAAATATAGATTTACTTACTTTTACGTAACATACATATAGTCAGTCAGTAAAACAGGTAAATATGTAACAGTATAATACCTACAATTGATTTACTTGGTGAGCAAATTTAGTGTGCATTTAATTTTTTTTTTTTGTTACTCCATATTTACTGTTAACGTTGTTGTATTATCTGTAATTAGTAATACTAATCATTGTCGCACTAGAACTGTCAATGTCATCATATCATCAATGTCATAAAGAAGGTGGCCGAGAGAGTGTCGGCCATTGACAATGTAACTTAGGTGCAGTGAGCTGCCCGACTGTGTACTATGCAATTAAAATCAAGTATCCAAGATCCAAGTCTTTTAATCATATTACAAAAGTATTAAATACCACCCATATATGAAAAGCATAAGAAATTTTTTAGCTTTATTTTGTTTTCGGATTATTTCTCTATTCTAGTGTGTATGGAGCCTAAGTGTCGGAAGTGTGACTGCACTTCACACGTCGTGACTCGATCGACTGCAGCTCTCATACGAATGCCTATTTGTAGTTTCGTAATATATGATGATTCATAATACCAGAAGCTAATCAATAATTTCCTTTGCTTAATTGCGTTTTCAAAGCTGTCTCTAATGCTATTGTATTCGAAAATTTTATAAGCTTTTTATCGAAAAAAAATAAGTGTATATTTTTTTCCAAATCACAGTATATTCGACCAGACCCGTTGTTAATAAAATGTGTGATCACTAAAATATTTATAAAGAAAATATCATTTATTTATTATTTTTGTTTTATGTAGATAATTTATAACAATATCTTTACTGAATTTGATTAAGACACTGTGGGTATTTAATATTTTTTGCACAAATCTACACTAATATTATGAAGATTTAAAATTTGTAAGTTTATATGTAGGGGGTTATCTTTGGAACCGCTAGTCCGATTGGCAAAATTCTTTCATTGATAGATAGCTACAATGTTCCTGAGTACTATAGGCTACAAAACATCACGCTTCGATCAAATGGAGCTGAGCAGCGGGAGAAACCGCGCGACAGCGAGACACGCATCGAAAAGTATCTAAGACTAACTACGTCTAAGATACTTTTCGATGCGTGTCTGATACCAAATTTATTAAAAGATTCTTTTTACTCTTTCTTTTTTCGTCTTCGAGGCTCGTGCAGGGAAACTCGTCATAAAACATCTCTTCTCCAGGGTATGGCGAGAGGAACTGTCAAACTCTTACCGACTAATACCTCCGCGTTCCTTTTTCTGCGGCAGACCTAGGCCGCGGTACCTTATAGCGCTTGTCCCACGGTCCCGGATAAGTATTGGTTGTAAAGGAACTGCCGAAGGACTTATAGGTGCATACTGTAGTACCTACAAATCGTCTTGTGACTTATGTCGATCACGACATGATGATGATGAATCATCATTATCATCAGCCTATAAGTGTTCTCAGTTCTCATACGGAGAACGTTTAAGCATTAATCACCACGCTTGCTCAAAGCGGGTTGCCGATTTCAAAGTTATAATTAGAAATTATAAGTCCAGGTTTCCTCACGATGTTTAACTTCACCGTATGTCAGTAGAAAGAACATATAACTCGGAAATAGTCACAATGGTACTTGCGTGGTTTCGAACCCACACTCTCATGAAAACATTTTTCTTTCTTTCTTCTTTAATGCATGAGAAGCGGACGCCTTAACCTTGGGGCCACCACGACTTACTTACGGACCGGACTTATGTCCATCTTCACGTAGGTTCAGACAGGCCATTCAGTCCCCAGATCAGATGTAAATTTAGGTAAAGGATTGCACAACACGCTTGGTATAAACACAAAGAGATTGTAGTTGCCTAGACTATGGTCACTGGCATTCATTAAACATTGTCCAACTGCGCGGACGAGGCGTACAGATGTAAGCGCCTGCCAGAATACTCAGAGCACTGCGATAGTGGCGGAATTATTTGCTATTATTTTTTTGTGTCGTAAATGAAAATGAGGGTTATGATTAAATACTTTAATACGTGTTGATCCCAAAGGACTCATATTGAAATCAAATTGTAAAAAAACTTTTTATGTTCATAAAAATGTGTATAAATATCTTGGAATAAATATAAACTTCTTTTACTTCCAGATCAGTGTATTATTTTTACCATCTTACAGTTCTCAGAAGCTTTGGTACACAAACGAAATAACAACTCAAAATAAAACTGTTATAATATTATTACTTAAACGAGTACCTATCATACTTACGTAATATCCCACGTGAGTAAAAACCGCAAACATAAACAAAAGACGTACTAAAAACCGCAAACTAACAAACAAAACCCTACGTATTCAATATTACACAACTATACAATATTATTGGCAAGCGTAATAAAAGGCGAAGTTACAAACCGCGTTGGGTTCCCTTCGCCTCGCAGCCGGGGAACAAAACTTCAACATATCCGGGAATTCCGGGTACGCTCGCGAACAAACACGCACTCACAAAACACTCAACACACGTACACACGCGATTTCACGTTGAGAAAGGTCATTGTTACCACCCTTATCTACGACCCTAGGAAAAAGGAAAATTTTCCTCGTACCTATATGAAAATATTCGAATATGAACTTTGTTTTGAAGGTAGCTTTATTTGTGTCTACAGTTTTAACTATCGTTCTAAAACCTTCTCGAATAATCACTAAAGTATCACTTTATTTAGTCGTGAAAACTGCATCGAAATCCGTCCAATAGTTTTCGAGTTAATCGCGAACATATAGCACGGAAACATTCGGTGTAATATAAAATTGGTAATCTCTCAAATACGCGAAGAAAGTTACACACACGATACAAAGCCGAAGAAGGTTGCCCGCAAACTAACTAATTCCGTCGAAACATTATATGGGCATTATAGAAAATGCATGCGCGTTAGACTCGGCCATTGTTATGTTGCCCATCACCCGCTTCGAATATTAATCTTGTCGAAGGCCCGGCGAAGGCGTAACACGGTCTTAAGTCATGCGATCGCACTAAAGGACTCCGATCCCCAATAGGTTAATGAACTTTTGTTTCACATTGTATGGAAATAACATGAGATTAGGATATAGGCAAATATTTCAAATAACTTTATTAATATAAAGGCTACTCAATACTACTATTTGGTCTATAGTATTAAACTTATTGTTACGAAATTTTTTGTGAGGTTTTTGGTTTTGATGGTTTCGAACTTCAAACTCTTGTACTTTAATCCTTAAATTCCCAATGTGGTGCTTAACGGAAGGTGCTTGGGTTGGTTGTTTGTTGACATATAAAAAAAAACTTTTTGCCGTCCGTACAAATGAACACTATTTCATGATTTATTCATTATTTACGAAATAAGGTGGCTTTCACCGTGGAGCCTTTGATGCTTTTTTCGAAATATCAAAAACTAGAGTTTTCATTTAATTTATATGAAATAACACATGTGATATCAACTTGTATTACGTCAAATAGTATACCTATTTTTCTTGTAATACATCGTTAAATTATTAAAGTATTTTTAAGTTTTCATACATGTTGAAATAATTTCTATTTGACCGAGAAACTATGCAATTGGTATTACAGTAACATTCTGTAATACAGACATGAATAACAACATCTATTTTGCAGATCAAAAAATTCCAATATAATAGTTTTTGTCTCCACCTCTTTTGTGACGAGCAAACGAATGTCGTGGTGGCCTGGAGGTTAAGGAGCCCGCTTCTCATGCATGAGGATGTAAGTTCGAAACCTGGCAAGTACCAATGTGACTTTTTCAGAGTTATAAGTACTTTATATGATTATTTAGAAACCACTGACACACGGTGAAGGCAAACATCGTAAGGAAACCTGGACTTATAATTTCTAATTATAAGTTTGAAATCGTCAACCCGCATTGAGCAAGCGTGGTGATTAATGCTCTAACCTTCTCCGTGTGAGAAGAGGTCTTTGCTCAGCAGTGGGCACTTATAGGCTGATGATGATGAAACGAATTACTTAAAAAATATCAAAAGTAAACACTAGACTGACAAGAACATGATACAATTTACCCCTACCGTGAAAATATTACTCATTTTTCACACCAGTAAGTAGCAATATTTTATTTTATAATCTCATATACCTCAAACAACATAGCACGACCACAAATTCAATTTCGAAAACTGAATTATGGAAATATGTCCACATAGCTGCTAATCATCGAGGTCTATTAGTTCCACGGGCTAGTTACGGGGGCTGATAATGACATTTCCGTATAAATGACCCCGAAAGCTATTACTAGATAGCTATATTCTAGTTGGTTGTAAATACAGAACATAGGGTTGTAAGTTTATGCTTATTACATTGGGATCAATGTTGTATGGATTAAAAAGTTTTTACTACATCTACAAAATGTATTTGGGAGAAAGCAATGCCATAAACAATATATTTTGTTATTTTATTGTATATCTTTTTTTAATAAGCTTTTTTTAACACCACTGACGAAAGGTGAAGAAAACCATTGCGAGGAATCTTAGAACCATTGCGATAGTGTCAGTTGTAAGTTTAACGAACGGTGAAGGAAACCATCGTGAGGAAACCTGGACCTAAAGTTTATTATTATAAGTTTCAAATCGCCAATCCGTCTTGAGCAACCGTTGTGATTAAGGCCCAAACCTTCTTCATGTGGGAAGAGTAAGTACTTTGCTTAGCAAAAGGAACTTATAGGGTGATGTTGTGATTTGTTATTCCAGACTATAAAAGATCCCTATTCAAATTTAATTCTGATCCGATCAGTAGTTTTTATACAAAAGAGTAACAAACATCCATCCATTCTTACAAACTGACACGTTTCTAATATTAACGCGATAATTAAAATTTGATGAGTGAATACCTTTAACACAGAATACAACAGAACTGTACCAAATTACTAAACGAATTCTAATTCCATTATACAACTGGTTCCTATAAAACTTAACCCTGTTTAACTTTTGATGTTTCCAATAACAAAACCCATAGACAGAAGAAACTTTTAAAGTCGTGTATAGTTCTACCTAAGTGTACCTGTACCATTTTAGACCAAACGAATCGAACAAAGAAATAAGGTAAAAATGGTTGCACTCGAGCGTTGAATAAGGAAAGAAGAAGGCTTGTGTAGGGAAATTCAAATGGTAAGTGCACTCCATTGTTCCACGTCCATGTAAGTCGGTGCAAAAGCCTAACCATGTTGAGACGTTCACTTAGCTTGTAGATTAATAGCATTTCTTTAAAATACTTTCTTTCTGTGGATACATAGGTATCGTTTCATAGTACCTGATTAAAATATCGTAATTTTTTGTTCTATGCGAATCTTTATTTTGAAACTAATATTTAGCTTTACTGAAGTCAAATTCATTCAATAAATGTTTTGATTACACTTTAACTCTGAGCAATTACGGAGGTTTTTCAGAATTATAGAATTACTTAAAATCATTAGATGAAAAATGTATAAAAATTTACACTTAACTCTATACAATGTATTGTGACTTTGTCTTGCGGGGTATAAAGAAAGCAATTATTTATTAAGGTAGGTACATATTGTTATGTAAATGTTTACCTAACTAGTTAGTTAAAGTGTATAAATATTGAAAATATTATACAATTATACACATAACAAGATAACTTATCCGACGTAGTTAAAAGTTGATAGAATATTGGTTGAGAAAGAATTTATGTAATACATCTAAGTATGTAGAAGTCTAAATTGGACAAAATAAAATAATATACTAAGTTAAAAAAAAACACATATCGTGTCATTTTTTTTTTATTTAAATGAATTACATGGGTGTGTTCTTTTTTTCTTACTTTAGAACGATACACTTATTTATGTCACATAGTGAAAGGACACCATTAATGTAAATTTTATACTAAGCTGTGACGTAAGCCTTCTACTCCTAAACATCTCTTTTCTATGTCATACGTCGGCAAACGAGCCGACAGATAACCTGATGGTAAGCAATCAGCACCGCCCATGGTCACTCGTAATACCAAAGGAGTTACTGACATGAAAAACATTAATATAAGTACTAAAAATTGAATGTTGGTAATGTAAAATATTTTGTTCTTATTTGTATTAATAAATTTAGAATTATTTGACCAAATCAACTGACTAATCATGAACTACATAAGTAAACATTATTTATTTTATTTCCTTCTATTTTTAAACTATCGAATATGGAAACTTTTAACAAAATACAAAACTACCATTGTAGTACATTCTGCCTAACAGACAGAAACCTCTACTGTATAGGGAGTGAACGTTTAGCGGGTATATAGAAACTCCTTCACAGAAGCCTCGCGTCTTCCAGATTGTTATAATTAAATGCACAACTTTAAGCGTTCTTCGAGTTCGCGTCTAGCACTTGATTCGTTTTAATCTTTGAATTTTATTTTGTTGCGTTTAATAATATTGTAAATTAATTAAGTGTAATGTGGATTTATTATCCATAGATTATGTTTTATGTGAATAAATTTAAGAAAATTACGCAAGAAGTAACCATCGCCATCACAGCCTGTAAATGCCCATTGCTGAGCGAAGGCCTCTTCTCAAACTGAAAAGGTGTGAGCTTTTGATGCTGCGCTATACTATATACCGCGCTTGTTCATGTTGGATTGGCGATTTCAAAATTATTATTAGTCCAGGATTATAATTACCAAATGAGCATTAAGTATTTAATTACGTTTGTGAGTGGTGGATAAAACTAGGAATAAGTCCATAGTTACTTGCTAGGTTTAAAGCCTGCGCCTTCAAACATATTACGAAATCCGTATTTTATTTATAATTACTAAAAATAAAAACACCAGTAGGTAATTGGCGAAAATAATGTAATATCATACTTCCTGACCTTTTATATAAACGTGTTATGTTACAAATGATACTGCCAGCAACAACCAACCACCAATTATTAACACCACACGAAACTTCACAACGAAATTCCAAGAATAAACAAATAAACAAAAAAAAGCACAGTATACTACCGTCGAAACTTCCAGAAAATCGGAAAGCATTTCGCTTACGGGGAATCCATTATAGTATTGATTTATACAGTTACTAGTTCCATGGAATACAAAGGAAGAGAGGTTAAAACATGATAGAAGTGCAGGGAACTACAGAAATAGGATAAATTGGACTCAGGATTCAAGTGGATTGGATATTAGGTATGTTTCCAATATCGTGAGGCCAGGCACGTGCGTCGCGGAGTCAGGAGTAACACGTGTCCTGCATCCGACAACGCGCTTAGTTACTGCCCAATAACGGTAGACCCTCAATAGTTTTTTCTATCATACATTTTTTCTAAACATCTCTTAATGTTGTAGGGAGATTAGAGGGGTCTATTAAAATGGTGTTTCGTGTTGTTGGCCCTTTGTAAAGCTTTGTTTGTTGCCTGTACTGATTTAGTTTTAAAACAAAGTTCAACTTTGGCCTTATGACTCGTGTACCAAACAATATAAAATTTTGTTCCATCGACGTAATCAGAAATTAAAACGTAAGAATACCTAAGTACCAAACTTAAATTTACAAAAAACTTGGCACGCCACTTTCAAAAGTAGCTACATTAATTTCATAATCGCACGCGATACCATAATAGTTCTTAACATTAAACAATTGCAATTAAACACGAATTATACAATTTAATTAATAATTCCAGACACTTCACCACCCACCCTTCGTCGCTGCGTTTTATGCGTGTTGCGATAAACCACGCGAACTAAGTTAAGAGAACCATAGAGTATTAATATTATGGAGTACTGTCTGCATACATAGAATAAAAAAAAATGCCATTTGTAATCTTTATTTATTTAATTCTGCTGTACGTGTTTATGTCATTAAACTCCTCCTAAACGGCTTGACCGATTTAAATCAATTATTCTGTATGCATTTGAGTGGCGCCCTGGATGGTTAAGATTCGATTCAAAATTAGATTTGTTAAAATAATTTACGACTTTAATGAAATCAAATAAAATCTAATGTCTTTTAATAATGATAAGATTTTAACAGATTTTTCAACAACTTAT
Organism: Spodoptera exigua; assembly: GCA_902829305.4. Classification (NCBI taxonomy): domain Eukaryota; kingdom Metazoa; phylum Arthropoda; class Insecta; order Lepidoptera; family Noctuidae; genus Spodoptera; species Spodoptera exigua. The sequence goes on along the minus strand of LR824610.2, from coordinate 11,527,778 downwards.
AGGCCCTGTTGGGCACCGCAACTTCCTAGCTTCCTTAGAGTATCTTACTTACTTTTTTCAGTCTTTTTATAATCAAAGAACAGTATAAGCCTTGCTACAAAAGAACACATGAACACAATATGAAATAATGAATTATTTTCCATATTGACTATAAAAATAGCACTTTTATACGTCAAAATTAATAATAAAAAAAACTAGACGAATGGCACTTTCTATCTGACTTCACTGCCAAGAAATGAAAAAACTCATAGAAACTCAAAGAGTTTGACTTTTGAGGAACATCGTATTCCTTTAAAGTCAAACTCTTTGTTATGGATACTCCATATGTCACTATAATCTGTGACAGGATGATTTTCAAAATGAGAACGTGGCATTATGGTACGCGTAAGTATAATTTACGCGCGAACAAACGACAAAGCGTTGTGAACGTCGCAATCTCTGCGTAATGACGCTTACCCTTTGACTCTTTAGTGACATCCTGTAGACTGTAGCTACACCCTGTAGAGTAGAGGGGACTCTGAAGCTCAGAGGTGAAACTATCTACAGGTGGATTCATTTTATAGTTGTTCTGTTTTTTTAATATTATGGCGTTTTTTATCGATTGGTTTAAGTTGTTGGCTTTGTAATAATAACCAAATTTACTCCTTACATAAAAAAATTACTTAAATGAAAATGAAAAGATCCCTGGACCGTACGACACGTACGTTGTTTTGGGTCTGGGTGGCTTGTGTATGTGAATTTGTATGTTTGTAAACTTATCCACGATACAGGAAGAAAAGCCTAGAGTGGAGCAATGCTTCTTTATAAAAAAAAATTGAACATAAATAAACAATAATTTTCATTTAACAATTCCAGTAACGAAGGGCCTAGAAATGAAAACGTTCAATATTCAAGAACTTTAAATAAAACCTCTTTCAGCGTTCCTGATTATAAATTTAAAACTATACGGAACAGCCATGTGCGTTGTATTGTAAATTAAAATTGTACGTTGCATTTTGTCGATGCAAAATAGATAGACCCACTCGGTAAATGCAAATTATTTATTTTTAATCCTGTACAATGGTACACACATGCAAACTTTCATAAAACCGGCGTGAAACAACCATAGCGCCGTTTTTTTGTGAGGGGAAAATCATCAAATGACTTCTCCCGCCCAGGGTCGGGCGGGAGGGAGTGTCAGACTCTTACTGACTAAAAACCCCCTTGCTCCTTTTCGTGCTCTGGGCCGAGGTCGTAGTGCCTCATTGCGCTTACCCCGCAACCCCGGTGTTTTACGCCGTGTGAGTGAAATTACCAGAGACCTAATCCATAACCCTCCCCATCCCCTTCCCAAACCTTAATATCCGAAATCTTTATCCCTAAAACGCCGGCAACGCACTCGCAATTACTTTGGGGTGTCCATAGGCGGCGCTGATTGCTTACCATCGGGTAATCCGTCTGCTTGCTTGCCGACCTATACAATAAAAAAAGATGTCACCAACACACATAATCTTTGCTTGTTACTTGTATTAAGAAAATAAAAAGATGATTATGATGTTGTTATTAGGAATGAAATTTAACAAATATACTTTCCACTGTAACAGTTCTGTATACCAAAACCAAGTCGAATGACCTTTATGTAGTTACCAACTCTGAACTAAGGTCTATGTGGTTAAAATTTCACCGCTCAAATACAAGCATTCACTCGAGTTGACTTACCGCGTCTATTAATTTTAATATTCAAACTTTTGTGAAAACTTTCGTATCCTTAGAGTTTGGAATTATTCAGAACGGGGTTTCATTTACAACTTTTCAACCGACACTTATGTTATCTAAATGATATTTAGAAACATCTTTGTTTATTCAATCACAAATTGTTTTAATTAATTTATAGAAATTAATATTATAAAGTTGAAGAGTTTGTTTGTTCAGGAACTACGAGTTCAAATCAATCTAATTAAATAACACACTAGTATTTGAGAAAAGGTCTACAAGACGTCACGCAAACAGCAGTGATTTAAATTCTACACGGGTTTATTTTGTAAGTGGAACTCCCCAAATGACTTCTCTTGCCGGAGATACTCGTAACGCGAGAGTCTATCAGACTCTTACTGACTCAAAACCCCCACGTTCTTTCTCCTGCTCGAGACCATATTGCGCATGCTCTGCAACCTCGTCTTATTGGGCACAGTTTGAAGCGGTTTAATAAGAACATTAATAAGTATGGGGCCAAACATGGTTCAATGGGAGAGCCTTGCTGAATGGGCCGGCTCGGCTGGAGTAATACCATGGCCTCACAGAGTAGCGGCGCTGGCTGCGTTGTGTTTCGTCGTGTAGGATGAGGTTTTTGGTAGCCAGAACTTTGTCTCAAGTCCTAAATCCGCAACCCTCAAATATTGACAAAAGAAGCCCACAAAGGCTGGCAACTCATTTGACGTTCTAGGTGTTCTTGGGCGATAACGATTGCTTACCGTTCAGGCGAATCAAATTCCCATTTGCCGAACTATCCCATTAAGAAAACTAGTTATACATACATATAATAAGTCTCCTTAACCGCAATATATCTGTAGATAAAAAGGTGTCACACACAAAGGTTTTACCCCAAGCACTAAAACGCAGCTATTAGTGCTAAGGGTGCTTTGTAAATAGTGTAAGTGCTGAATGTAGACACTTCCTAGGAAATAGTTTAAGTGCTGATCCAAGTGTGAGAGTACAATGATCAAGGTAATGCACTGTGTAGCTACGTAGGTATCTATATGTATATGTCTCCGTATGTTCCTTCGTAGAATCGTATACTTTGATTTCTTTTTATGTAATAGATCGGCAAACGAGCGGACGGATTACCTGATGGTAAGCAATCAGCGCCGTCCATGGACACCCGCAACGGAGAAGTTACGAGAGCGTTGCCAACCTCTTAGGGGTTAGGGTTTTGGAGATTAAGGGATTGGGGAGGGATCGGGTGAGGGGAAGGATTGGGCCTCCGGTAACCTCACTCACACGGCGAAACACAACGCTGTGATGGTTTCACGCCGGTTTTCTGTGAGGCCGTGGTATCACTCCGATCGAGCCGACCCATTCGTGCCGAAGCATGGCTCTCCCATACTTGTGTCCCACGTTTGTCGTGTATCCGAGTAATATCCTACTAATCTTTTAATATTTATAAATGTGAAAACCAACAAAAATTTGTGAAGCAAATAGCTTGACTAAGAGGATTGACCGACAGACTGACACTTTTTATCTTTAAGCTTTGTTTGTCGTTTAAAAGTGCATTTAAGGGTCAAAAGTCAAAATCATTTACTTGAAGTAAATGATTTTGACTTTTGAGTTTGACTTCTAGTTTGTCAGAATGTATGTTTGTTTTTCTTTCACGCAAAAACGGCTGGACCGATTCGATTGAAATATGGTATGTAGATACTTAGGTGATAACCTGGAATTAAGCATAGGCTAGCTATTTATCAACATAGGTACAACTCGGAACAATCACAGAAGCTAGTAGTTGCAAGTTATTTTTTTCCGTAATACTTTATTTTTTCCTATCTAAATAAAAAAATAACCAAGTGACCTAATAATCATTTAAAAATACTCTAACCGGGACAAACTAAGCTGCCTTCCAAACTTATGAAACTAACTTCAATAAACTATAAAAAACTTTAAGCTGCAGGCGATCTTTTCGTAATTAGCTTGAAAATTGTTAATTGCACCGCAGTGGGTTTTAAACAGAAGTATTAAATTAGGTAAGATTAGGTTTATTTATTTTAACTAACGACCCGCTCCGACTTTGCAAGGTTTCAGTGCTGATATTACGATTCTCCACTATTTAAAGGATGTTATTATACATATAAATGAACCTTCCTTTCAATCACTCTATCTATTAAAAAAACCTCATTTTTTGCACTGCACGGTTGGTGCGGTGGCTGGGCAACTGACTGCCGTGCAACGCGTCGCGGGTTCGATTCCCGCACGGAACAACACTTTGTGTGATCCACAAATTGTTGTTTCGGGTCTGGGTGTGATGTATATGTGAAATTGAATGTTTGTAAACGCACCCACGACACAGGAGAAAATTCTAGAGTGGGGCAACGTTTGAATTTGAAAAAAAAAACATTAAAATCCGTTGCGTAGTTTTAAAGATTTAAGCATACCTATATAGGGATATAGGGACAGAACGACTTTGTTGTATACTATATCGTGATTGGTAGCCTAGTCCATCTCAAATACCTAAATTGATTTTGTCTAAGTATAATGTGTAGTATATTTATTACATATATACAAATTTTTAAAACTGAAGTCAGTGCGTTTAATACTGGTGATTAAGAATTAAATAAAAAAAAATTATCTGACTTAAGTACCTATTGTCATATCTACTTTTACTTACTTACTGCTATTTTCGTCATCGTTGTCTGAATTAAGCCAAGCCAAGCTTCTGATAACTCTCATCAATTTAATACAGAGAAAACATATTTACATGAAAGGTACAAAAGTAACAGAAGATTATCACCTGTCAGAACCAATACGGAACAGTTACACTTACATAATGATCCGTTAACCACATCACAATATCACGAACAAATTCTATTTCCCTATTCCTCATCTCATTGCCGGAACTCCGTAAGAAAACCATTTTCTATCTTCCACGCACAATTCGTAAGAAAAGGCCCTTAAATTAGGCTCTATCTTACTCATCGGGCCTTCAAACAAAAGGATTACGATATCTTGTCCATTAAGCAAGGGATTTACCCTACTGTCAACGCCATCTATTGGTATTGAACGAAACGCTGGTTGTTAGAAGAAAAATAATAATAATAATGTTCATCTTGTAAATATTTTCGTTGTGTTGTTGTTTTTTGGAGTTTATTTGTATATCTATGGAAAACTAGAACTAAATAATGAATATTCCGTTCTATTTTAAGGTAATTGAAAAATAACATTACCTAATGTTTTTGAAATGGTTTCCAAATGGTTTTTGAGGACAAAATGTCATAAAATCTTTCAGTTTTTTTTTGCTAAAAGCAGGTGCGTTATGGTTCATTATTCCATATCACCACAAATTCATTTATGTGACAGAATCAGAATTACAATATCCAAAAGTTGCTAAGAAGTGTTTAAAAATGTCTTTGATCTTGATATTATTATCATATTAATGAATGCAAAGAGACTGAAAAGTGCCTAAAAGTTCAAAGCAGTTGTGTCAAACATGAATAAGAGGTCATCCTAAAACCACTTTTCTTTTAGAAAGTGATGACACAAAATGCCTTACGCTTACCTACCACCTGTGAACCATATACCTACTTCTTTGATGAGAAGTCGAAGAATTAACACGATTGAAAGGTTAAGTAGACCTTTCAATAACACATTTGGTGCGTGGGTAGTGTGCTTGGGCTTTGATGAATTAATACTTTCATGGAAAAGAAAGCAATGGGGTTTAGTCAGTAAGAGTCTGACACTCTATCTCGCCTTGCTCTGGGTGGAAGAAGTCAAATATTGATGATGTTCCCCTGCCAAACAAGCTCTTTTCTTAAACTTCAATATTTTAAATTTAAGTGAGAGAGAAAATGTTTATTTTAATAACTATCGTGTGACATACTAAATTTACCTACTAAAAATCGCGGGTTACTCAAGTGTATATACTGAGAAAAAGTCTACTAGTTTCGAGCCACAGAGGGGTTCTGTAGGGCTTTTCTCAGTATATACACGTGAGTAACCCGCGATTTTTTTATTTAAGAGAGAAAATTTGTGTATACTGCATAGGCATGAAAAATACAGGATCTATTGTTAAAATACCAATTTTAAACTTGTGTACTCTGCAAATGGAGATTAAGATAAGCTTTCACAAAGATCACAGCAGTGGACGTCATCGGATATACTACAGATATAGGAAACAATTTTTTTAGGTATTTACGTAAATGTGTCAATTTTAGGTTACCTAGTGTTTTCTAATTCAGACAAAGTTACAATAATCTTATAATAAGGAAGTTTTCCGAAATTCACACCATGCTCATTAGTCATTAAATTAACGTAGGTAAATTAAATGTGCAAGCAATACAAACTGAAACCAAACATAATTATTAAGGTTACAATGGTTACAAAAACACCCACTCATTAGTCAAATTCAAATTTCAAGACAATGAAACTCGGGCAATAATAATTACGACTATGATCAAAGTTAATAACAACGGAAGACAAATTAAAAATGTCAAGGGTATCGTTATCTTGGTTGAATAAACAAAACAAATACTTATTGAGGAAGATATCGGTCTCCGAGGAGAAAATGATTGATTACTGTTTGGTGAACAAACCGTATCGGAGTATCTTACTTACATCAAGGTTGCGCTGAACTGTATCGCTGTAACGCTGGAAAAATATTAAAACAAATAAGAAAAGAAGAAATAAAAGAAAGAAAATTGACATCCTAATTCCTACTAAATTAAGCGTCGGAGAGCCATGCTTCGTCACGAATGGGTCGGCTCGACCGGAGTGATACCCCGGCCTCACAGAAAACCAGCGTGAAACAACTACAACGTTGTGTTTCGCCGTGTGAGTGAGTGAAAAAAAAATTAAATAAAAAATAAAATTTAATTTGTATTAAATAAAAATTTATATTAAAAAAAAATACTAATATTATCAACATTTAGTTTGAAGAACCTACTTTTGTGTAAAATAATCTAAACATTATTATTTGCCTTCTAACTGCATTGGTACCCAAATGATCTGATTAGAAAGAACAGTTTTACTTGGAAATCAGTAGGTAAACCTTATCCAATCAAAGACTTTCAGGTAAACGCAAAAGCCAATTGTATATCTCATTACGTATTCTTTTTTAAACAAGCAGCTTACAACTGTTTTCAAGGAAACAAATAAGAAGTGTAATCCATTATGATATTTCATACATATTCACTCGAATCTGACAGAAGAAATAGGTAACAAAAGAATATAAACTTGCACAGTAACAAAACAACACAACAGGTGGTCGGAGCATTAAATCAGTGGGAAAATAAATTAATATTTTCGCAAAGGAAGGAACTAAATAATCAGGCAGACGATGATACTCTTCGAGTTTCAACAAATAGTCATAGAACAACAACTACTCCCCTTTCAACAGTACAATTCTCTTGATAAATTGTACCGAGTTCCCACAAACAAAGCGCTTTAGACAAGAACGAGCTGTTTCACCATTTACAACGAACTTTAATTGCGTAATCTGATCCTGCTAGGAGTTTGAAGAAATACTCTCAAGTCTTATTACCAACCGACTTCCTATTCCAAGCTGGTTCATTATGGAAGATTCCACGCCAATTGATTTCGATTAGTTGTGTAGAGCATTAGTAGGCTTATGACGTAATCCGATTTGTAGGAAAAGGGTTTAACGGATGTTATAAAAATTATGTAGAACCGTCAGAGCTGGATTTAGAAACAATTTGTGAAACTACAGTGAGTCGTTTGTGCTGAAGTGGAGGCGTCTCGTCGTTTAATATTTCGCGAGCAAAGATTGTAAGCGTCGCGTCGCAGTCGCTCGCGGGAAAGTATGCTCGGAATAACGTTGAAAACATTTTGAACGTACCCTTGAGATTCTGAGTGGTTGGTTTTGATCGGTGCCGCCGTGCATGCGGAAGCCCCACGGCGCGCCGCCTGTCAACTCCACCTCCCTCGCCGTCATCGCCTTCTTTTCACTCCATTGCCTCACAAATTCACAATACACAACTTCACTTCGAACGTAAACTGTCAATGGATTGCCAACATCTCTTCATGTCGTATAAAATATTAAAGCGTAAAGTGGAAGCCCGTAGACGTTTTTTATCACAATTTTGTTATATTCAGTCAATTTTGTGCTGGAAGCTTGAGCGTTGGGGTTTGAATCTGTAACAAAATAACGTTAAATTAGTTACAAGATTACATGATACGGATCCACTTAATAATACTGCGGTAGGTGTACATGTTGACAGACATGACTAATCGCTAAGAACAGTTTAGTAGTTTGAAAGTGAGTAATTACGTCGTTCGGTTCAGCGGGCGCAGTTGCGGGCTTCCGATATTGGAATAGGGAAATAAGATACATCTATCGGCCGGCTCGGTTACTTAATCACCTCTAACAAGTCCGGTGGTATATTTAGTTTTATGAACAGTCATCTCGTTCTTTTAAATACCCCATAAAGAAGTACATAAAATAATCTATACTTAGTCGACAGATGCTGTTACGAGGAACTCGAGATTTGAATGAAAATCGATTAACCTATTTAAAGATGGTTGCTTTGTAGTGTCGAGTAGAATTATCGGTTCAATTAAATCAATTTAATGAAACATCCGATTTCGTATTTCGGTGAAGCGATCGTATTAATTAATGTGGAGGAAATCATAAAGTTTCGTTTTAGCATTTTGATAATAATGCGTACGGAAGCAATTTTAAGGAAGTAGATCAGTAGATGCCAGCGTTTATAGAAATAGAAACCTTAATGATATATTCCATTTAAGGAGTTATTCGTGTTATGACACGATAAGCTAAAGGTCATTTTACAATAAACAAGTAATTTTGGTCACGAGTGACGTTGCAGAAAACAAAAAATTGACAGCAAAGTTACGATTTTCAAACACTGTACCTTCAAAAACTATAATGAATTTTGAGTACGGCATTTAAGCGTAACTAGGTAAAGAGCAGCGTCATAAACTAAAAGTAATTTTATTTGTAGCGAGGTCGGCTAGCAGCTGTATTATTTTCAGAGTATGATGCACCATAGAGTATGAAGGTCACATAGTCTTGTACTCTTGTATGAATCATTTTTTAATTTACTTCCAACATACATATTTCTAATACAAAGTACGACTTTGTAATATAATGGTTTGCTAGAGGTTTTGGGCTCGAAATTGGAAGCTTGAAATGGAAAGTCTTTGTGAGACATATAGTATAGTTAGTTAATGACTTAAGATGCCAGATTAAGAGCCACCATTTGCGGTCTAAATATTCGAGGTTGAGGCATTTTGGAATAAATTGGAGATGAGGGAGGGGGTTCTTAAGTAACCTTCATATATGGCGAATCATTAATGAAGGCGTTATTTCACGTCAGTTTTTTGTTAGTGATATCACTCCGATCCAGACATATGTAGATAGAAAGATGGCTCTTCGTTTAAAATTTAATAAGAACAATATGTTTACATATTTTTCTGTTAAAATAATTGGTAATTGGAATAAAAACTAAATTGTTACAAACTCATTATTAAGATAAGCTGTTCAATATTCAATATTCAAATCTTTCTTTTTAACAAAATTAAGTTAGACTAACAAACTAATTGTAAACTAACACCAAATTTCCAAAACGAACACAGGTGTCCATACGATGGCAATTTATCAATAATTTACCAATTAAGGTTGAAATTCGCTCAGCAAACGTGTCAGGGGAACGGATAACCGCATACGAATTTGACCACAATGTTCCAAGCGGGATCTAACTGAAACGTTGCGGTTATTCCGGCTGCAAGTGAACACCACTCTATTTGACAAATGCGTAAACATGCGCCCTGTTACCGTGACACAATGCACGTTACACCACTGGCTACTCTTTGAAATTAAATTGCGATGGATAGTCACGGTGGTCCGGGGTTTCGAAACCTGGCAAGTATCATTGTGACTTTTTCTGAGTTATATGTATTGTGCTTTTTATTTTTCTATGATTATTTAGACACCACTGACAAACGGTGAAGGAAAACATCGTGTGGAAACCTGGACTTATATTTTCTAATTATTAGTTTGAAAATGCCAATCTGCCTTGGGCAAGCGTGGTGATTAATGCTTAAATCTGCTCTTTGTGAGGAGAGGCCTTTGCCCACCAGTGGGCACTTATACGAGTAGGCTGATAATGGTGATATGTGAATTGCTAACCGCGTTGCAAGGATATTGTGAAACCAATGACTACGACGACGTTTACCAAACTATTTGGCATCAGATACACAACTCCCTTATTACCCAATCCGGCGGGGTACCACACATTATGGAATAGGAGGCAAACGAGCAGAAAGATCACTTGATATTAAGTGATTATCGCTACCTATTGACACCTGCAACACCAGAGGATTCACATGCGCGTTGCCGGCCCTTCAAAAAGGAGTACGCTTGTTTTTTTAAGTTGGTCGTATCTTTTCAGAAATACCGCTGTTCGGCTATTGTTGCTCTTATGGTGATGTTTTATGTTTAAACGTATATCTTATGGCTATAGAAATTGTCGATAAATAAATGAACTATTCAACACAAAAATGTTTTTTTTTTAATCGAACAATCACTTCCGGAGTTTTATCGCGTTCAAGCGAAAACAAATAACTGTACAGATTTATAATATCAGTATAATGAATCACTTTTTACCGTCTCTTGATACAATTTAGTCCAATTTTTTTGTAAAAGTGTAGTAATACGGTATTTTCCAACTAGTTCAAATTCAATACTTTTATCCAATTGTCAAAAACGATACTTTTCTATGAAAGTTGTATGAAATATTGAGTTATGACGTCATCATTGGTCATGTTTACGCATCAAAAAGCTTACTTATTACTTAAAAAATAGCAAAAAATATGAAAAATTTAGTGTATCGATCGATCGATGAATAAAAGTAGATATTAATGTTATTTTTCAATATTATATTTTAACTTCCCAATTGTTGGCGCCATAAAGATATTAAATTAAATGCTATAAACAAAACGTAACAGATAAACAATAGAGAAACGGACAGTAGTTGATTTACACGCCAATATAAATTAACCAATTAACTTTTAATTGCTCAATTGATTGAAGCCGTGTTCGGTGCTTTGCAAGGAATGTCTTCCAATCGATGTCATAATTGGTCTTTTGATAGTTTTTATCGTGCGTTTCATATTACGAAAGGGTTATGGGGTTAATTCCGTACCTCTTTGATCAAAACTGGAACCCTGAACGGTAAAAACTGGTGGAAGACAATTCAAAAAGAAACGTGCAAATAAATATGCCTACTTAAGTTACCTCTGAGTTTTATTATAGTATTTCATTTGTTGTTCAGGAAGAAATGAATATTTTTTTAGCTAGTAAAACATCTGATCATATTCCATATGCTTTATAAATACATAGTATAAAATGAAGTCACTTTTTCTGTCCGTATGTATGCTTAATCTTTAAAACTATACAACGGATTTTGATGCGGGTTCTTTAATAGATAGAATTATTAAAGAGGAAGATTTATATGTATGATAACATCAATTAAATTATCGACCAATTACAACGCAATTAAATATAAGTTTTTTTTAAACGATTCCGATAGTTTTTTCTCCTATGTCGTGGATGCTTTTACAAACATACAATTTCACATAAACATTATATTCTTCCTTATATAAATATATAAGGAAGTAAGAAGTAAATTAGAAAATAGGCCATAATTATCATGTTGTGCAATGCACTGACCAATGACCCTACTCTACCGGTACCTATCATCTACATTCCTGCCGGTGATGTAAGGAGTCCAGAGGTTATCGATTTGATGGGCAAGGGCGGCCATCTGCGCAATTATAAGTGACAGTTACCTAGAACTGTTATACCTAATTGTAATTTATTCGAAATTTAAATTGCATTTGATTTGTTTAGACTTGTTTAAAAGCTCAGCAAGAAGGTCTGTTGATGTCTTTTGTTCTTTTTTTAAATTTAATCATTAACGATTAATGATAATGTTTTACCAAACATAATATTATGTATTCGAACTCTTTAGTTGAATGGCAATTTATACCTTATTAATTATTATAACGAGCCTTATTAATTTAAAATACGTTTAACCAGGTTGATAAAAAGCAGCCTATGTGTTACTCCAAGATATCTACTTATTCTATTCTATTTTTTGTTAAATATTATCGCGGTTTATACGTAAATTATAGTGCATGTGGTGCTCTTCTATAAGTGATGAGGCACTTAGACTTAAGCTTAATTGTAAAATCACAAATGTAACAGTGTAATCATTGATGAAGAGCCAAATAAAAAAAAAATAAAAATAAAATTATAACCCATATAGTCCAGCCGTTTTTGAGTCAAAGAATAACGTTCATAAAAAACTTTTACATCGATTATATTAAGTAGGATAGTCGTACAAATTGTAGAATGTTGTCATTCGGCTTGAGATGGTTTTATCTTATTTAATGGAACCTCGTGATTCTCAGCTTTCTTCCACAAAACATTTGAAGGGAACTGACACGATATTGTGAACGGGCCCCAATATACGTCAGATGTGTGACTGACATGTGAATAGGTCCGTGCACAACATACCAGTATCCACAATTTCTTAAAATTCCTATTTATCCTGATATCTTTACTTTAAAAAACGTATAAGAATGTCTTTTTAATTTTTGTAGTCTAGCACAAGTATTTAAGTCGTTGAAACAAAATGTTTGGACTCGTATAAGATGGACGGATTTCTTTATCTTCATCCGTTACTTCCTTAATTTTTTACACTTTTCCTGAAACAAAAGTTAGTCCTAAACCTTCAATCAGCCAGGGTTGTGGGGCAAATCAGCCGGGGCTACGGAGCAACCGCAATAATCAAATGCGGTATAGAGCAGGAGAAGAATCAAATGAAATGATTTTTAGTCAGTAAAATCTAATAATCCCTCTCGCCCCATCCAGGTCAAAGAAAGTCATATTTTAATAATCTACCCGCCTCCCTCAAAAAACCTTGCAATGCTTACGCGCTTATAACCAATTGGCTACATATTTTTACCCGAACTTTCAGAAGACCAGCGATGAACTCCTAACTTTTTTCCTGTTGCAGGTATATAACCATTGGCGGAACAAATTGTTTTAACATCGACATTTTTATCAGTGGGAGAGCCAAGCTTCGGCACGAATGGTTCGGCTCGACCGAAGTGATACCACGGCCTCACAGAAAACCGGCGCGAAACAACCACAGCGTTGTGTTTCGCCGTGTGACTGACGTTACTGGAGGAGCAATCCTTCCCCTCCCCGATCCCTCCCAATCCCTAAATCTCCAAAACCCTAGTTTCCTCAAAGGTCGGCTACGCACTCGTAACTCTTCCGTTGCGAGTGGGGTGGGGAGTTGGGGTGGGCGGCGCTGATTGCTTACCATCAGGTAATTCGTCGGCTCGTTTGCCGGCCTATTACATAAAAAAATCGAATTATCTAAGAGCTCGTTTGCGTCACGACTAACATAATAACAAGTTACACCTAAACGTATTTTTAACCTCAAAAGTAAGTCTTATAAATAGACCAGATCAAAGCTTACGCAACCTCCAAGGAAGAGGGTACTAACATGTACTTGTAACTTAGCTAAAAGCTCTTCAGGAACAGGATATTGTACTTTAGTTCTTAACAATAAAGTATATACCTGCCGCTCCCAGTTTACTAAACTGAAACTAAATATAAGTGCTTTCAGCTAAGCCTTACTACTGTCAGATTATTCGAGCATTTCCTTCCAAATTGTTCGTGAATATTTAAGTGATTTCGTAAGATACTCGGAATAAAAGTGTTTATTATATTCCTGACTTGAAACAAGGTTCAGAATGACGTCAGGACTGATGTTGACGTCTGACGTGACGTGGGAATACACCTGACAACTCCATAGATCTTTTAAAGCGATTTATATAAAAGGAGTAGGATGAACGTGCTGTAAAAACTGTGACTGGATCTGACGGTTTGTGGTCAACGCTGTTCAATTGTTTGAAGAGAAACACTGAATAGGTATTTATATAAAACATGAAAAAGGGGCTTAGAGGGGTGTTTTCGTAAATTGTGTTCTATGATAGAATTAAATAATATTTTTCAATATCAGATAATACGTTAATTGAAAGCAACGACTTACAACACGTGAATTGACTGAGGAAAGCTCTACTTGCGCAGCATTGTAGCGATGTGTACGTTGCTCATGAATAAGAGTCCCGTCGTGACTTGAAACTAGTTGAGTTTTCTCTGTTATTTCACACAATTAAGTCGTAATTATCTACAAATTTTGTTCTTCCCATGGTTATAACAATTGAAAAAAATATAGGTACCTAGATTTTTGTGTTCTATGCAATAGATATACAAAAGAGCATTTACACGGTTTCGTATTTTGTCAAGGAAGCTCAACTATTACTTGTTTGATTAATCACTTGGCTAAACTAGCCGCCCTCTTTATCTAAACATATTGTAATATTGATTCCCTGAATCCTTACATCAAGTCTCATCTTCTATAGAAGCGAGCGTATCCAATTTTGCGCTTTTTCTTAAGAGATGACGCTAGAGAGACAAAGTTTTTTAATAAGTCCAATCAGCATAGCTTATAAGTTGACTGACTAATAACTTGACGTTAGCAAATATTCTATTGGTTAAAATACCTTGTTAATTATTGCTTTTCATGCATAGGGGTTTGAAACATGGCCAATCAATGTGACGTTTTCCAAGTTTTATGTATTTTCTAAGACTAATAGGTATGTATGTACCATAGTAAGTTAACTTTACAAATATATGGTGGAGGAAAACATTGTGCGGAAGCCTGAATTTTTAGATGTAAATCGCCAATCCGCTTTGAAGTGTAGTGAGATCTTGTGGTCTCACATCATGTGGTCTATCGTTCTCTATGCGGAAAATGGCCTGTGCTTAGCCATGGGCACTTGTGGACTAATAAAGATAATAGCACTTTTAGAAGCACGAACATTCAATCACAAAATCAGTCAAACAAAAAAAAAACATTTCAGAGTTTTCTTCAAACAACCTCATTTTACAACCCATTGCTCTTTTCATATACAATACATCAATCAAACTAACCACTAATCAAGCAATGAAAGACAAAATTCTTAAACGCTTATTAGTTTACGTCCGTACCGTTCGAAATTAGATCTTCAATCGATAAATCGACACACAGGACATTATTGACGTAAATAGATCACACAGAGGTTTATAAATAGTTCCTTGGTCTGACTCATCTAGCATTTGGTTAATCGAAGGTTAAATATAACGATAACATTACATAATGTTTATCGACTGCCCAGACGTTGATGTAATGTTGGTAATTTATTTTAAAAATGTTTACTTACTCCGGTTTTCCTATGACTGCTTTTTGTTGCGCTTGGGGGTTTATTGGTTCGTTACTACACCTATATAGTTGACCTACTTTTATTTAGGTACTGATAGTCTTCAGCTTCAGGTACTGGTCGAAAATCTTGTTCTATTTTCAAAATGTAAAATTTGTTTATCTTTTTTCTGCGTCACTAATAATTTATTTTCAAATTCTTATTTTAGATTCTTAGTTCAAAAATTCGAAGCATTTACTTTCAATAAGACTAAAAAAAATTTGTAAATCGAAAATGTATGTTAAAGTATAGTATTTTATTTAGAAGTCAATTTTAGGGTTTCATCTCATATTTAATGATTAAAAAAATGTTAATTTTAGTAAGGAACTTCAGAAAGTACTCGTAGAATAAAAAACTCATTTCAGTGAAATAGTGGCAAAGATTAATTTAACACTAAAGCCGGCGAAAAATGTAAATTCGAGCCTTAGCCAATGTTAATGTTTTAACGGTTAGTTGAATCTTTTTGATGGACGCCTTACTAATGAGTAATAAGCCTCGATTCAAATTTCTCTTCTATTTAAAGTTATAACACTCAGAGCGAAATCTTTCTCAAAGAGTAGTCTCTTATTTATTTCAATTTGATTGTATTATAAATAAAAATTTTACTTTTTGGTTTCTTCTTTACCAAAGTATGCTTCATACGAAAGTGTGAATGAATGCTTTTTGGGTACTTTGTACCGTGTACGTAAACAATTTTAAACAAAAGAAGTTAATTAGTAGTGTCTACCCAACTAAGTAATAAAATTAAAATAGATAAATGTTTGGTTAAATAGAATCTGACAAGCAGACGTTTCACCTAGTGGGAAACAATCTGCACCGTCCATTAACACGGAAGAGTCTAAAGTGCATTGCCTGCCTTTTTGAATTTGATAAATTGGAGGATTGGGAATGTGAGGGAGTAAGGTTGAGTCTCCAGTAACCTCACCTACGGCTAAGCACAATGTAAGTATTCTTTGCACCAGTTTTCTGAGAGGCCATTGTATCTGACACTTTATATCTTTAAAATTTTGTTTCACGTTCATTAGTGCCTGTATGAGTCTAATTGAAATAAATGATTTTGACTTTGACTTTGACGTTGACTTTATCACACATTCTTGCCTAAATAATAGAACTATCTCACTATTCACTGATACATTTTGACCAATCTATTCATGGCACTTTAAATGTATTTAACGAGATCGTTTCTGAAGCGTGAAGTGCGATTCAGTCCATTTTTTACTTTTATACCTATGTAATTAAGGATATAGTACTAAAGACAAGTCAATTATTGGTGTCAATTGTACTTCATATATGTATTGGACATGAACTTTAGACTGAATTTATACTGTGCTTAAACGAGACAATGATTTTTGAATGGGAATGCGGTGTTTATTTCTACTACTTTACAGTTTAGCAGAAGTAATATTTTTTTGTAATTTTACTGCAACAATCATTTTCAGTCAAACAAAGTACGAATAAAAATCAACTTAGAAAACAAGAAAAAATCGTAACGATAAATGCCAGCAACAGTAGAAAGTATACAAAATAAGAGCCACACGTAACAAAGGTTTAATAGGGCGCATGTCGTGGTCACTGTAATTAATTAAATTGACCCTTACCCTTGGACCACAGAAAGCACAGAAAGCACCCATAAACAAAGCCATGCAAAGTAATTTGAACTTTAAATGTGGACGGTAAAATTTCTTTTCGATAAGCTACATACGAAATAGGAGTGTCCAAAAATTTCGTATTTTATTAGTTCGAATGGCTTCCCTAGTGATTCCTAAAGGGTCTCCCATTAAGGGAGTGGGTTTATCCCTCTTCTCAATTCCAGCAACATGTTTATGTTTAGTGTTATCACAAATACATTTCGCATTACACAGCGTTAATTTTACAATTCGAACAAACCAACCGTTTCTATTTTCAAATTTTCATATTTAGTAGTCTTGTAGAAGTATTATTAAAGCGGTCACCACGACCAGGAATGAATGACAGGTCGCCGAACCAGAACTTGGAATGTATCAATGTGACTTTTTCCAGTGAATGAAGGGACCGTGAGGGGACCCGGCTTATAATTTCTTAGTTTGAAATCGCCAATCTCCCTTGAGCAAGCGTGGCTATTAATCCTCAAACATTCTCCGTGTGAGAATAAGCCTTTGCTAGGTAGTAGGCAGGCACTTATATGTTGATAACGATGTATTACCTAGCTAAGCTTATTATAACGATAAATCAATCCCAATTGCAATTTTGATGCCCTAGAGTTACAGTTTTAATTCCGATGAAAAAAATGTTTGGATCATTAACAAAACATGGTATTGCGAAGATTTTTCAATTTTGTAATTCTATTTAATTACTTACTAGGAATTGAAATAGTATAACCCTTACATATATCAACCGAGATAGATGATAGAAATGGAAATATACATGATGTTATATGTACTAACGTGTTGTAAAGGTGAAAAGTAACTTCCCAGGGTGTTGTCAAAGCTGATGTAAGAGTCAACAATGCGAGACGAGAGCACACAATCTTCATAGAAAATATTAATGGAACGGCAAAGATTTTCATAAAAGAATGACCTATATTCTACATCCCACTCCCTGCATCGTGGCAAAATATGGTTCGCAGATATCGAGTAACTAACACCGCATTAGTACATTTTCTATTTCGAACGTGTTTCGTTTATATAATTTATTTTTAGATATGAATTTTATTTTTGAAGCAATATTAAGGTTGAATGTTAATTTTTCTATTTAACCATTAGATGATGGTAGACAGTATCCTTTTTCCATCACCCTTGTTATTCCCGCGGCTGTAAAACTTGACTTAGAGGTCATATTTTAACCTGCAACCTCCTCCCTGTTCACCTGCTAAGCGAAAAGATTTTTGTGCAACAATGGACTGTTACTAGCGGTTTCTGATGACGAAGTTGATCCTACTAATGATAAAAAACGCAAAAGTTTGTATATGTGGATGGATGATGATGTAAATGGCACCGACATAGACAACTGTTTTACTGTCAATTGCAATAAAATTAGAAAAAAGACAAATTTAAAAAACAATCGAAGAACTGTTAGGACGGTAAGGAGTTCCACAGACCAGCAAGTAAATTATGTTATCATGAAGTTTTCACCCATTCAGTACAAATCCACCATAAATAAGTGTCTATCTCATCAGTAAAAGACACTAATTAACTAAACATGAATTACTTAGCATCTCTCATTTAATATCTTTATGAGCAAGAAAACTTAATTAAAACCGCAATATTTTCTGTACCATACCCTTATACTCCAAACGATCTTTTATAATCTCAAGAACTTAAAATACACCTTCATCTATCTAGACGAGGACAAGTACGGTTGCGGCAAGGAGCTCTGGGACCCTGATTTATTCGAGGTAGCATATTCGATCCTACTTTATTATTCCCTATACAATACCATGTTTCCACATGACACCATATCGAAACCCCTGTTCAAATTATATTTACGAATATTTGTTTTAAGGCTATCTTGTGAAGAACATGATTCCTGTTCACTCAAGAAGTTATTTTCTTGATAAGCGAAGTGAGTGTATTTTCTTTTCGGAAGGGTGATGTTAAGCAATTCTTTTTTCTGGAATTTTCTACTAAAGTGACTTTCTTATTCTTTTGCCTTACAGTGGTCATTAATTGTAGTGTATTCTTTCTTCAAGTCAGCTTTTGTCGTAAATTCAAACTTTTGTGTTACTAAGAAAATCAGCAAATTTTTAAGTTATATGTGGTACATATAATTTGACCTAAATCGTAACGTCTAGAACGCTCTATCGACAGGTGGGGCTAAAGATCAGTCGAGGTTGCAGATGCAAGACCAATAATTTAATGCCCCGAAAACAGGAAAATGAACGGGGTGGTGCTTAGTTAATAAGGACTCTGACAGTCCCTCTTACCTCACCCACTGCAACAGAGGTTGATAATTGTCCCCCCACCTCTCAAAAATAAGCTCTAGTGCTGTTAATTAAACCAAATGCATACAAAATAATTATTATTTCAGGCAAAATATGCAGAACTTTAGCACACTTTTCAATAGGTTTTAAATATTTCGTTCCATAACTCCGATAAATATTTTAAAACATATTTGAAGTCTTCCCGTACGTTAAATATCATTTTCCATTCAACATCGAACTAATAGCGACCAGCTGCAAAACTTCCCCATTCTATAACATCCGATCACTATTCTCGATTGAAATGTTAACACAGATGTTTCCGAACCTTTATGAATTTATAAAATGCTTTATCAATTACGTTGGTGGATAATGTTGGAACTTCTCGGTATGTGGGTCAGTGTGATTGCTATGGATTCTGTACAACTATTCCCATCAGAGATTTTTAATGTTACTGCGTTTTGGTACAGTTGCTTGTTGCAATTAGAATCTCATATGATTACGGTATCCATAGATATATGAGAGTTTTTTTGTATCATGTCTTGTTCAGGATTTGATAGTATTTTGCAGCCTTCAAGGTGTTACCTTAAATAGATGAACGCTTTGGGGACAACATGTGGGCGACGCCAGGGAAGGATTTGTCCTCAACAGTTGCTTTTTGGCTATCAATAACACATATAATGAAGTCGGTTAAAAAGGAAGTTACTATTAATTTCATAGGTACAGCTTGATAGGTAATATCGGATGTTCGTGGTATCTAGGTCAATGTGATTGGTATGGATTCTGTAAATAGCAGACTTCGCTACTATTTGATACTGGTTCAAATCGAAGACCAGAAAAACATTTTAGTTTTCACTTTACTTTGAATTTGCATCGTTATAATGGTTTTATATTTTATCTGTGTTTCCTAGAATAAATCGAGGATCAAGAAAAATTTTAGCAGGTTCTATATATGTTCTGTTTTTAAATGTATGTTCTCTTTTTAAGTTAATTGTATGTATATATAATCAAACAATTTGTGTGTCAACTTATAAAGCGTATTGATCTAGTCATTTTATATGAGCATTCTAAGATTGTTAAGATATGATTGTAACACTGAGACGGGCAAAATGGCAAGGAAACTTTAGTTTTGAGTTGGGCAAACCAACCTATGATTTCTCCCGTCATAGATTGGACGAGAGGGAGTGTCAGTTTCTCATGTTCCTTTTCCTGCCCGGCCGATACCGCTTGCCCTGCAACGCCGGCCTAATCGCAAACAAATCTGGATTCATAATTTGAAATCACGAGCAAGCTTGGTGATTAGGTAATGTTTTAGTTTTTTAAACTCTTTTTATCTGCTTGCTTAGTATCAAACTGTTTGAGGTTGACATGAAAAGTCTTGATCATCATAACTGACGTCATCTTCTAACAAACACGTTTTTCTTTTATTCCGTCAAATTATATACCTACAATTTTTCTTCTCAAAAGTTGACATTAAAAAACAATGAATTATTTTTTGTGAGGGGATAATCGTCAAATGATATCTCCTGCCCAGGGTCGGGCGGGAGGGAGTGTCAGACTCTTATTGACTAAAACCCCCCTGTTCCTTTTCCTACGCGGTGCCTCATTGCGCTTACCATTTAGCCACAACCCCGGCTGAAACAATGTATGATAGGTACTCAATTTTGTTCGTAGATACACACTATAACATTCAAACAATAGTGCGCGCAATAACAATGCAATTTAATAAATAGATACAATACATAATTTTATGATATAATATGCATCATTTGACCATTTGACCAAGGAAGCCATCAATTGAATGATCTCACACAAGCTGGAATGGGCGATGAAACATTCTAAAATTAAATTTCACTCAATTTAATATCGTCATTCGCACAATGAAACTATTATAAAGTTCGTTGTAGTGTCCATGAATAATTGCAGTCTGTGAGACATCAAACACACAAATATTGGCTTGCTCTCAATTTTGACTATAATTATTTAAAGATAATACTGCGCTTTCTCTACTTAATTTTTATGTATGTTAAATTGTAAGGAGTACTTAGTGTTTTTATTAATCTTTGAGTCTGTGCTTCTTTATCCTTTTCAATGAAAATCATTGATTGCTGAATTCCGACATTCGAAATTAAATTGATTAATTCCGACATTAAATTGATTGAATTCGCCGTCACATTTCTATAAAATATAGTATCTATGGCATTAGTGGCTATTTTACACAAATACCTACGATAAGTTTTCTAATATTAATGTATAATTGAACGCTTCATAGTGGCTATCTCTCTCTTTCACGTACGAAGTTTCCGGCGTCCTTGCTTCCAGATTTTTCATAAGAACAGCTAATGAGTAGGAATCTTTGCCAGATTCTGTGTTTCTTTATAGATATAATTAAGGATTCTTTTAAGCTCCAATCAATCGGTTGCTTATAAGGAGGCGTGTTCTATCTTAAGCCGTTTATGCATCAGGCGCGACAGAGGCCCAACGCTGCCCACACCCATAAAATAAATGGAGAAATGTTTTAACTAAAAAACAAACATTATTATATTATAATAGTAGTTACAAATAGACTGATCCACGGAATGTCCAATGCAATTTGTTCTTCCAACAATTTACTGTAATTACGTAATAGTCAGGAAATAATGAGTTCTAATGCTCGTTCCGGAGATCACATAATTACTGAAGAAACAAATTGTCATTAAGGTCGACCTTTGTTTGACAATAACTGTGAATAAGTCGGCACTGTCATTAGATAAGTTCACTATGAGAGTTAGTTGGGATACAGTTATTTGGTTTGTGTAGTTGTTGTATGTTTCTTTTTGTCTTTATCGTATAAATCTCCCACGCAACTTAAGCTTAACCCATAGTTTGTGATGGGTGAGAAAGACAAGTCATCGGTCTCAAATAAAGAATCAACATTGTGAACACCTAATCAAATGGACGATTAAGGTTTTTGACGCAAATGAGGTTTTGAAATCAATTCAAATTCAAATAGATTATATGATCAACTTAATGCTGCAAATTGTGCAGTATTGTTGTAAATATAAGATATAAAATTGCATGATGTGCTGCAGTTAATATCTGTAGATTATTTTGTCTTAAACATATCTAAACAGTACTTTTTAAGTTCAATGACATTAACAAGAATATATAATGAGTCGGAAATAAATGTTTTAATTATAATAATTATGTACGCATGTATTTGTACCAAAATCCCATTCTGTCACCAACTAATCCTTGGTATTCTATTCGTTCGTAACAAACCTTCTCAATTTTACCACAACCCTTGGGATTTGAAAGCGCTTCCCAAATTCTACACCTGCACTGCAACCAATTATGGACCTCAGTAAATCATTCATTAAGTACAAAATGCCATGATGCAAATTAAGATGTTTGTCCTTAAGCCAAGTAAATCTTTGAAAGGCGAAATATTGAAACTTGTTTATGAAAGTATTTTGATTTATTTTCAAAATTCTTTGCTGGCAACCAAGTGACACAATTTTAATTGTTTTACAAGAAGAAATAAATGGAACGAATTTTGAACCAAACTTGTTTTTAAACCGCTCTAGCTGTTTGTAAAGTTCGACAGCAAATATTCTTCTATTTTGAAGTCCTGACTTAAAATGAAGGTTCATTTACGGTTCATTGTCAGTCGTTGAAAAGAATTTTCTAGTTGTTATTTTAGCCTTTGGTTTGTGTATTTTTTAAACAGGAGAATGCAACGTACCTACCCTTTGTTTACCGGCTGGTTGGAAGTAGTAACAATCTATTGTATTTTTACTTTAATAATCATTTTTTACACTTGGATTTTCTCCTATGTCGTGGGTGTGTTTATAAACTTACAATTTTACCAACACATCACACCCAGTCCCTTTTTTGTGTGAGGTAAATCATAAAATGACTTCTCCCGCCCAGGGTGGGGCAGGAGGGAGTGTCAGACTCTTACTGACTAAAAACCCCCGTTCCTTCTCCTGCACTAGGCCGACGTCGCGGTGCCTCAGTGTGCTAACCCCGCAACCCCGGCTGAACATCAACCCAATAGGGCCCTGTCTGTGGTGGTTTATTAGCTCTTTGAGGCACGCCCAGTCCCTAAGTCACAATTTGTGGAAGACTCTTTCGAAGATTTGTGGAAGAAGAAGTCACAGAAAGAATTGTTCCGTGCGGAAATCGATCCCGCGACAAGTTTCGCGGCAACCAGTTGCCCAGCCCCGCCATCTGTGCAGCTAATAATTTAGCTAGTCAATTTGGCATAGACTTTATGTTTTGTCAAATGTACCCATTGATTATTTATTGAGAATGAAAGACGATTTATAGTCAAGTCATCTTTGTGATACAGGTTCGCCATATTGACCTGTATATGGTGATATACGTAGAATTTACTATTTCTGATGAGTGACATGTTATGATCATATGATAGCATCCATTTATTTTGTGAAAATTGTGTTTGTCAATTAATATTGTACACAAAGGCTATTTTTAACATCTGTGCTTGTATACCTAATTGTTAATTTATGTCTAACAATTGTAGAAAAACCAATAAATAAAAGGATAAGGACGAAGATGAGAGAGAAGATTCCCTTAATTAAAAAGCTTTATGAGTGACACAAAGGCTAACAACAAAAAATATTAATTTGTATATCCTGACAACCAAAAATGACTACTCAAACATATTTTTTTGAGGATTCCGTTCCATTTCCCGAGTCCATATCTCGCGAACTCAACCCAGTAACAAAAGCCAACGAAATGTTGCGGCAACGGATGCTCGTTCATTCACTGGCCCTGAATTTATAGCTGTCGGCCCACTAAATGCATATTCTACTCAAATCGCTAACATACTTTATTGCACGGCTTTCCGCGGGAAATATAAAATGCGACACTTTTCATTTGGTCGGATTTACAGGGAGGAAAATGGTTGATATGTTTTTTTAGCGCGTGTGTAATATGTTGGGGTGTTGATTAAGTGAGAGAGTGTATTATCTTATGAAAGTAAAAAGTAAGGCGTATTATTTTTATGTGTTTTTGTTGAGATGAGTTAAGAAGCTTCTCACGTGTTAGTATCAGGAATATCATTAATCAAATGCCTAATACGATGAAAACGTTGCGGTACCTACACCTAGACTTTTTTTTTCGTTTTTATTTTATCGGTAGGCCAACGAGCACTGGTACCGCCTGATGTATGGACCATAGACACCGCAATATCAAAAGAAACAAGTGTTTTGCCGGTAGTTAGGCATTTTTGGATTTAGAATTTGGGGGAGGGGAAGGATTTTGCCTCTAATGACCTCTCTGACCCAGCAAAAGTTTTCAATGTTTTGTGTGATAGCACGACAATCAAGCTGTATTACCTGATGGTAAACAACCAACTATGGACACACACAACACCTGAGTAGTTACAGGTGCATTGCTGGCCTTTTGGGGATTAGGGCTTCGGAGATTTAGGGATTGGGAGGGCATGAAGGATAGCGCCTCCGGTAACCCCACTCATACGGCGAAACACAATCCAAAACACAATAATTAACTAACGCCACCAACTTATATTAATTACATTTTACTCAAAAAACCCATCTAACATTTGAATATCTGCGTGGCATACATGATATATGTACATTAGTATAGATATTATATGTTTAACCTTCTGCCTAACAGGTCACATGTCAATTTACATAGAGATGAGCACCCAATAAATATTATAATGTTGACATTACATACTATTTACATACTGTTCCAACGTTCTGTTTACATTTTCTTTTGCGATCCGATACAAATTGTATTAAAAAATTATAGAGGGATTATTTGAATAAATGTTTATTTCATAAGTAAGTAGGTAGGTAGGTAAGCACTGATACTTTCTTTTGGGGACGAATATCTATGTAGGATAAGGGTACGAAATTATATGTTCAACAAACTAGAATATATTATATAGTATAAATAACTATAACACGCCTATATTCTCTTGATAGCTTATCTATACTAATATTATAAAGAGGTAAAATTTGTAAGTTTGTAAGTTTATATGTAAAGGGTTATCTTTGGAACCGCTAGCCGGATTGCTAAAATTCTTTCACTGATAGATAGCTACGAGGTTCCTGAATGCTATAGACTATAAACATCACGCTACGATTAAATGGAGCTGAGCAGCGGTTCACCCGCTACCGCGCGAGAGTAGCTAGTACCCTATATACAAGACATTAAGTAGTTCAGATCGCTACGACTCTGCCAATCTCTTCAAAAGTAACTCAAACATTTTCTGGAGCAGGAAAAGAAAGGGAGCGTTTTAAGTCAGTAAGAGTCTGACGCTATAGATGTTATACAGGTGGTATTTTTTATAAAATTACAACAAAATATTAAAATCAATATGGACCCGGTAGGGTACAGCATAAAGAAGAGTGGCTTGCAGTACATTGTAATATCCTCTTATTACCTAGTCTAGTTTTAAATCTAATCACGAAATAAGCACTTCTTTCGCTCCCGGCCTTAGTCGAGGCCATGGTGCGGAGCAAGAGAAACTGGGAAGTCTTCTCCTCTTTCTGTGACCTCTCTCTCCTCACGCCCCGCCGCCGCAGTAGGCGATGGGGATCGAGACACGATCTTCGACCACTGTAAGCGTGAGTCAGCAGACGGCGAGTATGTCACTCGCTCAACTGTTTGTAAAAGGAATCTGTATGTGAAACTGATTTATAAAGAGTAACCATGGAGTTTCTTGCTCGTTCTTCACCATCGGAATCTTCTCTTTGGAACGAGCAAATAGCTTCACTAACACCCGGTTTCCGATAGGCCGATCAATATTAAAATCAATTTAATCTCTTGTCAAGTCATCTGATTGGTTGACTGAATTATCAACAACCAATCAGATGACTTGACAAGAGATTTAACAGGAGATTAGTTAATTTTAGCGTTGACAAGCCTTTCAGAAACCGGGTGTAAGAGGACTGACTGACAGACTGACACTATATCTTCAAAATTTTGTTTGACGTTCAAAAGTGCCTGTAAGGGTCTTATTGAAATAAATGATTTTTGACTTTATTTTTGCCTGACTAGAATCTGACCCGAGCATACGGCGCGTAGCGTTCCGAGCGCGCCTCACGCGTCAGAGCCAATAAACCACCACAGACGGAGCCCTATAAGTACAATTTGGCACTGCGGTTTCGGCCTAAAGCAGGAGAAGGAACGAGGGGGTTTTAAGTCAATAAGAGTCTGACACTTCCACTCTCCGTGCCCTAGACGGGAGGCATTTGATGATTTTCTACCGACAAAAAAAAATAAACACTCAAACTTAAGTACCTATTATAAAAATTTTACTAGGTGTGACTTAACTTACTACTTAGATACTTTCCCAATACAGTAAAGCAATGTACCTAAGTGTAAAGTGCTTGCTTACCTACATATGTATACACAAAGTTAGTTTACAAACGTTCAAATATTATCTTGGTACAACAAAGTGTTCTTTGAGGAGCCAACTGACTGCAGTTAATACTACAAAAGCCGTCTGTTAGTGCAAGATGTGTTGCCGAGTTCTCAGAACGCTTGCTTGCTATAATAACTGGCAACATTTTGTTTATTAAAAACGGCTTTGTATTTGAAATTGAGTAGATATGGCTTCTTTCTTTTGTGGGATGATGTGAATTTGTGATCAGTTGAAGTATGATTAAAAAAAAACATTTTTTACGATATACTGATTATTTATTTATTTCTCTAAAACTTCATGCACAATGCACAGCCAACATTATGCATAAGGCGAGCTTAATTAATGCAATGAGCATTCTCTTCCAGTCTACCTTAGGGTGATGCAGAGAAATCCGGTAGATGCAAGAAGCAAGCTAGATTATCTTAATTTCAATAGTGTTTAATAAGGAATATACACATATTACACGACTTCAGCTTCTTTTTCAATTCCCTTAACTTTCCATAGAATTTATTACATAACTATTAGAAGTATAAGGGGTACCGCTGCCCCTGGCCTTCACCAGGAAGGAGCAAGTTAGTTTTAGTCGGTAAGAGTCTGTCACTCCCTCTCGCCACACTCAGGGAGTAAGAGGTAATTTGATAATTTCCCAAACTAAAAAAAGGGTGAGAGAATTGTCAAACAAGTTGGGAGTCGTACTTTCGCCAGAGGCTACTCAAGGATCAATCCTCTTCTACCAAATCCGTAATAGCCATATCTCCAATCATCATCATCAGGTGATGCGTCTGCTCGTTTGCCAATCTTCTACGGCTTTTCTTTTCATTTCACCAGTATTTTTTTTATTATGCATCAAAAAAGAAACTAGCCAAAGAGACTATGTATGTGACCCCAAAAAATCTAGGTACTTATCACATGTTGTTCCATTTTTTATATTGGCTAGATATGGGTTTATAAGTTGCCAAGCCATTTGTCCAGAATATTAGTAACACAACAGCCATAATTTTAAAAGCAGGAATTTTATTTCCATTGGAATTCAGCCAAGTCCTCATTTGAACACCAGAGACAAATACCCTTTAGAATTTATTTACCAAAATTTTAGCTTGCATTTTTTGTAAATATAAAAAAAGGACCTGAAACTATTATGAAAAGGTCACACGTATTTAAACCCACATAAACTTTCGATTTTGAAGAGCTGCCACTTTTACGACACTTAAAACGCTCTTGAGATCCTATCGGTTGTAGCATATATTTAATAAAACTATAAGCTTCCTCGATAAATGAACTATCTTACACGAAATTAATTGTTAATTTCAAACCAGTAGTTCCGAAGTTCATGAGTAAAAATGATGAGATCACTACCATACACCAGGTATATGACCAAACATGGTTCTATGAAATGTTGGAAAAGCGAAAAAAGCCTAACAACTTTTAGCCGACTTGGAAATCGGTCCCGTGGCTCTTTGCTCAGCAATTGCCGTTGCGAGGACTTCACAAGCCAGCTTCTGGGTTTCTAACGAACGAGGCACGCACCTTAAACACCACTATCCATCACGCACTTAATGTTTTAAACTTAACACGCTAACTGACAAAAGGCACAAAAAATCAAAAAGGCAAAAACTGCCTATTTTTATACTCCGAAAAAGCAAGGATAAATGGATTTTTGTGGTACCGCCGCATTCACTCTAACTAGAGTAGATACGCCATAAAATTATTGCAGATAAAACTACTAAGAAACTCGCCTAACAGTTTTAATAAGAGTGGAAAATACTTACGTGCAATATTTTACAAACAAATGCCACCGCAGATAAAAGAATAAAATTAAAACACAACAGAGAAACTTCGAGAACAATTTTTGTTTAAACGCTTCAACTGTAACGCCTTTTGAAAGAAAACTCCCATCTTGAAGTTGAATGAAACAAAGAAAGCTAAGGTAATAGAAAACCACTGTTTGCGAACTATTCAACTATTTAAAAAAAAGCGACTCGCTTTTACAAAAATGTTCTGCAGTAACCTCGGACTAGATAATTTATAAGGCGAGTTTAGCATTTTTGCAGACTCAAAAGAGATTGTCTAAATATTTGGAACAACTTGTGGCCTGTACCGCGTTAAAAGAGACGATAATTCTAGGGTGTCAGAATGTAGTCTAGAACGAGAGAGTGATTATAAACAGTGTAAAGAAAATGCAGTGAAATAATAAACAACGAATGCACTATAGGTATTTTTATAAATAACTAATTCTAACAAACTTGGAACCAAAAAACACCACTGTATAGATGTTATGGAGTTTTAATTTTGCGCTAAGCACTTCAGCTTGCAAGTAAAGTGGTACACGTTAAGAACTAGGTAATGCAAAAAAGTAATTCATTTTTGGGTTAAGCATTTCCAACAAAATGAAGCACCACTTGTCGAAGTTCGTATCTCATTTGGATTTCATGAATTAATTTACCCACAACAAACCGCGACCTATGACAACGTTTCATCTTTGCTTGACTTTAAGCATAATTTATTCAGTAACGCCATAAATTCAAGGATAAGGCAAGGGAGCCGGGAGTTGGCAATAAAAAAACTTAATCCCTCGATAACAGACCCGGGGCCGTATCGTAGGGCCGAGGGCAGAAAGAGGGGCATTTAGGCGATAACCGAAGACGCATCTGTCAACAGATTTACGAAGGGTAACCGACAAATAGGAAACTAGTTTCGAAACTATATCCTACTCTTCTTTTATTGGGATAGTTATGACACGCATAAAATGGACGACTTAGAGCGGTAACGGCTAAAGATTTGTTTCAAATTTGCACCAAATTTTATTTGGCTGGCAAGTAATGTAATAAAGGCCAATTGTTATTAGTATTAGAATACCTTTCATGAATGGTTGTTAGAGCCTGTGATTTTATTTAGTCCTAACTTAATTTTAATGAAAGGTATGTCTTCTTAAGACACCCCCTCTTTTGAAGGAGGAAGGAGACTTTTCCCACTCTGGGTAAGGCGAGAAGGAGTGTCAGACTCTTTCCGGTTTAAAACCACCCCATTCCTTCTTCTACATGGGTCATGGTAGTGGACTGGATCGACATCAACATCAACCCTAGTGGCCTCCATCATCCAGTGGCCTGGTGGCTCTTTGAAGCGCACTCGGACCCGGATTAATGCAAAGGTGGGATTCATATTCATTCATAGAGTTAACCATAAATATGCAACATAATATACTTTTTAATGAGAACAAAGTTTATTTTCAACATAAAATCGAAACAATATTAAGTTACGAGTGACCATAATAATTTTCGCGCTAATTACCTACTGAAATAACGTTCACAAATTGCATTACACAAATTTAATTTTGAGGGGTAATTCTGGGTACTGTCGGACTGTCGCATTTATTTACTTTATTTATGGGACTTCTATCGGTGTGCATTGAGATAAGGGGAGAATCTAGAGTGCAAGCTCCACTATGATTAAAGGTAAGCCCCGTTTGCCGGTTGCCACGCGGTCGTACGACTCATGGGACAATTTTCTAAATGCATTGATTAGTTATTCGTAGCCATATCAAAGAGTTTGACGTTTGACTGCACGGTTGGCGCAGTGGCTGGGCAACCGGCTGACGTGTCGCGGGTTAGTTTTCCGCTCGGAACAACACATTGTGTGTTTCATAAATTGTTGTTTCGAATCTGGGTGTTTTGTGTATGCTTGTAATTGTACCCGCGGCGCATGAGAAAATGTGTGTGTGGAGCAACGTTTTTTAAAAACATAAATCAGTGGTATCATTAGCCAACCGTTACTAATGTGACGACACACACGCATATTATATGATCGACGGTTAATAAATTAACAGTAACGTCACAAATCCTACATCACGAACCGCAGAACCCCACCAGGCATGACCATCTCGCTTAGTCAGAGGATCCCTTTTTGAAATGTCAGGGAACTATACTTTCTGCTAATTACTTTACGACAACAATGTCCATATTAACGATAAATATAATCAATCGTAGTCGTAGTGGCGTGTATTAAGGCCCCCGCTCCATGCATGAAGATGTGGATTGGAAACCTGACAGGTACCAGGTTTTTTTTTTTTTTTTTTTTTTGTGAGGGGAAAATCATCAAATGACTTCTCCCGCCCAGGGCCGGGCAGGAGGGAGTGTCAGACTCTTACTGACTAAAAACCCCCCTGTTCCTTCTCCTGCTCTGTGCCGAGGTCGCGGTACCTTATTGCGCTTACCCCGCAACCCCGGCTGAACATCAGCCCTTTAGGGCCCCGTCTGTGGTGGTCTATTGGCTCTTTGAGGCGCGCGCGGAACGCTACGCGCCGTACGCTCGGGCCTGGTTCTGGTCGGGCGGCGAGCTGCCCTTACTCGCCGACCGCAGGCCCGTACTTACGGTGGCCGGAGATCGTCCCTCGATCCCCGACGCCCGTAGTGTCGCCAGTTGCGGCTGCTGGGGCGTGAGGAGGAGGATTGCTCCCTCACGCGGGCCGCCTCTCTCTTTGCGAGCATGACTGCTTCACAAAAGGAGGAGACGGCGTCCCAGTTCCTCTCACTCCGCACCATGGCCTCGACTAAGGCCGGGCGCGAGAGGTCGCCGTCGCCGATCACTTCCCTGAGGATACGGCGGTGCTCAGCCCAGGCAGGGCATACCGCTACCGTATGCTCCACCGTATCCTCTAGGTGGTCCTCACAATGACGACACTCAGGCGTTTCCTCCCGCTGAATCCGAAACAGGAACCTACCGAAGCTGCCGTGCCCGGTAAGCACCTGCGTCAGACGGAAGGTGAGGACGCCGTGGCGTCTCTCAAGCCACTCCTCAAAGAGGGGTCTTACCGCTGCTATGGTAGCGTGCCCGGCCCTCGGTTGCGACAGTCGTTGTCTCCACTCTGCCGTGAGATCTCGCCGGAGCTCATTCCGCCACGCACTTATTTGGCGCGGCAGAGGATCTTCGCCCCGGCGACGCGCGTCTGCGCGCAAACTGTAGACGCGCGCGAGCGCCTTCGCTTCTAGATCCCACGGCGGTGATCCGGCAAGGAGGTTCGCCGCCTCCCCGGAGATCGTGCGATACCCGCGGATTACTCGTATAGCCATGACCCTCTGGGACGCGACCAGCGTACGAGCCGGCCGCCGCTTCAAGTCCGGCGCCCACACAGGGGCACCGTAGAGGGCCATGGATCGCACAATCCCCATATACAACCTCCGGCAGGAGGCGTTTGGCCCCCCGAGGTTGGGAAGGAGCCGCTTCAGCGAGGCCCCAGACCGTTCCAACTTAGGGGCCAAACGACGAAAATGCTCCGTGAAGTTCCATCGGCTGTCGAGGACGAGACCCAGGTACTTCATCGCCGACTCGACGCCGATGGTAACTCCTCCTGCCGTTACTTGGGACCCACCTGGAGGTGGCGCGCTCCGACGGCCATAGAAGCACATGGCCTCGGACTTGTGGAGCGCCACCTCGAGTCCCAACTGCCGGATCCTTGCAACGACTGTCGCAACCGCTTGTGACATCAGGTCGGCCGCCGCCTGATGCGACCTCCCGTTCGCCAGCACCAGCGTGTCGTCAGCATAGCAGACAATGCTGACGCCGCTCGGGAGGTCGGTGCGTAGCACCCAATCGTACCCGATGTTCCACAGGAGAGGTCCCAGGACCGATCCCTGTGGGACACCGCGCGACACCTCTCGCCGATTCCACACGCCCCGGTGACCGGGGTAGATGACGCATCTGTCCGTCAAGTAAGCCTCGACTACACGACGGAGATAGGCAGGCACCCGGTGATACCGGAGTGCCTCCAAAATGCAGCTCCAGGGCAGCGAGTTAAAGGCGTTGGCGATGTCCAGAGACACCGCCACGACGACTCGCCTCCCGGCCAATGCTGTCCCCGTCGTGAGGTCCCTCACGCGCATGATGGCGTCCACCGTGGAGCGCCCTCTGCGGAAGCCGAACTGGCCGTCCGCTAAATCCGGCCCCCTTCCAGACAGGTGCCCGACGAGACGGTCTGAGATTATCCTCTCGAACAGCTTTCCCACCTCGTCGAGCAGCACAATGGGCCGGTACGCGGACGGAGAGTCCGCAGGACGCCCCGGCTTCTTCACGAGGACCAGTTTACCCGTCTTCCACGACAGCGGAAACTGGCCTCTCTCCAAACATGCGCTGAACAGACCAAGTAGTCGAGGCCTGAGAGCCTCCGAGGCCAGGACCCAGACCTTGGCATGCAGCCCGTCAGGTCCTGGGGCGGTATTCTTGCCGCTCAGCCGGCGCACCGCCACTCTCAAATCTACCTCGGTCACTTCCGGAGCGGATTCGTCGTCGTCGTCGATGTAGCCCGCATTGGGCACCGCAGGGGGCGGGGGCATAGCCGGAGGCGTGTAACCCGTCTGTGGTCGGGGGAATAGCGCCCCAACCACTTCGTCCACGACCTCCGGCCGGAGACTCTGAGTCAGTGGGGGCGCCCAGGTGCGGAGCTTATCACGCACCATCCGGTAGGGGCGTCCCCACGGGTCTCTGTTCAGAGTCTCCAACATCTCCTCGCGGGCCCGATCTTTGGCCCGCCGGATCTCCACCCTGAGGGTGGCCTTCGCCGCCCTGTACTCCTCGTATAGCTCCGCCTCTCTGGTTTCAGCGTCCAGAGGGCGGAGACGGAGCCTGCGGTGCCTGGTGTATCGGCGTCGCGCTGCGGTGCACTCACCGCGCAGGTCTGCCAATTCCTGCGACCACCAATACACCTGGCGCTTGCGTTGGCACGGTCGGATCCGGGGCATCGCCACGTCGCACATCCTTGACATGGCGTCCTGGAGCCATCTCGCCTCCTCGTTAATGTCGGCTGGCCTGACCGGTGGTATCACCCAGGCCTGCACGACTGCGGCTTCCAGGAAAAGCTCCCGGTCCAGTTGCCTAAGCGCCCAACGCGGGCCACACGGGGCCTGTCTGACTGGCGGGTCTGCGGACTCGGCGGAGACGTCGAACCGTATATACCGGTGGTCCGAAAACGTCTCCACCTCCTCCATGACGCGCCAGTCAACAACGCGCGATGACAGAGCGGGGCTGGCAAACGAAATGTCCACCACTGACTCGCCCCGCATCCGTACGCACGTGGGGACAGAACCCCGGTTCAGCACGACTAGGCCTGTCTCCAGAGCCCAGTCTTCGACCATCCTTCCCCGGACATCAGTGAGCCGGGAACCCCAAGCCAAATTCTTGGCATTGAAGTCCCCGAGGACCAACACGGGGAGGGAACGGAACCCGACGACGACGGTGACTAACTCCCTGAGGGAGTTGTGGAACTCGACGAGAGTTCGGTTCGGAGAGAAGTACACGCCCACCACGGCGATCTCTCCGAACCGAGCCGCGACGCAACCCCTGCCTCGCTGAGGCCCTTCGGGGGTTGGGGTACCGGCGGCGGCCGACGAGATGATGGTCACCGAGCCGTCCAGGTCTGACACCCAGTGTTCCCTGGCTGGAACGAAGTACGGCTCGGAGACCACAGCAACATTGATCGACCACTGCACCATGCTCTGGAGCAGGAGATCCTGAGCAGCGACGCAGTGGTTGATGTTCGCCTGGAGGAGGCGTAATGGAGCCATTATTGGGTATCCATCACGACCTCCTCTCTGACGGCAGCGGCGACAGCAGCAGTCGCAGGGGTGTTGGCGACTGCGGCGGCAGCGGGAGCGACGGTGGGAGCGGTGGAGGTGGCTAAGGGCCTACCTTTGCTCCTGGGCTTGGTGGGGGGGGAGCAGGTTTTGCCCCCAGCCCGGTGATCGGCCGGCTTGCCAGCCGCCGCACATACTACGCAGTGCGGCGGGGCGGTACAAGCGCCGGCCCTGTGACCGGGCTGACCGCAGCGGAAGCAGCGGTCGCTGCGGTCCACCTCTGAGGTGCATTTGGCACCCACATGATGACCAATGAGGCAGCGGAAGCACCTCAAAGGTCGGGGCTCCAGCAGCTTCACCTGCGCCGAAACCCAGCCCACCAGGAGCCTTTTGCCCTCTGCCAGCTTTTTGGCCGCTGTGACGGGGCAGCTGACTACCACAGTCCGCAGCCCCGTATTGTCCGGGCGGATAGTGCCTGCCTTGACCTGGTCAGCAGGGCACCCCCCCGTGCTGGCGACAGCGGCCGCCACCTCGTTCTCCGTCACGGAGTCATCCAGGCCCATGATGCGTAGATCCAAGCATTTGGTGGGCCTGGACACGCGAGCCTCATCCGCCGCAAGGCACGTCCTGAGCCTCTCGGCAAGGGCGTCAGCGGATGGGCCGCTGGCCGCGCCGGGGACCTCCAAAAGACGGGCTCCAGTCGCGGTGACCCTTACCGCGAACCCGTTAGGGGCCCCGAACTCCGCGGGAGTAACCGTCCCCTTCAATTTGGCGAGGACGTCGCCGTATGTCACCCCCTTCTTAGCCGCGTCCGGCTGTAGCGTGATAACTACAGCCGAAGATTTAGGGGTGAGGAGCATTGCCGCAGCGCGCTTCTCTTTGCGTCGCTGCTGCCGCCGCTGTCGCTGCTCCTTCTTGCGGCGCTTTCTCGCCTCTTTGGCGCTCCTTCTCGCCTGCCCGGCCACCTGCCACCCGTCGCCATCGGTGCGCAGCTCTGATAGCGGGGTTGGGGCTGCAACGGCTGGAATTTCAGCTGCTGCGCCTCTTCGCTTGCGGCTATTTGGTGCCAGAGGCACAGCAGGAGCCGGTGCCGGTTGAGCTATAGGCGTCCTCGTCAGCGGCGGGGCTCTCGGTGCTTTCGCCCTTTTCTCCACCGGGGCGTCTGCTCTGGCGCCGCGGCTAGGAGGCTGCTTCGTCTTCGCTGCCGCGGCTGCATAAGTGCCAGTTGCGAGCGGGGGTCGGAGGAGCCTACCCTCCAGAGCGTCGAAACGCTGCTGGAAGGCGGCCATCTCCTGCCGCATGAGGCCAAGAAGGTCGGCCTCCACTGGCTGCGAGGGTTGGGGACGACCCGCGCGAGCAGCGGCGAGTTCCGCCTTTGCTGCACGAAGTTCCGCCTCCAGGGCAGAGTTCGCAGCCGCTAATCGGGCCAGCTCGCGCCTCATTCCGGCCATCTCTTTTTGCAGAGCGGTCATCTGCCGCTCTGCTGAGCCCTGCTGGGATACCGCTGACATTATAGCGGCCTCCGCGTGCTTAAGCACTCCATTCCTGCCAGCCTGGGTTTTTTGCCCAGCCAGCATGCGGAGTGCTTCCTTAACCTGGAGGCGGAGGCTCTCAGCGCCGCCTACAGAATCCTCACCTCCGGACACCT
Source organism: Spodoptera exigua (assembly GCA_902829305.4). Taxonomy (NCBI): domain Eukaryota; kingdom Metazoa; phylum Arthropoda; class Insecta; order Lepidoptera; family Noctuidae; genus Spodoptera; species Spodoptera exigua. Next base: position 11,492,235 of record LR824610.2, on the reverse strand, counting down.
CCATCTCCGAGGAGTCCGAGGGGGCAGCCTTTCCCAGGGCGCTCCCCTCCGCTGCCAGCCGCTCTGCCGGCTCAGAGCGGCTCCCAGCCGCTCTTGTGGAGCCCTTCCCCTTGCTCCTACCCCGCGCAGCCGTGGGGATTTTGGGGGCTGGGGCCTCCTGCTCGATGGAGGTCGCCTCTCGGCCATCCTCCAGCCTGGGACGTTTGAAAACGCCCCGGTCTTTTTTGTGGCGCAGCGCAATGCTGACGCCAGACAATGATGAGTCGGACTCAGAATCCGACTCCTTCCTTCCCTGTGCCCTTGCAAGGGACTTGCTGGACGGGACCAGCGCCTCCCCACGGGTCCGAGTGCCACCTTGGCTCTCGTTACCACTTGCAAGCTGGCTTGCCTTCTCCTGCACTTTTGGTGGTGGTATTTTATTTTTGTTTGGGTCTTCCATGTGATTCCCACGAGTATGGGGGAAATAAAAGGTCCGCCCAGGGAGAGCCCCCTGTCCCTGGGTAAGTGTGCATTTGTCTCCCAACTAGGGGGTCCACCGGTCCCCTAGCTGGGGGTGCGCTCACGACTGATCCTACTCCTCAGCCATACATACCCTCGCCGCGCACCAGAACTTAGTATTGGAGGAATTTTTTATAGAGGTTATCTTCCTCGCGGTCCGGGCGGTTAAGCCAAGACCCTCGTCCCGGTCCGAGTCATAAAACATGACCATGATCTCTTCCCGGATTACGATATCGGCGGGTGCAGTCGGGCGCAGCTAGTGCCCCGATGCTACTCATTGGCAGGGTGAGTGCACAACGAGCGCCGCCCTTGTTTCTCCGCCCCGCTCTCTGCTAGGTCCAGAGAGTCGTGCGGAGGAACGCCCCCACGGAGGCGTAGACTCTATGCCAGCATAGAGCCGGTCGCCTCTAGAACCCGACCGGGTTCTCCGCCCGGCCAGAAGTTCGCTGCGGGCGACAGTCAAACCAACCCTGTCACCATCCCGTTAGGGAGACTGTCGCCCGCACCCAGGGTGCACCACGGGGAGGTCTTCTGGCACGCACCCCGACAGGTACCAGGTGCCTTTTTCTGAATTATAAGCACATTCTATGGTTATTTAAACACCACTGACATACAGTGAAGGAAAACATCATGAGGAAACTTGGACAACAAAATGTACGTTTTCTATAGAGTATGTATATTGTTACCCTTTTCATTTGCATACTCTTATACTTTAAAAAAAATCAAAGAAATGCGACAATAACTGGCAAACGGTGTCTACCTATATGTAACATAAAACTTTTTCTTAGTATATAAAGGTATTTTCTTTAATGTTTTTCGTACTTTTCCAACAACCAATTACCCAGGCACTTCTGTTCCTCAGTCCTCTGAAAAGTATTTTGTCTAATTAGGTAAGTTTGCCTCGAGTTCTAAGTTTACCGTCCGTTGGGGCACAGTCGCGGTGACAACTAATTATTCTGTCTTTGTTAACCTGATTGGCCGTCTGAACTGAATCGATATTTTGAGGTTAGTTTAACCAATTTAAATTGACAATAACAGTATAGTTATAGTTATATATACAAAGATTTTTAGAGAACACTGGCAGACGGTGACGGTGATTTATGCTTGCTAATAATAAGTTTAAATTAAATAATAATTTTAAGTGTGGGAGAGCCATGCTTCGGTACGAATGGGTCGGCTCGACCGGAGTGATAGGACGGCCTAACAGAAAACAGCGTTGTGTTTTGCCGTGTGAGTAGGTTACCGGAGTCCCAATTCTCCCAATCCCCAAATACCTCCACATTTCCAAAATCACCAAATCTCTAATCCCCAAAAGGTCGGCAACGCACTTGTAACTCCTCCTTGCGTCGTTGCGGGTGTCCATGGGCGGCGCTGAGTGCTTACCATCAGGTAATCCGTTGGCTCGTTTGCCGAACTATCACATAGAAAAACGCTAATTCGCAAGCAAGCGTGGTGATGAATGCTTAAAACGTCTGCGTGTGAGAAGAGGAGCTCAGGAGTGGGCAATTACAGGTTGATGATGTGCTCCACAAAGCGACTAGCAGTAAGTTGGTTATGCAAAGCTGAAGATCGGGATCAAGAATATGAGCCACGTTGCTTTCTAGCCCGAGAAGCGGGAATCTTAACCTCTGGGCCACCATAAAATTGTTAGAGTAACATCAAAAATACAAATTCTCAACCAAAAAAACTTATTACTTATCCAAGCACATGTGCCCTTCAATAACTCAAACCAACCTGTTTATAGCAACGATACAAATTAGAATCAGGGTGTTTCATCTGCATCAGCGACATAAGTATCAATAAAATTTTAATTCACACAACGTTTACCCAAAACTACGTCATCCTCGAGTAATTGAGGCTCGTAAAATGATTATGACCTATTAAATTGTCTAGAATTCGACGATGCTCTCGAAATTTACATATCATGAAACATTTTCAAGATCTATGTTTTTGTGATGGTAATTTTTAATAGATAGCTACTGGTGGAGGAATGTATTTCTTTTTTTTTATCAAAAATTCTTTCACTACGAACCTCTACGAACCCTTTTTAGTCAATTTCAACGTTTGTAGTAGTCGTATTTATCTTCAAACAGATTTTATCCAGCAAATATCGCTCCGAAACAAGTTTGGCTCATCTCAAGTGCTTCTAGTCAACATGTACCTTTACTACTATCGAAAATTCTTTCACTACGAACCTCTACGAATTCACTGAGAGTTTTTTTGCTCTTAATGTTCACCAATAACAATGTAGCTAAACAGGACAGTATTACAACAATTATTGAATAGTGTTACATACGTTGCTACATTTTTATTAATATTATTGGTACTCTGTTCTAAAGTTAATAAGTGGTTTGAAGAGCTCCTTTAGCTTTATTTCAAGAAGTCATTTCTAGAGACGAGTCTTATGCAAACGAATGCACAGTATATTACTTTTTAAAATTATTTTCCCATAGTTCCCTTTTTCGTGATATTGCCCTCCAATGTTCACAACTGTCTTCAAATACGTACCATCGCACTTAAGTACATACGTGCCCCACGACTTCATGAGGGCATCAACGTAAGTAGCTAGGCATAGAATGCTCAGAGTGGCAAGTGAAAAGGGTTGGGTCAGCGATAGATAAGGCCGGACATTGCCGGACAGTTGGCCGAGTCATTGTCAGCCCATAAAGCCCAAAAGACCCAACACTATCAAGATCTTTTAGAAAATTTCAATTTGAAGCCGTTTATAGCATATTTTATTTAAAATCTTTCCCGTCAGTCATCAAAGCGGACGGATATTGAGAAGAAAAAATATATAAAGGGACCTCGCCCGCCGTCACAACTTCCGCAATTTGTGGAAATGTATTTTATTTGATTTTGATTTTCTCGCGTCTATTTTTTTCTGCTTTAGTTTAAGGTGAAGAGAATATGATTTAAAATCACTTCGTGGAGCTGATGAAATGGCGGCCAAAGCTTCTTAGGGGTCGTATTCCTTTTGAGATATTTTTTCTTTTGATCATTTTTTTTAAGATGTAAAAGTAATCTTCATTTGCCTTACAATCCTCATGATAATTGGCGAAAGTCAAGTGATCTTGAAGATAATACTGTAACAGTGCTGCATTCAAATTAGCAAATTACCATCTGTTACATATCGCATTACATGAATCTTTTAAGGGACAGAGATAGCATGATAATGTTCAGACTCATTACATGTTTCGCTGCATTGCCACTTGGAATGTCTGTCTGTTTGTTCATTTGCGTAATTATATGTATCTTAGGGTCCTACATGAATGCGCGTTGAATGCAAGCGTTGGGGAGAGCTTATCCTATAGTCAGACTTTTAATTCGATTCCTGATTTGACATTGACCGCTGTCATTTTGTAAAATAATGATACCACATATAACAGTGTAGTGATGAACACAAAAATCGATAAACAATCAGTGAATCAGGTTCAGGAAGGCATTCAAAAAATTACGGCTACCGAATGGTCTAAATGTGTATCCCATGTTTTCAAAGAAGAGGAAAAAACGAGTAAGCTATATATATATGTATGTTAATTGACAATAAAAATCACAGACACAATTCATAATATAATTTACAGAAAATAACAGCGATAGCGATAGCGATGACGGCGACAATTTATAAAATGTCTGTTTTATTAGTCACGTTCCTTCATGATCACATTTTTTATTAATTTCACACACAATTACAAAAGAAAAGTCTCAGATCGTTAATTAATTGTCAAAACTAAATTATCGGTTCAGAAATATTTTATTTCTTGATAAACTTAGTTTACGAGAGTAAATTTATAAACGAGAGGAATCGATTCAGAAATATTCGATATCCATATCGAATAATTTCGCAACGTCACTATTTAATACGTGTCATAACGTTGCAACACTGAAATTGTCAAATCTGGAATGGAATTAAAAGTCCGAGTATAGATCATTATCACTAGATTGCATTGGGTGCGTCTGTTCCGCAAGTCACGCGAAGATTAACTTTAATTAAAATTGAATTCCAATATTATTGTCTTTTTTATTTGTTTTAGAGAATGTTACTTATTATAGGATTTATGAATGGGGGTTTTGTTTAATTGTAGGTGCTTAAGTATAAACTCTGTTATACCGTTTTAAATAGAAGAATTCATAAATTAAGTTCTATATTTCTATATCCATTGTTCTTTATTAATCTTGTAATGTAATATTCGAGTACTAGGGTATATAAATGACTAAAACTTAGATTTTTTCTAGATAGGTACGACTCGGTGGATCATACGATGGTGGTGTGTCCAGTTAAGACTTAGCTTGGCTAGCAGCTTACGCTGTATGCTAAGGAAAGCGACCTCTTGGGTCACGCCATAGTTCAGACTACGGTGCTGAGCAAAATAAACTACGAACTCATCGTGCTACCTAAAGAAACTGAAAGATAATGACTCATAGGAAGAATGACTTATATAAACAACAAAAGTTATTGGTAAACAAAATAACAGTATCCACTCATATTCAAGTGTTTTTCCCTTTTACTACAATAGAGCAACAAGAAGAACAATTATTAGAAGCTTAATCATTTAAATAATAAGGTCTTTTATTGCGAACACCCACGGAACTTGAGAGAGGGTTGAAGAGATCACTACTTAGTATGAGTGGAAGCAATGAACTGTTCAAAGGTCCTTATAATAGATGTAGGATGTAATGGGTTATTCTTAAAAAGCTAGCTGTTTAATGTTAAAAGTTGGTGAACAGGGTACCATCTTACGAAGTGAAAGAAATAACGTTTCAATATCACTTACTAGGTACTTAGAAGAGTGTATCTCAAATGTTTGTATTTTTTTGTATCCCAAAAAAGGAGAACTTTTCGTAAAGTAGTGTTACCACCACTACTTCTTAATCTACATATGTAAAGATGGTTCTCTGAATAATAACAACAAAATAGAACGACAAAAATAATTTTGGTATGTCCGAATCTTTTAAATGTGCCTTTAGGTAAAATTTTGCCAATTTTGCAATAATCCATGCGTAATATTTCAAATTATTTATATTATAAATAATTTTAGTGCAATCTCTAAAATAGCTCCTATGTAAATTTTGAGTATCATTGCAAGTTCGTTATAAAAACTAGCCTAGGTATGACACACATACTTATTGCAAATGACTTTTAAATTACCAACTCCTTAATTCAGACGGCAATATTTCTGAATATGTAATCTAGAACATTATGAGTAATATCTACCAATCAAAAGTAAGTATAATCAGTGACAAAAAAATTGACGACAGTTGCAATATACATATGAAATATTAAATGAAACTACTATAGAAAACAAATTTTTTAAAACGTATCCAACAGTTTTCGCTTATCTAACTGACGAACAATTTAGATTTTTTATTTTCACATAGATACCTATTGTGTCAAGATTACGGACAAGTGGTGAGTTGCAGTCTATTTTAGTTACAAATTATAATAGATGGAAACGTATTAATTGTGGGTGATTAATTTTTAATTATTCTTCTCATTACGCAACGCAAAATTCATAAATTCTTCGACTTCCGTTGCGACTTGTAACTAGAACTTTTTTGAACTAGTTTATGTAACTCGTCATTTTTATAAAATACATTAAACAATGTTTTTCCACTTTTGCCGGCCCCTGTACTTAGCAAAGTCAACCAATTTGATTAACAGTCTGAATATAGAATGCTTAAATTAGCAATGACTATACAATAAACGGGCCATGAGGTAACTATGATTCAATAGAGAACGGAATGTAGATTGAGAGCAATAATTAGATATTTTGAATGTCTGATATGAGAGTAGGAGTGCCTTAAGACGTACAAACAGATTTGTCGGTTTAATATCATTTAAAACGGCCGTTCGTTCTTCCTAAAACCATCTTCTCCAATCTCCGTACTGACATCTTTTATTCGTGCTTTACTATACTATTTTCCTGTGGAATCCCATCGGACATTAGGATGGTGTCATTTAACCTTTAAGCAGAAAGTTTGCAAGCCTCTCTTTAAGAAATTGGCTGAATCATCATACTGAATATACCTTCTTTGTATAAATATTTGTATTTTTTTTCTTTACTTTACTCTTTAATAATGCCTCTAGCCATGTACAGAAATCAGTTCATAAAGCTTGAATAAACGAAACTTGAAACAAAACATGTAACATTACAGCATTGTAGCTAGGCACCTTATTCCATTTTAGCATCATTGCCAAGATTGAAATAAAGGGCACATGCTATATCAGAAGAGGTCCAATTATCTTCAATCTTTGAAATACCAATTTATCACAAATATTAAAACAACGTCTGAAATCATTATCGTCATCTCGCTAATGATTTATTTGACAGCAAATTGATAGCTTCGCTGTTATCGTCATTTGTTTTCAACATAATACCTAAACCAGAAAGTACTATAAAGCTGAATAGCTTGTGTGTATTGTTCGTCATAATTTGCAGAACTACTACTTAGTTTGAATAGAAAAACTAATTTTTGTGCTGTTTGTCTATTGACCGAGTAATATTAGTCATTGAGAACAGTGCGTTTTGTTTCGCCATGTGAGTGCAGTTTCTGAAGTCCCGATCCTCCCATCTCCAAATCCTCCATTCCTCAAATCCTTACAACTCCCAACGTGAAATAAAACAGACCAGATTTTCTATTATGATTGACAGTTCTATCATCATTGTCCCCTTTATCCAATATATTAATTACAACTGGGAATCAGATTTTCCTGGAACTTGTTAATACTAATGTTGCTAATGGCTCGATCTAGTTGGCACGTCCACACAAGTTTTACTCGTAATTTACTATGATTATGTGTTTGAATTACATTACTAGCGTTAACAAAATGTACTACGTCCATTCGCATGAAAGACTGGATGGCGCAAGTCTTTTACTTTACCGTCGTTTTATGGCATACGTCAGCAAACGGAGACGGCAAGTCAAATGATAGTAAGTTATCAGTCCTATCTATGGGCACGTGAAACATTGAGAACTTATAAGAGTTTTGAGGGGGAGTGTCAAATTCATTCAATGAGTTCTAACAACCTGAGTGGGGCAAAAGTTTCAGAGGCCCCATCTGTAATGGTAACTTAAAAACTTCCATTTTTATGCGATTGCAATTTTTTTTTGCGATTTTGCGAGGCAAACGTAATAAGGTACCGCGGCCTCGGGCCGGAGTAGGGAAATGAAAGAGGGGGTTTATAGCCAGTAAGATCCTGAGAACCCCTTTGACCTCACCCTGGGCAAGAAAAGAAATTTGATGATTTCCCCTCACAAAAACGTACCTCCAGATACCAACTGCAGGGGTGCGTGCCAGAAGACCTCCCCGTGGTGCACCCTGGGTGCGGGCGACAGTCTCCCTAACGGGATGGAGACAGGGTTGGATTGACTGTCGCCCGCAGCGAACTTCTGGCCGGGCGGAGAACCCGGTTGGGTTCTGGAGGCGACTGACTCTGTGCTGGCATAGGGCCTGCGCCTCTGTGGGGGCGTTCCTCCGCACGATTCTCTGGACCTAGCAGAGAACGTAGGGGAGGAACAAGGGCGGCGCTCGTTGTGCACTCACCCTGCCAACGAGTAGCATCGGGGCACTAGCTGCGCCCGACTGCACCCGTCGATATCGTAATCCGGGAAGAGATCATGGTCATGTTTTATGACTCGGACCGGGACGAGGGTCTTGGCTTAACCGCCCGGACCGCGAGGAAGATAACCTCTATAAAAAATTCCTCCAATACTAAGTTCTGGTGCGCGGCGAGGGTATGCATGGCTGAGGAGTGGGATCAGTCGTGAGCGCACCCCCAGCTAGGGGACCGGTGGACCCCCTAGTTGGGACACAAATATACACTTACCCAGGGACAGGGGGCTCTCCCTGGGTGGACTTTTTATTTCCCCCACACTCGTGGGACCAATATGGAAGACACAAAAATTAAAAAAAATAAAAATAAACCACCAGACGTGCAGGAGAAGGCAAGCGAACTCAGCTCGCTTGCAGGGGATGGTGAGAGCCAAAGTGGCTCTCGGGCTTGTAGGGAAGCGCTGGTCCCGTCCAGCAAGTCCCGGGCACGGGCCTCGGAGAGGAAGGAGTCGGATTCGGAGTCCGACTCGTCATTCTCTGGCGTCAGCATGGCGCTACGCCAGAAAAAAGACCGTGGCGTATTTAAACGTCCCAGGCTGGAGGATGGCCGAGAGGCGTCCTCCAACGAGCCGGAGGCCCCGGCCCCCAAAATCCCCACGGCTGCGCGGGGTAGGGGCAAAGGGAAGGGCTCCATAAGAGCGGCAGGGAGCCGCACCGAGCCGGCTGAGCGGCTGGCGGCAGAGGGTAGCGCTCTGGGAAAGGCCGCCCCCTCGGACTCCTCTGAGATGGAGGTGTCTTGCGGCGAGGGATCTGCGAGCGAAGGTGGCGCTGAGAGCCTTCGCAAAGAAGTAAAGGAAGCACTCCGCATGCTGGCTGGACAAAAAACCCAGGCGGGCCGAAACGGAGTGCTTCAACGCGCCGAAGCCGCCATTATGTCGGCGGTATCCCAGGAGGGCGTAGCAGGGCGGCAGATGGCCGCTATGCAAAAGGAGCTGGCCGCAATGCGGCGGGAGCTGTCCCGTTTGGCGGCTGCCAATTCTGCCCTGGAGGCTGAGCTCCGGGCGACAAGGGCCGAGCTCGCCGCTGCGTGCGGATGCGGATCCCAACCTGCGCAGCCAGCGGAGGCCGATCTTCTCGGCCGAATGAGGCAAGAGATGGCTGCCTTCCAGCAGCGTTTTGACGTTTTGGAGGGTAAGCTTCTCCGACCCCCACTCGCGGCTGGTTCGTATGCGGCCGCAGCGGCAAGGCCGAAACCACCAACCAGCCGTGGCGCGCAGGTTGGCGCACCGGTGAAGAAAGGGTCGAAAGCGCCCGCCTCGGCGAAAGCGCCGACAGCTTTGCCCCCGACGAGGGCGCCTTTGTCTCCCCCGGCGTTGGCTCCGGCACCAACAAGCCGCAGACGAAGGGGAGCAGCGGCCGGTGTTCCAGCCGGATCGACGCCAACTCCGCCAGCGGAGTTTCGTGCCGATAGCGAGTGGCAAGTGGCAGGGGCGGTGAGGAGGGTCGCCAAAGAGGCGAGGAAGCGCCGGAAAAAGGAGCAGCGACAGCGGCGGCAGCAGCGGCGCAGGGAGAAGCGCGTCGCGGCTAAGCTTATTGCCCCTAAATCTTCGGCTGTAGTGATTACACTGCAGCCGGAAGCAGCAAAGCAGGGAGTGACGTACGGCGACGTCCTTAAGAAATTGAAGGGGGCGGTATCTCCTGCGGAGTTTGGGGCACCCGACGGGTTCGCAGTGAGGGTCACTGCCACTGGAGCCCGTCTATTAGAGGTCCCTGGCGCAGCCAGCGGGTCCTCCGCTGACGCCCTAGCCGAGAAGCTCAGGGCGTGCCTTGCAGCGGATGAGGCTCGCGTGTCCAGGCCCACCAAGTGCCTGGAATTACGAATTATGGGCCTGGACGATTCCGTCACAGAGGAAGAGGTAGCGGCTGCTATCGCCAGGACAGGGGGGTGCCCTGCCGCCCAAGTCAGGGCAGGCACTATCCGTCCGGACAATTCGGGGCTTCGGACCGTCGTGGTGAGCTGCCCCGTCTCAGCGGCGAAAATATTGTCGGAGGGCAAGAGACTCCTGGTGGGCTGGGTCTCGGCGCAGGTGAGGCTGCTTGAGCCCCGGCCTCTGAGGTGCTATCGCTGCCTTATTGGTCACCATGTAGGTGCCAAATGCACCTCGGAGGTAGACCGTAGCGACCGCTGCTTCCGCTGCGGTCAGCCCGGTCACAGGGCCGGCACTTGTACCGCCCCGCTGCACTGCGTGGTATGTGCTGCGGCTGGCAAGCCAGCCGATCACCGGGTTGGGGGAAAAACCTGCTCCCCCCCCCGCCAAGCCCAGGGGAAAAGTTAGGCCCTCTGCCACCTCCTCTGCCCCCGCTGTTTCCACCGCAGCCTCCGCGAGTGCTGCTGTCGCTGCTGCCAGAGAGGAGGTCGTGATGGACTGTCAGTAATGGCTCCATTACGCCTCCTCCAGGCGAACATCAACCACTGCGTCGCTGCTCAGGATCTCCTGCTCCAGAGCATGGCGCAGTGGTCGATCAATGTTGCTGTGGTCTCCGAGCCGTACTTCGTTCCACCCAGGGAACACTGGTTGTCAGACCTGGACGGCTCGGTGACCATCATCTCGTCGGCCGCCGCCGGTACCCCAACCCCCGAAGGGCCTCAGCGAGGCAGGGGTTGCGTCGCGGCTCGGTTCGGAGAGATCGCCGTGGTGGGCGTGTACTTCTCTCCGAACCGAACTCTCGTCGAGTTCCACAACTCCCTCAGGGAATTAGTCACCGTCGTCGTCGGGTTCCGTCCCCTCCCCGTGCTCGTCCTCGGGGACTTCAATGCCAAGAATTTGGCTTGGGGTTCTCGGCTCACCGATGTCCGGGGAAGGATGGTCGAAGACTGGGCTCTGGAGACAGGCCTAGTCGTGCTGAACCGGGGTTCTGTCCCCACGTGCATACGGATGCGGGGCGAGTCAGTGGTGGACATTTCGTTTGCTAGCCCCGCTCTGTCATCGCGCGTTGTCGACTGGCGCGTCATGGAGGAGGTGGAGACGTTTTCGGACCACCGGTATATACGGTTCGACGTTTCCGCCGAGTCCGCAGACCCGCCAGTCAGACAGGCCCCGTGTGGCCCGCGTTGGGCGCTTAGGCAACTGGACCGGGAGCTTTTCCTGGAAGCCGCAGTCGTGCAGGCCTGGGTGATACCACCGGTTAGGCCTGCCGACGTTAACGAGGAGGCGAGATGGCTCCAGAACGCCATGTCTCGGATGTGCGACGTGGCGATGCCCCGGATCCGGGCGTGCCAACGCAAGCGCCAGGTGTATTGGTGGTCGCAGGAGCTGGCTGCTCTGCGTGGTGAGTGCACCGCAGCGCGACGCCGATACACCAGGCACCGCAGGCTCCGTATCCGCCCTCTGGACGCTGAAACCAGAGAGGCGGAGCTGTACGAGGAGTACAGGGCGGCGAAGGCCACCCTAAGGGTGGAGATCCGGCGGGCAAAAGATCGGGCCCGCGAGGAGATGTTGGAGACTCTGAACAGAGACCCGTGGGGACGCCCCTACCGCATGGTGCGTGATAAGCTCCGCACCTGGGCGCCCCCACTGACTCAGAGTCTCCGGCCGGAGGTCGTGGACGAAGTGGTTGGGGCGCTATTCCCCCGACCACAGATAGGTTACACGCCTCCCACTATGTCTCCGCCCCCTGCGGTGCCCAATGCGGGCTACAACGACGACGACGGTGAATCCGCTCCGGAAGTGACCGAGGTAGATTTGAGGGTGGCGGTGCGCCGGCTGAGCGGCAAGAACACCGCCCCAGGACCTGACGGGCTGCATGCCAAGGTTTGGGTCCTGGCCTCGGAGGCTCTCAGGCCTCGACTAATTGGTCTTTTCAGCGCATGCTTGGAGAGGGGCCAGTTTCCGCTGTCGTGGAAGACGGGTAAACTGGTCCTCGTGAAGAAGCCGGGGCGTCCTGCGGACTCTCCGTCCGCGTACCGGCCCATTGTGCTGCTCGACGAGGTGGGAAAACTGTTCGAGAGGATTATATCAGACCGCCTCGTCGGGCACCTGTCTAGAAGGGGGCCGGATTTAGCGGACGGCCAGTTCGGCTTCCGCAGAGGGCGCTCCACGGTAGACGCCATCATGCGCGTGAGGGACCTCACGACGGGGACTGCGTTGGCCAGGGGGCGAGTCGTCGTGGCGGTGTCTCTGGACATCGCCAACGCCTTCAATTCGTTGCCCTGGAGCTGCATTCTGGAGGCACTCCGGTACCACCGGGTGCCTGCCTATCTCCGTCGTGTAGTCGAGGCTTACTTGACGGACAGATGTGTCATCTACCCCGGTCACCGGGGCGTGTGGAATCGGCGAGAGGTGTCGCGCGGTGTTCCACAGGGATCGGTCCTGGGACCTCTCCTGTGGAACATCGGGTACGATTGGGTGCTACGCACCGACCTCCCGAGCGGCGTCAACATTGTTTGTTATGCTGACGACACGCTGTTGCTGGCGAATGGGAGGTCACATCAGGCGGCGGCCGACCTGATGTCGCAAGCGGTCGCGACAGTCGTTGCAAGGATCCGGCAGTTGGGACTCGAGGTGGCGCTTCACAAATCCGAGGCCATGTGTTTTTATGGCCGTCGGAACGCGCCACCTCCAGATGGGTCCCAAATAATGGCAGGAGGAGTTACCATCGGCGTCGAGTCGGCGATGAAGTACCTGGGTCTCGTCCTCGACAGCCGATGGAACTTCACGGAGCATTTTCGTCGTTTGGCTCCTAAGTTGGAACGGTCTGGGGCCGCGCTCAAGCGGCTCCTTCCCAACCTCGGGGGGCCAAACGCCTCCTGCCGGAGATTGTACATGGGGATTGTGCGATCCATGGCCCTCTACGGTGCCCCTGTGTGGGCGCCGGATTTGAAGCGGCGGCCGGCTCGTACGCTGGTCGCGTCCCAGAGGGTCATGGCTATCCGAATAATCCGCGGATATCGCACGATCTCCGGGGAGGCGGCGAACCTCCTTGCCGGATCACCGCCATGGGATCTGGAAGCGAAGGCGCTCGCGCGCGTCTACAGTTTGCGCGCAGACGCGCGTCGCCGGGGCGAGGATCCTCTGCCGCGCCAAATTAGTGCGTGGCGGAATGAGCTCCGGCGAGATCTCATGGCTGAGTGGAAGCAGCGACTGTCGCAACCGAGGGCCGGGCACGCTACTATAGCAGCGATAAGACCCCTCTTTGAGGAGTGGCTTGAGAGACGCCACGGCGTCCTCACCTTCCGCCTGACGCAGGTGCTTACCGGGCACGGCAGCTTTGGTAGGTTCCTGTTTCGGATCCAGCGGGAGGAAACGCCCGAGTGTCGTCATTGTGAGGATCACCTGGAGGACACGGTGGAGCATACAGTGGCGGAGTGCCCTGCTTGGGCTGAGCACCGCCGTGTTCTCAGGGAAGTGATCGGCGGCGGCGACCTCTCGCGCCCGGCCTTAATCGAGGCCATGGTGCAGCGTGAGAGGAACTGGGAAGCTATCTCCTCCTTCTGCGAAGCAGTTATGCTCGCAAAGGAGGAGGCGGAGCGCGTGAGGGAACTATCCTCCTCGCGCCCCAGCCGCCGCAGAAGGCGACATTCCGGACGTCGGGGATCGAGAGATGATCTCCGGCCACCGTAAGCGCGGGTCTGCGGACGGCGAGTAAGGGTAGCTCGCCGCCCGACCAGAACCGGACCCGAGCGTACGGCGCGTAGCGTTCCGCGCGCGCCTCAAAGAGCCAATAGACCACCACAGTCGGGGCCCTAAAGGGCTGATGTTTAGCCGGGGCTGCGGGGTAAGCGCAATGAGGCACCGCGACCTCGGCCCAGAGCAGGAGAAGGAACGGGGGGGTTTTTAGTCAGTAAGAGTCTGACACTCTCTCTCGCCTTACCCTGGGCGGGAGAAGTCATTGGATGATTTTCCCCTGACAAAAAAAAAAAAAAAAAAGATACCAACTGCAGCATATAATTAATTATCAGTATTTACAACAATACTGCACAATCGGCGCTCGTTTTACAGTTGATAGTCATATCCAGAAATTACTAAATCCACGTTACGTTCATATTTAGCTGCCGAAAATAGCGTATGACAGCTGTACTGTATTGAAATACGTTTGTTTACGTGCGTTATCTATAGACTGTCTAACTATTACTATAGTTTCTATGCAGCCCAAGATTACTGCTAACGTAAACGACGTTGTTACGGAGATTGCAGATAGAAGGACAAAAATAGAAGGTCGTTTGTTTAATGGCTTCTGGTCACAAAAAACTAGGGTAGAAGTCTGACTGATAAAAGAAAGTGTAAAGGTCATCAAAGACAAGTCTAATAATATAGGTATTGATTTTAAGATTATATTTAGTGATGATAGACCACAAACGCATAATGTGTCACTCAATGATGAACGCCTGAAACTGGTAAAAAAAAATACGTCTCACAAATTATAATAGGTACCAAAATAATAACTTATTTTTGAAACAAGAAAACGTTTTTTTTTTTGTTTTGTACCTACATATGTATTTAAGTGGCCATACAAAACCATGTCCTCTAAGTTTCAACGCAAACATCTGAATCTGACCTAACAGCATCCTATCGGAATTAGATCTAGTGATTTAGGTCAAAGGACACCTCCTATATTATTCTGGATTGTTCCATGTAGAAACAGCTTCAGACTGATAGGAATACCAAATTGGAACAATAACATTTCTCATGCGAAATGAGAACCTAAATCTCGACCACCATATCCAATCTAAAGGAAACTAACCGATCGTGGAGACGATAGTGTGAAGATAGATTAAATGCGGATGGACATTCCAACACTATTTATGTATATACATAGGCTATGTATATTCATCGCGCTTACTTTTTTTTAATGTAATAGTTCGGCAAACGAGCAGACGGATTACCTGATGGTACCTAAGCAATCAGTGCCGCCCATGGACACCCGCACCCGCAAGGAGGAGTTATGAGTGCGTTCCCGACCTTTTAGGGATTAGGGATTTGGAGATAAGGGATTGAGGAGGGATTGGGGGTGGGGAAGGATTGGGCCTCCGGTATCCTCACTCACACAACGCGGTGGTTGTTTCACGCCGGTTTTCTGTGAGGCCGTGGTATCACTCCAGTCGAGCTGACCCATTCATGCCGAAGCATGGCTTTCCCACACTTACTGAAGGCCGATCGGCGATTTTAAATAAATCAATCTTTTATCTAAATTGACGGCGTATCATTCGAAATAGTCAAATAGCAAAAAATAATAATCACTGGGTTAAAACTAATTAGGTATTTGTCAACCTGAAACAAATGACAACACTATTTTCCAATAGAATAAAACGAACAGAAGAGTTAGCTTACACAAAAAGGAATTGAAATCATTATTTCTCTTTACTGACGTCTAAATTCATGTGCATTAGACACTGCCATAAATAAAGTTTCCAGGTACAACTAAAAACAGAATAACGTAACATTTACACGCCACAAACATATTTTGGAAGCAGTCAATCAAAGATTGACGTCACAACGCCAGCTTTGAACTCCATCAAAATTCTTCTTGTTTAAATCATTTGTTTGTTTATGTTTAGGTACAGTTATGAGGTAAATAAGGATTGTATCTAGAATTATCACGATTGAAAGGTTAACCGTAAAATCTGAACTTTATCACTTTTTTGTAATAAAGAACATTATAAATTTATTATACTTGCTTGCATCTGCAGTTTAAAAACGCAAAAATATTCATGGCTCACGTGTTCGCAAACACTATAAACTATTCGCTTTCCGCAAGAAATGTAAACAGTGTAGATATATTTCAATCATCCATCGCTTCATTGGCCTAAATTTTGGAGGTGAACTGTGCTGAAGCCTGCGAATACCGATCTTTCACCAATTTCAAAGAAATACTAACACTGAATCAATATCTAATATTTAAATAAAAGTTCATGTTATGTTTGCCTAATTTTACTTGGCTAGTAAGAAATTGTGATATTTGAGACGCCTTTTGCCCATTAGTAAAAGGAGAAGCCAGCGAAAATTGATAGTTCTTCGATATCATCTACTTTCTGCTATTATTGTAAGTCGCACATGGTCCTATATTTTGATGAGAGGGAAAAGAAAAAGACCACTTGAATGATGAAAGATGTCCCATGATAAAATATAGAAGCTTTTACTACTGCGTACCTACGCAGAACATAGAGAAATTAACCAGGAGTTTTTTCCTCTATGATGCAGTAACTCAAGAAAGTATTTACATAGAGTTTTAAACCAAAACATTTTTTACATGTGTGAACTTTAACTAACAGCACGTTTGGCACACTTGCTGGGCAATTGCCTATTGTGCAACGTGTCGCAGGTCTGATTCCTGCACGGAACTACACTTGCGTAATCAGTGTGATCGTGATCCTGATCTATATCTAAAAACGCATCCATGACACAGGAGAAAATCCTAGTGTCCCCAAACGTTACGAACATGACACTTTCAATTCCATTCCTCATTACTACATCCAAAAATAACTCTAAAATGATTCGTTTATTGCTCGAATGAATAGGAAACAGTAATAGGTATCATATTGTCCATAACATTTCTATTGTACGTTTCGTTCCTTGTTTTGGCAACAACGCTGCGTGTAAATTAACTGAGTTATTAAGATTAATTAAAATTAATTGGCTGTAATAGAACATGAGTAGATGGTTTAAAACTCCCACCCTTTATCAATGGTGTAATTGTATGCATTAAGAATATGATCGCCGTGGTGGCTCAGAGCATAAGGCGCTCGCTTGAGGATGCGGATTCAAAACTGCACGTAATTAATTCCACAATTGTCAATCAATAGTAATTTTGATCTTACAAATATCAGTTCTAATTGTTTATCTGTATTTAAAATAAATACTCTGAAATAGACTCAATATTTCAAATGAAAAAGGTACGGGGAAGCGCTCTGTTAAAAAAAATGCTTTTCTATTTCAGAGTTTTAAATCTTTAAGTACCTATGCTAACTTATCAGATTCGCCTAAATCATATTGAATGAGGTTTACTTAAAGTTCTTTTTACTTGATATAACGGCAACCGAGCTGGCGGATTACCTGATGGTAAGCAATTAGCACAGTCCATGGACACCCACAACTCCACAGTACTTAGTGCTATACTTTTGGCGGTAAGTAAGGGGTTTTGGGGATTTAGGAGAGGTGGGGGATGGGAAGGATTGGATCTCCGTTAATTTCAGTTACACTGCGAAACACGACGCTGTTTTCTCTACTAAGTATACCTACGTCTCAATTTCAATCCCACAGCAGCTTGTACCAGGTAATTTATTATTCTATGTAAGTACCTAACCGTTGGTGTTGTTTGCCTTTATTTTCAAAAAGCTTTTCCAGCTTCTCTTGAAGTGAATAGCCCTACCTTATTCTACAGTAACTACCCTTATCCTGTAAACTTCACTTTATCTAACAATTCCATTATAAAAGTTAAATTCAGTGGCTTCTCTCCAACCGAGATTAAATACTGAATTTTTTATATTATTAGTTTACGTTAGTGTAAAAGTAATTAGGGCTGGGATTGCGGGCTAGTTTTGTAGCACAAACAGAAGCCTCATTACATGCTGGATTAGCCGGGATTGCGGGTGCAAGCGGAATGTTGTTGTACGTATACTGCGGCCCCGCGGACTGAAGACTCAGAGCAGTTGGAGGAACAGGGCGGTTTTTAGACTGTTAAAGTCTGATTTCACTCTCGCTCTCCCACAGTTATCGAATGTGCCTAGCTTCAGTACGAATGGATCGGCTCGACCAGAGCGAAAACGGCTTCAAAAAACATTGGCTTGAAAAAATCAGAGCGTTGTGTTTCGCCGTGTGAGTGAGGTTACCTCCCTTCCCATTTCTTCCCAATCCTTTAATATCCGACATCCTTAGCCCCAAAAGGCCGGCAATGCACTTGTACCTAACTCCTATGGTGTTGCGGTGTCCATGGGCGGCGCTGATTGCTTTCCATCAGAGCGTTGGCCGCTCTGGATTTGCACTCTATATATATAAGCAATAGAAGCTCACGCCCTGTTCCACAATGAAAACGGGCGTGAAACAACGCTTGCGTATTTTCATACATAATGTCCTCTATACCAAAATTCCCACACCTGAAAGGCAGATATTGCAATTTTAACCCTTTTGGTGTTGCCATCAGGTGGATCGGTTCTTCGTTTGCCGCTCTTTCCACAAAAAAGGTATTTATTTAGGGACTGGAATAGGAAAATCAGCGCTGCATCAAAATGATCACTCATATCATCAAAGGAGCACCAAGTGCGTTGCCGCATTTTTGGGTTTTTCAGCCTTTGACTGCTGTCAGAAAACAGTTGAAGGCAAATCCTCCGCTAACGGAGGTCATTGATGACCACCATGGCGTTTAACGTGTAAGGATTTAAGGTTATGGGATTTGGGTATTGGGTTATTGGGCCTTCGGGTAACGTCAATCACAAAACCTAACACAACGTACCTAATTAAGTATTATTTCACGCCGGTATTCTGTGGTATCATTTCGGTAGAGCCGACCCATTCGTGCCGAAGCATGGCTCTCCCACACTTTAATCTTGCAATAGTGCAACACTGTTAACATTTATAATTTAAGTAGGTAAGGTAGGTAGGTATGATACGATATGCCCATTATATGGTATGAAGTCTAAATAAATAAACTAGGTTATTACCTAAACCATATTTTTAGACCACTGGGGAAGAAGTGATGGTTACTAACTACGATACTTAGAAATTCTCATTTTAAAATTCAATATAGAATCTTAGATTATCAAGCTCGCACAAAAAGGAACCACACTTACCTACTTACATATATATCTTTAGTGTACCTAAATAAGTACAGTACTGTACTCAGGAAGGAAGAATACTTACCTACCAAAGATAGGTATAGGAACTTATCCTACAAACAGGTAGGTAAATATCTATGTAGATAATTTAATAACTGGCAAATACCTACTCATTTGATAAACCTCTCTAGATATTATGTGCCTAATTATTATAAACAACAATTAGATACAAATCAACTTACCCCTTGTAAATCCTAAAAATCACTGCTTAAAATATTGGATTAATGTATCGGAATATGTATCGCTATCGTATCGTTTCAGTTCGATAATATAAAATGTCAACACTGCACTGTAAACCACGCGGTTTCCTTTACACACAGCTACAATCTTGCGGGTATTCCGTGCACTATTCACGTTCACGCAGCTTCATTGATAACTCGCGTCTTACTGAAAACACGGCGCCTCGCATTACGGAGCTCGGAGAAGCCGGCTGCACCAATCTGTTGTCTTCCAACACATAAACAAACTGTCTAGCGGAATGAAGCTAGCCACAGACGCCGCGGCTATACACAGTACACTATAACGCCCCGGAAAAACACACGCACGTATCAAACACGAAAACTACAACTCACAAACCATATAGAAACAAAAATTAAGAAAGGTTTATTTTATAATCGACACGAAAGATCACATGATGAGATAGTATCGTGGAAACAACGAAAACAACGTTAAGTAGGGCCAAGATTAGCGCTAGTGTGACGTAGTACGAGAGCTTCCGCGTCTGCGTGATGGGGTCGCGTCCTTCAGAAAGGCCAATTTCGACACTATGTCCTTCTAACAGAGTCCATGTATAAGATCCATTGTCGGTGTATATTGCAGCTTATTATAAATACCCGCACAATTTTGAGCTTTACACCCCTATGATTTGGTTTATATTTGTGCGCGGTCATATAAAATACTGCAGGCAGACGTGTCACGTGCGTGTAGGGGGGCCAGATGATCGCAGTTTGGTGAACTCGCCCACGACCCCTCGGTGCACGGCTTGAAGCTAAATGCAATATAACAAAATCTACTTACTTTGTTTCCATTTCATTATTCTGTTAGTATTTTGATGTTTAACTAGAAATACTTGGGTATATTATGACTTTTTATTTTAAGTACCTACTTGATAATAAAAAAAAAGAGAAAGAGCCATAGGTCTCTACCTAGCTATCTACATTTTTAAATCAGATTTATATTAGTCTTTGTTGACGTATTGACGCTAAAATGCTATCCTTATTAAAATAAAAATGATAATGTAAATATTTTGGCATATAAGTAAGTAGGTACGACAATTTAAATTAGTAGCACCCAAATATCCTACAAAATATTTGGCACTTAGACAAAAGAAGGAACTTCTCTATAGACATAAACTTTTCTCGGTGTTAAGTAAAACAAAATCATTTTGATAATCATATTATGTTATTTATTGACACAGAAAACATCAAATAGACAATAATTGTACACAAAATTGACACTTCATAATAGGTATGTATATAAATCGTAATTTGGTCAAGGGTAAATCTTAATGTTTTAATTAATACGATACAAAATATTATTTAATAATAAATATAGGTTTTTAAGCCGATCACAAAAATTACAAAACTTTCGTTTGATTTTTCGCGCATTCTCTAAATTGCTGCGCGTTAATATTATAAAATTGATTAAATATGACTAGAATTGATTATGATAAACTTATGTATTATGGCAAGAATTTTATTTTAATAAATATTTTATAAAAAAAAATGAAGAAGTATACTTGGATATGGTAGGGCGAATATTCAGCTGCAAAGCCGAATACTCGCCGAACCGTGTTTCGTCTTTAGAAAGTTTTATTATGTACAGGTATTATTTGACAACATGATGTATCTACTAGGGCTGCCGTATATTGTTAAATATATGAGGAACGGATTTATTAGGAATATTTCTAGGGGTATACAGACTCATGGAGTTAGCAACTATCTTAAACAGTACTTAGATAATAATAAATGTATGTAGATGACACATTCGTGAACAAGTATACTTATTTCACAATATGAGATGTGTTTAGACTAAACAAGATATGAAAAGTAATGATTTTTTTTTCGAGGGTAAAATCATCAAATTACTTCTCCCGCCCATGGTTTGGGGGAGTGTCAGACTTTTGTGGATTAAAAACACATTCATTGAATTCCTTCTCCTGTACTGAGCCGAGGCCGCGGTAACTAATAGCGCTTACCCCGAACCCCAGCTGAATTATGACAGTAGGTAAGATGACAATACGTTTCATTGTAATAAATATCTATATGTATATTTTATTTTTGCGCTATCCAACCCTCGTATATATGATGTTAGAGCTACATAAAAATGTTACACTTAGTGATAGCTCGATTAGTATAAACACATCTCAATGCTTGTATTGACTTAAAATCTATATATTATTTAAATATATAAAAAGTGTATAACAATTCATTCAGATTAGTATCATTCCCATAGACTAGGGTTAACTCCTCAATATCAAATATCATAAGATTTTCCCAAAAACAGCAAACTTCAGCAGACAAAACTCACTGGATACACTTTATATAATTAATAATAAATAGGTAATTATTTTGTGCTATTAAAATATCACACTTGTGCAAAACATTCAACAACAAAAACAAGCTAACAACACCACGATTCTTATACACAACGGACCCATACATAATATGTAAAGCTGATGTAATAGTTCGCCTTAAGGCCGAGTTTTAGCCGAAAAAAAATGGCGTCAAACACAAAAGCCGAACATTTGATGGATAGTCATTAGTTCATAATTTAGGTATTTCATTATCATGTCCAGATTCTGAACAAATAATGTAATATAAACAAATAATCAAATATAAAGTTGGTACCTCATTTAGTAGATAGTAACAATTAGCATAGCTAAAAAACGCTTTAGAAATTATGTATAACATTTCAGTGTGACAAATAAAAATGTAAAGATCGCGATTTCGATATTTTCATACTCCCCATTCTGTCCGAACGAAAGACAAATAAAACCTTTTAAAATATGCTTATGTATGAATGCATTGTATATTGTTTAACAATAAAATAACTCTACGGATTCAATACTGCACGTGACTAGGATTACCCTGCACTTAAGATAAACAAAGCAACAGTCAATACTCATCTTCGACATTTAACTCTTCGGAATAAAAATAAGTTTTAAATATGAAAACCGTGTTTAGTTGGCAAAGACACAATTTCAATTTGGTATCTTGTATCGCCGAATAGTATTTAAATACTTGTATTCGGCTCGAGCCATGTAACGGCCATCACTAAATTTAAAGGACAAACTTCACTTCGAAAATTATACTTGTAAAAGAATTTACGACAGTCAGATCATATAGTCTATATATTATAAATAATAAATAAATTTCACAAAAAAACCATAGACATTAAAGTCAGAAATCACTTTTAAAAAGTTATAAAAAACTGTACTTTTTGTGGATAGATGGAATGTAAAACAAATCAGTTCCACGAACTTGAAAACAAAAATCAGTCTCATTAACCATAGACCCTTTGGAATAAATAATTTTTTGGTTCCAAGATTGTAATATAAAATGTTTTTGAAGATTATAAATATAAAATATGTTCATAAATTGTATACTCAAATACTTTTTAGTTTCAAGGTAAGATAGTGTATAAGATAGTATAAAATCACAGATTATAAAAATTAGCAGGAACAAAACTTCTTGTCCTTGTTGGCTTGCAGTTTCTGGAGCGATTGACGGCGACGGCCCGACGCACAGAGCATCGCATACTCCACTGAAGACTCCATTCTGCATAATTATATTAATTATTCACAATGCCCATTGAATGGTATTAATTAACGACCTCCCAAAAGACCAACCTCTTCAAATTAACAAGAGGGTAGTTGGTTAGACATCATTAGTAACAAAACTATAATGCTATTTGACTTGATCTCCCATTCTCGGTTCAACTCGTACTCAACGTAAATCGGGGAGGGAAGGTAGTTTAAAAAATTGTGCAATAAACAATTTCCTTCATGCTATCCACATTGTTGTGATATTGTCGTTGCAGTTATACTACAGGTTAAGGTGGCTTCATTTATTTTATTCTTTAAAGATAGATCAGCAAATAATCTCAATGAAAGCAATCATTATCGCAAGGGGTTACAAGAGTGTACCCTTTTGTGGGTTGTTAGAGATTAGAGGATTGGGGTTTTAGAATTGTAGTTGGAGGGGCGAATGGAATCTCACCACCTCACTCACACAGCAAAACATAACGCAAGCGTTGTTCACGCTAGTATTTCGTGAAACCATGGTATGACTTCCGTCGAGTCTCTTTGTCCTGAAGCCAAACTATTTTCTAGATTAACGGCTACACCATTCTTACCTGTTCATGATGCGGTCAAGTAAAATCTCGATAGCACGGTCGATATTCTGTCCAGATTTGGCACTAGTCTCTAAGTATGGCAGGTTGTAGTTCTTGGCGAATTCCCGGGCACGATTCTGGTTAACCAGCCTTTTTTCTTGCAAATCACATTTGTGACCACAGAGCACTATATCTGGGTCATCGGAGAGACTATGAGTCTGGAAAACGAGAAAAATAAATGAATTATTTTTGACAATTCGCATTAATAAAAGGGTAAGGGTAAGCGCTATGAGGCACCGCGACCTCGGCCAAAGGAAGAACGAACAAAGAAAGAAGAGGGGGTTTTTAGTCAGTAAGAGTCTGAGACTCCCCTCCCTAGATGATTTTCCCGTCGCAAAAAAAAGCCGGGGTTACGGGGCAGTAACGTACTGCGACCTCGGCCTAAAGCAGGAGGGGGCAGGAGGCAGAGGGATAGTCTGAAAGAGGCCGACACTCCCTCTCGCCTCACCCTGGGCGAGAGAAGTATTTGGATTTTTTTTTTTTTAGATTTTCCCCTTAAGAAAAGCCATTGCTAATGAGAAAACATCAATTATGTTTGTTATCTATTTCTGACTGTTAGGCTGCTTATATGCTCATAAACAATTTTGTATTAAAAAACGAATCAATAAGAGCTTTATGACTTTAGTAATAAGATACAAAACAAATTATTACCTTAAGCTGCTCAATCCAGTTCCTGACTTCGAGGAAAGATGCCTCATTGGTCAGATCAAACAGCAGAAGGAATCCCATTGCATCTCTGTAGAAAGCTGTAGTAAGGCTGCGGAATCTAGAAAGTTAAAATTATTTCAATATAGATATCAAGTCTACTAGGGGAGTTCTTTTCTCCCTTAAAGATAATCCCATTATCAAGTCTAGTGTTGTCCGAGAATAACAGACCATTAACTGGAAAGCAAGCTCATTAACATATATATCTTAGTATGTCAATACCGCATTAGGACAATGTAAGAATAAGAACAAGATTTATTAGTGTTTTATATACCTACCGCTCTTGACCAGCTGTATCCCATAGTTGCAAGTGAATGCGATGCTGCCTCCCATTCTGCTGGTAAATCTGAAATATTTCAAACAAAAAAGTAAAGTAATTTTTTAAAGCCTCAAATTTCATATTTAAAGTAAGTGGTCAATTAAAGTACATTGCAAAAAGCTCATACGTTAATTAATTTTATCGGTATCAATCATTCGCGATAAGTAGGTAAATTAATGTGATAAAATATTAGTGTTTGATAATGAACTTACCACACTTTTCTCCCTAAAGTCTATGCCCACTGTGGAAATAAACTGCGTATGGAAGACTCCGTCGGTATACTTGTATAAGAAGCTCGTCTTCCCAACTCCAGAGTCTCCCACACATAGAAGTTTAATGAGATAGTCGTAGTCCATAATGATAGAGGGACTAAAACAGTTAAGTAACAATGAATGTTCCTCCGTGTGCCACCTCCCATACGGAACTGGTTATATTTTGGGATCTTTAACTAATAATATTGGCGCATTGTTTACTTTTAGTTCACTATCACGAAAATCACATAATAAATGGGGGAAAAAAACAACAACAATCGATCGGTTTCTTTATGACTTTTATGTCATGTCAATAATGTCATTTTTGACGTCTCCACTCCCAACTTAACATAGGGGCTGCCACATTATTTGTTTGATTTTCTACAATATTTATTTTTTAATCGATATGCCTAACAACTGATACAATCACAAGGACAATAATTACAAATGAAATTAGCTTTAACACTTTTCTTACTTCAATCTGTTTAATAAATGTAAAAACACAGTGCATTCCGGGGGCACTAAATATTATCTTTTAATGACATTTGAAGAATTCGTATGGCAACATAATTATCAGCTGTTTTAAGTTTACAAACATCACAATTCGGTAAATTAAAATTAGTTTTAATTATTAGATGAAATAAACTGACTATGTAAAGACGGAGAAATTTCAAATAAATGAACATAATGGCCAGCACTGAACCTGTGAAAGAGAATCATCCTAAAGTCAAAGTGGAATACTGGTAGGTATAGTAACTATAATTTTATTTTGTTATTCTCTAATTTTATAATAGTTTGAATAACATAAAATAATGTGTGAAGGACTATAGGTATATAAAATGAGAACGTGTAATGCCAAAAATTGCTACAATTTGCATTTTAAAGTATACTGAAAATTGAAAAATGGTATAGGTTAGGTTATTTAATACTCCACCATAGAACATAATATTATGTAGTGGAAGCGGTCAATCTAAGCTTACTAATAATTATTCAATTTGTGCAAAAATCCTTTTAACAATTTTGTTTATTCCTGGCTGGCTAGTGCTGAACATCAGTAGTGTAGATTTGAGTTCTTGTGCCAGGGCCATATCATTTAGCGTTATGGTGACTTTTTGTGTATATTTTTTGTAATGATGACACATTGTTTTCTTTTTTCCACTCTTTTTCTTTTACTGTAACATTCTTCTTTTACTTTTCAGTGGAGTTTGTGATTATGGGGGTCATTGCTTAGCTCTTGGACAAATAATCAGAAAAATAACACCAAATGCCACAATACACTGTACTCGTGGAAGACAAGGTAATGTATTTGTAAATACATATAATATACCTACATAGTTGTAACTGTCAATATTGTGGAAAATAAAATATAACTAACTACTCAAATTCATTAAAGGCTTGGGCCGCCAAATATTCAAATATTTAACAGTTCTTAAAATTATATAATTATTTAAAGATTTTGTCAATGTTATTCCTTTCAGCAAAACAATATACAGACTCGATTTTTTGATAAAATAAAATTAAAAGTAAACTTTAGGTATAAAACTGTTTGAATATTAGGCCATTCTTTTTCAGGTGCCTTTGAGGTTGAAGTAAATGATAAATTAATATATTCAAAGCTACAGACAATGGCATTGCCAGACTTTAATGAAGTAGCTGAAGTAGTAAACAATGTCTCGCTAGGGGAGGAGCCACAGCTAATAAAAGGACAACAACCAATAAACTGTGCAATATCATAAAATATATTAAACTCTTAAACAACTGTAATTCTAAAACTAGTCTTAGACATATAATTAAAATATAAAATGAGAAAATAACAACTCCTTTTCTATTTATAATAGAAATATTTTTCACTATTTCACTACAATACATAAAATATATAAAATCTGATTTATTTTCGTTATCGATTTCATTTTAAAAATTTACAAAATATATTTGTTTTACAATTTGGTAATTACAATACTTACAAATGTTGAACTACTTTACAGCTTAATTTAAAATGTATAAAGCCAATTAATATTTATTTGATTAAATCTGCATAATGGCTATCTATTAACCTTTATATTATATCATTCAGTCTCTTATTGTCAATTGATTTTAAAAATCAGTCGACAGTCAGCCTCTGTTTATTTATTATTAAAAAGCCAAAACATTTCTTAATGTTTTGTAGGTACATGAATTTATTATTTATCAAACAAGATCACTTTTAGCTAATTCAGCGGCAATGAAAAGATGCAGTATTTTAGCTCATTATTTTGAAACTTGATATCACATTATAAATGATTTTCTAAACAAAATATATTAAAATGTTTCAACAAAAAATAACTTTGATTTTTTAGACACACTCTAGATTATTGTGTAACTTACATATCACAGCCGTAATATTCTGCACACAATATAGCTGCACTAAAACTATTTTTTTTGAAATTTAGTAAATAAGTAAATTAATAAAAGGACAAGTCCATATCTCATGAAGGTCTTATTAAAATTAATAAAGAGATTACTATCCATTTTTCGTGACAAATATTGCATTGATTTTATGTACGATATATAAAAATATTTAAGGGAAGAAGTGTAGTGGGAGAAAAACTAAATCAGTGGTAGAAATTCAACCAGTTTATATTTTTTTCTATTTAGACCTTTTTGTTTACCTTGAAAACTAATTATTTTTGATAACAGTTATTTTTAAGCACTCGGGGCTTGATTTTGATTTGTATACAGGCTGTTTTCATAACGCACATAAGACTTTTCAAAATTGTAAATTTAAACCAACACACTGTTTAAATATTTGTGTGTACAACCTGTATTAAAATGTGATCATAACCAAATGTATGATTCAAATATAATAGATACACTTGTTATTTGTATCTATAAAAATAATGACTGCTTGATGAGATACGGATCATAGCCCCAGAAAGACTTCCCATATTTTACGAGTAAAAAAATATTCAGAAAACCCAATTAGCTAACCCAACCACCATACTTTAACCCCAAATAAGAAAATATATTTTCTTAAATTAAAATAATATTGTAACCACACACTTATTTAAAAATTTCACCTACTTATGTCGTCGTCGTTTATTATAGGTTGTACCGGTGCGTGTATTTTAAGGTAACGGTCTTTCGATTGGTCCGCTGCACCAACGTAACTTAAATAAATACCGAATCGCAGTTTTCCTGCAAATTGTTCGGAGATTGTCCTAAGAGGTTCTACTGTCTTTTCACCTGTTTGTTGGTCGATGCACACCATTTGACATCTTGGACAGAGGCCTTCGACCTGAAAAAGATGAGTTTATTTTTTATAGCAATTTAAAATTTTCACATCAAACCCATAATTTGTGGATATACCGCGACACGTCGCGTCATCAACTGATTTGTCCACATTAAGTGGACTTCTTTCGTGGACTTCTTTCGACTTCACTCGTGCTGTCAATTTATATTTGCATTTCAAACAATATTTGTTTATTTCAACATTTCGAAAAATAAGCAATAACTTATCATTAAATACTTGTAAAATTCATAAAAAAAACCTTTGCAATTGCGTGGCAACAAATGATAAGCAGGCATGATTCATCACATGTTTTTTTTCTTTTTCGATAAAAAATAGTGACATGGCAGTTATTGTTTAGTGTTTATTTACCTTGAACTCTTGATTCCCGATGATGACTCTATGCCAATCTCGTTCGGCAAGTTCTTCTTCCATATCAATGACCAGGTTTCCTCTAAATCTGTCGGTTAAACTATCTACGTCATCAACAAATAGAGGATCCTGAATCTTTTCCCTCAACCATCGTACTGTGGCTTTGTTTATCAGGAGGAATTGAGCTTGGTTACTTAAAGAAAGCATTTTTTTCTCTCCGTTTTGTTTTTTCTTTTGACTTCTGTTGTCGTCACTCGATTGTCTTATAAGACGCAAGTAGGATATTTCTAAGGCCTCTGATATCCAGTCGGCTACTTCGTCGCCACAATCATAACCTTGGACAATGTCTGTACACACTTTGCTACGACAAAGCGATGAATTCTTCATTTTCTTGTCGGACGGATTATCTAAAGGCACCGATATTGGAGTTTTGCCTGAAACAGTAGGAAAAATATAGTTAATACACGTTAAAATAATTTTTAAATAACTTTTATTATGAAGACTGCGTACCTTCAAAGTATAATACCAGTACTCTTCTTTGCAGATCTATTTTAGGTTTTATCATACACATTCTAGACGTGTGTTTCTGTGTTAAACATACGCCGTTATCCTTTATAATCATCCAATCCCTATCAAATTCAAATCCTTTGGGTCCTATTTTCCATGCAGACTTAATTTTAAAAGCACCGCAAGACTTGATTGGGAATATAACTAATTCTTTTAATGAGATTTTACTATCACTATTATTATTGTTTTGTGGAATATCTTCTACTTCATTCTTTAAGGGGAACTCGTTTTGATTCCAAGTTTTATGTGCTTGTGCTATGCCGTTGTATAATTTATTATTTTTTAATGCATCCATTATGGTTCTATGGCTCATTGATAAGCAACGTTTTGGTTGTTTCATTTTCGTCTTGACAAAGCATCGGCATATCATATGTATTAGTTTGTCTACATCTTTGAATGTGTTAAAGTATCCAAATGAGGCTCGGATAGCCCCTGTTGGTCTTCCATCAATGAGATCTATTTCGTCGCCACAAACATGACCAGATTTGAACATTTCTTTCAACTCCTTGTTTGAAGCTGCTAGATGCCGTTGGCAGGAGCCAGAATTGCAGAAACATCCCGTTCGCACACTGATGTTGAATAAGTCAGCCATATGCTGGAACTGAAATTTAAAATTGTCCTTTAATTCGTTGTAAGTAATTTAAGTGTCATACAAATTTTCACCGTGTATATGTTTATCAGATAAAGCATTTCTACACAATGCGTGGGTACTTCAATATTTCACAGATTTTAGTTCTACTTAACTCTACATTACTATAATATCTAGTGTGTTGAGTGTTTGAGTGGTTGCAAATATGATTGGAAAGTTTAAAAAGAAAAACTGCACAAATGCAGACCAGAGGTAAATATCTCTAAAAGTTAAAATAATAAAATACGCTTCATTAGAGATAAGAGTGGCTACTTAATAATTAATCTTTCGTCATCTCGTTGTTTACGAATTCGTGCTTAGTTCATACTATAGATATATGCAGATATGTAGTATAGATAATTTTGTATAGATGTATGTTAGTAGAAATACTTATTAATTGTATGATGATTCGAGGTCATGACAACGCCTCCTCGCGACGTTATCTACTACGCGACGAGCATCCCCGAAATCTCGAGTATTAGGTATATAATTGAATTTGTACAGTTATTATCTTTTAATCAGTAGTTCTAAATTGCCAGTTTCAAGTCGAGATTTATTTTGTTCATTCGATTTTGGTTCCTACTCGTGTTGCCACGTGCGCATGGCATAGGATTTTTTACGGTCAACAAAAATATTGCATTCTTATGAATGCTTTAGAATGTTTTTTGAATTTGTTTAAATTTTAGTGTAGATACAAGGTTTTATAAGACTTGGACAAAATTTAACCTCACAAACTGTCGGCAATGCGTGCGTGATTAAAAATGAACTTTTTCGGCCAGTATCTGTCAGTTTAGTTTGGTACCAAAACTTCGCAGTTATCGGCGCCATAGCTTAATTTTAATAAATTATTAAAAATAAAATAATGCTTTGTTTACCTCAACAAAACCAATATAAGAGCCATCTTCTCTTAAAAGATTAAATGTAACGATTCCGCCTTGTTTTCTTATATCACTGAAGTTGGAATCCATGTATGTAATAGCTGCCTTATTACCATTTGTATGTTTCAAGTCGTGCAGTTGGAGATAAAGGTCTTTTGCTAAAAAATACGTGTGGTACGATATCGTTTCCATAATATCGTCGTTTATTGATTTAGGTATCAACTTGTGCATAGTGTCGAAACAATGCTTTAACGCAAGCACTGATAAAAAAGGTATTGTTCCATCCTCCATCCTGAAAAAAAATATTCATAAATATTATTCAAACATCATTTAAAAGAGAAAGGTATTGTTCATATTTTTGTTTGCATTGCCAGTCACATTTACAAAACAACTGATTAAACTGGTGTATATTTATTTGATCCAAATATGCTAGATCATTCCAGTTGTGTTCCAAGTTCAACGCAAATGAAATGAAGAGTTAATTATGTAGATTTTTTTGTAATTTCAATTACAAATATGAATATTCATATCATTATATTATTAGGTATAAAACTTTTATGATTTTTTGTATAACATGAATTGTTACCGGCTGAGTATATTCAGTTAGGGTATAAAATTATATAGGTAGGAATAATAGGTAAAAGTTGTAAAAACCTCAATTTTTGAGGTCGTATAATTATGTTTACAGCTAGAAGAGAAATAATAAAAAAATGCATATTACCTTTCATACAAATTTTTCCTTTTAACATGCATATCTTCTGTACTTAAAACAAAATCAACAGTCCCACCACCAAAATATCGTTTTTGGCACAAAACATCACTACTGCTATTCTTAATTAATATTGCCCCCAATCCAGTGGGGTATCCAAATATCTTGTAGAATGAGAGGCAAACGAAATCTGGTTGTGTTGCAGACAGATCTAATTTATTTGTGGACACAAATGAAGCTGCATCAAGAAGAATGTACCAGTTATCATTGATTTGACACAATTGTTTTTTTAAGTGACTATTAAGACATCCATTTCTTATTAGCTCTATGCAATCTATAGGGTATTTGAATCCATTAAAATTGCTCTGTGCAGGGTAGACCAGCAATGTATTAGTATCATCTTTGTTTAGATTTTTTTCCTTTTGTATTGAATGTGACTTTTCATTATTCTTAACAGCTAGTAGGAAGTCTTCATGTGATATGTGTATGATGTCTGCATTCTTATCAGCAGCAATTTCTCTCAAACCAAGCACTGATGTGTGGTTGTCCCTCAAATATACAAATGAACCATTGTTTTTAACATTGTCTATATTGTCTACAGAAAATTGGAAAGATTCAACTACTAGTTTCAGTGCGGATGTTGTCCCCGCTGTAAATACAACTGTGTAGGTACACGGATCTGTGTTGAAGTGCTTAAGGATGCTACTTCGGATTTGTTCTACACAGTCTTTGGTATATTTGTCTGAGTGAGGGTTCATATAGACATTATTCACAAGGTCTTCATGTACAGCTGTCAGCAGACATTGTGGATATAATGTGGCCCCCGCATTTTCCAAATAACATCTGTCTGTAAATATACAATTAATAACTGTGACATTTATGTACCTAATTTTTTTTATATGTACAGCTGTATGAATGCATAATTTGTACAGTTCCAATGAAGTAGCTAGTTTGAAGGATAGAGAAATCCAACAAAATGTAATTAGTAATTGATAATATGTTACAA
This sequence comes from Spodoptera exigua, assembly GCA_902829305.4. Lineage (NCBI taxonomy): Eukaryota > Metazoa > Arthropoda > Insecta > Lepidoptera > Noctuidae > Spodoptera > Spodoptera exigua. The sequence goes on along the minus strand of LR824610.2, from coordinate 11,460,262 downwards.
ACTGACTTTACGCAGGTGTTTGGGACTCCACACTTTAAGTTATTTTGAAATGACATCAACTTATAATTTTTGTGCTTTCTATTTAATAATGGGAATATTTTAATGCAAATTCTAGCACCATTTTTTCATACACAATAAATTAACGAGAAAGATATTATTTTGAGTGTAACAATTTCATGTATAATATTATGTAATTAACAATTTTGTTCATTCCCATTTCACTGTGCTTAACTTTCTCTTTTAAATCAAGTTTAAGCAACAAGCCTACTTGCATAAACTTTTAAAACGAGAGTAAGATGAATGTACAGATAATTTGAAACGACTTACCTCCCAATCTTGTGAAATTCGATGTAATTTTGATCATATGCTCTTGATCAATAATTTGACTGAGTGTATTCATCTCGTTAGCTTCCTCATATGGACCTGACATCATGAGAACATTAAATATATGCACGCAAAAAAATAATAAAAAAGTTTACGAACTAATACGAGTATTAAGTCTACGAATAAAAATAAAAACTATATGAACAATACGTATTTCACTTTAGGGCCATCAATAAATCGTTACAATGCATTTACAGAATAACCTTGTACGGAGGAAAAGTGTAGAGTACGTAATAATAAAACTATTATCTGCAAAATAATAAGCACAATAACAATCGCACTGCACGTTAATGATCAACTGACTGACATTAGAGCGGGTGACAACTTTGACAGATGCAAGCTGTCAGCTGACAATGACAGACAGACAGGTACGTTTAATTTGACCTTTATGTCAAAGTGTTACCAAAAACAAAATAAATTACCAATGGTAGTTTACATAACAATCGGACTCTTGTTGTTATGATAGTTTATAAACTATTTCAACTATGTAGCTAAATATTGAAATAGAATAGTTTGCTTACTTTCTCAGTAGATATCGCATTAAAGGTTAAGAACGAGGATGAGCACCACAAAAAAAAGTCCTTCTGAAAAAGTTGCCGTGTAGCAAACGGTGTTCGAGTTTGTCGAGGGTTCCGTGACCTTCTGCTTCTCTTAATTTTTCAGAGATGTCGTTAGTAGTTGGAAAGCAACTGATTTAATTTTGCGTGCGGAACCTTTATTTTATTGGTAAATAAGCGATTAGCTCCACGAAAATAATAAAGGGCTTTAGTTACAATTTTTACTTCTATGGAACAGTGACTTAAGAATCACTTTTACTATGTACTTACTTGCATACATGTTGATACCTTGAGAAACACGAAGCTGATGAAGATTTAGCAAACGGAATGTACCTGGTAAGCATCTGTTTCAAAACCTGGAAGAGAAAATTATGCAGCTTTTAATTAAACCAAGTAAAAAACATCAAAGAAGACGTAGGACACTGTTAATAGTTTTAAGTCTATTGCACAAAAGAGGTTCTCATACATAGGTAGATTCACCTTCGGCAGCATCGCCTTACTAAATTGAGTTACACAAATTTAATTATTGCTTTTATGGAGGGCTTTTAGTAGCTTTTAGTATCAAGCGGGGCATGATCGACTTCCCCTAAGTGAATTGACGGCCATGACACAGAACGTTCGCTTTACTGGCTGCACACTTTTCCTAGGGAGCATTCTGACAGCCGGCGCCTTTAGTGGCGAAGAAGTTTTCGAATTACGATCACAGAAATGGCGGGAAAAGTGGTCCTTTTAAAATTGGAAGTGGTTACTTGAGCTTCCTTTTTTGTTATGGATTTTATTATGTAGGAGTGACCAAAGAGTTCTTTTAAGATAGGTACCTAATTTATTTTTATTAGCGGTATTGGTCGCATTTTAAAAGTTCTAATAGTATTTGTAGATTTATAATTGATGTAGATTACTACTGCTACTAGGTAAGTATACTACCTTTATTTTAGATTGTAAGTAGATAATACATAAAACATCCTAGACACGTAACTATTTTAAAATTAATATTTGAATAAGAAGATAAAAAATTGCTAGGTAGGCAGGTTAGTACCCCGCCAGAGTTGCGGGAAGGCTCAAAGCTCAATGATGTACTGTGGCCTGGATTGGAGTAGGAGAAGGAACGGGTGTCTTTAATCAGTTAGAATTTTGATTCTCCATCTCGCCCCACCCAGGATGGAAAACGGTAGGTAGGTACTTGTAAGTATGCGCAATAATTCACTGCGGCCCCGACCCAGAGCAAAAGAAGGGACGGGACTTTTTCCCCCACGTTTCATCGCTGCGTAAGATTCCGTTTTGAAGAGTCTCTTGTCTCCACGACGTCCTTAGCTTTCGCTTGTCACAGTCATATGTTTACTGGACAGGGGAATTTGGAAGCTACCCGTTTTGAATATGGTGGTGATGTACCATGCTTGAGTACCGCTGTGTCCTCAAGAATTGGACGCGACGATCTCTCGCGCCCGACCTTAGCTAAGGCCATGGTGCCGTTTGTGAGGAATTGGGTGGCTGCATGAGGCAACGATTCTCCTCATGCCCTAGCTGCCGCAGGAGTCGCTCTGGGCGTCGGGGATCACGTTACGAGCGAGGGTATCTCACCTCCTAGCAAGAACCAGATCTGAACGTGCGGCGCATTTCGTCCAAGCCAAGGTTGATCCATCAAACAACCACAGAAGCGCGAAGTCATTAGATGATTTTCTCCACTCTTGGTATATGTACCTTCTTCGTAGTAGGATAGTTTTCTAATAGGTACATGATTGCTTAGATGAGCCATGAAAGCCATTAAAGCAGCTTTCTTTTGTTTATTACGTACCTTGTTATTGCTGGTATTTAACTGCCTACCTAATTCTATTTAATTTTCTCGCCACTGTTTAGTCACCTATGTTTCACATGGACACTTAGACACTGCTGCAGAATTTATTTAAAAAAAAAGGAACTTATCACATTTATAATTTCACAGGGTTTTATACTGTAAAGTAAAAATAAGGTCTAAACTAGATCTAAAAAAATAACATATTAAACGTTTTAAGGACATGTGCGCACAACTTAGTAACCGCTATTAAGTTAATTAAGTTAATGTATATAAAAAATAAATTAAAAAGGATATGAACTAACCTTTAACTTTGATCTCTTGTTGTTCTGATTAAACTCGACCAACAAATGAGTCCAGATATCACAACCGTCTCATATTATACCCATCTTTGATATAAATCCATTGTCTATCAATATCCCTATAGTTATCCATAAACAATAGATTTTTTTTTAAATCCACCCCGCTGTTGGCGTGTTCGCACTGAATAAAAGTTTCTATCTATTATGTCATTACACGTGTTAATATCTTTGTTTATTAAAATGACATATTTTTTAATCAATTATTTGTTATTGTTGAAACTAAATACCATATTCTAACGATATTTCCATGTTATATTGACACAATAAAGAAATATTCCTATATTATGTTAATATACTTGCGACCCACATCGGCTTCGCACGTAATGAGAAGCAATGGGGTGGTTTTTTGTCATGAGTCTGATGAGTTATGAGTCTGATACTACTCTCATCCAAAACGAGAGAAGTCATTGGATGATTTTCCACCTACAAACAAAACAAAAACAGTTTAATTCACCAAGCTCCAAGCGAACGCCGGCGCACATATTGTTCTTTTATTCTGACTCGAATTACTACGATTAAAAAGTTAACCTTGAAAACTAGGTAGGTAACATGTCATCGTGACACATCTTGCATCCGACATCTTAAATCTTTTGATAAAAAAAATCCTTGTTTTAAGTAGTTTACCGTCAAACTGCTTGACATTGGCAAAATATTTATTAAAGTTCAATGCTCTTTATTTCATTGTATGGCGTGGAACAGAAGTATCTTCAAGTTATTCATAGTATTTTGCTTTTTTAAATAATGTCTCAAATGCATATATTTATATCATTTTTATACTTACAATTAATATCAAAGGCTATCCGTGCCGTTTAACATTTTACAAATTCAAAAAAATCTGTAAATGTATGTAATTGTGGCCAGGAAACATTTTTGTGTAAATATATTATTTTATCGTCTCAAGTTTATCATCAAAGTTGAGCTTTCCTCAGTTAATTCACGCCAACCCGTTAGGAAATAAATTTCAAAATTGTAAGTATGAGTGGACATCCATCCGAGATGTTTGTTACTCTTTTGGTGAATATTGGCTCAGAGATAGTAAAAAGTCAGGTAGGTATTGTACGTTGTTTTATATTTGGCAACGCGAATGGAAGCTCAGACATAATTAAGGTGTCTATAAAATATATAAATTAGTTTAAAAAAATCCGATCCACTTATCATTTCAACATCGCTAATTCCTCCTAAATATGTATTTTTTCTAAATTTATTTAATGGCAATTATATTTCAGTGTCAGCGGTATTAGGCACCTATAGCATTGTTCAAAAGTTCAAAATTAACTACCTGTCTGCTTAAACATGAGGTGTTATTATCTCAACAAATTAAATTGGTTAGAATTCTCTCAACTGACGGTAATTAACGTTAATAAATATTTATGTGTAACGCAACAAGTCATTTTTATACAACCTTTTAATTAGCTTGTAATACAATGTAATGTGTGTGTCTTTATGAAGATACCTCCCACCTAAATTAAAAGCAATTCAAAAAACTATGAGGAACAATAAAACATTTTGTTCAAGTGTGGGAGAGCCATGCTTCGGCAAGAATGGGTGGGCACAACCGGAGTGATACCACGGCCTCACAGAAAACCGGTGTGAAACAACCACAGCGTTGTGTTTCGCCGAGTGAGTGAGGTTGCCGGAGGCCCAATCCTTCCCCTCCCCCAATCCCAAAATCTCCAAAACCCTAATCACTAAAAGATCGGCAACGCACTCGTAACTCCTCCTTTGCGGGTGTCCATGGGCGACGCTGATTGATTACCATCAAGTAATCCGTCTCTCTCAGCTAGTTAGCCGACCTATTACATAAAAAATTTTTTCTCAAATACTGGTCACTTTTGTTTTGAGGGGTAAAATCATTTGATGACTTCTCCCAGCCTGGATGAGGCCAGCCGGGGTTGCGGGGCCAGCGCAATGAGGCACTGCGGCCTCGGCCCAGAGCAGGAGCAGGAACGAGAGTGTTTTTAGTCAGTAAGAGTCTGACATTCCCTCATTCCATTTCAATTTCCATTTTCCATCTAGGGCAGGAGAAGTCATTTGATGATATTCGTCTCACAAAAAAAGCCTGGTTTGGGGCCAGCGGGAATGACAGACTCTTTCTGACTAAAAACCACACCGATTTTTTATCCTGCTAATTTTTTGACGTTCAATAGTGCCTATATAGTGGTCTATTAGAAATAAATGATTTGACTTTGACTATGAGTTTGCTCCGAGTCGGGACGGAGTATACCTATCTTTGCGGTTTACCCACAACCCACGTGCAGGACACGCGTCTTTGTCGACATTTGTATATACGACTAGCTTACGCCCGCAGCTTCGCCAGCGTGGTATGTTGATAAAAAGTTGCCTATGTCCTATTCCGGAGTGTAACCTACGCCTGTGCCAAATTACATCCAGCTCCTTGCAGCCGTTTTGGCGTGATTGAGTTACAAACATACATCACACATGAGTATCGCATTCCAAATATTAGTAAAGATTAGTAAGAATTATTTATCTATTCTAGATGTTTCGATCGCTTATAATGTTTACTGTACACAATTGAAACAATTTGCTGTTATTCACATTGTTTTCGGCAAATAAGAGTTAAAACTAAGAGTAGATATAAATTATATCTTACCTATGCGTATTGTATGGATAACTATTGTTTTAGGATAACATATATACTATCTACTGTTAAGTACATTCAAAACTATCTTCTTAACAATAAGATAATGTAAATTGTTCTACAAGGAACGTGTTATAATTACGATTGTAACTACAAATGATGTAAAAGAAAAATCTTTAAAAAAAATTCCTTTAAAGACAAACTTAAATGAATTGGAATTTAGAAAGTTTCTATTGGAGATACCATACATTGGAATTTTTGATGTCATAGGTTAGCAAACGAGCATGGTGGATTACCTGATGGCAAGCAATCAGTACCGACTATGGACATACGTAATACCAACTGAAGTTATAAGAAGTGCGTTGCTGACCGTCCAGTGGGCTATTAGGGATTCATGGATAAGTTGTGGAGGGAGTGCAAGGAATGGTAACCACACACAGTGAAAAACAATTTGACCGTTGTTTTACGCTGGTTTTCTGTGAGGCAGTAGTCTAGCCGGCCCATTTATGCCGAAGCATGGCTCTCCCACACTTATAATATTTAGAAGAAATATGTGAAGACTACTGTTACAATAGTGGCAATCTATAACATCTGTTTACCATCTGCGGGCAAATGCATCATAATAGAATATCCTTCAATCTAACTATAAGCAATTGGTATGCTGAATTGCTGATCTTATACAGGGCGATCAACTTTGCCTCTATACTCGCTGTCTAGCCAATATATTAATTAATCAATTATTTGCAAATCATACGCTAAAGGCATGTTCTAAAAACTATAGGTAATTGAAACTTTTCCTTAATTCATTTCACTTTGTACCATGGCACCACATTCGAGGATATTATAAAACGGGTCTTATATTTAAAAAAAGAGCATTGAGAACAGGGATGTTAGGGAGCTCCGTAACCGTAAACGGAATTATCGGATATCTGATATAAAAAAATATCCATAACTGTAACCTAATCCGAAATAAAAGTTTCGGATAATTTCGGATAGGTGTGGAGCCTAATTGGACACGTTATGTTGGTATTTGACGTCTTAAAATTCTTAAAATTTTATCGAAATTATTCGAAACCAACGTTCTATTCGAAATCATTTCACATCCGTATCCAGAATAATGATCATTTCTATATCCGTATTCCAAACGTATCTGAAATTTCATATCCAACACATCCCTAATTAAAAATGTTTAGTTACTCACTCGACCATTGACCTCATGTTGTTAAAAAGGAGTATTTAGTTCCTTAGACATGTGTGGTTGTTTAAATAATTCTTACAAATTTATTGGTAGTTCACTAGACAGCTGTTTAAGTTTCAAGGTGATAAGAATATGACCTAGACCTTTGTAAAGCTTCCGATAAAATTTACCTCATCTACAATTCGTTTGAGGATGTTGCAACACAACACTTAAAAACGCGATTATGCACTTAACTTGGGTACCTATTCAAGGACGGAGGTAGTTTTTGTAATTACACAAGTACCTACTACCTGACCTACCAGTTAAAATAAAAAAGTTTTTATTGGTATTACAATCAGCCTGCAGCCTAACATTTTTTTTTTTTTTGTAATAGGACTGCAAGCTTGATGGTAAAGCAGTCAGCGTCACACATGGACAACCGCTACAACTAAGGAGTTACGAGTACGTCGCCATCATATTGGGGATTACGGTTTTGGAGATTTAGGGATTGAAATGGGCTTGAGGGAAGGGAAAGTTGGGGCCTTCGGAAATCTCACTCTCGCAGCAAAACACAACTTTAACCTTGCACTGTGCTGGTCAACCTCTTTTCACATGGATAAGCAATAAATATCTGCCCTGCTATCATCAAGCTTGTTCAAGGTGGATTAGGAATTTCTAAATTAAAATAATTATAATTCAAGGTTTCCCTACGATACTTTCTGCCACCGTATCTCAGTGTTGTTAAAAACAAAATAGAAGTATCTATGTGTTATTAGAAAAATGTCGCTTTAATTTTGAATCGCGAACATAAAAGTTATAACCTTTTATTTTTTAAGAATGTAACCATACATGGGCACCGGGTATACCTACCTTCTTATCACGTGTCTATTTTTCATAGCTAAAACATATCCTGTTAAATACTTGTGCATTTCGATAGTGATACTTATAGCTAAGTACCTAAGTATCATTGGGAACATTCCCTCGCGATCGATTTTTTTGTTATGTTTTGCAGATCATGTTCTACCGTCCGTATTAGCATATAATGGGAAAGTTTCAAATGTCTACTGTTGAATATACGAATTGTTATTAGTGTCTATGACTGGTATTTAGAGTTAATCATAACATACTACTGTTATTAGAGACATAATTATTTAGTTTGTTTTGAAGTTACATATTAACACGTTCTAATTATGTTGGTGTTAGATAGAAATTTGGTGATGTTAAATATGTTGTACCTGTTTTTTTGTATTCACACTTCAATAACTTGGTTGCAGCCGGTTTGTGGCTACAGTTACAGCTACTGGATCTAAGACGGCGAGTTGTCGGCAGCATGGCATTGACTGACAATCAGCGAGTAAATAACGCCGCCGTCGTGTGTTTACGACTACAGATGAATTTTTGTTTTTGCGTCCGCGAGACGTTTCGCAATCACGATGAATTTCGATGACGCGAATATATTTCGGTGCGTAATCTTCGTATTCTGCTATGGTTACGTTCAAAACAGACGCAAGATAAAAGTAAACAGTGACGTAGAGTTTAGTGACCGCAACTCCGACATATATTTGAATTCCTTACAACTCATTAACAAGTATGGGTATCGACCCCAAAGTTATACAGTGATAACGAACGATGGATATTTAGTGAATTGTTACAGAATACCAAATAAAGGACCTCCAGTGTTGTTAGTGCACGGGATTGGGGACAGTTCTGACTCGTGGCTGGTTCTCGGACCAGAGAAGTCTCTGGCATTCCAGCTCGCCAGTCTAGGATATGACGTTTGGATGTATAATGCTCGAGGAAATAAATACAGCAAGGGGCACATTAGAAATCTTCCTGAAAAAGAATATTGGAATTTTAGCTATGAAGAGATGGGAACACAAGATTTACCGGCGGTGATTGATTATATACTCCAAACAACGTCTCGACGTAACCTGTCCTATATCGGGTTTTCTCAAGGAACGGCAATTTTTTTCGTCATGTGTAGCATGAAACCTGAATACAACGAGAAGATCAAGCAAGCGATATTGCTAGCTCCGATAGCGTGGATCACAAATACGCAGTACCCGTTTATAAATATTTTAGCGCAAAATTTGGACGTGTTAAAGACGTTTTTTGATAGTGTCGGTGTGTATGACTTATTTGGAGATAATGTGTTGACTAATCTTTATCATGCCAAAGTGTGTCGTTTGGGTGTACCTGAAAATATTCTGTGTAAGTTAGAATATTATATAAGTTATGGTATAAGGGATTTAAGTAATTTGTATCCAAAAAAGCTTCCGATAGTCGCTAGTCATATTCCTGCTGGTGTTTCGATAAAGACATTCATTCATTATTTCCAAAGTTATTCGAGTAAGCGGTTTCAAAGGTTTGATTATGGTGTGACAATGAATCGAGAACTATATTCTTCTGTTGTGCCTTCTGCATATGATTTGTCATTAGTAAGAGCCCCTATTTATATGTTTAGTAGTGATGTGGATTGGTTTAGTACACCGACAGATGTCCAAAGACTTAAAAATGAATTACCTAATATTGTTAGACATGTGAAGTTAAACGAATCATTGGACTTCACACATTTAGAATTTATTTATGGTACTCGTGTTAACGAGATAATTAATAATGATGTGATTAAAATAATAAATGGAGATTTATAAAAAATATATGAAGGTTATTACTAGTTATTCGTTTTTTCGTCTCGTGTTTTAAAACGGTGAACGACTTTTTTGGTGAGTGCTATTTAGTTTTCCGGCTATTAATATTATAATTAAACTTCCAATTATAAACATTGACAGTGTTTTTATTACATAGCTTAAGAACTGGTTCAAAAAGAGAACTGAATTAGAATTATAATCAGGTTTAAAATTAAATATCGTAAATACTCTTACAAAATATGCCAAGATTTATTATAATTTATTGTATGTTTATTCATAAATATGTGTCGCTTTGTCACATACCTCTGTATCCATAATAACCATAAACAATACCATTGTAGACTCTATAGTACTCAAGTTTGTATAGGTATAACATTCCAAGCATATTTAAGAGGTTTGTACTTACTTATAGCATTTTTATCATTCTGACAGCATATTGTATTGTTTTGAATTCCTTTTCCAAGGTATGCGGTTATGCTTCTTTATATATTTTTTTAATAACATAATAATATGGGGTAAGCTAAACAACTATATACAAAAAAGTATTTGCAATTATTTTTTATAAAGCTTTTTTGTTGATTTTAATTAAAAATAATTGATTGGTTATTTTTTTACTTGGCTTATCTGTTTTAGATTATAATTTATAATTCGTTTATTCTATTTTTAAATACATAAACTTTATTTAAAAATGGAACAAAGGTAAAAGAAAATGGCGTAAATATGTATGCAACCCCTTTTGTCACCCGCTACGTATAACATACGTAGGGACCATTTTGGAAATTCAAAAATAAAATAAACACTCGTTTGGTTTTCCATGAGACCAAAGGGTTCATTGATAGGGGTCAAATTGCTTTGGGGACGGTAAGGGGGACATTGATTCTGCAATCATAGCGATACTTTGAAAAGGATTTACAAAACATGTCAGTATTTTCGAAAAGGGAACTCAACTATGCAATTATACCAAACATTAGAAGCTATCATTATTATTATTCTGTGTAGGAGGATCTTGACGGTAATTTGTATTTAGAGGTATTATCTAATTTTATGGATTCTTAATTGTTATGCTTACTTTTAATTCTAAGAGAGTAAGTACTTACAATATAAATGTAGACCCACCTTTAAAATTGTAGTAGGTAGATAGACTTTTTTATTATAGGTATATATAGTAGGACAGCGTTTGGCCATCATTTATTTAAAAATTAGGAAAGTTATACTTAATAGATAATAAGTAATTTATAATATTATTAACGTAAATATATAATTTGTAATTATTTATGAAGTTTTCAAATAATTTTATTATAGCAATATATTTAAAGCTATTTTATCTTAAATTGAACTCTAATTACATGAAAAAATATTTTAAAATGAATTGTATTATTAATAACATTAGAAACACTATGAATAAAATCGTTCATCTAAGTTTTGGGTGTAAATATTTCATGACTACTGTAGTGTACGGTATACAGAAAAGCCTGGGGCAGTGCTTTCAACCGTACGGTTTAATTTGGCTCCGATCGACTGTGTATGCAGACCATACTAGTCGGGTCATCGCACATAACCTCAACGGTATGAATTTTTATTTCGGAAATGCGCAAAGGAACCATTTTTTATCTTTAGTATGAACCTTATCTTAATATAGAAAATTACTTATTTATTTCGATGAATAAATAAGATGTAAAATTTAATAAATTTCTTAGGCGTATTTTTTATTTCAATCAGTTCAATATGCTTCACGATTTTTACTTTAAAATAAAACTTCATTCTTATTACTACATAGTATAAAATTAAGTCGTTTTCTCTGTCACTATATTCCAATGTATGTTTAAATCTTTAAATGTAATCAAAAATATTTGCTGGAAAGATACATATTTTTTGCTTAATAAGTGACGCGACGAGTGACGAGTTACGCGAGTTTATCACGTAAAAAATACTTTACTCAAGTATTTTTTAAGGTGAGAAAATATTCTTCAAGTTCTTAAGCAATAAGAGTCTGACTTTTCTATTCAACTCACCCGGGGCGGGAGAAGAGATTTGATGATTTTGCCCTAACAAAAAAAATCTGGCTGAAAGATAGATTATAGTCTGGAATAACAGATAGGCTACTTTTGCTTTATTCTTTGATGCTGCGGGCGCAGCCGATGGCAGAAAGTAGTTAATAATAATGCATCGTTCACAGCTATGAGAGTCTATTACGTGAAATTTTGACACGTGAACATTCTCACCCTACATTGTTAAACAGGCCACTCTCAGTGGTTCAATTGGGCTATAAAATTAAGCTGAAATATTTCTCGTGTTACGAAAATGTACATGATAATAAATTTTTAATCAAATAGCTTGTTTAATTTCAGGTAGGTATCACATTTTTGTTAGTAACGTGAATTTTGTTATGTTAAAGTGTTAATTGGTTTGTTGTTGTTTTCAAATTTTTGTGTTTCCCACCGCTTATCTATTGCGGGCGCTTACTCTACTGCAACCCTGGAAATTGGCATCTACTCAGCCATCAACACTACATGCATATTTTTATTTACAGGCGTTTATTTCTTATTGTATCAAACCCTAAGTGGACGCCAGCGTGCCCGCACCTATTGTGACTCGAATTACCACGATTGAAAGGTTAATTTAAACTGTGTTATATAGGATTGCAAGGCGTTTTCCCCTAAATCATGACTCAGTCGTAAACTCGGTATGTATACATGATGCATTTCATTACATAGAAAAATATATTTCTACTAATATTAACGGACCCTCCCTGAAAACCCCCACATATAAAATTTCAGCAAAATCGTTAGGGCCGTTTCCGAGATCTCCATGCTTTTTAAGCAATCAGCGCCATCTGTTGGGCTGATTTGTAAATAAATTTGTAAACCATCCAGGGCACCAATCTAATGTATACAGAAAAAAATACTGAAATCGGCCAAGCCTTTTAGGAGGAGTTCAATGACATACACACGAACAGTAGAATTGTATATAAAGTTATAATATACCCCACACATTTATAATAATAAAATGAATTGATTGCTTACCTTTAATTACTTTAAAGTAGAATTTTTATCAAAATAAATTGAACTTGTTACTTGAAAACAAAACACCGTCATTTGTAATAACGTTTTTATGTTATGACGTCACTACGTACCACGATAAAAACATGTTTTAAAGAATAATTAAAATAAAACTGCGTTACTTAGTAATGCTGCTTGATAAGGATATAAATTTAAACTGAGCGAAAAGAAAAGTCGAACCTATTTTATTACTTATTTCAGAAGCACTTGTATTTCGATATTTTTATGATGCAATTTATAATTATCATTTTCTCAGCAATTAATTATTATCATTGCACGTTAATGGATAATTGGTACGACATTTAATTTAGGGACATTTAGGTTAATATAAAGAGCTCATGGTTACTTATTGTAGAGCATCTTGGTGCTTATCATCATCAGCATCATCAGTCTGATTTCGTCCACTACTGGAAATAAACCTCCCCAGCTAGGTGGACTGACCATATCCGCAGGGTGGCTGGCAGTGGTTGGGTGAGAAGAGCTGAACATCGAGCTCAGTGGCGTGCTATTGGGGACGGCTATATTGGTATAGTACCTACTCCATAAAAAAATATCAAAATTATTGACATTTGGTCTTTATTGATAAGGTAGAAAATAAGCAAAATCACTGGATATGGTTGATATTATGTTTCCGCTTGTAAAAAAACCTAGTAATATAATAAATGTGAAAGTTTGTGAGAATGTAATTATGGAAATCGGTCACAATTTCAGTTTAGTTGAAATTAATGTAGTTGAGTTGAAAGTATGTAGTACGTGTTACCCTGGAATAACACGTAGATTGTTTTTTTATCAACATTCAACGCTCGCAAAGCTGTGCCTATACAAAAACTAAGTTAATGATTAATAAATGCGTATGCGCAGCCGTGCTCAAATACGTGACACAGCTGACTATTGTTTTGGCTCACCCCTAAGAGAAAGTATTAAATTGGATGTAAAGATATATTCGGTTAAATATTATAAAACGGTAGATTTGGTTTGTTTTTGTAAACGCGTTAATCTCTGGAAAAACTTATTTGTTAGTCCATTTACCGAGGAAGGCTATAAGCGAAATAATATATAAGTCATCACGCTAAGATTTATAAGAGCCGAGCAGCTGGTGAAATCGTGCTAGAGTAGCTAATAATATAGATATGCGTGAGAACATTTACCTATCATTTTAAAAACAGTTTTACATTTGAATGTGGATAATCATTAATAACTGATGTTTCCCGCACTGGGTGAGACGAAAGGGAGTGTCAAACTCTTACTGACTAAAAACAACATAGTTCTTTCTCTTGCTCTAGGGCGAGGCTGAGGCACATTATTGGGTTTGCACCCGTGACTCCAGGAATAACAATAAGAGTAAAACATTCATATAAATGCTATTGATAATACATCAGAGTTAAATTCTAAATTCAATTAAAAGTATGGACAAAACTATACACATGACCGCTAAACCGACGCGACTTTTTTCAATACGAACATTGAAATATAAAAATTCTCCAAACATTTTTAATAACTACATGTCCATCAGCGATCATTTGTTTGGAGCGTGTGCGTCAAATATTGAATGGGATTCGTCGACAAAACATTTTGTAAATATCGGAGAGTTCGAGAACATAATTGAAAAGTCGCGAGCTGCACCTGTATCGAACAAAACTAACGCAAACTGAAATACAACGGGTACATGTGTGGATGGACAGATGATTCAGTAATGTACTGGTTTGTGTGATGTGTTTCTTTTGTAACTGAACCTATTACTAGACACATGAATAAAAGTTGTATTGAATACTTCTCCAGAATTGATGAGGCTGAAACTTTAATTGTAATTATATTAATTATAATATGCCATTTGCTTATTAAATTACAATCAATTCTATGGGGCATTAAAGCTCATGTCCTGAAAATGAACTAATAGAATTTAATGAATGGGCCCATCGATAAATATTTAATCAAGTAATGAAAACTCATTTTGGTAATAAAACGGATGATCTGGGTCCTATCTTGCCTGGTGGTAGCAATGATGCAGCCTACACTGTAGCATGCCAGTAATAAGTCTATTGACTCGGGATTTTTTTATCATCATTACCTATTTTCATCTACTGCTACTACTACTACCTCGATGTTCAGCTCCTCTCATCCAACCACTGCCCATGTCGTCATTTCATCTAGCTGGTCGTCAGTTCATCCAGCTGGGGGGCGCCCTACACTACATTTGCCTAAACGCCTAACGCGGTCTTCACTCCAGAACACGTCTGGGCTCACCATTGGGGTCAATTGTCATCGGTTCTTCGACAAATGTGACCTGACCAATGCTAATTCAGTTTGCCTTCGGGCTATGTCGATAACTTTAGTTGTCTGTCCGGTCACCTCGTTTATTTTTTTATAATAAACATTTATCACGGACTGGGTCCATGGCTTAAAGGAGTTGCAGCGGTTTTTTGGGAGATTGTGGCGGGTTTGTCCTTAAAAAGACCAGGTCCATACTCTCGTTAGTCACATTGAACTGAAAACTAATGAAAAGGTAATACATACCTAATACAAAATGCCTTAAGGGCTTGGAACGGCTTTGAAGATGTACTTTGAGTTTTTGTTTTGCACTTATGATGACTTTTTAAATTCAGATATTATTAAGAGAGAGTGATACTTATTTATTGACCTTAAAGAACATAATAATATTTAGATTAAAGTAAGTGCGTATGTGAATGAAACAAGTACGAAGCCATCGTAAGCAAATTTAGACCTTGTGTGATAGTTGAATATGCAAATTATTGTAGATACTCAATACAATTTGACATTGATGTCATATTCTAAGAGCATATGAAAAAATATGTTTTATTATAGCTCGTCACGCTACACCAACAGGAAGAGAAAACCGTAAAAGTAATTTAGATTTCATGTTTATTTCATGCTTGATAAAATCCATTTAATCAATAACAATATTAATATTTTTAGAGAGTGATAATTATTTTAGTAGCAATAGTAGCTAAGACGACTTATTTTCTTCATAATTATCTTCTTAAAGGTCCTCTATTCACAATAAAAAACATGCAATTATTTTTTACAAAAATGCAGCAATTTCAGGTACACGCAGAAAGGGAGGGACGAAAAATTAAAATACTCAACCTGACCGAAACGGTGTCACGACCAGACGACCTGTTCAAATTGCCTCTCTACGGTCAATTTAATCGTGAAAAACACTCTGCATTGTCTAGGTAATGAACGCGGCTACCTGGCCTGGGACACTCCATGAACACTTCATTTACGAATCACGATTAACGCAAATTCAGAGCTCGAGTGTACTCCGATACTTCTGTTGTTTACAGCTAAAATAAAACGGTTGTTTTTGGGCGTAGGTAGCGAGGGGTATTTGAAACTTCTTGATAATATTTAGATGCATAGCATGCAAAATTACAAACGTGTGTTTTTGTTACGTTTACTTAAATGTCTAAACTGCTGGACTGTTTTTGATAGATTTCATCAAAAAGATAGGATCTAACTATTATTATTCCTTTTATTCGTGTAAATAGAAGTTACTTAATAACTATATTTTATGTATGCGTTTGTTGTTTGTAATAGCGTTTCACATCATGACACAGGAGAAAAAACATTTCTGTTACTATACTTTTTCAACATTTATTGCACATAGATCCGAGTCGCTAAAGAAAATATACACACTCTTGCAAAATAGTGTATTCATAATTTCTTAAACAAATCTCACTTATAAAAAACAAAAAACTAACACTTTTACCGTTACCTTTAAACATAATGTTTAGGTATATTAAACGCCAAAATCGTATTACATTCTTAATAGGAACTTATGAATAGATATCAAACGACTTCCGTAAATACACTCCACCTAATATATTATACACACGACAAATTAACATGCACACGATTTTACTATGTATTTATGTAGTATGCGAGATATTTCCGGTTCCGTATACACTATCATGTCGTAGGAACACGTAAGAACATAAAAGCCTCATTTTTATTACTAGTTGACCTTGAACCGAGATTACCACCTTGGATCACGACCTCTTCAATTTCCTTGCAAATGTTACATCATATTTCATTAACACTTTATGACTATCAATTAGCTAATACATATATAAGAAATCTTTATGCTATATGGAAGCATTTTATAACGGTTTGTACCCATAGTCATTAATCAAAATTATGTTTTAGTTATTGTAGCTTTTAGCGCGCCTGAGTGAGCCATCTGACTAGGGATGTCTAGGCTTGATGATGAGCCGCTTTTTGGGCCCGAAGCAGGAGAAGGATGAAAGGTGGTTTTTAGTCAGTAAGAGCCTGACACTCCCTCTCACTCTAACCAAGATGGGAAAAACGATTTGATGAATAGGTGAATCCTAAAAAACAGCGTCATCATCACACTATTAATACAGCGCCCGACGAAGTTAAAACAAAAATACACGTAACAGCGTTTTACGTGCGGATCTTACGGTTTCTTGGACTACATTTCAGGTGCATCAGATTGGTCCTATATTGTGTGTTACATTAATACAAAGCAAAAAATTATGACTGAACTAAAAAAAGGTGTTAACAAAATTCTTTGGGACAAAACAAGGATAGCGTAGTATGATAAAATAAATATTATGTCGTGGAACATAAGCCATTTTAAATCTATACTAATAAAATATAATAAAGAGGTAAAATTTGTAAGTTTGTATGTAGGGGGTAATCTTTGGAACTGCTGTTTGGAATCCCAAAATTCTTTCACTGATAGATAGCTACAATATTCCTGAGTGCTATAGGCTATAAAACATCACGCTACGATCAAATGCAGCTGAGCAGCGGGTGGAACCGCGCGAGAATAGCTAGTAGTTTCATTTTTTTATAAAATAAGAGGGAATTGCCCAGGAAAGCATGTTGCTGGCCTTTTAAGAAGAATTATGCTGTTTTCTCGAAGGTTTGAAGTTCGAATCGGTTTGGAAAACTCAACCTACGTTCAATATTTTTGCTGTAAGAGACAGAAAGTTTTAAGAAAACTGCGCAGTCGTGTGACGTGCGTAAAATTTGAAATAAAAATCTGTAGCACTTAAAATTATAATTCTAGCATAATCGCTTTAATTAACAGTTGCAGGGGATACACACGTTACTTTGCGATGCTTCGCTAGTTCCAAAACAGTGGCAGTCGTCCGGAAACATGCGGTAAGCTTCTAAAAGAGTGATAATGTGTCGAGAAGAGGGTGAATTGACACAACAGCGCCACGTGCCACCCAAAGGGGTGGGAATGGGGTCACTTCGTTTTATGTTGCACCGGTAATTATTTTTAGGGTAAAGGGTTTGTAGTTGTTTGAATATTAATTTTATTTTGTATTTGTTTTTTGCGGCAAAAGAATTGTTTGTTGTTACACGACTTGTTACTAGTTTATTAGTTGGTAAGCCTTTAAGATATTGTAGGTATTGGAGAACATACGTGATAGATTCCATGATTCCATGATTCCATGTTTCATGTATTTCCAAAAAATAGTTGGTATATTTTTAGATTAGACTGTAAAAGGGTTCATAAGGATAGAGGTTTTGGAAGGTCGGTAAGTACACCCGTAACACATAAGAAGTTACAAGTACATTGCCAGCCTTTCGTGGGTTGTTAGGGTTTTCAATGGGGACTTGGGGATTAGGATTGGGGTCAAACACCGTTGGTAACGTCACTGTCATGGCAAAACACAGCGCGAGCGCATTTTACCGCGACATTCTGCGAGGCCGTGGTACCACTCAATTGAATTGACCATGGAGAGTCATGGTGGCCCATTCACGCCGCAGCATGGCTCTCCCACACTTAAATAATATGCGTTAAATAATTATTGGCGTGGGAAGGTGTACACTAAACGAATTGGGAAAATATGCAAATGACCAAAAATATTTTTGTCATTAATCCGATAAAATATTTAAAACTTCAATGGACTTGAGGGGATTATATCATAACGTATAATAGCCCTTGAACTTCGAGTTCCAAAAAGCTTAAAAAGTATAATTATTATAATACTTATGTATTGGCAATATACCATATTATATTCAGGGTCATTGTATAGGTAGGTAAGTATAACTATGAGTATGAGGTAATCGGTGACGTTATACTTTTCATATCATAATTTTTGCACTATGACAGTTGAAATTGTGACCTTCAAAATACATACTACTATATTGGTATCGATTTTTTATAATAGATGGCGCTGCCGTCGGATTAAGCTGTCACTTCGTTTAAACGTTACAAAGTAAGAGTTAAATAACAAATATATAGAGAGAATCAATTAAACGGTAAGGGTAAACCTGGACTTATAATTTCTATTTATAAGTTTGAAATCGCCAACCCGCATTGAGCAAGCGTGGTGATTAATGCTCTAACCTTCTCCATATGAGAATAGGTCTTTGCTCAGCAGTGGGCACTAATAGGCTGATGATGATGATCAATTAATCATTGGTGACCAATGAAATTAAAGAGAGTCCTGATTTGGCACGAGTAGGCCGTGACAAGCGGTATGATACCACGGCTTTACTAAATGTTAGCGTGATACAACATTTGTTTTGTGTTTTCCAGTATGAGTGATATTACTAGAAAGACATTATCGATCCCTCTTCCCTTTTCTAATGCAAACCCCCAATCCTACTCTCCAAAAGACTAGCAACGCACTTGTAACTCCTCGATGCACTATTATTAGGTCTGTCTACCTGATACTATAAAAGTTTGTGATTTAATTCACTACTTTATTCGTTTAGCGTTTTTATTTGAGCGTCCTTGATTATCCCGCTAAATTTATTTATGTTTTTTTTTCACACCAACCTTGTCCTGAATTCAACGAAAGCAACAAAAAAGGAATTATTCAACTCGGTGCGGCCGTTTAAGAGTTGTGCGCGGACATATATTTTGGATATCCTTTTTTATGTAATAGATCGGCAAACGAGCAGACAGATTAGCTGATGGTAAGCAATCAGCGTCGCCGCAACAGAGGAGTTACGAGTGCGTTGCTGATCTTTTGGGCGTTAGGGATTTGTATTAGATTTAGGGATTGGGGAGGGAAAGGATTGGGCCTCCGGTAACCTCACTCTCAGGGCGAAACACAACGCTGTGGTTGTTTCACGCCGGTTTTCTGTGAGGCAGTGGTATCACTCCGGTCGAGCCGACCCATTCACATTTAAAATTATTAATTAATTATTATGACTTACCTCGGGTAAGTAAAACAATTTTGCACATACAGTAACGGAACAACTAATAGCCAATAAGACTGGAGTGTACTACGGAACTGGTATTTATTTAAAACACATAAACTAGATAGATAAGATTGGTTCTATAATACTCTAGTTTTAGCCAATGGCTTTGTCTGCATGACTTAGCATTTTATAAAAGATTTGTTGAGCAGACTTGTAAATGGGTGACAAACGTAAAAACCTAACCTTTTTATAAGGTACTTATATGTATAAGTAATATACCTAAACAGAAGTGTCTTTATATTTTACTAGCTACTCTCACTCGGTGTCATCCGCTGCTCGGCTCCATTTGATCGTAGCGTGATGTTTTATAACCTATAGCACTCAGGAACATTGTAGGTATCTATCAGTAAAAAAATTTGGGATTCCGACCAGCGGTTCCGAAGATTAGGTACCCCCTACATACGAACTTACAAATTTTACCTCTTTATAATAATAGTATTTTTTTTTATGTAACAGGTCGGCAAACGAGCAGACGGATTACTTGATAGTAAGCAATCAGCGTCGCCGACGACGGAGGAGTTACGAGTGCGTTGTCGACATTTTAGGGATTAGGGATTTGAAGATTTAGGTATTGGGGGAGGGGAAGGATTGGGCATCTGGTAACCTCACTCACCCGGCGAAACACAACGCTGTGGTTATTTCACGCCGGTTTTCTGTGAGGCCGTGGTATCACTCCGGTCGAGCCGACCCATTCGTGCCGAAGCATGGCTCTCCCATACTTAAATGTATTAAATTATTAATGTATTGTACATTGTTGTATTGACGACTCATATTTTAAACATCTAAGTATTACAGTTTCATCCAAAGATTGTCTATAAGAGATCGCCTTGTGTGATAAGATCGCCCATTGTACACTCAAGTTTTCCTATATACCTAACTCTGTGAATAAAGTATAATCACTACATAGTCTAAATCAAAGTCGCTTTCTCTGTCCCTATATTCCTATGTATGCATAAGTGTTTAAAACTACGCAACGGATTTAGATGGGAATTTTGCTAATACATAGAATGATTGTAAAGGAAGGTGTATATGTAAGTATAATATAATAACATCTATTAAACAGTGGAGAAATTAAGTATTTGCATTGCACTCAAGAGAAGCTGGGGCGGGTCGCTAGTAAATTAAAACAATAAGTATAACTAATCACGTAGTTTTTTGACGTAGGTATGTACTCGACTAGTTTCCAGCTATCCCAGGGCCCATAATGTTTGTGCGTGTTTTAACCAAACAATTTAATTTAAATTTATTAATAAGTCTCATCTATCCTTATAATTCGAGCTGGTACAATAAATATGATAAGAAAGCACTAGGCACCTAACTACCTATCTATACCTATATAATAACCAAGAAATATTCGAAACATTTGAAACACTGTTTTCAGTTTAGTTGGTTTAACTTTAATAAATACGTTTAGTTAGCAAAAACAAAACTAGTCAACATTTCCCGTTCCATGTTCCAGAAAACATTTTTAATATCAAAACAATTTGTTTGGTGATAAAAAAAATCAAATGAATTTCGCAAAACCAGTTTAGTACGAATACAAACAAACTAACAACGGGACTGTTTGTAGTTGCTATTATTTTTTAATTACTCTATTACCGAGTTCCTAAGTCATTGTACTGAAACAATGTTCTCAGATGTTTATTCTAGGTTAATAGAATACATTTTGAAAGGTTTTATCAAAATAATTTAACGACTAATTAATTGCTTTTAGGTTTAAGGAATTTTTATTGTCTTATAGAGTTACGAAATTAACTCCAAGGTACAATAAGTATTAAGATTTCTATGAGGTCAAATTATTGTAATAGTGACAATGTTATACTTCGGCACGAATGGGTCGGCTCGATCGAAGTGATATCATGGCTTTACAGAAAACCGGCGTGAAACAAACGCAGCGTTGTGTTTCGCCGTATGATTAGGTTACCGGGCGGAGAACCAATTCTTCCCCTCCCCCAATTCCTAAATCCCAAATCCCTAATCCTCAAAAGGTCGGCAACGCACTCGTAACTTCTTTAATGTTGCGGGTGTTCACTGGTGGCGCTGATTGCTTACCATCAGGTAATCAGTCTGCTCGTTTGCCGACCTACCACATAAAAAAATGCGTTGCTTGCCATATGTTGAAAACAGGGAATATATCATAAAACCCATCTAATTCTTTCCCTGGGTTACTATCGAACAAAATTAAAATCAGAATGGAAAACAGCAAACACTTCCAATCAAGTATGTGTAACAAGTATCAAAAATATATCTTGATCCAAAATCTGTTGATATGATTGATTTTCAATATTGACTAGCTTCCGCCAACGGCTTCGCCCGCGCGGTTATACTGACTCACTGATTTTTTTATAATAATAAAAAAAACAGTGAGTCAGTGAAAATCAGTCACTGATAATGATTAGACACGGTATCATCTATCTACGTAGGTACGAAAATTTCGACCAAATCGGTCTAGCTGTTTGGAGTGACAGAATTACAAACATACATCCATACATATTCTCAAACTTTCACAGAGATATAATATTTGTAGGATTGTCTGGAGATAATTCCAATGCATGCTCTTTAAAAGAATCATTTTAGCCTCATCATTATTCTTAGTTTGATCTTGGAGATAAAACTGTAAATATCCCTTGAATTAGTCGTTTAATAACCTATAAAACCTACTTTTACTTTTTACAGAAACTAGCCAGCAACAACAAATCTCATCTTTATTAATCTACCTCCTTACACATAGGTAGCACATAAACTGATTTTGCCAACTTCAAAATCTTTACGTAAGTAATGTTAGGAATAATGTGTATCCTGTTGTGCTTCGATATGAGTGTGGTGTACACGAATATAAGAAAAATATTTTGAAAATGGCGTTCATCCTGAAATGAAATTGAGCAATTTTTGTTGCGGGGTAAGCGCAATGAGGCACCGCGACCTCGGCCCAGAGCAGAAGAAGGAACAGGGGGGTTTTTTAGTCAGTAAGAGTCTGACACTCCCTCCCGCCCGGCCCTGGGTGGGAGAAGTCATTTGATGATTTTCCCCTCACAAAAAAAGCATACATAGTAAAGCATATATAGCGACAGAGAAAGCGACTTTGTTTTATACTATGTAGTGATTAAGAAACACACAAGTCTACGTAAAGATACCTAAGCGCAACATCGCAAACGAAAAAAAAATATAAACTAAAATACTTTTTTCCTAGATGTTCTCAGAAATGTGGACGAGACTTGTAAAATTATTAAATATGAAGGTAGAATCAACTTTACCATCCCGTTTTAATAAACGCATATTATGAACTACCCGGTGAGGCGTCAATGTATTTCATAAACTGCTCAACCCGCGTTGTATTATGTTTTTTTTTAATAATAGTTCATTATGAAATGAAGTTGCCTGTACGGTAGATGAGTCAGAAGTCCCAGTTATAGTATTAGATACAGTTTTTTTTTATCGTACATTAGTAACAGTTACCGGTTTATTTGGTCAAGCTTAGCTATTAAGCCAAGAAATATCAATTTTATGAGTTGTCAACTGATTAAAGGCCGTAACTCAGATTATTTAATTACTTACCTAAATACTGTTGATTGTTGTTCCGGGTCTGGGTGTGATGTGCATGTGACATTGTATGTTTGTAAAACGCATCCACAACACAGGAGAAAATCCTAATGTGGGGTAACGTTTTTTAAAAAAAATAAAAAGAATACTTTAAATAAATCATTCATCGTCTCTGAGTACGGCAGAAAGCGGCAATATTTTTTTTGTAGGTGTGCAAGCCATATTATATGGGGCAATCAACAAATCTGGTTAAAAACTGGTGAACATCTGACTTCTTTTAAAAAGAAGATAAGTTTAAAAACGTGTAAATTTATGTTACTATATTCAAAGTTTCAATACAGAGCCTCCTCCAGAAAGCTAACCTTCTGTCCATTACACCAATGATACTTTAGAGTTAATATCCAGAGTTGATGAATTTAGAGTTTTGGTAGTACCTAATACAATTTCGTTAGCAGTGAGCTGTGACGCTGTGACGGGACGCTCTTCTACCGCGATGCGGCTCCCGTGTCGATTTGTCGGCAAGCTTTATTTCCGCCTGTCGCGTGGAAATACGATAGCGGTTATATTTTATTTCCAATATTTCGGTAATCGAAATAGAAACATGGTTCCTACGTTTGTGAAACGTGTCCGGACACGGTGAGCCTTTTTTGGATTTAAAACTGATTTTGTTGAGTCTGGTGGATTTATTATTGTAGGTGCTCTAGTATCTTTGGTTTGTCTGTTTGTTAATTTTTCAATCGTGGTAATTCGAGTCACGGTAGTAGGTAACGCTGGCATTCAATTGAGGTTTGGTGAATTAAGACGATTTGACTTTTGGAAAATTTAAGTGCACAAGACCTTTACTAAATCATCCATATATCAAGCTATCTACTTGATATGGAATCTTGAACCTTATATACTTCTTGAAAACTGTAAGAAAGTATAACCAACACCTTAAAACCTTAAAACGGTACATCTTTGCACTCTTTCATGATAACTTATTCAGAATATAATAAATTCAATAAAGAAACATCTTCCTACATCCTACACTTTTACGATCCTTCATTGTGTTGACGTGTGACGTACCTGAAAGGTTTTACGGTAATCCGACCTCTCTTTCTAAAATTGAACTGTCAAATTCCGCTACCTACGAACAAAAGAATGAGTTGAGTAAACAGCGAACGCTAAAAAACGCGAACGTCTGTTACACAGCCACAATTTTTAATTGAATTTCATTCAAAAATTTTTCGTGGAAACGCGTTTTTTTTTTCCGGCCTGTATCATTTTTTCGAAGCGTCGGTTCGTATTTTGAATTCGTGTGGCCTTGACTTTTGTGGTTATAGGATTAATAGCTATTGTATTTTGAAATTGTTCTAACCTTATTAATATAAAAAATTGTAAGGAAGGTTTGTATATTTAATATTCTTTTACACAAAAACGGTTTGACCGATTTGGTTCAAATTTGGTATGTAGAATAGAGAATACCCCTGGCATTCATAGGCTGATTTTTATCAACATACAACGCGGGCGAAGCCACGGGCGGAAGCTAGTCTTTAATAAAATGTAGGTATTTGTGCCCTAAGTTTCAATCTAGGGCCGTAATGTAAAAGCGAATTAAGGTTTAACGTTTACAGCAAGTGGTAGTAAAAGAAGGATTATATTGATACTTTTTATGGCTCTTAATTTACTTAATTTTGAAGTTTTAACATCAATTGTTTAAATTAAGAACACAAGTTTCTATAACATTGCTTTTATAGACATATCTATTAGTGTGAGTTAAACACTTAAATGTTTCACAAGAGGAGAATTTTCTAAGAAAACTGCCAGGAGCTCCGAATGCCTCGCTAATCCCAAAAATAAACGGCGCACTGCATAAAAGATGTCTTCTCGTCTCACTTTTCTTATAAAACATGACATCTGTACAGAAGTTCCCGGGATTCCGACTTCAATAAACGACAAACGAAAATAGCGCTGTATCGCAAGACGAAAAATAATGTACCTAACTTCAAGATCGGAAGTATCTAGAAGGGCCATAATTGAATGCATGATTGACTTTGCCAGAGTGCTTGCAGTAATGGGAATATTGTATTACTTGTGCAAGCAATAAGTGTATTACTTTGTACCTATGAAGGGTGATACATGCGGTTCCTTTAAAGTGGGTTATTAAACAGAGTGTAGCGTATATTGGTCTGATTTCAATTACTTATGGTCTGATAAATATTAATATATAATTTGACGAACAAAGCATAGCACCAAAATTCACATTTAGTTAGACCATGTTTTTTTATGTATGATAGGACGGTAAACGAGCAGATGGATTAACTGATGGTAAGCATGATGGTAAAGCAAAAGCGGAGCCGTCTATGAACAACCGCAACACCAAAGGAGCAACGAGGGCATTGCCGGTCTTTTGTGGATTAGGGTTTTGGAGATATGGGGATTGCGGGAGAGGAAGCATAACCTGTGATGCCTCCTATAACTTCATTCTCAGGGTGAAAAACAACGTTGTGTTGGTTTTCTGTGAGGTCGTTGTCACTGATTTCTTTACTCAGAAAATTTTACAATTTTTAGTTGTCTACTTTAACATTAAAACATCACAATATTACTTACCAAGACAGGCAACATTTTTTTTCATTAGGTATAGCATCTAGCTGGAAATGCAGACAGTCTCTCAGTTACGTTCGTAATTAACAAAATTTAGCTTCAGTCAAATACTCTCCGCCTTTGCAACTGGCTGTTTGATTAACGCCATCTTTTTAAAAATAGAACAGCTATAAACCTCCTGTCAACTCAGTTAAACCGTTTCAAAATGAAGTGGCCAGTTTAAAATTGGAATAAAGATTTGATTTTTTAGCGGGAAATGTACTTTATTGTATCTGGTTTGATACGTTCAGAACAAACTTCAAAAAGGAAAATCGACCAGATACGTATTATAAAAAAATTAAAGTTTATGTTGGCACTTACTTTTTATAGATATAGACTTTTTTTCTTTATATGTGAAATTGGAGAAAATGTGTGATCCTGTTGAGTAAAGTCGATTCAAAGCCAATTAAAATGATTAATTGATTTGAGTACATAAACTAATTACCTTAGTTGTGTCGGAAATCATTGGCTGTTTTTCCTCCTCAAAAAACGCCATGTTAAGATATATTCTGAAGTTTCATTTTGAATTACTCAGTATAAGTAGAAATCTAATTTCGAGTCCAAACATGATCTTAATTAAGGCTCACAAGCCGAATTCTTTTGCTTGTTTTGTCGTTGAGAGATGTTCTAGGTTTTGGATCAGGCTAACATATCTCACAGACTCGTTTGTTATTCTTTCTCCAAAAATAATCGAACGCATTCAAATGAAACTAAATATAGATTATCTATATTTTATACCGCGGGCAGAAGGTTTTTTTTTGTAATAGGTCGGCAAACTATCAGACGGATTACCCGATGTTAAGCAATCAGCGCCGCCCATGAACAACCGCAACGGAGGAGTTTTGAGTGCGTTGCCGACCTTTAAGGGATTAGGGATTTGGAGATTTAGGGACTAGGGAAGGGGAAGTATTGGGCCTCGGGTAACCTCACTCACACGGCGAAACACAACGCTGTGGTTGTTTCACGCCGGTTTTCTGTGACGCCGTGGTATCGCTCCGGTCGAGCCGACCCATTCGTGCCGAAGCATAGCTCTCCCACAATTAAATATTTACACAGTACAGTCTGGCACTTCCTATTTCCTCACCCTGGGTGTAGAAGTCATTTTATGATTTTCCCCTAACCAAAAAAAAAACGTCTTCGGCACTTCAAAGAGCCTATAGACAACCACAGACGGGGCCCTACAGGGCTGATGTTTTGCCGGAGTTCTGGGGTAAGCGCAATGAGTCACCGCGGCCTCGGCCCAGAGCAGGAGAAGGAACAGGGGGTTTTTAGTCATTAAGAGTCTGAAATTTCCTCTCGTCTCACCCTGGGCGGGAGAAGTCATTTTGATGATTTTCCCTTGATAAAAAAGCCAATTTTCCAGTCAACCTTATTCAACAGCGGTTATTCGCCGTATAGTATATACATGTACAACTTCACATTGCCATGTATGTTAACCTATGTATGTTATAATAAACCAATCAATATTAAGCTGTGTATGTCTCCCGGCTATTTACTCGACAATATTGTATTACCGGTCCAGTAAAATATATCTATGTTAATAACAACATATCAGATTACTTGTTATTTCTTATTGTGGCCGGTAGACAAGATGGCTTGTATGAAAATCTCGTTGGAAAACTTTAATGTCGTAGAAAAGTCGATTTATGAGGCGTTTTTAAAAATGGGGTTTGTCAAAGTGAAATCGTAATTTTCGGTTATTAAACTTTGGCAGATAAGACGAATTACTGTTTAATTTTGTTACGAATATACGTAAGTAATGTGATTTAAATTGTTTATTTTGTAGATGAAACATCATTACCAATACAAATTACAAAGTATAAAATAAAGTCACTGCCTGCTGTCTGTCCATATGTTTGCTTAGGTCTTTGAAACTACGTGACAGATTTTGAAGCCGTTTTCTTTATACATAGAGAGATTCAAGTGGAAGGTTTGAGTGTATTGTTTACTAAGGTTTGCGAATGAAGTCGTAGGCTGCAAGCAAGGCTGCACGATTGGTACGGTGGCTAGGCAACTGGCTGTCGTGCAACATGTCACGGGTTCGATTCCTGCACGGAACAACTCTTTGTGCGATCCACAAATTGTTGTTTCGGGTCTGGGTGTCATATTTATTTGAAATTGTATGTTTGTAACCGCACCCACGACCTAGGAGAAAATCCATATGTGGGGCAACAATTATTTAAAAAAAAGAAAAGAAAAAGGCTTATCCGTTGAGGTAGAGCACTACGTTCTTGCTCATTATCAATTTCTGTGATAAAAATATGTGAGGTACCTTTTTCTTTGCATTCTGAAATGACTGGTTTGCTAAGTTTAGAAGCACATGTATAAATATGCTGTGGACCCTGACTATGATCATATGCATAAACCGCACCAAATGCTAATCCACCATCGTTTACTGTTCCAAACCAATGTACCATATTGATCATCCCTGCCATCAAGGACCACGACACAACAAAACTTTAAAAACAAATAACCATTGTAAATTCAACCTTACACGTTTACAATAAGAATTTCTATATGAAAATTGGACTCAACTGTTCAGTTTGTTGGGTTATATATGGGTTCTTTGCTCAATAATACGTTATAATTTGTCTAACATGATCATTCAGTCCATAGGTTGAAGAGTCTTTCACTTAATTAACTCTTTCAGAGGAATGGTTCGGATCAAAGTGGTGAGTATAAATAAAATACAACGGGGCGCGCTGGGCTTATGTGTTAAGTGGAGTAAATGATTTAGGTTAATATGTTTCGACACGACGGTTCACCTATTGTGATGTAATCGAGTGTGATTTTCAGTAAAGTTTGTACTGGTTATGTTTTTTATGTGATAGGGCGATAAACGAGCCGACGGATCGCCTCTTGGTGAGCAAAAACGTGGACAATCGGTATAATAATAATAATAATCGGTGTTTTTAATAATCGGTCATCGGACAATACCAGAGGAGTAAAAGCAGGTTGAGGGATTTTGGATTTGGACATTCTAGGTTGAAAGTGATAGAAAATTGAGTCTCTGGTAACCCAACTCATAAGGTAAAATACAACGATATGGTTAGTTTATGCCAGTTGTCTGTAAGGTTATGTTATTACTACGACCAAGCCGGCCTATTTGGGCCGAAGCTCTATATGTTTTTTATCGCGTCATCATAAAAACACTCTACTCTACTCTATAGAAAATAGCCATTTGCTTAGTCACTTCCCAAAAGCGTAGCCTTGCGGGATTCGGAATACAAGACGAGTATATGTACTATGTACATAATATGTATGTACATAATGGACATTAATTCTAACAGCCGTTGGCTATCTGTTCATTAGGTTTTATGTAAATTAGGATGTCTAAAGTTTTGGCATTATTTGTTTGTGTACATAACGCTTCAGAGGCGTACTTGAGTCAGATAATTTCGTATCTGTCGTGTGATCTGTGATGATATTGTGAATTGAATTGAATTGAACGTCGGACAAAAAGTTGTATCATCTTTATGTTTATTGTAATGTTTCCTTCTTTTACAGTTATTGCACCGACCATCGACTATATTTCCACTGCATTACCCAAAGGTTGCAGGAGAAGGAACCGGGGATTTTTTAGTCAGTAAGAGTCTGACACGCCCTCCCGCTCGACCCTGGGCGGGAGAAGTCATTTCATGATGTTCCCCTCACAAAAAAATTACACAAAGATTGGCTAGCGCGAACATTAAATTAAGCTCTGTGCGGAAAGTCACTTTTTTATGTCATAGATCGGCAAACGAGCAGACGGCTTACCTAATGGTAAGCAATCAGCGCCGCCTATAGCCCATAGTCACTCGTAGTACCAAACGAGTTTTAGACATTTAGGGATAGGGGATTTGAGATTTGAGAAAGAGGGGAAGGGGGGAGGGGACAGAATGTAAGTGTTGCTTTAAGCTAGGTTTCTCTGAGGTGTGTGTGTATGTGTGTGTGTGTGTGAATAAAATAAATCCTCCTTCTAATGTATTATGACAGTATACTTTATCTTTATTAGCACACATAGACAGTATTTTTAAAGCCAATTAAACAATATTACGTTCAATTTATCTTTATTCATAAAATCTACTTTTCGGTTGATACTTCACTGCGATTTCGCGTAAATTATATTGAGTGCCTCCCCTGTATGGAACAACACGGCTAATTGTTTTAAAAGCTTTTCGCCTGCCGGATAACCGCTTTATATATTGTATGTTAAAAACTACGAGGTGATTCTCAAACCAAACCAAAACATTATATTGTGGACGATTGAATGTTTAATTGTTTTTCATTATCGGCTTTTAGGCTTTTTGCTAATACAGAATTAACTGTATTATATGTTTTTGAATAGTAACTATCGTGAGCTAAACTAAATCTATTGAAAATAACAACTTACTCACGTGGATTAACTAAGTTTATATCAGTTCTACTAGTTACAAGCCACACCGGGACTCTTGGCAAAAATTTTCAGTCATTTTAAATTCATTAACACGTTCACTGAGTAGTCTTTTGCACAATTTTGTTCTTGAATATGAGCCCCGTGCGTGGCTTGAAACTAGTTGAGTATCGGGAATAACCTATTAAATGTTTTTTTTTTTGGTTAATTGTAACCTGACTATGAGTTATCGTTCTATACGTAGTAGAGAGATCATCTAATACTGATATGGTTCTCATTGGCTAAGCTAAGTTTTCAAAATTTGGAGATTTAGAATTTGGGGGTTGGGAAGAATTGGATTTTTGGTAACCCTATTCATACGGCAAAACACAGGGCTGTGGTTATTTCACGCCAGTTTTATGCGAGGCCGTAGTATCACTCCGGTCGAGCCGACCCATTTGTGCGGAAGCATGGCTCTCCCAAATTTAAAATTATTAATTAATTATTATGACTTACCTCGGTTAAGTAAAACAATTTTGCACATACAGTAACGGACCAATAAGACTGGAGACTTACGAAAGTGGTATTTATTTAAAACATAAACCTAAACACGGGAAAATTAAAACTACGGCACTGATCAGATAAGAATGGTTCTATAATACTCTAGTTTTAGCTATAAGTAAGTAAGTATGGCTCTCCCAATCCCTAAATTCACAAAACTCCTTATTCCCAAAAGGCCGGCAATGCAATTGCAACTCTTTTGGTGTTGCTGTGTGTATGGGCGTTACTGGTTGCTTACCTAAAAGTAAATATAAATCTTAATCACCAATTTGTCTTTCTCAACACTCCCAATCTAAGACACCAAGCATTTGAACAACAAACTTGAGAATCAGTTTCATTTGATTACGAAACCTCATAACCTCTCATAACTCACACATCGGCTTAAAACTATCAATATGACTAATATTAAGTAATATTTAACGTCAGTAATATTGAATTATCATTAACTCAACTGTACTTAGAGTGTCATATGCTTTGAACAAACAAATTATCATACGTAAAGAATTATTAGTAAACTATGATTGGCATATTTTGCCCAATCTTTATTTTTAAAACTGTTGTGACACTGTGTATAAGTTGACTGCTATGAATTTGTAATTTAGACCTTGACCTTACATGCTTCGTGGCTAGTTTGTAAAGGGTGTGCGGAATAGGGAAATAAATAATATATTTTTTGGTTATTTTTTTGGTCATTTTCCTAAGAATGAGGAAAATATTGTTGTTTTTTGGTTATTTTTTTGGTCATTTTCCTAAGAATGAGGAAAATATTGTTGTTTTTGTTGTTATTGTTTAGCGAATAGCGAATGTGTATAACAGTTCAGATTAATTATATTAGTAAATTGTTTACTCGGTATTTTAAATTGGATTTTATTTTACCTTCACTTACATCGTTCTTTTGCAGAAACGGAAATTTAGATGCAGCCGTATTCGTTTATTTAAACAAATAAAAAATTTTGACTCAATTCTATGTTTTGAATACAATCTCCCAGCTTTGTTAATGTAAATAACGCCCAATTTGATGTAAATACCTATATATAATTATAGACGTCACAAAATAACTTAACAAATGATCAGTGGTGTACAAAGTTGTTGCAAGTGAGTTTTAACCACATTAAATTCACAGCAGCCATAAAAATCCTGACTAAACACCAATTCCAACAATCGATTACATTCACGTCATTCAAAAAATTAACTAAAATCACCTCTGCCATCTGACCCGTTCACACTGTACGAAAAAAATTCGTTGACGCAACGCAAGAATGAAGAGATTTTCCGTAAAGTTCACGTGGGTAAAGGGTGGGTGCGACCGATCGCTGGGTTAAGTGTGGCGTGACGAGAACGCGCTAAGCATGTTCATGAATTATTCACCGAACCGTCGATGAGTCTGCATGCACCTTTATTACTGACACTGCTTTGAAACCTTTCAAGTGGATGCCTGAATTCGAAATCTTTTTTTGCCAACAGGAAATTGTATACAAAATGATTGGGCCGATATCGAAAGGCGGAAAAGTACGGAAATTAAAATGTGAAAGTATCATAGGTATTCAAACTTTATTTTTTCCGTCATCATGACGAGTAGGTGAATTTGAAAACCATAAGAGAATAAAAATGTTTTACTTGACTTTTAAGAGTTATTTTAATGCTTTTTTTTGTATTAAATTGTCAGTTGGCTGCACTACGTCGACGCGTCGTCCACGTTGCTTGTGAATAAGAGCCCCGCTGTGACTTGAAACTAGTAGTTTTTCTGAGTTGATTTACTAGAATAGGTCGTTGTTTTTGATAAATTAAGTATTACAATGCATTTAAAAAAACTGAAGATTATTAGCGATCGAAATATCGACCAAATAATTACAATGTATGTACTCCATGACACTGAAATATTTTATTGAAATTCGTTATTACATGAAAATGCTTGCGGTACATGTATCTGGTTGAAAATTTAATTTTGACTCTGAGCAAACCTTTTTTGTTCTTTCATGGGATAATAGTTACATATTTATATCATATTTTTCAAAATATTTATTTAATTAATTACTTGTTTTTTCCGCGAGCACGACCTAGGACAAATGTTGGTTTTTAAAAACGTTTTTCTAAAACAGACGAAAAGGCGAATAAATTATAACGGTTTTTGGTAAGCTGTTTACTCATAAATCTTTAGTTGTGGCGTTTTAGTCAGTATGACTATGACACTTCTACTCACCTCACCCAAGGGAGAGCAAAGACATACATGATTTTCCCCTGACAGTAATAGAAATGGAATTCCAAATTTTACCAAAACATTTTTCTAATACTATAAATGCAAAAGTTACGATGTTTGCATGTTTGTTACCCAATCACGCCAAAACGGCTGGACGGGTCTGAATAAAATTTGCACAGGCATAGGATACACTTCGGAATAGGACATAGGCTACTTTTTATCAACATACATATATACACGCGGGCGAAGCCGCGGACGCAAGCTAGTTTACAATAAGCCCGATATATTAACCTACTATGAGTAGTATATGGAACTTTATGGTAAACAAATTGCAGTTCTTCATTGCTGTCAAAGTAAACAAAGGTTTTTATTGAGCCGGCAAGTGTGGAGCACTTTCGGCATAATTTAAAACTCCATTTTCCGTTCTTTACACAGGAGACACACAGGTCATGGAGCACAATATCGACGATATTGAAAAACTGTTAAAATTTTATTGTTTACTCACGTTTTTCATGAATAAGCGCTATTTGATTTCGAGAGGTAGTTACAAAAAATATTTTTGTAAGTAAAATAACGTCGTGGTGGCTCAGAGGCTAAGGCTAGCCTCATAGCTAATAGCTTCTCATTCATGAGGGTGCGGGTTTGAAACTTGAAATGTATTAATGTGATTTTTTTACGCTAAGTATATGTACTTTCTATAATTATTTAGACACTACTCACAAATCGTGGTGAGGAAACCTGGACTTATAATTTCTGTTAGGTATAAGTTTGAAATTGCCATTCCGCATGGAGCAAGCGTTGTGATAATTGCTCACCTACCTTCTCCGTGTAAGAAAAGGCTCAGCAGTGGCCACTTATTGGCTGATGATGATGAAGTAAAATAAATGAGTATTCAGCATAATGATGGCATGGTACAATGAAATTATATTTGCATCTCTGGTCTAAGAACTTTGTCTATTACCTACCTAGTTTTTTTATTACGATTACATTTTAGTAAAATTTACATCGAGTTTGAATTAAGAATAAAAAGTTTCAAGACCTCTTTTCACACTACAAACAAGCACACGTATTTAAAAATAAATAAAAATTCCATGTTTAAAAAAAAAACACAAATTAATTCTCACCACTCGCACTTAGCCTACGCTCCGAACCATGACAAACCCTGTTAAGAGTAGCTAGCTAGTAGCTCCCTCTATGCACTGGTTAGTCAACAGTCTATGAAGTCGTTCTCCACAAACGTTAACCTGCTTCCGCAATAACAGTTCCTTACTTACGACCTCTTCCTAGGGACCTGGAAGTTATAGCTCAGCTTTATGTCTACTTCAGATCTCATAATTTGAATTAGGAATAGCTTTCTCTCCGGTATTCCGTTAATTTTTGATTTGGAACGTATAATGTTGTAAATATTTTTCTTTATTTGTATGTTTTAGTTTAAGTATTTTTCTAGTTCTCTAAAATTGTGATTGATGTCATATTTTTTAACAAAGTAAGTACAATACGGTACGTTACAACTAGTCAAATTCAATACTTTTATTCAAATGTCAAAAACGACACTTTTCTATATATGTATTTCTATGTATAGTATGAAATACTGAGTTATGACGTCGTAGTATTTCTAGGTCAAATAGCTTAGGTACTTATTTCCCAAAAATTAGCTAAAAATATCTAAAATTTAGTGTATCGATTGATCGATGAATGAAAGTATAGTTATTTTTTAATATTTTATTGAATTAAAAAGTCGAATTAATTTATTTTTGACCTAAGAAACTACCCAATTATTGCATTGAATAATGTCGTTAACAATCGTCTAAACTGCTCAATGCTCAACTTACGTCACGTTATCGCGAAAACTGTTCATTCCGAAACATGTCCACCCATAAAATTCACTATCGTTTGTTTTATGTGACCATACATATCTCTCGTCCCACTGAAAACCTCCATCAAACTTATCAAAGCAGATGACATGTTAATACAAGTTGAAATGCAAAAACAATGACGTTTATGTAGTATGCAAACTAGGACGGTAGTTCCGGCAAACGTTCAATAGAATAGCACGTGGCTATTACACGGACGTGGCGCTAGTGTGCCGAGGAAATAAGATGTCACTCAAAACTCGGCAGCGGTGACTAGCGGACGTGTCACGCGTGTTACTGTCGCACCGGTTATTTTGAATTGTTGATATTTTAAACGAATAAAATGGTTTTTGAATTTTAAGTTGAAGAAATTGTGTTGAAATTGGAACATAGTAGATAGTTTTGAATTAATTATGATTTAGGTACCTAATAAGCTTTGCAATCAAAGATTATCTATCGACTTTTTATAGGAATGTCATGAATTAACTAAACTACATACTACTTCTATCATTACAGGACTTATAGGATAAACCAAATCTAACAGAATAGCGTATACCAATGTTTATAGATTACAATTAAAAAGAAATTTAAAAACTTTCAATCCCCATAAAATCCTAAAGAAACTAGCATAGTCAAGCTCTTCCAAGAGGAAGAGCTTGACTATGCTAGTTTCTTTCTTCTTACACAAACTCATCGAAAGACCAAATTAAAACACAGACACATACACATGTTTAAAACTGGCAATCACAACAATAGTCCATAGCCCATATAGAATGCACCATTATTGGCTATTATCGGATCCATAAGACAATGTTAAAAGGGTTTTTAATTGCCACAGCACATACAGGAAAAAGCTTTTACGTTAAGCTAAATTCAGGCTTGCATAACAACCTATAAATAGAATGTAAATGTGGAAGTTCAGCTTTCAGGTTTCAGGTTTCAGGTCGCTCTGACGTTTTCAAAGGTATTTAAAGTCATTCTATTTTCATTATTAAAATAGTTCGCGGATATCTGATTGTTTAAATGGACACTGAGTTGCATTTAAATTTTTAATTTCGTTGTTTAATTTATTTTGTTACCTACTTGTTTTGCGTAAAGTTTATTTTCATCTGTTTCCAAAAACGTTTTTTTCCAATTTGTATATTTTTAGATGTTGAGAATACAACACAAGTGAATTAATATTTTGACTGTATCACTAAGTATAAAACAAAGTCGATTTCTCGGTCCCTATAGATATAGGCACCGAAAAATCCAAACCAATTACGTAGAGATCTACGTATGCTTAAATCTTTATCACTACACAACGGATCTTGATGTGTTTTTTTAAATGGATACATTGATTAAAGAGTTAGTTAGAAAGAGATTTTTTTATATGTGTCATCCATTAAATAGTGGAGAAACTTAATATCAGTCGCTAGTAGTATTATAAAAAAAAAAACAAAATAAGCGGGCAACTACTGACGAATATACTGTTTATGGTTTATTTGGAATAAATGATTTTGACTTTGAACAGTATTTTCGGGTCATTTATCATGGATAACATAACATTATGTCGAATACATCCTAAACCCGGCCATAGATGGTGTCCCCACGCATATAAGCGGAAAATTCGAACGCTTTTAATCGGATCGGTCTGTGGCCGGATTTGAGTCCGAATTCGTTAAGTGGGATCGTTGCGTCGCTGACACCCGGCGGATTGGTGACGTCACCAATAATTAGGATATGACGTCATTAAACTGTGATTGCTGTTATAAAGGCTTGTCTACATCGGTATGTGATTCTTTTGGAAGTTAAAAACGAACGTTCGTTTTTGTGGGGTACTTTTTTTTCGTAATGTGTTTTCTTTATGAACAAAAGAATTAAAATTAGACTCTGCCATTTAGATTTCAATATCAATGTCCCTTTGTCTTTAATTGTGTTTTTCATATATGTGTTGTATATAAATAAATAAAACTCCGCTGTCCGTCCATCTTTCTATGAATGATTTACTAATTCATATAACCTGTAGGTCAGTGTAGGTATATCAGTTTTGTAGTTACAAATTGGACAAAAAATACGAATTTCAAGTTTTTAAAGAAGGCTACGAATCGATTCGCAATCTAATCCTATTTGAACTTGGCCAATTTTTAAGACACTGTATGAAGATGGTACGCTCACCCTGTAAGTTAAAATTAGCAAAGTTCCAACTAGCAACAAAAAAAAGTAATGTAATCCCAA
Source organism: Spodoptera exigua (assembly GCA_902829305.4). Lineage (NCBI taxonomy): Eukaryota > Metazoa > Arthropoda > Insecta > Lepidoptera > Noctuidae > Spodoptera > Spodoptera exigua. Next base: position 11,423,134 of record LR824610.2, on the reverse strand, counting down.
AACCATTATAATAAAAAAAGGCTACAATATTTAAAATAAAACAATCTCAAAATAGACAACCTAACCATTGGTTGTTAAACAACCCAGTAGACCAGGAAAATCCGATTTACAGAGTAGAAATTACGATTGAGTTTCCTTTGAAAAGAGAATATAATGTCATTATAATGTATCAAGAGAGGGCTTACAGGATATCGTAATTGACATGTCATGACCAGTGGTGGTCACAAAAGGGACAGAGATTGTAGAAATTTGCCGAGCCGATAATGTCGGTCCGGAAAATAGGTTCCAGCTAGGATGCGTGAATGAAATGGATACGGCAGTCTAAAGTGTTCGTTTAAGATGTAATTTGCGCTTAACTTACTAATGACTAGCGACCTTTCGCGGCTTCGCACAGTCAAAATGACTGATACTAAATTTCACCACTATTTAATGGATGCTATTATACATATAAACAATTTCTTCAATCACCCTATCTATTAAAAAAACGCATCAAAATCCGAATAGATTTTTCAAGCATAGGATAGAGGGGAAGACAAAGCGACTTAATATTATGTTATGTGATGATAATAGTTTTTTTGTGTGATTACTTAAAATTCTAGATGCAGATGCTATCAGAAATATTAATATATGACTTAAAACCTTATTGGAACTAAAAGTACCTCATGTGATGAGTAGTTCTTTCTTAAACATTTTTTTATCGTGTTCAACAAATTATATTTATCCAACTAACACATATCAAATTCAAGATACATAAATATTATAATATGTACATGGTAGCTATAACTTTTTTTATTTAAGAACAAAATCGTTTAATACTATTTAAAAAATATTTTATCTTACACCTAATATTATCATTTATTTATTTATTATAAGGTAGGCTCACAGCTTATGTATACAAAGTGGTTTAAAGTATTGGTTATATGCAGTAGGTCATACACATTAATATTAGCCAGTTACGAGCTAACCAACATTCTAAAAATTATGCGTTTATACAAACAAAATATATCGAAATTAAAACTAGAGCTAAATAAATTAACATAGGTAGGACAACAGTATTAATTTCACAAAAATATGACAAAGGGCTGATTTTTCAATGGTTAGATAAAACTTACATGGAGAAATAATTGTAAACGGGAAATAGGGAATGGGAATAATAGTAGTTGGGGAATAATTATGCTGTCGCGTCAGAATGTGTGTATAAGACAGTGACAGCAACAATTTCATTCCTCAGATAACATTTATCTGACTACTAAAAAATCAGCCTAATTCTTTTGTTTCTACGATCCTTGTTTCAGCTGACCGCTGAGTGCGGTCGACAACTCGTGAATGCAGATGTAACTGAACATTTTGTAACCTCCCCCTTTATCTCAAAGGCGCCAGAAAGGTTTACCTTTTCGAGGTTTATTCATAAAATCTTAAATATTTTTACAGTAATTAAATATGGCATTTGGCAGGTTGATTAAACATTTTTGCATTTAGTGGAGAATGTCTGACATGTGGGTTTTTTACGGTTTTCAAGAAAATGCTCTGAAGTTCATAATAGAGTATTGTTTTTGAGAAACTGTTTATTATAGAGGAGTTCCAAGTTTATTTTTGTTATTTAACAACGAGCGAATCGTCCCGGCTTCGCACGAGTGCAATGCTATGGTACTATTTTTTTCAATTATTTAATGAATTTTATTATGTACGTATAAAACTTCCTCTTCAATTATTATGTCTATTAAAAAATAGAATCATTACACGTTGCTTAATTTAAAAAAAAATATGCACAGCGATATAGGGGCAGAGAAAGCGATTTTTTTATACAATTTATTTCACTAACAACTATGACATTAGTGATGGCATAATAACGCTAGCCCTTGCTTGAAGGATGCCAAAAACCAAGGGTGGCGAATGCAAGAGCAATAATAGTGTGGACTTAGTCCGGAGCAGGAGGAACGAGGTGTCAGTAAGAGTCTGCACTCAACCAGGGGAAGCAATTCGATGAATTTACCCGGCAAAAAAAAGGCAAGGAAGAAACCTTCTTTATATATTGAAGGCATCCTATGAGTCCTACCACAAGAATTTTTAAAATGACTTGTTAAGATTCAAATACCAATTAATTCTCAAATGAAAAAAATATCATGCTCTATTTTGGATTATCTTTAAATAAAACAGAGAGATAAAAAATAATGACTAATGGGCTCATAAATAAATTAAATTTACTTGCCCGATAAATTTAATTGCAAAGTAACATTCCGACGTATTATTGAAATTGTTATTGATATCACTATCGACGTAATTAAAAGAACTCGTTTTGGTAGGTAATTAAAGGTGATTTTGCAACAAACATCATTATCGTAGGTCGACGTAAATTGCTTTAGAAGTAGGACAACAGCTCATTTTCCGTCTTCGCTCAACCACGTCCACTGTTCACGGAAAAAATACCTAAATGCTTTGCACTGAAAAAAAAATTTCAATTTCGCTTTTTTTAACAATTTAGGCCTATTGCTGTTTTTGTACACAGTCCAATTTATGCACGTGTAAAAATTATGCGGTTATCGAGACCTTCCTAAGAATGAACTTGAGGTGTTTTTATTATTTATTTTGTTCACTTTAAACAATTATTGTTTTTGTTATTTAAGGAACTAGCTACTCTCATTTGATCGTAGCGTGATGTTTTAAAGCCTATAGCACTCAAGAACATTGTAGCTATCTATCACTGGATGGATTTTGTCAATCCGACCAGCGGTTCCAAAGATTACCCCCTACATACAAACTTGCAAATTTTACCTCTTTATAATATTAGTATAGACATGGAAATTACTAAAAAATTAATGATGGTAGGAAGTCTTTTACTTATAGGTTTTGTGTAGTAGGTATAAATCCGGGATCTATTATTAGAGCAGTGAGTTGTATGTAAAAATCGTTTTACGTAGAAAAAGTGTACACGTGGGTCGAGCTGCGTTGAGTACATAACGCGGGCATACATGAATGACGCGAGTGTGGCTCGCACCGCTGGAGCGCGGAAACAATCAAATATTGGCAACACCCTACACCCTACTAGGCTCCATGCAGATTTTTATTCAATTTTTTCATAGTGAACGTCGGTTTTCTGTACAGTGATTGTTTACGTGTTGTGGTTAGGCTTTAGAAGAAGTCCATTGTTTAGTTTGGAAGTGTTCGTTTTTGGCATAACAAAAAACTTTAACGAGAAATTTCAATGCTGTCATGTCCAAAACTTTTAAAACGGTGGATAACTGAAAATAACTAGATCGCGATAGATAAAATCCACAGTTTATTTTAGATGTAAAAAGTGGAAGATGTTGTAAAGTGGAATATTAGCTGATACTTGATAAACACGCAGCGACGAACACCACGCCAGCGGACAGCACACGAGTGGCAGTAGACATACGTACAATGGATGAACTTAAAAGCCGCTGTTAATTGAATCGGCTTCAGATTGCAGGACGCTGTCGGCGGCATTGGTAATTGCGTTAGCTACAAACATGGCCAGTCCTCTAACTGTGCTCATTCGATGTGACCATTTTTTACATACGACCTGGATGGGGATTTTATTGTTAATGGATGCGACGTACGAGCGAATTGAATCTAGAAATACAATTTGCAGAACAATGAGATTTGGTTTTCCTATTACAGATACTTGATTTATATTGAGCTGGTAGACTAAAATATCAATTACCACGAATCATATCTGTTGACTTAGGCATTATTGAATTAAATAAGATTTCTGATTTCGTGGTAAGTGTTGTTTGTAAGTTCGTAATCAAATTGTAGGGTTCTTGGAAAGTCTACTGGGCCTTTGTTTGAGATTTCGGCTATGTTAATGTCGGATGTAATCTGAGAGGGTATTGTGTTGGTGCTGTGTTTTGATTTCTTTAAATAGGTAAGTGAGATAAGAGGTAGTACGATGCCTAGGTATGGAAAATCATCAAAATTTCAACGAAACACGAATTAAATACTTGTTTTTCACTGTCTTATTTACCTAGTAGTCCATAAGAAATCATAATTACAGTAGCCTGATATAATTGTATCATTAATCTCTATTATGACTACAATCTCGAAATGTGCAAAACTGCGTCGACCGCAGATAACGAATTAAAAAAGGGGGAAAAATGAAATTGCTGCCTTTATCTAAGAACTTAAAAGGTGCTTGAAATGACTCCGGGTTTTTCTCTTAGTCACTCGAATAGCGAGAACCAATTATAACTTGTAAGTAATCCGCTTATCTGAAACTCTGCGAGTCGACGCTCGCCGTTTGGAATATAATTCACTTTATCCATATTCAATATCAGATCGTGCGACGGCGAGCAAATAGAGCGTTTCAAGTGAGAATTATTATTGGATAAAGCTCGCCTCTTTCCTTCTTGTCTATTTTCAGTGTCCGGTGGAGTGTAATAATTTACGTGTTGTATTGAATATTGCGCTGTGAAAGTGCCTCGTGTCTCAATGACTTTGTACTCATTTAATTTCTCTTGTTCGAGTAATGTATTACGTTTTTCAGCATTTTAGGTACGTACGTGAATGGAACTTTCTTTTTCAACTAACCGATCTATCAATGTTGTTGTGTACCCAATCTTGTTAAAATGTTATTAGCTGAGTTATAAAGCAACAGATGGTTGTATGTATAACATCATATTAACATGTAATTTTTTAATCACACTTTGATTATACCGATTATACTATGTGTAATGTTTCACTTAAAGAAAAGAACTCCAAGTTTCCAAATAAAGTTAAGCAACAGAAGAGGTAAATAATAAGATTAGAAGGTAACACCAATGTGTTTGTTTGGTCCCACGTTGGGCGCCACTTTTACGTGACATGAATTTCAACGTTTGCGAATTCACTCATACTAAATGGCCCGCTCTGGAAGTTGAAATAGGAAGCAACTCGGAAACTAAAACAAATAAGGATATTGGTATAGTTTTATTACATTTCTTGGTCCGTGCATCTAATCGGATTAATTAAGACAGTGTTCCTCTTTCTGATTGCTAAAAGTGAACTTGAGACTTAATTAAATTTCAATTATTTCAATCTTCTTAGCGATTTGCTCGACGCGACATATAAAAAGTGAATAACTGGATATTACTTTACGGTTATAAAAAAAACCTGTTAACTTTTTGCAGTTTGTCAGTTATATTTAGACAAACTTTTGTTTGTGGCACATCCATTCTATTCTACACGCATATCCCTACAGACATCGTAAATACATTATAGGCAAATTCCAATAATAACCTCGAGAAAGCAATAATTAATTGGTCCATACCATACCATGAGAGCCCGTAAATGTCCACTGGACATGACCTAATTAGTGACTAGAGGACATTAATTGAATTAGCAGCCACATTTCTAGGCGTACTGTTCTGTCCAAGCATGTTTGAATCATAAACAAATTCATGCATTAATCAAATTAACTAGGAACTACTAGATGGAGCTAGTGCTGCGGTCTCAGTATTTAGTTAGTTGTTAGTCGACTAAATTCTTGGGATGGCTTTTAGTGATGTGCTCATGTTAAGTTCGTATCGAGTTAATTAAACAAATTGTTGAATGGACGCATGTCTTTTGAATGCTTGTAAATATATTCGTTTGTAAATAATTACTGGTTTTATCTCCTATTAAATAAAGTTTAGCTTCTTTGTACATATTTTCTAGTTTACTGTAATTTATCAAAACTTACTAAAACAGTCTTAAACTTATAAGTATGTATGGTTTCAAAGATTTAAGTCTCTGATCTCAACACTAATGAATAATTATAATGGGTATTGTCGACAGATATAAAACGTCCCACGTTGGGCGCCACTATACGTGACATGATTTCTAAGGATTTCGAATTCATTAGGGCCTAATACGTCGCTTAGCCTTGAGTAATTGTAATATTATATAGGTAGGTATATACATATAACTTAGAAATAAAAGACAGACAGTAGTATTTATTCATGTAATTGCTTTTAATTCATAAAATACATAGTTTATAGTTATATAGTAGGTAAGCATTCTTCATAAAATCTTTATGTGCAGAACAAAGTTTTCTAAGTGCAGAATTTAGTCGTAGTTTTCTGTTTTCTAAGTGCAGTATTGATCGTCATTTGTTTTTTGAAACTTTTGCTGAATAGTTCACTTTTTAAATGTTAGCTTGCCGCAGCATATTAAATAAAGAATAAGCATTTGTCATTTTCTGAAACATTTTAACAAAATATATTATAAGTATTATAAATACTACGTGCATGTGTAAGGAAACCACAGTAAGCAATAATATAATACCAAAAACATTTCTGTGCATATAAACATTTACGTGGATTTCTAGAATGTAGCATTTCTGGAATATTCGAATATGAACTTACTTTAGAAAATGTTTCAATAGAAATGTCCTCAAAGCCGGCAGCTTGAAGCGGCAAGTGTCGTAGCGAGCGCTGCATTATTAGTACCATGTAAGGACGTATCACGGGACCCGCGTTCCAGAATGGAATGTTCCAACAAGCATCGCATACTGAACTAACCTGGAAATTATATTAATTTGTATAGTTTTTAAGGGAACCTTGTAAAACATGAATTTTATAGAGAAAGATTATAAACTAAAATTTCTCATTGTATGAATTATATTTATCATGAGAAGATTTGAATTTATTAAATTTACAAACCTATTTGAAGAAGTTTATTGACTAGTTTCAACTTTCAAAACGTATGTTTTGAAAGTTGAAACTACAAGGGGCTAGCAAGGGGAAACAGGGGCTCGTGACAAGACTTTAATGATGCATCAATTTTCTCTAGTTACCTATATATTTCTTAAGAAGATAAGTATTTATAATACTATTAAGACTTTTTTAGGTATGAGCAATAAACGATCAGACTTAACAACTAACATTGCAGTCCTTGAGGGAGACGGGAGGGAGGAAAACTTGAGCCTCCGAACACCTCACTCATTTAGGGCAAAACACATCACCAATGTTATTTCACGTCGGTTTTCTGTGAGGCCATGCCATCACCCCGGCCACACTTTAAATATTTAAGTGTGGGAACTTACATTTTTAAAGTTATCGCTTTGCTTTTCGTAATTATTCCTTAAATTGACTATAATGAGCATCTTCTATCTCTCTAAATATATAAAACTCAAAGATGACTGATATAGTGATCTATCAACGCTCAGCCTAAACCACTGGACGGATCGGACTGACATTTGGCATGCAGGAAGATATTATGACGTAGGCATCCGCTAAGAAAGGATTTTGATAAATTCCACCTCTAAGGGGATAAAATAGGGGATGAAAGTTTGTGTAAATCTTCTTAGATTTTCGACTGATTGAGCTGAAATTAAAGATTGATGAAGATGAGGCCTTAATTTTCAACACACGCTAAACAAATGTAAAGCCACAAAAACTATACCTAATTAATAATAATATTTCTTAGCGCGAGCAAAGCCGCGGGCAAAAGCTAGTATAATATAAATGCCTACCTTACTAGCCAGAAATGTGCAAAAATAACACGGTACAAAATGTAAAACTGTGGTCCCAATACACAGTAGCAGAAGAATTGCTTGGAATTCACCTTCGTCGAATGCCTGTAACATAATTGTTTCAATATTAATGCCGTCATGGTCAATATCACTGATATAAATAAAACATGCAAAGGCCTCACCTCAGCGATACAGTAAGCTGTCAAACAGACCACAGGACCGCAACACTTCTGTTCGAACATTAAAAGTTTTTTGTATACTATCGCGTAATCCTCCATCAAACTGTAAAAAACATTTCATTATTCAACATTTTTTACTTATTATTTTAAAAGTATTCGATTTAGGGTTGATTTTGCAATCGTTAGATAAACTTTATCTGGGAAATAATTATGATGCTGTCGCGTCAGAATGTTTGTATTTGACAGTGACAGCAACAATTTTATTTCTTAGATAACAATGATCTGATTATTGAAAAATCAGCCCTGAGTTGAATTTTACGTTTTGAATTTAAAATAATGAATAATTTGAATACTAGTAAGATAGGATAGACACTATCTGCCGTATATTCATGATTGCTTAAACTAGATTCTAACAAATTAAATAAGTAGCCATTTAATAACTCCAAGTTCAGTAGTTTGCGGGTTAAGCGCAATGAGTCACCGCGGCCTCGGCCCAGAGCAGGAGAAGGAACGGGGGCGTTTTTAGTCAGTAAGAGTCTGACACTGTCTCTCGCCTTACCCTGGGCGGGAGAAGTCATTTGATGATTTTCCCCTGACAAAAAAGAGTTCAGTACCTATTTTACTATTTCATAGGGCCTAACAATCTCAAAAATATGTTTTCTGCATTTGAGCTACCAAAATAGTTCAAAAGATCTCGTCGCAATTACTTTATCTATCTATGTATGTTTTCATACATACAATAAACTAAGAATACTAATAAATAATATTACATTTTTATATTAAGAGTTTACAAAATTGTATTACATTATTTAAATGTAGAAAACATGGAAGTTGTTTACAACGCGTGCGTTGTGCGTCCCGTTTTTTATTAAGGCGTAACATAATTAATTTGCTTGGATGTTTCTTTGAGCTAGGTACATGTACAATTTTATTTCATTATGAACGTGGACAACGAAAATCAAGTTTTAAAGCTAAGTCGTATAATTAATAACAAGTTTTTACGTGTCATGTTATAACAAAGAAAAAAAATTATGTCTCAAGTAACTGTCTCAAGTCTGAAGCTTTATGAAATTTTAGTAAATCTTTCTTATATTAAAAGCGTGAAAAATTCTAACTACAAATGGATGAAAATTCCTGAAAAGATTATCAAAAAAAATTTTGTACTTACACAGATGTATCATAGTCTAGAATAATATACTTAGGTTACTTTCCATTCACACAACACAGGCAAAGCTGCTGATAGAAATAGATAATAACATTTTATGGCTACTACATAGATGCAAACAGATTTTTAAATTTCGTAAGATATCTTAAAAAGAGCTAGCTAGAGCTCGCTTAAGGGATCAATTCTTAAGCTTAAATTAAAATTGTGTATATTTAACAATTGTCCTGTAAGCTAAGAGGCAACTCTTCCAAACCTGTACATTGATTGGTGATGAAGAAGGATGTCCCTCATTCGAGTTTCAATCAAATAAGAGTAATACACGCTCTCTTCTTCTGTCGTAGCAGGGTTGATGTCAACAAGGAGATCTTGAATACTCCATAAAACAATATCCACCTTTGAAGTTATATGTCTGATCCAAACTATTTGAGTTTGTATCATAACTGTGAAATAATAAGGTGTATTTAGCCTTGTTTGTATTTTAGCAGTTACCTGACTATGTAATTTTTTTAAATCATAAATTACCCTATTATGTAATATACAACTGTTTCGCTTAAAAACAAAACGTGTGTGTTATAATGTGTCAAATAAAAAACACACAACATTTAGAACTATGAAGAATAATTTCCTTGGTGTACGCCTTTTGGGAGAATATCAGTAAAAATACCAAAATTTTTTGAGAGTTGGACATTTATCTTAAGATCTGGTTTTATTTTAAGCCAAAATATTACTTATTTCTCTCTCTAAGATTGTAATTATGAATGAATTACGTACCTAAAAGTGTCATCAAAATTCTGATCTAATACAAACTATATTTTACTAACTTACTGTTAGGGAAGAATCATAGAGACTTAATGAATCAGATTAGCAGTTTGCGCGTCTTCCCAACAGCAGAGCTTGCCCTAACTACAGTTGCCCAAATCTTAGGACCCTAGGGAGTGATAAAAGCTCAAGTATTTAACAGAAACTCTCATAACGCATTTGCAAAGTATCAAGGAGCAATTAGCATGTATCTCAAATAATTTGGACATCTAATGAAAATTTGGTTATGTTTCACCTAATTTTATTTTTGATAGTAAATGTGATTAAAAACTTGAGCAGCTTCTGGAGTCTTTTAAAGTTTTTGGAACTGATTAAATTGTTGGAAATGCAGCTATTCAACAAAATCTTAACGATAATATAAGTATACAAATAATGAAATAAAAACTTACAGATGTAATTGTAAGCATAAAGCAGAGCACAGATGTTGGAGAACATAAAAGCTAGCTCATATACTGGTGATTTGCCAAAGTCCACGCCCAACAACCAGAATGGAAATAATAGTGGCCTACTGCCTCCGATTTCTTCGTCATAAGTGGCTAGAAAGTAAAACAGAGACAGGAAAGCAAAAGAGACCATTCCCACAGCAATACTTGCAGTAAAAATACAGGCAAAGATACAAATCTTCCACGTAAGTAATTGGTTCTTGAAGTATGGAGTCCTGCAAAGAGAAATAAAACACACAAAAATAAAAATAAAGAATAACTGGTGCCTGATGAATTTGACATACATTCTTTTTCTACATGTAGGTCGGTAAACGAGGACGCAGATTATCTGATGGTAAGCAATCGACTCAAGAGAAGTTACTGGTAGACTTTTAGGGATTAAAATAAAAGAACTTAGAAACTTAGAGATTTGGGAGCGAAAGAATTGGACCTCATGATAAACACAACTTTGTGATGGTTTCCTGCCGCGCCGGTTCTCTAGCCGTATTATCACTCCGATTGAGACGTCAGACGAGCCAAGCGTCGGTACATTTGTACTGACGCTTGGCTCTCCGTCGCATCATATTTTTTTTACTATATATACTATATAGTTCTGAGGGTTCTAAGTTAAGAAAATAAAGCGAACAAAAATAATTTAAAGAATTTTCTCACCGATATTTCTCTCCCGAAGTACAAATGAAGCGAAAATCTTCTTTCATGGCGCGCAGAAAATTGTGATATTGTGGTAGATTCCTTCTTGTACAAGAAAGTATAAGTAAAGCGTACGCCATGACAATTGTATAGGTACCAGCTTCAGTAGCGAGGCGCAAGTTGAATGTCATAAGACCATGACTGAATGCGATGATGCATAATATTTTAGCCATTAATTCAGTCACGAATATGATTGCATTTTGGTTGAAGTAACTGAAATTAATTATGGTGCGTTACTTGTAATACAACTTGGAGTTAGGATGAAACCGACAAGGTTTTATGGTCTACGGATAAACTATGTAGAAGCTTAAAAAATAGCTACTACATTTCTTGAAAGCAAAGAAACGAAGAGGAGAAATCTATTGGCTGTTCTAAGAAGAAGATGTAATCAACGTTGAATATTTTTTTTAAACTAATGATTCGTAAAATATAAAGGGATATAGGTGGTTTCTACCTCATTATTTTTCATAATATACATGTAATAATTTGCAGTAATGTTGAACCACCACTGGTTATTTTTTAATTAAAATTTGCTTATCTAAACTGCGCAAGTGCAATAATGTGTCGCAGTCTCAGCCTGATTTAGGAGAAGGAACCGAGTGGTTTTTAATCAGTAAAGTCGGACAGTCCCGCTTGCCAAAATAATTTTGAAGGTTACTCCCTCATTAAAAAAATAGATCAATTACTGGAATTGATTAATTGGGAAACAGAATAAAGTAGCTTCATAACTTACGATGGAGGATTTTTGTTGCTTAGGTCAGCTACTTTAAAATTAACCAGTACTTGGTAGAATGTTTTATGAAACTCGTAAGGATCGACATAGCCTTTCGAATAGTCTATATGGGTTTTGTTGTAGAAATCTTTAAGTTTTTGCCACATTGCGTCTTTGTTACTGTCGAATTTCAAATGATGATGAGGATAACAACACCAGCAGCTAATGGCATTCGACTGCTGGACAAGAGCTATAATGACGACAAATCACTATCAAATACATAACGACTTTGGTGCCGTGCCTTCTAATAAAGCCATGATATTTTTGTTAGGGTTCCGCTAGAAAATGGCTAAAAAGATATCGTTATCTGTAAAAATATTTGTCAACTAATTTGCCTCCCAACATTACGTCAAATCATCAGGGTAAAAATGACCACTTCTGAATAAACGCTTGCTCAAAGCGAATTGGCGATTTTAAACTTACAATTAGAAATTGTAAGTCCAGGTTTTCTCACAATATTTTCACTTCCATGATAGTAGTGTCCAAATAATCATAGAAAGTACATGTAACTCGACAAAAGTCTCATTGGTACTTGCCAGGTTTCGAAACCACACCCTCATGACCAACACGACTCTTAAACTAATAACCAATGTGCCTAAAGAAAGATACCTAATGTCATATCGAATGGAAAATATCTGCGAAAACTAAGATGAGTATTTAATGATTATCTTTTATGGTTTATTATGATGACGAATTGTAAGATATTTAATAAGAAAAAAGGATCTTTATAATAATTATATTTAGTATATCTAAGTAAACGACTTTATCGTCAAAAGTTTCGTTGTAAAATGGTTGTAAAATTTGAATCATACATCAAAAATTTCATATTTTTAGTTATATTTCTATTAGTTGCCATCCTATAAAAATATATCGAAACCGTCAAAAATACAACACATTCGATGATAGTTCAATTGAGTAGAAAATATCTTGTCTTTTATTACGTGGCCGATATTTTCTGGCCAGTAATTCAGTGAGCCAAATAACCCAGTATTTGCTGTATTATCGCTCGGGGCAATGTCGTTGGCTAAGTGATTCTGAAAAAGCCCATTTTGTACCATTTTATGGGAAAATAATTAAAATCTGGATACGTTTGCGAAAATGATATGCCCTCATAAAAAAGTAACGTTAAATTCCAATGAAAATTATTAATATTCATTATTATTTTGAAGGATATTGAAGAAGCTTATTTGAATCTCGCTTGGAGAACATTAAATTGTATTTAATTTTGTTATTTAAGAAATTGTTACATATTTTTTATATTCTGTGGTGATTGTTAAACATATGAATTAAATAACTGAAAAACATTTCACAATTCGAAATATTTTTGTTTTGGATGGGTTTAGGAAGGGAAGTAGCAATTTTGTTTTTTTTTTAAATGTCAGCCTCTTTCTTTGCTTGAATAATAAGTCAAAATACTGTTATATACAATTTCAGACAAAAAATCATTTTAGTTGTTGATGATGAAACAAGGGTATTATAGTTTATTTCTACAACCACGATAGAACCATTACACGAACTTGTAAACAATGAAAGGAAATCTATAATTGTGTGCAAAACGTAGTTTTACAATTTCATCTTCATAAATTTGAGCATTCTTTAAGGCCTAAACAGTTCGTGTGACAATAAAAATGTCTGGAAATGTCTGTCTTTATAGCCTGACATTTTCTGGGCTATCATTTCGATGGCCAATTATGGGACAGAGCATTTAGCTGCATCGCTTCAAGAGGCTACGAAGTGGCTAGTAAAAAGCGTCCTTGACTACGATAAAACGGCTATTAAAGCAGAGGTCGCTAGTGTTTGAAAATGGCTGCTAATATTGGAAGAAATTAAGTGATAGAATTATATGGGGGTGGAATTTTATAGGTACTTATAGCCTTTGCTTCTGTTATAAATTTCTTTGTGTTGGTATTCGTAAACATAATTTCATTTCTCTGTTCTATTTTCAAGAGAGTTAAACTAATTGTGTATATAAAACAACATTCTGCAATTGACATGCCTGGGGCCCGAGTCTACTATTTTCAAAGTGTTGTTATCCCTACACGATTCCATTGTCATTTTACTAAAAGTTCGTAATCTGTTAATTCATAATGGCTGATCATTGGCGTTCGGCGATGTCGTAATAGAATTATAGTACGAGATGTCTTGTAACAAACTATACAATACACTTTAATATTCTAAACGTAAATCATTGAATAAAGGAACTGACATTTTTATTTATTTACCGCATTATGTTAAATATTCATTTGTAATGTACGAGATTACCGTTACGTTACCTATGTACGAGATTACCGTTCTAAAGAATTATTTCAATGAAGTGGCATTGGAAAGTCATAATGACGCTGTCGTGTTAGTAGATTACCAAACTTGTCAAAATCAACAATTTTGAAACCAATGCTCTACTATTCTGACACTATTGTAATAGCAGACTCGAGGCCCAGGTTAAAGGTTCTATGGATTCGGGGGAGAAAAAAATTGGCCTCTAGTAGCATCACTCATAGAAATACAACGAGAAGAATGACTGCACGGTTGGCGCGGTGCCTGGGCATCTGGCTACGGTGCATTGTGTGGCAAATTCGATTCTCGCACGAAACAACTCTTTTTGTGATCCACAAAATGTTGTTCCGAATCTGGGCATGATGTTTATGTGAAATTGTATGATTGTAAACGCACCCACGACACAGGAGAAAACATTAGAGGGGGCAACGTTTAAAAAAATCCAAATGCAAAATTACAAAAGTCAAAAATCCCCATCAGAATAGGAGCCTAAAAATTTACACAATTAAATAACACTTATAATAATAATAATGCCTTTACATATAAATAGACTGTTGGAAAAGTTTCCTCCATAACGAAGTCCATTTAAGAACCCCTGCCAATAAAACTGCTATCCAAAACGAATTTGCCAAGAATTGATTCAAAGAACAATTCGGAATTAGGTAACAATTAAAAGATAATAATATCACACCTGTTTTGCAAAAAGGTAAGACGAAGGAAATGTAATTTTTTTGTGAATTGAATGTGTTTTTAATTAGATCGGTAGGTAAAAGAGCCGGCGGATTACCTGATGGTAAGCAATCTGTACCACCCCCATGGGTGGTATAGATTGCTCTGTCCTTTGGTGTTGAGGGCATCCCTCAACACCAAAGGAGTTACGAGTACGTCGTCGTCGGCCTTTTGGGGATAAGGATTTCGAATATTTAAAGATTGATTAGAGATTAGCAGAGGGGGAGAGATTGGGCCTCTGGTATCTTCACTCACACGGCGAAACACTTACGTTGAGGTTGTGTCATGCACCGGCGTGATACTGTTCTGTTATGTGACGCCGTGGTATAACTCCGGTCAAGCCGGAGCATTCGTGCCGAAGTTTGGCTCTCCCACACATAGTGAAAGGGTGTGTTTGTAGCCAAATTCTCCACTCCAATATATTTAAGCCTCAAAACCGTAAAAAATATATCATTTCTTTAATAATCTACTTGTTTCAATACCAGCATTACCAATGAAAATAATTATTTGGAAACAGAGATTTTCGTGAAAAAGGCTTTGTTTCACCTCGAGTCGGTCGGCTTGCAATGAAACTACTACCTTGACAAGTAAACCCTATCAAATAAAAAAATAATTTTGCAAATCGGTCCAGGCGTCTTCGGTGTACATACATAAAAAAGCGTCGAATTGAGAACCTCCTCCTTTTTTGAAGTCGGTTAAAAAAACTGAATAGACGATTTCGTGGTTTTTCGCCGTATGAGTTTGATTACCGAAGTCTACTCCTTCAGGGCTTAAGGTTACGCACACAATGAATTAGAGCCAAAATCTTATTACGAGCAAAAGTCCAATGAACAATGAATTTGGCATTGGCATACCATGTAACTTAAAAGGTAATTAAAGCAAATTGTCTTCAAAGTAACAATGAACGATATGCCGAACGTTTACAACTGCGAGTCACAGCTGGCTGCAGTAAAACCGTAGCTTTATGTTACCGGCACTTCTGTTACACGTCATTATTATACACCTACAAATTGTAACAATTTAATCTCGTACTAAACTATGGCAGTTCATTTTATTAGACGTTTTCATTTCGTTTGTGATTTTAATATTGATTTAACTGTAATATAAAAAAGTGTCGGAGAGTCATGCCTACGGCACTAATCGGTCTGTGCGACTGGAGTACCACCACGTCCTCATTGATAACTGCCGTGAAACAAACCCAGCGTTGCAGCGGTTTTTGCCGAGTGAGTAAGGTTAGCGAAAGCCTTATCCTCCCACTTTTCCAATCTTTTGGGTGTCACCCACCCAAGAGATTGGTGACGCGCCTCTAACTCTTCTGGTGTTGCGGATATCTGTGGGCGGCTCTGATTGCTTACCACTAGGTGATGAGGTTGGTCGTATGGTGCTCCATCACATAAAAAAATCTGCATTGTATAATATTTGTGATACCAGTGGCATCAGAATTGACTCAAAGAACAATGACATACCCGGTGTTATGTTCACTGTAAATTGCACTATAAGTCTGTTGTATGTATTTTTGTGAACATCGGAGTTTTACAAGTTTAAGTTTATCGACGAAAGGTATCAAGTCGTCGTCTAGGATTGCCGGCTGTTGGCTGTTCCAACACCCACTGAAAAAGTATGAGTGGAATATATGTGCTACATAAATAGGGTGAACAAAAAAAACTATATTCCAATTTCACAATGCACCAAAAACGAAAAAGTTCACAAAGCAGATCAGAATTTCATTACACGTAATACTATTGGCTGATTAGTAATCCAGTAAGCTGTGATTGGCTGTTGATTTGCAATTACATTCCGTTGCCCCGTAATATGAGCTAGTTACGCTCGCTGTTGGTAATTACTTTTGTTACACTCGACATTTTCCCTGGTTAGTATTTGTTAGTATTTCGTTCTTACTAACTAGCTTTTGCCCACGACGTTGTTTGTGTGGAAAAGTGACTTCCTGCAGATTTTTGGTTAAAAACTATCCTATGTCCTTTCTCGAGATTCAAACCATGCCTGTACCAAATTTCACACAAATAGGTTCAGTAGTTTAGGCGTGAAAAAAAGACAGACAAAGTTACTTTCGCATTTATTATATTACTTTGGACTTTACCAACTTCAAAAAAATGATTCAATAAAAAAAATACATGAGTATAAGAGAGTTTTGAAGGTGTTGGAAGTCGATGCACAAAATTAACCATAGCCATTGTACTGGGTATTAAAGTTTTATCGTGGTCTGAAGAAAGTATCGATACTTTTTTTTATTAAGTAATTTCCAAATGTATATAGACACCACTGGTATGATAAAGCAAAACACGGAGAAGTTTGAGTATTAAATCAATTGTAAGTGTTACCTCTATGAGAAGGTATATGAAAAAGTAAGCTACAGATTTTATGAGCTACATATTTTATGAGCTTGTACCGGCCAAAAAATATACATATTTTTTGGCCGGTACAAGTTAGAGAACGCTGCTACCTAGTTTTTCCCAACCGTGTAGTTCCGAAATCGGCTCTTACAATAACCGCAAAAAACGGGGATAGGTAGTGACCAATTTTCGACCGCACAGTTGGCGCGGTGGCTGTTTCGATCCTCACGGAACAACTCTTTCTGTGTGTCCACAAATTGTTGTTACGGGTATGGGTGTAATGTGTGTTTCAAATGGTGTGTTAACGCACCCACGGCATAGGAGATATATGACTAAGCAGGGCAAAGTTTGTAAAAAAATGTCTCTGCTGTATTGATACAGCTTCACTTCTAATTAATAATAGTCTTAAGATATTATAACACCTCTAAGACTCTCATCGACAATTTTAGTTTGACCTTAGAACCGACTATCATGAACTTTGACTAAACATTCAGTGTTCAAAGCTTACAGAAAGCTCATAAAATCTGTAGGTAACTAAAGTAAAACTAGACGTGAGATGAAGTTGCACAAGTTTATAAAAGGAAAATCATCCTTATTGCTTCCTTATCGATAGTATTAATCGGTTCATTTTTATTCAGTTCACTGAGTACGATTTTTCCATGGCTATAACTTCAAAAAGAAGCCAGTTATATGAAGTATTTGTAAGCAATGCATAATATTTTAAATTTAATATTGTATATTTCTTTCTGTTTATAAAAAATATTAAGTCGTTTAGTTTGGTTTTTGTGTGCGACCAAGTAGGAGGGTATCAGAGGAAAGTAACCAAAATGGAATTTTCGTGTATTTCAAATAACTGTATTCTATATTAAGAGACTATTTCATAGGTAGTGACTTTCTTTTAATATTTTCTTCATCTTCCTCGGGCTTGTGACATAAACAGCTACTGAAAGTATTTTGATTTGTCGTGTGCGATTGTTTTTAAATATGGCAGAGTCATGCTTCGGTACGAATGGACTGGTTTGCCTAGAGTGTTACACACAGCCGCTTATACCATTTGAATTGTGTCTAAAAGACTTAATCTTTCCCATCTCCTATCCTAAAATTCTCCATCCATAAATCAAACCCACAAAAGTCCGGAGCAATGCATTGTAGCTCATTTGGTGTTACGAAAGACGGCACCAATTGCTTACCTTCAGGTGATACGTTCGCTCGATATATAAACTAAGTGAAACGTGAAAGAAATAAAGTGACATCTAAAATGGCAATAAAACGTGCCACGTATTTCTCAAGCCATATGCAAAACAGTGGGCTTGCATTCCGGCCAGAGTAATCCGGTTTCTACTAATCATCGTCATGTTGAGTGGAGGTGAAAGAGCTCAATTAGGCCCCGTGTCCGGGTGCCGGATGCGAAAAATTAATATGTGTCCGTAATAGGGTCAGGACCGGAACGGCGGCAGAGACCGATTGCCGGCCCATTTTAATACCAATTATAATCAAAACGACATGTGTGTTAGGTGTTTCGTTAAAACGTATACTTTGTTTTAAGGTTTTTTTTCGACAGTTGCAGTCATATAACTTTGTATAAGTACTTTTTTTTAAACAACGTTCTTGTGTATGATTGAGTGGTCATCAACGCTGATGCCAAAAGGGGTATGTAATTGGATATATCCAAACCCAAGCAAAATATCATATTTTCAGATTCATAGGGGTGGGAGAGCCATGCTTCAGAACGAATGTGTCTGCTCGACCGGAGTGATACCACGGCCTCACAGAACACCGGAGTCAAACGGCTAACAGCATTGTGTTTCGCCGTGTGAGTGAGGTCACCGGAGGACCAATCCTTCTCCTCCCCCAATCTCCAAATTCTATAACTGTATTATAAACACGAAAGTTTGTAACTAAGGATCTATGTTTGTCTATAAATTACCGAAAGATATTTGAATGAAATTTAGTCCTATAAAAAAAATATTGGCTAGCTGTTGGAAGACCTGACTTATCTTTTAAAAACAAAACTTTCCATTCTGACCTCCATACTTTAGAATGCACGCGTGGTTCAGTCTATGCTAATGCACTAGTGTTATGAACTCTCCTATCTCAGGGGAAAAATAACGGGAATATAAATAAATGAAGGCTTTCTCATAGTCTCTGCGGATTTCTGTATCTTGCTTAGTATTACGTAAACGTTTAGACTCTGGAGGTTAAGTGTATGTAGGTGAAGTTTTTAAATAATTTCAGCTTTTAAATGTAGTCATATAAGTTAGAACATCTAGAAGTGTAAGAATCTATATCTAGAAGTTTAAGTGTGGGAGAGCCATGCTTCGGCACGAATAGAGTGATGGAGTTACCACAGCCTCACAGAAAACCGGCGTGAAACAACCACAGCGTTGTGTTGCGCCGAGTGGGTGAGGTTACCGGAGGCCTAATCCTTCCCCTTCCCAAATTCCTAAATCTCCAAATTCCCTATTCCCCAAAATGTCGGCAACGCACTCGTAACTCCTATGTTGCGGGTGTCCATGGGCGGCGCTGATTGCTTACCATCAGGTAAACCGTCTGCTCGTTTGCTGGTCTATTACATAAAAAAAATCAAAATAAAAATGTTTTTCATTACAAAAATACTTGAATGGTTAGATAAATGTGTGTTTTATTTTATTGTTTCTATTCGTGAAAATGCAAAATAAAATTAATTTTATTTATTTTATTTATTATTTATTAAAACTTCATGCACAATGGGTACATAGGCGGACTTAATGCCTCAGGCATTTTCTACCAGTCGAGCCTTGGGTGATGCAGAGATGAGCCAATGGTCGGTGCAAGAAGCAAGCAAACAGACTTAAATTTAAATGAGCGAAGACGAGATAGGTACATATATATGTGCAAATATTTACACACAAGTTACAAGTTACAATATAATATATATAAACTAAGTACTCAAATTACATAATATATTTATAAATAACATATACATATATAATATATACTTATAATTATTATAATATACTATATATATGGTGGTCACGATTCAGCCAAACCTTTTAGCAAGAGCTCACGAACCTTTTGTTTGAAAGTCAAACGACTAGACACCATCCTGATATCAGGGGGGAGCGCATTCCACAGCAAGACAGACTGGACGAAAAAGGAGGAGTGGAGAAAATCAGTACGATGAGTGGGACATTGAAGAAGACGGTTATGGGAAGAACGAAGGTTCTTGCTGTGGTTTGCGCACATGTATTGAAAGTAAGACGAGAGATAGCTAGGCGAAAAAGGTGAGGTAAGGAAAGAGAACAGAGTGGTTAGCGCCCTTTGCTCCCTGCGCTGGCGTATGGGCAACCACTTTAATTGCAACCGATGTGCAGAAACATGATCATATTTACGCAGGTTGAAAACGAATCGAATGCAGTTGTTAAGAAGTCGGTCAAGTTTATTGAGTAGATCAGCATTCAGGTCGTAGTAACAAACATCAGCATAATCAATAATAGGAAAAACCAAGGCCTGCACCAGCATCGCTTTCGTAGCAGACGGAAGCAAATTCTTCAGTCGATACAGTGTCCGTAAGGATCCAGTGACCCTCTTACATACGCTCGCAACTTGTGCATGCCACTTCAAAGTACAGTCAATATACAGGCCCAGATCCTTTACCTCATTGCTTAGCGGGATAGTGGCACTATCAAAGAGAATGTTTGGTAAATTTGCTCGGTTCATTCCGCTTAGCGTACGAGAGCTACCTATAATGATTGCTTGGCATTTTAAAGGATTCACCGCTATGCCAAACCGTTCAGACCAGTTCTTAATAGCAGTCAAGTCGCTATTGATCGTCATAATTGCTTCAGAGAGCCCATCAATATTAGCTGGACAGTATAACTGCAAGTCATCGGCATACAGATGGTACGCACACTGAAGTTCAGAAGTTATTAAATTAATGAAGATGGAAAATAAAAGAGGAGATAATATACCGCCTTGAGGAACGCCAGTTTTCAATTTGCACCAATTAGATGAAACCTCATCAAGCTTAATCGACTGCTGACGGTCCTGAAGATAGGAAGAGAACCATTCCAACGATTTGCCAGAGATCGCAAGATGGGATAAGATTGCTAAAAGGATTTCGTGACTGACCATATTGAAGGCATTCGAAAAATCGACCAAAACCAGAATGGTGGCCTTGGTATCCTCGAGGGCCGCTCTAATATCGCCAGTCACTTTGAGGAGGGCGGAAACCGTGCTGTGCCCAGGTCTAAATCCAGATTGCAGAGGGCTGATAAGTCCATTCATGTAAATGTATCTTGAAAGCTGTTTATGAACACAGGCTTCGAGGACTTTGGATAGGAACGGGAGTATAGATATAGGCCGAAAATGAGAGGGAATAGTAGGAACAGTGACTTTCGGAAGAGGACGGACATAGGCATTACGCCACAGGGATGGGAAGGTTCCGGAAAAGAGGGAATAATTTATGATATGGGTTAAAGCTGGCAGGAGGTGATCCAAGATATTAATGATCATATGACGAGAAATGTTATCACAACCTACAGCTTTGGACTTGATGGATAGGATTATCTTACGGACCTCCGACAATTCAACTGGTACGAAGAGAAAAGGATGAGAGATGTTGGGACGCATCAGATCAGAAATAAAGTCCACGGTGCGTTTTTTGACTAGACGATCCATAAGAGGGACTGTGGAGAAATGATTGTTTAGATCATCTAAGTCAATTGAATTGGGAAGACCTGAATATTGCGCTTTGCCGACACCTAGAGTTCGAAGGAATTTCCAGATGTCAGCAGAAGAGGAATTAGAGATATTTTCGAGAACATGGCGGCGCTTAGCGTTACGCACCATCTGGTTACACCTATTTCTTGCAATCTTATAGGCTGTCCAATTTTCTTCTGTACGGTCCCTTCGATGAACGCGAAAAGCACGGTCTCGGCGCCGCATTGCCATCCTAATGCCTCGCGTCATCCATGGAGCAGGCGGCCGCTTTATTTTCACTTTCCTGAAGGGAGCGTGATGGTCATACAGATTAGTCACAGCTGTATTAAAAACTGCAACTTTGTCGTCGATTCCAGTAGCCTCCATTAGAGGCTCCCAGTCTATCAATGACGCATCTTTTTGCAATTTTGCTTCATCCACCCGCGCAAAACAACGCCTATACAAGACCCTAGGTTTCACCCTGGGCGGTTTTAGGATGTAGGATAGGAAGATCAGGTCATGGTGAGAAAATCCTGGAGCGTCACGTTGACCATGACAAGATACAAAGGCAGGATTCGAGGTAAGGATTAAATCTAGCCAAGAATCATCGCCCACGGTGTTGTGGTGAGTGGGATTAAGAGCCAATACATGGAAGTTAGCAGATTCAACAATTTGAAGGAGTTTACGGGACCGATAGGATTCATGGGATAGGAGATTGGTGTTAAAATCGCCCATGATTACGTGATGTGTGTACTCAGAACCCAAAGATTCAAGAACCGATTCGAAGTCGGTGAAATAATCTACAGTAGGCGGGCAGTAAACAACACCCAATACAATTTTACCCCCTTGGCCAGAGACTTCGAGGAAAAGGTACTCCGCAGGGCAGCCAGAAGCTGAAGTGAAGAGCACCTTATACATAAACTCGCTGCGCAGATATATACCCACACCACCCCCCCTCCTAACAGTCCGGTCATTCCTTATAAGGACGTAACCTGGGAGGGCATACGTTGTGGACGGCAGTGCTGGTTTTAGCCAAGTTTCGGATATCAGGATGGCATGGACATTACTGTTTTTGAAGGTATCAAATAGTTCGCTGTGATGGCTCGGAATGCTTTGTGCATTTATATGACAGACGTTCAACAAACGTTTATTTTT
Source organism: Spodoptera exigua (assembly GCA_902829305.4). Taxonomy (NCBI): domain Eukaryota; kingdom Metazoa; phylum Arthropoda; class Insecta; order Lepidoptera; family Noctuidae; genus Spodoptera; species Spodoptera exigua. The sequence continues at coordinate 11,400,427 of LR824610.2, read as the reverse complement.
ATCGATAAAAGTGTTGTGGATAAAATCAGTCAAAGATTCACTAATCGAGCAAAAGCTGTCGTTTTCTGAAGAAGAATTGGCTGTTAAAAAGGAATCATTATCAGACATGGACAAACAATAAAAGATATATAGATACGGTATGTATAACAAATACAAATAGTTATTATATACTAAGGATGCCTAAATATGTGTTATGGAAAATTGTTTGCTTGACAAAAATTGTTAGTACAACCCTGCACCTTTTAATTTTCTTAAAGTTTTTCTTTGTAACTATACAAACTTTTTCGTGGCTTAAGAGTTTAGGTTAGAATTTATACAGCTTAACATTTATGATCGTTGAAACGAAATGTGTATTCAAAATTTAATCTACATCTGTTGAAAATATTATCCGCTTCAAAATTTTTTTCCAAGAACTCCACTTTACAAACATGCATAGATACATTGCAATTCACCTGATTGAAAGCTTGTAAAATTATTAGGATGCAAAATGTTCTTAAATGGACATTACAATATAAAATGGACTTATGGCTATTCAAATTATATGGTCCATTTAAAAGCTTATAAAATTGTTATAAAAATTAAAATCTAGAATACATTCAATTTTAAAATTAAATTCGAAAAAAAAAACAGTTATTAATCCGCAAAAATACAAATTATAAATAAATGATGCCTTATTTTGCCATCTGCCTAATCCGAGAAGAAAGGACCAAACCCGCTTAGAAGACATAGTCTCTTTTAAAATCCAGTCGATTGAAAATCATGTGTGAGTTCTTTTCAATGTTTCAACCTTTAAACAAATAAAATCGTACTTTCACTACAATTCTACGACTAATATGAGATGATATGGATCTTCTGACATTTCATCTCATTGCGTGTTAAGCAGAAATGGTTTATATAAATTAATAATCTTTCTAATACCCTCTTTAATAACACAATAGTAACACAGGTATATGAATTTTAGACTTGAACAAAAGGATTACAAAGTATATGTTGAACAAAGAGATCTAGAACGTAAAACAAAAAATTATAATTTCAGTTCATTTTCGTTTTGAAGTTTTAATAGAATTTAACACAATTTTATGACTCGTGTGTAATTTTTTTTACCTGATTGTAGAGTAAGTTTAACATGACATATAAATAATGAATAAATAAATACAATAAAACAAAGAAGCTGTTAGTAACAAAATTTGAACATTCACCCATTTAACACTTTTGACACTTCCATACTGTAATAGTTCTCACTAGCGAGAAAGTTCCGCAAAGGAAGAAGTTGGGTGTCTCGTCATAATAAAGGTATTCACAAATATTCAGATTGACAGTAATCATTGTAAAAAACATGCCCTAACGCATATCCAAAATATATATTATTTGTGTTCTTTAAGTGTGGGAGAACCATGCTTCGGCACGAATGGGTCGGCTCGACCGGAGTGCTACCACGGCCTCACAGAAAACCTGCGTGAAACAACCACAGCGTTGTGTTTCGCCGTGTAAGTGAGGTTACTGGAGGCCCAATCCTTCCCCTCCCCAAATCCCTCCCCAATCCTTAATCCCCAAAAGGTCAGCAACGCACTCGTAACTCCGCTGTTGGTGCGGGTGTCCATGGGCGGCGATGATTGCTTACCATCAGGTAACCCGTCATCACGTTTGCCGACCTATCACTTAAAAAAAATCTATGGTGTATACTTAATCATAATAAGTTCATCTAATAAGTGATCATGTTTAGAAACTCAGCGACCCCACCACCCCACAGTCAAACCATTACAACAGTTTTGTGGGGCTTAGCTCATAATTAACTTACTATTGTGATATAAAGAAATTGACTGCACGGTTGGTGCGGTGGCTGGGCAAATGGTTGTCGTGCAACGTGTCGCCGGTTCGATTCCCGCACGGAACAACTCTATGTGTGACCCACAAATTGTTGTTCCGGGTCTGGGTGTCATCACCGCACCCACGACACAGGAGAAAATCTTGGTGTTGGGCAACGTTTTTTAAAAAGATAAAAAAAGATAGATAAAAATAATTTTAAAATAATAAACAAGTTTAGGCACCGTGCAATTTTTATTTTTTCGAAAAATCGGAGAAAAGCTCAAATGTATTTTATTTAGTTCGAAACTCAAACTCGAGATCTCTAGCTCGATAGCCCTTAATATTTTTATTAGAAAACCATAGCAAATCATTCATATAGATATATTAATACCATAATGTTGAAGCTTGATTCTTACTTAGTCATACAGTGACATAGTATGTATATACTATGTATATGTTGGTTAATCCAAAGTTAGTGTAATGAAAACGTGACTTATCTTCGAAGCACAGGCTGAGTCGCAGAGGCTTTATACCCTGAATGCTTGCACGTTTTCAGCCGTTCAACGATCATAAGGCATCGAGTTTTCAGCATAATGATCATCCGCGTGACACTTCGACGTGGACCTATTTCTGGTTTTATTTTAATTTTTGTTTTTATGTATTTTTTTAACTTCTGAACTTGGATGTGTGTGTAGAGAGAGAGAGAGAGAGAGAGAGAGAGAGAGAGAGAGAGAGAGAGAGAGAGAGAGAGAGAGAGAGAGAGAGAGAGAGAGAGAGAGAGATGATGATTATTATGCTTATTATTATGTAAGCTTTACTTAGAACTAGAATGAGTGCTCTCTCATTTTGAAAACTGCGCTGGTGTGTTTCTTTTTGTGTACATACATACATCGCCTCTTGCGCAACCAGCTCGACAGTAGTAGATTTCACAGACATTAACACACTACCTACACAAATGTATATAGAAATTGAAATAGCGACGTCATATTTATTTTACTTAAAGAACAAAATCGACGTCCGGGGTCTAACGCGCTTGCTTCTCATGCATGAGGGTGCGAGTTCGAAACCAGACAAGTAAGAAGGAAAACACCTTGAGGAAATCAGTCTTATAATTTCTAATTATAAGTTTGAAATCGCCAATCCGCCTTAAGGAAGCATGCTAATTAACAAACAAAGCTTCTCCGTGTGAGAAGAAGCCTTTGCTCAGCAGTAGCCACCTATAGGCTGATGATGTGATCATGTGAAAGAACAAAAAATACTATAAAATCATTTTCTCTATGAAAACCAACAAGATTATAAAACAGTAAACAACAACACGTGGCACAAAAAACACCTCCATTTTTTTCATTAAAACTTCACCTTACCTACTTACAAAGAAAATGATAATGTATACAAGTACTCTAATAACAGCTGCTAACTAGTTATCCTAGACCAACACGCCATAAAATAACAATAACACATTTGGGTTAATGTTCCTCTCACTAGTTACTGTTGGGATTTTACCCAAGATGCGTACTTAGTTACCTAGTGTGTTGAGAAAAGATGTTTACTATGTATTTTCTTTGTTTAAGTACAATGTTATTTAGCGTTGTTCTTGTTCCTGCTCTATGTGTTAACAAGAGTATGCAAATGATAATTCTTTTGATTGAAAAATTGTGTTATACCTAATATCTGTTACAATAAGTATCCAATCAAAGGGTTATATAACATGACCTCATACTGGCTACTCATTTGAGGCATAGTATAACTTCTCTTTATACTTTGTTTGAGGTCGTAGTTTGCAGATTACTTCCAACTGGTTGATGTGGAAGTTGCTAAAACAATGATGATGATGTATTCAAAGAAGAACAGATCCTATCTCGCGTTAGTAATGACAATTTTGAAACGATTAGTCTAAGTCGAAGATTGGAACGAAAATGAGGAAGGAGGTTATTGTTTTGTAAGCGCGGCCCTATAGGGTTGATGTCCAGCCGGGGTTGCGGGGCAAGCACAATGAGGCACTACACGTCGGCTCAAAGTAGGAGAAGGAACAGGGCTTTTAGACAGTAAGAGTCTGACACTGCCTCACACCCGACCCAGGGCGGGAGAAGTCATTAAATGATTTTCCCCTTACAAAAAAAAAAGGTTATTTATCCGTAGATAAATAATTGTTATCTATCATAGCTAATCATGACTACATATCCAATAACATATAATAAACGAAACATTATTTCATAAATACACGCTAACATAGATTTTCCTGACCAATTATTAACCAGAAATTATCGAAAACAAATCCGTCTTACGCGGAAAAAAAACACGGCCATTATTTTCTTAAAAGGGAGGCATTTTGTTGGTAACTCGATATAGTCGGGTTCATCTTGCTGTTCCCAGTAATACGCCATCGTTTATCCCATCTGGAAGTAATTGCCTAATTAAATATCTCCTTTTATACACTTTTATGGATTCCGTTGTTCTCACGGGGAAAATCAGTGAAAATAGTGTAGAGAAATCATTTTGGGAATAATTAGTGCGATGTTTCGTTTGCTATTGTTTTATTAATGTCAGACTGGGCAGAACTTTATCGCTCAGCAACCGTATCGTTCCATGGAAACAACTTAAAGATTTTGTTGCTTATAAAACAAACTTGTAAACTGAAGCTTAAATATGCCACTAACCTAATTTTTTTCTTTTTTTATATGATTGGACGACAAACGAGCAGACGGATTACCTGAAGGAATTGGGGAAAGGGAAGGCTTGGGCCTCCGGTAACCTCACTCACACGGCGAAACACAACGTTGTGGTTGTTTCACGCCGATTTTCTGTAAGGCCGTGGTATCACTCCGGTCGAGCCGACCCATTCGTGCCGAAGCATGGCTCTCCCACACTTTAAAACTTTCACTTTTCTTCATCATGACATTTTAGTAGCCTACAGCTGACGTATGGTAGATTGGTTGTACCCAATAAGAATCACCACGGCCACGCAGAAAACAGGCGTGCAACAACTTCGTTCAGTGAGTGAGGTTACTAAATACCATAATCTTACCCTATTCTAACTTCGGTTTCCCCAATATCTACCCACCAAAAGGTCCGTGGCGGCGCGGCATACCGTCAGTTGATGCGTCGGCTCGTTGGCCGACCTGATAAGTACCATTTAAAAATGAAATACATGTGTACTTATAAATTAAGTATGTTCTTTATAGATGTTCAGCCGGGGTTGCGGGTTAAGTCACTGCGAGAGCAGGAGAACGAACGGGGGTTTTTAATAGTCTGTAAGAGTCTCTCTTGCCTAACCCTGCACGGGAAAAGACATTTGATGACATTCCGCTGACAAAAAAAAAGCGTGTGGACAAATTGTGTGCAGAGTTGGCCTTAAAAGTTCCCTGTGACTTCTTGCACATTAAAACAAATAAAATTTGAAATATTACAGACGTTGTCGTTTGTTCAATAAAACCTTCAAAGTTAACAAGCGAAGTTAAAAGAAAACTAGCTCGTTAGAAGATTGTCTGAAGATAGAAATGGTCTTGATCTCTCAATTATAAATATCTAAAACACAGCTCGATACTAAGATATCTTCAAATTAATCAAATCTTACGAAGACAATTTCTATTGAATACAAGAAAGCAATTTCTTTAGTAAACATTAGATATTCCGGTAGCTAAGAAATATTAATTATATTCTACGAACTGTATTAGGTGTATTCAAATTTATAGAATCTTAGACTTGATAAAGTAAGACTGAATAGTATTACTATTTGCTTTTCAGTAAATAAGATTGTGTGTTATCAAATTTACCTTATATCTACATTTTGTATCAGTTTTCTTAGGAAATACACCCATTTTCAATAAATTTGCGATAATATTAAAACCTAAAAGTAACAATAAAATGCGAATTCTCGAAGTTCGAATTTAATTAAATTGGGACTTATCGCTGGGACTTTTGTCACTGATGTATATAGCACAAGGAATCGTAGTTTCAGTGACCACTTTTATGTTTTTTAATGTCAATATTTTTAGCTTAATATCTTTTTTGTATGTTTTTTGTATATTTTATACTTATTTGTCAACAACTTCGCCGTCATAGCCGTAGAGAAAAGAATAAAAATAAATAAATAAATTCTATAACAGTAATAACTTTAGAAACTATTAATGACATATAATTATAATCAGCGACTTTGTGTTTATATTAGTATTTTAAAATTTTGTGCCTTATATATGCAGATCGAGGGGAGATCTATGCTTTGGCGCGAATTTGTCGGAGCGATACCCGGAACCCAAATAAACCCCCCTCAAATCTATATCCCATGTCTTTAAATCACTAATAACTTAATAATGACCGGCAACTAGTAACTCTTTGGATATTACAAGTGTCCACGTCGGCGTCGATTGCTTACCCTGAAGAAATTTCAAAAAAAAAGATTTTAAAAATGTTCTCACAAAACAAGCGTCAAAAAGAAACAATAGAAACATGATCTCACAACAGCAAACGTACTAAAACACTTTACACTTTAATTCAATAGAATTTACTCGTATTTTGTATACACGAACCAGTTATTTAGTTAGAGGTTAGATGTTCTCTACAACATCAGAATTCAGGAACATTTCTAACTTTTAACGACATGAAGTTTCCTGCCCAAGGTTACATACCGTGCAAGTTGCATTTAAACCTTGTTTTAGCTTTGCAACCTCTATGGTTAACAATCGTAATACGTTTGTTTTCGTGTAAATTAGAGATGTGTTGTCATTCATTTGAGTTTATATTTTCTATAATTAACACCTTTCTGGGATTTAAAACACCTTTAAGTGTTTGTTTCGGATATTTTTCTCAGAGTAATCGGTCAGGAAATACCGTGTACAGTATTAATAGTTTATCGTCTTTAGTAGTAACTGTAGTGGTCTGAAATTAATCATGGAATCTTTTTTTTACTTAAGTTAAAAAATATTTAAGAAAAAAAGAAATATTGCAAGTACCAATGTGACTCAGCCGGGGTTGCAGGGTAAGCGCAATGAGGCACCGCGACCTCGGCCTAGAGCAGGAGTAGGAACGGGGGGGTTTTTAGTCAGTGAGAGTCGGACACTCCCTCCTGCCCGACCCGGGGCGGGAGAAGTCATTTGATGATTTTCCCCTCACAAAAAATACCAATGTGACAATTTCTGAGTTTATGTATTTACAAAATATTATTATATTTTATTTTGTAAATATATTTTAGACATCGCTGATAAAAGGTAAACGAAAAATCGCGAAGAAACCAAGAATCCGAAATTCTTCATGACTTTTCTAATCCTTAGTTTGCAAAGGCTACTTGTATTATATAATGTGATGATGTTGATTGTCACCGAGGCAGGTGCGAAAGATATCCTAAAACAAGTAAAAACAAAATTTTTACATATAACAGTCGTTTTGTACGACTTATAATTTTACCAAAAAAAACAAGATAACAGAAGTAGGATAAACCCGGTCATTGTATTCCTTTGATTAGTTATTTAAAGTATTTTATATTATTTATAAAGAATAAATGAATTAAATTTAAAATAAATACTTTGGCTCACAATATAACCCTATCAATGTCGAGGCAAATATAGTCGACCCGTCGACTTGTTTCTTCAAAATCTGTTTCTCTCAGCATTGCAGTCACGTACGCCGGGACGTTACCGTCTCCTGTTAGTCAACAAATTGATATTTTTCAAATACATTGATACTTCAAGCCAGTTCTCCCTTTCAATCGGAGATAAAGGTTGTAACAGATTCTAGTTCTTGTAATATTACCTTTATTTTGTGCTATTGCTGATTTTGAACCTTGTTTCAGTAATGAACAGACAGATAGACTAACAGATATTATTTAGAAGTTTCAACGTTCAAGTGATAGGACGGTAAACGAGCAGACTCATTACCTGGTGGTAAGCAATCAGAGCCGCCCATGGACACCCGCAACAACATAAGAGTTACGTGTGCGATGCCGACCTTTTGAGGATTAGGGATTTGGATATTTTGGGATTGGTAGTACAAGTGCAACAAAGTATGTAATGGTGAAGTAAACATATATTAAGTTATATGGAACGTTTGTGGCGAGTGCTGTTTTTTGATAAACTCAAAATCATTTCTAAGCCAAATCCAGTTTAAAACATTCCAAAAATTCTAAATGTTACTTACTCTTCTAAATGTTTATTCTGTATAAAGAAAACTTTTTGTACGTGTACCACCTAGCTATTAAAGAAATAGACCAATTTCAATTAAATGCTCCTTTTCAGCTGTGTTTTAAAAAATCAACACCTATTATGTTCATATTTTCATTCAAACATGTCAAAATGCAAAACAAATGTATTTATGATGCCGGTAGTATAAATTCAGTTGTAATGTGTTTTGTGCATTATAATAAACGAAAAACTGTTTTGTGGACAACTGCATATTACATAAATAGTCTATCAGTATCATGAATACTTTTTTTATCTTACCTATAAAAACCTTATCAACAAAGTTCCTACAACTAATTTCTCACATCTATAAATCTTATCCACTGCACTACAACACTCAATATTATGAAGGCGTTTCTCATTACGGGGAACAACTCGACGACGTTAATTACCATTCTGACGTCTTAGTTAGCAGCTACTTAGTCATAATGTTCACATTAAACTCATAATGAAACCGTACCGACTGAACGTAGGTAAGTATTAAGGATCGCACAGATGAGAAAGAGAGCAAAAGCGTCGAGAGCCATGCCTCGGCACGTCAGGGCCGGCGCGACCAGAGTGATACCACTGCCTCATAGAATACTAGCGTTAAAAACGCTTGCGTGGTACAATGCCGTTCAAATGAAGGCCCAATCTTCAAATATCTGACAACCCGGAGGGATACCACGGCCTCGCAGAAAACCGACGTGAAGCTACACTAACGTTATATTTCGCCGTGAGAGTGAGGTTACCAGAGGCCCAATTTTTCCACCCTCCCCTCATCCTCAATCCTCAAATTATCTAATTTTAAAACCCTAATCAATTACAAGGGGCCGGTAACGCACTTGTAGTAACTTATTTGGTACTACGAGTTTCTATGTGCGGCGTTGATTGCTTACCATCAGGTAATCCGTTTACTCGTTTGCCGAACTATGATACAGAAAAAACACAAAGAACCATAATCGCAGTTGTAACTCTTTTACCTAGTGTTTAAGTAGCGCGGATTACTTGTCTTGATGAGGTATTCAAATAAAAAAAAGAGTTCCATTTCTTACCATACGCTGTGTTATATGTGTAGACTAGCTACTCTCGCGCGGATTCACTCGCTGCTCGGCTCCAATTAATCGTAGCGTGATGTTTTATAGCCTATAGCACTCAGGAACATTGTAGCTATCTATCAGTGAAAGAATTTTGGCAATCCGACCACCGGTTCCAAAGATTACCCTCTACATACAAACTTACAAACGTTACCTCTTTATAATGTACCTAGATCTTCGTCTCCATAGATCTTTAAGTAGACTTAGACTAAGGCATTCAACTATTCTATATGTTTCCTAGGAGTTTAATTAATCACGTTTTGACTTGTATCAAATACTAAGTCACTGGCATCGTATGGGGAAATGGTAACTTTATCCAGTAGTAGATTATATAAGCTTATCTTGTTATAAATGCAACTGGTGTGCTTGTTATTGTTATGCTTTCATAGCTGAGTTATTATTTGGAATTTGATTAAAAACAGACTTTTGTGGGAGAACCATGCTTCGACACGAATGGCGACTCCACCAGAGTCAAGTGATACCACCGTCTCACAGAAAACCAGTGTGAAACAACAATTACAGTTGGGTTTCACCGTGTGGGTGAGCTTACCAGAGGCTCAATTTGAATCCTTTCCCTCTCCAAATCCTAAAATCTCCTTAACCCCCAAAAGGCACCGCACTTTTAACTGGGCGGCGCTGATTGCTTACCATCAGGTAACAGGTAAAATTTGTTAATATTCAGGTAAGTTGAAAAAATAATCTAGATTGTTAAAGGAAAACGATTGGAAATTATTGCAGTCGGATCCGATATTTTTAACTACAAAAGATGAATATTTTGCAAAAAAAACCTCTCAATTACTTCACATGCTCCTCTCAAATATCAACAAAAGATGCACGAATTTAATAATAAAGAAAAAATCAGCATCGGTATTTACATTTATCCTTCTCAAATCGATTCACGGAAGTTATTCGGATCCTAATCATTTAGTAGAGTTGAAGTCACGTTCCGGACCGGAATATTTTCGTTTACAAACAAACGTAGTGGCAACGTACAAATAAGTAAGACCGGTACCGTCCGGCCACGGTCCGGCCGGATCCGGCGTCCCATGAATTTAGATTGCAAGTTTATTCCAAGTTCAAAATTCATCCAATACGCTCTCGCCAATGTATAATTTGATGTTGGGAACATATGTCAGTACATGCATCACCTGTCTTCAGCCTACGATGGGAGTTAGTACTTTGAATCTCGTTACATCATGCTTTGTATTCCCCGAAGGAATAGAGGTGCGGGTATTTTTTATTTGATAGGACGGCTATCGATCTGTGCGTATTACCTGATGGTAAGCAATCAGCTTAGTCCGTGGACTCCCGCAACAACAAATACGGCCCGAACTTTACGGGATAAGAATTTTGGAAATTTAGGGACTGGGAGAGGAAAGGAATTGGGCCTCTGGTAACTTCACTCACGCGGCGAAACACAACGCTTTGGTTGTTTCACGCCGGTTTTATGTGAGGCCTGAATGAGTCAACCCATTTGTGCCAAAGCATGGCTCTACCACACTTAAAAACACACGCGTATTAAGTGAACATACACTTTTCGATAGTTAAAAATATGTGTTAATTCCGGCTATCACGTATCTACATACCAAATTTCAATCAAATAGGTCCAGCCGTTTTTGTTAAACAAACATACATCCATACATACAGTCACAAACTTTCACATTGATAATATTATAGTGGGAAGGATTTCCCAGATCAGTACTTAGTTATACACAGAAAGAATATTTATACCTATCCCAAAATGCTTTCCAAAAAATCAACAATAGGAAACATCGAAAAGAAAATAAGTAAATATAGTCGTCTATTTAAAAGGCTTTCTCCCGTAAAAGTTTTGACAGTTACCGTCTACCCTTAAAGATTCCGACGCAATATTTTGCAAATAAAAATGGTAATTTCATACAAATTCTTTAGGATTATTTGTGTACGAATGTATCCTTTCTCCCTTATCAGGACAACACACGCGTTTGTACTGAAAGGCGTATGTCTGACATGACGGGTCGAACGCTTCTCAGAGTTACACTGTATATTATAGTTAGGGAAATGTTTTGAGTATGAATTAGACGAAGTATTTGTGTAGAATATTTTAATTGACTATTAAGGTTGTTATCGCTGAATATGAAAATCTGAGCATTGTGGGCACAGTTCTGGTTTCTTTCACTGATATTATAGGATACTAGCCGCCCGCCCCCGCTTCGCACGGGTCCAACTGTCTGGCTATTAAAGGATCACTTTATCTAATCTTCCCCTCTATTTTTCTAATATTTTCTTCGAAAAGAACCTTCTCCTGACTATAGCAAACACAACAAAAATCGAATTAGCAAAATTGGTCCAGGCGTTGTCGAGTTATGCGCTTACCAACACATTCTGCGATCTATTTTTATATATAAGATTGTTTAATTAAATATAAAATTCTTAATGTAGTTTAATACTAACATGAACGATGATAAAGTTCTTAGGGTTTGTGTGCGGTCATTTTGTTAAACCGGTAAACAGCGGCAAACTTTTGGACGGATTACCTGATGTTAAGCAATCAGCGCCGCTCACTACACCTGCACTATCGGAGGACTTGAAAGTGGGGTGCCGGTCTTTTTTGGGATAAGGGGTTTTTGGGATCTAAGGATTAAAGAGGAAAGGTTTGTAAGAAGGCCCTTTACAAATTTTACTCACACAGAGAAATATAACCGTTATTTTTGACTACGACTTTTATTTAAAAATGTTAATATGAAATAACATTTTTTATTATTTTTAATTAATAGGTACACAACTTTTACAAATTATCCTTGCTGAAATTTCGAATAAAATTTTAATAATTAATAAAGCGCTCTATTTCTTACATACTTATGGGCGCACCACCAAAACGTAGAGTTACTTCCAGTTTAATGCGATCTAATAGAGCATCTCAAACGGCGTCTCATAGATATTCAGCGTATGCTTTGACTTCAAAATCTAATAACAGATTCTAGGCAGAATAATATCACGTTTATTGTAATGTAAGGATGTTGATGTTCTGTCTGCTTCTATTTGGGAAATTAAATAATACACTGATTTAGTTTTCAACATGAAATTGGTATAAGAAGCTATTTTTTTATGGTATACGTCGGCAAACGAGCAGACGGATTACCTGATGGTAAGCAATCGGCGCCGCCCATGGACGGGTGTCCATGGGCGGCGCCGTCCACACAACACCAAATGAGTTACAAGTGCGTTGCCGGCCTTTTGGGGATAGGGGTTGCGGATAAAAGGAACGGGAAGGAATAGGAGAAGGGGAGGGATTGGGCCTCCGGTAACCTCACTCACACGGCGAAACACAACGCTGGGTTGTTTCACGCCGGTATTCTGTGAGGCCGTGGTATCACTCCGGTCGAGCCGACCCATTCGTGCCGAAGCTTGGCTCTCACACACTTTTTTCTTTTGTTATTGGACACTTTTAGTATAGTTCATTTAGACATATGATAAAATCGAGAGGTAACTTTATTTTTTTTTGTGAGGGAAAAATCATCAAGTGACTTTTCAGGGAGTTTCAGACTCTTACTGACTACAAACCCCCCCCCCCCGTTCCTTCTCCTGCTCCGGGCCGTGGTCGCGGTGCCTCGTTGCGCTTACCCCGGCTGAATATAAGCTCTATAGGGCCCGTCTGTAGTGGTCTATTGGCTCCATGAGGCGAGCGCGGAACGCTACGCGCCGTACACTAAGGTCTGGTTCTAGACTTTTCTTGGAAACACAAAGAGTTGTTCTTCTTACCAAATAGACAATATCCATACGCTAAAAAGTAATCCAACTTCTTTCCCTGAAGGCTAAAATTGAAAAGAAAATTTTAATCGACTATCTACACTGAAACACCATTAGTTAACCTTTAAACGAATATTTAACCTAAACTATTTTCCTTTGAGCAGTGTAACCTCAGTGTCATAAGGATATTTATCTCGAGGGCGGGTGTAGTAAGTTTATTAAAACTTTTCTACGTGATCTTCTTCCTTCAACTTAGGAAAGTATGCTTCATACAATTTTCCCGGTGAAAACTTCGAGTATATTGTTATATAAACATTGTAACTGTTACCTGCCTTGTTATCTGAGTTTTTCTTAGAAATGTAGTGTAAATCTTGTGTTTGGCTGTGTCGGGTTAGAAGTGTTTTTGAGATTTGTGATTGTGGAGTTGAGTTAAAAACGTTTTTTTTTATGTGATATGGCGGCAAAGGAGAAGACGAGTTATCTAATGGTTAACAATGGCCCTGCTCATGGCCTTAAAGCAGCAGAGATTTATTAATTGAGGAGAGTTGTGTGGAGATGAAGATTGCCCTTCCGATAACATAAACAAAACGTAGTAGTTAAATTAAAAAAAAAACAATAACTATTTCCTTTATTCTCTAAATGGTATAAAACATATGACTATCAGTGGTGTAACTATCAAACGACAATCACGTATCTTGAACAACATTGTTTATGGAAGGTTCTCGAAATAATAGCCGTTTCAATAGGAACAAAATAGTCGACAATGCCGTTGCTATCTTATTGTGACGTGGCGAAGCGTACGCGTGATTGGGCCTCGTTCAAATGTAAACATATGCCGCTACTATGGTTTGGGTGTGTGCCGAATTTTTAACAGTAATTATTTATATTTAAAACCTCTTGATTTTATTGATTAAATCAGTCAAGGTTCTAGGTACTTAATAATAAAGAGCTGCCTTATTCTTATTTAAAACTAAGAAGATATGTACATGAACAAGTTACCATGTTTAGGGACACCCTCTATTACAAAGGGTGATCCCCAAATATATTATGTCCGTCGACCGAACATATTTCGAAAAATCAGACATCCTAATTTGAAATTCTCAATACTATAACTACTAGGTAATGGATGTCGTGTATTTTTCCTATTGAAATGCAATAATTGGTTATTCAAATCGTTATTACGTTATTTATTCAACGTGGTAACACAACAAAACTATTAAATAATGAGCGTAAATAATAAAAATATGTTAATCGGTGGTCGTCAAAAAAAAAATGGCAGGTCTGTTACAGAATTTGTAGCTTTACTTTTATTGAAATTCCTCGAACGTGAATCCTTAGTAGGGGCTCAGAACATTCAGGTGTATAAAGAGATAACGCCTCTGTAAAATTTCTGTATAAGCGTTGATTTTTGTATTGGCAGGGTATTAAAGGATGCTTATCCAAATTCTATTTAATACTCTTCTGTCATTTGGTTCCTTTAAGTTCAGAGAAATAAACTAAACGTATTACTTTTCTCTTACTTGGAAAAAAGTAGATAAAATTGTATGTAGATAAATTATTATAATTAACATGCTTACAGTCTGGGAGAGCGAACCTTCGGTACGAATAGGACGGCTTAACCGGTGTGATAACCGGCTACATAGAAAACCAGCATGAAACAACAACAACATTGTGTTTTGCCATGTGATTGCGGTTACTGGAAGCCCAATCCCTCCCTATCGCTTCTCAATTCTTAAATATCCGAAACCCTTATCCCCAAAAGGCCGGCTACGTACTCCTAAATTCTTTGGAGTTGCGGGGTTCCACGGGCGGAGCCTGCTTACCATCAGGTAATCTGTCTGCTCGTTTGCCGACCTACCCCATAAAACATGCTACGCAACATGGTATTTGTTTTTAAAAGAACATAATATCATAAAATTCCTTTGAATCGGTAAAAAGATCCTTTGGCCTGGCGAGGTGATAATGCCATACAACTGTCGGGAAGTATTCCGCTAACTACTTCCTGGAAGTTGTATGTTGGGATTTACCTACTATGCATGTTAATCTGCTTAACTTGACTAACGTATATGTGTGACTTGTACCATCATCAATTTATTGGTCTGTCTTCTTTTTAAGTCTTTAAATTTGTTTGGCTAAGGTACGCTTAGCCTGAGGTAGTCTGTGACTGAAAACTCCGTGACTTGAACAAAACAATATTAACGCTCGGTTTCCGGAAGCCCGATCAATGTTAAAATCAACTAACTAGCCAAACTAACCCTTGTCAAGTCATCTGATTGGTTGTTGATAATTCAGTCAACCAATCAGATGACTTGACAAGAGATTAAATTGATTTTAACATTGATCGGCCTTTCGGATACCGGGTGTAAGACTTTACATTATTTTTGTTACTATTATTAACGTCGTGAAGGCCCAGGAATTAAGGCTCCCTCTTCTCATGCTGTAAGGGAACGGTTTTGAACCCTGGCAAGTACCAATGTAACTTTATCTGAGTTATATGTACCTTCTAGGATTATAGCCATCACATACGAAGAAAGACAAAAATAGTGAGCAAACCTGAACTTATAATTTTTAAATCTAAGTTTGAAACCTTGAGTAAGCGTGGTGATATTAATGTTCAAACGTTATCCGTGTGAGACGAGGCCTTTGCTCAGCAGTTGGCACATACAGCCCAATTATTTTAATGATGATTTGATATTATTTTTGTTGTAAAGATTTTATTGTTTTGTTGATGATTATTATTATTTTTATAATAAAGATTTTGTTGTTTTTCCGCACTAGCTACGATAACACTCACCTTTATCTACGTATATTTTAAATTTCCATTGTAATTTAACTCAACAAATGTATGACATAAACGTATCAGCAATTTGATTGGATGCGTTAGCGTCCCAAACTAATCAATTGCTGTAATTAACAGTCGATGCGTACAAATGACGGATTCCACTAGAGGTTAATCACAAGTTTTGCATTTAGCTCGTTCAGTGTACTGCTTTATATTTTGAAATTAAGTAGTATATATATATAGATAGATTAAGTAAATAATACGGTAGTTTCCAACTAGTCAAATTCAATACTTTTATGCAACTGTCAAAAAGTTTACTTTTCTATGAAGTTTGTATGAAAAACTGAGTTATGACGTCATAGTATTTTTGCGTCAAATAGCTTACTTATTTCTTAATAATTAGCTAAACATATTAAAAACTTAGTATATCGATTGATCGATGAATAAAAGTATAGATTTTTCAATATTTCATTGTATTGAAACGTCGTATTCATTTGTTTTTGACCTAGGAAACTAACCAATTATGTATACAGTTTATAATTATTAAAATCCATTTTATTTATCTATTTAAGGCTGATTTTTCAATAGCCAGATAAATGTTATCTGAGGAAAAAAATTGTTGCTGTCACTGTCTTATACAAACATTCTGACGCGACAGCATCATCATTATTCCTCACGTAATTTTTATCTTACCATTAAAAAATCAGCTATTAATTTAATTGCAAAAAATATAGGTTATCTTTTCTTTAACAAAATTTGGGACAATATTTAGGACATGGCGTCATTTTTGGTGGTAGTTGGTAGTAATTTGTCTAATAATAGCTTGCTATTATTGTTGTTTTGGTTTATGTTGACTCCATGTATAAACTCATAGCTTAACTAGTGCCAGATGGAATGCTCTACCAGTTAACGACAGGATGTGTTAAAACTAGTCTTATTTAATAATACTAAAATATGCAACAATTTTGAGTAAATTTTAACAATTTTAGACGGCTTGTTTTAGAAAAATATAAAAATATTTCATAGATTTATACATACCAGATGACAACAGACTCACCGCTCTGCTCCCAGTTGTCACAAAGGTGGAGTACCTTTTATTCAGGTAGGCAACTATGGCTAAGGCTTCCAAAGGATGTTGTACTAACTCAAGCAATTTACATCATCCTACAATTAATTGTATCAATGAGACCTTATTATTGACGTAATTACCTTCCTAATACAATATTATAAAACAAATTTTCACGAACGCCGACTGAAACAAAGGAAATGCGATTACACAGGAACCGGAAGTTAGTTTAAGTTGAGCGCGGGAAACATCCGCATTACGTGGACAACGAGGAGGAGCTATTCAATGGAAGGTTTATGGTATAACTTTTTGTTTTTCATTCATAAAGTGTACTTTCATTTTAATGTACATATAACCTTTTTTTTTTTAAAACTTTGCTCCTCATTATTTTTTCGAAATGATTGAATCGGTCCTATCTCGTGGGTGTGTTTACAAACATAAAATTTGATATACACATCGATTTCAGACCAGAAACAACAATTTGTGGACCACACAAATACTTTTTTCGTGCGGGAATCGAACCCGCGACATTTTGCGCAGCAGCCTGTTGCCCAGCTTCCGCACCAGTCGCGCAGTCTTAGTGTTCTTTGGAAAATTTGGTATAAACAATAATTTATATAACGAATGTTGTAAAAGATTTAAAGTTATAAAGTTCCTCATTCATATTATGGAGACAATCAAGCAGGTTTTAATACACTACAGTTGTTGTGACATTAAAAAATTACCATTGAAAAAATATTATAATCTCTGTCTATTAATTAATCTTCTTCTAAGTTTTTTGGTTAACAAGCAAACAGACCATCTTGTAGTAAGCAATTGGCGTCGCTAATAGACACTCGCAAAAGAAATACAATTGTATTGACAGCCTTTTGAAGTTTGTTAAGTTTTTTTTTTAAACAATCCTTGCCCCACTCTACGATTTTCTCCTGTGTCGTGGGTGCGTTTACAAACACTCAATTTCACATACACATCACACCCAGACCCGAAACAACAAATTGTGGATCACACAAATTGTTGTTCTGTGTGGGAATCGAACCTACGACACGTTGCAGTGCAGCCGGTTGCCTAGCCACCGCACCAACCGTGCAGTCTTTCTAGTAATTTGAGGAGTTGATAATTGGGATAGGAGAGGAGTATGCCTTCGGAAGCCTCACTTACAAGGCACAACACAACGCTAGCATTATTAGCTAATGCATATAATGACTAATATGTATCATAGAATACCAAACACAACACCAATACGTTAAAACTTACCAAGCCTTTATTTTGAGGGTGCAAGAGGCTATGTCAGACTCTTACTGACAAAATATCTCGTTCCTTGGTGGGAAAGAGCTGCTTCAGCAGCACCGATCTGTCTTTAAAACTTATCAACGATGAAATACATATATAAAAATGTTTTCTCTCTCTAAATGTTGTGTTTTAATAATAACTATCATGACACATACTAAATTAACTACCTAATAATCGCTGGGAATCGGGAAAAACCTTCTGTGGTCCGAAACTTGTAGAGCCTTTCTTAGTATGTTCACGTGAACAACCCGCGATTTTTTGTTAACCTCTAAATGTTGTTTGATGAAATCACGTTGTTCTCGTAAAAATGCGATGTGAGCCCTTGCTCTCTCTCGAGATGATCTCCGGCCACCGTAAGCGCGGTTCTGCGGACGGCGAGTAAGGGTAGCTCGCCACCCGACCAGAACCAGACCCGAGCGGACGGCGCGTAGCGTTCCGCGAGCGCCTTAAAGAGCCAATGGCCCACAATAGACGGGGCCCTATATATAGGGCTGATGTTCAGCCAGGGTTGCGGGTTAAGCGCAATGAGTCACCGCGGCCCCAGCCCAGAGCAGGAGAAGGAACGGGAGGCTTTTAGTCAGTAAGAGTCTGACACTCTCTCTCGCCCTGGGCGGGAGAAGTCATTTGATGATGTTCCACTAACAAAAAAAAGGCCCTGGCTCTCTGTTCATAACTTACTCCATGCCGCGAATCTATGGTATATTATTATTACCCACCTACTTAGATACAGTTTAGTCATGGTCGTTTGGTTATTGAGTTTCTGCATTCTGTCTAGATAGTTAGGTAGACTATAGGTATGCTGATATTACAGGCAATTTGCGGTCTGCCCCGTTTGTTGTGGGTATGGAAGTGTGATTATTAGGTGTTGTATTATGTAACGGTGATCTTGTTACCTATATAGTGTTCGTATTGCGAATTTCGGGTGACGGAATTTGTTAATGATAAAGTCATATCTGTTATGTTTATACTTTTATTACTATTTTTTTTAGTATTGTGTCTGCACAACACAACTTTGGGTTGCAAGCAAGGGTATCTTGCCGCTCGACCAAAATCAGACGAAAGCGTATGGCACGTAGCGCGCTCCAGATAGGGCCCCATAGCGCCGCTGTTCAGCCGGAGTGGTGGAGCTAGCTCAATAAGGTACCGCGGCTTGGCCTGAAGCTGGATAAGGAATGGCTGAACCGTCTTTGCAACTTGATTAACAAAACAATCTTTTTTGTCCTTATTTCTTAAATCTTATTTTTAACAAAATTAAAAAAGAACATCATACAAATAACGAACAAAAATAATAACAATAATAAAGAAATAAAAACTATTTTTACGTGCCTCATTTCCTGATATGAATAAAGTCATCAGTAAAACGACCAGGTAGACACCCACACACAAACACACACACACACACATCAAGAAAACTCTTAACCCTTGGGAATAAAAGTGGGATTGTATACTATAGAAATCCATTCTATCTTCACTTAGTTTATCAAAATAACAGGAAAAAACTACGTATAAACAGGGAATTGAGTAAATGAAACGGCAATCCATCCATCAAAGGGGTGACAAACCGTATCAGGATCGATTTGTGGCACATTGGTGTCAGACATATTGGTATGTGTCATGCAAAGTCACGCGTTCTGCCAACGTAAACGTGCTACGCTGGGGTTAGGGAGCGGGTTAGCTGCGGGTAGGGGCGGAAAGCGGGTAATAAGAACGTAAATTTAATATTTAATTGAGGGCAGGTTTGACACACAATTTTGTGTGACCATACTACTTTGATTATAACCTCATTAATGTACTTACCTTATTAATAAAATGCAAGAAAATATTTATATATTATTTTAATAATAATAACTCAATTTATTATTATTAAAATAATATATAAATATTTCATGTGACCAAAAGCCCCTAAATTTATAGTGGATAATAAAAAAAGAGATATTTCATAAATTAATACCATATTGACATAAAAACAATTTAATTAAAAATATTTTTTTTTCCTAACAACTTAGCCAGATTGCAAGTACCTATTCACTGATTGAGTCATCAATATTTTTATCAATATTAATTAATAGTACATCACTTCCAATATTATACAAATTCCAACTCAATTAATTTCCTAAATAAAATAATAACCAATCCACTAAAATAACATTTCCAATAATAAACGCGACTTTTCAACTTTATAAATAAGGTAAACCCGTAATTGGGTTTTCTATTACAAAAGAATATTTTGCTGGTTATAAAGCATTGGAACCATTTTCAATGAATAGGCCGGACCCCAATCCCGGCGGGGCTCAATACACTGCCAAACTGTGGGTATTCGATAATATCCTGTGCTTACCCCTTAGAGAATTATAACCGTGAAGATTTTCCTAATGCAATTTATTTTTTATACTTTTTCTCTCGAGAAATATTGGGGAAGACGAATTTAATAAATAAGTATACATATAAAAAGAAAGAGACAAAGCATATGGGTTTATTTAGAAAAGTGCATAACGCACATCAAATTCCATAACACTTACATGCATGCGATGTGCTGATTGAGATGATAAACAAAAAAAAAAATATGCCGAGCAACGAGCCTTAAAATTGCTTTTAGTTTTCCAGCTGCCATATTTTTATTTCCAAGGAATGGCGATTTAAATAAGGCCAATACATATATGGCGGCTCGAAGCGAGATTGCCGGTCAAACGCAATGACATACCGTTTCTCCTGCCAGAAGAAAGAGAAAGAAAGGGGTGGTTTTAGTCAGTAAGAGTTTGACACTCCATCTCTCGGGAAGGCTAGGCCTCGGCCTAGGCCGGAGAAGCCGACCCTTATTAAAACAGAATTTAAAATACTATAACCGGAAGTTAGTTTAAGTTGAGCGCGGGAAACATCCGCATTACGTGGACAACGAGGAGGAGCTATTCAATGGAAGGTTTATGGTATAACTTTTTGTTTTTCATTCATAAAGTGTACTTTCATTTTAATGTACATATAACCTTTTTTTTTTTAAAACTTTGCTCCTCATTATTTTTTCGAAATGATTGAATCGGTCCTATCTCGTGGGTGTGTTTACAAACATAAAATTTGATATACACATCGATTTCAGACCAGAAACAACAATTTGTGGACCACACAAATACTTTTTTCGTGCGGGAATCGAACCCGCGACATTTTGCGCAGCAGCCTGTTGCCCAGCTTCCGCACCAGTCGCGCAGTCTTAGTGTTCTTTGGAAAATTTGGTATAAACAATAATTTATATAACGAATGTTGTAAAAGATTTAAAGTTATAAAGTTCCTCATTCATATTATGGAGACAATCAAGCAGGTTTTAATACACTACAGTTGTTGTGACATTAAAAAATTACCATTGAAAAAATATTATAATCTCTGTCTATTAATTAATCTTCTTCTAAGTTTTTTGGTTAACAAGCAAACAGACCATCTTGTAGTAAGCAATTGGCGTCGCTAATAGACACTCGCAAAAGAAATACAATTGTATTGACAGCCTTTTGAAGTTTGTTAAGTTTTTTTTTTAAACAATCCTTGCCCCACTCTACGATTTTCTCCTGTGTCGTGGGTGCGTTTACAAACACTCAATTTCACATACACATCACACCCAGACCCGAAACAACAAATTGTGGATCACACAAATTGTTGTTCTGTGTGGGAATCGAACCTACGACACGTTGCAGTGCAGCCGGTTGCCTAGCCACCGCACCAACCGTGCAGTCTTTCTAGTAATTTGAGGAGTTGATAATTGGGATAGGAGAGGAGTATGCCTTCGGAAGCCTCACTTACAAGGCACAACACAACGCTAGCATTATTAGCTAATGCATATAATGACTAATATGTATCATAGAATACCAAACACAACACCAATACGTTAAAACTTACCAAGCCTTTATTTTGAGGGTGCAAGAGGCTATGTCAGACTCTTACTGACAAAATATCTCGTTCCTTGGTGGGAAAGAGCTGCTTCAGCAGCACCGATCTGTCTTTAAAACTTATCAACGATGAAATACATATATAAAAATGTTTTCTCTCTCTAAATGTTGTGTTTTAATAATAACTATCATGACACATACTAAATTAACTACCTAATAATCGCTGGGAATCGGGAAAAACCTTCTGTGGTCCGAAACTTGTAGAGCCTTTCTTAGTATGTTCACGTGAACAACCCGCGATTTTTTGTTAACCTCTAAATGTTGTTTGATGAAATCACGTTGTTCTCGTAAAAATGCGATGTGAGCCCTTGCTCTCTCTCGAGATGATCTCCGGCCACCGTAAGCGCGGTTCTGCGGACGGCGAGTAAGGGTAGCTCGCCACCCGACCAGAACCAGACCCGAGCGGACGGCGCGTAGCGTTCCGCGAGCGCCTTAAAGAGCCAATGGCCCACAATAGACGGGGCCCTATATATAGGGCTGATGTTCAGCCAGGGTTGCGGGTTAAGCGCAATGAGTCACCGCGGCCCCAGCCCAGAGCAGGAGAAGGAACGGGAGGCTTTTAGTCAGTAAGAGTCTGACACTCTCTCTCGCCCTGGGCGGGAGAAGTCATTTGATGATGTTCCACTAACAAAAAAAAGGCCCTGGCTCTCTGTTCATAACTTACTCCATGCCGCGAATCTATGGTATATTATTATTACCCACCTACTTAGATACAGTTTAGTCATGGTCGTTTGGTTATTGAGTTTCTGCATTCTGTCTAGATAGTTAGGTAGACTATAGGTATGCTGATATTACAGGCAATTTGCGGTCTGCCCCGTTTGTTGTGGGTATGGAAGTGTGATTATTAGGTGTTGTATTATGTAACGGTGATCTTGTTACCTATATAGTGTTCGTATTGCGAATTTCGGGTGACGGAATTTGTTAATGATAAAGTCATATCTGTTATGTTTATACTTTTATTACTATTTTTTTTAGTATTGTGTCTGCACAACACAACTTTGGGTTGCAAGCAAGGGTATCTTGCCGCTCGACCAAAATCAGACGAAAGCGTATGGCACGTAGCGCGCTCCAGATAGGGCCCCATAGCGCCGCTGTTCAGCCGGAGTGGTGGAGCTAGCTCAATAAGGTACCGCGGCTTGGCCTGAAGCTGGATAAGGAATGGCTGAACCGTCTTTGCAACTTGATTAACAAAACAATCTTTTTTGTCCTTATTTCTTAAATCTTATTTTTAACAAAATTAAAAAAGAACATCATACAAATAACGAACAAAAATAATAACAATAATAAAGAAATAAAAACTATTTTTACGTGCCTCATTTCCTGATATGAATAAAGTCATCAGTAAAACGACCAGGTAGACACCCACACACAAACACACACACACACACATCAAGAAAACTCTTAACCCTTGGGAATAAAAGTGGGATTGTATACTATAGAAATCCATTCTATCTTCACTTAGTTTATCAAAATAACAGGAAAAAACTACGTATAAACAGGGAATTGAGTAAATGAAACGGCAATCCATCCATCAAAGGGGTGACAAACCGTATCAGGATCGATTTGTGGCACATTGGTGTCAGACATATTGGTATGTGTCATGCAAAGTCACGCGTTCTGCCAACGTAAACGTGCTACGCTGGGGTTAGGGAGCGGGTTAGCTGCGGGTAGGGGCGGAAAGCGGGTAATAAGAACGTAAATTTAATATTTAATTGAGGGCAGGTTTGACACACAATTTTGTGTGACCATACTACTTTGATTATAACCTCATTAATGTACTTACCTTATTAATAAAATGCAAGAAAATATTTATATATTATTTTAATAATAATAACTCAATTTATTATTATTAAAATAATATATAAATATTTCATGTGACCAAAAGCCCCTAAATTTATAGTGGATAATAAAAAAAGAGATATTTCATAAATTAATACCATATTGACATAAAAACAATTTAATTAAAAATATTTTTTTTTCCTAACAACTTAGCCAGATTGCAAGTACCTATTCACTGATTGAGTCATCAATATTTTTATCAATATTAATTAATAGTACATCACTTCCAATATTATACAAATTCCAACTCAATTAATTTCCTAAATAAAATAATAACCAATCCACTAAAATAACATTTCCAATAATAAACGCGACTTTTCAACTTTATAAATAAGGTAAACCCGTAATTGGGTTTTCTATTACAAAAGAATATTTTGCTGGTTATAAAGCATTGGAACCATTTTCAATGAATAGGCCGGACCCCAATCCCGGCGGGGCTCAATACACTGCCAAACTGTGGGTATTCGATAATATCCTGTGCTTACCCCTTAGAGAATTATAACCGTGAAGATTTTCCTAATGCAATTTATTTTTTATACTTTTTCTCTCGAGAAATATTGGGGAAGACGAATTTAATAAATAAGTATACATATAAAAAGAAAGAGACAAAGCATATGGGTTTATTTAGAAAAGTGCATAACGCACATCAAATTCCATAACACTTACATGCATGCGATGTGCTGATTGAGATGATAAACAAAAAAAAAAATATGCCGAGCAACGAGCCTTAAAATTGCTTTTAGTTTTCCAGCTGCCATATTTTTATTTCCAAGGAATGGCGATTTAAATAAGGCCAATACATATATGGCGGCTCGAAGCGAGATTGCCGGTCAAACGCAATGACATACCGTTTCTCCTGCCAGAAGAAAGAGAAAGAAAGGGGTGGTTTTAGTCAGTAAGAGTTTGACACTCCATCTCTCGGGAAGGCTAGGCCTCGGCCTAGGCCGGAGAAGCCGACCCTTATTAAAACAGAATTTAAAATACTATAATATGATTTCTTATTCTTACAGACCATTTCTCATACTTTGGATAGCAACTTTTTACCATTTAAATTTGAATACAGAACGTATGAACTACATAACACATAACTTTATTCGGTACTGATATGAGAGAGGTGAAATAGACCCTTACAGTTTTACTCAGAGTCACTTCTTAATGATTACTTAATCCGTTTCTAAGTAACCTAAGTTCCTGAGTAAAGATTTAATTCCGAAACAGTTGCTACAGAGTCATAAATCGTCAATTAAATGACACTGTAGTAATGAAATACAAAACCTTGGTACTTATAAATAAATCATCTGTATTGGACACTAACTGTTTGACTGAAAAACAAATAATACAAGTAACAATTGAAATAAAATTGATAAAAAGCAAAGCAATGTTTAGGAGCGGGCTTGTTTACACTCAGCCCGCCTTGTCGGTAAGTTCCGGCCGACATGCGCTTAAACATTTCCCTTTTAAACGTTCACATCATACGAATAGCAGGAAATGTAACAAAAATAACATAATAAAATGACTATCCGATGTTTTCCCCTGCAAATACCTTTGCCTGTTAGCAAATTCAAACTTACAGCAATTACTTTTATCATTTCACGCGGAAGTTCAAACTCCGATGTTTGCTGCAGAAATGTGCTGCTCGAAAAATGTTCTTCAATATTTTGTAACGTGAATTTGTAATGATATGCTCTTAGTCTGAAAGTAAAATTTTAATGTTAACCGGCTGAAAGTAGCTACGTCATCATCATCACCAGCCTATGAGTGTCAATAGAACAAGCTTCTCACACGGTTAATGTTTGAGTATTAATCGCCATGGCTGCTCCAGGTGGATTGGCGATTTCAAATTTCTAATTAGAAATTATAAAACCAGGTTTCCTCACGATGTTTTCTTTCACCATTTCGAACTTATAGCCTCAGCATGAGAAGCCTGAATTTCCGACCATAGGTTAAAAACATGAAAGACAAAAAAATGGGACAAAAACAAAAAAAAACTTTTTCTTGGATGGATCACTGTATGTGAACCAATCGGAGCTCTTGAACATTCACCTGAAACACCAGAATGTGGGTTGCGTGTGCGACAAATGCGTTGCCGGCATTTTAAGGGTTTTGGATTTAAGATATGAACACGGGGTGAAGGTAAACTCTTAGACACGGCAAAGTAAGCTTTTCTAACTGAATAATAAGTTAAAGTTCTGTCTTTAGTTATGTGGCCGAGAGTTGCGGGTCAAGTACATTAAGGCACACACGGGTCAAGAGCCAGAGAAGTAACGGGTAAGTTTGAAGTTAGAAAGAATCTGACACTGCCTATCACCTCACCCAGGACGAGCATTTGAAGATTTTTTTCCCACAAAAAAAAAAATTACGCCATATGCCACAATTTTCAACACTACAAACGTTTTCTTTTGTAGAGCACAACATAAAAAAAAACAAATAACTAATGAATCAGTAAAGTGTAATGATCTAAATAAAAATAAACCTTATTATTTAAAAGAATAAACTGAAACAAGACGCGACTTGTGTGAACGGTAAGTTCGTTAGTTCGTTTAATATTTTGGACAACTGCCTAATTGTAAGCACGAAATTTATATGGATAGTAGAAACACCCGTTTTCAATTTTAAGAGCTTCATAATTAGATTGGAATCTCGGATATTCTAGGAATTAATTTAATTACTTTTTATTTTTAGTAATGTTTATTTTCTAATGTTTGAGAATATAAAACTGTTCAGTATAGCAGTTTATCTTTTCGTTATAATTTAAGTGGTTTTTAACGAAACTTTACGTTCATATTTGCACTTTGTCTGTCATGTATCAATATTGTTGATGTTATAAAATTATTGGATATTAGTTAATTTTTTTTATTTTAAATTAAGCTTTTTGTTATTCAATTTAGTATGTTAACTTTTATTTAAAAAGTTTTTACAATTCTATGTTCATGAGAACGATATTTAACTATGAGTACAAATATATATGTTAAGCTATGTTTAACGTGTTAAATGAATTTATGAACTATGTTCATATTATGTGAAACTGTGTTCTGTAACCATGTTTAAGAAAATGTTAGTTTTGAAAAAATCCTTCTTTTGAACATAGAATCACAGCCTAATAAAATTCTTAAACGTTGAATCGAATTCTTAAATTTTTGTATTTAAATAAAGCTAATATACTTCCTTTCGTGGATAAGAAAAACATTTTCCTTTTCTATTGTGAAGTTGTTATAATAATCCGAAACAAAGTTATGTTATCGAGGAAAACTCACTCAACTCATTTCTTCTGAGCCGACTCAGCCGCAAACCATAACATTACAAGTTTATGTTCAATAAATAACGCGAGTTAACCTTTCCTAATTGATTGATGGATGACTTTTCTTTGTGAACGCAGGGTGCGCACCACAACCAAGGTGAGTTCCGGGATCACATAATTACTATACACACACGGTTTTAATTATTCGAAGCAAACATACAATACTTGGCAACGCATTGCTAACTAAAATAATGTCTATAAACAAAGCAAAACTTCCCCCATACTCCATATCCTAGAAAGCATCTGAACTGTGTAAAAGCTCGGCCGTAGGATACAAGACGTAACGTTGCATAATATGGCGCGTGTTCAGCCAAAGTATTCGTTATGGTATTTGCTACACCTAGCCAACAGGGGCATACGTTTTTCGATATGACGCCGAACGTCAGGTGTTCATCTCGTGACCTAGTTATCAAATTCTATTTTAAAACAACAGCTTTAAGTTTCAAACGGGAGTGTGTTCGCGGTTGTCGCTTGCGACGTTTCGGACGTGAGGCGGCGGGAGCCCTCCCTCTAGGAGAGAGCGTTGCTGGCGGCGGAGAGCACTTGAGACTCTGGCGAGGTGATCCGAGTGGCGATATTCGCGAGTTGGGGGGTTCGCTCGCTGCATCCCTCTTGCTCGCGGAGCGGCCGGCGCCGCGGCGGGCGGGAGGAACCCGCACCGGGCCGGCGTCACTCACATCGTTTCGGTCTCCCCGATCGTGTGTCCGATCCTCTCCTACCCGCGACGTACGATCTCTCCGAAGTCTAAATCGAGCGTGCCGCGCTTGCCGCGACATTTATCATAAACATATCCCCTATATCGTGTTTTACCCTCCACTCTCCGATCACCTGCTCTCAGCACGACGGTCGGTAAAGTTTCTTTTAACTATTAAGTTTTTGTTTTGGACTTTTCTCTGTGAAATTTATGGACCGTTAGATCTAAGACTTTACACGTGGTTAGTCGGCATTCTACAATTCTGTTGGTCGGTGCAAATAAAAGATTGTTTGGATTGTGGTAAAGGAAAAACGTCCGTATAGAAAAGCGGCCGGCCCCGCGCCGCCCGGTCTCATTTGCATCTGTCAAGCACTAGGTAAGTACCTGCTGCGTCTGCTTTTTAAAATCCTTCTGGTTTTTTTAAGTGTCCTCCAGGAGATCTTTCTTGGATAGCTTTAATCTTGACACAGCGTGATTGCTAAACAAACGGAGGGTAGCCAGTAATTTTAATTATTTCGTCATAATTTTAATTATCCGGCTGAGGACAATGTGGATATTTAAAAATGTATAGATAAATCCTCACCTGAGTGGAATTCTTTGTTTAAAAGTGTATCTATAATTTATGGGCGTCTCTATTTTAACGTCTGCTAATGACCTGGGGTGATTTATATCCACATAATATTTGCGTGTATTATTGAGTTCTAAATAATAAGTGGAGAGAATGAGCTGGGTATTTTTATTGAAACATAATTTGGGAACATTTTTTGCGTTATATTTTATTACGTAGAGCTCTCTACAGCAGAATAATTTTGTTTTATTGAAAAATGTTCGGCATAACTTTGCATACGATCTCTCTCAACTTTAATTTCGAATGGAGTAAATACAAACAGAGCGATATTACCTAAACTTTAGTTTCCAATTTATTGTGCGGATCGCTATATATTTCTAAAAGCGCGGGAAAGGGATAAGATTATTGCCAAAGTTTGAAACTTCCCTCTAATTTGGGTACAAGCAAACTAGTCTTTATGACTATTAATTAGAAGGTAATAAATTAATTCCAATAACATTGTTGAAGCGCTTCGGATTGTAATACTAAAATACCTTTATATTTCTCGACCACTATTCCACAACTACTATTGTTCTAATTTACACTTTATTACAAAGAAAATAGAGTTTTATAATCCTGTTCACGTTCGTCTGTGGTTAGGATATTGGATTGCGGAAGAGGTTTCCTATAAGACGAAGAGCTTTGTGCTGGTCCCGTGTGGTTACAAGCTTCATGGCTCGAATGACTCCAACAGGGAAGTAAATTGATCTCTTACATATTGGTATTAAGATGGGTCAGTGAATAACATACTCTAAGTCTTATAAGAATATAGTTATTTTTTCTCTACACGAGTTGCTTCTGAGACATAAAGTCAGAGCAAATATAAAAAATACCTTTTTTCGACACGCACGTGCCAAATTTTTTAAACTATATATTGCTATTTTATTTTATATGTAATCAACACGTCATTATTATCATTATATTAAAATTACTAATTTCTATAGAAAAGGTACAAAGTATATTTTTTTTAATTAAAGAAATATTTAAAAAAAAATAGCTACATAAAAAGAAAAATGATAATCAGTAAACCAATGGATAAAAAAAATGGAAGCAAAATTAAAAATTTGGCAACTGAAAAAGAAATGCTGTTACTAAAAAAAAGGTGAACAAAAAAACACCTGACACGTAACACATATTGTCAGGAGTACAAAGATGGACTCGTTGAGATAAAAACTTATCTTAATGAGTGTTTTTCATTTGAGCCCGTCATTATTGTAATGAAGCTTAATGGAAATTAATTAGATTTTGATTCTATTACTTTTTGTGTTTCTTGTTTCTGTTTCTTTTTTTATTTCTCAGGTTAAAACAAAATGCTTTCTCTTTATTCGAAAATGGAAGAGTGGCATTCGTTATTATAGGTATTGTCTGCAAAAAAATATTAGTATTATTAAATTATGAGTCGTAACCGAATATTTGGAAATTCTAATATGTATGTATTCTAAACGAACTAAATAATATAATAAAGGATAAAAAAATACACATGAAAAAATATATTACACAAAAACTTTAAATTTGTCAACTAATAAAATTTGAAAATAATAATACCTATTTGTAACCTAAAAAAATCCACCAAAACAAAACAACCGTCAAAAAAGTTATTTATATCTGAGAATAAAATAAATACATCGCCAACTTGCCCCTTTTCGGCTCTTTAAAAGCTAAATTATATACGCTTGGGGTGCAAAAATGGAGACACATACCTCTGTTGGGACTTGAGAGTTATTGTAGGCAACCTACATGGCTAGAAAGTACTCCATTCATATTTTATATTCCATTACTCGAAGCTGTACGTTATTCAATAGACCGCAAATTCTACGGAACAAACATAGTACCACCTACTTCGATACAATCTATCGGAGTGGGGAGAAAAATTACAAGGTCATGACACATAGTTTTCTTGGACAGGGAAATGGGCAAAGTCTGGAGGCATTGATGTATAGGTAATATTTTAATAGTGTGTGTGCTTGTTACGGGAATTTGTGGTTAGTATTGGTTTGTTGGTAACACGGTGATTTGTTTGTTGAGCTATGGTCGATGTTCAGTTATTTTTGTGCTTTGTCAAAGAATTTATAGGATTACTGGCCATTCAACTCTAAAGTGAGCTTCGAAGTTTAAATTTTTTATAGTTCCATTTTCAAATAAAAAATTAATGGCATTTTTGTTATGTATATCTTAATATTATCAATGAAATTAATCCTCAGCCATAGCAAGGACAAATCAGTAATTTTATAAAAACTATTAATTTTCCACATGGTTATTTATGAGATCCTAGTTTACCTTGCATGGCTATCCAATTTTAATTTGTCCGAGTAAATTTCCGAAACAGCAGCGAATAACCGTTGGGACATTAGGCTTAGCGTCCTCTTGAAGGAAAATCTCCCCAACTCATGCATACAAAATGCTGTTATCAAAAGTAATGCGATACAAATTGTAACAAAACATCACTTGTTTTCATTTAAATTTAGACCTTAAAAAATAATTTATTATGACATATTTTACATTACATAATTACTGTTTCTACCTTAACTTTTAAGTAAGATAATACCCTGTCTAAAATGATGGGCTTCAAAAGCTTTTTGAGACAATGTTAGGTACTTTAATTTTGTTACCCTTGACAATTTTACAATAGGGAAACCGTTCAGCCATCTAATGACATGAAACGTTTCTAATTTTAGGTTTTAATAAAATTATTTCTATAAAGATAAATGTCACTTTATTGTTCATTGAATAATCACGATCGCTAACGCAAAACATGGAGGTTGTTATAATTGAGCAAACTATTTTTTGACATATTTTTTCCATTTTTTTTTTCTTATCTTCATTGGAAAAGTTATAAAAAAGAAGCCGACAAAATTAGTTTGTCTTAACACATCTGATTTTTTACTTTTTTACCTAACAATTTGAACAGTGAAAAAAAAACCTGTAGGTAAGTGAAATAAATAAAATAAATTTAAACCAGTGAAAGGTTTTTTAAAAGTAAGATTTAAAAGTTGACAATAAAGCCGGAGTTGCGGGGTAAGCGCAATGAGGCACCGCGACCTCGGCCCAGAGCAGGAGAATGAACAGGGGAGTTTTTAGTCAGTAAGAGTCTGACACTCCCTCCCGCCCTGCCCTGGGCGGGAGAAGTCATTTGATGGTTTTCCCCTCACAAAAAAAGGGTTAACAATAAACCTTTTACCCTTTTTTGCAACCCTACATTGCCTCTTTGACATTTGTTCACAGTCAAAAGAAACATTTGGACAGTAACATCTCACTCTAGCAACTATAAGAAGACACATGTTTGGTTTACCAAACTAAGCTGGTTTTAGAGACAACCGTACTCTCGCAAATAAAGTAAATAAGGATAGAGAATATTTCAAATAATAAAAAAATATGAAAAATAAATTAAACCGTTTTAGTTATTATACTGCTACAAAATACTGAAAACAGTTTGGCTTTGTGTGCAGATAGTCCGAAAACTACAATGATAATCGCGTAATAATAAATGATTGTCATCGAAAATGTTACTAGGTGCACCAAGCATATCTTAAAAAAGTTGCGTCACACTAGGATTTTCTCTTGTATTTGTAAATGCACAGAAACATACAATTTCACATACACATCACACCTAGATCCGAAACAACAATTTATGGATCACACAAAGAGTTTTTATTTACGTTGTCCGGCAGCCAGCCAGTTGCCCAGCCACTTTTTTTTTACAAATTTTCAATTTTATTCCTTTTGCAACAAAATAGGAAGTCGCTTATACAAATTTGACAAGTTGCGGCAATTTGGTGCGCGTCTGTGCAAGAAAATGAATTTCTTAAGCAACTTCTAGTAAAGGAATTATCTCCGTCTCTTTGTTATTGACATAAGCTTTTGCTTGTTTTCGCTCTGATCTTTGAGCAGAAGAAAAACACAAAGTGTACCCGTTGCCGTCTTCCCACGTAGTGTTCATCCAACGAGATGGACTGCTTCAATATTTGTTGAAGTTGGTTTAATCTGGCTGGTATTGGTTGTTGAACATTGAAGAAGATTGTTTGATGAAAATCGAATGTCATAAGTACAAACCTATTCTCCGTTGTTCTCATATAATTATGTCAGAAAAGAAAATATTTATTCATAGTCAAATTCAAAAAACTCATTGTATTTCAACCAACCCATACACATTTATGAATCGTCGTAACAAAATAAAAGATCGTAAGTGCTCTTTCCAAACTGTAGGTTTGAATCGCGATATGTTCGAATGTTGAGTAACGGTTGAAACAAATAGATTATTAGCAAATTTGAAAGTCGCTTTAGGATTCACCTTGTACACATAACTTTGAATAAAAAAAAAATTCGAGCCCTCTCGAATACGACATATCACCTGCAAAACATTACATTTCAACTCTTATCTCATAGTGTTCTTCAAATATAAAAATGTTTCCGAAGTTTTCTATTACAAAGAAATATAAACAAAATTAGCTCACAAAGCAAATCTTTTATACTTCAAAAGGTTATTGTGGTAAACCAGCTCATAATGTCAGGGTCTAAGATACCGGTGTGTCGACTACAGTCCGCCAGTGAAACTCACTACTGCGAAACGAAAGCCGCAATGGATGCTTAGATTAGTTTTTATTAAGCTACCGTCCACCTTAGTTGAGGTACTGAGTGCAAAAAAACTTTTTGTTGATGTTGGGTTTTAATTCCACTGCTTTGCGAATGGTTGCTTGTGCGATTGTCAAGCACTGCGTTCCAAATTTGGCATACAAGATCACGTTTTTTTAATAACAGTCTGGCTGGTATTGCTTCTTAGTCACAACGTTTACTGCATACCAGGACATTTTAAATCACGAATTAAAGTGAATTGAAATTCTTACAAATGTCTTGGTTTCTACGAAACTTAGGTACTTTATGTGACAATAAATCTTTTCCCCTTGTTGATAAAACTCAAATTATAACAATAGGTAGGCTGATACTGATGTTAAATACTTCTTATACTTCAACTGCTAATACACTACTAATATTATAAAAGCGATAGCTTATAATATGGATGTATGCTTATAACGCTCTCACGTAAAAATGACTAAATTCGAATTAAATTTGACACCGAAATAGGTTATATTTCTGAATAAGATGTGGAATATTGTTTTTCCGGTTACGTAGTCGAAACCGGTGGGAAAAGACAGTGTAGATAAATTATGTCAACCTGTGATACATTTTTAGGAGAAAAATAACAACAAAGTTCTTCTTACGCCCAAGGCAAGAAGGACTATCACACTCTTACTGACTAAAAAGGAGAAGGAAAGGTAGGTTTCTTCTTGATTATGCCATAGGCCGAGGTCATAGTAGCTTATTTCTCTTGATACTTAATGTTTCATCTTAACCAACTTTTCTAGTATAGTGATAGTTATTTTCTGTGATAATTATAGCCAAGTGTCTGAAAGTGTCTTTTGTATAAACATATTATTTCCCTTACTATTGCACGAGACGTTAGAACACATGTTTAAGCTATATTAAAATGACTTCTTTGTCACATGGTCCGCAGATGCGTTGTGCCTGTGGGAGTAAGTGTCACTTTTATTGTTGCAAATAATAAAAAGACTGCAAATTAATTAATATTGAACTTTTTTCTTATAAGTCGCAAGGTTTGAAATTATTTAAATGTGTTTTTTTATTAATCGAGTCTAACGTATTCCTTCGTCGTTTCAACTATCAGGTACGTAGGTTTATAGGACTTTGCCACAGCATTTATGAATGCTTGGTTTCTATATTTAATATTCGTTAAATTTTATGCGAACATACTTACACTAAGCTAGTTCCAATTACTCTTAAAAAAATATTAATATTATAATGACAAGTAAATATCAATATCATGACTTAAAAAAAAATTGGAAACCGTAATGTAGATTAGGTAGGAACTTAGCTTTTGTACATAAATAGTTTTTACACAAAAACATTCCATCTAATGGAACACATTAGAGCAGAAACGCACATAAAATAAGAATTTCCATTCCATCTGAGTTCAAAGCGAGTTGTAAAATCGACTTTATTACTTTCACATCATAAAGTTCAGAACGCATTTTTACATCAATAGCTATTTAAGCACTTACTTCCTTCGTCATAGTGCTAATAAAATTTTCTGTGCAAGTTTCGTTTGTTATCACCAATGTCGAACCCCGTTTAAGCGCATTTTATGCTGTGAGAAATGCATTTTTTACGCGACATTTGCATAATTTGCTTGAAAAATCTGAGTGAGAGAAACTACTTATTAATCAAAATTATGAAATACAAGCTACTTTCCCGCGTTTTCCCCGCTGCTGGGCTCCATTTAATCGTGCGTAGCGTGATGTTTTATAGCCTATAGCCCTCAGGAACATTGTAGCTATCTATCAGTGAAAGAATTTTGCAAATCTGTACCTCTTTTATAGCATAAATAAAGGTATTTAAAAAAAAAAAAATTAAAGTAAATTATTTTATATAAGAAATACTGTTATTTAGACTTCTTTTTATTTCACGAATAAATGCATTGAATATTTCATAGAAAGTAACGCAAAAAAATGACAAAAAGAAGTTAACTGATTCGAGAGTAAACATCGGATTTATAAAATAAAAATCATTTCATAAAAACGAACAACGGTTCTCCGTCAGTTTTGCCGACAGTACATAACTGTAGAACAACCTACGTAGGAACACGATAGTGTCAACAACCTGACAGGTCTTAGCGGATTCTTCCTGAACAGGTTCCAAGGAATAGTAATCCTTGTGAACAGCCAAGCTTATGTCATACTTAGCTATGCACTCGCGGGTTTTGCAACCATAATCTGTATCTATAATAATAAATATTATAAAAAAGTAAAATTGTTGATTTGTAGGTTTGTATGTAAAGAGTAATGTTTGGAACCGCTGCTGGTCGAATTTCTAAAACTCCTTTACTGATAAATAGCATAGAACATCACGCGACGATTAAATGGAGCCAACCAGCGGGTAGCTAATAGATTTCGACTTTATTTTGCCCTTATAGACAGAGAGATGCAACGTAAACTTCTACAACTTATTACTTCTGAGGTTTAATGATGGTGATCAATTGTTAAATTTTGGTATTTACATTGGTGAGGATATTTTTTTACTGAGAATAGAGATTGTTACACGATACTGATCAACTTCTATAAAACGAAGTAACAGGACACTTAAAAAGTATAATCCTGCATGAAAAAACAACGAGACAACATTATAAAAGCCCTTATATGGCTTAAAAAAGTTACTGTAATAAGGGAAAATTTTATTCAAATAACTTGTAACAGTTCCAATTTTAAAATGCAACATATTATTATGTAATTGTTTTAAGAATAAACTCGTACATTTTTAGTTTTCAAAATCGGTCTAGAAAAAAAAACATCATAAGTACCTTCAATAGGTATATCAATGGAACAGATATCAGGTTTCCACAAGGAGTATTTAATAGCTAACCGCAACCTTAGACGGGACCGCAAAGCAAAAATGCGTCAACAGAATAGAAATGTTTATACTGTAGTAGGTTAACGGTACTATAACAACCGCAGATATAGATATACGTATATCTGTGATGACAACACTTTGTTGTCATTAGTACTATTGGCCGAAGTTGCGGGTCAATCGCAATTGGTTATTGGTCAGCAAGAGTCCGAAAATCTCTCTTGCCTTAACATGGGCCAGAGAAGTCATTTGATGATTTTTCCCTCACAAAAAAGTACGTTTCGCCGGGGTTGCGGTTTTAGCGCAATAAGGTACCAAGACCCCGAATTGGGTCAGTAGAAGAAATAGGCTGGTTTTTAGTTAGTAAGAATCTGACAGTCTCTCTCATCTTGCTCTGGGCGAGGGAAGACGATCGATGATATTCCCCTAACAAAAAAAAAAAACTTTTGGCCGGTACCGCGGCCCCGGCCTGGAGCAGTAGAAATGAGGGAATGGCTTTAAGTCAGAAAGTCTAACGCTCTGTCTCGCCGTAACCTGGCTGGAGGATTCACTTAATATTTTCCACCTCAAAAAAAAGCTACTTTATAAACCCAAGGTAAAATGCCTTTACTGGTTGACATAGTTTTCTTTTGATGTTTTAATTTACATTGATTTGAATGTTCAATGTGTAGCTTAAAAATATAATATGATTTAATAAAGTCAAAAAATATTTGCTAAGTTGTTTGTATGTTTGAAGTGGTGCTTTGATTTGACCTTCTGAGTTACCGTACCTACCTAATGAAGCAAGACATCTTATATATTTTGTTAGACAGAAAAATAAAGATATAAATCTAAAGACCACTTTAAGATGATAAGATGATTTCTATAATGTGAATATTTGTTTAAATATTCTGTTCCAAATAATGTAACAAACTTTACACACAGTAAGTATGTGATTAATCTTAACCACCATTTAATATTAAGTTTAAAATAAAAGTCAATTCTAATTCATAAGAAATCGAAAATGATTATTTTATGATGTTTGAGATACATTCAATCGATTGAGATAATAATTATATGTGCAGATGTTAACAATACCAATAAGTTACCAATAAGTGAAAAGCTGAACTCCAGGCCACCATGACAACGATACGTACAATTTCCTAGTTAGGGCATATCAGTTTAGGTGGTTAACTAAAGGTATACAATGTTAGTAAGAATGTATTTTTTGTATTAAAGAAGTCATATATATAAAATAGATAAAAACATTATTTAAATTCGATTTAGGTGAATACCTGTTTGCCAACTTTTTTACTTAATATTTTAAGACAACTTTAGGATAAAAATACATGCGAATAAAGTTTACAATTAGTTAATTCCCAAAACCGATAGACCATAGTATTATTTACATAGTAACAGACAACAATATTCAGTAATACCTGTGAGTAATTTAATTTGAAACGATAGCTACAGAGACGGAATAATCTTGTATACTATGTACAATCAACAAAGTTGACCGTGTTCAAGCAAAATGTAACATTGACTTTACTACCAATATTATGTCGCTGGAAATTTGCCTGGAAAAAGAACGTAAAGTTTGGATTGAAAGTTGAATTCTTCTTTCTTTTAATCTCAATACAATGAAATTAGGTATCACATAGTAGTATTACAATTTTAATTTTGATTTATATGATAGGACGGCAAACGAGTTACCTACGTTGTAGTCAATTAGCGCCGCCCCTGGACACGCGCAAAACGGAAGAGTAACGAGTACGTTGCTGACATCTTGGGTAAGACTCTAATGAGTCTTGGAGATTTACGGATTGGGGGTGGGAAGGATGGGGCCGTAACCGCAGTCACGCGGCGAAACACAACGCTGTGGTGGTTTCCCGACGGTTTTCTGTGACACCGTGGTATCACTCCTGTCGAGCCGACACATTCACACACGATAAAAGATAACAAAGTAACTAAAGAGCAATTCTTTACTGGTTCAAGCAAATAGTAATTCGTCATAATCATTAAATATTAATATCAAAAGTCACCCAAATAAAGGGCTTTGATGTGAAATACCTTCAATCCCAGAATGATTATTATGACAACTCAATAGTTTGATAGATATATGTTTGCACAAATAACAAATTGATACTGCAGCTTTTAGTAGTAAATATTTCACCAGACTGGACATTCGTGTCATTTGCGTTCAGTAATCCATCAAAAACGAACCTTTTATTATGAAAAATAAATGACCTACTGTCAGACAGGTGGACTTTTTTATATTGTTTGACACATAAAAAAAGATTTTTGTATGGTCGTTGACTTTAAAATCTTTAGTGGCACAGATTTATTTTGTCGATAGTACTTCAAGTGTTAATCCTCAGTATGGATGTGTTTATGTAGCTAGCTAATTTAATTACGTACATATAAACATTGCTTTCTATTTGTAATTGGATTATATATTATGTATTTGTATTTTCTTGCTCGAATATATAATCCGAACCAAACACAATGATACATTGTACTCGTACTTACAGAGAGAGTTGATTTCGTTATTTAATAATTATTTTAATAAATGCTAAGATTATTTTACCCTTTCAATTGTGGCAATTCGAGACAAAAGAGAAGGGCAATACATAGGTGTGCGAACAGCGTTCGCTTGGGGTTTAATGAATTAATAAATAAACGACTGTAAATAAAAACATCCATGTAGCGGTTATGGCTGAGAAGATTACATTCGTACCAACTTACTCTTCCTATCCATCTCGTAAGAGGCGACTAAGGGACTACCCACTACCAGGGTTGCAGGTTGTTTAGGTGTATAATTCTGTTATTTAAGAAGTAAACGGGACAAACATGTCCTGCACTTTTCGACTTTCACTTTTTGAAGACTAGTCTATAAGTACCTAAAATTTTTGTTCCGAAATTATCCTCCTCGTCTCTATACTAGTTCTTCTATTAAGTATACTAGTTATTTTAGTTTCTAAAAAGAGTAACAGACGAAACCACAGGCAAACGTACATGAAGAAATTTGTTTGTCATTTAGATACGAAATCCTAAAACCCATACTTTTAAATTTATAGGTCAAGGTCTATAAGACCTTTTACTTGGCACTTAACCAAGGTGTCATAGAAGATACTTGGATCATAAAATGGCGCGCGTGGCAAACAAGCATTACCGTTAGTAATGGAATAAATTAAGTGAAGCATCCTTCTACGGGCAAAAACTTATATTTGTGTGTGTACTCGTTTATTTAAGTTATGTTCTAGAGGCTGTGTTAAAGATAATAATAATGTACTTAAGTAGTACTTAATAAACAAGTGAGTAATAAATTCATAAAACTTATTTGTAGGGCTGTACCTTACGTAATAATAATAATTATATAATATGAATACAATTCTTCTGTTCTTTTTTTCTTTTCAATTATTTTCATGCTACATTTTTTTTTTTTTTTCTGACGTATCTAACATTACGTGGTTTTCTTACTATTTTGGACCAATTGCATTTTTGTCATGATCGCGTTGTAGCATCTTTTTTAAACACGTGAGGCCAATGAGAATACCCTCTGAATATCAATGTAACATTTTCTGGGTTGTATGTACTTTCTAATATTATTTAAACACCAATGACGTTCGGTAACAGATAAAATAAAGGAAAGACTTCAATTTTGTAATTATAAGTTTGAAATCGCCAATCCCTTTGGAGCAAGCGTGGTGATTAATACTCACATATGTGATAAGAGGTATTTGCTCAACAGTTGGTAAACCTACAAGATATTAATGTTTCATTCATTAGTAACAGGAATATGCAATACATACGATGTATAACAATAGATTTTCTCCTAAATGGGACTCGTAATGGTGAAAAATAGATGTGATTATTAATATGCTCACCACTGTCACTTGGCGAATGAAAAGCTTAGTGACGTCACGTTATGACATCATTTGTTCTAATTTTAAATACCGTCGTTTTTTTTGTTTTTTATTTAAGTTTTTTTCTTTTTTTTTTTGTTAATAGAAATATTTTTGTTTTTGGTGGGATAAAAAAGGTTTTTTGCTCTTTTTTCGTAACGCTCTTTTGTTATTTTTTTTAATGTAACGAAATATAAATTAAAGAATTTCTTCACAAGAGGCTCATTTAATTAGTTCATTTTAATGATGTAGGGCTCCGTTACATTCCAATTAAAGTACACAGGCACTTAGCACTCCTAATTTCTAATTAGTAAATTGTTAGAAGTAATTAATAGGTATCTATTAAGAACACAGAAAATGTCAATGATTACAATTTAATTAGAAGTCTATCGAATCAATTATAATTGAAAAGCGTAGTTAGAAATTACATTTCAACTATTAATTGGTCTGTGAGTTCTTAATTATATTCAAGAGACATACATTACAAATTGTTTATAATTAAATATTTATTTATAATAAAGGCTTTTTTTAAATATTCTTCTTATCTTAAAAATAGTCTTCCTTTAGCCCTTTAAATAAACGATAAACTTCTGTAAGATATATAAACTTCTGTTCTACAAATAATTTTCTATATTCAAATTAAATTATGAATCAGATAAATAAATAATTAATAATAATTCCTAATTCTTATCTACCAGGTCTTACTGTGGTATAGAATTTAAATTTACAAACTCTTGCCAAAGTACAAATAGGCACCTGATTCCCATTCAATGTGTCGCGAATTGGATCCCCGCTCGAAACGACACTGTGTATCATCCATAAATTTTTATTCCGTGTTACGTTTTTATGTTTCTGTAAAATTGTGATTATAAAAGAAAAAGAAAACTAAGCTCTTTTGAAAAATAAATAGGTAGTCATCCGACCCTAAGACACATGATAAAAAAAGTATGTATACACCTTTCATTTAAACAATACGTTTATGAACAAAGTAATAAATAAATAATAACGTTTCCATAATAAATAAATTTATACAAAACACCGTATTTCAAAATAAATCGTTTGTCAACTTTGTATAGCTCCTTTAATTGTTTGTTAATTGAGCCAATCAATCAAAAACTGACATTAATATTAACTGTTAAATGATTTTATTAGCTTCGTAATAAATTAATGTTTAAACCTTTTAGTTGTATTCATGTGACTAGCTACTCCAGGAGTATCGTTATAAAGCTCGACTCTTGTTGTTTGGAGCGTCCGTGATGTTTTGTAACCCTTTTTAAACAATAGCCTCGCCGATATAAAAAAATTCAAATCTAACTAGTAGTTCAAAAGATTAGCACGTTAAGACAAAGAAACAATGCAACAAAAAACATTATATCAGGTAGGTATAGGATTTATATTAATAACTAGCTCCTCTCGCGCGGTTTCATCCGCTTCTTAGTTCCACTTAATCGTAGCGTAATATTTTATAGCCTATAGCACTCAAGAACATTGTAGCTATCTATCAGTTAAAGAATTTTGGCAATCCGACCAGCGGTTCCAAAGGTTCCCTTCACACAAACTTACAAACATACAAACTTTACTTCTTTATAATATTAGTATAAATTAATATGT
The DNA here is from genome assembly GCA_902829305.4 of Spodoptera exigua. Taxonomy (NCBI): domain Eukaryota; kingdom Metazoa; phylum Arthropoda; class Insecta; order Lepidoptera; family Noctuidae; genus Spodoptera; species Spodoptera exigua. The sequence goes on along the minus strand of LR824610.2, from coordinate 11,359,230 downwards.
AAATTTCTTTGTCTAACCAAAGCTTTTGAAAAGCACTGACAAGAAATAGTCAACGTAAACTATTTACTAGTCTTTATTTAAAACACTATTACTCCTTTCTGCACAGTCGGCTAAGGGACATTAGCATCACATTTACACGGGATTTGAACAGGCTACCCACGAGTGTTGTACAGCTGAGCTATCATTTGTAAGGCTCAGAGAAGCGACAACCGCCTGTTTCCGTTTCCGTTTGTTGACAGGAATCTACCTCATAAAGGAAAACATGGTGTTATTGTGTTATGTTCAGATTTGAGTGAGGAATTTGTAACATTATATGTGCTATAATATATTTTGGCATATATAATGGATTATAGATTCCCAATACTGAAACATTAAAGTACAATTCTATAATCCTAATCTCACTTCTTACTAATATTATAAATGCAAAAGTAACGATGTTCGGATATTTGTTACTTAATCACTCCAAAACGGTTAGACGGATCTGGATGAAATTTGGCACAAGCAAACATACCACGCGAGCAAATCCGCGTGCGGAATATTAAATTAATATTAAAATGTGAAAGTTTGTTAGGATTGGATGTATGTATGTTTGTTGTTCTTTCAAGCAAAAACGGTTAGACCGATTTGGTTGAAATTTTATATGTGGATAGTTATGATACATATTTTATAGATATGATGCTTTGGATTAACACATGGGCTGCTTCATATCAAGCTTTTTATTACCAGACTACGTGGTCGGAAGCTAGTAGAACCATAATACAAAGATTTAAAATATTCGGTTTCATTACGAACATGTCAAATAAGATATTACAAACAACAGTCCACCAGCATTGTCCATCTAGGCATCATCATCAGCCTATAAGTACTCATTGCTGAGCAAACGGCTCTTCTCACACGGAGAACATTTAAGCACCACCACGCTTCCTTAAAGGTAGAGTGAGGGTCGATGTTTACAACCAGGAAGTCCAGTTTTCCTTCGCCGCATGTCAGTGGGGTTTAAATAAGTCTAAGAAAGTACATTTATATGGGAATGGTCACATTACTACTTGTCAGGTTTCAAACCCGCGCCCTCCCAGCCACCACGATTCTTGTCGTTTAATGATGGGCGTTTTTAAATTTGAACAATTAGTTTTGTTGCTTCGCTACACAGATGGTGTTAATTACCGACTAAACACAAAATTGTTTTCAATGAAAATATTATTATTTAATCTCCAAATCAGCGGTCATTTACAGGGAAGGAATAATAATTATTTATAAACTAATTATTGGCTTTACAATATTCATTACGGTTCAACTGTTTTGTTTATATTTCGTGTTCTAGTGAATATGTTTACATACAAAGGTTTCCATTTAAATGTTCAGCTGTTTCAAAGGTTTATTTAGACTATAAAAGTGTATTAAAAAGTATGGTAGATTCCAGTCAATATTCGTTCGATACGAAACTTTTTCGTCTGTGGAAAAAAAACACCTTTATTTTTTTCCATCCTCTTATCGGCGTGACATCGAAAATTCAAATTTAAAAAAGGAACCACAAATATAAAAGAATTTATTTGCATGAAAGAAAATGGCAGCCAAAATGTTTTCCATAATTAAATTGTTGTTCGAAATTATCAATATGTATAAAAAAGCCATCGGAATCAATGTACCGAATATTTTCGACAAAAACGCCATTGAATTTAACCGAGTTTCCGCATCGGTAAGGCGAATATTGCATTTTCATTCGAATGAAGTGTCAACTGCATTTTAAATAACTTAGTGGGTTCGGCTCAGCAGCCGATATTGATTTGTTATATTTTCGGACACTATTTTTGGCTGTACCTACCGGTGAGAAAACTTTAAAACTTTATTCGGAATCTAGGCCGTTCGACTGCAAAATTTGTTATTGTGTCTCTCTACTGAAATGAAGTTTCCGACCGGTTTTATACGGATCGAAATTCCATTCCAAATTTAAAAAATAACAATATCAATCTAGATAATTAGTCTGGTTCCTGATTATGACAAAGCAAATTGCACAATGTAGCACAAAAATATTTATTAGTTCACTGCAAAAACATACTAACGTAAATACAAAGCTAATTGTTTATTTACTAAAATTCAGTGTATATTTTCATTAGTAAGTGAATAAAACTCATTAAAAAGTAAACCATAGAACGAGTACAATAGACATTAGCTATCTCCTTCTGTGTCGTTACGTAAGCAGCTTTGTTATCAAAACATTGTCGCAAGCTTAGTGCTGCTCTCACAATAGTTAGAATAAATAATATTGTACAATGTTTTAGTTCGCAGCAAACTCTAAATATTCTAAACAGAATTCAAAAACATCAAAATAAATGTTTTATAAACCAGTGACATTGTTTTTCCACTTCTTTATGCTGAAGCTTAAAAATGCGAAGTTGTTCCATATGATTTTTCTCACTCTCTCTTTCTTCTCCTCTTTGTTAACCCTATCCCTGCGCATTGCCCTATGTTCCTGAGTGCTATAGACTCTAAAAAACATAACGGTACGATTTGTAGGAGCCGTGCAGCGAGTGGAACGGCACAAGAGTAGCTAGTATATAAACAAACCGAATTAAAAAAAAAAAGACTTTTTTAAATAAAAAAAGAATGCGTCGAAATAAAAATAAAAAGTATTTCTATTACCCAAATTAGGTCAGTTCTTCATTGACCTCACGCAGACGAATATCACCAACGACTCCTAAATATTTCATCTAAGTTTATTTCCCTTGTTCAGCATAAACGGGAATTTTTATGCGAGTTCGCGTCGATGTGTCCCTTGCCTCCCGGTATTCGACAGTTGTCAATCTGTGGCACGCGTGACTGGCTTCGGATTTTTCCAAAAGGGTTCTAGAGGTCAAATTCGTAGAATGCGAATATATAGTTCGAACAAAACCTTCAAAAGTAGTGAAATATGATCAACATTATGAAATATTTATTGAACGTCTTTTGATGTGCATTCGTTATTGTTATGTGAATTTTATCTATTTGACTTTTACTGAAATTATATGTGGGAGATGTAATTCTGATACTTGTGATATAGGAACCACAGTACCAGGAGTAAGAAGGACCTGTTTGAAAGAGAACGGTAAATAAATTGTGGCTACTAAAATTATAATTTTCTAGCTACTCTCGCGCGGTTTCACCCGCTGCTCGGCACCATTTAATCGTAGCGTGATGTTTTATAGCTTATAGCACTCAGGAATATTGTAGCTATCTATCAGTGAAAGAATTTTGGAAATCCGACCAGCGGTTTCAAAGATTACCCCCTACATACAAACTTACAAATTTTACCTCTTTATAATATTAGTATAGATGGAAAATAACGACTTACGTGAACTGACTGGTCGCTGAGAAAAAGCTCTACTGGTTTCAAGTCTCGACGGGGCTCTTATTCATTAACCGCTAGTCTGCCGGTATATGAGACACAATAGAAAACACATTCTGTCTCGCGTATATCTGCGCTCCGGCATACCACGGGTTAACAGCGCACGCGTTGTAGAGACTTTTTTTTTCAAAAATTTAATACTTATTATAATTATTGAGAGTACGCCTTAAATTACTGTCAATTTTATGAACAAACATTACTTTTAGGTAGATATTATTAATTTATCTATATCTTGTGCTATACTAGAATCCTTATGGGACCTCCCATTATTTGAGATGCAACTAATGATAAACTGCTAATGCATTATTGTTCTGTTATCAGCTGGTTCACGCGGGCGCACACAACGCTGCAACCACAGGGGAGATTTTATTAACTGTTAAACTAACTGCTATAGCTTTTAACTAAACCACTCATGGTAATTTGTTATTATAGGAATTTTCGCATAGGGTAGATGGTTTCAATGAGCTGTGTTGTATCGTTTTCATTCATTTGGAATATAACTTAGAAAATGATAATTATTATTATGCAAGGTAAAGTAAGCCTACAGCTAGCCTGTATCTTCAGCCAGTATCAAAAGTATATTGGATTATACATTATGTTGTGTTGTGTGTGAATGTAATCGATTCCTGTGTCAATGTCAATTCAAAGAATCTTTCACAAAAGAGTAACAAACGCCCTTCTTAAACTTACAAACTTTTGTATATAAATAACTGAGATAGTAGGATTACTACAAAAAAGAAACATTTGAACACATTGAAAAGATATATGACTATTACTTGTTTTTATGAAAGTTCTGCAGCTTGAAATGAGTATTTCAAGCTGCAGAACCAGATCACCACAGATGGGGCCCAACAAGGTTGATGATCAGCCGGGGTTGCGAGCAAAGCGCAATAAGATATTGCAGCCTCGGCCTAGAACAAAAGAAGTAACAGAAGAGTTTTTAGTCAGTAAGAGTCTGACACTCCCACTCGGCAAGAGAAAGCCATTTGACGATTTTCTTCTCATAACAAAAATTACACAAAAACTAAAAAACCAATTAAATTACTTACTATTATTACTTGGTGGTGAATATAAATCAACAATATGTACTGTAAACATATCAATCATGCAAAAATGATATGTTGAGTAGTTAAAGCCGAGGGAATACGATTCAAGTCGGATCGAGAACACTTAAATTCCAATTAATATCAATATTCTGCAACGGTATTACTGTATTAATCCGAACGGTGATATATTTAATGACTTTATTGACTCGATGTTTATACCTACATTCGTAGAGTAAATGCCGTAATTTCGTATATTATAGGTAACAATTTTAATTTATTTATTGCAGATTAAGTTTTTGATTCTATGGGCTTAAGTTGAGTGGATTGTTCATTGTCTTTATTGAAATTGAAATGAATTACTCACGTGAATCAAATGAGAAATGCTCAACTAATTTCAAGTCACAACGGAACTCTTATTCGTTTTGAATATCTTTCAGAATAATTCTAACACTGTTTTCGTAATATCCTTTTCTGACATCGGTTATGATGATGATAGCCAAAGCCCATATATAGCTATTTATATTTTTATTCATGAAATCACAGTAACAGTACAAAATTAGATTTTCGAAGAAATTTGTTTAATTGTTCCTATGCTCATAAAATTGAAATATCTATAAATCTATAAATTGTTGTCGACAAAACAATTTATTAAAATTGCAATAGTTAATTGAATCAAATTTTAAACAAACATTTGTTTGATCTCTATCCTTTATATATTTGGACAAAACACAAATTGCTTTTGTATCAATTAATGTGTACAAAAATAAAATTGAAAAGTCCACTATCAAGTACCTTTTTTATTAATAGTGTATTTCAAATATAACCTACATATTCTGGAAAGTGTCATAATTATTATTTTTTTTATATGTAACGTCATTATCCATGTACTTTTTATAACTTTATTTCAGATGTTGTGTTATGGGCTTGTATTATTAAAAATACAGTTAGATTGGAGAAACGTTACTTACCTACATGTCCTGTACGATTTGAGGTGAAAGATCAAAGGGAGCGTAAAATTTACGACGAATTCATACGAAATGAGCTCACCTGTACCTGTATTGATATTAACACGAGAAAAAATTCACAAGATTTTACGATAAACTTCCACTTCGCTGATGGCGATAAGACATTTATTCCACCCTGTTCCAACGTGTCTTTACTTTATTGTGAAAATAAAGAATGTTATGGCAGCATAAAATCACGTGTGTACTCCTTGAGTGGGTTTACAGAAGTACGCAAATAAGAATGGAGATAATATTATTATGAAGCCGATTATGATGATGTAGTTCATACTTTGCATCATCATCCTGCTCTGAGCACATGCCTCTTTTTACGCGGAGAAGGAATGGGAAAAAAGGAAAGCCATCCTTCGGCACGAATAGAACAGTTCGAAGGCCTTACAGAATAATGGAGTGAAACAGCAATGGCGTTGTGGTACGCCGTGTGAATGAAGTTAGCGGAGGCCCAACTCTTCTTCCCCCATCAGAAATACCAAATCCCCTGCTCTTAAGTATCTTACAATATACAAAAGACCGACAACGCCTTTGGTGTTGCGGGAATCCATGAGCGGCGCTGATTGTTCACCATCAGGTGATCAGAAAGATTGCTTGCCAGCCTATCTCTTAACAAATAGATCGCCATTCGGACAATGGTGTACGTCGTTAGCGGAGGATTATTAGCCTTCAACAGTTTTTGTCATCAATCAAAGACTTAAAAAAAATGACCTTTTTTCTTAGCGAAAGATGTTTAAGCATATTCTTAACTCGACGTCACGTTCCTATCTCATTGTTTGTTTGTCAATATGTCGGATTAACAGAGTTCGTCGTATCCCACACGTGAACTGCACCCCCGTATCTTAATTATAATTATCTAACAACCGAACGCTTCGCACTTACTAGTTGAAATGAACGAACTTTGTTTATGAACCTGGGTTTTCCAATTAAACAGAGCAAGTTGTTTGCAATCGTATTAACTATGTTTTGTTTATAGAAGTTCTGCTTTAGAGTCAATAGATTGCATAGTACACTTACTTGAAAGACAAATTGAATAGCTTTTTGTGTGTATTGAGAAAGAACCAAATTTGTTTTAGTATAAAAACGTAAACTCATGTCTGTCATCCGGGGTGGCGGGGTAAGCGCAATGAGGCACCGCGACCTCGGCCTACAGCAGGAGATGGAACAGGGGGGTTTTTAGTCAGTAAGAGTCTGACACTCTCTCGCCCGGGGCCGGGCGGGAGAAGTCATTTGATGATTTTCCCCTCACAAAAAAAAAATGTCTTTGTCATGCGTGTTGGAGAACCGTAATTACACTGCTACTAGTTTCTGCTAGCGACTTCGCCCGCTTTATCGGGGTATAAAGCTTACCTATGTATTATTCCAGATCATAGTCTAAGTCTGTGTCAAATGTCATTCATAACCGATCATAACTTTTTAAATGATAACAAACATCCATTTATACTTTACAATCGTTATGATTTCCTTGCTACTGTCCCGCGCTTTCACCAGCTGCTCGACTTATACACATATCGTAGCGTATTTTATAGCCTTCCTTAATAAATGGACTAACAAACATAAGAATAATTGTTAAATTCGAACCAGTAGTTCCGCAGCTTAACGCAATCAAACAAATAAACAAATTCTACAGCCTTATAATATTAATATAGCATAGATGATGATAGTGAGATGTGTGTGACCATTAAAAAATAAATAAATACTTATTTGGCTTTCTTCATTTCTAAACACCTACTTAATATATCATTAGACCCTAAGCCAGGGTCGCGGGTCAAGCGCTATGAGGTATCGAGGCCTCAGTCTGGAGCCGAAGAGACGGGGAAACATAGAAAAGCATTCCTTTTAAATATATTTCAGTCTATTAGGTTTTTTTTTTCAATAAAAGGTACAGGCATAATGCCATTTGATAATAAACCTTTAATTTTTTTCAAGCATTTACCGCTTCACCTTAGTAAATAAAAAAACATTAATGTTTGAAGTTCAGTGTTATAAAAATCCAGATTTACTTAGGTCTTTTCCTTAGGCTGAGATTTATTATTCTGGAAACAATATTTAGGCTGCAAATAAGGTTCTATTATAAATTTATGAAAATTAGCAATAAATATTTTTTATTATCTGTTTAGCTTTGTTGGAACCATAGACTAAATAGTAAAAAATTGTGACTTTTTCAAACTAAGGGGAATCGCTGTGTAAATACCTAATGAGTTGGCTTCATCGGTTGTGTTCTTACTTAGAGGCAGTTGAATTCGTTTCCTAAGTCGGGCAAAGTATTATAAAGTATTTTTTAATTTAAGTTCACTCTAAGTAACGCGTAACACGGTTGTTGCGGTGGCTGGGCGACTGGCTGCCGTGCAACGTGTCGCGGGATCGATTCCCGCACGGAACAACTATTTGTGAAATCCACTAATTGCTGTTAAGACACCCAGACTGGGTGTCATGTGTATGTGAAATTGTATGTCAGCTCGGCGCAGGAGACAGAAATCTGGCACTTCTTTTCTTCAGAGCGGGCGAAGTAATTTGGTCATTTTACGTTCCGTTACGGTACATGGATTCCCCAAATTATCTAAATCTATAATAATATTATAAAACTAAAGAGTTTGTTCATTTGCTAAACCGTGCTACCTCCGGAATTACTAGTTCGATTTGAACTATTGTTTTTGTGTTATATAGACCGTTTATCGAGAAAGGTTAAAGTCTAAAACAAAGAAAAAATAATGTTAGTAAGTGTGAAACTACATATAAACACCAAACAAATTTTACTCACGATAATCAAGCATTTATAGACCCTACCCCATCATAAAATGAGCAGTATTACTGACATTTCAAAGTCGTACAAAAGTTTTGCGTCATTCAATGCGATTCTCACGAATCATATTATTATCGGTGCAAGGAGGTCGTGTCAATAGGGAGGAGAATGTTCCTCTCAATATCTGGGAGGTCTCTGTGAGGGTATGTGAGTGACGTTTGTCCCGTCTCCCAACGTTTTCACTTCGAGTGGATTTCATTGTTATTCGAACTGACGATGGTTTTAAAGTGCTCATAGTTTTATTGGTGACGGCATTTTTGTTTGTGTTGAGGTAATAAGATTTGAAAAATGATTTAGTTTTTATATGAATACAGGTTAAGAAAACTAAGTTCAATATGGCATTAAAAGCCATTTAATTTATATTTTATTAACATATTTTTCTGATTCGGATTTCAAATATTCAATCATAGATTGTTTTTTTTTTTGTAGATTTGTATTTGGAACGGTTTTAGATTAAAAAAAGATATTAATACTTTTATTTAAAACACTCATAATATTTTAATGCCAAGAAAAAAAATAAAACAGAATATTATCATTTGAAATCAGACTACACACGTCACATTTCAAGACGTTTGAAATAAGAAGTCAATTTGTGACCTCAGATGGATTTTATTGTTTTGTAACAGCATTTATACTGCAAGGCAACAGTTTTCCGTTACTCTCTAGCAAATTAGGGTAACTTACTTATTCGGGCCTTTCGTGTTTGTATTTTATTCAGTGACCGGTAAATTGAACTGTTTGCTGGTTCAACTGCGATCTTGATTTATGATCTTCAGATTGTAAAATATATGTATGTGGGTATGTGGTATTTTTTTTGTGGTGAATGTCATCGCGTGGCTTCTCTAGCCCAGGGTGAGGCGAGAGGGAGTGTCAGACTCTTACTGACCAAAACCGCTCCGTTCCATCTCCTGCTACAGGCCGTGGCCTCGGTGCCTTATTGCGCTTGTCCCGCAACGCCGGCTTTTAATTAATTATTAATGAGAATCTATACTAACAATATAAAGAGGTAAAATTTTAAAATTTGTATGTAGGGGGTAATCTTTGGAATCGCTGGTCGGAATGCCAAAATTTTTTCACTGATTTATAGCTAGAATGTACTGAGTGCTACTTATATGCTATAAAATATCACGCTACGATCAAAGGGGGTAAAACAAAGTGAGGTAGCTAGTACACTATATTATGCGGTATTTAATTAAAGATATCGACGTACAAAGAACGTTAAATGTAAAGTGCGTACGTGCTTTTTTTTAAGTTGGACAGTTAGAGCAATGGCTGGCAACTGGCTCTTGTGCAACGTGTCGTTAGTTGGATTCCTGCTTGGAGCAACACTGTGTGTGATCTATAAATTAAGTATACAATCAGGCGCACGCCACAGGAAAAAATGTTAATGCGGAACAAGATTTTTTAAGAAAAAAAAAGCTGTTAACGCATTACTTTTTATTGGTCGTTGCTGATTAGGTATTTACCATCAGGTGATTGCCCATTCATTTTGCAAGCATACAGAATGATTTCAATGGGCAATCAATAAATAAAAACATTGTCCTAAACTTTCCAAACCTATTTTTACACAAATTAGTCGACATAGGTCATCAAGATGATATTATATGGCCATGAAATGAGCTGTAAAATTTTCCTACAATAACGACACAGGCCTATAGATTTTATGTCCTCGAAAACCTTATACAATAATATAATATAGGCAAGCTTATGTTCAAGTTAATCAATCTATTGGATTTCAATGACAAGAGATCGGTTGGTTCCATTTCGAGTGTTTGATGGTATAAATCGAGTGGCACAATGATGGCGGACGGAAATCGAATGTTTGTGACACAATGGAAGTTTGGCATGTGGCGCCCCCAAACCCGTAATTAGTTGTAGTTACCTGTCACTTTGTGTTGGTGTTTGCGTATATTGTGCGTTTGGTGAATGGGTTTATTTTTAATACGATTGTTTTGTATGTGTCTGGTGAATAATTTTATGGAATTGGCTGTTGCCAGTAATGGCTCTTCTTTCTTTTAAACGTTGTTCCACAAGGCATGTAGGACCCTGTGTGCATTTACAAACAAACAATTACACATACACATCACACCCAGACCCGGAACAACAATTTGTGGATAACACAAAGAGTTGTTTTGTGCGAAAATCGAACTCGTGACACGTTGCTCGATAGCCAGTTGCTTGGTCATAGCGTAAAAAAAGGAAAAAGTGTTTTAATAACTATTCTCATCAGCATGTCTAGACTCAAAAGTATTTTGGGTTATAATTGGGTTTATTGGACTTTTGACACTTAAAAATATTATCACTAATAATTTTAAGCTCAATTTTAACTTTTCAAAATAGCAAAACAAAATAAAAAAAAAAATTAAATCGGAAAGAAACCCAAATAAAACGAATATTTTTATCTTACTACTGTTTATAGCCTCTAACCATTTAAAGAACTAAACAATCTAGGACAAATGTAGTGAAGTAACAATATAAAGATAAAAGATAACGTAAACACAGTTTGTGTAACACAAAACACAAACGTAGTCACTAGTCACAAAAGGACATCAGACGTTACGTTTTGTTTTTAAAGAAAATATGAGTGCTAAAGTCGAGTAAGTTCTTTTTTCTTTTTTTAGCTCGAGGCATAGATTTTTGTATCGTCTTGTTGCACAAAGGAGTTCATACTTGAGTGACGTTACACTTTGATTTATTTTTGACATGTTCAGGACGCGCTGAGAGAAGGGGACACTTCTATAAATTACTGTATCCTTTTTTGAGCTAGATCTGTTTTTTTCGGGCACGTACACTCAATAGAGTAAAATTAATGGTCTCTTAAATAGATTTTTTTAGATTTTTGTTTGCATTGAGTTTCTGACGTTTTCGTCTTAATATTATCTGCATATTAATAAAAATAAAACCTCCAAAGTGTACAAAAAACCGGATGGAGATACAAATTATATTTTCAATTGACAAATCAAATGATTTTGATACTTTGACTTATGACTTGATACTTCCATTTAAAACTAACCGAACAGTTTAATGTCAATCTGTATTTTGCTTTTTTTACATATTTATTAAGTTTATGGGACTTACACTTACATTTGAATTTTAGCTTTCCCTAAAAGCAATGATTTATAAAACTCAAACATATGTAGGTAGTTTCTCGCACCTGAATGTATAACTGGACTTTTAAAATAACTATTTCTTCATATTTTCTAGTCAATTCAATCCTAATCCTTACAGCTCACAAAAGATAATAGCATCATTAGTTCTCTATTTCAGTATTACCTTATAAAGAAGTTCAAGAAATATTCCCAGTGAACCTTCTACTGAATCTTATGCTGTGGTTATTTGAAATATGATTCCTGTACACCATGGCTGGCAGTTATTGGATTATGATACCTGTGCGATGCAGCTAGTAAAATCTGTTCAGTGAAGCTTCGTACTGTTTATATTATGTATATGTATATCATAAAGCTTGCACTACTTTAGCTAACGTACTCATCGAAGAAGATACAGATTTTCGTGTATATGCATATGTATACTAATAATTGTGAAACATACAACATTTATTAAAAAAAGGACTTAACAATAAAATGAATAAATTTTGCTATGATAGAGATAGAGATATCCGTTACCGTGCCCCACGGGGTCCATGAGTATTGAGTATCCTCGAAATCATGATATACATAAGTCACATGTGACTGATGTCTAACTTAAGAAGTCAAGTAGTAAATTCAAATGGATTTCAATGTTACGAAGATTTCGTATTGTTGAAAATCACGACTTACCTGCTTATTTGAATTAACTTGGCAATGATAGTGTATCATATCCTTGCGTGATTGAAGTTGGTTGATCAGAAAAAATCCCAACTTTTTTAAAGGAGAATTATCATGCACTTACGTCTGCAGCCGTGAATGAAGTGATAGACAGTATCAGATTTTGTAGTAAATAAGAGTCTGGGGTTTTTTTGCGCTACATTCAGAGTAGGAGAAGTCATTTGATAATTTACCTCAACCTCGGAGTGAGTGCCGACGGTAGTAATTTTATAACTATTAATCAACCACTAACAAATTTCTTATTCACCTCACTATCAATAATGACAATATTGACCCTCTAATGACAACATCAATAAAAGGCACTGTACTAAAATCTCGACTGTTCTAAAAAAAATGCGTTATATTTTCGTCTTGTAATTAAATAAATGCTAAAAAAAACCTCCTGTAATAAAATCAACGATAAAATTTGTACATGAATATCTAAATAAAAGTATTTACCTAACAATTTAATTTATTTAATCATTTAGAATTTTTCCGTGAATCTACAAACCCACTATTCGGAACATTACAGTCTCCAAATCACCCACTGTTTGTTTACAAACCGAGGATGTAAACAACCTTTTTTATTGAACATACACGGAGCTACGATTTGCGAGGGGGAAGGGAGTCTTCCACTAAATGGGGGGGAGGGAGTCTCAATGTTCACGCACTGTTGGATCTCCTAGAAATCTCACAAGAGACCCTTATTCGTTATTGGGAGAATGATTTAAAAATCACGGTCTAGCGAATTTTGTTTTAAATATTATAACGGCAGCTGTCGATATGAACGGTTTTCGTTTGACGAGTTTCATACTGTTAATAAAATAAATGTCAAAGATTACGTTTTAGTTGTTATCGGATTGGATTTTCTTTGAATATGGGCGTTTGGTAACAAGCTTATCTTAGTTAACTTTGATATTTTATAATTTTAAATCAGTCTTGTACATAGTTCAACAAAATACTTCATATATTTTTTTATTAATTCAAAACGTAATATTCCAAATTTAAATACAAGTTTTATTACACAGTTTCAACTAATATTCAAACTATAAGTAGCATTAGCCGTCAAATTCAAATAAAGAATAACAAGTCCATAGACAACAGAACGCGTATAAGGCCGTATATGCACTAGACAAGTTTGAGCACACGACTATCCAGTTACCTGTGCTGACTAACGACACTCTCTACGCGAGGGAGAGTTCCTGGCTTCACAGTACACATGAAGCCTTTTTATAGGTCGTCAACCTGTCAACATAAAGCCTAAGATATAGTGCTACTGGAATTGCATAGCTGGCTTTTTGCTGTATTAGGTACTTAGGTGATGACAGATTTTTTCTATTGAATCGCATTTTGTTATTCGTAGTTAGTAGTTTAAAGTTAAAGAAATTTATAACAATTTTACTAGAACTAAACTACTAAGTTTAGTCAGTAATCTTGCATTATTATTTACTTGGAATAAGCGTTTTTTATGAGATAAATTCTTTGAAAAGTGAAAAACTATTTTATTAAATTTAAATGAAAAATGTATTTTTCGTGGTTTCTGTTTTTTGATTTCATTTAAATATATGAAAGGATATATATTTAATAAAAAAAAATCGGGTTTTTTTATTTTTTATCTTTGGAACTCCTTTTTATACCTATATATATAGGTATAGTTTTTGTCAATTGAATTTCGAATCCAGAATCTTTTCGGTTGCGTGCTGGCAGACAACGTACTAAATGAAATTAATTTTAAACAATAACATTATTTAGTAGGCGAACCATGGAATTGCAAAAACTGTTCAGATAAAAAAATGGCGAGTATCATTAGTTAACTCTGTCTGATGCGTAGCGTATCAAGTGCGTGGATAGTAGATCAATGAGCAGCGCTAATGACCCACCGTCATAGAAAGCGCGCTTATTACTGACTTCCAAGTTAAAATTGTAAACATTACATTAATTTTATTTTTTAAAGGAAAGTTATGTATAATGTATACAATGGTACAACCGTTTTTTATGATGTGATAGATATAAATTATTGCCGTAAAACGGATATTATTATTGTACAAGTCGTCCTCGTTGTAATTGGCAGTAAATGAACTGACTAGCATTTAGTTTTACTACAGTCCATGCCACAATGCGAGGGCTGAGAAGATATTTTGGTCCATACGAGATTCCAGAAGTTTAGCAGACTGACAGCAAAATTAGATGGAGTAAAGAAAACAAAAAATATAAAGAAAATATTATTTACTTATATAATTCCTCGTCCAATAATTACATGAGTAAGCCGCAAACATAATAATTAATTCATTATGTCTCACGAAAGTTATAATAAATATTAAAAAAATATTCCTTCGAATTGAAAACCTTATTCTTTTTTTAAAGTAAGTAAAAACTATACGGTGTTCACTAGTTGTCAATAAATTATTTCAGATGCAAAAAGAAGAAACAAATGAACAAAAATTAATATTTAAAATTTGAATTCAGAACTGTGATAACCAGTTAAATGACGTCATAATTCGTAATTGCTTGATTAATCAAATATGAATAAACGTATGACCCTTTGCAAACAGAATACATTAAATATAAAATTAGATGGATGCGAGCTTAACGCGTCGAGTTTTAGCATAAACGTGATATTAGTTAAATTTTATTTATAAAGTTTTGAATATTAAAATTCATTAATTTTGTCAATAAAGAGTTTTAATGCGAATATTATATTATGTAGTATAAAACAAAATTATTTTAGTTTTAATTCATAATTTAGTTGGTATAAATGAACATATAAAACTGTAAAGCAGAGTAATCTATTTTATATCTATTTGATTATTTTTTATAACTTTTTTATTTGATTATTAATTTACTTTATTTTGTACAGAGATACAGGGCAATGATGCAATTAAATTATCTCTCAAAGCTATACCAGTATTGATTTATAATTTTTTTCAAGTAAAAGCTAATAAAATTAATCCGACTATCCATATGCATATATTGTCATTGTGTTTGAAATAGTGTCAATACATTAAGCAGTTCTTACTAATCAATAGAGAAATACAAAAAAATAAAAATATATTTATGCAATTCATATAAAATCGTTCTTATCACCTAAAACTTCACAGTAAAACTACCAACTATATAGGTACAATCTATAAATCAGCAATACCCAATAGACAATGCGCCGGCGCTTATAACATTTTCCCCGCCAATGAGGTCGCAGCGTGCCGCGCCGCACGTAAGCGAATATGTAGAACAGTACGCTCGCTCACACAATCCGTAGCCTAACTGCTAACAACATTTGCAATATTAATTATGCGACCCGCTAGCTTGATGTTCCGGGTTAATAACAGACCATTCGGGATGGCATCGGGATTAAACAATATGTCTACCCTAACTATTTAATGAGACACACACACATTGCCTTTAAAAATGTTTCGTTACGTCTACCACTAAACATTGTTATTATAACAATAGGATTACGGAACAAAATCGCGTACCTATCTTCTTCTTCATTTTCTTTTTAAATAATAATGCCTTCTAATACTTTTTTGTATCGCATAAGAACGTTAAAGCTCCTGAATAGATTTAAGCCGCAATCTCTCACGCACAATGCGGACGATGCTCTCAGCCCCGTTATAAAATTCACAAGTAATCACCGTAATTGAACCTGTATGATACCAAAAAATCAAGGCACACTTCATCAATTTGTTGGTGCTGAGTAAATTACTTACTTTGTGTGGCGACACATTAATCAATAAAGGATGATTAATGAAAGCCGGCACACGATCCCGATCGCTTGATGGATTAGCGCCCATATGGTTCTGCATAATTTGCTGAGTGCTGCCACCTGTGCCCTTGTTGTTTTATCTGCCTCCCTCCGAACAAGTTAGCCGCCGGGAAAAAATCCCGAGGTACTTTGTTAGTAAGCATTATTTTTCTTGTTTAGATTACGAAATAAAAGTCGGAGGAAAACGAGCCGAATTAAATTTTCGTTCCCGTGACCCTATTTATATTCCGAGCGGTCGAGTGTAAATCTAAGATTCTCTAAATGATTGTACCTCAAAGTGGGTAACAAAATAAGTAGTGGGAACGTTCACCTGTCGCGTTCATTGTTGTTGTTATAAAAGAGAATGGGGAATATTTTTTTGTGTGCTCTTGTTAGAAACTTCCTTTAGGAATCTGTTAACAAGGAATAAGAGGACCTTTTTATCCGGTCGAAATGTTCGCTTGCCTCCAGCGGTTGCGGTACAGATTGGCAGCCGACAAATCCGCACAAATCCTGTATGGCAAGCAAAGCTTTCCTCGCATCGAAAAAAACGCGATTGATTCAAAACACAGCGCTAGGAAAAAATGATGTCGTTCCTAAATAAATCTACTGTGCGGTATTGGGCGGTATATAATCTTCTTCTTGTTTTATTGTGTTCGGTGTTTCTTGGAAATAAATGGTATTGTAATATAAGTGGTAGTTGTGTTAGGTAAAATTTAATAACATTATCCGGAAACTGTTTCCGCAAAGCACACAAAGCAGCTCTAAATAGCTCTATAAATAACTTTCAATCTAAATCAGGATGTCATACAATGTTGCCGCGCGATTGCCGTACGTAGCATAATTGTATAACACTGAATCCGTTGGTACCTGTATGTATGTAGACAATGGCAGGCATCCATCTCCTGTCGACTGCCATCGGAAAACAATAGAATGCATTCCACGTCGCAGCTTGCGATGGTATAAAAGCATGAAACATAACGTTTTTGCCAACTTCATGATTTTTGTGTTTATTTTTTCTATATTTTTGCGGGAGATGTGGTTGTTAGTGTTAGTGTTGATGGAAACGCATTTTGAGGAAAGTTTTTTTTTATGTAATAAGTCGGCAAACGAGCAGACCGATTACCTGATGGTAAGCAATCAGCGCCGCCCATGGACACCCGCAACGGAGGAGTTACGAGTGCGTTGCCGACCTTTTAGGGATTCGGGATTTGGAGATTTAGGGATTGAGGAGGGATTGGGGGCGGGGAAGCATTGGGCCTCCGGTAACCTCACTCACACGGCGAAACACAACGCTGTGGTTGTTTCACGCCGGTCTTCTGTGAGGCCGTGGTATCACTCTGGTCGAGCCGACCCATTCGTGCCAAAGCATGGCTCTCCCACACTTATGATATGAATAAAGATATATTGTAAATGTAAAGTCGGTTTGTGTTCACTTTTCACGAGTAAAAATACTCATGTTACACCCTCGTATACTTCGTTGATCTCAAATGATCGAAGTAGGTTACAATTTCACGAGGCGTAAGTAATAATAACGTATATATTTACGTGTCTGAACGGCGTATAATAATCGAGCGATACTTTCATGCTTTGAGTACAAAACATCGTCTGTAGTCTTTGTAAGACGCTCGACAGACAATATGGACGGTTCATGCCAATTATTTTCCTAGTGCTTCACTTAGCTCAGTATAATATAGACGATATTTATATCAAATCTAAGACGCTCGAGTTTTTCAACCGTGCCATCAGCTACTCCTTTCATTTTCATATTATTCAGACACAAAATACCGAAGCATCGAGACCCTTATTTCCAGAAAACTACTTACGTACTTCGATTCTTTTATTCAATATCTTTTGATTCAAGTTATACTTGGAACTGACTATTGTATAAAAAGTGAAACATGTAAATATATTAGCTACTACAATATTTCGGTAAAGCCCCAAACAAAAGAACGCGTAGTCATAATAACAGAGATCAAATTTTATTCGAACTTACGCAGGCTCCAGAAATCCTGCAAAAAATATTTACAAAAAGATAGCATTAGCTTACAAAAGGAATCAAAGCTTGTAAAAGTTTGGGCATTAATGTAGCGCACGTACTTATTAAATAACATTTTGTACTGGGGTTTACGGTTTGTTTATGTAATTGTTATTGGGTGGCTAGGTGCTAAAAGCTGGCTTGCCGGTTGTAATTGTGCATATGCGGCGTCCCGAGTAACCGCTTGTTTAATTTTGCAAATGTTATTAGTAGGTGGGAAGGGACGCAGGACGCACGTCGCGTGTCGCTGCGTCGCGCCGCGCTCGTGTGTCGCGCCGCGCCGCCGGCAACAAACAGGCCACAAGCGCGGCTAATTAACCGACTACTACACTGCCTTTTACCTTAAAACGATACGTTTTCATGCGATTGGTTTATCGGTTGACTTTGTACACGAAACTCAATACATTGTTTCTGGTATTTCGGGAGTTTGTATTTCTGTTTTGCTGCTTTGGCTCTGTTGTAGCCTGAGGGCATACTTCACTTGTTTCAAAATAATACTTTTTAAGTTATTATAACTTTATTGCTATTATGTCCATTATAAGTCCATTATACTTTAGAAAAATCATCCAATGATCCATCCTTTCGCCCTGATTAAAAACTCTTCCTACAACTGCTCTACCTTATTATGCTAGCCCCGCGAACCCGGATGAACATCGGCCCTATGTCTGTTTGTGGTGGTGTATTGGCTAAGTCCATTAAAACCTGTTTTGCGATGAACATTTAAATTGGCAAAATAATAATTCTATTCCATATTTTGATGTCTTCTTTCGTTCGTTTGTTAATGGTTTTGGCCTTTCTTGACGTTTAGTCCTTGTTTATTTAGTTCTGGTGACAGTAATAGATTCGTAATATTACTATCATCTTGATCTTAGTATAATAATTAATGAACTTGTTGCTTATTATTTATATCTGAGAGTCTTCTCAACCTCGACATCATTACTATCCTAAATGTAAGTTAATACAGATAAATAATATCTGTTTTTGGTCGTAGAAGTAGTTTTTTATATAAATGTTATCTGGAACTTTCTGTCCAGTACATCATTTGGCTCGATTAGCCCTTAATAGATTTGGCGAGCACATAGGATTTTGCGATACATAATTGTGCTTATCAAATAATTTTCCACACGAGAATAATCGATTCAAAAATTTTAAAACAAATTATCATAAATAAAATCGATCAATTTGAGATCCTAAGATTTTATAAATTGTACCTTTTAATTTATGGTCACAACACTCTTTCAAAAAAAATGGAAACGGGCTTAAGTCAGACCGCGAAAAATGAGGAAAATAGGTGCTAATCTGGTTTAAAGGCTACTCCTACTGTGAATTTAATTAAAATTTGTTTAATCTTTTTGGCAGGTGATGTTCACAAACGCTTCCCAAAGAGGTACTTGACTGTTTTTATTTATTTACGGATTATTTCGCGTGATCAGTGTCAGTCTCAAAATTTAACAGCCCAATTGACGCGCTGGCTGGCATATCCGCTGCAATGTGACGAGGGTTCGATTCCCGCATAGAACGACACTGAGTGATCCACAAATTGAAATACAAAATTTGATACGGTAGGAAAATAGTTTCTTACAGACTGTGAACAAAAAAATAAAACAAAACATAATGACATAGTAATAAGTACTAACACATCGGTACTCTGATAAAATGATCTTTACTTGAATGAAGAATCTGTAAACAATCAATTGCATTGCACTGACACATACAGCCAATACGACTCAATAAGCTGCGTACCCACGAGTGGCTATAGACATGCTAATATCCCCGATCTAGGGACGCACTACATAGTAGAAGGGAATTTAAAGAACAGTCTACCCCCAGCTTTAGCTGTAAATCAACCTTACTACAATCTGTAAATTTTCTGTGATGAATTTTCAACTTTATAGTTTAATCACAAAGTTGATTATTGGTTTAAACTGATCGGTGTAGGTTGATGAGCTTCGACTATCTTAGACGAAGTCCTCGAGATAACTTCGGAATTAGTTCTCTGAACAATCTCTTATTGTGGACTTATTACAATTGTTTGTTTGAATAAATGGACAACTATTAATTTTGAAGGGCTGTATGCTAAACTCTGGAAGTTATTGGATTGAGTGGAGTTAAGAACTATTCAAGCTATTTGTATTGTTGATCGATGATCATGTATGATTGTTTGTCGCAACTTGCTATATTATCTGCGTGCTCCAATATCTGCACTACTCCTTCATGTAAAATTAGTTCGTTTATAAGTAGAATAATAGGTACTAAAAAACATTGGCAGGTCGGAAAAATATTGATAACCATGTAGCTTATAGTCTAAGGCTAAACAAAAAAATTACAGTTGTTTTTAGTCAGAAAGAGTCGAACATTTTCTCTCACCCCACCAAGCGCGGGAGAAGCCTTATGATATACATATATGTATTATTATATCCCATCCTCAAAAAAACGAAGTCTGGAATCTCGAACTGTATAAGTTAATGCTAATAGTCTCAACAACCCATTATGTTAAGGATAAACTAATAAAGTTATTGATGGAAAATGTGTACATTGCGACATTACATATCAAAAAATTTGTTGACATGTTACATTACATTTACTACAGTAGCTTTCGCAAAGGAATTTTACGTCAAAGTAAAGTATTTTCCACGTGTTTACATTACCAAAGCAGATGGGGTAAAATTACCAAGAGAAGAGTCCGTATAAACCTTCCGATAATCTCTTGACTATAAATTGGCTTAAACCTATTTAGAAGAAGGATGGTGAACATGCGAGGGTATTATATAGGATTAAGGGCTATATTTTACATTATAATATATTGCCAAAGATACTCAAAACTTGTAAATACTTATTATATAAACTTATAATATAAGAATTTCTACTTAATAGACTGGACATAAACATGTCTGTCTTGGGGTCAGTCTTAGAATATCTTCCTGTGGTGGGCAAAGTATTATTAGGTGTTTTAACATTCAATTATTGTACTCAGATTAAAATTATGTTCGGTGTAACAGAATCAGTTCATGCCCTCTTATATAAAATGGCTTATGAAAACGTACTCTCAAATTTTTTGAAAAAGCATTACCTATGCGCACCTGCCTACCTGTCTCCTATGTGCATAGAAAGTAATAAAGTGAGCGAAAGAAAACATTCCTCAAAGGTAAATTGAAAAATAAAACCCTTGTATTGAAAGTTTCATCTGCAGTTTGTGAAACACGACTCAGTCAATATTTAACCCGACACCGTTCTAAAGTTTGTGTTACAGCAATTCAATAAGTTTTCTTACTACCTTCAATAAAACAGCAATGTCTTGCTTGCTTTGACTGCATTCGAGTTCTTTGTGTGAAAACTTTTGATTAGTTTTGATACCCACCTACAGTTTCTTTATGGCTTTTCAGGACTTTAGTATTATGTTACCAGTAGTGTCCAGTTTCTGTTACATGTTAATATTCATTTTAAATTTGTATTTCGCTGGTCAAGTATTGCCTAGTGCGAAGGCCGAGTAAGAGTTTCTCAGAGTTTATATAGGGAATCTTAGAGGGCTTGAAATTTGTCTTTAGCGGTTCCTAGAATTTATAATACCTCGTATAGTTGAATAGAAGGAAATTGATAACCGTAACTAAAAAAGTGTTCTGAAGCTTCTAAAGCGTTCAATGGTTTAAGATTGAGAGTAAAAACGGGATATTTATAAGACACCGCTGCTTACTCATCAATGTACCTTCTAAAACAAAATATTTAAAAGAACTTCCTTACTAAACATACGATTTTAATGCCGTTTATTGTTCGAATGATTAAAGGAAATGGCACGGAGCCCTTCACACGCAATTCTGACTAGCTGTCAGATTCAGATAGATTGTAATACAGTTTCATGCTTTCACGCTACTGTGAACACTTAAAACCTTTTTTGAGGAGGTAAATCATCAAATGACTTCTCCCGTCCTTTGTGGGGCGAGAGTAAGTTTCTGACTCTAACTGACTAAAAACTACCTCAGTCCTTCCCCTGCTCTGGGTCGAAGCCGCGGTACATAATTGTGCTTACACCTCCTATCCCGTCTGGAAGCGCTAAGAAGCTTAGCATTGAGAAATCTGCGGTAAATATTTCTACAGAGCAAAATATATACCAGAAAGTACATACCACATTCCCAAGATTCTCAGTGTAATAATTATGTTATTTACATGTTCTTTGACTCATAGAAACATTTGCTAGCTAAGATTTATTAATTATTCCAGCCAAGCGGAGTCAAATACACATCTAGTTTATTATATAAATGGGAGCTTGCTTTCAAACATGTCGAAAAACACCTTTGAGAATATATAAAGGCAAATTAAATTTTATAATCTCCAAGCTTTCAAATGCTAAGTAAATTACTGATTAATCTTCTCATTTCTAATTCTCTTTAAGATATATTTTTGAATAAGGAAATTATTAATCGTGTCTGTCTGTCGTGAAATTTTGTTATTTAAGTAGACACTGTTTATAATTGACTTCTTTTTTATTTTTTAATGGACACTGTTCTTTTGGCCTTGACTTTTTCGGTTTCGTAAATGTTTATGCAACTTCTGAACAAATGTTCAGTTCCATTTTTCTTAAGGTTTAAAGACAAATAAAATATGATACTTAATGATAGATGAACAACTTCGAAATATTTTCATGTTTTCATTAAAAATACTTGGTCAGTCACGTCTATTTAGTTTGATTTAGATGTCAACGTGTAAAAATATTTGCAGAAATAAAAAAACATCCTAAAAAAATATTACAGTAAATAAAATTAAATCTCTATCCATTAATTTTAAAGATTTTTTAATTTATATTAAATGTAATATATGTATTAAGAAGCCATTCATTTATATTTATTTATTTATTTATTTAAGCTTTTGCCTAAACATTAAGTGTCACTCGAACCTTTGGGTGATGTAGAGAGGAATCAACGGCAGATGCAAGAAGCATTCAATTCTCAACCAATCATAAAACAGGACAATTTCACTTCACTGCAATAACGTAATAATCTGAAAAGCATGTCTGTTCACATTGGTTTCGATGTACCACTAAAATACAGTTCAAACTATTTATAAATAGTTGTAACTGTGACTAATTTGTTCTACTAGACGCTCGTGTGTACTGCGAACTAAATATACTGTCACTTACATTTGAGAAACACGTCTATCGTCGAATATAGATCGTAAAGTATTAATAAGATATTTGTGAAGTGAATTTGTTATTGCTTTTTAATTTTTAACGCCATAAAGTTACTAGATTGATGAACTGTTGTACATTGTCTGAATAGTCACTATGTTTAAGATAAAATTGAATAGAGAATGTATATTTCTATGAAGTATCTGCCATATAAGTCTACCAGATATTTATATGAAGGTGTTGCTACAAAAAAACCTTTTTTAAGTCGGGTTAATCATGTACTTAATGACTTCTTTCTGGGTAGCCATGTAATGTCTTCTCTTGCCCTGGGTAGAGGCTAGAGCGTGTGTCATATTCTTACTGACTTAAAACCACCACATCCCTTCTCCTGCTCCGTTCTTGGGCCCTGGGGCATTATTGGGCTTGCACCCATAACCCCACATTGAGACAATAACTACGGTAAATTAGTAACAAGTCTCTAGAACATTCTCAAAGCCCATTTAAAACCACTTTAAACAATAAAACAAGCTTTCAGTGAATTATATTCTAGCAAACACCACTTTATACGGATTACAAATTCTCTATTTGTAGTTCAAATAAAAATTATCCAACCAATAGTACAGGCAGATACACTCAAACGAATTGCAATTAAAAAATAGAATTCAGTAAACCGCTACAAAATGTACCTACAGATTAAATACAAAACTGTGAATAACTTTTTCAATAAACGGCCGACTAGAACAAAATACAACTGTTTCCGAAACAAAACTTCACTGTTATTTGTTCAATATAATAATATTAAATCCCCAATTTTACGGTGACTGCGTATATTATGATTTTGCATAAAATTCACGATTCTGTTTGCATAAGTAATTGAATGGAAAATATTTTTAGGTGGTTCGGTTTCACAGTTCAATGCTTGGATTGCCGTTTCATTATTTACATTGACTAATATAACGATTTTAAATACGTTTAGAATTGGATTTGTTTAATTTATTGTTTTGATCGAATGTTCTAGAACTACTGAACGTTGTATTAAGAGCTTGGACATTGAACAAGGCCCACAACAGATTATTAGTTAAGTTTATAGTTAGACAAACTATCCTAAACAAAACATTTTAGACAGTCAACTTTGCTAATTCCGATTCCCGGTGTTGTCCAGAAAGTGAGCAATATTCTGATTTGTTCTCTTCACCCTAAATATCGTCACAAAGTTACAAAAGTTTCGTCTAGTTTCGTCCGTATTGAGATTGTATTACAAAATGGGTTGTTCAAGGAGGGTTTAGTCACAGTAAATAGTTCATTAGTTTAAACACAATCATCGTAGAAACAGGGCAGTTTAATATTATATTGTTCCAAATCCTCATCCAATCCTGAATATCGAATAAGTAAATAAGTTGGACAGAACAGTCATACAATACCAAGGCAATAATGGAGCGAAGAATCACGCGTAAAAAGGACTTGAATTTTCACTACTATTTGTTCCTAATAAAATTGGAAGCCTAAAATTTAAGTAACAGCTTTCGTTACATAGATAATATAAGGATTCTTTTAATTAATGTCGACTTTGTGGAAGGTATATTTTGTTAATTTTAATGGAACATTAAACGCTTTTCTGTACAGGTAAATGATTATAATATAATGAAATACAATATAATAATAATAATATTAGATTACTTTACATGTTCAACGCCTTGGGGGCACCATGTTGGCCACGCTATCGGATTTCCCTTCAACAGTTAATTGTCATTTCTAGATGAGCTAAACCAATACGGTAGTTTCCAACTAGTCAAATTCAATACTTTTAAGCCAATGTCAAAAACGATACTTTTCTATGAAATGTTGAATTATGACGTCATATTCTATATAGCTTACTTATTTCTTCATAATTAGCTAAAAAAATATCTAAAACTTAGTGTATCGACCGATCGATGAATAAAAGTATAGTTATTTTTCTATATTTTATTGTATTGAAACGTCAAAACTACCCAATTGGTTGTATACGGTGTTAGTTTGTCGATAAAACCTTTTTTGTTTTTCTGTCTTCCACAAAACAAAAAAACATTTCAGTAACAAAATTTCTACTGAATAATTCGCATAGCAATTTCTAACAACTACACAGTTACAACTGACATATACTTATATAGCTAAAATACACAAAACACACAACACTCTATTACAAACATAACAGAATTAAAAACTTCAGCAACAAAAGACAACAAGAATTTGAAGAACAAGGTACAAAACTGAACACAAGCCGACATGTTGTCATAAACAACTTGGTACAACTTGAGTTTTAGCTATAAAGCCGAGCTTGAGGCTTGCACATGTTCAGACATGTCGCAACGACTGATGGAATAAACTGAATCGAACATATGCACGTCACTAGTTTGATGCATCGTTTCTCGTTCCTCTTAGCTATTTTGAAAATAACATAGTGTTGTGGTGAAACTGGAGAATTACCTAATATTTTGAAAAACTTACGTACACTGTTTTGTGACGCGAAAAGTATTAAATGACTTCACCCGAGGCGTGAGGCAGTGTCAGACTCTTACTGACTAAAACCTCCCCGTTCTTTCTCCTGCTCTAGGCCGAGATCGCGGTGCCTAATTACGCGTGCCCGGCAACCCCTGCTGAAAAAATACATATACTTTGACCAGTATTCTTATTAACATTTAGTTGTCAGTCTCTATACTAGAAGCATTGATTTGTTATTGATAAAGCAGTTCTTATTATAATTATTGTTCTATGATAAAGAAAAGTTTTATGTGGCTTTTTCATGTTTTGTTCAATGTTGGTTTATATCTTCACACTAATCATGCATAGTGTTACTTCCTTCATGGTGAATTTAATACTAAGACTAAACCACTACATGTAACTTTAGATAGTCTTTTAGTAACTGTAAGTTTTGTTATGATAGACACTATTTTAAAGTTACGACATAAATTCTTTGACACGCGCAACTCTACAATAAATTTTTGATTGTTTCATCCATCTTTTATTATTTTTAAATCATTAAATTACACGAATATTTCAAACTGTCTCACAACAAGTTGCTTAATAACCCTTAACCTGATCTCACATAGATACATTTAATTACAGCAAAATGAATGTTTTTTCCGTCATTGTTCCTTCCGTAAACATTGGTCTGAAGTTACCAAAAGTCGGGGGAGCTCATTCTATTATCCTACCCACCTAATCGTGGAAAGTACGGCTATGTTGTTACCTGTAGCGTAAATTCCCTTTGTACAAAGTTCGGGCGCCATCCATCGGTCTGTTACGATGCGGTTTCGCGAACAACCCCTAAACATTGAAGGATTTGTACAATGACAAATACGGAATGAAAATTAAATGTTAGATAACATACGAAAATTAATTTCATGTTGGAAATTAATAGTCTGTTATTTAAATATAGCTTTAGACTTTTTTTTCCAAGGAAAAGACGATGACGTAGACGATGTCCTCAAAAAAAAAATGGTTGTTTCAGTCCATACATCGCGAAGCTAGGCTATCCGACACTTATAGACATCTCACTTTAAATAGTATCATTATATTATTTTGTTGGTACCAATTTACATATAAATACCTAATATCTCATAACATCAAGCAATAACTATCATAATGTATTCTATTTAACATTATCACAACAAGACTCACAATATCATAATTATTATTAAACAGTTTTAAGGTCAAGGTCAAGCCTCAAAAACTTCACCATACGCTCGCACGTAACAAAAGATTGGTACACAAATCAATCAGTGGAGAATCTGCCAGATACTTTTTCATCTTGGGAGTGTATTAGGGGACAGCCCAAACAAATATGGAAGTAACGGATTATGATCACATTTCCCTTTACTACCTTCCATCGCTTTATCCTCGCCACGTATACGACTTTTCGCAAAAAAAAAAACCCTTTTTCGCATTCATTTTTTAGCAAAAGGGACCGTACTGTGAGTAGGGATTCGTACATATGTCGTTACAATGACATGTATATAAATATTTTATTATTCAGATTGGGATTGCATTTTCGGATTAAAATGGCCGACTTTTCTTCTATTTTTATTTTTTATAGATTATTAAGTTAAGTACGTACCTAACCTAACCCTTTTCGTGACACGAAGTGTTATTTGGGACCGATGGTTTTTTTACGAACGTATTTTTGCTTTTTAGGATGTTACGAGTTGAACTTATAGAAACAAATTAAAAAAGAATATACAAAGAAATTTTCCGACTTTTATGTACTTTCTAAGATTGACTGATTCACTGACATACGGTGAAGGTAAACATCGTGAGGAAACCTGGACTTAAAATTTCGAGCAAGCGTGGTGATTAATGCTCTAACCTTCTCTGTATGTGAAGAGGCCTTTGCTCAGCAGTGGGCACTTATAGGCTGATGATGATGATGATACAAAGAAATGACATGAAAATAATTTTAATAATTACTTTTTGTCTCGTTTCAGGTAAGTTTAATATCTCCAAGTACCTACGTATGTACGATGGGTAAGCAACAGACAAAATACAACGAGGAAGAAAAAATATCAAGTCTAATAAGATTTCCTTGTAATAAAACATCCCGTATTATTAAATTATTAGGTAACATTATAGTGTAGGTAACATGTACTGAAGTTTTTCAATATAACGAGGTCGAATTGCTACCTTTCCATAGACCAAGCTTGAACTTTAATCTTATTGCGCACAATCCGTCTTCTAGCCCTTTGTATTTGACGAATTACATCGTATACAATAACTATTATTCACAGAATTCTACAGAGAATTTCTCAGAAAGGGATTTGCACACAAATTTCTACCTTAGAACTAACAAAATAGAGTTGAGATTAAATATTTGTAGAGAACTGCGGTTAACTGTACAGTCAAAGCTACCTAATAAACGCTAGGTATTTTAGGTATGGCGCTTTTGGGGTCAAATTTGAGATTTCTTGAAACAAAATTATAATTTGAATTCAAATTCAATTTGTAGTGAGGTATTTCTACCTATATATGTGTTTACATAGTATACTAACATGTGTTTAGAATGGATCAGATGATTACATAATTAACTTGACTGTATTAAAATAAAATATCCTTAAAAACTTTGTATACATATCGCGGGTCTCAAACCAAATGGGCGTATATGCAAATATGTGATTTTTTGTTTTTAATGCCATCGGATTCTACTACATGCAATACATCAACTGGAATTTTCTTGTATTTTAATATTGATTACGTTTTGCATTAAAAACCAAACATTGTTTGGCGTAAGCTGGAGATTCTACAATTACTTTTAGACCAAATAGCCGTATAATTGACGTAAGAGCAATATCATTGCATATTAGGGCAGTTTCGACATGCCATAGAGACGGACGTACGTACGACTTTAATTTTTTTAGGTATACAAAGAAAGCTTGTCGGACCATACAGGCGTATGAACATACGACTGTTTTTTTTACCTTAAACTGAAATAATCATGTCGAGGCATAAAGGCGTATGAACATACGACTGTTTTTTTACTTAAACTTGAAATAATTTTGTCAAGCCATATAGACGTATACAAATATAACCATCTGAATTAACACGAATTCCGCGACATTTAGTCATTCCTGCACACATGTTCATATTTTAGTATTGCAGTTTTAAGATTTTGTCGATACCTACGTATATGTCACATGTCAAAAACACACGAAACAGTCATTCTTACTCTAATTGACTGCACGGTTGGTGCGGTGGCTTGGCAACTGGCTGCCGTGCAACGTGGCGCGGGTTCGATTCCCGCACGGAACAACTCTTTGTGTGATACACAAATGCGTGGAATAACTACGGTGAATTTACTGTGAACAATGAATCGTAGAGACAATATCTTGCGTTTAGCACTAAACGGTGATTTTGAGGAGTGGCTTGAGAGACGCCATGGCGTCCTTACCTTCCACCTGACGCAAGTGCTAACCGGGCACGGCAGCTTCGGTAGGTTCCTGTTTCGGATCCAGCGGGAGGAAACACCCGAGTGTCGTCATTGCGAGGACCACCTAGAAGATACGGTGAAGCATACGGTAGCGGTATGCCCTGCCTGGGCTGAGCACCGCCGTGTCCTCAGGGAAGTGATCGGCGGCGGCGACCTCTCGCGCCCAGCCTTAGTCGAGGCCATGGTGCGGAGCGAGAGGAACTGGGACGCCGTCTCCTCCTTCTATGAAGCTGTTATGCTCGCAAAGAGGGAGGCGGCCCGCGTGTGGGAGCAATCCTCCTCCTCACGCCTCAGCCGCCGCAACAGGCGACACTACGGGCGTCGGGGATCAAGGGACGATCTCCGGCCACCGTAAGCGGGGGTCTGCGGTTGGCGAGTAAGGGCAGCTCACCGCCCGACCAGAACCAGACCCGAGCGTACGGTGCGTAGCGTTCCGCGCGCGCCTCAAAGAGCCAATAGACCACCACAGACGGGGCCCTAAAGGGCTGATGTTCAGACGGGGTTGCGGGGTAAGCGCAATGAGCCACCGCGACCTCGGCCCAGAGCAGGAGAAGGAACAGGGGCGTTTTTAGTCAGTAAGAGACTGGCACTCCCTCCCGCCCGGCCCTGGGCAGGAGAAGTCATTTGATGGTTTTGACCTCACAAAAAAAAGCACTAAACAGTGATAATCTGTCAATCAATAATGGTAAGTAATTTTTGATCTTATTTCGAAGTCAATTTTTAAGTACCTTCACTATTCCTTTTACTGGTTTCGATGTTTTTATCTTATTAATTATGACGAATTATCATGTCATCATGTAAAACAATTACGTAAATAAGACCGATGTAGATTGTTTTACGCTTATTTCTGTTGAACAGTTAGATCTTAGTATGTTTAGGTAAATAAGGACGGTACCTCTAAGAATTAAAACATGTTTAGAATTCTTATTAAAATTAATTATTTAAAACTTACAAAATCTTTACACCAAAGATCTTTATAGAAAATAAAATTGAATACCTTAAAAGAAATTCAGGGCATCAGCCCATAATACAAAATATTCTACCTATGTGTCAACATAAAAACTTGTTTAACAGAAATTTTTACTTCTGAATAAGAAATCAACCCTGACTTGCTATAATCATAAAATCAAGTACAAACATTTCTCTAAAACAACATTACTTTTTATTTCTAAGACGACGTCGTACATAAGATGCTCGTGTTGCAGATAGGGTTAGGTCGTCATTATTTGTAGCGCCTGTGTCCGAATTTTCGTTTTCTGCCACAGTTAAAGCTTCGTAGTACGTATGGTAAATTTTTAGGAATAGTCCCATCACTACACATAGCCATGAGATCTTTATACTTAACTTGTTTTAAGGGAAGTGGTTCTGAATATAGGTTTGTATCCACAGGAAAGAAAATGTCGGAACGCGTTATCATCAATCTGGTAAACTCACCTCTTTAAATTCTTCCCTGTACTCAAATTTGAAGGAAAGTGAATTAGGAACATCTTTCCTGACCTGTATCCACTGGATGTTTGCCCATTTTAAAATCGTTCTATCTTTATATTAGTTTCTGGAGAAATCATTATACATCTTAGCATTGTAGCAACCACTGAATTTCGGTTTTGTCCTGGGCAGCAATCTGAATAAAGAATCAGGTGTTCCACATTGGTAAGCTTACTAAATTTAAAGAGGTGAGGTTTACCAGAATGGTAACGCGGTCCGACATTTTCTCTCCTGCGGTTACAAACCTATATTCAGAACCACTTCCCTTAAAACAAGTAAAGTATAAAGATCTCATGGCTATGTGTAGTGATGGGACTATTCCTAAAAATTTACCATACGTACTACGAAGCTTTAACTGTGGCAGAAAACGAAAATTCGGACACAGGCGCTACAAATAATGACGACGACCTAACCCTATCTGCAACACGAGCATCTTATGTACGACGTCGTCTTAGAAATAAAAAGTAATGTTGTTTTAGAGAAATGTTTGTACTTGATTTTATGATTATAGCAAGTCAGGGTTGATTTCTTATTCAGAAGTAAAAATTTCTGTTAAACAAGTTTTTATGTTGATACATAGGTAGAATATTTTGTATTATGGGCTGATGTCCTGAATTTCTTTTAAGGTATTCAATTTTATTTTCTATAAAGATCTCTGGCGTAGAGTTCAGTGTTTTTTTTTCAAGACTTAGGCTATATTTTGTTCCAGCTCAATTTAAAATATTTTTGTGCTTTTATTTTAGAGGATTTTTTTCAAGGTTAAAGCTACATTTTGTTACAGCTCAATTTAAAATATTTGTGTTTTTATAGTCATTTGAAATAGTCATGTTTACATATTTATGAATAAAAAATATTTTTATAATGCTTATTTTTCATTTCGTACGCCAAAATATTGTGTAATTACTATAAATAGTATCCTTTTTAAATTGTAATACAAAACTGGTTTGTACTTCCTCTTTGAATTAAAACGCCTCTGAATGTTGATGACAAGCCAGATAGGCGTATGGTTTCTCAAATTTACGTAAATAATGATAATTTTTATTAGTTCACATTCCAAAATTGCAATAGGTGAAATCACCAATTAAAAATTAACGAATATTGGTGTAAATATTAACAATTTGAGAAAAAGTTTTTTACGCCCATAAATTTAATGTATTTCAGTGAGTATTTCGACGGAGTTTTACCTTATTATTGTCATGCTAAACAGACATATCAACCAAAAAATAGTGTTATAGAGTGAATACCTTGAAATTAATAATCCTATATTATTTGCAATATAAAAATTATACTACATGCAAAAAAACTTCGTGTTAGGTCAATTACAGGAAAAGTTATTAAGTTTTTTATCTCTCCTAAAAAGTAGGGGTTTTGTGGATACGCCTCTATGGTTTGAGACCCGCGATATGTTTGCATTTCTGTAACAAAACGGTGTCCGATATAATACAGATTCATTTTTAAGAACCTTGAATATTGATATCAAAATTGCAAAAAGGATTTATAGCAAAATACCTTTTAATTCTAAGAAACGCTCAAAGACCGCAATCTGTATTAATTTGTAACTATTCGTGTTCAATTTTCTCCATTTTTTGAGGGCAGGTTATTATCATAGAGTCTTATCTCTCGCGAGAGGGACTAACTAAAAACTACCCGTTTCTTTCAACATAGTATATTTATTGCCAAAATTACAACAAACATAAATCCATACATCAACTAACTTCTATCGAAAATGAAGACTCATTAAAGACTTAGGGAAAGATTACTTTTCTCTCATAATAGCTCTTCGAGTCACCGTTTACTGAGTACCTGCTTAACGAAACAACATTCAGAAAATAAGAGCCACTGATTATTATATATAGATCTTTTGTCCTTATATTATACATCTTCTATAATAAAGTAAGATAAAAAAGACTATTTAAACTAGGCTACAAAAGAAGTTTAATTTTTCCATGTGATTAACGAGAAAACGATCTCCCACATGATGGAAAGCAAAAGATTTCGCCCATGGACACTCGCAATCGCAACCAGAGGAGTTATACACTATTTGCGTTTTTGGAATTTAGGTAGCCTTACTCACATAGGACAAACCCACAGCAATTTTCTGTGAAGTCGTGGTACCACTCCGTTCAAGCCGGGTCATTTGTGCCATAGTATGGCTTACCCACATTTTCCCACATGTCTTTACTATCGAAAAGGATTGGTATAATCCCTTAAAACATATTAATGAATATATAACTTTTACAAATATTGTAAATTCCAAGCTAGAAATTACAAAAATAAATTCTACTTTTCTCAACCTGGGAATCCAACCACTTAACTAACGAAAGAATCTCTTAAAATAAACAATAGCAAAAGAAAAAGCAACATGATTTTATAAAAACCTTTTTTATCACATAACAATGTAAGTAAATATACAGAAGGTACTACTTCAAAGGAAGTCTTTACTTCAGGAATTGCCTTCAGGTATCTTTGACCATTTCAAGATGAATAAACAAAGATCAAAATGAAGTTGCTCCTGTCTTAGTTTGTTTAACATTATATCAAAGAAACATGAAATTATTATAAGAATAGAACATTCTCGAATATATTTTTGGAGTGGCTGTGAAAAGGATTCTTTTTAAATTAAGCGATTATAAATCGGTTTAGGGTAGCTGGCTTTTTTCCATTTTCTCGAAATACACTTTGCCGTACCGTAACATTAAATGCCTAAGGTCCTAATGGTTAAGGCAACTGCTTCTCATGCATAGGGTTCAAAGCCAGACAAGTTTCAATCTAAAGTACAGATAACACGGAACAAGACATGTCAGGTTTCAAACAATCATGCATAAAACCTAGTTGGAGCCTTTTATATAACCTTCAGACCACCAAGACTCATATTCTTATATTTATACAGATTATAATAATCGAGAAATAACCCAATATAATACGGTATAACGGTAAGTCAATAAGGTAAACATGAATCCATCCAATAGTATTACCTGTCCTGTTTACAAACGCATATAGTTTGTCAGCTTGCGGTCTGCGGCGGCGACCACAGGCTATCGGCAACACGACGCCTACCCCCGTTTTACACAAACAACGCAATGGAATCAATTCCCAATTCTACATTATTTACATGATAATGTTAATATTTTATTTAAACTCGTGCACTACATGTTCGTAAGTGTACTTTCATTGAGGATCTTAGCCGGAATGTTTGCTTTTTTTATACAACATTTTATTTTGATATATTATAAAATATGTGGGAGAATCATACTTCAATGCGAAGCGCGACGGTCACAAAGAAACCCGGATTGAAACAACGCTTTTGTTATGTCTAACCGTAGAAGTGAAGTTTACCGAAAGCCTAATCCTCCCATTCCAAACCTCCGAACTCCTAATAACCCTCAACAACTCTATTTAAATTTCATCGGTGACGCTGATTGCTTATTATCAAATATTTTTGGTTTTATTAAAAAAAGTAGGTATGTGTTTTGGGACCTACAAATAATATATAAGTCGAAAAAATAACATAATTAATATATAATAAGTCTTCACTCTGATTAAAAAAATTCTATCCGCTGTTTTAACACGAATACAAAAAAATGCAGCTACAATTTTTGCTCGAATACGGTGAGTCACAGGTATGGGTATATCAATAATACATAGATGAACGCTACTGCCCATTCAACTGGCATAATCCCTTTCTCACCCCTAACGACGCCCAAGGGAACTGAAGGGGGAAACCGTCCCTTCACCAGGACCGCACCAAGCAAAACAGGAATAACCTCTAAATACATAGTTAAGCCTTCAAAATAGCGTCGCTCAAACGCTGTCTGTCAAAAAGCCTTCCCGAATTGGATTTCAAATAAATTAGAACCTTTAGAATTTCATCATTTAGTGAGCACTGTTATTGGATTTCATGAACCAAATCGTAAATTCAAAATTAAATTTTGTTGAAAGGAAGTCGATAACACTTCATTTAATGGGCGAGTCCGCTAACATTTACATCTGAAGCTTTGTGAGCGACCGACACGTCATTATTTGCGAGTTTGTTTCGAGTAAATAATGCTTAGCGCACACGTTGGGTGGCGCTCAAAGTAACTGCACATTTTGAATCATTTATTTTTAAACGACAGTAATGGTGTTTTTAAGTAGTGTTGTTATTAGTTATACACTTCATTCAAAATACTTTGTTTTTGTATAAAAGTTTAAGGATAGATGCACCTCGTTTCTTTCTACTAGCAACCATGTATTGTGACTCTGCTGTACACAAAAATATATATTAACTTGTAACACAGATATAAAATTTTGATCAATGCTTCCCATCTCAAATCTCAAAAAAAAAACCTTAATCCCTAAAAGGTCGGCAAGATACTCGAATGTCATTTCTCCGTTGTCGTGGGTGTCTACGGACGGCGCTGATTGCTTACCAGCTAGTAATCCGTATGCTCATTTTCCATCGTGTCATATAAAAGAGTAATGTAGGTACATTCTCTTACGCTCTAAAGATAAAACTGTTTATTTCAACCAACTTTTTATGGTTTCAATATTATAATTTACTAATCAAATAATTTTAACACTTCAATTATAAATGCTATTATCAAAATCATAGATGTCCATGAATTTCAAAAGCATTTTAATTATTAATGGCCAACACTAGCCAAGTCACATGGTAGGTATTACCGGTGTAAATTCACCGTAAGTCAAGGGTTGTTTTTACAGTGTGACGTCAGTCCTTCAACTGTGTGGGTAAAGTATTTCAGAGGATCAGTTTTCAAAGAAAATACGCTTCGCAGATCCGGTTTACTAGTGTGATGCGGGCTAGCCTCGTCGAGCCGGTCGAGAGGACCAAGATTATACCCGGGTTTTGTTCAAGATTTTTTCTTTCTTCCCTTGATATTTATTTTGTTCGTAAAACCGTAAGCAACGGTACGAAAAGAATTTATTCACGCATTCATCCCGTTACTTATGTAAAGTCTATAAAAGACTGGATCAGTGAGACCTGAAATGTACAATTAAATTTATATTTGTATTTGAAAATGGAAGCAGGTACATTCTCGAATTCCAAATGGCTTGTTTAAAGTTTTTGTCTTTTGTTTCGATTTTATTTAAAATTGGTACATATTCTATTAAGTAATTGTTTTGTAGAAAGAGATAGTTATTGTTAAACTCAAAGGAAAAAGTAAAAACAATACTTTGAAAGAAAGAATTAACAGGAAAACAAACATTATTATATTTTTTTATAAACGTATTTCCGTATTATAACTTACTTGAGACATCTATTAAATAAATTGTTATGTTCAAATTTATTAGTTACGTATGTGAGAAATTCGTTATACATAATAATAAATATTTTAGCTGTAAATAATTTAATAAGTAGTGTCAAATTCACGCAAATTTTCACAGTGGCTTAATAATAATAATATTTCAATAATAAACCAACACAAAATCCAGTATTATATGAACCGCCCACTATGTAACGAACTCCAATATTTACGATCACACAATGACTCCATTCATACCGGCTATAAACTATAAATCCTTCACAAAATAGGGGTCGCAGGTAGCCTGCCAAAATGACGTGTGTCTGTCACTGTGACAACTTAGTAGAACATCTTTTAAATATTACATAGCAAGTAAACTAAGTAAAAAAGTTACTAATTGTCCCACACTTAGTAACTTTTTTGAGCTAAGCTTCGGCATGAATGAGTCGAAGTGAAATCACGGCCTCACGGCGTGAAATTACCACTGCATTATGTTTCGCCGTCTGAGTGAGGTTACCGGAGGCCCAATCTCTCCCGTTCCCCCTATCCCTTTCAAATTAAAGATCTAAAACCCTCATCCCCAAAAGGCCGGTGACTCACTTATAACTTCTTTGGTGTCGTGTCCAAAGACGGCGACGATTGCTTACCATCAGGTAATCCGTCAGCTCGTTTGCCGACTTATTCCATCAGAAAAGCGCACGTATTAAGGGAATTAATTTTAGAACGACCTACATTAGCCATGTAAATTTAATCAGGGACAAAACAAATGACGAAGGTAAGTCCGCATTACTATGGGAACTCGTCCATAGTTAGTATGAAAATGCGGGTAACCAACACGAAAATATGACGGTATTAATATAAATTGCACTTAGCGTCGAGAACAACTATTAGGGGATGTTATGAACGCGGTATAAAGTTGGTGTTTAGCTCTGAGAAAGCTGTTGACTGTAAGTAAGTATTGTTTCAATGTCAAAAAGTTAATATTATTATAAGTGACATATTTTTAAAGCATCGTGGCAGAGGATCACGGTTTTTCCGATTCAAATAAAGGCACAGATAACCTTATGCCACACAAGTTAAACAATAACTTTATGAAACTCCATTTTCGTTACTTACATAGCAATCTAGAACTGTGACTTTAAACCTTTATCATCAGTCTATATATGCCCACTGCTGTGAATAGCCTCTTTACTAACATGGAATAGATTTGAGCATTAATTAAAACATTCTTGGTCAAGGTCAGTCAATTGGTGATTTTCAACTTATATCAGACATTTGAAATTCAGGTTTTCTCGTTTTATTTTTCCTTGCTCTATGTTAGTTATGCCTTAATAACTTAAGAACTCACAATAGATGGATCAGGTCTTCATCGCCATTTCGAAACTACTACAACGAAAAACATAGAAAAATTCCGGTAAGATATCAATAAAATGCTCAAAACTACCGCTAAATCGTCGAGTTGGTAGTAAGTAATAATTCAATTTCCAATATTTTTATGTCAAATCCATTCTAACATTAAAGGCTTTCATGGTCCACATTAATTACCATTTTGGGAGAGTTATGGCAAATTCTCCAATAAAAACACTGTCACTGTCCATCAATCATTCAAAAGCTATATAATACCGTCACATATGAACAATGAATATACAAAAACAGAATATTGTTAACCATTCACAGTTTAGTGAATCTTGTAAGCGCCGCAGGAATTTGGTATTGTAAATGCCAGCTCAAACAGGGAGATTGTTTTCCATCATACACGAGCTTTCCACGATTCCATTAATATTCCATTCTTATGGCCACCGAACCTTTGTTGTACCCGCTAATTCGAAATAACATGAACGAATACCCTCTGTTATTTTATTGTTGTAGGAACTCCTATATTGTTCTCAAGAAACTAATTAATTGGCCTTTTTGTCGCTGAAAATTTATGCGGTTGAAGGGTTGTGAAAAGAAAATTTCACGCAGGTGGGACAGGGTTTTTATTAACTTTTCATTTATCAGACGTCTCATGCTGGCCATTAATTAAATGGTTCTATTTAATTTATTATCTCAAATTACCTAAATGTGACGTAAAATTGTAATTATAATATGAAAATCTAATACAATTTTTGTTTAGGTATGAATCGTTATAAACTTTGTTGGAGCCTGACTTTTCGTTTGATATAATCATTATTAATATATTAAAATTTAAAATTAAAATTAGGCTTCAATATTAAATGTCGCATACTCTTTATGTACTTATTAATCCGTGAATCTTTTTTAAACTTCACCAACAAATCCGCAATATAAAATAAGCAATAAAGTTAATAATTTATCTCGACTTTATTCTAAATTTGAAAAGGAGGCAATTAGTCATACCTTACTTTCATATTCATTCATCATTGTTTACCTCAATACAATACAAAAATCCTGAAAATCACAACTTATAAAAATCGAGAACGTTATTAATTTTGAGGGAAGCAGGTAGGTAAGGTTTTCAGGAATTCATTGAGCATTTATTGAAAAGCCAGCTGCAGGGGTTCTGAAAAGGCCCGCCTGAATAGCTTCGTGGCGTTAGGCGACTCCGCTATAGTTTAATGGCTTTTCATGCGTTGAATTTGTCGTTGCCTTTCAAATAATACTGACATTTATGAGGCCTCACGCGTCGAACTTGTACTTCAAGTTACTGAATTATGATCAATTGCCTTATATACTTGGTTGTATGTGGCTGAAGATATTTATTAAGTATTGTAAGTGATACGTTTATTTAGGTAATTGAATATACCCTGATTGATGATATATGTACATAAATGCGAAAATGAGATCAAACAATCACAGGTTCATGTTAATTATAATCGTATAGTTAATCATAAATATAGTTTTGATATTGTCTATGCTAGACAGAGTGGTCCATAAAGTTTTCTAATGTTTATGTTTAACCCGTATACAGAATACTGCAAGATATAATTATATACTTTTTTTTTTGCAAATATTTACGTTGTAATTCTAGAAGCACATACATTGATACACAGTTCACTGTTTCCATGTCAACAAATTAAAGGAAAAGGAGCAATCTATTAACAAGGAACCTTTTGAATGTCCAACATAAAATAATAACAAACAAAAATATATTATTTACAAAAGATTTCGTAATGAAAGGTCTTTGTCCACTTGCATAGGTACAATACAATGATCCCCACTTCAGAGATAAGAGCTTTCTTTGGACGGTCTCCTGACAACACCAGCCTTGACCTGACATAAAATAAAAGTCGTTTGTATTAAGAAATAAAGATTGTGCAATAAAATTGTTGTGTATTATTTTGAACCTTATTATAATGAAGCTAAAAATAGTTTATCGAGATATTATTTTGTCCATTTAGAAAGGAAAGTTTGGTGACTAAATTGTATAGATTAATTTTCTAAAAGTTATACCTAACATTAAACAGACTACAATTGATGTAATTTTAATTATAAGTAGGAGAGTTTCTTACATAACTACAACATATAGAAACTCTTAGTACTGTCAAATTCAATAAACACATCGAGTCCAAAATGCACAGAAAATTTAATTGAACACTCAAATCCATCTAAAACATTTAGTTTAATTAAGCAACAAGCATCTCAACAGGCAAACGGTAATTGGGTATGTTTGTCCCATAAAGTGCAATATCATGGCGAAAGTGCCTCCGATCATACATTACGGTATTGGGTTTAAGCGTCGCTATCAACATTCTTCACGTTCCAATGCGTTCTGCCCAACCCCTTAATAGCTTCATTCGTTTTGAATAATTCCTCTCCGAGTTTTAAACTTTGATTATGAAATTTGGGCATACTTGTGAAAGGAAAAGGTGAAATAATATTAATTTGTTAATTAATACTTACTTTATATTTTTTCATATTTGACACACACGAAAAAGTTTGGTATGTAATTCTTTATTTCCATGGTATTTTCCATTGTGTCGATCAATTTTCGTAGTTTAATCAATGCTCATGTTGGTATCTATTTCATAATAAAACATTTCGAATGAATTACTTACGGAATAAAACTTGTAAGACAAATTAAATTTTTGTATCTATGTATACCATATTAAACCTTTAATTTTTGTATCTATGTATACCAATTATCATGTATTTAAGAGCAAAATATTTCTTAGTACCACCTTAGTACACACAGCAGTAGGGTATTAATCAATCTGTCAAAAAAAATATCCAAAATTTTTCTTCGCGTTTACTTGCATTTTAAACCAAAGAATCAAGCTTCCGAATTCCTGTAAAACATTATTTATGTTAAGAATACGTTGTACGAAATAATCCGTGAAATTCAGGATGCTGTGGAAGGCAGGTAGAGACCGGGCTATTTGTTACTTGCAATATTTTGGTATGTACTTGCTGCGATGCATAATTTTCGACGATGCATCTTGACGTTCCGCGTTGAAGCACTTTGGCTTGTGTAAAATGGAATTTCTGGGTTGCCCCCAGCGTTTATAAATGTTAGTTATTTTTTAAATGATGTAAACATTTTCAAGGGGAATTTTTGTTGCAGCCACGCTAAGTAGGTGGGAGCGAGATTTATCAACGTTAAAATTAAATATAAGTAATGGGGACATGGAAAAGTTTATTGTGTAATGGGTTTGGTTCTTTAAGGAATTTTAGGGAAAGTTGTATTAATAACTGCAGTATTTTTAAAATGCCAACCACATTTCTTATTTTCTTTATTGGTTGGCAAAGGATCTTATGGATTGCTACCACAATATGTTAAACAATCGACTCAGCACCAATGGAGGCATAGACAACTAAATATCGACATAATTTGTTAAAAATTCAATGGAATCTATAATAATGAAATGAAATGAATTCACATTGAAAAAAAAAACAGCCTTTACTTATATTACACTAATTAACAAAATAAAACAAAACATACCTAAGTAGTTTTATACAACCGAAATATCTGCAAGAGTCGCCTGTTCAAACATGGGCGAAGTAGCTCCGCCATTTAAATGCAAGTCACAAAGTTCCCGCCGGTTGCAGAGAACACTACATAATTATGTTTATTAACCATTATGCCTCTTTTACACGCTCATTCAACCGAGTTAATGTCCGGACCCCTTAACTCAAAACAGGGCTAATTTTGTGACAAGTAAAATTCATTAAATTAATACCTCGGAAAGGATTTGAGGCGATTATAAAGAATGGCATGTTGTTAGGAAACAAAGGGGTTAGGGCCTTTTCCACCGTGCGAGGTTGTGAAATATAATTTTAATATTACCATGTCATACCCTTAGCTTTTCTCTCATGAAGACCTTTTCATTTTTATAACCTTCACGGGCAACACATTGCATAATGTGTTTGAAATCCTCAATAATTACAACAAATACATAATTATGTTAATCTAGAAAGATTAAGAGACGAATTAAAAAATGAAAGCTTAGGAATTGGAAATTTTAATGATCAAATTTTAATACTTATTTGTGATTGTATTTCTTTATTGCGTTCACATCATCAGACTATAAGATCAGACCAGAGAGCAAAGGCATCTTCTCACACGGAGAAAGTTTGAGAGAGGTATCTTTTAAATAAATATAATTTATAAGTCTAGGTACCCATAGCATTGAAAAAACCTAATAATCATTTATATTTGACAAAATCAAGATCCCAACTAACCTATGCAGTCTAAGACCAAAATGCAACTTAAAACCACTTCCTCGGCAGTTCATTTTACAAGTACCCAATTAACGAAACAGTCACAATATTCGAAATATAAAAGTAATACTAAAATGTGAACATAATGGAACTATTATATTATCATCATTCGTTTTAGTAGTGGAATTTTCCTTAACTTTTCTTTTATCTACGTATGATTTAAGGTGGAATTTTCCTTGTCGTTTCGTAATGTAACATTTACAACGACTGTCATAAATGTGTTTGGACACAGCAGACATACTACTCGTACTTTAAGTATTGCTCACTAGGTTGCGGGGTAAGCGCAATGAGGCACCGCGACCTCGGCCCAGAGCAGGAGAAGGAACAGGGGGGTTTTTAGTCAGTAAGAGTTTGACACTGCCTCCCGCCCGGAAAAGTCATTTGATGATTTTCCCCTCACAAAAAAAGTATTGCTCACTGGGTATTTTGATGTTTCTCTGCAACTTGAGTTGTTATTGCAAAATTCTTGTGATATACACATTATACATAGTGCTTTGGTGGTAAGTTCTTGCTCCTACTAATAACGGTTAAAAATATTTTTTTGACATAAAGTTTTTTTTAATTAAATGTAAATGTAAATGGTAATCTAACTTATCCAATTGCAGCGCAAAATTCATCCGCATCGAACCATAATCACCGAATGGATGAAGGAAACGTCGCACTAATACTACTAGTATAACTAATATAAAAATATAATCAACAGAAGCTGTAATAATATATTTATGTATATCTAGTCTGTAGAAAAGAAGATATCAGACTCATAATGGTAAACAGGGTATATATCAAGCCGTACCGCGGTAGAAATGTACTAAATAATAAATACGCTCATTTGACGCTAAAAGAGATAATTTTTGATTTATACAACTAAGCAACTTTGGTAGAAATTCACAGGTGTTTTGCTCTTTGTAATAAATATTGATGAAATAATTATG
The DNA here is from genome assembly GCA_902829305.4 of Spodoptera exigua. Taxonomy (NCBI): domain Eukaryota; kingdom Metazoa; phylum Arthropoda; class Insecta; order Lepidoptera; family Noctuidae; genus Spodoptera; species Spodoptera exigua. The sequence continues at coordinate 11,316,989 of LR824610.2, read as the reverse complement.
GATAATGTAAGTTTCGATCTTAGTAATAAAAATAGATTCTGGTGTTTGTTTTTTGGTTATCATTGTTTTAAGGACTTTTACTTAGGGAACTACGGTCGGCTCCAATGGAGTGATAACTGTCTCATATACCTAATAGTGACGTGAAATAACGCTTGCGTTGAAGGCACAATCTTTCTTCCCCAAATCCTCAAAAACATGACAATCTAGAATATCTAGAATAAGCCAGCTTAGTACTTGTAACTTCTTAAGTGTTGTGGGATCTGATTGATATGAAATGATCCACAATCCTAATTTTGTATGATCGATTCCATTCACGAAACCTAACAGGTTCCCAGACTTTTGGAAGGCGTACGAGGGCCCGAAGCCAAATCGCAGAGGCCCCTTGAACAACTTTAATTTCATATGTGATGGGACATCAACCGGCAATTGCCCCTGTATGCACTACAAAAGTGCACCGTAGGACAATTCCCGGTTGATGCAGGACAGGACTATTGTGCAATATGGTTGAAAATTATATGATTTGAGGTGTGAGTGTCAGCCTAATTATTGTTATGAAGTAAATTTATTAAATTTTATCATCATCAACATCAGAATGTAAGTAATGAGTGACAACTGCTGAGCAAAAGCCAGTTTTTATATGAAGGTAAGATTCTTGTAAAAGGTAAAGCTTACGACAAGCTTTAATCACCAAGCTTGTTCAATATAAAACATTGGCGATTTTAAACTGATAATAATTAAAATAAGAAACTATACAAAAAATATCATTATGTTGTAAAATAGTTTTGTTGTTGTTGTTGTTTTAATTACGGGTTTAAGATGCTCCAAAATTTATTCTGTGCACAGTAGGATAATTAGTTACGTAACCGTTCTCCGGTCAAATGATATTTTGTGATAGTTAACCCTTATGGAGATTGTCGGTCAAACCTTTATTAACAAGGTAATCATCTTGTATGTATTGAGATTTTCATCTTAATCGTGTGATATTTTGTGAGAAATATTTAACTTCATTCGTAAAGATGACTTTATGAATGTATAATAAAAATCTTTAGATATAAACAAAACTTTGGCAAAATAAAACAATTTAGAACGAAAAATTTGATTTCTCTGCACGAAAGGTACTGCAAAAAAGAAAAGATTAAATAAAATATATTATATTAATAATACGTACAAAATTCAATAAATTGTCAAAATATTTTTTCAGTAAAAAATGTCGCCGTAGTATTTTTATAGACTTTAGAAAATATCGAGTTCCCAAACATAAATATTTCGTCACTTATTTTAAATAAAATATTTTGTTTTAAAATTTTTTTGACATTCTGTGTATATTATAGTGATAGTATCAGAGCCGGGCAACCCTACGTAGTTGTGAAATATTTCATTTTCAGAACAGTTCCATAACTCAAACACACATTATTATTTTGATTTAGTAACCAACTTTGTAATGTAACAAAGAAATAAATTATGAAAATAATTGAAAAAGAGTAATATAGCTTCTTGCTCATTGTTCTCCATATGAATCTAAACTTTGGAACAAGCAAACATATACTGTTTTCTAGAGAATATACCTACCAACTTTTATACTATATTAACTTTAAATATTTGATTGTATGACGTTCAGAAATTCATTACAATTAGACAGTCAAAATCAAGTCAAATCATATAAGATTCCCTTTAAAAAGATTAAGTATCAAAATCCGGAGTAGCTAAATTTTTATTTTTTAAGAGACAAATTTTCATTAAATAAAACTTTATATAATAATATTTGAAAATGAAAACTCATGTTTTATAAAAGAATGTATATATTTTTTCGTATGACATTTAATAATACCTTTGAACTATTCTAAAGCCAAATCCATACTAGCCAGTAGATTCTAATGCTTTGGTATTTTTCTTAAATTTCTTCAATTCTATTTAGCAGCATGAAGTTAGTAGTTATATAATACGTATCTTCATTTAACGTTGGAGCACTGTCACGACCTCTCCGAGCCATTAGCAGCAAACAGCAGACACCAGTCCTCGCATTCATCCACTGCACTACAGACCTATATTTTTGTCATTAGGAAAATTCTAGCGTAACAGTTTTACTTTCAGTGGCGCTAGTGTCGATAATTATCATAAAGGATTCTATAGTTTATCGTTTTAGTTGGTTAACTAAGGTAAACAATCATGGTATGCGTTTTTCTATGAAAGAGGTTTTTTTATGTAATAGATCGGCCAACAAGCAGACGGATTACCTGATGGTAAGCAATTAGCGCTGCCCATGTTCAGACCCGTGGATTTCTGCTGCATTGGAGATATTACCATAAAAATGAGACGATTAATAACAAATTTTATGTATACTTGGATTTTGTTCTATTGCTATAGGCTGCTCTTTATCAGCACAGCACGCGAGCGAAGCCTGTTATAAATAAAAAAGATGTTAAAGTTTCATAAAACACTAGTCTATTTTTTTTCCAGCAAAACATTTTACGACTAAAACCTTACTTATCAGAAATGGGGCTGTTGAAAATATACGAAGTCTAAATACATCGAAATATAAAGGTATTTAATAGGTAAAACCAAACTGAAAGTCATATAAACATATTTTCCTGGCACGTGTAAGTTCTCATAACCAATATTGCGGTAAAAAAATAAACTGTATTATACAAGTATGTGGAAAAACCTTTCCAAGATTGATCCCATTGTTTGTCTCTCTGATCTTGAAGGACATAAACCATGCCTCCTTAAAGAGAGATTACTCTCAAATTTTTCCACTCCAAGATTCAGTTTTCCGTGTTTCGTATCAAAAAACGCAGATACTTAACATTCCCCAAATCAAGAATAAAATTATAATATTATAAAATATTCTAGAGTGTCAAGTATCAGGTACAAGTGTCATCATGTCCTCATTATGACACTTTTTAGGTTCATTTTTTGTATCTTTTACGTTACACCTATTTCTATTTACAACAGCAAATAAAAAATATATACTTCCATGGAAATAAGTCAGCTATAACCATATTGATCTCGAAACAAGAATTCACCTATATACAGGGTGGCATTTTGAACAAGGGACATATTTAAGGAGCCGATTTGGCACTCAATTACAATGAGACTTCATGGGACCAAAAACGAAATCTCAAAAACAAATTTATTTCTACCATACAAATCGCAACAGCTGATGGATCATTATGCACGATTTTTTTTAGGTTTCCATATGGTTTTGTAATGAAAAAGGTGTTTTTATTGAGCACCAGAATCGGGTCCTTGATAAGTCCCTCGTTCAAGATGCGGCATCCTGTATATGTATTTTTATTTTCGTAAATTTCATTATTTACCTAAAATGGAGGTTCACGGTTGGACGGGCACAAGAGTGGAATATTAAGTAAGACGCCAGTAAGCATGAAACTGTACCTTCACTCAGAATTGAATCAGATTATTGAATGACTCCGTTGCGACATACGATGTCTTTGCTTGAACGTGGACGTAACTTTGTTCTGGATACGCCAATTATCTGCAATGGTGAGCTCGCTTCAGTTAGTTTGTGAATTATTTAGTGGCAAAGCTGGATATTCTATAGAGATTTAAAACTACAAGTGCGTTGAAGGAATTATTAGAAGAATGAGGGTTTCGGATGAAACCGGAATGATGTAGGTACCACGGCCCGGCCTCTGGAAGAAGAAGAAACAATAGGGTTTTCAGTCAGTAAGAGTATGACACTCCTATTTGTCCCGTCCGGGTGAGTCAACATAAGATATAGGCGCAAAAAATGGTTTTATAGAAAAACCATTAAATTAAAACCACCCCATCATTATTACAAGATGAATAATTTCCTAACAGTATTTACGATTTCCTTTAATAGCTATATCTGATGCACACTTCATCATCAACATTGACTTTTAAACATAACGCTTTTTAATAACACGTCATTGATATAAAATGTCAATCAATCAAAAAAAAATACACCTAAATTATGTAAAGAAAAGTGTTTTTGTGTCTTTCAAACATTTTACGGCACATAAAATTTTCATATAAATAAAATTAATTTTCGCTGTCGTTTCCAGCTAGTCTTAGTTTCAAGTTCTCTAGATAATCACGTTAGAGACAGGTCAGTTTGCTGGACGAGACGGTTAGTTTCATGTTACGTATTCGTAACGTTTTGAACGTCTCATCTGAATGCAGACCTGCCATCAGTTCTCAAGAGCCTCACTTAAATGTGTTTTAGTGAAGCAGCTTATAAACTGGAAACTCTATGAAGTGAACGTGTAGTTTTCTTTGTTGAATATAAATTTTAATATGAATGAACTTAACTACTTCTTGGTTATTCTTTATTAGTCCTACTAATATTATAAAAGCAAAATTTTGTAAGTATAAATAGATGGATTGATGATTGTTTCTCTTTCAAATTAAAATTATCCGTGTATGTGAGGTTAATGGAAGTCCAATCCTTACTCCTATGTCATGTAATTTGTCTGTTCATTTGCTCTATCACAGAAAAAAACTGTCGAATTAATTTTTATCACAATGTAACAGATTGTAACAGATTGTGTAAACACACAGATGAAAACTTGTACGATTTTAGTGTGACTTGTAACTAGAAGAAAAATGCTACTGAAATATTGCTAAGAATTTTATGCAATATAAATAAGATTATGTACCACAATGGCAATTTAATAAAATAAATAACAAACTATTGTACAGAAATACATTCAACAAATTCAAACACCACCAAATAGAAACGGCTTTACAAATTCATCCGTTACAATTGTTTCGTTCGAAGAACCATTCATAAAGTTTCAATCTTATTTACATTACAACTTTATATTAAATATTTGTGTATGAACTTCGTCAAATAAGAACAAAACATGGTCCTTTGTTCTTCGACCAGCTTTTAGACAAAATGCTGGTCGGCCATACAAAGTATCACTATGTTTCACCCTTGCCTATGTACCTACTTACAAATGAGTACAAAGTTTGAATATTACCGCTTAGTTCATTATATTCCGAAGTAGTTTGTTGGATTAGTTAGAATGTTGTTAATGTTTTATACAACGTTATTGTTGAGGCAATAACTTGTCAGTTTTTTCTACTGAACTACGGACACGAGGACGGTACGTTTAAGAAATAAATAATGACAGAACGTTGGATTACAAAAACATTCGAATTGAAATTGTCAATTGTTCAAAATTATGCCTAAAGCGAATAAGTGTCTAATTATTGGAGTAAATTCTAACCTTGGATTTTTTATCGAATTCATCCTAATATTCAGTCTGTTAAAGAACAAAGGTCGGTCACCGAGTAGACCGATCTTGAGGGTAAGCAAACATTGCTGCTGATGGACTCCCGCTACACCAGACGGATCCTAAAATCGTTTTAAGTTTTGGGGATTAGAGATGGGGAGACGGGAGAGTTAGGCCTATTTTAACATTATCACAAGGGTTGCTTTGCACCAGTTTTCTGTATGGTATTATTCTGGTTTAGCTGGCCTATTCATGCCGAAATATGCCTCTGCCACACGTGAATATATTTTCGTATTATTATGCAAAAACAAAAACTAAATCAAGACTGTTAACTTTCCCATTGATTTTAAGGTTAACGTCAACAGCTGGCATTCCACTATCACTTATATTTCATACTACAAATTTCCCTTACGCACTTGTGCTAACTTCTTTATTTTTACCCTCGTTCGTGTATTATAATTTCTTGTTAATTAAATCCCTCCCTTGTGGGGACTTAATCCATTTTGTAGCTTACTAATACGAGGGCAAAGACGACCCACATCTCAGATTTGACATAGGTACGCACCTCTTAGCTAAGCGTGAATTTATTTACATAAAATTACAAATATTACAACACGACATCACCTTAATTCAGGAGATGTAATATGCATTCAAATAGCTCTTTTTTAGAGTTTAATTGGTTGTTTAGTTAGAGACTGGCTTATTGAATAAGGTAATTAATTGAATTTTATTTTAATTTCGTATTAAAACTTACAAGCTAACTTTGCTTTTCCGATTTACCTTCAAAATTTAATATAATTACTCATGTTTAATGGATCGCCAAACAGAGTTGAAAGTGCGGTATTTATTGATGATTCTTTCTCTGTGTAAGAGAATTCCTTGAGGCAGCAATGGGCAATTATAAGCCGATAATAAAATTTCGTGACGTGTCTAATAAGTTACACTAATTGTCACTATGGTCAGAACTATAACACTGGCAGGATTGTTAAAAAGTCAAAGAAGAAAATCATCAAATGACTTCTCCCGCCCAGGCTGAGGCGAAAAGGAATATCAGACTCTCACTGACTAAAAACCCACCCATTTTTCTAATTTTTAGGCCGAGGCCGCGGTATCTTATGGTCAGTTTGGCGGCTTTAATATACCACCACTAAATAAACTTAAGTGAGAGATAGCTCATACAAACTTCGTTTCCTGTTTTTTATCTGGTACCTAGAGGCTATCCAGATATTGTGAAATACGTCCTTACAAAATCTATTTAGAATGTATTTTAGAATATTAACACATGGTGTGTGTTAATGTGGATGTGGATTTTAAAGTGCCAGCGCAATTTAAATGCTTTGAATTTTTTTTAATTATTTATTATCATGCCATTTTAATATGGGATAAAAGAAATAATATTTAAACCAAATAATACTGACTTTAAATAAATAATATTCATAAATAATTCATTTGTGTAACGTTAAGCCCAGTTTCGCTTGTCTCTTTATGTTGTTATTATGATAGAATGGTGGATGAAATACGATGAAATAACAGTTGTTTCATTGTAATAAAAACTGTAACAAAACAAACTAAAACCTATACAGGTTGTTCTAAAAATACCCCCATATACATTGTTGTTATGAATATATCAATAACAGAACATGGTTTCTGATAACATTGCGATCGGATGACACAGCTCAATTCCCAAAAGTCGTAAATTTATATTACACCGCCGCACGAGTTAAAACGTATTATCTACATTTGTGTAGAAGCTCAATTGTTATTAGTTTGGACAATTTTAGTCAAAATTTAAAGGTCTCTTTCAACTTTGTCATTTTCAAATGCCTTTAAATTACAAACAAACTACACGAAAGTGAAAATCGCACAATTTGGACTTTATGGTTATCATCATGTGTTTAAGTTTAGAGAAACAGCATTTTATGAGAAATTAGGATAAATATACCATATTAGCATAGACTGTCGGAGAAAGGTCTGAGACAATAATACAAAGCTAGATGTTATTGAAGTATTTATACAGATTCTTGATTGAGTTGACTGCACATTTGGCTCAGTGGCTGGACAAATAGCTGCTGTATGTGCCGTGGATTTCATTCCCGCACGGAACAGCACTTCGTATGATCAACAAATTGTTCTTTTGGTCTGTGTATGTAAATTTTTATGACAGTAAACGCACCTATTTTTCTAAAAAAAATAGGTGTTTCTGTACTTATTACATCACTAAATAAGAATCGCTTGATATTATTCCACATAAAAAAAAACCATCCACATTACTCATAGTTCCTTAGTTCCATTATACACGAACACTCAAATTCGTTGCCGCGTCTGTTTCCCTACTGTCAGTTCAAATGTCAATGTCAGACTCGAAACTTTGGCGAATACAAAGGTGAATTGAATCCCACCGTCTTTTTTTTTACAAACAACCATTGCAGAGCGCAGAAAAGAAATATTGAGTTCGATTTTTCATGTGTGCGTGTTGTTAGTTAATCGATTTGTGATATAGAGGCATTTTCTGATAACTAGACACATCTGCTTAATCCTCTTTGGGAATAAACTACGTGGTAAAGTAATGAGGTAAGGTTTAAGTTATTTTATTTAGCCAGGTATTTTCGCAAAAAATATGTTATGTAGAAAATTAACTATTAATGAATAAGGAAATTATGTGATCACGACAAAAAAATCAATCATCAATCAATCAGTATTATTATTAAATGACTACTTGTGAACACCATCTTCTGATAATAATAAATATTAAATGTTCATTCACTGAGTTAAGTTACATTAAGATGAGAGAACAGGAAAGTTTTCAATAACCATCACTTACACTATTCAAACAGTTCACAGAAGGAGTGCAAACTTCTTAAACTCAAGACGTAACATTATAAAGCCTCTCAATCGGCCACTACGTTACAAACTTCAATGTAAATCATGTTTAGGAATGTCACCTGCATACGAACCCTTTCCAGGAACATTTCAAACGCTTTACAAACTCAGCTTGTGGCTTCATATTAGAATATTTTATGGAATTGCCCGTTTCACAGAATTATTAGTTCAGCTTGTATAACAAACTCAAACCGTGAACTGCGGAGATCATCTGGGACATAAATTTAAATTGATTTACACAAGTATAAAGGTAGCATTCAAATTATTTACAAAATGATTTTGGTATAAATTAATAACAAGGATTTACAGCAACAACCGCGTGCTACGATGACCGCGTATTCGTAGCGTTGAGCTACGGCGTAGCATTTCACTAACGTCACGCGTAGCATGCGCGAGCGCTGTTCATAAATATCTACGGAATCAGGGTTGTCACAACCTAATTCATGGGCAACTATTTCCATATTATTTATTATATTAAACTATGAAGGTAAAGAGTTTAAACGCAGATTTACTGAGCCGTAAAATTTCTCGAATTTTCAAGTGGATTGACCTCCCCAATAACCAATTAGGCGCGGCCCAATGTTTCAAGATGTACGTAAACAAAATTTATTAGCACTTAAATTGGCCATTATCTGTAATCCCGGTTTACTAGCGTGCCTAACATAGTTCGTAACTATCAACTCCCATTTTTCATTTTCCCAATCCGAGTTAGGTAAGAGTTTTGTTCTATCCGCTGTATTGGCGTATCTTTAAAATTAAGTTTGACACATTTATTTTTGGAAGATAAAATGTATTGTTGGTAAATCTCTGTGACAATTTTGATGCTTCGATATTTATTGATGCTTTTATTTTTTATCTTTGACATGAGTTAAATTGGTGAGTGAATTACTTATAACATGAAATCATGGTTTTAACACACGGAATCCATAATTATTATTATGAATAACAAAAAGCCAGTCATCCGCATCCTTTTTCATCATATGACTGTATTTTTAAAATACTTGAGACTTGATACCTAGGGCAAAAGGTCTGTCAGACCCTTACTGAATAAAAACTACTCCGTTCCTTCTCCTATTTCAGGCAGGAGCCGCGTTACATTATTGTGTTTGCATCCAAAACCCTGGCTGACTCTTCACCAATTTGTGTTATTAAGACCGTTTATATTAACGCTTTATAACATAAAATACATCATCTGGCAAGTTTTTTTAATGTTTAATGTTTACATCAAGCAAATATAAAAGTTGACGAACGCAACAGCATTTTATGATCGATGCACATGCTCCATGACACAGAGTTTACGGTCAAAAGAGAGACGACACGCGCCAGCTATAACGTACTCTATCAATATTAGATGAGCCGTCTTCACTCCAGTGTGCATCGTGGCCTGAGCAATGTAAAATAGACTGCATTATTATTATTATTTTTCACATTTACTCTACTGTTTGAAAATGGAATGTTTCGGTTAAAAGAGATCGAGTATTGTTGTCTCACGGGTTAGTTGTCACAGGACCATAATAAATCATCTCACGAACGAAATATGGACATTAATTAGAGTCAAAGGATTGACATAGAAAGTTAGGTTATGACTTAGTGGTTTTTCGTCTTTGATTAGTGTACCAATCGTCACAAAAACAACCTTACCTCGTTTATGATGCAATTTAAAAATGAAATATTAAAAAAACCTTTTTTTGCTTATTTTTGGATGACCTCCACGATTAGCAACGTTATTGTTTTTTAATACGTTGTAATTACCACTACTTAAAACGTAAAGTGTAACTTTACGTGTGTGAAAAGTTACAGTTACACAATATTTTGGTCCTCACAATATCAAATGTATTGGCATGATAAATACCAATACACACATTGTAATTAAGAGGAATATTTATTTGGATTGCTTTAAAAAAAATAGGTACTATATAATAAAAAATCCTAACGCGCGGGTCAGAATTTATAAAAAGTAAAAAAGAGGTGACAGTTTAAAAAAATCGTTAATAGACTACGTTACAATCGGTAACCCTATACGCAAAATGTTCGAGCCATCATTGTAGCGCGCGTTTGACATTGTTTTTAGTTTTACAATAATTTTTCGATGACTACGACAACGGTTGTTGTGTCACGCACGTGTCATGTTTACGCTGTAAAACACGTGAAAAGCATTTAAAATTCAAAAGCTTGTCAGTTTTTATTTGTTAACACAACAAATGGTTATAAAATATTGTATACAACGGTTAGTTTTTGTTGAATATTTTTTCTTTGAAATTAATTCGGTTTGGGTCAACTAGGTCGGGTTGAGTATAATCGAGTTGGGTGGCTCGGGTCCATTATTCAGTCCAACGATTGGTTACAGGATCTGTCGCAATCAAATTAGACCCTTATGTCATCATACAAATTCATACCATAATTCATTCAGCAATGTAAAATCAATTTGTGAATTTTCTGTTAATTATTGAGCACATGTTTTCCTGTACAAAACACTCAACATCATAAAATATGAACGGCTGCACAAGGGTACGCAGTGATGCGTCAGTTTTCGATGCAAAAGGCCTCGCGTTCGGAAACTGGCTGCCGCTAGAATTTCCCTATCCATATTTGATCGGATTTACCCGACAACACTTACCCCGTCCACAAACTACCGCCAAGGTGCTTTATGTATCGAAAAATTCTCTTTGCTAGCCATATTTGGTGGAGTTGAAGATTTGATGCTATGGTGCATGCACTTTCTGGATATTGTACTCAATTTATGAAGTCCCAGTGAAGTTCTTACGTAGATTTTTATGTAGTTTTATATTTTGAATTTGTATTTTCTGTGTGTAGGAAACTAAGTAGCATTTATTTTTATGAAACACTAGCTGTTCCCGCAAGGTTTCATAGATTGCCAGATTCCTATTGGTCGTCGCAATGATAAATAGCCTATATTAAATAACCTTTTGATAAATAAACTTTTCAACACGAAAACAATTATTCAATTCGAACTAGTAATTTTGGAGCTTAGCGCGTTCAAGCAAGCAAATGAACAAACACGGACTTCAGCTTTATATTATAAATTTAGATTATGCTTTCTTATCTTAATTGTGAATACTTTTTTAGAAATATCGTTAATTGGTTTCATTTTTATCTCAAATTAATTCGCAAATAACTATGCTTGATTTTATTTAGTTTAATATATTTAGGTTACTAAGAAATACACAGGCATCCTGACATTTGCAAACTTTTGTAAAATTAAATTCAGAAGTTTCTATAAAATGTCAAGCAATATTCCTCAAATAGGCCGTACCGTATAAAGTCTAAACTTTATAATTAATCCCAAAACATATCAAAGTAATATCACATGGCAGTACCTTCGTAATGCTACCTGACTCCCAAAACTCATAAAGATTATTTACCTAATTTTCAAGACAGCTAGCTGTCATCAAAACCAAGATCAGGAATTCGTTATGAAAATTCGCTGTGAAATAATATTAGTGACATCTTTAATAAACGTTACGTTATATACAAGTTTATGAAAAAAATAATGTTAAGCAATTTGGTATGAAATAAAACAGGACTAAAATTCATCAAGACTTTTTGTAAATGATTTTTAAGGCAGGCACAACGACTGAATGGCTAATGAGCCCCGCATTGGGCTCTTTGTTTCAGCATATTCATTACCTGCTTCCATCGCCGTTTGCTTACAAAAAAGTATTCATTGTTTTCCGTCTACCCTCTAGAGGGTAAACAAACAATATCTCTAACAATTTTGGGGTCAAGTGATTTCGTCCGGTGAATATTCAGGAGATAATTAGAAGCGAAAACAAGCTTAATTAGTACAAATCGCGTAAAACAAATTAATGTCGAGGAATTTTTGCAAAATGTTATGATGAAATTAAACAGGTGAGTTAATTGGGGGAAGCACTTCTATGTGTATAAGAGGACAATGAAGACTTAATAATGTTCTTTTGGGAACTCTGTTAGCTGAAATACGAACTGGAACCTTTCCTGCGTTCCCTTTGAAAATAAATACTTAGACAAACGCAGAGGTTAATAGGTACTACCTTTACGTTGTTGCGAAGGTCAAACATCTATTTAATTATCTTTACATTGTTCTTTACTATGTAATTATTTCAAGTCAAAATCAGGTTACATTAATTAGTGAATGTCTTCTTAAAAACTTTTCTATATATCAACAAATCACCTCCTTTTTCTCAGAATAGAAAACACTTTTTGTAAAAACAGACACAAAACCTTAATTCAGGGTTGGTTTTTCAATGGTTCAATAAAAGTTATCTGGGGAATAATTATGATGCTGTCGCGTCAGAGTGTTTGTGTAAGACAGTGACAGCAACAATTTTATTCCACAGATAACATTTAAAAATCAGCCCTCAGTGAAATAGAAAAGAAACGTAACTAAAGCGTACAAAACAGAAGTTTGAAAACAAAACCCAAGATAATTCAAACAGCACACGTTAGCTAGAATATTAGGCGGAGAGATGTTTGAATGAAACTTGGTAACTAAGTATAAACTAGAGTCGGGATCTACTAGGAATCAAGTTGTAGCTAGTTACAACTAGTTAGATCCAGCCTTACAGTCACACAGATTTAATAGTTTACAATAGCTATGAATAATGCAGTTTTGATAACTTCATTCGTGTAATCAAATTCGGACAATCGAGTGGAATAAACAGTTGGCTTTGTAGTTGCTTAGTTGTTGCTAAGATAGTGTTATAAGTTTGGTACTAAGCTTCCAGGCCGAGACTTATAACTATAAAAAATGCATTAACATTTGTCACGTAGTTTTATAGATGTAAGGAGACATAAGGACAGACAGCTGGAAGTGACTTTGTTTCATTTATTATGAAGTAATATTGATTTCAAAATATTATACTTTTGTCATTTTAATTAAAAACTGTAATTAATAGCGAAATGGAGTGTATGTCTGATATTATTACCATTAGGGTCTGTTCACACAGACCGGCTCGGAGAGCATCGGCGCGCATTTTTCTTTTCACACAGACCGGATCGTATACGCTTGGAGTTGGTCGGAGCGGAGTCGTCAACTATTCCACATAGACCGGCTAGAATCGGCCTGAAAGCGGATGCGCTCGGAGCCGATCGGATGTGCTCGCAGCCGGTCGGATACGCTCGCAGCCGGTCGGATGCGCTCGCAGCCGGTCGGATGCGCTCGGAGCCGGTCGGATGCGCTCGGAGCCGGGTGGATACACTGCAAAGGCAGTACCAGTATTCCACGCAGTCCAAGTTTTGTTTTCGGTGTTAACGTGTGCTTTTCGGAACATGGATTTAGATAGCTCCGATGAAGAAATATATTTGCTAGCAAGATTGTTTGAAGCTGAACAAAACAAACGAAAGCGCAAGCGAAGACAAATATGGGCAAAAAATATTTGGAAGAATCGATTAATCCATGGGGAGTTTCACACCATTTTCGAGGAATTGAAGAATGACAGCCTTAAATTTTATGAGTATTATCGTATGGAATATTGGCAATTTTTAAAATTGACAGATTTGTTAAGAGTACATATAACAAAAACGACTACAAATTATCGTTGCACCATTCCAGCCGAAGAAAGATTAACGGTAACTTTAAGGTAAGTAAATAAAAAACAATCATTTATAATAATCATCTTATTCAGGTCACAAGATCACAGCCGAAGCTTTGTTAACGTATGTTGCCGTTATTGTCCTGATTGATTGAAATATCAAATATTAGACAGTAAAAGAAACAGTTATTAAACTAAACATTGCTTAAAATTAAATGGTTAAAGTTAAAGATTACACCTAATTGAATGGCTGAATGTAATTAAATAGTGCAGATTTGACTTTCATTATTTTGATTGTCTGTGTTTATTAATTATTTTGTATTTTGTGTGTTTGTACTGTACCCGTAAGTAGTCTGATCTGGATAGTTTTGACAAATATAGGTTTCGTTTGATAACTGATGGTAAGTAGATGGATTAGAGGATGGCGGAGAATTTATTGGCAAAGAATAATTCAAATCTGCACTATTTTCATACAGACTCAATTCAGCTTCGTTAACAATGTCAAAAACGCGCTTTTTAATTCGTGCTTGAACTTCTTTTGGAAACGTTTCCACTGTATCTGACATAGACAAAAAAAAATTGCGTAATGCCTTGTCAAAGGGTTTAGTATTTTTTTTTTCTTCAAGATATTCTTCGAAAACCGTAGCAACATCTTTGTTTAAGCGTGTTCTCTTTTTCGAGTCGGAAGTACTTGCAAGCGATTCAACTTCGGAATGGTCAGAACGTTTAGATGATGTCGATGCTGGTGGTAGTGGTGTGCCAGGTTCCGATTCATCCGATGATAATGTAACATTAGATATTTGGTTCCGATTACGAAAAAACGGTATTATAAACGAAAGTTCTTTTTCAAATTTTATTAATTTGGATGATGTCGCACCATCGCCACTCTTCCCTTTTCGGTTATGATAAGCTTTTCTGAAGTTATCTCGCAGTTTCTTCCAACGATCCATGCACTGCCTAACTGGAAAAAATAGAAATAAATAAATTAAAAACATCACCCTCCTTTAGTTCATCGGGTAAATGAGCATGCAGTCAGTGGACTGTTTTCTTTAATTTATACTTCGTTTTGGCGCGGCAATGTTATATTTAGATTTTTTTGTTTGTTTTTACAGATTCCTCATTACTGGTTGCAGTTTCAAAAACTTGTCATTTAATTTCCGAATGGGAATTTCTACAGTTCATTCAATAATTCACGAGACAATCAGAGCAATTTGTGATGTTTTGATGCCCTTAGTTATGCAGATACCAGATGAAGAAATGTGGGACAAGGTCTCTCGTGATTTCTTTAATATTTGGAATTTTCCTAACTGTTTGGGCGCTATAGACGGAAAGCACGTCAGTATACAGGCACCAGATAATAGTGGAAGCTTATACTATAATTATAAAAATTTTTTCAGTACAGTGTTACTAGCTGTGGTAGACGCGAAATACAACTTTTTAATTGTTGATGTCGGATCGTATGGTAAAAATAGCGACGGTGGAATTTTACAAAATTCAAAATTTGGAAAAAAACTGAACACTAATAAGTTAAAGCTGCCCCCAAATAAACCTCTACCGAATACCACTGAAAGCTTACCACATGTTTTCATAGGAGATGAAGCATTCCCTTTGAGCAATAACATATTGCGGCCGTATCCGAGAGAACAAACAAGAACAGACTTATCAAAAAAAGTATTTAATCTGCGTTTAAGCAGAGCAAGAAAAGTCGTAGAATGTGCATTTGGAATGCTAACTCAAAGATTTGAGATTTATCAAAAACGAATGAAAATCCAACCGAAGTACTGTGACTTAATTATATTAGCAACTACATGTTTACATAATTTTTTAATAGAAAATCGGACGCCATCACCAGGACAAGAGAATGTTCTTCACAGCAATATGAATTTATTAACAGCGATAACAGACAATAATGATGAAAATAGTTCTAATATCGACGCAGGTATAACCATAAGAAATAAATTTAAGGATTATTTTTCAGCAAGTGGTGCTTTAGATTGGCAAGATCAAGTGGCCACTCGAGTTTCTTAAGTTATATTTAATAAAAATTGTTCGCTACTTCTTGAGTAGGTATATTGTAACGTTCAGATACTCAAACGATTTTTACGAGTAAAGTGAGGGTACATTTAAACTCATGTTATTCCTGTTTTGACTTTGAATTTAACAAGTTACGGCAAATTAAGAAGCCCTTACTTTAGAATTCGTTCGAATATCTGGAGATAGGTGTAAAACAATAAAATCTTAGTAGGTACTTACCACTTAACCCCACACATTTGCTTATTTCCTCCCACGCATTGTCTTTCATTACCCGATCGCTATACGATGGCTTGGTTATGTCAAATAAACACTCATATTTTGACACTAGTATTATTAATTTTTCGTCAGTCATGTTTTCCTACAAGTGCATACAACTGTTCCGTTTGAAAACTTCGAACACAAGTGATTCGAGACACGATAGAAATACAATAGGGGCGCGAAAGCCGGCTGTCGCTTGCTTGTTGAAAGCAAAATGGCAGTCGGCGTGGTGCGACGGGCACGCAATCGGAACCGATCGGCTGCGCGAGCGAGAAAGAGCACGCAATCGGAGCCGATCGGCTGCGCGAGCGAGAAAGAGCACGCGATCGGAACCGATCGGCTGCGCGAGCATTAAAGAGCATGCAATCGGAGCCAAACGGCTGCACGATCGAGAAAAAGTACGCGATCGGAGCCGGTCAGCTCCTCTTATTATTTCACACCAAGCGCCTTCAAGCATTCTTAATGACAAAAGCTGTGCACATAAAAAAATAAACCTTAATACACATACTAAAAACTCTGTTTTCATCGTGATAAGAATCTGCTCTCCTCTCCGAGCCGGTCTGTGTGAACGGACCCTAATCTGTTTATCGATTTTACTAGCCTTCAGAACTTTGCATATAACCTGAATACGCGTGCTTTTAGTCAATTATAAATGGGTTACTTTCAAAAAGTATTTTGTGATTATTTTGTAAAAAAGCCGATCCACACTGAAAATGAATTTAGCTTAAACAATTTCTATATAATATGAAAACGATATATTTATTTATTCAACAAAGTTTAAATGACCCCGGATTTAAAGGGACAAAAACGATTATGTGACGAAATTCAATTTGGTCGGGTTACCTTTTACCGAACACTGAATTACAGACTTACTAAGCGATATTGAAAGCTTTCAGTGAAGTTTGAGGTATAATTACTTCAAAATATGTAAATCAATGTAAACAATTTATTCAGTTAACGTTAGGTTAAACACAATAATGTCGGCCCTTTTGGTGTTGTGTTATCTCAACTGGCCCTTTTGGTGTTGTGTTATCTCAACTTTATACAAATACATATTTCAATGTATTTTCTTGCCTCATATTAATAATTCCCTAATTTTAGTTCAAGATGTTATTTTTCCGATGAAAATATGTAACTAGCCCAGGATTTGGCTTTGATGATTATGGGTACATACTCATTACATAATATTAGATATTAGAATGATATTACATAATATTTTAGTTTTAGTATTAGATATTACATAATATTAGATGTTAGATATATATGTATGTATATAAATTGCTTATTGAGTCACTTTTTATTTTTATTGTTTTGAATTAAGTTTGTATACGGAATAATCATGGTTTTTTTGTTAAATTTAAAATAGTTCTTTAGTTTCGTTTTTTGAGACTGATGGCTACACTATCGAATTGGAGCAGTATTTCTGTTATGATAGTTGTCGGCAGTCAAAGGCTTGAAGTCATCGTCATCAATATGAGCCTTTTCCGTCCACTGCTGAACATAGACCTCTTTAATTGCACGCCACTAAGCTCGATGATCAGCTCTTCTTATCCAAAGACTGCTAGCCAACCTACGGACACCGTCAGTCCATCTATTTGGAAGGCACTCTACACTACGTTTGCTTAGAGGTCTCCACTGCAGAACACAAAGGGCATAAGTGCAAAATAACAATCATGCAATATATTAATCTTACATGTACCTAGCTCCTAGGTACTCAGCACTTAGCTACACTAACGGACCTACTGTGTAATAATTGTATTCATTTGGATGTTTTAATAATACATGTATAAAATATGGTTGAGTTAAATTAAATAGTAAAAAGTAAAGTTGTGGGAGAGCCATAAGTCGGCTCGACCGAAGTCCTCTCGATCAACTTACAGAAAACCGGCTTGGAACACCCACAACGCGTGTTTTGTCGCGTGAGTAAGGTCAGCAGAGTGAGAGGTGAAACAGAGACTCAATATTTCTTCCCCTCCCCCAATCCATTCCAAAACTCTCAATCTCGGGCCCCCAACGCACTCAAAACTCCTTAGGCGTTGCGGGTGTCCATGGGCGGCACGGATTGCTTACCATCAGGTTATGCCTCAGCTCGATTGCCGACCCATCACATAAAAAAATGAACTACCGATATATAATGAAAGGTTCGTCAAACGTAGATTTATGGTCTAAAACACAATGGACAATATATTTTTTCATTTTTAAATTGTTACCGTTGTAAAAAGAAACAATAGTGTATACTATGGTTACCCTAAGAGGATTAGTAAAAAAATACCTAACATAAAACAAAACTTCCATTTCATATCTACATATATCAAAATCAAAACGTTTCCAAAAACCATGAATCATAAAGCACCATATTTATAATGCAGGAAAGACTAAATTGCATCGTTGAGCCCCCGGGGTTCAAGTTTGGTTGTTGCACTCTGTTTAGTGATTGCAAAATTTAACTTTCAATTGAAAACTGAGCTTTTCCACTTGTGTATACTCTTACTAATATAATTCAATGTTGCGGCGAAACTTTTGTATGGGAGGTCTGATAACGTGACATATATGTACTTTATATTTAAAAATATATTATGTTTAAACGATATGTTTAAACTTATTCTCAGTTAATTCAATGACAATATTTTCAATAAATATAAAATTTCCTGTAGTAACTGTCCTACAGTTACTACAAAAAAGTTTACTTATTCGGTTTAAGTTTGAAAAAATTAGCTTAGAAAAAAGGTAGGTAAGTACAAGAGATTTTAACAACTATTTACTAAGTGTTTTGTCGACCTTTATTTATTTAAATTAAATGTTCTGCCACACTATAATTTCTTCCAGTGTCGTAGTTGTGTTTACAAACATACAAATTAATGTAACACAGAAAGTGTTCTTGCGGGAATCGAGCCAGTTTTCTGAGAGTCTGTGTTATCAGAAGAAGAATGATTATTTCTGTAATACTACTCTGTCAAGAAAGTACCGGGAAAAAGTCAATAATACACAAAATGTTTGTTATTCATCTAAATTTATTTTATCACCTTCAAAGTATGCTCCTTCAGAAACGATACACTTACGCCAACGAATAATCCAATCATCGAAACTTTTTTTAAACGCTGTTTCCGGAATTGAGTTCAGTGCTCGCCGCGAATTCTCCTTTATGTCTTCTAACGATTGAAAACGGGTGCCACGAAGGGGTAATTTGAGTGTGGGAAAAAGAAAGAAGTCGGCTGGAGCCATATCTGGTGAATATGGTGGCTGCTCGATGGTGTTTGTTGAGTGTTTGGACAAAAAATCGTTTACAATGATGGCCTTGTGCGAAGGCGCATTATCGTGATTCAAAATCCAAGAATTTTCTTTCCACATTTCTGGCCTTTTTCGTCGAATTTGTTCTCTTAAACGCCGCATAACGCTCAAATAATATTCTTTATTTACCGTTTGACCTTCGGGCAAGAATTCTGAGTGCACAACACCGCGATAGTCAAAGAAAACAGTCAACATGACTTTGACTTTTGATCGGCTTTGACGTGGTTTTTTCGGTTTTGGTTCAGTTGGAAGGCGCCATTCCGAAGCTTGTTGACTAGTTTGCATGTCAAACTCGTAAACCCACGTCTCGTCACCAGTAATAATGCGTTTCATGAATGTTGGGTCGGTATTGACTCGTTCTAGCATGTCCTCAGCGACTTTCGTGCGATTTAGTTTTTGAAGAAAATTCAGGTCTTTTGGGACTAGCAGAGCGGCAACACGTTTCATACCCAAATTATTTGTTAAAATGGTACGGATCGACTCGTGAGATACAGAAAGTTCGGCGGCCATCTCTCTCAAACTTGAATGAGGATTTTCAGTCACTATTTCCTTCACTTTTGCGATGTTAACTTCAGTTGCAGACGTTGATGGCCTACCAGAACGAGGCAAATCTTCCATCAGATCTCGACCGCTTTTGAACGCTTTGTACCACTCATAAGCACGTGTTTTTGATAAAGTCGATTCACCGTAAGCCTTCTGTAACATTTTGAGTGCCTCCGAACACGAAATTTCATTGGCGATGCAAAATTTAAGACAAACTCTTTGTTCGATGTTTTTGTCCATTATGAAATTCGCAATACACACTAGATATTATAAAACTAAAAACAGCACTGTTTTTAATATAAATAACAGATGCAACTCAAATTCCGCGCCAAAATGGAAAACAGTTATGCCAATCTAACAACAACAAAAAAAATTTAAATTCGAATTTGGAACCATAAAAAAACATTCATTCCCGATACTTTGTTGACTGAATGTATTCTTGCTTACTTAGTAACTCTCTAGTAAAAAAATCTGAAAGTAAAATGTAAGTGAAAGTTATTAATGTCCTAATTAATCTAAATAAATCTAATACCTATCTAAATATACCTATTACAAAAGAAACAATGTTACGAAGAAAAAATCGCTATACAAAAAATATTTTTTCGATAAAAAGACCTATATTTATATCAGTAGAGTAACTTATTGAATAAAATATTTTCGGTCTCATTACGCACGCCACATGTCGCCGATATCCATATTTTAAGGTAATCACAAGCAACTTGTATCTGTACACGTCAACCTTTGTGTTGTAAGCGTCGTTAAATTTACATTCATAAAGCAACAATAAAATTGGTATAGTTATTGATTTTTTGTGTGTGTGTTTTTTTTTCTATAAATTACAAGTACTATGAGAATGTTGATCGTTCGTGACATGTGCATTCCCTGTTCAAGTAAAGTAGCGCGGTAAGAAAGAGACTATGTTCGTTGTATAGTATACCTTGTTCTGTAATACATAGATCTCATAATAAAACTATCGATATTTAGGTGTTGTGCTTCATATATTGTACCAACCACTTCGAGAACAGCAGAAAATAAAGAATATTATTTCTTGGTCAATTTTAAAACCAAAACAAAGAGGTTTCTCCTTTGACTACATAACAGAAAAATAACGACTTTTCTTTATTCACCATAAGAAGTTAACAAGCATAATTTTAACGACGCTCGAACATAATTTCGGATCTATTTCACCACGCAATTATCTCCAGCGTAATGTAGGAGCCACCAAGTAATTAATAACGGCCCAGATTCGATATTCAAAAATATGTTCCGTCCCGATTTTATTCCCCCAAAAAAGCATAAAGCGTTGTACCAACTTAATTTGAAATTTAAGCAGCGAACTGTAATATTTTCTTCGTAATTTACTTGTATTGTTAATGTGGATACGATATCTTGTAAATTAGCATTCTACTCAAAATTCTGTTTGCACAAATTCACTTCTTAGTTGGCCAACTTTCCGGAATGAGTGCCGCCGCGTCGCCAGAAGAACAAATTCAACTTCTGAATGCAATCAACTGAATTTTTTACGGTACTTAACTACTAAACAAGTCTTCCAAGTCTAAAAAGCTGTCGGGAAAAAGTTAAATAATAAAATTCTTAGACGAATTTTCGTAAAATAGCAGGTTTCCGTTGAAATATAAAAATACAACGGAAAGTAATTCACAATTGTCTATTCGATTATACCTTTTACAAAGTGTGAAATTAATTCAAATTAATTAGCATTCAAACAGGGATTATTGTTCTGTGGAGCGCGTTTAGAATTTCTTAAAAATAAAACTCAAATACAATTCGGCACGTTGATTAAGTTACTGAACTTTTAAAGAGTCCTTTGTTTTGTATTTATTATTAGACCCCAGTAAATGGGGCAGTGGGTATTGTTACATTCTTCTGGATTCAAATGGAATAAATGTTGACTAATCTAAAAAATATGGCGGGGATAAATGTTTTCCGTGTTCCTGACAAAATAAGGGGTGAAAAGTTTGTTGAAGAAAACATATACTTCTTTTATAATAACAATAAGCTTTGTCCAATAAGCAATTATTTTTTGTGATCATGTCACTTAACGTTGTACTGGATTAATAATTTTATTATATTAACACGAATAGTGGTTTTTCCAAACTTCCTACCTTTTTTTTTGTGAGGGTAAAATCATCGACGGGCTACCAGGTTAAGTACGATTCCCGAACAGAAAAACAACTCTGTGTGATCCACAAATTATGACAACCTACGACACAGAAAAAATCCCAATAGAAAAAAAGACCAGTCTTGGACATGGAAAAATATCAAAGTGTCAAAGGTTAGGTATACGTACGTAGATAATACATATTGCTCGTAAAAACGGAGGGATAGTGAGAGTATGAGGTCGTGTGTATGCGTGGCCTTATGCAAATGTAACGATAACACTCCTTTAGGGTCAATAAACTGTTACCTTCTCAGTTTTACAACATGATAAGTATATTGCTCATCTTATATCTTTGGCCGCCATTAGCTTTTGGGTCACGTTGGCAATACTGACGGTACGCATTGTTTTTGTTACAGATTGGACAGCGAGCTTCACTGTTAAGAGGTAAGCACACCTTTTGTGATTTTTTTTGCAGATTTTGGGGCTCGATTATGTTTATTTATACCTTTTTTTTTTGAAGAAGATAAGTGTAGTGTGTTAGGGGATTAAGTGTAGCTGCTGCTGCAGTTCTATGAAGATTTTTGTGAGTGAATAAGTGTTGGTTAGGTCCTTATGTTTGATTGATTTTTTAATCCAACGTACAGGAATATTGTTAGGTGTCATGGCGTGTAACACGCGACACTACCCATCACGACATACTAGTAGATATGTCTTTAAACAAAATGACTTTATAAATCCTTATGTCCGTTCTTTCTTTCTTTGGTCAAAATAATTTAATTTACCTCTATAACAAATTAAAATATTAAAAAATAATCACCCCTTCATCAATTTTATTATTTTACGATAAATAAACACTTAAATCTCGTATTTTTCTCACATTATAAAACGTACCTTTCGTACAAAATTTATAGAAAACTTTTTCCTCTGACAAATAGCAAAAGTATTGAATTTTTTCTCAAGCACCCAATTACAAACACGTTTGAATTTGATTAGCTGTAAAGCAACCAATTACAAACACCTCATAACACTACATAATTATGTAATTAAATGACGGTGCGAAATTAATTTGCCACAGCACATAGGCTGTCAATACAGAAGCACACAATACAGGGACAATCAATATTGTAGGTGGACTAATCCCAACGTCAATTTCCTCGAACAGGCACCAAACACTGTGTAGGCAATTGTGCCACTCAGCCCGATCATACCGGTACAGTAAGCACATAGAACACATGTAATAATCTCACAGTTTAGTTGTTAACTTACAAAATTATTACAAATAAATATCTATTTTAGACGATTATTGAAAAAGATGGTAGCACCAATCAATGAGTTATACGTGGAGAGACTGATTAATGCATCAAACTCCAAGCGAACGCCGGCGTTCGCGCACTTGTTATCCTTCTATTGAGTCTCGAATTACCACGATTGACAGGTTATTAAATCAAAGAAGTGAAAGATGTATGCCATAATCGTGTCTACCTTCGAAGAAAAGTATATCAAAAATAGTCAAAATCAAAATTATTTGCTCCAACTAAACCATAAACAGGTACTTTTGAAACGTACACGTAAAAAATAGAATATAATCTGTCAGTCAGTTCGGCAGTGAAACTAGGTGCTTCTGGACCTAGTGCTATGACCTTAGAGAACTATACCAGTTCTCGGGTCGGTTCGGATTCGGTTTAATTCTCTATGGCTATGACGATATGTATGTATGTAAATTTCTATGCTTTTTTTGTAATGGGTCTGTGTTTGGTCTGTCTCTCGCCTGGTGGTAAGCGAATATAATGATATAATATAATAATATCTACGATGAAGGACGCCTACCCATAAGTTACCTATGATTAAGCTCTTAAGTAATACTTCACAGCATTTATAAAAAAAAGAAGACAAATCATAAAAATCAAGACAATTACGATCGTGAAACATAATCAATTAATTGAAAGTAACGACTTACGTGGATTAATTGAATAAAGCTCTACTCGTTTCAAGTCAGAACGGGTCTCTAATTCATGTGGAGTATGCGCGTCACTGCTACGTCGCCCACCCGACTATTCGGCGACGCAAGAAAGTTATATAAATAGTTTATCTATACTAATAATATACATGCGAAAGTAACTCTGTCTGTCTATTTATCTGTCTGTCTTTTCTTCACGCCTAAACTACTAAACCGATTTCTGTGAAATTTGTCACAGACATAGTTTGGAACTCGAGAAAGGACATATACTAGTTTTTTTACCAAAAATCTGCAAAAAGTCACTATTCCATGCGAACAGAGTCGCGGGCAAAAGCTAGTTTTCAATAAAAAACATTTCCCCCAACTTGAAAGAAGATGATTATTATAAATGCTATTCTTAAAGAACCTTGACAATTAGCTAGTAGGTCAAAGTGTAGTGCTAGTGTTTTTGTGACTTCTACCATATATCTCCATTTGTCGAGCAAAGCACACTGTGCCACAAATAGGTCGTTACAGATTTTATGATCTTTATGTTCTATCCCATAAGGTTTATATTGTTTGAGGGTTCTTGTGTACTAAGATAAATTTGATATGTTTTTTTTTAACTTGAATCACAATTTCATACTGTGAAAAACTTTTTGGTAACGGTCGGTGTATAGTTTTTTGAAACTTTGAGGGTTCTTGTAGACTATGAAACTAAAAAAAATAGGTTAATTTTAAATTAATCAAAACCCAAGCGAACGCTCACGATTGAAAGGTTAATCAAAATGTACCTAAGTATACTATAATTAACACATATACAGTACCTACACAAATAAAGCATTCATTTTTTATTTTTTTCAAAAACCAAGCATTTTATTCTTACCTAAAGTAAAAGAATAACGTATCTTAACACTTGAATCGGCAGGTCACTAACACTAGAATTAATGAGCCAGAACATCTATAGCAACAGTTCTGAAACGAATCGACCCAAAGTAAAACCATAGAGAAACTTACAACCTTTTTCATTGGCCCCTTTTTTATTTTTACGACTTTTTAACGCAGTCAGAATAACATTTTCTTAAACGATTCAAGTTCATCGCTTGAAGCAATAATAAAACTTCACTTTCTTATAAAATCGAATTTAATCAAGTATTTTAAGAGTTTATTGTGGTTCTAAAATATCGTGGATGGAAAATAAATTAATGATTCGCTGCCAATACTACTCAAAGAGAGTTCAAAATATATGTGACGATTTTTTTCCCTATTGACGGACGGGCAAGTGACGTAGTGTTTTGTAAGGACTCATAATTTTAGGACTGTAATAAATATTATTATCGAAGAATCAACATTTTTTCAATTACTATCTACCGCCGTCCTTACACGTGAAATGTCAAATGTAGATTAAATAATAAACTAGAGAATAACAGCAAAGGCTTATACATGTAATTGATACTATAAGGGTTGATTTTTCAATAGTCAGATAAACGTTATCTGAGGAATACAATCGTTGTTGTCCCGGTCTTATACGAACATTCTGACGCGACAGCATCATAATTATTTCCCAGGTAACTTTTATCTAGCCATTGAAAAATCAGCCCTAAGTCAAACAATTATTTGTATCAAGAAATCAAAACCCAACTACCAACTGATGAAAATACTTTATTTACAAACGTAGACGCAGCAATGGTCTATCAATTGAGGTGGTTAACTAAATGTAAACTGTCTTCGTAGAACTTTTTTTTATTAAAGCGGTCGTATAAAACAAAAGGAGACGATTTCAACTTAGTTTATGTAATCCTGGTTGTAAACATTCTCACACACAATTTTTAGACAAATTTTAGATAAGTAATATTTGAGGAGTTCCCTCGATTTCTCATGGATATCATCATCAAAACTCGATTTTGAAAAGAATGGGACCAATCTGGAAGCATATCCTTAAAAGCATAAAAAAATTTGCAGTCTATAAACAACGGAGTTCTGAGGTAACAAACATAAAAAAAATACAATCGAATTGAGAACCTCCTCCTTTTTTTGAAGTCGGTTAAAAACAAAACGTGTGTGGGTAATTTATTTTATTACCTAAACCAGTATATATATATAGAATAGACCATAATAATATCCTACTAACAATTATCAATTTAATATTACAACACATTGAATGTGCGAAGCAATTGTATGAAGGTATTAATAATGTCGTGACCGACCTGAGAGAGACCCATTGTCGGTTGACAGATCCACATCACGTCAGTCAGCCAATCGCTATTCGATGTTTAATTACCTCGCACACACGAATACGTCTTCACTATAGTTCAAAACGTTTATCAACAATTAATCTTAATCGTGTGCCCGTTTGTAATTGATTGTGACAAACAGACTCAATCCTCAGCCACATGAATATACGATGAATCCTTACAAAGACCCTTAATACCCGATTTGGTTGAAGCATTACAATATTTTCGGAGTGAGAATTCATAAGGGTGTAATGTAAATGTAAATGTGATCTTCGTACATTTCCGTTCCGTGTTGTACGAGATCAAAATAATCCGTATTTATTTTATTTTCAAAATAATTGAGACGTCGAGCGCTGTAATATCCCCAATAAAGTCGTTCTACAGCGAAATAATTATTTACATTGCGGACTCCACTCACTGAAATTGTGTAATCCATCTTATCGAAATCCATAGAGTTGAGAACATCACAGAGACAGACGATCCGATATTGCGAATTACACTTGAGTGAAGTCTTTTAATTAAGGCGGGTGGTACGTCAGTGCACGCCGTTTGGAACACCCCATCAATTTCTGCTTCACTTCTGATTGTTTGAGCCAACCTCGTTAGCAAACGACGTACGGCCAACCCTAGTGACACAAGGTGCAACCCTAGACGGCCGATAACACGCACCGGCCTGATATTGAGCCGCCTACCTTCAAACCAGTTCATTGTTTATGCTAGGGGTGTCGAAACTAATTACTTATTTCATCTTACCTTTATTTTGTTTCGAAAGTAATTGTCGCGAACATTATTACAGCAATGACAGTTAGAGTGGATTACGGATCTCAGTTATTTTTCAAGTGTTTGTTTTAATGTCGGGATTAAAATGGATTATAATATTTACCTTTATTTGTACAGAATGTTCTTCCACTGTAGAAGAACGTTTCACTTAAATATGAAATGCTTTAATGTAATTGCTAGACCTCTTTTTACGGTTCATGAATTTTAGAATATTTTAGTAAAAAAACTGTCAGCATCATGGCTATCATACTACTACTTTCAGCTATAAAATTCTAAAATAATTATTTATTTGAAAAAGGAAAAAAGGCTTTGTCTTAAAAAAAGGATTTGTAGACATATTTTTAAAGCTCAGCATTTCATATTTTATTTTGTATTTCACAAAAAGGGCAAAGGTAAAGCTTGGGGTTTCATCATAGGACTGTTAGTACGCACCAATATAATATTCACGCCATTAAAATTCTCTCACTGGCGCTTTGAGCCCTTGTCAACATTTAAACTATGTATAAACTGCGTTCACACCGCCAAACAATAAACGAAATGCTAAATCAGTATTCGTCAGTATAAAGTAAAAAGGCCAAAGGATTTTTTTTACAAGAAAAGTGTAATGTGTTTGTTATATACTCAGGGTTTCTTAATAGTTACATATCTTAAAACCGATTGTTATCGTAACGAATCGATTTTTATCAGTAGGTAAGAGAGTCCCTGTGCCGCCGTTGTTACGGCCACTGGCCGTAAAGCCATTTCATAATTTTCACCTTATTTAGTATATATTTAAATAAATTATTCTTTTTTTGAGTAGGCCCCATATACCCATCTCAGTAGATACAGGTTCAAAATAAGAACTTTGATACACCCGTATCATTATAATTTGTATTAAAGTAGCACATCACTGTCTATAAGATCAGAAACAAATAGAAGGAATATAGGTACTTAAATAAATTAAACCGTGAACTTTGCAATGGGCCCTTTATTCACGATTTTCGATCTCTGATACTCGTGGCGGTAATCAAATATTAATACAGAGTAGCTACTAATTTATTAAATTACTTCGACAAAGCATTGCTCTTACAGAAGTTTTTAACTAAATTATATCGGGAATCTTGATGCCCAGAAAAGACTGCCTAATCTCACCTCATGAAACTTGCATTCCATTCCACGTCGAGACGAGTTTCGTAAAACTTTTGCCAAAGTCGAAGGTTGTTTTATTTGTCAGTTGATGCTTCGAGTATCGGAAGACATTAGTTACGTTTTCGATCACTTTCTTACTTTTTTTTGAAGGTGGAAAATTATCAAATTTTCCGTTTAGGGTGGGGTGTGAGGGGATATCAGACTCTTACTGGCTAGTAATCACTTCTCCTATTCCATCAAATGACTTCCCTTGCCATAGGTGGTGTCAGAATGTTATTGACAAAAATCACACCATTTCTTCTCCTTCTTAATTTTTGCTTGAGTTATTAAATGTTTTGTTAACTTGCAGGGTAAAGTATACTTAAGCGATCCACTCAATCGCACGGACACTTTTATGCCTAAGCAAAGTGAAATGGTGATCACACAATTTTTTTAACAAAAAAGTTGTCCGAAATTCCTTTTGAAGTCGATTTTCATGAACAATTCCACGTTATTTTAACGTTAAATATTTTAACATACTCGTTCTAAATAAGACATTATTTTACGGTTCTTTTTTCAAAAAACCCAAATCGTGTTTTTATTCACTTCTATCCAATTACCGAAAATGTTTTACTAGCATACAAAGCTGTGGCCCTTACTTTTGTTCGAATGTATTTCATATCCGTACCTAGATTTATGTGTAAGTATGAAAATGTATTTTATAGCTCTTTGTAAATGTATTTACTTTAATATACCAGTAAATTGCTTCTGTATTTTAAGTGGAGCTATGTATATCTTTGTTAATTATTCGTTAACGTATGCAGCAAAGAGATTCTGTTTAAATATGAACGAGTGTCTGCATCCGATGTTATGAACAGTCGAGTAAACAGCGAGTTGTGAACCCAGTCACGTCTGACTAACGCGCCGGTCAGAAGGTCAAGGGACCTTTTGGCTTGACGCCACTAAATTGTATGCGAATGTCGAGGACCCCACAACATACCTACGGTTACCTGATTACACTCCACTGTTTACCTTTGATATAATTTGCATTTGTCTTGCTTGAATGAACTTTATTGTTGGTATTAGTTTTGCTAATCAACCGTCATTGGAGCATTGACCCCAGTATTACATCGTTCAAAAATTCTAGACGAAGAATTATTATTATTATATACTAGAACTGTATATATTATTAATCAGATACATACTATAAAATTAATTTTCTCTGTCCCTATATTCCTATTAAATCTATGAAACTACGCAACAGATTTTGATGATTTTTTTATAATAGATAGTGTGGTTGAAGAGGAAGCTTTATATTTATAATGACAGCCATTGAATAGAGGAGTAATTTATTATCATCGCACCTGTAAGAAGTCGGGGCGGGTCGCTAGTAAACTATAATTTAAAAATAGTACTAAGCTTAAGTTTAGAAAAGGTACTACTGGACTTTACCTTAATAATTTCCAAGCCGGGACTTAGGTACTCGACGAGACATAAAAATAATATAATCACGAAACTACATCAAAGATTAAATTGCAAAATAAATAAAACGAAGCTCTAAGTAATTGTTAGTTCAGACAAAGACCACAATCGTTGGATTGTGGTTTGTACAGAGTTTAAAAATAAGAGGGAAACAGACCAGGTATGCCTGGAAAGTGCAAATTTCCGATGTGTTCCACAACATTTAGCTAGATACTTACCGTTCATAAAGTATCACGCACGAAGTTCTTTTAGTGTTGTACGCAAATAACTAAATTTCCATTCAAATGATTCCTGTAGGTCTTTTTAGAGGTTAAGAGAGAAAGACTTGACAATTAATGAGTATAAATCACATCACATCATCTGCCTATAAAGGCTCACTGCTAAGCAAAGGCCTCTTCTCATATGGAGAAGGTTTGAGCATTATGGTGATTAATCCGAAACCCTTATCCTCAAAAGGACGGCAACGCACTTGTATTTACTTTGGGGTTGCGAGTGTCCATGGGCGGCGCCGATTGCTTACCAGTATCAGGTATTCCTACAGTTCGCTTTCCGATCTATCCCGTAAAAAAAAATACTGAGCCAATATTACATTAAACTTAAATATTGTTTGTGTAAAGCAAGACGTATATTTTAAAACTAGGATTTTATATTATTTTTTATTAATTTTACAAATAATTCTATCGATTGGAAAGAGAGCACGATTCTTATAGAATACTTTTTTGCTGACGATAAGAACAATTACCTAAAAGTTTTACATTTCTGTGTTTAAAACTGAGGGAAGTACGTGCACTTGAATCGAGAAAGAAAATAACCGTTGAGTACAATAAAACAAAACGATTAAGTATCCAGTATGTAGCTGTTAAGTGGTGTAACACGGTCGAGCTACTGTCGGCGAGTGGTGCTACATTCAAATACTTTATTTGAAATTAAAATGTATGTTTATTTAAAAATAGAATCTATGTACCTATTTGTTTTTTGTTTGACTGAAACGTAATTCTATTAAAAGTAGCCAGTAACAAATAGTTTTTTTTATTTGTACTTTAAAATTAAGTATGGGTTGGCTGGACCGGATTGATATCCTCATAGAACATAGCGTAAAACAACCACAGCGTTGTGTTTCGCCGTGTGAATGTGGTTACCGGAGGCACAACCCCTTTCCCGATCCCTAAAATCTCGTAAAACCCTTATCCCCACAAGGCCGGCAACGCAGTCGCAACTTGTATCTCCTCATGATTTTAGCAGTGAATGCAATAAGTTTAGTGACTTAGAGGTATTCACTATGAATTTTGAAAAAAAAATCTATCTTCATTTTAAAATAATAAACCAAGCCAAAATACCAAACTCAACCGTTATCGCGTACTAACACAACTAACGAAAACATCATAACATTATTATGGCAACAACTTAACAAAAATGTTTATTGCAAACATCTGAAGTAAACATACAAATATTCCGCATTATTCGCTACTCGTCTAGACGCTACTAGATAACAAATATGGTCGGTAGTCGAGTGGAGTATGCGAGCAACTCGCCCGGTCTGAACAAACACTAATACTGAGAAATGTTGTGCTAATCGGCTCTGCGCTAATGGCGATTTCCCATTTTCTTTTTAAAATGTTTTATTCTGCGCAAAGTTCAGGAAAATATAAACTGCTCGTATCGATACATGTATTGTATTTTATTAGAATGTTAAATATCAATATCATTCACATGACTGAGGCTGTAGTTAATATATTATTATCTATCATTATCCATTCGTAATTTAGCAACAAGTTAAAGTACATCTAGGCTCATTAAAAAATAATTAATAATTATCCGTAATGATTTTCAGCAGATGTGTAAGTATATTTATGAAAACTATTTCCATTGAAAAAGTTATCTTAAAATTAACAAGCATTCCATATTAATGTTAATGAAACGTTTTTCTTAGTTACCGGT
The DNA here is from genome assembly GCA_902829305.4 of Spodoptera exigua. Lineage (NCBI taxonomy): Eukaryota > Metazoa > Arthropoda > Insecta > Lepidoptera > Noctuidae > Spodoptera > Spodoptera exigua. The sequence continues at coordinate 11,285,640 of LR824610.2, read as the reverse complement.
ACCGGCGTTGTTGCCAACACGAAAATACGGTACAGTAATTCCTTAATGTACTCGTTTAAATTTCCCGCAAAAACCGTTTACCGTATGTTTGGTTAACAGTAAAAACTTTTCAGAAGGTACCTATGTTGAATGACGTGCCTGAGTTATGTTCGGGACTAAAATTAATTTGTACTCATAGAAGAAGTAGGTATGAACGACCCGTGACCAACAATTCGCTTAGGTCTCAGAATAGGACATCACTTCCAGACATGTGGAGTAATTAAAATTTTAATTATTTCCCAACGACGTACGTTTCCACAGCGCACAGATAATAACAAATATGTCTGCGTCAGGTAACGTTGAATAAATGTAATTTGTTTTGTAATTTTCGAACAAAAAGTGAAACGTTGAAGGAGAAGAATATAAAACAAATTAATGTTTAGACTTCGGTGGCCGGGATACTGACTCGAGCGTCCTCGCTTTCATTTAGATAATGGTCGGTAATACAGAAATTTGCCGCAAGTAATTAAAATTGATAGAGTCCTACCATTGATATTTAGTTGCTCACTGTCAAGCGAACTGTGACTCGGGTTGAGTTTCATGTTGCGAATCCAAACTTTGCTGAAACTTGCAAAGTTCAACGTTTTTGACTTGTTATTTCAGAAGGTTGAATTTTACAATGACTGGCACGAAATGATATGAGTTTTTGAAAGCTGGAAAGTTATCAAGATGTCTTTTGACGAGGGTTTTGTTAAAAAATGTAACAAATTATAGTGGACTTTGGAATCTGCATTAATTCCATTAGCCGTTGGTTCGTGAGGCGTGTGGTTCTCATCAAGTTTCGTGTTTAATGTATTAAGTCACTAGCGATTTTGCTAATGTCTAAGAGTAGGGTCGCTTCGGAACTGGTCACTTTACCTTTTACCCGAAGGTTTTGACGCAGATTAATGGTTTCACGAAATAACCGTAATATGATGTGAAACATTTCGTCTATATTTCATAGTTAGTTGGATGTCAGGTTTTGCGTCATTTTCTGTAGGTAAATGTAAACAGGTAAACGCAACCGTCATTTTTTATATGATAGGTCGGCAATAAACTAGCATTCGTATTACCTGATGGTAAACAATCGGCGCCAAGCACGACTACGTTGCCGGACTGTTGGAGTTTAGGGTTTTGGAGATTTAGGGAATTGACAGGGATGGGGGGAGGAAAGACTGGTCCTTCGTTAACCTGACTCACGTGGCGAAACATAATGCTGTAGATGTTTCTGTAAGGCCTTAGTATCACGCCGGTCGATTCGACCTTTCGTGCTGAAGCTTGGCTCTACCACACTTAGGTCCGTGACATCCTTTAAAGGTTTGGGAAAAACTCTCATCATTTAAAATCGAGTATACGGTGATTTTATGTCTTGATACATATTTCCAATGCTTAAAAAACAGTTATTGTTCTCTCAATCAAATCAAAGTCGGGATGGACACTATGTACTACGTTTTGAATATGGAACGTAATTTGTACGATTTTAAAGGAGGTGATGAAACAGGCACCTATTAATAGGTAGGTAGGTATGTATAGCTTGTGCTATGATGACTTTTGTCATAACACAAGCTCTACGATACTATTAGAAAGACAATTGATAGTTAATTGATTTGCATCCCAAGCAATTACTAAGTATGATTGACTTGTCATGTACCGTATAAAGCTATCTCTTTCAGTCGACTATCGCTGGGATGAGCTGCATAATGCTTAGACTACATCATCAGGCTACACAAAAGTTCCGTTTTTATTTTTAAATATTAAAAAGAAACTGTAAAATTGACACTGAAGTCGGCAGTATTATCACACGGATACAACTTTCAAGTCTTTAAAAAAGAGCGTAAGTATTCCTTTTTAAGACACTGGTAATATTCCGGAGTTGCCATTGTTTATGATAGATTACAAAAAAAAGATCCTAAAATAAGTTTTTTATGTTGGTATTTATATTTGTCCAAAATCTAAAAATCAACCTTAGTAATTAAAATTGATTTTAATTTTGAACTTTCCTGTTTAGAAGATAAATATATACTTGTTGCTTAACTTTACCTAAGAATACGAAACCAAATTTAAATAATAACAGTGAAGGTAGTAACCGTTGTTATTTCAATCAGTTTTGCTGTCTTTAGTAATTTTGCTTTGTATGAAACTTTCTGTAATAGACACGGGGAAGGTTCATTGACCTCATGATCTCAGAAATTAGTAAAAACAATTGTTTTAACAAGTTCAAGCGTTTAGAACTAGCTCAGATTCTCTCTTGGAAGTTTCTTGCAAAGGAAAATACTTGCCTACATAATTATTCTAAGAATGATTATTATGTAAACGATTTTAATTACCTATGTACCTTGCTAGCATTGTATTATGAATAACATAAAACAATAAAATGATTATTTTTGAAACATTTATTTTATCTATTAATTTACTTTACACCAAAAACTTAAAAAATATAGGTAATTGGGGCAATCATATCGTTAATTTCTTACTTACAAACTTTGGATGGACCCAGTGATTAGGATTAGGAAAACGGTATAGGTATAGGTACGGCTAATAATATTTATATTAACTTAGAGGAAACAGTACCTCAACAGACGAGGCCTCTGAAAGTACAGACAATTGAATTTACACTACAACATACGTCGAACAGAGATGCAATAAAAAATCCGGTTTAAAGCGTCCACCCAATAGATAAGAGTGCATGGTGACATGTCCAATTTACTCTGATTGACTTGACAGCAAACTCGACACTCGATACTTGCTGATTGAAATCCCGATTCCGATGATAAAACTCGATTTAACGTTTGATCGTATCTCCAACTAAAATGGCGGGCGAATTAGGCTCAACTGACATACTGGCTGTAAATCGATTAAGAAAAAAGCTTTAACGTTCCTTTTGTTCGAAGTTTAAATTTAAAACTCCGGTGGACTGAGTGGATTTTGAAGAAGTTCTAGTAGAGAGTAAATACTTATATTAACTGGATAAACCAAAAATACGGAAAAATCAAGTACCTACGAACTTATTTTTACTTTCAGACTAGATATTTTCTCAATAGAACTTGGGATTCCGATGATAAAATTCGATTTATCGTTTGATCGTATCTCCAACTAAAGTGGAGGGTGAATTAGTCTTAACTGACATACTGGCTGTAAATCGATGAAGAAAAAACTGAAGACATTTCTTTTGTTCGAAGTTTAAAATGTGTTTGACGTAGTACCTTATTGGAATTAAGTTTATTTAATGGAAAGTCTTAGTAAAGGCTTCTTTGTAGATCGGCTTTAAGTACAAATTTTTGAATTTCACTATAATTTAGTATGTTTGTGTCTGCTTCATGGTAATGACATTTTAATTTTAAGAATATATTAATTCAAATTTGGACTCTCATATGCCTTTAGTTCTATTTCGAATGTAAAAAAATATATTAATTTAAAAATATAGAAACCCACTTTTTCCTCGAAAACACCATATCAAATCAAACTCAGTAAACACGATAAAATTTAAAATTCTCGTTGAAAAAAAAACATTTTAAATGATAAATTCCGATTTACGAATGAAATAAAAAAATAAACATGCAATGATTGCCCCACAATTCCATTAATGTAAGTCGTGGTAAACGACATTTGCCCACTCGGCTGAGTGAGCAGTGTTTGCCAATACTTACCTGTAAATGTCAATAACGTCACATATTGGAGATTTCCTCCCCACCCTGTATTTTTACACAAGTAACGAGCTCATTTTCGACCAGAGCGCCGCGTCATGTTCCCGCTAACAAGATTTGTGCAAACAAGTCTCAAATCAGTATGGCAATGAAGCCGTATGTTCTACATAAATGAATATTTGATTTTGTTTGTGATGCTTAAAAGTTGTGCTGAAGAAACGTTCATAAGTAATTTCATCTTTAATATCGTTCCCTTAGAACTCGTGAGACAGAATTCGGATTTACCTTGTCGTATACCGTACAAAGGTTAGAAGCAAGATAATATTGTGGGAACAACTATAAGTATCAAGTAAATGTTGGCAATAAAATTAAATGAGATAGTAAAAGAAAATCTAATATCATGTAAAAGGATAACCGCAAGAGCTTTACTGGCAGTCACAGCAAAGGCGATATTAACTTTCCTTCAGAACTCGTCATAAAATTCAATCTTTTTAATTACGGCTAAATGATTTTTTATTTAAACTGCGATACAAATTAATTAAAACTTAATTAACTATCTGCAGATGCAGACTGTGTTATTGGAAAAAGAAAGATATTTAATTTCCCTGTTTAATCCTTAATTCGTAGAAAGACCACATCGTTAATTTTAATTATTGCTCTGTCTCTGATAAATTAGTACCTGCGTCTCGTTGTTTCAATATTATTTTTATATAAAAGGAGGCCAGGTTTTATTAGTTTTCATTTTGTTTCTCGAAGCGTATTATTTTAATTTTTGTTTATGGTATTTATTAATATATTATTTTGTCTTCTGTTTCGGTGAAAACATATACTTCTACATAGTATTATGTAAAATTTTAATTCAAGTTAGAGCGACCGGAATTAAATAAAATACTTTAAGTTGAGAAAGAAATTAATGTAAATATGAAAAGTAACTTTACGCAAATAAAAAAGTAGCTAACTACTGTAGACAAGCAAATTAATATCGCAGTAAAATGTGCCCTAAAGCGCAAGCAACGCCATCTGTTACAAAACGCCGCGCCAGAAAAACTATTAATTGACCAGAAAAAAACGAGACCAAAGAGGAAAAATCAAAGTAGAACCTGTTAAACGCCTTTTAAAGGAAAAGTCTTTTGAGAAACAACTAAAAAATTCTGAACTTGTCTCCGTCCCCTCTCACTTCGTTAAATTGAATGAAAAAGTGTTTGTGTACAAAGTGAGCCGATAATCGATGCTGTTGAATATTTCAAACACTCGGCGACGTGATGGAAATTATATACCTATTATATACATAATATATAATATCTATGCTTAGTTAATATAAGTGTATATTGTTCCCAGTAACCCACCTCCATTGTCGTTTTAAAACCAGCTTAAGTTTGTTTTGGTAACTACACTAAATAATGCTAATGGTTTTCATAATAGCGCCCTATTTTAAACATTCTGTAAAAACGATGCTTATTTTTTTATATGAAATGGTTTGTGCTAATGAGTAGGCGGATTACCTGATGGTAAGCAATTAGCGTCGCCTGTGGACACACGCAACAACGAAAGAGTTACGAGTGCGTTGCCGACCTTCTAGGGATGGGGTTTTGGGGATTTAGGGATTAGGGACGGATTGAGGGAGTTAAAGGATTGGGCCTTCGGCAACTTCACTCACCCGGCGAAACACAACCTTGTGGTTGTGTCACGCCGTTTTTCTGTAAGGCCGTGGTATCAATCCGGTTGAGACAACTCTTTCGTGCCGAAGCATGGCTCTCCCACTTTCAACAACTTTCTTCTGCTATGTATAAGAAGTATTTATGTTTGTTAACTAAAATGATGTATGTACTTATGTGTTATATTATTATTTTTATTAGTATATAAATTTCATCAACTCTGAAGTTTTTTCGTATGGTTATTGTATGCAGTCAAATGGACCGTGGACATCGCTGAAATTGCTGGAAATCAACAAAATTTTTATATAATTTTTTAATGATTTCTACCTACCACATACATTCCGTAATCGTATTATACTATTAATCAAACAATGTTTCATTCAGTTAAAATCGCAATTTAATATGACATGAACTTTAGTAGGAAGTACTCAATATACATATGTATGTATGTTACACACAAATATCGGGAAATTTAATTACGCTTATACTTATATGAGATATAATTATTGAAAACAGAGATTTATCGAGAAACCATAAACAATATTTCATCGAAGGAGGATATAATATTTTCATTTATTTACCTGATTTTAAATAAATGTATTTATTTTATATAGTATGTTGTAATAAATCGTACTAATATTATAAATGTGAACGTTTGTGAGAATGTATGGGTTCATGTATGTTATGTAGTTATGCTATCCTTTCACGCCAAAACGGCTGGACCGATAAAGTTAAAATTTGGCATGTAGATGAGTGATACACTGGACTATTACTTATATATTGTATCAACATACCGGTGGGTGAAGCTGCGGGAGGAAGCTAGTTTAGATTGTTTTAGGATTAGCTAGTGGCGAATTGTCAGTCGGCGTGTAGGGCCTAAGGGGAGACGTATTGTCAACAGTTTGATATTTGTCTTGATATCACATAAAAACTTTCACCAAATAACAATATTTAAAAGAGCACAGCTAATTTCTCGTATACACTTTCCCACAGCAAAACTTTGGACAAAATTTTTGTGCGGTATTTTCACCAGGACCAGGTAATAAGGACGCACTCAGAGATTTATGTAACTACGAGTACTCTACCTATTAAGCTTTTACGTCCACGTTTTCCTTATGAACGTGTTATTTCAATTATATTAAGGAAATGTTACTTACGAAATAATAATCCTTGTAAACAAAGAAACTTACTTTAAAAAAAGTAGATTTATTTATACTTTTCTTATTAAATTTGTGTAAATTATGAAAAAAAATTGAATATTTTTTTGAAATTTGTAATACCTACTTTTTTTTTATTATTCAGTGGACCAATTTAATAGTTTTTAACAGTTTTCAAACGCCATAAACTCGCCTGCTTATAAGCAGTCTATTTACTCGGTACTCAAAACTTTTTACTTTTCGCCTGGTATCACAGACTCAGGTATTTTGCTTTTTGCTGGTGCGGGTAAAATAATAAATCAATTAGATACCTACATGACTTAGTCAAAACTATATTATTTCAACTTAGTTTTATTAATGCGTATTTATCAATATTAAAAACCTATCACAATTACATTCATTGATTTCCCACTAAACTAAAACTAAACTAAATTTATTAATTCGCGTAATTAAGTTAATATTCAATAAGTTAAAAATTATACACGTAGTACGTATCTATTTCATATTTTTCTACCGATTCTTTTAGAAAATTACTAAAATAGAAAAAAAAAATTTGTACTTACAAAAAATACCTTTGTCTTGTGTATTTGGCTTGTTGTTAAGTACCCAATTTACGTCACTATTAAGCGTCCATGGCGAGCAATGTCTAAACACTCTCCCGTCAAAATATGTTCGTCTGTGTGACGTGAACATAATTGTGCGAAAGTGTGTGTGCAGGTTATTGATTCATGCCGCTGGAATTTATGCCTGCTCTCTTACACCTAATCAAAACTACGTGAGAGTAAAAGAGAGATCACCAGGTGAAAATAACCTCGCAGCTAAATACCTTTGTTGGTGAAGTTTTGCTGTAACTCATGCCGTATGTGTATGCACTTTATTGGAGAGTGCGTTTTTTTTTTCATTGAAATATTGCGTCGCTTTTTCGTGTAGTAATTTTTATGTTAAAGAGTGATTTAAATATGGAATTATAGCTTATACAATAATATTGGTTATTAATTATTTTAAAATTGGAATGTCATTATCAGTTTATAGTATACCATAATTATTGAAATATTATTTTAACAAATTATTTATATAAGCTCCTTTGAAATTCAGTAACAAAAAGTTATATGCGGTATATATAAAGTTTATCTCAAACGGATGAATGGTAATCGACAACGAAAAAAATACCTACTACACTAGACATTGTAAATGTATACTTATGTAGTAGTTGTATAGTAAGTACATCGAGCAAATAACTTTACTAGGTGACTGACCATCCAACTTTTCTATTTTTGTATGATAGAACAGCAAACAAGCTGGTAGGTCATCAATCTGTGTCGCCTATGTGCAACACGAGGAGTTACGAGTAGGTACATTGTAAGCCTCAGATTTGAGAATTATTTGAATTATTAATTATTTAAGGATTTGGGAATTAATTATAGAGTAAGAGAGATGATTGAGTCTCAGGAAGCCACACTCACACAGGGAAATACAAAGCAAACGTGGTTTTACACCAGTTTTCTGTGAGTTCCGTGTCGAACTAGCCCATGCGTCTGTCTTTTATAACAATAACACTTTCGAATAAAAACTAATACCACTAAGAAAAATAGGTATATATTCTATATATCTAGAGAAAAAGTATCAAAACGAAATAATATTCATCGTAAAAAAAATATATAGGATTCAAAGATTTAAAGTTTCATAGACTTTATTGCATTCATTTGTACCTACATACATGAATTGTTGTTACAATAATATACATAGGAAAGTTCCAACATGAAACTCGCAACGTTAATCAATAAAGCTATTATAAAATTAAGCAATTATAAAATTATTGTATTTTTATATATTGATACACGTCCTTAATACAGAAAAAGTATCAAAACTGAACAATGAACCGTCAAACCTACACGTAGGTACTTATAAGAGTACAATAGTAGAATGAAGTAACATGTAGTGGTTCTTGTTAGGGCTGCTCAATGCTCACGGGCGCCTCGAGGCGACAAAGCAATCACGTTGGTAAAACAAATAGTCTAAACGACTAATTAGTTTGTTCTGTCGTTCGGGGGCCGGAGTATGACACCCCTGCTTTTCGAGTACCCTTCCATATAACAGCCTCTACAAACAGTACACATAAATACACGCAGCCATTAATTCGTTTATTGGGCTTTATTGATTGCTCTATATTTGGATCAGAAAAGCAATAATTTAATTGTGTTCTTTTTTCAAAAAGTTTAATTCATAACCTAAACGAAATTACCACTATTTGAAAATAATGTCGTTGAACGATTTTGTTGGTGTTGAAATTATTAAGCGTTAAAATTTATTTATTATAATTAAATAATTTTATGATTCATTTTATAATTTATTCTTATTAATCAATTTGTATAATCAAATGCTTAATTAACATCAACATTATTAATTGTAAATAATTATTATTTTTCGAATTACAATTACTGTAATTGTAATTGCAACGATGATCATTGATTCATGCAGAATAATAAACAAGGAAATTAGCAAGTTTATCTAGCAGAAATCGCCTAGTGTGATATATGATAAGACCCTCATTGTAATCACAATAGTCTTGTACATTAACTAACATGTTTCTTTTTTGGTTAGGTATGTGTGCAACACAGTAAACATAAATAATAGCTTTGTAACACCCTACCTACTACTACCTACCCTCATTTCTATAAGCTACAACTCCAGGAGCATATCTCAATAAGAGTTCACTGTACCGTAGCACAAGTCTAACATCGATTTTGCGAATTTCAATTTCTCACCAAATCCGCACGGTAACAGCTTAACGCAGGCTCTTTGAAGCATAAAGCCATGGACCACCGTTTGACCTCAGCAACGTTGCAGAGATATCGAACAAACTGAGTAATCAAAAAGCCTCCGATTCCTCTCCAAATTGAATGATCAAAGAGTCATAATTTTCAGGTAAAAGGGCCCTTAAGTTAACGCTTCAAACCGATCAAGTAGGAGCTTACCCGTGACGTCGCCGGCGGACGCAGGCCTGGTGGACCTCATAAAATTCGCAACAAATTAGCTATGCTCAGTGTTGGCTTCATTTCTCAAATTCCTCATTCTCATAAGTTCGCAAGAGCATTAAATTTTCACGAAATTGCTTTCAAACTTTTCCCCTCTCAATAAGCTCCAAACTCAATTTCCGAAGGCATAGTTTTGATCACATAGTTCCTTGTTGTATATTAATTTACCTGGTTACGTTGTATTAGCATGCTCAGTTAACTAGTTAAATAATTATTTAAAACCAGCGTCGAAAGCTGGCGCCACATTAAAACCTCAAACGTTCAATCATTTAAAAAGGTACTTTTTTTATTTCTAAATTGCCTACCGCGGCTTATATTCATTCAGCGGCCACTTTATCTGGGTGTCAGAATTGAAAATGAGTCGGGTTCCGTTTATGGAGCACTACGTAGGTACATATAGAGACGTTGACTGCCGCCGGTACGAATATAGAGCCAGCCGGAGTTGCCTTAATAATTCAACAGTGCAATGCTTTTACAAAACCTGTCGGCGTCAATCCTAATTTAGCGGCAGCGATCGACTCGCTTTCGGAAAGTGTCGCTAGACAAACGTAATGGAAGTCTGCTGTTCCACCAGGAACACCTCATTTCGGTACTGAACGGATCGCTTGGCCGGCTTTGGATAAATTATATTGTTTGCAGCAAATGCTTGACTCCATTTGTCTGGCGTTGCTATTTGAGGACGAAACTATTTTAGTTTTGATTTTGAATTGCAATCGTTAATAGGTGTCTATGTCTGACCATATCCTCCTTTTCTAATTAACTTAATAACATATTAAGTTATTAAGTTAATTACATATTAAGTTAATTACATATTAAGTTAATAACATATTAAGTTAATTACATTACTATGTAAACACTTACAGTGAGATATTCTTTTGAAAAGGGAGCAACGTGGAAAGTTGACTTCTTGTTGGTGAGAAAATAAAATTCTCTCGTATATTTTCCGGGCTAGGAAGGTTGGTTTATAAATAAAATATACAACTATTCGACGTGTAAAAAGTATTTGGATAAACATAATATATGTACGTACATAATATGGAGACGAAAGTAAAACTTATTAGGATCAGCTGATCATTATTACGCTCAATTGATAAGGACCGCATGGAAGATATTGGATTCGGTAAAAAGAATGTAATAAGGTTAATTTATATAGGTACATAATATACCACAGCATTTTTTCTACGAAGAATGATGAAATGTATGCTTTTTTCAAAATTATTATAAATATACACTAACATAAAGTCATTTAAATTAAATCCAAATCTGAAAACAAAAATTTTATTGCAAAAAATAAAAAACATTCTAATTTCGAACGAACTATTCCAAATTTAAAAACTCTAAGCTGCCAGCAAATGGTTTTAAATCAACACACGAAGTTGATAGTGCCCACAAACGACAGTTGGGTTGCGTTGAAGACACAAATCTAGTTTGGCGGCGTGAGATTGCTTAAACTTCATCCAAGTCCCACACCTGCACTTGCTTTCAGGTTCATTTACATTAACTTGTGACGTCTACAGCACTTGAGAACTTATTGTACACTTAGTCTCGCTGATAACGTCAACTTAACCTGCTTTTATTTAGCCTTTTTCAAAGAATGGTTCGTAGTTTGTTTGACATGTTTGTTTATTTAAAACAATTATGATTAAATGTTATGAGTAAGTGCATTGGTTTGCATTTACGATTTCCTACGATAGTCTAAAGGTAAGTAATTATGGCACAATCTTTAAAAGAAACAAGCCTTATAGACACGATTTCTCTTATAGTTCGAATACAGTACACAAAGTGGACGCTACAATCACAGAAACTCGCCCATTGTACGTAAAGTACGTAATAATGATAATATCCAAGATTTATGAATGTTATACAAACATTTAATTAATATAATTACAAATGGCTATACCGTTATAGAGCTACTGATGAGGGTGCGAACTCTTGAATGTAAACATTAAGTTCGTCAAAAGGGACAATCCAAAGGTCCCTCAGATGGCCTTGTAACGGGGAAACTCTAATTAATTGAAATGTTTATGATCTGAACCTTTGTAGCTATCTGTCTGCAAGCCAATTCTAAGATAAAATTAACAACTTGAGCAAAGTTCATCTAACTGGTATTTAATACCAATAGGCCCGTAGCTTGTAAATAGTATAATAGTCAGTATTTCACTAGTAAATATTCACTGGTTTCTGGAACCTTTTGGAACATTCTGGAACATTCTGGGACGTTCTAGAAGTTGCGAATAATAATGATTGTAGGGGAAATATTTGATGGATTGTAATCGGGTTAGCACGTTAATTGACACAGAGATAATCTAGTGACTACGAATTGAACTGTAATTGATTTAACACGATTATTATATTCAGAGATAGATTCTAAAATATTTGTTGCTATCGAGATCAGTTCAACGGTTGGATTTATTTAATTAATTTAGTAACTCTTTGTTGCCAACTGTTTTAATTGATGGTTAGTATCGATCTATTGTAATAGTGTTGTTGCTAGAGCGTTAGTGATTCAATATATTTTTATATTTTGAAATTTGTTTAGTTTTTGAAATGAAATGTTTATAATTTATTTTTAGTCATATTTATTCATAGTTCATACGATTCCAATTTTAAAAAAGAAGTTAAACAAAGTTGTATGCCTAATTCATTCGTAACATTATATTTCTGTCGTCATGTCGTGGTGGCCCGGAGGTTGAAGCGCCCGCTTCTAGTCCATGATTTTTCTGAGTTATATTAATTTGAGCAAGTCAAGGCTGATAAATGATTTGAAATTAAAAGTTTTTCTTTTCGTTTTCCAGGTCCTTCACCGTTTGTCTGTAGTGTCTTAATATAATAAAACAGTACAAATATCATAAAAACGCCACGATAGCACTAACCAGTTTCAAAGCTGAGCCATCATCCAAGATAAGTGAGAACCTAACCTGCTTCCGATATAAGCGTAAACAGTAATATTTATAAACTTATTCATATCCCTTTGAAGTATGTTTCCCGCACATTTAATTCAATCAAAAAGGAAAGGTGTGTCATAAACATGGTATGTAATCCCTACAGCCACGTACAGGGTGTGCTTATAAATTCTCTATTAAAATAGTTTCGGATTTCCTTGACACCCACCTAATTCGTATACATATACGAACAAATGTGGCAAAGATTTATTATTAATACTGTTGTGAAAGTTTATTTTACTTTTAGTGTATTATTTATATGTATGTTTGTATGTTTATTGGTTAGTATTTTTTTTAATAGCATCATAGATTTTGAATAGAATATTAAAAGATTAACAGCTGAAAATAACAACCGGACTTTGTACAAAAATTCTGTATTAATTTGTGCGGTTGGTTCTTAAAAAAAACTCAAATGGTAAAATTACAACTAACGTTAATCGATCTCTATAAAAAATATTTCGATTGATGTAGTTCGGAAATTAAATGATTTCTCACATGAATACAGTAAGCACATAAAATATCCCATCAACCCTAAAAAAACTGCGTTTAATTTTAGTAATTCTCTTTCCTTCCGTGAAATTAAAATAAAGAATCGTAAAGAAATCGGCATGAAACATTGAAATTCGCAATACATGTTAAACCCATTTCTTTCATCTTTCAATGTAGCCAGGTAAAATCATATTTTATGCTTCTTGAAGGCCGTTTCCTTCCCAAGGTACGTGTTGGTTTTTTGTAAATAAGGTCCATTATCCCTTGACGGTTCCTTTCGAGGTGTTTAATGTAGTGTCGAGCTGCCCTCTGCCCTTGTGCCATTAATAATAGGATCGCGCAATCGCGATTAACAACCTAAATTAAAAATCAATAACATTCGCACAAGATGAAGGAGATACTTGTTTAATGTTTCGTTTGTATTTGAAGATAATATTGTTTTCATTTTCACAAACATTATTAGATAGGTATTTGTGTGACAAAAAGTTAGTCGATAGTAGAAAATACAGGTAGAAGAATGTTGTAAGCAAAAGTAATTTTCAACCTTATTATATTGATTTAAAAATCTATGTTTAATTCATACATTAAGCCCAAAATACAAACGCGTATCCTGAACGGAATTAAAAATATTTTACAACATGTTGGTAGAGCTGAAATATTGTTCCGCCGACCGATGCAGGCCAATCGGCCTAAATCCTTCAAATTTATTATAAATAAAAAATCAGTTTTCCATTTTCGAATTTCTGATATAGGTACGTTTTACGTTATAATGATAAAAGGTTCACAAACGATGAAATGTACAGGAAAGTGAAATAAAGAAAAAAAAATAAAAAAAAATGTTATCAGACTCGCGATGACGTACAAAGAAGGTTGGGATCAAAAAGATCAGTGTTTTCTTTGGAGATACATTTATATAAATAATATATTCTGTTATGTTTAAGTGCCTACATTGGTCAGTCTAACTATGTCTTATATTATTTTTCTTTGCAGATATTATATTTTCTTTATTGGAGTAAAAGATAATTCGTATTCAGTAGAAATATACCGACTAATGTAATTTATATTGAAGGTTTTAAGCACTTGTAATATGTATGTATGTATGTATGTACTTTAAAGAAACAGAACAACTCAAATTCTTATACTTTACCTTTGCTTAAAGTAAAAAATACACTTCTTACTTAATTATCATTCTCTTTGTTCATTACACCTGCTCACATTAACCCTAAATATTTCGACCTTAAGTCAAGGTTTCCTCAAAAATACATACAGAACTCGGTAACTCCCCGCTCGCCTCAAGGAGCCAGCTACCACAGATACAACAAGGAAGATATTTAACCAAGGATGCAGTTCAAGCGTAATAATGTACCACGGCCTTGGCCTGAACCAGGAGAAGGAACAGGGTGGATTTTGGTCATTAAGAGTTTAACACTCCGTCTCACCACAGATGGAGTTTCAATAATTCCCCAAAAAAAAAGCCTTGGGTAATGTGCCTCATCTCCCGTAGTCCCGTCAAGTAGATGTCCGTTCGTCCCATCGTCCCATCGTCCTATACTGTAGGCCAATCTTGTAATACTGGCCACCATAATCGAAATTGATTTAAATTATTTCGGCATTCGAAATTTAAATATTTATAACACCTGATATTAATTCAAAGAATACTACATTCTATCCTGTCACTAGATCACCGCACAAATAGAGTAATAACTAGTATAAAAATATCGAAATACAAATAACAACATCTGAGAAATAGGAAAAAGTGAAGACTGATAAAGTTGAAATAGATTTGTAAGTACGTAGCTCGCTGGTCGGATCGTGTTGCGCAATAACTAGACTTTAACATCGGATACTCGATACAAATAATAACATTGGAATAATGCATTCATTTTATTTTACACTTAGTTGAATTTTAAATTTAGTATTCGTTTCTTTATTTATTGTCTTTGTTTGCTGTAAACTGATTGGTATCACGACATAGTATAAAAAGTCGTTTTTTCTATCCCTAAATCCCTAATATATGCTTAAATCTTTTAAACTTCACAACTATTTTTTTTTTGAGGCTTCTTTCAATATAATATAATTATAGTGATTGAAGGTTTATAAGGGTGAAGGAAAAGATATGTCATTGACAATGTCTTAAAAAAAACAAAGCCCCACACTAGGATTTCTTCATTAAAGTGAAATTAATAAAAAAATACAATTTAATATTCGTAACTACGACAGAGAAATTCAAATACACATAACGGCGTCCAAACTACTTTCAACGTGTAGGTACCTATAGAAATATCGACTTTTCAGCTTTCAGTATTCCATGCGACATCGACCAGGACTAAAAGCGCATCAATCGGAAATATTAGATTTTTCCTGAAACCACTACACAAAGCAAGCAAATAAAGTTTTCGGCATTTTTGGTAAACTTACCTTGCGTGAGCTAACTTTTGAAAAAATCTCAAACTACGTACGTACGGTTGTTTCTGTGAAAAATATGGCTAGGTTTTTCAGCTTTAGCCGCTGTCGTCCCACTGCCAGGCAAAGCCTGCCACCCTACGCTTCTTCCACCGTTCTCCGCACAAAGCTTTCTGCTTTCTGCTTTCTTTCGTCGAAGATATCAAGTTCGTCCTGCTATCTCCTTCTAGGTCTGCTTTGGCTTCTGTTGACTTTGTGTAGGTAACTTCAATAATTTGAGTTGTGGAGCGCAGTGTGGTATTTCATATTTTATCCGTTTATGAACTCCTATGTTACTACGATCCGATTCGCTTGTAAACCTTGAACGTGCCACGATCAGTAGTTGCAAATAATTACACTGAGGTTTAGTTTAATCATCAGATAGACTAGGCAAAGAGTTTAGTTTTGATGAATTTTAGTTGTACCTACTGACATTTTGTCAGGGCAAAATCATATGACTTTTCCCGCCCAAGGTAAGGCGAGAGAGAGTGTCAGACTCTTACTGACTAAAAACCTCCCCATTCCTTCTCTTGCTCTAGGCCGAGGCTGCGGTGCCTCGTTGCGCTTGCCCCACAACCTCCCCGTCTGTGACTGCCTGGTAAAATCTTTGGCCTATATTACATACAAACTCGTTCAATGAAGCGAAAAGTTGAGTTACATTAGCCTTAAAAATAAGTTATAATATAACATACCTACTTATATAATGTACCTATATTTCACAGGCACTCAATTCCTACCTTCATGCGATCCCAAAATTCTAGATTGAAATTCAGTACCTACGTAACAGGTTTTCTAAAGTGATTACTGAACTCATTCGACTTTATGCATGTATGTAAGTCTAAGAAACTTGGCGTTCTCATTACAACGCTGAACATGGGAAATATGCTAACTTCACTTTAACTTATTATCTGCTCAAGCTTTTATGGAACATGTTTAATTAAGTTATGGACTTTTTACGAGTTTGTAGTGCAATTCGTAATAAAGAATAAAAAAGAGTTGTTGAGTTGATTGCTTCTTTTTTATGGGTACGGCGGTAAACGAGCATACAGATCATCTGATGAAAGGAGATTGAGAAAACACAAGTTGTAGTTAACATTCTTTTTAAGATTGTATTTGAGGATTGTGAAATCGGAGATAGGGAGATAATTGGACCTCAGGTAACGCCTCAGTCGGGGTTGCAGGGTAAGCCCGACCTCGGCCCAGAGCAGGAGAAGGAATGGGGGTCTCTCTCGTCTTACCCTGGGCGGGAGAAGTCCTTAGATGATTATCCCCTGACAAAAAAAAAGCAAACTCCCTTCATGCGACGGAACCTAAAAAAATTGTTCTTTTAAGCCGGTTTTCTTTAAAGCCATGGTATCACCTCGCTACCTCGCTAGATCATTTGCACCGAATCACAGTTCTCCCGAACTTAACAATTCAGGTTATTGTCTATGGTATATTATTATCAGTTGTGTTTGTTATTACAACTTTCTCAACCTGTTGTGAGTTATTTGAATTAATTAATGTATACAGCTACGAGCTACGAGATAACCAGCCTAATTTCCAGCCATGTCAAGAATCTATAATTATAAACAGCTTGCGCGAAAACTGACTGTCGGGACTCGAGAGTCGTGTCATACCATGCTTTAATCAGATAAAATAGTTTTAATCAGATAAAATAGGACACTAGAGAAAAACAATTCCTAATATATCATTATGCCTTCTTCTTTACCACAATAAAATATTAAAACTCATAGGAATTCAGACCATACACTTAGATTTTAGGGTTCAGATTTACCTGTGGTTATTATCCTGTTATACAAAGGGCGAGTCGAAGACGTAGGCTCAAATTGCTTTTAGCAGTGGTTGATGTACTGGTAAACGCATTAGAGGTCCTGATGGAGCAATCAGGCCGACTCTCAAACTTTAATGGGCTAGATTAAAAATCGATGTTGTAAGTGACGCGATGTACGAGAACAGGTCGCGACAAGTTGTTTACATTTTAGACTTGGGTTAGAACAAGTTTGGCTGTTATTAGGGTAGGACGTAGCCCAAATTCATGTTTAGAGACATTAGAAGTATATATTTAGGTTAGATACAGTTTTAAAACCTAAATAAATAACAGATACTCGAAAATTTTTCTTAAATTTTCAGTCTAAATACTTAGAAAAAAAAATGTGCAAAATACCTGTCATATGTATTTGAAAGAGTATTTAATACTCTGTTAGCAAAGAGCGCTCGTCGTGGCCATTAGAGTATCTACGGAAATGAGACAACTTCACTTTCTACTATGAAAAGCCTGGAAAGCTGACATCACGATGTACCTTACAATCTTTCATAACAATTTAAAAATAAACATCAGTACTGTATAATAAAAAAAATTAATGAGTATTTTTTTATTTATAGGTCTAAAACTTATTAATCTGTACTCGATACTCAATAAAAAATGTTCAAGAATTTTAAGGTCGAATAATCTTATTTTCATAAATTCGTATATAATTTGTATGTAGATAAAATGAGAATTGAAATTCTTTACAATTTTAAAACTGAAATTGTAACGCCCGAATTCATGTTTTAAAAAACATAAATAAATTTAACTCAATTAAGTAATAAAATTGGAAAATAACAATTTTGATTGACAATACTTGGAAATCGTACCTAAATCAAATATTTATTTAATATCAAACTAATTTATTTCCTCGGTAAACATTTTATTTACAAGTAATGGTAAATTAAATATTATATAAAATACTTACCAAAAATATGAATCTGATGATAATTTTAGGCAGGTATAAGAAAACTAAATAATGTAGATAATTATTCCAAATTCTACATTAAACACGAAAGAAGGTTTGTTTATTTATGTCTTTGACTTTTATTTTTGTTTTTGCGCTTTATCTAATTAACCAATTTTCTTGAATGAGATATGTACCATTGAGTGAGTACCTACGGAGTAATAACATTAAAAATAATGATGGAATTTCTCACATGTTCGTAACGAATGTTTTTCTTACATGTTGGAAACGAGTACCTAGCTTTACTGATAGACATACTGTTAGACAATCCAACTTTAATATTTTTTAAATATAGTTCAAGAATAAATTAAAAAATATAGATACTTTGACTTTGGTTTAACTTTGATCATGACATTTCATTAATTTGGTTCCATAATCATTCTTCTACTTTGAACATGTCTATCGAATAAAAAAGTAACTAGTTACTGATAAAATTAATTAAACTACAACGGATATTAAATTGAACTTTAATAGTGTGTACATCAACGCACTAATTACCTGCCAAAGGCATAGAATATTGATACGTCTTAATAAGACAAGCGATAATAACTTCTTTTTACTGTAGTGTTGAAGTCTATAATTACATGAACTATTTTTAGCAGATGACGTCATCTATATGTAACTGTATATTATAAAATACATTTTTCAGAAAAATATGTTTATATGTATGTATATTATATTTATAATTTAAATTTACAGATAGGACACTTTTTGATAGCGGCCAGTGTGATCAGTGAACAGGCGCTCTTTTTTTTAATACTTTCTGTGTACAAGGTAATATACATATATAACCGTAGAAGTATGTGAGGTGAATTCTATGTGCCACATAAGTTTGCCAGGAACAGTAATGTAGGTGGTAAATCTGGTGACAAAAATTATAAGCATTAATTTTTAATTTCTTCAGTGAAAACTTGATCCACAATTGTCCGATTTTCTTTTGAGTTCACTGCCAAACTAGCATAACCAACATAAGAACACAATTTTAGGTTACCGAGTACGAACCGTCTGTGCGCTTTATAAGTCTGTAGTAGCAAGTACCTATGTTGGTAAGTACCTATAGTATACAGTACCCAGGTCTGGCACAGAGGATGTTTGGAGTGGCGCCGCGAGCGACGACTCTGAACATTTGTGTAGCGAACCCTCTTAACCTTTCACCTACATTCATTGTACCTATACTTGACATACAGTCAAATGTTTACATCTACCGGGAATGTGTCTTAAAAATACCTCAGTTATACCATTTTGTACTGTACTTCCTTAGAATATGATATATTTTTCAAATAAAGATCAATAAATTGATTGTTACGTTAGTACCTAGTACATATATGTTTTATCTAGTGTTCGATTTTTAAATCCAATCTTTAAGGCGCACAAAAAAATCAACATAAAATTAATGTTAAATATGCATCGGATATTAATATTTTGAGTATAAACATTTTTATTTAATATTCATTCTTCACTTAAATTCAAACTCCATTAAAAAAAGAAACAAAAAAAAAAGAAATCTCGAAAAATATGATTTCTTTTTAATCTGTAATGTCGGGAGCACAGTTACTTGTTGTTGATGTTTGACAGTTATAATATCCGTTGCCTTTGGAAAATGTTTCATCCCTCGACAAGAGTGGCTGCCACTCCTCCAAAGATGGTGAACGGTGACAGGAATCAGTCGGCCTACTTAACTTGTTACCTACTTTTGTAACGTTAATATTTAATGATTTATCCTATCCACGTAAATTTTTGTATATCATATTTGTTTTTCTTTTTTTTTTTCAGGTAAGATTTTTGGCCAATAGTAAAACTGCGGTGTTTTATAAGGTTGGTATTGCATTTAGGTTTTTTGCGCACTAGTGTACGCAGATGTTTTAATCACTTTAATTTGAATATAGAAGGTATTTTGGGTGTATAATTTCTGTTTTTGGGTACTATTGTGAAGGTGTGGAAGTACATAACTACAAGGATATGTACTCTACAAAATAATTGCAGTAAATCTTATGGTATTAATTATCAAAATAGTAATATACGTAACAAATGTTTATTTATATAAATCGTGTTTTAATGTAACAAATAATTGTTTCTTATTTACTATAATTATACTCATGCCTTGCCTCAAAGAGCCAACAGACCACCACAAACGGGTCCCTATAGGGCAGGATGTTCAGCCGGGGTTGTAGGGCAAGCGATGGAAGGAACGTGGGATTTTTAGTCAGTAAGAGTCTGACACTCCCTCTCGCCCCACCCTGGGCGGGAGAAGTCATTTGATGATTTTCTGCACACTAAAAAAAGCTTTGTTTTTCGGTTCTAATTACGTGACACAATACTAACCTTCTTTCGAATACATATATTAAGTATTCATTTTTATTATAGGTAGATACATAAGAGTACCTACTATAGAATACGTACATGGCATATAAATCACAAATAACACAATTAGTACCACAATTTCTTCCTATTTGAAGAACAGGAAAACGACCGACGCCTATGCGCCCGCAATAAAACCATTATCATAATTAAATATACGACGACGATTCACAAAAGGAAATTCCATTAATGATTTCCATGAACATATATTTTGTGGCACTAAATTAAACAGCTACTTATCGGAAACACTAAACGTCGGGATCCATTTGAATTTCAAACAAAAATGAGATTCAAAACACATATTTAAGATATTCATTAATATTCTGAATAACGGAATAAGGGAATTATTTGTATTTGTAATGTAGAAATCAAGGAACTCAGGCGTAAAGCAAATTCCTATATTGAATATCTTAGGCCGCGTTCACGCACACGCAAAGCGTCGCGTTCCCTCGTCGTACAATGCTGCAGAAGACTGCGTTGTCGCCAGCGCGAACGTTAATATCTGAACATTATGAGCAATGCATAACTATGGTATCCTCTACTGACCTACTATCTTACTATCTTACAGACCAAAAACAAAAAAATGCTGCTACTGCCGAGATCGCAGTCAAAATTGTACAGTAGACTCTCATCACACCCAAATAAAAAATGTGGGAGGTATAGACATGCATTACACACATGTATTCGACATAAAAAAAACTAAACACAATCATTTCTGTAAATACCTTAATATAAATTAAAAACAAAACATTATACCTAATAAGACGACGCCCGTTAGCATCCTCCTTGTATTAAAATATCCGCATTTAAAACTTCTCAAATTTAAAATGAGGTTTTCCTTCTAAACCAAAGAATTTTATAATGAAATCTCTTTGGATAAGACCTTTTTGAACGCTTTTCAACTTCCAATCTCTGAATGACTAAAGGAAAGGTTGGCAGTTCTCTTATAATTCATTTAACAAAGACTGGCCGGATTGAATTATGAATTTCGAATACCTTTTAAACTTGCAACAATGTTCACAATTCAAAAATAGATCTTCGTTGTTTAAACGTAGAAAATAATATGATTCAAAATACGCAACTATATAAAATTACGGTAATTAGCACATAGGAACTTAGGAGAAAGCTGGGTTTGGGCCGCTATTTATTAATACTTGAACAAAATTATGACATTAATAGCACAGCTGGTAGTTTGATTTAGATTAAAGATTATGAATTCGATAATAAAGTACAATTTTGCCCAATCATTTTAAAGGGATTGTAGCAATTCAGCATTATTTATCACATATTTTGTCGTCTCACAACATAGTAAAGTAAGACCACGATACACCGGGGGTGAACAGTATACCACGAATACCGCATCGCTTATCAAATAGTTTTGATACTAAACTTGGTTTACACTTCCTTACTGCAGTACGCACGTTCCTTGCCAACTTTGTCAAGGTACAGTGACGCAGATGTTATAGGATACATTGTAAAAGTATCAAACTATATTAGAATACTTTTAAGAGTATTGAAAATATGACGTCATAACGTAATACTCAACTTCACCAGTGTTCCATACAAAAGTGTGTGTAAACTTAATTCAGTACAATCAAATATTATGTGCTTATTTCATTACAAGAACTACTGCTAGACACTAGAAAGAGACAGAGAATATCTTTTTCTAATATCTATCAGCTGAATAGTTGTAGTAACTGATTTTCCAAAATGTATTATTCCATTTTTCCTTCATTTCCATCCATGCATGTAACTTAAAAGCAGTAACTAAGTTAACTAGGTTTTTTTTTGATGAAATGGATCGGCAAGCGAGCTTATGGATTATGCTCAGGGTCACCCGCAAGCCCGCAACGCCAAAGGAGATGCCGGTCTTTTGGGGTAGGGATATTAAAAGATAGGAGACAGATGGGAGGAGGGGAAGGTTTGGGATTCCTGTAACTTCACTCACACGGCGAAACACAACACTCCGGTTGTTCACGCCAGTTTTCTGTCAGATAGTGGTATCCACTCCAGTCGAACCGATCCATTGCCACTGAAGCTTAACACTCCTATACTTAAAATTCAGACTCCTTGCATCGAAAAAACAAACAATTAAAATAAATACTCAAAAAAATATTATTCATTAAAAAAAGTGTTTTAAACAAATCAGAATACAAAATCACACCCTAAAGGTACACAAACAAAAATATATAAAAAAAATATTGGTTAAAAATTTCCCCATGCGCTTATGGGGAATCTGTGTCCCGTTTACCGTCACCCGGCGTCACGGCCGGAAGCATATTGTTTACTCCACGAAGGTACGAATCTCTTATCTGTCACGGTGTACGACCAAAACATAACTCCGCGTCGATTTTATGAAGTGGAGCGGAGTTTGTGTTGTGTATCGTGGGTTGTGTTTATGTATTTACATATGTATGTGTGTGTTGGTGTATTGTGTTCAAGACTACTTATTGGATTATTGGATTATTATTTTTGTGGGTTTTTCCTATAAAATGTATTAATGTGTGAAACATGTTATTGTTGTTTTTTTTTACATTTTTTAAATTTTATTACGAATATAAGCTCTGTAGTAAATATAAATAAAATTCAGTTTCGTTCAACAAATCTAGTCAAACATACAAATAACTACCACACACAACCTTATAAAGTATTAACGTAACACTTAAAGATTTTTAAACAAGCATTTCGTCTAAAACATTTCTTAGTAACCGAAAGAAAGTCTATAAATTTTCTATGAAACCCGACTCACACGCATCTAGCTGTTAAGTCATTTAGAACACACAAAGCAATGTTCTAAATTCAAATGTATCTGTTCAATAATAGACAGTGAATTTCTAATACTATTTCTGTACCGCGTCGCTGCCAGCCGACGCGGGAGGGGGGAGGTAACGTCTGAAAGCATAATATGATATTATTGCCAAAATAATAACGCACGCTAGACAACATTGCTTACCCTGTAGGGCTGGGCGGGAACGTACCTTGGTATTTTTGGTTTGATACTGTTAGGCACTTGAGTTGCATTTGTTTTTTTAAGGATTTAAAGTCTTACTTTTAATCAAATTAAGTAAAACTACTGGTGAACGATGAATTTCAAACTACGAACGATGGGGGAAATCTATAAATAAAAATAAACGTAATAAAAGCGTCAGTATATTTCTCGATAAACAATTTTCTTAAGCTTAACCTTTTAGGTACGCCTACAAAAAAAGATTCATTCACAACTTCAAAGGTAGTCATAATAAACGAAAAAGGTTGCAGAAACGTTTTAATACAAATAAAAAAAAAATGAACAAAATCCTTAAAAACATTTTCATTACACAAAATAGCTAAAGTTAGGTAGCACCCCTGAAGATTGACTTCAAAATTAAACGTCATAGATTAAAGTGGACGGTACGATACGGTAGAGTTTAATCGTCGGACAGGTGCGTATGACATGAACGCCGTCACTACTATTGGATTCTATTTATTACCCCCAGCTACCAGTCGTGTCGCCACTAAGTATCCGTCACAAGCTATCAGTTCAGCGTTTATGGTCGCATAACTCTTTGTATTTATTGTTTTCTGTTTACGTTTATTAAACCGTATTGTGCCAAAGCCCTTTAGATATTATTGCGTTACTTCGATATCAATTCATATGATAGTAATATTATTATGATGATACGAAGAAATTACTAGTTAACAGACTATATTTTTGAAATGCATAAAGATCTTCGTTGACAAAATGTGATACTGGCTGGTTTAAATTACAAACCTACTTCTGTTCAAACGAAAAAGAATTCAATAATTTATAATAAGAAACAATTTAAAAAAAGTTGTCCCAAGAACTCTAAACTCAAGGAGTAACAAAATCCAAACGCCTGTCACTCTTCGATCCTTCCAAATTTAAACATTTAAACGGGTGACGTCATAACAGAGTTGACGCGTCTCATTCCGCGACTTCCCGGCTTGTCAGACACAAAATGGAGCGGAGGCAGGGCCTTTTGTACTTGTAGGCTTTGTGTGCAAAGTAAGCTTCCTACCGAAGCATCTGTACGATGATGAAACTTGCCAGACAACGCTTTTAAGCACGCTTTATGTCTCGAATTAAAACTTTAAAGGAGGAAATTAAACGTCCGAAAAATTGTGCACGTTACACTCACGGGTTGTTTGTTTACTTTTGGAAGGGGTTGTGTTGAACCTACTCGTGTGACGTCGCTTCGTGCGGGCAGGCGACATGCTTCAACGCGGTTTTACTTGGCCGTATGAATGTGAATGTGTGGGTACACTTGAATGTAGTTCACGCTCGTGTCTTTTATGAACTTGTTTTGCCATACATTCTTAATGACTAATAGGTTATTACAAGTAATCAATAAACATATAACAAATTAATAATATTCAGCAAAAATATACACAAGTCAAACAAAACAGGCAGTTAACTAACAACCGAAGCTTAATCAAAGAACCGCAACAGCTTCACAGCGGCAAAATTATCATTCCCGAGATGTGTATTTCCACCCTCTCTTGCAGAACAAATTCCACTTGTCAAAATGTTCACGCTATGTACACGGGAATCACAAAGCGAGACGCTTACAAAGAACGAGCCCTAACAAATGGTTACGTCAAGCCGGTGTTTGTGTAACGCGGTCGGCCGGCATCCACTATCATCTGTGATATTACATACGTTTATAACCAACGCATAAACAAAGCTTAAACTCCCGTTAATTTGCCCACAGAATTGACTAACAGTTTGGCTGGTGGTTATTGTTTTGTGGTGTAGACTGTTCATTATTTCGTAATTGAAGTAGAACTTCTAGGAATACGCAGACTAGATATTATTACATATGTCTGATGGGTCGTTACTGAGTTAAGATTTAGTACCCCTTCTTTTAATTTAATACCTACCTACTTATAAAATGTTTACCGCTGTCCCTATCTTTAAAATATTTTAAAAATTTGTCGACTATCGTGATCTACTAAGCACTTAAGTAAGCAAGTACTTCTTTCAAGTCGACAGTCAGCTGAACTAAAATCTACTAGAATTTTTCTCAGTTAAATCATATGAATAGGGCGTTAATTTTCCTAATTTTAGAACGGACATAACACTTGACAGAGATTTTCAGGACATAATGTAAAGGTCCTGATACTAGTTAATAAATAAAAACTTTAAACTTTCGCGCTTCATATTTACAACATACAGTTAGGGTATTAACGCGGGAAATAACCAAAGGTCGAAACGTCAAGCCTACCAAGGTATTTAAATAATTATTTCCGCGTTAATACCCGCCTAATTATACATTGTAAATACGTAAAATAAAGTGTGGGAGAGCCATGCTTAGGCACGAATGGGTCGGCTCGATCGGAGTGATACCACGCCTTACAGAAGACCGGCGTGAAACAACCACAGCGTTGTGTTTCGCCGTGTGAGTGAGGTTACCGGAGGCCCAATCCTTCCCCGCCCCCAATCCCTCCTCAATCCCTAATCCCTAAAAGGTCAGCAACGCACTCGTAACTCCTCCGTTGCGGGTGTCCATTTCTTACCATCAGGTAATCCGTCTGCTCGTTTGCCGACCAATTACATAAAAAAAAATACAAACTTTGTTTATGAACAATCTCAACCAATAACTTGCGATCCGCTTACAATGACCCAAGGTACTAAGTAATCCAAAATAGCTAGTTCAAAACTAAATACAGATGAGAACTACAGATGAAGGTAAAGTTATATGTATTTGGACAATCGGGGAGATGGACTGGATATTATGGTTGGTTCGTGTATTTAACACCAGATACCCTGAAACTTTCTTAATTAGAATTGTTGAACCTCCTCAAATTGCTTCCTCGAAATGCTAATTTATTTTCCCAGTTGTCTTTTCTGAATATAATGAATTAATGAATGCATCAGTTTCTAACTGCTTTTTGAAGGTAATTCGAGAGTGTTTTAGGTACTACATTATGTTAGAATACTATAGAAAATGACACAATTTTTATATCGTTGCGTTGACAAAACTTTTTATTACTTTATGGTGTTTCTTCTACGCTTCTCTTTGCAAAAACTGTACTGACGTTCTTAATTAGGTATCATTTTCGGTTTATTTATACCTATACATCACTGCCCAACACGAAACAACAAAGGTGGAAAAACCATTTTCAAGTTTTCTTAATTACAGTATTGAACCTGACCTGTGTCCGACGCGACGTGCTTGCAACAATACCTACCAACGAAACGATCTTAACAAAATAATCTGTTGAAGTGTTGAAAACAATCACTTCTCATTTCACTGAACTTGCATCAAAAGCGTCCTTACAAAGGTATTTTAATATACGTTGAAGAAGTATAAAAAAACGCCAAGTTTTCTTATTACCCGCGCTTTCCATCTCGTGTCACATTTTCTACAAGCAACGTGAAGATTAAACGTATTGTTCTGTCACTCAGAGAATCGCGTTACTGAAGTTTTTTTTCTTCTCCATGTAACAGGAACTGTAACTGGAGTGTCGTTCGTCCCTTACCTATTTATAATATGGTTCAGCCCATTTCCACACTGACAGTAAGTGGATCTTGATGTACTTACGTACATTATGATACCTTAATATTAGACCGCCACAATTTGTCTTTGCTTTTCGGTGCAAGTTACGGCGCGAATATTATAATATGGAATAAGGTACGATACAAACCTTAGCGTGCTGTTGGCCATGTGCCAAAATGTCACAGAATTTCGGACCACACCGCGCCGCTGACCTCTGCCATTACCAGTTTTCTCCGTTTAAACTATTTCGTGTTTATATTTTGTTGTAGAAGTACGAGTTTCTGATGCTACTATTAAGAAACTATATTTTACATGTAGACCTATTTATAAAAAGTGTATGCAATAACTTAATGTAGATAAAACCAAAATGGTTACTTAACATTTTGAGTTTTAGGGAATTCGTTGAAAAATATCGCTTCAAATCAATGACCGTTATCTAATTAATCATATGTAACTCGTGAATTAAATACTTATGCTAATAAATATTACTATACTAATCTTACAATAGATAGATAACATTTAATTACAGATTCTCTTTATTCAAACAACCATCTATGTGAAGAAAATAAATCTTATATAAAGCTTCGAAATGCCGCCATTTTAAACCTAGATTCTGATATCGTTTCCAGTAAGATTTTAATCTGTATACCCAGGTGATCTGGCCCATCTAATATTGCATTCGGTCTAGACTTGCACTGGCCTATATTTAGCTTAGCAAATTACATTACTTGACTTAAATAAACTGATTTGACTAGGGTTAGAAATAGGCCTACTGAAAATAGGTAGGTATAGAGCAACATTTTGAGTGTTATTCCCTGAAGTAGGGATCAATTTGTTCCATTTGAAAGGGTAGGTACAGATTTATTTGTTTAGTCTAAGTGGTTTGTTAGTCTAGTGATCAAAAGTGTCGTGGGTTTCTTTGCTTACAAAAGATATAAAAAAAGAAATTGGTATCTATTGGTTCAACTTTCATCTCTCTCTCTCTCTTTGATTTTTCTTTTCTTTTCATTTGCATGTCATTCTCAAATGTATGTACATACTTAGATCTTAGCATGCATCTATATAAATATGTTTTTGTACGTTTTAAAATAAAATTGAAATATTTAAATCAGCCTGAAAAATATGTTTTCTTAAATATGCCAATAAGTAAGACTAATAAAAGGAAATTTAATTCCGTTGTGACTAAAAGACTGCAATATTTTGCAATATATAATCTATATTATACATACTTAGGTAAAATTTGTAAGTTAGTATATAGCAGGTAATCTTTGGAATCGATGGTCGGATTTGTAAAATGCTATCACTGATAGATAGTTATAAAGTTCCTTTTTGATATAAACATATTACATAATATTATACTTGGTTTGCGTATTTTAGTACAGCTATCGCTTTAAACGCTGCGGTTTTTTAAATTTCGTGTAACAGTACTTTTAAATGTGTGCGAAGCCGCAGGTGGTAACAAGTTAAAAATATTTCTAAAACAATTGAATGTTATGATAATATCGTTTCAATATCAGACATCCATATTAATATCATATTTGCTAAGGTTAAACTCCTGATAACTATGATAGCCTGGTAGCTCGATGTTCTAAATAGTTTAACTCCTCCGTTTTGTTAGCAAATACAGTTACTTGATCGTTGTTTGATAGTTTAGTATCTACGTAATAAATGTTTGGGCCGATTTATAGGGCAGAGTATAATACATTTTTTACCAACCTTACTCTTCACACGGGTATGGCAAAAGCTAGTTAATGAACTACGACAGAAACCGGGCAACAGTGTTAATTGATACTACCTACTTTCACGCAATTTTACCCGCTGCTCAGCTCCTACAGATCATAGCGTGATGTTTTATAGTCTATAGGCTTCCTCGATAAATCGACTAACAAACACGAAAGTATTTGTTCAATTCCAACCAGTAGCTCCGGAGATTAACGCGTTCAAACAAACAAACTCTTTCGGCCTTATTACAAAACAAGGTTTTACTTTAGTCTAGGACTAAACCATTGAACCAGACCTTGTTTTGTAATAAAGGGGTTTAAGTTTATAATATTAGTATAGATTTTTTAATTGAAATCCAATCCTTGTTATGAATCGGGGTTAGGTTTGCAAACGCAATTATCCATTTTGCTCACAGCAGGAGGAGGAACAGGGTGATTTCTAGTGAGTAAAAGTCTGACACTCCCTCTCACCCCCAAAACATGGAAGTAGAAGAAAAGTACTGTAGTCCAGCAGTGGGTTGTGATGTGCTTATGATAGCCTAGTACAACAATACTTGATTATCCTCCTTAATACAATGTAGTAGAGCTTATAAGTACATGTAGGATCCATACGTATTTAGAACATAACTCTGTCTTTGTCAACTTCAAACAAATGTCAGAAATAGAATGATGTTTGAGTATTTTTGGCGTTTTACTTTGTTCATTAGTGTTTGTGCTAGAAAACTAGAATAGTGTGAACTATTAGTCACTTGTTTTCTTTGTTACTTTAAATAAAGGTTTGAAATGTTCAGTACTTAATGTTTAATTTAACTTCAATCATATTTTTGGTGGTGTGGAAAACCCTTTAAAAAATCGACCTATTAATAGAGAGAATTAGTGATTATTAAGTACTATTAGATTAGTATCTGGACAGCATCCAGTTGGCTGTTTTATTATTTAAAGTTCACGAATTAAAAACAAAGTATGAGAAAATGACAGATTTGACACGTTTTTTTCGTATTTTACCTCTACATAGTTTGTTTTTAACATATTCATTGCTTATTATATCTTTGAAATAGAAAAGAAAAAAAATATACGTGAAATATGCAAATGAACCTAAAAGAGATTATTTAAAAAAATATTTTTGTCGCTCCACAAATGTTATAGATAAATAATATTTAACCAAAAAGTTATTCATGATATCACGCATGGTTTGACGGATCCGTTCATTTATTGTAATACTTTAATCATATTTTAATCAAATTAATTTCCATATGGGTAAATTTAATTTAACACCAAATGCATTAATGTTTACTTGTAATTAATATGTTTCGCGTTATTATTGTTGTTTAATTACTGTATGATGTATGATAATGATGATATACTGGGCTTGAAAACAAAAGGATTTAAGTACGAATACCTAACGGTGCTAACGCAATGTGTAGATATTAATTTAAGTGTGAGAGAGCCATGCTTCGACACGAATAGGCCGGCTCGACCGGAGTATACCACGGACTCACAGAAAACCGGCGCGAAGCAACCACAGCGTTGTGTTCCGCCGTGTGAGTGAGGTAACCGGAGGCCCAATACTTCCTCTCCCCCAATCCCTAAATCTTCAAATACCTAATCCCCAAAGGGTCGGTAACGCACTCGTAATTCCTTTGTTGTTGCTGGTGTCCATGGGCGGCGCTGATTGCTTACCATCAGGTAATACGCCCTTAAAAAAAACATGTGTACAAATCTGATGCCCACAAATAAGTAGGTACATACTCCTTAGGGGAATAACAAATTTAAAACTATATACCTAAGTTCGTTCTTTGCTAAAACCATTAATAATAGTTCCGATATTTGTATCAAATCAATTATTTAGGTATGTACGGTCAACAAAGTGGGTTAACCTATCAAAAGTTTTAGGAGAGAATAGAGGGAAACTTAGTTAACTTTCTTTGCTAGTAGTAAAGTTAAAAATTAAATATTCAGAAGACGAGTAGTAAGTAGTATTATAGAGTGGACTTTTTGTACTTTTGTTAGTATAATTATAATCTCCTACTAGCTGCTCTCGCCTGGTTTTGCCCGCTGCTCGTCTCCTACGAATGATCACGTGATGTTTTATACTTCATCAATTAATGAACTAGCAAGCTCAAAACGAATTGTTCATTTCGAACCAGTAGTTCCGTATTTTGTTGTTTGTTCAGACAAACAAATAAGGAAACTCTATAACTTCGTAGTATAAAATATTAACTATAACTAGGACTGTCAAGATTTTTAATACGCCAAGTACTTGAAAGTTTTAAAATAATAAAATTACGTTAGCTTATTTTTGCTTTGATTACCAAAAAATATCTTTGTAGAAAATAAAATCACAAAAAGAAATTTAAATCCAGTGGCACAAAGCACTTTTGTCGATAGTACCTACACACATGTGTATTAATTTTCCCGCTGAAGTTTTCACGCGATTTTAAATAACAAATTATGAATCTGAGTCCAATAATAGTATGTTCATAATTCATTACAATTACGGATTATTTATCAGCAAACTGTAAATATACCATTATAACGATTGAATGGCTTTTTAGTGAACTATGAATGTGATTATATTACATTATTAGCTGTTTGAGGTCAACGTGCAAATTATGAAACCAAGAACGAAATTGGCTAATTTTTCAATAGTCATATAAATGTTACCTGAGGAATAAAATTGTTGCTGTCACTGTCTTATACAAATATTTTGACGCGACAACATCATAATTATTCCCCAGATAACTTTTATCTAACCATTGAAAAATCAGCTCAAAGTGTTAAAATAACATTTTAATTTCAAAATTCCATTACCTCGAAAAAGGTTGACAAGCCAAAAGAATTCACCGCTTACCTAACACTATAAAGTGCACATTAAAATAACAAGACAACTACACCTATTTAATGCCATACCTCATTTTTTGGAGATCCCTAATAAAACGGAACTTCCATTTCGCGGAACATTTTTGCCCCATCGTGTCAATATTCGCTTACCGCAAGAAACAAACTTGAACGATCGTGGCAAATTATGATGAATGGACTTGCGGAACCCTTGTCATCATAATATATTGACATGATAGCTTCTTTACTAACACGCCACATGGTTTTGGTAACAAGTTTTTGCTGTTTACTTCGTTCGATTGGAGAGGATACTTCCTATGATAGCTTGTTTGTACTTGTAAAATGGGTGGGAGATTTTCTCGTTTCTCAGTTTGATCGATAGTTACTATTTTATTTTTTTATTAGAATTCGACGTCTTGTTATAATGCAAGCTAAAGCTTGGAAAAGTGTCACTTTTAGAATTATTTTTGTTTTTAACAACAAATAATCATAGTGTAATAATCCTTAGGTTTTTAATACCTATACTGTCTATTTTAGAACGAAGTTTAGATATGAAAGTATCTTAGAGATCCCAATGGGAGTATCTTTGAGATCACAGTTAGTCACCAGAAAATCAAATGTCTTGTTATTACGCGTTTTGTTGAAATAAACATTACTACTACAGCTTTCTATACAAAAAGTGTGTAAAACGTACCTAACAATTATAATTTTTTTGTTTACTATACATTTGAATTTAATAACCATTTTCCTTACATTACACAAAAAGTGTTGTCTTCCACCTTAAAAGAATCCAACATTCTCAATTCCGTAGAAAATTATTAGCAAAAGTAAAGCAACTAAATGGCCAGGCTACCGCAGGGGACCGCATACGACCATAATTAAGTTTTAAAGCACTCCTGCCTACCTAATGGCGCAATAACACTTGCTAGTTACAGCTGTAATCACATACCTGCTAATCCTTTTGAGAGGGGAATAGTAAGACTATGGAGAGGATGTGAACAAATAAGTATTTTATAGAAAAATAAAGACTATTACGTAGATGAGAAATCGTCTTTAGATTTAACTACGAGTATAATTTAGATTACAAGAAATACACATTTTCCTTTAATTATACTCACTGCTACTAGTCATTGTTTTGATATAATAGAAAACTTTACGATTTTTGTTATACTTGAATACCATCTGAGATCGGTTCTTCACAGCAATCAATTTCAATTGACGATAGCACTATCATCTTCTTCGTTTTAATAAAAAAAGTATACACATCGTAAAACAAAATCTCACTTAATCAATTAAAACCACGTTAAAAT
Source organism: Spodoptera exigua (assembly GCA_902829305.4). Taxonomy (NCBI): domain Eukaryota; kingdom Metazoa; phylum Arthropoda; class Insecta; order Lepidoptera; family Noctuidae; genus Spodoptera; species Spodoptera exigua. Next base: position 11,252,757 of record LR824610.2, on the reverse strand, counting down.
TTCAATATCTGTCGATTGGTATTGGCTGTTAACCTATCTAGACCACGGTTCGCCAATCACGGTAATCCGTAGAAGAGTAAAACCGAGTACGTGAAAGAACGAACAGACTGAAACGGTCCAATCAATTACAAACGGATTTCTATCGGGTGTCCATCGTCCGGACGTAGGTAGCCATCGAATAATGCACCTGTCACAAATTGGACTCCCGATGTAAGATATTAATATTGATATTTCTCTATTTGTCTTCGTGTGGAGTTTTTAGGGGAATGATATATTTTACGCCCATTTCTCTTCGATTATTTATGATCTTTGTAGTTTTTAGAGTTCTGTAGTAATCCAGTCCTCGTTTATATTGTGTTTTCGTGGAACTACTCTCAATATTGCGTTCTATGTCTAGAAATAAAAATCGTCAATCGATGCTGGTAAACACTTAAAGCAATTAAAAGATATATTGCAAAAAGTTCTGCATTAGTACTTATAGCATATAATATGCACTCTAGGGTCACTGGTGAAAATGCCTATGGCAATAATCCCGAAGCAAAATAAAAAGCATGTATAAAAAATTAACACATAAACCATAAACGACTAATTGATTAGGATTATGAGCTCTAAAAAGTTTGCTCGACTAAATACACTCCAAACATTTATATTATAAACACATCAAAACAACTTTAAAAATCTACTGCAACAGCAACTACCATTTGGCAAATACACACACAATGATATATGAACATCCCAGGAAGAATGTGACTGCATGAAGTAGAGTAACAAACGATTATATTCCGAAGTAGAGCTACGTCTGTACATATTTGATACTCGCCTCGCACGTGCTCGTTACCCCACCGAAATGTAATAAAGTAAATGGAGCCGAAAATTATCTCATGTTCTCTCAAATTCTCCAATGTTACATGAAGATTTTTATCATAATTCTCTTGTCTATTGAGAAGGTTAAAACCTCTGTGGGATTTAACGAGCGTTTCCTATTGTTAATCTTTTAATTTTAAAAGTCTTTTTGCAGATATCATATTGCGTCTTTGCTACTTTTACTGATGCGATGGGCTTTTTAGTTTTTGATAGGGAATCACTGTTGTTTTATTGATTGATATGTTTTCTGGTTTCTTTTATAACTAGAATAAAGTCTGATAGAAAGCGCGAAATAGATTATCCACGATTTAGTTTTTAAAATGTAGATACAGAGACTATTTAAAAAAAGAAATGAAAAAAAAGTCAGAAAATAAAATACTGTCACAATTTATAATGAAATTTCAATACATGTTTTCTTAACATAATATAAAAAAAAATCCGTGATATATTGGAGTCGTGGGGCAAAATCGTATCACGGAATACACCCTCGAGGATCAATCATTTTCAATAACTAAACGTCGCATAAAAATGATAAAAACGTAAAATGGAATTTTCCCCATCCAATCTTTTCCCTTGCAAATTCAATAATTGTAGCAGTTAATTAACGAACATTTTCAATTAGAGAAAGAAAGTTAGAAAGAAATAAAAGGAAGAGTGAATCGTTGTAAAGTGGTCTAATAATAATCTGATAAAATGTTAAGAGGAAGGAAAAATGGAAGTGAGGGAAGTGAGGGAAGTGAGGGAAGTAGATAATGTTAGTGGTAAAAAGTGGTCGGTTGCAAATAGAAGCTGGCCGAAGCTAAGTGATTTGTTGTGTTGCGGTCAATCGCACTTTGTGTTGGTTTCTTATGGTTGCCATCTAGTGACTTCAAAACTTTAACCACAATTGTCGTCCACTTGGAAAATTAGTTGCTTTTTTTCCCTATCTCAGAAGTTGAGCTTTGAAAAAATACGAACTGGAACTCGCTAATGCATGGATAGTGTTAGCTATTTGATTTTTATGTTTCACATTTGATTGTGGTGTAGCGTAATATGCGTTAGTATCAGACATCGAAGCTAAGTTAAGTGGATAATTCATACTTCAGAATGTTATAGAATATTATGTAAGAACATTTACGAATGAAATAGAAAATATAGCAATAACATCTTCTCATGCACGTCACGAAAAATGAAAGCAGCAATAATTTTCTCACCTCAATTTTGTAGGAGGCAACAGCAAACTATTCGCGAGTGTACAAACAGGGGCCCAACGCCCATGAACAAAGAAAACGGATAATTAAAGCAGAGCAACGAGAAAAGAGATTTTTAATGAGCCCCGACGTTTGCCACGTAATAAGACTTTATTATAACCATAAAAAAACCAGTAATTAAATAATAAAGACGACGAAGAAAATGCTTTGGTACACATTTCGACATAAATATTTTGTGATCCGTTAAAGGAAAATTGTTTTCGATAAACAACGTCTGATATTACATTTATTACGGTTTCAAATGTAACGTTGTTTACATTTCAATAAGTATGTCTTGGATGTTACAAGTTTATGTTATTCAGCATTGAAATTTATTAGTATTAGGTACGATAACGTTTTTGATTATAATATTAACGAGAGAGGTGTGAAAACTAGTGGAATGTTTACTTCGTAGCACATTCTCAAGAGACCCTTACTTCTTAGAACTCACACAGAAGTCAAACTAAAGCTTAATTGAATTCGCTGGTTAGCTTACAACACTAAATTATAGTTTGAGAAAACCGATAGAATTTTTGAAGGTACCAAGGGCGTCATCGCTTCTCAAAGGCAGGCTGTTCGCATATAAATTGACGAATTTGCCTCCATTTACACCTTGCTGTCATGCAGGCCGCCTCGACTGAGCTGGAGCTCGTTAATAATTTATAATCGTTTCAGATTATACACATGAATGCTTCCTAGCTAATTTCACAAGCTACGAACGTCAAATAGACCCTCATCATGAAAAGCATACATTAGCGTTCTTACACAACACTGGATTCTTGCTTCAGTTTAATAAAACAACATGCGGGAACAAAACAGAAAGCTAAATATAAAATCAAACCATAGCAAGGCAAATAATTAAGTTGGTAAAGAATTTAACCTCGTACAAACAACGCACTTCAAACATAGACCTCAAAATTTTACGCAAGAATTATTATCGTGTGTATTTAATAGGAGCTTTATTTAAGTTGCCAAGTACAGAAATTAATGATCTGATCCGAATAATTAGTTCGTTTTGCTTTGTCGGATCGATATCGTATAGTAGCCGTGACCCGGACGCATGTTTAGCGGAAAAAAGCGAAATTAAACGAATGGTAGAATAAAGGACTCTCCAGATTGTGGCAAGCCGACGTGTTCAAGTAGCAGGTCGTGCAGGCTCATAATAAGAGGGTTCCATCAGGGCAGCTTCGAAACACGGCTGCGACCCTCCCACCTTATCTTCTAATCATAAAATCTCCACCTTTACTATTTTCAGCCGGCTTCTAAAAGCTAGCTCTGAATGCTTTTGTGTCTTAGTACAATATTTGCACCAACGTCATCAAAAGCAGACCAAAGTACAATTTTATTTGGTCCCTTATTGTGCTACCCAGTTTTTAATTAAATATCATCCTTAATCACTACAACTGATCATCGCTCGTCAATTAATTAAGAACTCAGGTTTAATTGTAATAATTGTACTCAGCCAAGTAGATAAGTATAAAATTACCTGGATTACACAACATCCAATCGAAACTATAATCCTCGTAAGTGTCACCGATATCTGTTCTTTGAAGTGATCAAGTCAAAATTGTTGGATAATTAAAATTCTGTTTTTAGAAATTCCATTCAATATTTCGATTAACCGATAGAGATTTCAATTTCCTTTAGTCACGTGCGCCGGGATATCGGATCCAGCGGTTGGCTCCGTCGGTAATGAGCAAGCGGATGGCAATTTCGCTAGATGGGCTTTTGGTTACGGGAGCCTGTTTTTATGTCAATGTGCTTTTAATATGTCTACCTCGCTTGTGTCAAGACTTAAGATACTTCGTATTTTATCGACTGCCACCCCATTTTTCCAGTCCGCTTTTTATGCTTTTACGGCAACAAATTGGTGTGAACGTCAAATGGTTTTCTGCGACAAATTTTTCTACAAACTGCCAATGCCACTAATGAAAGAAAACCTAGGAAGTATGATTGTAGCACTGTAATAGAGATTTAAATACTTAATGAAATCAGACGGTCTATATCAAAATTCCATTTTTCTTGAATATTTCAAGTGGTTTTCACGTCGAAAAACTAACTCAGGAAATCCCATAGGATACTTTCAAGCAGATACGGCGGACCCGAAACGGTGGGTAGCTACTAAATTGAGTTGGTCATGAAAAATGCAAATGATAAAACGTAGGGGTCTCAGGCAAAAAGTAAATATTTTCCCTTTAGGGAGGTATGTATGTATGGCATTTTTTTGAAAAATTGGGTCAAACAAAAGGTTTGATCCAATGTTTGATTTGGGCAGAGATCTGTGATCGAAATTGAATATTAATTAGCATATTTAATAATGTTATATCAGTTTGGGGGTTGGGTTTGGTTCACTTAACAATTATCGAGGGATAATTGAAGTTTATGCTTAGCTTGGTTGCGGCGAGCAATCTGGTACTCGCGCAGCGCGGCGTGTGTGCGTCGGATAAGTTAACGCGCCCTGCCATCTGTCAGTTTAGTTAATATAGGTGTTTTAGTTAGCTCGTTGCCTGTCATCAGGATGCACGGTGTTGAACAGGCGCCTCACTATATTCGGGCCTGTATTTATAGGGCTGTGCTGCAGACGCTGTTAGAAATGACGTGCCATGTTCCTTCTAGTTATCAGCTGATGTGCAGTGGTCATGGGATATAAAGAGACAGTTCTATTTTTTTATCAACCAGTCATAGGTAACCTTAGTAGCTTTGTAAAGTTTGTAAAATAAGGTCTTAACTAAAACGAATGCTTTAAAATATTGCCTACATTAACTATGTAATAATAATAATTTCAAAATCCACTTACATCTACGAACTAAACATAAATATATAATTATGATGATATTATTAATTTAAAGAAGCACGAATTAAAACTCAGTAACGTAAACCTCATTAAAATCTACGCAGTAGTTTCGGCGAATACAAATGGAAAATGGCGAAGGGTATTAATTTAAACTCACTATCCACTAATTGTGTACAATTTAATTGTTTTAATTAGCAGACGAATTAAGTATCAAAACTAAAATGAGAAATGAAAGTGAGTTTCTAATAATTATTATGAATATATAAATTCGTTTAAGGAAGGGATCGTTTTTCCTATTATTTGTTTAAGTTCCGAACTTTCAAATCGCAAACGTTCTCCGTGTGAGAAGAGGCCTTTGCTCCGCAGCAGTGGGCATTTGTAGGTGATATAAGGTGATCATGAATTTGACGAACAATCGTTGGATCAGACTTTTTTTATAATAAAACAAATATATTTTCCTTTTACTGTAAGACATAGATCTATCAAATTAAATAGCTATAGAGATAATATTAATAAACGCGCCATCTACTCAAGAAAACTTACAACATAACTAAATATAAAACCTCACAGTACACAAATAAAATCTACTCCATTCGTTCTTCTTAAACATCAACACAACACAGCTCGATTTACATCGTCCTACTGTTTTCTTAAGATGGAGATAAGTTAACTTGGGTACTTAAACATTCATGCCGGACATTACTCCAGGTAAAACAAGGAACTAAAGCTATTACTCAACTTAGGATACAGCTGCAGAACATCAAACAAAGTGGAAGAACAGGTCGCGAAGGAATTGAATTTGAAAAATTTTCTAGACGGTAAACTCTTTTAGTATTTGCAAAGTGATACTATAGTAACAGTTGTGGTTGTTATCTTTTTAATGTTCTCTTTAAGCGAGTGTGTGCCTGCGTGCGCGCTTGCATATGTGTGTGTGGTGTGTGTGTGTTTGTGTGTGTGCGTACGTATGTGTGTGTGTGTAAATATGAATTTGTAATATGATTTCAAGTTCAACAGACATATTTAATTAGTGAATAATATTTAACACCTGACAAACGTAGCTCTTCAGCGAGATAGTGCGACTATTTTTAAGCAATGCAAGGGACTACAGAGTAACTACATAAGTGGGGGGGCAAATACATAAGTGGGCTGCTAAACATTAGTAATTAATATTTCAAATCAATATTTTAAAGTATTACCTTCTCTTTATTGTAACGAGAGCAAGTTTTGATAAATATTCGATTTGATTTGATTGAGCAAGCGTGGTGATTAATGCTCAAACCTTCTCCATGTGAGAAGAGATCTTTGCTTAGTATTAGAAGCTACAATTATAATGCCATTAAAAATATTAAAACAAATATCTTCATTGTCCAAGTAAACAATACTTTACTAATTATAAAATCTATTCCAAACATCGTGGCATAACGTTAATTGGTGTTAGCGTAGCAAACAATAAACAAACGGAATAGTTATTAATTATCATTATATTGACTTCTCAATAACTTTATTTTGTTCCTAACTGACGGCTGACTAATTGGAAACTTCAATTTAACAGTGCTTTCATTGGTTTATATTAATTTAAAAACAGGGTTTAGTTTTAAGGAATGGTCTTAAATGGTTTTGTCTGAAGACAAGAAAAGCATCTTTTTTATTTTATTAGGTATAAAAGTTTCAGCACGAAGGAGTCACCGGAGTGATATCACGGCTGAACTCCGCCGTGAAACAACCGCAGCGTTGTGTTTCGCCGTGTGTGTGACGTTAAAGGAGGTCCAATTCTTTCCCTCCATTCATCCCTACCAATCCCTAAATCTCCAAACCCCTAATCCCCAAAAGCCAGGCAGAACTCGCAACTCCTATCGTGTTGTATCCATGAGCGGAGCTGATTGCTTACCATCAGGTAATCATAAAGTTAACGAGTACATTGACGTACTTTTAGAAAACCATACGTTTAGTAATGATTAGAAATAGACTGGTGAGATGATCATGACGATTCAAAATGGCAATTATGTATCTCTCAAATCAAAAGAAACTTTCAATACAAGATTCGTATTTCTATTTTCTCTCAATTCTATTCCATTCAACTTCCAATTTTCAGCAAACATTTATAAACGCACCAAGTTATTCTGAAGCTAATTAATCACCATATTTGCCGGGAAGTTAGCTAGCCAAATCTTAATAATATCACTTAATCCAAATTGAATAAATTAAACGTTACCCGTAATACTTTATGGAAATAATTGGCGAATAAAGCCCGTTGGATCCGGCAAATCCCAACATTTCTCACATTTATTTAAATTATCTGATTTCATAACCTCCAATCTGAGGATTATCGTTTACAAGTTGTCCAATAAATTTCAAATAAACGATGTGATAATATAACGAGTCTTGTTTTTCTATACTTATATTGTAAAGAGGTATTTGTAAGTTGTATATAGGGGGTTATCTTTGGAACGGGTCGGGTTTTCAAAATTCTTTCACTGATATATCTATAGCTACAACATCCGTTAGTGTTATTTATGCAAACTAATATTATAAATGCGAAAGTAACTCTGTCTGTCTGTTTGTCTTTTTTTCACGCCTAAACTACAGAACCGAATTCTGTGAAATTTAGTACAGACATAGTTTGGAACTCGAGAAAAATCTGCAGGAAATTACTATTCCACGCAAACGCAGTCGCGGGGAAAAGCTAGTAGGCTATGAATTATACTACTGATATATTTATTTTAGTCGCTTTAAACGTTGCTGTTTTTAAAATTCCGGGAGACATTAATACGCAATCCAAGCCACGGGCGGAACCTAGTGTTAAATAAATTATTATACACATTTAAGTTGTGAAGTGAGACAGATTGTAGTACGTGTGTAGATTGATACGTCGCGTCTCAGCTCATTATTTTATTCGCATGTCTACATTTGGCTGGATTACTTCATTATTACTGAAAAGTTAGGAGATAAAATTAATGCCGTGTCGGGATTTCAACAAGGACATTTTAATGTCGCAGATTTTTTTTAAGCTACATTTTTTTGTAGAATTTTATTGGTGTAAAGAAACTGTACTAAAATAGAAAATTTGAAATACTGATGATAATAAGTAAAATCAAATTTAGGTGTACATATCTAAACTTTTTGTTTAATTTCTCCAGCATTATCAAGAACTTAGCTCCTTAAGTTGCCAAACAGATCACGATTTATTCGCTCTATTAGCAACTTGGAGCTAATAGTTTAAACTTCTTCAGTGTTTAAAAACTTAAAAGCTCAAGCTCTCAAGTTGTTTTCATTAGTGCAATCTCTTTTAATCTTGAATCAACGCGCAGTTACCCGCGACGGCGTAAAAGGGCCGGGGGTCCACTTGATGGTAATTCCGTTAATAGATTCCTTGCTCAAATGAAGCAGTGGTTCCAAACCTCATCCCACTAAACTGTTATACCGGAAACTCATTACGGCTTAAACCAGCTAAGAAATCTTATAATCTTTTCCTTGAAAATTGAAAATCTTGAATAATTGAATATTAAAATTATTTGGAGGAAAATCGTTTTTCATCTTGCTCTTTCGTCCTGAAAGTTCTTTAGTTATTCCGTTTAATACAGAGCCGTGACAAACTATACGAGAAAGATCGAAATACAATTTCAATATCACTTCAAAAGGACGTTTCACTGCAAGAATCTTAATAGCGTTAATTCAATGTTACGACCTGTAACAAAATTACGAGTGTAAATAAAACATAAATACGGAGTCCATTTTCCTCAAATTGAATGTAAAATATATTACTCCGGTGTAGGTACTGTTCGTTGGACAGTTTCCAGTGGCACATTTTTGCCTTGCGTTACGACTGCTCTCGGTAAAAGGAAATAAGACATCATTTTATTATACCTGACTTGCAGAGCAGCTGTACATAGAAATGTTATAAATTACTCAAATTTGCAGGTGTCGCGTAATGAAATTTGATGTTTGATAATATTTGATAAGTTTGATATAGAGTAACAGCTGTGTAATCGTCATAAAAATGTATATTACTGCAATACTTCAGCACCTGATTCCATATTGCAGGCCATTAAATGACCAACATTTCTCATTAGTCAGCCGTTCGCCCTCGCTTAACCCGGTTCCCCCGAACCATTACCTAAAAATGGCCATTCGTGCTAATATCGGGCGGGCAAGGAAGATTTGTGCGGACTATTATTAAAGGCGTTCATTGCGAATAACCGCAAATAAAATCAAGCAGTTGAATGCGCCGCAAAAATACCGCGTAAATCAGTCTGTACAAAGTTTGGCGTGTACCTTCATCTCTATTGTCTCTTTATGATTAAAATTTACCCGTGCCACGGTAGGGAGTTTTAAAATGAGACCCCAAACTTGTGCGCCGTAGTTCCCGGGCAGGTTCGAAGGCACGAAACAAACAGACCCGGGACGTAGGTACGGCTAATGTAAAAAGTTTCACGAGGTGGCAACGCCGTTGTTTGCTTCCAAAACACCGACACACCGAGCTGTGCGACGATCATCTAAATATTTTCACTCCAACGTGAATGTCACGGAAGTCTCACGGAAATATCATTTTCGACTTTGTTCGAGTCAACTTTGTCGTACAAATTGAAATGTTTGGCAACCTTTATGTGGTTACCGTGTAGTCTGGTTACGTGCTTTACCTTAACTTGTTTAAAAAAGAAACAATAATAGTATTGATTACAAGACTTAAAGATATATAAAGGAAAGGCTGTAACTAAGCACAAACTTGTAAAATCGAAAATAAATCAAAATGCTTTTGCTTTTGTTGTCGCTCCCCTATTGGCACTAAATAGAACCATTTTCACGAGTCTTTACTAACAAGACTTACGCGCCCTCACTTTGTGCTCTGCGAGTATTTATTCCTTTAAAATGAATAGAATATACAAGACGGCAGTAGGTATTGTCTTTTGGAGTGCGGCCAAGTTCGTGAGTTGGTAATATTTTTTAAATTCAATTTCGGTGAAGCCACAGCACAGTATCCAGTCGGCTTAATGTACACCTGCTGAACATTTAAATGAGATACTACGCCCCTATTTACTTATTTATTTGAGATTTTATTACTATATGTATAGAGTACATATTGTATTGAAGTTTCAAAGTTGACATTTGTATGCCTTAAGAAAACAAGCCACGTAAAGGTAAACTCTTATTAAGATTTACGGTTTAATATTGTACCTTATTGCTACAAGCAGTACCGTTTATTTTAGTGCAGTGAATTAAAAATAATATCGACGTATACAATCATGAAATGCTTACCTAACGAATAATATTCAACTTTGTTATTAGAATCCGCTTCGATATAATTATACACTAGTTGACTTCGCATTATGTTAATGAAGTGTCTACAAGCCACGCGTGAATAAATAAAAACGTAAATCTCGAAAAAACACATTCATATTTGTAGAAACTATGAAAAAAACTCGGCTAGCATTAAAATAAAGTTAATAAAACACACTATTCATGGCGCATAAAAGGCTGGGAATGATCCCTTAATAACGTGCGGGCGCATCCTGGCTTCATTAGAGCGGTTAAGCCCCCCTCCACCCCTCCGCTCACCTGGCCGGCTGCAGCGTTAAACTTTATGAAAAAATCGCATAATTTTCATAATACTCCACACACATGGAACCACGCATGGAACAACCTCTAAACCCACAATATATCGCTCCACATTCGTTTAGGATCGCCCATAATTCTTCATTACACAAAATTTCACACCAGCCAGCGACATAATGCGGTGTCACTGATAATCAGATTTGATAAAACTTGTAAACTTAGCTTATAGTTGCCAGATTATCTTGCACAACAAAGTTCCCATCCAAATTCCAATACAAGTTCGTATTACAAGTGTTTCCTATCAAACTTTCGTATTCACTAACCCGGGGTACCGCTTAGAAAGTGTGTAATTTAAAAATGGAGCGTTTTATTTGCGTAACAATGCAACCAGCTTTGTATTCTTGTCATGATGGTTCCATGAGAGCACTGTTCGCTGGGGTCGTGGTGAAAGCCACGTTAATTACGACTTTTTACGGCGCACCGCTGCGGCTAGTTGAAAAAAATAAGCTATCCTTAACTCCGTGAACTTCTATCTAGTTGAATATATTTTAACTCCCCTCTCGCAAACAAAGTTGGCTGAAATCCGGTTGTTGCCCGCACCTAGTGAATTCTAAGGGGATACAAGCGTTGTAACAAGTCCTGTGCTAAATACTAACGCTTTACCAGATTTATAACAAAACTTCGTTGAGTATAAAGTTTATTTGTTATCAAATATAATACAGTGGATAATTGCTTCATTCGTTCATTTGGAGCCGTATTTGCACGAAGTTGCCGGAATCGTCATGTTTTAAGTTCATACGCCATTTTATTCCAAACTTTGTGTTTATGTTTCACTCGAGCAATTTGAGCCCGTTCGTCTTAAGGAGGTTTACTTACAATTTCGAGTAAAAAGAATCCCGCACCCGCAGCCAAGAGTAAAAATAAATATCTGAAGTTATTGAATGAAAACTAAGTTTTGTTATATTCTGCATAAACCGAGTTTTTTCAACGAAAAGAAAAGATGTAAACGTTAGTTTACATTTGAAATTGCTTAACAAGTATTTGTTCTTTCTAATAATTGGTATATTTATATTTACAATCACTTCACACGGGTTGCGTAGGTAGACAATTTGGGTCGTGAGTCATTTTAGGGAGTTTTTTTCTGGAAAAGTTTTAAATTAATAATCTTAATACTCCGAAAGACGTCTTTATGTTGCAAAGAAAACTAAAATTATACTGATAGTAAATAGATAAATGGAACTAGGTTTTTTTTATTTTGTACATTCGTCAATAAACTCGATCTTTTCACGTCTTAAAGTTATTTTACCTACCAAAAAGTTACAATTCAGTCGAGACCCTTCTCGGGCACTTTATTAAAAACCTACTTACTCAAAAGCGCGAAAAACTTCAAACAAAGGAAAAATTTTATATTCTAATTTTAGTTTATTAATTGTTTATTTCAATATCGAAGCATTTACGTCTTTTTGCACTTTAAGTTAAGGACGACAATAATTTTTTACTTTTTTGAATTTTCGTGTTTTATTATCTATAAGGGCTGATTTTTCAATAGTTAGATAAAAGTTATTTGCGGAATAATTATGATGCTGTCGCGTCAGAATGTTTGTGTAAGATAGTGACAGCAACAATTTCAGATAACATTAATCTGACTATTCAAAAAATCAGCCATAAGTGTAATTTATTATGTGACCCATGTTACAAAAGAGCTTTGTGTAATATCAAATAAGAATAACCTAATTATACGTATGAACACCTATTATTTTTTTGCTTATCTCTACATTTTTTTTTTATAATTCTATCTAAAAGTCTTTCTATCTAAAAGTAAAATGTTTGTAATAATTTACTTCTTACTCACTTTATTTTATTATATTCTGCTTACAGAAGATTTGTATAACCTCAAAATATATTTGTATCTGCAGTTTCCATTTTAATAAACACGGACGACATTACACAAATCCGTGCACCTAACTACATAAAAACAATTTCGCTTGGCCATCACTCCGAGCGACAATAAAACAGCTTAGCGGTTAGGTGCTAATACGATTTACTTTTATTAAAGTTGTTCCGTTGTTTGGTTGCATCGCCCCGAGCGGTCGCGACAAGATATTACTATCAGACACGAATATAATAACACAAATTATTATATACTTTCCCGCCATTTTAAAAACATGGCGTCTTGTTCCTTTTCACCGTAATGCAATCCCGTGGTAAGTGTTGGAATGCCGGTTTCTTTTGCTGTTAATTTATAGTCTGTGGTGGATAGGTTGCGACCTTTTTGCTTCTTTGCTCTATTGTAGTCAATGTCTAACTTGATTCATAAAAAATGTAACAAATTCTCGTTGAAAATCGTTTTATCAAAAATTATTCGCTTATTTTTGGAAAACCTGTTAAAATAATATGTGTGTATTTATTGATCATAATTTTTGTGCAGACGGGGCAAACTAACTTCAGCAAAAAAAACAACAAATCTCGTTCTAATAGAGCAAAGTATTTTAGTTAATTACAATTACCGTTAACGTTAGGTACCTACATTTTGTATTCTCTGTTTATTTTTTATATGTTTTTGCAACACAGCTGCTTTCTAGGAACCTCGACAATCTTCTTTAGCTTTAAACGTAGGTCCTTGTTAAAACGTTACAAAACTCGTTTTTCCAAGAAATATTTACGTTAGGTACTTTATGTTACTTGAAATTCTAGTAATAGTAAATAAATAATAAAATTTGACATAGAGATAAGTTATATTGTTATTGTTATACCTAGGTTATATTTTGGAATAACACTCATTTTACCCTGGTCCAGTTATTAAAGTCCTTGGCAGATAGTTAGTACATGATATGTACTTTGTTAACCTGACTTGTGGCAGTAGTAAGTAATTTGGAAAAGCCCGCCACAATCTCAACTCCTGTAAGCCAGGATCTACAGAAAATACAACGATGAAAACACTGAACACGTTTTTCTTCTCATCAAAAAATATCTTCTTATTTATTTCTTTGTGGTATGTCAAGACAGTCATTCATGTCCTTGGGACGCTTGGACTTCAGTGTTACAGTGCTTTGAAGGTAGTATGCAGCACGATTTCTAAAATTGGTTGTTCCAAAGATCCACACACAACTTAATATTTGATGGTCATGTCACAATTACCTACGCCCCTAATTCCGGCAGACAGGACTGTTTTAACGTACACTTCACTGACAGCTCATCGATGACGGAATTAGGTCCCATGAGAATGGGGACGAGCCTAACTCTATTTACCGGCGCTATTGCACCTCGGGGCTGACAGAAACACCCATTACCACTTTGCATGCCCTGGGGATCGAACCCGTGCCAAAGGATTGATAGAGAATCAAATACTGCAAACGCGTAAATGTCCGGATTAGATAAAAATATTCAATATTAAACCAAAACGGAGGATACTTTAAAAAAATATGTAGTTGAAATAACATATTTTGTCATAAAAATCTATCGACTCGCGCATCTAGCTCAATTTCCAAAAGATAGATTACAAAGAAACGCAAAGAATAAAACAATATCAAAAGAAAAGCAAGAAATAGCGTGGAATGTGACTGTTGTTTCCATTACATTACAATTTTCCAGCTGAGAAGGTATCCACTCAGGTATTCGATATTGAATAAACTATAAAAGATCAATATTTTCCCAGTGGTTCTACATCCCAAACGTCCTCAATACAACAATGGCCCTAGTTCGGATACTGCACAAGTTTGCGTAGGACGTGGACTCATTCACTTCCATCAATCCCTTGCTACCATTATTTGTTTATTTCACTAAAAACGAAACGTCCCATCTACCAGACATATCCAAGACACTTTTTACCTTAATCCAACGCTCTTAAGAACCACGTTTAACTCCATAAAAAGTAAAGGAGTATCCAATGTTCAGATTTCGGATACTCGAGGTCATTCCTTTCGTAAATCCGAGCAAAAGACTTTCAATTTTACAAAGGGGTGAGCGAAACATTAAATTTGTTTTAGAATTGTGCTTTGCAAAGTCAAACTGTAACTCGTAGTAATTAAAAGTGAGTTTCCAGTCCGCTAAACTTGTCGCGTTGTACTCTGTAATGAAGTCGGCCACATTTTTAAGCTGGCCCTTTATAATGTCGTGATCAATGAGCCCGCCATATGCAACAGTGCTTAATCAAAACTTCAATTAAATTTTCGTAATACCTTTCGTCGGGCGCCCTCGCCCGGGAGAGCACACAAATTAATACCTACGTCCCGGAATATGTTTTAATTTCGATATATCATGATAGTAGCTGATGAGTTTCGCTTAAATTAAAACATACTGTTCGAGCCTTCATTGTGGACAGTTACGTCGGTTCAACACATTCTATTTGCTCTGTGGAAATAAAACAAAGTTTAAACTACATTCAGCTGTAAATTAAGACTAGTCAAGAGGAATAAAGGAGGCGCAGTTCTCAATTAAAACACAATTCAGCCGGGCGGACTTTAGTTTATTTTTTCATTCGTATAAATGATCTCGGTGGCAAAGTTTGTTAATACTAATAAACGGCTCTGCGAAGGCGCCAACTCTTCGCGTTTCGCACCATTTGTCTCGGGAGGTAACGAGTACCGACTAATGGGGTCCCGGCCGAACCTAAGTAATTTAGAAAAACGATTCTTAAGATAGACGACTTCCCGTTTTATTTACTCGTGAAAATGTGGGAAACAAGCGGGAATGGTATCTCAGTGGTTTTATTGTGACTGATGGATGTTCAGTGATCACAGATTGCGTATTACTATACAGTACATTATTAATAATGTTTCTATTTTATTACATTAATGTTTAGTTGTTACGAATAAATGACACATACATATCAAGTTATTGGAATAGTAAGAACAATTTTATAGCTTGTCAAATTATTACGATAGATGTCGTCTATCTGTAACTAAATTTAAGTTTGTATTTAATTCATCAAATCCCAAGCGAACGCCGGCGTTCATTGTTTTTCTATTGTGTCTCGAATTACCACGGTTGAAAGGCTTTCAATTAGATTTAAGCCATACTATTTTAAGGCATCCGTGCCCGTATATCAGATTAAGTTTTAAAAAGGCCACAAAATATACACGCATAATTGTGACAACTTGCCGAAAAACCACTAAGAGTAAGTAAACATGTCATAAAACTGTTTAAAAAGTCCTGTATCATCATCATTATCAACCTGTTTCCACCCACTGCTGGACAAAGGTTGCACACTACTGATCTCCATAGTCAGCTCGCCTCATTCAACCACTGCCAGCCACTCTACGGATATCGTCAATCTATTATCGGAGGGCGTCCTACACAAAATATTAAAAGTTATCAGACTAATATTTACTAAAAATACACCAAAATACTTGCTAGTATTATGTAAAATAATTTACCTAGCAGTACCCAATCTTACCTTAACCTCAGAATAGCATGTTAAACATGTAGAGACCGGGTTTAGCTCAGAGAATGCTATTTAGCTCCAAAATATATGTTCTGAGAGCCGAGAGCTGGAGAAAGTAACTTGTTCTTGGAACTAGAGGATTATATCACATGGACCAGTACATTTATGTAAGGAGGTTCTTGTAAGGAGATCATTAAGGTTTTTGATTGATTTATTTGTTTCGTAGTGTAGTATAGTACTTGTTATACAGGTATAACATGAATTCTAGTGAAAGACTAGAGCTGAAACTTAAAGAATTCAAGTAATGGCTTCTTTCAACATTTTTAAATTACTTTCTTTAATTTATAAACAAAAAAAAATTATTGAATTGGGGACTTGACTACCTAAGTCTTAAAAATAATTTAAAATTAACAGAGAAATAAAATATTTAAAATCGCACTTTCATTAATTGATTTTACAATTCGAACGATCTACTTAATATTTCTCGAGCTAATTTTCGAGCGAAAAAATAAATTTAAATTTTACGTATTCTTTTGTTTAAATAATAAAAATAATTTAGTAACAAGTCCAGATATTACAAATGAAATAATAAAATTAATATATAGTCATAGCCGACCGTAACGATATAGGCGTCTACTTTGAGACTACCAGAGGCTATTCGTTCGTATGTAGCCGTAGCCGTTGGTGATTATGCCAAAACCTCCTGCGACCGTTCCTGGGACTATGACGCGAGGTCACGTCCAACAGTGGACGTTTACGAGCTGTTGAGATTGATTGATTGATCTAAACTTGCGAACGTGCACCGACTAGGATGGATTCGAAAATTTTTGCCTTGCTAGAAACTGAATGTATCTACCTATGCTTCGTCGTGAGACGTGACAGTGTGCCAAGCGTCGATATATGGTGCAAAGTCATTATGTAACTAAGAATTTGTAGGGTTTAAAAAATGTATAAATATTACATGGTGCAAATACACCATATGATATGCCCAGAGGTTCTCATGCATGAGGGGTGATGCCTTTGTGCTTTTTGTGATTATTTGACATACGGTGAAGGAAAACATCGTGAGGAAACATGGGCTTATAATTTCTAATTACAAGTTTGATATCGCCGATCCGCCTTGAGCAAGCGGGCTGATAAACGCTCCAAATCTTCTCTGTTTAAGAAGAGGCCTTTGCTCAACAGTGGGCACTTACTTACATATGCATAGTAACCTGTTTCGATCTATATGGTTTTGAAAAAAAAGAGTCATAAACACTTAACGCTTTGGTTGTCACAAAATGTTACTCGTAATTTTTATGGGATCCTAACTTGTCTTGAAACTAGTCGAGACCACGTTAAATAATTACAATTGATTCAAAACTAAAACGTGATGTTTTAGTTCGTCATAAATATCTGAAATGATGTGTTTATTTGCAAAATAGTAACGTATTTTTCTTTGCAAAATAGTAACGCTAGTCCCAGTAATATACCTAGTATAAAGTTCTTATTAAAACTAAAAAGTAAAGAGTTCTTATACTAACTAAAGAATACCTACCTACAGAGTACTCCGAGTCCGTATATCATATTAAAAAAAATATAAGAATAAAAGTCTTGTTTCGTTTAACTTTATAATAATTTTAATAAGCTTTTGTGTAAAACCTTCATAATGTGCTTCGGTCTTTATTTTATTTTTCCTTGAAACAAACTCCAGTTTACTGTTTCATGTTAACCTGAAAATAATTCTTTGCTTAATTTTCTATGAATACAACGTAATTTATTATGCTGAGATCTTAAAGCTAGACATATTAATACATTTTATTTAGTTAGGTAATTGTAACATGGCGTCGCGTCGTGTAGAGATTGAGAGATAATGAGTGAGAGAGAGAGAGGAGTCTCGCATTCAATGCCAATACGGCAGAGCAAAGTGACATCGAAGCATATAAATATATAAGTGTGGGAGAGCCATGCTTCGGCACGAATGGGTCGGCTCGGCCGGAGTGATATCACGGCCTCACAGAAAACCGGCGTGAAACAACCACAACGTTGTGTTTCGCCGTGTGAGTGAGGTTACCGGAGGCCCAATCCTTCCCCTACCCCAATCCCTTCCCAGTCCCAAAATCCCAATCCTTAAAAGGTCGGCAACGCACTGGTAACTCCTTCTTTGTTGCGGGTGTCCATGGGCGACGCCGATTGCTTACCATCAGGTAATCCGTCTGCTCGTTTGCCGTCCTATCAAATAAAAAAAAAAAAAAAAATATATGTGTATATTTATAAGCTTCATGAACAAACAATTTAATAAAAAATGTTTAGCCATTTATTTCAGGCATCGAATGCACACATACCTTTACAGTATACAATACTATACTTTATAAAACTTTACAATAATAAAAATATGTATTACATACATATTGTACATTAGGTAGGTTTAATGCCATGGGCTTTCCTTAGGTTGCTGGGTAGGCGCAATGTGGGCGTCGGCCTACAACAGGAGAAGGAACGGAAGTTTTTAGTCAGTAAGAGTCTGAAACTTTCTCTCGCCATACCGCGGGTAGGAGAAGTATTTTGATGAATTTTCCCTGACAAAAAAATTTTGTTTTCTGTAACACGCAAACCTTTGGGTGATGCAAAAATTTGGTCTAAGTGGTAAGTGCACAAAGCAAGCATAACCTGAAATATTTATGCACAGGCTTACGTATATATATTTTTATAAATGTTCATATAAAAATTTATCTACCTACATATTTATTTAAGGCATCGGCAGAGCAAAACTATAATGAATTTAAACTATAATTTATTTTATATTTAATAAGGTAAATAAACAATTTAATAAACAAGCTAGTTTGAGTTGATTTGATTGCATTCTTTTCTCTCTTTAAGTCCGACTATTAGGTATATTAATCTTCCCAAAAAACCAAACTAAAAGTTTAACCTCGATACCTACTTAAATTATAATTCTATAGTAAAATACGATGTGTGGTGTAATTGGATGTGTTCAAAACCAAGCCTTATATACTAACACTTAGGCTTTAATACCATTTGGCTGAATAAGGAAATAAAACGCTATTGTTTTAATAAACAGATATTGCTTAGAAATCTACCCAATAAGACAGACAAAACACTACAACAGTACTCCCGACGCCGGCCTAGATTTGATTACCATACTATACTTCTTCAAGTCAGTATAAAACTTCTTTTTGACGTTTCTATAGACTAAAACCAGAAACTGAATAAAAAGAGAAATAAATGCATGTTAACAAATAAATAGAAGCACCAATAAAAACAGTTTAAACATTAATTAAGACAAATAACAAATATACAAGCGTTTTACAAAGAAATCTCGACTCTATTTGTCGATGGCAAACACCATTGTTGTGAAGTATTTACTTAGGACGGTCGATACGAACCAATAGACAGCCAGATTAACCACTTAACTATCGTGTTCCAAGCCACTGGGCTTGTATCATTTTCTCGATTTACTTGTAGCCACGCTATTTTGATGTTTTTATTTGATTTCCCATTTGTTGTTAAGATTCGTATTCGATTAGAGCTAGTTACAATATATCTTTAAAAGTCTGTTAGATAGAATTGATGATTAAAAAAGAGTAACCATGGAGTTTCTAACTCTTTCTTCTGCATTGGAATCTACACTTTCGAAAGCAGCAGCAAGCAGATAGCCTCACTAAGAAGCTCAACCGACAGGCTGTCATTTTTTTCTTATTCTTTGTTTGACAGAAGATTCACTTAATGACCTACCTTCAAAAAAAAACAAAAAAAAACCTGTAATTGTGAGGGGAAAATCATCAAATGACTTCTCCCGCCCAGGGTAAGGCGAGAGAGATTGTCAGACTCTTACTGACTAAAAACCCATTCCTTCACCTGCTCTGGGCCGAGGAGGGGGTGACTCATTGCGCTTAGCCTTGCACGTAAGTGCAAGGCATGACCAAAGCTAAGACCACAATCCTACTCAGAGGAGGAAAAGGAAGTGAGTGGTACTTATTTAGTCAGTAAGAGACTGACACTTGCTTGCCAAACCCAGATATTTGCTTTTTTCCCCTTTAAAACAAACCATCGAATACATAAGTGAAAAACGAAATATTACGTTTAAAAAATTCGTCAATCAGTTTAGTCCTACTACAAAACAAATAACTTTGTTTTATAACTGCTTAGTACAGGATCGAGTTTAATAAACCGCGCCTCGGCCTTTGAAACGTGAGACATCTTAACAAAGATCATTAATGGTCGTTAACTTGGTACTGCCTCGTGAAGGGTGGAATTAATTTTGTGCCATAGAATAGGGTTTGATTTCCAGGTAATGCAAATTTTAAGGAAATATTTTGTGATTGGTTTTTGAAAAAAATTTCATCAAGTATAAATATGTTTAGGGAACTTAAATATATTATGTGTTATGCTTAAAACGATGTTTGATTGCCTGCGATATTTAAGCTAATAACTTAAGAACGCTACAATAGTAAATTCATTAATAAAATATTTAAATAACTAATTTAATTAGTACTAAGCCTTATTCTTCAAAAAAAGAGATGATTTTGTTTTATATTAGAAAGAAAGTATAATTAAGTTTCGATGTAAACAAAAAATATAACCTCTAAAATACTATTTGTTCAAATCCTTTTTTGTCTTTGATATAAAGAGGTTTTATGTTTACTTTTATGAAACTATACCTGTCTATGGATATGTTTATATCCATCTAGGTATGAAATTAATTTCATATTAAGATAAGGTTCCTACTCTATTCCTGATAACGTGCTTAATGTATATAAAATTATTCTAAAGAAAATCTTTGTTTTGTTTCAGACTTCAGCTCATCCTGAATTCAATACGGTACCTACCAATCTAATTAGGTAAGTAATTTATGTAAATGTACTTAATATTTTTTATGCTTATTCTATTCCGATGTTTGAATTTGAATCGTTTGTATAATGGACTGGACTTGGAATGGAATGGACTTACCATCCAAGCACCACCCAAGTTCATTTAGTCAATCTGGATATTTTGATAAGATAAAATATTTATTTGAAACCCCAGAAATATACTTACTCACACCAAAACATAACCATATTATACGTTCCTGTTCGAAGTTTAAATAACATTCACTTCAAAAGCCACGACAAGCGCGATGATTAACTGAAGAATGAGAAAAAAATCATAAATGTCTTCTAGAAACGACAAAGCAATTAAAATTAGAATTTATTGATACTGCCAAAGCGTAGTTTAACCATTAAATTTGCCGGCACTAACAAAACCTTCAGTTAAATATTTTGTAAAAGCTAAGTAATTATATTGTAAGTGCTAGACGTCGTCTATGCTTTCGATTGAAGAAAAATTCGTTAACTTATCTTTTTACTTATTTGCATAATTTGCAAACAAATTTGGACAGTAAGCAACCTAAAATCTATTCTGAAATACATCTACATCATCATCATCATCATCATCATGATCAGCCTATAAGTGCCCACTGCTGAGCAAGGGCCTCTTCTCATACGGAGAAGGTTAGAGCATTAATCACCACGCTTGCTCAATGCGGGTTGGCGATTTCCAACTTGTAATTAGAAATTATATATGTAAGTCCAGGTTTACTCACAATGTTTACCGTCACCGTATGTCAGTGGTGTCTAAATAATCATAGAAAGTACTTATAACTCGGAAAAATTGACATTGGTACTTGCCAGGTTTCGCACCCACACCCTCATGCATGAGAAGCGGGCTTCTTAACCTCCGGGCCACCACGACAATTAGAGAATTTGTTTATGAAATACAAAGAGAGATAATAGAGTAAGATATAAAATAAAAAAAAACTATTTATAAACCTCACAAAACGGCGGATGAAACATAAAATTTTATCCTTTTCTGTTAACTCATGTCTACAAGCATACAACGTTATACATATAAAGAGACATTGACAACAATTTCCTGCATACAAAGTCCTTTTGACAGTTCACAAGTCAGATGTTACCGATCGCGCTTCGCAGTTGTTTATATAGGGTGGCAGACAGCCGGCGAGCTGGCGGCTTAAGCCGTCTGTGGCGACATCACAGGAGTTTCATATGACAATGAGATAAGCCCGGTCGAAGCGCGACAACATTATTGTACCGGGGATTATAGCAAGTCGAGGTGATGCACAATACTTATATTATACTAGCTCCTAACACGGATTTGCTAGTGTTATTCTATTTAATAGCTGCTAAGCTGCTTACCTTGTGGATTTGTGTTTTGTGATGGGATAAGAAATTGTTGCAAGCAACTTTGAAATTAATCTAATACCTACATATCATTTGAAGCACAAATCTAATTTAAATGTGAGAGAACCATGCTTTGGCACGAATGGGCTTGATTGACCAGAGTGATACCACGGCCTCACAAAGTACCAGCGTTTAGCAACACTTACGTTGTGTAGATTGCCGTATGAGTGAAGTTACCTGAGACACAATTCTTACCCCGTCTCAATCCGCAAATCCCCTACCCTTAAATCCCTAATAACCCACAAAGCACACACTTGTAGTGTTGGTATTGCTAGAGTCTATGGGTTGCGATGATTACTTACTAGCAGGTAATCCGTCAGTTCGTTCCGACCTATGCCATAAGAACAAAATAAAATATCGGCTAATCAGTTTTAGAATACCTAAAATCATAGTAAACAGCTACTGATCGACCAAAATCAAAATTGCAGCTTAAACCACGTTAGGTACTATCAGTTGCAATCATTTATAATTCAACCTCAAAGTCTTAACTAAATATCAGTTGAATTTGTAATAAGATGGCCGAACCATTACAATGTTTAGCCCTATGGACCGAGCTTGAAGTCTGTCAGAAATCTGAACGCTCGGTATCCCGTAGATACATTTCAGTTCGGTTGAGAAGATATCAATTATTTGGAAGTCGATTCTCGACCGGCCGAAGCACGGTACTATCGAATTGCAGGAAGTCAGATTGCTTTGAATTCGTAAGATACAAATATACACCACAAACAGCTGCAGAGATAATAAAGTTAGTGAGCCGTGGAAAATTGATGTTTGCTTTTGATGAGATTGGTGTAGGTATACTGATTGGTGTTGAAGGTTTATTTATTTCTGTAAATGTACACGAATATTTTAATACAAATATAATCATCGTGTGAGTTCAAGGAGCACCATCGCCTAAGGAAGACGAAGGGGACTGTCAACTGTTATCAGCTAAAACCTTCTTAGTCGTTTGCGTCGTACACGTGGGGTAGGAAGACACGGGAACCACGTTTATCCAAAGAACCTACTTTACATGATCCAAATAAATGCATTCCACGTATCTCCAAATATTAAGAATGACCCAGTTCTTCCTCTCCCCCAATCCTTAAATCTTCGGCAACATACTCGTAACTCCTTCATGTTGCGGGTGTTCATGGGTGGCACCGATTGTTTACCTTCACGTAATACGAGGACTCGTTTGCTGTCCTATTACATAAAAAAAAGAAATTATAAAGCAACCCTAGTCTTGATTAGAGATACTAAATAATTCTTATCATTGGTTTCCTATCACACTCTTACTGGATCTACAATAAACTTTTCATATGCACTGCTCACATTAATGTTACGTCTTCGTTCGGTGAAACAGTAACAGTTAATATAATTTTGATTGTACAATCAAACTACAATTCTGCATAAACATCAAATTACTTCATAAATTTCTCGCCGGTACCTCACTACAAAGCTCTTATTCCATTAGACACGGAGCGAACAATTACCAAATACACCAGGAGTTATTAATTCCCCTAATTACCCTACTTTTACAGTGGGGGGGAACGAGAATATTACGGAGTATGTAATTCCAGCTCAATTAGTGGGGGTTTTGGTTCTAAACTAGCGTTTATGAGGAAGCTGAGTCTAACAGTTTGTTATTCTGGTATTTAACGGGTAGATTTGTTAGGTGTTCGCGGAAAGTGAATATTGAATTATTATGTCCACGTAGAAATTCATTTAATGGTTTAGTTGTTACTGATTAGACGTTACATGTACCTAGCCATAAATTGAATTAATTTAGAATTTAATATTAGTTCTTTTTTCTTTTTCAAACAACGTTGCACCACATTAGAATTTTCTTCTGTATCGTGAGTGCGTTTATAAACATACAAATTTACACGCACAAGACACCCAAATAAGAAACAGCAATCAGTAGATCACACAAAGTGTGGTTCCGGGCGGGAACCGAACACACGACACGGTTGTACGGCAGCCAATTGCCCAGCTACTGCGCCAACTGTGCAGTCATTTAAAATAATTATGTATAATTTATTCAATTTAATTCACTTAATAGTCCAGTTGTTACTGATAAGAGTTTTTTGAGTACCTAACCAGAATTTGAATTAACTTAGAATTTATTATTAGTTTTTTACTATTAATGGTTTAATATTTTTAGAATATTAATTTTCTTCGTATAAAGCGAGTAACCAGCTAAGCACATAACGACAACAGGATAGTTAAGCGTGCCGCGAGTGTACATAAACCATGAGTACAAAGTTAGCTTCGGTCAAAGTTACACAAGGATGCACGGGGCGACACTAAACCCACTTTACCTCGTGTAAGTTTGCCGCTAAAACAGCTTAACCGCCACCGGGCAAGCATTTATTATTTTAGCTTTATATTAAAGCAAATGGCTGCTTCACTCCCACGATATTTCGATGTAAACTCTGTTTAAAATATTATTATTTTATATATTATTTTATAATAATGGTTATTTATGTGTTCAGAAGGAGGTGATATAAAAAAAACAATTAATATTATTTTTAGCATTTATTTTTGTAATTGCTCCTATCTAACCAATAATACTAATATTAATGGTTCCATCATTAAGAACAAAAACAATGATAAGGCTAGTAGACTCTCCTTCAACCAGTATTACAGAAAAATATTAAAAAAAAATCCTCTTTGAGCTACTAACATCGTGAATCGAAATTTTACTCAATTCCGCACTACAAATAAACCGCACAGGGTTTAATTGGCGTAAAAATAACGATGTAATTCAAATTTACACGTTCGTGGAATTAATACCGAGTCGCTGCATTTTCAATAGTTGTCTTTTATAGAAATGATTTCTTTGACAGAACACAGATAATAGAATACTTGGTAATATTTTCTAGGTAAATTAATATACATCCTTATTTAAATTTAAACAACTGTTGCTATTTCTTCATAAAATCATGTCCTGTACCAAACTTTACCCTTTTTTAAAAATCCAAAGAAGAAAACAGAGATGGCATGCATAACACACAATGCAACATTCACTTTTTTATGCCTTGATATGAATTAAACGTGGAATTAATAGGAGTGAACCTGAAAAACAGAACGTGTTAAGTCAACTAATAATAACTAACTTTAATGCCTAATAAATGAACTATGCTTTCTTCTTTCTTTCTTTCTTTCTTTCTAACTAGGAACTATCTTTCCTTTTTGTTTTTCGTATGCGGCTGCGCGATGTGTCCGCGACACGCACGCTGCTCATGAGTAAGGGTCCTATTGTGACTTGAAACTAGTAGAGCTTTTCTCAGTTCATTCACGATATTAAGTAGTAAATTTCAATTTAAAAAAAAATCAATGCCATGATTCGTGTTCTACAAGCACAACAATTTAAAATGTGTGGATCACACATAGCTTTCAATACTTAACGCCCCGAATCATGTAATGTATACTTAAACGAGTTAATAAATATTTTTCGGACCAAAATCATTACTCATTTATCATTAAATGTCTCTGAGTACGGATAATACACTTGTTATCTTTAACACGTAAATATAAATAAAATATTATATTATTCAGTCGCCTAGTGAGTTTTTCAATTATAACTCTAACCAGGTGCTATTGTCGTCAACACCCCAACTAGCTAATTTTAATTTTTCAGCCAGGATTGACTCCAGCCTGGAGGACGAGAAAGAACAGGATGGTTTTTAGTCAATAGAAGTCTGAAACTAACTGACTCCCTCTTGCCACACCCAGGATGTCAGAAACAATCTTTTGATTTTCCACACTCCAAAAAAAAGTAGGTAGTTAAGTACCTATTTCTATAAAAAATATTGGGCAAAACATTAAAATTTGCTCAAGTAAAGCAGATATTAAAGTATCTAAATCACTTTCCCCTTTACTTCAGTGGCTACTCGATAAAGATGATTAACCCTTGAAAATAACGAGCCGCCATCTTTGTTTAAACAGACAATGTATCTCAAGTTGCTGTAAAATTACTTTTGTTTTACTTTAAAAGTAAAGTTAAAGTGTTCAAAATGGATGCTTTATTTTTGATTTATCAATCGTAAAGGAAAGAATTGGGCAAGGAAGTGAATTAACTTTTAATGTTTGGATTCCTGTCCATCTTTTTGAGGTTTTGTCTTTGTTTTTTTTTTCGAACATCGTTTTAAATTCCTTGCGGATATTTTTTATCTGTTTTATTTTGTTTATGGTTTTTAATAAAAAGCAATTGCACGTGATATTGATTGATTGTTTACGGCTTATTGTACGAGTCAGTGTAGTATAGTACCTTTAAGTGTCTAAACAGCCTAACTTCATTTCAATTAAAAGGTAAGTATATAAAATTGTATTTATGGGATACAAAACAGTTCAGCCAATGAGCGGACAAACTCAACATCAACTAAGTCACAAGTGTCTCGCCTTACTTTAAAGAAACACATTACTTACTAATTCATTAACGTCACATAGCTACTAACTTCTGAATATAGAAACTAATATAAAATACTCCCTGCCACTTCATACCAGAACATCATAATTTGTCAAAGTTATTGTTCATTTTACCGTCACCGATAATATCATGCTTTAAAAATAGAAGCACTATGCTTGAAAGGCAATATCACCGCACATGAAAGAACAGCCCTACATAAAATTGTTACGCTTATATTGAATAGTAAAACTTCGTAGAAAACGTTCATATAAATGGAGTATATTAGTGGACATATTTCATGTGGCCATCGTTGGACGGAATCTTAGAAAGATTTCCCTGGGAAGGTATTCCCTACTGATATTTATAATCTGTGTATTTTGTTTAATCTGTGGCGCTTTCTCGATAATGCGTGCGAGTTTGTAAAATAAGATGGCGTAGTTTGACAAGAAGAATTTTCGATCATATATTGGTGTAAATGCCATAACAAACTTATGGGGGATGAATTAAAAATTATTTCTGGCATATTGTTTGTTCCTATGAACTCCGTGTATAAAGATTTCCATTTAGCTAATAACATTTTTATAAGAATACGATGACTTATCTTCTGAACTGACAATGATCTGTTAAAATGAATTCTTAGTTTTCTTTTACAAATACTTACGCTAATTTATGCTATAAGATTATGCAGACGCCATTGGCAATACTATACTAGGAATTTTAATTCCATTCCAGATTTGACAATTTCAGTGTTGCAACGTTATGACACGTAAAAAATAGTGACGTTGCAAAATTATTCGATATGGAAATCGAATATTTCTGAATCGATTCATCTCGTTTATAAATTTACTCTCGTAACTAAGTTTATCAGAAAATAAAATATTACTGAACCGATAATTTAGTTTTGACAATTAATTAACGATCTGAGACTTTCCTTTTGTAATTGTGTGTGAAATTAATAAAAAATGTGATCACGAAGGAACATGACAAATAAAACAGAAATTTTATAAATTGTCGCCGTCATCGCTATCGCTATCGCTGTTACTTTCTGTAACATTTATTATCAATTGCGTCTGTGATTTTTATCGTCAATTAACATATCTAACTTACCTACTCATTTTTTCTCTTCTTTGACAACATGGGATACGCATTTAGACCATTCGGCAGCCGTAATTTTTTTAATGCCTTCCTGAAACTGATTCACTGATTTTTTTATCGATTTTTGTGTTCATCACTGCATTGTTTTATGTGGTATCATTATTTCACAAAATGACAATAGGTCATGTCAAATCAGGAATCGAATTAAAATTCTGACTATAGAAATGAAGAAGAAATCTATAAATGTAATTTTAATCAAAACTTGTCTATTCCCAATTGGTGACGTTATAGGTACATACACTACTTAATACTATATTTACTTATGTCTTGTAAAACACTAAATGAAGGTTTCTATACTTATTTGCAATCTACGCTTAGTCAAAAACAATTGAGAGGTAACAGTGGGAACAAAATAACATGAAAACTTTTTACAAGTTTTCTTTTTTCAAAATCTTTTGAATTCCGTTTGTCCGGGTGACATGGAATTCCTTTGAGAAATGTGTTAGTATTATTGCACGCGTTTTAGCACTTGCAAAGGATACGTTTGGAACTTAATAAACTACCTAGTTCCCAAGCATTTTTAAACAAAGAGCTATGTTCGCAAGCTGAAAAAGTGATTTTAACACACAGATACACAACACATTTTCGAATGAAGCTAGATGAAACTGGAAAAACTTTGTGACAGTTTTTCTAAAATATTTTCAAACTTGACACGTTTGACATAGTTGTTTTGCTTTTTATGTCCTTTAGCAGGTACCTATTCAAAAATGCTTTTAGATAGAGTTGAAAAAAAAACTCTACAATATTTGTATTTTTTTTATTATTTTAACAATAATTCTAAAACATCGGGTAAATAAATAACTGTCTAAAGGCCTGATTAACTACGGATAGTGAGTGATTTTTTTTTCTATGGAATAGGTAAAACGACAAAGCAGTCGACGGATTACCTGATAGTAAGCAATCAGCGCCGCTCATGGATACGTGCAACAACGGAGGAGTTACCTTACTAATAAAATCATTCATAGAGTTCAGTCATTACTAACAGAGAAGTACATATGTATGTATATGTATGTAGGTCGTACATATAGTATTTATATACATTGTCGATTTGGTACTTAGCGGTCAATAGAAGCAGTGCTCGCAGTTAGTAAAATATTTATGGGCGGACCCTTTTCTCTGGGCTTTTTATACCCGTATAATGTGAAGAATTTACTGCTCAGATCCTTTAATGTAATTGAATTTATAAAATCGATAAGTTACTGAAGTGGGTTCAGTAAAGAAAAAACGAAATATGACTGCATCTTGTTTTTCGGTAAAACATTAGGTACATCGGATTTCAATATCTAAAGGGTCTAGTCTATAAAATATTGTACACCTATCCTACATCTTACAATAATATGATAAAAATTAAAAGTTTTGTATATGTATATGTGCAAACGGCAAAAGTCGAAAACTAAGGTGCTGATTTTAATAATTATTTTACTACGGGAAGGTTATTTTTACTCCGAATGAATTTCAGGCAAATTAGGCTATTTCTTTTTCTTTGGCACTTAAAACAGCAGCCCTGCTATGATATAGGCGGGCGCAGAAAGCACTAGGTTAAGTTATGTTCACTGGGGTCAATCGTTATATGTATATATCAAACCGTTCGTTGTTCATCTATAATTTTTCACACATTCTGCCAATAACAAAAATTATCGCACCGGAAAATAATTCACTTAAGTATTTTCTGATCTTATGTCAACTCAAAATATTATACAGCCAATAATACATAAATATAACAAGATAAAATTAAATTTTTAGAATATCAATTCAAATAAATCGAAATAAAAATGGCGACCAGAACACGGCTGCGGTTAATTTTAGTGGTTCCATCGACTGATGCTATTCGAGTTTTGATTTGAAATATTGAAATGTTAAATTCGTTCATTAGATAAAATTTCCATAGCTGCATTGATTGCAATAAGCAATATTGTATTGCGGTAATAGTAAAAAGTTTTCAGCACCAGACACGGTGTACCAAAAATATATTTTAGTTTATCTACATTTAATTGTTCTTCACATTTGCAGATAGGTCCCACTTGTAACAACTTTATCTTATAAAATCAACCTTAACCAAGTACTAATTCTCGTTACTATCCAAACATTTGTAAACGTAACACAGTAAAATCCTAAAAATCGAAATCCACAGACTAAGTTGCACAGTTACCAGGTACGTACTGCGTGGAGCAACGGTTCACGGTCCGTAGCCGAACTACCGCTAATTAGTTAGGTATTTTCACGCGAAAACTTCAATTAATTCCGTCAAAGCCACCACCGGCGGGCCGCTGGCCTTTTTGTTGGCGCGAAAAGTCAAAGACGCGCGAAAATCGGAATGAAGTAATGAAATTTCTATTGGTGAGCCGTTTAGAAATCCCACGATTTCTTTTGATGCCTTTTTAGTTAATCTGGAACGATTAAGTTTATGTTTGGAGCTTAATGTCTTTTTTGAGTTTGATAAGTTGACTAATTAGGTGGATTAGCGTGGTTCTTTTAGTCTTTGGCTCTCGTTATATATATGTTTACGCTTTAGCTACATAGCTACTGAGCTATGCGTTTGAGAGTAAATAGGCTCTCATCAATTTCCAAATAGAATATCGATTGTACGTGTTTTACACATCTGTGTATATTTTTATTACATTTCATATATTACACAGCTATAAAAATGTCAGTACAAGGCGCGAACTCATCGAAGCGTCGCAGTCTACGGACGTCGGGATAATCTCATTGAAAGATTTGATTTTCCGCTAAATTACAGAAAAGTAATGAAATACTTTCCCGGGATCTCGACGAACCCCGACATCGAAAGAACTTAACACCGATCTTATTAAATGTTCACACGTTTTTGTCTTGAGTGTTCATAAAAGTCGCGATTCTACTTACGAAGTACATTTGGGAGTTCAAAAGGCTTTTATCAATTTTATCGTTTGGAAAAAGGTGTTTGCTTAAGGTGGAATCCCGTAAGGGTAGAAGCTAAAACAGAATATTTAAACAAACAAGGCTCGAAACCGCTGCGTAAACAAGTACGGCCGCCCTAAACCGTCTCTATAAATCCATGCGTCTCAATAATCCACTTGAGCACAGTTTTGACGTAACACTAGTTCGCGCAAACTTTAACATTTCATTAGTACAGAGCAATAGCTTATAAGTGGAATGTTTCACAGTTTAAGCGGGATATCGCACTCATCCCTCCTCCGCACCCACTCTCGCGGGGGTATATTCCGTGCCTCTTATTCAATTTGTGAGCGAATCAGTTCCGCCAACCCGATTATCTTCCACGTCGAGATTTATATGCTCACAAGAGAGCTTTTTCAGAGGTTTGCTCGAAGAATGTTGCAAAAAATTTCATATTTGAAGCTTGTGAATGTCGACATTTATTTGTGAACTATTATGTTATGTGTGCTCTCTTTTTATGTCCTTTATTCGAGTGAATTCTTTCACAAACGTAATATACGTTGTTTGTTATTTATGTTCAGATTCCTCCGTCGCTGTATCACTGAAACACCAGCGTGTAACTCGAACAAACTCAACGAATGCCTCTTCAGAAACGTAAATGCAACTATTAAGTATTAGTCCCGCTTTATTGGCTCATTGTGCGCTTCGAGTCCGTGAGAAAGCAACTAGTACTTTTCTATAATGGGATAGCACTTGGCACATGTACAGAGCAGAGAGCAAGAGGCCACTCGGCTTGGTAAACATTTGCCCAATAATTGCGAGTCCTCAGTTACGTTGGAGGAATAAATATTCGCTCTCCCTGCGGGGAACGTCGTACATTCCTTTAATTCAAAGCATTTCTTTATTGGAGAAAAAGTCATGGAGCTTATTGTTTTATTAACGAATAACTTGGAGGATTCAGGTCGTGGTTTGTTTATTTACTTTTCCCGATAGAAATCAAGTTATCTGTTGTTTATGAGATAAAACATTAAATTTTTGTGATGTAAAGCTTTTGTAATGTAATTAAACTGGCCCCTAACAGTGTTATGGAACAGTGTTGTTGTTGCTAGTTTATTATTCTTTTATTAAATAAAGCGCTTTCATAATTATAATTAGTGCATGTTCATACGATGTTGGGTAAATTAGTGAGTTGTGTGAAGAAGTCATTTGTAAAAGAATATTTTACAATTAAATTACAAAGATATTAAATTCCAGATTCAAAGGTTGAACATTTTCATTTTATTATCTTTTCTTTCTCTTTATTGAATGCTTTATTTTATTAGGATATTGAATATAAACTGGGCTCGATGGATGCCTCCGATTGAACGTTCATGGCTGAAGATTGTGTCCATTATGGGAGCAATTCTGTAGACGGGCAAGTCGTCTGCGGTGATTTCCATCACTGCCCCTTTTTCCAATCGTTGTTCGCACTTTATGTTATGCTTTACAACTTTATTCGTTGTTTATTGTGCGATTTTTTAACGGAAGAACTGAATATTTGGCATATTAACATCCTTGTTATTTTGAAATCAGTTTTCTCTCTTTCTTTTTACGAGTTTTCATCTAGATTCGGTGGTACCCCAAGCGAAATGGATTAGAATTAAATAAGTATTTACTTGCAGCTAAATAGCTTAAGGTATACTCTAGAAAGCCAACAATTATCTCTGGTTATATTCTAATGAAATTAAAAAAAATATGTAGCATAAAATTTTGAATTTCTTGAATAAAAAAAAATATATAAATTGTGTTATCAGCCAGTAAGATTAATCATAAATTAAAACCTACGACGATGTGTTAAATCCATTATGAGTTTTGTGCACCTGGCCATAAACATTGTAGCTTTGGTATTATTGTTTGAAATCATCAAAGAGTTAATTAGTGTTCCTAACATCAACGTATCCGAATGCTGAATTGATAACAATCTATGATTAGTTCATTACACGAACGCATTCCAATATCCGTCATATCGGAAACAATTAGCAAGCATTACTTATTTGTTAATCTAGTTTAGTTTCATTACAGTTAATTATTTACTTTGCATAATTAATTAGGAATGCACGCTTAGTTCAACTGGATACAACTGTGTGTGAAATAGTCTTATTCCAACATTATTCGTGAATTTCTATCGACGGCAATGATTACCAATAAAAAAAACCTTGTCAACCAAAGGAGTTACGTGAGCATTACTGACCGTTTGGGGATAAGGGTTTCGGAGATTGAATGATTGTCGATTAATAAGTGGGAGGGGAAAAAGCATTCACACAATGAAACACAACGCTATTTTCTTATGTGATAGTTGAGCAAACGAGCAGACGGATTACCTGAAGGTAAGCAGCGCCGCCCATGGACACCCCCAAAAATAGAGAAGTTACGAGTGATTTGGGAGATTTAGGGATTGGGGAGAGTAAGGAATGGACCTCCGGTAACCTCACTCATACGCTGTGGTTGTTTCACGCCGGTTTTCTGTGAGGCCGTGGCATCACTCCGGTCGAGCCGACCCATTAGTGCCGAAGCTTGGCTCTCCCACACTTAATCATGGCTCTCCCAGATTTAATCATGGATCTCCTACACTTAGAATGCTATGGTTGTTTCACGCTGTTTTACTGTGAGCTGTAGTATCACTCCGGTCGAGCTGACCCATTCGAGCCAACGCATGGCTCTCCCACACTTGAATTATAATCTCAAACTTACTTACCAAACATCGCTTGACCCCTGAAGACTACAATCACAGCATAAGTTTAAAAAGTCGCAATGACTGTAGACTTCTGACTAAAAGTCACGAATGCGAAAATTTCCAGGAAGGTCCCACGATAACGATATTAAACAAGTATTTCAGTTAATACATTTATTATTGATTGAAGTTAAAGAGGTTTTGATCCGTGGTTTACCTTGTTGGAACGGATGATTTTCTTTGTATAAGAGGCTGTGTTTTTCTCACATGTTTTTTCGGAGACTAATCAATATCGTATTATTTAAGTTAGATGACTATAAAACTTTCTTTTAAACCGAATCGAATTTTGAATTCTAGAGACATATTTAGTGGATTTATTGAAAAAAAAGTCTTAAAAAACATTACCCTCCTTCTTTGGCAGTCGGGTAAAAATAGTTGGGGAGGATATTTTAAATGTTTATTAAAAATGCGTTCATTTTTCTTAAAATTAAAATTAACGGCCTCGATTGATGAGTATCTATGAAGAGATTAATAAATGTAGAAAAAGCGAAAGACAGTCAAAATCATAGCGTTCAGTTGTATTTGCCTAATCCAATCGGGAGACGGGAATGACGATATGAATCACTTCAAACTTAAAACACAATTTTGATGAATTTATGCTAACGTACTGTTATGCAGAAGTGTGTTTTCATAAAAGAAGCATTAACGTACATAGAAAACTCAATTACTAAAATTGTTATACCTATATGATAAATTTTACGCAGAACTCCTAAATACTTACATTTTCGGTGCAAAAAGTCAAATTATTACATGATTTTCAGTATAAGGGGTTGTGCTCAAAGCACCATATAAAACAAACATGGAAGTAGTTCAACTTGTAACAACTTTGGGAAATTATATCACACGCTAATTAATCGAGTTGCACTATTGCAAAGTTTGTTGCTCTGTGATCGCTTTTGTGAAATATGATATACAAGTGAAAAATAATGACTTACTGTTGAGTTGTTGGTCTTGCGATTACACTGAAAAATGAAGTTTTTTTTTTAAGATAATAAGTTGATTTCAGAATGTCAGTCGTTGTTTCTTCTTAATCTTTGCCTCCCATATTCTGCCGTTTCCGACCTGCCATCTTCTAATCCCCAAATCCCCCAATCTCAAATAAGTCTTTTGTAATTTCTCGATGTCTGGGTGTCAATGGGCGGTGCCCATTGCTTAGCTGGTGATCCGTATGCTCACTTGCTGACCTATCCTATAATAAAACTCGCTGTGTCAATTTGGACCTTACCATACTCCTGGGTAAAATAGAGTCGCTGACAAAACGTACCTATTCTACAAAGCTATGACCACATGGCAGATGACTTAGTCAGCTAGCTATAGTCAGAAATTTAGTCATTCAATCATACATCTAATTATTCAGTTGATTGACTGACTAATATTATATATAAAGGTAGTTAGTTACCTGCGACATATACCTAAATAAAGTGCCTTATTTCTTAAAAAGGTTTATGATAGTTACCAAATTAAATTAAAACATTCCGAATTTTATCAATACTATCACCTAAATTAGACTTCATAAACAAATCAGAAATAAATATATCGTAACGTCTTAAATGTCTGAAGATTAGATCATGTCGTACAAGACACGGTCGTTTAACTTTCGAACAACTTTTATTTTAAGAATCTGGTGACGTCGGGGTCTTTTTAAACGGTTTTCGGAACTCCTTTGTTTTTTTTTTCGAGTTGCTACAGAAAAATGGTTTCTATGTCAATGTCTGAGCTAGGAAAAGTTTTGAAAAGCTCTATGCATTGTTAAGCATGGTTATATTTTCTTGTAAAAGGTATTTTGTTAAACACAATAATTCAGGAATAAAAATTACTACATATAAATGTATTGCTACAAAATGAACTTGTTTCTTTAATGTAGGTACCTATACAACAAAGTATTTAAAAAATTGTAATAAGTTTTGGGCCATTAGAAACATTCAAATAAAAATACAAGCAATAATCTTATTGTTGACAAGACAATATTCACATAGCAAAAGCGACAAAAGCGAAAATAAATGCCCAACCAAGGATTTCTCGAGTGGCAGAAATTATAACTTAGAATAATAAAGGTGGATCGACGATACTTGAGCCGTTACAGGGGAGAAATTGACAGAAATATTTAATGTTTCTCCTTAGTAGATCTTCAAAATTAAATTAGCATTTAGTGGATATCAGATCAAATTGGTTCCCGTGGGTTCAATAGGGTTCATGTATATTTATTACACCCTAAAAGGATACGAGTAATAATACGCTGAGCTCAAAGAATTTGCATAACTAATTTGGTGGTTATGAGCGCTCCGTTTAGATATATTTAACTGTAGGTTGTATGTTAACTAGGAACCTATTGTTTTGTATTGTTTACCTATCGCACAAAGAGACTGATTAAACTAATTAAACTTTTTCTTAGTGATGATTTTGTTCTGAAAACGAGTGCTAAAGACCTGGTTAAGTAATCGTTAAATAACTCTGATTAAAGCTGATTGATATTGCAAATCTACAACAGCTTCGTATTAATAATAAATAGTGTAAAACAAAGTCGTTTTCACTGCCCCTAAATTTTGATGCGGTTAATAAAAATATTTATACCTGAGGAAGGTTTATACGTATAATAACAATAATTTACCAATAAATAGTGCAAAAATTTTGTATCATCGTGGCACCCGTGCAAAATCGGCTCTGGTCGCTATCTTAAGTATATATTTTCAATATTTATGAAGATTCTGGACAGTCGTACAGAACTTGAAAGATTTTTGTGCTTTTTCGACCACTTAAAAGTAGTAATTCTACTTTACCTAACCTAGAAAACTACTATGAGTTAAATTAAAAAAATACGTAGAAATCTGTTTAGAAAAAATCACTGATTAAAAGTTACCTTCTTAGGTACAACCCACTTCACTGATTGGTCTATACGTTTTTTTCTGCTTAAGTGCCACTACTGAGCAAAGGCCTCTTCTCACACGGAGTAGGTTTGAGCATCCATAACTTGCTCTAGGTGAACTGGCGGTTTCAAACTTAATTAAAAATAATAAGTCCAGGTTTCTTTATGAGGTTTTCCTTCACTGTATGTCATTGGTGCACATTGGTACTTGCCAGGTTGCCAACTGGCACCCGTATGAAAGCAGGAGCTACGGAATCAATCAATGGAAATCAATATGGAAAACAAATGGTAAAAAACTGTAAGACTCACAGCTAATAATATGTTGCTGCATTCCTATAATCCTTTAATATAACCACTTCAGCATAATGTATATGGTGTCTGGCTCACCTGACACAGACAGACGGTTTGCATCCCAGTTAGATCAATATTCAATTAACCTGTTACGTATTCTTGAGTTATAGTTTACCCACGTTATTCCAGTGGCTATAAATCCAGAAAACTAAACGAGAATTTGTGAAGTGACGACAACGTTTATTATTTTTCAAATTGTAAATATTTCATATTGTTTTCTTGGTATTGATATTTAATAACAATGAAGGGACGATTTCACAACTAAGTATTTCGGTTATCAAACAATACCTTCTGTTAATAAAATATCTATGGATGAGTACCATTATCGGTCGATATACATCATCACCACATAAAAATTCATAGTTAAAACAAATAGGTACTAAAGTTGACTTCAGCCGGGGTTGCGGGGCAAGCGTAATGATGCACCGTGGCCTAAAGCAGGTGAAGGAACGGGGGTTTTTTAGTCAGTAAAAGTCTGACTTTCCCACTTGTCTTACCCTGGGCGAAAGAAATGATTTGATGATTTTCCCCTACCCATCTTCGAAAGAATATATAACACGATGCAAATAGAAAGGCATACATACAATTTATATGTCTACCAACCACACATGTATGTATAGATATACATACTCATAAATATATGGTGCACACTAACAAATAAGAATAGGCCCACAAAGTAAACCCCATCATGTCCCACGAGGCTCCTAGGAAAACCTTTGTAAAATACACCTTGACTCGATTACTATACATCTCAAAGTAGGTTGATTTAACGGGCCCTATTTTATCGGTTTTCCGGTCAGAGTAACTTTAGACTTTTTAAAACATGATTTTCTGTACAAAATTAAAGTTATAAACTTAAATTTTTAGACCAGCCTTCTATCAGTTACAAATTCATATACATACATACAGTGTTATCATATAATTGTAAACCATATTGCTAAATAATAAATAAAAACGCATTTACAAAATGGGTGTGAACTGTTAATTGAAATACCTAAAATATTTTGTCTACTTATGAAATCGTACCTGACACCATTTTAACTTAATACTAGCTCTGACAGCCGTTTCGCTCACAGTTCTAAAGTAAGAAGTAGCCTGTATATTATTCCAGATTATACATAATCTATCTCTGTGCCAAATCATCTATATATCCATCCAATACATACAAAATCTTGTGTTTATTATTTTAGTATAATAAGTAGCAACAAAATTTTAACACCTGACATGGAAAAGGTTACCAATCACATTCATAACATTTGACTACCAACATAACATAACCACGTTCCCATAACTACGAACTCCATAAACGCCCACATCACTATCATGAACGAACAACCTTCGTCACCCAACTATCACACTATACAACAAACATGCCAATAGCAGCCATTTTAAAGTTAGTGAAGCTTCCTGGTAGCGACCATGTCTATCGGCTGTCGTGTGATAAAAGACCCGTGTAATAATCTAGGCTATAATACAACATTTATCAGTAGAAGCCTGCCTCGCGCCAGTGACAAGTGTTTCCGTGAGTGTCGACCGCAATGCCTAACAATACCTACCCTACATCTCTCACTATCGCCACCAGTCTTTCTATTATGATTTCTAAAGGGATCCGTTCCACTATCAGTGTTCTATCTTTGTGACGTTTGACGAATCAATGAACTTTACTTCGTCAACCTATTCGTACCATATTCTATCCTTGTCCTAACATCGTCGGTAACGATAAGAGACGTTCACGTCCCGTTTAATTCAATATTAGCGACGTGTTCCGATAGTTTCCTTCAGATACTATGTATTATGTAATAATTCCAAAATATCAAGTACATTCTACAATTTATTCACATAAAACTTCACTGTATAAGTCTGCAGAAACATTCGCGAACAAACGAAAATATAGGAATCCTCGTAAAAGGAATTTCTTTTTATATTAAAAACGAACTTCAAAGTAAGCAAAAAGAAGGACTATTCAAACATTTTAACTTTCCTGCGAATTTTCCACTAAATAAGCAGGGAGTAGCTGTTAGTCATTTTTGTGAAACGATATAATTTTTTCAACTGAAATTGTTTTGACGCGTTTCAGTAAAAAACGTTGAATTTCCATCATCCATTTAAAATGTTCCGGGACATTGTCGCGTGTTAATAATAAACAGTGACAAATAATTTGGAAGTTGAAAGAGACAAAGTTTTCTCATTGCAGCAAACGAACAAGTTCATAATTATTTGTTGGCCTCAACGAACTACTGCGACGATTTTAATTGAAACAAAACAACCGAAATATGAGACGCGCTTGACCCGCCATTGAGAAGTTAATTTAGTGGCGTATTGCAGAACTAACGGGACATTTTTATCTTTACTTTGTGCTTTGTAGAGGGACTCACTTCCACACTTTCCGATTCAATAAATCGGTATCAAAAGTTCACGAACTCGTGTCAAATATTAGAATGAAATGAAATTGAATAGTACCTAAACACAGCGTTACCATTGGTTTCAAGATCTTTCATAATTTATGTTCGTTGTCCTCGGTGCTGCAAACTTAAATTACTTTTGCGTATGTATTTTTATTTCGTATGAAATTGTGAGATTGTTCGAGAAACGTTGAACCGGTCGCGGTGTAGAGAAATGACTAATATTTAATCGACTGTACGGAATAGAGATTTCATTGAAATAACTTTTTCATAATCATCATGAAGCCAAGTTTGTCTTTTAACTAAATTTGATGATGTGTATATGTTCCGTTGACCTTTTACAATAGTTGGCTTACTTCTGGAATTAAATAAATAACAGAATACTTTTTGTTACCTATTTTAGATATGGATTAGGTACAACTACCTACCTAATATATAATCTAAAGAAATACTTATCTACGCTATAAATGTAGATGTGAAGATTAAATAGTCACCAATATGAACACGCCAGCTACATTGTTCAAAAGTTCCACGTACCTACCGAGTTTCGTGGGTAACTAACAAACAAATCTGAGCAAATATTTCAATTGAGACCTGTCTCAGCCACTACCGAAGTTTGGTTATTATGAAACTGTCGCTGTAACCTAAATTCTATCGAGGAGGTTCAATTAAAAAGTGCCGATACTAATTAAAGTACAGTTTGGCCTGGTCGTTGTCACAAAGTTACCAGGTGGTCGGTGGAACGGCTGACTCTGTCAAACCGAAAATTAGTTTCGAAATTTTGATGAAAACTTTAATTGATTCCTCAAAGCCAATATGTGGGAGCGTTCGTTCAATCGAAAATTCTATGAGTCCGTTCTAGTTTCTATGTAACTTTTCTAATGATTTATTTGACATGTTAAGTAAATAGTCTGTCAGTTTGTAGTCATTACGTTCTCAGAATCTGTGGTACCTACATTTAGGTACGCGTGTAAGAAGAAAGTATTGCTAACTGAGGTACCTAAAGAAATTCAAATTCCCTTTTTATGATACGTATTGATATTAGTGAATCTGCTAACGAATTTAGCATTTAGTTTTGATTCATAAATAAATAAATTAACTATAAGAAGCAGCTTAAGGCATCATCAAAATTTTCAGATAGTTTTTTTAATTTTGGCTGTTTATCAGCCATCGATAGATTGTGCAAGATGATGGAATCTATAACATAAACAAGAACTTCTTCCGAATACTTACATATATCAATTAAATTTTGAGAAACACACCTAAATGATCTCTCCGTATGTTGGTTTATGTTGTGTGTGGACGTGCATTACCTGACGTCACGTTTTAGCCTGGATTAAGCTGATTCCAAATCGACTTGTAATGCATACAAACTAAATCCCACATATACATACAAATAAATATAATGTTTAATTCATTTATGTTTAAGCAAGACACATTTCAGTCTGCAGCTTTTGTTGATCATCATCATCATCATCATCATCATCATCATCATCATCCTCATCATCATCATCAGCCTATAAGTGCCTACTGCTGAGCAAAGGCCTCACTCGGAGAAGGTTTGAGCATTTATCATAACGCTTGCTCAATACGGGTTGACGATTTGAAACTTATAATTAGATTATTATAAGTCCAAGTTTCCTCACGATGTTTTTCCTTCACCGTATGTCAGTAGTGTCTGATTAATCATGGAAAGTACATACAACTCGGAAAACGTCACATTGGTACTTCCCAGGTTTCGAACCCATACCTTTATGCCTTAACATCTGGGCCACCACGACGCCACGACGAATTTTGTTGATCATTTATTAGACTATTATTTATATGTATATGTCGCAGGTACCTTAAGTAGTATTTTAATCAACGGTCACACAGTAGTCGGCTGTTGATTGAATGGCTAATTAAGCTAGGTCTTGACTGCGACATATGTATCACTTGGGTGTATATTAAGCAAGTAATGCTTTTAAATTCTATATAACTTAATAAGAAAATCGGTAAGAAGTAAACTTGTTACCTAATGAAAATCAATTTGATTAAAAGTTTATTCAACAATCTATTTCTGTGGCAATTTTTATTACCTGGTTCCGTTCAGTAATTTACTTAAAAGAGTAACAAACATTCACCAAATACATAAAAACTTTCGATTTAAAAAAAATATAGAATTGTCTTATAGTAAGTATGAGACAAAGATGATTGTTTCTGCCCCGCACAGCAAAACTTTGGAATGATCTTCCGGCGGCGGTATTCCCGAACCGATACGACATTCAAACATTCAAGAAACGAGCGTACGACTCCATACTAGAAGGCCGGCAACGCACCTGTGACTCCTCTTGTGTTGCGGATGTCCATGGGCGACGCTGATCGCTTACCATCAGGTGACCGGTCTGCTCGTTTGCCTTCTATTCCATAAAAAAACATTATTATACATCATGTGTAATGATAATTTCATTAGCAATTCCTAGACACTTACAGCTACAAGCCCTTCATAATTAACACGGAGGTTGAAGTCACCTTTATTGTTTGGTCGGCCATTCTTCTTGCCGTCTCCTCCTAGAATCTGATTAATAGCAACAATATTCAGCTCTTGTATGAACCACAGACATTGTTTCACGACCACGGCTAGAGTAAGTGCTTCTAACTTAGTTTTATACATATTTTAGCTACTAATGCGAAGACCAAGGTATTATGTTGACGGTTACGAGCTATATAAATGTCTATAATAGATTTAAGCATAGGTACATAATGAATAGGGAGAGAAAAAGCGACTTTGTTTTACTTACTATATTATAGTGATAGTAATGCCGAAATAAAAAGAAATACTAAACGTTACAGAAATGATTAAATAATGATGATAAGACCTCCCATTGTACACTCAATGTTTTTTTTTTTAATATAATAGGTTGGCAAACGAAGCTGACGGATGGACAGATGGTAAGCAATCAGCGCCGCCCATGGACACTCGCAACGGAGGAGTAACGAGTGCGTTGCCGACCTTCTAGGGATTAGGGATTTGGAGATTTATGGATTGGGGGAGAGGAAGGATTGGGCCTCCGGTAACCTCACTCACACGGCGAAACACAACGCTGTGGTTATTTCACGCCGGTTTTCTGTGAGGCCGTGGTATCACTTCGGTCAAGCCGACCCATTCGTGCCGAAGCATGGCTCTTCCACACTTGTTTGTATGCTATCCTCTGTAACTATGTGGTGTACAACAAAGTATAAAAAAAATAAAAAATATTTACCTACGCACCTACTTAAAAAAATAAACACAAAAGTAATTTAATTTCGAAAAATAACAATGTTCCAAAAGTTTGCCACACAGATTTATAATTTCTAAATAATAGATAGGTACATAACAATACTTCGAGAAGCCGAAGGCCTTAAAGTTGGAAAAATGTAATTCACTTTTCGTAAACAAAGTCGGAGATAAAAGGATCCCTGAAGTTGATACGACAGGAGTTTTTACATACGCACTCAAAACTTTTTATGGCAATAGATTGGCGAGACTTGACTACTTTTTTATAAGTTATCTATTATTTATAGACTTCTTTTACTATTCCTTTAATAAAAAATTGCATTATTAAAAAAAAAGAACAATAAAGTAATTCTCGCCACATTTTCTAACCTCACTTATTTTCCCGCGCTTTATAACAAGGGAAAACCAAAATGGCCGCGTTTAGCTAAAAGTATCTTCATAATTCTAAACCGTCTGTATAATAACGTGCATATTTTTAAACTTCCCAAGATACCCGGAGAATGTTATCTTTCAATCTGAAAATTTGTGAGTAATTTTATAAAGGGAATAAGCCCCTATTTTATACTTTGTTTATTTTGCGGTATCCTAGTAAGTGTCTGGGGTGAATTTCTGCGACAACTTTACGAAAAAATCTGTTGTAAGAGGAAAAATGGATTGTTAAGATGAATTTCAGAGAAGTAGATTGAAATGAACTAGATCTTTATCGCCACATTGTGCTTTTGAAGTATTAGGGTGTTGTTTAAATGCTTTTAAAGATCGTTTATTGACATTTAATTCAGAAATCATAGCCATCAAGACAATTCAATATTATACATACTTATTTTAATTAATATCAAATCTAAAACCATATTAATTTGATCTGCCTCGTTGAAAATCAAAAGTGCAATTGCCAAGCAAAGGGTTAGGGGTCATTTCAGTCCTCAGGTTGATTTGGTTTAGGAAGATGTCACCACAAATTACTCTCTGATATTTCCATCCAAAACGGATCCAACGGCACTCAATACGTTTTAGTACACTAAAACACTCCCACGCAACAAACCACAATCTTACTTCGGGTTTCCCGCATTAGTTTTGAGGAGTAAATGTATAGTTTGAGTGGTCCAGGATACATAGAGATAGATTTATTATCTAGTAATGATTTAGGAAATTTCAAGGACAGTCAGAAACCAAATGCATGTATAGTTAAGAAGTAAGATGCAATTAATTTATTTGATCCTTAAAAATCCTTGGATAGAATTTTAAGAGCATTAAGTATAATTTTTCACTGCACAAAATGATTATCAGAATCTGATATTTAGGTTATATATGTGTTTCAATTGCTATGTAGGTAATG
The DNA here is from genome assembly GCA_902829305.4 of Spodoptera exigua. Lineage (NCBI taxonomy): Eukaryota > Metazoa > Arthropoda > Insecta > Lepidoptera > Noctuidae > Spodoptera > Spodoptera exigua. The sequence goes on along the minus strand of LR824610.2, from coordinate 11,209,301 downwards.
TACATTAAAAAAATCAATCGTCAGTCAGCTTCAAATTCATTCAAAATTCAAATTACTCGGCACCTTGCGAATACAACCGTACTCTACACACCACAATTCTACATTAGGCTCCCAACATTAGTTGGTTGGGATTACCAATGTTTGTGGATGTACTGCGGAGGCTATTGAAACCGATTCGGCATGTTAAGAGGATACCTATTTATTTAACAGCCTCGCGGGATGAACGGAGTTGCGGCCAACGATAGCTTATTTGCCAATTTGCATCATTAATGTGGAACGCTTAATTGATTTAATATGTAAATGATGCGATAAAATTTTGTTAGCTGTTAACATCTATTATTTTGTACGGAGATTTGGAAGTATCAAGCCAAGTGTATTTAGTTTAGTGAACATTAATGAGTGAACTTCACCATAGCATAAACGCTAATTAATGGTGTCAGAAAATTAAGTGAACTGTCGATTTATGAAGTGATGCCCTCGTTTGTACCAGTACTAATAAGTTGAGAAAATGTTCAAATATTTTTAACACTGTGTAAAAACAGTAAAATATTTGGCAGTAGGTTATATTAACTTTCAGGTACTGCGTGCCAACAAAAGCTTATTGACATTCGTTGACGGATTACAATCGAAATACTGCAGCTTTTTGTAGCATCACCGGGCTGCGTTTGGACCAAACATGTAAAGGTCGTTGAAAAAAACATTTCACGTTCACCAATTCTAGCCATTCTAGGCAACAGGGGTCACCACTAAATTCAGCAGTTGACCTACATGTCAGTCACTATACCTCGGTGCATGACGTCACTGGCTTATCTACGCTGTTAACATGGCCGCTGACACATTATGCCGTCGCAAATTCTACTTAGCTTTTAATCAGTTGCTTAGTTGGCGTTGAATATTCTTGAGAATTTGAGAATATACCGTCATCATAGTATAATTTCGACACTATCAAAACACGGGAAATAACTTTGAAAAAACTTGGAAAATCTTGATAATTTTTCTCATAAAAAACAACTAACAGAAATAACAAAAACTATATAAAAATGCATGAAACCAACAAAATAAGTAAAACGTAGTGAAAAAAGAGCACGCATTTTCATTCACAATTAACTTCAAGGTACCAGGAGTCGATAAACGCTTGGAGCTCTTCGAATTCTTACGAGCGAGCAGCACGATGTTGTCTGCAAACGGCTCGTCAGTTTGCGCGCCAATGTTAATTGTCTAGCCCAGCAGACTCCGTATTGTAATACTGTAGAATTTAAACAATGCCGCTTTTCTTTCGTGAAAAGGATTTTTATACCGCCTGATGGACCACTGAGGGATGAATAGCTTTGAATTACAACTAATGGAGGATTTTTATTTAGAGTTACGTTTGCAGATTTGTTTAAATTTTGTATTGCTCTTATATTTTTAATTTCATGAAATGATGAGGGTAATAGCAGCGTTAATAAGTGTTCTTTACTCCCCTCAATATTGTTTAAGATCAGCATCCAAAAGCCGCAGTATTAAAAACTTTAGCGAGATGTGCTGAGACGGAAACTATAAGCTCGAAGCTTTTTTAAATATTTGCACAAGAAGGCTTTCCTCTAGCTTTTGCAGCGAATTTTTCTGTTTGTTACAAAAGTTGGGATAGAATTAACATTTATCGTCTATAGACAGGATTAAACAGCTCTGCAAGTTACATTTTTATAAAGAAAATCTGCAAATGCGACTGCAAAGTTTCACAGTAGATGCTTTTAGTTTTAGCCCTGGTAAAACAACGTTTCTGGCGGGTACACTAAAATAGTTCAATATCCATATAAAACCGACTCACCACCAAATCTGCACGAACAGAACTAATACCACCTTTTATTGAGCTTTGAGTGATTCTGAACCCAACTACAAATATTCCATGTGTTCGACAAACGTAAAGAAATTGTAGGGATTGTTTCATTTTATTGTGTTACTAACTAAACAGAAAGTTTCATAACCTTTACTTCCAAAAAATTTGCATATGCGCTGGTAAAACAAATACAGACTAAACGTATTAAAACTTCAACTGAACTAACAGATTCCAAAAAACCAAACAAAATGTTCACAAAAAATAACCCTTTGAATACAGCGCCACTCTACCGAATGACGAAATTTGATTCGGCAGGCATTTCGTTTCGGCTAATAAAAGGGGTTGTTTCGTTTGATCCGGTTACAAACAATATAGATTAGCACTTCACAACGGGCTACGGGAACCTAAAGGTATTATTAATAACAAAGGACCATTACAATGCAAGCCTAGATAATGGCTCAGATGAATTTACTCATCGTTTCGGAACCAATACAGCTTATACGAAACCAATTTCTTTAAGGCTCTCATCTACATCATAAGCCTTTGTGATAGGGCTTATGTTGATAAGAAACTGTCCTTTGCTCATGTAAAAGGTAAATAATGTTTTATTAGATACTTTGTGTATTTTGTTATTAGATTCTATATCGTTTGGAAGCTGTCAGTCATCGCTGTGGGTGACGACCCCTATGTCTGTTGGTACTCTCATCGCTTTTTGATCTTTTACATAGTCACGTCTTCGTAACGAATCCATTTTCCCCTATTTCCTTCACATGGTTTCAATACGAAAATTCACTTCTTTAAACTAAGTTTATTTATTATCTACTTTCTTAATTCAATCTCCCGTCTTCCCCATCTTTCTCGGTTTGAGTTTCGCGACAAAAAGTATGATTAGCATAAAAAATTGTTTCATAACGTTTCTCTTAAGGTGATACCATAATTTCAGGGAAATTTTGCGAACATAAGAAGATAAAAGCTTTTATGTAACTGATCTCTTTAACACTTGTCAATAATAACGGAAATTTTAATGTTTGTAATAACATGTATCTATATGTATATGTATACTTCGTGTGAGCAAATAATATTTCAATTACAGAGGAATATGTACCTTAATGTATTTTATTTCGTTTTAAAGATAAAAGCTTTTGGCTTACGCCTCCGTGTATGGATAGATACTTCGCATTTGTTCTTATCAAAAACCACAATGCAATCATGCGACATTTCTGATTGTATCAATATTTTTATTCGGGTGGCATCTGTTCTTTCTCATACCCCTGTCTTGCCATGTACGTTTTTATATTCTATTTTGATTGTGTTTAATGCTTGTTGGAATAAAAATAGGTAAAAAAACTTTTTAAGTTAAACGGTTTTATATTAAACATACATTGCAATGTTTAAGATAAATGTACTAAACACCAAAAAATAATAAAATAGATACAGTCGTGGGAATTATAAGCATATGCATAGACTAGACTAAAATAAAACCGTGGGGCACGTCAATTGTCTACAATCGTTGATTAAAATGGTTGTTTTGTACTGTACACTACAGATAATTAGGCAGTTGTTCAACTGACACCGATGGACTTGTTATAAGTAGGGCTAGAATGTGAAAACGAGTTTTAGGGTTTCATAGTGGTGAGCGAGTACTTAGTACTTTTATCATATGTTTTGTCGATTAAAGACAAACTGCGAGCAGTGAAACGACTCCTCGCCAGCCAGCAGTGTGAATGTCCAACGATAAACTAGTTGAAACATCTCTCTTATTTACATGGAGTATATAACTATTGGACTTTCCATGAGCAAGAAAATAGTAAGTAATTTCCTCACCGTCTGCGGGTCAACTGCCTAACGACGAATTAAACGATTCTTCTATCGCACACTAATTCGATAATTTGTAGACAATTGACGTGCCCCACGGTTTTATTTTAGTCTAGTCTATGCATATGCTTATAATTCCCACGACTGTATCTATTTTATTATTTTTTGGTGTTTAGTACATTTATCTTAAACATTGCAATGTATGTTTAATATAAAACCGTTTAACTTAAAAAGTTTTTTTACCTATTTTTATTTTCTAGTTTTTAGTTTTTATTTCGCATTCTGTTCAATTCATTTAGTGCTTCATTATTGCAAGGTTTCTTGCCCGTTAGTTTATTGCAATCCAACTCCTCTATACGAAGTCCCTGCAAAGATCTTACTCTACTAAGAGCCACGTAGGCTTGACCTTCTTCAAACAGTTTCGCACCTAAGTATACGACTGCGTGATCCACAGTGCTGCCCTGCATTTTATGTATTGTAGAAGCCCACGATAGTATTAAAGGCAACATTCTTCTTTCAGCCGTCCCGTAATTGTACTTAGCTGGAAACTGTATAGCTTTCGGGTGTATAAGATGTACTCCGTCTTTTGCGAAATCAATTCGGACGGAAGGTACATCTGTTGCATACATCTGAGTTCGACGAAATTGAGGCCAAACGATTTCGTTGATGTAGCCTATAGCGCCATTTACTAAGCCCTTTGAAACGTCAATATTGGACCGTAGCATGACTTTTGCCCCCACAAATATTTCAAGTTCCGATGGTAAACCCCCAGTTTTGTTGATATCAGCTGGTATTATAGTAGCTATATCGACATTGTCTGCATTTCGTGTGGCGTGTACTAGCTGATCCTGCGCTTTTATTTTGTAAATGCGGGCACCATTATTTCTGTACAAATTCAATACAGCAGAGTTGTGGTCGTTAACTTGTTGATTTGTGGGGTATACCCTTAACGCTTTGTCTATTGCAAACTCATCACTAGTGTCTTGAAGAAGTTTTCCCATTAAAATACTAAAATGTTGGGTTGTTAGCTCACCGACTCTCAAAGCATTCAAAATATCAATAAAAGTGTGGTCACCTTGCTGACGCATATTTTCAGTTAATTCACACAGCGTGAATAAACGCCAGAGATGTGTAGCTGGTTGGAGATGTTCTGGCTGTTTGAAAACAGGTGCTCCTGATCGTTTTATAGGAGGCAGTTGTAAAAGATCACCGAAAAGTAATACGTTTACTCCTCCAAAAAACTCATTTCCACAATTCTTAATTTGCCTTAATCGAGCGTCCATCATGCATACATTGATAAAAAAATGTTATCTGCCGTTTGGTAGCGGCGGCCATCTTAGATTTCAGTTTTGCATAACAAATTGTATTCTGCTCGTTGAGCTCTTTCATTTGATACCCATATTGATGGGATTGATAAAACCTACGTTATCCGCCATTTTGTAGCGGCCGCCATCTTGGATTTAAATTGTTTATAGTAGCTATATTGTATTCTGCTCGTTGATCCCTTTCATTTGATACCCATATTGATATGATTGATAAAACCTACGTTATCCGCCATTTTGTAGCGGCCGCCATTTTGGATTTATAATAGTTATGATTACACATAATTGTATTGTCACCAAAATCGAAAGTGTATACAAAATTTCAGATAAATCGGTTGACAGGAAGAGGGCGAAATTTGAATTACTAAATTTGACCCAAGAAAGAATAAAACTGAGCTAAATAAAAACCGTTTAAAAAGTGTATTTACACATCTCTCTGTTCCAGCTTTGCTTGTACTATAGTATGTGTACCAATGGGTTCGCAATTAATTCAATTATTGAAAGTGATAATTTCAGGATTTGGTCGTCATCATGGCCCCAACGTTAAAGTGCCAGCATAACTAGAAAGCACTCATTTGTCTTTTGTTAGTTCTACGTACATCATATTTTCTAAAGTTGTTTAGGTATCACTGACATACAATTAAGGAAAATACTATGTTAAGAAAACTTAGCCTTACAATTTCAAGTTGTAAGTTTGAAATAGCCAATCGGCCTTGAGCAACCGTAGTTATTAATGTTCATTAATTCTTCGCTGTTTGAGAAGATGTCTTTGCTCAGCAGTAGGTACATATAGGCTGATGATGTGATCTCTCGTTTTTATAAGATAAGACAGTTAACGAGCAGATTTTACACCTGATGGTAAGCAATCGGCGCCGCCCATGGACACTTATATTACCAGAAGAGTTACAAGTGCGTTGTCGACCTTTTGGGAGCTAGGGATTTGAGTAGTAGGAGATTGGGGATAAAAGGTATTATAATACATAACACAATTATTGACTGAATACTCTTTGAATAGGTCTTTACTACTAACATTAAAATAGTCGTTTAGTTTTTATTTCCTCCACTTTACCGAAACGATCGAAGGAAAATCGCATCGATTGAAAATAAAAATGTTAAACGAGTTCTTATTTATTCATTGATCATTAAATCTTTGAGTGCTTTCCTGCATTTTATCGAAAAGAAAATATTGAGATTTTTATCCTATTTTGTTATGTTTTATTGCTGTTTTTTTACAATTGAATTGCTATCGATCAAAACCTAAAATAGAAAAATATTTTAAGAAATGTTTTATTTTAAAATAGGGAGTCGTAGCTTCTTTCTGAAAAATAACCTATGAAGCAGAAAAGCTTAGGAGAAAACTTAGTTATTAACGGTAAGTTACGGAAATGAAAGAAGACTGTAACAAAATCCTTAACTTGATATATACAAATTCCTGTTATAGGAATTCCTTATAACATATTGGAATATAAAAAATTTAGATGACACGATCTCAAACAAATTAATTATATCACACTTTGGCAGCTTTAAGTTTAGAAGTGCTGCTATCTGCAGGTAATATTGCAATAATATAATATTTATAATATTGTCGCTCAGCCTGTTTCAGTGTTTAGGTAACTAAACACTGAAACAGGCTGAGCGACAATATTATCGTTGTGTTGACAAACATTGAAAGCATAAAGTCAAGAGGCTCTATTACACTATGCTAATCATTACGTTCGAATCATGTTTATTTATTCCGATCTGGATTGACATTAACAACGGTCGGAAATGAAGCTAGTCAATTATTTGACAATGTCCGAGTGTGATCTGCTTTTAGCTATCGGAACATTTGAGAGCATTATCATTCAAATCTATTTATAATATAATATGGGATTATGTTCGATGTTCGTTGTTCAATATTCGCTATTTAAATTGAAGTGATGAACTAGCTTGATGGAATTCAGAACGTTTGATTTTGCTGTCATTGTTTATACTTCAACAGAGTGGTAATAACAGTATAAAATTAGGTTTAAATTACTATTTGTAGTGTTGCGGCCTTTCAAGCAATCGTATTAGTACCAATCCATACCAAATTCATATTTTATTGAAAAGTGTGAGAATTTCCAGATAAACAATTTTCATTCCATACTTTAATAACCAAAAGCAATCTCAACGATCACTTATTCAGCCAATCCTCGCTCACTTAACACAAAACTTTCCTATTTGGCCATTTCTTTTATTCTATGGACATCTGTCCACTTTCCGGCATAGACCCTTTTGTACCCTCGTCTGGTCCCAGCACTATTTACCTGTCAATGTCTTCATAGTTTGATGTCAATATTTTACTTTTTTGAATGTTTGATTTTGGAATCGAAGGAGAATGCAGTTTGAATTATGATTGATTGTTTTCGACTTTTGAATGGTGTCTGGTGGTTCAATTTTCATTTTTTTTTAATGGCAAAGCATGTTTATGCCTTGGCTTGGCTACTAAAAATGATTTATTACAGAAATAATATAAAATATAGAATGATTCAATAACAATAAGATTTTCTATTGCAATCTTAGACAGAGAAGAGACTATAAGATGAAGAGCATATCTACGTACAAAGAACACAAGTAACAATTTCTTTTGATATTTCATATATTTAAAACATCAAGGTTTAAGGTACAGAGAAAAGAAATTGGGACACAGACGCTTATTATCGGAGTCACCTAAAAGAGTACTCAAGAAAAAATTCGGTGAAACACAAAAGACATTTTGCCTCGTGAACCCACTCGAAGAATTCAAGTGTGGCCAGGGATTAGAGCCGCTACCTTAGAGAATTCTTCGCTAAACAAAATATAGTCGATTTTAATATTTAGATAACTTGTTACTAAAATATTTGGCCTATATCAAATATAACGCCTCATTTCTTAAATAAAGGATATTTAATATTTACTGTTTTTTTATTGGGTTGTTTTTCAATATCACACATAAGAACTTTAACTTATCTCACAACGAGGCTTGAACTCGAGACAAGAATTTTCATTTATTTCGCAACAATATTTACAAATTGAACAGTGAGGCAGTATCATATTTTCGTACGAACAACGTCAAAAAACCATTTTACGTATAAGAGATAAAAGTCCGAACCACTCAGTGACCAAACAATCTCTGAATGACATCAATAAATGTACACACGCGGACAGATACAAATATTTTCCGGTCTGATGGTTGGTTGCCCTACGTTAACCGCAGCGATGCTCTTCGTCCGTGAAGTAGACGCGTGATGGCGGCCCCCGGGGGACCAAAAGGTAACATCACATTACCTTACGGAAACCCACCAGCGGAAAATTCTTGTATCAACTTAATACACATTTTCGACAATCAGTTATCAATATATTCTAACCATACCCTTTTTTCTACATACATACTTGTAGGTACTTCTGCTTGACAAATTTTTGTTTGTGTAATTAGAGACTCGAGTTTTTCTATTCGGGACGACTAAAATTACAAGTATTTTATTTGGCAACCCTTAAAAGTTAGCAGGGATATATAATGTTTTTATTTTATTCAACAGCCCTGGGATTTGAAAGGAAAACATAAATATACAATTAAAGCGATGTAAGCCCGGGTTACATAGGCAATGGACTGCCCCAGGGTACTTGGTGTTCACAGATATAGAGAAACTCTTTTGTAAGCGGTAACCTGGATTATAAAATAAAATAAAATCATTTCAAATATTCAATTTTCGAATCAGTATTTTTTTTATTGTAAACTAAAATATAGGTAAAACCTTTTTTGAAAAAAGATCATTTGGGCTTTAAATGTAACAGATTAAACAAAAAAAAACAGCTTTTTAAATAAATAAGAAAGAAATACATCGAGTTGTATTTCCGTGCATAAAACATACGCCTTAATGGCGCTAGTTAACACCTCCTAACTAGACGTTTTAATTAAATTTTACTCTACATTGTAACAATTTAACACCGTCCATGTTATAAAAAGTAATGTTAATAAGATCCGGCCCCTGTTTTACGCGGGTTGTAAATCAGGTCGCCTTTCATTTCGGCAGAGGTGTCTGATCATTTCTTTTCCGCTTAGGGAGGAATTAAACTTGTCTATGGGCAATTGTGAGCTTCCTCCGGCCTTTTAAAAATTAAAAGAGTCGCTTTTAGCGTGGCTTGTGACGTAATTAGAAAATTTCATGTAGGGCTGTCATTTGTTTATTAAGGAAAACAATGACGCAGAATGACTGCGTGAACTTGTAATAAATTGTAACGCGAATTTATCTATGTGTGACTTTTAAGTATAGCTTTTTTGTTAATTATTTTATTAAACAATACAAATGAATAAGGTTATAAGTTTTAATGCTCTTGGAAAAATTACAGCACTCCACATACATACCTACAAATTAATTACTCAATCCTATAGATATTTTCGAGGTACACAAGACCACAGTATATCAAAGACGTTACGCCCGTAGTATGTCTCAGTTCTCTTACTCAACAGCTTAGGTATTCCCAAAAGTAACTCCACCTTTATCTTACCTATCATTTAAGTTAGGGTCACAACTCAGTTTTATAGTGGCAATCGTTTATCGACACCCTAAGGTTTAACTTTCAAAGTTGATCATATATATTTGCTAGGAAAACCATTTTCAATTGAAACTATTAAAGTTATAGCCTTTTGAGGCAACCCTAGCCAACGGATTTGAGTTTTGATTTACGATAAAGTAAAGAAGAATAGAATTATATTTTATTATTTGACATGTTACTTGTATGAATAATCAAATAAAGAATAGACCTAAAGATTATTTATCTTAAGGTACTGTTTAGCTTATCTTTAATGCTGTTACAAATGATAATCAGATGTACGGAAGGCATGAGCGTTTTCAATTAAGGTCTTGTTAAGTATAGGTAGTCTAATTGACCAGGGTACATTGTCGACTTATCATTTCTTTGGTCTTGAATCTCGGTTCTGCGACCATGATGTGTTATTTATTTATTTATTTATATACTTGAACACACTAACGGCTTAGAAAGCTGATGCGTGCTGAAGCTGATGCGTGCGTATTAATGGATTTGGAGATTTTGTCGAGTCTGTTTTTAAAAGAATTAACTGTGTGTGCTTTTATCACATTTTCTGGGAGTTTATTCCATTCCGTGACCACCCTATTAGGTAGGAAGTTATGTAGCTGAAATGATCCACTGGTCTTGACTAAAATCAGTAATACAGTACTTATGATCCAAGACAGTCATTCATGTCCCTGGGACGCACCGGACTTCTGTGTTTCGTAGTTTTATTGTTGTATCTACTTAAGATCGTAGCTTACAGGACGGCAAGCTTATATTATAAAAAATACGTTACTACTTATTTATGAGTAAAGACTAATAAATACCTCTAAAAAAATAACCCTAAAACACCACCGAAATAAACAATTACATCAAATGTTAATAACCCCACAACATTCTGCCAAATCAAAGTCAGGTCGAAACCTCCATCATTACGCAAAGCCAGCTAAAGGCTTATAAACATTAAATTGATTGATGTTACAAAACAGATATTTTCCCTTACATAAGCATTTCAGCCGTTCAGTCATCGTGAAATGAAAACGGATTACAGTTGTGCCTGGTGGCAATGAGCTAACAAACTCCCACTAAATATGCAGGCGTGCAAGCCTTTAGCAGGTCACCATCGACTGGCTTTGTGGCAACCAAGCTGAATTAATGTTCATGCCTAATTTTCAACGTCACAACATTGTGTATAACTGAAAATTCTGCATAGTATATAATGAATCATTATCTTTTTTATGAGGGTCATTCTACTACTTATGATTTCGTAATATTGAAGTATCTTATCTTTCAAGTTTTGCTTTACGGTTGGCGCAGTAGCTGGCTGCTGAGGAACGTGCCAAAGGTGGCTTGTGTATGTGCATTTGTATGTTTGTTAATGCATCTACGACACCGGAGAAAATCCTGACGTGGAGCAATTATTTATTTAAAAGAGAAAAAAAATTGTGTCTCATAATTACATTATATGAGACTAGCTACTCCCGCTCGGTTTCACTCGCTGCTCGGCTCCATTTGATTTAAGCGTGATTTTTTACAGCCTATAGCACTCGGGGACATTGTAGCTATCAATAAGTGAAATAATTTTGGGAATCAGACCAGCGGTTCCAAAGATTACCCTCTACATACAAACTTACAAATTTTAACTCTTTACAATAGTTAGTATAGATGTACTCTAAATAGGAGACTATATGTTTTTACTATAAGCAACATTAGTATTCGTTATCTAAATACTAAATAATAACACACTAACATTTTTCTAGATTCAGGCACGAATTTATAACCTCAATCCTTACTCGGCCTTCATGGCGATTAATAGAACAACGAACAATACTTTTTTTTGCCGCATAATGAACAAAAATGAGCAAGAAGTTATAATAAATAAATCATCATTATTATTATTAGCTACGCACACAGAAACGCTTGGCTACTAAGCCGACTGTTATTGTTTGCAATTTTTCAGTTTCAGTATCTGAATGTACCTATTTCCATATTTTTGTTTTATTTTTTATCCAGGATTAGGTTACACTGCAAGAAAAGAAATATTCTTGCTGGCAGGTAGGTACAATAATGCATTGAGTAGCGTGTTGATTTTTTCAATTAAAAAAAAATGGGTGAAGTTCCGAAGCGAAACAGAATGTGTTTGTTCGAAATTTAAAAATAGATAGGTAGATTCTGTCTTCATGTAACTAAAATGAAATAAATAATTTTAAATCTACCTAACTAAAACGTACTCCTCAATGGTAATGTATTATTTAACATTTGTTATAAAGTTCTAGAGAGTTCAAAGAGCGAATAAATATATAAATAGAGTAAATTAAATGTGCGTACCACTGGAAATCATTTAAATTCTTGACAGCTGTAAACGACAGCCGTCTAAAAGCACCGACTTCAATGATGAAAGGATACGAACTGGTAATATGAAATGAAATAAATCAACCCGCAATTTACCCCCGTCTTAATCAAGACTCACGCAAATTAACTTTTTGACTGAATAATTAGACCCGTCACCTATGATCCTCCGTGGCCGTTATAGCCCGCCCGCCTTTGTATCCCGCAGACTTGAAAATTTTCCTCAAACATTATGAAGCAGAAATTCTGAATAACGTTAATCCAATAAAATAACGGTTCCCTGCAAACTCGCGTCTCGTGTGTACGCAGCTCAGATATTTGTCCAAACCGTATCATATGCATGCCTTCGTGTTCTTCAACTAAAATTAAATTCTCTCGATTATCCAAAGTTCTATAAACAGGGATTCTTCTGGAAGACGTTGAATGTGTGTAGTATACAGTTCCGTGAAGTTATAGGGGCGGGTGTGTCGGTGACGTGACTTCTGAAAATTTGTCAAAGACCATGCGGCTGGCTGTGAACTGAGTGGAAATTCCTGTGTTGCAAACTCGAGCAAGCAGAATGAACCGCACGCACGTCGCACCTACGTCACCTTATTGACAAGCCCACACTGAGGAATGTTTTACCACATACTATTAATTGACTTGAGATATATATAACGGTAGGTTACTTTGACAGCCGCCTTACTCCATTGTTACGATGTTTAGAAATATTAATTACATGCTCGCTATTTAAGTAAACAATATAATTTGCTGGTAATGTTGTCTGTAATAACATTAGCTTTATTTATTTTGTTAAAGCTTTGAAACCAAGTAATGATCATCAAATAAAAGGAACATAATAATCCCAATAGATGAATTTACCTATATTGTCTTACATTAAAAAATTATGTCATCTATTCACATCATTATTCTAATCACTAAGTTAAAAACAAAATATTTAAACTTTCCAATATAGGTAAGTACAGTAAAATATTAAAAAATAATAATTTATTTATGATTCGACAATATTCAATTTTATTTTTGTAATTTTCTAGCAATTATTTCAAGAAAATAGTAGGTATTCTATTTATAACGATAAAGCGCGACTTCACACATCATTCTTAGAAAACTATACATTTTGAATTAACGATGAAACTATATTAAATTTGCCTAGTTGACACCTATCATATCATTCTCACTTAAACACATACTAACAAACAAATAACACAAACAACAGTTATCACAATAAACAGGTTCAATTCAAAACCGATTGTCTTAAAGCGAATTCAAGGAGTTTCAAACGGATCTCTCAACGTCTTCCGAAATGTTAAGACGTCCTAAGAACCACCAACAAGATGGCTGCATAATCCGATTACTTCACTCTGGAATATTAGAGTACTACACAAGGGAAATATGTCTAAACACTACAATCTGCTGCAGCCTTCCTACCTCATATGGTTGAGGGATATAAATTCTACCCCGAACTCAACCCTCAATGGAAACTTGTCGTAACCCCGACTCTATTATTGTTTGCGATGATAATATTAATTGTTTTGTTAACAATACGTTATTTTTTTTCTCTTAAGTTTAAGTTTCTAATTCAAACCATATTTATTTAAATTTAAAATCATAATATTAATTTTAACGTAACGTAAAAATTAATCATTAGAAAAATAATACGTAATTAAAGTTCAGCATGTAAATAGAAATTATTTTCCAAAAGTGTTACTAAGTGCAAATCGATTTGAGCAAGAAAAATAAAAAAAATCAACGAATAAGTCATAAAGACGCTTCTGGGCACTGAAGAATGTGCAACACATAATAAAAAATAGTTACTTAATGGTTAAGTAATAAACAATATAATTGGTTAGAAAGTCAAATGGGACTGGCATAAATCTTATGTAAAACATAAGATTTATGCAGTGCAGTGGGCCTAATAAAAAGTAAAAAAAAAAATTTGCAATACTACGAATGCAATATCCACCTTTAATGTTTTTCAATATTCGAATACATTGATAGTTACTTGAGTATCAAAAATGGCGTACAAAGAAAATTTTCAAATATAATGCGTTTCCTGCTATCTCCATTTTCACAGCTGATCTAAGAGGATATGGAGGATCATGTCATCCATCAATTACAACAGCAGGTTGCCTGACAGCTCTGTGGATGGATGATAGGACTGTGCATACGGTAAAATGTCACAAATATAATGAAACTTTGCACCAAAACTTACATCAAATTTACAAAAATGTTTTTATGTGACATACTGAGAAGTTATATATTTAATTCAAATAATTGAAATACATATTTTGGTATGGGTAAGCAAACGAGCAAACGGATTGCCTGATGGTAAGCAATCAGCACCGCGCTTGGACACCCACAAAACCAAAGGGGTTACGAGTGCGCTGCCGGCCTTTTAGGAATAAGGGTTTGGAATATTCAAAGATTGAGAATGCCTGGAGGAAGAGCGGGGGATTGCGGCTCCGGTAACCTCAATCACACGGCGAAACACAACGCTGTGATTGTTTATCGCCGGTTTTCTGTGAGGCCGTAGTATGTAGTAGTGGTCGAGCCGACCCATAAGTGCCGAAGCTTGGCTCTCCCACACTTAAATATTTAGTATTCGAATGGCTACCAGAGTCATGCTCAGGGATGTTTATTGATAACTCAAACCATTCCTTCGTCATAATACTTTAATTGTACCAAAAATATATAAAAGGTTAGGTTTTATGAAGTTCTAAATTAGACCATCATCATCATCATCAGCCGGAAGACGTCCACTGCTGGACAAAGACCTCCCCCTTAGCTCTCCACGTCGAACGACAAGTTGCCACCTGCATCCATTGGCTCCCCGCGACTCTGACGATGTCGTCGGTCCACCTAGCGGAAGTTAGACCACTCAACCCGAATCAAAGCAACTCCAGACTGGCTAGATCAGCGCATTCTTAACACAAAACCACGCCCCTTATTATCGTTTTCGAAACTCGAAACATTTAACATCACTTTGTTCGTCGAAACAAACATGGTTTATGAGCAAAACAGCCTCGGGCATGGGGAAATTAACCCCCACTTCCGTTTGCTTAATTTAATTCAAACAATATCATTAAAGCTACGCGGTATCGACTATAAAGTGTATACATAGAAACCACAAACAAAAATATTCTATGAAATGCAATATTTTGTTCGGAGAAACTAGTATTTCTGACGCTAGCTTTGCCCGTAACACCAGAGTTAAAACTAGCTTAAGACGACTATAAGTTGTTTCTGATTATATTACTTAATCAATCTTTGTCCCAAATCTCATTCACATCCGCTAGTAGTGTTTAAGTGAAAAAGCAACATACAAAGCATATTATTATTTTTATTACTATGTGTTCCCTCTATCTCTCTCTCTCTCTCTCTCTCTCTCTCTCTCTCTCTCTCTCTCTCTCTCTCTCTCTCTCTCTCTCTCTCTCTCTCTCTCTCTCTCTCTCTCTCTCTGTCTTTTTATCTTCAGAGAGGAGTCAAGGATGCAAAATGTAACGAATTACTAAAGGAACATTCCTAAATATCTTTCATAAACTATCTAATAAATATGACACGATCTTGAAGGTTGTGTATACAACACAACTATGTTAATATTATGGGAAATATATTTGTTATTTTACTTTAGAAATTTTCAACCCTCTATCAATATCAAGGGGGTAAAAGTAAACCACCTAATTGTAACTAATGATATCAATTACTTTTTAATATACACGATAACATAATGCGAAAAAAAAAACTCTTTAGAAACGTGTATTGTACTAAAATATTCTATTTAAAACGCTCCATGCATGTCAAGGTATTCCGATTGAAAAGACCGACGACGCGACGCCGTCGTTGTGAATTTTTTCAAGGAAATATAAACCTTACGTAGCATCCCTTTACAAGAGTAAGCTCTTTTATGAAATGCACCTAGACACTATGAATAGTGCCGTAAGAACGAAGCAATTAAAACTTGCCTGCATGTCTGCGTGTGTGTGTGTGTGTGTACAAACGTAATTAGTATAGTTACTTCTGTGATCTAAATAATGTTTTCGAAATTCGTTTTTTGGTTGATGAAGTTTGATGTGGTAGTATAATTATACATATAGATATGCGTTTTGTTGTGTTGGTAATAAGATGTAATTTCGAAAAGCAAGTAGGTTTTATGTCAGCCGGTGTTGCAGGGCAAGCGCAATAAAGTATCAAGAAGTGTTTTTTTTTAATAAGAGTCTACCACTTTCTTTAGTTCCTTCCGTCCTGGACAAGAGAATTCATTTGACGATTTTCCACACTAAAAAAGTTAGATTTATAATAATATTATAAACAGAAAAGATTTAATTGTTTGTTTGTTAGAATTGAATATCCTCCAAAACACCTGAACAAATTTGATAAAATTATACCTTTAGGAAGCTACACTATCCCTCGTAAACATCGGCTATAAACTACAAGAGTAAAACAGCGGAGTACAGCTAATCCCTATATATGTAATCTATAAGTATATACCCTTATAGACGTTGTGATAAACCTGATAAAGACAAGCTAAGCATCTGATAAGCATCTGGTTTTACCCCTTATTAGAAGAGTCCATCGCGAGATACCATCATCGAAAAAAAAAATTTTTTATCCATTGTTTTTAGACACATTCTATGAGATACGAACAACATTTTACAGTTATTTATTAAATTTAACGGGCACTGTAACTATATTACGAGGTACTCGAATAGTTTCGAGTCACGTTGGGGACTCATACTCGTGTGCAGCATTCTTCTCTAAAAATTGCACAAGTAAGCTGTTAAAAATCATTATCATTATTATTTTTTTCTTTTATCTTTAATGGGAAATTTTTATCACAAGCAAGATAACACACGCAATATTTATTACCTACCAGTGTCGTTATCCTCAAAAAAGGTAGATAATAAAAAGTTTGTATAATTAAATTAAACATCTCGTTCAGTTAAGAAAATAAAGCAGTTTTTAAAATTATACGAAAACTTTCCTAATAAGTTTTCAATAAGTACTATGAGGCATTGTTTAAGTCTGATAAAATTAAAATTCTTTAACTTATTTAGGGCTAAGTCAACGATGTCCTAAACCTAATAACTTGGACGTAATATAATAATATCTAGCCTTCGAAATAAGTTTGTAGGGATTATTGACGCTAAGAGGTTTACCAGCCCACGCCCATTACTTTATAAATACAATGTCCAAACACGAAATTTACAGGTTACTTGATCTCTACGTAAGAAGGACATTCACCTCATATAATATCCTAGTAATATGATAAGAAAGTTTGTGAGAATATATACCTAACTAGTCCTTGCAATGTTCACAATATTTCTGAAATAAAAAGTATATTACTGCGTATGTAGCTTTGTACTAGCATGCCCTTTAGGCATCAGCCAATGAACATTAATTGCTGTACAAAGGCCTCCCTCAATGGCTTTCATAATTCCAGTTGGAAGGAGGATGGAGCCTCCGTTACCCTCACTCTTACCACAATGTTGTTTCACGCCGGTTTTATGTGAGGACAAGGTATCACTCCGGAAGCTTGGCTTTCCCACACTTATCTCTCATTGCTCATAATCATATTAAATACTTTACATAATACTAAATCTAAACATCATAATAATTGTTGTATTTGTAACAAACATTTATATCAGAGATGTCCCTACAGCACTTAGCAGTTTGCACCAACAAGCAAGTTTCCTGAGTTCTTGACTAACCACAAGTCAAACTCCATCCCCAGGTAAATGTAGCTAACAGTCAACGCATATTGATCGATCACTTACCTTTGAGATTCACAATAGCCCGATAGACATATTGCTACACAAAGTGACCGTTCGTCTCCTGCAGCCGAAACACGTAGCATGTAGCTACATATATAATATACAAGTTAACATATCAACCTATCTATATAAATCTGTCTTCGGAACCGTCAACTTTAGAACAGAAATATAAAGTTGAAAATATATTATGACTTTATTGATTGGAATATTGCAACATTCAAAAAGAGGCCAAAAAAGCTAAATAAATTGTTTTGTACTTGATCTATTCTATCTACGATGATTTGACTAATCTGTTTCTTTGGTCAAGATTTCTATTGCCAGTGATAGGTGAACCTTTTATCGATGCCTACGTCTCTTCTAACATGCACGTTTGAGAATTTTTGGTTCAAAATTGTCAGTAACAATTCGATAACTCACTTACTTTTTGTTAAATGAACAAAAAGAAGGAGATTAATTTGTTACTTTCACTTTTTGCACAAATTAAACGAATGATGTTATTTCATATTAATCTTAAAGCTTCCTTGAGCCCAGTAGCCCACCCACATTCGCAACGGTACTTTATAACCGCACTAATCATTAAGCCATCGACATTGCTGGTCTTGTACGCAATTAAGTGTAGACCGTTCACATAAACCCGGACATGGACGGTAATCATGAGTAACCCTTCGCTGACAGTCGGTAATATCGGGCATGCAGTATCACAATTGGGCCGAAAACGAAACAGCTAGGTACGCTGTTGAAAGGTAAACACTAACAAACTATTCCAATATCGTTGAACGCTGGTACGTCGGCTTTGCGCGTTATGGTCCAACGAGCTTGCAATAAATAATACACGTACTTTCTGTACAAAATAATTGGTTTCACAGTACATATGTATGTGTTCTCAGCCGTGAATGCCAAAACGTGAATACCATCCCCGGTTAAACGTATATTTTATTCGTGTTTGTTTTCCCGGGTTATATTGCTGGACTGTATAAATAAGTTCAGGTCCTCTCCATGGCTTTCATTTTGCGGACGCTAGAAAATGTAAACAGACGAGCAATCTTACTGAGGATATGTCGTGTAACTTGCTAGGTACATGGACGATGAATAAGTTTGTAGGATGTAATGTTTATGATTTCATACCTACTTATTTTTTGTGCAGAACATGTTGTAAAGTAAAATAATGACTTATACCTACTTACTAAGTGGAATTCGATAAATCTATACTAAAATTATAAAGAGGTAAAATTTGTAAATATGTATGTAGGGGGTAATCTTTGGAATCGCTGGTCAGATTGCCAAAATTCTTTCACTGATAGGTACCTGAGTGCTATAAGCTATGAAACATCACGGTACGATTAAATGGAGCCGGGCAGCTGGTGAAACCGCGCGAGAATATGTACATTTAGATAACTTATAATATATTCTTACTTCTAATATATTCTGCTTATAAATAAACAAATTGAAAATTTTAAGTAGGTACATTTAAAACGAATTCTGGAATTGAATAAACGAATTTTTTTTCACATTTATAAACTCAAACAATTGAATATTTTATAAAAGAAAATGCTGAGCTAGAAGTTCGTTAAGAAATCTAAATAATAAAGGCTCAAAAAGAATAACAAAACTGCGGAGTAATTTATAAAAGATTAATATTTATGTAGTGGAACAATAACGCGATGTTAAGCGCAGATTTCACTCAAGGCCGTGATTTGAAACCCAACCGTAAACGCTTGCAACAAATTCTCTTTTTAAATAATAATATTGGAGTAAACTTTATGTAAAAAACAAACTGATTCGAATGTATTTTTTACCCATTTTTTAATAAATTAAATATTAATTTAATTTGCATACCGGTAACAAAGTAACACATCAACAAAGGCCGACTCACTAACTTATAAGTCTTATAGTATAATAAGTCTGATAAGAAATGCCGAAATAAACTCAAAGGACCTGTTCTCTTTTAAAGGTCCAGAAAAACAACGGATAACCTTATTAAGCCTCATATAATGAACATTATTTTCTCCTATCAACATTAAAACGGTTGAATTCAAAAAGAGAATTGGGTCTCTTAGTTTGAACCATAATACATAGTCATCTAATGAGATAGGATTAAAAGCATATGATGGACCGACTTCTCCATAGGAATGTGTATGAATGAATATTAAAAAGAACTATTAAAGAAAAGATACATTACAAGATTGCATAAAAAATGAAAACGAGAGAAAACGAAATAGGACCAAGATTTTGAACCCTAAAATTACAGTTTTTTATAGGATAGTGTGGAACACGTATCACTCGATGGTCATGGAGACTGGCCAACAACAGAAAATTTGCTTATGCGTTGTCAGCAACTTGGAAGTTTGAAGATTAGAAGAATTGAATTTTAGGTGGGTCATAGATGATTCTATGCCCTCATAATCATTCTTACACGGCACGCCGGATTAATTTCTAAGTTCGTGGTATCACTCCGGTCAAATAGGCTCCTTAGTGCCGAAGCATAGCTCTCGCACACTTATCTACAGTTAGACCAACAATTCAATTTGTTACATACAAATTGATTATTAATCACAAAGAGAAGATATTACCTATAATATTCATAGCATAATCCTCTAATGACACATAGATATCTACCTTAATATTGAATTAGATAAATACCTAAGCATTTCTGACGCAACCTATGTCGAATGTTCAGAGATAACTCCCGCACTCTGAATCAATCAATATAATATAATATGTAGTTATCAATATGGTTGACGCCATTTATATGTGCATATGTAGGTACGAGTATATAGGTAAATTCCAGTGTTACAAGACGCCTCTAATAGGGATGAAATATATGTATGTAGGTTCATTGTGCATTTGGCTTAGATTGTATGTTTGAGTTATTGACGTGATATAGCTTATGTTGCTAGTGTTCTATCCTCTTCAATAATGATTTAAAGGATTCGACAGAAAATTTCTAAATGTCTTTTAAGTGAAAAGAATATAGGTAAAAACATTTTGTCAAGACATGTAAAAGTAAAGTTTGGAAAAGCAACCTTTCGGCACAAATGGGTTGATTGAACCGGAGTGATACTCAAAAAATCGGCGTGAACCAACGCTTGAAACATTCGAAAACTGTTTTTGAATTCGCCTATAACAAGAATTAAATTTAATTTCCTAGAAGTCTCGGTACCTATATAAATATTCGTAATATGTCGACCATTTTCATAATATATTTCTTTTGGGCTTTAAGGCTTTAATCACCTTAATTATTGTTTGCTAAACAATACGAAATGGACGAGTAGGTGGCGACCTATTTCGCGGTAAAAGGTGACATAATAAATAACAGTTAAGACTGTAATCCTTGACAGGTTAGGGAAAAGTTGAACTGTCATACTCGCAAAAGTTTCGCGACGAAAATATTTTAGTCTGTTGTGTGAGACGAGTACAGTGTGACTGGCTACCTTTGCGGCTACTGTTATTCCTTTTAACACTCCATTGTAAATTATATTCAATCGAATTAAAACCATATTTGGCACGAAATTCTAGAGTCTGTTTAATATTAGCAGAAATTATAACTGTACCTAAAGCTATTACAACAGAGAAGACTTCTAAAAAATTAAGTCTTCGGATAAGTAAAAATTTTATAAAAAAGTATCTTAGTATTGTGCGTTGTAGAAGCTTTATTTTAAATAAAATTGGACACTTGGCATATGTAAGACGATACAGAATTAATGACAAGGAATTGATCACATCGCTGGCTCTTTTTTTAAAACAACTTGCTCTTTGGGTCACTCACATCATATGGATAGGTTTAATGCGTATGTATCAAATAATGTATAAGTGAACTTGTAAAACATATGTTTTTAAAAGAGTATCGATGGAATTTCCGAATTTACATTTTGGAATTGACACCTATCTTCACTGACGCACGGGTTTAGTTGCAATAGACATTTTCTGTTTTTTTTTTTTAACTTTTTATAAAAACAAAAACTGCCTCACTTTGTCTCCTGCCAGCTTTTAACATTTACATCTTCATAAATGCAACCTCACAACATTTCAGCTTATATACTGTGGTAGTTTCGCAATAAATGGCGTGCAGATAATAATCTTGCATTGCTCCAGGCTGGTAGGGTTTCCACCATCAATTACTTCCGACTTAATCTATTTATTTACTGTCAATTTAGGAACATCTACCTAACCGTTTTCGTTCGTCACTGTACTTTTGTTCAAGTAATTTTCAAAACAAAGAATTTGGAATTTTTGAAGTTGATACCAATACATATTTTCTTTGAATGTTTGTTGAGAGGACTTTAAATTTGTAATTATAAGTTCGAAATCGCCAATCCACCTTGAGTAAGCGAATAGGGCTTAGCTGAGCAGAGGGGACTTTTTTGATGAGATGATGATGATGATGAATTTTCTAATTGGGTAGTTTTCTCAGACAAAAAGGAATTATTTCAACTAACAAAACCATGCATTATTTTATTCGATTCACTAAGCACTCAATATTGTATTTTTTCATTAAAAATACAGGCAGGTACTGCCTGACGTAAAAAAAAATGACGTCACAACGTGCTATTTCATAAAAAACGAAAAAAATTTTTGACGTTTCGAAAAAAAAGTAAATTTAACTTTGTGTTATAAGCTACCTTATCAACTGAAACTGTTATACTAAACAGCAGATTATATAGATGCCCTCCGCGATATACAATATTTACTTATTTTGAATTACAATTAAATACGTACTATCCTGAAGTAAAATATCACCTGATAAATAGACACTTCATAGGTAGGTACACTCCATGATCGTCATTATCTCATCATTACAACTATTACAAGTAGTTATCTATTAATATCCTACTCGTAATAATTTAAGCTAACTTTTAAAACATAACAACATGAATATGACTTGAAAGAAAACATGTTCTACACTTACCGAATTGCTTGCCAATTTACTGAATAAGATTTTAAATCAATTTTTGATTAAGTAGTGTTCAAAAAGTATGTAGGTACATGACAAAAATAGAGAGGGAAGAAATGTCAAGTGAGATAAATCGTCGGAATCTGGGAGTTCGTTTAAAAACCGATTGTTTTATATTAGAGGATTATTAACTTTAATTGGTTTCGGACCGCGGGGTGAAGTGACGGCTACAGTAAGCTTCCTCAAACTGTTTAATTCACGAGCCTATCAGAATACTTTAATTAAAATAATAAAGTTACAAACTTGGCAAAGTTTTTAAGTAGATGTTTTTTTGATACTGTCGCCTAGAATTTTCGCATAAATACCTTTAATTAGTCCGTCATTAATTTAAAGAGATTCCGTGAGGACGCGAAGGAGGGATCTGTAGCCGAAGCAAACTGATTGCTTCGCATAATTGATGGAGCTCAACGAGATTATGTGCACAGTACATTAATATTATTAAATTTAATGAAGCATTCGTTTGTGTAATACCGGTAGATATAAGATTTATTCAATATTGTCCATTGCAATTTAATGATAACGTCTGCCGATGCGCGGCGTAAAGAAAAACAATGAATATTTTAATTAAGATATTGTGATATTTATTTTTTTGTTTTCTTCCTATAATGGAGTTGTTCGACGAATTTTAATTATCATGTGACTGCATTTTGCTCTCATGGAAGTTTCATTTATTTTTTTATTAAAGTATCGAGAGCCCCTCTCGATACTTTAATAAAAAAATAAATGAAACTTCCATGAGAGCAAAATGCAGTCACATGATAATTAAAATTCGGGTACGGAACTCTTTTGTTGTCGCAACCCCACGCACGGCTGTCCATCTGTCAGCGATTTTTTAATCCTGACCTAAATAAAATGTAGTAGGTACTGCAGGACATTTATTATTACTTAGAGCGGTTCGGTAATACGGGTTGGGCGAAATTTGATGAGAAGGGTACAAATCTGTTAGGGTCAGTTTTGAATACACTATAATTATATTTCCGATGTTAAATGAAACTTATATTAGGTAATAATATCCATCCTTCGCAAAATATTATTAGCTTCGTTGGTCCTTTTCCTCATTTTTTATCTGGCCTTAAAATCCACAAGATGGGAATGGAAGCGTTTCTAGAAAACACCCTAATTCCGACCTATTTTCTCTGCCGAACTTATAAATCTGACAGCTAGGAAGAAATATCTGCTCCTAATTAAAAGTAAGTAAGTAAGTAGGTACCTTCATCAATAATTACCGGAATATTTGACTCACAAAACTTGGGAGTTTTCTTTCAACCAAATACCTACTCAATACAAATTAATCGTTATAGAAAAGAGAATTGGTTCCTAATTGTAAACGATAAAAAGATTGATTCACATAAAGAACTCGATAAATGTTTTTAGAAATACGTACCCTTCAGGAGCCAACTTTCGTAATTGGAAATGAAACTGAATGGTTTAGGTACCTACCTAATTTATCAACAAAATTATGCATTAACAAAATATACCTGAATTAATTTTATTGACAGGGTATTTCGGCCCTTATTGAATAAAGATTAATGAATAAATTGAAATTGAAAACCCTTTGTTTAAAATACTAGCTTTTGCCCGCGACTCCGTTCGCGTGGAATAGTGACTTCCTGCAGATTTTTGGTATAAAAACTATCCTATGTCCTTTCTAGAGTTCCAAACTATGTCTGTCCAAATTTCACAGAAATCGGCTGAGTATTTAGGCGTCAAGAAAAGACAGACAGACAGAGTTACTTTCGCATTTAGGTATAATATTAGTTTGGATTGAAATAGAAAACGCTTTATTTAAAATACTGGTTGATACTAACCAATGAACGACAGAATAAACACATTTAATTAAGTTTTAAAATAGATGTAAATAAAAAATAACGATGTAATCGTATCTCATGTTGAATGCATGAGTATTCTTTATGAGATAGGTGTCAAATTAGTGAACGTATCACCTTAGGGTAGGCGATTACCGGCGCCCATGTACCCCTTTTGGGAGTTAGAGATTTGATTGAAGTATTACGAAATTTGGGGATTGGGTGTGAGGGGAGGATTGCCCTACTTTACAACAAATCCATTGATTCACCGTGTTTTAATACGGCTTTCGTTGTTTCACGCCATATCCCTGAGGTCGTGGTTTTATTCCTCTCGACCGAGCTATCACACTCATGTCGAAATTCTCACACTTACATGTAAACTAATTAGGTATTTTCTTATCTTTACAGATCTATTTGCGGAAACGGCTTGGGATTGTAACAAGAACCTTATTAACATGTGAGTATAAACATCAGATTCTTTTACGTAAACATTAGATAGCTAGATATAAGTAAAAGGCAAATGTAATTGAGCATCAACATCCTTATTATTATGACTGCCGACGGCTATACCATCCTTTAGACGACGCTTCTAGAAAAAAAAAACAATGAACTCCCGACGAAAATACAAACGGAATCATACCTATACAAATAGCTTGTAGATAGCAAGTCTGTTTTCCCTCTGAAATCAATTATATTTTCAATAGAACCCTTTACCGGTATAATACTTAGTCAAACATAAAAATGATGGCTCGTTTGTCGTATTTTTATTCGTATTTTATCATGAACTGAACACGGTATCGGAATAAATTTGCATAAAACGATGGACACGCGAATAATCCCCCCTCTATGGATGTAACCGGTCTCCAGAAACAATTTATAGGATGAATTGGTGAATTTTGAATGAATTACAACGTTGTCTCGCCTTATGTCACACAGAAATATTAATGTTACCCACCACTAGGATTAAAACGGTCCAAAGCAAGCGGTATTTCACCCGCCAGATGAAATGTTGGGGAGGGTAACGTGAACTTTTCAATGTCATTTTACTTGACCAATGTTTTGGATTATGTTTTATAAACACGATTTGTTCAATTTGGACCCTTAAGAGTGTAGTAGAAAAGGCTTTGGGGAATGTTTGTAATCGATGACAACTTTAGTAGAACGTATTTTTCGACATGTCTACCTAAAATTTTTTTGGAAATTTTCTCAGAAATGCCAAAAGTGAGACTGCAAAACTCACATGAGTTGAGATCATATTTTCTAACATTCGCGACCTACCTTTGGCATGGCCCCAAAGTAAACATTACCTCAATTCAAAGCTCAATAAGCAACAACATCTCGACACTACTTCGACATAGGTATCGTCCAATAATTACCTCAAGCATGTACTATGGCTAGCTGAGGGCAGGCTAATCACAAGACAAACGACAATGGAGCCCACTTAAGCTGATCCGTCCACACGAGATTATCCGTTTGTCTTCTCTTACTATACACACATGTATTGGATAATCCTTATCATTATGTGGATAAAGACCTACTTCATGAAATGAGAACGGTAGATTAGAAAAGGTCTAATTTGCTGCTTTTTTGGTCCATTGTATTCGTTGTTCTGAATTCAACGGGTGTAAACGGATTGATCCTATTTGATACAAGTAAGCCCTCGATTCCAGGCTTAAGCGTAGGCTTGTAAACTCTTTTTCGCTTTGTTTAGGATATCATACATTACCTACGTACGTTACTTGGAGGTTTATTCAAGGACCGGTTAATGCAATATTTAAGTGGAACTAAACACCACCCTTTCGTTCAGTTGATCTTAACCACACCAAAAAAAATAGGTAAGTAACTATAAAAAAAGTCTTCTTAAAAAAAATCTGTGTAATGGCAAAACTGAAAATATTAAATTCATGTTCGCTCCTATAGTAAAGTCATATAAAATATTCTCTTTTATTTCAACGAAAACAACCCATAAAGGTTTTCCGATACGACAACATTTAAAAATAACCGAAAATACCGAGGGATGTACCACGCAATAATTATCATCATTAAAATTAAACGTCGGGTCGAGAGGACGATTCGACTCGTCGCGTCGGCTCTCGGCTCTCGGCGTCACAACGATGTCATGTGAGAATTTCGTTGTAAATAAATTGTTGGCCACGGCTGTGACCGTTGTCATGAGATTATGTGCCCTGTGACGTGCGATCCATTGCTTTTCATATTTCATTATAATATACGATCAGCTGCGATCTATCTTCACTATAATACGTTATTTGAGAACGCTGTAACCTACCTGTAGGGCCTTTGATAGTCGACATATTGAGTTATAAGGGTTATAAGAGTCTAGTAAACTGGTAACTAGAATGACTTTTGAACATTATTTATTTAACCTAACGAAATTAAAACTGCACAAACGTGATGAGACACTCAAGCCTTTACATCAAAAGAGACAGAATGCAAGGAAGTCATTAAACTATTTCTTTTATTATTTTCATCGCGCAAAAGCATATTCTGCAAACGTTCGGTTGAATCATACCCAGCGGAGTGTAGCGAAGCCAGCGGGTAGAAGGGGGGAAATGTGAAGCAAAGCAGGGTGTAGCGGAGAAAAGCGAGTATTCGTTAGGTGCAGCACTACGCTTGTCATCCTACAGTGTACAAACAAGGGATAAAGCAGTCCATTAGTGTTGGGAATCTTCCCAAGAACAGTCTCTGTTTTTTTCCGTCCTTAAACTTTTTTTTGCGGAAATAAAGAGACAACTAAATAAGGACTCATTTAATATATAAACATGGTCGCCAGAATAACGCTTGGATAGTTGTTTTAATTTAATGGAAATTACATACAATGTTCATATTTTTCTGTAGATAGATTTCGTTCTATTCATAGACGTACATATAGGTATACTATATAGGTAACTATACTTTACACGTCTAAATAATACCTGAAAGCATAGTTAGCAGGTTTCGTAAAGTTTGATCCTTACGAAAGGTAAATCTCGAGTAATTTTTCATTAAGATTAAAATTAAATTTTGATCTTAAATCAGATATTCCAGCTTTCTTCGTTCGCAATTTTAATATTCTCAATGAAACAAACAACAATATTTCAATTTGTGCATACACACCAACGTACTTTTTGCTTCGCTTTTTTCCGTTAAAAAAAGAATCAAACATGTTCAATCAAAAAGAGAATTACACACTGGCAACATTTCGGTAATTGAAAAAATATCTTTCGTGGAGTGTTGTAAGCAATCAAAAAGTCGTTCGTAGAAGCAGGTTGTGATACTTTGAACTCAGTTGAAATAAACTGAAACGAAGCACATACATAATGAGGTTACGCGGAATTTTAATTTTAAAGATTTATTTTGATATTTACTGAATTAACAAAATGTTTTTTGAAAAGAAATGAAGTATATTCGCAAGTCATGTTTGCGTTATTATAATTATGCTATCAATGCTGGCAACATTGACAGATTTTGCATTTTTCTGATTATAAGTTTGAAATCGCCAATTGGCCCTGAGCAAGCGTGGTAATTAATACGTTAATACTCAAACCTTTTTCGTGTGAAAAGATCTTGCTCAGCAGTGGGCACGTGTAGGCCGATGGTGTGATGTGTCTTGAACTATTTAAGTAAGTATATTGTAATCACCTACGCTACCTTATAAAAACCGGTAATTTGGTAACTACTTAATAAAATTAATTCTTTGTTACATTTAAATCAAACCAAAGACCAAATAAAAAACGCGGACTCCAGTGATTCACATAACACGACCTCGCTTTCCTTCAAAATCGGTTAACACATCTGTGGATACGGTCAGCGTAAGCACAGGCGTAAGTGTAATATGTAGGCGGCCTAACATGCTAGAAAATCAAAATAAAGGGGTAGATGAAGATTCATCGCCCGAATGCAGGGAGCTGTGTATACATTGTGTTTTCAGTCTGCTTGAGACCACGACCTGTGCAACCAGGTCGAAACGTCAAGCCTACCAAGGTGTTTAAATAATTAGGTACTTTTCGCGTTAATACCCGCGTAATTATATGCTGTAAACATGACATAAAAAAGGTAATAATGCTCTCGTTTTATCATAACGAAAAGATTCTGAACATGAGGCAAGTTATAATCGATCGCAATGTGTTCAATAAGCACGAAGTAAGTAGGACTTTTTACAAAGCAAAGACTCTCCATAACCCCAAGGCGATTTCAATTAAAACCTTTTCAATCTCACTCTTTTATGTCCCGTAAACTTGTGAGCATTTTCCTCAGTTCTATAATCGAAGGCTGTTTGTGTACTTATATTCCACTTAAAGTTTTTCATCCAGCCTCTCAAGGGTTCATCGGGGGCTACTTTATTTAATGTTCTTGTCAATCTTTTTTAAACTAAGAAAATTGTTCACTAAATCACTTGCATGAATATAAATGTGTCTTAGGTCTTACGCACGGAGCCAGTCTTTATATTAATATTCACTGTGGTCTTAACCCTTTTTGGCCTAGGTAAAAAACGTTATCTAGCTTCAGTCAGTCGCTATTAGTTGTAGTTACCTACCTATTTAAGAGTGGAAAATACAATAAACAAAAAAAAAATCATCCATAGGTACGCATATTGGTAACTATTATGGCCTCAAAAACTAACTTACGAACATTGTGAGCAATGTATGACTAAACAATCCTTAGTAGGTATGTTATAACCAGCCATTTACATACATGAAGAACTTTAATGTTTTATAAAAAACTCTTAAATGATCTCAATAAAAGAGGTATTATTTTGACTTATTATCGGGAATCTGAGTGGAATATTTTAAAAATTCATCGACATCACTTGAATTAATTAAAGTTGAAGCGTAACCGCTTCAGCTTTTTCTAAACCAGTCTAGAGTTAGTAGGTATGTTTATGTGCAGCTTACCTCAGGAAATATCCCGCCGACCGACAATAAACGGGGAACGAATTTGCATGGGACAAAGCATTCAACTTCAATATTGGCGTGCGGAGACCAGAGACATTTTTTTCTTATTTTTACTAAACTTCTCTTTAAAAAAACCTCTACAGCATTTTATTCAGTGTTTTAATATCTTCCTAGAAAGGTGGAAGGGACAAATAGAATAGTTACCCTATTGTTTACTTTCTCTAGTCTTTATATTTACTTCAACGATTTTTCTTAATTAGTTTAATAGTAAGTTCGATAGATGACTCTTACGTCTGATAGTGATACCTAATATTGAAAATTCGAGGTCAAAACATTGGAAGTAAATGATTAGGTTTCTATCTCATTACATTTAGTAATACAGTATGTACCTAGGTAATTACACCTAGCGTTCGCAACTCAAAGATCAAGATTAATTATAGCTAACTAATAATAAATAACACTTGATAAATAAAGAAACAAAACATTTTGAAATCAATTCGCCGGCCAAGCGTGGCATTTCAGTGTGTGCCAACCAGTGTCAATGAACGTAGCAATCTCAGGGTGAAACTGCGATGTATAGATGTCACTACTTACGACGACACCGTAAAACATGTTAGGTTAGGTCTGAGGTACGGTAATACCATCTACTTATACCTACAGTATTGCTACTCAGCCGCATCGTTAAAATAAAATGCTTACTGCCGCGTGATTCGTACACATGCATGCGGTAGGAATACCGCCTCAGCTACGTCTCTATAAATTAAATACTTACCCACAACTCAAAACAAAAATTCTTTGGTTACCAATGTAATAATAATAACAACATGTAAAGCTAAGCTGACTACAAATGTTTTTAAAAGACAACCGTCTGAAATGTTTAAATATTATATGGGTTGATATTGAGATACCTTACCTACCTTTTTTTGTCAGGGGAAAATCATCCAATGGCTTCTCCCTGCCAGGGTAAGGCGAGAGAGAGTGTCAGACTCTTATTGACTAAAAACCCCCCGTTCCTTCGCTTACTCTGGGCCGAGGTCGCGGTGCCTCATTGGGCTTACCCCGCAACCCCGGCTGAACATCAGCCCTGTTGGGCCCCGTCTGTGTCTATTGGCTCTTTGAGGCGCGCGCGGAACGTACCGCGCCGTACGCTCGGGTCTGGTTCTGGTCGGGCGGCGAGCTACCCTTAGCGTCTGCAGACCCGCGCTTACGGTGGCCGGAGAATCATCTCTCGATCCCCGACGCCCAGAATGTCGCCTTCTGCGGCGGCTGGGGCGCGAGGAGGATAGTTCCCTCACGCGCTCCGCCTCAATGATGAATACAACAATTAAGATAAAGATAACCTCAAGAAATAATGATACCTACATTACTATTATAACAACGGGGATCATACCTGCGATTTAACAGTGATATAACTGCCAATGCCAGGACGCTGGGAGGCGCTTAGGGTGGCTTAGGTAGGTAGGTACACTAGGTATAATCACAATGATAATTGCAAGCTGGAAATGACAATTTGAAAGTAGAACGTTGACTCACTGATCAGTGTCCAGCAGCTATGTAGGCTAAGAGTACCTACAACCATAGATACAGACCGTGACCAATAACCACCAATTGTTGTTCTGTCAACTGTGACGCAGAACCCACACCCTCTGCGATGTGGTTTGCTGCGTGAGGTTTATCATATCAGGCACACGAAGTCTACTGCTGAATTTAGGTTTTACACTTTAGTGAGGTTACTGTAACTACCTCAAACCTGGAATGACTATCAATGTACTTACTCATAAAAGCCTTACGTGATGTGTGCGCCCACGCGACGCCGAATATGTGCTTACTATCAAGTGATTAGAGAGACTGTATGAAGACCAACAAAAAAAAATGTACCCACAAACTTTTTGTTTCTTTGGCCTTTGACCAACTTTTAGGTAAATCAACAGAATAGTGCGAGTATACCCAACTGAACATTAAATTCTAAAGTCGATTGCCAGGTCTTACCGAAATGTTATTGAATTTTTCTTTTCTCAAACTTACAATTGAAAAGTAGTAGCCAAGTTTGGAATTGTGCCAATATTAGGCAATAGGGTCGCTTCAATTACGTAGGACACAGCAATGGCAAAAAATATCTACTCAATTATTTAATTCATATCAGATATCATGTGAGCGTTTACATAGATTCAGGTTAATGTACGCATCGTACCTAGGTCCACAATAAAACAATCTATGGATCAAAATAAAAGTTCTTCCGTTCGGGAATCGAACTCACGACCCGTAACGCAGCAGCAACTCAAAAATGACTATTTTTGAGTAGTGACTACAAACGTTATGTTAATCATAATAAATACATAAATTCAAATAATAATTTCAAAATATACTTGCTAATAAGTAAGTAAATAATTATCATAAAATACAAACCAAGTTGAACTTTATAAACAGATGATTTACAATCATCAACAAACTTTCACCGAAACGAAACGTACCTATGAAGGTAGCTAAAGATATCTGCTTTACCGACAAAATGTCAGCTGTCAAATTTTGTTCCCCACCGCCACTAGAGGCGCTGTAGTCAGCTTTTCCCTCTATCCTCTATTGTTTATGACAATTACAAGCTTCACACCGACGCGTCACCGTCGGGTTTTATTTTAATTTTATAATTATAAGTGACAAAGAAAATTGTGATAAGTGTGATTTTTATACACATCTTGGTGATAATACTAGTGTTAAGATTTGTTAAGTTATTGTTGCAACGTGGAAAATAAACGAGGTAAGAAAGTTGTGAAAACTCAAGTGTCGGGAGAATTGTTTGGGATTACTGGGATCGATAACCTGGTCGGCTAGCCATGAGGCGCGACGCTGAGGTTATGTCGCGAGCCGCGAACAGGTATCGGAGTTCAAGTAACGGTCCCTCCGTCCGGAGCGGGCCGCCTCGCGTTACAGCCGCAGAATCCGGTCGGACCTAAGACCAGTTAGTTCATAATAGCGTCTAGATCCTCATTTGCCGTCCTCATTCCGTTACGCTTGCCATCGACTGTCACTGTAAATAAATATTCGGTAATCGGCTTCGCTTTTAAAAATCGCCGAGTGCCCATACACCCTAAACCTTTAGTTCGCTCGATACCTATGGACGTTCCTTTTGAGATGTGCGCCTGTTTTCCAGCTTACCCTGCCTGCAGTGCGTGCCACGAGCCCCAGAGTCCCAGCCATTAGATTGAGTGGAGTGTCCCCTGTGCCCACACGTAGCCCTGTACGCAGCCAAAATTCCGCGCGACACTACGGACACCTGCTCCAGCATGGAACTGGAGAAAGCCCCTACTCTCCACGAGGAAGACTCCAAAGTTACCCTCACTATCAGACTGATTATGCAGGGGAAGGTAAGAGAATGAACACTTGATTATTTTCCAAAATTGGCACACTTTTATTAAAAATAACATTTACTTTTAATTATTTTCAAATTGTGAAAGTGTACACTTTACCTTCTTCTAAATTCCTCTTAAGTAGTTAAATTACTTGGTAATAGTAGTGTTACTAATTTAGTGATTAGTTAATGTTTCTTGATTATCTGGAAATATTTTGAAACTGTAGTTTTGTTGTAGATTGAGCATTTAATTTAAAATTCATTATAAAAAACAGTCAGCATAAATTTGACTCAGCAAGCTTACATGTGGTATTTTTTTATTACTTAATGTTAAAACTAGTTTCAATCCTTGCATTCCTACTTAACACACTTATCACATAAATCATTGTTTTGACTTCAATGTCAGAGATACAATGATCCTTTTCAATCTGGCTCAGGTCAAATGCTTTGTACACATAACTATTTATATTGTATGTTTTCACACAACTCAGTTTGTTGTTTTAACAAATATTAGTGTAATGTATGGTAGACAGTGATAAAAGAATAAATATTGATAATAATTTTAAATGAACAAGTATCATTATTAAATAAACAAATAGGTACATAAATAATGCCCTCCTGGTAATTGCAATATATTAAAACACAATTAAGTAGTGGTAGGTTGTACTTAAAACTAAATTATGGATTTCGTACTAACAAATTCTTACATACCAAATAATATTTGTTGATTGATGCATTTCTAGTTTTATTATATGAATAATATATAATATTAAAGTTATGCAAACTGCTAACTAATGTTTATTTACAGGTTTAGAATGATTATATGACAAAATGATATATAAACTTTTTTGCAGAAATATAGACCATTTTTTCTTGTCTATCGCTTATATTATGGACTTAAGCAATCATAAAAATGGCAGAACATTTAATTTTTTAATCAAGTTGAATATTATTTTCTTAATCACTTGATGGGGTTTTTAGAATAAAAAATATTATTCTTAGATTTTATATGTTCATTTCTACTGAACCCTATGTGGTTCAAAAGTTATGCTATGCTACATAGCAATATGTATTTAAATTTAATACCACATAACTTATGTGATCTTAAATTTTATTTCAAATGTTATAGTTAAATTTGAAATTGATAAGAAATATATTGTTAAATTATTATGAATGTAACTTTTAAACTTTGTTATTGCTTGGCATTGGCCATAGTACCTGCTTCTATTATGGATAACATTTTCATAAAAAATTTGTTAGGTTGTCAATATAATATTTTAGTTTACAGTAATAAATTATCTAAATGCTTGTTTTACCCCCTTCACATAAGTTCCTGATAAACTTATGTAGTAAGTATATGGATCAAACAAATTCCTGTCTATATTCAAATTTATCTGTTACATAGCAATTTTTTAGACATAGTGAAAGAGGGCCATTAAATTAAAATAAATACTGAGTTAAGTGAAAGAGTTGTACATATTTGTTTAAACATATGGTAATCTAATATGACTTTGGTATTTCAATCTTGTTAGGGTACACACACTTGTAGGGCTGCTCAACGCAATATCCTGTTTAACCATGTAGGCTTGCTTAACAACTAGGCTTTCATTTTATTATTTCTAACAACCCCTTATTACTGCATCGGGTTAAATAAACTCCTCATGAATCATACATATAAAGTTCAAAGTTGCATGTATTTGACATAACACTTTGTTTATTAGCACGATATAATTCACATCACATCGTAACTGTTTTATTTAAGCTCTCATTACTCAACAGCTCCCCTAATTTAGCACACCTAGATGTCGCTAGATTGCACTGACATGTTAGATGTATTGATGTTAACTTCTACCTATACAAACTTTTAGATGTAGGTACTTTTAATTGGCTGTAATCCAATACAAAGTACATTTGGCAACTGGCCAGCTATTGGCACTCGCCCTGTTCATCAAACTTCGATTTGTACCTTTTTCTAATTGGAGTAATGTGTGATATTTAATGTTGTCATTGTGTTTGTCTCTGCCCACTTCCTTAATCGCAGTCTGAGATCGATGTATTTTTGTACTCCTGAATAGCTAACTAGCACCCGTATTTTCTTTACTAATTATTTATTGTAAACATTCCACTTGATTAATTTTACTTTATAATATTATTATGCTACATGATATTTTTTGCGGTCTTCAAAAAAATTGATGTAAACAAATCAATATTTACGCAAGAGTGAACTACCCATTTCTGTTTTCACCGACTTTTCTTCATCACGCTGCAATTCGTCTTAAAACAGAAAGTGAAACGAAGTTCTTAGTGTAGAATCAATTATTTATGATAGCTTAGTAAATAATTCATAGATAAATCAGCAGTGAAATTGGTCAGTGTCAATCGTCGCGAGAGATGTTTGTGCCGTCGGGTTTGTTTGATATTGTTTGCTATTCGTGTCGTGTAAGCGGCGGCGTTGAGCAATAGCATTGTTCACATACTGTAGAAGTCATGCTGCTCACTTGCCAGCACCGATCTGATACCGCAGGCCTCTAAAACCGTCTCATCGCAACCCCGATGCGTCTGCCTGCAGTAAAGAATCTCTATGCAGTTACTATTATTGGATACCAGACAGGAAATCTTTTGTACTATAAATCTCAGCGCGACTACATTAATTACATGTGCGTGCGCCCGTTGCACAATACTTGCCAATGTACCAGTCCCTTTGGTTCTTTTGGATGACCATTTTAATTAAAACGAATATAACACTTGTTCTAAGTTTAACACGGTTTCTGTTTGTTTGCAGGAAGTTGGCAGTATTATTGGCAAAAAAGGAGAGATTGTTAAAAGGTTCAGAGAAGAGGTAAGTTTTTCAAGTTTCAATCGAAAGGATGTAGAACCACTTTATCACAACTTTGCGTAATTATCGAAAGAGTATGTCAAGTAATAATCTTGAAAAAGTTCCCTGTACTTAGATCTATCTTAATTTGCTTAGAACATTTTCAGTATTACACTGCTTATCAATGTTATGCATTGGTCTATTAATTTTAATAATTTATTATCGTTTTCAGTCTGGAGCAAAAATCAACATTTCCGATGGATCGTGCCCAGAACGGATTGTCACTGTTACTGGCAACACAAGTGCTATATTCAAAGCATTCACACTCATATGCAAAAAATTTGAAGAGGTTTGTACTTACCTATATTTTTTTCTAAAAGATCATCGACCTCCTTTGGCACACTTGATCCGTCCGCCATTTTCGAAACATGGTGTGGCTGCCAGTGATGAAACATTCGTCAATCGACGGGGTTTGTAATTAGGAATGAAAGATGTCTAGCAATTAATGTCCTAACTGGTACACTTTCTTAGAAATTGTTAATTATATGCATACTAGACTACCTGTAGTGTAATCGATGCAAATGAACTTACGTCAATTACTAAAAAGTAAGTTTCGGGTTTCGCAATGCGGCTCGCTCATCCTAAACCTCAAAAATCGAAGCGTCCGAAACGTTGAACTACGGCCGGTTGCCCGACCACCGCGTCAACCGAATATCTAAGTCAATTTTAGAAAGACTTCACCCAGTAGACCACCTTAGATAAGGCCCTACGAGGCCGATGTTCAGCCGGGATTGCGGGAAACGCAATAAAGTACCGCGGCCTCGGCCTAAAGCAGGTGAAGGAACGGAGGGGTTTTTAGTCAGTAGAGTCGGACACTCTTTCCAGCCTCATCCTGGGTGACACAAGTTATTCGATGATTTTCCCCTCACAAAAGAGCCTCCCTTTGCTTATTCTAATTACCATTGTATTGTTCCAGTGGTGCTCGCAGTTCAACGAGGGTGGTGGCGGTGGGTCCCGCGCCCCCATCACGCTGCGGCTCATCGTCCCCGCCTCGCAATGCGGCTCCCTCATCGGCAAGGGCGGCTCCAAGATCAAGGAGATCCGCGACGTTACCGGTGCTAACATACAGGTTCGATAAACATACCAATATTGTTTTGTGAAGTTAGCAAAACTTTAGTAGAAATCTTAATCTTGGTATAGAAGCATAAATGACTGCTTTGTTCTGTGTGAGAAGGTCCAACAAGAGCTCTGTAATCGGATTTACTAGGTGGAACAAAACTTAGGGTTTTTTTTCTAAAATTACTACTAATAAGTAGTGCAAATTATAAATATGTGCCTAGCGTTGACAATAATCTCGAATGACAAAATCTGAGACATAATTATATGTCTAAAATACTGCTTCAGAAACCAAAAAAAGCATATAATTAAAAAGTTAAACTTCTACACGTAAATGTTTAAATTAAACAAACGTCAGACCGGCGTTTCTTCTTTTCTTTCTTTCTTACTTTGAGAAAACATGAACTAACTCAGGGGACACTCAACTTCTCTTTTGAAGTCCAGACAAATAAAAATAATGTAAGGAAAACAATGCAACTTGAGTCTCAGAGGTCTTTTGAGGAAAAAACCACAATAGTATAAGTGAAAAGCCTAGAAGAACGAGAAACGAATATGAAACCTGGAGAAAGTCAGTGTCCGTTACTATAACAGAAATGGTGGTCGCCGTATTGAGAAGATCTCAACCGGAACGTGAATTAACGTGACATCGAATAAGGTAAAATGATAGTTACCTCACTCAAAGCGAGTAGTCGCATAAATGAGTCATTCGGTGTCATTCTCTTATTGTAATAATAATACGAAACTCGAAAACACGTAATGGTGACAATAGTAGATCACTAAACAAAAGACTTTGTCATTATAGTTACTATCTTCTGTCCGCGATACCTATTCTTTTGCTCGATCATAGATTTTTATCAAACATAAAAGTTTAATGTAGGCCCGTATTTTTCCTTTCTAATGTTTTTAAAAATTAATGTATTAGCTCTCCGTTGTTCTAACTGCCCTTCCTATTATAAAGGTAGTCTAAATCTGTTTAGCACTTTTGGGAGGTAATTCTACAAGAAATATTAACTGTAAATAATTGGTTGTGGCGTAGGTTAGATTCCAGCACGGAATAATTATTCGCACGTAATATTGAATTTATAAAACTTAATTATAACCAAAACAATCGATTTACTAATACTAAAGGCTCTGAACGGGTCTGAATCATTCGATTTTGCATGTAATAAGAGCAACCTTAGCCTTAAAACGGAAACTTAGTATTTTAAATCGATTGAGGCTAAGATAAACTGTTTTGAATACAAGTTCAAGAACATTTAAGTTAAAGTTATGCGCAAGCGTCGGTCCGCCCACTTCCTCTAACCGCAACTTATACAGTCAAACAGAAATTCAGCTCTATGTGTTCTAAAATAAGGTCTTAAATCCAGTGAAGTTTATGGTATTATAGTTACTTGAATTGCTGTCATAATAATTCTTTGCATATTTGTAATCTCAGTGTCCATGAACTACACGATAGACTAGCCATTAACGCGAACTTTGCGTATGTCTTCTTTTTCGTTGGCAGAATCAGTCGAAGTACTAAGTGTTTTGAAATATGAGCCACTTATTGAGAAAGAAGACTTAAGATATAAGAAACTTATTTGTTTACATTTTTCAATACACAGTTGATGCATAAATGGCATGTTTTACTTAAGAAGTTCAGTAAGTGACATAACCAAATCTTTGATGCACCCATTGCTTACAGTACAGAGCTGGAATGCAATAGGGTAGCGTGCCAGCTCAAATTTTTTTTTACATTTCTCTACACTTACAATGAATTATATAAATATAAGGATGATTTCTTTCATTGATTTGCCAATGTAGTATGCTAATATGACGCAAACACATGATGACGGGATAATTCATACAAAATTAATAGAAAAAAAAACGTAGTTTTTGACATTTCAATAAAATTATTCAAATTGACTTGTTGGAAACTGCAGGATTTTAATATGCAGATATATTTTGCAACTGTACTACGCCTCTGTAAACATGTTTGATATTGATCCAAGGTCGTATTCAAATTAATGTTAATACCAACATGGCCAAAGATTTGCTCTATTTTTATTCGAATCCTAAATAAAAGTTAAATGCTTTCAGACAGAACATTCTTGCGGATCTATTTTTTTCTTTTTCTGTCTTCCTAGTACAGTTTTTGTTATAATTGACGATCATCTTGCTCCGACGGAATTAAAATAAATAGCTTAGTATTTTTCGTAGGTAATTTCTTGACTAGGTTAGCGGGTTGTCTCTTAATCCTAACATGATTTGAATGAACTTTAGCATTTTAAATACAGTGGAAAAGGTCATCTACCCGGTAAAATGTTATGTTTTATGTCACATCTTAATTATAAACCTCTTGTATGTGGAGGTTATGGCTTTGGCCGTTTGAGAACGGGTTGATTGAAATTAAGTGTGGGAGAGCCATGCTTCGGCACGAATGGGTCAGCTCGACCGGAGTGATACCACGGCCTCTCAGAAAACCGGCGTGAAATAACCACAGCGTTGTGTTTCGCCGTGTGATGGAGGTTACCGGAGGCCCAATCCTTCCCCTCCCCCAATCCCTCCTCAATCCCTAAATCTCCATACCCTAATCCCTAAAAGGTCGGCAACGCACTTGTAACTCCTCCGTTGCGAGTGTCCATGGGCGGCGCTGATTGCTTACCATCAGGTAATCCGTCTGCTCGTTTGCCGACCTACTATATTTAAAAAAAAAAGATTAAGGTTTATATAAGTTTTGCTACCCGATCTCTTACCGAACGCGCAGAAAGAATAGAGACGAATAGCAAAACTATTCTACTCCATACTCAAATAAGTATTTGTAGACATACATATATCTAATGAATAATATTTGTTCCAGGTGGCGAGCGAAATGCTACCGAACTCAACAGAGCGAGCCGTGACCATCAGTGGGACGTGCGACGCTATCACACAATGCATTTATCACATCTGCTGCGTTATGCTAGAGGTAAGATCATTTTCTATACTGTTACCTTTTAAGAGGTTAACGTTATTGTATAATAAATAACTATTGTGAGACATAAAAAATATATTGAGCATAGGAACTCTCAAAATGAATGAGAAGACCTCAGTCTAATGAGTAGTCGATCTAAAACGTTATCGTTTTCGGATTGGTTGGTTAACTTGGAGCTAGCCAATCAGAGCACTGAACGTCATATTCCTGTATGTTGCCTAAATTAACGTAAAGCAAACTTGCAGTGAGAACGCGTTCCAAATCGCCACGAAACTCTTAATTATGAAGAGCGTGCACGCCGTGGAATTAAATAAAAACGGCTATGTTTGTAGACATTATTGCGGCATGCATTAGATGCATCTATATTTACTTCTAAACACAACGTAGATATTATATACCCACCCTGTTATTCGAATCAAAGTGAAATAATAATGACTAAACTCGCACAAGTTTATGTAAATTATAATAAATAGTTAACATAAGTCATTTTAATTCAAATTTAACGACTTACTAACATGGATCGACTGAGAAAAGCTCTACATATCTCAAGTCAAAACGGCACATATGGCAACAATCAGTTGTGCGACGTCGCCTGATCATGAATAAAAACCCCTTGTCATGTATCAGTATAGATCAGAAGGCCTTTTCAAAAACAGACCTACGAATTTCAAATACTAGTTGACGTCATTAAAGCAAATGATCCTTTTTAACCAACTTCATAAATACAAGCCAACACTACAGCCGTAGTCAAGTAGTATATAACACTAGCGCCACCAGTTTAAACATTTCCTTAATTTAATTGTTTCAGAGCCCACCAAAAGGCGCGACAATTCCCTACAGACCAAAGCCAAATGTAGCCGGCCCAGTCATATTAGCCGGTGGACAGGCATACACAATTCAAGGCAACTACGCCGTACCTGCACAAGATGTAAGTTAAATACCAAATAATAATTAATAATCTGACTATAAACCAAAAAAAATTATTGAAAAATAGGTCTTTAAAATTCAAAACAATGTTTTCAAAGAAGTAATATGTGTACTAAATTGGCAACACTGATTATTTTTAGTTGGTAATACTCTAAAATTGTAAAATGTTTGGAACAGCAGATTTTTTTCAACTAGGCACTCATTTTTATGAAATAGAAAGATGCGATGGCGAAAAATGATTACTCTCGTCGTAAAAACAGCCAAATAACAATCAAAATTTAAAGGATAAATTTACGAACCAATTTTTATTCAAGCTTTATTTGAAAGACTTCTTCTGTTCTTATTATTCAAAACTTGTTAAATATTGAGTTATCTGTTTAAAATATGTTCAACAAAATGTCTTCAGCGTCGTGTCTTCAATTTTACAAAATGCACTCAACTTTTTGGTCGGTGTGACGTCACCACAGAATAGATACAGCCTTACTTGCGTATCACGCAATCGTTTTCACTTTCTTTAATTTGAACTCAGTAGAATTTAAAACCCAACAGTATTCTAATCAGGTCCAACACGGTGTTACAATATTTTATATTAAAAACTTGTCCATCATGTGTTATCAAAGGGTTAGAAATTTTACATGTCTATATTCGTTTGCAATATATTAAACGACACACAGCGCCATCTATCACCGAACTTGATATAAAGCTGACAATATTTCTTTCTGTTTTTTTGGGATTAAAAGTA
Source organism: Spodoptera exigua (assembly GCA_902829305.4). Lineage (NCBI taxonomy): Eukaryota > Metazoa > Arthropoda > Insecta > Lepidoptera > Noctuidae > Spodoptera > Spodoptera exigua. The sequence goes on along the minus strand of LR824610.2, from coordinate 11,168,145 downwards.
CCCTTTTATTTAATCCGGACTTCTATCTTTACGTTTGCATAATTGTAAACCAGTCGGTTCAGTAGTTACGGCGTGAAAGCGGTACAAACAAACAAACAAACTCACTTTTCAATTCAAAATAATATTTGTAAGGATGGTAGGATGGATTAGGGAAAAGTTGGTCTCATACTCTAAATAAGTCTAAAGCTGGGATAGGGATAGTTGTTCGCAAAAGCAAATATCATATCGGCGAAAAAGCAGAGTGCTGGATGCTAGTGCGAGTGTGCGCAGGCGGTGTGCGCGCCAGTGTTCCCCGTGCTGGAGGTGAAGCCCCCGCTCGTGGGCGCCCTGCCGCCCCACCATCTGCTCCCGCCGCCGCTGCACGACCACCACCTCGTGAGTGCGCGGAGTCCCCGCCTCCTAGGGACCCACCGAGACACTGCCCCTACGCTACACACATTCTACATAACGTCGGCCATATTGCAATCAGTTCTATCTCAAAATGACATGTTTACATTAAAATGGCGGACCGGAAAAAATCTTTTATGAGACCAAAATGTTTTTATGTTCATTGAAATTATTTCTGTCGGGTTCAAAATTAAAACTAAAGCGTATCTAAGTATGTAATAAACAAAAAATGATTTTGGTCATTGAACAAATTGCAAGATGTACGATGATAGTAAAAAAAACTATTGGGACGTTAACGCGGTTTTCATTTCCTATCGAACAGAGAAACTAGTTAAATAAGGTTACTTATTCTCCATGTACGATCATGCATGTAGGATAGCCATAATCCCGCAAATCGGTGCGCTGTCTCGGTGGGAACAAACACAACTTGTAAGATCTTCACGTACCTACTTAATGAATGCTGAACCAATTCGGTAAAACACTATTATGCTAAACCTTACCCCGTAGACGATACCAGAATGTTCTACTTTCCTGTTACGTAGTACAAATGAAGATCTTCTAGTGAAACCTTGAATTGAAACAAGCAATAGTTCTCTATGAGGCTGTGTGGACTGAGTGACGTTATGTGATTGGTGCTGCCCCAGAATCCCCTCGAATTGGATGTGTGGTGTCGAATCCCCGTAGCGGCCATGAATTAACCCTGTACTATAGACGTAGTGCCCCGGTGCTGTGGACTCTAGGAATGACCTCCGTACTATTTACGCTGCTCTCTTGCACTTTACGCTTGAAACTCCTAGGTATTTCTTTCTTGTTGCACGTGACCCCCATTGTATCATTCCAATGTTTTCCATATTGTATCGATCCGTAGTTTAGAATGTAATCTTAGCACTTTTGAACCGAATGTATTTATAGTCGTGTAGTGATAAAACATTCACATTCAAAGCTTTATCTGTTTGTTTTCTGGCATTGCCGAGATACGAGCGTAATGTACTTCATACGGCTCGCGCACCTATCAGCGATGTTGAAATTGTTACAAAACGTTCCTGTACTTGCACCTCTCCTTATTTTGCCTCTGCCTTGCCTTTCCATCGTTTTCTTTTATTTTCCACACGATTAAATAATAATGGTGATTAACCATGGTCGCGCATGGCTTAACGTTATACAAGTTTATATTAGAGTACAATCAAGTTTGCCTTTTTGTTTAATTTCAAGGTGCATTTTATGGGCAGCACCATTCTACTCACGATGTGGATTTAATTTTTTTCTGAGATTACTATGAAGATTCGCAAATCCATGCCTCTCCAATCTGTAACGATTGGCTGGACAATGAGTATGTTTAGTTCAAGTGTTTGTTTTTGTAGTTTTGTTTTGAACACTGAATTAATCATACGTTATGTCTTAACTGGTGGAGCATTGCGATTTTTCCTAGATTTTGGTATTTACTTTGTAAACTAGTTTCTACCCAGGTAACCCTATCCAGCGATCCCATCCCGGCTATGTCAGAGAAGACGAAAACAAGCAGCTGGAGCTTATTGATATATAAAATAAATTTATACCTAGTAAACTGTTATGGAATATGTTTAGAAAAATTCTCGGAGAATGAAATTTCACACTGTGTAGTACGATTTCTTCTTCCTTGTATGAAACTCGTATTGTCTTGTAAAATATACTAATTTTGTAGTATGTATACATAAAGATGATACTTTTCCAAATTGTATATTTATTCACAATTATTTTAGTATTTACTTACTAAAATAATTGTATGAAACGCAATATGAAATTGTAGATCTAAAGGTTGGATTGGGAATTTATTAATCTTGTTTAAGCACAGGTTAAATAAAATGGGATGATTGGGTATCAGAAAAATGACTGAAGCGTTACAGTACAATATACAATGATTTTATTCGAAATCCTAATCATAGTGATTTTTTCATTAATTTTGCTACATTACATATTTTTTCACAGCGTATTAAAAACCTTTAATTGAAATATTTCACAGGTCTAACTTCTGATACACAATCGCACACTAACTTGTGCTTATAAAAACAAAACATAAATAGATACTAACTTATCAAATTTGTTTCTAGATGGGAGGTCTGGCTAAGTCACCCCTGGCCGGGCTAGCCGCCTTAGGTCTAGGCGGCTTAGGTCCAGCAAATGCCGCCGGACTTAACCCAGCAGGTAAACAGAGCCTAAGTATGTATTACTATTTTTAAATCCATACTAACATTATTATTTTGCATGTCCTTTATATGTTTATATGTTATTGTGTAAGGTCTTGTTTTCTATGTGTCTCCACTGTCAGTAAATTTGAACATAACATATACATGACTAGCTTTCGCCTGTGTGATGTGTTAATGAATGTGCCTATGTGTTAATCCTATCTACAAACAAAATATCAATCAAATCGGTGCAGTCGATTTTGTGTGAAAGAATATACAAACATAGTCAAAAACATTCACATTTATAATATTAATAGGATGAATGTTGACAAAAAGTAACCACCAAGTTTTTGCCCATTCTATTTCATATTCTCATAAAAAGACTACAGATTGGAACAATCAGTATTATCATTAAATGGCTCATCGACAGACTGCCACTTTTCATATTTATTTTATTTGACATTCCCAAGAGCCTGTTTGCAATAAATGTTTATATTTTAACTTTGGCAAATGTATCAAAATGATAGAATCTACACTCGCGAGCAAAAGTATGGAATCACTTACTTGGAATTGAATCCTCGCGATCTTAAGTACTTAATAACTAGTTAAGAATAATAAAAATGGTACCATTAAATTTTTATTTTTAACAGTTTAACCTTTTAAATGGTACCATTTTTATTATTCTTAACTAGTTATTAAGAACTTAAGATCGCGAGGATTCAATTCCAAGTAAGTGATTCCATACTTTTGCTCGCGAGTGTAGAAGGTTAACCTATTGAAATATAAGTTACTAAAAGTGCACTGAACATTTAAAAACTAATGCTAGAAGTCTAATTCGTTTATTGAACCTCTCTTTTCTTTAAATAAAGTATTGTTTGAAAGCCATGCTAAGGAATGTGCTACACAACTACAAAACTGTAATTGATACAAAGTTCATGATATAGAAAATAGGACCTTATGTTCATTTCATAGCATTAAAGCGTTTCATATGCTTAATACTTATTTATTTTTATTAATCAACATATTAGCAATTTAACAAACCCCCAACCTTATCTTGCAACTATTTTTTTTATCAAATTACACTGGTATGAGGCGCTTTACTGTTACTCAGTATGCACTTAGATTAATTATAATTTTAAACACCAGTCCTTACACTAGTATTTTCACTAGCTAAACACATTATTACTTTTTAATTTACATAGTAACAAATGCTTCATAAAAGTCCCACGCACTGTACTTAGTTTAACAATTTCCAATCATTTTATTATTTACAAATTTCATCCTATGCACCTATGTATACAGTCAGCCAAGTATTTAGTATGCAAGTGAATAAATATTGATTCAATAAAGAGACAGTCCAGGCTGGGTTGCAGGTACAAACAATAATGTATGCGCCCCTGGCTGAAGAAGGAACGGAGTGGTTTTTAGTCATTTACGACCTTATTACAAAACGAGGTCTTTCTCTAGTCTAGGTCTAAATCATTGTGCCAGTTTTTGTATTTCAAATTGAAGGTAGGAGAGAATAAGATTCAAAATACAAAATCTGACTGGTTTAAACCTAGACTAAAGATAAATCTTATTTTGTATTAGGGGGATAAGAGCCTGACACTCCCCTTTTGCCCCACCCAGGGAGGGAGAAGTAATTTGAAGATTTTCCTCAAACAAGAGAGAAGCTATTTCTATATTAAAGTGTGTTTGAAAAAAACTAGTCACCATTTGTTTTAGTAGTAAACATACGGCTTAGTAATCAATGGTTACTCTCTGTACTAAATCAACCTTTTTTTTCTATCCTCCATACCAAATAACTTGGTTGACTAAAAACTCAGTGCGTGAGTCGAAGTGTGTAGTATCTATAAAGATTGTTTAATAATAGTTATTTGTATTTTTTTCAGCGTTAGCAGCTTTAGCTGGCTCACAACTGCGCACATCAAACCAGTCTCGCAACCAACCCGCGACCAATCAGCAATCGCATGAGATGACAGTACCCAATGAATTGATAGGCTGCATCATCGGAAAGGTAGGTTCATTGTTCACTGGTTTCTTTTTAATTTTCACGTAGAATTGATAAGTGTGACAGAGCCATACTTCGGCACGAATGGGTCGCCTCGACCGGAATGATACTATGGCCTCACTGAAAACCTGCGTGAACGAGGAGGAGCGTACCGGAGGCCCAATCTCTCCTCTCTCCGAACCCTTATCCCCAAATCAATATCCCTATTATAAAAACTAAATACAGATCCCTCCTAAATTATATATTTTATTTTAACTGTATGTTATGTATAACGTAAAAATCACCATCTTCAGGGCGGTACCAAGATCGCAGAAATCCGACAAATATCCGGCGCTATGATCCGGATATCTAATTGTGAAGAGCGAGAGGGTGGCAGCACTGACCGAACCATCACTATTTCTGGCAACCCTGACTCCGTAGCACTGGCCCAGTATCTCATCAACATGAGGTAAGGACATGTCACTAATAACAAAGTTTTATCTTCCCTGCCTACAGAATATCCATCCAAACTCCTAGGAGTATTATTTTGCCCGTTCATGCCCCATAAATTGCCTAGTCCACCCTTAAGGTCGATTTTATTTTATTATCCTCAATATTCCTTCTGATTTATCTTACCTTATGGGCCGTTTCGATATCGTATTCGTTTTAATTAAAAATGTTTTTGGAGATAAACGCGTCTGACCCGAGTAGTGGATAGACTTTTTATTTTTTATTTTCTTGTAAATATATCCAAATTTAATCGAGTGCTCGTTTTTTAACACTTACGGCTGGAAAATCTTTTATTTTGATTATAACAATTACACTTCATTGGCTTCTTAACTCATTTCATCTTTACTAGCAATCAATTATTTATAATGTAACCTTTGTGAAATATGTTTTACATAACAACACAATGGTTTAAATCGATGTGTGTATCATTCATATTACATTATTTTTGTCGCTCCCACGCAAAACGTGTGTATTTGCGTCAGCTGTTTAGACTTAGGTATAAATAAATATCGGAACATATTTAATCGCGTCAGCTTTTACAACTTTTGAATAAATACCGGAACATGTCGCACCTTGCACAAATATCACCAAAGTTGCAAATAAAATCAACATGATAGTAATGAAATAAATGACAAAGTACCATCCGCTCTGAGACTCGGGCCAGCGTCGTATAGTCCGCGTTCGCGTGTAGTCGAATAGGCCCAGAGGTCGCCTGACCCTGTACAACATTCCTGTCCCGCTCCGGCAGTGTGGAGCTTCAGAAGGCGAATCTGGAGGGTAGTGGGACGAGCGGGTCGGGCACCTCGACGTCGCCCAGCCCGCTGGCGTCCGCCATCCCGCTGGCGCAGCTGCTCAGCAAGTCGGGCGCGCTGGGCGCGCTGAGCTCGCTGTCGGCGCTGGGCGGCCTGTCCGAGCTGCTGGCGCCGGCCGCCGGGCCCGTGCAGACCACGGGCGTGCACCGCTCGCACGCGCACAAGTACTCGCGCCGCCAGGACGACGACGCGCCCGCCAAGTCCTCCAAGGACCGCAACAAGTACAACCCCTACTAGCGGTGCACGGCGTACCGGGATGCCGCCAACTGATCGCCATCGTTTCGTCTTATTCATGTTACTCTCAAATCATGTAACTACAATTGTCATCGTTAGATTTTGCGATATGTACGAGCCGGGTGAAGCTTAGTGTCGTCACTGTAGGAGCCCGCTGCGGGCGCGGCCGTAGTACATAACTCGATGGAACTCGCGTTTCGCTCGGTCACCTCTATCGGTGGTAACGCCACGCCCTCTGTGACAGTCATCCATTATCCATAATTATCGTTAAATATTATTTCTAAGAGTAAATAAAAGCAGTATAACATTTTGAGAAATCTGTTTTCATCTTTTTTAATTTGTTCGTTCGTTCAATATATGGACGATTTAAACACTTTTGTTACTAAATAATAACTCTTTTTAACAATGTATTCTCTCGCGATTCAGATTCTATGATGGTTTAAATATATTTAAACCTCTTTCAATATAAACAATACTGTAACAATTATTGATTTTCTATTTAAAATTAATCAATCACAACATGTATTTTTAGCATGACTGCGCTAGAGAAAGCTTTTATATGACGAAATAATACCTCGACGACGAAATAAACATTATCTAAGATATTAAATGTCGATTTTGATAACTATAAAATTAAGATTTAAGTATCCGGGAAGTAAGATATCATCATAACAATGAAATAAAATCACGATGGTAATACTAAGTGCATAGTGACTAACGTTACAAGATGGACTTACGACGGGAAAGTGAAATAATTACGAATACAACTAGGGATCTTGACAATAGTAGAAGTACGTAGAAGCTAATGGCTGTAGAATATACAGAGTGCTTTGCGTTCAGATGTAATGAAATGTCTATTTGGAATCAAAATACAGGGTGTCGCAATCAGGAGAGTACATCAAACGATACTTCTAGCTTTAGACGATTCTAGAAACGAATGCTACTTATATTCCGATTTTTTATTCGATTCAGTTTATCTAATTAATCGAACACGGAATCGAATCGATTCAAATCCTTGTTCTGACAATGTTTTTAGTTTTTTTATTTTTCTGCGATCATATCATCAAGACACTTTTTTTTCTCTTATACGTTTTTTTGGATTTTACATTAATTATTATCTTTTCTTTTGTTTTGAACTGTCTAAACTAAAAGTAATTCTTTCATTTCCTTTATTCGAACTGCTAAGTATGGAATCATTACTGCTCAAATTCCAGTAAACACTTTCAGTTGCCTGAATCAAATAAAAACTCGGACTATAAGTATATAATAATTGTATTTCGCCTCATTTGTAAACATTCATTTAAACATTATCGTGAAGTATTGTTTGATGACAATACCTCTGTATACACATTTTAAATGGAAGATCAAATTAGAATTTTTGACAAAACTATTAATAATAATAAAAAAAAATCACTTAGTTTGACTATTTGAGTTTACAACTTAATCTATCCGTTGCTAAGTTAATGTTCCTTTATTTTCGACGCATTTTAGAAATCAAAGAGCACTTTTAGTACAGTTTTGTAAAACTATAAATTTTATAACAGAAACATGCAACGCAATATGATTGGTTGACAATGCTGGCGGCTGATTTGATTGGTTGGTAATATTATGATCAGCCAATCGCGTTAGCTGTCGGAAAGCAAAGCAATAAAATGATTGGTTTATTATAAGTGATAGATGTCATGCATGGTATTGTTATAATTTATAGTTTTATGATGCTATCGGATGATCTGTGTGCAACTTTAATTTTGTTATAATACCAAGAAAGTGATTTGTTTGTAGTTGTATGAGTCATTTCTACTTGCGCCAAATATATTCCAATAGGAATGGGAATGTTGGATATTTTTATTATTTATTATACATTTATAGCTACTTATGATTCTCAAGGTTATTGTAAGTAGTTTGGACTGTTTTATATTTAGGTGACCTTATTAAGTATAAGGCAGACAACGCCGTTACGTTAGATATAGCGAGGCTATAGCAGATTAGTTAGGTAATGGCGTTGTAATGTCACTACATTATTTTATTAATTAGTGCGAATTTAAAATTGAGGTCCAATTCGTATGTTTCTAAATGTAGTTCCGTAGGGAATGCAGATTATTTAGCTGTCAATATAACTTTTTATTTGTAATTAAAATCATGTTAATTTTAAGGTAGTAAACGTTTTCTTATTCGTTTCAGGTTTATATTACTCGCTAGAATCGTTAAGCAAAAGTGTATTGTTTTAAAGTACATACTTAATAAAAATAATAATAGTACGCGTTTGTTTTTTATTGATAACAGTTTTGTCTGACAGAGTCGACGGTTTAGTGTTAAGTGCAGGTAACATGTATAGTTAAGGTTCCGAACACAAAGCTTCCTTGAAGAACCCACGCCACAATCCTGCCCACCCACGGCACCAACCATTCCCGTGAATACCCGACATGCAGAACTTTGCTCCATCGTGTACTATCCTACTGCTGGATCATCCAATGTCCTGGTAAGAGATTTCCTTACATTTAATTTAAATCCTAGTGTTTCCATGTATTCTTACTTACGTTTCTATGAACGGGCTTTACGTCTCAACCTGTTACTGCTTCATCCTATGAACTCCATTTCCATCCAAGCTGTTCTTTGATCGTTATATTTTGACCCAAAACGAAACTTGTTTGATATGTCCCAATGAATGGATTTGACACTGTTTACGAATGTTTGACCGATGTGACTTAGCTTGGTGTGTGGACTTCGAGTAACGTGTGAATAACGTGTTCCAGGATCACGATGGAGACGGCCGGGCTGCCCCTGCCTGGCTACCACTACATCGCCCCGAACCATATCGTGAAGGCACCGATCCATTGAATGGGGCTCCGCGGCCAGAATTCCGGCGTTGCGTACAAAATGTACCACACTGAACGCACCTTTCTGATGCAGCCGCAATACGGGACTCTGGCTCCGATATATTTCTTCAAATGAACGTGACCAAAACAATCTCTGTAAAACGAGGTGACGCTATTGGCAAGACATTAGATCCACGCTGAATGTATGTTTACATTTGTTACGAGTTTATAAGTATTTTAGATATTCTTATATTTATTCTCCACTGTATTTGATTGATTGGAGCAGAACATGTCAGTGGTTTATATATCAGTGAGATCTGGGGAAGGGGTTTGAATATGAATTATTATAAAAGTAAACTTACGACTGACATTTTAAAATTTTTGCTAATCCGTGAACAGTGAGCTTGTAATATAACTTCACAAAACACTTATTTTAAATAGTTAAATATTTATAATGATTTGTCTCGTTCACTGGTCACGGCTTATGAATTTATAACAAAGTATGCAACTGGAGTTAGCTAAGCTGATCGAATTTACTATGGATTTAAGCGGTTGAGTATATCAATTGTCTATTGGATTTATTTTCCATTATGATCAGTACCGACCACAAATAATAATGTTCAAACTAAGGTAAATCGAGTGTCGGCGTACATTAGGTAGGTGTAGATGCGTTACAATCGACCTCGGACCCGCTGACGTAGCGTAGTGTTAGATTAGCGAACAGAGTGAGAGGGTTTAAAGACAATATTTGTAAATAAAATAATCGTAATTACCTGAGAATTAGGTGTTACAGTAACAGAAGCGGCGCTCGGGCGCGGCGCGGCGATACGAAACCGATGGGATCAAATCCTTTAAGTAACTTACTTTAAAACGAAGACAGAGGAGAAGATAACATTTCAGTATATCATTTAAAATCGTCTAATATCACAAAAGACGTTAGGTATAAAAATAGTGTTGCTAAATGTGATAGTCTTCTAATTTATTTAACATTTGAACTATTAAGATCTCTAACGTATACACAATGTGTAGGATACATCGGCTACTGGAAAATTGAAGTCGAATAATTAATATTGGTCTAGGGATCAAAGCCAAAGATTGTTAAAGTTTGTTTAACATTAATAATGTTGTGGATTTATGCTAAATTATTCTGAGAGTAGTTAATGTTTAGTGGTGTAATGTAAAACGATTGATTTGAATTATTTTATCACCCTCTCCAGACTGCTCATTGTATTTAGTCTTAGATCAAATATAGTCCTGTGGTAATCAAATATTTCCAAAAAAAGTAAAAAAAAAGTACACTTAGTTTAACGTAGAGTAAGATAACTATAGGACCACTGTATTGAGAAGCGTTTCAGTGACATGTCATTATCTGTGGAAGATGAAGTGCCAACGTGCCGGCCACGAAGGGATCGAGTGCCAAAATATATAAACTGCAACTTGTAACTAAGGCATATCGTGTGCACTACACATGCACACGTGTATTTCTCGACATGGTATAATATAACAGTAAAAGTATCAAGTTTATAGGATTACGTAAGCGATTACTGTATTATTATCCACTACTTATTAATTTTGCACCCTAGTTATAAGATTTCTCGGTTAGAAGTAATATTCTCGAAACATATCCCGAAAACATATTTCCCAAGTCTTCCCCCGCAGTATTTCAGTAATTAATGATTGTGCCAAAGTTGTGTCAAAAATTTATTTACATAAGGTACAGTGGGTGATTAACGCCCACCTAACTTTAATTTCAAATATTTTTGGTATTTCAATAGTTATGGAAGAAAAACACCTTTCTAAATAAATTATGTTTATTTATTCTACATATAATGGCACATTACAGTGAGTTTTACTCATAATACTTATTAATAGCCTGCTTTTTAAAAAACATTTATTTGGGCGTTATTAAAAAGTATGCGTCCATTGACGCCCGTTTTTTAAACTAAGCTTTAATTAAACAACTAGGTTTAAAACAAAAAAAAATTAGGTAACTTACGAAATCTTACTTTGTACTATCGTGATTACACTAAAAATAAACAAATAAAATCAACATTTAATATAGACTTTGCCCAACTTAAGAATACACCTCATAACACGTCGTATCTTTGTATTTAGTCATATTTAAGGAACTTTTTAATAATTTTCAAATAACCTATCGTGAGCACAAGGCGTACTAATCATTTTTAAAGCAGAATTAAGATATTTTTTAAATGTTCATTGGGCGCAATTACATCGTTAGTGGGTAATAACGCCCAATAGTAATAAGTATTAAAAAAAGTCTAGTCAATAGAGTTCGACTACTCTGTCGAAAAAAGTATTAACTGTTTATATAACAATTAAACTAAAATTGCCAGATAATCATAATAAAGTATGTCTTACATAAAATAGTCAGTCTGAAGTTACATTAATCAGTCTTATAGAAACTATACTTTTTTTTAACAATATGGACAAATAAACTCTATATCACATTCGGAGAGGCCTACGCATTCCTCATGGTACCATCTCTTACATACTATGCATTGCGCCATGTCTAACTCCTCTATCTCACCACAAGCATTACAGTACCAGACTTCATCGCTATTCCCGTTCATCTTCTTTTTATTCTTAGTCTTATTTTTAGTGTCTTTCGCTTTGTTTTCTTTTTCACGTCTTTCTTCTAATTTCTTCTCACTTATTTTTTCTTCTCTTTTGTCATTCGTCTTTTGTGTTTTAGAAATGTGTAGCTTTTTCTGCTCTTTCTTAGTTTTCTTCATGCTACTGTAATTTTGTTTATTAGATTTTTTAGTTTCAGTTTTATCATTGAATAAATCCTTAGTGATTCTTTGCCCTTTATAGTTCATCGCTTTCTTACGTGGTTTTGAAGATTTATTTTTTGCATAATTAGGCGTAGGTAGGAATTGTTGAAATTGCGTTTTATTCTCTTGTTGTAAACTGGCTAATGGTACGTTGTCTTCATCTAGGTTGCAAGTTTCATTTTGAATAGGACAGATCATTTGTTTTTTCGGTGTTTTTGTTCCTTTGTTGAGATGACACTGACTTCCATCTCTTGATGATTCGTCTGATGTGTAGTTATAGATATGATCAGCAACATATTTGGATTGATTGAAAAGAGGCCTAGTAACGAATGAATCCAAATCAGAAATCGTTGAATCAGAACCCGGATCGTCACGTAAAGATTTTTGTAATCCTGAACAGCTGGGAACGGCCAGATCATGTTGTCCTAAATGTTTATCGCCATTGTAGTGTGAGGAATCAAATTGAGAAATACCAATTAAGTTGGTATCTGGTATTAAGGAAGGTGAATCACGATCTTCTTCTATCATAACTTGTGATTTAAGGTTCGGCCAAATTGATGCTATGTCAGAATTATCGGATGACGAGCTGTAATCCACAAGACGGGACTTAACTGGGTTAATATTTTCATTAAGTAAGTCAGATTTTCTCTGAATAGTAGATAACTCAGTAACTAAAGCCAAATGGTGATCATGATCTTCATTAATGTCATCACTATCAGTGCTATCATCTAATGAGTTTAAAATGAGATTCTGCAGAGGTTCCTGGGTTCGCGGGCATGGCATTTCCGACAAAACAGATGGGGCAAATGCTTCCTCTGGTATAACTTGGGGATCGAAGGGAAAGAGACCGGTTGCCTTGAACCCATTGACTATATTGCTGTGCGTCATACACTTGGGCCAAACTCTAGTAAATATTTTATTGAATGTAGCTTTTGTGAGTGTTCTGTCGGCGCTTGCACATAAATAGTTTAAGACTTCTTCGTCCCAATGATGTTCAAAAGACTTGTTTACGGACTTATCCAGAGGCTGTAATTCATGGGTTGTATTTGAAGGAAGGCAGTATAGCACTATGTCATTATTATCAGCTTCTTCGAGTGCTTCAACTGATAAGTGACACTTAGCGCCATCAAAAACAAGTAAACATTTTCCCGCAACTTTGTATTTGGCTAGGTGCTGGATAAATTCTACAAACAAATCGGCAGTCATGGACCCTTTCGGCGCCATTCTTACTAAAGTTCCGGCAGGTAAGTTTTCTGAAAGGTCTGGTCTTTGTCTTTGCCCTTTAAAAAGAATCATGGGAGGAATCGCGGTTCCTATGGCATTAACACACATTGCTATGGTCACATTTTCGGCATGTTCGGGTGCAATAAGATGTACTCTTTTACTTCCTTTCTCCGCAAGTACCGTGTGCTGGTTGTGGACTGTAATTCGGCAACCCTTCTCATCCATGTTGTATAGTCTTTCAGGATGTTGAAGAATATCTAATGGTTCGTATATTTCTTTTACATTCTGAAAATGTTCCCTAACTATTGCTTTGTTAAGTTTTTGAGCTCGCGCTGGGTTTAATATTTGTGGCTTTCGTTTAGTGATCGTTGGGTTTCGCTTTAAAAACTGCCTTAGCCAATCAGCACCCGCAATCCTTTTTGTAGAATTGAAATTATTTTTTATGTCAAATCTCTCGCAAAACATAAAGGCTTGTTTTCTGATAAATTTAGGTGTGAGAGAGGTATTCCGATTTTTGCAAACCTTTTGATTCTACCACACAAATCATTTTCCTGAGCCTCTGTTAAAATAGGTTTTCGTCCCATACGTTTTACGTCTTGGCCGGTTTTCATATGGTCCCTCAATGTTCGTCGCGGAATGTTATACTTGAGAGATATGGCTCGCTGACTTAATTTCCCTTTTTTAACAGCTCTCAAAGCGGCTTTCAAATCGTCTTCTGACCAAGATTCTCCCCTCTTTTTACGAGGCGACATCTTTATATCTAAAAATATAAAAAATAATGTAATGGAAATATTTCCTTTATATGTCAATATATATCTTATTAAAAATATCTTAAAGCATAAACAATGAAGTATAAGAAAACAATATTTGAGGTTATATTGATCGCGTCGATAATTAATTTAATGTTCAGTATATCAATGTATAGGTACTCATTTTTTTAGTAGTTTCTGAAATTAGAAATGCTCTATTTATGGTTATGGTTATAACGCCCGTGTAGTGTAATAGCGCCCAACCGTTATTTTAACGGGCGTTATTACCCAGCTGGGCGTTATTATCGGACGCTGATTCAAATGGCACGTTTATGGAAAAAAACATAGAAATCTACGCCAAACATTCAGGCAATAGTGAACTAAGTTTATCTTGAAGCAATTAAATCTTAAAAATTAACCCAAAACGCAAAAAAACACATAAAACCACTCACAATTTCGTTCCGGTACTTTTTATAACAGCGTGGTACATGTCCGATCCTGCCGGAACGCGGCGTCACACTGCCGCGGATAATGGCGTGAGCGCGTCGCCGCTTGTTTTGCGGTTTCTTATTGGTTCATTCTAAGTGTGCGTGGAGTAGTAACGGAATATTTTTATATTTAGTATGTTTTCTGCCATCTGGGCGTAAATGCGCAGCGGGCGTTAATCACCCACCCTACCTTAATTATGTGTATTTTAATGTGACGTCGATAGTATTGAAAATTAGTTGGTATTTCGTTAAAATCGTCGGTCGATATCGATATGCTAGTCAAATTGTTCTGAAAGTAGAAAAAATTAAGAAATTATATAATGCTAGTCAAAATTATGTTTTCTATTGGTATTTGCGTTATATGAAGATAATTGAATGTTTATTTTTGTTCGCACCTCTCTCAAAGTTTTCAAATATTTTTGTGTGCTTCAAGTAAATTAACGTAGCAATAAAATTTTTGATAAAATCAATTATTTATAGTCTATTAAATTGCAATTAAGACAATGTATAGAGCTTCGTAAAGTAAGTGTCACACAGGTTAAAATAGAATTATTCTATAGATATAAATTTGTGAAAAGATAATTTTGAAAAAAAAACGTAATTTACTAAAGAGAAGAGATTTCATAGCTGTGATTAACGTTCGGGGTTGCACTTTTGTGCAAGAGCTACGTCAGGATGTATATCGCGTTGTCGGATAGTGATGCAGGTAGTAGTTAGTAGAGCACGCTTCTAGTTGGAGACGGAACATCGAGGCGCGCCCGCCTCGCGCCAACCTCGCGCCGGGTGGCGCACAGGCGACACACACTTATATAAACTAAAAGGTTATTGTAACGCAAATACTTTCAAACAAAAGGAAGTATCAATTCGTCGGTGTTGTCAATGATAATTAAATAAAACTTTAGGTCAATGCAATTTTAAATTATTAGCGAATAAAATAATAACTAGTGATAATTTTTAATTATATCCTCGTATTACTACGTTCAGTTGTAATTTATAGTAATCACAGCAATCGATGTAATCTTTATTATACTCATTATATAATTATAGCTACTATTATGATTCGTATTGTTATTGTTATTTTGATTTGCTCAATTTTGTCAATGTTGATGTAAGCTAGGCGAAATGAAGTTTACTTTGTTTTCTGTTGTTCGATAAGCAATATTATAATTTAGTGTGCTTTATGTACTACGTAAGTATGTATATTATATTGAATACATATGGAGCATCTTAATTATTTTAATCGCACCAAATATGTCATAGGCACGATACGTAACACTGTATTATCTACTTATTTCTAATCACATACTCATTTACTTGTTCTTAAGTTTCTCTGACTTTCTACAAAGTACGTATCGTGTTCTAAAACATATTGAATAAGTTATATACAGTTATATGTCGATGATTTTATTGGATTGGGTGTTATACAGGAATGTTTATTTAGGTAATGTTGAGAGTATCGCTGTGCCATCAGACGTATAAGCAAGGCTAAACATTTATGACACATAGCTGAAGCTATGACGAGGTGTCATAACGACACAGTCGCTCCATGATCCCTCACCTTGTATGAGATTTTATTATTATTTACTGTGTAATCAGATATCAGTTTTATCCTCGTTATTTCTATGTTTCAAATGTTCGTAATATATTTAAGTCACTAAACTAAAAGTTAGTGCCTTTTGTTCTTAGATTTTCTTCAAATTATTTTGAACTGTAAGTTGTACGATTGTGGACTTCTTTCGGATCGTGTTATGAATTATATAGCCTTTATCGACAGGGTCAGACAGCGCTGTATAGTGTAATTACATTCAAACTTAGCAAATATTTATAAATGTAATAGTGAATTTCTTTACAATTTTCGTGTTAGCACATGTATTTGAAGTTCTTATTGCACCGTTTTCGAGAATCCCTTGAATTTAATACGGTTTAATAATATTAAAATTTGACATTACTACATTACTATATTTAAATATTTTACTAAATGCTTAAGATGATACCACTTCGTTGGCGATTTTATTAATGACATTATTATATTTATATTATTACACTCATTGTATGTACTTACTCAATATTTTGCTATGTATCCCTAATATTATCTATACAGGTTGAACACAATCGGGTAAAAAGGTTGTGTAATTGTAATACAGTAAACATTATTCGGTAATATACTCGCCTGACCTGTTTCAGTACTCGTATTAGGCGAAATATACATTGTTCACATACATGCTACACTAGTAGTGAACAGGGTACCACGATACAGAGGATCATCTACACAACTTAATAGTCCAATTCTAAATATCCTATATTATAGAAAATATTTTACCTATTCATTTTAGTCTTCACAATATTAACATTTAATGTCTGTAGAGATCGATGCGTATGGCGGAATGAATAAATTCTATTTCATTAATATTATTGTACAAGTATACGAACATACCTGCTCAGTGTATGTTTATATAATTATCAATTTAGATCTGCTATCTTATTTTCTGTCATTGTGTATGTGCGTAGGTTATTCATTTGACAGTTTCGACACCTGTTTAGTATTAAAGTTAATAGTAATTATTGACTGAGTATAGTTAAGAATTGTAATATCAAAAACACAAGAAAGATATCGAATGTTTTTGTTTCACTGCTGTTATTTCAATAAGCATTTAATTTTTGTATTCAATATAATTAGTAAACGTTTTAAAGGTCTATTGTTCTACAAATGTTATTTCGTATACATAGACTTTATTGGTTTCAATCAATGACATAAATATACTGACATAGTGTTGGGAAGTGGGCGGTGGTTGGATATTTGTGTTTAGTGATCTCTAAAGCGACTAATATCTCTAGTCAATATAAGGTAAAGTTATTGATGCTGCAGCTGCAGTGAAATGTTGATATATTTATGGCGCTGAATGCCACATCATATGCCATGCAATACCCGGTACCTAATTAAAAGTTAGATTAAACTAGAAACAATTTGATGGACATTATATTCACAGTCGGCGACATGCGGCACTCTAGTATTGAATCCCTGCTTCCCTGTAGGAATCAATTCTATTGATTGTATTTCGCAGGATTTGAACAGTAAGGTATGGGCAGCAACAACAAGACGCGATTATGTAAAAGGGGTGTAAAGAGAAACGTTGAAGTGTTGAGAGTGAGAGCTTATTGTAGTAATAAATTGGTTGTGCGGATAAATTCATGTAGCGTTCGTTTGTCCGGATGTCGCCATAGATAGGGAATGTGCATAGTGTAATATTAAACAATAACTTGCACATATTTTTATCAAACCTCGTAATAAATGATTTATTCTTTACTGCTTCTAAATGTACTACAGATGCAAGGTGTAATCTACATTATGTTCTCACTTGTCTCGATGTTCTCGTGTCATATCTTTCGAATATCACTGTAATTATCTACATATCTAATCGTTTTGTGTATTGAATTGATTAAATGTTATGAATATAAATGTTGTACTCACGGTTACAGTATACTGTCATGAGTTTCATTTCAATATGATATTAATGTTTGTTTTCATTATGTTAATTCAATAAAGTGTGTAAATAATATTTGACTTTTATTGATTGGATTTAGAATATGTTTTTACTAAGAAAGTTACCTATTCACATATATATGTACCTACCTATGGACATATTTTCACATCGGCTTTTTTCCAGATTTGCTTTACAATAAAGTTGTTTTCAAACCACTGTAATTTAAACAGTTTATACGTACTGCACAACAAAGGTAGGCTTGTGATTTTTTTTTCAAACTAGTTATCTAATTTTTGGTCTTTTCAGAAACCATATCATTAAAGTGCCTACACAAAAAATCTATGATTGCTCATTATGAGAGGTTCACAATAATCAAGTTCGTTCATTGTAACTTCGCAGAACATTGAGCGTTGGACTACTACCAATACAAAACTTGTAACACCATGCTTCCAACGAAACTATACAGCAATAACAGTTTTCCTCCAAACACAAACGAGCAAGGAAAAGTTTGTAGGAACCGACACAAGTGATCACGAAGCAACGACGTGTTATTATAACTTTTTAAGTTGCGGGTTCGTGCCCTCTTTATTTATGATTTGCACGCGTTGTAAACGTATTGAATCTATAGGTAGGTACCTATATATTATTAGATATCGTTGTATAAAATGTAGTTACGTAGATATGTTAGGTGTTTGCGAAATCTGAGATCCTATAGGGAGGACGTTGTAAACTCTAGTTTGTTCTATCCTTTTATAGTTAGATTAGTAGATTCTAGGTATGTTTACTTATGACAGAGTTTCGTTTTCAAACGACCTAATACCTATGGTACTCGGTGTGGTATGAATACTAACTGTACTGACCGCAACAAGAGTAGGACTTAGATACCACCTTGTTTGAAAGAGGAAAATCACCACCTAATTATTATGCTTAAAACATAATAATTAATTTAGTATGTCTCACGAAAGTTATAATAAAGAAGAGGAAAATCATCACAAGATTTCTCTCGCCCAGGGTGAGGTGAGAGAGAATGTCAGACTCAGTAAGAGACTAAAAAGCCCGTCGTTCCTCTACTGCTCCAGGCAGCGGTTCCTTGACCCTTTAGTTTGGCTTTCGGCTATAGTTGCTGAGGCGCTGCCGATTGATGATTTGCTGCTTGTTTAGATTCGCAACCGAAACCGCGATCGGGCAACGGTGTCGTCATCGTTCAGTAGTTATGTGGGTACCTACGTAGATACCTACCTACATAATAATATCTTGGAATTTGAAATTATAAAAAAATAACCGAACCTAAAAAGGTTTTATTTAGAAAATCTAGGTGGTAAACGTGATAAGTGGGTAGGTACCTACGTAACTTCCTAATTCTGGGCCTAACTTAAACTAACGTGTCATTTCCTCCTTGCGCGAGCTGAACAGGAAATTATGCATTTGCCTGGTAAATTGTTATTTAGCCAGTTATCCTTGTTCTGTCCAAGTCTATATTAAATGTGCAGTGTCTACCTAATGAATTTTTCACAAAGATAGAGACAGCCATCCGGCCAACCGTGAAGCCTACTACTTCACAGTTGGCCGGTTGGCCGGATGGTTGGCTGTGCAACTGATCGCGGGTTCGACTCCCGCACGGAACGACTCTTTGTGTGATCCACATATTGTTGTTTCGGTTCTGGCGTGGTATGTTTGTAAGCGCAGCGATGACCCATAAGAAAACCCTAGAGAGGTTTTTCAGTAAAAAAAAAACATTTATTTCTCGCATTCCGAGTAAGAATATACCTAAGGGTTAACGCTGCAATACCTACTTCTATTTTTGAGGGTTGAGAATCATTATAAGTATACATAACTTCTCTCGCCCAGGATGAGGTGCGGAAAGTCATTCTCCTGCTGACTAAAAGCCATTGCCTTCCTCCCCTACCCTATTGCACTTGCCACGCAATCACAGCTGAACATCAGTCCTATTTTGCTCCATCTGTAGTGATCTGTAGTACCTACTCTTTATGGCGCTCGCGGAACGTTTCTGGTCTAGCGGCGAGCTAACCTTAGATACTTAGGTACCCGTCGTCCGCAAACCCGCGCTTACGTGGTGGCCGGAAATCACCGGCCTATACCGGCCGTTTCTCTCGCTGGACTTTAAACTTAAAGTTCTAAGTTAGAAATCGCCAATCCGCCTTAAGCATGCCAGGTGGGTTAATTGGTTATTCCTTTTCCGTGTGAGAAGAGGCCTTTGTTTGGCAGTGCCACTTATACTTGTATCTAAGCTTATGATGATATTAAATACTTAACATAGTTTATTTTATACTATCCTACCCCACATAGGCGAGCAGTAACAGAAACTGTGTTTATTTACTTATTTATTTGCATTGGAGCGTAAACAAAGCATTTACCTGCTGCACTACATGGTGGTATTGTAAACACACAAGGCACGCTATCTAGAATAAAAATAGGTTACAAGTAGACTACAATTATTGACTGTTCATTTTACTACCGAGGTGCCACCTACCTGTTAGGAAAACTATTAGCTCGAGTATCTTACACTATGGAGTTTCTCGCTCGTTCCTCTTCATAAGGAGGTATCAACATTTTGGAACTAACATCTAGCTTCACTGACGAACAATTCATCTAGATAAGTATGTATAACGTTTCAGTAGTGCATTTTTAGGGTTAAAATGAACTAAATGCTTTGGCTTAATGCTGTAACTAATCAATGAAAATATTGGTTCATATACCTACCTAATAGGACAGCAAACAAGCCTTTGGATTACCAGACATTAGATAAGCAATTGGGGCCGCCCATGGTCAAACGCAACAATAGAAAAGTTACGAGTGCATTTCCCTTTTCGAGATTAGGTAGGAACTTTAGGTAAGAGAGATTTTTCTTTTCGAAGATTTGAGGATTGAAGAGGTATAGGGGGAGGGGAAGAAGACTTGGGCCTCCGGTAACTCTCACACGGCGAAACAAAACGCTCTGTTTTTTTCACGCTGGTTTTCTGTGACGCCGAGGTACCTATAACTTCGGTCGAGCCAATCCATACCTGCTTAAGCATATCTCTTCCACAGTTACAAACGGAGGCTCTTGAGATAAATTATTTTGTAGACACTCGTGCCAAAGGCGTTACTACAACTCCTTCGGTAGGAGTTGCCGGCCTCTTGTGGGTTGTTAAGGATTTGCGGAAAGAGGACTTGAAGACAGGGGATCAGATTGGGAGACATGGGAGAGGGATAAGATTGGGCCTCCAGTGACCTCACTTACCTATACGGGAAACACAACGAAACGTAACGCGTCACGCCGGTTTTCTGTGAGGCCGTGGTATCACTCTGGTCAAGACCACCCATCCACATATGGAACAAACATACTTGCACATAATGAAAAAGTTTCAAATTTTACCTCTTTATGCTCCATACCTACGTAGCTGTAGGTAATTAAGAATTAAAAACCCCATTCAGACGAATCGATCGATGGCATAAAAAAAGATTGATACGTAACCTTACACAAGTACTTAGATACAAACCAATTCTATTAGTTACCAGTCAGTTATTCCAACTGTTAACAGGAGGTCAAACTGAATAGTTAACTAACCGATTGAACCTTTAGCAGTTAAAATAGATTTCAATTTGTAAGTTCATCTTTAGGTCGAAAGGGTGGGTTGGTTTATTACTGTTTCATCATCATTATCATCATCATCATCAGCCTAAATAATATTCTGTCTTGTTGTTGTTATCATCAGCCCACTGCTGAGCAAAGGCCTCTTCTCATACGGAGAAGGTTGGAGCATTACCTAATCACCACGCTTGTTCAATTTCAAACTTAGAAATTATAAGTCCAGGTTTCCTCACGATGTTTACCTTTACCATATGTCAGTGGTTTTTAAACACAGACTTACATAGAAAGTACGTATAACTCGGAAAGTCACGTTGGTACTTGCCAGATTTCGAACCCACACCCTGATGCATGAGAAGCGGGCTGCTTAACTTCCGGGCCACCACGACATTTTATTATTGCTTAGTATATTACTGCTTGGTGCTCCGTAATTAACAGAAAATAGTATTTTTTTTTTACTATCATAGAAGAGCAATCTTGTTCTTTAAGGATAGGTAGGTAACCAAGGTACTTAGAAACACAACATATTTAAAAAAAAATTCGCTCTATTATTTTCGAATCGATCGTAAATGTATTCAATATAAGAATTGAAACATCAGAATATGAAACAAAAAGGCTTTTTTTAAACGGTTCCTACACTAGGATTTTCTTCTGTGTCTTGGGTGCCTTTACAAACATACAAATTCACATACCAACCAGATCCGAAACAACAATTTGTAGACCACACAAAGTGTTCTTTTGTGTGGGAGTCGAACACGCTACACGTTGCACAGCAGCAAATTGCCCAACCACTGTGCCAACCGTGCTGTCAAACAGTTATGAATCTCAGTATGGGACAATTATGAATCCGCAGTACGGGAGTAAGGTGGTAGGTTGTCGGAATTATGTAGGTTATTAGGGAATCAGGATGGGGATTGAGGGTCGAAGGATTAGTCTTGTGATAACCTCACTTACACGGCGAAAAACACTGCTGTAGTTGTTTCACGGCGGCTTTCTGTGACGTAGTAGGTATCACGCCGTTTGAGCCGGGTACCTACTCGTGCCAAAACAAGGCTTTCCCACACGTCTCACGTCATCATCTCAAATGTTTTATTAGCTAAGTTATAGATATTAATTACGCCAAGTTACGATGACAACAATCAATTATAGTTTATGCTTATTAGTGTAACAATATTAGACGGAAGCTGTTCGTAATTGTTACATGATGTCCTGCAAGCTCCAGATGTGGCCTTTAGCTAATTGTTTTGTAAGAGTTACGTCAGACGAGCGCTTGTACCTACCTACAGCGGGTTCTCACTTTAAAGTTCATAATATTATGTATATTGTAAATTATATGTAAAGTGCGCTTGATTAAGATTCAGGGGCGATGACCACAATATTTTTGTTTGCCATTCGAAAGTGTCTTTAATGGTTTAATTGAAATAAATTACTTTACTTTGTCACTGTAATTTTAAGATATCAAACCTATAACATAATAATATATTACCTATTAGGTTAAGCCGTAACGCTTCAAGCCGGTTTCTGTGAGGCCGTGGTATCACTCCGGTCAAGCCCACCCATTCACATATGGAAAAAACATACTTGCACATAATGAAAAAGTTACAAATTCTACCTCTTTATGCTCCATACCTAGGTACCTACGTAGCTGAATGTACCTAATTAAGAATTAAAAACCCCATTCAGACGAATCGATCGATGGCATAAAAAAAGATTGATACGTAACCTTACACAAGTACTTAGATACAAACCAATTCTATTAGTTACCAGTCAGTTATTCCAACTGTTAACAGGAGGTCAAACTGAATAGTTAACTAACCGATTGAACCTTTGGCTGTTAAAATAGATTTCAATTTGTAAGTTCAACTTTAGGTCGAAAGCGTAAGTTGGTTTATTACTGTTTCATCATCATTATCATCATCATCATTAGCCTAAAGTGGCCACTGCTGCACTGCACTGCTGCTGCAAAGGCCTCTTCTCATATGGAGAAGTTTGGAGCATTACCTAATCACCATGCTTGCTCAATTTCAAACTTAGAAATTATAAGTCCAGTTTCCTCACGATGTTTACCTTTACCATATGTCAGTGGTGTCTAAATAATCATAGAAAGTACGTATAACTCGGAAAGTCACATTGGTACTTGCCAGGTTTCGAACCCACACCCTGATGCATGTCATGGCCATCCGAATAATCCGCGGATATCGCACGATATCCGGGGAGGCGGCGAACCTCCTTGCCGGATCACCGCCGTGGGATCTAGAAGCGAAGGCGCTTGCGCGCGTCTACAGTTTGCGCGCAGACGCGCGTCGCCGGGGCGAAGATCCTCTGCCGCGCCAAATTAGTGCGTGGCGGAATGAGCTCCGGCGAGATCTCATGCCTGAGTTGAAGCAGCGACTATCGCAACCGAGGGCCGGGCACGCTACTATAGCAGCGGTAAGACCCCTCTTTGAGGAGTGGCTTGAGAGACGCCACGGCGTCCTCACCTTCCGCCTCTGACGCAGGTGCTTACCGGGCACGGCAGCTTCGGTAGGTTCCTGTTTCGGATCCAGCGGGAGGAATCGCCCGAGTGTCGTCATTGTGAGGACCACCTAGAGGATACGGTAGCGGTATGCCCTGCCTGGGCTGAGCACCGCCGTATCCTCAGGGAAGTGACCGGCGGCGGCGACCTCTCGCGCCCAGCCTTAGTCGAGGCCATGGTGCGGAGTGAGAGGAACTGGGACGCCGTCTCCTCCTTTTGTGAAGCAGTCATGCTCGCAAAGAGAGAGGCGGCCCGCGTGAGGGAGCAATCCTCCTCCTCACGCCCCAGCAGCCGCAACTGGCGACACTACGGGCGTCGGGGATCAAGGGACGATCTCCGGCCACCGTAAGCACGGGCCTGCGGTCGGCGAGTAAGGGCAGCTCGCCGCCCGACCAGAACCAGGCCCGAGCGTATGGCGCGTAGCGTTCCGCGCGCGCCTCAAAGAGCCATTAGACCACCACAGATGGGGCCCTAAAGGGGTTGCGGGGTAAGCGCAATGAGGCACTGCGACCTCGGCACAGAGCAGGAGAAGGAACAGGGGGGTTTTTAGTTAGTAAGAGTCTGACACTCCCTCCTGCCCGGCCCTGGGCGGGAGAAGTCATTTGATGATTTTCCCCTCACAAAAAAAAAAACACCCTGATGCATGAGAAGCGGGCTGCTTAACTTCCGGGCCACCACGACATTTTATTATTGCTTGGTGCTCCGTAATTAACAGAAAATAGTACTTTTTTAATTATCATAGAAGAGCAATCTTGTTCTTTAAGGATAGGTAGGTATCTACCAAGTTACTTAGATACACAACACATTTAAAAAAAATCTCGCTCTATTATTTTCGAATCGATCGTAAATGTAGTCAATATAAGAAATCTAAAACAAAAAAGACCTTTTTAAAAGTTGCCGTACACTAGGATTTTCTCCTGAATCGTGGGTGCTTTTACAAACACACAAATTCAGATACAGAAGTCAACCAGGTCCGAAACAAGAATTTGTAGACCACACAAAGTGTTCTTTTGTGCGGGAGTCCAACACGCTACACGTTGCACAGCAGCCAATTGCCCAGCCACTGTGCCAACCGTGCTGTCAAACAGTTATGAATCTCAGTATGGGACAATTATAAATCCGCAGTACGGGAGTAAGGTGGTAGGTTGTCGGAATTATGTAGGTTATTAGGGAATCAGGATGGGGATTGAGGGTCGAAGGATTAGTCTTGTGATAACCTCACTCACACGGCGAAACACAATGCTGTAGTTGTTTCACGGCGGCTTTCTGTGACGTAGTAGGTATCACGCCGTTTGAGCCGGGTACCTACTCGTGCCGAAACAAGGCTTTCCCACACGTCTCACGTCATCGACTCTAATGTTTTATTAGTTAAGTTATATTAATTACGCCAAGTTACGATGACAACAATCAATTATAGTTTATGCTGATTAGTGTAACAATATTAGACGGAAGCTGTTCGTAATTGTTACATGTTGTCCTGCAAGCTCCAGATGTGGCCTTTAGCTAATTGTTTTGTAAGAGTTACGTCAGACGAGCGCTTGTACCTACCTACAGCGGGTTCTCACTTTAAAGTTCATAATATTATGTATATTGCAAATTATATGTAAAGTGCGCTTGATTATGATTCAGGGGCAATGACCAAAATATTTGTTTGCCATTCGAAAGTGGCTTTAATGGTCTAATTGAAATAATTATTTTACATTGTCTCTGTAAAAATAAATTTTAAAACATCAAACACGTATTTCATAATCATATATTATTAGGGTAAGCCGTAAAAGAAAAGGTGGATGTTCTCATCAAGGGTCATTTTTTTCGGGCAAATCATAGGCTCTGTGCGAGGCTAGCCAGATAGTCATGAGCCGTTAGCCGCAACGTAATGCTACGGTGGGTACGTGTTATTTTTCGAACAAAAAAAAGATAACCTCATTCCCTTTTCACTATTTAGTATACCAACCATATCAAGCAAGCTGTAGGTAAGTGATATTGAGCCATGAGCCATTGATGATTATTTCACAGTGCTATACGCTACAAATTATACTTATTACTTAATTTGCGTATTTTTGTTAAGGTAGGTATAAACACGTTTTTATAAGCGTGCAAAGTCGCGAGCGGAATATACAATGCTCTTTGTAATTTGTATAGATGACATGTATGTGGATACCAAAATGTGGCCATTATCATAGATGGATGTACTAAACGTGTGTGCCTATAAGCTAGAGCTAAGCCTTGAACGTCGTAAGTTTGAAGTCACCCGTTAGCTTATAGTATGTAAATCAAGAAAAAAGAAAGACGGAGTTTTTTCTGAATTTCTTTACATTTTAATGGGAATTCGTCGATACATTTTTTTATGTAATAGTTCGGCAAACGAGCAGACGGATTGTAAGAAATCAGCGCCACACATGGACACCCGCAACGGAGAAGTTACGAGTGCGTTGCCGACCTTTTAGGGATTGGAGATTTAAGGACTGGGGAGGGATTGGAGGTGGGGAAGGATTGGGCCTCTGGTAACCTCATTTATACGGCGAAACACAACGCTGTGGTTGTCTCACGCCAGTTTTCTCTGAGGCCGTGGTATCACTCCGGTCGAGCCGACCTATTCGTGCCGAAGCATGGCTCTCCCACACTTAGATATGTTCACATTGGATATGTTTTACAAACAACTACATAATTTTGGCTTTGTAATGATCTTTCTTTTCACCATATTGAAAGACTCCAAAGGTGGCACAGTGACTGCGCGATTGGCTACCGTGGGAGGGATACCTAATATACGGGTTCGATTCCAGTTCAGAACAACTACGTATTCGTGTGAACCACAAATTGTTATTCCTGGTCTGAGTATCATAGTTTGGGAAACCCGCTAATTTTGGCATATTTTTTTTAATATCAGCACCAAAATACGCCCCCAATTTTCATTTCAGTGTACTAAATATTTAGTTTCGCATTTCATCATCATCATCATCTTTAGCCAATAACAATCCACTGGTGGTCTATGGATCTCCTCTTTGTCTATATACTATATAAAGGATAATCATCCAATGACTACTTCCACCCTGGATGGGGTGATACTCGTGTCTGGTTCTGGTCGGACGGTGACCTAACTTTGCTCGATTTTGTTATGGGATGCAAGATTTACGCACATAACAGTAAACGGGATTGATGGCAAAACCAAAGGAGTTACGAGAGCGTTGCCGGATTTTAGGGTATAAGGGTATTTCGGATATTTAAGGATTTGGTATGGGATGGGGAGAGGGGAAGGGTTTGGGCCTCCGGTAACCTCATTCATATGGAAAAACACAACGTTGCGGTTGTTTAATGCCGGTTTTCTGTGTAGCCGTGGTATCACTCCGGTCAAGCCGGCCCATTCGTGACGAAGCTTGGATCTTCCACACTTAGAACTTCGCTGTCGGTAGACCCGCACTTACTTGGCAGTTGAAAAGTAAGAACTCTTTAGATTTGACTTTGTAAACATTTAGAAACATATGAATACGACCAAGAGTGCTATAAATAGGTTATGAACACACAATTCACCGCCAAAATATCAGTATCAGAAATCGCCTGGCAATCTGTGTGGGACCTAATAGCATTCCAGCCACAGGTGTGCACGACCCATAATCACTGCTCACGATAATATTGTATGCACAGGCAAGGCAAGGCTCTGTTAAGGAAACGGCAATTAACGTCCATCAAGGAAGTTAAAGGAAGATAAATTAATATATCTTGATAGATTGTTAAGATGTTGTATATTAATGTATATTGCATAAATATTTATTTGCATAGGTACAAATAATTAAAGTGCTTAAAGCTAGGTACATATTATTATTAAGGACATTGTTAGGACACAGCAAAAAAGGCATAAATAAGTTTAATTATAATAAGTTACAATAGTAGATAGATATTATATATTAATCAGATTTGTGTTTTGAATTTGGATAGTACCTACAATGTTTTTTGTAGCAAAACTATGTCTTGTATTGTCTTGTAGCAATGTTTATTACATTTACTGTATCTTCATGACTTCTTGTTCATCAATACATGACTATCTACATAAAAGAACTTTTTATCCGACTTCGGAGAAAAACCAGCGATAAATTGCCAGATCTGGACATTAGTTATCTGCGCGAAAGAAGTACCTACATTTAAATTTAAACCGTCACTGCAGATCATGCTCAACATACTTAGGTACTTATAAAGCTTTTTAAAAACTAAGTACCTATATCTTCTACAATTTACATATATAAAACTATCTCGTTACCTTCAAACTTCTATCTTAAATTTAAATTATTTCACTATAAGGAAATCCTTTAGAACTTTCCAAAATTGGAACAATCTACATCAGAATGAAAAAGGTCAGGTAAGTAAATAGTTTTCTAAGAATAAAACTTCCTGGGCTAGAGTTTGTCGTGTTTCCAGTGAGTCTAGTTTCACACGACAGCTTTCCTTATTTAGGCATTCTCCCCGAGTCTAGCGGCACTGTAAAAAGTGTGAATATTCTATGAACCTTCGTTGGATAAACGACAGCCGAAAGCGTTGCGTAACACTCTGCTTACAAGTTCTTTTTATTTTCAAACTTATTTTGTGTTATCTATTTTCCTATCTGGGTTCAAATGAAACACATGTTACACTTTCTATTTGGATGCTGTCGTTCGCAATATTTGTTCAGCTATATGTAGGTATTACCTGCCTCACTCACTCCAGATCGCAGATAGGGCTCGCGTTCGCGTTCCCTTCTACCATTATCACGACTTCACGCGATTCTTGCCACCATGACCTCTGTTTTGTTATTGACTTTCGTCTGATACAACATCACAAAGTGGGTCAACCTGTATGAAGAAAGTTGATGAATTCAGCTAGATTACTCAACAACCGAGTGTAGTTTCGCTGCTAGTTTATTGAAGGCATGCGCCGGCAAATAGTGGAGTGTTTACTTATTAATTAGGACAGTCGCTCATGTCAGTTGATGGGAGCAGCTAGTGCGAGTGGTGAGAAGCAAGGAAAGATTTACGAGGAGTCGGTGGCTCGTGGGGCGACGGGCGACAGTCGGCGCGCGGCAGTGCGCATGCCCGCCACTGCGCCACTGAGCGCGCGCTCCCCCTAGCGGCGCGGCGCCGCAGTGAGTTGCGTAACAAAAGCACACTCGGCTCCGAGCGCTACGCTGAAAACTTTCAGCCGGTCGGCCCGCGCCTACGGGATGGAGAAACGTAAAATCATATAAAACTTTTCCGCGGTGCGCGCCGTCTGACTCGCTTCAATTCTTCTTATCTAATTGGATAGTCTTGGACACGGCTCGATCGTCGCTTCTGCTTATTTTTAAGTTGTAGAAGTTTTCTCTTCAAGTTGACTGTGGCGAAAAGTGAACTGTTGCGGTTTTCGCCGGCCGCTTTTATAATAGTGTGGACGTTCTAAGTGTTGTGTTCACTTGCTTTGTTTTTCTTTGCTCGAGTGGTAGCTGGCGGTGGCCCGCGCTGGTGGTGAGAATCGATACTGCGGTGGGAGCGGCGAAGGTATTTTATTTTTTATTACCTTTTGTATTAAATTATAGCACAGTAGCTTTAAGACAGGGACCGTAACTTTTATATTTTATTGTTACGCCGGTGGTACAATAAGCGGGTAGTGCGAAAATGGTAACTTTGGAACTAACAAACTTTGAAAATAAGTATTATTTTAAACCCTGGGAGCCGTTGTGAATCTATACAGTAACTTTCGTATTAGTTTGACGAGTACTTACATAAGTTAAATAACGTAAAAATACATAAGTGTTACAAAGTATAAAACTGAGGAAAATTTGAAAAGAAAACGCTCTTATCGCCTTAAATAATTACGATAAGACTTGGAAAAGTTTCTTAGCTACACTTTAGAGAGAATTCTCCGCATACATTTTAAATTTGACGCGTAGAAAACACTTCATTATTTATGTACACTTACGTACCATATTCCGATGAAGCTAAACTAACAAACTCTTCTACCAGCGACGTTGACCAGCCGCTTACACTTTCTACGCCGTTTCATTCCCAAATTTGGGATACAGCCAACCCAATGACGTAGATACATACTAACTAGGTCAGATATATAGGTCTGGACTCAAACTCGAATATTTTACTAACTTTAAACGTTACTTGAGAACTTATATAATTACATACTTTTATATACCTCTAGGTATATAGGTACCTTATCCTTATAATTGGAGTGTTTCTTCAATGCGATGGTCATAGATAATTTATAATACTTATTTGAGAAAATGTATGTCGTTCGATTGTTATGTAGAGCAAATGTTATTAGCCTTATATATGGATTTTTTTAAAGTTGTTATGATAACGTTTTGTGTTGTATTCTGATAAGTTTAATTAACACTCGCATTCTATAACAATGCATGTTGAAATTAGTCGTTACATATTTTAATATCATCACTACATAGTACAAAACAAAGTCGCTTACTCTGCCCCTTTATCCCGATGTTCGCTTAAATATTTAAAACTACGCAACGGTTTTTGTTGCAGTTTTTTTTAATAGACAGAGTGATTGTAGAGGAAGGTTTATATGTATAATCTGTGTGTATAATAGTACCTAGATCAAATAGTGGGGAAATTTAGTATTAACATTGCACCATTCGATTATAAAAGAAGCGTGAAGATGTTACGTTTTAATTTTATTAATCAGTTGTAGTTATTTATTGATCTATTTATAATGCTTTGGATAGTTGGCGCGCACTACTTCCTTTGTCATGACATCGCATCTTGGTATAATACGTTACCGGTTTTATAAAACATAATAGAACAGAAATAAAAGATATGTAGGTATATCAAATGTAAAATATAAGTAGATACATTAATATTTTTTTAATTACATGAAATCACTACAATATCTAGACTTACTATAGAACAAAGTCGCGTTCTCTGTCCTTCCTTATATCCCTATGTACGCTTAAATCTTTAAAACTACGCAACGTATTTATATTGCATTTTTTTTATAGATAGAGTGATTGAAGAGGATTGTTTACTTATATGTATAATAACATCTATTACATAGTGACAAAAATTGTACATAGTATCAGTTATATATGTGTGTACCTATATGTATACTCGTAAATATTAAAAGAACAGCCAGGGTGATGTGTCCTTTTTTATTGTTTTTCGAACAAAAGAGGTCAATTGAACCTTTTCGGTTGGATTGAAATAAATTATTTAACTTTCACATTGCCATGAGAC
The DNA here is from genome assembly GCA_902829305.4 of Spodoptera exigua. Classification (NCBI taxonomy): domain Eukaryota; kingdom Metazoa; phylum Arthropoda; class Insecta; order Lepidoptera; family Noctuidae; genus Spodoptera; species Spodoptera exigua. Next base: position 11,137,190 of record LR824610.2, on the reverse strand, counting down.
AAAATAATACCGAAGGTGTTTTTGATAGTTGACATTCTTTTTATTCAATTTCTTGTATACCTTATTTAATTAAAATTAATTTTCATAAAATTTAATTTCTATTTTATGTTTTTAATATATATATATATATATATATATATATAAATATATATATATATACTTCTTAACAAAATAATCAAGCATATTTTTAACCTTTATTTATATTTAGGTTTACATTATTCGGCGCTAATTCTAAAATACAAAATGGATGAATTAAATAAAAATACCTACGTTACAAACTAAAAAATAACTAACTACATTGCATCGAATAATTCGATCTGGCAATACAAACATTTTTACTTTTTCTTGAGCTGACGTAATAAGGTAGGATTGTTGCTTCCCTTTGTCTAAGACAAATTTTCATAAACATTCAACACAGGTAGTGTGAAAAATATATCTAAAAATGTTTAATCTATCTCTCGATATAAAACGATTAAAAACGAATAAATCAAAGAACCGCAGGTCAAGTTACTCCAATCTGTCAACGTTCTTTCGAATATTTTCGACTTTATAACTTTATAACAACGTTGAAAATTCAATAAAAAACATCGAGGTAGATCACAGAACAGAAAATAGGTAGATTGACCAGCAGCCGGTATAATTATACTACCAACGCGCTGAAGTATACCTTTTCAAATATACGTAATAGGGGTTCAAACAAATTCGTGTTAATTTATGTTTAATTCCAGCTCAAGGGTTGGACCGAAATTAATTTATTTCCCCTGAAAGATTACCGTTTAATTACAGAAGGTACCGATAAAAGAAAATTGTGCTTTTATGAATTCCTGCTAGAGTTGCTACTGTTTGTTTTTAGTTTTAGTTGTGTCGGGAATGTATACGGCATATACATACATATACTATCTTTAAATATAGGAAATCTTTAAAAAAATCTGCGGACTCCAAGTAGACTGCAAGTTTGAAAGAATTTTTGCTTATTATAATTAAACTAGCTATCCGCCCCGACTTCGCATGGATGGAATGCTGATACATTTTTTTTCTAATATAACCTTTCAATTGTAGCAATTCGAGACACAATAGAGTCAAAATTTATTAATACGTTGTATCTCTTCAATCCCTCAATCAGTTAAAAAATCGCATCAATATCCGTTGCGCAATTTGGTAGATTTAAACATACATAGATATATATTGATATAGGGACAGAGAAAGCGACTGTCTTTAATGCTATGCAGTGACGTACAAAGTTGCGTATTTGAACCTCAAAATCCATATCAAAACTAAAATCTTCATTCAGTAATCCTATCAGACATTCACAACACAATGAAATACAAAGTATGTACGGTACATACCTGACTAAGCGTGGTTGCCCTGGATATTCTAATCACATATAACAGAAATAACTCCTCAGTTTGGCGCCGTTACCCCTGAATCAGTTGGATGAATGACCTCGTAAAATTGTTAATGGACTGTTTCAGCTGCGTGTCACACTCGTCGAGATTACAACTAGCCACTACGTCCAGCTTTATGTTGATTAAATCATCTATCTTCTTATATACCCGTAAAAAACTGTGATAACTCTATGCAAGGTTTTATATGATTACGATATTGTAAAGTAGAATATTTTGACAAACCTCGAAATACTGGCTTAATGTATTAAATGAAAATCTCCCATTTTTTCTTCTTGCCATGTTACATTTTCTTTAAAAGAGGTTATGCAAAGAGTTTAAAAAAAATTGTGTTTGCGTGGAATAGTGACCTACTGCAGATTTTTGGTATAAAAACTATCATATGTCCTTTCTCGAGTTCCAAATTTCACAGAAATCGGTTCAGTAGTTTAGGTGTGAAGAAAAGATAGACAGACAGAGATACTTTCGCATTTATAATATTAGTTTGGATAGGGTATAAAAAACAGGTTATCAAAAAGAAATTATGAAAAAGTTTGGTTGGTACAAATCATAGAAACGCGCCTAACCTGGTTCGAATCATAATTCTTGATCTCCATCATAATGGAATTAATTCAAAAACGTATAAACGATCTGATATTCTATTCTCTTTTCAAAATACCTACACACAGAGCACAATGAAATGACCAATTCCTTCAGACCAATTCGTCTCTAGGATCGGCTCTCGGCGTCACGTTTTAAAATCGCCGAAGCTCCGGCACGTAGCCAGACATTTATTGGATAAGGACCCGAGGGAAGCCCTCTCGAGGGAAGAGGGAAATTATCTTACAAACACCCAATTTGTTCAGAACATTATCGCACTTTCTATCGGCCCTTGTTTGTTTCATGAAGAAGGTTGCTGTGGTATTACATCACAGACTAAACAGGTTTGCTTTAGAAATTGATATTGGGATTCTTCGGGCGTTTTTTTGTAAGGAATTTGCATGTATTTGCCGTCTACTTGTAACTAGAGGTCGTTACTGTCGCGTTAAGTCTTATGAAGAGACCAAAACAATGAATATCCTATTGTTAATGTTAGTAACATCGAAAATTCAGTTTCATTTCAATCATTTGTTCAACTGTCATAGCCGAGACGAGACGATCTACATGAATTTTTGTCTATTGTGAGTTTGTTCTTTTATTTTCCAGTTGAAAAAAGTTCGTTTTCAAGCGAAAACAAAAGAAAATGTCGTCGTAAATAAATGTGGAAGTAGGCCTTGTGTATGAAATATCATCATGAAGATAAAATACTTGGATCGATGCCAATACACCCTGCGAAAGCCTTCTGACCTCTTATGTAGACCATAAAACGAAATCGAGACGTGAGTGTGGATGGTTCTTTGTCTCGACGTTTACCTATATAAACAACTAATTAATTGAAAAAAAAGGTTTTCTCATAGCTGTTATATGACCAGGATTTTAAACCTTAATGATCATCGTCCACTCTGCTTACTCTGGCAATAATTTAAACTTTAATATTATTTAGCAATAAGGTTGAAGGTCGAATCACCGCGACTCTTCGACGATCTTAATGTGCTCTTTGTACAATTCGTTGATAGAATCGGTTTAAATCTTAGTTTGCCAGTACCTACTTACTTTGTCGCTTACATTAATAATAAAAGCGCTCCGAATTGCAACTCTAGGTAAGGGTAATAAATACGAAATTGGAGTAAATTATTCGCTTTGTACTGCAAGCTTCTGTTTTATTCTGTGAAGCAATCTCTTTGTTAGGCTACCAGATTAAACGTAAAAGCGGTGTTTGAACGTTATTTTGACTGATGTTAATTATTATGTTGATGATTCTTTCTTTCTGTCATTTTGTATTTTTAAGTAATATTAAATGCTAGGTGATATAGCTATAATGTTTTTCATGGATCACTTTTTACTCGTTGATTGCCGTATCCTGATTCTGATGATAGTCAATGACCTAGGAATTGGTTTGGCGTGAAACAACCACATTTGTGTTTTCGCCGTGTGAGTGAAGTTACCGGAGTCCCAATACTTAAATATCCGAAACCCTTACTGCCAAAAGGCCGGCAACGCGCTCGTAACTCCTTTGGGGGTTGCGGGTCCATTGTCCTATCAGGTAATTCGACAGCTCGGCTTGTCGACCTATCTCATAAAAAAATATTCTCCCAAAGTAATAGAAAGTGATGATAAGAGGTGTGCACAAAATCTGTTCTAATACTTATTATAAAGCTGAAGAGTTTGTTTGTAAATAACGCGCTAATCTCCTGAACTGCTGGTTCAAATTTGAACAATTATTTTTTGTTTGTAAGTCCATTTATCGAGCAAGGCTATAGACTACAAAACATCACGCTGCGATTGATAGGAGCAGAGCAGCGGGTGAAACCGCACGTATACCTTGTATAATATGTAATTTATTTACAAATGTACAAAAAAAACAGCATACAAAATAATTCAAGCATTTGTTACCTTTATTACGAGAAACACATCGTTAACTTTCAGGTGTGTTTACAAGTTGCCAGCAACGCTTCACCTTTCACTGGTCGCCCCTCCTCCCACTCCCACTGTGTTGTCTGTCAAAATAACGATAATAATAGAATTTGAGGCACGTCACACTCCCACCTTGGTGTTGACGAAAATAAATACTATTCTACTTACAATAGTAGCGGTCGGCTAACGAGTCACTCCGTGTGACATTGTTCCTCAATGATTTTGTTATCTTCACATACTTTATAGCAATTAATGGTTGATAAACATTATAACTTTGTGTAGTGTGGGAGATCCATGCTTTGCCACAAATGGTTCGCCTCGACCGGAGTGATACCACGGCATCACAGAAAACCCAAAACCCTAATCCCAAAAAGGTGTGTCGTTGTTGTCCATAGGCCCGCTGATTGGTTTGCTGTCCGTCTGTGGTAGATATACCACATAAAAAAGGGCGCCTTCAAGCTAAGTCGATCGCCATCAGAGGTCGTCCGCAGGGTGGCTGGCAATGGTTGGATGAGACGAGCTGAACATAGAGCGCTATGGCGTGCGATTGGGGAAGCCTTTGTTCAGCAGTGGACGCAATCGGGCTTATGATAATGATGTTACATAGTTTTGCATTATTAAGCCTGTATTGGAAAAGTATATGAAATAAATGACTTCTAGATAAGGAAGCCCTAAGATTTAGCTAAGCAAAAAGAGCAATAAAGTAACAACTAATTACCTATATCACGTTCTGGCTAAAATAGCTGTAATAAGGACCACTACAATGTTTCAAATACCTACCTATTAAATTAACTTTATCAAAATGCCTTGTCTTTTAAATCCCGACGATGTAATAAAACAGTTGATTTTTTTAAATATTTAGTGCTTTTATTGGTTAAATAAATCTTTTTCCGTATAAACAGGTAACATTCTTATATCTCGGCTCAACACATTCCCGTCTGTTAATCTCAGCGGCTTACAAACTTTCTGCACGATCAGAGTTGTGGAAAATCCGACCTTAGAAATTGCCATTATTAAAATAACTATAGGAAGCGTTATAAAACTTTTGTCTGTATCGCAGCTGTGCAAATACTTCAACGAAAGAGTGTGGGAAGATATCTAATTAACATAATGTAATGCTTTATCCAATAAAAAAAGCAAAGCATAAGCATTTGTATGCTAACACAAATTAAGTTCACGTAAATAGTTCATTATTTTTAATACTAAAAAAAAAATCATATTGAAAATAGAAACAAAATGATGGTTTTATTGTTTTCTAAATGAAAGATTTTTAAAGTTTAGTTGACTTAAAGATCAACAAGACATCTGCCAATTTAAGTGCAGGAGAGCCATGCTTCCGCGGCTTCACCAGCTGCGCTGCTCCTATTGGTGTTTTGTAGCTTTGTAGCCACAGCATACCTCACTGAATGGACTTTTCAACAGTAAAGCACTATTCAATTTAAACCAGCAGTTCCGGAGATTAACACGTTCCAACAAACCAACTCTTCCGCTTTATATTTTATTCAGTAATAAGTATACGTAGATTACTATATCTATACCTGAAGGAGCACTTAAGTGGTTTAATAAAATTAACGCCTCCATTGTCAGCCCACAAGAGTGATAACAGCGAGGGGACCGTAAAGCTGATCCAGTATCCTAAATCCGCGCGATTTGTAACAATTGTTCAACGATGTCGAGATTTTGCGTACACGAGACAATAAAGTTCTCATACTTATCCTTTTGAAGTTTATGAAGACATTATAGGGATAAAACTTTATGGTACTTAGTTTTTGAATTTGAAACGCCGTAATATGGGATTGTTTTTATTTTTCATACAGGGAAATCATCCAATGACTTCTCGCCTTGGGTGGGGAGACAATTATAGAAGAAGTGTCAGACTTTTAATTGCTAAAACTACCATGTTCATTCTCAGCTGAGCTGCGGTAGGCAAATCTTTGCTTATACACCAGCAATCAGTGTTATGGGGTAGTGTTGTAATTTTGTTGTATGCAAAATTATGTATATTTCATTTTGGCATTGGACAATTCTATTGGAAATTTATACATCATGTAATCATTGGTTCAGTCAAACTGCAAAAGTGTTTAAATTTCGTATGCTTAAAAGAAAAGAGGCCTAACTCTATAAATAAGGAATTTGAATCTTAAAAAATATGTTCCAATAACAAGGTTTAATTTTGAAATACCCTCTTTTGTTAGTAAGTTCTGTTTTCTATTAAACATTGTTACCGTAGATATCTTAAACCTATACATTACAGAGGACTAGATATGCTTAGTTTATAGTGATAATTTTTTGCCAAATTCAGTCCGTAAAGAACGACGTCTACCGAGAAATAAAATACTATACTCGGAATTTTAATTCCATTCCAGATTTGTCAATTTCAGTGTTGCAACGTTATGACACGTAATAAATAGTGACGTTGCGAAATTATTCGATATGGAAATCGAATATTTCTGAATCGATTCCTCTCGTTTATAAATTTACTCTCGTAAACTAAGTTTATCAGGAAATAAAATATTTCTGAACCGATAATTTAGTTTTGATAATTAATTAACGATCTGAGACTTTTCTTTTGTAATTGTGTGTGAAATTAATAAAAAATGTGATCATAAAGGAACGTGACTAATAAAACAGACATTTTATAAATTGTCGCCGTCATCGCTATCGCTATCGCCGTTACTCTATGTAACATTTATTATAAATTGTGTCTCTGATATTTATTGTCAATTAACATATCTAGCTTACTCATTTTTTCCTCTTCTTTGAAAACATGGGATACACATTTAGACCATTCGGTAGCCGTAATTTTTTGAATGCCTTCCTGAACCTGATTCACTGATTGTTTATCGATTTTTGTGTTCATCACTACACTGTTATATGTGGTATCATTATTTCACAAAATGACAGTGGTCAATGTCAAATCAGGAATCGAATTAAAAGTCTGACTATAGAACATTTTAAGGCTTTTGCAACATACTTACATTGTATACTGTCGGTAAACAAGAACATTTTTCTTTTAAATTAAACTTTAAAACATACAGTTCCCTTGCCTGCTATAACCTAGTTCACTGCTCTATTCGAACAGCGAAAAGTCCGCATTTTTCTCAGAATGGGACAGTACTGTCGATACCGGTAATTTCTAGTTTCATAGAATTGATTTCCCTTAGTAGGTACTTGAGGTTGATTGTACGATTGAGTGGTTTGATACGAACTAAAGTTTCATATTATTATATAGTGTATTCTTACCTAACATTTGGAGAGTGTGTCTTGATTTGTTAAGTGCAGAAAATGTTAAAGAAGAAGCAAATGTGTAGGGAGTGTCAGACCCTTATTGACTAACTCCCCTCCCCCCCCCCCCCTGATCCTTACCAGCTCCTTGAGGTGCGCGCGGAACGTGCCGTACGCTCAGGTCTGGTTCTGGTCGGGCGGCGAGCTACCCTTACTCGCCGTCCGCAGACCCGTCACCCAGGTCGTCTCTCGTTAGTGCAGAATCTAATACACTATATATCATGGAAGGATTAAAGTAGGATAGTCATCGTCTTGCAACAATCGACTTCACTTTTCTGATTAGGCAGGATATAGATGGATTTTAAGGATGTTTCACCTTGAGCTTATTACTGAACTGCGTCGAGACTGGCATGTGTTAATTTAATAGACTAGTAGATATAGAAATGATTTTTTAAGCATGATGATCAACTAAGGACCTTTTTGACGAACTAAGGGGGATGTCCTTAGTCATGTAGTTACGGATGTAAGCGCAATAAGGTACCGCGGCTTCAGCCCTTGACAGGAGAATGATCAGGATTGTCAGCCATAAGTGACCTAGGTAAGGTAAGAGAATCAACTTACCTAGGTCGGGAGAAGACTTTTGTTGATTTTCCACCCTCAATATATATAATAAGATTAACCATACTACACACACCATACAGCTTTACAGTAATAACAATCAATTAGATTCTAAGATACAATGAATCTAGTTTTAAAACAAAATTATATATACCATATATACCATTCAAAATTATACAACTTAAAATAGCCGTTATTTTTAATCCAGTTAGTTTCCAATTAAAAAGTATGGCTTAAAAGGTAAATCTATAAGCTAAGCTCATTACAGTCATCACATTACTTCGATACTAATAGTACAGTGACCTTGGAATATTGTGTCATATACTAACAATATACTATAACTGCGTATTGTGTGTTTATTTATTTTAAGCCTTTTTTAAACTTGAAAAGGCTGTAACTTCTACAGCTCTGTGTGGGCGTGAAACAGTCAGACTTTTACTGACTAAAAACCAACCTTTTCCTTCTTATGCTCCAAGCTGGACATTATTGCTCTTTAACCCAACCCATATATACTAAACCCAGCCGTTGAATCACCATATGAGAGGCCTGTTTTAAAGGGGAAATTATCGAAAGTCTTTGCCCACTCTGCGTGGAGTTCCAACCACCTCGTTTCTTCTGCTCTGAGCCCAGGCCGCGCTACATTATAGCGCTTGGACTCGCAAAAATAAATGTTCACTTTTCACTTTATGATCACGTTGCTGTGATTGTTTTCTTTCTTAAGACACAATAACATATAAGTATTTGACACATTAAATTAACATAAAAACAGATCTTTTTAAAAGGATTGTAAAATACTAAAACTTCTTTTTAATTCCATCTCCTCCTTTGTTAATTTACAAAAAAAAAAACAGTTTGGTTTTAGTTCGATTAATTTTCAATAAAAAAAATGCAAGGTAATTTCGATCTAATCGCCATTTCAACAATATGAAGAAAAGGGCAGCCCTATTTTAATTATATAGTAATGTTCTATGTTTAAAAATACAACTAACGTTCACGTCAACGTTCTGGGACGGGACGGACGAAACCGGATAAAACTAGATGAACCAAGATTAGCTAATTACAGTTGCACCGTTCAGTCTCTTCTTTGTATATTGGTACTGCAAAGATAGAGCATAACATAATAGAATTCAGACGACTGGAAGATGAATCATTAGAAACTAGCTTGCACCCGCGGCTTTGCACGCGTTTATGAAAAACGCGATAACTTGATTAAAATCCACAAGGGAACATTTTAGACGAGTGAAATAATTTTGGAAATCTGACCAGCGATTCCAAAGTTTCCCTAAATACAAACTTACATTACCACCTTATAATATTAGTTTAGATAAGAATTAGAACACTTTTTGATACCTTTTTTTATAAATGTAGGACAGCCATGGTTCGGTACGAATGTTATGCAAGCTAGCATAACAAGAAGGTTATATTATAGTACCTATAGGCAGAATATCGGCGTGAAACAACGTTTACATTGTGTTTGATTACTCCCAAACCCCAAATTACCCAATCCTTAAATCCTAAAAAAATATGTAAGTTCACAATGAAAATGTTACAAATGAATTACAATTCTGACGATCTGTAATAACTATCAATCTCACATCAAATGCAATATTTTCGCGTTTTTTTTATGTTTTATCACAAAAAATGTACAATCACACGCTTGGTAAATTCAACTGCACATCAGCATTGATGTGATATATTGTCAGTTTTATCCAATTTGTCAGTGAATATTTGCCTCGTGTAAATTGCTGACATGTGTCAATGTAACGCGTTGAACTCTGATGCCGTTATAAATATTATTTGACAGGGTTTAAATAGCAACGATCAGTGATTGGTAATTTATTGCACGAACTTATATTTTTGTCTGTGGTTTTATTTGAAATAGTTTCAATAGCATACCAGTGTCTTTTTTTGTCTTCTCTATGGTCATAGCTGGTCATAGAGAAACGCTTGACGGTATATCGATTTTTTTTGATCATGTAATAAAATATTATATTTATTTCTTAATTGATACCTATCTTGAACCTTGTCACTTTGCTTCAGAAATTTTCGGTAAAAAACTAAATACTTAATCGCATTTGGTTGATGTCTAGGTATTGTAAGAAAATATCTACCTTCCTTTCAGTTGTGTAGTTAGGAGTGATGTACCTAGAAAGTTCGCATGATGTTATAAAACTAGGCAAGCTAACTGAGGCTGTACATTCACTGACAAGAGAATGAACTACTTAGATGAGTGAATGACAAAGCCCATTCATTCTGTTGTTCGTTCAACAATAGTGGATACCACGCCTATGGACGGAACATTGCAATTTTCGTTCAAAGACTTAAAAAGAAAATGCTTTGTACGCTAAAGATTTTTACATGTTTCACATTTTCTAATCAAGTTTTTGCTACTCATGGACACGTACTTTTCCTAGGAAACGTGATCATCAGACTTCTTAAAACAGACCTTTATCTTATACATATAGTTAATTTTTGAATTTGAAAAGGAATGCTCACTTTTTTTTTATTTCTTCTACCTACCTACCTTTCTTGTTACCTTCATAAAGCACTTGTCTCAATTAATATCTTAAATTATATATTAATAATTAAACTACGGAGCCCACAATATGTACCTACCTACATTAGTTTAAAAAATGCGTGGATATGCGGTAATGTGTTAAAAAACTTTCAAATGAAATGTGTGTAAACCATTATTCGGCAGGAATGGGCCGGCAGAAAACCGAAAACCGTGAAAAATCTCTTGCATTGCGTTTCGCCGTGTGAGTTTAGTTACCGTAGGTGTTACCAACCCCAATTCCCAAACCCCCCAAACCTTATATCCCTTATCCTAAAAGGCCAACAGTGCATTTCAAACCCTTCTTGTGCTTTGCGAAGCCGATTGCTTATCATAAGACGATCTGCATATTTGTATGCTTATAAAAAAATATTTGAAATTGCACGTCTTTCATAATGCAGTCAGGAAATATACTACCTAACTGCTAACCTATTCTATCCCCCCATTAAAGTGAAAATTATAGAGTATTTTTCAAAGAGAATCGATTTCTAACGACACATTATCTATAATACACGGTAAACCGTTAATATTAGACTTTATATGCGGTTATCGATCTACTTGCACCTATTTATAGATGTCGGAGGTCACTCACACTCCTGCCAGCCTGGTACCTGCCCTATCTACATACAAGTGAAAGAAAAAAAAAATGTTTGTTCGTCGTTGTAGCTGACTTGGGCTTAGTTCATGTCTAAGAACTGGGAGATTATAATTGTCAAACCTCTCAAGCAATAGGGTTATGGCGCTCTCTTCTACTTTAAGAGAAAGCCCTTGTTCAGTAGTGGTTTTCTGGCTAGTTGTGATGACGGTGTGTGCAACGAAATAGCTTCAAGATTAAGTTTTTCTGTCTTTTCTGGCTTAAATGTTGCACACCAGATCTCACCACTTACTTGATATTAGTAATTGGAATAACCTATAGTTTTTTTTTTGTAGGTTCGTTTACAATAAAACTTGAAGCTGTTTCGTTCATTTAATATATTATATTTTTTTACAGTGCCATTTAAATACAATAAATGCTTACGAATTGGATGACTAATGTTTTTATTTCGTGCAGGCAAAGCCACAGGCGCCTTACTAGTTGGTAACCTTTTAATAAAACAGACGACAGAAACGGTATCGATTCGAATGCATTTGAATATAAGTCACAGTGACGTTTGATGGCGCCACCTTTTACCTTGTTACCGTCTGAATACGGTTCAAATTGACATTTGATTGATTTGCGACTTATTACCTTTTAGCATGTGTTATTATTTGTATTTAGAACGTCAATTTTATTATTGATTTAAATAAAAAAAATTCAAATGAAAATCGGTTGAATGAAATAATATATGTTTGAGTTTTAATTAATATGGTATAAGGCATGCATTCTTGTACTTATTATAACTGCCGTGACGTGCACGCTGCTCATGACTATGAGTCCCAATGTAATTCGAGACTAGTAGAGCTTTTCCAATTAATTCTCACAATCCGTTATTTTAACATTATTAAAATGATGTTTAATATTATCTAAACCAAGTTATAAATAGCGCTTTAAAAATTAACATTAGTTAGTTTTTGTTTGTTAATGATATTACTTACGTGTTGAATTTAAACTGACTTTATTGAGATGCGAAAATCATCCAATGACTTTTCCTGCCCTGAGTGGAGCAGGAAGGAGTGTCAGTTTCTTACTGACTAGAATCCAACCTGTTCCTCTTTTTATTCCGAGCCGGAGCGCGTTACTTTTTGACTTGCACCTGCATACAAAATTTTCACAAAAAAGATTTTTTTAATATGGGAATAACAAATTATCCTGTCATTTGCATTATTAGAATGCACCATTTTTCTTCTACAAAACATTGCAGAAATAATGCGCACCGCAAACCTTGAACAAACATGTAGGTACACGTTTTTATAAAACAATAAAACGGAATGAATTATAATATACGAAACCGTATTGTTAAGGTAATTTGAATTGGTGAAAACTATAAATTGTTGCCTTACTTACATACAGTACAGTATTTCAATTATTTTGTCACTTTAAAGTACATGATATGTTATAGGTATTATATATGTAATTATATTTATATTTTGCTTACCTACATACAAGATTATACCAAGGCCATGAATGCGGCATTTTGCCGAGGTCCTCAATTATTCATTTGTGGATATTAGTCACTGAACTCGACTTAAGAACTTAACTAGCGCATGCCACTGCCAACTCGATCGATACAAATGTTATAACCACTACTACAGCATTTGTTTAGCGACATTTGAAAGATTACATACGTGCTGCTACCTTGTAATGTGACATTCGCGGCCATTTTTATTTGTCGCTCAGTTACATAATTTAGATGGGGTCTAGAAATGCCTTTCGATTGGTTGATTGTAGTGCTGTGCTGAAAAAATGTGTAGGATGGTGGTTAGGTTCAGGAAAAAGGACAGACAACTCAACCAAAAAACTGCGCTATGCCAGGCATATGCATTCGCCAACGTTAGGCAGTGATACTGCATAAGAGCCGACCCTCGCCTTTCTGTTTCTCATTCCGCCGCCTTGAATCAAAGCGAAACAAGAACATTGTCAATTTTGTCGTGTCCTCAAACGAGCCAATGAAAACTACACTACCCCCGGTATCCGCAACCTTTTAGCGATTTGGTTTTCGTACTGAAGTTTGTTTACGCGTGGTCTTTAGGTTGAGTAGTCTATGGAAAGAAGTCTTTCAGTATAACGAGATCATTCAGTAATTTTTAAATTTAACATATAACAAATATTTTGCTGACACAATAACAAATGGAACCCAAAAATTTACATAAGTATCTCCGATTTGCTGAAATAAAATTTGTTTAGGAGTTATTTGAGGACTTATTCAAATCAAATTAAATCAAATCATTTATTTTGTATTAAATTTAGGTACAAATAAGTTGTTACAGGTATAATAGTGACCGTATAAATTTTGTTATTATGATACAATTTCATGTTTTATACTTAAAAATGGACAAGATACGAATCTTAAATGTGTAATAGACAAAATATGTAGTAAAATAGTTTTTTTAGAATAGAAAACTATGAAACAAAATAAACAGACAAAAACCGTGAAGTCTGTCGAAGGAACTGAGTTAATCAAATATGTAATACTTATGAGTAGGCTTGAGTCGAAAAATGCAATTTCTTCATGTCCTGCCTGGCTTCATTTTTATGGCAACACTGTGTTTCTATTTGAAACTTCAACTATTACTAAATATTGTGTAGTAATTTAAAAATTCTTTTAGCATTGTTAAAATAGGATGTTCCTATAAATGCTTGCTTTCTCTTTATTTTAAAGTAAGTAATGAATTAATTTTTGCAGATGGGCGATAAAACTGCACTTTTTCATGTCAAAATTACTTATAATAAAAAACTGGATGCAGCCAGCATTTTCTATCTGACTACTCTGAGAAAAATTGCCGAAACAAATTCAGAGGTCCGTTTTGAAAAGAACATCAAACTGATCCGAACACGTTCCACATTCAAATAACTAATAAAAAAATAACTCCATTTTTTAAATGCAAATCTATTTTGTAAATATTCTACTAATTACTACAATATCATTCTTCCTTACTTACAACGTTACCTAATTGACTAGCGATGTATGTAGCTCAAATTAATAGCTAAACTAATCTACAAATAGCAGCTTAACTACATGTTCGACATATGATAGTCGGTGACTAATCACCGATTGGAACGGATAATTTGCTTTACCCGGCAATACTCGGATAATCCGTATTAACCGGTTTGAGCTCACCATCGAACATTAACTGCTTTCGGAATCGTTTGAAGGTGAATGTTCCGGTTAGATAAAAGATCAGATCATAAGAAAGAAGAGAGCAGTAAGCCTACCATGACGTGTGAATCTTCCGGGCGAGAAAAAGGGATGGAGATATATACACCTTTAATAGGTCCATTATAGCTCCATCCCTTTTGCTCGTCCGGAAGATTCACGCTTTAACACGTCATGGTAGGCCCTCAGGAACTAGAATTCTGGTTGGGTTTAAACAGCATAGATGTACCTACTAAGTTTGATACTTGTACTTATAGAAAGGTATACAATTGTGGTCAAAATTTTGACCAGAGCCGACGTTGGTCTGCCGACTATTATTTGTTGGGACGAATTCGTCACAGCCTTCCAAAACCGGTACAACTTCTGTCTAAATCTACAGTTGATTAGCCATAAACAAATGGTCTTCCAGCCTGCTAATAATCTAATTGAAGAACTTTAGCTATTCATAAAAACGATAAAGCTTACTAGAAGAATCGTAACATTCTTATATTTAAAGTTAAATTCCCACAAACAGTACAATTGAAAGAATCTTATTTTCATCTACCTTAAATTTGGAATACAAAAACTGGCTCAATCAAGAAAAACCTTGACCCGTAATAAGGCCGAATATGTTTTTAAAATGCAAACATGAATACTTAGATACGTTGTTTCGCAAGTGTGAGAGTAAGTCAGTAGGATAATTCAGAAGATTAACGTCTGCAAACAGTATGACGTGATCTGTCATTAATCCTAATTGATTCTGTTAGCACTGCAAACATTCGCGCCAACACTTCCTCACTGGATCATTTGAAATGTTGATACATTGATTATTTTTGATCAAGTCATTTCGGACATAATTTGGAGTATTGTTGAGTCTATTTTTGGCTATATTCGAATATCAAATTGTTTATTGGTAAATTTTCGAGTACTCATAATCAACAGCTCGTGATGGTCCACTGTTTATCAATGAGGGCTTTACTAGGGCTTTGCTGATGGATTGGAGATCGCCAAAAAGTCAAAAACAAATTATATGTTTCAGTTTAGACCAATATTGGCACTTTTGACCGACAAACAAAAGATTCAAAGTCTCTATGCCAGTCAGGTAGTAAAACTATTTGCTCTTTCCAAAGTGTAGATCGACGAGGTCCGATGTAGAAGAACGAGCAAGGAACTCCATGGTTAAAGTAACCATGTAGTTTCCTTTCAATGAGTTTTATGCATCTAATCAAATCGCATTTTTAAAGGTCCCATAGTAAGCTCTTTTGATACTAGCAAAAATCGTAAAGATGTTCTACATTATTCGTCGTAATTTCTTTTACTCTACCTATTGGCTTAGCGATCCAAAGTAGATCTTCCAGATCGATCCAAAGTTGGCAGTTTCTCGCCACAAGACTTATCAGCTCGAAGCTCTCTCAAACCCGCCTCCACTGGATTAGGATCTATGCAGAGACACGATATTTATAATATTATTTATCTATTACATACATATTCTAGTCAGTAAATAAAAAAATAACAATGCTCTAGTTCATCATTTAATTTTCGACTAAGTTTACCCCTGTTGACAAATGTCCTGCCAAAACACTTGACGGCTATGCCAGTTACCATAAAGAGTTAACTGGATAATATTGGAGCTCTCGATTACTGTCAATCAATTTTGCTTAAGCTACTGATTGGTTTAGATGAAATTATAACAATCTTCTTGGCTTAATTTAGGCCTTACCACTTTGTAATTAAGTCTACTTTTTATGAGGACTTTATTTGTTAGTGAAAGCGTAGTATTACAAACATGTTATTCATTTGATAATTTCTTTTTTTTTTTACTTTGCCCCGCACTATGGTGTTTCTACTGTGTCGTGGGTGCGTTTACAAACATACGACTTCACATGCACATGGCCCTCAAACCCGGAACAACAATTTGTGAATCACACAAAGAGTTGTTCCCTGCAGGAATCGAACCCGCGACACGTAGTGCTATAGCCAGTTGCAAAGCCACCGCGCCAAAAAGTGCAGTCATAACACCTTCACAAATATTAATTTAGTTAAAGTCAAAGTCAAAATCATTTATTTCAATTAGACCCATACTTTTGAACTTCAAACAAAATTTTATAGATATAAAGTGTCAGTCTGTCGGTCAGTCCTCTTAGTGAAGTTATTCGCTCGTTCCAAAGTGTAGATTCCGATGGAGAAGAATGAGCAAGAAACTCCATGGTTACTCTTTTTAAATCAGCGTCACATAAAGATTCTTTGATACATTATTTAGTTGGTTTGATTATAAGTATTAATTAAGAGAGAGTCCTTAAAATAGTGTATAGTCAATATTTTCATGTTGGTACTTGTGTGTGAGCTATTAAATTAATTATTAAGTTCAATGGCTTCCTCGCGGTTTTATTTGACTTCAAGTTAGAACTCGGCTAGTTTCAAGCCACGCAAAGGGCTCAATTCACGAGCACTATTGCGCTACACACAACGCGGAGAACGTTGCACAGCGAGAAACTAGTTAGGTTTCTTGTCAAACAGTTACGTGAATAAGCCATTAAAAATAATAAATAAATAACAAATTAAAAATATTGTATTTTGTTTGGACGAGGGTATTCTGGAGAAAAAATATACGTACAAATCGATGCTGTAAATAATACTCAATTATATTTAGATTTTCATACGATTATACAGGCTTGCTTAGATATACATAGTTATTCTAGAAATAAATGAAAGCGGAAGTATGTGGGTACACCATAGCATTCATATAATACACATAAAATATGCATACAATTCATTCAACACACAAGAACAGAGAGAAACTCGAAATGTCTGAAGCTCGCATATTAAAGATCATTATAGCTTCAGGCAAATAAACATTCCCGGTATAACGTCTGTGTTGAAGATTTAATTACTCGTGTTCATTAACGAAACACATTATACCTATTTAGCTTTATCCGACTAAATGTAGATCTGTTTAGACTTTAGAATATGTAGTTTATTTTTAACAATTACCTTTTTAGCCCGCGCCTTGCATTTTTTGCAAATTACGACGCGTTGCATGCATTGTATTTGTATGTGATGTAAAAATGTTTGATGGGATTATAATATGCTAGTTTAGACGTATAGTGGTACCTACTCATTATAATTAATGCCATCAATAAGCACCCTAACACCGAAGGCCAAACAACACAAAAAAGGATTTTTGCGGCGGGAGATTTGGTGGTTGGGGATTAATAACAATAATAAAAAAAATATCTTCTAGTTACTTAAAATCATTATCACCATCATCATCAAAATGATCGTCTAGTAATGTAAGGTAATTTAGTAGTTTTATAAAACATAGGTTAAGATGTAAATATATCGAAAGTCTTTCATTGTTATTGTTGTACTTTTATTATATTTGTTTTTTTTTTTGTATAATTTCTTTTTAGTATCTACTTTAAGTTCATTTTATACTAGCTTAAGCCTCACTGTCGTTTTGGGAACATAACCTGTAATGAGAGTGTAGGAAGATTTTTTGTACTAAATAAATAAATAAATAGACTACAGGCTAATGGGCATCCTCTACGTCACTGCCGCCACGTTATTTTGGATTATTATGGATAAAAATAACGTTTGGAATTTCAATACTGCTCTCAGCTATCCTAGCACTCAATACGTCTAGCAAACTAATACAAAGTCCTATTAGTAAGACCATCTATAACTGGAAAACGACCGCATAGATTTCCATAATCTTTGATTTGTTGGAATGGCCAGCCAATGCTCCAAAACTGAATAAATAATCAGATTTCACGAACGATTATAATGTTAGTAGATGGGTAAATAGCAAAATTATTTTAATGCATTCTGAGGCAGTATATAAAGTTCATCATGAAATTAGCTTAGGAAATCAAATATAGTAGGTTACTCATCTATCAACCTATTATAATTTGAAAAGCCTTCGAATCTCTAGCGAATAAGCTGCTTATACATAGGTAGGCTTAATAATAACAGGCGAGTTAGTGATCAAATTCTGATCTAATAAACACTATAATAAATAATAAAATCTATTATATATAATACCTATATTTATAATGATACGACAGTTGACTGCACGGTTGGTGCGGTGGATGGGTAACTGGCTGCCGTGCAACGTGTCGCGGGTTCGATTCCCGCACGGAACAACACTTTGTGTGATCCACAAATTGTTTTTTCGGATCTGGGTGTGATGTGTATGTGAAATGAATGTTTGTAAAAGCACCCACGACACAGGAGAAAATCTTAGTGTGGGGCAATAAAAAATTTATGTAAAAACAAGCCAACAATCAAACAAGCAATAAAACAAACAGTGGTTATTTGTCACCACGAAGATCAAGATTTCGTCGTAAGTACAGCAACAAATTGCTGGCTCCCTCCCACAAATTAAGTCTACACCGCTTTCTGTACAAAAGACATATTTTACAAAGACCTCCCTAAACGTTAAACGACACCTAATTCAATAAGAAAATGTCCGCAGGGTCGCCCACTTTGTGTTTCCTAATACCAGCCATTGTCGCGCGAACAAATAAATACAATTAGGCTTTATTTTGAAACAGACAATTTTGTGGAACCCACAACGTGTCGGTCTTCCCTGTGATATTATTTCGACAAATATTTGATATAACGGTGACGCCTTGCGGGGTTTGCTATCTGTGATACGTCAAAATTGTGACGTCACAATTCGGCACAATTTATGGGGGACGTTTTGGAGTAATAAGGATGATGGGTTGACTAACTTTCTCAATCTATTACTGTGGACGTTTTCTCTTCACTTTTTTATTATATACTTGGTATCTCTTTCTATAGATGTCGACAAAAAATCTATAAAAATATTACGCTGACTTTAATTATAAGCAGTAAATAACTGAACATTTCTTCTTCAAATCTTTGGAAGAACATGTTAATAAAATTTTCGTTCTTCTCAATATCTGACAGTATTTGCAACCCTTTAGAAATGTCGATGAAGCAACTTAACAATGCACAAAAGGATTATGTATATTTGACATGATCTTTACAGTAGGTGCCTGACTGACTGACGCTTTGATTTATCTCAAAGGATTCAATTTATACATTTATTTTTGCATTTCTATTTTATAATTTGAAGTTGGAATATATTTTGTCTTCTTTTAGATATAGCGTTAAAACGTTAAGTTATTGTGATTTTTTATTTATAATGCAAAACAATATAATATTAATTAGCTGTATATCATATCTTCTGTAAGGTATTGGAGTAAAAATCATAATATTGTACGCTCTCAAATCGCAAACCCTGTCAATCTGCGAAACTTTGGCAAACCTTTCTTTTTCTTTTCCGAGGGAAGCAAATCTTCAAGTGTGGTTGAGTTCAACTAATAACCATTCCGTTCCTTCTTCTGTTCCATGCTGAGCCTGTGGTATATCATTTCGCTTGACCCGAATCCATAGAAACCCTGCAGTCCACAGTGGAGGACTAAGGACCTTCTTATCAGTTCTCTGCTAAGCAGTCACAAGACAGCCTATTGGTGTTTCAATCACTACATAGTATGAAACAAAGTCGTTTTACCCGTCTCTATGTCCCTATATATGCTTAAATCTTCAAAACTACGCAACGGATTTTGATGAAGTAGTCAATACGCTGTAGTCTAGTACGTCAATATAATTCAATGTCTCCAGTATTATAACTCAAGATAACAAAGAAAAAATTTACCACAAAACTGTCAGAATGATCAGTCAAGAAAGAACAAGTTCCTTCAGTCAGACATAATTATGTAAAAAGTTTCGAAAGGAACACCGACTCTCGCAAACTTTGTCGTTTCGGATCTACCGTAACACTCAAAGTGATCTTTGTAACAAATTATTTTGTATAAATTATTGTATAGACGCCTCTTGAAATATTTAAGAACACTAGGGACATTTTTTAGTTTATCTTTCATATTGTTACGTGCCTGACGTCACGTTCCTGACTATGCGGGCTTGGGTTACGGGATTGGATGAAATGATACACTAATACCGGTTTTAGACTTTCTATTGCATCTAAGTTACAGCGTCCACGGAGTTAAGTTATCGGCGTTCCTCTCCAGCAGAGTCCGGCCGACTGACACAACTTTGCCGTTCACGCTGACTTAACTCACTTAACTGACTGCACTTTACTATTTCACTGCACTTCACTATTTCACTCACTTTTCTTCTTTTTCACTTCTTCCTTTTCTTCCGAATCGCTTTAGACTTAGAACTCAACTGCCAGCGGTGAGCCGCAGTTCCGCTTATATACCCCCGGTCAGGTTCTAGAACATTCAATTTCGTTATTCTTATTGATCGTCATGCCTCCAGAACCATCCAATAATTTCGTTATTCATTTTTATTTATTCTCCTTCTCGCTCTTTAATTTATCATTTCTTTCACACAAATAATTCCAGAAAGTTCGACAAAACTTCTATCAACTAAAAAACTTCATGTTTACGGCGGGACTCGAACTCGGGGTCTCTGTGGTGTAATCCACACGCCATACCGATTAGGCCAACTCGTGTTGACAATTCACGACGAAATTTACAATCTCTAGGCAACGTTTGACAACCATCCATTGACGTCATCATGTCAAAGAGTTTGAACCACTTTTCCGTCACACTGCCCTCCTCTTAGATTTGCTCGTCCCGAGCATCGTTGCTGCCGTAATACCTCGCCGACCTGTCTATATGGACAACTTTCAAAGGGCTCCTTAAAGTCTTCCGAATTCTGTAAGTAATGTCATTGATCTTCGTGACTATCTCATAAGGACCTTCCCAACTCGGTTGCAGCTTCGGAGATTTTCCCTTCCTTCTGACTGGATTATGAAGCCAGACCAATGACCCCTCTTCAAACCCAACAGAATTGGCTCGTCGATCATAGCGCGTCTTTGCGCGATCACTAGCTTGAAGACCGGCCTCCCTGATCTGCTCATAAATGTAAAAAAAAATAAAAAAAATAAAAATGTTTTATTGCAGTAACTTGTACAACTTTACATTGAATCTTACAATACTTAAATGTCCAACATTTTTGCTCTTAACTCGCTTATGTAATCGCCAAACGATACAAGATCTGCCGGTAATCTCAATTCCCTTCCAAAATTTGCAAATGCAGGCGTCTTTGCGGTACTTTCATGTACAGCAGTCCGATAGGCAAGCAAGAAGAGAGGTATGTAAGTGTCCCAATCTCTCTGATGGCTGTCAACCACCTTTGCTAAGTGTCGCTCCAATGTTTGGTTGAAACGTTCGACCATTCCATCTGACTGTGGATGATAAGGGGTCGTTCGAGTCTTATGGATTCCCAAAAGTTTACAAGTTTCCTGAAAAACTTGGGATTCAAAGTTCCGTCCTTGATCACTGTGCATCTCCAGGGGCACTCCGAATCGGGTGAATACCTCGTTTACCAACTTCGTGGCTACAGTTACTGCCTCTTGATTCGGTATGGCAAAGACCTCCGGCCATTTTGTAAAATAATCCATAACCACTAAAACGTAGCGATTGCCCGAATCAGTGATTGGAAATGGTCCAGCCATGTCTAAGGCTATTCTCTCCCAAGGCATACCAACATTGTAGATTTTCATCGCCCCTCTGCTTCTTGTTTGTGGACCCTTGACAGCTGCACAACTAGTGCATTTCCGGCACCAATCTTCGACGTCATATTTGCAATGCAGCCAATAAAACCTCTCCTTGATCTTCACCAAAGTCCTCCTAATTCCCAAATGTCCTCCAGAAAATCCATCATGGAACGCTTTTAATACATCCCTTATTTTTGAACGAGGCACCACCAATTGCAAATGCTCGTCCTTGCCGTTTGTTGATTCCCATTTCCTGCACAGAAGTCCGTTATGCAGCGTAAGGCTTTTCCACTGGGCCCATAAACCTTTCGTTACCGCGCTATATTGGGCGACGTCATTCCAACTTGGCTTGTTACCACTTCGTAGCCACTCCAGTATTGGTTTAATATCTGCATCTCTTTCCTGTTCTAATTTCATCGCATCATCTCCCCATGCCTCGTCAACAGTATCAGTCCTTATCACCTTAAGAAAAGCAGTTTCCTTCTTGGCACAATGCTTGCGATCTTCCACGCATGGGCGTCTCGATAATGCATCTGCGTTGCCATGAATTCTTCCTCCGCGATGTTCGATTTCAAAGTCAAATTCCTGAAGTTGTTCCAACCATCTGGCTACTTGGCCTTCGGGATCCTTAAACTGAAGCAGCCATTTCAAAGCAGCGTGATCTGTTCTGATCAAAAATTTCCGTCCCAGTAAATACTTCTTGAAATGGTGCAAAGTTTTGACTACGGCCAGCAATTCCCTCCTGGTCACGCAATAGTTCCTCTCCGGCTTGGATAGTGACTTGCTGAAGTAAGCAATAACCTTCTCCTGCTCACCATCGCGTTGTGAAAGGACACCTCCTATTCCAATATTGCTGGCATCCGTATCTACTACGAATATTCCTTTCGCGCTGGGGTATCCGAGAATTGGTGTGTTACAAAGCCCTTCTTTTAGTTCTCGAAAGGCTTGCTCACAATCCTCGTCCCAGATAAAGGCACGTTTCTCCTCTGTCAATCGATGCAAAGGCTTGGCAATGTCCGTGAATCCTTTCACAAACCGCCGATAATACGAGCACAATCCAAGAAATGCCCGAACTTGCGTTTTGTCTTTAGGTGTTGGCCATTCCTTAACAGCTTAGCTAGTCTTGGCTGGATCAGTCTCAATTCCTCTCTCAGAAATAACATGTCCTAGATAATTCACTTCGCGCTTGAAGAAAGAGCATTTCTTTGGACTCAACTTTAAATTTGCTCCACGCAGCTTGTCGAGTACCTTTTCCAATTTCCTTAGATGATCGTCAAAATCCCGTCCAACAATGATGATGTCATCGAGGTAAACTAGGCAGGTTTCGCCCAGCAGTCCCGCCAGCACCTGTTCCATCAAACGCTCAAAGGTTGGCGGTGCATTGCATAATCCAAATGGCATCACCTTAAATTGCCAGAGTCCCTTCCCAGTTGAGAATGCGGTCTTTTCCTTGTCCTTGGGATCCAAATCCACCTGCCAATAGCCGCTTTTCAGATCGAGCGTTGAAAACCATTTCATGCCACTCAGTGTGTCAAGTGTGTCATCGATTCTTGGTAACGGGTAGCTATCCTTCTTGGTTACATCATTCAATCGTCGATAGTCTACGCAAAACCTCGTTGAACCATCTTTCTTCTTGACAAGCACGACAGGTGAACACCAAGGGCTAGAAGAGGGCTCTATCACGTCATTTTTCCTCATATCGTCAATCATTTCTTCAACCTCTTTCTCACGAGCGAATGGTATGCGTCTGGGCCTTTGACGAATTGGCATTGTATCACCTGTGTTTATTTTATGCTTCACCAAACTAGTTCGGCCAATATCACCATCGCTTCTTGAAAACACATCAGAGAATCGAAGAAGTACATTTCTAGCTTTCATAGTCTCCACTTTTGTCAGACTTTTGTTTTCGTCTAAGATTTTCGTTACAAAGTCAATTCCCGTACTGTCCTTCTTCACAAGATTCTCCGAGCATTTTCTTATCCAGGCCACTTCTTCCAATACGCCCACAGGCTCTCCTTCTTCAATCGTAATTTTTGAATCACTGAAGTTGAATACCGGAATGCGGTTGACATCAGATGACCCCACGACAGTTCTTGCCGGTAGCCATGAGCTTACGTGTTCCGATTTATCAATCACAGCGCACCTTCGAGGTAAACTTCCTTCCTTCCTCCTAGGTAATGCGATTGGTACGAGAGTCTGTGATTTTGGTGCAAGAACAGTTCTTCTTAAACAGCAAACTTTTCCCAGGGTTCCACCCTTCATCGGAATTTCCTCAGTTCCACATAGTAAAACTCCAGATTTTAAGTCGATGTTACACTGGTGCCCTTGCAGGAAGTCAAGTCCCAGGATGCAGTCATCCAGAATTTTGGCCACAATAACCTCATGTCGATAAACACGTTCCCCAATTTTGATTGTTACATGCAGTTTTCCACTTATCGGTATGCACTGGCCGTTAGCTGATTTCATTTGTAGGCCAACAATTGGTTTAAGGTGTTTCCTGATATTTTGCTCGAGCAGCCGAACATTTATCACCGTCCTTGAAGCTCCAGTATCTAATGTTAGCTGACTGTTTTTCCCATTTACTTGACCGTCTATCACCAGAGTATTTCCATCGTTAGTTTGCTTGATTTAGATTGTTGGGGTTATTCCACTACCGGCCAGCGCCCACCCCGCAGCCCTGGCTGGATTTAGTTTCCCTGCTGGTCAGAAGTTGAGACCGCCGCGTCCTGGCGGTTCACCTTCTTCGGGCAGTTGCTCCGCATGTGCCCACGCTCTCCGCATCCATAGCACATGAAGTTCCGACGGCGTGGAGGTACCTGCTCCGTAGTCGTCATTTCCCGCAGACATAAGGTACGGGAGTTACCACGCACAGCTTCCACCTCCAATGCATGGGCCAGAGCTTCTTTCATGTTCTTGTGATGGCCCAGATGAACAGCAGCTCGTACTTCGGGGTCCCGAATACCGTCAATGAACGCTTGGAGAAGCGTGCCTTCAATCATTGACGGAGTCGACCGGAAAGCTCGACGCACAAGTTTCTCGATTTCCACGGACCATTGCTGTAGGCTCTCATTAGCACGCTGAGTACGCTCTTTTAATTGCGCTCTGTACACGTGCCCTAGGTGGCTGTCTCCAAAACGTGCCTCAAGTGCGTCGAGGAGGGCACTTAAGCTGAGATCCCCACTTGCGCCGATAGCTTCCAGCACTGAGAGCGCTTGATCACGAAGGGCCAGGGTGAGGGCTGACTGTGCTTCCTTCTGAGTCCAACCATAAGCCTCCATAAGTGTCTCAAACTGTAGCTTGAACGCGGTCCAGGATGTTGTTCCGTCGTAATGGGGAATCTTGAGCCCTTTTGTTGCGCTTGAGGCCGCATTTGGGGCGTCAAAAACGGCTGCAAGACGGCTTCGGCTCTTTAACGGGCTTGGGCTTGTCATTTCCTGCTTGATTTTGGAGATCTCTTCTTCCACTCTCTCCTCTATCGCCATGACGCGATGTTCCAACTTGCCTAACCCTTCCTCCACTTCTTGTACCCGTTCGACAGCCTTTTGCAGTCCCTTCGTGAAATCTTTATGCATGTCTTCCAAGCGACGCGCTTGCTCCTCTTGGCGACGAGCTTGATCTTCTTTCAACTCCCGCAGCTGTTCTGCCTGACAGCGTGCTTGCTCTTCTTGGCGGCGCGCTTGCTCGTCTTGGCGGCGCGCTTGATCTTCTTTCAGCTCCCGCAGCTGTTCTGCCTGACAGCGTGCTTGCTGTTCTAGGCGGCGCGCTTGCTCTTCTTGGCGGTGCGCTTGCTCTTCTTGGCGGCGCGCTTGCTCTTCTTTCATTCATCATCATTTCATCATTCATTCATCATTTGCTGCAGCTGTAGCAGAAGATCCACCTGCACAGGCTTGGCTTCTGCATCGCTGGTTTGAACTGCAGCACCCTCTTCCCTCACACGCTGCGCTTCTGACATTGCACGCGTACTCACTCCTCTTACGTCCTGTGGCACTAGCGGCATTTTTCTCCAATCCCACTTCTGACACCAAATGTTACGTGCCTGACGTCACGTTCCTGACTATGCGGGCTTGGGTTACGGGATTGGATGAAATGATACACTAATACCGGTTTTAGACTTTCTATTGCATCTAAGTTACAGCGTCCACGGAGTTAAGTTATCGGCGTTCCTCTCCAGCAGAGTCCGGCCGACTGACACAACTTTGCCGTTCACGCTGACTTAACTCACTTAACTGACTGCACTTTACTATTTCACTGCACTTCACTATTTCACTCACTTTTCTTCTTTTTCACTTCTTCCTTTTCTTCCGAATCGCTTTAGACTTAGAACTCAACTGCCAGAGGTGAGCCGCAGTTCCGCTTATATACCCCCGGTCAGGTTCTAGAACATTCAATTTCGTTATTCTTTTTGATCGTCATGCCTCCAGAACCATCCAATAATTTCGTTATTCATTTTTATTTATTCTCCTTCTCGCTCTTTAATTTATCATTTCTTTCACACAAATAATTCCAGAAAGTTCGACAAAACTTCTATCAACTAAAAAACTTCATGTTTACGGCGGGACTCGAACTCGGGGTCTCTGTGGTGTAATCCACACGCCTTACCGATTAGGCCAACTCGTGTTGACAATTCACGACGAAATTTACAATCTCTAGGCAACGTTTGACAACCATCCATTGACGTCATCATGTCAAAGAGTTTGAACCACTTTTCCGTCACAATATTTAGTTTTGTTTTGATATATAAATAAAATTGAGGTATAAATAAATCAACTGGTGTACTGTTTCAGTAATAGAGACAGTCATTAAACCAAATAGAAATATTGTTATAACTGCTCTGTTTACTAAAGTAAAAGGTTTTGTATATTACGTACATATAGGTAGGTACATACAACATTTTTATATGTATTCATGTTATTACTAGGAACAGGGTGTGTCAGATTCTTACTGCCTTAAACCTACCCCGATACCGAATACCGAGCCAGGCCACAGAACATGGAGCCGGCGGCGGCTGGACATTGGCCCTATCTGAGCTAGACTCATGGCTTGTTAGTGTGCAAACAGGCCAAATTTTCGTCGGATGGCGTGGTTCCCTTTCAAAAGGGAATGTACTACAGATAGGTGTAAACGTGCAGTTACCGAAAACAATAAATAGATCGCTGTGTTCAGAACGACCTGAATTCAATGTTCTATGAAAACAAAGCAATCAAAGAATAAAATTTAACTAAAGACAACAACATATCCACACCTGAGTACCAAAGTATAAATAAAGCCTACTCCTATCCAACACGTTACGGTAATCAAGTCTCACCATTTCCGACATAATAATATTATCATTGCGCACGGATTATTGCCAGGGTAGAATGGTAACAGTATCCCATGTCAGATATGTCAGAGTAGGTAAATATTTTGAGTGTGTGGGGCTTAATCTATTTAACATAATAATCATAAAAGATAGGCTTTATATGGAAAATCATGAGAACATTGAAGTTAATTAAGAAGACATTCGTTAACTTACAAATACTTTTGGGAGAGCCAAGTTTCGGCACGAATGGGTCGGCTCGAGATACCACGTCCTCACACAATACGTGAAACAACCTCAGTGTTGTGTTTCACCGTGTGAGTGAGATTACCGGAGGTCCAATCCCTCCAACCCTACCCATCCCTTAAATATCCGAAACCCATATCCCCTTAAAGGCCGGCTACGTGCTCGTAATCTTTGGTGTTGCATGTCCATGGCAGATAATTGGCACGATCGTTTGCGGACCTATCACATAAAAAATGGTACAAATAGCAAAGAATACAAATAAATAAAATATAAAACGTTTAGTTATGTGACAAATCCAATGCAATCTCGTTCACAGAGCGACCACTAGAACAATTAAATCCGCCAGCTGCTGGAAAACTATTCGGCATCAATCAATGTTAAACACAATAAATCACATTGAACACTCGATTGTGTAACTTGAACTGTTCGGATAAAGTTTGCAATCGATTCATTCGATAGCTAGGCTCACCTTCCAACTTGTATCCGACTATAAATCCCGATATTTCCGATAGCGCCGCCTTCCCCGACGGGAATTATTCAAAGCAATACGGCTCACCACTAACTCTTTCTTTGCTGTAAAAAGCTTAGGGTTTGAATTTAAAATGAATTCGATTTATGAACATTGGTATGTTGAACCCCTTGCGAGTATGTACTATGTGTCCGTACATTCACCTTTTAGCTACAATTTTACTGTAAGGGTGGGTAACATTATGTTATAACTAAGCTTACTATATTAAAAGCAAAACAAGTAACAAACCTCTTTGTTGCACTGTAGATATAAAAACTCCTTATATAGCCAACTTGAATAACCTTATTCGTTCACAAAGTATGACGACCCAAGTGCAATGTGAACTCACAATAAGTCAAACATTTGAAATTCTCTTCAAAAAAGTTTGAATGCATCATTAGCTTCAAAAAAAAACTTTAAATACCAGTTTTTCTCGGCTTTAATTTCGCACACACATAAACAGAACTTCGCCATAAAGCAAAAATTATGCACTAAAGTTTTGTTTCGGAAAATGTAAAGATTTTGAATGTCGTACGGTATATTTTACCCTAGAACTTTCCTTGGTTGGTGGTCTTTTATTAAAATATACACAAGGAGCGCTTGAATAAGACATAACGAGTTGAGTCGTGTCTGTAATGAAAGGGCCGACAACGATCTAATGAATAATAATTGTCGGTGGAAAGCAATGTCAACGGAGACAATCTCTGGAGCAGAAATGATACGCTCCCCAGCTCCAAGACGTTAAAGTCTTACCGCCATTCACTTTTCCTTAAGCTCAATTGTACTGTAAACAAGATCACGGAACAAGACTCTAATAGGCTTCATTGTTATCGTTTGGAAATTCATTGTGAATAGATATTTGGTGCAAAGCCTGGTCGAAGACTTAATAACGTTTTGTGGTTTGTAAATAAGGTTGATAATCAAATAATGACGCTTATTTAAATTGGTTAACTTAAAACATAGGAAGAAGAAGTTAAAGTTTTAGCAGGTTTCCAATTCCAAAAGCGAGTAGTGTCGTGGTAGCCCCGAAGGTAAGGCGCTAAATTCTCAGGCATGAGAGTGCAGATTCACAACCTGGCAAGTACCAATGTGATTTTTGCCGAGTTATTTGAACTTTATTTATGATTATTTAGACACCAATGACATACTGTGAAGGAAAACATCGTGAGGTAACCTGGGCTTATAATTTCTAACTATAAGCTTGAAATCGCCAATCCGCCTTGAGCAAGCGTGGTGATTAATGCTCAAGCCTTTTTCGTGTTAGAAGCGGCCTTTGCTCTGCAGTGGGCACTTATAGGCCAATGTTCTGATAATGATGTGATTTCAAAATGAGTAGGTTGTAGGGTGGTAGCGTAGATTCTAAAAAAGTCGCTAGTTTTTGAAGATCTAAGTAATATATTTCAGTTTTTGAAGAAGTATTAACGTTACCTTACAATGGTAGGAATTAAAACATAACTTTGTAAAATGAAAATGAAGAAACGCTTTATTAAAATAAAGTTAAATGTAATATCGAGCAGATAAAATACGCTACCAGACGAAATCGATGGCCAAATGCTATTTTAAAAACTTCTGCAAATATATTCAGTTCACAATTCCATCTACGAGTTGGTATTCTACGGAGATCGCAGACTCAAACATAAAAATTTGATGCTATCCCATCTACACGTGTATAAGCACAAGAAAGTAATGTTATAATTGAATGTTTTTGTATAATAAAAACATGCTTTAATGTATTTAATGATGGTATTTGTTAACCATTTATTGACTTGGAAAATAAGTCTTTAGCTATTGAATGGAAAAAATATTTTTAAATCTCAACTGAAATTTAAAAACGAGACAATAAGACAAATATTTGTTCAAAATGTCTTGTTTTGTTAGCGTAAAGACACACCACATCACCAGCTTTTAAGTACCCACTTTTTTATGGAACAGAAGGAAAACGAGCTGATGCATACATACTTGATGGTAAGTAATCGGCGCCGCCTATGGACATCAGCTACACCAGAGGAGTCACAGGTCTGCTGGGCAAAGGTTCCCAAGGAGAAGAAGAAGGATAGAGTAGTCACTATCTCGCTCACTCAAGGCGATTACAAACTTATAATTTTAAATAAATCCAAGTTTCCCAACTGTGGTTTCATTAACCTTATGCCAGTGCGTCTAATTAAACAAATAAAGTACGAATAATTCTAAAAAAGTGCCAATGGTATATGACCGGTTCCGAAATCGGGTACTCATGCATGAGAAGCGGTCCTGACTACTCATGGCATCACGATAGCGTACGTTAGAACCACCAAATTCATAAAATCTTCTGCGGCGGCTGGGGCGCGAGGAGGATAGTTCCCTCACGCGCTCCGCCTCCTCCTTTGCGAGCATAACTGCTTCGCAGAAGGAGGAGATAGCTTCCCAGTTCCTCTCACGCTGCACCATGGCCTCGATTAAGGCCGGGCGCGAGAGGTCGCCGCCGCCGATCACTTCCCTGAGAACACGGCGGTGCTCAGCCCAAGCAGGGCACTCCGCCACTGTATGCTCCACCGTGTCCTCCAGGTGATCCTCACAATGACGACACTCGGGCGTTTCCTCCCGCTGGATCCGAAACAGGAACCTACCAAAGCTGCCGTGCCCGGTAAGCACCTGCGTCAGGCGGAAGGTGAGGACGCCGTGGCGTGTCTCAAGCCACTCCTCAAAGAGGGGTCTTATCGCTGCTATAGTAGCGTGCCTAAGTCACACGCCCTTAACTTTGTCTTAGTTTGAGCGAAATCATGGCAAGCATAAAAACAAGCGATTCAATAGACACCTAGTTAACAAGTAGACCAAAACTGTAACTTTCTTCCCCCTAGCCCTAATTTCTATAGCAAACGTAGTTAGCTCCAGCTCTCGAACTGTGAACAACATTTCCCGAACACGTACTCGAACTTGCTAGGGATAGTTTCACCCTTTACAACGTTTTTATTTGTACACTCAACTTGGAGGAGGTTTTTGCCTCGAGTTGGCAATATTTGTTGCGCAACGTGTTACAGCACATTTTTGCTGTACATTGATTTCTCTGAAGTTCGGCGCCCGCTTTTCATGCTAGACGATGCGGTTTTGAAACCAGGCAAGTACCAATGTGACATCTTGCGAGTTATATGTACTTTCTATGATTATTTAGACACATCATGAGGAAACCTGAACTAATAATTTGTAATTATAAGTTTGAAGTCATCAATCCGCTTTGAACAAGCATGGTGTTTGATGCAAAAATTTCTTCGTGTGAGAGGCCTTTGCTAACTTATAAGTTTATGTTGTGATTGTTTTCCCTTCACAAATCCACTATCACAAAATGTACTTGTAGAACGATGTTACGCTCAATGTTGCAACTTTATGTTGCGGATAACACGTCTTGTAACATCTAAATGTATATGGTTATCCGTCAATAAAACCACTACACTACTACTACCAACACTTAAGTAGTGTATTGTTACAGTACATGTTGCGCGTCTTATGTTGCACGTCCATGTTGCGTAGCGGATACGAAGCTTTGTATTCATAAGCAAGTATTGTCACCGCCCCTGGGGGTGTTTTGTAAAATGATCGCCGCGTTGAATATTCATAGGCTGCAGGGAACCTGACGGTATGCAGGTAAAGTAGAAGTGATGATGAAGCGAAACAGCAACATATAATAACTATAAAAAACAGAGAAAGAAGATGATGTTGCTGTAATGATACACAAATATATTACTGACCAGTATGATGTACAGTATGTTTAAAGTACGTGTGAGTGAGCCATGCTTCGGCACGAATGGGTCGGCTCGACCGGACCGACCGACCTCACAGAAAACAGGCGTAAAGTAATGCGTTGTGTTTCGCCGTGTGAGTGAGGTTACCGGAGGCCCAATCCTTCTCCCGTCCAATCCTCAATCCTTTAGGATTCGACATCGCACTAGTACCACGAGGTTATCACTTTGCTAGTATGGGCCGCATACCTATAACATAAAAAAAATGTTTTTTTAGGTTGACTATCTGATGCCAAGATCAAGTGCACCTTTACACAAATGAGGAAACAAGAAGCGAAGATATTGTTGATAAATATCGTACACTATCATTCAAAATTTTGAGACTATAATCTTTTGGAAACAGAAACTTAATTTGTGAAGGCCGTTTCGAAGACTATTCAAACAAAATCTAGGAATTAATTAATGAATCGTGAACTACTTGAAAATTCAATTTTAAAGTCGATTAGTGAAAACCTAGAGCTGTAATAGTATCGGTAAATGATAGATGAGTTAGTGTCGAGTGGATGTTTGCACTGTTCCAATCAATTAATCATGGTCTATCACAATCAACTGCTGCACACAACCATCAATTCGAGCGAATACCTACGTGTACATCTAGAACAATTACTTATAATACACGTGAATGAAAAATATTGTCGCATTGCTTATGGTATCGCTTCTGCCAGCGGCTTGACTAACGTTACCAGTGAAAAAGATCCTATCCCATTATAACATTTACTTCAGAGTATGATCTACTTTTCTACCAAATTGCATTAACATCAGTAAGTAGTTTTTACGCAAAGAGCAGGTCCAGCACAATACCTACTGTATTCCGACCCCAACTTGGAGCAGGAAAAGGAAAGGAACGGGTTAGTTTTTAGTCAGTGTGAGTTAAATACTCCCTCTTACTTAGGGTAGGAGAAGTAATTTAATCATTTCTTTTAAAAAAGGTTCCTTATAGGTCTCCTTTTAATTTCCTCCTTATTATAGGAGACATTTTGTTTTTCTACATCGCATTCGAAATTTAAATATTTTAAAAGCAAAAAACTCAACGTTCTATTTTTGAAATAAACATTTTCTCGTTTTAAAAGTATCTATATGTTACAGCATGTTGTAAAACTGAAGTTGGAAATGCATTGCGATAAATGAACAAATGACTTGCAGTATATACCACATTATAGTATATTACATTTGCCACACACATGTACTGAATGTGCATTTTGTACGTATGTACTAGAGCAACTTTATTACGTAACACAACTAATCGAGCTCTTTCCAGAGCAAAAAGGGGGTGTTCCTTGATTGAACTTTGTTTTATCTCCGTCCTGAATCCATTAAGGACTTGCATGTAATGGTGTGGATGTGGCAGGCCAATCACGATACAAATTGAATGTAAGAAGTGGATTATATTGCGCTTAGCGTGTGGGAAAATTGTTTCATAACGTTTATCGAGACATATTTTCAGTACATCTTAAGATGGTATTGCAATTATATTATACTAGCTAATCTCGCACAGCTGCTTGGCTCCTACGGATTTCGAACCAGTAGTTTCTGAGATTAGCGCATTCAAACGAAGAAACAAACAAACTCTTCA
Source organism: Spodoptera exigua (assembly GCA_902829305.4). Taxonomy (NCBI): domain Eukaryota; kingdom Metazoa; phylum Arthropoda; class Insecta; order Lepidoptera; family Noctuidae; genus Spodoptera; species Spodoptera exigua. Next base: position 11,104,176 of record LR824610.2, on the reverse strand, counting down.
TCAGTTTTATAATATGATTAAGTATTAAAATATATACCTGTTTATTATTCATAGTTGTATAACGAACCGATTTATTATTTTAATGTCACATACATATATTTCAAAACTACTCTTGGTTTCAAGATATCATCTAATACAGCCTCTGCTAATAATGGCTTTGTTCACTTATATAAACCTCGACTTTTGTGTTCCCGCATCCCGCCTACACGGAAAGTGATCCGCCATTAGGTGCACGATACCTACAGTTACAATAGCCTTAAAGGGAAAGATGTTCACAATATGAGGCCTGTGTACTTGGGTCGCCTAACGAGAACCATTTGATTGCGATCTCTCGCAGTTTGAACGGTGATAGACACGTATCACACGAATCATTGTCGGATCTTCGACAGATACGGCCATATTGCGTCCGGGCGTCAGATGTTTTCGATCTTGCTCCATTTTCACTGTGATCTTTTTTGCGTTGTTTTGGTTTCTATCGGATGTTAATTGCAAGATGGCGTAGGTCACGTCTTAGTTTTTAGCCTTATTTGAAAACTGGTATGTCCTTTGTACATAAGATGTAAGAACTCGTTCAATAAATGCCATAAAGAATATTATATGAGTTGACCAACGATTCTGAGTAACCAGTCTAGATAAGGAAAAAAACAGTTGGATACACAGAGCATTCTTTATGAACCTACCCTTTAGAAATAACACGTACGTGACCAAAAGTCTAGTTCATTTTCGGTCAGAGAATCAGCATTGCCATGCAACGCTCACTTTTGGCACGTGTCCCGATGACAGCGATGCGGATGAATAATACGATGTTGGACCGTTGGTATTCTTTTTTTAAATTAAAGCTGTGACTGTGAGCTGACCCTTTATATTTTTTCTATGCTTATAGGCATGAGAATAGAGTCTAAAATATTTGACACACAAACTAAGCTTCTAGTGATACGAAGAGGAATAAGTAGCTGTCCATCAACATTATCATCATCAGCCTATAAGTATCCACTGCTGAGTAAAGGCCTTCTCTCACGCGGAGAAGGTTTGAGCATTAATCAAAAAGAAATATAATTGAGGATTGGTGGTTTCAAACTTATAATTAGAATAATAATAATAAAAGTGCAAGTTTCCTCACGATGTTTCTGCTGTCCATATTTATTATGAAACTAACATTACATTGAAAGATTTATGAATGTTTCAAGTGAAAGAGGTATGTCAAAATAGAGTCATTTGGAATTGCATTCTCTCTTTATACCTCAATGGGAAATAGGCGTGTATGTATGCATTTGTGTATGCAAACATTGCCAAACAGCTAATCGACTCTGAACTCGTCAAAATCGATGAAAACTCAGTAGACACAATGGCGACCACTCAACCTGTAACGCAATCAAATTATGTTAAAGCATGTCAAAAAATAAGCGTTTTTTGTATTGAAAATTACGACATATTCACGTGAAAATAAGAATTGTTACTCGATTTTTTCGATGACTAATCGTGGCGTACGCTACTCATCAATAAGGCTCCTGTTATAACTTAAACTAGTAGAGCTTCTCTCAGTCAATTCATATAAAAAGATATCTTTACAGTAAATTTGGCATGTCTTACGATGGTTAATAATAAATTACTATAGAAAAAAGACTTTTCTATCTCTTAGGCATACATTAACCCGTTTCTAGCGAGGTCAGGGTATGCTGACAAGTAGGACGTAGCTATAAGTATATTGAACCCTGAAGCCATTCAGTGCCCACCAGATTGCCACGGCTCAACCTTCATTCTATACGCACAGGCACATAAAGTTATACTATTATGAATAATTATGTAAATCGATTTACAATCGTATCGTAAAGTGATAAGGTTGAGAATTGATTATAGAATTTCGGTGTAGGTCGATGTGCTGGCATCTACGTACCTATGTGACGAATATAATACATTTGAACTTTAACCATCGTGGATCATTTATGACTTCTTAAACGTTTTGCGTAGAGTGCAAAATATATTTCGGTGAAGAGTTTTCAGTCGGAATTAAAATAAGGTTATTTGATTCGTATCGGGGTGTATTATGATTGTAGTACTTTTCCTTTTTTGCTAATAATAATATATTATAACCTCTGGCAAAATGTAAATATGAAATAAAACAGTATTTACTTCGTATATTGTAATAAAATATTTAAATAATTTAAGAACCTTTCTATTATAGCCAGAAGACTCTAATTAACTAACATGTCTCAAATGGATACAATATTTACAAAGGAGTGACGTCATTTGACATAACATTTACAAATTAGGCGGCAAACGAACTGTCAAAACATGTCCCCAGTATGAAATAACACGTCCTATTAAGTATCTAGGTCAATACCCGCAAAAAAGCGTATCCAAACTTTATTTGGCACGGAAAGTTGACCAACTACAAGTTATTCGGCAAAAAATGTTGGCAGTTCATAAATAAATATATTTTTTGTCGAGTCAACACTGATGAATGCGCTAGTCAGCCCCAATCAATCAGTTTCATCGATCGTTTGTGTAAAAATAGCTCTAATTAAAGGCAATTCGAGCAAAAACTTGTACGAAACGGTGACCTAATTTGTCGTTTGGTCACCATTGTAGTGTATTGGAAATTGCGATCGGGTTACTTGACTTATTGAAGTGGAAGTTAAAATTTGCTAATAGTTTTATCCTTGCTTGTTTTGCTGAAGCGACTTGGAGCAAGGTCTTTTAGGGGATGAGTGAATGTGGAGCTATTGTAATAGAGAATGTTCTTGAGTTCTTCAATTACGAGATTGCCGGCAACGATACGTTGTATGTAATTACTGTTAGATAATCAAGCAATACTACCTCTTGACAACGTTGTTGAAATAAAATTACTTTTCACGTCCAATGCGGGACGAGTCAGAGTCTTACCAACTTAAAACCACCTTATTCTTTCTTCTGCTTCTTGGCAGGGCTGTGGTACATTATATTGTGCTTACATCCGGAATCCTGGCATATAAATAACTCCTTCTAAATTTCCTAATTAGACAAATATTCAACAAAAAGTTAGTTATACCAACTTTGTGCATATCACAACCTTTATTGTTTTACACGACTTACTTCTAATAAAACCATACACCATAGAACAATAGCGTATATAAGCATATATATATATACATATAATACTCACATCGGCCACTAACCCGAAAATTGCTTTGCATTTGAGTCCACAGCGCATGGTTCGTGACAGTCAACGATATCAGTTGATCGCTTGGAGCTATGTATTTTACATGCTTTGTGCTCCCTCCTCCTCCTTCCCTGGTCTTTACTACCTATGTTAAACGCTTCGTTCATAGTTCTTCCAAGAAAATAATATTAAAATAATGGATAACAATATGGAACTTCTAGGTAGGCTATGAATTAATGATTTGTGATCTGTCCCTATACGTATTGGAAAGCCTAATCAACATCTAATATACAGAATTAACCGCATTTCGACAGTAAGTCGTTTTTATTTCCAGGATAATTACGACACATATGTGTCTATCCGGATATCAAGAAAGTATTGTTTTTATAAAATATAAAGTTTCTATCACCGTCTGAAGGTACCCAAGTAGTTCTAGCTTGAATATTTAGCAAAACAGAATGGTTGAAACGTAGAAACCTGGTGTTATTCTTTATTTACCTCGACACCCACGAAAAGACACGTAAAAATCTATTCTTAGCCTGAAAACGAAAGGCAAACAATAACACGACTCACACGTTTTTTTAGACGAAAATATTAGACTTACGTAAGAGAATTGAGACCTAATGTTGTACAACAAAAAGTGTTATTTTCGACGAAACTTTTCACTTTTATCGTCTTGTTTGCTTCTCTATTAGTTTTAGTGTTACGTAAGTAAGCAAACAAATTAAATTGAACTATATAAGGTCTATATCTTCGATGTCCGCCAGACAAAATGTCTGTAGTCTAGTATCATAACCCGTGTCACTCACCGAGATTTATGAGCTATCTTTTTTATTGCCCCACTATATATTCGGATACCTAAACAAGAATATAGTGAAGTTCAGTGATCATATTGAAAATGATTTATATCAATTTTGTGGTCTCCGTTTAATGGATGATAGGTATAATTAGGAATAGATTTTTATCCAAATCATAATAAATGACTTGCTTCCGTTGTCCGAAATGTATTAAAGGTAATGTAATTTTAACATTATCAGCCGTAGTCTGTAAGACCTACATGTATAAAAACAGCTAACAATCTCTTAAAGCACCATTTTATTGATCAGCATGTATTCTCGGCGTCCATATTTAGAATGTAGTACACGATTTTCAGCTGACCATTAAACCAGATGACTAGGTTTTCGCCTAACCCCTGTGACCTAAAAACATTAAGCTTCGCATGGCTGTCTTATCCCCAATCCCCAATTAGCCGGTGGGCCCTAAATGTCAGTAGTCAGGAAACATCGTCTAGGCCAAGGGATCGCAAGGCTATCGAGCACTGATCGATAAAATTAAAACAGCCGCCGTTTGCCAAGTTGGCCAGACTGCCCGTGGCCGACTTGTCTTCATAGATACTCTTTTTCTTTTATGTGATTATCAACAATTTCATGCCCTACTAACTTCTTTATGGGTTTGTTTGTTAAGAAATCTAACTAGAAAATCTATTTGTTTATTTGCTAAAGATTTATCAACCAAACACAATCACGCAGAATATGTTAATAGTGGTTCTAAGACAAGCTGATACTTGCAGTGTACAACGTTTGTCTATATTGTATTGTAAATTGACAATTTAATTTATTGTCAAACCAAAACATTCATATTTTATTTGTGTAAATACTAAGGTCATTTGCTTCTTAGTTTTCTACATAATTAAATATCGATTATAGTGACGCTATTGCCACTAAAACTGCAATATTTATCAATAATACTCAGCTAGAGCCTATTAATCGTGGTATTAGTTCGAAATAAATTACTGTCTTTTATTGTCACAATTTGGCGCCGACCATCGTACGCCTGATCGTGAACTGACAGATGTTCATTGTTTTACGCAGCGCGTGAATTGTAAGTCATTAGTTTTTATTTATTTCGTAATTAACTAACACTAAATAAGAATCCCTTAATATTGTACTATGGAGCAGGTGTTTAACATATTTTATGAAGGAAAAATTCTATAGTTCTCTCTATTTTGTTAAGACAAAATTAGCTACAGAGATTTACGAAGTTAAATAAGTCGATCAAAATTAACATGGAAGTGATGGTTATCAAAAAAAAAACATACCTACTTTGCAGGAAATATCTACATAAGATGGACTGCCATATAAAAACACAAAACTTTAATCAGAAATACTAAAACTTTTACAAGACCCAATCTTTTTGGGAAATGGACGGTAACAATACGGTTTGGGTCTTACCTATGTCAAACGTGAGAGATGGCCATCGTGCCCTAACTCCGGCCACATGTATGTTTGGGCAGTGCCATGCATACTAACCAATGGGCTTATAGTACTTATGTAACTATAACTTTATCCTCCTGAATTGTTATCGGAGGTGTTAACAGCTGCAAATGTTTTGTTATTAAAAAGATTTTTTTTCTTTTTTTATGGTATAAGTCGGCAAACGATCAGACGGATTACCTGATGGTAAGCAATCGGCGCCGCCCATGGACACCCGCAACACCAAAGGAGTTACGAGTGCGTTGCCGGTCTTTTGGGGATGGGGCTTGCGATTGGGAAGGGATAAGGGGAAGGGAAGGGATTGGGCCTCCGGTAACCTCACTCACACGGCGAAACACAACGCTGTGGGTTGTTTCACGCCGGTATTCTGTGAGGCCGTGGTATCACTCCGGTCAAGCCGACCCATTCGTGCCGAAGCTTGGCTCTCCCACGCTTATGGTATATGTATATAATATGGTACTGAAGATGTCATTAAAGCATTCAAAAATATATTTACCAGTAGCTTTTGCTCGCGACTTCGTTCGCGTGAAATAGTGACTTCCTGTAGATTTTTGGTATAAAAACTATCATATGTCCTTTCTAGAGTTTCAAACTATCTTACAGACATAGTTTCCAAATGTCACTAAAATCGGTTTAGTAGTTTAGGCGTGAAGAAAGAATAGACAGACAGACGAACAGAGGTACTCTCGCATTTATAATGTTAGTATAGATATTTTGCAACATTGTTTTTCGAAACGTACCTATCACCTATTGCAGTAAACATAAACATTTTCCAGAGTGTTCCACCTCATTGACCAACATCCAAATAACAAGATATAAAATCGAGTTATAACCAAACATGTTTCCATGGCAGCCATCATTAATTCCTCGCAGACAGCCACCTATCTTCACGTCATTCGTTTCGGGTTCCCCATAACTTGCCAACCTACTCACACATAAATATTTGATGGTAATTTTTACCCCTACCTTTTATTTCCAAGGCATCGGGCTTAATGTACCGCTCGTAAAAATGGGAGAAAGCTGGATCCCTTGCCACTTGATTATCGAGAGCATTCGGCATTTTCCCACGAGTCGAGGAAAAGTGGCCTCATTTTTGGGGAAAGTTATTTATGATTGTAGATGGCAATCTTATGTGTTTGCATTCAGGGTTCAGGGTGAGAGTTAGGAATGTGTTATTACAGTAACACTAACAACAATTTGACTTCAAATATTTTAAGATCACCTTTGTCGTGTCAAGATCACCTTTTTTTAAACGCATTTTGTATGGTTTCCTTCTGTGTCGTGGGCTGGTGGCTTTTACAAACATACAATTTCACATACACACTACACCCAAACCTGGAACTACAATTTGTGGATCACAGAGTTGTTCCGTGCGGGAATCGAACCCGCGACACGTCTCGCCGTAATATTTGTCCCAGTAAAGTGAGATAGCAAAATAAGAACAATGCTGTAATAAAAGAAGTTAATTAACACGCTAATGGATTTAGGTTTAAGAGTTTTATGCCCGTAATGTGATGGTGTAACAGTCTAGGCACATAACGTTTATTGTCAGAAATTGTAGTATATTTGTAAGAGTATAACATTATTTCGTTAAAGTCTACAGTCAGTCCGTAGTTCGAGACTAGACTAATTAAAAAAAAAATGCTTAGACGCACTTACTTTAAACACCTCGTGGAAAGGCAACAGGAACAATACAATATAATAACATTTACAAACACAACAAAAATATATTTATTTCAAGCACAATAGTCTAATTACACCCTAAAACACCTTTTCAAATCTTACGCCCGGTTCCTGAAAGGCTTGTCAACGCTAAAATTAACTAATCTCCTGTTAAATCTCTTGTCAAGTCATCTGATTGGTTGTTGATAATTCAGTCAACCAATCAGATGACTTGACAATGGACAAGAGATTAAATTGATTTTAACATTGATCGGCCTTTCGGAAACCGGGGGTAAGACTAATATGACTTCATTAGAAAAGAGGTTGATCATGCTCATTAACAACAGATTTACACCATTGAGCCAATTTGGAAATACATGCATGATATTCCATAAATAAAATGTGTATATTTTTGTGTAAATATTTACGTATGAAGTAACAGGGTAAATGCTGGTTGTCTCGGGTAATTTACCCCTACGGAACGAATGCGGGTCGACGATTTATATTTATTTTATCGTTTAACTGGCCGTCGAGCGACGCAACTTTTTAAAAAATAATGTTGGTACACATGGGAAAAATACGTACTCGTAGTATGATAGAAATATTCATTCTTTTCGAGTACGTTTATGTGACGTTACAAATTACTGTAAGTACGTTAAGGTTTTAAATTGCTGAAGTAAATTATTACAATTGACGGATTTGTTTTTGTTTTTTTATGTTCTAAGGCCGCTATCGTCAGCGTGACGTCAACGCAACGCTAGTAAAACACCTAGTGGGATAGCGGCCTAAAACTAGAAGTGCAATACCAAAAAAGTTTTTAATAGAATTATAAAAATAAATAAAACAAATAGCTTAAAATAATGAAAATAAAAAAATACCCTAAACACAGAAAAAATAAAAAATACTAACAAGAAAAACTAAAAGTTTTTAAACGCCTCCATGATCGTATAAATGTATCCGTAAACTCAGTAAAGCTAATTAGCGGAACAGAGTCTCGCTTAATTAAGCAATTGAATAAAAGTTCTCCCACAATAGAAGAAATCAGCGCAATCACAGCGACGTGACCGGTATTGCAATGGTAAAAAACTTTTTCCAATATTTTGACCACAGATAATCACGAACAGGCAACATTAGACAGTTAAAAAGAAAAGTTACAGGGGTGTTAGATTTTTTTATGTTGCAGATTATTTTTATTTTATTTGATAGAAAATTTGTATTGAGTAGGCAAACATTATTCTTTCTTTACTTACTTATTTTAAATAAGCAACCATGTTTCGATGCTTGAAATCCTATAGTTGAGTGAGAGAGATCACCATTGTTAATATTAACAAAATATGTAAAAAAAACATTACATTGTTATATTTTTTATAAAATCGGAACGAATCGAATTTGAATTTGAAAAAAAAATAATTTGAATTAAAAACAATGTCTTTATATTTATTTATTTTATTTCCAGGTACGTCGTCGATCTTCAAAGAGGTTGTCGTCTATTGTAAGTATACAACCTCTTTTTGATAAATTAAATTAATCTTAGTCGAGAAATGTACAGGTGATAATAATATACAAATCATTTATATTCCTGAATCGATTTAAATGTACCTTTATTGCTATAGGTATAATAAATCAACATTTTAATTTATGAGATAACGGCAATGAACGGGCAACATAATATATTGCTGTAGGGTGAGCACGAATAAATTCTGTTACATGAGCATTGATAACACGAATTAATTAATGGCTTTATTCTGATCAAAAATTGTGCTTCTATTTCGAATATTATTTTTGTTTGTTTTTTTAGAGCCTATTGGTTGAAATTCAAATGCATTTAGAACGTTTTCATTAAGAAAACATTAGACAAAGTTCGTCATCTAAGTAGCGTTTAAAATATTTGAATTTAGAACGACTTTATAAGCGTTTAAGTCAGATGCCAGACTGATGCATTCCGAATTTAAAAATAACTATAAGTATTGCCAAAGGATGACAAAGACTGGAGAAAGGCACAGTTACTGAATACCGCAGAACTAGGAAATCAATGGCAAGAAATTACTTACACATATAGCCAAGTAGGTAAAGCATAGGCTGACTGTAGGTACAACGAGGGTCCACTCTTATTGTTATGAATGCTATTTATAGTTACATAGGCTCGCATTCACTACGCTGTTATAGAGGAAATTGCCTAGTTAGTTCAGGAATCGTTCCGCCTTCTAAGCAACAATGAGCGAGTAGGAAGGCAATAAAACGTACCTTTGAAAATACTCCAAAGGAATTCTTGCTAATTACTAATTAGTCTACGTGGTTAGTTTGATGTTTTTTTTCTGTTATTGTGATAATATGTGCCTTCCATTGAACTTGTTCCTTCCAATAAAAAAAATGGATGTTCATAATAATATGCATGTGGTTGTGGAATTTTGCAACAAATTTTGAAAGGAGATATCGTGAACCGATTGAGCTGATACGCACGTTTAGTTTGCTTCACAATAAATGTTAAGCTGTGCGACTATGTTCTAAATTAATGAAAATTAAAAATAAATGTACCCACTGTCAACATAACGTAACATCGTAAAAAATATAGCAAGACTCCAAATAAAATGTGAAAGCTTTTCTCTTTAGTTAGACATTATTTCCAAACTTTCTAATTTGATTTTATAGTGCACAAATTAATTGTGTTACAATATGTTAACGATGCAGTCTATTTTGACATATATGCCACTTAATACTAAACACATGAATTCAATCATAAACTAATTATAACTTCGATTAAGCCAATCAGGTGGAAGTTCAATTCCTGTATCAAATCAACATAGTACATTTATAGCTATATGTGTATGTTTACCTAATAATATAAATCATTATAGGTATGTATCCACTAATTGCAGATACTAAAGAGTTATATCTCCGTTAAAGACCAAAGCACAGTAATAAAGGAAAATACACGACACTAATAAAAGAAATTCTATGAAATAGCACGCTCTGGTCCGTTCGAACAGAATTACTTTTTTCTATCCCTTTCTTTCTTGTATTATTTTTCTCTCCTCTCGCTCTAGGGTATGTAAAAAATTCGTATTGGGACAGAACACGAGTTGGAGCGGTACATACTAGTGCATACCGGATCAATTAAAGGCCTTTACTATGCAGTTACACGTGGTCGGGTGCCATATACTACGTGATGATTAAGAAAACTTTTCTATGTATTAATATCCTATCAAATAAAATACGAAACGAACATTTAACTTATCTCGAGTATATTACGAAACTTAAGTGTGGGAGAGCCATGCTTCGGCACGAATGGGTCGGCTCGACCGGAGTGATACTACGGCCTCACAGAAAGCCGGCGTGAAACAATTACAATGTTGTGTTTCACCGTGTGAGTGAGGTTACCGGAGGCCTAATCCTTCCCCTTCCCAATCCCTCCCCAGTTCCTAAATCTCCAAATCCCTAATCCCTAAAAGGTCGGCAACGCACTCGTAACTCCTCCGTTACGGGTGTCCATGGGCGGCGCTGATTGCTTACCATCAGGTAATCCGTCTGCTCGTTTGCCGACCTATTACATAAAAAAAAAATAACAACAAAAAAATACATCAGGTCAAAATCACATGACAAGTACAGTGACTCACAAAAGTGTATTTCATTCAACTATTTGATACAAAAAAACTATGTCGTCATAACTCAGTTTTTCACACAAATTTCATAGAAAGGTATCGTTTTTGACATTTGGACAAAAGTATTGAATTTGACTAGTAGGAAACTACCGTATCTAATATATGATAGGTACAGGCATTAGTAATACAATAGTAAGGTGCTACTATTTATCTACTAAGGCCCTATCGACTGCACGGTTGGGCGGTGGTTGGGCAAAACTGGCTTTTGCAACATATCGCGGGTCCCGCACGAAACGACTCTTTGTGTGATCAACGAATTGTTGTTCCGGGTCTGGAACTTCTGAATTGTATATTTGTAAATGCACCCACGACATAGGAGAAAACATAACATAACTTAGTGTAAGGCAAAGTTAAAGGAAAAAAACACTACAAGGTTGAAAAGGAACTCCTTTGGGCACCTATGGGCGGCGCCGATCGCTTTCTAACCCAAAAAATTGTTCCTTCCCTTGTCTAGGTATCGTTTTCAGGACAACTTAAGTATACAAATTGCTTAAGTAATGAATAATATTAAAATTGAATCACATTTTGTGCCCACACTATTCAAGTATTCACACCTACATAATTTTGGACGTGTTTCCGAATGTTAATGCCGTTAGTTCCAGTAATGAAGTTAAAAATAGAATTATTACGTTACAACAAACGTTCAAGGGCATTTAGAAAGTTTTTTACGCACACAAAGTGAGGTCGCACTAAATTAATCAATGTTGTTTTTATAAACACAATGGACAGACCCTTTTTCCTCGAAAATGTGTGTGAAAATGTTTAGGTAATTAGAATAATTTTAAAGATAGAATGTTTTAGAATTGAATAGAACTTTAAATTAGGTTTTGAAATAACTTACTAGTAATTTTAAAGTCTAAAATTAGGTTTATTATAGGAGTAACATTGGGTTTACTGACAACACAGGATAAACAAAGGTCGGCAATGCGCCTGTGACTTCTCTGGTGTTGCATGTGCCCAGGAACGGCGCCAATCACTTACTACCACGTCTGCTCGTTTGCCTCCTATTCCATAAAAAACAACAAAACTAACAAGCTAAAACTGGTTCAGAAAATTAATTACAACACGTGTAGAAAATATCACGCTGTATATTTTCCTTCCTCGTAAGTATATTGTTAAAAAAGGAGATCTTAATACAAAGACATTTGCATACCACATCACAAAGCAAGTGTATCGATTTGAACTACAGAAGCTGAACCTGCACAATGTATTGTAGAGCTAATGCAGTGAACCGCGAATCGGAATAAAAGATGGTTCATTGTTATCCTGCTTCAGTCGATGTAACATTATCTTTATGTACCCTGTAGCATACTAAGAAAGATAAAACAGCAATGGGAAGTATGAAAGAGAAATAAGTATGATGGACGGGATGATCTTTGATTTGTTAAAGTTGGACTTACGTTCGATCCCAAAAAAAAAAAATTTTCGACCAATACTGTCATTAGATTATGTACCAAATAAACTTAACTAACATTTCAGTAAGTAAAATGTCGTGGTAACCTAAAGGTTGAGGCCCACTTCTTATGCATGAAGGTTCAAAAGAGGCAAGTACCAATGTAACTTTTTCCGAGTTATATGAGGACCTTCTAAAAGATTATTAAGACACCACTAACATACGATGAAGGAAAACATTGTGAGTAACCTGGACTTATAATTTCTAGTCACTAGTTTGAAATCGCCAATCCGCCTTGAGCAAGCATGGTGAATAATGCTCAAACCATCTCTTCGTACCTTGTGAGAAGAGGCTTTTGATCAGCAGTGGGCACTTATAGGCTGATGATAAAAATTTCACTTGTTTATTTTTTGTGAGGGGAATATCATCAAATGACTTCTCCCACCCGCGAGTGGGAGGGAGTGTCAGACTCTTACTGACTAAAACCCCCTGTTCCTTCTGCTCTGGGCCAAGGTCGCGGTGCCTCATTGTGCTTAACCCGCAACTCCGGCTGAACGTCAGCCCTAGGGCCCCGTCTGTAGTGGTCTATTGGCTATCTGAGGCGTTGTTTGCATTTTGTACTTCGTTTCCAACACTTTTTTAAATAAATTATAGTTACGAGGGGTGACTGATATATAATCTACTTTGTTCAATAAAGTTACAAAAATGATACTGGCCACTATGAAGCTTTAATACTTATGGATTCCTTATTTGAAAATAATAGCATTCATTTATTTGAATTGTTTTCATTACGAATAGTCCACTAACATAGTAAACATGTCGGATGAAAATAAAAAAATGCTTAAAATTGAGCAGCGTGCCGTGATTAAAGTCCTAACTAAAGAAGGAAATACTCCTTCGCAAATAAAACAACGAATGTCCAATGTGTTTGGCGATTCATGTCCTTCCAATTTTGTTATTAATTTTTGGTCTAAACAATTTAGACATGGCCGTGTGAGTCTGGAAGACGATCCCCGTAGCGGACGGCCGGTTTCTGCAGTCACAGTAGACACGGTGGCTCGAGAGAAAAAAATAATACTCGCAGATCGGAGAGTCAAGCAGTGGGAAAGCGCTAGGGATGTCAGGATTAGTAAGGAACGTATTCACGTTATTATTCACGAACATTTAGGGATGATAAAGGTAAGCGCACGATGGGTACCGAGAATGCTGACGCCCTTTGAGAAACAACGACGCGTCGAATGTTGTGAGGCATTTTTGGACCTAGTAAAAGACAGAGAAGAAGAAATTATCTCTAGAATACCTACCTGCGACGAAACCTGGATTCGCCAATGGGACACCGAAAGCAAACAGGAGTCTTTACAGTGGAAATTTAAAGGGGAGAAGCCACCGCGCAAATTTAAGGTTCGGCCATCAGCAGGCAACCTTATGGCAACAATTTTTTGGGTTGTCGAGGGGATTCTTTTGATAGATTACATACCAAAAAATACTACGATGAACGCAGCTTACTACGCCAGCTTACTTGACCAACTGCGAGAAGCCATAAAAGAAAAACGAAGAGGCAAACTCGGCAAAGGAGTTTTAATTTTGCACGACAATGCTCCGGTCCACACAGCTTTACATGCAAGGTCAGTCTTAAGCAAAAATGGCTGCACGGAACTAAACCATCCAACCTATAGTCCAGATTTGGCCTCTGTGACTATTTTCTATTTAGAAATTTGAAGAAAAGCCTAAGAGGGAGGCGATTTTCGACCGATGAAGAAATAAAGGCCGCTGTGGATGGCCATTTTGACGATCAATCCAAGAAATATTTTTTTGACGGTTTAATGTCGCTTATTGACAAATGTAATAAGTGCATTACGGTACCAGGGGACTATATTGAAAAATAAAAAAAAATGAGCTTCCTATGTCTTTTCTTTCTATGTTAGGTAGATAACTTTCCAGCCATCCCTGGTAACATCTGAATTCTGTTCACAGCTGTTGTTTTGCTATTTCCATACCAGTTTTTAATTAAACGCTCAACTTTTTATATTCGTGATAAACCTGTGTTATAATTTCTACAGCCAACTGAATGAAATGCTTGTAGCAAACAAAAATATTCACATATTACACAAACGGAGTCACGTTCTAACATAATCGGCCATAAACAAAATTCGTACGTAAGTAAACGAGAGTTTCCCGCGATTTTAGCCTTAGCGCGTATTTGTGTATCATCTTGCGTAAATTGAAACATCAATATTGAGGCAGACTTGGTGCGTGTAGCTCTTGATTAGTATTACGTGCCGAGGTATTTAGATAACTAATGTATATTACCTACTTAAGAAAACAATTACCAATTTATTAATATTTAAGACATGGGTCATTTAAAATTGTATCAGGTATAATCGTAATAAAAAGAAATTAAAGGCCTATTTAGATTTTTCTGGTTCGTCATTCTATTTTTAAATGCTTTTTTTTCTTACACCTTGATTGTGGCCACTCTTGATGACAAATGTTCCTAATTTAAATGTCATAGACTGCGCAAAGTTAAATGTCAAAGCGACGGGCACACTATTTTATGCATTAGAAAATTATACTGTCATTTTTTTTTAATTTTACTTACAATAACAATAAACTAAAGGCCTATAATGAGATTTTAGCAGGAAAATATTACTGCTAAATATAAAAATATGAGCTTTAACGTGGACAAATGAATAATATTAGCGCCAATGTTGCTTTTTAACAGATTAGGTAATTGTAACGGTTTCGCTTGAAAAAAATACACCTTATTTCTGATGATATATCTATGATATATACTTGATAGTAGATACTAAGGTAAGGTAAATGGGTACATTTTACCCCTTAGGCCAAGGCTGCTCATCAAGTTCAAACCACACTCAAAGTGTTGCCAGTTAAATTATTCAACGCATCTGTTCACACACACTCGCCAGGGAATATACCTTTGGCTCTTGGAATCCTTTCTGACATAGAGATTCATAGTTTAAGTTTTCATACCAGTATAAATTATGAAGAAAGTATTTACAGCAAGGAAATACTTTTCAAAAGTTATTGTGATAGAAGTACCCAATGAGGTACCTAACCCGAGGAAAACTGTGAATTTTCTTTGTCTATTACAAAAGTATAATTTGCTATTACAGCAAATCTATTTCAACGTCATTTGGCTCGTGCAAGAAAATCGTTAAGTCTCATTATTTTTATGAGCAAATAAACTGTAGATTGCTTCCGAATGATTCTATAAATTCTGATTAAACTTTATTCATATGTCGTATACTTTATTTGTGTAAAGGATATAAAAACAAAACTAAGCTAAACTTTATTATTTTATTAAAAAATAAAACTATCTTAAAACATCAGAAGATGTGTACATGGATACTAAGGCTCATAGGTTAAAACTCCACTTGGGATCGAGACCTTTTTATACATTCGCTCTTTGTTGTTCCTGTCAGATACCTGTCAGATCTGTCAGATATAGGATGTCTGGTTACCTGTCAGATACCGGTGTCGAGAATATCAAAGAACGAATATTCTCATGTTCTCATGAATGCTCGGAAGAAGGGATGTCACATGACCCATATTTCCAGGAAATAATGACCAATCGTCAGTTTTTTTGTTAAGAAGTGATTTCTCTTGTATTGAAATATCCAGTTGTAAATATGTATATGTATACACGTGTTCTTCTTTGTACACAATAATATATAACTGGACACAATCAAAATCAGACCTTTTCATAGCAAAGCAAGGCATAAAATTAAACTGACATGGCCGAGTATTTGAATGTCTGGAATTGTCTTTTGTTTATCTATGGCAACAATTTTGATAGAAACGTCATTCGTACGGCACAGGTCTGTATTCTGATTTCAAACAAGTATTTTCTTTGGAAGGAAAACATTTTTTGTTGTAATAAATCGTTCTTAACTGGGCTAAGCGAGAAAGTTCGTGAACGTAGATGAATGGGTGTTTAAAACTTTACACAGTATTTAGTTTACTTATTTACTTTAGTATGCTGATAAACCTACTTTCGTGGAAGCAAATCTAACGCCAATTTACCCTGCAAAAGATATAAGGTTCTATTACTCAACGATAAAGTTTAAAATGAATCTTTTTTTATATGGGCAGGCATTTGGCCGCTATTACGCCTGATGGCAAGCGATGATGCGCGCGATGAAGCACGCCTTCCCCTAAGCAACCTATTCACGCGGGCCTTGAAAAACCCAGGCTATATATACTCTTTGGGGAACACAGACTCCAACAAAGAATTCCACAAATCAGAAGATTTGTGGATGGACTGGTTTTTGATCAGCAAAAGACTAAAAGTTACCTTCGTCGATTCCAGGCGCGGAGAACTTTTTTTTATTAATTATTTATTAATCTATTCTTTATATACAATTGCATATCGGAGGACTTAATGCAAGAAGCATTTTCTGTCAGTCAACCTTTGAGGTTGGTTGGAATGGTACACCATAATGAGTCATAACAAGGTGGAAGAAAACAGAAACATATATATTCACTCACATTCGGTCTCACTGTATACCAGCGTGAAGCAACACTTATGTTGTGTTTCACCGTCTGTGTGTTGTATGTTTACCCGAGGAGTCTGTGTGTAGTTACCCGACCAATTCTTCCACCCCGCCCATACTCAATCCTCAAATCTCCCTTAAATCCCTAATACCCCAACAGAGGACAGCAAAGCACTAATAGTAAATTCCTTTGGTACCTACTGCGAGTGTCCATGGGCTGCGCCGATTGCTTACCATCAGGTAATCCGGCTGCTTGTTTGCCCGCCAATACTATTTCAAAAAATAAGTCCAAACAAAATAGCTGAAACTGCAAGAAAAACATTTGTAAATTATATTTTTAGGCTAAAGCATTGCCATATTTGGGACACTCTATTTTTAGATCGTGTCAAGGCCACTTTTCCACCAGGAAGGTAAACTAATAATGTTTACATAACATATTCTTTGAAACGTTATATAGATATTCTACAGTAATATACACATGTATTCTTTGAAAAGTAATATACATAAATGCTACAATGATATCTATTTGTATGACCATATTTTTCATATTAATATAGGCTTCGTTCTTTTTAATCATTAATTTAATGATGAAATATATTAATGCATATCTAGGTATAATACATATTAATTTTATTTCAATATTTTATTTTAAAAAGGAAATTAGTTTAATTTTTTTTTTCTGGGCAAGTTGGCTGATGTGAATGGTGTCATGGTCTTGATTTCCGGGCGGAACAACACTTTTTTCCACAACTTTTTGTTTTATTTGTAAACGCACCCACGACTCAAGAGAAATTATTCTACTGTGGGGCAACGGTAAAAAGTTTTTGCCATACCAATTTTATGCATGTATTTCGGTTTTCCAAAAGACACCAAGATTCAAATTAATTTAACGTGTACCTTCAACGAGTCACATTAAGTGAAAAGCCGCTTAACAACAATTTCTGTAGAGGAAATTTAACATGAGCGTTTGTGAGTAATCCAATGAAAATTAATTGATACCCAATGAGGCTTGAGAGTGCTAAGGTAATTAATTTATTGAATCAAACAGATTTGTAGATGTGAACTTGTGCAAACATAATTTGATAAATTGGATATAGATGTATGTTATATAACATACCTTTATTTTGATGAGGGAATGTCATCAAATGACTTCTCTCCAGGGAAAGGTGAAAAGGAGTGTCAGACTAACTAAAAACCCCAGTTCCTTTTGGCTGCAGGTCGAGGCTAAGGTGTCTTATAGCGCTTTACCCGAAACCCCGACTTAACCTTGGCCCTGTTGGACCCATCTGCAGTAGTCTATTGGCTCCTTGAAGCTCGCAGAACGCTAATGTATGCTACGCAACGCCACACTAGGGATACCTGCCTCATTTATTTATAACTAGCTTTTGCCCGCGACTTTGTTCGCGTACTATAGTTACTTCCTGCAGATTTTTGGTTTAAAAACTACCCTTTGTCCTTGCTCGAGTTCCAAACTATGTCTGTACCAAATTTCACATAAAAAAGTTCAGTAGTTTAGGCGTGAAGAAAAGACAGACAGAGTTACTTTCGCATTTATAATATTAGTTTGGATCTACTAACACATGTAAGTATAACACATGTAGATGTGTCTGTGAAATTGTTTGTCAACGAAAGCATAATACAGGAGAATGAAAAAAAAATGTAGTCAGTAAATGGCAATCCCAAACCACATAGAAACTACTAAGAAATTTACTTTTTCTCTCTTGAAATTTAAATACAGGAAAACATAAACAAAGCACTTGAAATATTAATGTATCAATGTCACTAATTACTCGTAAAGTTTTAACATAAACGCTACGAATTTGTATTAAATTACAGCTACATACTTTCAACCACCCCTTATAAAGTCGAGCGGCATGACCTTATCGACTCGACTGCTGCTGAATGACTAATCGATTCTGACTAACACGAAATGTGTTAGGGCATCACCACAGGGCCAGAATATTTTAAACCTTTATTCTAAACTAGCGACACGCACCGGCTTTGCACGGGTGAAATGCTGATACTAAATTTCTCGACTATTTTTGGATGTTTTGTACAAATACACCTTCCTCTTCAATCATTCTATCAATTAAATAAATCGCATCAAAATTCGTTAAGTAGTTTTAAAGATTTAAGCATACATAGAGGGGACAAAGAAAGCGACTTTGTTTTATACTAAGTAGTGATAATTATTATGTATATTACGAATATAAAACTCATGTAAAAGTTTATCAAAACAAAGATGTTTATGATACACCCCTTTTACATCAGGGACCATAAAGTTCCTTCGATCAAGTATAAGATCGATAAGTAAGTTACAAACAGGTGAACTTAGAAAGCAATTTGCTTTTATAAACTAAGTATAGAAGACAATAAATACTGGTGAAATAGTCATGGTATTGCTTCTTTTGATGTATTTTAAATTCTGATACAGAAAAATATTTTTGCACGCTGCAAAATCTTTTTCTTTCTCTTTTTTGCCTTCATCTATTCCTCCCTCTCTCTCTCTCTCTCTCTCTCCACAAAAATTAAATTAATCGGCTTATGAGATATCTAAATATTACATTTTACACCAATGTGAAATCCACCTAACTCAACGTTCATTTCTTTTAAAAACGAAGTTACCTACGAATGGGTGACATTAATTTAATTTAAATATACATGAATGTTATGCAGTAACTATAATAATTATATTTCAATGAATTGTGAACTTATATTTTTGCTTGTATATTTCGTAACAATAATGATACCAGATTCTGTCGTGGTTTACACATTGTGTCCCTTAATAGTTTTCATATAATTTATCGACACCATTTTTTTTATTCTTACAAGAAATCGCTTCCTAGTAGACACGATTTGAACGAAATAATATTAATAACCATTAAATAAAATAAGGAATAATGAGAATATGTGTTATGTCCGAACTTACCCATAACTGCAAAATCCCGGCATTGTTTAGAATAACAAGTCATATGTAATACTAGCTAGAATTTAGCCTTATTACCTATATACTATGTAATCAAAATTACCAAAAATATTAAGTATAAAACTGGAACAAACAAACTCAACTCAACAGATTCCCAGAATAAGTAGACAAAGACAATTGGTCCCATGTTTACATTGCATATGCAGTTCTAGATTGCACAATTTTAATGAGAGTTTAACAAACTAAATACCTAGTTCACAGTGCATGTAACACCACACAAAAGCTCTGCACAATTGCACAGAAAGCTGTGGTAAACTATCAAAACAATGTAATCTGAAACTCTAATTAAACGCATCTAACGAGAAATCCTCACAGCAATTGCGAACATCCATAAATTATACCTAATAATTGTATGAAAACGCGTATTTTCATTTTCATAAAGTGTTCAAGTTTTACCGCTTCAAAACGTAAAACTGTTTTATCCTGATGAATACAAATGAGTGGGGGGCGAGGAAGGTATTGTGGGGTAGAATGAAGTCGCGACTTAAGACCGCTTCCTACCTTCACTGATGCGTGCTATAACCGACCTTGACATAATATTTCCTTGCCAGACCTCCCTTGGATTTACGCTGCGATAGTTTGAAGCAGCACGCCTCAATGACTCGGTTTTAAGTAGAGAAAATCCATAAATATCCCTTTATATTAAACTTTTAACTGGGCTGCCTTTGCAATTTTGCAGTTTGACCTGTTTTACAAAATAGCCTAGTCTAAGCAACTTCTCACTTAAGTGACTTCAAAGTTATTTAAAATAGAACACCAAACACTGTATTTTATATACGTACACTGTTCATTAATTATTCATAAGCACGTGTACCATATTTAATTCATAGTAAAGTATCTAAACGATCAAAACGATATCGACATTATCAAACATTGGAATCGACTAAACACTATCTATTAGTGTACGTAAACATACATGAGCTAGGCCACCACAAAATTGGATCCAAATTTGAATTTGAGCCAATACAAAGACAATAATCCAGTCGTTGGTCTTTAGCAGCCAATGAGCTGGCTAAACAGTGATACAGCTGTACTATGTTGGTCACTGTTGGTCAAACGTTTGCCACCAAACGCGTTGTAGCGTGAACTAACCCAATGAACACGAGTGAACAGCTAACATGGGACCATTTACCAACTGTTAGACTATATTCATGTAATGTCCATATTTGTGTGACATTGGTGAAAATGCTTGGTGCTGAGCCAAAAGTTTTGGAACACTTCGGATTTCAAGTGCACTAAGACTAATGGCCACTCGTTATTTATTTAAATTACTAGCCTTTGCCTGCGACTCCGTTTGCGTAGAATAGGGACTTCCTGCAGATTTTTGGTATAAAACTAGCCTATGTCCTTTTTGACTTCCAAACTATGTCTGTACCAAATTTCACAGAAATCGGTCCAGTAGTTTAGGCATGAAGGAAAGATAGAAAGACAGACACACACAGTTACTTTCGCATTTATAATATTAGTTTGGATAATAGATATTAATTTAAATTGAATACACAGCAACGTAAAAACTGAAGACGATTGAAAAAAAAATGTTGCGTGATCAAAAAAAGAAAACGTACATACATCGTTAAACAAATTTTTTTATGATAAAAATCACTGTAAGAACTACAAAAAGTAGGTACCACAAAATCACAGAAACGAGGAAAAAACGAGGGAACAAAACAATAACGAATTTATTTGACGCGTATTGTACTAAAAACAGAAAACTTTGTTTGCTAAACTAGTTTCACATTTTTACGTGAATTTCATATTTCGTACGTTTTTGTGTTGAAGTTAAAGTTCATCGTACAAATGTTTTCCTTTATTCTATTTTTAATGTAAAACAAAGCGCTTGAGAGGTCCATCTGTCCGTGCTCTTACAGTCCGCCCCGGGAAACTTTATAGCAGGATAGGATAAAAAATGTACTAGGTAGATAAATGGCTTCTGACGTTAGCAAGGAAAGTAACTAGAGATTTATATGGTGCTACAGTACTTACAAACGCAATGTTCTTTATAAAATCCATTATTTTCTTACGTCTAATGGACGATTCTGCCGTTTTCGTCAAGTGATAAAAATAATAAAAAAGTTAGTCAAGAGATCGACACTTTACACGTAAAAAGCCTACTAAGTATTAAAAAAATATTTTGTTTACAGTATCAATAAAAAAGAAACGCAAAACATACTATAAAAAAATATATATTTTTATTATAACTTTCGTGAGACATTCTTAATTAATTATTAGGTTTTCGACTTATTCACGTAATATTTTGACGAGATACTCGACTAGTTTCAAGCCATGCTAGAGGCCTATATTCATGAGCAGCATTCCGCGACACGCGACGCGGTGGCTGTCCCGCTGCCACTGGCTACTCGAGTCTGCCGGCCCAATGCGCCCAGCCGCGGTTGGGCCCGCAGTAATAATAAAAAAAATATATATGATATTTTTTCACTAAATTATCTATCTATGCTATTCAACAATGACTTTTCAAGTAAACCACTAGAAAAGCCAAAACCTTTGGCGTTTATTTTCTTTGCAAACAGGTCAGTGTTTGTGTTCCGATGTGTACGCTAGCTATTTGTGTGGATCGCAGGCGATCCAAACCCATTTCAACTAAAAGGCTTTCCCGCCGCGCATCACTTTTTAGAATAACGAATAAAACACCTATGTTGGATAGAAAGAGTCAGAAGTGCCATTGTCTCGCTCACACACTATTCATGTTGAATTAAATCCATATGAGTAAGTAAAATGTATATGTCTTTGATTTCAATCTGTTTTTCTTTTTACCCGACTGCCAAAGAAGGAGGGTAATGTTTTTCGAGTGTATGTAAGTATGTATGTATGTCTTTTCCTTTGTGACCTCCTGTAGCCTAAACGGCTTGATGGATTTTTTATGTTGTATGAATATACAGTTCAATTTATGAATTAGATATTAAATAATCGCAAAAATGTCTTTATCTACTATACTATTAACATAATATACAATTAATTGGAAATAATTTTTAAAATTTTCCTGTTTCAAAACTAGAATACAAAGTGAAAATTTTATATGTCTGTAAACTATTGAGTTAATTACTCAATTGTTTAACATGTCCGAAGAAATTAACATTGAAAGAATGTTCATAATTTCTTTCTTCCATTCCAACCCATTCACTGTTCATCCCGATTAAACACTTTACTGGAAATAAAATCGGTATTTGTAGATATTAATAATTAACCTCCGAACAAACTAATTATTCGAAAGACGGCTGTATTTAATAGCCGCTCTAATATACAAACAATAGGATACTTGTTAATTTTACAGATAAAACAAACGTTGTTTTATATTAATTAGAAAATGGCTCCTCTTTGTTATGTTATACGTTTAAATAATTTAAATAATGTAAAGAGGTCGTAGCGTTAGTTACGTAGAACCTAGATGTCATAATTAAATTAATGATAGTTTTCTATTGCTACGCGCCGTGCTACGGCGTAGCAAGTGCTACGGATGACATTGGCATTACTTACAAAACATTTTACTTCAAATACAAAAATCATTTCTCTCCCCGCATTTTCTCAAAAGATTTTAATCCTTAAGAGACACATCGTTTATCAACGAAAAATAAACCTACGTCACCAACACCGAAAGTCGCAAACGCTTAATCATGTCAGATGGAAGTTTTTATCTCATGGCAAACGTGCTACAACAGCTTGATTTCCCTAAGGGCTGGGAGTCGGTACGGTTACCGTGGCGGTAACCGCCATAAATTGAACCGGTCATGCTCCAGCTAATAAACAGTACCGAGAATTAAACCATGAAACAACACCTGAAAACTTTAATAATAAATTATGTACTTTTCGATATTTTAATCATTGGCATTGTGTTCGGTGATTTACTTTGTATTTTGAGAAATTGCTACATTTTTTGAGTCTAATGAATTCGGAAAGTATGTATAGTATAGTAACTTTATCAACCATCATAAATAAATTCAAAAGAAAATATTACCGTAATTGAACGTATGATTGGTTCTCATCATTTTTTTCTTTTGGTCTTAGTTGGTCAATGGAAATCAACACATCCTAACCGGTTTACAGGTCATTTATAGTAAGAGTACTTATAATCAGCCAAACTAAATAGACGTATCAATAAGCAAGTCAAATAGAACTAACAATATTAGTCTTTCGGAGATTAATTAAAGAAATTCGTCGATAGATTTAAAAGAGTAGATTTTTTTTTTGTTTTCTTTTCTAATGCGTACACGACGTGGTAACCGACAGAATATAAATCAAGCCTGAGTTGGGATGCATATACTGCAATTTTGTTTCACACTCGTACCAGTCCATTAGAATCTCCCATCGCATGAGTTATAGATGTCGCATAGAGAAAGGTTCTTTTTTTGAATTTTGAACACTCTTGACAATATTCAAAAATAAAAACACCACATTATTAAAAAAAGAAGCACACTATCACTATATATATTCTGCCATGAGAGTTAAAAACCATGTTACATACACTTTAACAAAAAAGTAACAGTAAAAAGTCTGGATATTCTTCCTTCATCGCGGTAAGTACTGAGCAATCTGCCTGATGTATCCGCCGATGCTGAACGAATGTCAATACAATGGTTTATGTATTGTGTATCTCGCAACATACATATATAACACTATTGACTGATAAATCAAGAAATAACTTTGTATAAAATTCGTATGAAGGAATGCTCCTTATGAGTAAGTATTATACTTAAGTAAATTCGGTTGAATTCATAAATAAAACTAGTTTTAAACCCGTGATATCCCTGAACGCAGATCTACGCGAGACACTGTGTTTTCTATTGTGTCTTATTTACCGGCAAACGAGAGGTTTAATTATGATAAAACTAAATTCTATTTGATTAACATTAAAGGCAAATACTTTAAAAAGTGTTTACTTTAATTACACAAAATTGAAATCATGACCCAGTGCCTAAAAATAATAATTATAGGTACTCCATATTTTTAAATTTAATAAATTAGTTTTTGTTTAATGTTTGTCTTCTCATATACCTATTATAAATTTTTAAAGTATAATTTTTAAAGCAAAAAATATTATCACGTTATAATTCAGTAATTTCACACGAAGTTCATTATAAATCACATCAAAATCCTAAATCTCTGCATAATAAGCTACATCGGTTGTTTGTAAAAGAAAACATACTATACAACTCCGGTATTTAAAATGATGAATGTGCCTAGTAGTTCTCGACGGCCCTTTTAAAAGGCACTACGGATGTAATTTAGGGGAAAAGCGGAAAGATCGTAACCTTTTTTTGATAAATGCGCTACGGCGCGGGAAAATGAAAACGCAATATGAATAATAATACCTAATACTTAGTATAGATGGCAGCGCTTCAACATATACCAACAGCTTTAATCCGTTCAATAGACTTTTAGTCATGTCACTTTGGAGTAAGGTTGAATATACATTAAAGAGGTTCCGTATACTTTTATGTGCGGTTGTCTACAAAGCATTGAGAAAAGAAACAGTTTGTTTCGTTTGACGTGATTAAAGACTTCATTACAACTGGGTTAAAGATTTATGGCACCACAACCTAATATAGACCTTAGAAAAAGGGTTTAATGTTTTTTTTTCTCCTTTTTTGCAAATTGTATTTCATTTTGCTCAATGTTTGCGTTTTGACGTAACATAGCGTGATTGTAATGAATAAAATTCTGGAAAATACAACAATATAAATGCATAGAGTATATTTTAAATCCAACGGCTACCATAGACTAGCGTGTTTGTTCAAATAATATACTTTAACTTTTTATATTAAAAGTGTAAAGTATAACATTAAAAGTTTTAATAAAAACAATGTGTGTGTTGATTATAAACATAATGTTCGTTTTATTTTTTATAAACTGTTCATGTGACAATTACTTTTATATTGTATAATTTAAGCATTTAATGTAAAAAGGTTTTAAGGATATGGTAATAGAGGATAGAGGATGTGAGGGGAAGGATTGGGGCTCTGGTAGCCTCACTCGCACGTCGAAACACAACGTTAGTGGTGCTTCACGCCCGTTTTCAATGAGGCCGTGGTATCACTCCAGTCAAGCCGGCCTATTCGTGCCAAAGTTTGGCTCTCTCACCCACACTTAGAATTCCACGTGTGAATGATGTCAATACAAACAAAAGAAATATTGTTTTGTTTAATTTCATAACGAACAGGTAAGCTTACATCCCGCGGGCGTCGTAAGACTCCAACCCGATTACATCAAGTGGAAACCACCGCCACGATCCACGTGTAACCACGTATACTCGGAAAATACTACGGGAATGTGCGGGAATCTGGATATTCCCCCCGGAGTCGGGTTAAACCCGAAACGTACAGGTTCGGGGAAAACGTGAATAGTGTTAGATGTAAGTTAGAATGATAAAGGACCTTTGTTTTGGACAAAGTTTGGAGTAATGTTAGCTTTCGTTGACATTGGTGTTAATTAACTTAGCGCTTAGTAAATAGTCGAAAAAAAAGTAAATAGGTACTCTTATTCTATAGCTAATTACTGAATATACTTATATTATTTAATGGTTTTTGAAAATTATAATACGTTATGTTTATATTACGTAAAAAAAAACAAATCTAAACTATCTTCAGTATTTTTGTTGCTAATGAGTTAATAACAACTTCACTATCAAAACAAATTATTATCAGACAGTAAAACATGATATAAGATAATGTTAATAAAAACCCACTTAATTTTTCTCTTTGAGAATACTTTGAAGATGCTTTAGTACGTTCATTAAAACTTGTTAGTGTTATCTAGGTTTTATCCTATCTGGAACTGCAGGTACAACCAGAACCCTCATTAGAGAGTTCTAAGATAGCTCCTTAATGGGAACATGGTCTATGAACGGGAATTAATACAAAAACCGTTAAGGCGATGAGAAACGGAAAACTTTCTAGCTTTAAAGATCCACTTTTGATAACGAAACTTCATGCTCTGGACTTATATAGAAAGTAGTACCCTGTTCCATATATTTAAAAATATTTAATATCATGGATAATGTCATTTGTCTTATATTGTAATTAAAGTAAAGTTATATCCAATAGCAATTGATTTTTTTTTGTGTTTGGCACGTCATTAAAAAGTAAAACGACACTAAAAAGTAGGACCCGGGTACGTCCTAAAACTGTGACCAGACACCGAGGAATGGGGAGCAGCATTCTTTAAAAATTATCGGTGACCTAACTGCCCTCGCCAACCCGCCTGCCAAGCGTGGTGAGTATTGGCAAATCCCCCCATATGAACTGCTCAGATAAAACCAGGCCCCCAGTCTCCGGCAGTCCCGCCGTTCCTGGCTACCGTGGTAGCGGTCAGGGTAACGGCGGGACACGGGGTGCTAAGAATCCCCGGAGGTGGAGAAAAGGCTACCACCCCCGACGACGACTGGCCCTGGTAACACACAATGTTCGCACTTTGAGGACAGACGAGAAGATTATTGAGCTGGAAGAGGCATTGGGTAGGTTGCACTGGAGTATTGTGGGGTTGTCAGAAGTCCGACGAGAGGGCGAGGACACGATAACCCTAAGATCCGGCAACCTATTCTACTACCGGGAGGGCGAACAACTGTCCCAAGGTGGTGTCGGGTTCCTCGTCCACAGGTCCCTCGTCAACAACATTCTTACCATCGAAAGTGTGTCGAGCAGGGTGGTGTACCTGATACTCAGGGTATCCAATAGATACTCGTTGAAGGTTATCCAGGTTTATGCACCGACCTCGACACACCCAGACGAGGAAGTAGAGGTTATGTTTGAGGACATAAGTAGGGCCATACATACTAATAAAACCTACTTCAATGTTGTTATGGGGGACTTCAACGCGAAACTGGGAACTCGAGGCGATAACGAGCTGAGAGTGGGGCAATTCGGGTATGGGCAACGGAACCACAGGGGACAGAGACTGGCTGAGTTCCTGGAGAAGGAGGACCTCTTTGCGATGAACTCCTTTTTCCAGAAGCCGTCTCACAGGAAATGGACCTGGATGAGCCCGGACGGTTCCACAAAAAATGAGATCGACTTCATCATGACAACAAAGCGACAGATGTTCAATGATGTCTCTGTGATCCATAAAGTAAAAACCGGCAGCGATCACCGACTGGTCAGAGGCACATTGAATATCAATATAAAGCTGGAAAGATCACGTCTAATGAAGTCTACGCTCCGACCTTCAAATGCACATATAGGTTGTCCCGAGAGCTTTCAGATCCAGCTATCGAATCGTTTTGAGTCCCTGGAGAATTGCGACTCAGTGGACGAGATTAGCAACAGGTTTGTAGAAACTGTCCATGCGGTCGGGTCGAAGTTTTTTAGACCCCGCCGAAAAGACAGACCGCAGAAGCTTACCGAACTCATGGCAGAACGACGTGCTATGGTACTCCAGACCTCTGCCGATGCTAAAGCACATCGGCAGCTCAATAGACAAATATGGAAGTCCATGCGACACGATATCCGCAACTTTAACGCCAATAGGGTTAAAGAAGCGATAGAGCGGAACCAAGGCTCCAAAGTGTTCGCTAGGGACATGTCTATTGGGCAAACACAGCTGACGAAGCTGAAGGCGGAGGATGGCAGTGTGGCGTCGACGAAGGCCGAAGTTTTGGGTGAGATCGAGAGGTTTTATGGACAGCTATACACATCGGTCACTAGACCTGTTAGCTCAGTCGCCGATCCAAGAGCTAAACTCACCCAACACTATACCGAGGATATCCCGGACATCAGCCTATACGAGATTAGGATGGCCCTCAAGCAGCTCAAGAACAACAAGGCGCCGGGCGAGGACGGAATCACATCAGAGCTTCTGAAAGCGGGCAGAACACCGGTACTGAGAGTCCTTCAGAAGCTCTTCAACTCCGTCATATACGAAGGAGCAACGCCGGCGGCATGGAGCAGAAGTGTGGTGGTACTATTCTTCAAGAAGGGAGATAACACTCTACTGAAAAATTATAGACCCATCTCACTTCTGAGCCATGTCTACAAGTTATTCTCGAGGGTCATCACAAATCGTCTCACACGTAGGTTCGATGACTTCCAGCCTCCCGAACAAGCCGGTTTCCGGAAAGGCTATAGTACCATAGACCACATCCATACGCTACGGCAAGTTATACAGAAGACCGAGGAGTATAACTTGCCACTATGCTTGGCGTTTGTGGACTATGAGAAGGCTTTTGATTCGATCGAGACTTGGGCTGTGTTAAGATCTCTCCAGCGGTGCCATATTGACTTTCGGTACATCGAGGTTTTGAAGTGCTTATACACAAACGCCACTATGTCGGTCCAAGTACAAAACCAGAGCACTAAGAATATTCCTCTGCAGCGAGGTGTAAGGCAAGGAGACGTCATATCTCCGAAACTGTTTACCGCTGCATTGGAAGACGCTTTCAAGCTCTTGGAATGGAAAGGATCTGGCATCAACATCAACGGCAAGTACATCACTCACCTCCGGTTTGCCGACGACATTGTAGTCATGGCAGAATCGCTGGAGGATCTGAGCACAATGCTCGATGACCTCTGTAGAGTTTCTCAACAGGTAGGGCTCCGAATGAACATGGACAAGACGAAAGTCATGGCAAACGCCCATGTCACGCCCTATCCGATATCAGTTGGGAGTTCTAACCTCGAAATTGTTGACGAATATGTATACCTGGGACAAGTGATCCAGCTAGGTAGGTCCAATTTCGAGAAGGAGGTCAATCGTCGAATCCAACTTGGATGGGCAGCGTTCGGGAAACTACGCAACATCTTCTTGTCCAACTTACCTCAGTGCCTTAAGACGAAAGTCTATAATCAATGTGTGTTACCAGCGATGACCTATGGAACTGAAACGTGGTCTCTTACTGTGGGCCTTATAAAGAAGCTCAAGGTCGCTCAGCGCGCTATGGAGAGGGCTATGCTCGGAGTTTCTTTGCGAGACCGTATAAAAAACGAGGATGTCCGCAAACGAACAAAGGTTTCCGACATAGCCCAGCGGATTAGTAAGTTGAAGTGGCAATGGGCAGGGCACATAGCGCGTAGAACCGACGGCCGCTGGGGCAGAAAGGTTCTCGAGTGGAGGCCACGTACCGGCAAGCGCAGCGTGGGACGTCCACCCGCAAGGTGGACAGACGACCTGATTAAGGTCGCAGGAAGCCGCTGGATGCAGGTCGCTTCCAACCGGCCTATCTGGAAGTCAATGGGGGAGGCCTATGTTCAGCAGTGGACGTCCTGTGGCTGATATGATGATGATGATGACTAAAAAGTAAGGTTTAAGGGCTATTCTTGGTAAATGCAATCAAGAATAGCCCTTGAACCGCTCTTTAAACTTATAAATTTTGTCTATTTATTCACTGTTCTAGACTTAGAACAAGAAATTCATAACATAATTAGTGTTAGTATAGTGTTTGTTGTTTAATTATAAAACCACTATCAGTGTAAACTCGTTAAAAAAACATACATCTGTATAATATAGTTTTGTCAGAACCAAGGTGATTAAAGGTGATAAAAAAGTAGATACTTCTAAATAAATAAAACTTCAAGCTTTTGGATATTTGTATTACACTAAAACTTGTTTTCGGGGACCTGCTGTGAACTCTCAGTTTAAGTCCTGTAACATTTCACATCTGACAGCATCAATATGACAGCTAGTTAAGTGCCAACACTAACACCGATTATACTAGATACGCCTTTTAGTCGATTTTCGTCGTCTGACACTACGCTTAGTAATATTTTGACGAAGAAAAATTTCGTCGCATCTGTCCTAGATAGTATACGTTTGAAATCGATTGTACTTTTCGCCATTACTTATAAAACATGCCCATATACATAACTATAAGAATCCGGACATATGATGTTCGCGGAAACATTATCCATGGTTCCACCTCCCCAAGCTCTTTGAGGGAGGCTCGACATTGACTTTTTATAGACATCTTTTGCTTTGTAAAAGTATTTCCTTGTAAACATTACGAATGATGGTTAGCATTCCATTTTTAGTATGATTCATATTTTATTTTAATCTTCTCTATTTGTTAAAATTTAAAAAAAAATTAACAAATAGAGATTTTTTAAAATACTATTAAAGTCTGATTAAAATGTTTTTGAGACACACTGGAAAACTTAGGTCATGTGTTGACGAACGCAATTTTCACTTCTTATGCGATCCTACAATATCACATAAAACAATGGAATGAATAAGTATAGTTGTTTTGGAAACGTAATAAATTGTGCAGAGGTCATTGTTTTACCTAACAACTACAGCAGACATCAATTTTTAAATTTCATCAAATAGGTAATATGGCTCCGTTTAGGTGGCGCCCGCCTGTCGTGCTTTAGGTTTGAACCTGGATAGTACCAACGCCACTTTTCTGTTATGTATTTTTATAATATTATCTCGATACTCGAGCTTAGTTATATAAGTCTCAAAAACCTTTCATTTTCAATGTCATGCACACCTGTAATTTGTACAATTGCTTGTGCATCCAATTATTTGATTATTGTGTTTTTTGTATAACATTGGGTGATTGTATTGTTGGTGTGCTTATTTTTAAATAAATAAATAAATACCATTAACATACGCTAGAGAAGAACATTGTGAAAAAACCACAATTGTGGTGATATGCTCGTTCAGGCATTTGCTCTGTTGAGCAAATAAAAGCAGTAGAACTTATTGGCTGATGATGTGATATAAAACAAAAAAAAATATAAAAAAACAGAGCTGGAACAAAGAACAGTTTACACCTGTGCACACCCGCCTACAACTAAAACCTGTAATTGTGTCATAGGCAGCTATACATTTTTATATTCACCTAGAAAAGTACAAACATAATTAAAGAAAATCGTTCCACTGACCGTGAATTAATGATTCATGTAACTCACGCCCTGTATTTCTTGACCATTATATGTATGGACCATATACCGTATATGTGTAAACGCGACTGAACATAAACATCTGTTCTCTACGATATTTGTACTTAATTATAGAGTAATATTTAAATGTGATGTTACTCTACAATTAGTATTATTGACTTTGGGTTAACACCTGTAAAAATAATACGGTAGTTTCCAACTAGTCAAATTCAATACTTTTATCCAAATGTCAAAAACGATACCTTTCTATGAAAAACTGAGTTATAACGTCATATTTTTTTGTCGTAAAATAGCATACTTATTTCTTAAAAATTGGCTAAAATATATCTTAAATTCTGTATATCGATCGATCGATGAATAAAAGTGTAGTTATTTTTCAATATTTTATTGAATTGAAACGTCGATTTAATTTATTTTAGACCTAGGAAACTACCCAGTTGAACATAATGTAGATGGAGCCACTGAAGCATAAAGTTCCTACTAGAGAAAGCAAACGATTTTTAGTTAATGTTACACGTTCTTAGTTAAGTTTAGAGATGTCGATATAAATATAATATATGAGTACAATTGCTATCGCGCTACACATTCGGCGCGGAAATGGAAAGCAATTTCCCCATATCGTCTTGTACGGAGCCAAATGTAGCGTTGAATTCTTTATGAAGACATAACAATGGCTGTGTTACGTTATACACAATTTAAAAACTAAAATGTTCATTTATAAATAATTAAACTACAATGAAAACAAACATTTGACACACTTGGAACAAGATCTAATTTACTAAAGCACAAAAAGATCTTTGTAAAATGTATCTTAGTAATAAAATATTCCATTATTATGAGATTGCATTAAGCGACCTCGCTAGATACAAGCCATCATATTTGATCGCGTAAAGCCGGTGAACCGTGCAAAATATATTGCTTCCAGCATTTGTTCAGAAACGGTGAGTCTTATATGAAGTATATAATACAAGGTAGGTATTGCAAGAGTAAATTATATAGTTGGAAGCATTGATTTATTAACAAGGTTCTTTGTAGTAAAACTCTTTGGTTACTTTATGATTTCTTTGACTTGCTTACTTTCTTCAGTGATTACTTTAAATTTCTATTTCCAATGGTATTGCAATCTAACCCATTATATATATAACACTTATTTTGAAGTAAATGTACTCGCCATCAATCGCAACTTTTTAAATATAAATCTTTGTCCTACATTGTTGGTTTCTTCTATGTTGATTCGTATACTTATCACGACCAGACTAGGAACAACAACTAGGTGCGTGTACCGAGCTCGCGACACGTAACATGGAAGATGGTTGCCCTGACATCGTGCCAACAATCATACGACACTGATAGCTATAATAGATCTGATAATATTGAATACACAACTATTTCCCCGTTTTATAAAGAAGGCAGGACTGTTATCATATTACTAAACAGACAGCTGCACCCAGTTTTATTTTAATGATCACTTAACTATTCTATCCAGTCCTCGGCAACCATTTTCGTTACCAAAATCATAACTACGAAATAGCTTAAATATTTTTTTCGACTAGTGCTGTAAATAAATTACAATAAGTTTGAAATAACTTCCACATTTTACATTTATGAGAAAACTCGTGACAGCCTTGTTTGTAGAGAGTGAACAATATAATGTGGGGCGTCAACACAAATGATAAACGGCTGTGTCTAACGAATTTATAACTTTTATAACAACATTTCTACTCACAAAATTATCACGTCACTTTAAAAATGAATGTACTCGCGATCTGATTTACATTTTCCATATCAAAAGTCATTAAAAACTAACAAACCCAGTGCATATACATATTTCATTTGTTAAAAAGATAAAATGGCAAACCTTTTTTTTTAAACATTTTAATGCTATTGTTATAATATAGTAGCTCACGACCGCGGCTTCGCCCGCGTGATATGTTGATAAAGATCAGCGTATATTTTAATCCAAGATGTCTCCTATCGAAGATCGCCGGCTACCGTAAGCGCGAGTCTGCGGACGGCGAGTAAGGGTAGCTCGCCGCCCGACCAGAACCAGACCCGAGCGTACGGCGCGTAGAGTTTTGCGCGCGCCTCAAACAGTTAATAGACCACCACAGACGGGGCCCTATAGGGCTGATGTTCAGCCGGGGATGTGGGGTAAGCGCAGTGAGGCACCGCGACCTAGGCCCAGAGCAAGAGAAGGAACGGGGGTTTTTTAGTCAGTAAGAGTCACACACTCTCTCTCGCCCTACCCTGGGCGGGAGGTGTCATTTGATGATTTTCCCCTGACCATCTCCTATCTACATACCAAATTTCGACTAATAGAAAGATAACAAACATACATCCTAGTAATACATTTATAATATTAGTGCGATGGTAGGTTGTACTTGCATAAACCAATTTCGGTGTAAACGGATGATGATTGATCGTAAACAAACAGTATATACCACATCATTTCATAGGTAGATATTATATGCTTAGTGACTGTGAAATTATGTAGACGCTATTAAAATCAGTAACTACCATGACATTTTGACATCATAACTAGATCGTTTACCATGATTCTGCTCATTAGTGCTCAGTACAAAATAAATATTACACAAAAAATCCTTTCCATTATTTCTTCGTCATGAAATTCATATTGGGAGTTATATTTGTGTTGGAGCTACATTTAATTGTTATCTGCGTCAAATATAAAATGATCTACCAAGGAATTGAGTTTTGTAATAATCCAGACCCTCCGTATGAAAAACAAAAGAAAGTAGATGTCCATATTGTTGCCGTGAATAACAGTGATAACTTCTATTACAACGCCAATTTCAGTGTCTTCGAAAACCTAGCTGGATATTCTTGGAGATTCAAGAATGGATATGAAAAAGATGGAAAGATAATTTACGAAAACGACTATAAAGGACTATCGTGTAAGAGTTTTCTACCAAAAATAATATACCGCATATCATCGATAAAATTCAATTCAAAAACCTGTGAAATATTCAAAGGGAATTATTCGTTTCGTAAATTAGACGTGACTAAATTAGATCGGGGTGCTAATTTGTTACCGACCAGACATATTGGTGTTAACGTTTTCTTTTTAAGTTATTACAAACCGAGTGGGACTTGCTTTTGTATCGAATCACGTGTGTTGTTCATTAAAATGTGATGTGATTTTTGTGTCTTTTTTAATATAATTGATGACTGTTCCATTTCTCGACCTTGAGTTGGTTGTAATGAGGATGTGACGTTTGATATTTATTGCATAGCAGTTACTCGTCTGTAGTTTCTTAATTTGAATAGTTTAGAGAACAGTGGGTTAAATGATTTTTAATTTGCTCTGTATAAGATTAACTTAACCGCGTAACATAAAATAGCCTACATGTTATTCCAGGTTGAAATATATCTCTGTGCTAAATTATATTGATATCATTTTAGTAGTATTAAATTTAAAGAGCTATAATATATAAAGAGAATATCCAGCCATACTTCCTTTTACTTTATTACCATTATTATATTAGTGAAATTTCGTACTAACCAAGTAACTGCAATAGTACAATTACAGTATTTTCTTTAAGTACAAGAAAATGAATATAAAATGAAAAATATAAATGCGGTCTTCTCAGCAAGGTTACGAGAGCTTTAAATAGAACTGCAGTTATTTTAAACTAAGGCTAAAGCATTATACAGGGGGCGTCACATTCAGTTCAGAGTGGCCGCTTGTACTAACACCTCATTATACAGGGCGAGGTCATCAAGAAAACATTAAAGAGCCTCATCCCGTCACTGGCACTCAACTATACGTCACAAAACTTGAACTAATTGGGGACACTCATTATTTATTTATTTTTAAATAAAAAGAATATCCATAGTCGTGGTAGGATGAAGGTTAGAGCACTGCTTCTCAGATATACCTAAGAGTAAGGATTCGAAATATGAAAATTACTAATGTGACAATTGTAAGTAATATGTAAGTACCTTCTAAAATTATCTAGACCACTGGAATACGGAAAACATCGAAGTAAATCTGAAGTTAAAGTAACCGTGCTGATTAAGCCACTTATCTCAATTGTCATGGAGAGTATTATTGCAGTACTACTTGGTCAGATAGTGGCCAATTGCCAACCTTAGTACCTATAGTAAAAAAAAACTTACATAAATAGAAGTTATACAAAAATAGTGTGTGTAAAACTCTACCCTTATCCTTGTTTTGACAGGTGTACAATACATGTCCTTTAAATATTTATTGCGTAGACTTACACTTATAAATATGTAGCAGCACAAGCGAACTATGTCATAAAATATCCTTTTACCGTTCTCAAGGCTCGAAAGGAAACCCTTAAAGTATCAACGGCTTTAGATTTCGGTCAACATTCATGTACACACAAAAAATACAGTTGAGCCGTGTACCTACACATAAATATAAAAACAAAATAAGCCGAGAAAAACACAAATAACCAAAAAATACATTTTTTTTCAACTCACACAATGAGATTGGTAGTAAAAACGTCGTATTTTTATAAGAGATCCTTTTGAAACATTTATTTAAATTCATCTACACAACGCCCACGCAATTTTCTTTGTCCTACATTTTCTCTTACATAATTTACATAAACAAATAAGGAACTAGTGTATTTTGCTTTTATTTACTTTTTTTTTAGTAACACCAGCTAAAATAGTCACGCACGTTATGTCAAGTCACTGTATAATTTATTTGGTTTCACATACATATTTCGAGTCACATATTCCCGACGGAAAACCAGTGTATGTTGAGCTCTGCGCTCTTACAAAAGTATGGAGTTGTGAGTTCTCTGTTCCAAGTTAAAACGTCTGCTAAGTGGCCTCTCGGCTAAAAGGGCTTGAGTGTTGTTGTGAAACTAGTGGTGGCAAGAGTCTAACTGGCCTTTGTCTTGGTAAGATTAAGGGGCCGACATCTGCTGTAAGCATCCTCAAGATTTAATCGAATAAGTTAAGTTTACTTATTACGCCATCCCAACCTTTACTTCGGCATATTGTTCTATAACACTTGTCAATTGAAATTAGCTCTTGTGTTATAATTAATAAACATCGATTTCAAAAGAGGTTTTGTAGTCCCAAACAAACTTATTTCACAAATTACAATTGCTCACATCACTATTCTTATTTAGAAAAATATTACTTTCGAACGGACGAATTTTATCCGCACAACATCTGTAAATAGGATACATTTTTCTATGTTCCCTACTTACATACATTAGGGTCTAACTTCACTAACACGAAACGGGTCGAGATATAGCTTTGCGGTCCAGAATAGCCCATTTGCTTAAACCAGTCTCGCTCGCCCGGTTAAAAGAAAGACGTCTTCGCGTCAATGGGCGCTCACCTTAGGTTCCTTACAAAAAGTTGAAGGGGAGGGAAAAATTGGCCAAACACATTTCCAAATGACTGAGCACTCTTTGTTTTGGGAAAAAGGTCAACGTCGAGTCATGTTTCCAGTTACATTTTCATTATTAGTTGTATTTTTTTGCTGATGAAAGGAACCAGTACGAATTGGGAGGGCATTGACCCGACATATCTTGGCTGCTGTGTATAAGATTATATCTTGTTTTTCTTACTTCCCTAGAAGGGCTTCAGATATCTCTCATCAGGTTTTTTAGATATCGTGTTACGTTTGTTGAGACGCAGGCTACGAATGTTTGTTTTGTTTATTTTTATTTTTTACTAGGTGACCCAGAAATGTTCTTTTTCCATATAAATTATTTGGATAAAAATGTTAAGAGTGAACAAACCTACTTAGGGGTATGAAAAATAGCCAGTAACCGATTGTCAGACTTGTCAGACATACTGAATCTATATCTATAAGAATATTATAAAGAAGTAAAATTTGTAAGTTTGTTTGAAGGGAGTAATCTATGGAACCGCTGGTCGGATTGGCAAAATTCTTTCACCGATAGATAGCTACAATGTTCCTGAGTGCTATAGGTTATAAAACATCAAGCTAAGATCAAATCGAGCAGCGGGTGATACCGCGCGAGAATAGCTAGTACTTATGCATATAAAATTATATAAAAATCAGTTTAGCATTTTAGAGGAGTAAAGTTACTAGAATTGTGACAAGAGTATTTTAATAAGATTATGAAGTAGTAGATAAATTTTTATGTAATTATACAAACGTCTATAAAATTGGCTTACATTTTACTGAAATATGGCATAAAAATATGTATTAAAAATGTTTACATAATTAGCCATTTAGAAAATAATTAATAAAAAGCAGTCTTCTAATAACAAAATAATTATTTCTAATTAAGGTTTAATTACCTTGCTTACTATCTGTCTAGGGTCAAAGGAATGTCAGTATTACTGATCTCTTTTAATAATAATGCACAAATTAGTCTTATTACCAAAAGCGATTAACTTAAGCGAAACTAATCATATTCGAGGCTTTGGGACGAGTACTTAGCTTCACTGACGAATTGTCAGTCTTTTTTTATGTAATAGGTCGGCAAACGGGCAGACGGATTATCTGATGGTAAGCAATCAGCGCTGCCCATGGACACTCGCAACGGAGGATTTACGAGTGAGTTGCCGACCTTTTAGGGATTAGGGATTTGGAGATTTAGGGATTGAGGAGGGATTGGGGAGGGGAAGCATTGGGCCTCCGGTAACCTTACTCACACGGCGAAACACAATTCTGTGGTTATTTCACGCCGGTTTTCTGTGAGGCCGTGGTATCACTCCGGTCGAGCCAAACCATTCGTGCCGAAGCATGGCTCTCCCACACTTGTTAAAACTGTAATTGTTATGTCAATTGTTATTTATGGTGAAGTTGAAATAAATGATTTTGACTTTATCTTTAAAAAAAACTGAAGTCGCTAAAGATATTTTATACTTACACCCGGTTTCCGAAAGGCCGATCAATGTTAAAATCAATTTAATATCTTGTCAAGTCATCTGATTGGTTGACTGAATTATCAACAACCAATCAGATGACTTGACAAGAGATTTGACACCTAGTTAGTTGATTTTAACATTGATCGGGCTTTCGGATACTGGGTATTATTCTTGTAGTTGCTTTTCTTTTGTTATGGTGAAGCGAATTTTATGTAGCTATAATTATCTTATTTCTTGTTTAATTCATGCCACGGCCCCAACACATGGTATACCAAGCTGCGTGACAGCTCAATTAAGGCTACACCATGTAATTGTTAAAACCCCATGTCTCCTATGTGTGATATATTGGATATACTTAAAGAAATGATTTTTTTGGAGTTTCAAGTACAAATAAAATCAAGATTCGAATACTTTTTTTTTTAAATATGTTGCCCCACACTAGTATTTTCTTCTGTGTCGTGGTTGCGATACAAAACATACAATTTTATGCACATGCACATTACACCCATACCCGGAACAACAATTTGTAGATCACACAAAGAGTTGTTCCGTGCGGGAATCGGACCCGCGACACGTTGCACGGCAACCATGCAGTCAGATACGAACATTAATCAACAAAGCATAACATGTAGGTTTGACAAAAAAGCGCCAATATGAAGCCTAACATTGATAGATGGGAGCACAGAGTACACTTAGCTACATATACATACATATACACACGTATATTTTACTAAAAGCAAAAGGAGGAACAAGTCCATGAGGAAAAATATTTACTTCGAAGGCTTTTTGGTTTTGTATTGATACAAATGTTAGCACTTACCACCCGTTAATGTGTATATTTACAACGATACTAGATTACTTACTTATACTTTTCTGTCCTTACAAATAGCTTGAGTTTTTCACATAGATTAATGGAGCTTCCTTGACCTAAAATGTTTCACTAGGTTTCTGCTTATATCATTATTATCGTAGTCAAGTGATTTATTAAAAAGACGTACATACGTGTATGCTTCATTTACTAAATTTTTTATTTTATTCATATAACAGTTTGTGAAGATACAATATATCTATAAAGTATAAGTATGTAAAACAAAGTTACTTTCTCTGTCCCTACTTATGCTTACATCTTTAACAATATGCAACGGATATTTATACGGGTTTTTGTTATATAACAGAGTGATTGAAGAAGAAGGTTTATAAATATGTATGTAAAATAACATTCTCTAAATAGTGGTGAAATTTAGTATCAGCATTGCACCCGTCCGAAGCAAGAGCGGGGATAAGGACAAAGTATATTGTATTAAAGTCTTTCCACTCTCCTTTATGTATTACTAACATTTTATTACGTAATCGACTTACATCTTGGTACAATGACATGCTCTGCTTACCATGTAGTTACTAGAAATTTAAGAGACAAATAGGTACTTTGCCTTTTATGGTGATCAGATCTGGAGCAGTTCTAATAAGTGCACGAATGAACCTTTTAATATAACTATATTATCATGCAAGTGTAGAAGAACCATGCTTTGTGACGAATGGGTCGGCTCGAACGGAGTCATACCACGGTCTTACAGACAACCGGCGTGAAACAACCACAACGTTGTGTTTCGCCGTGTAAGTGAGGTTACCGGAGGCCTGACCCTAGCTCCCCCAATCCCAAAATCTTCAAATCCCTAATCCCCAAAAGGTTGGCAACGTACTAACTAACTCCTCCGTTTTTGCATGGCCATTTCCTTGGGCGGCGCTGATTGCTTACCATCAGGTAACACGTTTGCCGTCCTATAACATAAAAAATATGTAATGTGGTTATCTTAAAGGCAGTAACAATTCAAGTTATTATATTCAAGTTTGTAAGACAAAATGGCATCCAGCCAAGAAGCACAGGTCTCGTGCAGTTAAAGTCTGCCAGAGGAACACTACCTAGGCGTAGCTGGATCGATACTGGCCAGGAATGACGTAGCCACCTCAAGTTCTAGATATCATAAGGTCATTGAACTTAGAGGAAAATGGTATAATAAGCTGACCTTCTTGAATTAAAACTTTTTGCCTAAAGTGTCTTGTGATTGATTAAATAGATTGGTTGGAGAAGTTATAGCTATTTGGTTCCTACTTTTTATTTAAAATAATGAAATTATTTAACACCTTTTTTCTATGTTCTTTTTTCGTAAAAGGTAGTGGATATATTCTTGCCAATACTTATTTTAAAAAAAAGTTAGTTATCGAAGACTTTGTCTTATTATAAAATCGAACATATATTTTTAATAAACAGAGACACAATCACTAGGTTTTTTTTTGGTGTGATTGAAATGATCGGGAGGACTTCTAGCAGCTATTATATAGATACTCCCTCCCACCCTTGGTGGGGCGAGAAAAAGTATCAACATCTTACTTAATAAAACCACCCCGTTCTTTCTATTGCTCGACGCCAGGTCGGTGGGCTTACGTGAACACTTGGTAGCAAAATATTAATTAGGACAGTGTTATTATATACATATCATTATATCAGTCAAAAACATCCACTGCTGAAAACGATTCGGCTGATTGGAATCTTTAAAGCGACGCTAAAATTACTTTAAAATACATTTACATCACGCTATTATATATTAAATGATATAATACGATTAGATTGTTCTGTGAGATTCTCTCAATTGCCATCTGTATTTATAATTAACAATGCCCTAAGACATTGACATTTTAATAAAGACAGACGGCGCAACGTTGAAACAAACCGTTAATGACTGCTATTTACAGACTGATCAATTGATGATGTCACTACACGTTATTAAAAGACATCCTGATTGAAAAATATGATCAGCAATAACTATTCATATTACCAGGAAGTAAGGTTGAGATTCGTGTGTGATTGTCACTTTTTATTGTTCTGCATGGGTCTTGATTAAGTGGTCTATATTTAGTACGAACGTGTTAGATTTCGTATATAAAAGATCAATTTAATTTATAATTTTATTATTGAAATCTCATGAATAAGTAAAGAAATAAACATAAGTAAATAAATAATAAAAATATTAGACATTTTCTATTATTTTAATCATGTTCAATAGCAAATAGCAATATACAAAGAACAATTACATAAAAAGAGATAATTCACTTAACTTAGCACAACGCCAACCCGCCAAAAAGTGTCATACTTTATTTTACAACATTATTCGGAACAGTCATACTTTCCCGCCAAAATTGACCAAACAGAGACAAGCAAACTTTCTAGACAAATAACTAAATTCACAATTGAAATCAACAAATTAAAACAAAACAAATCTTATTTAAAACTTATAGCGATAATTTTAATATTTATTTTAATCATTAAACATGTAAGCTTTTAGATATCAAATTTAATAAACATTAAACAATAACAATGGTAACCTCGTTTTCATGTGCGTTTTCAGAGACAGTTAACATTAATTTAAAGTTTGTTTACAGAGATAGTTAAATATAAAAAATATACAATAATCTGTCACGGCCATACTGACCTGTACTTCGCTCTCGAAGTACCCCATATAATATTATACTATGTATACAAACCATTAATTAATAATGCATAAAACTTAAAACTAATACATTTTAACATTGTCACCGCCTCACTTTTCACATTAAGTAGACGAATAACAACGGTCAATTCGCTCACTGACCTGTTCTTCACTTAAAAACTAATACATTTTAACATTGTCACCGCCTCACTTTTCACATTAAGTAGACGAATAACAACGGTCAATTCGCTCACTGACCTGTACTTCACTTAAAAACTAATACATTTTAACATTGTCACCGCCTCACTTTTCACATTAAGTAGACGAATAACAACGGTCAATTCGCTCACTGACCTGTACTTCACTTAAAAACTAATACATTTTAACATTGTCACCGCCTCACTTTTCACATTAAGTAGACGAATAACAACGGTCAATTCGCTCACTGACCTGTACTTCACTTAAAAACTAATACATTTTAACATTGTCACCGCCTCACTTTTCACATTAAGTAGACGAATAACAACGGTCAATTCGCTTCTCTTATTTTTTTTCACAATTATTTATCTAGCCCCACACCTGCTGCACATGAGACAGACTAGATAAGCAAATTGACTTCAGCAGTTCTTCATTCCAAACACTTACAGTATTTACTACACAGTATTTTGTCTTACTATATTGTTATGTAATAATTACAATAAAAATTAAACGACACGTTTAAGGCAAAGTCAAAATCAACTGATAAAAATAACAACATTAATTGCATATAATATAACGTATACTAATCAGACTCATTATCATTTGGTTTACAAACTGGTGGAGCCTCTGTAATACTTGGAGGCAACTGAGTGACTTTATATTTTACACATTGTGATTGAAAATGTCCGGTTTCATTACATATAAAACATATCTTTTCGTTTTCATTTTTAGCCTCACTGGGTCCTGATCTACTATCTCTACAGTTACTTTCTAGAGACCGTTTATTTTTTGAATAAGATGACAAAAGAGAAATTAACCGTGAAGTAGACGCAACGTTACTGTTCAGTGAAGCCATCCTAACATTGACGTCACTAACATCACCACAAACCAATTCAATTAATTGTTCTTCCGTAAAAGCTACTGTAGTGTTACGAAGTAACCTGAGTTTTTCTCGAGCATATTCACCATAAGAATTAGCCGTATCAGAAGTAAACAATATTGCTTTTTGTAATCTGCCAGACAAATTTTTCTTCTCGGGGTAGGCGTCAATAATATCAGCACGAAACTTTTCCCAAGGTCT
This sequence comes from Spodoptera exigua, assembly GCA_902829305.4. NCBI lineage: Eukaryota > Metazoa > Arthropoda > Insecta > Lepidoptera > Noctuidae > Spodoptera > Spodoptera exigua. Next base: position 11,061,088 of record LR824610.2, on the reverse strand, counting down.
ACCTTCTAAGGGATCCCAGGACTCAAACCAAGTCAAAGCAGACCCTTTAAGGGCCTTACCTGCCTTAGCCGCTGTTTTGATGCTACTCCAGTTGAGATCCTTGGCAAGCGTTTCAATGTTGTTGCACCACCTGGTAGCACCGTTGTCGCATTTTTCCGGATCGAAGACTGGGAGCGCCACATCATCATCAATTTGGGTGCTCTTGGAGATCGCATCGCGCATCGCCTTGAGCAAGTCACCGATTGTCTCAGTATCCATCCTGAAACATGGCAAAAATAATAATATGTTAAAAAAAAAATATTTTATTGAGGCAGGGCATCCCACTTCTGATGTTAGATTTCGTATATAAAAGATCAATTTAATTTATAATTTTATTATTGAAATCTCATGAATAAGTAAAGAAATAAACATAAGTAAATAAATAATAAAAATATTAGACATTTTCTATTATTTTAATCATGTTCAATAGCAAATAGCAATATACAAAGAACAATTACATAAAAAGAGATAATTCACTTAACTTAGCACAACGCCAACCCGCCAAAAAGTGTCATACTTTATTTTACAACATTATTCGGAACAGTCATACTTTCCCGCCAAAATTGACCAAACAGAGACAAGCAAACTTTCTAGACAAATAACTAAATTCACAATTGAAATCAACAAATTAAAACAAAACAAATCTTATTTAAAACTTATAGCGATAATTTTAATATTTATTTTAATCATTAAACATGTAAGCTTTTAGATATCAAATTTAATAAACATTAAACAATAACAATGGTAACCTCGTTTTCATGTGCGTTTTCAGAGACAGTTAACATTAATTTAAAGTTTGTTTACAGAGATAGTTAAATATAAAAAATATACAATAATCTGTCAAACGCATGTTCATGAAAAAGGTTGTTTAGAAGAAAACAAAGTTATCTGCCTTGTACAGCTGGTCTTCAGGGAGGCCTAAGCTCGCAATTATTAAGATAATTCCCTCCCAAATGTGTACTAGCCTAATTATTTGAGAACTTTGGCCAAAAATATAACACTCGCTTCTCATAATGGCCCTCAAGGGACACTTGAGTTTTGTGAAGTTTGTGATTAGATTTCTTCGTATACCAGCTCACGGAGAGCCTCTTAAAAGGCTCACGGACAAAATTAAAATGCTTTTTCTGTTCTTGTTTAGGATTTATCCCGACGTACAATTGCTTGGATTTGCGTAAAACTTTTGTTTATTGTCCTATTTACTTCTGTCCTTAACATAACAGACACGGCTTCGCCATAAAAAAATATGTTTCGCTTCTTTGTAGTTTAATGTTTATGAAAATTTGAATTAGGTTCACACTTTGTGTGACATGGGAAACGAGTAATTCAGATATTGCTCGATTAACCGAATACCTGGACGAACAAGAAGTCCCTTTATATATTTATTTATTAAAAGTTTCTTGACAATCGTCGTTACACCATATTGTATAAAAAATAAAATGGAATTCCAGTTTCGTCTACGCCAAAATAGCCACTATAATTAAAACACGCTCAATTCGTGCGAACATTATTCAAATATGCGATAAAAAGCGTGTATCAATTCCTTAACAAAATGAATATGTATTTACTGAAGTTTGAGGCATAAGGCGCTCCTTATAACATGTATTAATGTCGAAAATATCCTAGAACGTCAAACACGGCCCACAAATGGATGAAGTCACGCAAACAAAAGTAGACCTTGTTTCTGCTTAGCACCATTTAATAAGCTAGTGTTTTCGCCATTATTCGACATTGACCTACTTCTTGTTAAATACAATAATACAGTTTAAGATTCTGTATTTTAATTGAATTGGCCTTATTATCAAAAGTTCATTTTATGTTTTCGTATAATGATCATAAAATTTTCACTTTTGTGATGTCTGTGGTCTTGCAGGTGTGCTTCAGTTGCGGTAATCGATTACCCTTAGTTCTGTCTTTAGTATCAAGCCTATGTAAGTCTTGAATTACTGATAAAAAATGTTGAAAGGTAATCCAAGATAATAAATGTGTGGGAGAGCCAAGCTTAGGCACGAATGGGTCGGCTCGACCGGAGTGATACCACGGCCTCACAGAATACCGACGTGAAACAACCCACAGCGTTGTGTTTCGCCGTGTGAGTGAGGTTACCGGAGGCCCAATCCCTCCCCTTCCCCTATCCCTTCCTAATCCTTTTATCCACAACCCATATCCCCAAAAGGCCGGCAACGCACTCGTAACTCATTTGGTGTTGCGGGTGTCCATGGGCGGCGCCAATTGCTTACCATCAGGTAATCCGTCTGCTCGTTTGCCAACTTATACCACAAAAAAACCTCCAATAGCGTCGGTCCATACCAAAAAAAAAGTATTTTATATTTAACTAGCTTCCGACCGCGGCTTAACCTACGTGGTATGTTGATAAAAAAGCTAGCCTATGTATTAATCCAGGGTACCATCCACATACATACATAGATATATAGAAAGGATAACAAACGTACATCCATATTCTCACAAACTTTTACATTTAAATATAATATTAATTAGGATATTAGTAGGATAAACCAATTATTTTATTATTCCATTCTTATTTGCCTACCTTCTAAACTTGAAGCTACATAAATCCTTTTTTTATTAATGTTATTAAGGAAGAAAAAGAACATAAATTCTAATTCAATTAAAAGCGAAAAACTTTGAAACTTAATTCATCTCTTTTAAATTACTTGAAACACGAGCTAACTTTTTTTATAGAAAAAGGAAATTAAATTTAATAATAAATGTTCCTAATCGTTTTTATTCTTAATATAAACTTTTTAGTTCTAAGTTTATTCAATTTAGATTATTTCTATACTAGCTACTCATATGCGGCTTTACCCGCTGCTCGGCTCCATTCAATCTTAGCATGATATTTTATAACCTGTAGCAATCAGGAACATTGTAGCTATTTACCAGTAAAAAATTTTGGTAATCCGACCAGCGGTTTCAAATATTACCCCCTACATGCAAACGGCAAATGGATTATCTGATAACGCCGAAAGGGTTTGAGCATTATTCACCACGCCTGCTCAAGACGGATTGGCGAGTTCCAACTCGTAATAAGAAATGATAGGTCCAGGTTCCTCACGATGCTTTCTTTCATAAGCGGACGCCTTAACCACTATGGCGCTTTTTGCAACGGTAACCCGCAACACAATTAAAACATACTAAACTTGACAGTCCAAAGGTAAAACTATAAAGATGTATTCAAACACGCGACAAAATTTGACAAAAGGTTTTCTAATATGATGTTGGGAATTTTCCAAACACAATTTTATTCGAAATCACAGATGAAAAAGTGGTAATTAATAAATTACATACGGTTTGAAGTTAAGTTTGCCAGAGTTTGATTACCTTTTCGTAAAGTTTAACTGTAACATACAATAGGCACATTCGTAAATGAATTTTTAAAATTACTTTCAGGTCGGAGGTGTATCGTGTGTTATTTATAGCTGAAGTTAAAACAAGTTAATGTAGGTACTGACACGTGTATGTTATTTCTATGATGTGAAAATTTTGTATTGCTTTTTAATATTGTTGTAGATCGTTGGTATGTGACATTTCTTACAGATTTTTTTTTTAATATTGAGTCTATCAGTAGTTATTTCTTTTCATTGTTGCTGTTACAAGTATAAATTATGAAGGCAGCTCCATACATTTTGATCCGTCTTAGGTATCATGAGAGCGACAAACAGTTTGCAAAACAAAAAAAAACAAATGACACATGAGTGACGTCATACTTGAAATGATAAAGACAATAAAATAGCGTGTTCTCTTTCTACTCATATGAAGTTGTTCTTTTACCACAACTGAATTATCGAATACAAATAGGAAACAAGTGAAATGTCAAGACACTCACAAAAGAATAAGAGGGCAACAAAGGGTAATCTCTTTCTACTTGAATGAAATCTTTTCATCTAACTAAAAAAATACAAAAACAATGGACAAGTGATCAAATCGGTTCAACAATGGAGAAGGTAGAAGGTAGAGAGTAGAGAGATACAGAGTAGTAGTACCTCACCTACTAGTGTTTTGAGAGAGGAAAATCATCAAGTTGCTTATCCCACCCTGTGATGATGAAATTATTAGAATGATTGTTTGGACTAAAAACCACATTCTGTTCCGCCATAAATACTTGTACTCACAACCTCTGCTGAGAATAATAGGCCAATCCATACTAATATTATAAATGCGAAAGTAACTCTGTCTGTCTGTCTTTACTTCACGCCTAAACTACTGAACCGATTTTTGTGAAATTTGGTACAGACATATGTAGTTCGGAACTCGAGAAAGGACATAGGATAGTTTTTAAACCAAAAATCTGCAGGAAGTCACTATTCCACGTGAACGGAGTCGCGGGAAAAAGCTAGTGGAAATATATTTAGAAAACCGATAATTTATTTAAAAAAGTACCCTACAGTAAACCAGTTAATGCTTAATATTTGGATATTAGGTAAAAACTTACCGAATAGAATTACGTTCCTGCTTCCATCAGAAAATTGACTTGGTTCTTTTTACAAGTGGACTTCGATCGACATTATCGATTTATTAATCAGTCATCACAATTCCCCGGGCAATTTACAAAGAACCTTTTAACTCAGTAATTAATAACTACAATGTTAATTACAGGACACGCCTGTACTTCGATCGACTATTTATTTTGTGACTAAATTTTATTTCAATGTTTTAATCCTTTATTTTTCTGTTTTAAAAGGGCCCTTATACGTTAATTTGGTTTTTTGTATTTTGCTAGAGAAAATAAGAACTAAAGTAATACTAGTCTAAGTCTAGTGTTGTATAATATGTATTAACGCCTGGTATCAGATCTGTATGGCAGAAAGGTTAAAAGATCTTTTCGATCTTTAAAATTCTTTTTTACACGGTAAAGTAATACGTTCTCTCGTTCTTCACCATACGAATCTACATTTTTGAGCGTACACCAAGCATCACTGACCTATGGACTGACGGACAATTCTTAAACGCATATTATAGGATTGCTTGGTAATCAAAATTAACTAAAACGAATAAATATTAATACGAAAACTGTAATAAAATAAAAGAAAACTATTTCCAATAGTACATGTCTATAATATACAATTTATCTATCTATAACTATTTATGAATAGTAACTTACGCGAGACATACTAAAATTATTGAAAATAACGACTGACTTAGCGCTGACTATGACGGGCACGCTGCTCGAGAATAAGAGTCCCGCTGTGACTTGAAACTAGTCGAGCATTTCTCAATTAGTTCACGTGAGTAAGTCGTTATTAATTGATCACTGTTTTACATATACATAATATATGTGTATAATGTATATACACGTTGTACAAACTGGCTCAACGTTTTTGGATATATTACATATTCTAATAAATAATTAATCAGGTATCGGGTAGCAATACGATACGACTGACTGACATAGTGGCGTGCCTGTAAATCAAATATTAACGATCCTTCGATTTACCATAGTTACGAAAATATTTGACTCGATATTAATTATTTATTTTATCAATTTCAGTATCACGTGTTCCTAATTACAGGTTGTAATTGCTTTATATAGGAAAATATTATTTATTTTCTATCAAGTCTGCCATTGTGTTGGAGTAGACTGCTCAAAAATGACAATGCTTCGAGTTTGCTTCTTGGGTCAGACGATAAATTATTGAATAAATGCTTGCTTTTTTAAATTTCGAATGATACATTCAATATCTGTATGAGTGTGTGAATAGACTATTTTGAATCGGCCAAAAGCCAGATTTTAGGAGATCAAAAAATAATGTTGTCGAACATAAATGAAAATAGGTTCTATATGTTTTTAGTTTTGGTACACGCAAAACAATACATGTAAAGATTCGAAGTCGTTCTGAAGTTTTTCAAGTCAGGAAAAACAAAATACTTTTTAATACTGGCCGATTCGAATGGTACAAAATAACTGTAGGTAGGCAATACTACGTCAATAAAAAGAATATTAAAAAAATATTCCTGTATATTTTTTTTGTCTAACATAAATGAAAATAGTTTCTATATGTTTTTAATTTTGGTACACGCAAAACAATTCATGTAAAGATTCGAAGTCGTTCCGAAGTTTTTCAAGTCAGCAAATACAAAATACTTTTTAATACTGGCCGAGTTGAATGGTACAAAATAACTGTAGGTAGGCAATACTACGTCAATAAAAATAATATTACAAAAAATACTCTTATCTTTTTTTTTGTAAATTCTGTTGTTATTTCACAAAAGTGAGTTTACATTTTATTCCCAACTGATTCGTACGTTCGGTTTTTGTTTTCCTTTAATAATAATACAGAATATTTTCCTCGAAAAAACAACAGCAAATCAAGCTACCCAATTCTACAAAACCCAAGAAATCTATTATCAATCTTATGACATTACGATAAAGATTAAAATTGAATGAATAATATTATGTGTAGGATATCTGATGTACTGCCGTCTACTTCTGAATATCAGTTTCCCTATAAACGTTACGTGGAAAGGAGTATGGACTAAATAAGTTTGAACACGCAACGTTCAAGCTAACTCGGAAGGTTAACGTTTCTGAAAACGTTCACAATAACGCGTTTAATTAACAAGTAACTGTTGTAAGTTATTTTTAAGTTTTATTTGAATGTGGACTTGTTGCTGAATAAAATAAAGTATAATTTGTAAGAGTACGTACACAACACATATTCTGTTCTAAAACGGTTTTAAGTTACCTCGCCCTAATCATCTTTTTTGCCATGCCAATTCCATGCCGAGATAATAAAACGCTAAATGAGACGACTCTGGCATATCTCCTTCGCTTCTTTCTATTTCATCCTTATCATCATCAGTCTCTAAGTGCTAACTGCTGAGTAAAGCCATCGTCTCATACAAGAAAGGCATTTTTTATTTGCCTTAATTACCACGTTTGTTCAAAGTTGTGAAATGGCGATTTCAATGTAAAATTAATAATTACAGGTTCAGATTTCCTCTGTTGAATGTTTTTCTTCACCTTTGTCAATAGTATCTACAAACACTCGGAAAGAACGTATAACTCGGTACAAGTCACATCGGTACTTGCCAGGTTTTTGCCTGAAAACTGTACCTATATGCTTAACCTCCTGGTAACGACGATTAGGAGCATGTCTGAGGATGAGTTTTCTTCATACGAATTTGTAAAATGTGAACTCAATAAATTTCGTTCTTCAATAACACGCGATAATGACACAATACTAACTGTACCGTCTAAAAGCCTTCCTATTCCTAGTTAGGTAGACTACTCTTAGAGTAAATTATGTTCTCACACAACTGCTAAAAGATTTCACAAAGAAATGAATTTCCTTTTATCCATTACACTTGGCTATAGTGCCAGTAATGTCTGCCTTTTTGCTATTTCCTCGCTTGGAGTTTCACATTAACTGGTTCGTTTTTTTTTTCATTATTTTTTTTAATGTCTTACAGTATTTATTAATATGTAAACTGTTCCTAAGCTATTGTTTGAAGTGAAATTATTTATGAATCTCTAAGAAGCGTTTCTTACGATATCTGAATAACCGCTATGTACCAGATACGTTTAAAAATAGAATTTGTATGAATATGTGCCCCATAAGTTTGTAGTGTATTGAAATAGGATTAATATAATATAAAATTTATCTATAGCAACGACTGCCATATTCTCTGTAACTGCAATTAAAGTAAATTGGCCTATTACCAGACAATGTTACGAGTAAATTCTATTATTTAATTTTTTATGTCCGCCCCATTTGTGTAGTGGAGATTGTGGCACTGCCTATGGACTAGACCAGACCAAAGGAGTTACGAGTGCGTTGCCAACATCTTAGGGATAAGAGTTTCGGAAATTTCGGAATTAGGGTAGGTAAAGCATTGTGCCTCCGTTTACCTCACTCGGCCTCCACTTACCTCACTTACACGGCGAAACACAACGCTGTGATTTCACGACGGTTTTTTCCGTGCCGTTGTATAACTCCGGTCGAGCTGAACCCAAGTGCCCAAGATTGTCTCCATACATATAATACATCCACCTCAAAAAACATCGGGCCTACGGTCGGCGAGTAAGGGCAGCTCGCCGCCCGACCAGAACCAGGCCCGAGCGTACGGCGCGTAGCGTTCCGCGCGCGCCTCAAAGAGCCATTCGACCACCACAGACGGGGCCCTAAAGGGCTGATGTTCATCCGGGGTTGCGGGGTAAGCACAATGAGGTACCGCGACCTCGGCACAGAGCAGGAGAAGGAACAGGGGGTTTTTAGTCAGTAAGAGTCTGACACTCCCTCCTGCCCGGCCCTGGGCGCGAGAAGTCATTTGATGATTTTCCCCTCACAAAAAAAAAACCTCAAAAAACATATTTCATTTTCAGTTCCACTCTCTACATTTCTGCTGACAATTCCAATACTGTGAAAGGCGTTTGATGTGATAGATGTCACTTCTTGTTAGTAGCTGACAAATCACATACGGGGAGTATCTTGCGGGAAGATTTCTTTTCGTCGTTGTCGATTCTCGTTTTCGATAAAAATGTTAGTTCTCTCACGTGTGCTCTTCCAGCAAAATGTTGGTTTTAGAGTCGAATTCTTCGTATTCTTTTTACTTGAATGAAATAAAAATGTGCAGGTCTATAATGTTTATTCTGAATTACAAATTTCTTTACACGGATCTAATGAAAATCCCACCTTTATAATATAATAGCGTTGCAATACCTATGGAAAAAAGTTAAAAAAAAATAATGGCTGAAAATTTAAAAAAGAATTCAATATAATCCTCTTCAAACACCAAAAAACTCACAAGCTTTTTTCATAAAATAACTAGCGACCCGCCCCGGGCTTCGCTCGGGTCCAACTATCTCGCTATCAAAGGGTCGCTTTTTCCTAATCTTCCCCTCTACTTGTCTAATATTTTCTTTGATAAGAACCTTCTCCTGACAATAAAAGACACAACAAAAAAGAATTAGCAAAATTGGTCCAGACAAGGCAAAAGATATAGGCAAGTAAACAAATAACTCTAATCACATACAGCTAAAAATCTACCTACTAGGTACATTTCATTAAAAACAAGAATAAATTGCAGCAATTTGAAACGTTCCACATTCAAAAAGGGATGAAACAATCTCATTTCCCCGTCCGTAACCGCGCTGTCGGAATCAGCACATGCCAAATAGAACCCGTTCAATAGACGTTATCCCGTCGGTTTAATTACTGGCACAGTGTGAACAAGATTTAGGGCAATATTTACATTTTACTGCAGCTCCACGTCGCGTCGTGGCCATCCAACCGAACCTAATTAGTGTGGTGAGGCGACACAAAACATTGTTGCTACTATGCTCTATAACTAACAAGCTTTTACCTACAGCTTTGCTCTTGTCGTACCTACCCTACCCTACCTACTCTAGCTACCCTACCCTACCTACCTTTTTTTCTTTTTTTTTTCAGGGGAATATCATCAAATGACTTTTCTCGCCCAGGGCAAGGCAAGAGAGAGTGTCAGACTTTTAATGACTTAAAACCCCCGTTCCGTCTCCTACTCTAGGCCGAGCGGTATCCCATTATCCCACAACCCCGGCTAAACATCAGCCCAATAGAGCCCCGTCTGTGATGGTCCATTCGGTTACCCTACCTACCCTACTCTATCTATTTTACCCTATCCTATGTCCTTCTCCAGTTCTTAGCTACCTCCCTACCAATTTCCAGCCAAATCGGTTCAGCTGTTCTTAAGTTATGAGTAGTGTAACTAACACGATTTTCTTTTATATATATATGTAGATATGACCGACACGTTTAATGGAAAATGGACACCAGCACTATCATACAAGTAATCCTTATACTTTAAAGTACGATCGATGCGGCCCATTCCGCTTATTAAGAAGAAGATTATAGTAAAAGATTTTCATGTTGTTTGAGAGAGAGGATCATCAACATCATCAGCATATAAGTGCCCATTGCACTGTGCACGAAAGAGATGTGAGTTCAATAAGTCCAGGTTTGCTCATGGTGTTTTTTTTTTCAGCATTTGACAGTGGTATATATAATAATATAAAATACAAAAGATCACATTGATACTTGCCAGGTTTCGAAAAGAGAATATTAAGAGATTAAATTGATTACATACACCACGGCACACTTTTCACGTAATTGATCGAACATACTAATTTTTTTATGTTAATTTTTGAATAGTTATTTTTGACTAAGCACGATAACCAAAGATAAAAAAACATATGAACACTTTATTTACTGTCTACTCGCGGTAAAAATATTTAACGTCGGGAAACTTTATCGCGATGTGTTGAAAACATTTTTCAATAACGAAATGGTTTTGCCCAACACTGACATAACTTCATTTGTTCTTATTAAATTGGATGGGAGCCGCGCTGTTTGTGAACTTTGTGCAAATATTTGCTATACAAAGTTGTTTTTATCAATACTTTCACATGGCAGGCGGTGTTCACATTTATACGTTCGTATGCCAATAAATGGAAACTATTTTAATACCTTTTTGCTGTTCCACATTTTTACGCCTGGCAGAATGTAAATAGCACAAAATTATTAAATTTGCTTTAAACACGGTTTGAAATTGGAACGAAAATTGATTAACACAGAATTCTTTTTTCAAAAATACAAATTCATTTACGTACTACGTACAACAACGAAACCAAACCATTTATTTATTTTAGTTTGACGCTACAAAATAGCGTTTTGATTACATTCATAAATTCTGTTTTATCGTTGGTAATATTAATGGCAAATTAATAAATAAATAATTAACGACACTTTAGCGGGTATCACGCCAAGTGCGGTATTGATTTCATGAATTAGTTTGCCAGTCGCGTTCGGGCTTTGCGGTGTCTGCCGTGAGCCCCAAAGCCCCTAACTCCCAGCACGCGAACCAAGCCTCGACTATGTCTGTTAAAATATATCACGATGAGAACCATAGCCATGGTGTTTATGACCCCTAACAATTTAGTATTCAAATATCGATCTTGTGACTTGGTCGTTAAATTCATATTTGATTCAATGATGGGTTTGATATTGTCGTCTAGTCGAAAGGTCGAAACACGATAATTTATTATTTTTATATGGACAATTGTGCATTAAAAACACACGAAGATAAAGAATATAAAAGTATTCTGACGTAGTTTATATTGTCATAGACACAATAAATAACACCTATGTGAATCTGATCACAAAGAACAGTTTTTTGAGCCTGTCCTATAGCCTATGAAAGTCCTAATAAAATATTCAAAACACTGCTCCAAATAATAAATTTACAGAACAAAACCTTAGAATTATAACATGTAAAGCCCAAACGTAACAAACATAAGTTCAGTTCTATATCAAATAACGAATGGCTAGAATTTCCACTATTTTCGTTTACAGAAAGTAAAATAGCACCCCGAGTCACGAATCAAAGTAATTTCGGCCGCGCGATCGAGTTATTTATTGAATTTTGTAACAGTCGTGTTCAAAAACTTATTATATAACATAGTTTATTACAGCTTTTGTTCTTCAGTTTACAGCCATTTCTTTTGTTTAACCTTTCATAGTGGTAATTCAAGATATAATACAAGATCAATAGGTGCGCGAACGCCGGCGTTCGTTTGGGGTTTCATGAATTGAAGTTGAGTATGACTTATTAATTATCACATTTATAATTTTTGATGTCAAGCTCCATGTGTGAGTGGTAGTGTGATTGGCGGAATTAAATACTTGTTCGATTTTTACAATATTTCTATTTCAAATAAAAGTGGTTTACATAAATTCATTTTTATGTGACTGAGTGTGCGTACAAAGTTAGTAAAGGAACGACGGACGTGCCTAATTTTGAACCATAGATGTTATGAAATACAGATTACAATGTAATTTTGGACAAAGAGCAATGAGCACAGATAACATACGAATGAAGAAAAGACTACGAGGATTAATTAGGACTAACGTTGTTCGGTGAGACGTCAGAAACAATTATAATCACTACATAGTATAAAACCTGCAATCTTTGTCCCTATCTTTAAAACTACGCAACGAATTTTGATGTAATATTGTATGTTAATAAATAGAGTGATTGAAGAGGACCCTTTATATAACATACATTATATAATAGATTTTTTATCAGCATTGCATCCGTGCGAAACCGAGCGAGTCGCTAGTAATAATAATGTAACATTATCATGAAATATCTTTGTCCCATATTGGAGCACGGGAACACCTACATATCCTGTAGTCCTATATAATATTGATTTTTCATTTGCTATTTTGGTGTATGGTAAAAGGTTTGGCTTATAGGCCATTCTCTATAACAACCATATTATAATATATATTTTATTATATACCAACCTATATTACATGACTAAAGCTAAGCTCAGCTTAGTTTTTGGGGAGAAATACTAGAAAATTAGCGATTCTAACCTTGCAAAACAACCGGGATTCCTATCATCCCCACCTATGCATCTTATAAACCTGCTTTGGAGCCCTCACGGCACATGCCTAAGAAGAACTGCGTCTCCTTTAAGTATATTTTTACACTTGCATTTTTTTTCTAAAGTCTATAGGCAATATCCTTTACTTACAATATACCTATAAAGGTCCATTGAACATAAGTTCTTTATTTAATGTCCAAAAAACTGTTACCTAAAAGCGAATTTGTGGTACCAGCTTTTACAAATATAGGGTTAGGCACGGTCGCTAGTAATAAAATATAGAAAAGGAAAAGCCTCAACAAAATTGTTTCGCTCCAAAAGAAAATATACCTTGTCCCTTTTAAAATACGAAACATAATTATCCTGAGAACCAGTCACATGTAACCCGTACGTAGGCGTTTTCTTTTTTTATCTAGTCTGTGTAGCAGCCCTGAAAAAATGTAGACTCAAGTACTTTTTTTTAATATTCTATTAATTGGATTGGAATGGTTATTAAGTGCCAGTATTGCATTTTATTAAGTCGTGGATATTTAATACAGGTACGGTCACTAGTATAGACAACTTAAGGATTGGTCCGACAAAGGTAACTTGAATTCGACTGAGTAAATTGAGTATACAGAATAAGGTTTCAGCATTGTGCTATAGTTACGTGTCTTTATAAATTGACCTACCATACCTTACTTACCATAATATCTAATTTGAACCGCAATCGGTACAAGATAAAGTATAAAATACGTCTGCAAAGTTCAAACTTCGTCCATTTCATTAAGTAAGTAGACTAGAGATAATACAGCTTTTACATCTTTTAACTTTGAAGTCTCCATTTCATAAGACAGGACTGCAGGAAGCTTCCTTTGACGTAGCCACTAGCCATTGAGAGTAAAACAAAACGATCCCCGCGGCTAGAGTTGCACTCAAACCACATTTCGCTATTGCTCTTTTACGTCATGCACAATCCCGGGATTATCTCGAAAACGACTGTGGAAATCCCGGGATTACATAAGAGGATTGGATTTGTATTCCCTGACGCTGCCATAATTTTATTCTAACTTTAAACTGCGATTCGTTTTCATATTTTTAAACACAATTTTCGTTGCATTTACGTAAATAGTGTGATAATAATAATTGTTTTCTTTCTAGTTACCGCTTGTCGAGTTTGGTAATTCTGAACACTGTCATGGAGTATCGATCATCTATAATATAAAAATGAATCGCAAAATGTGTTGGTAAGCGCATAACTTAAAAACGGCTGGATGAATTTTGCCAAAATCTTTTGTTTTGTATTTAATATTGTCAGGAGAAGGTTCTTATGAAAGAAAAGTAGAGGGGAAAATTGGGGAAAAGCGACCCTTTCATTGTTAGCGAGATAGTTAGACCCGTGTGAAGCGGGGGTGGGCCGCTACTGATAAATAATTTTGGACAAAATAATAACACCAACATTTTTAAGATCGCCAATTACTTATAGTTTAAATAAAATATATAAAAACAACTATTATTTTAAAAATAAACAATTTAATGTAATAAAATCTTTATCCAAACCAATAAAATGGAAAGGAAAAGCTGAACAATGCTCAATGAAGGAACATTCTGTGAGGAAACTTTAGCAATTAACTATTACACCGAACTTCCACTGGGACTATTGGACTGAACTCATTTCATTAATTATTTCTTGATTTATTTGCTTCCGACCAATTGAGTATTTTTAATCCATTAACGGTAATCGACGTTCAATCATTTAATCTTTTACAATCGGTAACTATAATTACTTGTTATTTTTTAACCCCCGACGCAAAAAGAGGGGTGTTATAAGTTTGACATGTCTGTCTGTCTGTCTGTCTGTGGCATCCTGGAGGCTGAACGGGTGAAGCAATTTCAATTTAGTTTTTTTTTTTTGTATTAAAGGTGACTTAATAAGCTTTATTACATTTTCTTTCATATTTATCCCTATGAGCCCAACAGAATTTTAAATATCCATGTTCGAAGGGTATTTTTTTATTCATTAATGTGAGCATTTAGCCACTATCACGCTTGGTGGTAAACGATAATGTAACCTGCAATAGAGCACGCCTTAACATAAGCAACCTATTCACTAAGACCTTGAAGACACCCAGTAAGAAACACAGACCCAATAATTCCACTCCATAGCGGTTCTGATAATAAAGCTGGAGGCGGACCACTTCGTGTGTGTGGGTGGGATATCCACCATGAAGCGATGACGTTTTGCCAATTGTCTGATATTACGATTGTGGAAAGGACTATGGGGAATCAAGTTGTGCAGCTGCATATTATCAAGATTATACTTTGAAGAAGATACTTTGTTTGCGTTGGACATTACAGTTTTATAGCTTAATGTTTATCAGAGAGGGTAGTTAAGTCGTGGTGGCCCCGGGGTTCGGGCGCCGGCTTCTCATGCATGAGGGTGTGGGTTCGAAACCTGGCAAGTACCAATGTGACTTTTTCCGAGTTATATGTACTTTCTATGATTATTTAGACACCACAGACATACGGTGAAGGTAAACATCGTGAGGAAACCTAGACTTATAATGTCTAATTATAAGTTTGAAATCGCCAACCCGCATTGAGCAAGCGTGGTGATTAATGCTCAAACCTTCTCCGTGTGAGAAGAGGCCTTTGCTCAGCAGTGGACACTTATAGGCTGGTGATGATGATGATGATGAGAGGTTGGTTATCCTGAGTTCCTTAGTCTTACAAAACCCAGGGAAATAACAGAAATATTCAGGTATTGAACTTTGTCGTCACCTGACAAGACAGTATATATGTATAAAGATCTTTTATGAAATGAAAGACAAAGCAAACATACATACAGCTTTAATAAAAAGAAAGTTATCTGGAATCCTATCGATGTTTTTTCCTCACACACAGAGATCGTCTATTATTTCTGTATGACGTGTCAGTATTTTTATTGCTCACTGTTTTCTTTATTGGGAGGTTATCGTGGCGTCGCGTTTCGTTATTAAAATCTGAGATTTCTCATATGACTCATAAAAATATGAATCCCCATACCATCGTTATCTTTTCTGGTATATTATTCTTGATTTCGTTTTTATTACGCTTTGTACGTTTCGTCTTTGATTTTTTTTTTTGTTGTTTTTGGTTAATGAATTGGAATGAAGGTAACCAAGTCAAACCACAATGTCAAAATATTTTGCGTTCTTTTCTTGTAAGAAAAGTTATGTAATTTATTTATTTATTCATCAATTCCAATGGCAATATGTAACAAATCACTTTCTCTACTACCATGAATTTTCTAATAATAATATTTTAGTGTCGTCGAAATTAAAAATTAGCCAAATGTTTTTTTGTGACTCAACTTATTTAATAACTCGGCGATCACTGACAACTGACTGAAGACTAGGTAGGTAACTGTTGAATCAGAAAATTAGACTTTTAATGAATGAACGTTTAAAATATCATTTTTTTTTTCAACAGCTTCAGTTGGTGCTCACTGAGAAAAATTATATCCATAATTTCAGTTCACGTTCATTTCTGCGCGAAGCTGAGTAAAATACTTGACCTACATTTGATTATTATTAATCCCTTTGTCTGTCCCATTCATCTAAAGGCAAAAATGATTTAATAATGTCTCAAAATGACTCTTATTGAAAGAGAAATAGTTAACAATTTCAAATAACTTTAAGACAACGCAAAATTATAAATGGTTATATGTACACAGCCAGGTTAATTTTAAATGAGTATTTTATCGAAATTAACTAAAAATCGCGGGTTACTCACGTGTATATATTGAGAAAAGCTCTACTAGTTTCGAACCACAGAGGGGTTCTTCCTCATGAGCAGCGTGCGCGGATGCGGCGACGTCGCGCAGCCTACTGGTTAACGTTTATAAAGCGATTTTTAGTTTATTTAGTATGTCTCACGATAGTTATTATAAAAAGAGAGTATTTAATCGATGTCACTAAAAGTAAAAGTTTTTTATTTATTCATATTTATTCTTTACAATGATTTATACCATTCAACATTATTTTCTACATATTTTATAAAATATTAAAAAAAATCTCAAATATGGAACATAAAATGAAATTATACCTAAGTATACGCTAAAAAATGAGACGTAATATGAAACACAAAAATGTCAGTGTTATATAACTAAAAGGTAGGTACATAAGTAAGTAAGTAAGTACCTACATCTGTTTATTGTGGCTTGTTTTAAGATGTCTGGTGACCAGAGTGCTCTTAATGTTAGCATCATGAATTCGTGCTGCGTATAAACTTTGTTATTAGCGTTGGTAGAAGGCAATTATGGCTGACTCGGCCGACTCCCTGCTTTTGACGTGTTCGCTAAATTGTGGGACGAGGCGACTCACCCCGTTCGCTTTTTGAATGACAAAAATGTGTGAAGTTTTATTCGCATATGAACTGAAATAGGTCATTTAAAAGAATCGTGTTCTTATAAAGTTGTAATATGAGTTCAATTCGATTTCATAGTGGATAAACCTATTGCTCATTATTCATCAAAAAGTATTAGTGTGGAGTTTGGAACTGTAGCCGTAATATATGGCAATAGATATATTACGGCTACAGTTCCAGACTCCACACTAATATACTTTTTGAAGACTAAAAACATTAAAGAAAAACTAGATAGATAGTATATTAAAAACATGATCAACAAAAGGTCAAATAATATAAAAATAACACAAAAGAAACATGTTCAATGTCAATTCCTTGTATGCTAGCTAACAATGTGATTACAATGTAACATTATTAAATTAATAGCACCCAACTATAATCAAGAAACAATTGCGTAGTTGTAATTAAATTGCTGACTGGCCCGAAAACCCGCCGCTGGCCTAAACACATACCATTTTGCCTCCAAGCCACCAACTTTCAAACTTAGAACCCTTTCGTTCTAATTTCAAAGTCCCGGTCGTTAATAAAGCCCTTTCTTATCAACGGTTAAAATTTTATGAGAGGCCAGTATGACAAGAAAGCTAAGTGATTGGTTTAGAGTTGTCGATTGTTTTGATGTGGTTTTAACTTTTTACAAGGATGTAAGATTGGACACAGGTGCAATTATGTTTTTATAATATTTTATAGTTTGTTTTTTTTTTATTCTCAGTTTTAAGGGCTTTATCGCTGACCGATAACGTCACCCTGTAACATCAACAAAAATAGTTACTAACTAAAATTACAAAGGATGTATAAATTACATATCTACTTCAATACAAAAAATGTCAGTTTATATAGGTTTCTTGCCTCTTCTGAAAAAGGCGAAGCCAGGATAGAATTACACTCTCCAACGTTGAAATTATATGCAAATCCAAATAAGTTAAGTCTTAAAGCCTCGTTCCGGACACATTCCATCAAAACGTGTTGTACGTCTTCGACTACTCCACATTCCTCACAGTTAGGAGATGTAACCTTTTTCATCATATTTTATAGTTAATGGTGTTAGGCTACTAACTCACCTGCAGTGTGATCCTATAAGACTTCATTCTAAACTTCGTATCTGAATCCGCTGTGAGTAGAAGTACACTAGCGCTACACTTGCGAGTTGAACTAAATTGACAGCAACATTTTGATAGATAAAGCATGAGATGACTTTAAAAATGGCATTCTTAAATTTAATTTCCTCGTCACTTCGACGCTCACTTCACACTCGAACACGATTCAAAATCAAACAAATTTTATAGAATTGACGTGCTGGTAAGCCATGATGCAGTTGACGATGGAGCATTTATATGTAATCTTCTTCAAATAAAAGTCTTCTTTAACTATTGAAACACTAGTAAACGTAACCAAGACAAACGCAATTACGCATTGTTCAAAGAAGGAAACTGTTTTTCTCATTTTTCTTTTTCTTACAACTAATTTAACTTACCACGCTGTATTCACAGCTAAAATTTACAAACTCCTTATAATCATTCAAAAAGATTGGGTTGATACCAAGAAAATCTAATAAAAAAAAGCAAGCCTTTCATCTGACATGTCCTTAATTTTTTCTCATCTAAAATTAAATAAAAAAAATTATACAACAAGTAATCCTAAACATAAAATAAAAATAAATCTGTTACAATACTTAAGTATTATATGAGCATCAATAAATATAGTGTGAATTGAGTGACGTAGTGGATGTAATGCGAGCCGAGTGAAGTGGACCTCCCGTGGTACAACGAGGTTAATCGTTCATTCACTGTTGCACAACACTAGTGATTCATTATATTAGTATTATTCGCACTATGTGCAGATTGCGCGATTGCGTTTGTAATAAGAACATTTGTTAAAAAAAACAATGTCGTTCTTATTTTAAATTTTGAAATGGCTGTCATTTATATAAATAAAATGATTTGGTTTATATTTTAATGAGTGTTTCCATTGTGTATTCACTATGTGGATTTTTCTAATTCAATTTGATTGCAAATTTAGAAAATGATCTTACTTTCATCGATTCATATTACGAGAAAAAAAGAGCTCTTTAACAAAAAAAGGCTTGAAACCATAACACGGAAATACATAGATAATTCAAAAAAATGCGTTTTTGAGTCAAGTACCTACACAATTTACATTTATGTAATTAGGTCCCAAATTCCTATTATTTTATATATTTTTAATAATAAATAATTTAAAAAAACAAAATGTTGATAAGTTTTTTAAGTAACGGTTGTTAACTGACTTATAATTAAATACTGTAAGATATTTTGAGCACCTATTCAGTTGATTACGTCTTATTGTTTTTTTTTTTTTTTGTAAAATCAATAGAGTAAATTCTTCACTTAGGTACTACCTTTCCAGTGAATTGCACAAAAGCTATAGATTATATTGTAATAAGTTATAACCCGACCTTTTTAGGGTGAATTGCCACATCGATTTCAAATATAACACGGGTTTATTGGTAAAGTTAATGAAATAAAACACGATCGGACTCCATGCAGCGACATTCGGGCAGAAATGACGACATAAATTTATATTAATTAGAAATTTAATTCCTATGTATATTGTTTTACGGGATTATTTTGTTTATCAACTCATATGTTGAATTGTTTATTTTTGATGAATGTAGTTGAGTCCAATCGATAGTGTCCAGTTCTATGCATATTTGAACTACTTATCTGTATTATAATTGTAATTATATCTGTAGATTATTCGTGTCATCAAGAATTAGGTATACAAGTTAGAAGGTTGTTTTTTAAAAATAAAAATAATTTGTTTTTTGTTGTTTTTGTTTACTTAGGTTTCATATGTTTCATTAGGTTTCGTAAACCTGACGACCCCGGTTTCCGAATCATGATTACCGGTTGTCTGTGAAAAATCGCATGTAGCTATAAGATCAAATTAATATAAAGTAAAATAAACAAATAACTATTCTTCCTATTTCAAATTACTACTTCAAATTTTAATTGTGTTTGGTACACGGTGGCAATTGAGATGGCTGCAAGCATCAAGTGTGTTGTTATAAACTTAAAAAGTAATGTACTTAATACGTTTAGAAAAGCCGTTACCCCATTCCTTTAAACCGGGTAAATAGAACGAAGAAAAAGTAAAAAGACCTTTAACTAAATAAAACACATGTAACAAGCAAAAGGCTAAAACCCCATGAAACAATAACACGTGTTTTCAAAACCCCACATACCCGTCTCAAGCATACAATAAACCCGTGAAATGTAATAGGGGATCTAAATCCGGGTGTCCGGAAATGGGCATAAGCGATGCGGCTTTGGGATTACCAGTTGATGCCACCGGAACGCCGGAGGAGAACCGGAGGCTCGCTATGTAAGCTTGTGATCAAATCGTGCCGGATCACACTGACGGATTTTATTTTATTCAAGGAATCACTTTTGGTATTTGAATGTAGCATAAGAGTTAGCAGTAATTTCAGTGTTAGATTAAAATTTAAAATTAATAATTACATTCTATACATTTCAAACTGTAACTGTGAATAACGAAACTAAAATAATAAAAATAATTGAAAAGAAAACATTCCTTTTTCTATTTGATCAAATTCTAATAAAACATTATATTAATCCAATTTATACCTAAAACAAACGTTTATACATTCAACTGTACTTAATAGTCGATATTGATAAAAAAGTCAATAACATACATATATTTAGATAGCCTTAAAAGATATTGAACTAACAATAAAGACCTAGAAAATATAAATAGAATTGAAGGACATAAAAAGCAATAAAAGTGTCTAGTACACTTTTATTGCTTTTTATGTCCTTCTTAAATTTATACAAAATCGAAGGGTTAATAGTCGATGTCAGGCAATGATTTATTGGTCGTATTTAACCTAATTACACTGAAACACCCCATTATTCTTTCAGGCTTAGAGAAATGTCAATTAAAATCCTTGATTTTCAACAGGTCCTTATAAATATCTCTAGGTTTTCATTTGCTACCGGAATTCAGTGGATTACTATACCGATTCTGTGGAGGGTTGATTTTTTATACTTAATTATAATTCTTTTGGTATTTCTGTCTTCCACGAATTATATTCGAATTTAATAATGTATACCAAAGAGTTTACTACTTTACATACATACCTTTTTTAAAAGGACTTATTTCACGACAGTTTCTAATCCGCTACGAGTATAACCGCATAGCTGAGTACCCGCTACGCCGGCTACGAGACCCCGCTACGATCTCATAATTACTTTTACGGATACCGGGCGCTTATAAGCCACAATACAATACCTTTAATTTGTACGACGACGAACTCAATGGGTGCTTAATTAATTTTATTAATAATTTAAGCCAAACGGGATACAAATGAAATAAGCAGAAAATTTTATACAAAATTTTATCTGTTTTAGAATAGAAACGTTTCGTGAAAGGGTCTTTAATAAAATTTAGCCTCGAATTTGTGGAGCGCCACCTCGCTGTCGGACCTTTGCAACGACTGTCACAACTGCTCGTAACATCAGATCGGCCTCTGCTAGTTGCGACCTCCGATTCACTAGCTCTAGCGTGTTGCCAGAGTAACAGACCACGCTGATGCCGCTCGGACGGTCCATGTGTAGCACCCAGTCATACCCGATGTACCACAAGAGTGGTCCCAGGACCGATCCCTGTGGAACACCACGTAATATCTCTCTTCGGATGCCTTTATACTATGATTTCATTTCTCATGACAAGACGTACTTCGAACTTGACAAACAACTACTAATTACGACTTCAAACTACACAAAAACATCTCTTAACTAGAGAACAATTCGTGACAGGCACACACAATGATCACGCAGGTAACATAAACGTGCCTTCAAGCTTCAAACTTCAGTGGAAGGTCAACGAATCCGAAATACGTATATTCGTACAGTCAGCTAAGATGTTATGAGCCAAAAACCACTGACAGTATTCTCTACATAAGAAGGAATTGGTAATAATCTTCAATTTTAGCAGATACGTTCGAGACCATCGTTTTTTATACTATTATAGTTTTTAAATTTCCACGGACTCGTTTATTTTCATAGTCAGAATAATTATAATCTTACATGCTGCAGATCGCTGTTTACCCTAACACACTTTTGATTCAAAGAGGACAAATGTATTGAGTACACGTTTGGAACGTGCCGCGGGTTCGATTCCTATGTGCAACAACTCTTTGTGGTAGTACAAGTCGTTGTTTTGGGTCTGGGTGTGATGAGTTTGTGAAATCGTAAAACCATGAGTTAGGAGAAAATCCTAGTGTTGGGGAAAAAACATACAGAACCAAATGGTGTGGCATATTTGGTCAAAATACTTGACTGACTGTACCTTCTTCCCCAAGTTACGCAGAACCCAGTGAATCGAGTAATCTCTCTAATTAATTCAAAACTTGGTAACGCGGTACAACTCTATTCTACGTTTACACGAGTTAACTACGAAATAGGGTCATACGTAAATTAATACTTGGTAATTAATATGCAACGTGCATGTACGAAGGTTTGCTTATATTAGCATTTGTGTGGCTTTGCGTGAGATCAAAGAAGTTAGTTAGACTCTTGAATAAAAAGGAAAGGCGGTTGTACATGAACTGATGTGACCACTCTGTGACACGGTTTCCTCTAAAACTTTGGGGTCTAACAGACACCTTAAAGTTAATGTGTACCTTCATACATCATCATCTGCATGTAAGTGCTCACTGCTTTTTTGAAATCAAATTACTTCTCCTGCTCAGGGTGAGGTGAGAGGAAGTTTCAGACTCTTACTGACTAAAAATCTCTCGTTCCTTCTACTGTTCAAGGCCGAGGCTGCGGTGTCTTATATCGCTTACCTCGCAACCCCAACTGAAGAGCTCACTGCTGATCCCTCTATTTTCTCGAAGAAAGAATGAGCATCAATCACTACTTTTGCTCAAGATCTCTTGCTCAGTCGAGAACAAACTTATAGTTTGATATTCTTAGAAGTCCAGGTTGTCTTGTTTTCCTTCGCTGTATATGAGTGGTGCTTAAATTATGTTAGAAAGTACATATGTATGGCTCGATAAAACTCACATTCGTACTTACTTGGCCGAAAACGAAACCGCATCGTCATCCATGAGAAGCAGGAGCCATAGCCTCAAGCCACCACGACAACATAACTAAAAAACGTGTGTTCTATTTAAAACGCTAGTATATTGAGTCCAGAGCCAAGGTAGCTGCTAGAAAACTCGGCGTTCTTGCAAAAGTCCGACGGTACTTCACACCGAGTCAGCTTCTAATGTTGTATAAAGCTCAGGTCCGATCGTGTGTGGAGTACTGCAGCCACATATGGGCTGGTGCTGCGAAATGCCACCTAGCGGCTTTGGATTCGGTGGAAAGGCGTGCAAAGAGGCTGATTGGAGATCCCGATTTGGTTGGGTCCAATATTCAAAGTCTCGAGCACAGGCGCAGAGTAGCCAGCCTTGCGGTTTTCTACAGGATACATTTTGGAGAGTGTGCCCAGGAATTGCACGATTTGATTCCGCCATCCCAATTTCACCTTCGGACATCCCGGCGTACGGCGAATATCCACCCCTACGTTGTTGAGACACCTGCGGCCCGGACTAAGCGTTTTGCCTCGTCATTTATACCGCGTACATCGAGGGATTGGAACAGTTTGCCGGCTGCAGTCTTTCCGTCCGAATACAACTTAGGTGTCTTCAAGGCTAGAGTGAATAGGCTCTTAATAAACTAGTGCGCCTTACCATCAACGATTGCATCACTGCTTAACATCAGGTGGGATCGCAGTCAAGCACTGGTTTATTGCAAGTAACAAAAAAAAAATTATTTTGGAAGCCCAGTTTACACAATGAAACCAATTCCATAATTGTTGTGTTAATTACAGTTCAATTTTCCACTATTTATCATTATCTGTGCTGCCAAAATTACGTGTCATTCTGGGATTTGTTTGGTGTTCATTTTCAGTGGAAATCAGAAATTGCAGTTAATTTTCGTTATTATTGAAGTGTTACGATTGATGTCGGCTTATTGATGCATGATGCAGTTAAATTGGGATTCATATAAACATACATTATGTCTTTTAATTTGTATGGAATTTCCTTTTTAACCTTTTAATCCTTGCAATTCGCGACACAATAGGTGACGCCGGCGTTCGCTTGGGGTTTGGTGGATTAATTGAGAGATAGGCATTCACCTATCTCATAATGTGCTCATGCACCATATTATACCTAATTTTACGAATTTTGTTCGGAGTCTCGTGTAAAATAGTAGCTACCTAGAAATTAAACCGACACGAGTTATTTGCAACTACTAACAAAAGTAGCAAGTTTGATTCTTGCGAAATCTTTCAAAGCAACTCTATGGATCCAACACGAGTCAGACAGTCAGAACATCAGTTGTCTCGTCTACAATAATAAACAAAAAAATTGTTTCCAAATGAAAATAAATTCTGCATGTGACCATGGCAGGTGTAACCCTGTCGAAAACGTCAAGCAAAAAACAAATAAAAATGGGTCGTGCGCGTTAAATTCCGTCAAACAGTAAAGTAATAAAAATTCGAATTCCATTTTTATAAAAATGAGCGTATAAAATAATCCTCGTAAGAATCTGATTAAGTCCCTTCCCAGGGATTTACAAAAGACACTGTATTAGCATAATGTGCCACCACGACACACTTTTACAAATGAATGACATTTTGTAAATTGCAATGGTTCTCAACCTTTAAAAGATTTCGAGCTACTTTTGACATGTATGTTGAACGTTTGCTTTTTGAAATACATAATTATACATATATTACACTAGCTACTCCCGCGCGGTTTTACTCGCTGCTCGGCTCCATGCTTGATTGTAGCGCGATGCTTTATAGCCTATAGCACTCGGGAACATTGTAGCTATCAAAAAGTAAAAGAATTTTTGAAATCCGACCATTGGTTATAAGGATTACCCCCTACACACAGACTTACAAATTTTACCTCTGTAATTGGTTTTCTACACTTATATAAATAAGTGTAGAAAACCTTTTTTTTTTCTTTATTCAATTACTGTTTTCGTAACTATTTGTATTTGAAATATCAAATTTTGTCCAATATTATTTCTATAAGCATAGTTATTTGTGAGAATTCTCCTTAAAAGCTAGCTTTTCGGGCATTTTCTTGCCATTACTACGAAGCAAAAACAAAGTATTAAAAAACTTACTGACAAAAGTTTGAACAACAGTTGCTAAACCTATCATAATCTCCCGGCTCACGGCTCACCACTTAGGAAACAATAAAAAGACAAATTTTAATGCATAAATCAGAAGTTTATCAAAGGCAAGCCAAAATGAGGTCAAAGGTTGACATTTTACATTCATAATCATTTTGAAAACAATAAAAACCATTAAAAGGTCAATGGACTGCTAATGATAATAATAATTTTAAAGAAAAAAAGGAAACATAAGAAAGAAAGAATTATAATACGAACAATGCGCTTATATTGAAGTTTCCTGTAGCCTGTAGGTGATAGAGCGAATATATTTTTATTTTGGCGGTTACGTTTATGAAAACAGCGCACAGCGAGCATTATTAAAATGGCCGGCAGTTGTTGACTTAATTAAACCGGGAGAGGGTGCCAATGAAAAAAGGGTTTTATATTGTTGGCAAATAGAAGAGTGGGAAGTCGGGAACACTCGACATTTTTGAGGGCGCACCAAATTAAGATCTAAATTAAAAACCATAACGCTCCACTCCAACCTACTTTTAAACAGAGATGAAGTTCAAATATTTTCGCGCGTGAGAATACATTTTTATGTCAGCCATTATTTTCGCTTCAATGTAAATGCTCTCAAGGACCTTGTAAGTTTTGCAAAGATACTGACAGCATGGTTCTGGAGTCTGGACATAATTCGCATTTAAATTAGCTAATATATAAACGTGAATATAAATAACTGATAATGACCCGTTTTAATTTTCATAATGTTGATAAGTTTTTCACGGCAGTGGGACCGCAAGGTCGAATGTGGTGCCATCTCGTGGTGGCACGACGTCGAATTAAATGTAACGAAGAGAAATAAATTGTGAGAGTACTAGGTGAGTAGTTTAGCATAATAGAAAGGGCGCTCCCGTATTACGCGTAGCATCAAATTGTAGCTGTGAGCCTCCCGAAATCAATAGGGTATAATGTTACATAACTCGATAGGATAAAAGAAAGTGGCAGTGGTAACATTTTGCCCCAATTTATTGTTTCAACGTAATAAGTGGGAGCCTAACCGCAATTTTTCGAGCACGATTTATCTATATAAATCTAAAGGAGTATATTAGTACGGTTTTCTCCAACAAACCCACAATTTTTCTCGCATTGTCCGTATTTTCTTGTTTTGGAAAGAAAAACAATGAAGTTATTTATGGTAGGTAGCTCGAGTAATTTTATCGAAAGTTTTATTTTTATGTGATAGAAAGTCAAACGAGTTGTCGGATTACCTGATGGTAAGCAATTGATGCCGCCCATGAACACCCGCAACAACAGAGGAGTTATAGAGTATACATTTATACAATGATAATGTTTTGGTAATGAAAATAAATAAATTGATTTAATAATGCAAGCAATTCTAACGGATGTATGTTTATTATTGTTTCAGATAGTTGGTGAGACATGTTGTGGCGACTACAGAAGACGAGGGCGGGTTGATCCACATCTCCACATGCCGACAGAGCTCTGCAGTCAGCAGAAAGGTATAACATACTTTGTATTATTTTATATATTTATATACTTCCTACCTACCTACCTTCCACTCGCGGATTCGCCCCGTGATATGTTGATAAAAAGTAGCTTATATTTTTATGTTTTTGTTTGATCCAGTCGTTATTGCGTAAAAGAATAACATACATACAACTTTCACATTTATAGTATTAGGTAAGAAGTAGAATTTAGATATAAACACACGGATTGTTTATTAAAAAGTAAAGTTACTACATAAACGAACTGAAAAAGTCTCTAGGAATTCTGAGATCAGAAAAACATATTTGTCATATCCGATCCTTTACCAAGTTATCTACAAGCATACAATGCGAATGAAAATATTCAGCAAATCTCATACGAAAAGCATTTTATCGGCAAACGCTACAAAGAGATTCGATCTAACGTTATCTCCAGAGACAATGAATAAATCGATACCTTAAAATAATCTGTAAACCTCTTAAAATAAAATATCTGTAAACCTCTTCCCAAGTATCACCATAGAAAAGAAGTGCAGTGTCATCTGCAAAGGTAAATATATGGCCATTGTTGAGAGAGATACTGCAGAGGTCGTTTATAAACATTAAGAAGAGGGTAGGACCCAAAACACTACCCTGCGGAACGCCGGTAGTAACCGCACAATTGTCACTCATCCATTCATCGACTACAACACGTTGAACTCTGTCATTTAGGTAACTGTGTAATAACTTAAGTTGAGTGCCACGAATTCCAAAATGTTCCAGTTTATTCAGCAAGAGTGGATAGTACATATTTTTAGTGGTGGATAGTACTTGAGATTATATGTACTTTCTATGATTATTTAGACATCACTGACATAATTATCACTTATAATTTCTAATTATAAGTTTGATATCGCCAACCCGCATTGAGCAAGCGTGGTGATTAATGCTCTAACCTTCTCCGTATGAGAAGAGGCCTTTGCTCAGCAGTGGGCAGTTATAGGCTAATGATGATGAAGAGTCTGACACTCCCTCCCGCTCGACTCTGGGTGGGAGAAGTCATTTGACGATTTTCCCCTCACAAAAAACAAAATCTCCAAGCTTAAAGAATCCGAGTGTGCCACTACATTTGTTGCATAGAAAATTATAGGGTTTATAATTGATACTACAAAATATTTTTCTTAGAAATACATAAATACGACGTGGTCTTATAAAATACTTTGAATGAGATTGCCTCTCTTGTTGGCAGTTAACAGAGGTAAGCACTTAAATTAACCCATTTTGCTGCCTAGAAATATTAAGGCTAATAGCACACTTTTGTTGCAAATTACCCTCACTGAAATTAACATGCCATTTTTGCTTTTTATCATAAATTAAATGGATGTAGTTAAATATTACTTATGTGTAAACATTTTCTATTCAATTTGTTTGCTTAATTTCGAATGTGTCATTGGTCATGTTATAACAATTTCGGATTAAATTTCGGGATTCAGAATTAAAAAATTCAGATTTTCAGGATTTATAAATGTATCGGGAATATATAACCCGGTCTTTTTATTCAAAATCCTTAATAATAAGTTTATCGCCGTTCAAGACTCTTACCAAGTATTAAGAAGGTTTTCCTGTCACTATTATTGTCATAGACACTACACTCCGTTCTTTCTCCTGCACTTGGCTGGTGCCACGGTATATTATTGCTTGTACAACCCAAACAACAATCAGTGGCTCTTTGAGGTGGACAATTCCTGATGTTTGTAGGATCAGGATCACCAAAACTTGTATGTAAAGTAGGTACGCGTCATTTTCAGAAAAATTAATACGACGCAAAGAACTGTAATCCTTGTGAACATCGGATATCAAATACAAGCTGTATTTAAAAAGAGGCAAATATTTATTTACTCTACAATTGTTATTTATTTTAGTGCTAGCGTGCATTTAATTTTAGAACAATAACGGTAATGAAGTATTTTTCTTTCAAATTAATTAAAAATAATTTTACGTTATCGAAGCTAAAGGTGTAGTTTCTTATACAAAACGTACAATTGTACGTTTATGCATAAATTATCGTACACAAACATCGATGTTCATAAGAAGACTTATGAATATACATATACTAAGTACATATTTGCTATTTACATACTTCTACTCAATATAGATACAATGTATATGTATGTATTGTATACTTTATATATAATATGAAAACAAAGACATTTGTTTAGAAAGTGAAACACCCTCGGGACTAAAGCGGATTATTCAAACTAAATAAAATATATCTTGAAATATTTCGTGTAAAGGGAAATTGTGTTCTAAAGTTTTTCCTCGTAACGTTCAAAATTGATTGACATTCCGATGCTATACGCTATATACATATATGTTTAGCTTTGGAGCAAGCTCACCTGTGGAATATGAAGTCTTGAATTCAAATAGAACAAAAATTTTCTCCGTTTTTCCTAAAAAACAAAATCACACTGTAGTTCAACGTGACTGCCTGAAACAGTAATCTAGTTATATTAGTCAGTTTTTCGTCATTTAATTTGCAAGTCGATTGACAAATATGTAAAATTCTTTCTGCTGTTGCAAATATTGCAGTTTTTAGCGATAAAACAATTTCTTATTTACTACTAGCTGTTGCCCGCGACTTCGTCCGCGCGGACGCCGTGAAGCACCAAAAATACTTTGCCTGCGTCATTGTAAGTGTAGTTTTTTAATGAGCAACTTTTAAGATCACATTCCCTTGCAGTTGGCGCTGCAGTATAACTTCACCTCATGAGTACATCTCATAGCGCAGGTGAATTTTGAATATGGTTTAATTCCTACATCCCACGAATAACAGAATTTAAAGAAACACAATTATAAAATTTCTCTATAAACTACATTTGTAGTTTTGCTCTCAGTAGCCAAAATGTATAGAGAGTCAGGACTGGTGACGCGGGAGCAAGCGACGTACAGTTGTCCGTGTGAGAAGCAGCTCGTCTATAGGTCGACAACCGCAGCCTTCAGTGTCTGTCCCTGTGACTTATTGACAGTCATCGCGAAGCAAACACTCACAGGGAACTGCACACGCTTGAACTGGAAGGGGTAGTTATGAGGTATGAGGGGAATGCGTGGTATAAACACTGCCTCGCCGACGCCACAACCCGTCAAAATTTCCGCCTCGATAATATTTCTATGCAGTGATATGACTTTAAGGCGGGTCCCGTTACACAACTTCGGAGGAGACAGGTTCCGAAGAAGCATGATCGGGACGCCAACCTTCAGCTTGATGTTATGTGCTGGAAGTCCACTTGCTGTGAGGGAGTTGAGAAATTCCACCGGATAGTGTGTGGCGTCATCTTGCTCGACTACGGTGTTTATGGAGGTGTACACCACTTCATTCCCCTCAATTTCCGAGAGAATGCTTTCATTGATTGCTGCAGCTTGATCCTTTTTAGGCGTCAAAATGGCCCGCTCGCATGCCCAAGAATTCGGCTAGTGCGGTATTCGACTGATTTCCCCGTACACGCAGCGAATGAGTTCATCTAAGACTCTACCGAGAGATTCTGGGAGCACCACCTGTCCGCCCCTCTCCTCTGGTAGAGTACCGTCGCCGAGACTTTGAAGGACATCAGAGAATTCTTGAGCGCGTGTATTGCCGCCAAGCTGAGCTCTCATATTGATGGTCAAGCGCAGCGTATGAACGCGTGACCATAACAGGTCTGGCGGGTCCTGCATAGAGTCCAAGCGGACCTTACCAGATGCACAACACATCCCATTTGCTCCCCTTTCCATTTGCGTGCTTGGCAGTGAGCACACACTTCTTCTAAGGCACCAATATTGCCATAAGCGGCGTAGTTAATCGCAACATTGTACATAAATCCACTTCCCTCTTTGTTTAGCCATGGTTGCTCTTCGATACCGTAAACCGTGGATTCTTCATCAGATGTTGAAAGCTGATTTACGTTACGACGCAGGCGATCTTGTTCTACTTGTGCCGCACGCTGTTCGTCCGACCAAGTTCCCCGAATCTCTTGAATTCTGTCCCGTTCTTGTGATAGATGAGTAGACGCATCTCCAAGCAGTTCGTGGTACCGCTGCCGAGCAGCTGCACGACGTTCTTCACGCTGCTCATCTGAGAGCGGTCTCTTCTTAAGCGGGTCTCCCGTTCTTCATCGTCTTCAATCGACCGAGAAAAAGAAGCGCGGCTCCGCTGCAAACATAACCTCGCCTCTCGTTGCGTGTACGTTTCAGACGCGCGAGAATCAGCGTGGCGCTCCCGATCACTTTCCAGTCGAATTTGTCGCGCTTCGACACTCTCACAAGATCGAGCGACATCAGTGCGGTTGCGCTGAGAACTCAGCCTCGTCTCTCGCTGCGTGAACGTCTCTGACGCGCGTGACTTAGCATGGCGCTCTCGGTCAATTGACAGCCGCATCTCATGTGCTTCTGCACTTTCCTGAGACCGCGACAATGCATTTTGAGTGCGCATGGTATCTAATCGCGACTGGCGCGCCGTACTACATTATCCTCTTCGAGTCTCTGCAATTTGTTCACGAACAGCAGTCAACTTGGCCTCACGCTCGTCAGCGGTTTCAAGGGATCGAGCTAACCTTCTTTTTCACGAATGGTATGACGATTGTGATAGATTAGACCGCTTTCTGGGCTTTTTTACTACTAAAAGACAAATTAACATGTAGTAAACAGAATAATTTGAGAATCTCGATAACTTATAAACAACGCAGGTAACCCCGTTTCTATAGGTTGAAGCGGCGACATCGGTACTCATAACATCACTTTTTGTGAACGAAACCATAGCGCGATCTAATTCGACGCCAACACCATCTAGTTAGAAAAATGGAAACATTTTTATATGGTAAACAATAATAATTTCTCAATTACGGCTGAATACGTTTTCAACGTGAAAAAAACGTAACCGTATATGAATAAAAAAAAAATGCTAGTTCTTCATCACACCTATGTTTATAATTATACACAAAAATATTGTATGAATTCCGAAGCAACAATTTTACCAATATAAGTCTATGTTTTATTTTATATTTCATTTTTTTTGTGTCTAGGTTTGTGATAGCACGTCCTGTCAAATAACCTGCTTACAAACGTAATTTAAATGTGTATGAGGTAACACTACATGCTGCTTCAGTAAGGTTTACAGATATAAAAGTTCATTACTCATCCCCCGTAGGTGATAGCGTGATAATATGTAGCCTATGTGATGAACCGACCTGTCAGTTATGTTCATGCAAAATTTCAATTTAATCCATGCAGTACTTTTTGAGTTTATCCGTAACAAACATACAGACAAACAGACAAACAGACAAAAATTCTAAAAACCATATTTTTGGCTTCAGTATCGATTGTACATCACGCCCCAAGTATTATTTCAAAAATATATTCAATGTACAGTTTTGACTTTCCTACGATTTTATTATATGTATAGATTTCATTTTTTTTTGTGTCTAGGTTTGTGATAGCACGTCCTGTCAAATAACCTGCTTACAAACGTAATTTAAATGTGTATGAGGTAACACTACATGCTGCTTCAGTAAGGTTTACAGATATAAAGGTTCATTACTCATACCCTGTAGGTGATAGCGTGATAATATGTAGCCTATGTGATGAACCGACCTGTCAGTTATGTTCATGCAAAATTTCAATTTAATCCATGCAGTACTTTTTGAGTTTATCCGTAACAAACATACAGACAAACAGACAAAAATTCTAAAAACCATATTTTTGGCTTCAATATCGATTGTACATCACGCCCCAAGTATTATTTCAAAAATATATTCAATGTACAGTTTTGACTTTCCTACGATTTTATTATATGTATAGATTTCACCAATGACGCATACGTATTCATCTTCAACCGCCCAGATCATATAATTCTGCTTAACTAAGGGCCTTTTTTACGCATAAGGTTTTTACTATTTAGCGAAGATCTACATAATTAGCAGGTTTGGAGATTTTAATAGTTTAAAAGGTTCAGGTATATCAGAGAATCTTAGTCCGGTCTGACAATACCAGCGGGTTGAGTAAAACTGTTCTGAAATCGGACTCCACATAGCAATTATCCATATTATAAAAATATACGTCATGTTAAATAGAAAACAGGACTAACTCATAAAAGAGGGTATTCCAGAATTAAACCTTATTATTGAAGCATAATTTTTAAGATTCAAATACCTTATTTTTTTAGTTAAGCTTCTTTTCTGTTAACCATACGTGTGTATCAACCCTATTTAATTAGCATACGTAATTTGCGAATAAAATGTATAAACACAGCCGCGAGTAGGGTTGCGCGAGTTAGCGTGCTAGAAGGCTTATGATATTATTTTTTGCTGCGCGCAGAAAACATGACCTACTTTCAAAAAGTTGTATTACGGTTATGACGTCAATAAGAGACCACACGCGACTCATTGGCGCTCGCAACTATGCCTACCTATGCATGTTTATACTTTAACTGTATAAATACTCGTATATGTATCTACGTGCAATTTCATGACAACCCATTTGAAATTAAAATTTTGGTCACATTATTGCGGTTTTTTTTTTGTAAATTGTTTTTTTTTTTTAATTTTTCTGGTTACGTTTCCTTCTCTGTTTGAATGTAGGTGCAGATACTAATTAGATAATAATATAAAATAATCTATTTACCAGATATGTATGTTCGTGTATGTAATGAATCTCATCGTTCAAGCGTTTTTTAAACTTTTTGAAGATCCTAACTCAGTAGTAGGGTTACCTTTTGACCAAAGTCAACCTAAGATGTGAACCTCACTCACTGCTTAGCAGTCCCAACAGTCAGTTTTGCACTCTGTTTAATCAATTTAAGTTTTATAATAACTTTGAAAGCAGAAACGCTCAGCCCTATAAAAAACCACTCAGGTTTCTCTCCCAAAATAATTTAATTCCATCATTTCATTAATCTCATAAGTATCTCTATATTTGTTCCCCGTATTTCATAAGTAATAGTAGTTTCTGTTTTCTTTGTAAGAAGGTATATTATTTTCTCTGGAAACGAAAGGAAAACTTATTTGTAGCTCCTAATATAACTTATTTACCAAACAAATGTATTGGTACTCAAATAAATTGAACTGGAAGAATATTGATACAAAAATGGTTACAAAAGGTTTATCGCCCTCGATACTTGTGACGTATGAACGTTAGATATGTATACATAGGTACATAGATATATGTATATACATGGGGAAAATATCGACTTATGGTTACGTGAGGTAACTTAATATGCTTTTGATGGTAAAAGAAGACAGAAGTAAAACCATATCATTGATTTACTTATGCAATACAGAATCAAATATTGTTTTTTTTGGCTTTGTAATACGACGGCAAATGTTCACACTGAATGCTGGTCCAATCGGCGATGCCTATGATCACCCGAAACACCAAAAGAGTTGCAAGTGCTTTGCCGGCCTTTTGGACATAAGTAGGTTTTGTGGATTGGTGAGAGATGGGGAAGGGGAAAGATTCTACCTCTAGTAACTCTCGCTCACACGGCTAAACACAACGCTGTGGTACCTATTCGGGTCGAGCCGACAAATTCATGAAACATGGCTTTCCCAAAATTATGCAGTTCAATTTAAGATATAAATTTCAGTATGTTGTAGGTAACGAAACTTCGTAATATTTTAAAATAATAACGTTTCTAAGAATACACATTTCCATTCTACCTACACGCAAATATAATTGCCATACCATGACAATCACATTTGCATAATAATTTTACGCTATATGAAATAAAGGTATCATAGGTGTAACCTCTTGACTGTGACGGTTAATCCAAACTCTTCTTGAGGGCACCAAGTCTCTGGTCTCTGACCCGTAATCTACGAAACACAATTCGCTAGGGATATGCAAGCTTTTAGTCACGTTTTTCACACTCATTAGTAGTTCTAGAAGTACAATTAACATTAACGTATGAATTTTAGGAGACTTGACAATGCTTTATTTGTGTAGTATTCCAAAAGCGTAGAAAACTGAGGTTAGGTAAGGTCTTATATGACAAAGAGTACACTAAAAAGGTATTTGACTGTGTTACGTACATTATCATCAGCTTGATGATCCCCTTTGTGAAGCAACGCCTCCTACCATTTTTTAGCGATATACTACCTCGATGAGACCTTAACTCAAAGCTACTTCTTTTACTAGGAAGATATATCGCATAGTGATGATTTTTACAGGGGGATATACGTCACAAATCCCGTCATCAGCCTATAAGCAAGGTAATAATATCTACAAGTATTTCAACTTCATAGAAACGGCCGAAACGCGAACTATACCTACGCGCCCGATGTCGGGACGCGCTCGGGACGCAGACAGACGCGGCTGTACCGCAGTGACGAACGGACGGTGTGTTGTCTTTTATTTAGAAATCAGCTCGAGTACATTATTTAATATGACGAATAGGAAATATTGTGCTGTTATTATGTTTGGTTGCATGAATTCGTCAATAACGCATCCAGACATAAGTTTTTTTAAAATTACCTGGAAACTCTGAAAGGTATGACTATAAAATAATTTTACTTACTAGTAGCCTAGGTAGGTAAATAATGTGTGTCTTTATGGATCATTATTTCCAGTTATCTCACGAAAACAGATGTTTGAATTTATAAATAATATGAATAAAGTTATTGAGACGAGTGAAATAGGTAGTTATAGGCGGTTCTGGTTCTGAATGAATCATGATATGTTAGGTACCTACCTACTTACGCTTGTGTTAAAACGGTTCATGTATGTTTTGTTAGTTTGTATAATTCAAAGTAGAGAGTGTGGTATTTTATTATTAATAATATTTGTTTATTATCTGCGTTTATGAATAATACTAGAAAATATTTAATAACAACAATAAAACAGCTAGACCCATGTAATATTTTGATGTTTGAGGGTTGTGATTTTAGAACATTCGTAGTCAGCTGTTCAATTCGGCATTAGTGGCCAAAGAAATATTGTTTGTTTATTTTTAAAGCACTTTATTTGTTTATATAAAAATGGATATTTACAATCACAAAACTAAATGGAAACAGAAAGTAGACAAAGGTAATTAAAATACTGGAGACGAGCAGCCCTAACGCATGTTTACGTACCGCGCGGCTGTAGGTATTTATTTCTTTCAAGCGGCCGAGTTACAATACTGTATGATATTTATACTGTGCTATAAGTGCCCATTGCTGAGGGTTCTTCTTACAAGAAAAAGCAGATAGGCGATTTCAATCTATTTATAATAAATTATTCGTTCAGGTTTCCTCACGATGTTTTCCTTCGCCGTAAATATGATCGGAATATCCCACATTGACACTTACTAGATTTCGAACCTTATCCTCTGGACCACCACGACAACTAAAGAATATGCGTATATCTACTAGGTGCAGGATCTCTATCTCCTTGAAGTAGTCATAATTATGATTAGTGCAGCTGATATCTACAGAGTGTATTAAACTTTTTACAGATGTCCTAATATGGGTTGGTCATGCGTCGTGGCACGCGCTGTGGCTATCTTCCTCATGCTCAGCCGAGCGTCAGCACTCACATCAGACATGTAAGTTATTGCATTTTATCGTTTTAATTAGTAGTGCTATTGATTTTGTTAATCTAGCAAATTATAAGTGTGGGAGAGCCGTGCTTCAGCACGAGTGGGCCGGCTCGACCGGAGTGATACCACGGCCTCACAGAAAACCGGCGTAAAGCAACACTTTGTTGTGTTTCGTCATATTAGTGAAGTTACCGAGTGCCTGATCCTTCCCACTCTCCATCCTTAATCCTTAAATACCTAATAACACACAAGAGTCCGGCAACGCACTTGTAGTAAATCCTTTGGTAATACAAATGTCCACGGGCGGCGCTGATTGCTTACCATCAGGTAATCTGTCTGCCAATTTGCTGACCTACGACAAACTAAAAAATACGCAATTGATTTCATTCAACAAAGAATTTTTCACTCGTATATAAACGAGCCATTTTTCTTTTAAGAACAATGTGTTTACATTGGCAATAAATTCCCGACGTGACCTTCAGAAATTGTAAGATTCAAAAGCAGGTGTTCTGTAGATTAAAACAACAATAGATTTAGATGATAATGAGTATAGCGTGGAAGGACACGACGAGTGGGAGGCGGCGAAGCGTATGTAACACGGCAGCCGTGCCACGCCCGTCCAAGCGTGAAGTTCCCGCTCCATTAATACTGCGGGCACTATACTAAACAAATTGTCCGGCAAGGGGTATATTATCTCCTACATCACTTTCCCTTCTATTGTGCAAACATAAATCATTTTAGTTGTGTAGTGCCTTCGTAGTTTTGATGTAATTATTTCGAACGTCGTACGGTTATATCTTGATGAGTTTGTAACCAGTTTAGCGAATGAACAAACTCCATGCTCCATGCAACACACGCTTGGCTCTTCCCCCCGGACCACCACAAGGTGTAGACGTGCACAAGACCCCGTTTTATTTTTAAAACAAATTAAATAAAGTTTTATTTAAAATTAAATAAAGTGAAATAATAGGACTACATAAAGTGCAAGAGGTTGCTCAGACGTTGACTGACACCGCGTGAGTACGGCGATTAATATTACCCTCACCTATTCTGTTATCCTGGTACCTGAGTCGGATTCATCGAATCAGCGCACACGCACTTTTTACGCCCGCTCTGGTCACTGGCTAATCTCTACAAGGACGCCAACCACTCACGAAGTTAATGCACCGCCCTCCTCAGAATAAGTGACGCCTATTTCAAGGTCAAGCGCCGCCCTCTAGAAAGTCATTGGTTTGACCTGCGCTTGCGCCGCCTCTTTTGCAGTGATTGACAACTTGACTCGTCCGGCCACCTCAGTGAGTAATTAACTCCTCGCTTCTATTATATCCTAGTACATCGCACGCTCTTAAAATGGATAAATCTTTTTCTGATAGCAATATTTGTAATTTGGGATTGGACACCACCCCCCCTAACTACATTTCTACACGTAGTAAAAGAATCAGAGAAGACGACCTACCAGAAGAATTCCGTAACTTTAAGGATGAAATTATGAGCATGTTAAGCTCGTATATGGCAAACCAACAAAAAGAATTAAAGATGATCGCATCGAATCTCAAGGATATACAATTAACAAATAACAATATTGAGTCATCCATCCTTAATTTATCAAGTCAAAACGAAGAATTTCGTAAAAAAATAGAATCGCTTGAGCTGCAGTGTAAAAAAGACCGGGAGTACATAGCTGTACTAGAAGACAAGTTGGAAGATCAACAAAGGTACTCTAGAAAAACTTGCATTGAGTTGAAAAACGTACCCAGGATGCCTAAAGAAAGTACTAACGACCTAACTTCTATGCTACTGAACTTATCGAAGTACGTCAGTCTTGATTTGCACTCACACGATATTAAGGATATATTTCGTCTACCGGTTAAGAAAGAAGGGGTCTTGAACACCCCTATAATTATAGAACTAGGTTCCACTATGTTAAAAACAAACTTATTACAAAAAGTCAAGTCTTATATTATCAGGAACAAGGCCAAACTTCAAGCTAAACATCTCGGAATCAACAATAACGCGGAGGTCCCTGTGTTCATATCCGAGCAGCTCACCGCCAAAGGTGCCCGTTTATTCTTCCTGGCTCGTGACTTGTCTAGAAGTAAGCAATACAAGTTTTGTTGGACTGCTCATGGACGAGTTTTAATAAAAAAAGACGAGAATTCACGGGCAATAGTCATCAAAAGTGAGTCACAAGTACATCATCTGCTACAACAAGCATGACTGAAGCGAGATGTGGCTGCGAGCACTATTATATTAGAGTTAGTTTTAGTGCTTTTAGTACTCATGTATATCATAAGATTAAGTTTTCGTTTTTACTTTACGTATATAAGTCATAAAATTGTTATAACTAAATATTGTTACAACTATAAGCATACACACCACACATCTGTTACATACATTTTACTATTAATTAGTCTTCACAAATTATCATACTTAAATTGTCTCAAAATAGTTATACTCATTCACTCAACACTCATTCACACAAAAACACATTCACTAATACACTCAACTTACTCAGGTTTTAATATAATGTTTCCTCATATACTACCTTTCTTGCAAAAAAATCAACTCGATTTCTTACAGTTATATGCCCTAATTACATCTAAAACTCATATAATCCGCGGGAAGCACCCTTATTCTTCAACCTTATTAACTAATGGATAGTAACATTTGTTCATTTCAAGAGTTAGACAGTATTGAAATTTCGAACTCAGCCATTGTTGACATTGATAAGTTATCAAGTTTTCTGCAATATACTGATTCTAATTTAACTGTGCTGACACAAAATATACGGAGTATATACAGCAACTTCGATGATTTTCAAATAACTTTGTCCCAGTTAGAAATAAGTGTAGACGTGTTAATACTAACTGAGTGTAGACTTAACATTAACAAATCCATACCTGTTTTAAGCAATTACACTTCATTTACCACATCTAGGCAACTTAATCAAAACGATGGCGTGGTAGTATACATAAAAAACATCTATATTTCCAATGTAACTGAAATCACCATAACACATGCAACAGCTTTACAAATAATTATATCTAACTACACTATAATTGGTATCTATAGGTCCCCATCTAACGTCTCCGCGGAAACATTTATTAACTCACTAGATCAACATCTTCAAAAAATCCAAACACATAAAAATATAATCATTACAGGAGATATTAATATAAACCTAATTGAAAACACGTCAGAATCGTCACAACTACGATATAACAGATTAACATACCTAAACATGTCGTCTATCCACGGCTTTATACCGGGACATCGTTTACCCACCAGATATGAAAGTTGCTTAGATCATATGCTCCTTAAACTGGATAAATCTAAAAATAGCGCATCTGTGGCCATTTTGAATACATCTGTCACGGACCACTCTACAGTTCTACTAAATATAGCCCACACATACCAAACCAAAATAAATATTAAATCAAAATCCACAATCAACTTTGAAAATGCTTATAAACATCTTATTAATTCAGATATATCGTTCTTTAATATATACAAAAACCCTAACATCCTGGCTGACAAACTGATAGATTTGATCAAAACATCCCTTACTGTAAATACCAGTGTCAAGTCAGTCCCTTGCTCCAACCGTATATCAAAACCCTGGATAACAATCGGGGTTCTAAGATGCATCAGACTTAGAAACAAAATGCAGATTAAGTCGAGAAAAGACCCGTATGACGTTATATTAAAAATAACCTATAAACGTTTCCGCACGTTCTGTACTAATTTAATAAGGAAAATGAAGAGGCTATATTATAAAAATCAAATTAAACTTTCAATAAAAAAGCCTAAAAATCTTTGGCGTGAAATTAATAATATAACTCATTATAAAAAACCCAAGGTATCTAACGCACGTCTTCTTCTAATCACACAACATCCCCTCGACTCTTTAAATCGTGTGAATCAGTTTTTCGTCACTATTGGTCAAGTGTTAGCAGAAGAAATTATGGCTCAATCCAGTCCACCGCCTAGATTAGTCAGTAACTTTAATACTAACTCTCAAGTTTCCTCATTCGTGTTACTAGAAACTGACAACAATGAAGTGAATGACATACTTATGACCCTCGACTCAGGGAGTGCCACCGGTTGGGACGGCATACCTATATATTTCCTAAAACTATCTAGAGATTTTATAGTTCCCCTTATCTGTCAATTAACAAATCTATGCTTCGAAAGGGGAATATTCCCTAACGCTTTTAAACGGTCATTAGTTACACCTGTGCACAAGGGTGGAGACATGGACGATGTCAACAATTATCGACCTATTTCGGTCTTGCCATCTATTTCCAAAATCATAGAGAAGATACTAAATAAAAGACTTGTAAATTACTTGAAGAAATTTAATATTCTCTCACAAAGTCAATATGGCTTTAGGCAAGGTCGATCTACTCAAGATGCCGTTATAGCACTAACCTCTGAAATTATTGATAAAGTTGACAAGGGATATAAATGTATAACAGTGTTCCTAGATTTAAAAAAAGCTTTTGACACCGTTTCCGTCTCCATCCTTGTGCAGAGGCTCGAAAACATTGGGATAAGAGATAGGGCTCTTTCCCTTTTTGATAGTTATCTTCGGTGTAGGACACAACAAGTAAAAATTGATAACTTCTGTAGTAACCAAGAAAATGTGGTATTTGGTGTCCCGCAGGGAAGCGTACTTGGACCGACACTGTTTTTGGTCTACATCAATGAGTTGTGTAATCTCGAAAGCAGTGGCGGTGGAATTTTCTGCTATGCGGATGACACCGCAGTCGTTTTTTCAGGTGATACCTGGGAAACTGCACGTCGTACTGCTGAGCTAGGTCTTAGTGTAATAGGTAGTTGGTTAAAAAATAATCTTCTGACCCTTAATATTACTAAAACTAATTACATATGTTTTTCACCTAGTCAACAATCAAAACCAGGAGTCGATTTCAGGGTCGGGTTTCATGAATGTGTCAAACCAGATGAATCATCATGTAATTGTCTGAATATCCAACAAGTAAAATCTACTAGATACCTGGGCATCATTCTCGACGAACGCCTCTCGTGGCACCCACATATTGAAGCTGTCATGACCCGTATTAGAAGATTCAGTTGGGTATTCAGAACATTGCGGTATGTCATGTCCCCTGAACTTCTCAATAACATATATGTGGCGTTGGCCCAGTCAGTTATCACATATTGCATTCCTGTCTGGGGTGGCGCCACAAAAACAAAATTTTTAGAATTGGAAAGGTCTCAACGTTCGCTCATAAAGGTTATGTACTCTCTTCCGTATAGACATCCAACAGATAAATTATATAAAACTAGTGGCTTATTAACAGTTAGGAAGTTATATTATTTAAACACGATTCTCTATCTGCACAAAACTGTTCCATTTAGTCCTACAAATAAAAATAAAAGACGTAATGATTACGTGGTTCACTCACAAAGAGTACGCACAGTTTTTGCGAAAAGGCAATATAAATGTCAATCTGCTTATATTTATAATAAGATAAACGGCACACTACAATTCTATCCTAAGGTTCAACATGAATACAAAAAACTACTAACAGAGTGGCTGAAAAATCTAAGTTATGAGGAAACAGAGCACCTATTAGTTAGAATTAGTTAAAAAAATCTAATATCATAAAAACAATAAAATGAGTAAACACATGATAGTCATCATTCACACACACACACCCGCATACACACACACACACACACACACACACACACACACACACACACACACACACACACACACACACACACACACATACATACACACTCAAACCCACACCAATACATACACTCACTTAAAACATACATCGTGCATATCACACGCTGCTCCAAAAGTAAAAAATTAATAGTATTGTTTCTGATTATACCATTAGTTTTGTCTTATAAGTTTAAGGTTCTCTAACCTACTTAAAGTCTCATGTTATTTATTTTTCTCCATGTAAATTTTGAATAATACCCATTTTTTCATTATTTTTAAGTACCTACAATCATTTTTAAAATACCTACTTATTAGATTTTATATTAGTTCTTAAATACCTTGAACATTAGTTTTAAATTCCTATCTGTTAAGGTCTCACTATTGTTACTTGTAAACTATAAAGGGAAGAAGCGAGACAACCCCAACACAAGTATATTCTATTTACTTACTGGGGCTGCCTCAATTACAATAAGTACTGTAATGATTTTGAGATAATAAAGATATTTATTTATTTATTTATAACACACAAAGCTTTTGTTTCCGCTCTCAACCAAAAGTTAGGTTTACACGCGTATTTCAGTATATTATTAACTCTTCCTATCTTTGTTCTCCAAGTACACAATAAACATTGTTTGTAGTTAGTTCATACTTGTGTTTCAAATAATGACTTCATAAGTTACTTACCTATTGTTGTTAACTATGTGAACTTCAATATTTATTATTAGAATGTGTCATTGCTCTGTTTATTAGCTTATTGAACGGCTTTTGTAGCAGCAAGGTAATAAGTGTTAATCTAAAATCAATACTAAGCGTACTGCTGTGCGTTCCACACGCTTAATTTGCCATAATATTATGTTAACGGCATAAATCTTCCCTAGAACGCGCTTCCACTCCATTATTTTGGTGATTTAAAAGGTTCTTTACAAATGCAAAATTGCTTCGAAGTTATTATATAAATTCTATTCACTGTTCTCCAGATTTGCAGCGGGGAAGTCGGACAAAGAGATACTGGACAACCTTCTGAAAAACTCCCGCTATGACAAAAGACTGTTGCCACCAGTAGATGGTAAATGTCATCATTGTTATGCTACTCGTAATATCTGCATAGAATAAGACAGTGGTTTTCAAATTACGTCAGAACATTTTATTTGATTAAACTATTGATATAATTTGAAAACCTTATATGTTGCGTTTGAGTATAAGGATTATGTAGGTCATTCAAAATTGGTGTAAATTGCAGATCCAGAATTCTGTTGTGGTCTAACTTCGCCCAACGACTCTCTGGCACAAAATAATGTGGGGCTCTCGTCTCTGCGGCCTCGCTCGCACAATCGTGGTGCGTTGTGTTCCATGTTTATGAAAAGAGAAATCCTTCCACATGTATCTGGATCGTAGCAAATTATGTCCTTGTAATTATTTCCTTGCACGCAACTTCAACTCTTCTATTACCTCACGCAACTGTAGATACCTGATCCTTGGCTTTAGAATACTTTTTTACATATACATATTATATGAGTCACATTTCCTACCAGTATTATTGCACTTCAACGTTGATGTATTAGATTAGAACACACCCAATCTTATTATTGATATTATTTGGACTAATTATTTCGTTGGTTGGCCACTGAGCTATTTTAAGTATTATTTTATATTTGTTTAATAAAAAGACACCGTGTGTAATGGTTCAGTCACCTAATATTAAAACGAGTTTTCTTTTTACGCCATGCTTTTTGCCTCAAATGATTTTCTCTTTTCACAAACATTAAACACAGAGTTACGAATTCTTACCTGTCGTAAATTCATACTTACTTCTTTTCCAATAGAAATCGGATCTGCCAATTTCTTATTTACAATTTTCGTTATTATTGCAACATGTGTTAGCCTACGGTTGATTTTTGCAATTTAATTTTGATTATACCTTCTACCTTCCAATCATTATTTCTTAGATTGTGATTTTTGTTACGACATAT
Organism: Spodoptera exigua; assembly: GCA_902829305.4. Classification (NCBI taxonomy): domain Eukaryota; kingdom Metazoa; phylum Arthropoda; class Insecta; order Lepidoptera; family Noctuidae; genus Spodoptera; species Spodoptera exigua. The sequence goes on along the minus strand of LR824610.2, from coordinate 11,017,399 downwards.
CAAAATTTTAATACTAACAGAGTTGCAAGGTCAGGACAAACCAGTAAAGTCAAGATAGGTAGACCCTACTGAACTCCAGCACAATTGTTAGCAAGCATGTATTTTAAATGTATATCGTTGTTGTGTCTTGTATAACTGACTTTAGCCATGCTATGAATATTATTAACTATGTTGTTTTCAGGTGTCCTCACCGTAAATGTAAGCGTACTACTTCTTAGCTTAGCCTCTCCGGACGAATCTAGTCTTGTAAGTATCATTGCACCTAAAAGATATCTCTTACCACTTCTTTTCTCTATTTAGTTTCAATCCTCTGTCTAAATTGACCGCTTCCAGAAATACGAAGTGGAATTCTTACTTCAGCAGCAGTGGTACGACCCTCGACTGCGCTATTCCAACCAGTCTCATTACGACTTCCTTAACGCCATCCATCATCACGAAGACATCTGGTTGCCGGATACGTATTTCATCATGCACGGTGACTTTAAGGTCCGTATCGAACTTAGTCTAGATAAAATACATGATTGATTAATTGACTGAAGATATCGTCAAAATTATATTTTCATCTAATTTTATACATAATTATTTCCACCATGCTTTCTTCTGAAGGAGTTTTCCCAGCACTCATGGGTATTTATAACTACATACAATGCTTCATGAATCTAAAAGGACCATTTTTTGTACATACGAATATTTTTATAGCTGACACTTCATGCTCGCCTCGATTTCTTTCTGGTTTTAAACATGCAATCTAGACCTTTTGGAGTTGTTTTTCGTAGATATCATCGTAACATTTGGTCCGGTGGTTTTGGTGACAAGTAATATTTGTGAACACCATTTAGTAGGAGTATTTAGGATAGGAGCGTAATTAAATAGTGCAAATGCTTTGTTTTGATGATTCCTTAAACTAGATTATATTCTTAACTGTGTTTATTTTTCAGGACCCGATAATACCAATGCATTTCGCTTTGCGTATATATCGCAATGGTACTATAAACTACTTGATGCGGCGGCATCTCATCCTGTCCTGTCAGGGGCGGCTCAACATCTTTCCTTTTGATGACCCATTGTGTTCATTTGCCTTAGAAAGTAGTAAGTCAACTGGTCCTACTATGCATCTATCCTTTATAGAAAGCACTTCCTATAGTTAAGTTTGATTGTTGCATTTGTGCACCTTATCTCCTGAGTGAAAAGGCGTGATTACATTGGTTATAATAACATTTTGCGTTTTCTAGTATCGTACGAGCAGTCAGCCATAACTTACGTGTGGAAGAACGACGAGGACACGCTGCGCAAGTCGCCGTCCCTAACGACGCTCAATGCGTACCTCATCCAGAACCAAACCATTCCCTGCCCTATCAAAGCCAGTTGGAGAGGTAAAATATAACATTATTCATAGCCACGTATACATACATACAACATACCAACATCGCTTCTAAAACGTTATTCTTAAGAAAAATACCCTCCCAATCATATATTATTTTCGCCCTATACGGTAGCTTAGTTAACCAAAATTAGATATTTTGTTAAAGCACATCTTATATTTTGCACAAGAGATGGTCAAAGGTTGCCTAATTATATTGAAATTCTGATTAACTCTTTTCAGCTTGGTCTTGATTTATGTAAAAGGTTAATTTTTATAAGTACTTAATTTATTTTGTGTGTTCTAAAAGTTATATATAAATATATATTTTATACAGTAGATGCTTGATAGTGTACGTTATGCGATCACAGTTTGTCGAGTACATTAGGAGTACCCCTAGCTATCCAGCATGTTCATCTAGGTTGTGCGTCCGATCATACAATGTGATGACTATAGTATCAATTGTGTCAGTACAACTGTGTAGCCTAGTCACTTATTCAATTTTGCTATTCCTGACATCTAAATGTTTTAATTAGTTTGTTGAGAATGTAGAGTGTAAGAATTTATTAACGTCTTTGCAAGCAGCTGAGGGTAATTCACTTTACGAGGAAGACGAAGAGATGACATGTAATCTTTGCCAGAGACGCTTTGAGGAGCAAGGTACTAAAGTTGCACCGGACGAGGCACCGTTCGGTCCGGTGTCGTCGTATTTCAAATATTTTTTGCTTATGTGTGAGTAAATGCGTAATTGTGTTATAATGATAAAGTGTTGTACAATGTGTTGTAAACCGCCGTGATGATGGAAAGTCGAAGGTTTGCTCCTTGCGATACTTTTCTTATAACTCACCAAGCATTAATGTTGTGTTAGTTAAGAGCTCATCACTTTGTTCATTGTCTCATGCATGCCCATATAAATTCCATACACGACTGTAAGAGCATGCGTTTGATAGTACGCTGTATCGTTTTTGATGGACGTCATAATGCTACAATGTATGTTCATAAACTTGATATGACACGTGACAACACAACACGCATTACTCATACATACAGAACAGTAGTTAGTATATTAGATGATGTTTTGGCTGTTCATATGTACTTTAATTTTAACAAGGCCTCTGAATTGAGTTACTTGGAATTTTGTATCCTGGATCCTTACTTTTGTTTTGAAATTAAACGAGAACATAACCGCGCACTACGATGCTCCAATTGTACCTAATGATATTCACTCCACAGGTAACTACAGCTGTCTAAAGGTCGACTTAATATTTACTAGAGACCGAGCGTTCTACTTTACAACAGTATTTATCCCTGGAATCATTCTGGTGACTTCCTCGTTCATCACGTTCTGGCTGGAATGGAACGCAGTACCAGCCCGTTCCATGATAGGTAAAAATGTGGCTGGTATCTGGAATGCTCTCGGTCTTGCGTACTGCATCAATTTTACTCTTCGTAGATGTTGGCTGCGGCTGTTGATATAACACGCTATCTGTTGCAGGATCGCTTACTATATGTTAATAATTCTCATAGTCAGCCGACGAATCATTCTCACCCGCCGATTTTGGTTTTTGTTTATTTTTAGTATATGCTTGACATTTTTAGGTAATTACAGCTGTCTCAAAGTGGATCTTATCTTCACGCGGGATAGATCATTTTACTTCACCACAGTTTTCATACCGGGGATCATTTTGGTGACTTCATCGTTTATTACTTTTTGGCTGGAATGGAATGCAGTGCCTGCTAGAGTAATGATAGGTTGGTTTCACTGTTTTATTTGCTGAATTATAAATTACAATTTAATAACATCAATCTTAATTAACTTCTATAATAAGCCTATTAATGGTTACCAAATAGAGACAAATATTGTAAGTACCTTGGTATTCCAAATTTTATCATGTTATGCAATTCGAACTTTGCTTTTGATTGGCTATTCGTGATTAGAATTGTATGGGTAATCGCATGACATTCATTTTAAATACTAAGAATATTTTGTAGAGCTTAACAATTTTACATTCTGTTCTAGATAGAAAAATAACATTATCATGAACACGCTTAGTTTTTCAATTTTAATTAACTATCTGTAGGTAAAAAGATATTTCAAATAGTTTATAAGTTTGATGAAATTCTCATGTTACTTTGCTTTTCGTACAGGTGTAACGACAATGTTGAATTTTTTCACTACATCGAATGGATTCAGATCGACATTGCCGGTCGTCTCAAACCTGACGGCGATGAACGTGTGGGACGGCGTATGCATGTGTTTTATCTATGCGTCGTTACTAGAGTTCGTGTGCGTCAACTACGTGGGGAGGAAGCGACCCCTACACAATGTCGTCTACCGACCCGGAGAGAATCCGGTCACACAGGTGAATACTCCTCTTTGCCTCTCTCAATTTCACTGCATAGAGCGTCATCAGTGTTACTGTTTATCCAACTTTGCCTCAAACGTTCCATTTATGACGGTCTATTGATATTTACGTGTATTGATATATTGCCACGTTTGTTTTTATATATTTCTATGGCGTGAAATCGATGTGGTTTTTCTTCGTTTTTAATTTTTTTGTACAAAATCCAAAAACTTTTTCTGGTATTCTTTTCCCACTGAGTATGTATGTCCAGTGTTAGAGCTTATTAATAATAAAAAAATACTAAATCTAATTATTATGAACTCAGGATTGTAGCATACAATAAATAAATCGAAAATATCAACACAATCTATTATTAAACGATAAAAATGAAAAAATAAACTTACCTTACACTAAAAAAGCAAAGCCAGTTGCGTTTGTAAATACCGCAAAAAACACTCCATTTACGCAACATTATTCTGGTATTGCCAACAATATATACGCTGACATGAAGGTATTTAGGTTTCGTGAATACAATGATGAACATTTTAATTATAAACAAACATCTCTCCAAAATCTCTACCTACTTACATGTCTGAAGCCCTGTACATACACTCACTACATGACTGCTACTAAACGTTACCTCTCCTACTGTGCTCCTTGTAGCAAGCAATTGGTTTTAGATTCTTAAAAAAAAGCACTTTGATACTTTTATGGTGATTATAGGAGTATTATGTTAGAAAACCCACAATCCATTCACGAAGGAATTTAAAAGTTTGAACAGTATTCTTCCGAACAAACATTTTGCATGGATCCCTCAAATGAATTAGCTTACGAACAACAAATAAGTTCCGTCGTGAATATTTTAAAATTTTTCTATCTTTACTCTTTGCAATGTTTTCTTTCAATATCCCAACAACAAGACATGGCATGATAAACGAGTATGTACTTTTATCATTCGTGTAATGGCAATGTCATGTTGTTTGTTTTTCTTCTACAGCATGCTTCACTTCTTTAACGTCTTTGCATGTATTTGGCTCATATATATTAACTAAATTTAATGTGTAAGCAAGAATTCATCACATGTGTCATTTGCAATCGTCACTTCACCGATAAGACTATATTGTGTGGCCATACATCATAACTTCCAGTTCGTGTCTCTTAGTCATCATTTCTTGCTTTTCATGACTAAATCCATAAATCTGTATCGAATTGTCTAACGTCTATTAGAAAACATTGCAAAGATACATATTGATTTGTATTTTGTGATTGATATTGCGTGAGTACTTTACGAAGTGGGTACTGTTGTATGTTTTCAAAGTGCATAATGTTCATTATAAATGTGGCCACTACAAGCTAGTCTATGTTCACGATTGCACATCGTTAGACCATCTGTCACGAGTGAACAAACAGTGTGTGTGATGTGTTCGCAGCGACTGCCTGCAGTCCTCAGCAGAATTGGCATTATACTGGCCAGCCCCTTGGTAAGAACATTCGCCACATTCATTGGCACTATCCAGACATGGCTCGTATATTTCTGTTTTACCATTATTGTTCTGAAAGGCTGGTTGTTTAGACCCTAGTTACTAATGTTTTACACAGAAAAACAGGTAAGTTTTGCTTAAACTTTAGATTTGCTGAAATCAGTCTTCCTAGAACATTGAAATCGTAAATAATGGTATTGAAATAACTGATAAACAAATTGATGGAAGTAAAATTGAAATATACGTAGCTTTTGTCATCATCTTCAAACACAATAAAATTACCAAGAAAGCATGCTGTACCTAACATTTGAGCTTCAGTAGACTTGGCCTCTACCCAAATATTTTGTTCAAATACTTTATTTTCTTTATCCTGGTCTAGCATCCTAAGGTGAAGATATCCACTCAAATGCATGCACTCCTATCTTATTCACCTCCCTCTCTCCCCAAACATTATACTTTAACAATGTTATGATACTTCAATTTGATCAAACTTAAGTAGCAATTCAATTAACCCTTCTATGTCAGGGAATTCTAACTTTACTTACTCAAATTCAATGATAATATATTTTGATACTGCTTATAGTTACTTTTTTACATTGAACACTTCGCTTGTGTAAAGTTTATTAGGTCAATTCTCTGCAGCTTCAGCGTTACTTTTTGTACGTTATAATGTCATGCTTCGGCTAAACACTGGTATACATTTACGTAGGAGGCGATGGCTTTCCTCCAAAGGGCTAGACAAGAGATGCCCCAAGCGGAGACTAGCGGCGCTGTAAGTGACGTCATTGAGAATGACACTAGTTAGCCCCACATCACCAGCATCATCATCTCTGAGTCTGATATCATGAAAACTAACGCATTCTTTATTTTAACGCTGCTTCGGAACGCTACAGCCTGTAAGTATACTATCATATCTGCTTATCTTAAATCCTATTCTTCGAGCATTGATATCCCCTAGTATGTACTTAGTATTTTCAAAGCATTCAGAACTACTGTTAAGAGTTTGGTGTTCCTCTTAGTAAACAAGTGTCCTTTAAAATATCATTGAACATAAAAAGACACTCACTTCTAATTTTATAATAAACTCATATAGGAAAAAAATATGATATGTAAGTACCCTTCAATAACGAGTGGAAGTTAAGTAAAAAATATAGTAAGTATTTAGATCATTAAGCGTGATCCTCACAGTTTTCCATATAGTTTCGTTTTGCACAGCACTGAACAAATTTTTGGCTGAACCAAAACGTGCTTCCAAGATAAGTCATCATTTTTAGAAGTGTGGTAGTATTACTGAGAAGTATGAGTGGTTGTTTTGACCATTTGACTGGTGTAGTTATTTTTATGGAGTCGATATTAAGGAGATATTTAATTTGGTTTTACAGGGTGATAAAAAACGTGAGTCAACAGGAGGGGCTGATCTAGTATCGTGCACAGCGTGTACGGGCCCTGGTGCCTGTACTCACACCGCCAACAATGGCGGGGTCTCGGAGGTAAACGTCCTTCCTCTCAGATGCTAACATAATCTTACGAATATTTTGCGTATGACCACATCCCTGTTTATTTTAGAACACGTACAACTTCATAGCCATCTCTCACAATTTACCACAAGTAAAGAAAGCTTGCGAGTAAATATTTTCAGCTTGGACACTTATTGCATTTGATCAAGCTAAAATTTATTTTCACGCAGTCGCGTAGATAAAATACATGATGGCGAATTCAATTTGAAGTGAAGAGCCTACTACAGTTTTCATACGCCGTAGGGTTCGTTAGTGAGTTGAACACAGTGACACAGTTTCACGGATCCATTAGCCTGTTATACACGGTAGCGGCTTTCGGTATCATCATTCATTTGCATAATAATTTCTTTCAGCCATGTTTCGTCCAGGTTCGCAAAAAAGAACCGCCGCACCCGATCCGCGTGGCCAAGACGATCGACGTGATCGCGCGGATCACGTTCCCCACTGCCTACGCCGTGTTTCTCATCTTCTTCTTCATTCACTATAAGGCGTTCTCTTAATGCTGCCTCCACTTACCGCTGTCGCTGGCCGCTTCGTGTGAACGGACATTTACTGTGTTTTCTACTATTCTTTACTGCGACACAAATATGTATGAGATTAAGCTACTCACTCTGTTATAATACATATTTGATGATTGTCAACGGTCGATAAGAATTGTGATTATACCCGTTTATAGTGATCGTACTGTTAAGGTTATTATAGTTTAAGAGACTTGAAGCAGGAAGCTAACGTCGCGGCTTTCCATAATTTGACGTCAATCAATCGAAAGAGGAGTGCGATTTTTCTACAGGTTTTGAAATAGTTTTCTACGAGTTCATTGGCGGACGTTTATAATGTAATTATCTACGAGTAAGATTTTTTCTTGTGAATACACGAAAACTTATGATAGGATAAAGAGGGATCAACTTATGTAATTGTATGAAAATTCTTGTATCAACGTGATTCGGACATCGGATTTTGTATGAATTTAGAGAGATGATCTAGTGGAGTTTAGAGGGAGAGCTGCCTTCAATGCGCAGGAAACAAGAAATCTATTTCAAACCTAAAGACAGACCTAGCGTATTTATTGCTTTTAAGTTATTATTATACTAGTAAGATAGCAAAAGACATGATTACTTTTTATATTTATTATTAGTGGATAGTCACCATAGAGAATAGTTTGTCCAAACCAACACCTACATATGTTGTGATAATTATAATAATGTTTAATTATTGCTTTGTAAAGGTGAGACGTAGAATATGATTGCCGTATCGTTTCAACTAAAGTGATTAAGTTTCGAAATAATATAATTCGGAGTAATGTAAAAATAGCTGTAGATGCATAGATGAAGCTCAAGTCATTATTATCTTAAAATTCTAATATAAAGTTATTGTACCGATGAGTTCACGCTTTTCCAATGGAGTACACGTTGGTGTACGCCGACTGTGTTGAAAACGTACCATGAACATGCCTTCTACATGTCGAAGAATTATTTTTGCCTGATATAATATTAGTGGTTAATACAGAAGTTGATAACGCCGGCTGTAAATACTAAAGGAATAAAGTTACACCTATCAATACGTAAGGAAATATCCTAATGGAATATTAAATTGTAACTAGATACTTGTGTAAAAGTATCGTGAATATTGCGCTGTGAGACCGTACCGTCACTTTATCCGTTGCGTAGGTAGTCACACGTTAAGGTATTTGTAATAATTATGATTAATATTGTCCTCTATCATCACACCCTAGTATTACGTAGTTTCCACAAATGCTAGAAGCCGTTATTTAAGTAAAATTATATTTATTAATAAACGATAAATTTGTCCAAAACCGCAACGCGCTTTAGTTCCCGCATCTGTAATGTGTAGGATGCAATTATTTGATTATGTAACCTAAGGTTAAATACAGTACGTTCAAAATATAATGTCACGTTTTAAAAGAAAAGAAAGTTTGTTTCTCATAACTTCAGTAAAATATTTGATTAAAAAAACTGATGTTTAATTGAACACCATTAAAAATTATGCCTTTTGCTTGTTAATAAGTGGACCAAGGAGTCAACTGTTTTGAAACATAGATTTTATATCTAAATTATTATAAAAACAATAAATGATAAGAAAGGGCGTTTTGGCTGTGCTTTGAAATCAAAATATAATATTGAAAAATGTAGGGATGCCTGATTGAAGTAATTAAAATATATACTTAGTGTTTTTTTTTCTTTTGTAACGGGTGGTCAAATGCTGAGTACGGTTGAATTGAAACAACGCTTTCGGCTGTGCGTAATGCATCGATAAATTTGTTTTGGGAAACGTGGGGTGTCCATTAATGTATATTATAATAAAAGCTTGGATGCCTTATGTACCTATAATAAAGTGTTGTTACACACTTATATAATTAAAATAACGCTGACAAGTACTTATGGAAGGAGTCAATATTGAACAAATATCAGTTGCAATAATAAATATCAATTATCGGCACATTACCTACCTACCATTTATTATCTGTACAATCGTTTGCTTGTGATCTCTTTTAAAATTACTGTTCTTCTACGTTTTGACAGTATTTAAAAGTTCAATGACATAATGTAAAATGAGACCATTCCCTGTAATATTTGGATAGATACAAAGTGATACTATTTTAAATTCGCTACGTTTTTATATAGGTACTATTTAAAAAGTAAGATAAAAGTTACATATCATTCGCTTTATAAGATTCAACCTTGTACCTATGATATTGTGCTATCCAGTTTAAAATAAAATTATATATTTATTCTATGCTGCCTTTACATATAGGTATGTATAATATACATGTATAAGTTATACATTTTATATGAGTAGATATTGTTTGTATTGTGAAGCACCTCGTTTTTATAAATTACGCGTCGAGAGAACGTTAGTTATGGCAAATTTTTTGAATTGCTATTCATATTTTGTATATTGTTTATGGATCTATTCAAATTTGGAACTGATCTATGTTTATGGTGCACTGCTCGCTTTCTCCATTTTGTCTACGGTCACCGGCATGTTAAACCTTCGTATATCCTGTATCGGTGCTTATTTCTGTAAAAATAAAATGTTTATTTATCACTTGAGTATTATTTGGGCCTAGTCCAAACTGTAAAATGTTAATTTTATTGTATTGAGTCTAAATCATTGTAATATTAAGCTGTTAACTTGAAGTTATTGTGTTATTCCTTACATATGTTTACTGACTTTCTTGTTTAAGTATATTTGTATGAGATGTTATTGTTGCCATTATAAAATATGTTTGTTTATATATTAAGATTGTTTAAACAACTCGGGAGTAACTAAATAAGTTTCTGAGCATCTTGTTTACACTATTGAAAATACTATCTACCTATATTAAGTACCTATCTATGGATATTTATTTTTCTATAATATTCTTGTTCACATTTTCTAGTCATTTACGTCAGTGCGTGTAACTGAACGACACACTTAGGATCATAAGGGCTTTTTTCACACGCTCTGGTAGCCGGGTAGCCGGCGCCTGCTATTCAGAGTACAATGTCAGATTAAACTACAGCAAATGTAAACTAAGCTAAGCTAAGCTGGATTATGACATAAATTGGAATGTTAATGTCAGATGCAAACAATAAATTGATCAGACTATTTACGATTTACTTAAGTTGTTGTTTGACAAGGTAACTCGACTGATTTCAAGTTAGAACGGGGCTTAAATAAGCGTAATACTGTTCGAAATATAACATGGCGAACATCGCAAATTCCACGAAATAAAGTGCTCTCAGAGCGACTATAATTTTCCTTTTATCGCGATTGAAATGTTTCTGTGTTTTTTCCTGATTGGTTGGTGAAATTCGAGCAGACAGCGAACGTTACAAATGTGTCGATCTCCGCAACTAAAAACAAAATCTCAAAAAAAAAGATCCTCATTGTTATGAATGAGACGCAAAATATTATCAATTAAATATGTCTCAAAATATAAATATGTACCTTTGTCAAAAAATTACCGACCCATGTACCTATATCTACCCGATACCGACTACCCAGCTAAAGAAGCGTGTAAAAAGGTCCTCATTATAATAAAACGCTTTGCTGGAAATGAGAGATTAGGCTTAAAATATAAGCCGCTTAATTATAAGTGTATAAAATAAGCGAAAAATTATAATATAGGAACTATGTACCATATATGCTGTACCATAAAAACAATAATATGTGTAGAGTCATCGTTGTAGCCTGATGAGGCTGGTGCAAATGTATGATGCCTGCCTTAGATTTAGCGGAAAATGCTATACAGACTGATGTCAATTCGTCTACAGATGCCATATAACACGACGAATTATGTTATATGAAGTGATTATACAAAAAGTTCTTACAGTAAAAAAAAGAAAAAGGTTAAAAAAAAAGGTTAACACTAAATTTATGGTATATTTTTTATGTCATGTCTTGAGACCGGTGAAAAAAATCCAATCATTCAAATCAATAGTTTTAAATCGAATCTATTTAAATGTGGAATACAATAAAGAGTTCCGGGAATGTATTCTCAATAGTACAAGTAATAAAACGTTCAATTTTAAAAATCGAACAAGACAGACTTATATTCTCTCAACTATACATTAATAATTCTAAAATAACGTAGGTGATAAAATAACTACAGAGACATAGAATTATTACTTAAACTATTCCTTAGTAACGATTTTGTTCCGTAAATACTCACTGAGGACTGGCTTAAGTAGGTAAACGTTAAATTACTCTGAGTATGTCAGTTCATTTTGGAACAGTATTAAGTATCTAAAATGATCTAGCACGTCATTTACGTCAGTCTGAATAGCATTACCTAAATAAACTAGAACCAATAATTAGGTACGCATCGATAAGTAAACAAGCCCATTTCTAAATTACCATGGCAACATTTTTTTTGAAAATAACGATTTTTTCGCGTGACGTACCTAACTGAGAAAATCCCTACTAGTTTCAAGACCCAACAAGCACGACGAGGTAGAGTGATTTAGCCGTTATTTTCAAAAAAACTTAGTAATTTAACAGTTGCTTTATTTAGGCATTTTCTCGACAAATACCGATTGCTAAATAGTTTTTTTTTCAATACCTTCATTTTATATACCGAAATCAACCCGTGTCGGTTACTAATAACCAGTTGAACAAAATAAGAACAAATAAATACATTATTCTAATCAGAAAAAAGAAATTCGATCGGTATTACTAAAACACAACTAGATTGCAACTTATTAGAAAGTGTTCAAGATTATTTGCAAATTATAGAATAATCTAGCATTATAAGGGCCCTAGCACATTGCGTTGCTGGTTTTCGCAAAATATATTAGTTAAAACAAATTGTAGATACAATGTATAGCTTACTTTAATTACTTAGTCTAGTATTAAGGATCAACATTATGATGCATGAAAAGACATTAGTGAGATATCTAAAGAAATAAACAATGAAACTGTTCTGTATTAAAAATATACTTATTCATTGTTGATATTATACTTAATAATGTAATTATATTTAATTGCAGTCTCTATATTTTCGCATGAAACGATTTCTAAATATCAAACATTGAATCTGACGTTTATGTAATTAATTATCATAGATGGCGCTGTTGTGCTTCAACAAGATAAAATAAAGCTTTGATACACCTAGCCATTTGACTGCTGTTATTTGCATTCAATTTGGTTAATACTTAAAGTTTATATAATCTACATGCTCTCTACAATCCTGTTGTTTCTTTCCTAAATTAATTGCGGCGATCCAAAAAAATTATGAATAAATAATAACGATTGGTAAATAAAAATACTTTTTTATTTTTACGCCCCCTATAAAGTACCTGATAATTAATGAATTTTGTTTTTATTTAATAATGATATATATGAATACCTCTTAATTTGAAGTATAGATCATCAGGTATTAATGACTATGTACCTTTCACAACATTTTTGATGACGTAAGCAAGGCTAGCTGCAGCACTCTTGTACTAGAGCGAGCTTCAGTAGATAATGTAAGGACATATTTCACGGGGCAGTACAAAAAGAAATCGGTAACGAACTTAAAACTATTAGGAGAACAAAAATTTAGTCACCATTAATACCACATACTTAGAATATTTGACACAGCAAGATAGCATTTTCAACAAATTCAAACTTATCTAATTTATCATCTTAGGGTTGATTTTTCAATAGCAGATAATTTTTTTCTGAGAAATAAAATTGTTGCTGTCACTGTCTTATACAAGCATTTTGACGCGACAGCATCATAATTATTCCCTTGATAACTTTTATCTAACCATTGAAAATCAGTCCTTAACAAACTAAACTTATCAATCGGATATCCTAAAAGTTATCTAACTGTTTAGTTAGAAACATAAAAAATATCCCGGGACCAAAAAATTATTTGTATTGTTTTCCCCTAAAATGTCTCATATTCCTTACCTCCTCCTGCTCCTCCTATACCTTTTAGTTTAGTTAGAATAAAAATATCTCCCGCTGGTAGGACTAAAGGCATAAAAAGTTATGCGTTTTACAAAAAAAAAAAAAAAACTATAAATGATGTAATTTAATTTTATGAGCAAATAAGCTGATACAATAAATCAGCTAAAATTCAACAAACACCTAAATCCGATAATAATCAAAAGTACCTACGTTTACGTTGTTAAAATGGCTAACAATTATTCGTATTTTCGGCTAAATATCCAATGATCCATCCAAATAGATACTAAAAGTTATCTTAATCTATGAATTCTAAAATGACTCATGCGCATGTAGAGACAGCATTACAAGCAAGTTACCTAGTTTGCTTCAAATAGATGATATTTTGTATCAAGCAATTACTTAGATAATAAATAAGATAAGTATTCAATTAATATTTTCATAATAAAATCCGTCACGATGCAGTTCTTTACGCATACAATTTAAATTAAGAACGATACTTAAAAATGTAGTTATGAGAAAACGTAAAGAAATGAAACGACGTTTATCTATTATTGTTATAAAGTTGTCTTATTAAAAAGTCTTTATTGAAATTATGCATTGTGTTAAATTTGTAATTAGATTTTTAAACGAGAAAATATAATTAGTTACGTATAGAATTTATGCTATCTGTATCTACTACTTTACACATTTGTTTGTATTTCAATGGAACCCTACATTCGGCTGTTTAAGATTATTTTAAATTAATTTCTAAGTAGATACAATTAGACCCAATAATTTTTTTTTCTAAGATATAATTGCAGAGATAATACAAACACCATTTTGCTTTTGTAAATACTGAGACGTCAGCGCGCTGACCGCCCGTTCGTGTTGTATTATGGCATTGTAAATAATTTTAATGTAAAATTTATGAATTACAATTTTCATCAAATAAAAACACAAATTCGATTTGTTTGGTTTTATTTATAAAGTGTCGAAATAACAACTTTACCTTTAAATTGTTTAGCTTCGGTAGGTTCCTGTTTCGGATTCAGCGGGAGGAAACGCCCGAGTGTCGTCATTGTGAGGACCACCTAGAGGATACGGTGGAGCATACGGTAGCGGTATGCCCTGCCTGGGCTGAGCACCGCCGTATCCTCAGGGAAGTGATCGGCGGCGGCGACCTCTCGCGCCCAGCCTTAGTCGAGGCCATGGTGCGGAGTGAGAAGAACTGGGACGCCGTCTCCTCCTTTTGTGAAGCAGTCATGCTCGCAAAGAGAGAGGCGGCCCGCGTGAGGGAGCAATCCTCCTCACGCCCCAGCAGCCGCAACTGGCGACACTACGGGCGTCGGGGATCGAGGGACGATCTCCGGCCACCGTAAACACGGGCCTGCGGTCGGCGAGTAAGGGCAGCTCGCCGCCCGACCAGAACCAGGCCCGAGCGTACGCTCTCGAGCGAACGCCGTACGGCTTTCCGCGCGCGCCTCAAAAAGCCATTCGACCACCACAGACGGGGCCCTAAAGGGCTGATGTTCAGCCGGGGTTGCGGGGTAAGCGCAATGAGTTACCGCGACCTCGGCACAGAGCAGGAGAAGGAACAGGGGGGTTTTTAGTCAGTAAGAGTCTGACACTCCCTCCTGCCCGGCCCTGGGCGTGAGAAGTCATTTGATGATTTTCCCCTCACAAAAAAAAACCTTTAAATTGTTTGTATATTTGGATGTTTGTTATTCAATCCCGCCAAAACGGCTGGACGTATCTGGATGAAATTTGGCACAGACATTGGATAGGTACACTCATGCATTTTGCTGATACATAGTCCGCTATGAAACCATACTATCAGCTTTAGAATTTTGGTAATGTAGGTAAGTACTTATTAAGAATAATACCAGTAGGTATCCTCATAATTATTTAAACAAGGTTTTTTTAATAAGAAGGTCCGTACCTAGGTATCTACGTTACATACTAGGACAATGATAGTTTTGAAATTTGCAGATTTAGGACCAAAAACTATATCTAATTTTCTCTCAGTCTGATAATTTACTGTATGTAATTTGATGTTATAACATTTAAACATCATTAACCCTTCGATCGTGACGTGACACTTAGGCTAAGAACTCACGGAGCGATTTTGAACCGTGCCCGCCGCGGTAGCGGAACTGCGGTTTTATTTCCAAACTCACGAGACCGGTTATTTGCGCGGTTACACAGCCGCCGCGGTTGCGATCATCGCCCGCAAACGTGGCGGGCGATGATCGCAAGATTGCAAGACGGGCGGTTAACGATCAGTTGAGGTCCAGACCGCCATGGACACACACCAGAAACGAGCCGTTGCGTTATATTTACTTCACAGAAGACCCGCCGGCCCCCGCGGTCGCTCGCCAACCGATCGCAAAGCGCGCGGGTGCCACCCGCCGAGGCTGCGGGTAACCGCGACCCGCGCGATTCTACTAGTTGCCCGCCGGTACAGCGGGAGCCGCATACAACCGCGTACACCGCGGGCGTAAAACGCGTCGTGAAATGTGCTTTAATTTTTTATATAAATATTTGAATTCTACAGAAGCTGCGGGCCCGCAACCGCAGCGGACGCGGGCGAAAATCGCTCCGTGAGTTCTTAGCCTTACCTACCTACCGACAAATTATGACAGGTAGAGCGCCTGAGCAAAGATGGCGCTGAATGTAATAACTCTACATCCAAATAATATTTTTACATTCTGTAAAAAACAATATACTGATTCGTATATTTTCTATCGACCAGGCAATCAAAATATTATGTTTAGTGAAATATGATATTCGTTTCACTGGTATAAATTTAGAAACCATCTTGCAGGCTATTTCACAAGAAATAAAACAATACTCCACTAAGATCTAAAGAACAAGGTCCTACGTTGTCTAATTATGTAAATAGTTTAACAAAAGAGCTTTAGATTCTTATTATTATCAGCCCTATAATCTCGACGAGACGATGGATAGAAACTACTAGGGATGCTCCTTCACTTTGATTATATTTTATCGATAGTTTTTTGTTGTGCAGAATTACTCTCTTGAATAAAAATACAATTTCATACAACAAAACAATAAATTTATTTACAGTTAATAATTTAATATAACAACAAACAAATAATTTTCATTTGTGGGAAATACTTTATATTATGTAGGTAGTTTCGCCATGTCTGTCTGTCTGTGGTGCGGTCATGCGAAGATACTATTAGTCTGATGTTGCTGTAATTTTCGAGGAGTATAAATATTTATAGTACAGAGATAACGGTAGTAATACTTTTTTATGTAATTGGTCGGCAAACGAGCAGACGGAATACCTGATGGTAAGCAATCAGCGCCGCCCATGGACACCCGCAACGAAGGAGTAACGAGTGCGTTCCGACCTTGTAGGGATTAGGGATTTGGAGATTTAGGGATCGAGGAGGGATTGGGGGCGGGGAAGGATTGGGCCTCCGGTAACCTCACTAACACGGCGAAACACAACGCTGTGGTTGTTTCACGTCGGTCTTCTGTGAGGCCGTGGTATCACTCCGGTTGTGACATGGCTCTCCCACACTTAAAATAAATATACTGTCCCCTTTTAAGAGGAGCCTTATTGATTAAAATAGGAACGTCGCGGCGGGAAGGTCTCAAAGTACCAACGCAAGCGGTACTATTAAGCTACGGAAATCTAGCTAATAGGGGTGAATTATACCAATTACCCATAAATAATCTATATCGATGAATGTTTCAGGAGTAACAGAAACGGAGTAACGTAGTAAACAGAAAAACGACTAGTAATAATTGGCATTTTGATGATCCCTAACATCATCCAAAAAGAAAATAGGCATAAAATTTCATGTATATTAGTAGGGAACGATTCAGACTAGAATGTTTCAGGTGCAATTTTAGTGGCATATAGATTCGTATCGGCCACTATTAGACCTAAGACCTCTTCAGTCCAACAGGAACAAAAAGCGCCATAAGCAGAATCGAAATCCCGAACTGAACCAGTACGCTCTGGCTTAAAATTGTGTTCTTCACCTTGGAAGGTATTCATAGAAGTTAAGATTCTGGCTTTCCGGTTTAGGAAGAGTATCAGCTCCTTCACTAGCGTCTAGAAATTCATCATCATTTTCGCTCTCACTATCATCCCCTCTTCGTTCAGCGTTTCTATCAACCATGGCATCATCTTGTAATTGTTGTAATCTATTCTGTCGTCTCCTCAATACAGCCGTCGCCAAACTTACCAATTCAGGGGGAACGTCTGCGTATTTTATTTAGTGGGTATCCAACCTCCCATTTACATCACTCTCTATGGCCCCGGTTTGGATACCCACCCCTACGTGCACTCTGCCCTCGCACACGCCTAACACCCCTTAGGCCACCTCTTCGCCCACTCGTTCTTCTCCTATTGCATCCATCTCTATTGCATTCATCTCTCTCACTTTCTCCAGTTGAAACTGATACATACAAGGAATGCGTATCCGGGGCTAAAAATTCAACATTTTCAGAAGCGTCCAGCGGTTCACCACGTTCATCGAAAAACCGCAGCACTGCGCCTTAGGGCACCGTGAAAATGGCACTGAGAAAAAAATAACTATTATTAGACTTGATTGTTACACAAATATTTTTATACATAAACAAAATCCAGTAGTATATAGATACTTTCGATTCTGACTGAATTGGCGATCTAGACCTACCGCGAGGCGATGCACTAGGAGGCGTCGTTGGGTCGTCCTGATTAAAAAAAAATTAAAGGGAAACGCACGGTTGGAACACAAAAATTTGTAAAAAGCCTTCTGTTAATGTGTACTATCTACAAAAACTGAACACTCAACTCGACGGTCCATAAAGGAGAGTTTATCCCATATCACTACCTATCGAACTACGCCAATCCCTAGTCGAAACATCCCGACGAAAAATTTTCACATCATCCACCGGCAGATTTATACAGTCGGTTAGATTTATACAGTCACACAATACTTGCAAATAAACATCTGTTGTCTCTTGGCATTTCCATTAGTATTTGATGGGCAAGTCGTAAAATAGGTACCGTATTTATCTGGAAAACTTCAAATTGCCATATCTTAGTCTAAGTCATCTTATTGAACCACAGTAAGCGCCGGTCTGCGAACGGCGAGTAGGGGTTGCTCGCCACAAGACCATAGTCAGACCAGACACAGACGTAACCCTATATGGCTGATGATGGCCCCTGACAATAAAATAATCTTATCGAATAAACAGATAGGTAATCATCTCAATCATAGGCATTATGAGTGCGTTGCGAACCACCAAGTGGCTATTTGCCACTAAGAATTTATCTAATCGCGCCATCTGTACTCTTCTTCTGTTTACTTACTTACCTTTATTACTTTACTCTTTCTTTTTATTTTTCTTGAATGGCAACCAATATCTAAATTTTACACACATGGTGGTGATTTAAGTGTGGGAGAGCCATGTTTCGGCACGAATGGGTCGGCTCGACCGGAGTTATACCACGGCCTCACAGAAAACCGGCGTGAAACAACCACAACGTTGTGTTTCGCCCTGTGAGTGAGGTTACCGGAGGCCCAATCCCTTACCAATCCATAAATCCCCAAAATCCCAATCCCTAAAAGGTCGGCAACGCACTCGTAGCTCCTTCTTTGTTGGGGTGTCCATGGGCGACGCTGATTGCTTACCATCAGGTAATCCGTCTGCTCGTTTGCCGTCTTATCACATAAAAAAAATACATTTAAAATAATGTGAAACGTCAAACTAGGGAAGAAAGGGTCTATATATTTTTAGTATGTAATAATAAATTAATAATACAATTTATTGGTCTGTTTGATCTAATAACATTCAATAATGTTTCTACTATTTACACCTGAAAATGTTTTTACGAATCGTAAAAAGTATAAAACATTATACCCACTTGATGTAAAAGCAAATAAATTAATCGATTTAACAAAAATTTTAGTCGATTACTTTGACGTAAACTACGTCCAGTTCTTTCACAACCCGAAAACGATACATTTAAAAAAAATGTGTGGTCATGACAACCGTGTGAAACCGAAACGATCGAAAAAATATAATTTCAAACGATTCAATAAATGCCGAAGTATCTTGTGATATAAGCATTGAAGAAATGATTGTGTTTAATTTATGGTCAGTGTTACAGTGGTATCTTCGACCTTTCATTAAATGGTTTCTTAGAAAAACGACGAAGTTGTGTGAGCTACAGAGGATTTGTTACGGTGACAAACCGGGGGCAGAAAGAACCCGTAATGTAGAGAAATCATTGATGCAATCACGCACCAGAGATGTGAAAGAGGTCGTAGCTTACTTAGACGGCGTGGTGTATGAGAGAAGATTCATACCGCGCTATTTTCGTGACATTTTAGACCCCTCGATTGGTATCATATTGAGGGTGAAAAAAATAAACCCAAAGCTTCATGGTACGTTTGTCGTATCATTTCGAAGATGCTTAGAACAAATTTGGAGTTACAGAAGTTTAGTAGACCAAGTGGAACTACTGAGACAGACCCAGTATGATAGCACTAATGATGATCATGAGGATAAGTTGCTGAAGTTATGGTCTTTGTTAGTGCCTGACACTCCTCTTGAGGCAAGAGTGACAAAACAGTGGCAGCATATAGGATTCCAGGTTAGCATTTTAAAATATCTTTATACTATCAACTGTGGTAATTGGTCACAATAGTAAGGCACATTAAGTATGCGACATACACTTGGAGTTTGATGAATATAAATAGTTTTAAGTACAATTCATGATTTACCTATATTTTTTTTTTATTTAAATCTAATTTTTATTCATTATTTTCAGGGTGATGATCCAAAAACAGATTTCCGTGGTATGGGACTGCTTGGTCTAGAAAACCTGTTATATTTTGCCACAGAATATCCTCAAGTATCAAGCCATGTTCTTAGCCACTCGCTACATCCCAAATATGGCTACACTTATGCTATTGTTGGTATAAATATCACATCTATGGCTTACTATTTATTGAAAGACGGATCTGCAAAAACTTACATGTTCAATGCAAAACAAAATTTACCTAATGTTAACTTATTTCACAAATTCTATTGCTATTTATTCTATGAATTTGATAAAATGTGGATAGAATCAAAACCTGCGAATATAATGGAGTTCTCAGATATTTTTAAGAAATTTGAGAATGCAGTGCGCATTGAACTGGCAGACCCTGCTTCAGTATTTAGGATAAATGTTGAAGTAGATAATGTATGAGTTTTTCTGAAAGTATTGTGTTAAAAAAAAGTAATTCTAACAATTAGAGAGATGACACAAACATTTTCGAGCTCAGTACATAAGACTGAGTTATAGTAAAATGTGATACTTAATCGCCTTATAGCTTTATTTGCTTATATTTTCCACTGGTAATGTTAATATGGTCATGTAAGGAAAGTATTTTTTTTTTTGCTGGTGACCCCAAATACACATAATAACAATCAACTTTTTTTAAAGAGAGATTCATGTTCCTTATAATAAAAGGTGGATAATAAATATATGTGAGGACCATTAAATAAGTCTAACATAATTAATTATATTAATATTATGTACTTTCTGATCTCTCTTCACTAACACACATTAGTTTTAATTAGTTGAAAATAGTGCAATATTTAGCTAATTATATGTATGTTTGAAGTACATTGAGTATGTTTAGCTATTTAGATTAGCAAAAATCTATTTGAAAAGGTTTTTACTTAATTATTTTTAAATTCGTGGCTATTCTTGTAATTGTAATAAAATTGTCCTACCAGTTTATTTTTACAACTAATACAATTAAAATTTGTTGCATTCTAGGTTCTATTAAATTAATTGGTGCAATATCTAGCATAATCCTAGATTTAAATGTTTGCACACAGAATTTATATTTTCTGATGTAACTACTTTAATTATAAGTGTGTGCTTGTACTTTAACTAAATAAACAGCAGTTTAAATTAGTATAAAACTTTACTGAATCAAACATATTTTTTTAAATGTGTTAATGTATTCCCATCATTACACACTATTGAAGATATTATTATGATCGTGCCTAATGTTTATATTTTCAATATTGAATAAATATTCAATACTTACAAAGGAAAATTATGTAACTACATTGGTTTTATATGTAACATGAATTTATTCACTTTAGAGCTAATTTTTCAATAGTCAGATAAATGTTATTTGAGGAATAAAATTGTTGCTGTCACTGTCTTATACAAACATTCTGATGCGACAGCATCAAAATTATTCTCCAAGTAACTTTTATCTAACCATTGAAAGTCAGCCAATTTAGTTCACTAATTTATTCAGGTGCACATAACCTGCTGAGCTGTTCATGACACATGTACTAGGTCAATTTTTAAACTGCATTCTTCCTATTGTTATTTGCAACAAAGAAAGTTTAAAATTTAGTGTTTATATAAGTCATTCTCATGTTTTTAGGTATGTTACTGTTTTATAGCTAATGATATTTATGTAAAATATAGTTTAAACATCACAGTTACATATTTATTATTGATGAAAGCTTTGTGTTATTGAATGTCCGTAGTATTACAGATCAAATGTTGCTATATTGTAGGGCAAGGATGCTGAATTATATAAACCATGTTTATCATAGATCTTATCGCAATTAATTAAATTGTAGTTAGAGATATGAGTGTTGTTTGTGGCTTTTGCTATTTATTTATTTATTAAGAAAATGCACGTGAAATAAAAATAAGAAAACTAATGAACTCAATATGTTTTTATTTTTATAATAATACTTTTCCTCTACCTTTTGAACATAATTATCATTGGATCTTTACTACCTATATAAAATAACAACCACACTTTCTGTGATTAAGTATTTAAAACAAATTAAATGGACGTATTATCTGGTTTCAAGTAAGCTTCTCATTATGTAATAACAAAATATTTGTATATCACCTACAATAAGTCTTTAATTACACTGATAAAAATAGATATTGATATGAGCGATAGTAGGTACACATGTGTTCTTAACACTGATATATATGTATATAATAAACTATAGTTATCTGCAATATTACATATTAACAACTTATAAAGATTCAGACCCAATATCACCGCATAATATTTACATCACAAGTAAATGCAAAAACGTATAAAAAGTATACTTAAATAAAAACATAAATGCGTAAAAAATAAGTTTTGTAGTTGCTATAAAACGAAATATGAGTAAAAAAAGTTTATTTACTCTTTTTTTCTTTTTTCGTGTCTTTTGTAGGTCTTGATTTTCCCGCTTTGCATAGGGCTATGATAGCGGTAATGGCGACTAAACCAAAGCCGGCTACTCCTATTTGCCATATCCAAGGATGCTCAGTTAACATGTCCAGGGTGAATGCCACACTTATTTTTATCATTTGGACAGCAAAGTCCACTAGTTCGTCACTGTAAGAAAAAAATAATAAATCAATGAACTTTTTCTGTTTAGAACAGTATTCTCTGTTTCTATTATAACTTTCGTGAGACATTCTAAATTAATTATTATGTTTTCGGCTTACCTACTCACTTGAAACTAGTCGAGTATCTTGTCAAATTATTACGTGAGTAAGCCAAAAACATAATAAATAATAAAGTATTCTCTGTGTTACTCTGAGGAGTGCACACAGAAAAAAATATTTTGGTGGCTTCTGCTCTACAGTATTATAATTTACTTAAATCCTATTTTAAATTTTAGGGGAAATTAAAAAAATATATTTAATCAAAAATAGAATGAAATAGAGAGTTATTATGATAATACTCACAATGGTGACGCCAATAATGGCACAGGTTCAGCTTTAGCATTCTTGTACCAGTCTTGAGCAAATATGACGAAAGATTTCACATCTTTTTTAGGTAAATCGAACCGGTATACCTTGCCAAGACGGAAGCTAGAAAACAATTGTTTCTTAATAAATATATCTCTTCACAGATGCTTAAAACATTTAAAATAAAATTCAGGAAGAACTATACATCTATGAAGGCCTATTCCAGCAATTACAGAAACAATTACTATTCTTTTTTTTTTAGTTTGAAGTTTATACAGTTATATTATGTTCATTAGCAGATATTTTCAAGTTGTTATTCTTTCAACAATTTCGTTCTACTAGAAATATTTCTGAATTCTATTTTAACATTTATACATAGGTATTTAATAAGAAATCTAAGCTAGGCACATAATCACTAGCATACAGTACTTTAATTACATATACAGAAATTTAATTTCAGTACCTACTTTACACAATTTATGATTATTTCACACAAAGATGATGTAATCACATTAATTCAGTTGGTAATTAAATTATACCCATAAGGTATATGTATATGGCATACGTTTTCCTTAAGTACCATTATTGTTTACACATAAAAGTTAAAAAGTATGAATAAAATATAACAATAAAATTCTAGTAATGAATTAATTAAATACTTACAATAGGAAACTTGGGAGTTTGTTGACATTAAACCTTTTTGCTGTGTTTACACCGGCCAAGTTCGCGTCCATGCGTGCTACGTTGATGCGACCTTTTAAAGTTGCGCCCACGCTCTCCCAGACGGCGTGCAACCTCTGGCACTCTACACATGAGGCTCCATAGCTATAAAAATTATAAAGGAGATTAGAAATCACAGTAATTTTCTCTTCCATATGAAAGCAAACAAAAAATAGGATTTGGAAGAGCTAAGAGAGCATCTGATGATAAACAATTGGCTTTGCTAATTTACGCCTGCAAACCCAAAGCAGTCAAAAGTGTTTGGCGTTATTTTGAGGTGGAGATTTGAGGATTTGAATTCTGGCCAACAAGCAAAAACGGCACATCCTAAAAAAGTTCACTTGCCACAAATAAAACGTTGAAAAAGTTACATAAACATTTATTTTTAAGTATCTTCCTTATGGTTGTCGAGATACTTACAACATAACAAACCAATCACCAGTGGTTGCGCCGGTGGCTGCCTGGGTGATGTGCTCAAATATTTTATCAGTCAGCTCTTTTACCGCAGGAGCCTGGTTCTTCTCAAAGAAACCATATATTTCATTTTCATCTGATTCACCTAGAAAGTATATAAGGTAAGAATAACAGTAACATATAATTAAAAAACCTGAGGCTATAAAAAATTCTTTACAAGAAAAAAATTTAATAAAAACAGGTTTTTATTTATTATTTTTTTAAATTTTGATTTCCAAACTGTGAAGAAAGTGTAATTATCTTGGGTTGGAAAATCAACAATTATTAAACTGATCCACAAGTTATATTACTTGTCATTAGCCCACTTCCATCCACTGATGGACAAAGGTCTCTCTAATTGCATACCACTGAGCCTAATGTTCAGCTCTTCTCATTCAAACACTATCTATGAATGCAAATAATTTCCTAATAGAATAAAAATTACAACCAAGGTAATTCAACCAAATTGAAATGCTTACCACTGTACAATAAAGGCACTCCATGTCTAAAGAACACAAGTGCAGGATCCTTAGCCGGGTTATACAGTCTACTTAGGTGACTGTTAATCGCCTTAACACTTACAGCATTCAATTCCTTTTTAAAATCATTTTCTAAACTTTCAACATGATTTTCCAATGCTGCACATGTATCACAGTTTGGTTTGCCTGAAAGTAAAATAATATTAATTATACTATAAACAGTTCAAGTTAAAGCTCTTCACACACACACACACACACTCATTGTAAAAAAGCTATAACTGTTTAATGAGAATATTTTGATCTTGCAAATGTTAGTAGTATGTGCTAGAGGAAAATGGATTAGTGTTTTTGTATTTTTTTAACAACTTATTCTTTGCATTCTTAGTACCTACATGTACATTTTATATTTTTATTACATATATATATTATGCAGAGAAAGATGCAAAATGATAAATGAAAAAGATGCAAGTGTAATATTGTAGGACAGGTAAATACAATCACTTAGCTTTGTATTATTGTGATGGTTTAAATTTCCTCCACAAAGGAGGTGAGTACTTTTTTAGAACACTTATTTGAGTCACTATTCTCTCAAGCATTCTATTAGAT
This sequence comes from Spodoptera exigua, assembly GCA_902829305.4. NCBI lineage: Eukaryota > Metazoa > Arthropoda > Insecta > Lepidoptera > Noctuidae > Spodoptera > Spodoptera exigua. The sequence goes on along the minus strand of LR824610.2, from coordinate 10,992,306 downwards.
ATCAGCAGAATAAAATTTGTGTTAGTATCCTAAGGATATCCCCGACCTAATGTTCGACTGTTATATAGGTTACGATTACATTGAGGTAAAGCATTTTTGTTTATTATTAATTATTTAAGTTGTCATTAAACACCGGTGGCGAAAACGTTTCAACTAAAAGTAGACGTTATGGATATAGCATCACAATAACCTTTAATACTTACTAAATAAAACAATAAGTTTTTCTTTTTCCCTAATTAATTCAAGGAGATCATCATCGCTCACACTTTGTAAAGTTTCGGTGCTAGGTTTTATGAATGAAAAAAGTAAAACAACAAAACAGATTTTGATATCCATTTCAAGAAAATTATTCCTTAACACGATTAGAAATAAGTATCACGATAGTAGTAGTTAATTTAATTCGGTTTTTTTAACTTAAAGGAACTTAAAAATCAGTAAATAGAACTTCGATCAGTCTCTTCACGTACCCAGTACGTCAGTTGACATTGACATTTGACATTTTTGAAATAATAAGAATATTGTGAAAGTTTTTTTTTTTTTTTAAGTAGCGTTTCTCGTGATTAATAGTTGAATACAAAATAACAGTTCAAAGAGAAAATCAAGTATTAAAAGTTCCAAGTACCATATTTTTATACGTCCAATATTTTCTTACTCTTCAAACACAGAATCTACTTTTTTTTATTTTAATATATCTTTATTTGCTAGAATGTAGGTACATAAGAATAGGATGGTACAATATGTTATGACAGAGCCTTGTACATTCGGCCCAGTTGGCATGCAAATATAAAACTTAAATTAGGTTATTAAGAATTTTATAATTAGGTTATTAAGTTTATAGTCTATCATTAAGAAAATCCTGCACAGAGTAATAACATTTATCTACAAGTAATTCTGTAAAACATTTTTTAAATTTCAGTATAGGTAAGTTTTTAAGTTGGTCAGGAATTTTATTGTAAACAATAGGAGCCATACAGATCACACTTTTTTTTAGTAGGCTAGTTTTAAATACACCAGTGGATAAGAGGTTCTGATATTGTGATCTTAAGGCTGTACTACGCTGTCTGATGGCAGTTACTGGTACAAATAAGCATCGGTTAGTTATTACAAATACTGCTAGTTCTAGTATATAGAGACATGGAAAAGTTAATAATTTATGAGACTTGAATATAGGTACGCAGCTGTCAGTTACTCTAAGGCCAAACATTGCTCTCAAGCACCGTTTCTGAGCTTTAAAAATGCTTTCCCGTTCACTACAATTCCCCCAAAATATTATCCCCAAAATATTCTTAATGCAATACTGGATGATACTTTTATTTGTATATTTTTTATATTCAAAAGACATAAAAACAACTGGTAATACCAATAGTGGTATATTACAAATATTGTGTTTTTAACCATTTAGTCGATTTTTTAGATGGGATCTCGTTACAGATTCTCCAGGCTCATCTTATGATAGTTATATGTAAATGTCACTGTCATTCCTGATTTGTGTTTATAACCTGTGGTGGTTGGAGGAGGAATTTACACGATTCGAACAAAAATATTATTGTGAGTTTTATTGAACTCTTAAATGTTCGATTTCTTAATAGATTTTCTTAACTTATAAGAAACTGACTCGTGTGTCCTAAATAAGTTAATTTAACAAAGTGTTAGAAATCAACAGGTGAAGGTATAGTAGCTTCAATGTCACAGCCTTTCATGTCCTGACCTACCTCTTCGCATGATCTAAACATGATTACCTTGTGAAAGTTCGATCTAACAAAGCCACAGTGAATTAGAAGTATCCTGACTTTATTCGAGCTACACGGACGCTGTCATTTCTTTACTTTTCTCCACACAGTTTCTTAAAAATGAAACTAATAAAAAGGGAGGAAAGAATGAGTCATAGTTCGTAATTTGGTAATGCTGATCTAATCCTTAGCAGTGCTTTGTGGTTGATTTAAACTTTTATTTTTCTTCGAAGATAAGAAAATGGCGGAAGTGGAAGAAAAAGTGGTGATGACACCTAAATGCAAGTCTGCAAATTCAACAACCCTGGTGATTGAGAGGAAAGCAGTTGAACCAGAAGTCAGTGATAAAATCCATGTGGCTGGAGGAGATCATACAGGGATTATTATCAATAAGGAAAAAAAATATGGTAAGTTTTTCCCACCCTAATACTTTTTAGTTTCCCTGTATTACTTTTTGTTTTATTTTGTGTTAGTATTTTTAAGTTGTTTGTCAAAACATAAACAAACCAATTGAAATAATTTAAAAAGGTGACAAGAAGTTATAACTATCATAGTTAATCCTTTATATAAATAAACTTATCAGGAACCAATTATTTTTAATGCATTAAAACTGTAACATGCAGAACACTATAAAGTTTAAATTATTATTATTTTATATTTTATCTTTATAACGGTTTCAAAGGTTATCACTTTTGACCTTGCTGTTTCCTGTAGGCTTGTTTAAAATAAATTGTCATTCAAATATTATCCTTATAATATTTACCAACTATGCTACCCAAGTTTAGATCATGTTAAGGATTTTCCTGTGAAAAATTCTATTTTTAAACTTTTGTATAGAGAATTGAAAATCTGTTCTTATAAAAAGGTTTGCAAATTATTATTTATTATTATATTTCTATAGCCAATATAATCATTATAAATATTTGGTTCAATACACCTTCAAAGACATATAAAATGGAAACTGTCTGGTATACCAGCTCATAAAAAAATATCTACAACAGTTAGATATTTTGTAAACAATTGTTTTTTTTACATGACATAAACTGAAAACTGAAATTGGCATTTTGTTATAAACCACTTTTCTCATTTAAGCTAGGCTCACCAAGTTTAAATCTTATTAGCAAACAAATCCATAACAGCATACAAAATTAAATAAAAAAATAAAACAAACAGTATGCACATGCACAATGTAGTTTCTAGATCAAATGAAATTGAACCTTAATGCATCATTATGTATAATTTAAAATGTGTTAGTTTATACAGCTTTTCTAATAGGTCTATCAGTTCAAAGAATGGAATTATACCTCAACTACAATTATCAGCTGCTTTATTAATTTACTTATTAAGACAATGAGTATTGTTCTTTATTGGATTAATTGTTCTGGTTATGAGTAGTTATCTACTGCTGTTGTCTTTTTTTTTGTTAAACATGTTGCTCACTATGACAAATTATCAAAGTGCTATTGATATTTTTTTCCAACCTTAATAAAACTTTTAATCAGAGTTTCATGGGTATGATTCCTATTCACGAGTAAAATTTCAATGAATTGAGTTAGAAAAGCAAGAAGTGGGCACATATTTAATTTGCGTTTTGAAAAAATATTGCCTTCATCACATGAAAATTTTTTGGTTTATTGTTTATGTGTTTACAAAGATACAATTTTACCTACAACCTACACATGAGCCCTATACCAAGAGCAATAATTGCAGCCAAAAACAAAAAAATATGGCTTACACAAAGTGTTGGTCCATGTGGGCATCAAACCCAATTAAAAATGAAATTCGTGTTTGATATTTTATGACTCTCCAGTCTGTCTTCTCTTTCTATCTCTAAAGATAGAAGATGTATTTTAACTAAAATAAACTGTATATTTGATGTATTTTTGATCAAAATAAAAATTCTACATGAACTCCTTCACAACGAATTTTCATGCCTTTTGTTGCTTGAATGAATAAATGAACAGTCAGAGTCGACTTGCACTCGATTTTATTAACGATCGTCATTTGTAAGGTGTAGAAAATTCAAAAGAGGACAATAGTTAATTTGAGAAAAAATACTTTCACGAGGTTGTTTTACCACAGCATTTATTTTATTAAAAAACTTTTATATTGCCGGGTATTCGTCGCGATTCTCATGATAAACATCTATTTTAGCGGATTCCAATAAATATTAGTTCAACATTACTTTGGCCCAGTTTTTACGACATGCTATCCAACACGCGATACCATAGGGTACTATACTATTTATGTGACACAAAATAAGGTGTGGATGGTAAGCATTAAAGCCAAGGAAGAATTATTAGAATTTTCCATTTTAATCTTTGGCCAAAAAAAGGGAGCTTCCTTCATTTTATGTTTATTCAATAAATATAATGAGACTGATGTAGCATTTTATGGTTATTAAAAGAAGGATCGTATATTTTGCAGTGTGAAAAATAAGTCCTTTTTTTACAAGCTCTTTTTATTCCATTTGCAGAGTCAAAAAGTTTTAAAGTTTATGTCAATATATATGACTTATTTGTAGTGCAGTGAAAAATTTTAACTTGACAAAAATGTGTTATGGTATTTTTTACCCATAACATGGGGAAATGGATTGAAAATATGTTCTTTGAATGATGATTATATAGGTACTCTGTTACTGTAAACTAAGTTCTAATAAAAAGCAGGTTCTTACTACCTTTGTTACTACTATTTGGTAATCATAAATTATGTATTCATGTTTCAGAGAATGGAGTGACGGAACCTTGCCATGCGCAGTTAGAATTCTACGTGTATTTGGTGTCTGGCGCGACAGGAACCCACACAAGGGAAGCGCGCGCGCTACGTTTCTGGTTCAAACCAAATATGCCACCTAATGAAAGGCCTTACGAAGCACAAGCTTTCTTCCGAGAACTTGTTAGCCCTCAAGATTTTCCTAAAGGTGATTTCTTCATATATTCATTTATACTTTCACCAAATTCGAGTGTAGATGTTGGCTTATTGTTGACGACACATATTTAAATACGGACAGCTGCATAATCCTCATCTTTGAAACTGTGATCTTCAATTCCGTGATCATGAGGGCTCAGTGACTGTAATCGGCTGTCAATGTGTCTCTACTTAATTCTCTACATATTCCGAGTAGGTATATGAATAACTGTGTTCAAAATCTGGGTGTGTGCACATAATATGTGAAATGTGTAATTTTTTAGACTTGCCCTAATGTTTAATACCTTTTTAAAATTTCAGATTACGTGGGTTACATTAAAAAGATAATGAAACTGATGCAGCACAAATATAACCAACTTAAATTATTAGAAGTAGAGTTAAGACAAGAGGCAGCCGGACCGCCTTTACCTGGTAAGTGATAACAAAAGTATAAATTAATATTTATTTAATTTGATTGCACTATTATTGGGATATAATTAACAGAATATACTTAGTCAAAAATCTAAAGTATATATATGAGTAAATATATTATGGGCAGTTTGGGTATGTGTATAAAGATGCACTTAGTAAAAAAGTTTTCTTGTTGCATATAAAGTTTGGTACAGACTGGACTCCCGAGCGATCGTAACGTTTCTGACTTAGAACGTTCAGTGATTGGCTGGCTTTAAGTAAACCAACCAATCAGGGCTCTGTCCGCGGTAAAGTTTTAATTACTTAACGTAAAGAAAAAAAAAACACCTACTAAGCTTTCTGTCCTGATCAGTCTACTATAGAAAGATTCTTTTTTCAAATGTTTAGTGACAGCCTACAACCTTTCACTAAGTACTTGGCTGGAAGACTTCTCAACCTATATGTATACTTGTGTGAAGACACGTAGTATTTACGAAGTTATGAATATTCGGCCTTCTGGGCCTCCTTTGCAAATTGCCAACTGAAGCCATATAGACAACTTCTCATATTCCTAATTGCTTTAAATCCTTGTAATAAAACTTACGAGATATATTGTTTTTTAGAAAACAGGTCTTGTTCAGTCTGTACCGATATCAAAGAAAATATTATATATTATAGAGCTTGATAAAATAATAATAAGTACATTTGTTTTTTTAATTTTATGGTACAGAAGCAAATGGCGTTATTACGAGTAAGAGCGTTATATACAACTATTCTAATGGCTGTATGTATATTATTTTAGTATGTATTACTATTATGCATGTATGTACTGTATTCTATGACTGTTTGAGTTATGTATCTATTCATATTTTGATATTTTGCATTACCTGATGAAATAATACCTGACTTCATTATGTTAAAACAGGCCTAATTTATAAATATATCATGCCTTATAATTTGATCATAATAATTTGCCTACTAATTACAAAAATCTCAATAGCAATGTTCTGTCAAATTCATACAATTCTACATAATATATAGGTAAAAACAGCTACAAAAACATTAATCTTATAACTTTTTTGTCAACTATCCCTATAACGACGCTTGTGGGTAAGAAAAAAACATAGTACAACAATAGTTAAATAAACAGATAACACACTCGTTTAGTTGTGCACAGAGCTATATAGCTTTTGGTATAGAAAATATTGTGCACCACAACGTCTTTCTTTTCTAGAAAGAAAGAAAACACATTTATTCTAAAATCACAAAATTACATTTGAAATTAGATATTAGACTTTAGACCTAGCTAGGTAGACCTGCAAATCGCGAAGTTGTAGCTTACATTTTAAGTATTCTACTAAGGGCTCATTATTCAATGGTTAGATAAAAGTTATCTAGGGAATAACTATCATGATGTCGCGTCAGAATGTTTGTATAAGACAGTGACAGCAACAATTTTGTTCCTCAGATTACATTTATCTGACTATTGAAAAATCTGCCCTAAGAAAAGACCAGCTGGGTTTGCGGGTGTAAGAAACAATATTGTACCGTAGCTCCGGTCCGGACCGGCTCGGAACGGCGTTTTTTTTAGTTAGAAAGAGTATCATACTCCCTCTCGCCCAACCCAGGGTGGGAGAAGCGATTTGAAGATTTAGGATTCTCCCCTCTCTACATACAAAAAACATAAATAAGAATAGTATTTGTATTCTAGTTTAAAAAGCACTCATTTTCATGCCACTACAAATGGATTTTTTTCTCGGCTTCATCCCTATAGTTAACAAAGAAATGTACCAATAGATATTTCTCATCAACCTCTTACCTATCTCCAGACACGAAAATAATATAAAAAAAAAATAGATGCACTTTCGCATTTTAAGGATATTTAAAAAACATCTAGTTGCATCAATATAATTTTAATAATAAACATATTTATTTGGCTTTATAGTCATACATTTATTTTTGCTTTTTAATACTTAGAATAGACGCATTCAAGTATGTACTAATTGCTATTAAAATAGACGTAACTATATCATATTCTTAGTAACCGGTAGGACAATTAATTTTATCGTACACAATTCTCTCCTTTCGAAGCAATCCACTAATGTACTGATTGCATGAGTTTTGTATTGTTTGTACCTGTTTGAATCTAGATTAGACTAATTTATCGTTTTAAGAAGTAACTTTTCGGTGCGTGATACTTAACGGTAATAAGGTTTCTCATTAAAAATGCATATTTTGCGCAAAAAATGACTTGCGCAAAAAAATTGCTTTGCGCAAAAAAAATTGCTTTGCGCAAAATTGCGCAAATTTTTGTATAGTATAGTAAGCTAGACTAGATAAATATAACTAAGCTTTTGTTTTTGGGCAAAGGAAATAATAAATTATCACGCCCTAATAAAATTTTACATAATACAAAACATTCTACCTAATTTTAATCTTAGCAGCTAGATAGTAATCTTGCTATGGGCCTGGGATAGATGAACAATGGTCGATGATCAGATCGGATCAAGAACATGCAATTGAGCAGATTTTTACAAATATTAAGCTAATTTTGTTTGATGTTTCTTAATGATGTTTAAGACTAATGCATATTTATTTAATTTTAGCGTACATTGAAGATAGTGTGTTGAATCAAACGCAAGTGATCTCAGAACAGAGAGTATTGGACATGATAGAAAATGCATATCCCAACCCATTGACTGTTGACGATTTTGTCACGTAAGTACCATTTGCACATGTTTTAAACAAACTCTTACCTCTCTTACAATAAAGATTAGTTTCCCACGATCTTTGTTTTAGAAAACTGCCATCCGTGAGATTGTTTAATATTATGAATTAGGTTAGTATGTTTAGGGAAATCGGTTCTTGATTTCTTGATAATTAGGTGTTTTCCCACGTCGTGTTTGAATACACAAGAGATTCAATTCAAAATCTGTGGAATACAATCAGTTTTAACATTCATTGTAAACAGTTATTCATTCATGTCATTAATTTGTTCAAGTTCGACATTTCGTTTTGTCGGGTGAGAATCGCCTATAATAGAGAGAAAGGGTATCCACAAATAGTCCAGAAACCAATAACAGATTTCTTTGATTCACAATTTTCTCTTAGTCCATTGTGTTTAGGGAAATTGGATCTTAATTTCTTGATAATTAGGTAGGTGTTTTCCCACGTTGTGTTTGAAACACATAGATCATGTTCATGTTCGACATTACGTTTTGTCTGGTGGGAATAGCCTAATCGAGATAAAGGGTATATCTAATAATAGCAATAGACCAATGTCAGATTTCTCTAACTCACAATTTGCTCTCAGTTCATAAGTAAAATACTTCAGCTAGTTGTATTATGAAGCGTGGTGAACGTTAGCTGGGATGACTGTGGTGGGTTGGGCAGTAACCAAACATGTTAGAAAATAACATTATAGTAGTCGCTTGTTCTGGGTTAAAAAGTCATTTAATTTATAGCTTCTTTTTGTGAGGGGAAAGTCATCAAATGATTTCTCCCGCCCAGGGCCGGGCGGGAGGGAGCGTCAGACTCTTACTGACTAAAACCCCCCTGTTCCTTCTCCTGCTCTGGGCCGAGGTCGCGGTGCCTCATTTAATTTATAGCTAGCATACAATTTAGAAGAAACAGTTTTAGCTATGAGCTGACTTTTACAACGCCTCAGAACACCTGGCTTTTGGTGTATAAATATAAATATACATATAAAAAGTATCACTCTATATTGTGTACATTCTTGCTCTCTCGACGCTAAAAAGTTATGTAATGTCAATAAGGATATTGTTATTGGAAACATAAAATTTTCTTTTTTAACATAGTTAATCAAATGTTTTATTACAGAGCGGGGAAATGGTCGAAGGCAGACGTGAAAGACGCTTTGGAAGCGTTAGAGGAGAAAGGTCTGACACGGGCCATGTCAGAAGGCGTTTACGTCCGACAGCATAGTGTAGATACACAGGTAATATTTGTTGCAATATTATATTTTTCCGGGTATGGAATGAAGCATGTTATACATTTAAGATGAAAGAAAAATTAAGTAGATATTCAAAAAAGTGCGCAATTCATTTTGTAGTTGTATTCTCGAAAATCTTAGAATAAATTTTACAAGTTACAAGCACCCTTAAATATGCCAAAATGGTACAAAAGGTTGTTATAAATTGTTGTCTTAAGCGCAATCCCATTGTTTACTCTTAGTATATGCGCTAGTGTTTCATTATTCGGGAAATAGATGGCGCCACTTGTATACCTATATTTTATGTAGGTATAAGTCGGCAAACGAGATTTCTTCTTAAATATATCGCAATTCCTGGTAGTTCCTTTAAAGTAACAGTTTTACCATAGTAAAGGTTGTAGTATTGCAACGCAACCACTGAAACTATGAGTGTAAGATTGACACTGATTACTGTGTGTAGCGGGTTCGATTCCCTCACTTAGTGGATGCAATTTTTATGTTTAATTGCAACCACGACACAGGCAAAATCGTAATGTGGGGACAAAGTCGATTTTGAAAAACTCTTCGTCTTAGCTTTTATTACTTAAACAAATATCTAAAGTAAAGTAAAATCATACAGTCTTCAAGATTTATTTATTATTATTATTTTGTATGTCTTTCAATTACGCGACCTAAGGATCCCGGTCGTTTGGGAGGCGAGGGGCCGGAGCTAACTGCACAGAGGCCCTTTAGACAAGTTTAACCTAAATGAAATGGGACACAATTATTATTATTATTTTGTATGTTCGCTTCCGTTCACGGGACCACAGGGTGCTTTGGAAGGCGTACAAGGATTATTATTTATATTTTTTATCTTTGTCAGGTTGTGAAACAAATGCCACAATTGTGTTCATCGCGCCAGCCAAGTATAGCAGTTATAACCGCGTTGTACTGCGAGAAACAAGCCGTCGATGCCATGATGGATAACCAGGAGACCTACGTGCGGTACACCACTGTTGGTAAGTCCATTTTTTTATGTGACTGGTCTGTAAAAAGAGGTTGGATCGTCTGATGGTAAGCAATTGTCGCCACCCACGATACTAGAAGAGTTACAAGTATGTTACCGATAGTTTGTCAATCTCCTAAAACCTCACATTCAACGTAGGCGTTATATCACGCTGGTTTTCTGTGAAATCACTTGTTCAACCAGCCTATTTGTCATGCCATGTGTCGAAATATAATTCCCACGTTCAAAACTAGAATTATTTTAATGCTAGGTATGTTTATGAAGTAGATTCTTGCAATTACATTTTCAAGAGTGCTTAATTCGAGTTTATTTAAGCTAAATGACGCGTTTTTGTCGCTTAGCTCTATATGTGTAGCTGAAAATATGTATACACTATTCTTCTATATTATGAATATGGCTCTAAAGTATTCTGTTACGGGACCTATTGACGTAACAGATAAAACCTTTTTTGTTTTTCTATTACACGCAAGGATCATAGGATAGTAATCAATCATAAAGTGCATAATATCGAGTAGGCACCTAACACACACATCAGATCGATAAAACTGACTTTGAAATAAACGATTTAACATATCACGCCATCATATGAAAAAATAAGATATTGCATCGCAGTCTTGTCTTTATGGTAATCTAATCTGCGATGTTGCACAGCATCTGTTTAAGCAATCATTTTAACAAGAGTCTAGTCAACATTATTGTAAACTAGCTCCTGTTATTGGCTTCGCCCGTGTTACTCAGATAAAAGTAGCCTATGTGTTATTCCAGAGAACAATTGATATATTTCGGTGCAAAATTCATCAAAATCCTTTTTTTTTACTTTCAAGAGAAACGAACATTTATCCTGCCATTCTTACAAACTTTCGCGCTTATTTTTAGATTAGGATTAGCTCTTACCCGAAGCTTTGCTCATGATTTTTTACCGGGCTACCAAAGAAATAGAAAAAAATTGTCTTTTTTTGGTCCAGGTGATTTCATTTTTCTTCCACAAAAAATCTTGTTCTACCACCAATATATTATACCTTGTTATACCAATTTGCTCAATGTTACTTAACTTCGGGCTGATTTTTCAATAGTCTGTTATGTTATCTGACGAATAAAATTGTTGCTGTCACTGTCTTATACGAACATTCTGACGCGACAGCATTATAATTATTCCGCAGATAACTTTTATTGTTAGCATTGAAAAATCAGCCCTTAATCATATAACTGTGTATTTTAATGTTTACTGTAGGGCCTACAAAAAAACCGATAGGACGTCCTCCTCCATTACTATTGCCATTCACTTCCATAAAATAACTTGAACATAATCATAATTATTTTTAAAAGGTGACTAATTAACATATTGATGTAACAATATATTTATAGTGCATTACTTCATCGTTTTGCAATTTGACCATATGTGTAATGTAGTGGTATAAGAAAGGACGTTTAGCTTTCGGATAAGATTTTCAATTCTATTTCAAACGTAATTAAGTTGAAAATGTATTGTCTATATAAGACTGTCCTTAGGTACTTGCAAATGTAGTACAATACCTACTCTGATTGGTACGTACTTGAGAAACATTAATCATCTTATCTAACTTCAATGCATGTAGGTGTGGAAATGACAGCCTTATTTAATTGTTAATCGCTATCATAGCTCAAAGTCAAAGTATTTGTTAAAAATAAACCGTAGGTATATAACAATAAAACATGTTATCACACTCAACATGCATCTCACTCTCACAAAAATACCTTTCCTTTTTTTTACTTCAGTTCAGCATCAGCTCAAACATGGCTATTGCTGAACAAAGCTCTTTTCTCACACGGAGAAGATTTGAGAATTTATCACCACGCTTGCCCAAGGTGGATTGGCGATTTAAAACTTATAATTATAAATTGTAAGTCCAGGTTTCCTGACCTTGTTAACCTTCACCGTACGTCAGTGTGGTGGTGTCTAAATAATCATAGAAAATACATATGTATAGGTAACTTAGAAAAGTCACGATGGTACTTGCCAGGTTTGGAACCCGGCACCCTCATGCATGAGAAAAGGGCGCCTTATCATCCGGGCCACCACGTCATCAACATGATATTTTCCGAGTTCCAAGGAAGTACATTTAATTCCTAAGACTGTGTACACGCCGCGAACTAACTATGAGGGAAACTTGAATATATAATTTCTAATTTTACGTAAGTTTGAAATCACTAATCCCTTGAGCAAGCGTGGAGCTTTCCTCACTAGGTTATCCTTCACTGTACGTCAGTGGTGTCTAAATAAATCATAGAAAGTTTGTATGAATAACTTGGAAAAACTCACATTGGTACTTTTCTTTCTTACTTTCAACAATTTTTGACTGACTTTGTCAATTTTATTCTCCTCAGCTACAAGGCAAATCAAACACGATATTGTCTCATAATAAAAACAAAGTTTGCCTTGAAACGAGTGTATATTACGTATTAAGTACTTGACACGTAATCCTGTTAGTGATTCATGCACTTAAAATCTTATCACATTCTTCATTGACAATGGCAAGTATTAAACTTGGGTCTAACAGTACTTGTACAATCACTTCACACAAAGTCTCTTTTTCTGTCAATATATCCCTACCAGCTACTCTCACGCGGTTTCACCCGCTGCTCGGCTCCATTTGATCGTAGCTTGATTTTTTATAGCCTATATCTACCACTCAGGAACATTGTAGCTATCTATCAGTGAAAGAATTTTGGCAATCCGACCAACGGTTCCAAAGATTATACCCTACATATAAACTAGGTACCTCTTTTTAATATTAGTATAGATGTAGGTATGCTTTTAAATCTTTAAAATTACGAATCGTATTTTGATGCGTTTTTTTTAACAGAGTGATTGAAGAGGAAGGTTTGTAAGTGTCAAAATTCGTTAAATGGTAAAGAAATTTAGTAAGTATCAGCATTACACCCGTGTAAAGCCGAGGCGGGTTGCTAGTGAATTATAAAAGGATACAGTTATTTAATAAAGGTCATTGTACCTACTAAGCTTTACATTTAAGACTGTTTACGCCGCCGGGGTTGCGGGGTAAGCGCAATCAGGTACCGCGGCCTCGGCCTAAAACAGCAGAAGGAACGGGGGCGTTTTTAGTCAGTAACACCCGGTTTCTGAAAGGCTTGTCAACGCTAAAATTAACTAATCTCCTGTTAAATCTCTTGTCAAGTCATCTGATTGATTGTTGATAATTCAGTCAACCAATCAGATGACTTTACAAGACTAGACAAGAGATTAAATTGATTTTAACATTGATCGGCCTTTTGGAAACCGGTTGTAAGAGTCTAACACTCTCTCTCGCCTAACCTGGGCGGGAGAAGTCTTTCGATAATTTTTCCCTATCAAAATGGAGTGTTTACGCCGCTTTGGTTTTCTCACAAACTTCTAATCGAAAATCATGCAATTTTCTTTTTTTGAAGAGGTAAAATCTATTAAAAACTTGCTCTATAGGCAGAAGTTTAATTCGATTCCACATTTGACATTGAATACTGTCATTTTGTGAAAAAATTATCCCACATTGTAATGGTGTAGTGATGCACACCAAAATCGATAAACAATCGCTTTGGTTATTTGCTTTGCACGATAGTATTTCTAAGTTTATCTTACAAACTTTGCAGCAACATATTATTGTTTTTATAAGTAACAAATATTTTCACTTGAACAAGAAATTGTAAAATGCCAGATGACCAATTTCAAACACCAAGAACGCCGTTTATTTTTTATTGTGAATCTAGAAATAGCTTTAACGGTCACTAAGGTATTTCAACCTCCATTTCTCATAATAATAGTCTGAAACGCGTTAACCATGGCGAATCATGCTTTAATTCCTCAATCCATCTGAATTGGCAAATAAAACCTCTAATAATATCGCAGTTAATGTATTCGTTAAGTTGCATACATCACAGAAATTCCACTGCAGGTCTATAGGCCACTACCACTACAAAAAAACCTTAATTTTTTAAGGAAGGGTAATCATCAAATTTCTTCTTTCTTGCCCTTCGCGAGCTAGAGGGAGTGTCTCACTCTTACTGACTGAAAACTACCGTTCTTGGCCCGGCTTGAAGCCGGGGTTGCGGTATCACACCCAGACCCGGAACAAAAATTTGTGGATCACACAAAGAGTTGTTCCGTGCGGGAATCGAACCCGCGACACGTTGCATGGCAGCCAGTTGCCCAGCCACCCCACCAACCTTGCAATTAACGACGTTTATTTACTAACCAACTAACTGTTTTATAAATGACGAAGTTTTAATAAGTTTAAGAATATTTAGGTAGTAAACGTAGGTACTTACTTGAAAACTTTATCATCTTGCGCAATTGCGTCAATAGAAAAATCTAATGCATTAGTCACAAGAATTTTACCTTCGTCTTACTCACCTATCAAGATTTATAAATAATTGACGTCAACCTAATTGTACTTATAATATAAAGTAAGTACCTACATATAATTCTTAATATAATAATTATATTTACCTGTTCTACGATTAGGAAAATCTTAAGGAGAATTTCATACTAGCGTTAAGTTGACACACATCAGTGCTATAAAAGGTGACTCCATCACTCTTTCTTGCCCGGAAGATTCACGCATTTACACGTCGTGGTAGGCCCCGGTATATAAATACACATATTTATTTATATACCGGATTCCGGTTACTTGTTATTATTTATTACTATAAAACTTGCAGTGTATTTCATGAATGAAATATTGAAGGAAAACAAATTGTCCTACACTTGTTTTGTTTTCCTTCAGTATGGGTAGACTGCTCGACTCGTTCATATTACATTGACGTCAGTACAAGATCTTGCTACATTTTATATTGCCTATAATGAGAATAGTATGTAATTATTTACATAAACAATTAATTATCAACATACCTTATGTAGCGCCGCGCCGGGATTCTCCTAAAGAGATGTAATATTTTATAGGAAAAAGAAAAACCCTTCCCTTACAGTTTTAATAGCATGCTATTGTTGTACCATAGACTCTGTTTTATAAAACTAATAATTTGGTAGTTTAAGCTTTGCTCTTTGGGGTGTTGAGACACTAAAGTAAAAATAAATCATTTATCCCAATAAGACCCTTACAGGCACTTTTGAATGTCAAACAAAATTTAGATATAGTGTTAGTCTGTCGGTCAGTCCCCTTAGTGAAACTATTTGCTCGTTCCAAAGTGTAGATTCCGATGGAGAAGAACGAGCAAGAAACTCCATGGTTACTCTTTTTAAATCAGTTTCACATACAGATTCCTTATACAAAAGTTGAAAGTGAATAACCCACTTCACACATAAGTTAGTAGTGCTTTCAAAAATGTTTATGAAAACTAAACCCCATGTGCATATTTCACATCTGATTAAAGATGTAATCTTATTTCAAATATTTATTTATTGTTATTTTTTTCACAAACTTTCACATTTTTAATTTCAGTAGGATAAATAGACTTCAAAAAAGGAAATTCTCAATTCGAATAGAAAATATTTATCGGTTATTTTTATTTCGGATGAAATGGGATGAATAAAGAAATCTTGAGTTTCAATTAAAATTAAAAAACAATAAATTACGAGATTAAAAATTTTATTCATTTTCCTTTAATGTCACAAATACACTTCACTTACATGCCTAAATAAATATCACTAGGAATTTAAAACAATAACATAATTATTATGTTTAAAAAACATGCAGTAAAATATATTATATCTATGTTACAAGACATAAATGCTTAACAAGCATATACAGAGACTAGGAAGAATAATCAAAAGCTACTCTATACTCGATACTTGATAGGTATTTCAACACTGGAATCCGGTACATTTATAATGTATATTATGCTTTAGCAAACATATAAATATGCAAATGCTTTGACGTATTAATCCACCAAACCCCAAGCGAACGCCAGCGTTCGGATACATATTGTTATTCTATTTTCTTATTATTCAAGTACAATAAAACATACTTTTATATCTATATAAGTAAAATGGTGGGATCTAAAAGACTAAATATTGAAAACAACGTAAATTCTACAGGTTCATGAAAATGTTGATTCATGAGACAATTACATTCATTTTTAATACAAGTCACGTCTCCTAGCGGCTAACAAGAACAACATAAATAAAAACATATCGTAAAATACAAGTTTTAAGGTTGAATATTCAGTAACATTGTTTAATTAACTTTGATGGTCACGGTGACATGACGTAGGCAAGGTCTTTATCAAGGTGATTTTTTTTTACAAATACTTGTACCTGACAGTGACCAATTTATGGGCAATAGCTTCATATGAATGTATACTTTAAGATAAAACGTATTGAGTGCATTTTCTCTTGAAGTAATAAGTTGCACTTACTTGTATAGTAACTATTAACTGTTTAACATTAATTTCCGTATATAGCTTACGTAACCTCTTCAGATAATAAATGTGCCG
Organism: Spodoptera exigua; assembly: GCA_902829305.4. NCBI lineage: Eukaryota > Metazoa > Arthropoda > Insecta > Lepidoptera > Noctuidae > Spodoptera > Spodoptera exigua. The sequence continues at coordinate 10,975,877 of LR824610.2, read as the reverse complement.
GACTCTTAATTCAAATTATTATTATATTTATTGCAAGAATGATAATCATTAACAACATTATATTTACGCGGGTATTAACGCGGAAAATTATAATTTGAATACCTTGGTAGGCTTGACGTTTCGACCCGGTTGCACAGGTCGTGGTCACAAGCAGACCGCCGTCTGCCGCGTAAATATAATGTTGTTAAGATGAAACGCGAAAGTTTAAAAGTTAGTATAATGATAATCATATCAATGAATTTGCACATTCTTAAGTAGGTATCGAAATTATAATACTAGTAGTGAAAAATGTTTTACATATTTGAATTAAATACAATAAACATGGAAAGATCACTTTAACTAGTATTGGTTATCTACTTACTAATTGTAGGGAATAATATCTAAATGCTTATGTAGGAAATACATTATTCTCAGACAATACAAGTGTTTATGATGTGATAATAAACAATACACTTGCATAAAATACTTGGATTGTGTAAAACTCAAGTCCAATTCATTCTCAGTAGCAACACCTGTTTCATAATATATCAAATACATTAAATCCACAAATGTAATACAATAAGTTTGCAATAGTACAATAACTTCTAATAAATAAATAATAGCTGCTATAATACTATATCTTAAAATATATGTGTTATGTCCATTAAAACCACTGTATTTTGGTAAAAGTATTTACCAAAATACAATCTATCTTTAAGCTATCTGAGCTAAGTAGCAAAACCTGAACAACTTGTACTGGTTGAAAACTGAAATACTTACAATACCGCCGACGTATCTTGGCGAGTCTGAAGTTAGCCGATTAGCTGTGCAGTACACAATTTTGTTCCTAAAAGATCCATTGCGCAGACAGACGGCTAACTTCCGACTCGCCAAGATACGGCGGCCGTACTGTACTACTTAGTCAATCTAATTAATTTAATAAGAATACACAAGTACCCACAACAATATGAACATTAAAGATAGACATGTTTTTTGTAGTTGGATAACTAACTAAAAGAAGTGTCTGTTAATCATTATATCCAAATTCAAAACCTAGTTTAGCTATTTTCTTAATATCACCGCTTATAGTTATAAATTTGATACTGCTTACGTCATGTTCTAGTGGCACGGAGGACAAATATGATGCTCCTATATGTACATCCAATACATATCCATTATCCCTAGCATTTCTTAAGATGAACTTCATTTCGAAATTGGTATCTGAAAAAGTCATACCTTATTTAATTCATACACATTATAAACAAAAAAAAAGAAATAAAAAAAGCTGTTATTGAAGTATTAATAGTGCAAAGTTTGGTTTCTGGTTAAAAGAAAAAGACAGTACTTATAGCAGATTTATAAAGTAAGTATTAGAAAATAATTTTAAAATGGAAAAAGCTCACAAACCAATTAAGTAACGGAGTAGTTAGTCACATCAATCCCAGAAACCACTTGAAACTAAAAGTTAATGCAAAAACATACGTTTTTTACCATCAAAATAAGATTTTGCTGTATCTGTAAACACAACATTGGTATTGCCCTGATAAACTGTTGTTAGTTGTAATGATGTATCTTCATTCTGTGATTCTGTAAAGTTCATGTCTAATTGACAGGCGAGATTGTCAGAATCTGGTTCGTCATATCCCGTTACCAACCCAAACGTTAATCTGAAATTAATGCAAATTAAGGATTCGTTAATTCTATTCCGTAAAACTGATAAGACCTAGTTATCATACAATTTACATGGATAAGCTAACAGTTTTTTTTTGTGTTTACAAACAGTGTATAAATCTGCTTTACTAATTCAAATACTTATATCATTAACATTTTGCCATTTGAAATTGCAGAAATACAGTCTTTAAATTAATTTTAATTGTTTGGAAAAGGTTAGAGATTGGTTTATCTACTACCATTCAGAATTAACATGAAATTAGGTCATGTAAACATGTTAATTATAATATCATTTATGTTTCCTAACCCTATAAGATCTTATATTGGCACTAACACTGACTGTTATTTTGACTGGCAGATATTTTTAATGCAATATACATACCTGGTTGGTTCTGAAGTAGTTTCACAGTTGATGGTAATTGTGTCATGTGGCTCCAATTGCTTTGGTAACAAAAACATTTTTTCGTTCGCTTTTCGTGGTACAGGCCAAGGCGGAGCTCGACTACCAACGCCGACGGTCCCGTTCCCGTTTAGATGCAAACTGTTATATGGCTCATCGGCTGGCGCCCCGTTTCTAATGCAATAGACAAATATGTATATCAATAAGAGCGTATTACGTGCATACTGAACTACAGGTACAACATTCTTAATCGTTCATGAATAATTTCCAATTGTTGTTTACTCGTATTGAACTAATAATAACCTAAAAACTACAGAATATAACGCCATGCGATGGCGACTCAGGTGTCATTTCACTAAGTTCACAAAAGCCTTGATTAAGATTTAAGATTCGTAACATTATTTCACTGTTTACCAATTTTTTCGGGACGATATTATTTTGGTCAGTCTATCGAAAACACAATGTTTGACATTTCACGAAGTACTGACATTAGACAAATAGTGACATTGACAAATAAAATGTTGCGTCTGGGAATAATTTCACTGAGGTTAAAAAATTGTCACGTTCATGAATTAATTATTTACACTTCTTGTTTGATTTTAACTTATCAATTCTTATTATATTTTATAGGGTATGATATACTACGATAGGTATAATTAAGTCATACCCAATTCCCCCAAGGCACTCCCAACACGATTTCAACATCTTGGATTATTTCGATACACAATACTTTTCTTACACGTCAGACGTTTACTGGCGTGTGTATTCCATCGTAACTATTCGTGACTGCGAAAGACGAATCTGAGATTGAAGTTGTTCTATGATGACGTAATGATGAAAACAAACACACAGGCACTAATCCCACCAACCGACCTCGAAATCTCGTGGATCGCACACTACGTCATTTCAAAGACACGTAGGCTCGCTTCAACATTTCACTTGATACTGCAGCTCGTATACTGATGAATACATTCACTCGCTGTGTATACACGTGTAACGTAAGACAGATGCTGTGAGAAAACTGGTTACAGAATTCCTGCTTTGGATTTTATATTACTTAGTATAATCGATTGTGTTAGTACATGCATATGTATATGATTATTTACTTCATTGTTGTGTTTTTACGTACCTACTTGACCTGAGAGTTGTGATAATATTGATAACATGATAACAATAACATTATAAACTTAGTTTCATTCTGAGAAATTACTGCAAATTGTTAATATTTTTTGTATCAGTTAACCTGGGGGTTTTTATACTGTTAGCATTATCTCCATACATATACATATTATACATATATAATATAATTCAATAAGTACCAGCTTCCTCTAACGGCTTTGTCCATAGAAATAGGGTAAAAAGTAGCCCATGTGTTTTACGCGACTATAATCTGAAATATCCGTACTGTAGTTAGATACGTGAAAGAGTAACAAAATAATTCAAAATATCATCTTACTTACAAAATTTTGTATTTAAAATAATATTGGTTAGATTACCGTATTGTAATATGTGTTCACTCTTTCTTACGCTTAGTTTTGACCATGCCGATTATGTTTCTTTTAGCTTAACTGACACTTACTAAAACATCTGGTACTTAAGAAATTTCAAAAAAAATTCTAATATTTTAACAAATAATAAATTGTATGAAAACTACATCAATAAAATTAATCTATCGATTCTAAGTACTCTCTTAAAATTAATCAGGCATGGCAACACGTTCTAAATAATTAAATGTAACGATTTTCGCCACATTATTTCTAAAAACTGACTTACTTGGCTTTTTTTTCTTGGGTCTTATTAGTGTTTCCTGTTGCGCGTTTCATTTTGTGTGTGCACTCCCGACACCTACAGACCATTGACTAAATATCGATCTACAACGCCTTAATCTTTATACTGAATGGATTTGTCATATAGTTATGTAGGTACCTACATTGTTATCAGGAAAAAAATCTGATAAAATATCCATACGGCACGTTAATACTAGTACGGTTACGAACCAACGGTTGTCATGTTTGTAAATACACAACGACGCATTGTGAAATCTCCGTTACGGCGACTTTGAAGGTTAAACTTGTGATTTTACAACTTATTAGCGTGTTTGTTTGAATATGTCCCTACATGGCGTATCGATGTTAAATAATTTTACGTTAACTTACGTAAGTAGCCTTACTTAGAACTTTTGTTTTAACTGGGCGACGCCGTGGTTGGGTAACCGGCTACCGTGCAGTCAAAAGTTCGTCGACGGCTCGATTCCTTCATTGTGTGATCTACAAATTGTTGTTCCGAATGTGGAATTGTATGTTAGTAAAGCACCGATGATAAAAAAGAAATGTGGGACAAAGTTTAAAAAGAAAAAGAAAAGACGAACTCCTAAGTATGTAACAGATACCTAGATACTTCCTAGATTCATTACACATAAAATGTTTTATCATAGTATCATTTTGAGTTCATGTAATTCAGTCAGTAATGATAGTAATCTCAACTTCGCTCAAGAGTCTGACACAAAAATTAACGGTCACAAGAGAACAATCTTTGGGAAGTCTTCTTCGGATCTTTTGAGCATCTTCGTATGTGGGGGCAGTAAAACAGTGTTTAAAGGCAAAAAGCGATCCCTAGGTAACTTAACCAATGTTCCTTCCTATTGATATTATATCTAATACATTATTCATAAAGTTTCCTGGGACTTGGGATTAACATTATGTAATTCTTAGACATTATACCTACTATTTGCATAATACGTATTAACATTCTAATTAGCAGTTTACAGCTAAATGAAGGGAATATATATAATTATTCAGTACTTAGAAAATCAACGACAACATTAATTAAAAACTTTTCCTTATCTATTGAATCGCGGAAATATCATCAGAACTCTTATTTACATAATACTATTTATATTTTATCTATGTTTGATCTTGTATTTTATTACCTGATACGAAATTATAAATATACAAAAATACTTAAACATTATAAACGAAATTTGATGCTGGTTTTCTTAAAATATTTATTGATTTATGTTTACTGAAATATGTATATAAGTATGTTACATGCATAGCAGAATAGCAAAACCACTTATACTTATAGTTTTTAGGGATTCTTGGGAGAAACACCAATTATAGTTTTTAGGGCACAGGACGTCCACAAAAGGTTTACACAGAAATTATGACATTGTTAATGAATGTAATTTTTGCGCTCACATTGCAAAGATGATTGAAATAATAAAATAAAAAAACTTTACCTATGAAATTGCCGTTCTGCAGTACTGGCCATTTCAAATCAAAATAGTTTTTGTTATTCTTTTTCCAAAAGTAGTCATTTGTTTATTGATTAGTATTACATTTTTCTCGCATTTCAAATAAAAAAATTCGTTTAAATTTTTTCATGCAAAACCTATTATAAAGTAGGTAGGAATTCTGTATACCCTACCCTGGCGTACACGGGTGCAGTATGTTACATACATTATAGCTTTAATAAGGCACATACATAGGTATATGTTACCTAAAAGGTTGATCAAAATAGAAGGGGTCGATGTTTAACCGAGGTCTCAGATCAAGCGCAGTAAGTAGTAGAAGCAGGAGAAGGAAAAGAGGTTTTATTAAAATCTCGTGATAAAAATAACGCATACGCAACAGCGTCGTACACTTGCAACAGGTCTTAAAAAAGTCTGCGATAACATCTCCTAAGATTATTTTATTATTTAACTAATGATCCGCCACGAATTCGCACGGGAACAATGTTGTTACTAATTTTCTTCACTGTTTAATGGATGTTTAATAACCTGTACATATAAACCATCGTCTTAAATTACTCTTATCAATTAAACCGTATCAAAATCTGTTGCGTAGTTTTTAAGATTTAGACACAGGTGCATAAAGGATATAGGGACAGAGAAAGCGACTTTGTTTTAGACTATGTAGTGATTTATCTTTATTTCGCAAAGTTTAGTATTTTACAATAAACCCCACAAAATTGATTAATAATAGCTGTTTTTGAGCTCAAAATATTGACTGAAATACTTCGTTATTTTCTATGGCCCAAGAAAGAGTTGAGTAATAATATTTAATAGATTGTAATATACTGCTAACTCACCTGATGGACAATTATGGTGTTCAAGAAATCTGCTTAGTTTCAAGTCACACCAAGACTCGAAATTCAAGAGATGCGCGTGCGGCGGACGTTACGAATCTAGTAGAGCTTTTCTGAAGCAGTTGCAATATACCGTTTTATACATATATAGTTAGTCAATGTCGCATTTACTTCCCAAATAACTGTATAGAACGAGGGTATTTTGCTTAACTGGACTAAAGTGATATCTTCCTGTCCCGATTCAAAATAGAATAAGATTTTGTGTATCATTGTATTTTATTACTTTGCACTAGGTCCTAGTCTAAGTGACGATTGGACTGAAAATTAAATAATTGCAAGTTTCAAATGCAGCGCTTCTATTGGTCATTCTACTGTAATAGAATCCCGTGTGAAGGCAGCTTCATAAAAGACAAGCTTTTGCCCGCGACTTTGTTCGAGTGGAATAGTGACTTCCTGCAAATTTTTGATTAAAAAACTATCCTATGTCCTTTCTCGAGTTTCAAACTATGTCTGTACCAAATTTCACACAAATAGGTTCAGTAGTTTAGGCATGAAGAAAATACAGACAGACAGACAGACTTTCGCATTTATAATATTAGTTTGGATGGATAAGTTTTATTTTAAGTTATTGTGTCTCTGAATTTGTATTTGTATTAGAGTACTGTTTAAGAGATAAGTACTACTATTTAAAACCCATTGATAAGGAATTGATTTCTTTTTAAAAATAGGTCAATCGGATTACGATAGATTATTAATATCACTCGAATTTGAAATTTAAAAAATGTATGTGAATAAATAGCTACTGAAACACTCCATAGATGTACACACAACACAGTTAATTGAACGAAAAGTAACGTTTTTACTTTAATACATTCATATTTATTTTGATTGAAGTCGATATTTTTCAATTATTCGTTATTCTATTTTTGTTATTTGAGTTGATTATGTTGTTTTCAAGTCAAATTAAAACAGTAGATGAAACAAAATCATTATTTTTGGCATTGAAAATAAAGCATAGTACCTAATGAAACATTTTTATGAGAAATGTAGTTGAGATCTTTAATCATAGTGTAATGTATCGTAAATTAGTCAGATAATATCTATGATTACACCAGGAACAGCTGTAGCAAGTGCCGGTTTGGAACACATCCAATGTTTACCGATAATTGTATTATTATAAAATGTATACGGAGCGTTTGAAAAACCATTCTTGAATTGCTTTCAGAAAGACAAATTGCTGAATGATCTTATAGTTCCTAGATATTAAATAGTCACAGGCCAACCTAGTTTTTTTCTGTTAAATTTTCAAGTAAATTTTTGCCTGTACACTTAGGCGACAAAAAATAATGAAATAATTACAATAAATTGTGTAATAAAACCTTCCCTTCATATGTATGTATAAAAGTTTATATCAGCTGTAACTAACCCTAACAGCACCTTTATTAATTTTAGTATCGCTAATATAATACCTAAGTATCACGTCTTTTAACACCTGTAGGGTTAAGCAGAGACACATGCATACAACGGAACGCCACTCATCATCTGTAGGTAATGTTTAGGTCCCGTCCGTGGCGCAGGGTGTCTCTTTTCTCTGGAAATGAACTAAGAAAGTTTCTTCTGTGACTTCTGTTTTCTTCTATTAGGTTATATGTAAATAATCAATGTATAAAAAATTTAAAATAAATATCGTTTTATATGTGTTTTGGTCAAAGGGTAACCCTTGATTTGTGGATCGGTTTCGAGTTGTATAATTTTTCGTACTCAGCGTTTTGTTAGCTAAACTAGTTTTGGATCAAAACTAATTAATCCTAGTCACATAGTCATAAATCTCTTTTCGTAATCACATTTCAACGTTGGTTCGCAATGTAGGAGGTAAATAAATTAAACGATTTTAAAATTCATAATTTCTTAGTTTATTACGTACTTAATATTTTGTACTTATATTCAATAATACTAAATAATTGATAGGAACCATACGCTCGGTTTGTGACTAGAAAAATTTAAAGGTACAATCATTGTCTTAATCCTATTTGAGCATTCAATTTGCCTATTGAGCATTTCAACTATCTAAACTACGGTATAAATATTACACTAATTACAATGTTAAGTACATGCATTAATTTGTACAAATTTAATACTTACATTTAATACCGGTGTTTACACTAGCACAATTCATGCGTGCTCTTGGCACAACGAACAAAATTACACTATTTATTTAAAAAAGTTTGCAATATCTTTCCGATCTCTTTGGTTGTGTGCGAAATAGCGTCGATATATCTTCAAAAGATTGCAAAAACATTAATCGATGCAAATATTCACAGGTGCACTTACAATTTAACGTGGCGGGGTTTCCCAACAAAGACATTGCTGGGGAAAGCCGTTTGAAACACAAAAGTTAGGAATGCAAACTTTTTGAAGCAATAAACGAAGAATGTCGAGTCTTGTACCATATACCAGGCATAACTCCGAACTCCGTAGTCTCCAAAAATATTCACCCAATAATAAATGTGTTACTTTATCACAATAACTCAACTGTAAGTGACTTTAGATGACAATTAATGGCTTCGTAATGATTTCACTTGAATTTATAAAACAAACTGTTGACTATCGCGACACCTTCCTTTATCACTATTTTGTCAATGTCTTCAAAGTTCTGGATCTTGCACAATAATTGTTCACTGTCACCATCACCGTTTCCATTGAAAGTCACACCAAGCAGGTGCTCGTTGCTAGTATCGACCCTTGCATGCAAAGTCAACGTAAACGTAGGTCCAACTGCAAAAAAAAAAGAAATGTGTCAGGCAACTAACATAAGAAAACTATTATTTCTTTTAAAAAAAACCCAATGCGGTCTATGGAAACTAAAAATTCAAAAAAAGAATTGATGTAGTTCAAGCCAATAAACGTCTCATATTAATTGCCTTGGACTATCTCAATGAGTAAATAAAATAAAATTAGAAAAACAATTTACCAGAAAGTTCAGGTGAGATTTGGAGGTCGGTGTAAGTAGTATAAACATTGCCATCCGCGGCCTGTGTTATATTAAGAATATTTTCCCGAAAATCGTATCGTATTAGGCAACTCTGTCCACCGCTTTCAGATGGCAATTCCACGGTTAACCTGTAATTTTAAAATAAAACATTTAGGTACTATACTACTTCCTACTTCTCTTAATATGGATTATATTACTACATAGTATAAAGTCAAAGTCATTTTATCCTAAAATATCCTATATCTTTAAAAAAATGCGTAGACATTTACTATTTTATTTACTGACTAGGTACTGGATTTTGATTCGGTTTTTTTAATGGAAAGAGTGAGCGAAAAGGAAGAAGTATATGCTAAGTAGCTAGTTAAATAATAAATTAAAACACACATTTATTTAAAAAAAGAAATATACATACGTTGCATGATGTGGGTCTATAATTCCGTTGATGACTATGATTACATTTCTTGAAATAACTGCAGGCATCCTAAGTGTGATATCTCCGTCAAAGCCTATTCGGAATCCTTCTGCAACATCCAAGCTAAAAATAGATTATAATTTACTTAAGGATTCATACATAATAACAAAGGTATTATTAATACGTAACCAATTAAATGAAAATATTAATAAATGAAAATCGTCACGATCAATACTTACTCATTCTTTATTATATCTCCGGTAGAACGTGCTGCGCATTGCTTGCAACTTATCAAGACCACAATAAAAACTGACACGAACAATGTTCTTGTCACTGCCATTTTTGTTATAATAAATTAAAACACACTTAAAATGTCTTCACTCACAAACCGGTCACTTGTGTAATGTACGAAACACGATTGTCAACTAAGGTGATGATTAAACTGCACAATTACTTAATTAGTATTTAATTATTGGTAGTCCCAATAGGACTATACCAATTAGCAGTTGATTGACACTAATCAATAGCAGCGGTTGATCCTTTTATTTAAACACTGCTTATAATGATTCATTAGTTTGCGAATTGTTTTAATACGTCAAAGTAAGTGAACTTGTCCGCTTTATATGGATTTTGTATACAGTTGTATTATTTATTTCAATCAATATCCTTGTGCGGGAGTTCCCTTCAATCCACCATTACAGGATAAATATCATCCTGTAACTCGTAAACATAAACTAAATCACGTATTGTTTATGTTATTTAATCGTTTATGCAATACTTGTACAAAGTACCTACGTATTTAACTAATTATTGTCAATTAATAAATGAGGTGGTTCATCCTAATTTTAAAGACACGATGACAGCAATAGAGCGGCGTCGTCAGTAAAAATAGAAGTAAAACATTCTTTATTTTAACAAAATCTAAAAAGAAAAGAAAGAAAAGTGCTTCATAAATAAAACGAACGAAAGTTAAGGAGTTCTTTTTGAAATGCTAAAAAATATTTCGAGTATCTGGTGTTGGTCGCTTACCATTAAGTGAAGTATATGCACGTTTGCACCAAATTTCATATTAAACCCTTAATTAATATACAACTCCCATATGGGACCTAAGAGCTGAGCTTGCTAAGTTACTTCAACGTTCAGGGTACATTTCAAATCACAAATAATCTCAGATTGTAGGAATATATGTGGTCTATTTCCTATTCGATATTTTCTTGGAGGGTTAAAAAGGGTCAATTCAAATCTGGCAATAAATTCGTCTCGAATCATCCGCTGCGTAACGCTAAACAGACGTGTGTTTTGAAACGTATTTTTTTTAATTTCCACATCTAATTCTTGATGCGTTAGTGTGCCGAGTGCGAGTAGCATATATCGAGATATGTACCGTCCCTAAACCACCTTCAGAAAGACTTTGACTGATCTGAGTGCCTAGCACGAATGACTATCGTAATCGTAACGTTAACGTATCGAGACGTCGATACTTCATGTGACGAAAACGGAATGTCGCAGCACGAAGCCTATCGTATCGTCTAGCGAGAGCTCGAATCGAATTCGTTAGTGACGTCATGCTAATGTAAGCTAGAGAAGCACCCAAGTGAACGAATTGAATGAATTCTTGAACATAATTTAACATAAAGATTTCGTCTGAAAACTAAAATTAATTTTAAACATATTTCAACCTTCGTCTACACCTTTTATGGTATTATATTTAAATGAAAAAATATTAATTACGTGAAATAATTCTTAAAACGAGTCAAGAAGTATATAAAATGACCTTATCTATGAAAAAAATATTATTTGGTTATTTAAATTTTGTAACATAATTTACGATTTCCGAACGTTCTTTTGACAAAGGTGACGTTTGACGGCTATTGACGTATTTTTTTTTAACAAACAAAACAAAGAATGTAAGATAGATAATTATGCGGCTATCTTATTATGCGGTTAGTTTAAATTTATTTTAAAATTAGGAGGACTCGGCTCCAATACGAATTAATGGTGGATTTCATGGAATATGCCAGTGACAAGCAGCGAGCCTTCAGTGTTCCGACCACTCCGCCTCCGCAGTACCCATGAAGCCAGCCGTTCACCGACACCACCAGTCGCCAATCCTCCATTAGAAAAGGAATGCTGGAAGCCTCGACCGAAAAAAAAAATCTAAAGGGAGTTTAATCAAATTGTGTTTAGAGAATGATAAGAAACCTAGGGAGTTTGCTAGGGAGCGTGAGGAAACATATGATATAATGGAACAAGAGCGTTTGGAATTACGACGAGAAGAATGAAGAGTAAGACAGAGAGATGCAGAGCTCCTTTTACAGGCTCAGTGGCTGGAACTTATGAGAGGCAATAAATGTATTAAAATATAATCTAGTTAAAAAGATGATTAATGTATATTTACATATTTTATTTTAAATTACTACATTTTGGAATGAGGAAAGATTATGTTAGAATTGAATTTAAAATGTCTCACTATAGTTACCTATTATAAAAACATAGGTGAGAATAGTTTTTAAGTTAGATTAGTGTGTAAGATGTTTTGGAAATGTATAATAATAAAACACTTGGGTCATCTGTGTAGTATATTTATTTGCTGTACCAGAATATTACTTAAAGCCCTTTCACTTATCAAATCATGGCTTCTATCATTTTCATGTCTCATATCAGAAGATCTTATATCAGAAAATTATGCAACACGCAGCAAGCCGTTGTCAAACACATTTTTTGGGAGCATTTAATGCAGAGTGCGGTCTTTGCACAAGCATCGCCTCTTCTTTCTTTTACTGCAGTATATTATGGCCCGGAGTTTCCTCTACCGCATCCAAAATGAGTAGGCGTCATCAGCCATGGTCGCTGTGGGTAGCCAGAATCACCTGTAAAAAAATATTTATTAGAAAACCTAATTTATACTAGCTACTTCCTTGCGGTTTCACCCGCTACTCGACTCCTATTGATTTCATTTTAGCATTATAAGGTTAGTTTTTGTTGGAGTTGCTCACAGAAGTACTTGAAAGCTTTTTTATTTAGGCGGTACCTAGTATTTCTAAACTACGTTTCAGTGATATCCAATGGATTACATATCTTTCTGAATTTAGCTCGGCACACGATTTCTCTAGAACAATCAGTTAATTCGTATTATTTTCTTGAATACATATGTCTATATTAAGTGAAACATAACTTTAATAGGAGGTACTTAGTTACTTACGAAGTTTCTCTTGACTCTTCATCTCCAAGTAAAATAGCCACAAATAAACTATTTCTCCAACTTGGTTCGTACAGCGGCGTTCTTTGCATGATGTTATACTCGTAAAGAATACTCACAAACTTTATAATATATTATTTAAAACACGATTGAAATATTTCGAAACCTTTGTCACCGTCAAATTCTTAGTGACAAATGTTTCGACAGTTTTCGATAGCCAGCCTTCGAAACTTACGTTACTATACGTCAAAAGATCGTTCGTGCTTCCAATTTGTGTCAAAATGTTCTAAGTTTCGATAGCAACACGATACGATAGTTGTCAAAATCATTCGTGCTTGCGATTTTTAGTTCCTTTTACGCACGGTAGGGGCGCTGTACAAATCCCATAGAAAATGCTTTCGATCTCGATACGAATACTTTCTCGATAATGTTCGTGCTAGGCACACTGGTCGTATTCATAATTTTTTTGGACCGTCTTTGGCGTAAAATAAGGCAAACTAACGTGTTTCTTGGTCTGATTGACCACTAAATTACATTATGGCATGCCCTTGAATCAAAATTGAATGTACCCAATAAAGAAGTAACTTAACCGAACAACATCGTTCGGTGTTGGAAAATGACAAATTTTATAATCTTAATTCCATTACAGGCGAATCCAACGTGTACACTTTGGGCACCATCGGCAACCATCGGGTGGTGACCACTAAGCTGCCATCCGTGGGTCGAACTCGAGAAGCAATGACAGCTGCTGGTAACACCACCACAAGACTGCTTGGTATCTTCCAAAAGGTTCGGTTTTTGTTCGACAATTTTGTTTTGTATGTGTCTGGGAATCTTGACAGGCCTTTCATAGTTTCGTAAGGCGAGACAAAATTCGGAACGAAGGTTAAAATTAGTACGGTATTATATCATGTTAAAATAATATATATCCTCTATGGGATGGGGACTTTCTTAACTCATTCTGTGTTTCACGCCAGTTTACTGTTTGGTGTAGTCACTTGTGGTATTACTTCGGCCCATTCATGCCAAAGCATGGCTCTTCACCGAGATACCATGTTTTGTGTTATACAGAGAATATTTATATGTATATATCAAATAGGATAATCTATCCTAAAAACATAAAAATCTACGCTATCAGACAGAATCAAACTAACTAGCTGACGTGGCATACACAGGACCGCGTGAAATATGTTAACTTTTGGAAATGGAAACTATTTGTATTGCATTTCCTTATGTCGCCAATTATTACACATAATCATTGTTTCGGTATTTTTATGACGTTGGGCATAGGAAAGAATGTCAATGAATAAGCGATCAGACTTTCATCGATCATTGTTCAAAAAAGGTAAAACTTGTATTGACTCGTTCTTTTGATGTTAGAAGGTAAATACCTACATTAGTAACTACTAGCTACTCTCGCGCGGTTTCACCCGCTACTCCATATAATCGTAGCGTCATGTTTTAATAGCATATAGCACTCAGGAACATTGTAGCTATCTATCAGTGAAAGAATTTTGGAAATCCGACCAGCGGTTCCAAAGATTACCCCCTACATACAAACTTACAAACTTCCAAATCTTACCCCTTTATAATATTAGTATAGATAAAGCGATTTAGCTATCTTCACTGATTATCTCTATGTTTGTAAACATATTTTAATAGCAATGATTCTAAAGCAAGAAATAATATCGTAACCTTAAGAATGATCCGGGGTTGCGGGGTAAGCGCAATGAGGCACCGCGACCTCGGCACAGAGCAGGAGAAGGAACAGGGGGGTTTTTAGTCAGTAAGAGTCTGACACTCCCTCCCGCCCGGCCCTGGGCGGGAGAAGTCATTTGATGAATTTCCCCTCACAAAAAAAACCGTAAGCATGAGAACACGCAAGTGAAATTGTAGTAGGTAAGTATATAGTTCTACAAAATTTAGTTTATCGTCCTCATACAGTGAGCTTTGGCAAGCAAACTCACATTGTCATCCTAGACATGACATGACTAATAGCAATAAGCAATAAATTCATTGGATTACTATTACAAAGGATTGTGTTGGGAAAATCCCATGAACTTTAGCTACATAATATTTTGTGGTTTGCTACTTTCATTCTCTTCCCGAATACCGTAATGACGTAGGGTAACTCATTGACTCGCCATTGTTTTGATTACTCGTCAAATATTCATTCAACCACACCTACAACAAATGTAGGTATGTGATTCAGATTCTCGCATATTTTGTTTGGTTTTTTCGACGTGTAATGTCAGATTTTCAAACTTTGACAAAGCCGAGCTTAAATTGCACCTAATGTGCGAACATTCATGAGTTCCCACTCGTTTCAATTTAATTTATTTATTTGCTGAACGGTCTACTAATACTGTACGGCAAATTCACTAACACTCTCTTAAAATACTGTTAATTGAAACTCTGAGATCCTTTGTTCAAAAAATACCTTAGGTAGATTGTTAAATAAGAACATTAGTAAACCTCCCACGTCAGACCAGGGCGTCAATAAAATATTTGTGGCTTGTTCTTTCGAAGAACTAAATCAATTAGACTCCTGGTGTTTTTCAATACCTATTGTATTGCAATTTTTTTTTGTGGCATAATTTGGCAAACGAGCTGATGGATTACCTGATGGTAAGCAATCGACGCCGCCCATGAACACACATTACGATTGCGTTGCCGGCCTTTCGGGGATAGGGGTTGCGGATATAAGGATCGGGAAGGGATAGGGGAAAGGGCGGGATTGGGCCTCCGGTAACCTCACTCACACGGCTAAACACAACGCTGTGGTTGTTTCACGCCGGTATTCTGTGAGGCCGCCTTATCAATCCGAGCGAGCCGACCCATTCGTGCCGAAGCTTTGCTCTCCCACATTTTTATATACTTATGATCATTCTTGAACACATGATTTTGCTGGCTATTTTAACGTTTTAGATTATTTTTAAATTCGATATTAATAGTTATTGATAAATACGTATTAGGTGGCCTCGAGTCGCTACTATTTTGTATCCATGCGTGAAATAGCCGTGATTGCATGGGATTGGCATGTTTGGTTATCGTAAGGACAGAATTAGCTCGTTGGAAATATGTACTAACATTTGAAACTACTTTGTTGTCCATATGTTCACTGTATCTGCTTTGGAATTTGATTAACGAGTTATTGTTTGCGTTACTGTTTTGAGGAGTGCTGTTAACGGCAATTATTATTCTACTGTTATTTTCCACTCAGTTAGAAGTACTGCTATTTTAAAAAGAAAAAAAATATATTGAAGTTACATAACCCTTGTTGTTAGATGATGAATGAAAGACTCCTAACAGATTTCGATCATTGTGCCCAGTGTCTACCTAGACTAAGCCACGATGCACGTAGAAGTTATTAAAGTGCACTAATGTTTGCGCAAATACACGTGGGCACTGCTCCCTTATCCTGCTTTCTTATTTTAACCTAAACGGACGATAAAACAAAAGATTAATGAGGAAGATATCGATCTGTATGTAGTTTCCATAGACATAAATGCCATAGAGTTTGATAACCTCTTCATCTTTTTTTATCCGTTCTGTAGGTACATGAAGACATTAATCATCTCTATGAACACGTACAGTATCTCGAATATCAGTGTTTTCGCAATTTAATTACTGTTCCTAATATAAAACATTTTTAATAATATTGCAATAAACAAATGCATTTTTACCGGCCTGGATCCGTGCGAGTTTGCTTCACTTACCCCCGGTTTCCGAAAGGCCGATCAATGTTAAAATCAATTTAATCTCTTGTCAAGTCATCTGATTGGTTGACTGAATTATCAACAACCAATCAGATGACTTGACAAGAGATTTAACAGGAGATTAGTTAATTTTAGCGTTGACAAGCCTTTCAGAAACCGGGTGTTAATCACTGTTTCTTTTATATTTAACTGGATAATTAATTAATATTTGAAGCTGAAAATTATACTAATAGTGAATCTATTTGAATTTAAAAAATATTCAAGGCTTACTCACATTTTGTCAACTTTTCGAAGGTGCTCGATGAGTTTCAAGCGACGACCGAAGCTGATAATCTTAAACAGCGTGCGGGGTAGCCGATGGCACACAGCCAACTGATTTTGATATTTAATGAGCATTCAATTAATTTCAGTAATTTATAAAAGCCTATTATGACAGGTATTTACGTAATGTAAAAATACTGATAAAGGTCTTTAGCGTACTTTGAGGTTAACTGCATTAATATTTTATTTATTGGCAACATTAAACTATGGGTTACCTTCCTGTTATTAAATATCACCACAAATTTTGCTATGCCTAAATCCTTCGTCTAACAAAATGCCTAAGAAATGGACATTTGTATTATAATAAATAAATTAACTAGCTTCTGCCAACGGCTTCATCGGCAGTAATAGGGTAAAAGTAGCCTATGTGTTATTCCTGGCTATAATCTACTTCTGGGCTAAATTTCATTCAAATCCATGCAATATTTTTTACATCCGTCCATCCACCAAATTTTCTCGTTATAATATTAGGTCATACATGTTTAATATAAATTATTAATTTTTGGTTTCATGTGCGGATCCCGAAATAATTGTTTATACCAACTAAATTAACTTGTTTATTATTTTAGAAGTGATATCTTTGAAGTCATAATATTATCGTCAATATTTAGTCGAATTCCTCGTCGTTTGATCGTTTGGGTCGTACCTACACCTAGTCTGGAAGAACTAAGTTAGGTGATAAGAATAACTAACACTAACACCGTTTTTTGTAATCAAGTATACGCCTAAATATAAATTAATAGCATAGCATTTAAAGTCTTGGTGACTTGGTTTAAGGAAACTTTTTGTCGGTTATAATCATTACTGAACTATTGAAAAGAGATAGAGATCAATATAAAAGTAATGAATTTTATTAATGTGGACATGAAGCATAATACCTATGAGTAAACTAGGTTCATAATAAAAATCTAAACTTATGTGCCCAGGCAAAGGTAGTAGGAAATATGAAACAGAATAAAAATAAAATGTTAATAAAGGCTAATAGAGCAAGAAACCAAATGAAAGTACTAAAAGTAAAACTGAAAAATACCTAGTCTTCATATTCATCGATCTTTGAATATTAGATGTCCAGAGAAAGTTTATAAGAAAATAGCGTGTTGAATACAAAAAAACTTGCCAACAACAACAATTTATTTGCCCATTCAAACTGCCCTAAGTATGTAACATATTTGTCAATATGTATCAACTGATATTATGAAACTTTTTGAGGTATTACAAAGTTCGACAGATTAGCTAATAAATGAATAAATACGTACCGAGACTATTTCCTGTCTACATCTGATTGCTCTCCAGGTTTTAAATGACAATAATTTTATCCTCATTTCTGTATTGGCAATATTACACCTCTAAATGTCACCTGGCATTTGGCAGTAGTGACCGTAATTCTATATAAGACTAGCTACTCTCGCGCGGTTTCACCCGCTGCTCTGCTCCTACAGATGTTACGTAGCCTAAAAAAGCCTTCCTCAATAAATAGTCTATTAAACACAAAACGATTTTTTCAATTCGAACCAGTAATTCCTGAGATTAACGCGTTCAAACAAATAATCAAATTCTTCAGCTTTATAACAATATATTAGTATATAGATTAACGGCATTCTATTTGCAGGTGGAATATGTGTTTCTAGTCGGCGTTGGAGGCGGGGTTCCTCATTATACAGATTATGCCAGACACGTCCGTCTCGGCGATGTCGTGGTGTCATCACCCGCGCCCGATTTACCAGACAAGTAAGTATCTGTTTAGCTCATTTATTTGTTAATACTTTTTATAGATACTAGCACTCGCATGCGGTTTCGCCCGCTTGGTATGTTGATAAAAACAGCCTATGCCAAATACATACCAAATTTCAATCAAATCAGTCTAGCCGTTTTTGCGTATTACGCATATTACGTAGTAACAAACATAGGTACATCCGTACATTTTCACAAATTTTCATATTTTTTTATAATATCAATAGGATTCGGTTAAGATATTGGTATGTAACGCTATGTAATTATTAGTATCTGGTGACCGAGCTTTGCTTGGTCTTTTACAGATTGAATTTTCGTCCCTGAACCTTAACATACAAAATTTCATATGAAATGTTAAAGCCGTTTTCGAAATCCTGTGTGCAAGCGAGCAATTATTGCTCGTTTAACCTGCTTTTGTGATCATATGACACACAATAGGAAAAAAACATTTTCTCGCTTAGATCTACGTTCTGGCATACCAAGGGTTAAAGTTGTTAGATTTGCATAGTTGGTGTTAACCATAGGTACGAAAAGTAAAAAAATTACTTGTTTTTCAATGTAGCTGACTTAAATCATGCCATTTCTATAAATAAGAAGACTAATTAAAAAAAAGGTAAATTGATATTCAACTTCGATGTATAAGAATTTATAGTGGATGTATGTCTATTTAATATGCGATCACGTCCAAATCGTTTAACTAGCTGGAAACTTGTAAACAATCGCATAATAATTATGAATGGGTTCGATATGAAATTGTTTATTATCCATAAACCCATAATCTTTTCGTAAAGAGTTCGATATCGTAAAAGGGTTTCTTACTGACGTGATTCTAATTAACATGCAAATGCAATTTGCTTTCAAATATCCTTTCAAATTCCTATCATATTTCCTTTTAAAATCAATTGTGGCAATGATAACGAGTATCATCCATTACCTAATTTATAACATTCTAAAGTAAAAACCCAGACGTAACTAGACAGACTAGTAATGAGAAAGTCTGATTCCCTGAGTAATCGGGTTTATTTAAACGAAGCACCGTTAGTGGGAATTGTTGATAGGCAACTTCATACTTGTGGTTGAAATCAGTCATCTAAATACTGGTAATTCCGGAAGGGCTTGTCCTCTACAGTCTAGTGACGTCCGTAGATGCCCTATAAAAATGTCATGTACACTGAAGTACTTGTAAGCAAACCAGAAAGAGATTAAAGGCAAGAACATCTATAAAAATAAATAGATTTCGTGATATTAAAAATAACTTAATTTTTGTTATATTACCAACTGTAACTATTAACATATCTTTCTTTGACCCTCATTTCAAGTTAAATAAGCCAAACATTAATAGAAAATCTTTAATGTTTTACTAAAAACTTTTTATTCAACAATGGCTTTAGCGTCTGCTTGAATAAATCATTCCAATCTCAACGTTATCTAACTAACAGGCTTGCATAAATAGATCCTTGTCATCTAAATATAGGCAAGGACTAGCGCATGGCGTTCAAGTAATTCCAACGATGCAAATGAGGCATGAAAAACAAAATGAGCAATTATATTTATTCAGCCTTATTACTCGCTTCAACGGATAAGTTCTCAATACGTCTATCTTCGTTTAACTCACCGTACCAAATTCACGTGGGAGTAAGCAAATTATTTGTAAATAATGATACATCTTTTTTATCTGTCTAGCCGTCTAGGTCGGTTTTAGTAACCAATTAGTTGTAGATTTTGAATTTTGATGCAAGTTAACCACTAGTAGGCAAATACTTTAAACGGAACAACTCGTGTGATTCCAAAATTATTGTTCTGAGTCTTTCTGTATTCATAAAATTAACTATTGATAAAAAGTGTACAATGTGCGGCCAGCTATTAACTGAGATTTTTAACGACTGACACTGCTACTGTCACAACGATATTTCTCTTTTATGCGTTCAGAGACAAGCTAACGGACCTTCATACTTATCACTTAGTAGTTTTAATGTCATGTCGAAGTACGTAAAATTGTATGTTTCTAAAACGTTATCGCGACTTGGACAAATCCTAGGACGATACGTGTGCTAAGTTTAAAATAAATATGAATAGCTTGTTGGTTTGAACACGCTAATCTCTGAAATTACCTACTGGTTCGAATTGAAAAAAAAAGTATGTGGTAGACAGTACATTTATAAAGGAACACTATACATACATAATTATGTCATTAAAGATTTCGCAACGACCAATAGCAGCTCAGTGGCGAGGGAAACCGTCTATGAGTAGATAGTCTACACATATAGTTATGGATACCGGCCTTAACTGTACTAAAGTCACGTGGGTGGTTGTAACCAAATGACTTGTAAATATAGGTATTATGGAATAAAAACTAACAACACAGTTTTTTATTACTCAGCTGTCTAGAGTTGACGTTGAAAAACTACGTCAATCACTATTCGTCATTGTTTATAGATGAGTTTTATAATGATACTTTGGACCGAAACGGCAATTTACTTGTTAATGGACAAGTCTACCTTTTTTTTAATATATTTACTCTTCTTAAATTGTCTCATACGTTGTGGGTGCGTTGTAATACAAAGCACACCAATTCACATAGGCGCCGAACTTGACCCGGATAAACAATTTATAGATCACACCAAGATTTATAATTCTGTGCGTGCAGATATTACGCCATCAGATCAATCAGTTCTACTCCAATCCAAATTGAAAATCTAATGATTTGTTAGACGTGTGTTGAAGCAGAAGTCGACATGCTAGTGCCTGTCTCCTCGCGGATTAAATAGATTAGACTCTGAACTGGTCCAGGACAATCACCTCTTACATTCCACATCACTATTATTTAGGTAATTTTCTTTACTTTTATAAAAATGCGAGAAGGTAAAATAGGATTCTTATATCATTTAATACTAATACCCACCTGCATGCATTTTTTCTAAGTTATTGATCATTATTCCTGCCTTTCTTCGTCATATTGACAAGAACAAAATTCGTACTGGGCTGAAATATGTATCATATTACATTGGTAACAGTTTAAAGATGAATTTTTGTCAAGTCATTCCTGTGGTGAATTTTACTCACATTTCGACTAACTTATGAATGAAATGAAAAGTACCTACTCAAGCCCCAAGAATTGTAGGTATTAATCATCTTCGCACATAGTAACCAAATGTTTGAGCTGTGGTTAACCGCACACTGTTACTCATTAACGCTGAAACTAATTTCGCGTGTCAATAAAACTTTGCAACTACTTATACCTTTGGGAAAAAAATGTTTTTTATGGGGTTAGTTGGTAAATGTACTTGGTGGTCCGAAGGTTAAAGCGCCCGCTTCTCATGCATGAGGGTGCGGATTTGAAACCTGGCGAGTACCAATGTGACTTTTTCCGAGTTATATGTACTTTCTATGATTATTTAGACACCGCTGACATACGGTGAAGGTAAACATCGTGAGGGAACCTGGACTTATAGTTTAAATTTTAAGTTTGAAATCGCCAACCCGCATTGAGCAAGCGTGGTGATTAATGCTCAAACCTTCTCCGTGTGAGAAGAGGCCTTAGCTCAGCAGTGGGCACTTATGGGCTGATGATGATGATGAGTCGGTAAACGAGCAGAGGTTTTATGGCTTGGATTTATTAATAAAGAATTTGGAGTTGAAAATGGTGAGAAAGGATTGGGCATCCGTTAACGTCACTCTCACGGTGAAACACACAAGTGGTGGTTCACGACGGTATCCTGTGAGTTTGTGGTATGGTACGTATGACTCCGGTCGAGTCGGGCCATTTGTGCTGAATGTGTCGGATCTTCCAAGATTAGACTTTTTCCATCAATAAAAAATACGATAACCCAAACGTGTTGGAGTACAAAACTAGTGTAATCTAAATACTTTAAAACAAAGATCTATAGAAATAAATAATGCTTTATTTTATAACTACGGCTTCAATGCTAAAATGGGGCCATAAAAATACACAGATATCCGTTAACATTTAAAAGGAGTATTTATTACGTTTTATTTGTGGGCTAGCTACATGTGTCCGAAAAACAAAGAAACCAAACATTTTCATGAAATATCTTGCAGTTTATTTGATCCGTCTATGACAGAACTGTCATTGTAACAAATGCTGTTTGTTTTTGCTCATGATCTATAGTTCTCAACTATTCATACAGATATTTTTCTTGTAAAAACAATTATAATTGTCTAATAATAATTAACAGTAAATTACGGTCTTAAGCAAACTATAATTTATCCATAACGTATGGTGTACGTGACTTCTGAAACCACGATTACTAATGTAGGTATTGTACTTGATTGTCCCATCAGTGACGTCTTTGTTACGTATATGACCTACGTCGTAAATTATAAATGCGATTTTTAAAACGCGTCGCCACAACCGGGAGTATAGGAAAAATCTTCCGAGTCCTATTTTATAATGTGATCATTATTACCTACACAAATTTCTTTGGGTATTCCTTTGTTTACTAAGGAAAATGTTATTTTTTTATTAAGGTCTGATTTTTCAATAAAATTTAATATATATAGTATAATTTATTTAAGAATAAATTTGTTGTTGCCACTGTCTTATACACGCATTCTGTTCAGACAGCATCATAATTATTGCCCAGACAACTTTTATCTAACCATTGAAAAATCAGACCTTAGAGTTATTTAGGGTATTTTAAAAACGAACATATCAAACATACTATTCCTTGAAAATGATGAATAGATTTATTCAACTGGGAGTGTCGTGCTTGAGTACGGTTGGGCTAGCTCGATTGTAATAGGACCAAGACCTTACAGAAAGCCGCCATGAAAAAACCTTTGCGTGGTGTTTCGCCGTGGGATATCGGAGGCTTTACAGGGGGATAATAGGGATGTCTCTTGGGTTAAAACAACAAGATTCTAATTAGTCCGTCAGTTAGAATATAGAAAAATACTCGATACGTATTTTTTTATTTGTCCATACTAATAATATTGACAAAGATACAGCACATTCAAATTGAGGAGTAGGGGCTCTAGGGGCGTAACGTCACTCTTTCGTAAAAAAAAATACGAAATAATGACGTAGCGCGAACTTTCGCCGCTCTGTAACTTTGTTATTTTAAGTTTTAGAAGCAAAAGAAAAAATACGTATCTACAATTTTTCTGGCGTTCTGAAAGATGGACTAACTAATTATTATTTTTTAGTCATCATCCCTATTATTGCCCAAAAGGCAGACGCATTACCTTCGGCAAAAATACATCTGCTTTGAATTAAATATCCACACGATTCATTGTTGATCTCATTCTTAATATCCATGGTGAACACAAGGACACACCTTGTGAACAACTTTTTACGTTAACGGTTTGTCTCTTGGGGAAATCCAGCTAGGAATTGTCGGTCGATACACATTAAGTATGTACTGTTGAGATTGTTGTCGACGATAATAAAATGAATGTTATTAGAATAACGAAGTAACGCACGAATGTAGTTGTTAATACTAAGATACAGTACTGTTTGATAATCTTAGTCGGAGAATCACGAACTAGGTATAAACGTCAGACGTAAATGTTTTATGAATGTTCACAGTAATGTAAGTAAATAGGGCTTGGAGGCGCCTACCTACCGCATGGTTAATTTTTTTTTTTTGTTTTATATTGTACCTACGGTGATTGTTTGCAAATTAAGCTTTTGCCTAGTCACGCTTCTTATGAAAGTGCTAAATCTGAGGATACTAATATTTTTTTTATCTAGCCAATAATTAATGTTCCGATTAATTTGAAACTCTTTTATTACCTTACAATAAATTCGGCTATTGTCATGTAGAGCACTAAAAATAATACATTTTACTGAAAAGGTAAGTTTTGCTTCTCTTAAAATCCAATCTCGTAATTAGGTTAGATGAGAAACCAAACACTTCGTTTGAAGTTCAGAAATAGCTCACAGTATACAGTTTTAAATACACCTAAACAGATATTATGGATCTCACCTGCGAAACCAGACGTCTCTTTTTATTTTCTCGACCGACGAAACGAACACGTGTAATTGGATGAAATGTATAATTTGAGATAGAGAAAAATCATACCTATAATAATTTGCTAAGATCTACAATTGTATGAAACTTAGTTTACAGAAGTTCTTTATGAAATCCCTAAGTTCTATTCTCGATATCTTAAGTTTGCCAATAGTCATTCTGCTCAATCATAAACTTTTGTTTTAAATGTCGCGATAAGTTTGTAATTCTACATATCACTTTACCAAAAAATAATGATGTCATTATCCTCAACCCAAGATTCTGCAGATTAAAACGCATTAATGATTTTATTGAATTAAATCGCAACACTGCTTAGGTACTAGCAATCGATTAATAATATTTGATACTAAGATGCTTAAAACCCGAAAAGAAAATGATTTGTTAAATAAAAGTTACCTAAGGTTTTTTGGAGATTCAGCCATGTAGGTACTTAGTCTCAAAATCTAAGCAGGTGTGGGCGTGTCTGTCCAATTCTTGTCGAAGTACACTAAATAAATAGCCTGTACAATACCTGTCCTACCTATGTATTACTTTTTAGTACAAGAAGCGATTCCTTGTAATTTTACAGGCGATAATTTAGCAAATCGTTCACACAGAAGGAATGAGGTTAAATTTATTGACGTTACTCGGTCACTTCGGAAATTCCTAGCTCAAAAGTCACCATATTTTTAAGAAAACTTTATTCAATGGTTATTTGCTGAAAGGGGAATAAAGCAAGCAAATTAAGTTCCATTTTTTGTTCCAAATTCAAAGTCTCTTATATGGCTAGACGGTTTGAATTACGTGGACATTTTAGTTCGCCTCAAGCTATGGGTTAATGACCTTACGTGGGCGAACCGATAGTTCTTTTTTCTTCGGAAGATGAAACTTTGTTTATAAGAAGGTAGGTATAATTGACCAAGGTCAAGCCAAAAATGTTTGTTTTATGGACAAAACAGCAGATCTTGTGTAATTTTGGTCTAAATGCTACACGTGGGTGAGCGTTAGGTGTAGCTATGAGTGGGGTGGCTGAATGACCGACTGCATTGCACGTTCAAATGCCTCAAATGGAAGATAATTGATTACATTACCACACTAACCTTGGTTGACCCTCGCATAGTAACTCAAATTGTTATGGCTCAGTAGGTACTGGGATGTTGACAATCTTAGTTTAGTAAGAATAAAAATATCAGGCAATATGTATGAGACATATTAGCATTATTGCAGCTGTATAAATAAAAATGAACCAACGAAATGTATGTACGTGAATAGCTCCTAAACTACTAGACGAAATTGGATAACTCTTATTATGTGTGTTCGATGTTGTTAAGTGGACGTTGTGTAAAAAAAGATTCGATACTGGGAATATGCAAAATTTAAATTTCACAGGAATCAAAGGCGAACAAATCAAGGCGCGCAAATGCTATTTTTAATGTTCTTGATGATAATAATTTTTAATTTCAAATCATCAATCTCAATATCATAATCCACGATTTAACCGCAATTTAATGACAACAGGATTTAAAAAAATATCTTTTATGTTCTCCGTAACGACTGACTAATTTTAAACATCTTTCCACAACTGATATCGTTACCAACTTTGCGTAAGGAAATACATATACCAATTCCAATAGTGGAATATACTTATTGCTTGATGTTGATTGATTATTTGTTACTCTGTACTCGAGATTCGACCGTGACTCACCCGAGCTCTTATCCCGGTCAATCATAATGATATAAGTAGAACCATTTACCAGAATTTAGTTATTAAAAATGCCTCGGTCTAAGGTTTTGGTATAGAGGGTTTACTGGAACTGTTATGCAAATTGTTTTGCTGTTTTTGGTTTACTAAAATTTCTATAAAATCAAATCTATATTACCATTATACCCGGAACATGTCAAAGCCTCGCCCTATCATAAAATGTCAAAACTACAGAAACATATTATATGATATATGAAATAATGAATATTAATTTTGCAATACACAATAATTACTAATAAAACATTTTTTTGTTCACAGATACGTTTACATATTCTGCGAGAAAGCAGAGAAGAACGCGAAAGGTGGATGGGACTATGAAGTGAAGCCCTACAAACCAGCCGATTTCCTTCTGCAAGATATTGCCTTGCGCCTGAGCAACGCTAAACCTCTGTGGGACGCGTTCGTTAGTGAAGGTTAGAAATGAAAAATGTTTATACGATAGGTACTGTTGCCAATTCATTCAAAACTGGCGTTTTAGGTCTTACGAAAATATGTTACCTAATGTTATTCTCAACATCTTCTGACTGTAAATATTCAGCTGTACAAGAGACCTCTTCTCGCAAGAAAAAGGAATGAGCAATCACCACGCTTGCTCAAGGTCAAAATGGTAGATGATTTAAACTCATAATTTGAACTTAGTATTACGTTCTGGTTTCGTTGCGATGTTTTCCTTCAGTCTGTTAGTGGTGTCTTAATAATCTTCGAAAGTCAGTAAGTAGGTACCAAAATGATATAAATCATAAAGGTAAAGTCACATTAAAAATGGAATGTTGAATCAGCGAGTAGGTAAGAAATTCTGTAGTAAGTATATTCTATACGGCGTCGACACAATTATAGCAATGCGGGAACCAACGAACTAATTCTCTCGCCCTGGACGGAGCAAGGTGTGTCAGACTCTCACCTAGTAAAAACCACCCAGTCCCTTC
The DNA here is from genome assembly GCA_902829305.4 of Spodoptera exigua. Classification (NCBI taxonomy): domain Eukaryota; kingdom Metazoa; phylum Arthropoda; class Insecta; order Lepidoptera; family Noctuidae; genus Spodoptera; species Spodoptera exigua. Next base: position 10,948,707 of record LR824610.2, on the reverse strand, counting down.
TGCTCCAGGCCAAGGCCACGCACGCACACATAATTGCGCTTGCCCCGCAACCCTGGCTGATAATATAATTGAAGGGACATCGACAGTTTTTTTTAAACGATTCCCCACCCTTGGATTTTCTCCTGTGTCGTGGTTGCAGTTACAAACATACAATTTCACATACACATGACACCCAGACCCGAAACAACAATTTGTGGGTCACACAAAGAGTTGTTCCGTGCGGTAATCGAACCCGCGACACGATGCACGGCAGTCAGTTGCCCAGCCACCGCACCAACCGTACAGTCTTTTCCTCGGAGGAAATTTTTTTTATACTTTTTAAATATAGTTTAGGTAATATTCTTTATAGGAAATTAAGGTAAATAATGAGCAATAAATAATCTAACTAAGAAAATGTGTTCTCAAAATGTCAGATCATATCTGAATTATTCTGAATAAACCGACTTCTTTTTTTTCCTTGTACCTAGTTATGTGTGCACTATTAATATACGCAGTTATACTGTTTTGGAAAACGGAAATATCTTTATGAGTTGTGAGCACAGCTATTAAAGATAATGGTGTTTGTTTTAAAATTCCTTGCATATTTTTATCTTTGCAAATAAAAGGTGTGTTTTACATCATTGTTTCAAAGTAAACATTTAAGTACTGCATAACTTGTTATTTCCCGAATATGTTTTATTAGGAAAATTATGATATTGTTATATTTTATAATACCTATGCCTCAATTCATTTAGATTAAAGTTGTCTTAAGGGCCTCTGCGGCAATTGGCTCCACTCCTCGTACGCCTCTCAAATGACCTGGACTCTGTGGTCCCGTGATTGGTAAAGACACAAAATGAATTACAAAAAGATCTTTATTAAACACTAGCTACTCTCGCGCGGTTTCACCCGCTGCTCAGTTCCATTTGATCGTAGCGTGATGTTTTATAGCCTATAGCATTCAGGAACATTATAGCTACCTATCACTGAAAGAATTTTGGCAATCCGACCAGCGGCTACATCACTGTTATAGGTACATCACTGTTAGAAGCAAATATCGATTTCTTTATTTAGTTTTTTAGGCGATTTTTCCTGTTAGCTTTTATGCATTTTTGTGTAAACTTGAGATTTTTCGGAATGCAACTGCCAATGACATCATATCTATACTATCTATACAAATATTGTAAAGAGGTAAAATTTGTAAGTTTGTGTGTAGGGCATAATCTTTGGAATCGCTGGTCGGATTGCCAAAATTCTTTCACTAATGGATAGCTACAATGTTCCCGAGCGCTATAGGCTATAAAAGATCAGGCTACGATCAAATGGAGCCGAGCTACACATTTTTTTTATTAATATATCGTCTTTGTATACTATCAAAATATTATCTGGAGGTGTTAAGTTGATGGAAAACCTGGTCAAGGGGATCAATTATTTACCTCTTCAATTAGATCATTCAATCACTAGTAGTATGAATCATACCCTTCATGTTTTGTTACGTTACGTTTGCAACTCACTTTTACCGCTAACTCTGTAGACACTGCACTATGCACGAACGATTTCTAAGAAATAGGGGAACAGAACCCTTTGTGTTGATTTAGCAAACCTTTATGTTAAAACCTGTTTCAAACGATGATTTTGTTTGTGAACCTATTTCAAAGCATATACCGGGTTACTAAAGTACTAGCAGGCATAGTACGGTAAGTTCATTCGCAAGGTGCAGGTCGTTTCCGTAAAAGTAATTGGGGAGTCTTCAGCCCTAGAGGTATTGTGGCTGATGATTATATAGGGCATTGGAGGTCCCTTACGCTCCTTACACTTTTTGCGGAGCAAGCTCTGCAAGGTATCACGGCTCCGGCTTGGAGCAGGAGAAAGAACAGGGGGGTTTTTAGTCAGTAAGCCTGACGCTCTCTCTCGCCTCACCCTGGGCCAGATACCTAAAACAGTCAGTTGAAGATTTCCCCCTCAACAAAACTAAATAGTTGCGATGTCTTTTTAATATTCTTTGCACCGTATCTTTATTTCTAGGCTTGGAACGACTTCGAGGCGTGCCTGGAAGATGGGAGGCTCCTGAAGGCGCCACAGACCGTCTCTGCGTGGACATCGGCGAGGGTGCCTTCATCGAAGTGTCTCACCCAGCACCACAGGGAGATCAAGTGTATGTAATCGCTTAATTTCTTTTTTCATGTCTTATAATTAGGAGATTTTATTCAATAAGAGGTGGTCATATGCCATAATGAACAAAATTTGTTCCCCGGGGTAGGGGAAACTAAATAACAGCTACTAAAACATTGTTACATCATAATATTATTTTAAAACTCTAGAGAGACGTTAGTGATTGCTTTTTTATGAAACACCACCCCACCATAAACATAACAAACAAACAAACAGAAAGTATTTATTCGCGTCTGGGACGCATAAAAGACACAAAACGAACATAAGAACGACTTTCTTATTGTTAACCTGAGAAAAATCGATCGTCATCGGCACAACACTAATTTTAATTTTGTATGAAATCGCATCATTGTTTCTTAAAAATAAACTAGTAAAAATAAAAAAGTACCTAACCTATATCGCGAAATCAAACAATCATCAGTTAAAGTATGATTATTTTTTACCAATTGTGAATGGTCTAAAAAACCTTACATCTGTTCCCAACTCAAAAGTACACTTAACCTTGATATTCGTGCGAAAAGATATAGATAATTATTAGTAGAAAATAAAAAAAAAACCTATATCGCGAAATCAAACAATCATCAATTAAAGAATGATTATTTTTTCCCAATTGTCAACGGCCTAAAAAACCTAACATGTGATCCCAACTCAAAAGTACACAGACCCCGGTTTCCGAAAGGCCGATCAATGTTAAAATTAACTTAATCTCTTGTCAAGTCATGTGATTGGTTGACTGAATTATCATCAACAACCAATCAGATGACTTGACAAGAGATTTAACAGATTAGTTAATTTTAGCGTTGACAAGCCTTTCAGAAACCGGGCGTTAAACTTGATAGTCGTGCGAAAAGATATAATTATTTCTAAATTGTTCAGTACAGTAGGTATGCGGCGTCGTACGCGAAAAGATGTTTAGTAAACATTGCGAGCTAATTCTGTAAAATTCTTATAAAACATTATTCATAATACTAAAAAGGTTCCATGTTATGCACTCTTGTGTCAATGAATCGTGTTATTTATAAATTAATATGTTTCCGTAACCACGTTAGTATCTTAAATCCCCATTGAGGCCTAATGGGTAATCCCTGTATGTAACTCCATAAATACAAATTGTTATTTACTAAGATAAAATAAGGAATAAATAGATTTATTGGAATATGAATTTAAAAGGAAAATCGTATCGTTATGGCACGATTCGGATTTGCTAAGCGTTAGGATAAGTTTGTTTTAGACTCAGTTATCCGCTTTTATGACGCACTTTGGTTTGTTTATTGAATATAACTATTTATATTTGTTATTATTGAAAGTTAATGTTATAGTATATAGTATTAAGGTTACCGTATGTACCATTATTTATTTAATTACATAAAATTAAGAAATACACATGTATGTACTGTACTTTCAGTATTCTTAGGATCACCTAAGAAAACTTAGTGTCCTAAGTAAAATTTTTACTTTAACTACTTACCAGGGATGTTATGGATATGAAATTTCGGTTACGGATAGGATACGGATATAGGAATGATTATTATACCGGATACGGTTACGGATACGGATAATAAATTATTTCGGATTATCCGTTAGTTTCGGTTACGGATATTATATTTTTAAGGAATTTTAAAAGTAAAATTCTTCGTACTATCACTATGTTGTGATTTAAGGTGAAGTTTTAGCGATGTCGTTCCACCTCCTTTCTTTGAAAAGCTTTTACCACACTGTTTACATTTTGCGGAATCGGTCATTTCATCAAAAAACGAGCAAACTGCACTCGACTTAGGACGTATTTTGTACAAATTCAATCGATTCCGTAACACAATCGACGCATTTGTCAAAGAAGAAAAAAAAACAATGCGCGCAGCTTGTGTGTCGGCACTGGCAGCGGCCGGCCGATCAAAACGACTTGTCATAACGTGTCTCAATTAGGCCCCGCCCCTATCCGAAACTTTAATTTCGGATTCGGTTACGGTTACTGATGATTTTTTATATCCGATATCCGATAGTTTCGGTTACGGTTACGGAGCTCCCTAACACCCCTGCTACTTACTAATTACATAGGTACACTATACTCTTCATTCTTCATCATCAGCCTATAAGTGCCTACTGTTGAGCAATACTTATAGCCCACTCTCATACGGAAGTTTGAGAGCATTCATCTCGGGTTGGCGATTTTTTAATTGAAAATTCCAAGTTTCCTAACGATATTCGCCGTTTGTTAGTGGTGTCTAAATAATGTTATAAATAACATGTAACTCTGAAAAAGTGATACTGGTACCTACTAGCCAGGTTTTAAACCCCATGCATAAAAAGCGGCCGCCTGAACCTCTGGACCAACACGACCCTCCATAACTTCGTTCTAAGAATCCTGATATTGCCAATTGCCAATAAATTATAAATATGTATAGAAAAGTTAAATATGGAGTGCTAAGTCTGTATTCATTATTCCAGTGACAGAGCTGGCGGTGGTCTTCGAGTCCATCTGTCGCCTGTAGCAGGTGGCCGTGCAGTGAGTGGAACTGGGGAGGCGCGAGCGGCCTTCGCTGCGCATGCGCGAGCCCTCGCCTACGACTGCGAGCTGGATGCCGTACTCGACAGCGTCGTTGGCAACAGGAAGGATTGCTTTGTTTCTATTCGAGGTAAGAATATTTGTTGTATATACTACGTTTGGTGTTTAATTGGTCTGGTGAGAAGATTCTCTTTACAACGAGATGTTTCAGGTTCACGCTTAGATTAAACAGTTGTTCCATTTTTCTAATGCGAAATTCGCGTTAAACAGCCTCGAAATGCATTGCCATATTAAATGGAGGCGAGCATACTTTATTCTGTGTCAGATGCCACAGTATTTTTCGAATTTTAATAAATCCTCTATAGGTACAGTTTAGATTCCTTTAATTTCTCCTTATGATGATAAATTTTAAAATACTCCTAACGCCACAGACAGAAATCACGTCAAAAATATCACTCCGCGAACGTCTTCAGAATGATAAATATAATCCAACTATATTCATAACATCATGGCTACACACAGTTGGTTCACACTTTGTGTGATCCACAAATTGTTCTTCTGGGTCTGGGTTGTATGTGTAGGCACTTGAATTTGTTTGTTTGTAAACGAACTCACGACACAGGAGATAATCCTAGAGTGAACATCATCATGATCAGCCTATAAGTGCCCACTACTGAGCAAATGCCTCTTCTCACATGGAGAAAGTTTGAGAAGAAGTTTTTTTAACAACCTTTCAACATTTCCAATTTCAGGCATATCAGATTACCGTGACGGTACTCGAGGCAAGGATTGGCAGCCTCACGCTGCCCTTGCAGCTGCGGCCGTAATGAAAGCAATCGTTGCCGCAATGCCGCCACCTACCGACTAAACGAAACGAACAGCATCACGCAAGTATTCGGATGGCATTTACTTAGGAAAATTTATAATGTGTGTCTTTTTATTAGATGCTGTCACAGAGTAATTGGATGGAGTTTTTTGTTATGTGTATTTCAATTGAGTTTTTATTAGGAACTGTAGGGTCCCTACAAATGTTTAAGAACTTAAATGTACCTAACTCTAATATTATATTTTTACCGTTTATTGTTTAGAGTGATACCCTTAGTATTATTACTAACTTTACCTAAAAGATAGGCATTAAACTACGATTTTTGACGATTTGGTTTGGACACTCCATTTGTTCATTACTCTGTGTCACTGTATTTTTAACTTTTGACTAATGTATTCACGGCAATAATCTACAAAAAATATAATATAATGCTGTTGGATACGTTATTAGATTTTTTTTCAGCCTGTGTCAAGCACACGTTTTTTTTTAACTTGAACGGTATTTTAATAGTAGTAAAGTTGATTTTTGTAGTTGACATTTATATTACGTGTAGAAGGCTAATATTTAAATTCATGTTTTGACTGCACTATATTATTATATTTTGGTCTTGACGTATAAAAAATAAGGTAGTATAATAAACCATTCCAAAATCTCATCCTTTAGCCTAATCTGATCCAGTAGAAAATATAAAAAAAATCGAATAGGTACACTTGCATATTTCAGTGTTGCAAGTTGACAGAATAGATTTACTAATAATGTTGCAATATTTGAAATTGTTTACTCTACAAATAATTACCACTTACAAAAATAAAATGTTTCTTAAATGAATAATTATCTCTGGTAGTTATTAATGTATAACAAATTTACTAAATCTAAGTAATATCTAATGTAAAGGGTTTACTTGCCTTAGCGTCGGCTGTTATAAAAGTAGTGAAAATGTTATTATTATCTTACTATTTAATAGATATTTACAAAGTTATAGGATAGTTCTTAATAGTGCTAAAGTACACATAGGCCTTTATGAAAATAAAAGTTAATTGTGTGGAAAAAAATAAAAAAAATGTAGAAACAATTTCCACATAAGTCCTAAGGACAAAAACTAGTACTTCTCTTGCATGTAATATATCTAGCAGATCAACCTACTTCTTTTTGACAAATTCCGACTTATATTATTGACATAAGGTCCAAATCCAGTAAAAATATTCATAAATTAAGATTAGGTTGATCAGCTGGCTTTCTCTGTCCATGCAAGAGAAACAGCACCAATTTCGTTAAGACTAATACAAAATTTATTTAAAGACTGTTGACAATTTCCAATTCAATGGTACTATTTCTTCGAAATACTTGATTTTATTTAGTATTAATGCATGTTAAGTTTATTTGCTTTTTGTGTTGTGTTGTGTTGCCAAAACAATATCCATAAATAAGGGCTCAAATATTAAACATGTCTTCCCTCGTTTACAGTTGAGATTACATTAGTAAATTATTTTACATTATTTAAAAAATAGTTACCAATTTTCAGATTAATATTATAATTCCAGTTCGTATTATTTTTGTTTTATTAAAAGTTATTTTACAGTATTGTCATGTCTCACCTTAAGAAATTAGTGTTGCCAATAGTTTCATTTTGCCCGAGCTTAGAATGTACCTTAGAATAGTATAATTAAATTATAAGTATGTATGTAATATTTCAACAAGTAATTTATTACGTTATTTATGAACACTAACTCACTGCCATCAATGGCCTATTTATATTAATATAAGATTAACTTTGTTATTGGTCGATGTTATATAAAAATATGTAATACATATTGAAAAACCAAAGTTTAGACATTTGGCTGTTTTTTGACAACCTGGTCTAGTCGCCTAAAATGTAAACATTTTGTTGAAATATTTTATTTACACGTAATTATTAAGAATCATTGATCTATATGTAAATTGTGAAGTCACATAGTTTTATTCTCGTTGAAGTTTGTAAACATATTTTCATCATCTTGATCGAACTCTCACATTTCATATTTGTTTAATATTCATTGGGGCCATATTTTCCGAATGTTGAGAATCGTTGACATTATTTTGAATTGTATTAAACATTTTGCTTTTGTTTTAGTGTGTTAAAACAATACCTAATTGTAAAATCATGTTAAATTATTCTCATTGATTGATATTATTTCGTTAAAACAGTTGTTAGAACTGTTTAGCAAGCTATTATATTGTCAGCCTATTATTGTATTGCACAAATAAAATATTAAAAAAATATATTTCGATTTTTAATTTATCACAAAACCATTGCTCCTGTTAAAGGAGAAAAGGTCTTGCATATAAAAATATCATTCTTCACCTCCAAACCCTTTTGTCATATTTGCTGATTGATGGACAGTTCGGAAGTGATCTTAATCTATCATGTAGTCATTTATAAAAAATCAAGCATATTATTTTGACCAGTACTAATAAATTTTGAAGGTGGCAGAGGCAGGCTCAAAATCCTAGCCATGCAGCAATGGAATTTGCGATTTTATGTAGGTACTGGTTGGGTTGAAATTGACCCATCTGCAAACAAACATAACTTGTATCACGCATCTTTATGACAACGCCTTTAAATGTCAGTTATTTTAATTGAGGGACAGGGTAGGAAAAGCCCTTGGCTTTGAAACGGCGTTGCCCACGGAGACCCGCTACACCAGAGCAGTTGCAAGTGCGTCGCAGGCCTGAAATTAACCAGAGCAGTTGCAAGTGCGTCGCAGGCCTGAAATTAACCTATTTGGCAGTAGTAACCCTCTATTCTATGGCACTCAAGATAGACGTAACATCCGGGATTGCGGGTTCAGCCACGCTCCAACCCAGAGTAGGAGAAGGTAGGTGGTTTTTAAACAGTAAGAATCTGACACTTCTTGCCCCTCTCAGAGCAAGAAAAGTTACTTAACCACTATAAAAAGATTTTGGCTCAAAATCTTGGTTTACAACCTTTACCCAAGTATCTCCTCTGCATTTTAGAAAAATCAGAAAGCAGATTTTGTTCCTTGTTTAATCTTTACTAAAACCTATTAGAAATACTTGTCTAAGTTTCTTTCGCGTCGCTCTAGAACTTAAGTATTTTATAGTAAATGTTTGAATGAATGTTTTTAGTCTGAAGATACCTCGAGGCTGTTACTTAAGCTACTTTAACTAACTGCTTTATAAACATTTATTTTTAAATAAAACAACTCTATAAATTATACTATTTTATTATCTTACAAACTAATACATTGACTTTTCGCTATGAGAGGAATGTTTTACAAGAACAAATATCAAAATGTGTAATTTGGTATCAAACCTTGGTTACAATTAAGTTTTACATTGGACAAGATATGTGCAAAGGTAATTTCCTTTCAGTCTATCCACTTCTGAATTATTCTGAAATACAAACAATTGTATTATCTTTCAATATTAAATAATAAACAATTTTATAAGGGCTGATTTTTCAATGGTTAGATAAAAATTATCTGGGGAATAATAATGATGCTGTCCCATCAGAAGCTTTGTGTAAGACAGTGACAGTAACAATTTTATTCCACAGATAACATTTATCTAACTATTGATAAATCAGCCCTTAAATTGTGAACATTGTTGTGATTAATGAAGACCATGACCCAGTATTTAAAGAACTGTAAGTAGGTACTAAACTAAAACATTAAAATTATCACATGTAGGAATTTCCCAATACAATTATTCTTAAATAATGGTTAACACTTTCTCTACAAAATAGTGAAACATTCCCTATATCCTTATCTAAGCTAAATTTGAGACAACAGGTTGTGGAGGTGCCATAACAACTTATCTATGAGTTTGTGATAGAAATGAGAGCAATGTCGTTAATAAAAGCTCTGCTCATGCAGGAAAGGTAAAAAGTATTATGGATAGATAACACAGGATTACAAACAGAAAAGGTGTCCTAAAGCATAGAGAGAAAGCTTACATTATTACTTTTAAATGCAACTACTATAGATATTCATGTACATCACATTATTGAGCAAAGAGGTTGTCATCTAAAATAGTTTCTTAAATATTCCTGTTATCAAATCAAATGAATTAATAACAGTTTGAGGTAGGAGAGACAAAATAAGTAAAAAAATAAGAAGCTTCTAACTTACTTAATGAACCCAAATAAATATAAAAGAAAATTTGTTGTAGAAAATATCAAATTATACTTCCCAAAGTTCATAACCAATGCTACATTATCGTGAGAAATATTATTCACAACCACATGAAATATTTTGTCTATGAATTGTAAAGGACTTAAAGCAAAATAAATTATAGTGGCAACATAACAAGGGTTAGATTACAATGGTTCACTACAATGATATTAGTAGGTATGTGGGAACACAAAAAGCAAGGTATCATAATGAAAATACTGTTACTTGCATCAGTCTTAGAAGCATGGCAGCCTTGTCTGACCATCTATGTTATTGTTGATCTTCTATAATTTTACAAAAACACATTTATTTATGCACATATCATAAGTACAATACAAAGTAAATCATACAATCATAACAGTAAACAATTAGTTTGATTTTAATAATTTCATACAAATTCATTATTTTTTATTGTCAGTTATTGAATAATTTTAAATAATTAAGCATTACTCTGTTATCAAAAAGACCTGTATATTACATATAGTTAAAATACTTTGTGATGTAAACTTCTACTCACCAACATATTTAACTTCATCAAAAGCCTTTCTTGCTTTCTTCAGCTCTTCATTCATAGTTAGTAAATCTTTGACACGGGCATATTTGCGCTGGTCTTTGCGAACTAAGAAAATTATATCTTCTACCTGTACTCTACCTGTACGACCCACTTCCATTGCCCTAAAATATAGAATTAATTAATAAATATTCAGTTTACATAATATCGGGAGTAGTGTCAAGACGATTGTAATATGTTTAGGTGGCCTTAGGGATAAGAGAACATTATTTAAAACCTAATTATATTAAAAAAGTTGGGGTGTACGCACCTATGCGTGGTTTCTGTTATAAATTCTATGACCAAATCTTCTAAAAAGTCAACACTTTCAGTGTAAGGATTCTGGTCATCACCAAAGCCGTACATCATGCATCTTAGTTCTTTGCTAAATAACCGTTTGCGCCCAGATGCTGTTGCCCCAAGCTGTTGTTCAGTTTCTTCTTCGTCAAACTGAAAATAAGGTCACATTTTTTTAACAAGTTCAAAAACAATTGTGTGTTTGAGGAGTACGTAAATTTATTTACAAACCTGGTCAAAATTATCTTGTGAGTCAGGAGGAGTAGTCATTGTACAAAATAATATATTTTTCGCTCAGAATTAAACAGAAAACTCTGATATACGCTTTCGTGTGTATTTGTTATTTTCTAGAATTACTCAAAATGATGTCAAATGTCAATTGTCAAATCATGATTTGACAAAGTAACTTAGATTGTAAAATCAGGAGGAATTCTATGGTCTATGCATATTAAATCTATTGACCTTCTATGAATGGTAGCCGACTAAATTAAATATATTGGGAAAGTTTGGAAAAAATCTTACACAAAAGTTCCAATTTAATGACCCGTCTGAAATAATGAAATGATTTCAAACCAAAACTGTTATCGAGTAAGATCCATTTTTCATTACCATGATGTGTGCCTGTATAGAGATTATGTTAAAAATGGAGACCACTCCGGAGTTTTTCGGTAAAGATTAAGATTGATAAAAAACTAAAATTTGATACCATTTCTCTTTGATTATTAAGACTTGTACGTTTTGTTTAATATACAAATGTACCTAGTTTCTGCGTGAACAGAAAAACATATCGTTTGCTATGACAACAAAATTGACATCGACAAGTTTGACAACTGACAATATTTTTAAATTGTTTGATTTGATTGCATTTTGTAGGTTAGAATATTAAAAATAGAATAAAAATAGTTCGTACGCTTGTTTTTTAGTGTTTTATTAAAAAGTGTGCCAAAACTTTAATACAAAATGAATCCTATGACGTAAGTACAACTATTAATATGTACTTACCATGATAAACAAGACAGAGGTCCAGATCAAAACATACCTTTTACAATCTAAAACTAGTTATTTTAACTTACCTAATAATACAATAATTACTAACAGTGAACATGACAATTTACGATGAATATAAAACAATAATTTTGGTGAAGTAGTTTACTTGAGTAGTACTTGTGGCATATATTTTGTACTGCTTCTCTTATATTACAGTAATATGAAAAATGTGCTGAAGCTGAGTGAACGTGAACTCGGTGGTGCATCCAAGAGCTCCTGGCATGACCAGTATAAGCACAGCGCTTGGATATTTATTGGAGGCTTGCCCTATGATCTTACAGAGGGTGATGTAATTTGTGTCTTTTCACAGTAAGTAAAATTGTTTACTATTTAATTGAAAAGCTCCTTGAAGGCCCTATGCTGTTTTTGGCATGGGGTATGGGATAGCTAGATAGATATAATAATACTTTTGATGAATATGTAAGAATACTGATGACAGTAAAATACTTGGCAGTTCAATACTAGTCTTTTTGGGACTGACCAATTTGACAGAGATTAGTTTGCAGCACACTCTAAACCTACCTTTTAAACTGTCATATCCCATATAGAATGAAGTTGTTTCATTGCTTGATGAACCAACCATTGGCTCATCTCTGCATCACCCAAGGATCGACTGGTAGAAAATTCCCTTGGCATTAAGTATGCACCTATGTACCCATTGTGCATGAACTCTCAATTGGTGATTTCTTAAAACTATCTAACTATAAACTTATTTCCTTTACCCAGGTATGGTGAAATAGTGAACATAAACTTAGTGAGAGATAAAGCAACTGGAAAATCAAAGGGATTTGCATTTATATGTTACGAAGACCAACGGTCCACAGTGCTGGCTGTAGATAATTTAAATGGATTAAAAGTAAGTTGCACTGAATCTCTATTTCAATATTTAAAGCAACCAATAACTTGCATCGTGTTACTTTTTTACTGAATAATAAAAATGTAATCTACTAAGTGTGTATTTTTCAAAATAATTCTAGGAAATCATCATGATTACTTGCTCAGATAACAACATCCATAAGTTTACCTGACATTGCCAGAATTTCAATTAAAGATTCTATTCATATCCATGAGTAATATAGGTAAAGAATTAAAAATATTTTCGTTTGTCTTATAGATTTTAAACAGGACTATCAGAGTGGATCACTGTGAGCAGTACAGAGCACCAAATGCTGACATGTCGAAAGTAGATGAGGTGACTGCATCAATTAGGATGGAAGGATGTGCACCACTGATTGCTAGAAAACCTGAAACTGTTGTGAATACAGAAATTGAAGAGGTACTGCCTTGACCTATTAATATAGATTTAATTGAGGCCTTTCTAGACTCGTATTTTAGTATTGCATAGCTAACCATGTTTTTTTGTAGGAAAAAGATTCTAAAGAAAAAGTAAAAGAAGGCAGAGTAAAAAAGAAGAAAGAAAAGAAGAGTAAAAAGAAAAAAGAAAAGAAAAGTAAAAAAAGGAAAAAGAAGAAGAGCAGAAGTTCATCTTCAGATTCAGAATCTAGTGATTAGTTAGTATTATAATAATTAATTAAGTAATTAAAAGATAAGTAAAAATTATTTCTACAAAATGATATTTTTTATTTTGGAAACAATACATCACAGTTTACAGTAACATGCAACATAGAGATCATTTAAAAATTAACTTAATTGAATAATAATGACTAGATGTATATATAAAATTATTCAAATACATTTTTAAAATATTGGTATTCAAAAACTCCAGACAAATATTTAAAAAACTGTAACATCTAATACATTGGAACAGTATTTCGTTAAAATCTGGTCTTATATTTAAAGAGTAATATTTAAAAATATCAATGACAAGTATTAGTTTTTATATGTTTGTATAGTTATTATAATAAAACTTTATTATAGTCATTTTATGACACCAATTCCATTGCATACTTGCTAAAATTGCCAACTACTCTCAGAATGAAATAGGTAGCATCAATTTTAGCGTTCAAATTTTATTGGTCAGCCCTAGACATGAAATAAGAGCTAACTTTATAATTATAGATTATAGAAAGGAATTAATACTACATTATGTAGGTTGGCTGGTAATTTGTGACCAGTATTAAAAACATGCGATTGTACTCATGATACCAAACAAACTTTTCTATACTCATTTATTTATTTTTTACTCATTTTTTCCTGTAAGCGGCCAGGCCCTGCATGACAGCGGTTACACAGTAATTTTGCTATACTAAAAAATAACTAATAACTAAAACTAAAAAAAATACTGAATGGTTGGTGCAACTCTGTGTGCTTCACAAATTGTTGTTCCAGGTCTGGGTGGCTTGTGTGTGTTTGTAACCGCACCCACAACACACGAAAAATCCAAGAGATGAGCAATGTTTTTTAAAAAAAGAAAAAATGGGTACAATGCATGTTCAAATATTGCTCACTAATTATCAGTCACCATATACTACTTATTATCTACTTGAATTACGTGTTGGAATCACAGGGGGGATGGTTTCAACATTAAATATTATTTATATGTAAATAATTAATTATCAAGAATTTTCTTGATTTTCTCTATTGTTGCCATATCAGTAAAAGCAATTATGCCATCTTTGTTACTATAGTGTTGTGGCTCCATGTGCATTTCATCATTGTAAGTGATGGGACTTTTAGTTGAAAAGCTGATTAGGTCCCCACCCTTAGCTTGGAGGATAGAGTGGGGGGCACAAGTATCCCAGCGGAAAGTTGTTCCTTGTGACATGATGTATGCTGTAGCTTCACCTGGAAAAAATAAATTCATTCACATTTCTTTCAAAGAGTTCACATAAAAAGTAAACTTAAAAAACTTCTTTAGCTTAATAGTTAAGTAGCTTGATGATCTAGATTAATTCTAAAATAAGTAAGTATGCTGTCTTTTATATTTTGGAGAAAAATATAAATGTTTACCTATAGCAACTTTAAGAAGTTTGTGTCCAGCTCCTGGAGCAGACTTGACTTCCCATCCAGCCTGCTTGAATTTATCAGCAACATCTGGTTTCTCAGCTGAACTCATCAGTATAACATTACTTTCATTGGTGTCTGGAATATCATTACCACCTGATACATGTGCCCCTTTATAGTTAATTCCCCATACAACTCTTCCCTTGCCACTGTGAAAACAAGAAATATTTGTTAGTAGTAGTACAATACAATATAAATACAATGCAAAAACAATATAATGCAAAGCTCTGGCTGTAGATAAATTATAATAATAAAACTGATAAATCTAATATGGATCTTACTTATTATAAAAAGGTTGATTGATAACACCAACAATAGGTTCTCCAGTGGACCTTAAATAGGCGCCTATGAGAACTGTGACACATGGAAGGCCTCGGTCAGCATCAGCATGACCCTGCACTCCAGCTATGAACTCAGCAGTAGCATCTGAAACAAAATTATAATTTGTGTAACAATATCAGTTAATAGGATATATAATTATTCACTCTGAATTTTACTATAATTACAGTATGATTATTAGGTATATAGGGATAATATGAAAATAAATTTTCCTGCTCACTTACCAATTGGGTCAATCCAAATTCCTACATCAGATATATCAATTTCTGGAATATCGGGTAAGTTATCACAGAATGTATGCTCTGTGTCGCGATGAGCCGCTTCAGCCATTCGCTTTGCGACGGCAGGAGCTACTAAGTACTGCAGAAGATCTGTGGTCCCTTCAATATTTTCTCGCAACTCAATTCTGACCCCGCCTATCTCTGAACACTCTTCACCTCTCACATGTTCTGAGAGTTCTGGGAAATGCCTCGCTATCTCAGTTTTAGCAGCTTCCTGCGCTAAAACATCTGCAATGGTTTTAAAATCTCTCTCAAAACGGGCGTTGGCGTCGCCATCAAACTTTTCTGCTACTAATAATACTTCGTTCTTGGAACCAGCACAGCAGGATCGAGCGACACATGCTGCCTTTTCTGAAGCATTTATGAGAGTTTCCAATATATTCTTCATTTTCACAAGCACTCAAAACAGAATACAAATGAAATCAATAATTGAATTTACTGTATTGGTCGGTCGGTAGGATTTACAGTGTGTCAATGTCAAAAGTCAATGTCATAATTGTTTACGTTTAAAAATCAATAACATTACAATAGGGGTGCACCTTTGACTAACATTAGAACAGACTAAATTAAGCCCATACTTTAGTAAGGTCCAAGCCGAGTTGGCTCTATACTAAATACTAAATTTCACAGACTACGTTTGACATTTCGTTTTATGGTGTACGAAAGGGTTAATATATGTGTCTCTTAATAAAATCAACAGATGGCGACGGTGGCAATATGCTTAACAATACCCAAATCAAACCAAATGATTATTCTTTTTGTTATTGCTTGTAATTTTACTGGTACCGTGGTACTTTGAAATGAGACAAAAGTAGCGGCCCATGAACTAGAATATGAAAAAAACTTGGTAGGTGTGTCGGTACATAACTAATTACATAAGTAAAAGGTGAGCACCTACTACTACTTTTAGAAACCTGATGTGTTTTTTCTATCTGAATAAGTTAATTAAAATTGTATCACATTTTTTTGTTAACAAAATTAATTTTGTATTACAAAAATTTTTGGTGGGTAAGTATTGCTTTAGAATTCTGTCTCATTTGAATTTCACTTATTAGGCACGTATCAATATAATCAGTAAAATTTACATACTTTAAAATATTCTGGTACTGAATATAGGCAGTTTTTACCCGACTACGGCAAAGCAAAAGGAGGGTTATGATTTAGACAGGCTGTGTATGTATGTATGTATGCATGTATGTTCATCTGTTCCCTCCTAACTTCTAAACTACTTATCAGAATTCGACATATGACATATTATTAGAAAACACAAAATCTATTGTGGCGTCCTATAGCGGACAAAACAACCAGTAAAAAAATATATATATAACATGCACATTTTGAATATATATATATATATAACTAGCATTTGCTTGTTACTTTGCTTGTATTCATGTGCTGATTACATATAATTCACATCTTTTCGTTCATACCTTTTACTACTTAATATTAGTTAGGTAATTCATTTGTTGATATTATGCGCCACAAATATACTTTAACACCAAAATAGTCCAAATAATTACACGTTACATTTACTTATCATACCTGCACTTTGATAACGTGTGACTACGCCTTTCAGTATTCTGAAAATCTTGTTTTTTTACTTTTTCAGCGTCGGTTTTTGTCGTAGTTGGGTTTTAGTTTTTATACTTTTTATAGATATAGGTCTAAGTTATTTGACAGTGCGGATTCGGCTAAACAAACTTTGATAAGCTGAGCGCCGGCCATGCAAAGCTTATTTGTCAATAGGTACAAATAATGATTACCGTAAGGGTTAAAACAAATTCGACAAATTATTTGCGCGCGACTGATATGAAATCGTTTTGTCATTTTTAATGAAATTGTCCAAGGTTGCAAGGTATCAGCGTACCTGTGAACGAGTGCAGTGGTAGGTATAAGTTCGCCAACATGAATGCGTGAAACTTGTCGTGAAACGGTGCGTGCTTGACCTTAAAGGCGCGTGCTGATCAAACTATTTTGTTAAAATCGTTAGTATCTATTGTGGTATCTATACAGTTATATCTATAGTATATTAAACAAAGTACCGAATGATATTTACGATTGCAAGACGTGTTACGCTTTTCCGAAGTAGTTCATGGGCACTACTTAACTTATACTTAATGGTTTTCTAAAAAACCTTTTTAGTAAGGTAGCGGTATCTTCATTTCTTAACTATTTGGATAGCTCATCACTTCTTTTGTAGTTTTGTCCCTTATAGCTCAATAGATACAAACTATTTACCTGCTAGTACCTAACGATAAGTAATTATGATCCTAATTTAATATCTAGATATATTTTTATGAATCTACACTAAAGTTGCTGGTTAAGCCCAAAGTCATATGTGGGCTGGAATGGAACGCACTGTCTGGTAAGTGCCGGACTCTTTCGTGACCGCACAAGACGACAGCAAGTCATTCGTACCTATTCGAAATCATTAACAACCCTAAAAAGGCTGGCAACACACTTGTAACTCTTTGGTGTTACGGTTGTCCTGCCCGTTGGCGAAGCCGATTGTTTACCATCAGGTGATGCTATTGTTTGTTTTTAGTACCTTTTAATTTCAAAACTTCCATGCCCAAAGGAGAACGGGGAGGATAAATGGGGAAATCTTTTACTAAAACTGGTTGTCCGATGTTGAACCACATCACATAGTTAGTACCTACCTACGTGGTACTATATTGAGTATACTCAGGTCTTACTTGGTAATTTCTGACTGTGACTCATTCGGTTAATAAGTGTCTATATTAAAGTGTGTCTCAATATAATTTTATTTCAGTAAATCGAATCTAAGTATAAATAACCTGCGTTCTGACAATAAAAATGTAAATAGCTATTAGGTATAGTAAAATTATGATTTTATTATTTTTTGTTAGCGTAGTTTTTATAAAGGATCATTGTGAAACAGTTAACGCTGAAATACGAAGGTACTTTGTTGATTTTTTATTAGGTTTTTGACCGACTTCTGTTTAATAGATCCTTTCTCTTAAAACTTTTCACCTTGTGATTTAATTAATGTTGTTGTTGTTGTTGAGCATTGAGCGAGCTTGCCTATTGGTTCTTGGTGAGTGGCAGTAGGAACTTTTAACTTAGGAACCTTTGGCTTCAGGAACTTCCATCACACACTATTAGCACCATGTTGAATGACTTTACTTTTCAGCTTGCCGCTTGCTTGCTTCTAAGTGATCTTTCTGTTGCTCTACATCGTTGTCAACGCTGAGAGACAGCCGATCACCGCGGACAACAAGGTCTATGCCAACGAGCTATTTTTTAAGTATCGGAGAGCCATGCTTAGGCAAGAATGGATCGGCTCGACCGGAGAGACGACGGCCTCACAAAAAACCGGCGAGAAACAATCAAAGCGTTGTATTTCGCTGTGTGAGTGAGGTTACCTGGAGGAGGCCCAATCCTTTTGCTACCCCAATCCCTAAACCCCCAAAACCCTAATCCTTAAAAGGGCGGCGCTGATTGCATACCATAAGTCAGCTCGTTTGCTGACCTATCAGCGAAAAGCTACAGAAGCGCCGGCGCCGGCCGCATAGCACGACATCATTAATGATTTATTGACATTATCCGTTAAGCTCTTAAATTGTTGCCGTTTTGGTACCAAAGATGGATGATGATAAGAGATGATGGTAAGAGACCAGACGGCATGCCCGTTATGCCATAGAAGTAGAGAAAGTCTTTATAATATTGACACGGGGGGCGTTTTTATTTTTATTTTCCCGTTACATTGTATTGTGCTAGTTCGGTTGCTGCCAAAACCTGCAGCTACACAAATATGACAACCTCACCGGTGCTGCAGTTGTGGGCAAGCGCAATATAGTACCGTAGCCTCAGCCTGTAGCAGGAGAAGGCAGGAGATGGTTTTAGTAAGACCCTGACACTGCCTCTCTCTCCTCGCTCTAGGGAAGTAAAAAAACCGTACTTATATTTTTTAAACATTAGCGGTTGAAACTTTGTGGCCATGGTTGTGACTGCATAAAGGTTAAGTTAAAGGAACTTGGTCGACGCATCTGTGCAGAGGACTGGTTTGTTCTTCCGACAATGGAGAATTTGAAATTACAATATGGCAATGCTGTCAACCTTTTGGAAACTTACCCCCCTGAAATCGATGCGAATTAATTTTTTGATATAAATAAGTATAACGGCGTGTCGATTATTTAAATTGAATTTTGAAAGATGTTATTATAATTTGAAAGTATTGAATACAAATTCAACATAACAAGACCATTTTCTTTCATCTTTTATTTATTTTAATAGTGATAAATAATTATTTACGACATATAGTTCGTGGTTTGCCGGAACGTAGATCTAAGGAAAACAAAACGTACTTATTAAGGTATATCTACTAGCTGCTTCTGCGCAGTTTCTGCCGCTGCCTACTCTGCTCCTATTGGTCGTAACTTGAAGTCTTTTGTATGTGGAATTGTATGTTTGTAAACGCATCCAAGAGATAGGAGTAAATTTGAATGTGGGGGCAACTTTTATTAAAAAAAAAACATTGAGATCGCACCTCTATAAATGGACTCCAATACAGAATCGTTTAATTTGAACTACCTGTTCCGGAGATTAGTGTTATCAAATAAAGAAACAAACAGATCTTTTAAGGTAATAAAATAAGTATATGAAATATTAACTACAAAAAAATTGTGTCATGCTGGCCCAGTGGTTAAGTCACCCTGTTCTCATACCAACGAATCCTGGCAAGTAGCAGAAGTCATTTGATACCCTGCTTATAAGAAAGACGCCCCAATTCGTGAGCACCATTGACACACACGACGTGGCACGTCTCACGAAAGTTAAAACAGGTATTTAATTCAACATCTAAATTACCTACCAACATAAATACGTTACGAAGTTCACGTAAGAAAATGTGACGACGAAATAATTGAGCAATGATCGTGGACACGTCGTTACACGCACACATTGGATTTAGCAATGACCACAACAAATCAACAATTTGTTATTACCTACCTCTATTATCTTTCGACTACGGGTCTCCATCATTGCTCTAGATTTGAGATCGAGGCATGTAACATTTATTTTTTATTTATTTAACATTGCCCCACTCTAGGATTTTCTCCTGTGTCTTCGGTTTACAAACATAGAATTTCAAATACACATCACACCCAGACACGGAACAACAATTTGTGGATCACACAAAGAGTTGTTCTGTGCGGGAATCGCACCCGCGCGCGACACGTTGCTCGGTAGCCAGTTGCCAAACTCCCGTGGCAACCGTGCAGACTTTTACTGACTACAACCACAACCAACCACTGTTACACAACAGATTTTCATTCCATTTTGACGTTTTAAAAGTATTATTTAGTTGGAATAAATGTGTTTGACTTAAACAGGGAACAAGTATCTCGGAAGTCGGAAGTCACGCTTGCGACCACTCAGCTAACAAGGCATTTATCCATACTAATATGATGAAGAGGTATAATTTGTAATTTAAGTAATCTTAGAAACCGCTGGTTGGAATTCTAATACTTTCACTGATCCCTCAAATTTTCTCCCACCTTGGGTGAGACGACAGAAAGTATCAGTCTCTTACTGACCAACTCACCCTCTGTTTCTTCTCTTGCTTTAGTCACTGATAGCTACAATGTTCGTGAGTGCTATAAGGGAAAAAGACATCACTCTTTCACATCACCCTACGACTAATAGGAGCTGAGATAACGAGTGAAATCGCGCGTCAGTAGCTAGTTGTAAAATAAACACTTTATGTATGTATGTATGTATATCAGTATTTAACCGAGAAAGTAATGCCTTTGACCTGTTAAACATTGTGTGGGAACCATTTAATATAGGCCTTCCCCGTAGTCATAACCTCAGAAGTACAAAAAACGGTGACTAATATCTTTGGTCAAATGCATTAAGGTTTCCTGTGAAAAACCCAAGGTTAGCAATATAAAATATATGGGTCAAAATATAACCTTTCTTCAAATAAGTCGGTGTTGGTGCCAAGTCTTAAGAAAAAGCAAACTACATTCTAGAGACATTCGACTGATTTCAATTAAAAATAATATTATGATATTGCTTCTTTTTCCCTATTTAACATAATTATGTGCATACAACTGTCACTGTCCCACGTATGTTGTAATGTACTAACATTATCCACTGTACTCTTTGTTTAAAATACTGAAAAAAACCTCACAGACTAATTATTGCATAGAATAAAACAAAGTCCCTTTCTCTGTTTCTATATATAGATGTATCCATTCGGCAAATGTTGATCAGACGGGTTGTAGCATCAGTTAATTGTTGATCAGTTAGCAATTGTTGATCAAAACAGTTTTTGTTGATCTAATGTATGATTCGGCATACAAATGTGGCTCCACTATGATCAACAATTGCTAACTCTCTAGCGGCACAAATAAGAACTATTCATTGCATTTTTTATACAAATCCGCTCCATCAATTGTTGATCTGATTCAAATGGACCAATCAGAGGTCACCTTTGCCACGATTGGTTGGTTTTGTTATGAACTGTTGCCACTTCGCTTTGCAATCTATACGCGATGATGAAAACAAGAGAGTGCCCGTCCTATGTCCGGTCTGTCGAAAGTGAAAGTGGACCCTATGTCCGGTCGTTTCCAGAAATTTGATATATTTTTAATGGCGTTTAGAAAATCGCTAAGAAACCTAACCTAACCATTAGTTTATGTTATAAATTATACATAACATAAAACCTCAAGTTGTTGATTGTAGTTTGTTTCTTGGAAATAAGAAAGTGAAAAATGGAGCCAGAAACTGTAAGTAAATAGTATAATTATGATTTAATTTATCGAGTAGTAAACATTCACGTCCACAAATGTATTATTTTTGCTGTAAAAGATAAATGCGTGGGGACGCGGTATTTCGCGCCACTTTGTACAAAACTTACTAAGCTTTAATTTATTTGTTTGTAGAATAAAACCAAACCTCTTTCGAAGGAAGAGACGAAAGGACTGCTCTCCTTAGTTGAGGGGAGCAAGATTATAAATAATAAAAAAACAAACGCCACAAGCAATAAAATAAAGGTCGAAGAATGGACACGGATTGCCGGTGTTTTCAACGCAAACATTGGTACCTGTCGCCGTACACCACAACAACTGCGTCTTAAATGGGAAAACTTAAAGAAGAACTCACGAAAACGCAGTACTTTAATACGAATGGAACGGATCAAGGTAAATAATTAAGTTTAAAATTGACATGATTGTATGTTTATGTTGTATTCATAATTAACGTGTTGAATTATGTCTTATTATGTTCCAGACTGGAGGTGGGCCACCAGGGTACTTTCCTCCTGATGACGTACTGGATAGGGTGGCAGCATTACTGGGCAGCACTGGAGAGGGTCTCACAGAGAGGTTTGGTGGTGATGCTGAGCCCCAAATGATTGGTGATGGTGACGGTGACGGGAGTGTAGAGACCTTTATTGTGCCGGTTGATAATAGCATGTCTCCAATGCTATTGATTGATAGTCCATTGCCTATCAACAATTCTTATACGGCAGTGTCCATGGGCAGTGAAGTGCCAGTCAATAGCCTTGGAGATGAGTTGGTGACGGTGCAGAACAATATTAGTACTCCAGTGGTACCAAAGGAAAAAAGGAATTTTAAAGCTAGTGGTAATATCCTACTAATTTGTTAAAAAAAAATTGTATGTGGATGTTTGTTATTCTTTCACGCTAAAACTACTGAATGGATTTTGATGCAACCTTATAGTAATATAGGCTTATATGTAAATCAGAATAACACATATGCTACATAACATCACGCTATGTCCTACGGGAGCAGAGAAGTGGTGGAAACCGCAGGGGGCAGCTAGTACATAATATGTGAAACTTTATGTTTGTTACTCAATAAAACTTTAATAGCTTTTTTTTTTGTTTTACAGGTTGCATTAAACGGAAACTCCTGAAGCCAGATAATGGGTCTCAAGCTCGAAATATTGCATTAGCTGAATATTATAGTGTTAAGAAAAAATTGTTAGAGAGTAAGTTTGAAAATGTTAAGTTAGAAAATGAAAAATTAAGATTAGAGATAAGGAAGCTGAAGGGAGAGGATTTCTAGAGTAATATTTTTGTATGTAAAACTAGTATTAATTTGTCAATAAGTTTGTAATGTCCTATATTTAATACTAAATCACTAATTAAACAATTTTGAAATGTTAAATATGGAATATTTTATTTCCTGAAATTAACATTGTTTATTCATTTGAAACTAATAGTAAGTATACTTAAGAATAAAGATGGAGTGGTAATAATAAAAATCTAATTAAAGCAATGTACAAATTATCTCAAGACAGACAAAAAAAAAATGTTTGCAAAATAAATAGGTAATAAGTATTAAAAATAATTTAAAATTAATCCTTGTCTATGTCTGATATCATTATGAATACTGTCCGAATTTTCTGATGTCACAGTAATTTCACTTTCTTCTGGCATTTCTACTTCTGGGGGTACTTCTTCAATATTATAATTTCTGCAGATGTTGTGAAGAACAGCTGTAGCTATTATAACGGTTTGTATGTTGTGTAATGACAACCGCATGGTCAATGATATGACTGGGAAGCGACGTTTCCAGACTCCAAATGTCCTGAACAAACAAGTACACTTTTTAATGGATTTGGTTAATAAAATAAAAATAAATAAATGGTCTCATGAATTAGTACCTAATCTTATATTGTAGTACCTATAGTGAAAGCTTTAATGGTGATTTTACCTTTCAATTGTGTTTCTAGTTTTTATGTGTGCCTCATTGTATCTTATTTCCTGGCTAGTTGATGGATTTAGCAAAGGTGTGAGCAAGTAAGGCCTGTTTGGATAGGCACTGTCCCCAAGTAACCAACGATTTCCTAAAATACCATCTTCACACTGGGCTGTAATAATAGTTAAATACATCAGAACACCATATTATTTTTATGATATTAGAAGAGACAATAAACCCAATATTACCTCTTAATACTGAATTATTAAAAATAGTAGCATCATGAGCTGAACCAGGCCACCGAGCAACAACATTCAATAACTTAAGGTCTGCATCACAAACGGCTTGGACATTTATAGAAAAGTATCCTTTCCTATTTCTAAATTCCTCTCCTATTGTTGAACCTGAAATACAACATACTCATTTCATTTATGTTGTGTAACGCCACGCCACGTGTCCAGCCACGCCAAGCTAAGCCAAGCCAAGCCAATGCCACGCCAATGCCGAGATTGTTAGTCAAGCCAGTTAGTGACGTCACATCCCAACGGCCGCAGGGTATAAATAGTCGAACCGCTCATTTTGTGACACATTTGGCCGTTGTATACGAGATAGGTCGAAACTCTACCCGATTGTGTAAAAAATATATTTCTTTAATAAATAGCTGTGATTATTCGTAAGGTGTATAAGTTTATTATTTCATCTGCGTTTCACTCAGAAGTGGGATATGAAGCGTAATCGCCTTACTGCATCTGTTGGCTGTGGTGTCCGTCCGCCTGGCTGGAGTGAAGAAGAGCAAGGCCACATCAGTGAAGACGAAGAATTCCCACCGCCACCAGCTAGAAAACTTCTTAAAAGTATGCTAGAAAACGAAGTGGGTAGGGCGATACAAGAACTCAATGACGAAACCTTGCCGCTCAACCAATTTAAAGGCCATCGTGCGGCATCCCTTATCCCAGAATTCGACCCTGAAGGAGAAGATTGCACAGTATCGGTATGGTTGAAGAAAATTGATCAGTTGGGAGACATACACGGCTGGAGCGACAAAGTAAAATCTTTTCACCTTCAAGATAAACTACGTGGTCAAGCGCGTAAGTGGTACAATAGACTCGATGATTATAACTACTCCTGGGAGGAATGGAAGTGTATGTTAGTAAGAGCATTTCCCAAACACCGTGACTTCAGTGCTTTGTTAGAAGAAATGATGAACAGGAAGAAGATGCCGAACGAAACCATGACAAAATATTACCAGGATAAAATTGCCATGTGTTTTCGTTGTAACCTATCTGATACTGCTAGCGTTTCGTGTATAATCAGAGGGTTACCGTCTACCTTACAACCAAATGCAAGGGCCTTCCAATGCCAGCGACCGGATGAACTATATGAAGCCTTCCTCTGTGCCCTTGATGATTATCGCCCACCGATAATTGAAGCACGTGACAAGCCGAACAAGGATGCTAGACAGCTGCCGAACCCAGATAAGAAAGTGAACCTTGAGACTGACCCCTGTCCGCGTTGTAAGAAGACTGGCCACATTTTACGAAATTGCTCATTGCCTGACCAACGCATTTGTTTCAAGTGTGGTGTACAGGGTCATATTGCTACCCGCTGCCCTGGCTCTTCAATTACACAGCTTAAGTCGTCTGCCGGATCGAACAGCAACATCAAGGAAGTTAAGCTAGTGCAAGATTATAATGACATTTACAAGAAGGTCGTGAAGGTAAACGGGATTTTTTTGAAATCTTACATTGACACTGGAAGTCAGGTAAATGTTATAAATGCAGATATTGCTGATATTTTGGCACTCAAGGTTATACCTAAGAGCACTATCTTAAAAGGCTTTTCTGGTGGTTTACTTACGAGCCGCGGAGAAGTAGAATTTGACCTAGAAATTGATGACATTCATTTTAGATGTTCTGCTCATATAACAGAAGCCGACATGCAGGACATTCAATTATTAGTTGGTCAGCCAGTTATCAACGCTGATCATGTGTCATTGGTGGTGACCAATAGGACTGCTTCGTTAAGATTGGACCCTGACCCTTTTGCTGAACTTCAAGTAGTCGAAGATATTCAGAAATTTAACGTCGTGACATCAAACAAAGAATCCTTGCCGCCCGGTACCTCCCTCATCAAAGTCCGAGTGCTGGGCAATACCGAGGAAGATGATGTCTGCACAGCGCCACGCCACTATGAACTGCATGGAGTTTCCTATTCGCTACCAGCTACGTTACTTCGAGGCGGAGAGGGCTTCATGAAGGTTATCAACACCGGCACTAAAGACATCGAGTGGGAAGCCGGCCAGGTCCTCGCACGAGCAGTTAGCTGCGACCAATCTGCGATTCAGCCAAGCCAGGTGAGTTCAGCCAAGTCAATGTTATCTTGCTTGCCAAGCATTTTGCCAAATAAGCCAACCGGTTTAGCCACTAGTTTTTCCAATTCGTATGGCCTTACAGTCCCGTCTGCTACGATTTTAACAACTAATAAAATCACTAATGATACTATAGGCGGAGTATCTATATCTGAAATCAATATGGGGAGCTTAAATAAAGACGAGCGTGATAGTTTAATACATTTATTATTACAATATAAAAACACCTTTGCAAATGACACAAAAGATCTCGGTTGCACTAATTTGTTAAGCATGAAAATAAAGCTTACCACTTCGCAACCAATTTGTCGTCAACCTTATAGGTTATCGCACACTGAACAACAAATAGTAAATTCAAAAGTTCGTGATTTACTAGACGCCGGCATTATTAAAGAATCTGAGTCAGATTATGCCTCTCCTGTTATCTTAGTGAAGAAAAAGAACGGTGATAGTCGGTTATGTATTGATTATCGTGCTCTGAACTCAATCACTATAAAAGATAGGTATCCGTTACCAAACATTGACGATCAAGTTTCAAAGTTGGCTGGTATGAAGTACTTCACAAGTCTCGATATGGCCCAAGGTTATCACCAATTACGAATTGCACCTGAAGACACTCACAAAACTGCATTTATAACACCTCAGGGTCATTATGAGTATATGCGCGTTCCGTTTGGTTTAGCCAATGCACCCTCAGTTTTTATGCGAATGATTAGTAAAATAGTTGATTCCATTCGTTCCCAGACGTCGCAAACTGACAGTTCTAATGGTGAAATTCTTGCATTTTTAGATGATTTATTACTACCCTCACCTGATTTTGGTTCTGGTATAAAAATGTTAAAATTGGTGTTGCAAAAGTTTGAATCAGAAAATTTAAAACTAAATATGAAAAAGTGCTCTTTTTTACAACAGAAAGTGACTTACTTAGGACATGAAATTTCCCATGAAGGTGTGCAACCGGCAGAACTAAAATTAATTGCAGTTTCGCGGTTTCCTGTACCAAGTAATGTACATGAGGTACGTCAATTTATAGGCCTGTGTAGTTACTTCCGAAAATTTATATATAAATTCGCGGTTATAGCTCGTCCTCTAACGGAATTAACTAAGAAAAATGTATCGTGGGTATGGAGTGATAGACAGACCGATAGCTTTAACAAACTGAAAACATGTTTATGTTCTAAACCAGTGTTAGCTTTGTATGACCCTACTTTGGATATAGAAATTCATACAGATGCATGCAAATTAGGAATAGCAGGAATTTTATTACAAAAGCAGTCCGACAACACTTTGCGTCCTGTTATGTATTTTAGCCGAGTGACGTCTAGGGAGGAAACTATGTATCATAGCTACGAGCTCGAAACATTAGCGGTCGTAGAATCGTTGCGTAAATTTCGGATGTACGTAGTAGGTAAACACGTAAAAGTAGTTACCGACTGTACTGCCGTCCGAGCTACCCTCACTAAACGCGACATTATACCGCGTATTGCGCGATGGTGGCTTTTAATTCAGGAATACGACATTAGCGTAGAATATAGACCGGGTGAACGAATGAAACATGTCGATGCGTTAAGTAGGAATCCAATCGATGCTGTAAATATTAATCGTTTGGAAGTTACTGATTGGTTTTATACAGTTCAATATCAAGATGACAAATTAAAAAATATTATTGACAAATTAAAAGCCGGATCAGCTGAACGGGATATAATAAACAATTATGTGTTAATAGATGACAGATTATATAGAAAGACGCTCGATGGAAATCGACTTGTAGTGCCTGGGGCAGCTAGGTGGAAAATACTTCAAATGCATCATGACGAAATAGGACATGTAGGACTAAAACGATGCACGGATTTAATTAAAAATAATTTTTGGTTCGCTAAAATGACAAGATTCATTCGTAAATATGTAACCGCTTGTTTAAGTTGTGCATATGGAAAGGGAGATCATGGTAGGAAGGAAGGCATGTTGCATCCGATTCCTAAACCAAATGAACCGTTTAGAATGATTCATGTCGACCATTTAGGCCCGTTTTGTAGGACAAAGAAAGGTTATGAATATATGTTAGTTATAACTGACGCTTTTTCAAAATTTGTTATTGCAGAGTGCAGTCGATCAGTTAATTCAGTTGAAACAATTAGAATACTTAAAAGAATATTCGCATTATTTGGCTATCCGGATAGAGTAGTAACTGACCATGGCAAGGCATTTACTAGTAGGTATTTTAAGAAATTTGCAAGTGATAAGCAGTTTAAACATACGTTAAATGCAATTGCGTGCCCTCGTGCCAACGGGCAAGTTGAGCGCACCAATCGCACAATATTGAATGCTCTCCGTGCATCTGACCCTAGTGAAACCGCTAATAGCTGGTCAAACCGTCTACCAGATGTAATTTGGGGGATAAATAATACTATAAATGATACTACCGGGTTTAAGCCTTATGATTTAATGTTTGCGCGTAGTGGTAGGCCAGTGTGTGATGTATCCATCCCAGACCAAGTATGTGAATCCACTCAAGCGAAACGTAGCAAGGCCAGTACACGTATCAATAAAGCTAGCGATAGGATGAAACGTAACTTTGATAAACGTCGCAAAAAATGTCATGTATATAAGAAAGGAGAATTAGTATTATGGAGACAGGCACCCACTAGTAGTGCTGCTAGGGTCAACACAAAGTTGGACGACTTGTATTCAGGCCCCTATATAATAACTAAAGTGCTTGGCAATGACAGATACAGGATCAGGAGCATTAAGGGATTAAGAGGTTACAAAAACTTTACGGGGCTTGTTTCAGCAGACTCTCTGCGACCATATCGTAGCATAGCTCCTGTATCTGACAGTGCCAGCAGTTCTGATGACCAACTAGAGACTGAAGATTTAATTGACCTATTAGAGAGTTAAAGCTAATACAATCTATGTGCTTCATTGCGGGAGCAATTGTTACAGGATGGCCGACTGTAACGCCACGCCACGTGTCCAGCCACGCCAAGCTAAGCCAAGCCAAGCCAATGCCACGCCAATGCCGAGATTGTTAGTCAAGCCAGTTAGTGACGTCACATCCCAACGGCCGCAGGGTATAAATAGTCGAACCGCTCATTTTGTGACACATTTGGCCGTTGTATACGAGATAGGTCGAAACTCTACCCGATTGTGTAAAAAATATATTTCTTTAATAAATAGCTGTGATTATTCGTAAGGTGTATAAGTTTATTATTTCATCTGCGTTTCAGTTGCAAATGTATGAGAACTTTCTAAATAATTAAAAACCTACTTAAGCAAATTGCCAATTCTTAATTAATAACAAATCTAGAGTTGGATACTTACATGGAGACTGAATGTGTACATGTGTACAGTCAATAGCACCACATACTCTTGGGAATTGAGCTATATTATAAAATTTATCTGTAGTTCTAGAATGTAAACAAATGTATTTGTTATACAATCTAGCGATAGCAGCAGATATGTCTGCCACTATCCTACAAGCTGACGATAAGGACACTCCAGCAAAGTCGGCCACTGAATTAAGCATTGTCCCCAATGCATAAAATCGAAGTGCCAATAAAAGTTAATGCAATGGTGGTATACCATTATTTCTGAAAATGATAAATAAGTACTATAGTTAGTTAGGTATCCGTTTCTAATTTAGGTTATGTTTATATATTGAAGATTGAAGTAATGTTAGCAAACAACTTACCGTCTTGATTTCACTTTGATATAGGGCATTATTTCATTTAAAACAGATTCAACTGAAGATTTATTCATTCTGAATCTGAATGTGAACTCTGCGTCAGTTAAACTTGCCATGAAGTTAATTCGTCGAAAAGTTTTTGAGGACACGGCACTCTCTTGTTCGCTGTCGGTACTATCCCAATCCGATAGCTGAGCTAATACTTCAAGATCACTATCACTATCACTTGAAAATAATTCCATTTTCACGTCTCATAACAAGTTTACGCATGCAATCGGTCAAAAGTTGAGGATCGAAAATTACGATCAATAATGTTCAAAAATCGATTTGTCAAAATTAGAGTTTGGATATAGAATACGCAAAACTGTCACTTTCATACAAATACTAAACTAAAAATCCAATCCGCCGGTCCGCCCTCCCAAAGATGGATTGAAAAAAAAGATCAGGATTGCGATTCATTGATCGGTTATTGAAATACTAAAAGTAGGAAATGGATTCAAATATCAATCTCGATCCGCAAATTAGGGATTATATCTCATCTAGCGTCTATCTTTTGTTTCGTTTGCGATGTTGCCGCTCCGCAGTATCGGTGTACTTTCCGCGGCATTTGTTGATCTCCCAACGTTTATATTGATCAACAATGTCACACAAAGTGTAAAATAAATGGCGGTTACAAAATCAACAATTGCCGTGTGAGTTGGTGACGAGCTAGAGTGTTTGCGGCGTAGTTAGGCACTGGGTTGCTATGAGGGGAATACTTATATTCGTAGTTTGGCACGATATTATCAAAATTATCTAAGCTACAAGCTTCTAAAGGTGGATCAACATTTAATGCATATTTCGGCCTGATCAACATTTGCCGTAGAGCGGACAATATATATATATATATATCAATATATAATATATAATTGATATATATCAATATGTATGCTTAAACAGTACGCAATGGATTTGTTTTTTTTTTAAAAGATAGGGTGATAAAAGAGTAAAATTGTTAATATAAAAGAGTAAAACTTTAAGTATATTTGATGTTTTTTTTCGATCTGTTACACGACACCACACTATATTTTTATCCTGTGTCGTGGGTGCTGTGGATAACACAAAGAGTTCCGTGCGGGAACCGAGCCCGCGACTCGTGGCACGGCAGCCAGTTGCCGAGCCACCGCACCACCCGTGCAGTTAATTCAAACGTAACCTTTTACATTGGTGTTGGGCGATAGTCAAATTCAATTAAGTTTCTTTACTTGGACAGTTAAAATTATATACTAAATGTTAAAGACAATAATAGATTGTCGCTCGTTTTATTTTCTATCAGAAAGTAGATAAGACCTTTCTACATATTGCAGGCGGAACTGCAAAAATGTTAATTAACTTAGGTTCGGATTTCCCTTGCATTAAAACCTGCTTGGGTTTTTATTATGTCATTTATTTTTTGTTATTATTTATTATTTAATGACTAGGTAACTATAGAAACTTGATATCTGGCTGGAAAATAAATGTTAAGGTTCATTTCAAAGACCATAATTTTTGAACAAAGAATTTTTAATTTATTATTCATGTTCCGGTGTTTCGAATTTCAAATTACAGACAATAACTTGTCTAGTCTTTTAAAAGCATAGAGCTGGCAGGTCATAGATTTAAAAAGATTTTGTACAAATGTGGTTTTACTATTGCCTATTACAAAAGCAATACCACCCACGGAAGGAATTTACATTTATACTTATTGAAAATTATTTGTAATTAACATAATACTTTTTTCGACTCAGGTTTTTGGTCTGAATAGTAAGCAAACATGATTTGATTTTTTATAAACAAACATGAATTTTATTTTGTATATAGGTGCTTGAAAGTTATAATATTTAACAACACCACGACGATTAAAATCCTCGTTACGGCGTTGTGCAAAAATTGACCAATATTACTCAAATCCCCTTACGAAATAATTAAACGCATATTTGGTGAAAGTATCCGAACGGGTTTTGTATGGAATACCTACAATACGTGGGTGCACGAGATTATGACCTTGTTATAATAAAAGTTGTAATTCCTTGAAAATGGTAACAATCGTGGTTGCGTAACGTGAATTACTTAAATCATGTTTCATTTCTTAGGATACTTCAAGGTATGAGTTAGTGCAACAGTTCTCTGAGCGGATCGTGCGCAACATGTAACGAGTCAATAGACCACCAAAGACGGGGCTCTATGGGGCTGATGTTCAGCCAGGGTTGCGGTTGCGCAATGAGCCACTGCGGCTTCGGCCTAGAGCAGGAGAAGGAACGGGCGGGTTTTTAGTCAGTAAGAGTCTAACAGTCTCTCTCGCCGTACGCTGGGCTTGGGCTACATATTTTTAAATAATTTGTGCAATATTTTATGAATTTATTAACTCTACACTGAAATAGTCAACAATAAATAAAAAAAAACAACATAGAAAATTAGAGACGGTTTTTAGAAGAATTCGAACGATTCTAATATTTTAAATATCGAAAAAAGATGAAGAATGGCACATCACGCTTTTGTTTGTAACAAAGAAAAAAGTTGTCTGTTATTTTGTGGTAATTTGTAATTTGGGATGGCATTGAGATCTCTGTTTTTGTTTTATTTTTCAATTCAAAAATATTTTATTGGAATCGTGATCATCAGTCAGCTTGTTTCCGTCCATTGTGGGACATAAGCGAAAAGCATTCCTAATATTATCAAGCAACGCTAATGACCTCGACCCTCCCTTTTTCAAAAATGTTAAGTCTTACTTTTTTTTTCATCCTGCTGTTACATCACTACATTGTAAAAAGAAAGCAAATTACATTAGTGCATAAATAATGTGTACCTATATTAAAAAATACTGTAATAAAGACGACGATTTTAGGTACATAGGAACAGATTTAAAACAAAACAATAACATTACATAACAACAACATTGTTCTATCACAAATCTCACACGAAAAACAAGTTTGAATCAGTGTTCTTGTAAAAAGACTTTCTTGTTTTGGTATTGCGACCGTGACCTTATCTTGTAAAACGATTGTGTGCTAGTTGTACGATTGTCGTGATCGCACGCTATATCGTAGATCGACCTGTACAGTTCACTCTTGCGTTGTTAGCGTAATAGAAATGATTTAATCATGGTATCAGACAATTTGGCGTTAATAACAGAAAAAGTTTAGTAAATCAAGGCTATACCAATTGTTTTGTTTTAGAAACCATTGTTCACGGAAAAGTTAAATAGTTGTTGGCAGTTTTACTTGTGGTAATTGATTATGCTGTGAAATATTTTCTTCGTTTTTTTAATTGGTGGTGGCTTCCGAACTCGAGGTTTTCGAGACCATTTTCCGGATTTAGTTAGATGGTTAGTAAATTGGATTCGGGTTTATTAAGAAACCTCACTTATTGTACTAATAAATAATTGATGAACGATACATTTCTATGAATTTCGTATGAGATTTTTAAAATGGGACGTCGTTATTACGTCAAATGTAATACAAAAAATACTAAAAATAAATAATATTTTTAGATTTATTTGTAGAAACCGTTCATTATTCACTGAGTCATCATTCGTAATGATCGCAGCCGGGATTGCGGGGCAAGCGCATCCTCGGCTTTAAGCAGGAGAAGGAACAGAGGGGTTTTTAGTCAGTTAGAGTTTGACACTCCCTCCCGCGGGGCCCTCGGCGTTAGAAACTAATTTAATTGTAGTAAGTACCCCCATCTTGGCAAACAAGGAGTCTCGACCTAATTATTGTCAATTTTAGTTTTTTATTAATTGACCGTTTCGGCATTATCATTTGTTTTGTGCTGGTAAAATCAACAAAAGTTTCTTCTCGCCTTGGGTGGGGCGACAGAGACGCGAGAGGGACTGTTAGACTTTTATTTACTAAAAACCACCCGATTCCCTGTCCTGCTCCTCGCCAGGCTGGGTTTTGTTTTTGAGAGTCCGCGGAGGGAGGGAGATTGTCAGACTCTTACTGACACTGTAAAAACCCCACCGTTTCTTCTCTTGCTCTGGGCCGTGGCCGCGATGCCTCATTGGGCTTACCCCGCAAACTCCAGCTGAACATCAGCCCTAAACTAGGGCCTCGTCTGTGGTGGTCTATTGGCTCTCTGAAGCTCGCGCGGGACGCTACGCGCCGTACGCTCGGGTCTGGTTCTGGTCGGGCGGCGAGCTACCCTTACTCGCCATCCGCAGACCCGGGCTTACGGTGCCGGAGATCGTCTCTCTGCCGGGCCGGGACAGTACAGGCAATACACTTAATCGGCAATTATGGCTGTCAGTTCTCTTTCTAGCCCTGGCTCTTAGACCTGGTCTATAATCATTCCTGGAGTTTGTGAATTTTCAGAAGTATCTAAGGTAGATAGAAGATATGAACCAACCGATTATGTATTATCGGTTTCAACATGGCTACCTACATTTAAAATGGAATACCGATATCGGTTCAATGTTTGTTTTAATTGCTACAAGTATCAAAATTTTAATTGCGAAACATTCGCACTTAAGTTTATTGATATTTTAATCGTTCATTACATATTCCAATCAAGTAAGAAGGGTCTCTGTAGTAAGGATTGTCTAATTTGACGTGGTGTTGAAAATGAGACGGTCTCGTTTTTAGCATAACAGACTGATGATTGCGGATGCTAGGCGGCCAAGCGCAAGAGAGCACCACGGCCTTAGCCTAGAGCAGGAAAAAGAACGGAAGGTTTTAATCAGTAACAGTCTGACACTCCATCTTGCCTCACCGAGGGCGGGAGAAGACATTTGATAATTTTCCCTTCACAATTTAAGGGCAATAATGGTGATAAAGATAATTGTATTATTTATTCGTCTTTATTATGTTTTGCACCCTCAATTCGAAGCAGGAGAAGGAACGGGGAACTTTATAAGAGCGAGAATTCGAAATACCTACTAGAACATAACAAAAAGGTCATTTACCTCTTTTTAGTTTTTTCTGATAACAATAATATACATATTTATTGAAAAATCGGTGCATTAACATTGTAACAACGAATAGCGAAATGGCTTAGGTATTGAAAAACAGAAAAGTAATTATAATATTTTAATACCATAGTAGTTATCATACTAAGCTGTTTCCATATTAAAAGACAACCGTAATCCCATAAGAATATGGAGCAAAAAGTTTTATTCAATGACCACGTAGGTCGTAACATTACAAAGAATCATTATTATGAAAGTTGTCA
Source organism: Spodoptera exigua (assembly GCA_902829305.4). Lineage (NCBI taxonomy): Eukaryota > Metazoa > Arthropoda > Insecta > Lepidoptera > Noctuidae > Spodoptera > Spodoptera exigua. Next base: position 10,913,644 of record LR824610.2, on the reverse strand, counting down.
TTTCATCTACTAGCAAATACATTTGTGTGACGTTAGTGTTGCGTAAATAAAACTATATCTACTGATACAATTGATCACTGCACATTTTGCAAGCACACTACTCTTACTTAAATTAAATAGCAATTTCGGAGACCCATTTTAAATTTCGAACAATAAATAGGCAATAGACCATTTCTGCAATGTCATTACCTGTACATTGACGTAAAGTCTGAACAATTTATTTATCGATAAAGCAACAGTTAATTCTTTTGTTAAACACTAGTTCAGCTGATAGACGTTAACAATGCGTTCAAGAGAAATAAATCTATATTCTTCAGCCAAATGTCAAAAGAAATGATACTTATTTGATAAAAAATCCCAACTACTTTTGCAAAATTGTTCATAATATTCTTATTGCAGTACAAATCCGAAACGAAAGACGTCGCACAGTTTCTTGAACAGAAAAATGTTCTCTAAAATAATAGGACTTTTTGTGCTAATCACTTTTACAGTTTAGCAGCAAATATTATGCACGGATGACTACCAAATAGGTAGGTAATGATGCGTAACTGTCAGTATATCTAAATAAATTCATTTTTGCGTGAATATAGGTAAATATGACCTTCATCAGATCGCCCTTAAGCAATTTACAATAGAATACAGCCTTCGCACAGTTTCAGAGGTTTGTGTAAGTTGAGCGCTCGTGGAGTATAGACCTCTATACGTTTTTACGTACCACCTAATTTATGCATTCGAAATTCAACTGACAACATTTTAGTGATAATTTTTTTTTTTTGTGAATTGTTAACTTAGTGAGTGCCAGTGTTGTTCTTTATTCAAATTTCGAAATGTGTAATATAAATCAGTACGTCAGTTGGTAAGTTCTTTATTTAATTTTTTGGTCTTGAATTTATGTTAATGATCTTGTTAATTTCTTGAAATCTAGACCGAAAAATTGAACCGGTTGGAATTATGAAATCAAAGTTGGTGTACTAGATACATAATGTAGGTAGGTGCACAATATCAAGTTTTAGAGGGATAGATAGATATCGCTTCAAGTCTGCAGTGACCTAATTTGAAAACCAATGTAATTAAAAAGGGTTGTGCGACTGTCAAGTGGCTACAAGTGGAACGCTGAGCACTCGGATCTGATTCCCGGGGCTAACAATGAGATTATAGGAGACGTTTTTCGTAAATTTGTTACGATAAGAGGCCATATAAAAGTGAGAGTTACATTGACAACTTGCACCTCTGCTTACTTCATGGGCACCGGTAGTTTAGATAACTGTTCTGTAAATTAAATAAAATCTCACATTTCATGAATTATTTAAATATAGCATCATGATACATGTAGTAAAATTTAGTATTCCTAGTTTTTTATGAGAATTATGGTTAATTAATATTTTTTGACGGATGACTGACATTACTTTGGACTTTCGAGACATCTCGTCTAGTTTCAAGCCACGCCAAGGGCCTATAATAGGGCGTAAAATAACGCATACATGTTGTTTTGCTGTGTCCTCCTCCCCTCAAGCCCCAAACCTCTAAAGGCCAGCAACGCGTTTGTACTATGTAATGTTGTGGGTGTCCAATGGCTACGCCGTTTGCTTACCATCAAATGATTCGCGTGCTCGTTTGCCTATTTATCCCTTAAAAAAACTTCGGGTTTGGGTTTCAAGTTCGGAAAAGTCATTGTTCACTATTTGCACTCTTCTTGCGGGTGCACAACAGAACAAAATTCCATATTTTGGTTAAAATTAATATTCGACATTAGATGGCAAGGAGTATAAATCTATCAAAAATCGATCTTATTTCTAAATCTTTCTCCGAATAAGGATCTGTTATTAATGTTGACCGTTGGGGGCTAGGTAGGATACATACATTCGAAATAGTCCGGGTAGAAGCCCTCTCCAAGAAACATGCATCTTTTATACCTACTGAAATCTCCATCAGGGTTGAAGGCACAAGCGCTATAATATACTGCGGCAGGGCTCAGAGCAGGAGAGGGAAGAAGGTAGTTTAAAATCAGAGAGAGTCTCCTTTTCATTCCACCTAAGGGAACAGACATTTGATGATTTTCCTTCATCGAAAATTATACGTCGTTTATACTGAAATCTGCACCAGGGTCATGGGTGCAAGCACAATTATAACCATAGCTCGGCTAAGATCAGAAGAAGAAATAGAGTGGTTTCAAATCAGTAAGAAACTGACACTAATTGTGTCTCTTCAAAAGAATTAAATCCATTTAACGATTATCAAGTACCCTTAAAAAAAATAAAGTCCGTTCTATCTTGGCAGAGTCTGTGGTGGTCACACCACAGACGGGTCTCTATGGGGCTTATGTTGATGGCATCGCGGCCTCAGCCTTGAACAGGAGAAGAAACGGGGCGGTTTTAGTCAGTAAGAGTCTGACACTCCCGAGTCCAAAGTCACTAGTTGATTTTCCCCTCACTAAAGAAAGCCGTTTTTTGCTTTTGCTACAGTTGATGATGATTTGTAGATTTATATTTATATTTAGCATCTTCAGGAATAGGTCATGATTTATTTAACGTTATACATATGTACTGGCAACGGTTGCATGCAATGCACTGGCAAGAAGGAAGTAAATATCTCACTAGTCATGATAAATTCGTTCCAGTATTCTGTCTTAATTAATTCGTTCGATGCACGGTTGTAATATGAAATAGCAAACAATATTAAATCAAACTTAATTTGTTTAGGAAAGATGACCGTTAAACTGTACATATAGCTTCGCTATCTTGGCATTTTTGTTCGCTTGTTTGTATGTTTGTTGACGCGTTACATGAAAACAACTGTTCGGATATGGATTAAATTTAACGAAATGTATTCTTGAAAATCATAGTGTATGCAATGTACAATATGATTTTCTCGTATGTTGTGGGTGTGTTTAAAATCATACCAAACCACAGTCAGACTATTTCAGACTCGGAACAATAATTTGAGGATCATACAAAGAGCGCGCGAGAATCGAACCCACGATACGTTGAACTGAAACCGGTTACCCAATCACAGCGTAAACTGCAGTTAAGCTTCCCTGGTAAACAGGGATGTAGAGAAAAATGAATATTATATAATAGTATTAAAACTTGTTTTGCGGACCGTAAACGAAATCAATTAATTAATGTACTTGAAATCTGTTAGCTGCTCTAGACTTCATTCACGTGCAAATTCGTTCTGAATTCGTACGTTAGACTATTTTGTGTCTTATTGTTATTTAATTATAATGCATATTATTTAATTTTAAGTTCTTTTCATTATTGAAGTACTTACGTGTTATTTAATAGTAATATTGGCAGACTCCAGAGTCCCTGGAACCTGAATGCCAATCTATTGATATTCAAAATATTTGTTAAATCTAACTGTAATTGTATATTTTAACAAGTCTTGCTGATTTCCCACTAAGTTCTGAGAATGACTAGGAGAGAATGTCATATGGCATTAAGTTCGCCTTATGTACCTTTGGCTATTATGTGTTCGCCACTACATAGTATAAAACAAAGTCGCTTTCTAGTATGATGGCTTAGGAAAGTTTTTATGCATAATAACAACCACTAAAAAGCGGAAATTTTTTTTTGCATTGCACCCGTGCGAAGCCAGGACAGTAGCTAGTTAAGTTATAAATAAATCGAATGAATAAATAATTCCTCCATCTTTGGAATACCAATAAAGCAGTTCGATTCTGTTGAACAGTTGAACCAAGGATTCCTTCAACAACGCGGTGTTTGATTTGTTTTATATCAAATACGGTACTTGTTTTTAGTATCTAGAAATTGGTATTTTTATTTTTCTTTATTATAACATTAATGATAGTGAGATTAGTATAGAGTAATCTTTTTTTGTGAGGAGAAAATCATGAAATGACTTCTCCCGGGGTGAGGCGTGAGGGAGTGTCAGACTCTTATTGACTTAAAACCACAGCGTTCCTTCTTCTGCTGTAGGCCGAAGCCGCAGTGCCATTGTGCTTGCCCCGCAACACCGGCTGAGATAACATACACCTAGTCAAATTAATGGGGATCATACATTAAGAATTTGCTTGTTCACTAAAAGTCTTGTGATTAACATTTAGTAGGTAATTATTCTCTACTATCACACCTAGGTACCGGTTAGGTATATTTTTACGATACATATATAAAATGTAACGTTATCTATTAGTTTTCCAAATTACCGTGTAAAAAGTTGATGCTTTGCTAGAAAATTTATATTTAAATTCAAATTTACTGACTCTTATTATGCTATTTTGTGATATCATTATCGCCTATAGTGTTTCTTTCTGCTCAAATATATACATATGTGAAAATTATTTAGAAACTTCTTCACACTAGAATTTTCTTCTAGTGTAGGGATAGGAAGTATGCCTCTAGTAACTTTTCTTCTACTAGCACAAACGTTTTTTCATACGTACAATTTTAAAAATAGGTTCAAGCTAATAATTAGCGTTTTCAGTCACTCAAAGAATAGTTCTCTCCGGGAATCGGACCCGGGGTCCATTGTATGGCCAATGCATTAACCGAGCAGTCAAATATTCTTTAATAATTAGCTAATAATTATAAGTAGCTTTTGTTTTTTTAACTAATTTCGTCGCTACGTAATAATTATACATATATTTGTCTAAATAAAGTCTGAACTTTTCAAACCTTTTTTTTCTCGCCTACCAAGTTATTGTGGCCAAGTCGTAATTCTCTCATCAGTACAGTAGTAGTGAATACCCATAGGTCAGCTAGCCACATCCATAGTCTAGCTAATACCTAAAGCTTACTCAGCCCATTTGTAGATAATGATGAAGTTCCAAAGGGAGATGACCCTATGACTTGATTTATTCCAGGCTCAGTTCTGCCCGTTTACAAAAAGATACTTATCTGTTAATCTAGGGCATCACTATCCATATCTTAATAAGAATTTTCAACCAAATGTTTCCAGCCGTTGTTGAGTAAAATAATGACAAAAATACATACATAGATTCTCACAAACTTTCTCATTTATTATAGTAGTAGGATAGTTAGGATTCAATGTTATATTCTGAGAGTAAACAAATAAAAATACATAATTGATAATCTGACTGCACGGTTGGTGCTATGGCTGGGCAACTGGCTACCGTGCAACGTGTTGCGGGTTCGATTCCCTCACGGAACAAGTAACAACTCTTTGTGTGATCCACAAATTGTTGTTCCGGGTCTGGGTGTCATGTGTATGTGAAATTGTAATCCAAGAGTGGGGAAATGTTTTGTATTTAAAAAAAAAATGTAGTTATATAGTAACCTACCACGCTGGCTTTCTGAATTTAAATTACAAATTCATAAATAAATATAATTTCCAGGAAACAATGGTGGATCATCTTGGCGATGATATCGACTACGATATCAGGCTATCGTCAATCGCCGTCACACATTGTGTTCATCATGGTCGACGATATGGTAATTCAAATTATTATTTAACATACAGCTTGCATGACAAGATTTACTAATGTACTTAGATGAAGTGAAAAGGTATATCAGAGGGTCAACTCGTGTTTTATTGTCTTTGTCTATCCTAAATGATGTGACGATATGTAAGAAGCTTTAAAAATGATGCTGGTGGTCACTTAGTGGTTGAAATTCATCATCATCATATTTAATTTAAGAATTAATAAGTGTGGGAGAGCCATGCTTTAGCACGAATGGGTCACCGAAAACCGGCGTGAAAAAACCACAGCGTTGTGTTTCGCCATGTTAGTGAGGTTGCCGGAGACCCAATCTTTCCCCTCTTTCAATCCCTCTCCAATCCCTAAATCTCCAAAACCCTAATCCCCAAAAGGTCGGCAACGCACTCGTAACTCCTCCGCTGCGGGTGTCCAAGTTCATTTTTTTATGTAATAGGTCGGCAAACTAGCAGACGGATTACCTGATGGTAAGCAATCAGCGCCGCCCATGGACACTCGCAACGCAGGAGTTGGTTTATTAAGAAAAAAGGTTTTTCTTCTATGGTTTATACAAAGGTATCTTTAGTCGAAGGTCCTAGATTGGACACCACGCGATGCTATTAAAAAAACTGATTTGACCTCATAATTACGTTCATTGTATGTAAAATTTTCTTGATGTTACTACAAGTACTTAGGAGAGATATTACAATATCAATTAAAAACATTAGAACACGTTTTCATATTCGACTAGCTACAGCTGTATAATAATTGTGAAACTTGTAACCGGATATTTATTTCTGTTGCAATAAAATTATTAATAATTGCTGTAAGTTTTATAATAAATAATAAATAAATCATTTATCATTATAAGTTGAGATATTTTATTTATGGCTACATCTTTAATAGAGCGTTTCTTAAAATGACTATGAGGACGTTTATTTATAATAATTGATGTCATTAATTAATGTAGCCTATGAAGATGTCTGTAGTTATAAAATATTAGTTACCTACTATTACAGATAATTATGCTGTAACTAAGTTTGATATTTATACACTAAAAATGTTTCACAATATACTTCTAGAACGGATAGGGTAATGTATATTTTTTCTGCAATACAAAATTTTTCGCCGCTTTTCCAAGAAATCGAAATTTATGAAAATCGGTTCCGCTGTTCTTGAGTTATGGTGTGACAAATCGATTTCGTTCAAAGGTATAAATAAACTTTTCTGAACCTTGTGAAGGACTTTGTTTTTGTTTTAAGTACATACTTACGCAAAATTAGATGAGTTTGCATATTTTTTTTGCCACAGATTATATTATTAGAATGACACCTCGTGCGAAACGAAAGGCACGGAAGTGTTAGCTATGGTTGTTGAAAACAATATTTTACGGTACCAATTCAATATTAGGAGGGACAATATTCTTAAATAATAGGTTACAGAAAAAAACATAGTTAACAGTAATCAAGTTAAAGTTTTCTTTTTTAGAGTAATTGGTATTTCTGTTTGCGTAATTAAGATTAGTTATCCCATATAATTATACTTATGGGTTGTTAGGTACAAATAAAACGACTAGTTCGATTCCGGCTGCAAAATTAAAAATACACATTTGATATCTTAATTTCTGTTTTAAACTTGAAACTTAACATATCCCACGGATAATTGAAGCTGAATTTTTTTTAGTTGTAGTTCAGGAAACAATAAACAAATAGGTAGGTACTTAGTTAATTGTTTTATTTATTTATTGAAAAGAGAATATTAGCATTAGAAACGTTTTTTATTATGTAAAATACCAAGTTTTGTTCACAGATTAACATTTTCTATTGAAATAGATTCCAGAGAGCGAAAATATTTGCAATGGTTTGTCAAACTGAAAGAATTTTGAACAAAAATTCTGGCAATCTGCTAGTAAACGTTTAATCTTTTCACTTTTCCCAGTTAAACAAATATATTTCGTACTAAGCGTAACTTCTAGTAGATTATGAGTGAATCCAAATAAAATGGAAATCGGTATATCTTAGAAATCCTCTTGCTTGAATTCGAATATTAAAAAGACTTTTTAAAATCTAACAGAGTTTTAAATCCTGACGTTCTCGATTCATTCAAAAGCAAGACTAAAGAGTTATCCATTTTACGATCTCTTAACCAACCTATTTCTTTAGCAAATTTCAACTTGCAATCGACAAGGAGTTTCGAGTCTAATGTTGATTAAATACTTATTAATAAAATTGAACGTGCGTGTGGGTGTTCTGTAGTCGAGGGCGCAACTTTACTCAAAACTACAATTTAATTATTACTAGCTACTCTCACGCGGTTTCACCCGCTGCACGGCTCCATTTAATCGTAGCGTGTTTTATAGCCTATAGCACTCAGAAACATTGTAGCTATCTATCAGTGAAAGAATTTTGGCAATCCAATCAGCGGTTCCAAAGATTACCCCCTACATACAAACAAAAACTTACAAATTTTTCCTCTTTATAATTTTAGTATAGAAGTATAGATTTAAGTGGTAATCATTAATGTTAAACTATAATTTGTATGATTTGTCCCGAGTGCCTACTGCGTCTTTGCTTCACGTTAAGATGACCACATGTCTTTGAAGTTCGGCTCTCTGATTGATCTGCGCTAAATCGGTATCTTAATTGACAAATCAGCTAACTCCTTAGGAGCAAATTTATAACAAGATATTATTTGTCGACTAATAAAGAAATCTAAAACACCGTTGGCAGATAATAACCTTTATCGTTATTTTCAATATTGTCGCATGTTTTATAAATTCAGCTCATATCTCTCTTTTTTATTTTAACTCTCTCAAATTTTATTTTAACAAAATTTAGAGTTAACTGGTTTGCCAATAAAAGTATCGACAATATCGCCTTTGCATTAAGAAAACTCGCAGGCGCCCTGCATTGTAAACCGTTCATTGTCTTATTAGGTACTTGTATTATTTATGGTTCGGTACTGCACCATTTTAGTGACCCTATTTGTTATCTGTGGTATTCTGGACCCATTCACCAACATGTAAATGTCGAACAAACTATAATTCGTGCTATAAACACTTTAATCTGTAACTCGGATCTGTTTGTTTCGATTTTAATTCACATTTTGTAACTCGTAGCGAAAGGTATCTATGTAAATGTTGTATAGTTTATGGTTTCAGACTGATACCCATACCTTTGTACCTACATTACTTAAGAGAATCAAATGCATAATTAGAACTATGAATTCCTACGAATATGATCATAAATGGTCTTGAGTTCAATAAAACAAAAACAATAAAAACAAATGAAAAGCATTGATTAAAAAAGTGTTTCTTCGTTATACGAGTAACTATCGGTAAGTGTTGGAGAGTCATGATTCAGCACGAATTGGTCACAGAAAACTGGCGTGAAACAACTACAGCGTTTTGTTTCGCCGTGTGATTGAGGTTACCGGAGGCCTAATCCTTTCCCTCTCCCAATCCCTAAATTTCCAAATCCCTAATCCCCAAAAGGTCGGCAACGCACTTGTAACTATTGCGGGTGTCTATGGGCGACGCTAATTGCCGACCTTCCGTCTGCTCGTTTGCCGATCTGTTACATAAAATAGACATATTCTGTTAAAACTTTTTGTCTTTCTATGATCACACATATTTAGATACGTTACGATCCAGATCTAAACAGAGTATTTAAAGTGTAATTTTTATGTGATTGTTATGCATTTATTCACCAAGGATGAGGCAGAATGTGTTTTAGTTTTAGTAAGCCACTATTCGCCTACTCGCAAATGGCCAAAATGTGACTACATCCATAATTTCAGAATACCTTTCGAAATCGAAACCCAAAAATAATTTATAAGTGTACGAATTTAAATAATGTGCTAAACTCATTAGGTATTAAATTAGCATAATTTTAACATTAAAATTAGTAATTGTAAGCTCACCTCATTTCACGGTCTAGTGAGAGAAAGAAACAATACTGAATATAGTAATTTCATAACAATAGTTTCATTGACAACGGTTTTTTTTTAGTCTGACCATGAATTTATGATAGTCTTGTACCGATTCTATTACGTATCAAGATACTAGATCAAGTTGAGAATTCTCAACACTTTCACGGTTAAACTGGCAGTTGTTTACGAATTCGGTCACGGTTCTAAATTTGAATTATGCCATAATATGCCTTATTCTGACGTATTAATTTTATTTATTTGCAATTTATTATACATAATACACTTACGAAATCAGTAAGTATTTTGTCTTGGAGTTCTTGAATTCAACTTCTGACTTAGCAACTTTGGGACAGGCACCAAAGTCCTGTAAATTCTCAGCTTCTTATCTGCTATTACAACTCTTTTAAGAGGACCTTTTGTTCGACTGAGGACTCAATCTGGTTGACAATTACTACATAGTATAAATCAAAGCCGATTTCTCTTTTCCTATATCCCTATGCATGCTTAAATCTTTAAAACTACGCAACATATTTTGATGCAGTTCTTTTTATTAGATATTGTGATGGCTGAGGAAGGTTTATATGTATAATAAAAACCACTAAATAGTGGAAAAATTTAGTATTAGTATTGCACCCGTGTAAAGCTGGGACAGGTTGCTAGTTATGAAATACTAGCTAATCTCGGTTTCACTCAGTGCTCAGCTCCTATAGATCGTAGTTTTAGATCATATAGCACCCAGGAACACTGTAGCTATTTAACGGTGAAAGAGTTGTGAAAATCCGGCCAGCTGTTCCAAAGATTACCCTTTAGATACAAACTTACAAATTCACCTCCTTATAATATTATTTTTGAAATATGATAATAATGGTTTCTCTTCTCTTCCAGGGGTGGAATGACGTGTCATTCCACGGATCAGATCAGATTCTGACTCCAAACATAGACAGTTTGGCCTACCAGAGCGCTATACTACAACAATACTACAGCGAAGCGATATGTACTCCAGCACGAACCGCTTTACTCACGGGAAAATACCCCATGCGATTGGGTAAGAACATTTAATATTAAAACTATACAATAACTTATTTTTTTTAATATTATTTATTAGCTAAACTTATTGTAAATATTCAATATAATATAAATGAGATAATATTTTGACTGCACGGTTGGCGCGGTGGCTGGGCAACTGGCTGCCGTGCAACGTGTCGCGGGTTCGTTTCCCAAACGGGACAACTCTTCGTGTGATCCACAAATTATTGTTCCGGGTCTGGGTGTCATGTGTATGTGAAATTGTGTTTGTAACCGCACCCACGACACAGGAGAAAAATCCTAGTGTGGGTCAATGTTTTTTAAAAAGAAAGAAAAAAAAAGAATATCAACTTATTCATGTGAATTAACCGAGAAAAACTCTACTAGTTTCAAGTTACGGGACTCTTATTCACGAGTAGTGTACGAGTCGCGCAGGCGCCTCAGCTTATTAACGTGAGAAAGTCGTTATTTAAAAAAAAAGGTTTGTCTCACGACAGCTTCTACTCCTCGCGTAGTTGTAAGAGATTATGCGACCTACGGTGGATGGATGGATGCTCACCCACCCATAAGAAATCTATTCACTCGGGCCTTGAAGTGACCCAGGTATAGCCTTCGGAGACACTGTGTCCGGCATAGGCATAGGGATAGGGAGAATTAAGGAGTAGTGATTCTGATGAACAAAACTGGCAACATCGAAGCGGAGATTTTTTGCTGATTTTATTCTCATATCAGTTGTTATTTTCATATCAATAAGTCGTATCTTTAAATTACAAGTCCGAGAGCAATCATGCTCCACCCGCAGCTGAATCCGCGCTTACGAACGAGTAAGGTGGTCAAATCACCTGTTGGATATTGATTTACTTTATTTTATTTATTTGTTAGCTCTTTTCTTTAACGTTTTTTGCTATACATCCATCTATTTTCCTATCAGTACGATGTTTTTTTGACAGAGGTAGAGCATTGTGTCTATTAAAAGTAGCTCCAATATTAAAAACCCTATTGCTATTCACATGATATTAAATCATACACATTCATATTTTTTTGAAATTCACAAATAGTGACAGTGATTTCTTTGTAAACGTAACTCTTGGGGAGTTACGTTTACAACCATTTTTATTATAATATAATTCCATATATGACGGTAATTAATTATTTTTATCATCTGTTGCATATAAAATAATTTCATTCAAGAAAGTGCAATGTTATCGAAGGTGAACTGCAAAATGAGAGTTGTTTACCTCCGTGCGATACGCAATTCTGTGTAGATAATAATATGCTTTCGTAAAACTAGGGATTTTGGTAATTAAATTATATTTTATATTATAATTTTACAACTTTTTGTACATTAATAAATATAAAGTACCTAATTGCTTCATTCATACCTATACCTATATAATTTTATGGGTAGTGGTAGCGGTGTGAGGCAATTAATGAGACGGTTTTACTGCTTGGCTGATTTTTAAGGAGGAGTTGATAAATAATTACTGTTAAAGTGTTCATAAACTTTGGATTATGTCTGTGTTCTTTTTTTAAAATTCTGCTTGTTAGTTTTTTTATCGCAATAAAGATTATCATTTCTTGTTAGCTTCTAAAAAGTGTCTGTAATAACGAAATGTTGTACAGCGTGCATTTTTTTAGATTTTTAAATAAGTGTTGCCTTTTTGGCAAATTTAAACTTTATTTACACGATGTACATAAGTTTATTGCCTGTTGCATACAATTAATTAAAGCAATTATTGACTTGCATAGTCTTAATAATACGTATGGTATAATGTGAACAAATGACTTCGACGATGATGATGAATGTAAACAAGCCTTAATTTTATTGAATACTATTATTGCTTCTGTTGCCTTAAGAACATTAATTCAATGTGGTACGTAATTGTCACACTTATAAATTTAGGTATTATTCTTGTGTAAACTCAATACAAAAAGTTTGTGTAAACTGAACTAAATAAATATACTTAATAAAATGGTATCGTGTAAAGCAACCCTAAAGTGAAAAGGTAATTATTTTGTTATATACAGTTATCATTTCGGAGAATTGAAACTGAGTTCTCGAATATAAGTGTCAATTAATTAATTTTGCTGTTTTCAAGTAAAAGAAAATAAAATTAAATGGCATTGTCAGTAGGTACTTATTTATGTCATACTTATCTACTTATCTTACTCTACCCAACTCCAATGGTATATATATGTATATCTCTGCTTAAGGGCAGATTTTTCAATAGTCAGATAAATGTCACCTGAGGAATAAAATTGTTGCTGTCACTGTCTTATACAAACATTCTAACGCGACAGCATCATTTATTCCCCAGGTATCATCACTTTTATCTTACCATTGAAAAATCAGCCCTATGTGTCTTTAACTATCTTCTTTAGAAGGTTTAAATACTTACTACCAATCACCTACTATAAGGATAATGTAGGCCTGAAGGTTGAGGAGCCGCCTTCTCATGCATGAAAGTTAAAGTCGAGTCAAGTAAGAAAGTTGGTTCGGAATCTAGGAAATACCAATGTGACTTTTCTTAGGTTTTTACTTTCTTTAAGATTATTATTTTGATACCACTGACAAACGATGAAGGAAAAAATTTGGAGTAAAATTGGACTTCTAATTAATATTTCTAATAATAAGTTTGAAATTTCCAATCCGCCTCAGGCAAGCGTATTGGTTAATGCTCAAATCTTTTCCGTGTGAGAAGAAACCGTTGCTGCATTTATAGGTTAATGATGAGACTGGAAGAATACAAAAAGCGGTTTTAAAAAATAATGTCACATTTGAAGAGTTTTTTTTTTGTAGCACAAGGTTTCGAGTGTAGAGTAAAGAAAATGTTGTATACGATTTCACGCGAATTCGCTGCGTGTTTATGGATTTTAACACTTTCATTATCTTGTTGGATTCTGTTTTTTTTTCGTTGTACTAGCAACTAGTTATCAGCGAAGGTTTGTCTAGGAAAAGGATGAAAGTGACAATGCCTAGGGCATTAAGTTCGCCAATGTAATTCTATCTTGCATAAAGATTGAATAAATAACAATACCAAACGATGAATATTATAATCAGAAGTAAGGAAAATCTTATACCTATTTCATAGAGACAACTTCATCGTAATTTTACAAAATAGTGAATACAATGGTTGGTTCCGATCATGACGTAAGGTCGTATCTCGCGATTGCGTGTTTGCTGACGAGAACAATTACCTACTAATAATTAATTGCCTACTTAACAACGTTTTAGTACCTCGAAGATGATGATATTTTCATCGAAGCCTTTTACTATAATGTAATCCAATGAAGACATTTATTGATCGTTATATTTGTATCTGAGATTGTAATTACTACCGTGTTGAAAGAACTCAAGTGATTTTACAATGCAAACTGTAATAATGCAATTTATGGCAATTTATCTCTATGCACAAATCAGCTGTATTTCGTGTTTTTACCAAACATATAAATTACATACATAATGTTTATGTGATGTTCTCACACAATTACAATTAGCACACAGCCAGTACCTACCTATGCCGCTCGTTTCTCATACATAAGTTTGCGGGTTCGGAACCTGACAAGTAACAATGTTACTATTTCGGAGTTATACTTAATTACTTTCTATGATTTGAAGTAAACAGCAAAACATCACGAGGAAACCAGGACTAATAAATTCTTATTATAAGGTTGAAATCGTCAATTCGTCTTGAGCAAGCTTCGTGATTAATACTCGAACCTTCTTCGGTTGAGAAAAAGCCTTGTTCACCAGTATGTACTTCATGATACAATCTGATGATGCAATATATTTGTACCAGTACCTATGACAAACCCAAAGAGAATTGACTTTAAATATGTTCTCAATAATTTTTTTCAGGAATGCATGGTCTTCCCCTATTCAACTCAGAAGACCGTGGAATACCCCTGACGGAGCGTCTTCTGCCTTCGTACCTAAAGGAGCTAGGGTATGCCACACATTTGGTGGGCAAGTGGCACGTGGGAATGTCCCGGCCAGAGTACCTTCCTACTTCGAGAGGTTACGACCACCACTATGGCATGAGAGGAGGCTATGTCGACTATTACACCTATAACAAAGTTGAAACTGTAAGTACCTTTTGTATCGTCTGCTCGGTTCCCGCAGGCAACCTGCTGTGTTAACTTGTCGCGGCTCGGTTTGACAAGGAGTAATTACTTGTATGATCCTCTTATTGTTCTTCAGTCCTGGGTATGATGTGTGATTTAAGTTATATATTTATAATTATAAAGGCACCCGTGACACAAAAGAAATTTTAAGTGCAAAGCCTCGAAAACGAAAATTTTATGCATAAAAAATTGTTAAAATTGTCCTCGCAGGATATATTTCGGAGCATATGATTAGCGGAAATGTGTTTTTAAAAATGTATTATAATCCGATGGAATAGAAATCTCAAACGACGCGGAAAAAATCTCTTTTTCCATCTTTCTAAGGCACACTAATTAAAAACTGCCGAATTCCCTAGCTCCGGTTATTCAAGCAAATTATCACAATATTCATTTTTTTTATCAAACTTAATAAGGCTTTTAGTCCAATGAGTCAGGTAAAAAATATTGATACAAAAGGTGCGTTGTAGGTAATTAAGTTAGGTGTAGGTAGGTGCCTACATATCTACCTAGTAACCGAGCCATGAAATTTTATAAGGCCAACAACGCGGATATGCAGCCACGTTTTGTTAGACGTGAAAGTACTTGGAAGTGAATGGGTTAATTATAGGAGCGAAAATGATTTTATTTATCTGTTTAGCACATTTACGCGATAGGACACTACATACGTTGTACCTGACGAAAATAAAAATTGACATGTAGTTGAAGTCATAACCAATCTAAAAGGGGATGAAAAGGATGCAATCAATAATATCTTAAGTAAAGAAAATTAAAATCATTATACGACTTTTAATGAAGAAGGATATATGTGTACCAACACTGTTGAAATTCATTAATGTTCACTTAGGTTTGCTACTACCGCGATTGATGACAATAGACTACTTAAAGCACGAATCACTACATAGTATAAAACATAGTCACGTTCTTCGTCCTAATAAACCTAAGTGCGCTTGAATCTTTAAAACTACGCAATGGATTTTGATGCGGTTTTTTTAATCCATAGAGTGATTGAAGAGGTTTATATGTATAATAACATCCATTATGTAGTGGAGAATTTTACTATCAGTATTGCACACATGCGAAGCCGGGGCGGGTCGCTAGTGCGTAATAAAAGTAAAGTCAACATTTTCTTGAAATGGCTACTACGAGTACTACAAAATATTGTTATTTGTTTCCAGTGGCCGAATGGACGACTAATGTACGGTCTCGATCTTTACGATGATGCAATACCACAGGAGACCGAACACCGGTACATTGTAGACGCACTCACCGACAAAGCAGTTAATAGTAAGTTTACGTAGAAATTTCTTACAAAAGCATTGTTAAAATCCAATTAGGTACCTTTAGCAACACTTTTTACGTATTCAATAAAAGTGGAAACGCAAGATTTCATCTTCTGTACTTAAAATTGGGTGTGATTGTGCAATTGGAGTTCCGTAATATTCATTTCGGTATGGAATTCACTGTGATTGCAATGGTTGCTTCAAAATTGTATGTATAGTTGGTTAGAGCCTACTGCAATCATGCAAATACTCTTTGCTCAATGGGTTTCTTGAGATTTATTTCGGTGGAAGCCGGCCCATTGTTAGAATGACATATTTTTTTACCAAAATTACCTTCATTGTAAAAGATTTTTTATATTTTATGTTACCTTTTGTAAAGCATTGTAATTGCCTAGTTTCAAAGCGAAACTGCCTTTAACTAAGTCCCTTCACTAGGTAACGGATGATAAATATCTACACGTAAATATGTTTCACTAGTTTATCGGATATAATGCAGAGTTAATGCGAATTTTTTCTATGATATTTCAATATGGAAAAATCACCTGCCCATTTTCGGTCAGGACTTGCGTTAGCGAGGTCTTAATTGTGATTTATTTTTACAGTAATTCATTATCACAACTCATCTCAGCCACTGTTCCTGCATGTCACACACAATGGGCCTCACGCTGGTAATGCCGGTGGAGCCCTGCAACCGCCTCTCTACTCTCCTCTCAAGAACGACCACATCGCTAACTCGAACAGGCGACTTTATTCTGGTAAGTCAAAAATATAATGTTGGAAATAAAACTATTACCTAAAAATATCGTAAATTACTTTGGAATAGTAGGAAAACAATTAAAAAGGTTACAATAAATTTTTCAGAAATTGTTACGCAAATAGACCGGAGTGTTGGCAAGATTGTTGAAGCTCTTGGTGACAAGGGAATCCTTGAGGACACCATCATAGTTTTTGTATCTGATAATGGAGCTGCCACTGTCGGAGAATTAAGGAATTGGGGGGTGAACTTACCATTAAGAGGAAAGAAGTACACACCTTGGGAGGGGGCGGTGAGAGTCCCTGCGTTTATTTGGCAGGCCTCACTCAGGCCAAAGGTTTGGCAAGGACTGATGCATATTTCAGATTGGCTCCCTACATTAATAACAGCAGCTGGAGGGAGAGTTCCAGCTGGTATAGATGGAGTCAACCAATGGGAATCCATAATGTATGATGGAGTGTCCAAACGTAAGGAAGTACTAATAACTGTTGAAGACAGCGCGACAAACGCTTGGGCTTCTTATAGAGCTGGCGACTATAAAATTATAGTAGGAAATGTTACCGGTGTCAGTAATGGTTATTATGGAGCAGAATTGATGGTAAACAAATGGTCTCCTCCAGACTATTTTCCTGCGTTAGGAAATAGTGACGTAACACGAGTTTTGGGAGAAATAGGAAGGTATTTAGACTTTGACGTCGTAAGGTCTATGAGGAAGGTAGCTACGATAAGAGCCGATGAATCAGCGAGGGATGCTACTCCGTGTCTCCCTACACCTAGTAAGTAAATTGAAAGATTAACATTACGCATTAGATTCGACTGTACGATTGGCGCGGTGGCTGGGCAACTGGCTGTGGAATCCCGCATCCACAAATAGTTGTTTCGGGTCTGGGTGTGATATGCATGTGAAATTGTATGTTTGTAAACGTACCCACGACACAGGAGAAAAGTGTAATTTTTTTTCTTAATACAATGTGAATTGTGATGTCTGGTAGCAAATCCAACGTAATTTGAGTTCGCTTATAATGAACACTTAGATATTAATCATATAATTAAAAAAAATATTTCTCATTTTTCAGCCCGTGGCTGTCTATACAATGTCAAACAAGACCCAACAGAGAGTCGTGACTTATGGAGTCGTGCTAACAAGATAGCTACATTGCTGACCAGCCGTCTCCGGGCACTCTGGTCTTCACAATTAAGAAGAGGGGCTATTAGACTGCAGGAAACTGCAGATCCAGCAAATTATCGCTATGTATGGACTCCATGGATCTGCTGCAATGAAACCCGCGATAATCCCATAGGAAATGACCAGAAAACAATTGATAACTTTGACTTTTCATTCAATTTCAATCAAGAAAGAGTTGTTAATAGAAACACAACGCTAGCTTCAGTTATCAATTGCGATCGTACGACGGGCTTAAGAAACTTTTTGTGTATTTTGAGAAGTATATTTTAGTATTAATCAATCTTCGTTTTCTTTATAAGCGGTTGGTTCAGAAATTATCCTTAAAAATGTTTGTGCAATGCGTGGATCTAACGTATGTCAATCATGATGCGAAAAACCATTTAGTTATTGATGTTTTGTGAAATGGTTCTATACTGATTTCAAAGTATGTTTGTAAATAGTTGTACTTATGTTATTTTAAATTGTTTGAGTATTTTTGTTATTTTACCGTACCTATTGACGGTATTAGAGTATGTATTGGTCATGCTACGGTGACGAATTTACTTTGAAAGTTTCTGTATAAATGTGTTAGCGTGGAAACTAAGTGTATTTTATCTATTCTATTTTTACAATCTTGTATAGTTTTTTATCTATTTATTGTAGCTTATATTGTAATAACGGTATGGAATGTTTTAATATCAGAGTGTTCAATAGATTTTGCTACTTTTATGGTAACATTTTAAAAAAACTTTTTTAAGAATATATCGTAACTTATCACAAAGCCCTCGTTTACTATTGTAAGTATTACATTAAATTTAATGACACCATGAGTGTGAACATAGGCCTTAAGTCACGTCCATAAAAATTGGGGTCCATAAAGCGTGGGACCCGATGACCATTGTAACTTTATGACCAAATTGAATAGAATACTACCTAATACACCACAGAAACAACCACAGCGTTGTGTTTCACCGTGTGAGTGAGGTTACCGGAGGCCCAATTCTTCCGCTCCCCCAATCCCTCCTAAATCCCTAAATCTCCATCTCCAAATCCCTAATCCCTAAAAGGTCGGCAACGCACTCGTAACTCCTCCGTTGCGGGTGTCCATGGGCGCTGTTTGCTTACCATCAGGTAATCCGTCTGCTCGTTTGCCGACCTATTACATAAAAAATACAGATTCCCTCATTTATTTTCCAAATTATCTGTGCGTGTCTCAAAACTTTAGATATATTAAAGTGATTGTTGACGATTATTTTTAAGTTCCTATACTAATCTTATTACTAAATTCTAGTTATCCAGTGTTTATTATATTTTAATGATATAAGAAGACCACTAATGTACTTTTTATTCTGTTCTATTCTGTATCTGTAAAATAAAGTGTGATACTTAGTTTTAAGAAAAAAATAAATATGTTTTTAAGAATTTTAAAATGGTTTTGTTTGATGTCGTTGCATGCTGAAAATATATTATTATCATAGAGGTATCGTCGCATGGGTAAATTACAGTGTTAGTGGCTCCTCGATAACATAACATAACTAAATGTTCTTTAGAACATTAAGTTTAAGAAGAATCATAACATAACTTAATGTTCACAAATGTTGAAATATTTCACAAATATGTCACTAAAGTGAAATATCTGTTAAGAATTTTGAGTCTTTATGATAAACAAACAAAAAATTGTCCTTATCCTTTTATTGTAGGTAGGCGCATATTTTAGTTTTTTTTAAAAACGTTGCCCTACTCTATGGTTTTCTCCAGTGTCGTGTTAACTCTGGGCCACCACTACGACATGTTATGAATAGCCTATTTATACATAAATTTATAACCTATTTATACATAATTACGACCTTATGACCTCACATTAAGCCCATCCACAAAATATGAGTACTTACCATAATTTTGTATGGACTTGTTGGAAAGTTTAACATTAAAATGGCAGTCGTTAGCCCCAGTTAGTATGAAAATGTGCGGCATTCGGTTCAACTGGAACGTTTGACAAGTGCATTATGTACGCAAAGTTGCGGTGAACGGTCTACTACGTTCGTTCCTATTTCTGCCAACCGTTTCAAACTGGATGAACCGGCCGGCTGAATCTTTTATAGATGTAGACAAATTTTGGAAGAGTTCGTGCACATTTCCTATTTTTTATCTAAAATTAGACTTTGAAACTGATTTGATTGAAACAGAGTAACTATGGAGTTTCTTGCTCGTTTTTCTTCAACGGAATCTACACTTCGGAATGAGCTAGCTTCACTTGTTAGAGGATTATTTTGTTTGACTTTTAAAAGCATCTTATATAGATCTAATTGAATTAGATAAATGATTTGAATTTAGCCATAGTTTTATAACAAACAGCCAGAATCTCAGTCACGAACAGCAAATAATTTTGTGGACATTTCCAAACATAATAATATGGGCAGTATGAGTTATACGTAATACGATATTAATATTGCCCAAAATTGATATTGATAAAATTCACCTCATGTACCTACATAATGTGCAGATAATATACATCTATAATCAATATGATATATAGCTATGATAAAGGGGCGCAATTTTTACCATACATATATGTTAGGTAGAATTTTTTTTTGTTTTCGGAGGGACACCATCAGCTCTGTCTTTCGTTTTGCAAAAAAAAGACTTAGCAGTGTGAGATTTATATCTCAACCTCCCTTGCGTCCATCTTCATCAGACCTGTACTCTAATGCATCCGCAGATGCATCATGCAGAAGTGGCCGCCTTACCTTCGGGCCACCAAGACCAGAACGTCAAGGCGTACCTGGTTGGAATTGCAGGTAAACTATCTTTAGTAGGTAAACTAATGGATACTCCATTCTCCCTGCATTAGAATGCTATCCCTGATCCTGATCCTGGGCGGGAGAAGTAATTTGATGATATTCCCCTGACAAATAAAAAGAAATATTTTCTTGCCTAGAATTATATAAAAGTATAAGTTTTATTATGCAAATTATTTTGTTTATTTTAGTCTTTCTGTTGCATGGCTTGGCATGGTAATATTTTTTTCCATTTCACTAATTTCATTATTTTTGCAGACATTTACAACAGTAATTTCTTTATCGTCTAATAATTTAGATAACTGGTACATTGGTAATTTATTAGCAATAATGCATAGCTTATCTATAGAGATTATTTCTTTTCTTCAGTCTGTTAAAAGTATTGTTTAGTACTATTTGAAATTAGTTTTCGTAATGAAAATTGGCCACAGGATATTAATGTATTTTATTCTTTTTTTAACTTAATGTTTCAAGATGGGGGTTCATATAGTTTTGCCAATTTTCATTACCGCCAGCTGCATGTCGTTAATTTGTGATGGGAGCAAGCCAAACATTGTTTTTATACTAGCTGACGATTTGGTAAGTTTTGCTTTAAATATTTGATCGTCTTGTGTATTAGATATACCTACAAATTATTGTAAGGGTACTTTTAACACACAATAGACACAAAATGTGAATGTTACGTTACTGAAATCTTGTAATTTGTGGTAACAGTGTCTTCAATTATCTTAATACTTATATATTGCTATGGGTTTAATTGCCGGAAATAAAGAATATTTCATTTAATACTTTTAGACATAATACCTAATGTAACATTATGGAATTCAATAACATTTGAAAGATACCTCATTTTGCTTCGACAAACGTTCAAAGGGTGCCGTTTTGGAAACAAGGATATGGGAGCTTAGGATCTTACCACTTTTTTTTTGTGATAGGTCGGCAAACGAGCGGACGGATTACCTGATGGTAAGCAATCAGCATCACCCATGGATACCCGCAACAAAAAAGGAGTTACGAGTGCGTTGCCGACCTTTTAGGGATAGGGATTTTGGGGATTTAGGGGTTGGGAAGGGATTGGGGTAGGGGAAGGAATGGGCCTCCGGTAACCTCACTCACACGGCGAAACACAACTATGTGGTTGTTTCACGCCGGTTTTCTGTGAGGTCGTGGTATAACTCCGGTCGAGCCGACCCATTCGTGCATGGCTCTCCCACACTTAAACCACAACAGTTGTCATCATCAGATCCTACCTTTAAACGACACTCAGTCCTCTCGTTATCTCAATAGAAGAACTCAGAAGACCCCACAACCTTTTTCCAATTATAGTACCTAATATAATAAATTATTGTCGTCGTTTGAGAATTTTCTCAGATGAAACATACCTATATGTATTTAGCTAGACAAACCTGTTACTAAAATTTGGGAGAAAAACAGTGTAATGCTACTTAAATTATATTTTAGGGATGGAACGACGTCAGCTTTCACGGCTCCGATCAAATTTTGACGCCAAACATTGATTCGTTGGCATATTCGGGAGTGGCACTGGGGAGGTACTACAGCCACGCTATATGTACTCCTTCGAGAGCAGCACTTTTGACTGGAAAATATTCATATAAGACAGGTAGATAACACTTAGTATATAGGTAATATGGTGTTCGAAGTTGATTTGTTAGATAAAAATTGTTTTTTGTTTGTACATTTCGTCAATTATCCTACTCTTTTTGGCTTCGATATTGCACTGATGAAATGTTTGATCATAAAATTCTTTTTGATTTTGAGATAGGTCGTCAACCGAGCAGACGGATTACCTGATGGTAAACAATCGGCACCGCCCATGGACACCCGCAACTCCAAAGGAGTCACGAGGGCGTTGCCGGCCTAATAAGGATTAGGGTTTCGGATATTATAGGATGGGGGAAGGGAAAGGAGTGATCTTTCATTCATCAAATTACTTATCTTACGTTATTACCTTAATGTTTTTTCTGTAAAGGCCATTGCCAAGGGTATTGTTTTCTTGTGGATATGAAATAATGTTGCCACGTATGTGTGTTGCAGGAATGCAAGGTAATCCTCTGTTCATGGGTGAAGATCGGGGTATTCCAAAAAATGTGAAATTATTGCCACAGTATTTTAAAGACGTCGGTTATTCAACTCATTTGATTGGCAAATGGCATGTTGGCAGTTCCCGTCCAGAATATTTACCAACTAGCAGAGGATTTGATACATATTTCGGCCATAGAGGTGGATACATAGATTATTATGAGTATACCGTAGTCGAGAATGTGAGTATTTCGAGATAAGTTAATATCGACCTTTTTTTGTCAGGGGAAAATCATCAAATGTCTTTTCCCGTCCAGGGTAAGGCAAGAGAGACTGTCAGACTTACTGACTAAAAACCCCCGCGTCTCCTGTTTTAGACCGAGGCCGCGGTGCCTCATTGCGCTTACAACGCAACCCCGGTTGACATTGATATCCACCTTGAAGCTACATTAAATACCTTGTTGTGTGATGTCACGTTCTGTGCTCCCCTCATCGCAATGTCAACACTGAGAGTATTCATTAAATATGTACATATCCAAATAAAAAAATCTTCTCCTATGCACCCATGTTGTGTAACAATCTTGAAGTTCCATTGTTTAGTCTCGTTGTGACTTGTCAATTCTATTAGTAACCAAATATGTATATTTGGTTTTAGTGGGAGGACGGTCAACAGTCAGGATTAGGACTGTTTAAAAATGGAACTGCTGCTTGGGACGTCGAAGGCTACATCACCGATGTTTACACAGACGAAGCTATTAAAGGTAAACAAGAGATTAAATAGAAGTTTCTAATATGTACGTTAGATTTTTGTTGTTATATTTAAGTATGTGGTTTTAATTGAACTTTTCCTTGCCAGTTATTGAACATCACGATTCATCAACTCCTCTATTCTTAATGGTTAATCACAATGCTCCTCACGCCGGAAGCCTTACCGTTGCCCTGCAGGCCCCACCAGAAGTGGTCAGAGAAATGAGATACGTCGAGTCTCCTGACAGAAGAATATTTGCTGGTAATATTGTAGGGCATTCCAATCGCTCAACATTTTTTGACTAAGTACTTTTACTATATCATTAAACTTTTTACTTTTTAGCCATTATAAAGAAACTCGATGATAGTGTTGGTGATATTGTTAAAGCTTTAAAAGACAAGAGAATTTTAGAAAACACGATTATTGTATTCGCTGCTGACAACGGAGGTATGACGACAGGGCAGTATACCAATTTTGCTTCTAACTTTCCGTTGAGAGGAATTAAAATGTCGCCTTACGAAGGTGGCGTTAGAGTAGTCGGGTTACTGTGGAGCGCAAACTTGAACAGCACGAGTCATTATTGGGATGGATACATGCACATCACGGATTGGTTGCCTACATTGTTGAGTGCTGCTGGCGTAGAACCGCCAAAAGACGTCGATGGTGTTAATCAATGGGAAAGTATCAACACTAATTCAGCATCGCAAAGGAAGGAATTTTTCGAAATCGATGATTACACAGGATATGCATCGGTAACTTACGGAGACTATAAGATGATAATTGGTGAACCTATTCAAAGTTACAGTGGTTATTTGGGCGGCGATCTCAGAGGCATTATTGGCAGTCCGCCGTCGTACGTTGATGCTATAGAGGATAGCACAGTGTTTGGAGTCCTTCACTCAATCGGTCGAACAGTCGATACGAACGACTTTAGTTTGAGAAATAGGACTGTCATTAAATGCGATGTTCCTTCAAATTCTATATGTTATCCTAGTAACAGTGAGTATCATACGGCAATATACTCTACTCTAAGTTTATTAGCAACTTCTAGTTTGTCTTGTTTTTAATTAGTTACTATTATTAATGTTTTATTTATGCTACCTTTATTAATTCCAGATACAGTGTGCCTCTTTAATATAATAGAGGATCCATGTGAAACGACAGATTTGTCTGCTACTCATCCAGATTTGGTTGCAAGCATGCTAGCTTTATTAGACGTTGAGATGTCAAAACGGATTCCTAGAGTTTTGCCGGTTGTTATTGACCCTTTGTCAGCACCTAGGCTTCATAATTTTACATGGGATACTTGGATTAAGTGAGATTGTATTACCTGGATACATTTAGTACCTGAGTACACCTAGACTGCCACTATTATCATCTAAAATAGTGCTCCATCCACCTAAAGGTCGCCTAGATATCGCTTTTAACAAAAATACCGCCTTTCTGGCCTATATCGTTTATTACTTATTTCTTACACCTTTGTTACAAATTGCTTTAATGTGTACAATGAAGATTTTATTTGTATTGTAATCGTTATTTATTAATTATATTAAAGTTAATTTTTGCTTTAAATTTCTGTACTTGTTCAGTTAGTTTTTTTAAAACTTGTTGTTTAAAATGTATTATTTATATTTGTTAACAAATCAATAAAATTTATATGCTACTAGAATTTTCGTTTTTGACTTTTTTATTAGTCTACAATAATG
Organism: Spodoptera exigua; assembly: GCA_902829305.4. Lineage (NCBI taxonomy): Eukaryota > Metazoa > Arthropoda > Insecta > Lepidoptera > Noctuidae > Spodoptera > Spodoptera exigua. The sequence goes on along the minus strand of LR824610.2, from coordinate 10,888,677 downwards.
AAAATTTATAATGATTATATTATGTACTTTACTGATATATTATGTGGAAGATAACTTATAGATAATCGAACTGATTATTTTTATTTATGTTTACGAGAGTATTTATGTTGTACCAAGTAAAAAAAAATGAAAAACGTTTTTCTTTATAGTGAAAGTACCGTTGATTTGGAATAGGCACTACATAAATGTGGGAAAAAAGGATTTAATTTAATAACGAGTAAGAAGTTTTAAATGTTGTCATAAGACCATCGACTAGATGGTAAGAAAATGACAAGAAAAAGAAGAAAATGACAATGAAAATTTGCTCTGATTTGTTCAGAAGAAAAATATAGTTTATTTTGAAGATTTCGCTGTTTTCCAAAAGAATCATCCCACAAATTTTGGGGGCTTATCCGGGATGATGCTCAGTGTTGGAATGCAGTGAATTTAGACGCAAGAAGCCGGATAATCAGATAAGACGAAGAGATTTTTTAGATTTTTACTGACCAACGACGACTTTCTTTTAAAGACTAAGATTCCACCCAAGAAGAAAGAAGATGACGAAGGACCGGAGGATGTCGAAGTTCAGATTTCGTTCGAGTTTGAGGATGTTGCCGAATTAATGAAGTGGACAGCTGTTGAAAAGTTGATTTACGCCAAAAGATTATTGGGAGGCACCGCTAAGTTGTTTTTGAGATCTATTGGAAGAGTTAAGGACTATTCCAACCAAAGAATGCTTTTAAATAAGAATTCGGTCCAAAACTAAACAGCGCGATGGTTCACAAGAAATTATCGTCAAGAAAAATGAAAAACGATGAAACATACCAACAGTACTTCTTGGACATGAAAGAAATCGCTTTACATGGAAAAGTTGAAGACGCAGCCCTAATGGAATATGTTATAGATGGAATCAAAGACCTGGAAACAAATAAAGTTATACTCTATGGCGCTACTGATATTAATGAATTTAGAAAGAAGTTAGACACCTATAGTGAGTTCAGAAAGAAGATGCAAAAAAAACCAACTCTATCAACATCACAGCAAGGAAATCGAAAAGCACCTAGCCAAGAAACACCAAAGAAAAGATGCTATAATTGCGGTGACACGGAACATCAATCTTCCACGTGCACCAAAGGAATCAAGTGCTTTAAATGTAACGGATTTGGGCACAAAGGACCTGAATGTCCAAATAAGTCTAAAAAGGCGTTACACATCCTGAAAGAAGAGAAGGAAGAAGTACCATTCAAGAAAGTAAAGATAGAAGGAAGCGAAGTACGAACACTGATTGATACCGGAAGTGACGCTAACCTGATGACTAGAATTGAATTTGAGAAGATGAAAGACGACGTAAAGATGTATAAAGACTCTAAGATTCGTTTGACTGGCATAGTTAGGAAAGAAATTTTTACAAATGGATCTAGAATGAAACATGCTGACGCGTTAAGCCGCTACCCCACATGTTTTGTACTCCCACATAAATTGGGTGTGATTTGTATGTTTTTTTGTTCGTGCGCACGTCATGTAAGTTACTCGGGGGTCGCGTTTATTTTTCAACAAAAAAGAGACAATGCAATTTCTAAGAGAAACCTGTGAGCAAAATTAAGTTGTAGACAAAATAGAATGCTATGAGATGTGATATCGTATGATGACGGTTTGCGGTCGCGTGTCACAGTTGAAGTTAAATATGAATAGAGTGCGCACGCGTTGGATTTAAATAATTAAATTATCTATGAATGATTGACCTAACATATCAACGCCATTTGTGAACCCTTGTGATCGTCATTAATTAGACAATAGACAAACAATTTTGAAATTGGAAGTGAATAATTTTTTTTTAAGTTATTGCAAACATGATTGGTTTTATTGTGACCATTGCAATTGTGTCATTAGTTTGTAAGGCTGATAAACCAAATATCGTGTTTATTATTGCTGATGATTTGGTGAGTAACAAATTGTTTATGTTTATCTTAATTGCTGTGTCTACGTCACGTGTTTTTTGTCGAATTAACGTGATATTTCTTTTTGATGGGGGAAATTATACTATGACTTCTCCTACTTGGTTTGCACATGCAAAAATTTTTTGGGTTGGGTAGAGTACTAATGAAAGTATTTGTCACAATTTCAGACAACCCACTATTTTACTTCACTAAGAGTTTTATATAGAAAAACATGCAACATGATTTGTCCGAATCAGTAATGGAATGGAATAGGGTTATTTAAAAAAACTGTGCCCTGATTATACCTAAATGGCGTCTCTTGTAATTGATACTCAATGTGAATTAGCGTAAGGTTAACGACCCGTTTATCGGTAAAAAAAATATTGACACAATTCAGTGAAAAATATTAAAAAAAATGCTTATATTTTACAAACAGAATGTTTGAGTACAAAAACAGCATGTAAGCTGCTGGAGTACTCCAGTAACAGATCTACTATTAACTAAAAATCGCGGGTTACTCACGTGTAGAAATTGAGAAAAGCTCTACTAATTTCGAACCACAGAGGGGTTCTTCCTCATTAGCAGCGTGCGCGGACGCGGCGACGTCGCGCAGCTTGCTTAATTTAGTATGTCTCACGATAGTTATTATAAAAACAGATCTACAGTTTTTCGGGATAAGTAGAAGGATAGTACCTATAGAGATCACCCAATGATAACCAATCGTCGCCGCTTTTTGACACCTGCAACACGTGATGAGTTGAGTTGCCCGTTTTCTGGGGCTTAGGCTAAGAACTCACGGAGCGATTTTCGCCCGCGTCCGCTGCGGTTGCGGGCCCGCAGCTTCTGTAGAAACCAAATATTTATATAAAAAATTAAAGCACATTTCACGACGCGTTTTACGCCCGCGGTGTACGCGGTTGTATGCGGCTCCCACTGTACCGGCGGGCAACTAGTAGAATCGCGCAGGCCGCGGTTACCCGCAGCCTCGGCGGGTGGCACCCGTACGCTTTGCGATCGGTTGGCGAGCGACCGCGGGGGCCGGCGGGTCTTCTGTGAAGTAAATATAACGCAACGGCTCGTTTCTGGTGTGTGTCCATGACGGTCTGGACCTCAAGTGATCGTTAACCGCCCGTCTTGCAATCTTGCGATCATCGCCCGCCACGTTTGCGGGCGATGATCGCAACCGCGGCGGCTGTGTAACCGCGCAAATAACCGGTCTCGTGAGTTTGGAAATAAAACCGCAGTTCCGCTACCGCGGCGGGCACGGTTCAAAATCGCTCCGTGAGTTCTTAGCCTTAGGGATTTGAAGATTGATTTAGGAATTAAGGGTATGAGGAGGCCTTAGGCCTCTTATACCTAACCTAAAAATTGTTATTTCAAGCCAGTTGACTATGAGGTCATGGGGTTAGCCCATTCGTGACGAAGCGTAATTCTCCCACACTAAAACATCACTTTCTTACGTCTCTTCTACAAAGTGCTTAAGTTGGTTCTAAACAATCGCAATAATTCAGTGGTTTTTTGCAGTATTATTGAAAATCTGCCATAAACCCCTTTTGCTCAGCTTCTTTAACCTGAAATACTGGAAATGGAACCTTACCTATTTTTACAGGCTGATGTATCATTTCTTTTTACATATTTTAGGGATGGGACGATGTCAGTTTTCACGGTTCGGATCAAATTTTAACTCCAAATATCGACTTGTTGGCGTATTCAGGAGTGGCACTGGGGAGGTACTACAGCCACGCGATATGTACTCCTTCGCGATCAGCACTCCTTACTGGAAAATATGCATATAAGATAGGTAAATTAAATTAATTCATTAATCGATAATAATATTTGTTAATATGAAAGTTTGAATCGATTTTAATATTTGTTAATCAATAATGAAGTTGGTTCGCTACACAGAAATGTGATAAGCCAGACATTGGCTCCGATTTACCCTGGAAATGTAGGCAAAGTCAATATCAAAAGATTATTACAATAAAAAGTGTTAATTTCATGAACTGTTTATATGTATACTTTATTTTATGACTACAAACATGTAAGGACATATTATGTTAAACTGTGGGAATATTAATTAAATTAATATAATGTTATTATAATACAATTTCTATTGTTTTACTGCTTATGTAGATAGTTTAGGTTGCTCATGTTAATTAGCTGTGAACAAACATTTTATTTCTTTTAGGAATGCAAGGCTATCCTCCCTTGACGATGAGTGATGATAGAGGGATCCCAACGAATTTGAAGCTTTTGCCACAGTATTTCAAAGATATTGGTTATTCAACTCAGTTGATTGGCAAGTGGCATGTCGGTTCCTCTCGCGAAGAATACTTACCAACTAGAAGAGGTTTTGATAGTCATTTCGGTCATAGAGGTGGTTACATGGATTATTATGAGTACACGTATGAAGAATTGGTAAGAATTTATTTTTAGAAAACAAGATCAGCTAAGTGAGTTGTGTATTAAGCATCACAGTACGAGTAAGGGAAAAGCCAAAAATAGTCATAGTCAGTTGTTCCAAAATTGAAAAATTCAACAATAATAATTATACATTTTACAACACTTGATCAGACAGGTTATTATTATTATTTAATATATATATTAATTTCTCAATCTGTGACCTGATTGATAACAATTTGTGGATCACACACAGTCGGTATTGTTCACTCCAATCCAATCCGCGATATGTTCCATACCAGCCAGATGGCCAGCCACTGCGCCTTACAAGCAGTAATTTCATCAACATCATTCAAGTTTTATGACCGAATAAATCATAATATAGAAGATATACTTAGCATTGACTTACTGTAGGAATATTAATTGGTTGTTTGTACGTAACCTAAAGAGAAATTAAATTTTCTCCACTGTCTAAGTCGGTTTTCTCAGGGTAGCACAATAGGTCCACCTCATTTAAATCAACGTAAAAAATAGCAGTAAGCAATTAAAGTTAAAAAAACATTTATTTTTTGGTTACATATCAAGTACTTTTATGGCATGTTCTCACTTTATGGATTTAAAAGATAAAATGGTAATGTAATTTTCTTTTTTTAGTGGTCTGTGGGCCATGTTTCTGGTATGACGTTATTCAGAAATTTAACACCTGCTTGGGACGTAGAAGGATACATCACTGATGTGTACACAGATCATGCCGTATCTGGTAAGTTTTGTGTTTTTCTATATAAACTAATATTATAAAGAGTTAAAAATTTTAACTTTCTATGTTTGTATGTAGGGGGTAACCTTTGGAACCGCTGGTCGGATTGCCAAAATTCTTTCAGTGATAGATAACTACAATGTTCCTGAGCGTTATAGGCTATAAAACAACACGCTAAGGAGCATTGGACATGGAGCCGAGCAGCGGGTGAAACCGCGTGAGAAGAGCTAGTATCCAATTATTTTGTGTTTCAAGCAACGGTGTCAATAAACCTATTATTTTTACGTTTTATCTGTAATATTTGTCGTGGTTACATCACATATTTGGTTAATTCATGAAATGATAGTAATTCATGAAAGTCTATTATTGGCTACATATTTATGGTTAAAATGGTTTTTAATCACGAACAAGCAGTGAAGATTGGTTGATTACATCGTAAAATACTTTCATTAATTACCGGTGTAGGTGCTGCAATCGCTAGTGATATTAACCATGGAATGATTCGACTCAAGCGGTTTTATTTATTTACCTGGGAAATAATAATCCTATTTATTTGATGCTACAAAGTAGATAGAATGTAGAAGATCTGGTCAATTGGGATGCTCACACCACAGAATGCGACTAATTCATGAAATGAGCAAATATGCGATATGGCTACGACATGTATACATAAACAAACTATGAATAACATTCCGAAAATGGGTCAAAGGCGGTCATTATCGTTGAAAATGATATGTGCCAGACAACCTTATAATATTTACAAATATTATTATAATTATTCACAATAAGTTTTGTTTTGTTTCAGTTATCAAGAACCATGACACATCGACTCCACTGTTTCTAATGGTTGCTCATAATGCGCCTCACTCAGCCAATGACGGTGCCCTATTGCAGGCACCACCAGAAATTGTTAGACAGATGAGACATGTGGAGTCACCTGAGAGGAGAATATTTGCTGGTAAATACTAACTTATGGTATAAAATAATGTACAAGTATGCAGAATCTGAAATTTATTTCTATTTTGCAGCAATGATGAAGAAACTTGATGATGGCGTTGGTAATATTGTCAAAGCTTTACACGAAAAAGGAATTATAGAAAATACAATAGTAACATTCATTTCTGACAATGGAGGCATGTCGTATGGACAGTTTAATAACTTTGCCTCGAATCATCCATTCAGAGGAATTAAATTAACACCTTATGAAGGTGGCATAAGAGTAACTGGGTTACTGTGGAGTACAAAATTGAATAATACGAATCATTATTGGGATGGATACATGCACGTCACGGATTGGTTGCCTACATTGTTGAGTGCTGCGGGTGTAGAACCGCCTCCAGATATTGATGGCATCGACCATTGGAAGAGCATTAACTCTAATTTGCCTTCAAAGCGGCAAACAATATTTGAAATCGATGATACCTCAGGGTATGCTTCAGAAATCCATGGAGATTATAAATTAGTAATGGGTGACGTCGACAAGAATTATGGTATTCATCAAGGCCACAATCTTACTGGGATTATTGGTAAACCGCCGTCTTATGTTGACGCCATTTTGGACAGCACAGTGTACGGTGTCCTTGACTCAATTGGATTGACCTTCGATACAGTCAATTTGAGTTTGAGGAACAATACGACAGTCAAGTGTGATTTATCTTCACCAACGTTATGCCATCCTAGTAACAGTAAGTTTTATTCGTAAGCTATTTATATCAGTTTTTGACCCCATTTTTAAGCTTTCGTCCAACGTCACATTGTATTCATAAGCCGAATAAAGTTTCATAAATCTTGTGTGAATTACAATAAATCTGACTACAAATAAATTGTTGAACTTGAATAATATTTATCAGTCATCGAAATTAATTGTATTTGTTTATCCGTTGTTGGATATAAATTGATAAATTTAATGTTAAATTTTTCAGGAACGTCATGCCTTTTTAATATAAGAGAGGATCCGTGTGAAACGACGGATTTGTCAGCGACTTATCCTGACTTAGTGTCGAGAATGCAAGTTGAGTTGGAAGAGGAGGTGGGAAAAACAATGTTTAGAATAGGACCAGTTTTTAGAGACCCGTTAGCTGCTCCCAGTCGCTTCAATTACACATGGGACGTTTGGATCAAGTGAGGTGGCTAAATCTATATTAGATGCATATTAATCGTTTAGTACCTCCGGTGTTACTCTGAAAACCAGTGTAGTTAATTTTATGAAGCATTTGAGGCTCATCCAGCGGTCGATTGATTATGAAGAGCTTGTCTTTAACATAAGTATCAAGTAAATGTGCTTTAAAAGGGACACTTTTTCGCCGTTAAAAGAAAACATAGTAATGTAATGAATAATTCTCATAGTTCAGCTTTGTAGTGAGTTCCAGGGAGGAGATTGTTAAAATATTTACACTCGGATATCACAGGCGAGGTCTTGCTTGAGTTTTGTCCTTACATTTTTCATTTTCGCTTATTACGTAAGCATGTGTGTATTGAGTCTGTGATCTCGTATATACTAGTATGTTGCGATTAATATTAATATTTAATGGAAAGAAATATTTGTGTAATTTATTTTACCAATTTTTAGTATAGCTTTTCTTTCGCTTATGATTTTTTTAGCTCAGAAAATTTTATTACCTGTAAAACGTAATTAAAAGCACGCTTTTAGTTTAAAAGGATTTTAAAATGGTATTCATTTGTTAATACTCGAATATTAAAAAAATACTGTTGTACATTTACATCGTACGAACATAGTTTTTATAAAAATTGCTACAATATTTTTGCTGTAATTAAGTTATTGTTAAATCTATAAAGCTATTACGGCCGTGTGAAAATGTTTTTCCACTGTATGTTTTATGTAAAAAAATATATTTATAAAACGTTTTTCATTTAGATATTCATTAATGTCCGTGAATATGAACGCGTAGACAATATAATGTAAGTTGCTTCTCGATGGATCTGTTTTTTTATTATTGATATTCGTATATATGTATGAAAATAAAATAAATTTCTGCAACCTAGTCTTTCTTACTCACGTTTTTTTTGAAAAATTTGTGTGTGGAAGAACCTATTAAATATTCTTACTTTGACCGAGGCGTGGGAAAAAAGTTTGTATATTATAATTAAATTGTACCTAAATTAAAGTTAGTATGAAACCTCACCATACCCTGCTAATACTTATGTGTAGCTATATTTTTCCAATACTATTAAGTATACATAACCCATTTTAGTATACATAACCGTTGTTCGATTGGAAATTACCATAATCTCTCTTCTTCCCTTTTTACGACGCTGTAAAATGGCGGTATATAAATTATAATAAATAATAAAGCTCCACTATAAAAAGAGGATTGAATATCTGACACGCATCCACGCATCGTAGTTAGGACTAAGAAAGCTACTCAATATTTTTTACAACATAGTAAAGAAGGAACATAAATAAAAACCCAATATGCATAAAAACAATATAGATACTCTATGACGTCATAAACTACATATAAGTGACACTTACTTTATGAACGATAGATATAAAATTACACGAAACAGAAATATAATTTTATTTTACATGGAAAATGTAGAAAACAATGCAAAATTTTAAATTACTGCGGCGCCCGCTTCTCATGCATGTTTGATTTAACCACGTGACAAGTACCAATTTTACGAGTTATATGTATTTTCTATGATTATTTAGACACCACTGAGATACGATGAAGGGAAACACTTACAACTTCTATTTTTATAAGTTTGAAATCGCAAATCCGTTTTGAGCAAGCGTGATGATCAATGCGCAACCTTTCTCCTTGTGAGAAGAGGCCTTTGCTCAGCAGTGGGCACTTAGAGGCTGATGATGTGTGATGTCATAATATAATTGGCTGTTTTTGCTTCTGGAATAAAAACCAGTACTTCAAATTGATTCTAGACTAACTATGTAGAAATACCTAGTAAAATTAACGTAGCTATCCCCACTTAGTTTGGCATCTTCGGTACGTAAGCATCTCTACGTCTGAGATTCGCCTAATCTGCTAATCCTCAAGTGCTATGTGCTGCAGATTGCAAATCGATATCAATTAAGACCAAAATCTGTGAACTGTAACTATCATTGGAACCCAGCACATCTTCATTAAAGTAAGCGTTAATTGCAAGCTAACGAAATGATTATTAAAGCATTAGGTAACATTATGAATAGAGTTGGCCATTTAAGTTTAAGTGGCCAACTCTAGAAGAACTACTTATTTGGATAAAAAATCCAAATCCAATCTTCCAGACTATAATATAATATTATGTATAAATGCGAAAGTAACTCTGTCTCTCCGTCTGTCATACGCCTAAACTACTGAACCGATTTCTGTCATATTTGGTACAGACATAGTTTTGAACTCAAAAAAGGACATATCGATACCAGAAGTATCAATTAACGTAAGGGACATTTTGACGAAAATATGTTATATATATCATTGGATTCAGAATTTTGCGCTCTATCGATTGGTATTATAAAAAAAAATCTATCGTTAAAAAAAGAGCCCTTACAGTAAAAATTTTTGGCCTGCGTAAAACGATTTATGACAGAAAAATTGATGTAACAGACATTTATATATTTTTTTCTCTGAAAAATAAAGTAAGTCATAGTATTAAATAATTTACACCCTTACCTTAAACCTCAAATCAGTCGATTTAAATAACATGTCCCTTACTTTAATTCAAGATTATTGTTTTTTCTAAATTATTCTCTTACATTATTATCTCACAAAGAAAATAAAAATTTTAAGAAAGAAAGAATTTTAATGCAAGAGGAAAGGGTAAAGGGATTGGGAAAAGAAGTGCTGCTAGAGGTAAAATTAAAAAAAATATAGACAACAAAAATGAATCTGCAGCTGAAAGTACTAGCAATGACATAAGTCAAAGGAACACAGACAATTTGCCATCTCTATATAAAGAGAGGCTCCCAATTTCCATTCCAAAATACAATGATCTCAAAAAATTGTGCGACTCGGGCATAATACCAAAAAGATTTCATGTTGAATATTTGAACCTGCCGACTAAATCGTCAGTTAAAGATACCCTCATTGAAACTGACGACGATGAAGATGTGAAGACAGCTGATGACGATAACTAGATAAAATACCAAATAGAAAAAGTTATTTCAACCCTTCCGATTTCACCATTAAAAAAGTTTAATTTACTAATAGTTATCATCATAATCTGTCTGCCCATTCCTAATTATTATATATTTATTCTTGTTATAATATATATATAAGTGTTCATGTTTTATATTATTTTAATCATTTTTTTCTTCAGTCAATTCATATTTTTTCATCGTCTTTCGTTTCCAGTGCATTCATTCAATTACTCAATAACTGTTGATTAAGTTTGAGAAAATATTTTTTCTTTTTTTTTATAAAACCAGTGAAACGTAAATATTAAAAGTACATAGATTGTACAACTGTTAATTAAGGCCTTAGCTTTTTTCAATCATAAGAGATCATGGAGTCAAATACATAATTATATTTTTTTAAATTTATTAAATGGTGTGTAAGACTGTTAATTTGAAGACAGTTAATTTTAGGACATTTATTTAAACTTAACAAAAACTGTTAAAGACTGATTAGTGTGTTGAATTAATAATAATTACGCAGACATAAAAGTCGAAAATAATAAAAGTATTTTATTTTTGTATCCCTAAATTTCATTTAAATTTGTGATAGCTAAGCTCATTAATCATGCAAAGAACCTATTTCCAAAGTATCAAAATACCATAATTTTAGTAGATAATCTATAGTTACATCAAACTGCAATACTATAAAAGTTCTTTACAGTAGAATTTCGTATAATTTTCTATTTCTTTTGCTGCTTACGCTATGCTTGACGGTTTACACATAAAATATTGGTAACGTAAGGCACAACTAAACATATTTTTTTAATGTAAGGGACATGCTATATTTTAAACCGCTGGGTATTCCAAAATATTAACTTTATAGCATGAAAGAAGAAGAAATTCTAAGAAACTTTGTCCTAGACACAATTAAAATAGGAAGCACCAGTTAAAAGTTATAGAGAGATTTAAAAAAATAAAATCGTTTTTTGGCTCTCCTGAAAATACGTGTTTTGTCCCTTACATTAATTGATACTTCTGGTGTCGATATAATAGTTTTATACCAAAAATCTGCAGGAAGTCACTATTCCACGCGAACGAAGTCATGGGCAAAAGCTAGTAGTAATATGAATAATTTTCGATTCGTATTTTGAGGATAACTTCTAATATCTCTTAAAATGTGCAAAGATTAAAGGAAATACGTAATACAAAAACATAGTTTTGGATACTATCTGAGTTTATTTTATTCACATCGCGACAGCAGCCATTTTGGATTGATTTTTGTTACGCTTTAGTGATAATCAAATAATAACTTACATTTCAGTAACGAAAATAATTTACAACTTTTATACATACCTATAATTATGTATGTCAATTATGCGTTTGTTTTATGAAAAAAAGTACATAGGTTGTTTCTCTGTTTATTATTATGCAACAATTGTAGTGTCAGATTTTTATAAAGGGTGGGTAAAATAAGGTTGTTTTCGGTAATTTGAACATAAATTCTCATAATTTAGAGTTTAAAATACTTTTACAGCTCGATATTTTTCCAAGGTGAATGAAAATGTACTTATCCAAAGAAAAATCTATTTATCGGCTCATAGTGGGTTGGATAAGCCATAGGTCAAGGTTCGCTTTTTCAGCAACTCACTACTTAGGTAAGCAATAACGTAGGTACTATAAATCATTTAGAAGTTTTCTTAAGTTCAAGGCAGAATGCTAGCTATTACTATGAAGTAGGTATAACTTAAGTTCTTATTTGGTATGCAGGTTAGAATACAGACATTCATTTAGAAAAGAGTTTGGTTGGCCACAGATCTGATCAATTGTTACAAAAGCAAAGGTTTCGTGAAACAGTTAAGATGTGAATATAATAACAATAACTAATAAATCAGTGCGAGAGAGCCATGCTTCAGTGCGGTCGTTTCGACCGGAGTGATAGCACAGCTACAAGAGCCACAGCGTTGTGAGTGAGGTTACGGCGGCAAAATCCTTCCTCTTCAGCAATCTTCTTTCTTTCTTTATTCTTCAAAAGGATGGAATGTTTTCGGCGCCGATTGCTTACCATCAGGTAATCCTGAGTCCTGGTCAGCTTCTTTGCCGTCCTATCAAACAAAAAAAGTCTCTAAACGAACCAATCTCTATATCCATACGTGACTAGCAAACAACTACATGATTTATACCTTCACAAACAGATAATAACGTGAATAGCTTATTGTTTCATAAAATGAATTTTCATCTATCCTAATATTATAAAGAGGTAAAATTTGTAAGTTTGTATGTAGGGGGTAATCTTTGGAACCGCTGGTCAGGTTTCCAAAATTCTTTCACTGATAGATAGGTACAATGTTCCTGAGTGATATAGGCTATAAAACATCACGCTACGATTAAATGGAGCCAAGCTGCGGGTGAAACCGCGCGAGAGTAGCTAGTCAGTTTATAAAATGAGTGTGCTTTCCCTTTAATGTTTTCTCAACAAGGAAACCACATTATCTGGTTCGAACTAGCTCTATACCGTAGTTTCACTCGCGTACTGCGTTCGTGTCGTGTGTGATGTTAGTTTTATTACGTTCCACGAAAGAAGACTGATTTTAAGAGATTCTCAAGGCAGAATGACTTGTTTTATAAAGATCATTATTGTAGACAAATAGTTATTTCTTGTGTTGAAACATGTAATAAATCAAAACTAATATTATTTATGTGAAATTTGGTAGGTACAGACATAGTTTGGAAACAGGGCATAGAATAGTTTTTAAATCAAAAATCTGCAAGAAGCCATTATTCCACGCGAACAAAGTCGCGGGATAAAGCTAGTAATTGATATTGTGTAAGGTTAACTAACTGTTGATGGAGGAGAAATGCACCCAAATGGAGGTCACGTCCCGGCAAGCGTCCGTCAGGACGTCCATCCTTTTTTTGTCAGCGTAAAATCATCAAATTACTTCTCCTGCCCAGGGTTAGTAAGCGAGAGAGAGAGAGTGTTAGACTCTTACTGACTAAAGATCCCCCCGTTCCTTCTCCTGCTTTCGGCCGTGGCCGCGGTGCCTCATTACGTTTGCCCCGCAACCCTGGCTGAACATCAGCCCGGTAGGGCCCTGTTTGTAGTGGTCTATTAGCTCTATGAAGCGCGCGCGTTTACGGTGGATCTCTCGAGGACGTCCATCCCCCTAGGGTTGACAAACGACCTAATGAGGATCACATGGAGTCGTCCAGGGTGCAGGTAGCTTTTAACCGGTCGATATGGAAATCTCTAAGGCCTATGTTCAGTAGTGGACATCTTGATATTATGATGAGGTAAAACAACGACATAATTATGTTTATATTTACTGAACATAATGACTTGATCTAACACTCTACGAGTTCTATTAGTCGCACAAACTGCTGAACGTCATTTCATTATAGAGGATTAATTGTTTACTGCCTATACATACTTGGTATGTATGAACCGCTTTGTGATGTCGAGGGCCCTCGACCAACATATCGCACTCCCCGTCCGTCTCATACTTTTAAAACATAATACATAGATGGCGCTGTATTGTACGCACGCTGCAGCATTTAGAAAAAAGTAAAAATATTTCTTTATAAAATTGGAATACTCAATAAAATATCAACGAGTCAGGCAAAATCTGGTTTACGACAAAACAGTTTATCGCTTTAAACTCGATTTTATTCGAGACTTCACTTTTAAAATATCTCGGAACAGTTTTTACGTCAATTTGAGAAATTCCCTTTTCCGTCTTTTTGTAAATAAGGATGCATTTAAATCAAAACACAAGGATAATATTCTGAATCTTTTTTTTGGAACAATTTGCTTCAGGTGACATGGTACCAATATCATAGATGTAATACATCAATATGCTAATTCAGAAAAGATAATAATTATTTTGTAGTTATTTTAAATATTCAAATGTAATCGAAAAAACTAAACGTTACTACTATGTTACTTGAAGAAGTATTTTGTTTAATTGTGAGATAGCCATGTTTCGGCACGAATGAGGCGGCTCGTCTGGAGTGATACCATGGACTCACCAAAAACCACCATGAAACAACGTCTATATTTCGTCGTATTGATGAGATCACCTCAAAAATAGTTTTACAGTTTAGTAATTCGCTACCTAATTGACCTTTAGTAATCGACCTTGATACAAAGATTATCAGCTCTAATAGACTGTTACGAAGGCTAGGTGTTACTAGGCTGAAGATAACTGAGTCATCAACTTTCTACTTGTAAGGATTCCTTAATCCCCTTCATACTAATACAGACTGAATGTTTGGAAAATTTATAAACGTGACTTTGTTACTACGATAGAGTGTTTTTTATTTATTATTTATGTACATTATACATGCAGTAAATAGAAAAAAGAAACTACTCAAAAAAGGGGCATAGGTTACAAAGGTTCTTGATTGTAATCTCTTTGAAAGACAAAATGTGTTTTTTTATGGTATAAGTCGGCAAACGAGCAGACGGATTACCTGATGGTAAGCAATCGGCGCCGCCCATGGAGGATGTCCATGGGCGGCGCCGATTGCAACACAGACCCGGAACAACAATTTGTGGGTCACACAAAGAGTTGTTCCGTGCAGGAATCGAAACCGCGAGACGTTGTACGGCAGCCCAGCCACCGCACCAACCGTGCAGTCATCACCTAACTTTATTTAAGACTAGCTAGTCTTAAATCTCTCGCGTACATACAAACTTATAAACATACTTACAAACTTACAAATTTTATCTCTTTATAATATTAGTATAGATTAATACAAGGTTGATATGACGTTTATCCATTGTCGAGTTTCTCACGACCTTTATTCATATAAAATGACATTATACAGATAATTCTGTCTGATGTCAATTACTTTAGATAACCTTATTGCAATACGCTCGGTTATTAGTGATTTAGTTTATCTCATTAAGTCATATGTACATAAACAATATTATATTATTAAATACGAATTTGGCCTATCATGAAATATGATCCCTGTGTAAAGAACATTAAGGGACAGCCCTGAGTAGGTTGTAGGAGGCAATGTGGCACCGCCGCCTTGGCTTGGATTAATCCGTAAGAGTCTGCCACTCTCTCTCGCCTTACCCTGGGCGAGAGAAGTCATTTTAGGATGTTCCCTGACTTACAAAAGCCCTGAGTAACTGGACAAAGACTTGGCTGTAGGCAGAGCTCTCTGATAAACCAGAAAAATGGGCAATCTACATTCTTCCTGCTAAGTGTGGAGATTCTTCGGAAACATCTTAAGTCACTACTTAAAAAGGTTCAGAACAATCTCCATTAATGAACATGAGCCTTGCTCATAGTCCTGTGGTGTTGGGTAATTACCAGTTGTGTTTCGCCGTGTGACTAAGGTTACTGGAGGTCCAATCCTTTCCCCCATCCCCAACCTTCAAATCCCCCATCCTTCTCATCTAATCTCCAAAAGGCCGACAACACACTTGTAGTAACTCCTTTCATAATACGAGAGTCCATGGGCGGCGTTGATTGCTTACCATCGGGTAATCCGACTGTTCGTTTGCTAACATTATAATAAATAAGAAAAAAATATAACATGTTTAAGTAAACCGGAATGATTATTTAATTCAAATCAAAATGCTGAAATGGTAAAAATGAAACTTACTGTATAAAGTTATTCAGACTTTTTAGATTTTTTAGCCTTGTGAAAATGAACTACGTGTTAGTTTTAGACAAAGTTTTAGTCTCGTGTAGACTTCGTCGGCTATTTTGTCGGCCACCCTCGACGGAATCTCATTACGCCGGCATTATCCTTAGCGGCGTCGAGAAATAATTACTATGTCACTGGCACGTTAGCAGATGCTAATGAATAAACATTGACTGTAATGTGGGAACTTGGAACTTTTGTTACGGAGTTAACATCTCTTTAGCACGTAGAAAATTGCCCTTGTAAATTTATTAATAGAACCATGTTATTTCTCGTTCTTTTTTCTATAAAATATGCTTTGCTGATGCGTATTGAATACTCACTAACCGATATACATATACTTAAAAAAAACTTCTGATTACCCAGCGTTCTTTCGAGCAATTCTAATCCAGAATTTGAGCCCTAGGTGGCTTGAAACTGGTCGAGTTTCTCGTCATACAGTTACGTGAGTAGGCAAGTTAAATATAATGAACAATTTAAATGTCTCATAAAAGACTTAACACGACCAGCGAAAGAAAAACAAATGACAGATCAGCAAAAAGAAAAGGACAGAAATATACATCGTATTCTTTTTCTAAACAAATGAAAATAATCTTCTACTGGGACCACCGCCACCACCGCTGGGTTTAATTGTAACGAGTATGTAAAAAAGGAACTAAGGATGTTTTATGTGAGAAGCGAATTTAAAAAAAAAATAACATTTAGTATTTTCTCCTGTGTCGTTGCGTGTGCAAACATACAATTTTATATATGTCACCGGAAAATAACAAGATCCTTAAGTTTATCAATTTACTAGGAAGTTTATAAACTTTCGTAAGATTCTAAACGGGAGATAAATTGTAATATTTTACGTCCACATTTTCGTAAATTTATCAATTTCCGACGTCATACCGTAAATTTATAAACTAACGAATATCTATTCGTAAGATTTTATATGGTTCGGCCAATCACAGAAACTCTTTTAAATATACGATCTTTGAAATACGTAAAATAACACACTGCTCTCTGATTGGTCAATGTTCATAGTGGCAATGCTTGTGTCCATAGACCAGAATAATCAAACTTGACAAACTATAAATTGGAAGCAACAATGCCTGGTTCCTCTCTGGCACGGATGTAGTGAGTAGAGTTTTCTATTATCAGTTTCAATAAGCTATTTAACAGTTACTTGCTAAAATACAGTTCCGTGGCCAGCAATGGCGGCCGCGAGGAAGGAGAAGTGACACGTGACTGCCAACCAATCAGATCGCGCGTAGCGTTTGCTTACTGCTTACTTATTATTTTACGAGTGACTTCAGTAAGTTTATCAATTTACGAAAATGTGGACGTAAAATATTACAATTTATCTCCCGTTTAGAATCTTACGAAAGTTTATAAACTTCCTAGTAAATTGATAAACTTACGGATCTTGTTATTTTCCGGTGACATATACACAAACTAGCACACGGATTTGATGGCAAGCATCAGCGCCGCTCATGGACACCTTCAACGACTGAGGAATTACGTTGCGTTGCCGACCTTTTCGGGATTAGGGATTTGGGGATTGGGAGGGATTAGGGGAGGGGAAACATTGGGTAGGCCCAATGTTTCCCCTCCCCTAGTATTGGGATTAAATTCTATAATAAAAAATACTATAACCAGGAAAATTAACAGTTTAATCTACAACAAAATATACGTAGGTACCTACGTAAGAAAATATCTCAGTCCTAAAATGCTTTCTTAACATGCGTCCATTTTCTTTTTAATTAAAATACATAAACATGTAGTTTTCATTAGTAAAGTTTTTCTCTATGCTCAAAAGAGTGTGCGAAGCATTCCACATACTTACAAAGAAAAAATAAAACGACATCTGCGTGAACTAAAGAAAACTTTTTTATTTAGGACTGACTTTTCAATGGTTAGATAAAAGATATCTGGGGAATAATAATAATGCTGTCGCGTCAGAATGTTTGTATAAGAAAGTGACAGCAACAATTTTCTTCCTCAGATAACATTTATCTGACTATTGAAAAATCTGCCCTTAATCGAAAATAGGATTATAACATTAATCTTATTTCGAAGTACCTATGTACTGTTGTTAATAATAAATCCGTGCTCGAAAAATTATAACGAAAATCCTGTAAAGTAGCCATTGCTTTATCCTTTTTTAATGACCTTCATATAAATGAATATTCACAGAATTTATACCCAATTATAACAATGGATGTGTTTAAACAAACGTGTTATAAGGAATTAATTTAAAATAATTGCAGGTACAAAATAATAAATGAGTTTGATATTATCTGTGTTTTTGTTTAATGTTTAAACTTTGTAATAGGTACCTATCTACACATCGACAACAAAATTGAAAATGTATCTTATATGCTAGGTAGGAATGGTCATAGTTGTTTGTTCTTTATTCCCAAGCTGCATTCATTAAGTTTAGGATCCCGTAGGATTGGCGACACATCTGCAAGAGTGACATTTATGTTAGGTTAGGTACCTAAAGCTGTTGGCAATTTAAGAAAATAAATAACGATTTATTTTGTTAAACCAATTCGACATAAGGTTTAACCTAGGTTCTAAGTTAAGAAGAAAAAGAAACTTCAAATAGTAAAGGGAATAAGAAATATACATATGCAGTGATAAATGAAACTCAAAAATTCGAATGATTTATTAAAATAGGGATTTCTGTTTCTACAGCCATATTATGACTAACATTAAAATGTTGCTGTTCATATTTATGTAAATTTGGTTTACCAAGGAAGCAACCGAAATTTTGTTAAAGCAATTGCAATAGTAAACACACAATTATCGACCCATTTTAGTACAAAAATGTAAAAAAAATGCCATGTTACCTACCTCAGCGAAGGTATCAAGATTAATCTCGTAAAACACAGTGGTAATGCCCAAAGGGATCCTGGCCCTTGTTATCATGAACAATACAATCTGTCGTATACGTCTGTTGGGGCATTTCTCCCAACCACACGAGTATATTGCTTGACGAAACTTTTCACTCTGGAATGGAAAAATTTGACATCAAACTTTTTATTCATCGAAAGAGACGACATGGATATAACATTCCCTTTTTGTGATATAGGATAAGATCATTCCAAGAATTCTTTGTCACTTTTTAAATGTGGAAAACATCGTGCTTTAGCACGATAGAGCCGCGGCTCAACCGAAGAACAGAAAACAGCGTAAAATAAGCCGTGTGAGTGAGATAGAAAGATAGAGAGAGAGAGAGAGAGAGAGAGAGAGAGAAAAAGAGAGAGAGAGAAAAAGAGAGAGAGAGAGAGAGAGAGAGAGAGAGAGAGAGAGAGAGAGAGAGAGAGAGAGAGAGAGAGAGGCCTCGTCACTCCCAAAAACTGCCTGCAACGCACCAGCAACTTCTCTGGTCTTGCAGGTGCGTGTCCGTGTGCGGCGCACATGTGCCGCTATATCATAAAAGAAAAATCTCCATTACATGTATTCATTCTTTCAAAATCAATTCACAAAAAACAATAGTGGAAAGCCCCAACGACTCAAGGCATAGCAGTTTTTCTCTGCAATTGTTTATATTCATATAGAATACTAGATTCTGCCAGCGGTTTGGTTTGCATTTTTATATAAGCCCAATAACCTATGTATATCTGTGCCAAGTTTCATCTTAATCCATTCAGTAGTTTTTGCGTGAAAGAGTAACAAACATACAATAAAGAAAGTTTGTGAATAAATCACAAATTTTCACATTTATCATATTAGTTGTAGGGTTGTTAATTGTTATCAATGAAGTATGTATAATATTATTTGGTACACAAAACAATAATTTATATGGATGACACTATAGAAAGGTGTGCCAAGTAAGTCATATGCAAATGACCGACCCTACAGATAGGTATTTTGTTTTCAAGTATAAGCAAATATATTTTTTACACGATAAAAGAGATTTGAATTGAATGACTTTTTTACCGAAGTATATTTAAATCCTTTGTGATTGAGGGAGAGTTTTTCTTCAGACATTAGGAAATCTCAGGAATTTACGTTAGTGTACTTAATTCTCAGATTCTACTCCTACTAAGTGAGGGCCAAACTGCAGTTGCATTTTGCCAATACTAAATACATCATGTCATTTTTTTTTTAATAGTTGATGGTTTTATTGATTATAAAGTAATTAAAGACAGATTTTTAGGTTCTTGACCTTGTATTCTACAAAGAAGTTTTACAAACTTTCGCGTTGGTAGAGTGCAAATGCACCTTTGACCCTAGATCGAACACAAAATTGCAAAGCTGTTCCAGTAATTATTCGATTGTTGCCTGGTCGGTCGGTGAAAACGTCAAAGTAAGTCGTAATTAAATGGGTCCTCCTTCCCCAGTTAGAGGAGCAAAATTTTGAATAAATTATTCTTAAGTTTCCAATGAACATAAATTATGTAATGATAGTTGCTTTAGAGTGTTGTCCTCTCAGGATTATTAGACACAGACTTTGTCACATATTTCAAATATTAATGGTGGCTAGCCTATGCCGCAATCTCCATATCCCCAAACCTCTAATACTCAATAAGGCCGGTCCCCATTTTTTTACGTAATAGGTCAGCAAACGAGCAGACGGATTACCTGATGGTAAGCAATTACTCCGCCCGTGGACACCCGCCGTGACGAGTTAGGAGTGCGTTGCCGACCTTTTAGGGATAAGGCTTTTGGAGATTTAGGGATTGGGGAGGGATTTGGGGAGGGGAATTATTGGGCCTCGGGTAACCTCACTTACACGGCGAAATACAACGCTGTGGTTTTTTCACGCCTGTTTTCTGTGAGGATATTCCATGCTTAAATCCCCCCCCCCCCATATTCTCCATATCCTCAAACTTAGAGTTGCACGTCCATGGGTGGCACTGCTTGCATTCAATCGGTTAATCCATCTATAAAAACCTTAACACAATAAGACATTAACAGAATTTTACAAATATTTTTCTTTCATCTCCTACCTTTTCCATCAAAAGATCGCTGTAATAACAGGGCATGAAGAAATGTAGAATGCAGCCAACAAAGAATGAAATAAACTCGACGTTTATCCGTTTATCTCGCAAATCCTGTAAGAATTAATTATAATTTATTGTGTTTTATTCATCTTGTATTCCACTCGGATTGTTTTTATGTTTAGACGTTCAGAAAAACGCTATTTATCTTCAAGTACGAATCTCTTTAACAAGAAATAAATTCTCAAATTATTTGCTAAGTCAGAATTACGTATTTCATAGATGAAACTATTAAGAGCTACTTGGTATTCATTTACTAACTTCGACTATCTGAAACGTTGTTAGTGGCAATAAAAATGTAGTCGCTTTCATGTTATATTCATATAAAATGGAAAAGTTTTTCTTCACGCGGTCCACTAACCTGTAAATTAGAATGTAAGAATCATTAATATGAAAAAAATAATTTTATTATAAACGATATGTAGTATTTTTAGCATACTTGTAAAGATCCTGTTGTTTTGCAATGATCTTCTTTAAGCCCCTTTCTATTTCTTCATTATTCGCATTAACAAACAGTGTACTGATATGTCGACTGAGAAGGTCCAGCTGCCCGCATGTATGCAACATGAATATAGGGACCATAGGATCAAACCCAACATACATTGAAGAAGCGTACGCGTCAAACGAAAAAGTGAATAAAAATAAAAGCCAGAAAACTATCGTTACATTCTTATAGTCTTCTATAGGTTGTGGATAGGTCAGATCAAAGAGAGGAACAAGAACAAACTCCCCTTTCCAGTAATAATATCCCATTAGAACAAAAGCTTTTATCGGGAAGATAGCGCTAGTACCGAAACCGAACACGAGCCAAAATTTGCATACAGTTACACCTCTTTTAGCATACTGAACCACTATCTCCTTGTCCTCATTACAGAACTCCTGAGCAGTTGCATAGTCTCTTTCCATAATGTTAATTAGTTCTTTAATAGATTCCTGATGATGTAGGAGAACGACATACTTTAAAGTAATCGTTAGAGACACGATGACCATCGTCCCATTTTTACTTGCTTCGGCAAACTTTCCTGATTTGATGTCGTGGCAGACTATTGAATACGAAAGGAAGAGAAAACAGAAGAATGTTATCATCATTATAATTGAAAATTGGAGCTTCCAGCGTCGGTCGCGAATAATAGACGGATGTGATCGGTTCAATCTCATAGAGACGGTCGCAATTTTAAACATTTCTTCAAAATTTAAATCGGATGCATCCATTTTTGCAACCATATTTTTCTAGAACAACCGTTTTTGCTTGAGTCGTTTTGTTAAATGAATGCTTTAAATGGATTGTAAGAATTGAAGCGTTTTCTTTGTAAAAACGGTTTGCCATTGACAGAGTAATAACACGTCAACGGGTATAACAATAGTTGATAGAAATTTACTTTCGTTCTGCGGTTTTGCTTTGTCGTTTCGACTCTGTAATTGTTTTTATTCTTTTCAGAGACAATTTTATTTCTTCATGACTACATATAAAAACCTGAATAATAAGAACCCAATATAAATAACGTTCTATAAATTCGTTTGTGTGAGATTCTAAATTAGATTTTTCTGCCATGTTCAGCAGAACTTTTCTAAACATAACAACTTTAAAAAGTCTGTCATACTGATATACCTCTTGGCGAAAAGTGATTCTTTCCTATGGTTTTTCTCGATCCTCCACGAGTAAACATTCTCGTCGGTTTAGGAATATCAGTAAGTTAAGATGAAATGCGAAAGTTTAAAAGTTAGTATATCAGTATTTCTTAAAAGTCTGTGAGCTTATTGCAATGCAAAAATTTGGAAGGAAAAGGAACAAGATGGCAATTTGAATTTACGTAGTGACCAACTAAATTGTTTGATTTCACAATAGGGTTGCAAGCTTGTATTAAATCGTGTTGCTGACAGTTTCATTGTACCTTCGGACCATGTTAATGCACAAACTCCTGCATTAGGTGCTCAATTGGATTAGGGTTGCCATCAATCAAGCTGCGATAACGGTACTGAAACGTCTTATTTCCTCGTTAAATTGTTTATAGGAAATTATCCACTTATGTGTATTGTGCTTTATTTTTGTTGAGGCATAGAAGATAATTTCAGGATTGTAACTGCTTACACGTTTATAAGCATGCCCTAGGCATGGCGGTTCAAGCGCCAGGAGAAGGAACAAGGAATTTTTACACAGTTCCTCTCGCTATATCTTGGGCGCGAGACGTCATATTATGAGGTTTTTCCTCCGCAAAAAAAGGAGTGAGCGGTGTATTTTTATTTAGAACTATATAACAAATTAATGTTAAAGTGACTTAGGCTTAGGATAATCATATTCCTATAGTAAGCAACGGCTGTTTTCTAAGAGACCAAGAAGAGTTCCGGGTTTCACTCTAACACCGAGATTTTTTTAAAAGCTAACTTTTATTTTTATTTGAGACATACATAAAAGTTAGCTTTATGTGATGGTGCCTTAATACTTATTAGTAATTATGATTTGTTCTTCATTGTGCGCTATGATCACATTAGTTTGCATCGCGGGATTTAAAAAAAAATCTCGATATTAGAGCGAAACCCGGAACTCTATCTGGTCTCTTATAAAACAGCCGATTAGAAAATATTTTAGATAAACATAAAAGTTTGCTTTATGAGATTATAGGTGATTAGCATTAAAAGTAATATTAAAAGCTGTTCAAAGAATTATTAGTCGTTGAAGTCTGTTTAGCAATGAGCTAGACACATAAAAATGGCAAGATAACGCACGCCAGCTTATTTTTGATAGCTCTATAAAACTCTTATCTGAAATTGTAAACACGTAGATATTGGATTATCATAGAAAGTACATCTTCTCAAATTGATCGTCAATTTACTTGATTTGTACTGGGTAGCATATACGTTATTAAAATGGATATGAGACGAGAGAAACGGACGGCAATCGAGAAGACGAATCGCTTGATGGTAAGCAATATGCGCTGCTCATGTGGACCCGCAACATCATAGGAGTTTTCTGAGTTGTTAGATTTTGGAATACGAGATGGATGGCGGACGTGTAACGCATATAGTTCCTAACCCAGTAACCACATTAACACACTTCTGAGAGGCCTTAGTCCAATCGAACCTGCCCATTTTTTAAGTTGCGGAGAATTTTAAGCGAACAATTGAATTTCGTTGTTGCGCAGTAAAAAGTGAATTATTAAGAATCATACGCGGAGGGAAGAAATCTATACTAATTTTTGTTCTATTCGTCTTCACAGCATGTGCTTTCCAAAGGCACACTTTCAAATTGGGAAATTGGCTTCTAACGACGTTTTTCTCTTTATGATGTTTGGGCCCTAAATCAAAGTAGGGGTAAATATTCAAATGATAAAAAACGTGAGAGAATCCTTACACAAAAGTTGGTATATCAAAGCAATATTATGACCTTGTTCAAAGCAGTTACGTTACAAATCCCCTGTATTTTTGTATCATTCAGTTGTTTGCTCGGTAACAAGTGTAGTTTTTATATAACACAAAAAAATGTGTCAACATTTCAAAGTCCATTTTCAGTAGTCCCCTAGATATTTTACTTTATATTTGTTCATTTGTATTCCGGCCGCGACCCAAAAGACCCGTTGCTGTCTTGAATTCCTTATTTTGAATCTCGAAAGAATCTCTGAGCCAATTTATGATAAAACAGCAAAATAGAGCCTAGTACACATGTATGTAATATGAAATCCAGTGTTATTCCTTATAAACAAAATTACTATGAATATGTACACGCGATTATGTAATTACGGTAATGGAATCGCAAGAGTAACCGCATTCAGGCCTCCGTATTTCTGTTTTAAGGTTAATGTAAAAACGCCTTACCAAAATTTCGCTAAGCGGATTCGACATTTGCATAACTGTTAATGTCCTTTAAAAGCGACGTGTTCGCGCAAAGTTGGGGAAAAATATTTTGCGTTTGCTTTTACACCAAAGTTTTTATTGCCCTCGCTTCGCATGTTACTTACATTTATGAATGATACTTCCTGCTCTTTATTCACCTTATGTTGTCAATTTTAGTGTGGTGTTGTTCCAAACTCCAACATTTTCAGGAAGATCGACTTACTTACATATAAACATTCTGTTACTCATTAATTGTAATGAATGACGGCCTATTATTTCATGTTCCATGTTCACAGCTCGATGGACGAAAAGCATTTGTCATACAAAATCAATTAGATTTAATCTGAATCATGATTCGACTTAGACCTTGTTCCCATTCGGCCAAAGTGACGGTCGTCGACCAAGCAAAATGGGTCATCTCGTCAAACAGACAGCTTGATGGATCGCTTCTAGTTGGTCTGGCCGGAGCGAGGCACCAGCTGACTCATCCGGGGGGCATTACCATGCTTTCACTGCTACATTATTGAGAGGAGTTCGTGACCGCAAGACCCCTAAAAAAACAACTACCGGCCGCCATAGTTCAATTTTATTTTCGCCCTTCGGAATTCTAAGAATTTGTAAAGGTCTTGTGTTCCGTGAATTTGTCTTTCGATCACTACTCATTTTGTTGTAATGAAAATATAAACAAAGGTATTGTTTCTGGCTGATTTTTAATTAAGTGGTTTGATGCTACTTGATGTAGACAGAGGCCTAAAGAGATTAGTTATTTTTAAAAAATGTTATCTAAACATTTGTTAACATATTTATTGATATCAAAATGAGAGAAAAAAACAAAATCCAGAAATACATTTAAGCTTGTTCGTACAACATAAAAAATATAGTACTGAGACTTTATAATATTTTTAACAAGCTTGCTTTTTAAACCTTTGATTGAAACATGTAAAATAAAGACATATTGAAAATATCTCTTTATAATTAATTTTATACCTACTGGAAATATATTATACTACATCCCAAAACTGGCATTGATAGAATAAATTTCCGATTCGTCCAATTCTGAATAACGTTACAATCAGTATAACTATGAATCTTATTGGCGAACGGCTGAGCTATCATCGAGTTTCATTCAAAAAATGATTTGTATGTATTTGCAATAGTTATTTGTGGAGCTCTTTGATGGATATGCGGCGTGTACGTCACAACGGGAACTAATTGAAGCGGACACCGGACGTTGGACGTCGGGAAAAAACTGCAGCTCGATGGGAAAACAAAGGGTGGAAATGGGTTTTTGTAGCAATCGTCTCGCCTGACGAGGGATGGGACGAATTAGCTGTTTTGTTTCATAGGCTTCTAACTAAACGTGTTAAATGCACGTTTAAATTGAAAAAGAAAAATACAAAAGCTTGCGTTCGTTTCGTATTCGTAGTCAGTCGACTTGATAAATGCTTCGCTGCCTTTCGAACTATTTTGGGTCGTTGCTCTGAGAGTCCAAGCGGAAAGGTAACAGGTGGCCTCGTCTATTAATTTATCAAATGCATTTTGTGATGTTTTGCAAATGTTTTGGTCTACAAAATGAAGTTATAGATGTCTAATTATAAAGAATAATAAAAATATTTGCAGCTAAGTATAATCACGTCCGTCCTTTCCGAAATTATATTTTCAAGGCGTTTCTTACTCCTTTACGCAATTTAAAAATACGTAAAGGGTTTATTGACTTGACAATAACCTAGATAAAATATTATCGTAAGGAGTATAATATTATTATAGTTTGAAATCGCCAATCCGCCAATGAGGAAGGATGGTGATTAATGCCTTATCCGTGTGAGAAGAGGGCTTTGCTCAGTAATGGGCTCTTACAGGCTGATGATATGATAGATAATATAAGAAGTTAATATATTTTAAGTATCCAAACCAATTTTAATACTTTAATTTTGTTGTTAACACACAAAACAACCAAACAAAATACACCCAAGAAACAATGGTATTTAACAACGTGCACAGAAGCAGATAATAACTAAACCCATTAATTAATAGGCCCATTCAGACCACAGTGGGGCTACCTGCGTTCATTACGTGGTTAACGAAACAATGCTATCACATCTCACTTAACATATCAAGAGAAACGTGGGGCACATTTTGAATACCCTGATGACACGACACGTTATTATAATTAGGCACACGATTCGCATCCGAGTCGTATCTGATGAGATAGTCGGAAACGCTCACATTTGGCTCTCTAGAGATGTCTTCATTGACTTAATACATTAATCAGATTTATTTGTTAAAAGTTTACGTAAGAATTTAGTAGTGGATATAAATTATTTTTAATTTTACTACAAAAAGTTTTTATATGGTGGATTAAAAGACCCGGAACTAAAATTGCACAATTTTTTTTATAAAAACGTTGCCAGATTTTCTCCTGTGTCATGGTACCTTAGTGTGTATTATTGTGCTAATGTGAATGAAAACGAGGTAACTTAACTAAGCGCATAGAATAAAATCATGTCTAAAAAAGTCAATGATTAATATAAATCACTTATTTTTTTTCTTTTGACTGTTCCAGTTCTATCTTGAGTAATTGATTTTCCACAAACATACATAATACACATACAAGTAGTAGAAGAAGAAGAATTAAATGGCGCCTATGTCGGGTGGTGCATAGTGCAGTATTTAGTATTCCAACACAGGTTTTATGAGAACTTTTTGCAGGTTTTTGTTTTTTTTGGTACATCCACTAGTCTCTACAAGATTCAATTCTGACGAGTTTTTATTTGAATATGTCTATTTTGAGCAGACTTAAGTGTACCAACATTTTTGATAAACAGAAATAATGTTTTATTATCATGAGATTATAAGTCAAATTTGTCCAACCATTATTTTGTTTAGGTACAAAAGGAACAGTCTTTCGGAGAGTGGGCACGTGGTCAAGAAAAACGTGATCATGCAGGAATCGAACCGTGATTGAGTGACAGGAAATAAAAGAAATTGGAGCAGCGTGATATCTAGAAGCGTACTGCGCTTTATTTTGAAAATGGAATTTTCGTTAGAAAAATACATTCACACATTTTTCAGAAGTAACTAATCTAAAACGGAAAAAAAAGAGACGAAAATAGATTTTTTATCTCGTAAAAATATCGAATGCTATGTATAGGACGTTTCAATTAAGTTTCCGTTAACATTTCTAAAATGTCTTATTTTAAATCCAGATACAATATTGGACGAGACTAGATATAGGATGGAATTTTCGACTGCACGGTTGGTGTGGCGGCTGGGCAACTACCTACCGTGCAACGTGTCGCGGGTTCGATTCCCTCACGGAACAACTCTTTGTGTGATCCAGAAAATGTTGTTCCGGGTCTGGGTGTGATGTGTATGTGAAATTGTATGTATTTATAACTGCACCCACGAGACAGGAGAAAATCAAAGAATGGGGCAACGTTTTATTAAAAAAATTGGAAATATGTACCTACTTACTATGATTTTTGTAGAAATTAAGTGACCACGAATTAATTTAGTTATAAACCAATAAACAATAGTTTATTCTCTTAAGAAAAGTTTACTGGAACTAGGTAAAATACTTGCAGCGTTAGACCATCGGATTTCGGAGTTGATCTACTAAAAGGACCTGGTGTCTCTTAAAGGATGTTGATGGTGACCACTGGGGAGGTTTTACACTAGTCTTTTTCCCCAAAAGCAAGGCCGCTTTTGAAGGTTTCCCCCATTAAAAAAGCTAAAGTACTTATTAATTCTCTCTAAAATGAATATGTAGAAAAAATACTGATACTAAGCGAGATACACGTAACTGCAGCTAGAAAAGCCAACTGTCTGATGCAAGGCATGCTCGCGATGTAAGAAATGTTTTTAAATAAAAATGCAATTAAACGTTACAGCATATAAAGCGACATACAACTGCACACACGCACTGTCAACATTCTTTAATTCATTCTCAACTCTATTGCATAAAACTAAAGTTGAAATTGTATAAAGATTTGGTTGTTTGACGCAAATGGTTTGTGGCATTTATAATTTGTTGAAGAAGCGACGCATCCCTACTTTCCACTTCGCTAAATTAGAAAACTGCGCGTTACTGTGCACTTTGATGCCGTTTCATAGCATTTAAGGTCTGTTTCATAAAAATTTAGAGGAAATATTAAATTTGTCAAATGTTGATGAAAATGTTGATTGGCTAATAAAGTTATTATGGAATAATGGAATGGATCGGCTCGACCGGAGTGACACCACAGAAAACCGGCCTAACACAACAGTGTTATGTTTTAACGCGTGAGTGAAGTTACTGGAGGCCCAATCCGTGCCTTTAAGGCAAAATGGAAGTGGAAACTATTTCGGTTTTTCTTCTCCTCAAATAAAATCTTCTGATTTATTTCGTGGCGGGATCCAAGACAGTCTCATTCATGTCTCTGGGTCGCGCCGGGCTTCAGTGTTCCGGTGTTTTCAGGGTTGTATCTACTGTAGATCCTGGCTTACAGGAGTTGCAGCGGTTTTAGGAGGTTGCGGCGGGCTTTCCCCCCGTCTGTTCCAAACCCCTAAATCGGCAAAACATTCGTACCTCTCTGCTATTGCGTGTGTCCAAGGGCGGTGCTGATTGCTTGCCATCAGCTAATCCGTCTGATCGTTTGTCGACTTATCCCATAAATAAAGACCACTAAATTGCAATTAACAGATGATGCATGAAATGAAATGATTCATTTCTTGGTTATCTCATTATAAGTCAGTTTTAATACAAAAATAAGGTGATCAAGAATACTTTCTCTCTTTAAGATATACATACATATTGAATACGCTAGCCACGCAATATTATTAAAATTCAAATCCTACTTTGATTGCAATAGTTTACAAGGATACATTTTATTAAAAGATTTTGTAACCGCTTGTAAATATGTTTTATATTTAAATAAATTAACTACGAATATTGTGGCACTAGCCAGTGAATTGGAATAGCTTCCATATTTATTAATAAAATTGTAAATACACGATTTAAATATTTGTTTATTTATTATTCTTGCACAACAGACATACAGTAAATAGCAAAAAATTCAGAAAATATAAAAATGAAGGCACACAGGAATTGCATACTCCTGAATGGAAATTGTTTCTGTTTAAAAAAAAGTAAAATAATGACAAAACTCATCACTCACCCTAAGGCTAAGCCACAAAAACAAAATCAACAGACCAACTTTAATTAAAAAAAATAGAATATGTAACAATATTAATAAATCACACAATGATGCATACATGTACAAATATACAAAGCTATGTAATTGTTATAACATATAATATTTACAACTACTATTAAAAACCCTGCACTAAATAGTTTATATCTTGAATATTTAGCATACATCACTATCACTACATAGTATAAAACAAAGTCGCTTTCTCTGTCTCTATATATTTTTTTTATGGTATAAGTCGGCAAACGAGCAGACGGATTACCTGATGGTAAGCAATCAGCGCCGCCCATGGACACCCGCAACACCAAATGAGTTACGAGTGCATTGCCGGCCTTTTGGGGATAGGGGTTGCGGATAAAAGAAACGGGAAGGGATAGGAGAAGGGGAGGTATTGGGCCTCCGGTAACCTACCTCACACGGCGAACACAACGCTGGGTTGTTTCACGCCGGTATTCTCTGAGGCCGTGGTATCACTCCGGTCGAGCCGACCCATTCGTGCCGAAGCTTGGCTCTCCCACACTTAAATACCTACTATATCCCTATGTATGCTTAAATCTTTAAAACTACGGATTTTGATGCGTGTTTTTTTAATAGATAGAGTTCTTGAAGAGGAAGGTTCATATGTACACCTACAATAACATCCATTAAACAGTGGATAAATTTAGTATTAGCGTTGCACCCGTGCGAAGCTGGGGCGAATCGCTAGTGCATAATATAACACGGACTAACAACACTGTTCCATGGGAATATTTACTGTTATTAGAATATTTTTTTACATATATTTAAACGGTGCCCTTAGGTCTTGTCGTGAATCGTGGTTGCGTTTAGAAACACACAATTTCACATACACATCACAACCAGACCAGGGTCGGGCGGGAGGGAGTGTCAGACTCTTACTGACTAAAAACCCCCCTGTTCCTTCTCCTGCTCTGGGCCGAGGTCGGGAAAGAACAATTTGTGAATCACAGAAAAATTTGTTCCGTCCGAGAATTGATTCCATGACACATTGCGTGGTAGTCAACAACCGTGCAGTCAATTATGAATATTGTAAACATTATGAATATTAATTAAATTTTGTTAATACCAAGAACAAAATCTATTAATATCAAGAAGAATGAGGTTGACAGATGATTATAACAAACTCGTTCCCAAAATACAAATAAGTACGGCCACGTTTTTAGTCATCAAACCCCAAGCGAACGCCGGTGTCTCTAATTACCACGACTAAAAGGTTAAAACAATCTGAATATGAACTGTGTGGGAGAGTCATGCTTCGGCTCGAATGGGTCGGCTCGACCGGAGTGATACCACGGCCTCTCAGAAAACCGGAGCGAAACAACCACGGCGTTCTGTTTCATCGTGTGAGTGAGGTTACTGGAGGCGGGTGTCAATGGGCCGCGCTGATTGCGTACCATCAGGTGATCTGTCTGGTCGTTTGCCGACATATTACATAGAAAAATAAATCCTCACAATTTTTAAGGAGCCTATGGCAAGTAAAATAATGCATTTGCTCGAATAAATCATTTATCTATTCACACTCGGTCGCTTCTTTTGTTACAACAAGAAAGCGATTTCCAAATACGTTCATATTCCATAGAGGGCGGTATTGTCTCGTCTCGTCGGATCCATATGTCTACTGGCAAACCGAACGTAATTAATCAAAACAGTCGGGGTTCGTTGTAGTGATTAAATTGATGAAGACTGTACGCAGCTGCTCTATGCGCATTAGAATATAACTTCATGAATTTTATATATTTACTGAAATCTACACTTTGGAACTAGCAAATAACTTCAGTTAGAGGACTGGATCACATAATGACACTTTTTATTATCTTTAAGCTTTGTTTGACGTTCGAAAGTGCCTACGAGGGTCTCATTGACATTGAATAATCGCTTAATTCTTATACTTTTTATTTTATTTTATTTAATAGGTCGGCAAACGAGCAGACGTATAACCTGATGGTAAGCAATCAGCGCCGCTAATGGACACCTGCAACGGAGGAGTTACGAATGCGTGGCCGCCCTTTTAGGGATTAGGGATTTGGAGATTTAGGGATTGAGGAGGGATTGGGGGGCGGGCGAAGGATTGGGCCTCCGGTAACCTCACTCACACGACGAAATACAACGCTGTGGTTGTATCACGCCGGTTTTCTTTTAAGGCCGTGGTATCACTCCGGTCGAGCCGACCCATTCGTGCCCAAGCATGGCTCTCCCACACTTATTGTTATACTCGTCGTGTCATGATTGTGATAGTAAAATAGCTGTTTTCTGGCTAATTAGAAGTTCAAAAAATCCTACTGAATATCACTGAGACTGCGATCTTTCTAGGTAGTGATTTTTCTGTCTTTATTTTGTTTCATGTTTATTCAGCCCAGGTTCACTCGAGCTGGATAATGAATATCAAATAATAATGAATGTTGTCTGCAGTATCTTAAAAAAGGAATTAAAGGTAAAGTCTATAAGCTTTGCGTTCACGAGTCACCCTCACCTACACTTGAACGAAGTGGTCCAAGTGTTTTCGGAATATACCCCTGGCCTAGATATTTGACCTCACCGGGTGAGAAGTATCCTTGCGTAGACAACTCTATGAATTATTATACCTCGAGATTTCCCTAAGGAAGAGCCTAAGCCTAACTAATTAAGCTCCTAAAATTTTACTAAATACAAACGTACCTAGTGAAATTTTCTTAGATTTATGGGACTTGCTACCTTTCATTTTAACCAATAAAACCTATGAAACCGACTTACTTAATATAAAAGTGAATAAAGAATTTGGAACATTTTTGTCAGTTATAAGTAGGTATTATTTTAGTGGTTTTAATTTCATGCAACAGCCAAACACGTCTGTTGAAACGAGTTAGAATAAACATAACATACTTACTTAATGTTATAATGATAATTGGATATCCAAAATGGTAAGAAATGTCATCAACAGTAAAAAAAAAACAAGAAAATGTTAGCGGACCTACTTATTATAAGTCTGTATCTATTTGACAGCAGGTTGGTCGTGAACATAATAATGTAATCAAATCGATCATCTTATAGCCGACAATTAATTAATTGGACGTGGAACAACGCCTTGTTAGTGATGTCAGTTCCAGCGTCGGACAAATTATTATGGAGTGACACATCTTGTAGGTGTGACATTCACACTATCTATTTATATAAGACAACGTGCAAAGATAATTTTTATGACAATACCAACTTATTTATTTGTTTCTGGACAAGGAAAATAGTCTTATTATTTTCAAAAGCAATTGGCGCCTAATATTTTTTGGGAGCAATGTTTAATTAGACGTTTATTGCTAACATAAAATATACTGAAGCTAAAACGGATTTTTTTTATTAATATTGTAAATTCGTTGTGAAATAAATAAACAAAACAAATCTCTCGCTTTTAAATATATTCATGGAATTCGTATAGTTTCCATTTTTATGTGAAAATGTCTGACACAAATGACAGCTGTCAAAGCGATGCTTTTTTGTCTATATCAGCTGTATTATGACAAAGTAATCAAATTAAAAAGTTTTTTTGAAAAATATCGAAAATATATTTGAGTTTAGTGACACAATATTTGGAAATTATTTACATAAAAATCTGTTCAGTTTGACCCATACGTAGGGTATGTACCTACATCTCAGGATAAATAAAAACCCAGCCGTTCCCTTCTCCTTCTCCAGAGCCATGGTACATTACTGCGCATACATCCACAATCCTGCTATAAACTTATATTTAAATTTCGAATCAGTGTATGTTCACAATTTTTTAGTCATTTTGCTAGAGCCAATAACGATGTCCAGTGTAGATAGGTATTTATTTCATAAATCATATACTAACAACACACAACATCATCAGCCTATGTAGATGAGCAAAGGCCTCTTCTCACACGGAGAAGGTTTGAGCATTAATCTCAACGCTTGCGCAAGGCGGATTGACGATTTCGAAACTTATAATTAGAAATTATATATGTAAGTCCAGATTTCCTAACGATGTTTTCTTGCCTTCCATGTGTCGCCAGTGTCTAAACAATTATAGAAATTACCCAATGACTCGGAAAAGTCACATTGATTTCGAATCCGCACCCTCATTCATGAGAAGCGTGCTCTTTACTTCCGGGCTACCATGACACTAGATATGTAATTATTTAAAGTGTGGTATTAACCAATGTAGCGGGCTCTACAGATTCATCTCGAAATTACTGGCCGCCTCCATTGTCATTCCGTGCCGTCAAATTGGATGCTCTGTAATTAACTCGTAAAATATTTAGCCTCTGTCAATCACAGAGGTAAACGAAGCTATGTAATGTCATTGTGTGTGTAGGTACGATTGTAGACATTACAGTATACGTAAGTGTGTCTATTGGTAATGATTACATTTTTTTAAAGAAAGAAATTTAATTTTAGTATATCGTTTGCGATCGTAAAACGTTTGTGGAGATTTCATAAAGGTGCGTGTTGCGTCACACTTCTGCAAACTTCCCCTTTTACTGCGTAGTATAGTGTCAGTTCTAAGTAATAGCAACATGATAGAAGCACAAAAGAGTGCTTTTTCTTGCAGCCAGATGCAGTTTTACCATTTTAGTTACCATTTTAGTTACTAACCAAAATAAAACACAGGGAAGTAAGCACAGACTTATACTATTTTTTGGCTTATTATTTATTTGTCGATTAAACATATGATTTTCTTCGTTTAGAAAGACAAATGCGTAATGATCCGTTTTGTTGTAACAATACAGTTGTCATTTATTAGCCCCAACACAGTTTTAATAGCATACCTAGGTAATATAAAATGTAAAATACAACTTGTTACATCGAAGACCAATTAAAAACTTTATCGGGGTCGGAACTTGTCTTAAATATAAGATAAACAAAAGTAACAATCATAATGATAGCGCAGTAATCTTTTTCTTAAGTTTTAAAGTAAATAACCTTAGTAATATCTTTACTTAATTAACTTAAAATTACGCTGACAGCCTTAACCTAATCTTTGTTCGCTTTCAGCGAGCACAGAGTGATAACTCGGCCTTCATTAGATAAAATATTAGAACCTCCTTATCGTAATTGAAATCTGCAAAAGATGGTGCATTTTATTCAACTAAGTACAAAGAAGGTGTAGTTAATTTTGGAGGACAACTTTGTCTGTTTTTAACATAATGTATTATGTATATAACACATCTTTTAAGTCCAATTTTATTAATATTTTATTTAGTGCACAATAAAATATAGTATAAAACAAAGTCGCTTTCTCTGTATCCCTAAGTGTGCTTAAATCTTTAAAACTACGCAATGGATTTTGACGTGATTTTTAACAGATAGAGTGATTCAATAAGGTTTGTGTGTCAATTAAATAGTATTCGTGCAAAACCGGGTCGCTAGTAAGGTATAAAATAAATTAATGAATAAATAAATAAACAAATTCTTCTACTTTCAAATTATCAATAACAACCCGTATCGGCAGGGAACAAGACGCGGCAGAGCATACAATCAACCAAATTGAGTTTCCCACCGTTATGGATAGTTTGACGTCACTACAAGTTTGTCTATCATTTTACACTACACAAGTAATTAGCAACCCACTTCGTCTTAGAATAGAACTGTAATTTATTTAACACCCTCAGATTTGATTAATATCTAATTATAATTTAGGAAATTGTATAACTACGTAATGTATTATATTTCCTGCTGTAAACAAAATCAGTTTCGATTTTGGGATAGGACAGTAAATGATTAGACTTGACTTGATGGTAAGAAATCTGTGCCCCGTACAGACACCTGCGACCTCTAGCGTCCAGCCTCGACAAGTTGAGCCATGATGTGAAGCGAGAGGAACTATTGCGAAGAAAGTGCCGTATCATGTGAAGGTACTAAACTCCTCACGTCTTAGCCGCCGCAATAGGAGACACTCCGGATATCGCGTGACGGTCTCCGGCTGCCGTAAGCGTGCCTCTGTTAACGGCAAGTAAGGGTAGTTTACCAGACTCAAACGTACGGCGCGTAGCGTTCTAGGAACGGTTCAAAGAGCCAATAGACCACAACAAATGGGGCTCAACAGGGCGCCCTCTATCAAGTCAATTCTTTTTTCAAAATATATGAAATAGATCACATTTTGAAATTGTTGTAATGTATATAATAAATATACACCCGGTTTCTGAAAGGCCGATCAATGTTAAAATCAATTTAATCTCTTGTCAAGTCATCTGATTGGTTGACTGAATTATCAACAACCAATCAGATGACTTGACAAGAGATTTAACAGGAGATTAGTTAATTTTAGCGTTGACAAGCCTTTCAGAAACCGGGTGTTAGTATGTCTCACGACAGTAATTATTCAAAAATATGTAGATCACTTTTTTGTTCAAGTGAGACAAAATTTCATCAACGTCGGTACTTACACTGTATCATACATCGATGGTGGCTACAATATTGTCTTGCGTTAAAACCTTACGTATTATATACGGTTTTATGATGAAACGTTGAATTAATTCTGGTATTAAACAGCTTATATGCTTAGTGGTTCTTACTTTGTAGACATTAATACCTCGTAAAGAAGTAATTCTCGGGAGTACAGACCACCTGATAATATTTGCAGTAAGCCGCTGGACTCAGGTTGCTTCCTAGTCTTCGATCTGATTGAAATCATCGGGGAAACCTTATGTTCAGCAGTGGATGCCTACTGGCTCACCTGATAATGACGTTGAAGGAAATTAAAAGTTTCTTAAATTATTTGAAATATTGAAAATGTTTTAGTTATGCAAACAACATATTATTAAAGTGGTATTACCGCAAATAATTATCTAAATACCATGGAAGTCTTGACGTTTCTTTGGTTGCAAGCAGACTATAACATCAATTGAAAATTGTACGTTGTTATTTGTTAACATGAAACGCGGAAGTTTAAAAGTAAGTATAATTAGACGAGGTTTTTTAAAGGATAACTTCTAAAAGACAAGATCTAGATATTTCGGGACCTGTAATTATGTGGAATACAAAGAAACAGAATGTACATGTAATGTACATATACAAATACAACTACCTAGTTAAATATGAAACATTAATACTTTACATCAACTTTTTGACACAAGCGTCACTGTTCAAAAGAACTGGAATATGCCGAATTAAATATTATTTAAACGGCTTGCTCATGTAACTATTTGATACGAAACTCGGCTGATTTCAAGCCAAGCCGGAGCTGACATTCATGATCGTATTGCACGTCACTCTACGGGACAATACTCGCGCTCTCGAGGCTCATATAGTCTTATAACCCGAGATATAAGCATGTACAGCCGAGCACACGTGAAAGAAACTATGACGAACTTAGAATAACCAATTTAAATAAAGGCACGTTATAAGTAAACAGTGTGGATATGAAAAGTTGAGGCAATTTGCGAGCCACGGAACATGCGGCCGGAAACGTTGGAAACAAGAGGTGTTAAACTTTTAATTAGTTCGACAACTTTCAAAGAAGCATTAAGGCTTCCTGGCCGCTTGAGCCCGACCTTTTGTTTTTCACTTTGTAATCAATGAGGATTTTTGCAGAAAGACACTTTTTATACCACGCTCTTAATAGCTTTTTATTGCTTTTCTGTTTTTAGTTGTTAAAACACTTTTTTGTTGAAGAGTTTAATGTACCTACAAATATTTCCTTAGTTCTGAGAAGAGATTAACTATTTTTAAGTACATAAAACTAATAAACTGTAATCGTTGCACGTTTACATCCGTTCGTTTTGATTACATATTTCTCGTACTAATTGGTACAGTAAATATGTATTACTGTTGTAGCTCTTTCGGGTTACTTTAAATGAAACAGGAGACTACATCAAGACCGGCGCGGCGCGATAACAGAGAAATGCCCGAAGTCTTTGACGTTGATCAGCCGAGTGTGTGTGAAGAAAGAAGGACGGCGTTCGCGCGGCCGTGAGTTTTATAGACTCGGCCGGCGCGTCGCCTCCTCCTACCAATATCATAGATCATAGATCCATGGCCATAGTAATGCGCCGACATATTCCCCGGGTTGAAGAGATTTCTTCAATCTTCAGTAGGAAGGGGGCAGATGCTATTGAAGCCACGACGAATGGTGCCCTTCTTTGTCTTGACTTCTGCCACTCTCGTGACTCCGTCGACGCCAGGATAGGTCATGGTGACCCGACCCAGGGACCAGAGCAGAGGTGGCGCACTTTTGTCCTTGATCAGGACTAAGGACCCTGGCTTCACTTCGCCTCTGGAATGGAACCACTTGGATTTCGCCTGCAGCAGAGAAATGTATTCAATTTGAAATCTGTTCCAAAAATGCTGCCTTATGAACTGAATCCTCTTCCATCGATCCAGTCGCGTGACGTTGGCTTCAGTCACCTGAGGGGAAGGTACCGATAAGAGTGGTCGTCCAATTAGGAAGTGAGAAGGAGTAAGTGCCGAAAATTCGTTAGGGTCCGAAGAAAGAGGAGTAAGAGGGCGTGAGTTTAACACTGCCTCTATATGAGTTAGACAAGTAGTCATTTCCTCAAAGGTTAAATGTGTAAGATGCAGCAATCTTTTTAGATAGTGTTTACACGATTTTACAGCAGCTTCTGCCAGTGAATTAAAGTGTGGGCTGTATGCAGGCGTGAAAACGAATTCAATGCCCAGCAGCGCTATTTCAGATGCAACACCAGACGACTGGAAAAACCTACACATCTCGTTGGATGCACCTACGAAATTTGTTCCGTTATCGGACGTGATACTTCGAGGCTTGCCTCGACGCGCCACGAACCGATTTAAAGCGGCCATGTAAGCCTCGGTGGTGAGGTCGCTGACGAGCTCCAAATGAACGGCTTTCACTGCTGAGCAAACAAAGATGCACATATAAGATTTTGTTAGTTTGCAACCACGGCCTTTACGATTGGCCACCAATACTGGTCTCGCGTAATCAACGTAACTATGCAAAAATGGAAACTCAAGCTGAGTTCTAGAATGGGGTAAGTGACCCATGATTGGCTGCACGCTTTGAGCCTTGTGTCTGAAACATTTGAGACATTGATTCACAACAAGTCTAGACAAGTTTCTGCCACCTAACGGCCAATATGTCTGTCGAATGTGCGACAGTAATAATTGTGGACCAGCATGTGCAAGCTCTAAATGTTGCATGTGGAATATAAGCTTAGTTAGAATAT
Source organism: Spodoptera exigua (assembly GCA_902829305.4). Lineage (NCBI taxonomy): Eukaryota > Metazoa > Arthropoda > Insecta > Lepidoptera > Noctuidae > Spodoptera > Spodoptera exigua. The sequence continues at coordinate 10,849,709 of LR824610.2, read as the reverse complement.
GTTTACTGCATAATACTATTGGGTGCTTAATATTAAAATCATAGGGAGAATTATCAAGCCTTCCGCCCACGCGGATGAGGTCATTATCGTCTATGAAAGGAGACAAGGGCAACAATCTACTTTTGCGTGGCAATTTCTGACCAGATTTTAAAAGAATATACTCTTCGTGAAATGTTTCAAGTTGAGAAAAGTGTATAATTGAATTTAATGAATTTTCAAGTTCTGAAACAGAAAGATTGCCCCACAATTTATTTTTATTTTTTAGATTATAAGTAAATCTCTGTACATAAGCTAATATTCTTTGTATTTTTGGTAGACTAGAATATCTCGTTAATAATGTATGTATGATTGATGTATGAATGGTTATATCTGAATGACTATAAATATTAGAATGATTCACACTATTATCGTTTTTAATGAGATGAGTCACTACTTCCGGCAAATTATTTTTCCCTGTGTTCGGTATTTTGGGCCACTCGGTTTCATTATGCTTCAAAAAGGAAGGTCCAGACCACCAGAGGGGTGTGTCATTAATGACGTCTGCCCTAAGACCACGGGAAACAAGATCCGCCGGGTTGTCCTTCGACGGTACGTAGCTCCAGGTATGACCAAACGTGCTTTCTTGAATTTCATTGACTCGGTTTTTAACAAAAGGTTTCAATTGACTGGAGTTAGTGGAAAGCCAAGCTAGAACTATGGTTGAGTCACACCAGAATCTACATTTGTGAATAGGTATGGTAAGCGATTCCTGAACCTTAGCACACAGCCTTGCACCCAACAAAGCTCCGCAAAGCTCAAGTCGCGGTATCGTTGTAGGTTTGATAGGCGCTACACGGTTTCTAGAGACTAGAAGCTGGACGCCTATAGATCCATCACCACTGCAAGACCGAATGTACACACAAGCGCCATATGCCTTCTCAGACGCATCGGTGAAGACGTGAACTTCGTGCATAATAGAACCTTCACGCAAAACCCAACGAGGAATTTTTAATTCATTTAATGATGTTATGCTACTCACAAATGCAGACCAAATATTTTGAATATCGAGCGAAACTACGTCGTCCCAGTCATAATTTTCTAGCCATAGACGCTGCATGACTAGCTTTGCTTCGACGACGCATGGACCAACGAGGCCTAATGGGTCAAAGATTTGACTGATAACAGAGAGGACATGACGCTTGGTGACTTTCTTAGTGGAAGTGATATTTATCGAATATGTTAACGTATCTGAGTCACATACCCAGTTAAGCCCTAGTGTTTTTGATGGAGTAGGATACGTACCTTTCTCCGAAAAATGCAATCTATTATGAGACTCGTTACTATCAGTGATTTGATTTTAAATTTCAGGATGATTTGATCGCCATTTACGTAAATTAAATTTAGCAGAAGTTAAAACCGTTTGTACTTTTTTTGCGATTTTAACTGTCTCAGCTATAGTTTCCCCTCCGCTAAGAAAGTCATCAACGTAGAAGTCACGTCGTATAGCAGATTGGACACGCTTATCCTCAATGTTATCAGCCAAGCATACCAGACACTTAGTGGCTAAGTAGGGAGCTGAAGCAGTACCATAAGTAACGGTGTTCAAAGTGTACGTCCTAAGGGGTTCTGAGGGATCAAACCTGAAAATTATTTTTTGAAGAGGTCTTTGGATGGGATTTAACTCAATGGCCCTGTACATCTTTTCCACGTCACCTGTGACCACATACCTATGCTGACGAAAACGTGTTATAATGGAAAACAGTTCGTCTTGTACTACGGGCCCGACCATCTGTATGTCGTTGAGAGACACCCCGGTACTAGTAGGGGCCGATGCGTCGAAGACTACGCGAAGTTGTGTTGTGGTACTGGAACTACGTATAACTCCATGATGCGGAATGTAATATTTAGTAATGGAGCTTTCAGGTGATGGAGTACAGTCTGAGTCTAAGGTCATGTGACCTAAGTGTTCATATTCTTTGATGAACTCAATGTATTTACGTTTGAATGAAGGATCACGTTCAAATCGTCGTTCTAGGGATAAAAAACGATTCCTAGCATTTAGGTAAGAATGACCTAATGAACTTGAATCTCCCTTTAAAGGCATAGTAACGACAAATTTTCCATCATGGTTACGAAACGTGTTTTGAGCGAAAAGCTGCTCACACATCCGCTCCTCAAGTGAGTGCGAATGTTTAGAGGAAACATTGTCTAGTTCCCAAAAGTAAGTAAGATCGGGAGTGACATTAGAATGATAGCAACAATGATTTGTAGTAAAGCTTGTCGGATGTGAAACACTACCGGATACAAGCCACCCGAGCTTGGTCTCACACAATGTAGGTAAGTGCTTTCCTAAATCAATTGTTTTATTGCCTATGACATTCCAAAAAACGTCAGCCCCTACCAGGATGTCTACGACCGACGGAACGTTGAAGTTCGGGTCTGCTAGCACAAGACCTGACGGAATAGGGACATGACTAATATGCACGAATGAAGACGGTAGAACTTTAGTTATTTCAGGTAAAATATGACAATCTATATCCACAGTAAAGGTACAGCATAAAGATTCTATTGTAAGGTGGCAAGACTGTGTGCTGGTGGAGACATGATTATTTATACCCGTTACCTTGGTGCTCGTACCGCGTCGTAACAAACCCAACTTCTCAGTTAAACTCTGCGTAATAAAGTTTGCTGTACTGCCGTTGTCCAGCAACAAGCGCGCAGTGTACTTCTTACCCGTCACGCCGGTCACGTTCACCAGGGCTGTGGACAGTAAAACATGCGAAGAAGTAGCAAGCTGCATAGAATTAGCTGAAAGCACAACGTTCGGAGCAGAAGGCAATTCAGAAGGCAAAGCTACAGGCAGTGGGTTTGTGTAGGATTTAGGCTCATGTGAGTCAAAGTGCAAAAGCGTATTATGCTTCGATTTGCAATATTTGCAATGTGAAAAGGTACATTTATTAGCAGAATGGCCGAAACGTAAACAATTAAAGCAAACATTGTATTCGTGGGCCTTTTTTATGCGAGCCTCAATAGATAAGCTTCTAAATGAGTCACATCTGTATAAAGTATGTGCTTGGGAGCAAAGCGGACATTTGTTGTTTTTATGATTATAGTTTGATTTTTTATTTTGTATTTGAGTGTTGGTTTTAGAATTAATTTTATTTGTGTGACTATTGTTTAAGGCTACAATAGAATTATTTGTTGAAGAACAATTATTCGATTCAACGGACTCCAACCAGTCCGCTCGCTTGCCTAAAAATGAACAAAATTGTTTTAAAGTAGGATCATCATTGTTTAAAGCAGTATTCCTATTTTCTTCCCAGTCTCGACGAGTAATACTATCTAATTTTTTTACCATAAAATAAATTATAATTAAATCCCAATGTTGTGTGGACTTTTTTAATGTTGTTAGTGCCCTAATATTTTTATTAATTAAATCAACTAAATTTCTAATAGCAACACTTGATTCCATAAGTATTGGTTCCACATCATCAAATAAAGCTCGGAAATGGTTGTCCACAAGAAGACGGTTGTTATTGAACCTTTCACATAACAGGTCCCATGCAAGTTGATAATGTTCGGCCTTAAAATCAATGTTTTTAATTATCAAGGCCGCTTTGCTCTGGAGTGAAGCTCGCAGGTAGTGGAACTTGTTTATGGCGTTGATGCTAGCATTGTCGTGAACCAACGAAGCAAAGGTATCTCTAAACTCAAGCCAGGATTGGTAGTTTCCATCAAAATGTGGCAATTCTATTTTTGGCAAACGAACAAAATTATTCCGTGAGGAAATATGTGCACCTGAGTCAGCATCTTTGAAGCCAGCCTCCGACCCGACACCGTTGCTGGAAGAACCGAGCAGGCTGCGCGTGAGTGCCACCAGACTGAAGAACTGGCGGTCAAAGTCCTCACGCTCAGTAAACGTGGACTCGGCATCGTCGGCAAGTACTTCAATTTGAGTCTGCAAATCGTCAAATTCATTGTGTAAGCTTTGGAATTTAATAAAGCGTTCTTCCAAATCTAGACGCTGCAACTGTGAAATAGCGGCACTACTTTTAATTAATGTTAAATAATTGTTGTAGATCGTAAGCTTCGATTTTACAGAACTGCGCTTCTTAATTAAAGTCTTTAAACTGTCTGCCATCATAAAATATTATAGGATTGAATATAACTGGTTAAACAAATACTAATGAGGTAAAAGAATGTAAGAAAAAACAGCCGTGCGATAAGAAAAGGTACCGAGATTCACAATGTGACACGTGTTCGCACCTCGATAGCAAACCAGTTTTTGTGGAATATTTTTAATGCGTGAGCTATTGATACGTAAACAAAATAACTGCAGTATTATAAGCACTGTTTGAAATGTTATAATGACTACTTGTAAAAGAAAGTTATGGGAAACTGGGGAACGATTTTTGGCAAGATGAAAGTTTTGGAAATTATCTAATTTGGAACGACTCACTCAAATACAGTAATATACTCCCAAGAATGACATCGGCTTCCACGGTGATCACGTAGTCTGCTTCGGGAACGACTTTTCTGTGCTTTCGGCGACGTGGTGGGCGGGGTCCAAAGTTCGCTCGGCGCGCACACGATGACCGATGACGTTGACGATGATTTGCGAAAATTTTACTGGGCAATTTTATAGTTCGAAGGACCAAATTGTTGTAGCTCTTTCGGGTTACTTTAAATGAAACAGGAGACTGCACAAAACATAGGTATATTTCGCAAACTACATCAAGACCGGCGCGGCGCGATAACAGAGAAATGCCCGAAGTCTTTGACGTTGATCAGCCGAGTGTGTGTGAAGAAAGAAGGACGGCGTTCGCGCGGCCGTGAGTTTTATAGACTCGGCCGGCGCGTCGCCTCCTCCTACCAATATCATAGATCATAGATCCATGGCCATAGTAATGCGCCGACAATTACCCTTTCCTTTCAAACTTGTTTATTGAATGTTATATCATAATATTCAACACCCTTTTTGATTAGTTAAACCATTTTTTAACATTTTATATTTACTTTCTATTTCACTAATACAACTTTTCAATGACTAACACACAACACACATTGTTTTATAGACATCTAGAAATATTTAGAGGTCACTCTTGTCATCAAAACAGAAGCAATGCAATGTATCGAAGTATATTTTATTTTCGAAAATATCTAAAGCAAACTCGCACCAGTCGCTCGGAACCAGATTTTCTGTAAAACACGTAGATATGCACATATGAGAAAATAAGATTTGCAAAAATGCGAGAGTGCGAGTGGGACAATGTACGGGTGCAACGGAATTTTTCAAAAATATTCCACATGGGCAGCTGTTGCATTCCGAATTTTCGAAATTGAATTCACACTCGAAATCTTTACTGGCTACTACTAAATACTTGGAAAAACTTTTTTTGTTTTTAAAAGAGAAGAATGTGAGAATATAGCACATATGTTGCTTTTGGTTTTTTTTAAATGTATGGAAGAATTTTTGCATGCTTGTGAGTTAATTTATTTATGGTATTTAAGATATTTTGGTATTAATTAAAATTTATTGGCTTTATAAATATCAGCTCTTTGGTGTTATGTAGTCTTAATACCAATAAACGTTTATTTTTATCCTGGACCAAGTGGAACAAGACGAGATACGGAATTGATTTATCAGGTAGAGTCCAACAAAGGGCGGGAGAAGACATTTGATGATTTTATGGCCTCCAAAAATAAGAATCTTTTATTTTTTAAATGGCTAAGGCTAAGCTAATTATTAATTAATGTTGTCTCGACGTATACATATAGAAGATTCTAGGACAATAAATAAATGTTCTGATGACGTCATAATACCAACATCGAGTTAGCGAAGTTTGTGCATAGATTGACATGCATAGAATATCCCAACGTATGTACAACTGTTGGGCAGTAGTCCGTCCGCCATTATTACCTCGCCCGCTCGAAGGAACCTTCTTTTCTAAACTTAGAGAATTAACTAATTATTCATTGTTCTATTAGAAAATTCTTAATTAAAACCACATAATGTTATCTATACTAATCTATACTAATATTATAAAGAGGTAAAATTTGTAAGTTTGTATGTAGGGATAATCTTTGGAACCGCTGGTCGGATTGCCAAAATTCTTTCACTGATAGATGGCTGCAATGTTTTTGAGCGCTATAAAACATCAGGCTACGATCAAATGGAGCCGAGCAACGGGCGAAACAGTGCGAGATTAGCTAGTACTTTATAAAATGAAAATATACTCTAATTACCTTCTAATTGTAATATTTAAGAATTAGTACGAGCCTTTAAGTAATTTATGAAGCAATTAATGTAATATGTAAGCGTTAAATTAAGTATTGTAACAAACATACAGCGCCATCTAGCGTAATACGATGAGCGGCAGTCATAAACTAGAAGACAGCTACAGTAGACAAGTGACGCCATCTACACACTGCATGTCGGACTGTCTGCGTCAGCGCCGGTCCGCATCACCACTACAGACATCAACGTGTAGATATTGTGCACACATGTAAACAGTCTGCCTTTATAAGCAGAACAGTCTTTGAGCATTTCATTCGACTAGCTAGAGGATCAGAGTTCGGTAGCCACGCAGCCAATTCTGAGCCTAAGTAAGACTAGTTCCTGTTCGATAGCCTAGCGGTCTTCAGGAATTAGCCAGCTAGGGGAGGTTGAATGGCGATAGCCACGCAGTCCCTTTCATCCCTCCACTTAGGGTTGCCTTAAGATTAGTGCATATTGTAAAGTGTATCTTTATATAAGACAATAAACTATCGTCTAGTACAACGGGGCTTTAATTTCAAAAACCAGCAACCCTACATTGGCGCCCAACGTTATAAAATAATCCACAGGATAAAAATATATGTTGATCTACATTAGAAACAACGTTATCAAATCGCCCACAGAATAAAAATATTTTTGCCTACCCTCATATGTGTACGGCCTACCTTAAACATTGGTACTTGCATAGTAAAGTACCCACAACATTGAAAAGTGAACAATAACTTGGAATGGAATCATCTACAGAATAAAAATATTTTGGCCTACCCTCATATTTTTACGGCCTACCTTCTAAATTGTATGGAGTACCCGCACACTTATTGAAGTACCCACAATATTGAAAAGTGAAACCTACATTGGCATACATTGAAAGATTATTAGAAATGTCAAAACCAGAGCAATTGTCGTCAGAACAAGTTCTACTTCTATCTGGTTTGCTTTCAAAAATTACTACAACGATGTCTACGAAAAGTTTTGCACATTGCCGAGCTAAATTTAACGGCGAAAGGTGTTATAATAAAGTGGAAGAATTTGTAACAAGCATATCGGTCTTTAAGAAAATTGAAAAAATATCGGATGATGATGCATTAGAGGGTCTGTCTTTAGTGTTAACTGATAAAGCAGCCACGTGGTGGATTGGAATAAAATCTGAAATTAAGAAATGGAGTCAAGCAATCGACGCAATACGGTGTGCTTTTGCGCCGAGAAAACAACCGCACGAAATCTACATGGAAGTTTTCGCAAAGAAACAGGGTAACGAAAACATAGACAATTTTGTTTGCGAAAAGCGAGCCTTGTTGGCTCAATTGCCAACGAAGCGGCAAAAAGAGGAGGAACATTTAGACATGGTGTATGGGTTGCTTAAAATATCGTACAAGAAGGAGATAGCTCGCAGTGACATCAAAACATTTGCTGATCTACTGGAACGCGGTCGCCATCTTGAAAGCCTTGCAAAAGAAGGTGAAGAAACCACGAAATTTACCACGGAGCGTAAGCCTATAAGGAGATGTGCCTACTGCGGGAAGAAGGGCCATACTTTGGAAGAATGTTGCAAAAGGTTGGCAGACAATAAAACAACAAGCACAAATATCAAACCTCAAAACAAGTTAGCTTGTTATGGCTGTGGGACGCCAGGTGTGGTAAGGAGTAACTGTGTGACGTGTAAAAATCAAGAAACGCCGCCTAAACCTGTTGCATTCTGTACAATGCAAGCAACACTGGAAAGCAATGCAAAAATACCGACGATACCTATAAGTATAAAAGGTGAAACAGGATATGCATATATAGATACGGCTGCCCGTACAAGTATCGCTGGCACTCAATTATATAAGAAGCTAATTCGGCACGGTACGTCGTTCGTCGAGCGCTCCGCTGACATAACTTTAGCAGATGGTACCATTAAAACGACCACTCTGTTAACAGCAATAGTTGACGTAGTAATAGGTGAACGCATATTACCTATTACTTTTTCGGCAATACCAGAAGCTAAAAATAACCGCACTCTTCTTGGCATTGATTTCCTCGAGTCTTCAGGTATTGTGTTGAATCTGCCACAGAGGGCGTGGTATTTTGTTGATGATCCAGATAAGATTTTTACAATATTGCAACTCAAGAATGAAAACATACCACTGATTGCAACAAAATCAATAGATTTCAACATGGAAACAAATACATCACTGGACGTAATCCAAACCACAAAGCTCGATAACAAAAATGAAGAAGAAACACTCCCAGACTTTATTAAATGGGCAAGAGAATTGAACATGGTTTCTCCTATGATGGAAACACCCTCACCGGTTCGCGACGAAGACGGGTCACCGGGAAACAAAAGACCCCGGTGGATTCTTCAAAAACTGGACACGCCACCGCGCCCAGTACGTCCAAGAGAACCAGCTGATGATAATTCTTGTATTGATCCTCGCATTAACTATGTAAAAACAAATCCATTTAAATTGTATTCTCTTGATATTTATTTACAACCCAACGAAGGTAACTTACTCACAATTAATGAACAAGTAGCTTTCAATGAACTTTTAGCAGAATATAAAGATATATTTCAAAGGAACACAAGTCCAACTCCATATATACAACACATAATAGATACAGGCAATCATCCTGCTATAAGTAGCAAACCATATAGGTTATCGCCTACTAGACAGCAGCAGCTTCGAGAAAAACTTGATGACATGATCAAAAACGACATTATTGAGGAATGCGATTCTCCATGGTCAGCACCAGTCATTTTGGTTCCTAAAGGCGAGAACGATGTCAGAGTCTGTATCGATTATCGAAAATTAAATGAGATAACTAAGCCCGACAGATATCCTTTGCCACGCATCGATGACTTATTACATCAAGCAAAGGCTATGGCTTATATGTCAACAATCGATCTACAATCAGGCTACCATCAAATTTTGGTACGGCCAGAAGATCAAGATAAGACAACTTTCATTTCCCCGTTTGGAACTTTTCGTTTTAAACGGATGCCGTTTGGATTACGCAATGCGCCTGCTACTTTTCAAAGACTTATGGACAGATTCATACGAGGTCTAAAAGCTGAATTTGCACTATGTTACCTTGATGACGTAATTATTCGTTCTGTCTCTTTCTCTCAACATATACAAGATTTACGAGAAGTGTTTGATAAGCTGAGAGAATATAAACTACATGCAAACCGAAAAAAATGCAAATTTTGTTGCTCTAAAGTAAAATACTTGGGACATTTAATTGTACCTGAAGGAATAACAGCGGACCCAGAGAAAGTTTCTGCTATTTCTAAACTGCAGGAGCCTAAAAATCTAAAACAATTGATTTCATTCCTTCAAACAGCATCCTGGTATAGGAGATTTATATATAATTTTGCTGAAATTGCAAGACCATTGACTAACTTAACGAAAAAGAAAGTTGTTTGGCAATGGAATGCACAAGAACAGGAAGCCTTTAATCAATTAAAGATTGCACTAACGACCGCACCAGTTCTAAAACAAGCTAATTCGGATGTGCCATTTACTATAAAAACTGATGCCAGTCAGTATGCTATAGGAGCAGCTTTGGTGCAGGGGGAGGGTAGAGAGGAACACCCTGTAGAATATGCAAGTCGATTACTTACTCCTGCTGAATGTAACTACACAGTGACAGAAAAAGAAGCGTTAGCTATAGTATGGGCTGTATCACGCTTTCGAAGCTATATAGAGGGCACACGTTTTATTACAATAACGGATCATCAGCCCCTCAAATGGTTAATGAACCTGAAAACTCCTACTGGTCGACTAGCAAGATGGGCTCTTCAGCTACAACCGTACGAATTTGTCATTCAGTACACTCCAGGTCGCACAAATGTTGTTGCTGACACATTGTCACGACCACCATGTTCAAATCATGATGATAGTAAATGTACAATCTGTCGTTTCGAGGTGGAAATTCCAAAACTAACTGAAAAACACTTACGTGAAGAACAATTAAAAGATGAACATTTAAAAACCATTATTGAAACATTAGAAGCAGGAAATGAAACAAAAAACTATGTAGAATGGACTAAGAAAGGTTTCTTACTACACAAAGGGGTTTTATATCGTTATATACCAGAACAAGATGACGAGAACGCAAAATTATTGGTTCCACGACATGAAATACCAAATATACTTAAAGTGTATCATGATGACCCAACTGCTGGACATACGGGTGTTGAACGAACACTACAACGTATAACAAATAAATTCTACTGGAAGGGACTCCGGAAAGATATTATAAAGTACATCAAAACATGCGTTGAATGTCAAAAATACAAACCCACAAATCAAAAACCAGCTGGACCAATCTTCTCCGAATTATCACAGATTTGAGGTACTGTCAATTGATCTGTTCGGTCCGTTACCCACAGGACCTCAAGACGAAAAATGGATATTTATTGTAGAAGACACAGCCTCACGCTGGGTAGAATTATTTGCCTTAAAAGAAGCTACATCTGAAAATTGTGCTATAATATTAATAAATGAAGTATTCCTACGTTATGGCTTACCAAGAAAACTGGTTAGCGATAACGGAGTACAATTCATTTCGGCTGTCATGCAAAAACTTACATTTTGTTTTGAAATAAAACAGGTATATACACCTGTATACCACCCAGAACCTAACATGGTGGAAAGGAAAAACAGAGATATGAAATCACAAATAGCAATTATGGTTAAAGAAAATCACCACAATTGGCCAAGTACATTACCAGCAATACGCTTCGCGATGAATACTGCTATGTGCCAAACCACAGGCGCTTCGCCATCATATCTAACATTTGGTCGTGAACTACGAACTGTATATGATTTAAAACATGATTTAAGTACAATTCTTGAATCAGAAAATTTTGTGAAAGAAATCACGCCTACTATGAGAAAGTTAACGCAAGATTTGGCATTAGCAAAGAAAACTATTGAACAAAATCTAAAAGCAAGCTGTAATCGAGCAAACGCTAAAAGAAGAAAAGATCCTGGATATAAACCTGGTGACTTAGTGCTGGTTGAGACACATCCAATAAGCAGTAATGAGAAACAGTTCACAGCCAAATTTGCTCCACGCAGAGACGGTCCTTATATTGTCCTTAAGAAACATGGAGTATCCACATATGAGGTAGCAAACCCAAAATCACCAGAGAAATCCATGGGAAAATATCACACTTCAGCATTATGTAAATTTGAACAAAGAGATGGTAATGTGCCCACACCCTTAAATCCCATAAGAAAAAGAGGGAGACCAAGGAAGATGGATACTGATCCTGGTACTCAGTCGGGACGACTATAGAGTACCAGAGGGGGAGATTGTAACAAACATACAGCGCCATCTAGCGTAATACGATGAGCGGCAGTCATAAACTAGAAGACAGCTGCAGTAGACAAGTGACGCCATTTACACACTGCATGTCGGACTGTCTGCGTCAGCGCCGGTCCGCATCACCACTACAGACATCAACGTGTAGATATTGTGCACACATGTAAACAGTCTGCCTTTATAAGCAGAACAGTCTTTGAGCATTTCATTCGACTAGCTAGAGGATCAGAGTTCGGTAGCCACGCAGCCAATTCTGAGCCTAAGTAAGACTAGTTCCTGTTCAATAGCCTAGCGGTCTTCAGGAATTAGCCAGCTAGGGGAGGTTGAATGGCGGTAGCCACGCAGTCCCTTTCATCCCTCCACTTAGGGTTGCCTTAAGATTAGTGCATATTGTAAAGTGTATCTTTATATAAGACAACAAACTATCGTCTAGTACAACGGGGCTTTAATTTCAAAAACCAGCAACCCTACAGTATTTTAATTCTAACATAATATTAAAGGGCTGAGTCAACAAAGAACATTTTAGAAAGTGTTTTAAACCTAATTGAAATTATAATTAGGTTTGTTAATGAGATTTTATCTGAAATTTTATGTGGAGTTGGAATGTGTTAGCTAATAGTAATTACGATCTGATTAATTGTAGATTAATTTTGGAAACATATATGAATAGTGTGGTTCGAAGTGTAGGCATCGTTTCTCATGCATGACTGTGCGGTTTTTAAAACTGACAAGTTCCAAAGTGTATTTTTTGAATTAAATGAAACTGGTATAGTCTTTTTAGATACTACTGGTAGAATGTGAAAGAAGATATTCGTCAAAACTTAGTTTAAGTATATTTTTTTTATTATAATATTTAAGTCGCTAACTTACCTTGGGCAAAGCTTTTTATTAATGTTCATATCTTCTACCTACTTTTGAAACGAAACTTTGCCTCAATAGTAGACCCGGATGTTGATTAAAATTGTACAAATTTTTCATTTTAGAGACAAGATTGAAATGACAAACCTATATTTTGGGAAATATCAAATACTAGCGACCCTCCTCGGTTGAAAAGCTGGTACAAAATTTTCCTTTTTAAGTTATTTTAATAAAAAAGTGCATCAAAATCTGTTGCGTAGCTAAAAAGATTTAAGCACATAGGGACAGAAAAAGCGACTTTGTTAATACTATGTAGTGATAGTGATTGATACTTAAGAATGATACTTTGCCGACTTATTACCAACACTACAAGATGACGTCCATATGTATAGACACAGGTAAGCCTAATACATAGTTTCGCTCCCCAACAATACTTCAGGTTTACCAGCAGACAGGATAATCTACCCAGGTATGTACCTAATTACCAACGGGTAGGATACTTGGCATTGCCTTCAGTACATCTAGACACTTCAATAGGTCATGGGTAATCTAGCATTTGGCACGCAAAATGCTATGGACGTAGATTTAGGTAAAGTATCCTTGAATACATAATGAGTTTGTTTTTGTATGATATCTGGTATTACTGATCGGATGTATTATTTCGTATTTACAATTTAACTGTGATTGTGTGATCAATATTATAATTGGATAAATTGAGCACTAAATTTAATACCCTAAAGTGTGGGAGAGTAATTAAAATACACTACGACGGTAGTAATTATAGTCTATACTAATATTATAAAGGTGAAGAGATTGTTTGAACGCGCTTATCTCCGAAACTGCTGGTTCGAATTGAACAATTCTTTTTGTGTTCGTTATTCCACTTATCGCTTAAAGCGTAAGAGTAGCTGGGACCTATACTATATATAATACGACTTAAATATAATATTAATATTCAGAGACGTAATAAAATTTGAGAAAATCTCAGGTTACATAAGAAGACAGTTTTCAGTATGAACTAAATGAGATTTTGTCACATGCATTGTAATATATAAAGGTGTTTTTTAAAGGTGGCAAAATCGTCAAATAACTTCTCTCCTCCAAGGTGGGGAAGAGGAAGTGTCAGACTTACGAAGTAGGAACCACTTCGTTACTTTTCCTGCTCCAGGCCGAGGCCAGGCTATCTCCGGCCACCGTAAGCGCGGGTCTGCGGACGGCGGTCCACGTGCGCCTCAAAGAGCCAATAGACCACCACAGACGGGGCCCTATAGGCCTGATGTTCAGCCGGGGTTGCGGGGTAAGCGCAATGAGTCACCGCGGCCTCGGCCCAGAGCAGGAGAAGGAACGGGGGGTTTTTAGTCAGTAAGAGTCTGACACTGTCTCTCGCCTTAGCCTTTGGGGGGAATTTGATTTTCCCCTGACAAAAAAAAAAGGCCGAGGCCAGGCTATATTATTGCGATTAACTCGCAAATCCGGCTGAATTCGATTTAGGTAAGTACCTAACCAACACGCACAACCATTGCGTTAAAAACTAATTAATCATTGGTATTTATTTCAATTACAAAATGCGGTTGTCATAGTTGTTATTTAAAGCTGTTGTTTACATGCAATACCTTTGATTAATTTGTTGGTTTGAAATTTTTGTTATAGGTAATACAATGCGATAGTATAACAGCGTATAATTCCTCGAATATTTTCAACGGTACAAATAAGAATTTTGCTCGATAAAAATTATCAGGATGGATGCGCGCCAACGTACCATTTTTAAAGTGACTATAAAAATATTTACGACTCCGCACAAAAGATGAATTATTATTATACATATTGCAATGAATAAAAACAATGTTGACTTTGTATTTTCCGTTTATCCTTTTTTTTGATGAAATATGTTTTATGTTTATATTTTTTATGTCATGAGTCGGCACACGAGCAGACGGATTACCTGATGGTAGGCAATCAGCGCCGCCCATGGACATCCGCAGTAACAGAGGAGTTACGAGTGCGTTGCCGACTTTTTGGGGATTAAGGATTTGGAGATTTAGGGATTGGGGAGGAGTTGGGGTAAGATTGGGCCTCAGGTAACATCACTCACACGAAAAAACGCTAGGTTGTTTCACGCTTGTTTTTTGTGAGGCCGTGGTATCATTCTGGTCGAGTCGACCTATTCGTGCCGAAGCATGGCTCTCCCACACATGTATATATAAAGTTCAATATAAATTGTTTGCTATTACGAATTTTTGTGCAATTTACGAATGGAGAAAGGGGGATGTTTGGAAACAATTCTTTTTGTGAGACCTTTTACCTGGAATGGCTCTTACGATTTATGATCATAATATACAGGAGTCCGTACCGAGTTAATGTCCTACGGCTTTCAGGACAAATAGTTATATTATACAGTCAGTTCCCGTCAGTTGCCTGTACAAACACCAAGCTATACGTATATATAATTACGTGTGTATTATGATTAGATGAGAGATATGAATGTAATTACTATTAACTAACGACCGAAAGATAATTCTGGAATATATTGGTCGCGGATAATCATAATGGTGATTAACGTTTAGTTGTAAACATGGACTAATAGAGTAATATTACGAAGCGTAGTAATTAATTTTTATTCAATAAATCAGTTTATTTTCATCTCTTTGGATAATGATTTCTGTAAACCTACTACCTATTTTTTATTTCAGTAGGTACTATCTTCAATAGATACTTTTTGTAGGATGGTGTTATCCAACTTAAGAGGGGATGAAAATGATCAGAAATAACCAATGCGAAAAGTTTTCAGTTACAATATTTGCTTTTTTCCACGGTAAAGTAATGGTTTTATTACATAAGCAAAAAACAGTTTTTTTTAATCTTATCTTCTTCTTATATATAAAAATGGATCGCAAAATGTGTTGGTAAGCGCATAACTCAACAACGCCTTTACCGATTTTGTTAATTGTTTTTTTGTTGTTTTTGTTGTTGTCAGGAGAAGGTTCTTATCAAAGAAAATATTAGAAAAGTAGAGGGAAAGTTTAGGAAAAAGTGACCCTTTGATATCGAGATAGTTGGACCCGCGCGAAGCGGGGGCGGGCCGCTAGTAGACAAATAAAAAAGATTTAGTCTTTGATAAGTTTTCCTGCAACTATTAACCTTCCAATAGTGGTAATTAGAGACATAATAGAAGAGCAATAGGTGCCGGCGTTCGCTTGGCGTTTGATGAATTAACCACATTTAAATATTATAACATTGATTTAAGTAATTTAAAGTCCAACAATAAATAAAAATTAAATTATTGAAAATCACCAACGACGACAACAATGGACGACAACAATGGACGAATTGCGGTTTTCGTTCTCATTTTAAAATATTCAAAGTTGGGAACAACAAGCTAAATGAAAAGAATGGAATTTTTAATAAAAGAATGGTATTTTAATTTTGTTTTCTTTTTTTCTCGAAACCGGCCGATGACCGATTTATGTGATTTAAATAATAGAGTATTATACAAAAAGGTTTGTTTACATGTTATTCCTTATAAAGAAAGACTGACAGCTGTACTTGCAGCTGTCGGTCACTTAGTGGTTTCTAAACGCAGTCTTTGGTAATCGTTCTTTACTAAATAATAACGTAAGTAATCATTAAGTCTCTGTAAAAATTATTTTCGTATATAAATTACCTTGTAGATTTAACTCTACTATCGAATCTTCTGAGATAAGACTGTGACTGAAAACCTATTGTTCTAACCCGAGAAACGTTTTGTTGAGGAGTCTTAATTTTTAAAAGGAGGTTGTATGCGCCTGGTATTTTTGTGACATTTATCTTATCTAAATTGTCGGCTTATGGGGTTGAGAGACGTGCTTTGTGTTGCATCTGGTGGTCTGATAATTCGACTAAATTATAACTGTATATTCATAATTTTTAAAAAAGACATCCTATTGTAATTTTAAGTGAGGTTACCGGTAGGCCAATTCTTCCACTCCCCCAATCCCTAAATCCACAAAACTCTAATCCCGAAAAGGTCGGTAAAGCGCTCGTAACTCTCCCGTATTTACGGATGTCCATGGGCGGCGCTAGTTGCTTACCATTAGGTAATCCATCTGATCTGCTCCTCTCGGCGATCTCTCGTATCGTTTTTATTTTCGGAAGTTTTAGTTTCCCGTGAATGGTCGTAGGAATCTTCTATGAGCTCTATTGAAAATTTTTGTTGCTAAAATTACTAGGACTTGAATATTTGCATAGCTACATTTGTTTGTCGAAGACACGTTTTTTGGACAAAGGGACTTTAAACCAGTTTAGATTTTCTTAGGTAATCCAAGTGAGAGAGTCGTTATTTTCAATTAATATAGCATGTCTCACACTAGTACATAGTACATAGACTACAGACGTGGCCCTATAGGGCTGATGTTCAGCCGGGGTTGCGGGGAAAGCGCAATGAGTCACCGCGGCCTCGGCCCAGAGCAGGAGGAGAAACGGGGGTTTTTAGTCAGTAAAAGTCTACTCTCTCGCCTAACCCTGGGCGGGAGAACTCATTTGATGATTTTTTCCTGACAAAAAAAGTAACAATTCAAAAATAGTTTATCGGTAAAGATTTATATCTACTATATCTATATATTATATAATCCACTTTATGTACATATTATATAACACTGTCTAGAAAGAAAGTATAAAAAGTTGTAAAGGGTCCATTTTGATGTAGGCTATACTAAATAATAATTTGTTATATATTTTTACGAGTTCCTTAACTAATTATATTGTCTTCCTGATACCGCAACTGATGGAGCCAGCAGATGTTCTCATTTCTCATGCAAATTGTTGTTTTATAGCAAAAACTTGGTTGAATCTGTTGTTTTTACACCGCCCTATTTTTCAAGTTGAAATGTTTTTAACCTTATTTTTCAGTAACTTTGAACTGTTAGGAAATTCTTATGTTTTATAATGTCGGAAGTAGGTACGTTAGAATTGAGTAGTTTTATTAGTCAACTAGCGCCTGCTAAATTTATTCTTATATACCTTCCTATTTAATCACTCTATCTATTTAAAAAACCGGATCTGAATCCCGTACGCAGTTTTAAAGATGTATGCATACACAGGGATATACAATTCGCCTCTTTAATGCAATTAAATATTTAAAAAATAATCTTACACTTATTATAGGTATACATGTTTATTTTAATATCTCTATCCAATTATTAATTTATTTAATTTAAGGGTCTCCAACAAGAAATACACAAAGCATTCACGATAATAAGAATCATAATATAAAAACTGTGTGCTTCCTCAATTACAGGAGGCCACATCATGCAAAAATGTATTTAAAATTATAATATTAAAACATAGACAGACATACAAAGTTAGGCACAATGAAACACAAAACGTAATCAGACACAAGCAACAATAAATAGGTATTCTAAATTAACACACATGTGATAGTAAAATAAAAATACCTCTCGTATAAGTATACCTCTCGTATAAATTCCATAGATAAGTATGATTTACTCAATGTCGACAATTTATCAGGAATGACTTCTTCTCACCAATTAGGTATGTTATGAGCACCATGTACTAATAAGGTTTTAAAGTTACTGGATCAACTTTAATTAAATTTGTAGAATACAAATGACAATAATATATGCTTTGTATATGTATGTGTCATAGTGAGTATGTATACACCTGCTTGTCTTTTCGCAGAAGATATGGATCTAACATTAATACACCTACCAAAATATCTCCTATTTAAAAATGTAATAAGTACTAAGTAAATATTTATTTAATAAAAATACTCTTCAAAGATTTCTCTCAATAGTACCAAAATTCAATAGATATAATATAATTTCTTTGTAAGCCATTCGAAATTATTTTATGAAATCAAATATAAATAATGATAATAGATTCATTCAAACGGCTTCATCTCATTAAAGAAATTGAATCCTTACTATTGTGCACTATTCATTTCATTCTGTAAACATGATTTTCTTTTCTAATAAATCCTCAAATCCATTCTAACTATTTTATTTAAAATATATTTGTTCAGTTCAGTGGCTGGGCAACTGGCTGCTATGCAACGTGTCGCGGGTTCGATTCTTGCACGGAACAACACTTTGTGTGATCCACAAGTTGTTGTTTCGGGTCTGGGTGTGTTGTGTATGTGAATTTCTTTGTTTGTAAACGCAACCACGACAGAGGAGAAAATTATAGTGTGGGGCAACGTTTTTTCTAAAAAAATGCATAATACATAATACATAATACGTACATAATAATATACGTAATAATAGACATAATAGCACACTACACGTCATTTTATTACCTGAAAAACTTAGGTAAAACGATTTCTATTAAACAAATAAGTGCGTCATGTAGAGGTTTTGTTCTCTGAATAAAATTAGGCTACTAATGTATATACATGATAATTTTAGTATTGACACAGATGGTGAGATTAAACCTGGTGATTCATTGATGAGCGGAGCGGAAAATGTTTGGGAAATCCACGTTGGGTAACTACTACTTTGACTTACTAACTAGGAACCACCTTGTTACTTTTCCTGCCCCAGGCCGAGGCCAGGCTATCTCCGGCCACTGTAAGCGCGGGTCTGCGGACGGCGGTCCACGTGCGCCTCAAAGAGCCAATAGACCACCACAGACGGGGCCCTATAGGCCTGATGTTCAGCTGGGGTTGCGGGGTAAGCGCAATGAGTCACCGCGGCCTCGACCCAGAGCAGGAGAAGGAACGGGGGGTTTTTAGTCAGTAAGAGTCTGACACTGTCTCTCGCCTTAGCCAGAGCGGGGGAATTTGATTTTCCCTTGAAAAAAAAAGGCCGAGGCCAGGCTATATTATTGCGATTAACTCGCAAACCCGGCTGAATTCGATTTAGGTAGGTACCTAACCTGAAGGCTTATAATAATAATACCCAAAACAATTGCGTTAAAAACTAATTAATCATTGGTATTTATTTCAATTACAAAATGCGGTTGTCATAGTTGTTATTTAAAGCTGTTGTTTACATGTAATACCTTTGATTAATTTGTTGGTTTGAAATTATTGTTATAGGTAATACAATGCGATAGTATGACAGCGTATAATTCCTCGAATATTTTCAACGGTACAAATAAGAATTTTGCTCGATAAAAATTATCAGGATGGATGCGCGCCAACGTACCATTTTTAAAGTGACTATAAAAATATTTACGACTCCGCACAAAAGATGAATTATTATTATACATATTGCAATGAATAAAAACAATGTTGACTTTGTATTTTTCGTTTATCCTGTTTTTTTGATGAAATATGTTTTATATGTACCTATATTTTTTATGTCATGCGGCATACGAGTAGACGGATTACCTGATAGTAGGCAATCAGCGCCGCCCATGGATATCCGCAACAACAGAGGAGTTACGAGTGCGTTGCCGACTTTTTGGGGATTAAGGATTTGGAGATTCAGGCTATCCCTGGGAGGAGTTGGGGTAAGATTGGGCCTCCGGTAACCTCACTCACACGAAAAAACGCTAGGTTGTTTCACGCTTGTTTTCTGTGAGGCCGTGGTATCACTCCGGTCGAGTCGACCTATTCCTGCCGTAGCATGGCTGTCTCACATTTATGTATTTATATAAAGTCCAATATAAATTGTTTGCTATTACGAATTTTTGTGCAATTTACGAATGGAGAAAGGGGGATGTTTGTAAACAATTCTTTTTGTGAGACCCTTTACCTGGAATGGCTCGTACGATTTATGATCATAATATACAGGAGTACTTACCAAGTTAATGTCCTACGGCTTTCAGGACAAATAGTTATATTATACAGTCAGTTCCCGTCAGTTGCCTGTACAAACACCAAGCTATACGTATATATAATTACGTGTGAATTATGATTAGATGAGAGATATGAATGTAATTACTATTAACTAACGACCGAAAGATAATTCTGGAATATATTGGTCGCGGATAATCATAATGGTGATTAACGTTTAGTTGTAATCATGGACTAATAGATTAATATTACGAAGCGTAGTAATTAATTTTTATTTAATAAATCAGTTCATTTTCATCTCTTTGGATAATGATTTCTGTAAATCTACTACCTATTTTTTGTTTCAGTAGGTACTATCTTTAATAGATACTTTTTGTAGGATGGTGTTATGAAACTTCAGAGGAGATAAAAATGATAAGAATTACCAATGCGAAAAGTTTTCAGTTACAATATTTGCTTCTTTCCACAGTAAACTAATGGTTTTAATACATAAGCGAAAAATTGTTTTTTTTTAATCTTACATATAGGCAGATAAAAAAAATCCCATTGAAAATTTAGTCTTTGATGAGTTTTCCTGCAACTATTAACCTTTCAATCGTGGTAATTAGAGACATAATAGAAGAGCAATAGGTGCCGGCGTTCGCTTGGGGTTTGATGAATTAACCACATTTAAATATAACATTGATTTAAGTAATTTAAAGTCCAACAATAAATAAAAATTAAATTAATAAAAATCACCAACGACGACAACAATGGACGACAATCGAATTGCGGTTTTCGTTCTCATTTTAAAATATTCAAAGTTGGGAACAACAAGCTAAATGAAAAGAATGGAATTTTTAATAAAAGAATGGTATTTTAATTTTGTTTTCTTTTTTTCTCGAAACTGGCCGATGACCGATTTATGTGATTAAAGTATTTAACTTACAAAAAAAATTACATAAACAAAAATGTTACATTTAATCAGAAAGTTCATGAGCATCTCTTGAAGAAATTGGCTGAATAATCACATTAAACAAATACATTTATAAGTAGTATCGATATCTATTTATTTATATTAGTGGTCTATATTTATTAATTTTAATATGTATTTTAAGTTGCTGTATTATTGAGTTTTTTTGTCTTCAAATTTAGTGTAAGGATTGTTTGCTGCTTGCACTTACCGTTTTTTACTCATCTCTGCATCACCCAAAGGTCAGACTGGTAGATAATGCCAACGGCATTAAGTCCGCCTATGTACTGAAATATGTGTGCATAAATAAAAAAAAAACAAAGATTTGTAGACAAGTAATTTGTTATGAAGAAAGACTTACAGCCGAACTCAGACATTTAATGTTCAGCCGGGGTTGCGGGGTAAGCGCAATGAGGCACCGCGACCTCGGCCTAGAGCAGGAGTAGGAACAGGGGGGTTTTTAGTCAGTAAGAGTCTGACACTCCCTCCCGCCTGACCCTGGGCGGGAGAAGTCATTTGATGATTTTCCCCTCACAAAATAAAAGACATTTAATGTTACTTAACCGAGTCTTTGGTTGAATAGTTTCAGTAAATCTGAGAAATAATTACTTTTCTGCATAAATGCCCTTGTAGATTAAGCGATTAGGTACGATTGAAGCTTCTGAGCTAAAGGAATGTGACTGGACTTGTATAATATTCAAGAAAAATATTGTTGAGGGGTTTTAATTTTCAAAATGAGGTTTGAGTATGTGGGTTTGGTATTTTTGTGACATTTGTCTTATCTAAATTGTCGGCTTATGGGGTTGAGAGACGTGCTTTGTGGTCTGTTATTTCGACTAGATTAAAACTGTATAACATAATGTTTAAAAAAGACATCCCATTGTAATTTTAATTGAGGTTACCGGTAGGCCAATTCTTCAACTACCCCAATCCCTAAATCCCTAATCCCCAAAAGGTCGGTAACGCGCTCGTAACTCTCCCGTAGAGTTCGTTACTCTCTCGGGTGCCCATGGGCGGCGCTAATTGCTTACCATTAGGTAATCCATCTGATCTGCTCCTCTCGGCGATCTCTCGTATCGTTTTCATTTTCGGAAGTATTAGTTTCCCGTGAATGGTCGTAGGAACCCTCTATGAGCTATTTTGAAAAGGTTTGTTGCTAAAATTACTAGGACTTGAATATTTGCATAGCTATGTTTGTTTGTCGAATACACGTTTTTTGGACAAAGGTACTTTAAACCAGTTTAGATTTTCTCAGGTAATTCAAGTGAGACAGTCATTATTTTCAATTAATATAGCATGTCTCACGCTAGTACATAGTGCATGGACCACAGACGTGGCCCTATAGGGCTGATGTTCAGCCGGGGTTGCGGGGAAAGCGCAATGAGTCACCGCGGCCTCGGCCCAGAGCAGGAGGAGAAACGGGGGTTTTTATTCAGTAAAAGTCTGACTCTCTCGCCAAACCCTGGGCGGGAGAACTCATTTGATGATTTTTCCCTGACAAAAAAAAAGTAACAATTCAAAAATAGTTTATTGGTAAAGACCTATCTACTATATATATTATAATTATAATCCACTTCATGTACATATTATATAACACTGTATAGAAAGTATAAAAAGTTGTAAAGGGTCCATTTTGATGTAGGCTATACTAAATAATAATTTGTTATATATTTTTACGAGTTCCTTAACTAATTATATTGTCTTCCTGATACCGCAACTGATGGAGCCAGATGTTCTCATTTCTCATGCAAATTGTTGTTTTATAGCAAAAACTTGGTTGAATCTGTTGTTTTTACACCGCCCTATTTTTCAAGTTGAAATGTTTTTAACCTTATTTTTCAGTAACTTTGAACTGTTAGGAAATTTTCTTATGTTTTATAATGTCGGAAGTAGGGATGTTGGAATTGGGTAGTTTTATTGGTCATCTAGCGCCTTCTACATTTTCCACGGCTTAATGGATGTTAATATATATTCCTATACACCTTCCTATTCAATTATTCTATCTATTGAAAAAACCGGATCTGAATCCCGTACGCAGTTTTAAAGATTTATGCATACACACATATATATGTACAATTCGCCTCTTTAATGCAATAAAATATTTAAAAAATAACCTTACATATAATACATGGATTTTTTTAATATCTCTACCCAATTATAATTCTATCCAATTATTAATTTATTTAATTTAAGGGTCTCCGACAAGAAATACACAAAGCATTCACGATAATAACAATCATAATATAAAAACTGTGTGCTTCCTCAATTACAGGAGGCCACATCATGCAAAAATGTATTTAAAATTATAATATTAAAACATAGACAGACATACAAAGTTAGGCACAATGAAACACAAAACGTAATTAGACACAATCAACAATAAATAGGTATTCTAAATTAACACACATGTGATAGTAAAACAAAAATACCTCTCGTATAAGTATACCTCTCGTATTCATCATCATCATCATCATCATCAGCCTATAAGTGTCCATTGCTGAACAAAGGCATCTTCTCATACGGAGAAGGTTTGAGCATTAATCACCACGCTTGCTCAATGCGGGTTGGCGATTTCAAACTTATAATTAGAAATTATAAGTCCAGGTTTCCTCACGATGTTTACCTTCACCGTATGTCAGTAGTGTCTAAATAATCATAGAAAGTACCTCTCGTATTAAATCCATAGAATAAGTATGGTTTACTCAATGTTGACAATTAATCGCGAATGCCTTCTTCTCTCCAATTAGGTATGTTATGAGTACCATGTACTAATAAGGTTTTAAAGTTACTGGATCAACTTTAATTAAATTTCTATAATAGGACAATAATAGATGCTTGGTATATATGTGTGTGTCATAGTGAGTATGTATACACCTGCTTGTCTTTTCGCAGAAGATTATAGATGATCTAATATTAATACACCTACCAAAATATCTCCTATTTAAAAATGTAATAACTACTAAGTAAATATTTATTTAACAAAAATACTTTTCAAAGACTTCTCTCAATAGTACCAAAATTCAATAGACTGATATAATTTCTTTGTAAGCCTTTCGAGATTATTTTATGAAATCAAATATAAATAATGATAATAGATTCATTCAAACGGCTTCATCTCATTAAAGAAATTGAATCCTTACTATTGTGCACTATTTCATTCTGTAAACATGATTTTCTTTTCTAATAAATCCTCAAATCCATTCGAACTATTTTTAGATATATTTTTTAAGGACGTTTAATTTTTCAATGTCTTCTCTCGCCATGGATGATGCGAGAAGAAGTGTTAGATTCTTATATTTTCTAAAAACCACCCCGTTCCTTCTCGTACTCTGACCCGGGGCCCGTCACAAATATTTTCGCTTGCACCTGCAACCTCGTCTGGACACTGGCTTTCGTGGGCCCTGCCATATGCTGGAGTTTGGTTCTAGTCGGTTGGCGAGCTACCTTTGCTCTTGTTCCTCAAACTGGTTGTCCAAAATCGGCCGTCGCGCGTTCCTCGACGTCCGGTGTGTCTTCTGCATCAGCAGATTGGATTGCATTCGATTTAAGAAATGGCATTGTAAATTTTATTATTAAAATGTAATTAAAATTGATGTGCAGTTAAAATGACAATATTAAGAAGTAATCATGTGTAGATTGAGTTTGATTAAGTCAGCAGTTAAAAATATCGAAGCATTTATTGAGAAAATTGATAAATAAATCATTAGGTAAAAATGGCAGGACAAAGCTAGTCTAACACAAAACAATAATGTTCTTTAACTATTATACATAATTATTTAGATAGATAAAGAGGTATTCATGTATAGTATGTACATATATTACTATTTACGTAATAAACACTACACGTCATTTTATTACTTGAAAAACTTAGTGTAATGTATTTGCGCGGGAAACGGGAACGATGCAATACGTCAATCAAACTCGCTAATCTGTGGCACACTAATTTATTTTTTAAAAATAGGCGGGAACGCGCGTTACGCAGCCCGCGCATGTCATACCAACATTACGGTGCGCATTCGTCGCTAGGTTTACCAACCTAACATCTCTCCCCCCTAAGATAGGGAATATAACGCTTAGCTTATCGCCTAAGTACTAGTTAAATCTACTTAATAAAACTAAACTCCAGAGTCCTAGGTCGACTAAGGTGTCGAAAAGATTGGGCTAATTGCCCTTCGCCTGAAGGGCGAAACGAC
The DNA here is from genome assembly GCA_902829305.4 of Spodoptera exigua. Lineage (NCBI taxonomy): Eukaryota > Metazoa > Arthropoda > Insecta > Lepidoptera > Noctuidae > Spodoptera > Spodoptera exigua. The sequence continues at coordinate 10,824,402 of LR824610.2, read as the reverse complement.
GCGGGAGCTGCACGGCGAGGTCTCCGGTGACGTCCCAGGAGGTGTAGGGTCTGAACCCGGCGCGGCCGTAGCTTGTACTGGGCCAGTTGTCGCCTCTTCTTCCCTCTCTGGTTGTATGACAGGCTCGTCGTGGTCGGTAGCAGGCGACGCCACATCCGGAATCACGTCGGGGTCCCAGTCCTGTTCTTCCCCGGTTGCCATTGATGATGAAAGCAGTCTTTTTCTTATTTGGTCCATATGCCTGGTGACTTCACCATTCAACTGCGGCACGTACACAGCGTACATGACATTCCCGATTTTTTTTCTTATAATACCTTCGAGCCAACCGATTTTGTTGTTATTAATATTCTTAGTTATCCAGACAAGGTCGTTAACTTTGAAGTCTGGTCTTAACACCGCGATAATATTTAGCCTGTAAGGACTGCTTACGCGCGACGGTTTGCGTTAGGTCTTTGGACGTCGATGACGAAGGCGATGCGAAAGGGTTCAATAAATCAAGCCGTGAGCGCAACGAACGCCCAAATACTAATTCTGCGGGTGACTTACCAGTGGTACTATTCTTGGAGTTCCTGTAATCGAATAAATATTTAGCAATTTTGTCATGTATTGAAAATTTATTACACCCTTGTAACATTATAGCCTTTAACCCCTTTTTGATGATTTTAACAAAACTTTCGGCTTGTCCATTACTGGCCGGGTGATACGCAGGTGAATACAAATGTTCGATACCGTTAAGCTTACAAAACTCTTTGAATTCGAATGATGTAAACGATGTGCCATTGTCACTCACCAAAGTATGTGGAATACCAAACCGAGACATAAATTCGTTAATTTTAGTTATGACTGACTTTGAATTATAGGATGATGCCATGCTATAACACTCGACCCATTTACTGTATGCGTCTACAATAATTAAAAACATGTAGTTGTGAAACGGCCCTAAGAAATCTATATGAATTCGGTAAAATGGTTGCGGAGGCAGCGGCCAAGGTGCAAGAGGAGCGTGCGGCGGCGCGGGGCGCAATGCCGCGCACACCGCGCACGCACCCGCCACCCGTTCCAGCGCAGCGTCCACGCCAGGGAACCACAATCGCTTGCGAGCCTCTGCCTTCATCTTGACGACGCCGAAATGCGAACTATGCAATTCCCTGCATATATTTTCTTGCAAAGTCGGCGGAATAACCACCTTATGTCCCCGCATTAATATACCGCTTTCGTAAGATAACTGAGTTCGACAATTGAAAAATGGTTGTAACGCAGCGTCAGTAACCTTCCTAGGCCACCCGTTTAACACGTAATTTTAATAGTGGTCAGGTTAGTGTCTTTAGCTGTTTCTCGACGCAAATCATTTAAAGTGACAGGGAAATCGCCGTCCACTACGAAATTCACGTAAGCCGCGCGGTCCTCGCATTCCGTGAGCTCGTCCGCTGTTTCTGTCTTGCTGTCATCGCCGTGCGCGCGAGATAAATAATCTGCACTGTTTTGCTTACTACCAATGTACTCAATTACATAATTATATGCGGCTAGAAATATAGCATATCTTTGCAAGCGATTAGCGGATACTTCGGGAATACCTTTATAGGGCCCAAATATAGACAGGAGGGGTTTATGGTCAGTTCTGAGCACGAAAGGCTGTGAACGACCATACAGGTACTGATGGAACCTCTTAACACCAAAAATGATAGCTGTCGCTTCCTTTTGGATCTGTGCGTAGTTTTTTTCCGCTGGCGATAATGTTCGGGAAGCGTACGATATGGGCCGCTCTAACTCATCCGGACCTACTTGCGACAGAACTGCACCCAGTCCCGTCGGTGACGCGTCTACCGTTAGTATTAACTTAGCATTTGGATCGAAATGTGCCAGGGTTCTATCAGACGCTAAAATATTTTTTATTCGGACAAACGCGTCATTGTGCCTACTTGTCCATTCCCACTTTGTGTTTTTCATCACGTCACCCAAGGATATGCTGAAAATCAGCGCTGTGGCACCAATCCCTTGTGGTTGGGGTCTCAGCAAATGCTGAGCATGTCCATTTTTTGCGCTCGTACCACATTATATTGTTATAACAGTAGTAAGGAGGAAATTATCAATATAATTAAATTATTAAATGTTCTTTGTTATTGTTTGTTAAACACAAATGTTACTATCTTGTCCTTATGGTCCACAGATAATAAAATACCACGCGACCTCGCGCATAACTGTGGACCATAGACAAAACTTTTTGTTTTTTCTTTTGTTATTAGTTTGTTTCTAAAAACCATTTTATTTTTATGTGTCATTTAGTTTAGATTTTTTGTATTATTTTATTTTCTTCTTTTTTTGTATTTTAGTTTTATGTGTGTGCGCTTGCGCAAGAATAAATGTTTTTTTCTTTCTTTCTTTCTTTTCTTTCTTTTTACTTAGTAAATCATATAATGGACTTAAAATCGATGACGCGTCTGGCACAAAGTTACGGTAATAATTTGTTAGACCTAAAAACGACTGTAACTGTGTTAGGTTTGTCGGTTTGGGAGCTTGCAAAATTGCTTTAACTTTATCTGGCGATTTTCTGACCCCGTGTTTATCTATGACGTGGCCTAGGTATGAAATTTCATCCTTAAAAAATTCACATTTATTCATTTGTACAGTTAACCCCGCATCATCTAAGCGTTGCAAGACCGTAGTGAGTCTTGTTTTGTGTTGGTGTCTATTTGAGCCCGTTATCAGAATGTCGTCCAATAGAAAGATGATACCTTCAATTCCTGATAATAAACATTCCATCGCGCGTTGGAATATGGCTGGTGCGCTAGACAACCCGAACACTAATCGTGTAAACTTAAAAAGACCGCGATGAGTATTGATACAAGTTAACATTTGCGACTTTTCATTTAAAATAAATTGGTTATACGCCATAGATAAATCTATCTTACTAAATTGTACGCCCCCGTGTAGCTTAGCTAGTAAATCATTTACCGTTGGCAAAGGATATTTGTCAATTACCAATTGTTTATTGATTGTAACCGAGTAGTCAGCACACAGTCTAATGCTACCGTTTTTCTTTAGTACGGGCACAACGGGCGATGCATAGTCGGAGTTTTCTACGGGTTTTAAAATGCCTAACGCTAATAACCGGTCAAGCTCCTCGTCTAGTTTCTCCCTTAGAGCAAAAGGAACGGGTCTCGCCTTAAAAAAAATTGGCCGTGCATCACGTTTTAACTGTAAGTCAATTTTATATTTATTAAACGATCCGAGACTACCTGAGAAAAGTTTGGGAAACATTTTACAAAGTTCCTTATTAATACTAATATGAGACTCGCAAGGCGTCTGCTGACTCACGACGTGCACGCGCGCCGTCGCGGGCTCCGCGGCCGCCGGCGCTAGCTCGAGGTTGAACTCGCGAATAAAGTCGCGGCCCAGCAGCGGAGGCCCATCGCCGCGCACTACGTACACGTTAAGTGTATGTGTGCGACCTAAGTAAGATATAGGCAACAACACAACTCCAATAGTTACGATGTTTTCCCCCGTATAACTATATAGTCGTTTTTTAGTGACTGACAATGGCAACTGTTTAAAATTCGAATTGTAAGTTCTCTCTGAAATTACGCTCACCGCGGAACCGCTATCAATCTCGAACTCCAAGGTTAGACCACTGACCGTCATTCGCTCTGTCATCGGTTTCCCTTTTGTGCACCGAATATTATAAAAACACTCACCGTCTTCGCCACCGTCGTCCACAGTACCTTGTTCGACATACTTCACTCTACCCTCGTTAGGGCACATTTTACGCAAATGACCTTTAATGTTGCACTTTTTACACCTGAAATTTTTATACCGGCACTGACTGGATTTATGATTGGTGAACCCACACACACTGCACTTCTCTTTCTTGGAGATACTGAAGACACCATCTGTGGCCGCTGCGACCGGCCCGGCCGCCGCCGCCGCCGCCGCCGGCACCGCCGACGCCTGGCGTGCACAACGCACGCTCTCCGCCAAGTCGATCGCCTTTGCGAGAGTCAGCTCCTGCTGGTCCTGTACGAACAACTTGTCGCGCTCACGTCCCGGTGCCATGCCCATGATGAATTTGTCCAGTAAGGCTTCCTCCAAATTTTTGAATGCGCAGTGCGCTGCCAATCCTCTAATTCTGGCCGCCCATTGAGTGTGCGTTTCGCCTGGTCGCTGGGTCGCTGCATAGAAAATGGACTTCTCTGCAAACCCGAACCTTTTTGGTGTAAAATGACTGTCGAGTAGTTTGACAATCGCGTCGTAACCCAATTCTTCCACCTTGTTCGGTAACGCCAGGTCACTAATAAGCTTGAATGTCGATTCACATAATGACGTTAACAGTATTGCCCGACGCTTGATGGTTGCCTTGTCGGTTTCAAAATTTATATTATTAGCGATAAACCATTGTTCTAATCGCAACTTAAAGTTGTTCCACTCTTGTGATGAGTGGTCAAACGTTGTAAGAACGCCAAAAGTCGCTCCCGTGGACATTTTTCAAAATGTGAGTCCCCTCGTCGCCACTTGTAATGTATTTGCGCGGGAAACGGGAACGATGCAATACGTCAATCAAACTCGCTAATCTGTGGCACACTAATTTATTTTTTAAAAATAGGCGGGAACGCGCGGTACGCAGCCCGCGCATGTCATACCAACATTACGGTGCGCATTCGTCGCTAGGTTTACCAACCTAACACTTAGGTAAAACGATTTCTATTAAACAAATAAGTTCGTCATGCAGAGGTTTTGTTCTCGGAACAAAATTAGGCTACTAATGTATATACATGATAATTTTAGTATTGACACAGATGGTGAGAATAAACCTGGTGATTTATTGATGAACGGAGCGGAAAATGTTTGGGAAATCCACGTTGGGTAACGTCCTTGAAAAAAATACATAAGTCCCAGTATATTATGTTTTTTCAACTTTATCTTATTGGTTGTATGTTTTTATTTATCTAGTCCATACAAAAACTACTAATTTTCTAACTATTAAACTATTAATTTTAATTGAAAAAATTACAGAAATGAGTACGCTGGCTGCAGGTTGTTGTCTGTCCTCTTGAAAATGTTATGACATCATGCATTTTGTGATAACATAAGAAAGACATAGGGACGTTTTTTGGCCGAGGACCTTTTTCAACACCTTCATACAAGTACCTGATAAACGTATGTGATACATGTAGTTCAAACTATATTCTTTATTTACAACACTGTCTATCCAAAGACATTCTAATGTATTTTTAATTTATCTAGTACTTTCTCATCTAAGTATATTTTCCAAATGGCACTTCAAGTCTACCTACAAAATCAACTCACGTCTCCGTACTACTCTTTGATATTCAAAAAGAACTTTAAAATGCGTCCGTTCTTAATAATAAAAAAAGTTGTCGTAGCCTTTTGAGAATTCTTAGAAGTCAGTGTATTTCTTTCATTTAGATTTTCCGCTATTTTCCTTCTCGCTATTTACTCCGCTAGTCGTGGCACTATGCTATGTACATAAATAATGTGATTGCTATGTTATCAAGCATTTTACTTGGACAGTTTTAGAAGAAGTTTGCACCTGACCGGCAAAATGAGTCTAATATTTTAGTGAGTTATTTGTATGATAATATTCAATTGGCTTTGTAATAGTTTGAGTTTCAAAGTTCCTATTTGTTTCAGTGTTCTCGCGTCACTTGTGGTTTTAATTAAGTGTGAAAGTTTGTCCAAGCCGAATATAGTTTTCATTGTTGCTGATGATTTGGTAAGTAAAGTTACAATGTTGTCTTTCATTTGGCGACTATGTGCTTTATATTACAATCTACCTATCGTACTTATGTAAATAATAAAACAGTCGTTTTGTTAGCCTCATCTGGTCTGTCCAATCACCTCGCCTGTAACGGAAAAGTTTTAAAAATACCGAATAAAATGCCAAGAAAAATGTGCTAATAAATTTGATTAAACCGTATTTAGACTACCTTGATTATCAATAATTTGGGAACAAAAACATTGCTTAGAAACAGTTTTAGGAAGTGATCATTGAATGACCCTTAGAAAACAAGATGGTCAATAAGCCATTTTTTATATAAAAGAAGACGGGTTCAGCATAAATTTAGTTAGTGTGGTTACCCTTTGTAATTTGTACATAAATAGTATTATTATAATTTACAGTTGGAAAACTAAAATATTGTAAGTACATTTTAAATCCCTTTGAGACCTCTATGAATTTTATAAACGCCTAAGATGTTAGATCCAGACTGTTATATTTGGATTAAGTGAAGAAGCGTTCTGGAATCTCACGGGTACCGAGAAGGCTTAATATAATTAAGAAATTAATATTCCGCTACTCTTGGGAAAGGGGTTATTAATAACCAGATTTTTGGTTAATGTTCCAGCAATTATTTTTAAGGGCAGTCCAACCTACTTATTTTTGTATCCAACCTAAATTAGACCTACAAATTTCTGCTTACCGATAAATCAACCAACAACTTTCTTCTTGTTTAAACTGAATGTGTCTACTTATGACCAAAGACCTCTTTTCACATGGAGAAGGTTCGAGCATTAGTCACCACGCTTGCTCAAAATTTTAATTGAAATGTTCCTAGAATGGGATCGTCAGTTTCCTTACGATGTGTTCCTTCACTGTTGTCATTGGTGTCTAAATAATCATAGAAATTACATATAATTTGGAAAAAGTCACATGCCAGGTTTCGAACACGTTTTGTAAATTTCCTTTAAAAAGTCAAAAACTCAAAAATCATTTATTCCAATTAGACCCTTACAGGCACTTTTGAACGTCAAACAAAATTTTAAAGATATAGTGTCAGTCTGTCGGTCAGTCCTCTTAGTGAAGCTATTTGCTCGTTTCAAAGAGTAGATTCCGATGGAGAAGAACGAGCAAGACACGCCATGGTTACTCCTTTTAAATCAGTTTCACATACAGATTCCTTTTACAAACAGTTGGTTCAATTATGTGAGAACAGTGTAACACTCATATTTATTCAAATATAAAAAGAAAGTAACCTTAAGGACAATAGACAGTCTGAAGATACTTAAATACCATATTAAAATACACTTTTCTTTATCAAAAAAGAAACAAAACGTATCACCAAATAATGTTGTACCTCCAAACTTAAACAGCAACTTATTTCCATTTGGAAGTTTTTGGCGTAAATATGCCAGAACCTACACCTACACCGCAAAATCATGTTTTATCATTAACAGGGTTGGAGCGACGTGAGTTTCCACGGCTCGGATCAAATAATGACTCCGAACATAGACATGTTGGCATACCAGGGCATCATAATACCGCAGTACTACACCGACACACGAGGAACGCCGGCGAGGAGCGCGCTTTTCACCGGAAAATATCCTTTAAGAATGGGTACGTCTTAAAAGCGAATAAAGCGCTTTCTTATGCGATGCTCCCCTGAATTTATCTGTGTAATATTTTAAGGAGACTGTTTAGTTGCCTTTTTGGTAGGTAGCGAGTTATTTCGCTGAAAGGTTAATTTGCTTGTATATTCTTGTAAGTTATTTATGGATCATTTTGTTGTTGTTCGCGTGAATTTGATTCTTGTAACCGAATTATATTATCCTTGTACTCATACCTTATCTATTTCTAGTGTCCCTTTAATGTAGAATCTGTTCAGTACTTAATTAATTAAGCATCTACTAAAAGATCTTGGCATAAATTCATGTAAAACTAAGTCTTCCCTATTGAAAATATATATCAATTATCCGCGAAGTAGGTTGGCAACTACTTATTACAAAAACATTATCCGCTTAGAAATAATGGCCAATTCAATTAATTTATAGGTATGGGAAATCAAAACGAAATTATTACAGTAAATATATCATTTAATTTAAGACATTAATATTGCCGGTATATCAAGGTTTTGTTACGTAATTTTCTTAACGATTCACGGCTTATTTTACTTCTAGTCATGATTTATTTCTTTGAAGAAGGGCTTTTGTTTACGCACAATTTCATATTGAAGTAAAAGAGCTATTCGTAACTGGAAATTGAAAAAATACGGTCGATTTACAAATAAGTTTTGTACCTAACAATTAAAACGCGAATTAAGTACTTTGGATCAAACAGGTTACAATTGTCACTTGACGTTTGCGGCTCAGTCGATTATACGGGATTTCTATTTCTAGGAAAATGGGTACGACCGTATTTTACCTTCAGTTAAGAATACGTTTGAGTTTTGGACTAAATGAAAATATACTGTAGTTATACACATCGCACTCATAACAATTTCATTAGCTAGCTTTCGATGCCTATACTAAATCAAAGACTATGAAACGTCAACTTTGGGTTGTCCAAAATGTCGATTCTTAAGGAGAAAATGAGCAAGCAACTATAACTTTAATCTTTTAAAAACATATTTTGTCCAATCAGACTGTCACAATTTCAATCCAATATTGTTTATATTATGCATGTGGGAACAATGTCGACCGCGTTAAAATATATAGGACATCATATGGGAACAGTTCACAAAAAAATACCCATGTAAGAACATATGTACACTGACCAAATAAAATAATGCTTAATATAATTCTATACTACCTAATCATTCTCTAAGCTACAATTTAATGTAAAGGTACTCAAGGAATTTCGATCGCCTCGGCTGAGGACCGCGGCCTGCCCACCACAGAGGTTCTCCTGCCGCAGTATTTACAAGAATTGGGCTATGCCACACATTTGATAGGTAAATGGGGCCTTGGTAAATCCAGGGAACATTATCTACCCACTAATAGAGGCTTTGATACATTCTACGGCTTCTCTGGCAGTAGTGTGGATTACTACACGTATAATCACGTTGAGGTATGTATGTGTGAGTGTCTATAATATGTATACATAGTTATACAGGGTGATTTATAACTAAGGTGTTATGTCAAAGCAGGTCAAAGAAATCATACACAGTGTGTTCTTTTTTTGTTTCTCTAATATTGGATCTAATATATATCTTTATTACTCTTAAGTCAGGTATTAAGTTAAAATGTAGATTTATGACTTAAACTGAAACCGCTTATAAGATTAAACGCAAGATACGCTTAGGTGCCTTGGTATGGTCATCCTGTATATCTTTATGTTAAGGTATTTAGAGCACAAAGCATTGTTAAAGGGAAGAAAAGAAATCCCCTTTTGTTTCAACTAACGAATACGTAGCCTAGAATGTTCTTTATGTTTTTACTCGTTTTATTTAGCTGGCTTTAAATAATGCGAGGACAACTTCTAACGTTTATTTTTTGACATATGATATTCTTTTTTCTTCTTTTTTCAAAAACATGAATTAGTTTCTGGTCTTTAGAAATGGATTCATATTTACGTAAATATAAACATCTATAAATAAATTCTTGCCCCAGATAAACGAATCAAGTTCAAGAGTTTTTGTTTTTTGTTTTAGCTTAAAAATCGCTAGATCTATATCTCTAGGAAATTACTGATATTAGATAATAGTGATATTATTTAAAACTTATTTAAGACTATCTTGAAACTGATCTGGGATTTGGGTACTTCCTTAAACTGGCACCAGACTCCGTGGAATGGGGATTCATAAATCGGTGACCTAACTGTGATCCCCAAACCGCTTGCCAAGTGTGGGGATTATGGCAACGCCCTCCCTTTAAGGGGGAGGCCTTTGTTCAGCGGTGGTCGTTTTCCAGATGATGATAATGGTGACGATCGTTAAACTGACTAAAAGTCCATATAGATAATTATAAACGACAAGTACTAGTACTTTGTAAGCCCAGTTTTCTAAAAAGAATCGTCACAATTCTTACAGACATGGAACGAAACAGTATTTTATGGACTGGACTTTTTTAATAATTTGGAGCCGGTTGAAGATCAAAGGGGCCATCTCACTGAAGTACTGACTGATCGAGCTGTGAAACGTATGTACAAACATTTATACAGGCTGTACCTAAATTCGTGAGTAACATTTTAAAGTCGAGTTATTTTGGACCAAACCAAGGGCTTACTGGTTTAGCTTACCTCATAAATAAGTACAAGATAAAGTTTAGTCGAAGTTAAAAATCACTCAGATAATGTGTACAGAGCCTAAAGTGAATTGAGGCTTAGTAAGAAAATCGAAAGCAAAATTAAAATTTACGAACACTTTGTACCAAAAAAACTAATTTTACTTTAAATTTTCATATTTGAAAAATATTTTCACTGATTACACTCAGTGCAATAAAGTATTTGGCTTATAAAATAAAATTGATATCGAGTAGTAGGTATCTAAAATGATCGTCCAATTTAAAAACATCCTGTACCTGTATTAAATTCTGTAATTAAAATATTTGTAACGTTCACGTTTTAATATTTATTAGTAGCTCAAATTTTTATTGATGTACACAGAGTTAGGAAGTTCAGAGAGTTTTTTATTTCAATATTTTATGATGTGGTTAATCACATGTTGCTTTATAAATTCAATTCATGTTTGTTATTTTCGAATATGAAGAACAGTTGTGAATTGCGACACTTTACATAAATATATTTTTAGTTATTTAGTTAAGTAAATATATGCGGTAAAAATATTATGTAGGCCAGTTTATCAAGGTATAGTATTAAATTTTTTTCATAAGAAAGTTTGATTGAAACTTTTTGGGCTTGGGCATTAATTACTTCCGAAGAGTTCTTATTTTAAATTTCCGTATTAGTTTCTATTTTCGTCACGTTTTTAGTTTCAAACTAATCATTCTAATGAATGTAGTGTTTATTAAATAATAGACTTTATTAAAAACTATTTTTAGAAGCTACTATTTCTTTTGTTGTTTTAAAAAAGTATTCTTGATGTGTAAGTTCAAACAAAATAAACATTACTCCCCATTAACATCTTTTCCCGTTTATAAATACAAAAAAATCACGTACCACACCTTAAGACCAACTTTACCTAACCTTAGAAGCGGAACAAAAATTTGTACATCACAATTTGACTTGTCTCCTACCTAGGACACTTGGAGCAGCAGCCATTTGCCCAGCCAGTAAAGTAACTGAGCTAGTAGAGCTAGTAGAGCTAGTATAGCTAGTCGAGAGCGTAGGTAATTTAGTCTTAGATTTAGTACTATAGATACTATGTATAAGGATTAGACCTATTTCTATGACAGTATTAGGTACTGTACTATATAATTAACAGGTATCAAATAACATGATACCTATAACCATATAACTAATACCTAAATGTCATAGCTTAGATTACATTACCTATCATATTGCAGTGATAAGGAACCACGATACATCAGTGCCGCTCTACCTTCACATGTCACATGCAGCTCCTCACGTTGGAGGGGGTTTTGTTAACCTCCAAACCCCTGAGGACCTCATTGCAGCTAATGATCACATCGCACATTCACCAAGAAGATTATACGCCGGTAATGTTTAGTTATTTTTTATTTAAGTTTATTTTAACAAGTAAGTGTGGGAGAGCCAAGCTTCAGCACGAATGGGTCGGCTCGACCGGAGTGATACCACGGCCTCACAGAATACCGGCGTGAAACAACCTACAGCGTTGAGTTTCGCCGTGTGAGTGAGGTTATCGGCGGCCCAATCCCTCCCCTTCCCCTATCCCTTCCCAATCCTTATATTCGCAACCCCTATCCCCAAAAGGCCGGCAACGCACTCGTAGCTCCTTTGGTGTTGCGGGTGTTCCATGGGCGGCGCCGATTGCTTACCGTCAGGTAATGCGTCTGCTCGTTTGCCGACTTATCCCATAAAAAAAAAAGTAAGGGAGAGCTAGGTATCCGTATAGACTGGCTCGACCAGACTGATACCAGGACCTCTTAGAAACCCGGAGTGGAACTACGATTATGTTTTGTTTTGCCGTATGGGTGAGCTTATCGAAAGACGAATCTCCAAATTTGTAATAACTCATTTAAAGCCAGGAATGCACGTGTTACTCCTTTCTTGTTTAGAGTGTTCTTGTGCGTCGCCGATTGCTTACCATCAGGTGAACAGTCTCTTTGTTAAAAGTCAAAAAGTCAAATAAATTTACACCAATAAGACCCTTACAGACACTTTTGAACGTCAAACAAACATTAAAGATAAAACATGTCAGTCTATCGGTCAGTCCTCTTAGTGACGCTGTTTGTTCGTTCATTTTAATCCAGAAGAATGAGCCAAATATTCCATGGTAACTCTTTTTAAATCAGTTTCACATAAGTCTTTGGTATATTATTATGTATTATATGTTTGCTGACCTATCCCATAAAAATAACGATTTATGGATAGGATAGGAATTTCTTGACTTCGTTATCACGGGGTTTATTGAACAGGTAACTAGATGTACACTACATAATACGAGTATTGAACCATATCAGACAATTTCCACTAATTATGTTGTAAGTCCTATGTAACAATGTATGAGCTATTATAATTGCTTTCCCACTTTGTAATCGTCATTAAGATACCGTAGTCAGAAATTGTTTGGCGTTTGCTTATAAACTGGTCTAACATACCTATTATAACCACAAAGGATTATTAATATAGCTCTCGTCAATGACTAAGAAGATACTGCACTAGTTCGATGTATAAAACAGTAGGTACTTAACCCACAAAGCTTCTAAGATTGCCAACTGAGGTAACCAATATGGCCATTCGTAATTGACAATTAAGTTACGAACACAATGATAAGACTTCCAATGTTATAGTTATAATTGAAGCTCAATCTTGATCTTGGCAAGATAAAGACTAAGACACTAGCTAGGTAACTCTTATTTATATAAATTTTAATGAGTGTGGATAGTGTACAGACAAAGTTGCTGTGCTTCTCCGTTTCTGAGTTTGATTGTTACAGTTTAAAGTAGACTCTGACTATAATTTATACCTACGTAAAAATACTAATTTTGAATATTAATCTGTAATGTATAATGTACATTTTGGACTGCCCCACACTAGGAATTTTTACAATTTCACATGCACTCATATTACAATTTGTGGATATACAAAAAGTTGATCAGGAACCCACTTCAACTGCCCAGCCACTGTGCTTACTGTTCTATCTAAGATTACAGGTGTAGTACTTTATTAACTATTAGCAAACATCCATTATAACCAACACAAGATCGAATACCTATACAAATATTGTTTGCAGGCCAATCAGGGCCTGTGTGTTCAATACAATTGCACAGTGGAGGCTGTATCAATTAACCGGTGTGTTCTGATATCTCAACAGGTCTCGTTACCGGCTTAGATCGGAGCATCGGCCACGTTATATCCGCACTAGCCGAGAGAGAACTCCTCAATAACACTATCGTGGTTTTGATTTCGGATAATGGTGCAGCTTCAACGGGATTAAATCGAAATTTCGGGTCAAATTTACCTCTGCGGGGCACAAAAGGCACGCCTTGGGAAGGTGCGGTGCGCACGACGGCGGTTATATGGCACGCAGCAATGCCCTCTAAAATTTGGCCTGGATTGTTTCACGTCACTGACTGGATGCCGACACTAATAGCTGCTGCGGGAGGAGAATATAATAGTACAATAGATGGTTTCAATCAATGGAATGCCCTAACTAAAGATGAACCATCTCCCCGACAAGACGTATTGATAACAACCGATGACCTAAAAGAATACGCAGCATTCAGAGAAGGCAATTACAAAATAATTATAGGCAAAGTAGAACCACAACAAAGCAACTACTACGGCATGGAGCTAAAGAAATCTAGAATTCCCGGATTTTTATATGAAAATGTTCTGTTGAGCTCAGACACAGCGCGAGTGTTCAGGGAAACTCTATTTATAAACATAGACCTGGAAATGGCCGCTACGAAGCGAAATTATTCTGATTTATACCGGCATATTAATAATACAGACGCCGAACGACTTTGTATACCAACAAACGGTTCGTAATTTGACGTATAAATAGAAGGCAGTTTGTTTTATTAATGTTTAGGATGCAAACAATAATTTATATATTTTACTTTTGTTTTAGCGAAAGGTTGTCTGTTTGACTTGAGCGTGGATCCAGCAGAATCGAAAGATTTGTGGGACACCCACCCACAGTTTGTCCAACATATGGTTCTTCGTCTGCGGGCATACTGGGCCGCTATAAATCCGCGGCAAGAACCAACGCTAGATCCAAGAGCAAATCCAGCACTGCACGACTTTATTTGGCTCCCGTGGCTTGACAACCTCGAAAAAGTATCAAAGCCTTTACTAGCAATCCCGAATTTTCCTTTGCAAGTTTCTGTCGGTGAACTACAATATCTAGTAGACTTCAATTTGAATGCTTTCAAAGAAAGTTTGACAAGTTATGTGAAGAGCTCTGCGGATTCGTTCATACAGAATATAGCTAAATTGTTTTCGTTTTAAGTCTTGTTGACTGATGAATAAAATTTTAATTTTTTATTATCATTTTTTTTAAACTAACTTTCTAATTATTGTAAGTGTTGTGTATTTTGTTAATGGAAGGGTTACGAAAACATGCTTGTTGACTTGGATGGACCGAAATAATGAATTTTATGAGCCGACGAGTTATTTTGTCGTCGCTTCGCCGCCCGCCCTTTGATCAAGGCGTGCATTAAAAAGGAAAATTGGTCAGCTTTTTGGGTTCGCATAGCTGAAAGAGCATCTGTGTTATTATGTTAAAATAAATAACAAAATCCATCTACGTCTAAAAGGCGTAAGGGACTAACTAAATAATCATGTTTAGGGGAAGCCGCATTATATTTCGTTAACTTTTTAAGTGCTTTATACATATTAATATCTGATCATAATGATTATATCTAACACGAAATTATTTTTTTATTATTGAAAGCAATTTATGGATCTTTATTGTGTGATGAATAAAAGATGATTTGTTACATCCGCTTTAATTGGTATAAGATTGGAAAATATCATCATTTGATTGAAGGCTCAAATGAGCCTACCGATGAATTTATTCATAGGCTCGAGAAACAAAAAGCTTCCTCACTGAATATTTATTTATAACTGTGCTGTATTCGATTTATGCTAATTATGTAAAACGTTTGACATAGTTAGGCCGGTGGTTGACTTGCTTGACGCAAAGTCAGCGATCGCTGCGCTGAATAAAGTCGTAGTTACTAGACCCGAGAAATCAGACTACTAGAAATATATACGTATCCATACGTGTCTAACAGTCGTACTAGATATGATGAAATAAGAAAAAAAATAAGTCACAATCATAAGACTATACTTTTTCATATTCTAAACTTAACTTCTAAAATAATCACCCAAACACATCCGATTAATATGCAAATTAAAATAGAAGATCACAATTACAATCACCGAATTCCTTTTGTGCCTGTAAAATTGTCGACTTTGGAAACATTAAATCAGGATTGATAGCAGGAACTGTGAACGGTACCGAAACGTTCTGAATCGACTTAGTATTGGCGTCATAAATCTTTTGAGTCTGAGAGCCCTCTAATCTAACTCCCGACAAGAAATATACGAGCCTCCGTTTGTACAGCATTCAGTGAAAGAACCGCGAAATTGTGGATCGAAAAACGTCGTTCAGTTATACAAGTTTGGTCAAGTTCCGATGCCAACTTTTAACGATGGAAGTTCATATTATTATTTATTCATGAAACTGTCCTGTCCTTGATGCAATTTAATATTCATTTTGGTTATTTCTGAGTTGTTTTTAATCATGGATCCCCATCCATCCATGATCAGATTTTCCTGCGATAATTTTTTCAAAAGACCTGTTGAGTTTTTATTTTGTAACTGTTAAAACACTAAAAGTTTAGGGACGTTTTGATAATTTGTCTTACTTATTAATGAATTAATTTGAGCGTGCAAGCGCAATAATGTACCACTGTCTCGGCCTTAAGAGATAAAAAGAGACCTTATGGGGTTAAAAGAAGGCAGAATTATGCACAATGATATACATTTATGTCCATTATGAATTCAGTTTTAAAAAATTCATTCATGCCATTAAAATATATTCTATTATAATAATGTTGTACATATTCTAGCCATTTTATTCGGAACCAACTTTGGTCCCAGAGGAATTTTAAAAAGTTTCGAAAAAAGACTGTTAGAGTGACGAATCACTATGAAGTGAGTTCCGTACACCTACGTTTTATTTCTTCAACGCTATTTGTTCCAAACTAAAGGATCCAAGAGGTATCGATATACCCAGAATTCCCTTTATTTATCCAGTAAAATAGTTTATCCGAGTGAGAATATATCGATATCATTTACATGGCGAATTTGTTTGTTTTACTCTATATTTTCTATGAAAACAATCGAAGTGTTTTCAGTGGCTTAATATAAGGTTCATTCTTCTATCTCCTGAATAAACTATGGAATTAATATAATTGAATTTGAAATAAGAAATATAATACAAAAACTATTTTTATTCGTATTACCTATTTGTACGTAACTTTTACTGAAAATGAATAGTTTGTTTAGAATCTTGGATCTCTAGAAAATACAAAGATGTAGAGAAAGTATATTAAAATTATAATAACAGAATCCTACATTACAAAACAAAACAATTATTGTTCTGTAATATTTAAACTGTCTTAACAATAAGTAAAGAGCACTTTATTAAACGTCAGCTTTTGAATAGCTTTTATAACGATAGTTAAGAATTTTGATTAAAATAGCAAATACAAATTTTCCCCACCGTTTAGAATAAAATATGATAGAGGGACTCCATAACATCGCAGTTGGCAAATAAAGCGTGATTCTATTTGCATGCATTGCTGTGGAACAAAGAAGTGCGAATTTTTGTACCGAAGAAGTTTATCAGCGAATTGCCATCAGGGATGGCAAGTTGGCAGCGTGCCAGCTTGCGTTCCTAACAACTTTATTATGCATTACCGGGTGCGCGTCAACCCTAAATAAGCAACAGTTCACTTGCCAAGTTTTGGGTTTACATTTTCATTAGATGGCGGTCTGTCAACGCGTGTGTGATATTAGAACATAATTTGCGATAACAACGGCACGAGATTTTGAACGAGAATTTTGGTTAATAAGTTTCTGGAGTAGTAAGGGGAGGTGAACCTTTTTGAGATAATCATGCAGGCGACGCACCAATTTGTGTGGGCACAATTACTGCAGTGTAAGTGGCGTCAATAAAAAAAAGAAAAATGTTTTGTTGCATGATCCTCTTACATGAAGGTTTTTATATGTGATAGGATGGCAAATTAAAAAACGAGTAGACAAATCACCTGATTGTTACCAATCAGCGCCGCCCATAGACACCCGCAACAACAAAATAATTACGAGTGCGTTGCCGACCTTATAATTTAGGGATTGACCGAGAAGAAGGATTGGGCCTCCGGTAACATCACTCACACGGCGCAACACAACAACAGAAAACCGGTGTGAAACAAACACCGGTTTTCTGTGCACTCCGGTTGAGCCGACCCATTCGTGCCGAAGCTACCACACTTGCATGAAATTGAACATGGCCCCTTATATGGTACCGTAAAAATTGGCTTTGACACAGAAATTGTACCAACAATTTGTAGTTCATTATCATGCTTTACATTACACTATAATAATTCATGCTTAATTACATTACAAGTGGATAATGATTAACAACTTACGCAATGTTTAGTTAAATTATAATTAGATTATTAGAACTAATTATACAACATCTGTGTTTGCTTTATAACGATAATGAAGGTTGAATATTTTAGTAGAGAGGTATAATGTGTAGTGTGATTACAAATTGTCTCATACATATTTTGTAAGGTTTTTTTGTTCTCTGGTTAGTAGTTACCGCAATCGAAAATCCACTCCATTATAAGGCCGTATGATAGGTCCTCTATACCTATTAAAAAGAATTTCGATAATCACTTAGAAGGTGAAGTATTTTGGAAACCGAAAATAGAGTTCTTTTGCTATAGTCTGTCAAATGTTCGAAATAGTGAAACAAGGATGGCTAGATTCTATGAAATGTAGCCTGTAGTGTAGTTGCGGGTGTCCATGGGTGGCGCTGGTCATTTAGATCCTGATCCTTCATAAAAACAATATTATTTTAATTAAGCTAAAAACACCACTTTTACACGTCAACATTATTACCACAAAAATCTAGATGAAGCTGTCTAGATGAAGTCTTATCTAACTACAAGCAAGCCATTATTATAACTGCCCGTCTCTGATTTGGAGTTCGAATGCTGGTTCGAAGACAGTCACAATAAAATCGTAATACGACAAACATAAATATAATTAAATGAAGTACCGAAGTAATGAAATAAGTTTGTATAACATTTCAATTATTAGACGGCGTAACTTTTTTCCAATACATATCTAATACATAGTTACCTTGACCCGACAAGGACGGCTTATTATAACATACCTATGTATACTCAAGTATTGTTAATGTATGTTACATAAACTTACATAATATGTCTAGCCAAGTAATGATATTTGAGTTAATAATAACAATATCTATAATATAAAAATGAATCGCAAAATGTGTTGGTAAGCGCATAACTCAACAACGCCTGGACCAATTTTGCTAATTCTTTTTTTGTTATTGTTAGGAGAAGGTTCTTATCAAAGAAAATATAAGAAAAGTTGAGGGGAAGATTGGGAAAAAGTGAACCTTTGATAGCGAGATAATTGGACCCGTGCGAAGCGGGGGCGGCCGCTAGTTGTTGATAAAAATTGTATTACGGTGTTCAATTAGGATGATAGATATAGAGGATAACCTGCGATGATTTTTGGTAGGTAAAACTTATTTTACGTCTGACTTTTTTAGTGGGAACAACATGAAACGACTTCAATCGCCACAGGTGGGGGATGTCAGATTCTTACTGACTAAAAACCAACCCCGTTCTTTCTCCCGCTTCAGGCCGAGGCCGCGGTACATAATTTCGCTTAACCTGTAATCCTGGCTGAACATCAGTCCTATACCTTATATGATTAGAGAGGTTTTTTTTGACAGGGGAAAATCATCAAATGACTTCTCCTGCCCAAAGCGGGTGGGAGGGAGTGTCAGACTCTTGCTGACCCTCGGTTCCTTCTCCTGCTCTGGGCCGAGGTCACGATGCCTCATTGCGCTTACCCCGCAACCCCGGCTGTACATCAGCCCTATAGTGCCCCGTCTTTGGTGGTCTATTGGCTCTTTGTGGAACGCTACGCGCCGTACGCTCGGGTCTGGGTAATTAGAGAGGTTAAGGTAAGCTATTCCAATAAAGGTCTTTCTCTCCCCATAGCTTTATCCCAATTCATCTTTGCCCTTAAAGAGGAGGACACACCGAAGGCTGCTTCCCTACAAAAAGTTAAGATCGCATTTGGAAATTCCTTAGTGTGGTGGGTCCATGTTGGTTTACGGACAGTGCAGATCAGATATATTGTGTTACTTGTCTCAGTATCACTTCCTATTAAAAATCTCATAAGAAATGTAAACAGACAAAAAACTAGATATTGCCATTTTTTTTTATGTAATAGCTCGGCAAACGAGCAGACGGATTACCTGGTGGTAAGCAATCAGCGCCGCCCATGGACACTCGCAACGGAGGAGTTACGAGTGCGTTGCCGACCTTTTAGGGATTAGGGATTTGGAGATTTAGGGATTGAGGAGGGATTGGGAAAGGAGAAGGATTGGGCCTCCGGTATTTCATTTTCATTCAGGGCCATTTCTCAACGTTATCCTATTTCTTCAACATGTGCTTATTTCCAATTCCCAGTAGCAAAATAAAGTTGTAATAAGTCTTCAGTCACATTGTCTGATTGTAAGTTGTTCATTCTTGTTAGAATTTCTCGTAAATTTCGTCCTCTCTAGTTAGAAAGTTCTGCGGGACGTGGGAACACCTTACGAACTCCTTTGAACATTCATAACTCGTAATAAAATTTGTGCATTTTAGAAAACCGCAATAACCTATACGGGAGAATATGTGGAATATGGAACTTTCCGTTTTATGCCACGAATACTAAAATTGTTAGACTTTTTATCGTTTCTGTGTATGTCTGTACGTTCTCAGTTGTTGTCCGTAGGTAGGCTTCGTTTTCGTATGGAACTGAATACTGATGTGACAATTTTGTCTTTTGTATTTTACCTTTTTTTTCACTTTAGTCCTTATTTTAGTTTTGTTTGGGGTTAAATATAATGACTACCCCAAAAATGCTTTGATTACCTTAATTCACTTCAAATTATAAGTAATAATAATTAATAGAACTTGAAAATGAACACCAAATCAATAATTATATTTGGGTTAACAATTTTATTTTGGAATAATTTTCTTCATAAAAGGAATAACAAGATGTATAAAAAGGATAAGAATGATGAAAATTTTGAATATGATTTTATATTGAAATGTGGTCTTAATCTTGGTGATCGTTTACTATTCTTGTCTGTTCTATCTGGTGATGAATCTAAGCTTTGTTTTTAAAAAAACAATGCAGTATAAACACATTACTTTTTAATATGGCAGCATTTTTCTTAGTAGAATGTTCATTTTATTATTATCCATTATTTAAGCCATTACCGAATAAAATTATCAAATTGATACAAAAACGTGCCAATAGGTAGACGAAGTTATCAATATGAATTCATTATTATCATTTACATATTCATGAAATGTCTTCGTTCAAGTATCGAATTGGAATCGACGAATAGCGAAGTTTCCTTTCAACGTACAAAATTCTAATTACATTATGTTTTGTGAATAAAAGCTAGAAGCGGTCCTTTCATAAGCTAGCAAAGTGACGTAATCCTTGAATTAAATAAATTACCAGGCAAATTTGAGACTTATGTAACAAGAATGAAATTAACGAGGGAAAAATTACTCTCAGCAGGTAAGTTTATTATTAAGCTTTTATCCCGTTTAAATTGATTCAACATTATAAGGTTGCTTGTTATAACGACTGTTTTTCTTTGGCAAATATTATTATGTAGACTGGATACTAAACTAACACTTACAAATATATAGTTTAAGTTGGTCAGTTATATAAATATACATGTACATATGAACTCACAATAGGCAGTCGCTCCAAAAGACCAGCCGTGACAGACGGAGCTGAACAGAGAACAGGACTGATGGTCAACCGGAATTTGGAGGCAAGCGCTATTTTGTACCGCTGCCTCAGCCGGGAGCATGAGATGGAACGATTCACACTTGCAGGTGACGTCAGGAGGATTTATAGTAACAATGAGTCTTATACAAGTAAATGTAGAAAAAGAAGCAAAAGTACTGTGACTTCTTTTGCCTTCCATCACAATCATGATTAGCTCATACGAACCGCACCGGATCTTTATCCCTTTCAGGTGGTTAAGCTGAACGCCAAGTTCTGACTGGCGATCAATAAATTGTAAAAAAATTAAAGGAAATGAAATTATCGTTCATTTGCTTCTGTCCTTCGAGGTCTCATCATCTTCCTGCCCTTGTCCCGTTTTATTTGGGGTCGGCGCAATATGTTTTTTTCTTCCATTCTGTCCTGTCACTCGTCACGCTATCGCTAACTCCTCTGTCTTCCATATCACTTCTCACACAATCCATCCATATTTTCTTTGGCCTCCCCCTCCCTCTTCATCCATCCACATTTATACTCATGACTTTTTTGTTACATGCTTTTCATCCCTCCTTTTCACATGGCCATACCAAGACAAACGGTTCCCTTTCAACTTTTCAGTCACTGGCGCCACTTTCAAACTTCCTCTAATATACTCATTTCTCACTGTCCTTCGAGGTCTGTAGTACAAAATTAAATTAAATTAAAATAACATTAAAATGATTAAAAATACTTTTAGGTTTTAAATTACGTGACGTTAAAACTTTGGGGTTGGGATTAATGTGTCTAAATTATTTAGGCAACATAATTTTTATATTCTCATTTTTTCCGTAATCCTCGTACAGAGATAAGCTTGTCGATTTTAGTATGTAAAACAATCCATTTTACAATATTATACTTATATTTTTGAGTTTCATAGGTAAAAGTTGCCTTTTAATTATTTCCTACTTGAAGTCAGAAATGTAGTGTGAAATTAATCTTATTGTGTTACACATTTGGCGAATTATTTTCTAGCTGGAAAACCAAGGTACTCAAAGGCGTTTGAAAAATATGACAGCCAGGTTATCGCAGTGGCTGGGCAACTGGCTGCCGCGTAGCGTGTCGCTTTTTCAATTCCCGCATGGAATAACTCTTTGTGTGATCTACAAATTGTTGTTTCGGGTCTGGCTGTACTGTGTATGTGAAATCGTATGTTTGCAAACACACCAGAGTTTATAAACACACAGGACAAATTCCAAGTGTGGGGCAAAATTTGTAAAAAAATAATAATTTAACGACATAATTATGTTGCCTCAGACTTGCCCAACATTAACGAGACAGCATCAAAATTACAAAATAAAAAACATTCGTACATAATGCCTACTAATAAAATGCTTATTTGACAATCATACAGATAATATATCAATCAATCATAAATGAAACGGGACAATCATAGATCATAAAACAATCATACATATATTTTAGCACAGAATCATTTAGGTGACCTATTTTAAACAATGGCTCCAATAAACTGAACTTTCAACGCACAGATAACGGCTCCATTCATTCGACGAACTCTTTTCATTTGTTTTTTTTTATTTTGGAATCGTACCTTTTTGGTCCCGTTTCATTTTAGTAACTGTTCCGTACGGTGCACCTTTTCACGGTTCTTCCATTCTCTTATTTGGAAGAGTACCGTTTCGTCCTTCCTTAAATTGATGTGGTCAATGATTTCGGTTTCTATTTTCGTTTTGATTTTTTTTTTACCTTTTGAAAGTTCTATTTTTAAATATAACATTTTGTGTTCTTACCTTTTGACCTGAGAAGGAACGTCTCGGTTGAATGGGTTAAAATCCCACATAGGTCAGTTGAATTTCGAAAGTCTAAATCACATCAACATTATCATTCTATAAGTGTCCACTGTTGACCAAAGGCCTCTTCTCAGACGGAGAAGGTTTGAGCTTTAATCGCCACACATGATCAAGGTGGATTGGCGGTTTAAAACTTAGAAATTATAAGTCCAGTTATCTTCACGATTTTTTTCATTCACCGAATGTGGTGTTTAACAAGTATACATTGTCTCGGAAAACGTCACATTGGTACTTGCCAGGTTTTTAAACCCGCTCCCTCATGTGTAAGAAGCGCCTTAACCTTCGGGCCACCACGACATCTAAATCAACGTCTAAAATGATAATAATTATATAATAATTTATTTTGTATATTTTTCTTTAATTCCTTATGTGTTAGACCGAATGTGTGTGAGGTATAACTGCTTGTCATCTTAATATAGTAGAGGTCTTCTCTGAATAATCACCAGATTTACTAAATGCCCATTGCCCATGCACACCAACGAGGATCACAAAAGTGGTCATATTGTTACAACCCACTAATTTTTCTGTGTCAAAAACGTATGGGCTTTCTCCATTAATATTTGATTTTAATCTGATTAACCCAAGAGCCTTATAGGTATGTATGTTAGCCAATAAAATTAAAATTGCAGATAGCCAGCCATATATATTCAGAAGGTTCAGAGGGAAACTTGACAGTACAATCAAAACCTTTTGTGTCACTGGCGCTTCACCTGAAGATGTAAGAACTTTTAGCATTAAGATAATCCGGCTAAGTTTCAACCCTAAAACTAAAAGGACTAATAGAAAAAACCAGGAGAACGAAAAACGACAAAATCAAAACCACCATTGCAAGTTTACTGCAAAAAAATAAATAAAACATAACACGGTCATTGACCTACCAACCGAGCAACACAGCCAATCAACGACACAGTCCAATTATCGAAATCTGATCTCAAAATGTTTCTAATTAGAAACGCATCTAAGTATCCGAGGGAGCGTGAGTCGTCGTAAATACATCACTACTAACTTGAAATTGGATTAATTACAGGGTGGACGTGCTAAACGATTTGTACGCATGAATACGTCACACTCCATTTGTGTATAGGTATTTGTTTGGCTAATGCTGAATCATCGGAGAAACACTGTTGTAGGTTAATTGATTAATTCTAGTCTAAGTAGATCCTTCCATTGAGATTAAGGTTAAATTAGTTGTGAATAATTGCGTTATTGCTTAACAGTACAAAGGCTTTTGGACACTTTATTACACTTTTTGTGATAGTAAGTGATCAGCGCCATCTTTGAACAAGCTCAACACCAAAGGAGTCAAATGTGGCCTTTAACTTGAAAGGGTTTATTTCCTTATAGCTGTATATTTGCTATATTTGCCTGTAACTAAATAGGATTTAAGTTTAACCTTTTAGATATTTATACTGTAACGATATTTTGTAGGAAAAATGTTTGACTATTGGCCCGTTTTTTATTGAGGTGAAAATTATCAAATGACTTCTCCCACCGAGGCTCGACGGCGCTTTATAGGGCTGAATTGATTTTCAGCCGGGGTTGCGGGTTAAGCGCAATGAGTCACCGCGGCCCAGAGCAGGAGGTAAAACGGGTGGGTTTTTAGTCAGTAAGAGTCTGACATGCTCTCTCGCCTTACCCTGGGCGGGAGTAGTCATTTCATGATTTTCACCTGACAAAAAAAATAAAAGGTTCGGGCGGGAGGGTTATTAAACTATGTTTAAGTATGAAATAATTAGTGATTTAAAAGTTTCTTTATTTTTTATTAAATAATTAATTAATTACAAAATAAATAACTGATTATACGAAAAATATCGCTTACACAAAATCTAATATCTCTTGAATTACCAATCGTCTGTGAAGAAGAAAGATCTGGCTGGAGCTAAACTATATTTCTTATTTTTATTAATAGTTATTTCAGCTGAAAATAGCCTTTAAATAGAATAGACTAAAAGTCCTTGGAAATTATAGAGACCAAATACTTTTGTTTTAGTGAAAGATATAACTTTCAAATAGATTAATTGTCGATAGAATGTGATAATGGTTGCTTTGAAACAAAGACGTTGAGTACCGAACTGGGATGAATTCAATTATCAGATAATTTCATGAAGGGAGGGGGTTTAAGAAGGGTAAAGTTTTCATTGATAACGCGCTGTGAATGGATGCCTTGTTAGTCTACCGCAATTCTAGTTGAAACGCTTTCTAGCAATGAATGGTCTCTGCCATTTTTTTTATTGGTGTAAGCTCTCCACATTCTCTCAGGACCGTCGGCTCGACCGGAATGACACCACGACCTTACAGAAAACCAGCGTGAAACAACCACAGCGTTGTGTTTCGCCGTGTGAGTGAGGTTACCGGTGGCCCAATCCTTCCCTTCCCCAAATCCCTAAAGCTTCTAATCCCTAAAAGATCGGCAACGCACTCGAAACTCCTCCGATGCAGGTGTCCATGGGCGGCGCTGATTGCTTGCCATCAGGTAAATAGTCTGCTAGTTTGCCGACCTATTCATTTACATAAAATAATAACCATTGCTACTCCTAATCTAGGAATTACAGTAGTGTGATTCTGTAAGACTTCATTGTAAACTTCGAATCTGAATCCGCTGAGAGTATTAGTACACTAGCGCTACACTTACGATTTGAACTAAACTGACAGCAACATTTTGATAGATAAAGTATGAGATGACGTTAAAGTGACATTCTAAAATTTAATTTCCCCGTCACTTCGACGCTCACTTCGCACTCGAACACGATTCAAAATCAAACAAATTTTATAGAATCGACGTGCAGGAGATTAAAGCTACCAACGAATTTCTTTTTTATGGGCAGGCACTTGGCATCTGTCAGACTTGGGGGTAAGCGATGATGTGAACTACGATGCCACTATTCACTCGGGCCTTGAGGACGCTCAGGTTACCCTTCGGGGAACACAGACTCACACAGACTCCGGCAAATAAGTCCGCTCCTTAGCGGTTCTGATTATAAAATTTCGTCTAATGCAAGCGTATTACTAAGTATTACCAGTCGGGGTTGCGGCTGCTAGTGCTGACACTCTTATGTTAATCTATACTGCAACATATGGGATGGTTTTAGTCAGTAAGAGTCGGATTCTCGCTTCCGTTCCACAAAAGTTAGAAAAGTCATTTGATGATTTACCCCTAAAAAAAGGAAGCATCATTATCTATCTACTCTGAAAAGGTTTTATTTGTAATTCTAAATCAAGTTAACATGTAAGTATAAGTGGAGATGTAATTAGTTTCTCGCTAACAAGAACCTCAAATATTAATGATAATGAAACCCGGGACAGCCGGTCTTTCACTACGTTCCAGGAATTTCGTCTGGCTCCGCTATGCCTAGTTACTTAAGATGTTACAACGTGCCTTATTGAGATAGGTTTTAACATCTATTTTTATGTGACTGTAGTCTAAACAAAACCTTCTTAATTTATGCTACGTAAGATTATGTTTTTAATGTTGTACCTTAATTATCTGTCTGCCGTAATTAAAGTCAGTGTATGTAAACTTAGAATGGCACAGTTTTTAGAATGTAAGAGTTTGACACTACCTTTCGCCATCATCAGTCTGTAAGTGCCCACTGCTGAGCAAATCCCTCTTCTCTCACGGAAAAGGTTTGAGCATTAATAGCCACGCTTGCACAAGACAGATTTGCGATGTTTTCTTTCAGCGTATGTAAAACTTAAACTAAATAATCTTAGAAAAAGATACATATAATTCTGCAAAAGTTACATAGTTACTTGCCAGGTTTCGAACCTTTTTATGCATAAGAATCGGGTGCCTCCTACCACGACAAACACATACATTAGTATGTATACATATAGAGTTACACATATTATTCCGTACTTTCCCAACAATCGTTACAAAGCGCACTCAGCATTCGATTAAATTAATCCGTTTAACGTTTCAAAGGTTTTTACTTTCCCTCGTAAACACGTCGGTAGCGAAATTGAGAAGTTTTCGAAGCAAAAACTTTACTCGGAGTTTACATACATGGAGCTGAAACACAAATAATACACGAACTCCCTCTAATACACTGATTATATCAATATTTACTTTTACCAAAGCAAATGTGGAAGTCTTTTTGAGGGTTTTTTATAAACAGTTCTTATTATAGATTGAGCTTCATTTTACCTAAATCCATATTTGCACTTGTTTTCTCTTTTATATGTTTTCGTATTTCCCTTTACAGTAGATTGCTGAATTATAAAATATATAATTATATAGTTTCTTTTTCGGGTACCGCGCCCGCCTTAAAGATCTAGTAGACCACCACATACGGGCCCGTACAGGGCCGATGTTCAGCCGGGGTTGCGCAGCTAGCACAATAAGGTCAGCCTTGGCTCAAAGCAGAAGATCGTTCTCCTGCTTTAGGCCAACAAGGGGATTTTAGTCAGTAAGAGTCTAACACTCTCTTTTGCCTCACCCTAGGCGAAAGACGTGAAAATCATTTGATGATTTTAACTTAAAAAAAAGGTTATTTTTAGGGGTCTATAATACTTAAATACCCAAAGAGTAAAAATGAAACCAATAATAAAAGCCAATTACTAAGATTTCGTTATCTGTACATCTACATATTATTATTATGTTTGTCTGTATGTCGCAGTCTCGTGAACCATGATAGCTAGACAGATGATTTTTATATGATATATTTCTTTTGTCGGTATAAAAACAAAGAGAAATTTAATATGTAATTAAGGGGGCTCCCATTCAACAACCGTGATTGTGGAAAAGAATTCATCGTGTCGAATTTGACTCTGAGATAAGTAAGTAGAAATTTTCGCAGTTAATTCACATGAGTAAGTCGTCATTTTCAATAAGAATAAGTCTATTTTCTTTTTTTATTTCATTTTATAGCTTCTACCTACTAAATAAACTGCTTTACTCCGCTTGGGAATCTATTGGTAATGACATAAATAAAATAAACCAGGTAAGCGTGAGGATTTGGCGAAAAACATTGAAATCCAAATAAATCCAATGTAGGTAATTACATTTTCTGTAAATATTTTGGATGGCTGTTAATAAAAAAATAAATCGGCAGAGTTTTGTTGAAAACGGCAACAGTAAAGCCGGTTTATTCACAAACATATAATTAATTAAGGATATCAATGTTATGAGTTTAACGTTGGCGTAAAATGCTATTACTTATACTTTTAGTAATCTACATTTTTTTTTTGTAAATAATTTTGAATATTTTAAATAGAATCAAGTCGAAAAAGCAAACAAAAAATCAAAGGAAATCATATCATGTACCTTCTTCCATGTAAAATTATATGGCAAATTTAAATTCAACACAACAAATCCATCTGTTTTAATAAAAACATCTTGCGAGGAAACCAACGAGGGTGAAAGCATAAATCGCGGGGAAAGGTTAAAGATGGATATGGAGATATGATACAAAATACAATGGCCTATAACCGTCACGTCACGTATCGGGCAAACGGCGAGCCCTAACTCCGGGCAGGTATAGGGGCACCACAGGTAGGCACTTTGGCACCATATGTAACCCGTCAAATCTTTTTGGCGCCGTAAAAAGGTACGTCATGTTATCGGCAGATATCAATTTTACGTTGTTCGCAGGTTTGTTTTTTCTGCCCCTTTTTATATAGATTCTGCCCTAATTTGGATCCAACTTGTCAGGTTGTCAGTTTGCAAAATAATTGGAGAATGTGAGATGCTATCTTACGTTACCTATAGGAATATTTTTGTGAACGGTGTCACGTGTACACACGTATGATGTTGGAATATATTTTTGTATAAATCGTAATTCAGTGTGTTATTTGCAAAAAAAAGCGAAGTAATCAACACAACAAAAGCTTGGGTTGGTCACGCGCCGTCACAGGTAACTCTATTAACAATCACCTACTCGAACACGTAACGGACACAGATTGCATCAAAGTAAGTAGTTTGCTTAGTTTGCCATTGTTGTGCGCTCAACGGCTTTTGAACTTGACAGTTACATAACTTTAGTTTTAAAAACAACAGGTAAACCGCATTAACCTTAACGTTCTTATGAATAATCAGAATCACGAACCTTGGCATTGAATTCGCTCGGAAAGTATCCAATCCATTTCGTACTCACAAAGTGGAGTTGATATGCTAATCATGCTTTCGATCATTTTTCGAAGCTCAACGGTCACGGCGGGTATGATGACCAGTTAGTTGCCGCGCCGGTTGGTGTGTGAAAGAGAGGGCACGATCAGTGCGTCAACGCGTCAGTGCCTCCCGCGCTACACCCGGCATTTATCGCGGCGCATTCTCCTATACCGCGCGTACTAGCTCGTGTATCCCGCACATGTATTCCGCGAGTGTATCGTTGTGAATTCTCTAGTGATCTCTGGATGTTTTGCGTGCATCATGGGTGGACGACTAGTGTTGTTGTTAGTGCTGTGCACGGGACTCGTGACTGCTGAGAGGAAACTTACCGTAGTCGAGAAAATCAGAGGAGACGGGGACCTCTCGCAGGTATTCCAAACTTTCTAACGAGTACTTGAATAGTTTTAAAAGTCTTTTGTTTTACTTTTAAAGAGTTTCCAAGAGGAGCTCTTTGGTGCTCAAACTGCTTTAGTTGTGCTAAAGTTAGTTACAACTATTTTATAGTGTAACTTCTATAAGGTAAGGGTTAGGCTGGACCTAAACTTTACTAGTCGCAATTTGGGGGCCAAAGTGTGTGCTCTTGATTCAAAACAATTACTTTACTATATTTTAATTTAATGTGGGTGTTGGATAGGATAGTGACCCGGCTTTTTATAGTTAACCGGCTCATGTACAATTCAGACAAAGATGTGAATGAAGTTATATATAATATTGCTCAAACTTTTTTTGCGTAAACTTGAATGCAAACACACCTACATTAGAATATTTGAAGAAGCTAAAGCCAATGTACGTACTTAATCTGCGTTAAAATATTTAAGTAATGTGTCCGTAGCCTGATATTGAATTATTAATTTAATCGTTGCAATGACGATAAATTCCTACAAAAACAAGAGTCTACTCAGGATATGTAAATAAAATAAAAATGGTAATTGATATCTTTGTGTGGTAGCTTGTTTCTTTATGTTTTAACTGGAACACTGCAACTGAAGGAGCTTATCTTCAATGGTGACTGTGCAGAACAGTATAAAGTTGTTTTTATATGGAGAAATGCTGAGTACAAGTATGTTTTGTATTGAAATGATTTCCTCATTCATCGAACTAAGTTTACATAATAAGAAGTTTCATTATAACAGCTGCGATTAATAATTGCGATTGTGGTTTGTAATCGCTAGCCATCTGGTTGGAAACATGAGTCACTTGGTTACCCCTTTAAACATATTTTCCAGTGAAGTCAAGTTTAGGAAATTTAAAACGCAGGACGGAATTGTCGTCTTTTAAGGTGATGGAGGTTTTGTCTTGCAAGAAAGAAAAACGAGTAAGGATCATAGCAAAAGGCTAGAGACATTTTATTGTCATTCTAGTATATGCTAATTTATACAATTGATGTCCACAATTAACAATTTTGGTAGCAACTCGGTGTCAATAACAATCCATTCAATTTATCGCTTACATGAGAAACTCAGATTCAGTCAAATGGCTAGTCATTCAGGCCATTAAGTTTAATGACTTATTAAGCTAGTTGGCTATGTCAATTATATTATGGGATTGTAATAGCCATGAAGGTGTCATAAATATATTTTTATTTCAAATATTTGTAAGTCTATTTTATTATCATTTTCACTATTTTGTTCTATTGTGCAGTTTGTACTACGCACGCTCACCTAAATAGTTACCAGTGTTACCAGTACATGCGTTTGAACCCGTAACACAGATTTTGTAACTCGATACAATTGTCGTAATGAAACGGCTATCAAAACAATAACACCAGAAAGAATAAGCGAAAATACAATTGAGGATAGAGGAAAGTGGATAAGTGGTAAGAAACTTGAGAATTGAATACCGTGTGACATGGTGTTGTGACTACATAGACTTGCATATACCATTAAATATAAGCTACGTCATTTGTATCATATTCTTTACGAGACTAGGGATAAAAGTGAAAATGCAATAACATTGTACTGATGTTATAATTTTGCTTCACCAAACACTTGATCAAAAATTCTACAACAGCCAACCATAATTTTCCAAAGGTCTAACAATCAAACGCCAGTGACAAAACGAAAAATTTCAACGCAATTAATGTTAGGCTTTGCGAATTCCATTAACGCTAAATATTATTTGTCTACGAGCTAAAATCTTACTGATTTGTATCAATTAATTTTAAATCCTTTACATTAGGACTCCTTTTGTTTGTTACATTTCGTTCTAGTTGCGAATATTTGCCAATTTTCTCGAGAAGGGGAAGATAGATATTTCTGTTACATAATTTTGGAGAAAGGACAATTGGACCAACTAATAGGTCCTTCAAGCAACCGACGCGTGACCAAGTTTCGTGTTTGGCCTCCGGTTTATTCTCAAACAATCCAACTATTACTCAAAAACATTCGAAACATTATGGTTGAGTTTCGAAACTTATTGAAAACTTTGCAACGTTGTACGACAATGGGAATGGAGCTATAATGTGTACATGGCTTTTATGAGCTGTTAAAACTGGTAGGAGACATTACATAACAAAAGGGCCTGGTAGTAACCTGGACATAGAAACTAGAATAATGACGTAGCCAACACACCCATTTCAACATTGCACTTTATCGATTGCACTAACAACGCCCAAAGAAGCAAAAATTGATAATGAAAATGAAAAGTAGAGAACCCTTTAATGTTTCAATCGTGGTAATATGAATTAAATGTATGAGTTATTGCGACACTCTGAACACGGTGGTCAAGACATGATCTTCATGCATTTAGGTATTAGTGATTTGCGTTAAATTTTCAGTAACTCCATTCACATGGTCAAATAGATCACAAGCTTAAATTCACATCGTTGTTCAGTGAGACCGTGTTATCACGCCCTAAATGAAATTAACATAGTCTACAGACATAGATGAACTTAAGAACCTAAAGCTCCGAACCTACAGGCAGAAGAAAACTACATTAAAATGAGAACCAATCCACCGATACGTATTTACGATAATTTACCAGTACTCATAAAGACGAGACTGATTGAAAGAAGCTATACTTCAAGATCCAACCTGCTACTTAAGGCATATTGCCGGCGCTTAATAGCTTCCGTTAAATGCGCGTGAGTCATCGAGCGGCCACAACGACCGTGTTGAAAGGACTATGACAATTACGTTTGAAAGCTGCAAGTGTTCAATTAGAGCAGAAAGTTAATCTGTAATGTTTGCTGAGTGATGTACTTTAATTATATAAGATGTGGTCTAGTTGGCCTTTTAATAACCTTTGGTATAAGTTAAAAGAAACTGCCGATTGCAACCGTCAACTATGACCTCTTAGATTTGATGTTAGGTTCCGGAAAAGACTTACAAACCTTTAAATTAAGACGAAAAAAACTGTATAGAGTAGTATTTTTAAAAAAAATTCGTTGCCCTACACTAGGATTTTCTCCTGTGTCATGGGCGCGTTTACAAACATACCTACAATTTCACATACACATACACATCACACCCAGACCCGGAACAATCTGTGGATCACACAAAGAGTTGTTCCGTGCGAGAATCGAACCCGCGACATGTTGCGCGGCAGCCAGTTGCCCAGCCACCGCGCCAACCGTGCAGTCAAGTTTGTTTCGTATAAGAAACAAATGTTTGACAATAAGCTTAGACCACCTTATTCCACATTGTGGAAGGTCACTTGTAATCATGGAATTATGTTAAAAGCGATTGTATGTGCTGTGTTGAACATAAAGAAATATTAAATTAAAATCTATCTTCAATTTCTCGATCGGAAGATCTACTTATGATCTCAAAGTATTGTGACAATTGATTTTGTTGGCCCGCATTACTCGAGTCTTACGATATCTGCTGAGTCAGCGTCTCATAGGGGATTTAATAAGTTATTCATTAGGAATCACTCATTGTTTATATTAATCCCAGTAAAAGAAGGTTATTATTATTTTTGCTAACCCATCCGACCAAAATAAGTGGTTCTAATTTATTATAAGTCAAAAAGAAACTCCATTCTCTAAACAAAATCTTCCCCGAAGAGTTTAAGAAGTTGTAATTTTCCCTTTTATTTACGTAGCGGTGGTCCGGTCCTTGTCGATAAGCTTGGACAAAATCTTCTTATTAAAGATATTATTTAGCCACGGTCCTAGCGGGGTTACGGAATTTACATATTTTGTTCGAAGGAGGAAGAAGGACCGAAAATATACAAACTCAATAACTAAAGCGAACTCTGACTGGTCTGTATAATTTGAACCCGTCATTGACATTAGTCCCGAAGGACCAAAACGTATTAAGCTATAATACGTAGTAGTAGGTCTCCGAGGAATGAATAAAACTCGTTCGTATTTTAAGGCGAAGTGGGAAAACTCATAAAACTTTGCTAATGTCTGTTTTGGTATACATTTCAGCTATAAAGACTTGCTTTTAAGTGTTTAATTGTGCCATATTCGTAATATCTCTGAAACAAACTCACATTAGAGCCCGACTTTAACATTGAAATTAGCCTTTTAACCGGTAATCGATAGTTCAATCAATGAACAAAATGTTAATAAAGGCCTGTGGCACATAATTTAATGGACCGTCTCAAATGGCTGCATCCGTTGACTTATGTGTACTTCAATTGTGGTTCAACTTTGTCAAAGGATGGTCTTAGATTTATTAATAGCTATAGCAACGTTAAGCAATTAGTTCTCATATAGTTGAGGCAGAGAACATCTATTGAAACAGGGTACGAGGTAGTCTGGACCGTTTATGTACTTATGTTACCAAACCTCTTCATTGTAAAGTCCTATACAAACATGGAGTTGCGTTCTATTTTCAATTGTGGTTTCTATATGTTTCAAATTGGGAGTTGGTTTTAATGTCCGGTGTTGAAAGGACCTCTTGCAATATAGCATTATAGAATTGAATAAATTTGAAATTAGCTTGCGATAATAACGGTTCTTTTAAGTTTATTTTAGGCTCTTAAAAGGCCTTTGAAACCAGATTTTTAATGTCTAAAATGTTTTATAGATAAAATTACTTGATAGTAGCTAGCTCAAATGCCTTATTCGTCTACGTGCTTTTAAAACGACAAGCAGCGCTGTGATGAAATATTAGATAAATTCTTGTCTTGTCTATTCGTCGGATGTTCCTATGTACGTACCAGGCATACATAAGTGGTTGGAGCTAACGACGCGCTCATCTTACCTACTTCCTCCAAGATAATTATTGTGGACAACGGGTCCCTTCGTCAATCAACGGACAGTTAAATTTCATTTGAGCTTCCTTTGTGAAGGTTACGACAAACTCGCGATGAATATTATGTTACCTAACTTTATCATGTGGGGGTCCTTCTAGCAATTACAGTTGTTTATTTCATTAGGTACCTACAGTGGTTTATTAAAAAAATTGTTCCGTCTATTATTGTTTCTTTTAAAATCAATAAGTATTTTTATTCTAATTAAATATCAATTTCCGTAATTACTAATTTTACATTTTATTAATTGAATGTTTTCATTTGTGTACGTTTAATATTTTTTGTCAGTCAAGAATTGTTAAATTATTGCTAAATATTGTCTGTTATAAATCACGAAAAAATGCGATTACTTTTAATTTATGGCATATGTTTCGGCTTTGTGTACGATTGGCGAAAAATGCTTTAATAAAAAATTGTTGTGTGTGTCATGGTCGGTGGCTTCGGAAGTTCCAAGGGATCCTTCAATAGCAACGCCGCTCTGGCAAATCTAAAGTATTTTAATAACTCTTATCTACCGAACTGAGAAGCATGCGGAATTGCGGATATGGTTTGTGTTCAAAATTAAATTCCTAAAGATACACTTGTATATTTTTAAAGCTTGAGTTTACTGTATAAAATACTAAATTTGTAAAGTGCTCTAAACTCATTATATTGTAATTTTCTCCCCAAGATGATAGGTATTTGTAATTCCCGAAAACGATCGCCAGTTGTAAAGTGAAATTTATTAAAACAAGGTAAGGAATTGAAAAGGAATTCCACGATTGTTCCAATTCGTAAAAAATCAAGGAACGAATTCTGGAATTCTTTTGTTTTTAGGTGCGACCGACCTTTAATTGGAAGACGGGAGAAGTACTTCAAATTACAATGGTGTTGATGTAATTTTCAAGTTTTTTTTTCTAAAAAAGTTTCTCTCAGGAATTGATAGGACACCGGTAATGTCTCCTCGTTCCCTCTCGACCGAAGTGTTATTTTATGAAAATGGATTTTCTATTTTATCTTCGTTAACTTTTTTATTGGAGAACGGACAATATCGCCTTTGTATTGGACTTTCATTACACCCATTAAGTTTATAAAATAGGTTGTTAGAAAGATTTGTGGAGTGAATGTGCGCCATGCCTTCTTTATCTCGTGTAAATGGCACGTAAGAATATCGAGGGAGATATTTAATAGAATTTGGTATGTCAATACGTCCCATTAAATATCTATATGATTAGAAAGTAAGCAGTAAATGTCTTTTTTTAAAAAAGATCGATAGTTTCATTTTCATTAATCATTTAAATCAAGGTTATTTCTCAAGGTTGCGCCTAAAATAGATATTAAATAACCCCTTCACCATAGAAGCTGTATTTATTATTATTAAAAAATAACATAAAATCTTCAGAATTGATATTAAAAACATTTTTGTATACGACATAAAATATAGTGACGACGTGACAATATTCGGGGACATCCTGTCACGGCTTCCTGCGTTCCCGAAGGTGACGGCGTATCAATTGATGGGGAATTCAATATGTGCGTAGTGGATACCGCGTATTATGCGGGCCACGAGACGCTCCGACCTTTTACGTATTCCGTAGACAACATTCACACCCGAAAGGTGTTCTTAATGCTTAAACGAATTTTAACGTATTTTTGCCAAGGTCATGTCAGTCGATGCTTTGAATGAATTGAAATACTTTGTTTTATGATCGATTAATCAAACTTCCTGTAGCTTTATTGAAATTGAAAAAAAGACAACTGCACTCGTTGCCAATTGTAAGCTGGACAAGTATGAGAACAATATTTTTTGCTGATCACGAATTGATATAGGGTTATCTCAGGCCAAATATAATTTTGATGTACCTATAGTTTTTTTTCTAATTACGAAGAAAATGAAAATCGAAATGGCTATCGGATCTCGTCCAAAATAATTAGAAATCATTTAATTTCGTATGCGGGTCAAGTTCGCTTCCGTGTGTCCCTTCAAAATTATGAAACATCATGTCTGTTCGGTCATGACTCATTTCAATTTTATTCAAACTTTTTTGTTTTTTTTTTGGTTATGACATTGATTTTGTATAAGGTAACTTAATACGAATATTGTGGCCCATGTGATTTATTCTCAATTAAAAGACGAAATATTTGCACTAATTTGTTCAAAATACTTAAGTAGTTGTTTATTTAAAGAACTGGTCTGTTCAGTATTGTACAAAGACAAACTTCAACCCCAGGAACCGATCGAGTATCTATTAGTTAGTCGATCGTTCTGTCCTTAATGTCGGTACAAACCGACAGCTGTTATATTTCACTTCGCAAATAATTACCGCAATTAAAATATTTAACTACTCTTCCCGACCCCCGTAATTAGTTGGTCTGTAGTTTAGGACCTATAACATAAACTAATAGTTTTTTTTATAGTAAATTTAGTGCCGTATTTTTATGGAAGAGAGTGGTTGGTAGTTGGTTGCTGACTTACCACCAGATGGTAAACAATCGGCTTTCGTCTACATACGCTAGAGAAGTTGCATTCCCGGCATTTTGGGGTTTAGGGATTTGAGGTTTGACATCCGATAACCTTGCTCATAAGGCGAAACACAACGCAAACGTGTGTCTTCTGAGAAGCCGTGGTATCATTCCGGTCAAGCCGGCCCATTTGCATTCGCACCGAAGCTTGGATCTGCTACACATAGGCATTGTCTACTGAAAGCCCGTGTTATAATTGACGCCAATGATAAGAGATGTGATAGGATGGTGACATACTGATATTTAACGGGATTTACTGTTTAATATGATGAGATAGCCTTATTGGTCGATTATCGATCGGTCGATCGACGATTTAATATTAAGTGAATGTAATTGATTTCAATTCAGTGGTCGAAGACAAATATTGTAATATTTTCTGTTTCGAAAAAATATCATCGATAAGGTTTTTTTTTTAAATAAGATTATTCGTAATTCGTAACAGCTCAGAGTCTGAAATAATAATTGTGTTTTAGGAGAAGTGCTATTTGTAGTTTTTTTTTAAATGTTGACGCAAAATATGTGCAGTATATTATTATTTGCATCAACGTTTTTGGAACAAAACTCCTGACGTTGCTTTATGTCGACTTAGAGGTACTGAATAATTTTGAAGTTAGTAGAACCAAGCTGGACGGTAAGTTCACGTTATTTTATCATTTTAGTTCACAAATGGCCGGACGGCAAAACTTTTGTGAAACTAATACATTTTACATTACTCTTGCAAAGTTGCTATCAGCTTAAAGTACTAAGCATGTTTAGATAGTAGTTTCCTTGAGAAATTCTTGTTACGAACGAGTAACTAAATTAAACATTTCGTTTAAATTATTAGACGTAATTTTAAGTTTTTGTTGAAGTCTGTTTAAATTGAAGCTGTTGCCTTTAGGTACTTGAATTTAATGAAGTTGTAATTATTGTACATTTTAATTATGTGTAGTGAGATAATGTTAGTGTAATGTGGGTAAATGTAAGTTATTCAAGTATCTACATATGTTGCTGTGTTTCAAATTAAAATGTGATTTAAAAGTAATTTAGAAGTGAAATATAACTTATATATTTGCAGAATAAGTCTAAAAAATTAAGTTTTTTTTTTTGTATTGTGATCTTGGTATTGTGACTTCCACTACTTGTTCATAAATAATTTAACAACTACCGGACATATGGGGTTAGTTAAGATTTCTTTTTCTGAGTTTTCCAAAAGAGCTTATATCATTTTTATTGGCAATAACTGTATTATCGGCAAACGATTTAATAGGTATAGGTAACAATAAATTCAATGTCAAACCTATCACACCAATATAATAGTAGTTGTTTTAATAACTATAATTTGTGCGTTATTTACAAATTGATAGGAGCAATTCACAAACAAAGAAGCTAATAAAACAGTTATGTATATAAATAAATAATATTACTAAATGTAGCTACGATTTACCAATCTTATACATTAGTAAAATTTATTTGAATAGTTTTTAGCTATCTTCTTTTTTTAAGGGAAGATGATCATCATATTAGGCGATAGTGTTAAGTGCCAGACTCTTACTGAGTAAGCACTGTTTCTTCTCTTGCTCCAGACCGGAGATTTTTTTTTGTGAGTGGAAAATCATCAAAAGACTTCTCCCGCACAGGTCCGGGCGGGAGGGAGTATCAGACTCTTACTGACTAAAAACCCCCCTGTTCCTTGTCCTATTCTGGGCCGAGCTCATTGCATTTACCCCGCAACCTCGGCTGAACATCAGCTCTATAGGTCCCCATCTTTGGTGGTCTATTGGTTCTTTGAGGCGCGCGGAACGCTACGCGCCGTACGCTTGGGGCTCCAGACCAGAGTTACAGTAGTACATTATTGTTCTTACTGTGACTCTGGCTGGATATAAGCCCCATCTGTGGTAGTCTGTTCTTTCTTCAAGGCAGTTTACCTAACCTAAGAACGTATTCAAAACCAGACAAACCACTCGAGCACTCGAAGAACTAGAGATTTTATTTAAAATTGGAACGGTTAGAAAATATGGGGGTAGTCGTATAAGTTTGTCGGTTGATGCAAATAATGGCGGGGCCCGAATTCCGCTGACAGTGATGCGGGTGACTCGAAAGTGGAAGGTACTCTCGTACAGATTTATGCTCACTCTCATATCAACATCTATCTTCACTCGATAAAATTGGGGTGGATATTCGACATAGGTACCTACGTGAATTTATCAGAATTATTATTTCTGGTATTTTCCTTGAAAGTAGCTGTCTTTAGCCTAAATCTTTAGATGGGCATCGCCTTTTCTTGTGATAACTTTCTTTGTGTGAATTAAATTGTTATCTTTAACAAAATAGAGTAAATCCTTTTCAAGACAGATACTTACGATATTTGTGACAAACGATAGTAATAGAAACGGTATATTTGACAAGTTAAAATGTAGAATAGGGTTATTAATTTCAAAGTGGTGGTTTAAAATAAGACGTTTAGATAAGGTTACAGGTAAAAATTAAAGATTTGACACTCAAACTAACGTTAGAGACCAAATTAAGACAAAAATAGAAACTCTTTTAAAAACGTACTCAAGTATATTTTGAGGTTTTGTCACCTTGGAATGTTTTAATTAAGAAATATTGTTATGGTTGGACCATTTATTTAAATATGAGATATTTAATGAGTGCGTTTTTAATGAAGATACATGACAGATGACTAAAAATGTAGGTAAAGTCAGGGATCGAAATGATGATGATCGATAAAATGACCAAAATATATTTGTAGAAGTCAATGGTTGAGGACTGGTTTAGTTTATAGCATATAATCAAAATTATTGAATAAACTGGCTGTGAACCATTTATATGAAATTATATTCATTGTGAAATTTTAGTTATTTTAAAATTGGTAGAGTGTAATTGTATTTTTGACCCCTGACTGTACAAATGAAGTAATAGAGTTATTATAAATTGCGAGTGTTTTCATATAAGTGTTGTATCTGTATAATAATATAAATAAGATTATTATAATCTTGTCTTACGTCACTGAGATCATCTTCAGGTCATATGGATTGGCAGGCAAAATAAAAAAGAATATGCATGCATTCACATTAAATCGTGTTTTTATACCCAGCAGACTGGTATAATTGTAATTAACGAACAAAATAAAGTTATTAAAACAACAACTATTATTTTAATGTGATAGGATTGACTTTGTATGTATTGGTAATAATATAATTAAATTATTTATTTAAAACTTCTTACACAAAACACTGTAGGTACAGAGAGGGACTTAATACAATAAGCATTCTCTACCAGTCTACCTTTGGGTGGTGCAGAGACAATCTAGTGGCAGGTGCAAGAAGCAAGCAAGTTCTACTAATTAAACCAAAAATCTATATAAAATATACATAACACACTGAACTATACATACTCTACATACTATACACATTAAGATTTATATTTATAAAGCAGTAAAAAAAACACATATACTCTATAGGTATATGTATAGTATAGTCACGATAATTTCTCCAACCTCTTCAAAAGTAGTTCAGAAGTTAAACTGTGTTTTGTCTGTGCCGATAATGCAGTTGTTGAAAGTTGAAATAAAATAATAATACTTAGGGTCATAGGTTTTGTATGGTACAGTTAATACAAATATGCTTATTACATTTTTAACATACATAAATAAGAACCAGTGAAAACTGAGTTCTTTATAAGATGCTTATGATTTGCAAAATGTATACTTGCAAAATGGTAACGTTTTTAAAGCAATTTTGACTTTACAAAACAATTAATTATTGAAATACTAGCTGCCGTCCGCGGCTCCACTGGCGTAGATGTCGATTTAACACATTTTCAAGTTTTTATTTTATTTTCTCTACGTACAAACCTTTTCTAAACTTCTACGAATAATTCAAGCCCACAATTACACAAACCAGTAAAGGCATTATTGTGTTATAACATTACAACGAAAAGTGTAGGTAAAGTGTAGTTTTGACGATACTATAATGTTAGATGTTATTAACTTTCTAAAAATAAGTCAGCTGTTTGATGTAAAATCATTATAACGCTTTAAGTCATGACTTTATAAAAAAAAATCATAGGAAAGTATAGTTTTTTAACATTTTAATAAAAGTATTAAATTTTACTAGTTACAAACTACCAAATTGTTAAAAAAAAAACAAAATACATATATTTATTTTAAAGTCATCAATTCATAAATTGATTGGATTCCAAACTTAAAAAATGGAACGACAATGTTTTTAATAGTTTGTGTCTTAATCGTGTTTAAAATAAGAATATAAAAAAAATAAACTTTTCTCGGCGACAATCGCCGGCCGTTGGCAAGTCTTGTTTGAAATTAGTTGCTTTTCAACGCGAGAAAATTGACCCTTCATCTATGAAGCCTCGATAATTGAATCCTGCTACAACATAGAGGGTTAAAAATATTACTGAGCGATTTATAGGACGAACTTTTTTGTTATTTATCCTTTTTCGTAGCAAAATTTTAAGAAAAATATTGGAAGAAAAAAGGTTATAAAGAAGGCGAGTTTATTTTAATAGAAAAAGGTATAATGAACTCAGTATTACTTTGGTGGAGTACTTAATAATTGCGTTGCTTTAATATTAACTCTTTCTTTGCTTAAGCTCAGGTGTACCCGATAAGTGTGTAAAATGTGTGAATGTTTTAATATAAGATAGTTATAGTGTGCTAAAAAAGTATAAAAGTATAAGGACATTCGGATTGACCATTCGTGGAGATTTTCACACGTACTGTTATAATCTAGCAGGAACTGGGATGGGCTGTCGATGAAATAATGAAGGTTACTCAGACTACAGAGTACAAGAATGTTACAATTATAACTAATACCTATAATATAATATCTGTGAAGTTTATCTGTTCCAATTACCAGCTTAAAAACCTCTTTTAAAAAAATGCAAAAGGAAATATGAATTTAAACTGCTTCAAAAGAAAAAAATCAACAATGACCTAGATTTTTCTACGTAAATTGTAAACGTGTGAACTAATTTAATATTGGAACATTCCAATAACGACCATGTTGCAAGAATATAGCCCGTCATAATCTCAAAACTTTATGTTATAAAATTATATTGGAAATTGTAAACAATATTTTTTCCTACATCTATAACAACTCAGTTCTAAAGAGGATATCATCATCATCATCATCATCATCAGCCTATAAATGCCCACTGCTGAGCAATGGCCTCTTCTCACATGGAGAAGGTTTGAGCATTAATCACCACGCTTGCTCAATGCGGGTTGGCGATTTCAAACTTACAATTAGAAATTATAAGTCCAGGTTTCCTCACGATGTTTACCTTCACCGTATGTCAGTGGTGTCTAAGAGGATATACATAGAATATTTTCACACGAAAAAGCAAACTAATTTATATTTTCCGAACCAAAGCAAATCGTAGCACAGATTTGGAAAAAAAACTAATAAAGCGTACAGTTAAATTTATCCAAACGTTATCACAAATGTCAGTAAACGTCTGAAGGAATGAATCCAATAACGTGCGGTTCTCCTCAAGGCAGATCGTACGTTCGTGTGGCGGGTGCAAGCTATAGTAGTACCACGAGAGAGATGGGCTCTTTTATATTCAGAGCAGTGAGCCCACACGCCGAATTGCTTACAGTCCTACAGAATATCTGAACAGTCTCATTGTTCTTGTTTGGATATGGATCCACAGGTCTACGTTTTAAAAATTCACTTCTCTAGTAAAGAATTTTGAACACGCCACCATATAGGGTGGCACCAATATCCAATTCTCAAAAATAAATTTATTTCCTTATACAAATCGCAACAGCTGATTAATCACTTTTGCATGGAAAGGTAAAAAAAAATTAGATTTCTATATTGGTTTTATGGAAAAGTTGTTTTATTTATGCACTAGAATCGGGTCCTTGAATATGTCCTTCATTCAAATGCCACCCTGTATACACAGACATATATACATACATACATACATACATACATATATAGGTAGGTGATATTTCGATTCGAATGTTGCGTTTCCCAAATTCCCCCTGTAATGATTTTGGGCACGTGAACTTGTGTTACATTAACAAAACATCAATTTTAGTTATGTTAATTATTAAATAACTATTAACACATTAATGCGGGTTATTGATTTTGTCGCAGCGTAATTTGGTGGATACAAAATAATTGATAAACAATCAGAGGCTAGAATAATGAAAAACGAATTGTACACGAAAATCTTTTAAATAATGAAATTGGATGGTATTCAGAAGAGGGATGTGAGTGCTTCGGAAAAAATAAATTGTCGTTGGAAAGGGAATGTTAACGAACTAATAGGTGGAAGGTGTGCTACACGTGAAGCGCACTCAAGTTTCTAAAATGTCTGTTCGTATGAGGGCCTCGTTTGAACGTGACATGCTAAAGTCGGCGTACAGTCTCCTCTATTGTCTACGGGGCATCCGTGGCGTTATCACGTTACCCCTCCTCCCTTTATATGCCTGCGTCCCTAAGAACTACGCTTCTCGCAAAATGCTTGTTTATCGTACACCCATTTTTGTAAAAGAAAATGTTGCTCGCTTTTTAGACATGCTTTCCAATGGGAGTCGCGGGCTTTGTTATTTTCTTTTAATGTTTTTTCTTCTCGTTTTAAGTTAGAAAGGCAGTAGTATTTTAGCAAAACACAGCTCTAAATTACTGTTATTTATTACACCATTAGAGCCAATTGATTTGATTTTTTTGTTGTTGTAAATGGGGCCAAGTGGTTGTGATGCTGAGCCGTATTATTGGATTGACAAATAGAACTGAGTGTGATTAGAATGAATGGGAAGTCCAGCGTGTTGTCTCTTACAAACTGATTTTAAAATGCTGGTACGGCCCATTTAATCCGTCATCGTTGTCAATTTATGAGCGCTGCTTGGTGCCCCTCCGTAATAAAAGTCGATGAGCCATGATCTGTATGCCAAAACTTCCACAATAGCGTTATAAGTTGGTTTTATTACGCACGGTGCGTCTTAATGCATCCGCGAGGGTTGTAAGCTTGTAGTACAAATGTCCGATTAATTAAATATCACATAATTTATTGCATTCCATATTTTTAACAAGGCAGATTACTTTTTTTTCGACGTGCTATGTTCGGAATCGATAGGATATCAAATTAAATTGAATAATTCGTGAAAACGCGCCTGAAATGTTATTCGAGATGCCTTTTGTTCATTTATTTGATTTCATGTTTCTATTTCATTGAATTTTATTTATTTGTTAGTTAAGTTATTGCAATTTGTTAGGCTTAACACGTTCATTGTTAAAGTTATGTAACGTCATGCCATTTATGTCTACAAAGAATGTGATGCTTATATTTTAAATCAAAATTTTAAATAACGGGTTATTTTTCGTTCTTCGTCGGTTTTAAGGCTATTGTCAATTTAATAAACATTATCTATCATTCTTTATAAAGATATAAAGAGGTAAAAATATGTAAGTTTGTATGTAGGGGGCAATCTTTGGAACCGTTGGTCGGATTGCCAAAATTCTTTCACTGATGTATAGCTACAATGTTTTCGAGTGCTATGAGGCTATAAAACATCACGCTACGATCAAATAGAGCCGAGCAGCGGGTGAAACCGCAGAGTACCTAATATCTCATATTTTGCAATGGGGCATTTGCAATATAGCACACAATACGTTAACCTTGTTGACGATCATAAACAAAAACATAAGAGAAATATCAAACTGTGCAAATATAGGCGGAAGCTCTTCCCATTAGTTCTGCAGCTTCCTATCCCTGGACAGATACACGAGATATACATTACTGGTCCCTTGGGGTAACCTGAAAGAAATCGACTCAAATCATCGTGTATGTGTCTATCGAAAGATAGTTTA
Organism: Spodoptera exigua; assembly: GCA_902829305.4. Taxonomy (NCBI): domain Eukaryota; kingdom Metazoa; phylum Arthropoda; class Insecta; order Lepidoptera; family Noctuidae; genus Spodoptera; species Spodoptera exigua. The sequence continues at coordinate 10,780,002 of LR824610.2, read as the reverse complement.
CTTGTGAAGAATATGTTAAAACTAAATGGGTAAAGATAAGATTACATTGGTTTGTGTTCGTAAACTATGCGGTTTTTATTGCGATGCTTTGGCATAAATGGATCAGATTGATCAAAGTATTACTTACATACATTTACATACACTTACAAACATGGAAATCGGTGTGAAACAAATCTTGCATACTTGATTTTTGATTTGAATTAATGAACCCTGAAATGTTTGAATGAAGACTTTTTCATTGTTTGTCATTATTAAGTTGATTGAAAGAATCACGGGCCGCTGACGAGGTTTAGGTTTTGACTGATAGTTTGTGATATTCGATTTCCGATTGTGAAAAGATAAGTAATGATAGTGACGATCATAAAGGCATCACATCATCCGCCTATAAGTTCTTATTGCTGCGCAAAGGCCTCTTCCCATGAGGAGAGGGCCCAAACATCAATCTCCACGCTGACTCAAGGCGGATTGGAGATCTCAAACTTTAATCAGAAATAACAGATCAAGATATCCTAACGATATTTTCCTTTACCAGCCAGTACCTATTGTCAGTGGTGTCAATATAAATGATAGAAAGTACATAACACTCAGAAATTCGGAATCACATTGGTACTTGCCAGGTTTCGAATCCACACCCTCATGCATGAAAAGTGGGCGCCGTAACCTATGGCCACCACAAAATTTAGAATGCTGCTATGTACCAAAATTAAAAAAGCAAAATATCCCCACGCAAAATCGTGACGCTGGTATACGCCTATAGAAAGTCTGATATTCGATAGTCGAAAACTAAATTAGATTTTAGATTCACGCGTGGAATTCTGAATAGAATTCGTGTTATGGTAGATAGGACCTAGTGGTGTATTATCTGGTATGTGTATAATATGACTGTATCGTGTCTGAAAGTGCCTTATGATATAAGGCATATTTCAAGCAATTTTGGATATTTTTAAGTATATGCCAAGAAGTCTTGTAGAACGTGTTTAAAGTTTTAAAGTCATCAAATGTTATCTACCACCCTGGGTGTGACGAGAGTGTTAGGCTCTTACTGAACCAAAAGCATTCTGTTCTTTTCTGCTGCTGCAGATTGGCGTGGCCGTGTTGCCTTGTTGAGTTTCCACTAGCAACCCCATCAAAAGTTCAGGTTCCAAATGGTGTACCTACGTAAAAAAATGCAAATTCGATAAAAAAATATTTTTTTAAAAGTCGAAGGCTGCAGTTGTTGAGAGATGCAATCTCGTTATTATTACTGTCACCAAAATAACAATTCACAAAATCGAATGAACTGTTTGCCACAAATAATTACATTAGTTTATCAGGAACTTATATTAAGAGGGCCTTGACAAATTTATAAGCAATATGGAAGTCCTAGGAATAATGAACGAAAAAGGAGAAGAGTGCTGCCTACCATTTTACAAAAACAAGTGTTTGTTACGTGTGTGTGTGTGTGTGTATAAAGAAATGGTAATGAGATACAGTGCACGTGACACCAGTCTTTGTTATTTCAAAACATCAGACATTTTGTTTAAAACGTTGCGGTGCCGTAAAAAAGCTCTATAAATCTCTCCGAGCGGGTTTTTTGTCTTTTTTCTGGTATGTGAGTTCGAATCATGGACCTTTGTGGTAAATTTTGTATTCAATTTAATGAAATTAGTGGGTTCCTAATGGGGGATTAGCAATTAAAAAGTATTTATGGGTAAAATAATTCATTGTATTCTCTAGAATGTTTTGTCACACATAAGTTGCCGCCAACTACAAAATCCACAGGGTCGGGTAAGGCGTTTTAAAACTTTACTATTATCACCAATCTGAAATGGTATAAATTAAAATCACACCATTATAGGACTTTTCATTACTGACCTTAAAGTGCATAGTCCTACAAAACTACTTTCTGTACAAATCAATATAAAATTTTGTACCTTTTTTATAATTCTAACTACCTATTTCTAATCTAATTCGCGTTAACCATTATTCATAAATATAAAAATGGATCGCCGAATGTGTTGGTAAGCGCATAACTTAACAACGCCTGGACCAATTTTACTAATTCTTTTTTTGTTATGTTTGTTATTGTCAGGAGAAGGTTCTTATCAAAGAAAATATAAGAAAAGTAAAGGGGAAGATTAGGAAAAAGTGACCCTTTGATAGTGATATAGTAATGGACCCGTGCGGAGCAGGGGCGGGCCGCTAGTTTTCAATAAAATTACATTACTTTTTTGCACTTTCTAGTCATTGAGTCTACAAAATTATTTTTATATTAGGCACATAAGAAAAACACTTCGTAATAAGCTCTTGTACCTATTGTAACCAAAAACGAATCAATACTTAGTCCTATTTCCAATATAATCCCCTTAGATACAGGGGTGAATTGCCGATGATTTAATTACAATGTTAACTTTAACAATGCAAGTTACCTTGTAACTTAATTAACAGGATCCTTTCCTTCTTGTTTAAAGTTTCTTTAATAGGCAAGCAATTCTGATTTCATGATTCGGATGTTCGTAATTCGTTTTCCTTATTGATCTGTTTGAAGATTTCAAAGGATTTTCTGCGCAAAATTTCGTCTGGATTAATTTTTGTTTAATGGTTTTATCGTCTTTTGTTTTCTTTTCAGGGTTTACGGAAGTTATATTAACTCTCATCTGCCTCTTCGTACATAGCTTGTTCGTGCCCTGTTTGACTACAATAAACTATTTAGTAATTTATTACCAGAATCATTCAATTGTCTTCATTAAAATATATGGCGACGCACATATCATCATATATCATCGACGACAATATTTAACGGGTTACGTCACAAATTCTAACATCAGGCAAGTGAAGTTAGCACGCGATTAAACACAGATAGAAAATTCCAACAGTGTTCTGCACGCCGGGCATGATCACCATTAATAATGATTACTACGTAAACATCGCTTGGTCAGAAGATCCTCCTTTCTGTTCCCTACACTTAACTTCTGCCCTTTCGAATTCAAAAGCAAATGGTCTTTTCAACATACACCAAAGGTGTTGCAGAAATGCAAGGACAATTATGTCCCACGAACCCAGCTTGGAGCAGAAAGGAGATTTTTAGTCAGTAAGAGTCTGACACTCTTTCTCGCCCTGCCCAGAATGGATAGAAGAGAAGTCATTTCCCGATTTATCCCCCGCAAAAGAATATATACAATATAAAGTAATGTATAAAACAGAACTTTGTTTAACAAGACAAGTGTTACAACCGACAAGACAACGAACTTCTTTTCAAGCTGTTAACTTCGCCTCTTATAAGTTACTTCAAAGACAATTTAGGAACAAAACTTGCGATTAAAATTAATGAGGTTCTAAGAGTTCAATGTTAGGACAGTAGCTCATCAAAGTAACCTAAACGTACTTGTGTAACCTGAACCCTCAGTATGTAGAAATTATAAGTAGAGCAAGATCAGTTTATAATGGAATATAAAGTTTTATGTGCCGATTTCTATATCTACATATTAATCTAAGTAACGTAATATGTATGTACATATTGTGCATTGGTCTGGAATGATAGTCCGTTTGTTGTGTTAATCTGTCAGGTTGTCATGCTAGTTTGAGGGATACCGTACTAGATTTTTTTGAAATGGGTAGCTATTTTCGGCTCCGAATATGGTTTATACTCAGGTAATTAATCAAGGAGGTTACTTGTCCAGTACACAGGTTGTCATATGTTCACAACTTTTCATGCATGAGTGTGCGGTTTCGAAACCTGGCAAGTACCCATATAATAATTAGAGGATCTTGCAAAGAGTTGTTCAGATTTATTTCTACCATGTTGTACTCAAATTTAGGCTACTACTGACAATTTCCGAAAAATAGAAATTATCCCCATTGTATATTCCCAAATAAATAAACAGGAATTGAAGCCAAGACTGCCAAAGTCGCACTTGCAATTATTACTCCAATGAGACATTGAATGTTATAGGTTCATCAAATAGTAAATACAAATCCTAATTACAAATTACTCAGTAAAAGTCGTTGATATTTCCGTCCATTACATTTCAAAAATAATTTGCATTCAATTAAGGGCAAACTAAAGTTTTATACGTACACGAATATCAAATGTCACAGATGTGTGTATAATAAATTACGAATAATTCCAAAGTCCAAACTGAGATTACCATTATTACATTTAATGCCATTTAATGGCAACTATCCGCAAAATGCGTGCCAAAGAACACGGCCTTTATGTAATCTGCCAACTTATTTGTCATAGCTAATGGTTTTGATACTCTTTGTAATAATCTCTACGTTTTTTTTGCCCATGTTTGTGTACAAAAAATAATAATGTGTTGTGTAACATGGTTTAGTGAATCGCTTAGCCGAGAGTACGCATCTCGCTACAATGGATAGGACCCCATTGTGACGGGTAATTGAAAATGCGGGCTCACTCGATCCTTTCTTTCTATTTGGTGTATTGTATTATTTCGACACACGTCGTGATTTTTAGGTAGCGGCAATTTATGGGTACGTGTTAATTTTTATTCTCTTCAAAGCTATTATAGGACGATCATTTTATAAAATTTTAACCACGTGTCTTTACCAGCTTCCAGCTAGCCAGCCTCTAGTATAAATTCAGACTTTCGAGTAACTCTCTCGAGGAAACGCCTTTGAAGGGAATATTCACTCAACCGACTAAACACACTTTAAACTTTGAGATACTGGTCGACTCCGTTAGTTACACGTTAGTCTTAGAGTTAATAACTAAAATAACAAAACCGTTAAAGGTGGAATTAGAATGATTTAATTAAAACACAAAGGTGGGTTACGGGCTGCGATGTCGGTGTGTAAACTAGGTAAATTGAAGGAAGCACTTCAAGAGCCTGTTCCGGTTTCGAGCGAAATGCCGGCCAGCCACCGGTATGGCTTCCGCCCGCTGACCGCAGCATGTACCCGCTCACTCCACTCGCTCATCGGACACTTTTGTAACACAACTCCGCTGAAACCCGAACATCAAATGTAGCAAATAATTCACCGGCGCCCGATACACGAGAAACTCCGCCGTTCAAAACGCTGTCATTTATTAAGCATTTCATGAAATTCTTGGTTACGTACTGAGTGCTTTGTGGAGTCAAAGCTATTCACCTTCGTAAATCTCAAAGCGACGGCGCGGCGTGTCAAGAATATTCACTAAACGGTGCCCTCTACACATTTAATTATATCATTTTCTTTATTAAAGTTATGCTGTTTTACTAAGCGCAATATTACGGACTCTCTCATTCATGTAAATGCAATGGCAACAGACTAACAGAGTAAATAAAGCGGTGAGCGTTAACAATTAGTTGGTTTGAGCGCAAGTCTACTGATAAACAATTTGTTGAATTTGTACGAGCGTTAACGTACTTAATCAACAGTTCTCTGTTTGTGTACGGTAATTAGTATCGATATTATATTATTATAGTGGTTGTTTGTGTACCTTGCGGTTCTAACTAAACAAAGTGCTCTATTATATTACTCACAGGGTCTTAATGTAAAAAAAAGTAACCAGTGTTTTAATGAGGAAATTGATCCAGCGTGCAGAACCGTTTTTACGAATTTTAATTTAAGCGTAATAAGACACTAATGATTATATAACGCAGTCCTTTATCGTGGAACAGGAAGCGAGACCCATGATGAAATAACAACAGCAGACGCAAATTAAAACAATTTACATTTGAATAATTTACTTACTTTCAAAGTTTAGATCGAGCTACCAGTATACCTGTCCTAGTATAAATATTACAAGCTCAAAATGAATGATCGCAGTTTTCCAACTCCAGCGAGTCTGATTTATTCGGGTCCAGTTGTAAATAAATGGACGCGGTGCCATCAAGCCATCAATAAAATGTTCACAAACATATCACTCACTAAACTTAAGACAGTTCTGATAGATATAATGACAATGTTGGAAATTTATTTCGAAGGAGAAGAAGCATTTGTAAATTTATGAACAAATTTTGTTGAAAACAATCCAAAAGTGGTCGAAGATTTTATACTTTATTTTCCGCGGCGAGAGATTAACGATCTTCGGCCGTTGAAAATAAAGTCTTAAAACGTTTGAAATTGAATGGATGGTGATTTTCGCCGGGTTTCCGAGTTGTCTGCATGAGGCTAACGAAGGTAAATAGGTACTTTGAATCCATCAGGAGCTGAGGGATATAATGTGTACTCAAGCAGAATTTGTCATTTTGAAGAAAAAATGTTAAAATTCTTTTTTTAACCATTAAGGTATTGCTAAAAAGTTTTCATGTGCAAAACAGCTACTTGTATTTTATTGTACACGAGGCAGCTTATCAAAATCTTCAACAAAGCGTCGCATTGTCCTAGCTTCATATTGAATGCAAGCGAGCGCGCGCCGCGCAGCCAGCGGCAAATCAAAAAGTACTGCACGCAGGAAATTCTCGGTCGGTGGTCTTATATCTATAGCACTTATAGACCCCAGTAATAATCGGATAGCCTGGATCAGATAGCCGCTTTAATATAATAAAAGAGCTTGCAGCAAAGGAGCTCGTTCTCGGAGAACGTTTTAAAAAATAATCTGCTCTAAACGCCCGCTTTACGTAATAGAATTAGTTATTGAAATTCTCTTAAAGTAATAACGGTAAATATTGTTCAGAACAAACAAAGGAGATTACTTTCTTTAGGATCTAAGAAATGTTATGCAAATTCCGTGTTTTTAATTTTATTTAATCTTAGTACTTTATATTTTTTCCGCTAAATGAGGCCACAGTAGGCCAACACGGCAGGTAATTAAGAAAATTCCAGCTTTTTGTGGGTTTGCTGTGGGCCGTTCCCGTCAGATGTCGACATTACTTTTGATATATAATTTTGCGGAGGTCTTCTGACACTTTAATCTACCCTGTGATTGTTAAAACTAGCCTCGCTTTAGAACTTGAGAATTACCTATTAATCATTTAAATGCCTACATAAAACTCTGTGGTCTATAATGAATCAAACAGCTTCAATGATAATCCCTTTAGTTGAGAATTTTCTTGTTGAATATGAATTTATTATATGAAAATACCTCTTGATATTTTCTCAAAGAAACTAAATTCAAATTATTATATTATACATTTGCTTTAAATTGGTTGAACGAAAGCTGTCGAAATAACGCAGACAATATTAATGTTGAAATCACATAATATATTTGAGCATGAGGCGTAACTCAAAACAGAGGGCGCAACTGTCGCAGGGTCAAATCAATCGTTTTAAACATTGAACATAGATATCATAAATAATAATAGTCGAGGGATATCTGATAAGATAACATGAAAACTAAATGGAGCTTTTAGTAGCAAACTGATCGTAAATTCAAATCCAATACACATGACTAAAAGGAGAGGTAGAGAGCGTCGCGAATACTACACAGTCACGCTACGGCTATCAATATTCTATGCCTGTTATATTGTTTGTAAAGAGCTTCTTTCTATCTATCTACCTATTTTTATCTCGTGTGTGAATTTCGGTAACAGTGTAATGTTATCAATTTTCATCGGTAGTAGTGAATTTGTATCATTTATTTTTCTTTTTGAGTGTCTCGTTGAAGAAAGCACTTAAGCATTTATGTATCTTATCTACCGTAGTTCATTTTCTACCGAAATTATGTTTTTGAACTGCAATAAATCCAAACAATCCAAAGTAATATTATAAATGCGAAAGTAACTCTGTTTGTCTGTCTTTTCTTCACGCCTAAACTCCTGAAACTATTTGTGTGTGGTACAGACATAGTGTTGGAACTCGAGAAAGGACATAGGATAGTTTTTAAACCAAAAATCTGCAGGAAGTCACTATTCCACAAGTAGGGGGTAAAAGCTAGTATGTAAATAAAATAGATAGTACATGCGAAACATATAGTTTATTTCCGTACAAAACGTGACGAATATTCAAAACATACATTTTCACTTAAGTAAATAAAATTACATGGTTATTTCAAATAAACAAGGGCAAAGGAAATTAGGTACCAGGGTAACAAAAGTTTGTAGGAGTTTAAGCCGCGGTGGAGACACGAAATGTAGCATCGTCAGTATGCGGGCGCTATTGTCCATACATCCTACTGATGGCTGTCGTTTCAACACTTGATACTTGTGCCCCTTTTGTCTAGTTTTAGAGATCTCTTATCACGTACGCTATATCTGAAGTGGGGATTATATACAATTTACCAAATTGGCTACAATGTTATATATGTATGTGGTACTTCATTCTACTTAACTGTAATCGAGTTTCACACTTAGATATTTTGATAAAATGGAAGCCACTTTTAATGGCTATCTTCAATATTTATTTTTAGTTGAAATTCTTTATCTTTTAAAACTGACTGCACAGTCGGCATGAACACTGGCTGCTATGCAACTTGTTGCGGGTTCGATTTCCGCACGGATCCATACTTTGTGTGACCGAAAAATTGTTGTTTCGGATATGGTTTATGTATGTGTATTTATATGTTAGTAAACGCAAACACGACTCGGGAGAGAATCTTAATTCGGGGCGACGTTTTTTAAACAACTTAAATAAATAAGGAAATCATAATAAATACAAAAGCCCTTAAAACGCCATGCACTTAAACAAAGAAGAACAAAGCATTCGTCTAACAGAGAAATCATAAATATTAACAAAAACAAACGACGTACGGCTATCGATGTCACCAATATCAGCATACTTATGTTTCATTCAGTCCGGATGCAGGAGGCCGTTAGCTATCGGACAGAGTTCGATTTTTCATGCAGATTTAATCAGTAACTGGCTATTACACAACATGACCGGGTATACACCGGGTATACAAATAACGCTTGTCCGCACTCCCCGACTGTACGCCGCGTAATAATTTGTCCATATGGCACATTAATTCCCAATTGACGGCATATTGACAGAGATTACGCACAGCGTTAGAAAGCCCCGATAGGGCTTCTGTACTACAAATGCCAATTTAGATTAGATTTATTAATTGTATGCTTTAATGCTTTTAGCGTACATGAACGGCCTGGGGCTCAGTGTCATGTTGCCGATAATATTATTTCATCTTTTGCGTTTAGTTGACGGTACGATTTGCGATTTATTCTCGAGTTTTTACTAAACCTTATTAATCTTGCTATCTGTAACCGAATTATTATGTAATAAGCGGATATTATTCAAAACAATTTTTAGTATTTATTAGTATCGAAAAAAAACGAACTACTCGTGTCATTTAATTGAGAAAGCTCTACTAGTCATAACGAGACTCTTATTCATAAGCAGCGTGCGCGTCCTACAACGTCCGTTGCCCAGCCGACCCACTCAACAGCCAGTGAAACGATTACATATATATTTTATTATTTAATTCAAGTAAGTCGTTATTTTCGACAAACATTTTTAAAATTGATTACAGATCTTCTTAGGCTCAAAAACATTTTGATAAACATTAAGTAAAAACTATTCATCATTATTATCGCCAGAGCGTAAAGAACTTTATAATAATAATATAAATCGCTGTCTGTTCTGACGAACTGTTGAGTTCACAATAAGATTGATGAGAATTATTCTCGTTAAACAAGGGTATATTCCCATTAATAATAATAACAATTGCTGTACCCACTTCACGGTATCTAAGCGCGCTCTCCTAAATATGTGAGAGTATTTTTCGTGTATTCAAAAGTCAGGATTTTCCTCTGCTCGTATTTACCGGTAGAAAACGTTACGCGGGGGTATACTGGGGTAGACGGAATATTTTAGTATAAAATTCTGTTCCAGACCATTTTACGTAAGATTTTAGGATGCAGAACATTGTTATAGTTCTCATGCTCTCATAATTTTATTATGTTTCAATGTAAATTTGTGTAAAAGGTTTGTGTTGTAGAACTTTGTTGTTGTTGTCAAATGGGACATTTATTAACTCAGCAACAGAGTATCAGGTAATAGGTGTGTGAGAAAAGCTGAAGATAGGTCAGTGTAGAACTATTAGAAATGGCCAAGTGCAATACTAAACGAAAAAGCCTGATGAAATCGATGGAGATAATTGCGGTTTGATAATTAAGTAAAAATAATATCATAATTATATTTAATAGTTAAATCCGTATTCATTTTGCTTAGCATTCATATATAACTAACATAAATATGAAACAGCTTCTCATCATGCCTAGATTCCCAAGAACTGCAGTGGTACAATATTTTATTATTACTATATAACGTCGCGTTATATGCAAAGTTACTTCATGATGTAATTATTATTTATACAAGGTGTATTAAAAACGACTGAATCTTTTCACGATGTTTATTTTGGAATCCAACATTAATTGAATAAATAACGTAGGTACCTTTAAGGGAGGAATTAAGCAAATTTGTTCATGTCGATTTGTACCCAGGAATATTATTGTTTGAACAAAAAGATATTTTCAAATATTTGCTTAGGTGTCTTTTCTGCTACATGCTAAATTAGAAAAGTTTTTTGATCGTAGATACTTGTTTTGCTTCGATAGCTGAGAAGTTGCCAGTAAGATCTATCGAATTTGAGGTTTTTAGCGTCGACCACGGAGTCGGATAAAGTGTTTATTATTGGGATTTTAAACTGGTTTAACTTTATATGTGGTTTTGTCAACCCATTCAAAATGTGATTTTATGAGAACTTGTTCTCTTTTCATAAATACAAGCAACTGAAACTGTTGAAGTATTATTTCTATTTCAACAACAATTTATCATTAATGCGAAATCTCGAGTTTAGAGAGTACAGGAACAGGATTAATAGTTCTTCTGTCACTTGTATGAAAAATGCTCTATCAAATCTTTTGACAAGAATGTACACTATTTACGAGTTTTAAGGTGATTAATAGACACGTTGAAAATTATTTACAAAATGTTATAATACTAGGTACTTATATTAGTGCTCCAAGTAAATTTAATGTATCTTCACAATATCCATCATTAAGGGGCTTTGACTACGATCCATTTAAAAAATATAGGATGTTTTGTGTTTAACATTGTGAATGAGGTTACCGTAGGCTCAAATCCCATAACTCCTAATCCCCAAAAAGATGACAACGCACTTGCAATTACTCTGATGTTGCCATTGTCGATGGGCAGCACCTATTGCTTACCATCAGGTAACCCATCTGCTTGATGATGCCGTATCACATACAAACGTATATAAATATAGGTACATGGGGTGTGTGAAAGATGATTTTAAACCTTGTTCCTTCTATACTAGGTTCTATGATAGTGTAACACGGCTGAACTGCAGCATTATTTACCTGGCTAGAAAACTTGCCAAACTTTAAAATAAATTGTCACTTTGTTTCAAACAAAATTTATCAGAATTAACTTTAAGACTTGTCCGCACCTTGTGCTCAGCCGTGGACCGAAGTAAAAGCTTGACAAATTGAAACAGAACTTTATTGTCATATAAATAGAATTACATTTTAAAACTTCAGCTAGTTGTTTCTTCTTACTTCTTACAACAACAATAACATTAATATTTTGTTCAAGGAAATGATATTCGAGTCAGTTTTTACAACTCAACACAAGTTTATTTAGCTATTCAAAGTTGAAAATAAGGTAGAATTATTCTTTTCATTTACCAACTTAGATAAACTACGATTCGGTACGGAAACTAAGAAAACCTGTAATAATGGATAATAAGTAATAATTCATTAAACTGAATTACTTCACATCATCATCCTATAAAAGCAGCCTATAAGAGCCCACTTCTGAGCTAGACCAGGCCTCTTTTCATATGGAGAAAGCTTAAGCATTAATCACCACGCTAGCTCAAGGCGCATTGGCCATCCAAACATATACTTAATAGGAAATAATAAGTCCAGGTTTCCTCACGATGTTTTTCTTCGCCTTTTGTGGCTAAATAATCACAGAAAGTACATTTAACTCGGAAAAAGTCATATTGGTACTTCCCAAGTTTCTAACCCGCACCCTCAAGCTTGAGAAGCGGGCGCCTTGATCTCCGTGCCACCACGACTTTCTACGGCTTGCGACATGATAATAGTTTCAAAGTTTCAAGTAAACCTAGCGATCCTCAAGACAACCATGCAATTAAGTATGCGCGCCATCCAGAGAAGCTCAGTCTTTCTCATAACATAGGTATAGGAACTAAGGTGACTTTTGACTGCACGGTCGGCGCAGTGGATGAGGAACTGGCTGCTGTGCAACGTGTCGCGGTTTCGATTCCCGCACGGAACAAAACTTTGTGTGATCCACAAACTGTTAATTGTTTCCAGTCTGGGTGGCTTGTGTATGTGAATGTTTATGTTTGTAAACGCGACACAGGAGAAAAGTCTAATGTAGGCAACAGTTTATTCTAAAAAAAGCTGAGCAACCGGGGTAGCTGGTGCAAGCACGAAAATGCACAGCGACCCCGGCAGTCAGTAAGAGACCGACACTCCCTGTCGCCCCATCCAGAGCGAAAGAAAACGATAAAATAATTATCTCTCATCAAAGAAGAAAAGAAATTCTATTAACATTTAAACTGCAATAAACTTTTGTTCAACCCAGAAAATAATCTCGGACCATTGAGCGCAGTTACATGTAAAATATTCTGTTCTATCTGCAAATTCCCATCAGAGCTATTCAAAATAAGAGAATGAAACACTAACCTCTAAGATTATAAGTTGACCCATTTTATTTAAAGCAGCGATTGGGCCATTCTTTCTAGCTTTGCTTGAATGAACGAATGTTAGAACTCGATTCTGAATATGAAATAAAATTCAATTCGGTCCAAGCGACGGTTTGAATCAGTTTTAAAAAAACCCATTAAAATAGATTACTTAATTTCATCAAAGATAATACGACAACTGAACAAAGAAAGATCTCCCTTAAGTGAGGATCTGGCATATCCATAACATGATGGCATCGCAATAAAATAATATTTATTAAATTCACGCAGCATCATAAATTCTTAAAACAAAACCCTCCTTACATCAGCTGTAGATATCTGTTGCCAAATCGGATAGGGGGTCACAGGGGTTTAGTGACCCCTTGTTGACATGTAGCAGAGCTGCAGATGTTTATAGTGGCAATGCCATCTTCGGCGGCGCCGGGGAGACTGTGATGGTCCCCATCGTCGCGACAAGTCGGCGCCAACCACCGCTTTAGGATATTAACAGGACCTTTATTTTCTAGTACCGACAGTCAATCTACGCCATAGCGTAGTTTGCAAATAAAATACTGTGACGGACTTTTTAACTGCATATAAATTGACACTTTATACGACAGCGTTTGAAAGGCCCGGAATAGGTATCGGAAAAACAATTTATTAAAATTTTGTGTATGTTTACTTTTTACGGCGACTAAAATAATCTTTGAACTAAAGTTGATAGTTGTTTGGTGAAATGTGTGATGTTCGGTGTATTATAAACTTAACGTTTATGAGATTTGTCAGTAGGTACACAAGTACCAACTTCGAACAAAGATAAAAGTGATTTATTTAAAAGTTAAATATATATTTTTTTACGTAAAAAGCTGCAATATGAACCCATTAAATATAATTAAAACACGTTTCATGTGAAAGTTTGAAGCAAACGTTCTTAGAAGTTGGGACCGTTTGAAAATCCTTGCGGCAGTGCCAACCGCCGTGGTTTAGTTAAGAACTTTGTTTTATATCATGTGTGAGTTTCTGAGAAACACTCGTTAGTGGGGATAAATGCACAATAGAACATTCTGGAAAGTCAGGTGTGCAGAGACAGAGCCTATTATTTTGCAACCAGTAATAATTGTAGTGGTTATAAAATAATTGTCTTATTATCTATGGGAATAAATTATATCCTAAAGTAGACCTAGACAGACTTTCTACAATTAAGTATTAGATACAGTACTAAGTAATAGAGGAGTTCTGGTCTAAGTACCGGAACAATTCCTAATCAGTACCTATCTCAAATTGAAATCGATCAGCCATTTCATTATCAATGAATCGTTTAGTTGCTGTTACTTACATTTCACTAATCAAGCGATAGAAACTATTAATTGAATTTCTCGATTCATTACCTAGGAGACAATTTGGAGCCTTTACCTCAACTACCTACTTAGTACTAATCTTCTGAGAATTAATAGCAATATCAATCCCATTTACATAGGGGGCTTATCTTGTATAATTATAATCAATTGCTGTAATAACGACACCCCAAACGAGATGGTCTGTAATTATTATCTTCAAACATAAAGTATTCCTAACGAAATCAGGGGTATCCGTAATTTATTCTGATTCCTTTGATTGTAAAGTTTTGGGTCATAATTTTGAGGAGTTTGCTGAATTTTGTCGCGACCCTACTTGATGAGATTCGAGGGGACATTGATTCCGTGTATGGAGTAGTCTGGTTTCGATGTTTTATAGAAAATCTGAGAATAGTAATTTGAATATTGTTTGTTATCTCTATTATGAATTGATATTTATAGTAAGTAACTATATAGAAAAAGCGACTTTGTTTTATAATATGTAGTGATCCACACATCCATATGTGTGCTAAAATCTTTAAAACTACGTAACGAATATTGATGCGGTTTTTTTTATACATAGAGTGATTGAAGAGAAAGGTTTGGAGAAGTTTAGTATCAGCATAGCATCCGTGCGAAGCCAGGGCGGTTCGCTAGTTGTTTAATATGTAAGACAAAAGAGACGATAGTTACTTTATTTGTTGTAATATTTTGCTTTTGCTTTTTTTTACTATGTGTACTTGGAAATGATTTACTTATATTTTATTAGTATTGGGGAATTATTATGAAAAGTATTTTATATATTATTTTTTCCTTTATAACATTTTCTTCTCCACAAAGTATGAAAGTTTTTGGGATTGAGGACAAAAGTTTTCTTTGTGTTATTTTATTGTTTATGGATTAAAATATTAAATAATATTAACATAACGACATTCATAGTAAAGTTATAGAGACAACTATAAAACCTATTTATATCTTTTAAATTAAACACTAACCTTATTTCAAGGTAACACAAATGAAAAAATACTTTTAATATCTAGTGATAGTTTATCGACAGTGTAGTAACATTCTCTACTTATTTAGCTATTAGACTAGGAAATTTTCTGAAGAGGAAATTCGTCTGGATTGATATCCAGTTTGACGATCATGCAACAATCTCGCCCACCACGGCGGAAATTAAACGAGTTACGATAGCGAGTAGTTTTGTGGCGTTTGCAAATATTAGGGAATCGCTTTGTAGATTCTAAGTTCATGGTAAAATAGATCTTATTGATATATATGTATATAATTCAACTGTTATTTTATAGAATTTTTAATAATAATCTCAGATTTTTTGCGTCTTTTATGAGGTTTGTGTTTGATTTTTTGAATCCTAATATTATAAAATTTACTTTAAAAGGATTGAGAATAAAACACGTTAATTTTCTTAAAGTACTTACTACTGAGCAAAGGCCTCTTTTGACATGGAGAAGGTTGAATCATTAATCTCAAGGTGGATTGCCGGTTTCAAATTATAATTAGAAATTATAAGTCCAGTTTTCCTCACGATGTTATCCTTTACCGTTGGTCAGTTACAATTAATATAATAAATATAAAATAACCAGAATAAATCAACGTCTTTTGATGTACAACTATAGGTGTGAGCGTAAAGGTATTTTCAGCTCGTCAAAAAAAGTTGAGAGCGTTTAGAAATTTAGCTGACTCCGGAGTTCGGAGTGAGTGAGCTTATCATAAAAATAAGTGACTTTTTATGGACGATTTCAATCCATTTTACGTCGCTTTTGATATCTATCTATGAGCATGTTCCAATCGTAAAACATCCCGTATAATACAGGTCCAGCCTGGCTTTGCTACATTTTATAGGATTGAAAATCCCCGTTCTATCTCGGTCACTGTTGGAACTTATATTACAAGGATTGACAAACCACATATATTTTTATGAATCTTTTCTTCTTAGTATTAAGGTATATTTCTTCTTAAACTACACTACACTTTTAAAAACATTACTGATATTAAATGAAAAAAAACATGTGCCAGTATAAAGTCTGTATTTTGTGTGTTATGCCTATCGTCATAGGAAAACCATACGTCGTCCCAAAAATTGAATCCAATAGATCGTGCTCAGACTACAGGATCAAGGATAGAAACATGAAAATTTGTTGTAACACAAAGCCCATAAAATTCAAAACACATACACTGAAAAACAACATGTATTTTACGAATAAACACGGACATGACTGATTTGACATCTAACCCATTTTGACACAACACTTAACCCTTTCACGCCGAATTTATTGGCACTAACGTATAATAAAATGGAACTATAGGCTTGGTTCCCGTTCGCTGGAATGATTTGAGAATATTCGTTCTAGGGAGCTTCTTTATGGGCTGATTCAGCGCAACTTGGACGATTGGCACGTACAACTAACATCCCTATCGATGACTTTATGTCCGACAGTAACCACATTTCCTCCAGAAATTGGGGAAAATTCTAACATTAAGTTTATTTTTGTGTATTTTTAGAGACACCAATAAAAATAAAATAAGGGTGGTTTGTGCACCGAACGTCAATTCCACCTGCAGTAGGTAAGACAAATGAGTTGCCGTCGACGGACAGATAGCGTGGATTCTGTTTACTTATCCATCGCAAACTTTGAACGGTGATGGACAGTGACGTCACTGCGGTAAACTATTACTAGTGCGATTCGTTCGGGATACGATGAATGTGGATAAATTGTGAAAAATCGGCATGCACTAAAGAATTTACCGTTCAATTTCGAAATACTTTTGTTTGCTTTCGAAAGATTCGGTAAACACATTTTCTATATTACTGAGTTTCTGTATAAAGCTGGTGTACTTACATACTTTCTATAGAGATTCACATAATTATCAAAAATTCGAAGAAATATATTTTACTCATATTAACAATAAGTATTTGGAATAAAAGCATGTATTACATTATAACACAATCGAAAAACGAACGTTTTTTTTTCGGCTAAAAAATTCGACCGTTAGACTTTCTTATCCGCCTATATTTTGACAAAAAACGATACCTTGGTGAAATTATTTAGCTTGTGTGTATTTTTTATATAGATTGTGCCAATAGTTGTACATCTGGTAATAAAAAAGTGCTCCGCGGTGATTTATTTTACGAGTTAGCGACAGGTGAGACATTTGGTACACGGTCCCCTTTCTTGTGTACATATTATAAAAGTACGGCTCTCAGGTCCAACGAGATTTTTTTTGCGAAATCACGTAAGTGTGTACGTTATAAATCACGCAGGACAACTATCGGCTATAAGAAGGGTAAGCTTATTATTTTAATGTTTTTCTAATTTACTAATACTAGCAGCCCGCTCCCGTTTTGCGTAGGTATCACACTATTTTCTGAGGTGTTTTTACCCGACT
The DNA here is from genome assembly GCA_902829305.4 of Spodoptera exigua. Taxonomy (NCBI): domain Eukaryota; kingdom Metazoa; phylum Arthropoda; class Insecta; order Lepidoptera; family Noctuidae; genus Spodoptera; species Spodoptera exigua. The sequence continues at coordinate 10,762,704 of LR824610.2, read as the reverse complement.
TTCCTCTGTACATTACTCACAAAAATTTCTTTCATAAAAGCTTTTTCATGACTAGATATATAAAACACCACAAAAAAAACTGTTAAATTTGGTAGTGGCGTTATTAAGTTATACACACATATTTTACGATTCATTTTTATGTATGTATTATATTATAGATAAATGCATACATGCACAGTTAATTATGAAGCTGAAGAGTTTGTTTGAACCCGCTTATCTCCGAACCTACCGGTTCATATTGAATAGTTCTTTGACTCCTTCGATTAAATGGAGCTAAGCAGCAGGTGCAACCGCGCGAGAGTAGCTAGTAGCTAATAAAGAATAAATGCTGAGAGACATCCAATGATAACTAAACGTTGCCGTTAGTGACGATTTTGTACCAAAAACAAATTCTTAAAGACTTTGTTTTCTCGACATGGGCCGAAAACAAATTCCTAAGGACTGAGGTTTTTTTGTTTTTTTGCCCTGGGTCAAAAGGATGTGTCAGACTTTTACTGACTAAAAATCACCCCTTTCCTTATCCTGCTCCAGGCCGAGGCCGCAGACAAGTATTGCACTTATACCTGCAACCTCGGTTGGCTAAAGACTGGGTTAACTAACTAAATGGAGTACTGGGTTCTGTGTAGATATTGCTTCTTCGCCTTATTCTTCAGAAGAGAGTGAGTTAAATTAATATCGCGTTAGACTTTTAAACGAATTACGAAGGGACGAAGGGATTTGTCAGTACACAAACAATATAAAAATACTGAACATTATTTCAATTTTTACACTATAGGAATAAGTAATTTTATTTCTTTTTATCACACTAACGTTTGAATTTTAATTTAATAACAAAATGTAAATTACTATTTAAAAAAAACCGTCGGTCGCAATATCCGTTTGACACAAAAGAAATACGAGAAACTTGGAGTTAAATCCAGTATTTTCATTAATCCAATAAACTGAATAGAAATAGCAAAATTACTTCTCGGAAATTAACAATTTAGTTCTAAAGAAATTACAAGTACGGTCGTATTTTTTACGGCATAGAGTTTATTTTACTTTAATTATAATTTTCTAATTAAAATTATTACTTTAGAACCGAGTGTTGAGCGACTACCATACGAAAGACGACAGTATATAAACTGACCCATTTTTTTTCTTACTTATTTTCGACTTTATTGTAGGCACATAAATGTTCCGCTGTTGTCTTAATTTTATGTAGCAAGAAGAAAGCTTAACAAACTGTGACTGCCTCCAACATAGTCCAATTAATTGTGGTTTCTAATATAATTTATATTCTTAAAATAAGATATTTTTCTCCTGAATAAGACTAGAAGACACGAACATGTTTACATATCTTAGTAATTTAAGGCCGGCAACGCGTATGTGACTCCTCTGGTGTTGCAGGTGTCTATGGCTATTTGTAATAGGTCGGCAAACGAGCAGACGGATTACCTGATGGTAAGCAATCGACGCCGTCCATGGAGATCCGAAACGGAGGAGTTACGAGTGCGTTACCGACCTTTAAGGGATAAGGGATTTGGAGATTTAGAGATTGAGGAGGGGTTGGGGGAGGGGAAGGATTGGGCCTTCGGTAACCTCACTCACACGACTGAACACAACGCTGTGGTTGTTTCACGCTGGTTTTCTGTGAGGCCGTGGTATCACTCCAGCCGAGCCGACCCATTCGTGCCAAAACATGGCTCTCCCACACATAGATATTTATTCATCATCAGCCTATAAGTCTACTGCTAAACCAAGGCCTCTTATCACATGGAGAAGGTTTGAGCATTAAACACCACGCTTAATCCAGGTGGATTGGCAATTTCAAACCTGATATCAGAAAAAATATTAATTCTAGTTTTTACACGATGTTTTTTTCGCCGTTTGACGGTGCCGGTGCCTAAGTTAACTCAAAACTAACTACATTTCATTCAGAAAAAGCTACATTACTATATACAAATTAAAAGTTTCATAAAGTATAATTATTGTGTGAGCCATACAAAAGCGATAAACATTTATTATCTTTTTGACTTTATTAACAATACGGCTAATTACATTAGCTAGTCAAATGTGGTCTTTAAGAACATCTCAACCTACCCATTCAGCAAACAACATGTACATTTCAAAATTGTGTCAACAAAAATCCACATTGTATTTGTCCATTTTGTTCGACAATTCCCAAGGGAGATGATACCTATGTTGACACTCGCACATCATGCTACACACATCCGTAAACCGACTTCCTACCTTATAATAAATCATTTAAGTTTAAAATCCTGTAAAGGAATTAGATGACTTAGGGTAACTTGATGTGCGGTACATAAATAATGTGACTATGATTTTTTTTTATTTTATAAAATCATTTTTATTTATCTCTAGAAAAGCGTTACAAACCTGACGCAATAAAACACACCTTGTATTGACATAACAATGCTATTTACCCTAATTTTTGACAACATTTAAATCTTGTCCCATTAAATTCATATACACTGTATAGTATGTTTTTATTGCAAGTTTATGTTTTGTTGTATTTTGTATGTTATGTTGTAAAAAATAGGGTTTGTTTTTTTTAAATAGATAAATAAAAGTACAATATTTTTTACTATACTTGGAGATATTGAAGATTACTTAAACTATTATTTAACAAGGATTTGTGTTTGGAAAACAGTAAGGACTTGATTGTGAGACAACGGCAATTAGTGGTTCCTACAACAAATACTATAAAATTGAATATATAAATCTAAACACTGAAATACCCCTAAACCCTTTATATTTTAGTATAAATAAACTAAGCGAAAAAGACAGATTTAGTTACTTGACGATAGCAGCTAGGCTAATGCAGAAACCATGTTTGTATTCAACGATTTTTTCTTTAAAATACCCAATGGAAGCCGGTCTCAATAAGCAAAATCAATTTAAAACGGCTAGATTAGATTTTGCTTTATTTTTGTAAGAGTTTTTAGCAAGGGAAAATTCGAAATTACAAAATATTTTCCATTTGTTAAAACGTTTTAATGAACGACGAAGGTTGAGAAATACATAACAAGTAAATGATTAAAAAGCTATTTATTTCTATCTAAGTTGTTCACAACTCTATTTTCTATAGCTATGTTTTATATAATTATGATTTATTTATTAAATAGTTTATAGACACTGATAGGAATTGGCATAGGAGATGTATAGGTATGAACTTGTTTTCACTTGAGAGTTAAATAATATACTTTTACTAGCGAATGGCCCCGGCTTGGCGCGGATGTAATGCTGACACTAAATTTCTCCACTACTTAATAGATGTTATTCCATCCATATAAACAGTCCACTTCAATCACTCCTTCTCAAAAAAACCTCATCAAAATCCGTTGCGTAATTTTCAAGATTTAAGCATAGTAAGAAAAAGCGACTTTGTTTGAAACTATGCAGTGATTCTACAATAAAAAATTGTTTGACAAAACTTTAGAACAAGTGTAAGTACGCGTAGTTGTATTTACTTCACTTGTACAATTAAACTAGTTCAGACTGTTCCACTTGTAAACTCGATTAGAGGCTCCACTTAAACTAACTGGATTGAGCGAGCATGTCTCATGTCCATCCGCAATGCCACACCGTAACATAGAGTTTTTATATTTAAGTAACACGAATGACCTATTATAAATCTACACTTTAATGTGAGAGCTACAAAGGTGATTGTAAATTTGCATCTTTTAAAGATCAATTTTGATGAATACATAGATTTTTTTGTAATTGTAGATCACGAAAAAAAAGACTAAGCTTAAAAGACATAATTTCGGAATTCGATATTTTATCTAAATAGAACTTCCGCAAAAATAACTTTTAATGTTCATATGTATTCTGATTATCATTTTTACTTTTACCTCCGAAATTTTACAACATCTTTCCGAAATTACAACACACTGTATCTCTCTCTAGACAGACAACATCATCATTTGCCAGACTTGACGACCGACGTTCATCAAACTTAATCGGGCAGCAAATGAAACGACATTGGAAAACATTCAACTACCGATACACTCTTTGACGACAAGAAGATAAGTTGTCAATTATGACCCAGTACCCAGAATCTACCCACATGGGCTTTTCACCAAGTTAGCGTGATCGGACACTATTTATAACACCAATAAATTGGTTAGCCACGCAGTATTTGGGAACAATTTGTTTCTACTGATAAATAGGGACTATTACGTCGAACTATTTTTCAGAGGACCCCAACCTTAGTCATGTATTGGTTAGCCCTTTCGATCTTCATCTATTTTCCAATAGTTCGTTTTACAAAAGTGTGGAACGCCCACCTGCGTTCTTATGTGGTATTATTAATATGAACCAAATAAACGCAAATAGATGAATGTTTTTTAAACATACAAATTCACATACACAACACACCCAGACCCGAAACAACAATTTGTAAATCACACAAAGTGTTGTTCCGTGCGGGAATCGAACCCGCGACACGTTACACAGCAGCCAGTTGCCCAGCCACGGCGCCAACCGTGCAGTCGTTTAGATTTGTGGTATGGTAAGAACACGCAGCACAGTAAAAAAACCGATAAAACTATAAATGATAAATCTTTTTGAATTTATTTGATTTAAAGTTTAAATTCCAATGTGCTTTTTAACAGATACGTATTTGTGTACAAAAACATGTACCCAGTCTAAATAAACAAATATGAATTAAATATTCTTAATATTAAATTAAAATCAAAATGGGACATCCTTGAATTAGAAACCCTCATTGTGTCTAAAAACGGAAGCCGTGAACAATTAATTAAATGGAAAACAGAATACTGCATTTTGAAGCAGATTCCTTATACAAATTAGGCTAACAAGCCAGAAAATCCGCACCCGTTTTCTCTTTTTAATTGAGCATATAATTTATTACCAGGCCGTGTTTACCGAGTTTATAACAATAACATCGGGATTCTGGTGAAAACTTAACAAGGTAATAAAGTTCGTAAATTAAAAAAAATGTACATATAAACGTTAAGGGGATTAATTCGTTATCTACTATTAGCTCTACACGATAAATTCGATGGTTTTCTAAATTCATAAAAAATATAAAAATTCTTATACAATCTTTTCATGAAGTCTATTAAAAATGGCGTCGGAGTTCGTTCTCGATTTAAGAGATTCTTACTCGTACTTTAAAGCTCCAATTGAAATTTTATGCTCCAGGAATAGTAAGAAAATGTCAACTTATCATCCGTAGTTCGGGACAGGAGCTCTTCGACAGATTTCCATCAAAGAATTCCTTCAAAATTTTCCAAAAGCAATATTTGAGAGAGAGAAATTTTCTTTCTTGAGTTATCCCTTTAATGCTAGCAGCGTTTCCACGAAAGTTACGTTTCATTTTCGCCGTCACTTATTCTGCTTTGAGAATTTGTGAAACCGAATTAGTCAAATTGAATTACGATTTTTGTATCTACTGCTTCTGATTTTTGTGTATCGATCGTATTTGAACGTGACTCAAGACTTGATCATGTTGATTATTAAGATTCACATAATTGGACTTTCAATATCCAGGAATATCGTAGAACAGCGCTAGTAAATTGAACATCGTAAGATGATACTCTTTCCAAAATAAACAAATAAAATCAAAATTATTAATAAACATTCTTAGACAGACAAAACTGTAACGTAATTTTGCCGATATTCCAATCTATTTTAGGAATATGAAAGGACAAAGCGATATTTTAACAATTCCGATTCCGACAACGAATAATTTATAGATAATCCAGATGAGGGTTTTATTGTGTCAATTTATAGGGATGAAACGTTTTCGGCTAAAGCGCTGAAAAAGCTTGCGTAAACAACAGATGGAGTGCGACACGAATATTTGCTGACCCTATAATAAAATTCAGGGTACACACACGCATAAAGATTGGATAAATAAAGATAGCTGACAAGCGCTTTTCGGGAAAAATAAGCTACATTAAAAATCGTGTCAAATGTTTAAAAAGTCACATCAAATAATAAGCATACTTCAGAGCAAAGGCCTCTTCTCAAATAAATTATTTTTTATAAATCACTATGGCTAGCGGATTGGCGATTTCTAATTCATCAAAAACAGGTTTTCCTTAACGTTTTCCTTCGCTGTTTGGTAATATCTATATAATTTTAGAGAGAGCATATTTCTCGGAAAATTTCAATATATGTTTAAAGTTTGTATGGATAAATACCTTCGGAATAACATGACAATAGTTAAAGTACTAAATATCATAATGTATAAAAAAATCATTATGTTTAGCGAGACTTAATACTAGATTTAAATTTAATTCATTTCTGCAGACTGAGGTTTACTTCCTCAAACATTGCAATCATATTTCACAGGCATTTAAACTCTGAAAGTCCTGCCAAAAAGTTAAGTCGTTAGGTTGTGCAAGAAAGCATCAACCGTCTGTCACGAACGACTACGAATAGAATAGAAAACACGTGTCTTGCGCCGCATAGTGCCAAGCGAACGAAAAATGTTTGAAACTAGCTAATTAGGGAAGGGAACTAGTTCTTTTACAAATATTTGTCTTCTTGTTTCCGACAGAGAATCGTAACTTCCTTGTTATAGTTTGGCAAACAATTTTAGGCTTTATGATTATGGAAATAGTGTCTTTTACCTTAATAATTTTGTAGGCATTATGAAACACTTATTGAGTTATTTGTTCATTTGAATGGGTTTGGTAAGGCTAATTTTAAATAAATTACATGTACTTACAGCAGTTTATTCACTAAGCCATGTAGAAATTCACCCTTTTTTTTATAACAGAAAGGGTTAATAACACTTAGTTCATCTTAAACAAAACAAGTTCATTTTTACGTCACGGTCAACATAAATATTTTAATGAGAATTCCACGGGTACAAAGCTAATCTTACTCATTTGGACGGACACTCGTTCATAATAATTTTCCTTTCAGATTATGTATAAGCTTTACGGGAATTTGTTTAATGTTGCCGCGGTACGTACCGAGACCGTTAACTGGCTTATCGCCTGTTCATTTCTGATCCCAATTAATTATGTAACGTGATTACCGGGAATTATTATTGTCTCGGCACCAATGTTTGTTATGGCTACATTTTTCTTAATGATAAATCATATTTTGTTAATAAAACTTATCAATGACAACTCCTAAATTTATTCATCAATTCACTTCGTAACTAATGCAGAAATAATTATTGTTTGCCTGTCAGTTCGCATCATAAGCTTATTATGTTAAACAGATACACAACTCGTAACTGCAGAATTCCGTGAAAATCGGTTTTCATTTTCATATTAGGAACAAAGTTTTGGTTCATTTTACGATTATTCCGTTTTGCGGTTCAAGGGAAAAGTGTATTTTATATTCAATATTAGGTTCAAGCGTCGTTATAAAGAGAACCTTTGGGCTTTCATTAAAATAATAATATTGGCATAAACTTGTATTGTAAACTCTGAGTCTACCATATTGTCGACTGTCAAAAGCTATTAACTTTACAATAACGCTCCTCCTTTCACTAAAACTTCGACGGTAGCGACCCTTTATTAGAGAAAAGAGAAAAAAAATACGTCATGCGTCTCTCCTGCTGGGTAAACACAATGAATTAAATCAGATTAACACTTACTATTACAGCGAAAGCTTTGTAAGCGCATTCTAATCAAGATTAGGGGTGTCGCAACGTAATTCTTTACATTTAAATTTTGTCGTCAACAAAGGGTGTGTTAAATCCGAGTGGAAATAAACAATTTCACACGTTGTTAGGGGTGCTCGCACAGTTGCTCGAGTTGTCAGATTTTATCGATGATTTCAATGGGTTATTTTACTTTACACTGAACTTGAATCAGACTGGTTATTTATTCAGAATTATTATTACAACTACGAATGTTCATAGTTCACAGTTTACATAAAACATGTCATGTTTTTATCGTAACCATTCACAGGATGTTACTTGTTTTCTATCGATTTTAGGGGCGACGCAAATATGACAATAACTGTAGAATGTCTATAGCTCGTTCTCATCTATAGATAAGGATAATTATAGTCTACAAAAGAAATGCTATTTAAATACATTGTATACATAAAAAAACGAATAGGAATCTACTAACTACAAAGTTAATCTACTTTAAATGTATTTGTGAGTTCCAGGCAATCTACTTAAGTGAAATAAAAAGAAAGCATATCCATTACGAGTGACGTAATGGCTTTACAAATGTAGGAGCCCAGTCTTTGTTACTTATTTCCTTTAAAGAGCGAATTAAATGTCAGTTTTAAAGCCATATAACCTGCACCCTGTTAATATTACGACGCCAACTTGGTCTGGTGAATCACCCTATGTTTGATTCTAAAGGTTAGTGCATGTGGATAGCCGAAACGAAAATGTTTTACAATTTAGCAAAATGTGATGCATCAAATATATTACATTATTATAATATTGATGATATTTTATTGTTTAATGTAGTCGACTTCATAATAAATATAGTTACTGCTTTATCTTCTAATGTTATAAAGAGGTAACATTTGTAAGTTTGTATCTTTGTAAGTTTGTATGTAGGGGTAATCTTTGGAACCGCTGGTCTGATTGCCAAAATTCTTTCACTGATAGATAGCTACAATGTTCCTGAGTGCTACGATTAAATGGGTCCGAGTAGCGGGTGAAACCGCGAGAGAGAAGCTAGTTTTAAATAATAAAGATCACTAACTTACTAGAAACCTTCGTTCCTTTTACCAGCGTTGATGATTGTTTTTATATATATTGATTGACTAGTACCTCTTTATAATAATGTCTTCAGTGAACAGAAGACTATATTTAAATAATTTGTGGTACTAAAAAGGTTTAGTTGTCATTATCAAAAGAAACTATTTCATATTGAATAAAACTACAATTTATAACGTGATACAAGAATAGTTTTAAAAAATTGTTTTGTTTTTGCCCACGATGTGTTTATCTATAAGTTATAGTAGCGCTGTGTTTTGTTCTCTTAATTTTAATAAAAAAAAAACATTGTCCCACGTTAGGTTTTTCTCCTGGGTTGTGGGTGGGTTTACAAATATACAATTTCACATACCTACAAATCACACCCGAACTTTGAACAACAATTTGTCAATCACACAAACAGTAGTTCCGTGCAATTTAAAGGCCATTATTAGTAGACCTATAAAGCCATTATTAGTAGACCTATAAAGCCATTATTAGTAGACCTATAAAGCCATTATTAGTAGACCTATAAAGCCATTATTAGTAGACCTATAAAGCCATTATTAGTAGACCTATAAAGCCATTATTAGTAGACCTATAAAACCATTATTAGTAGACCTATAAAGCCATTATTAGTAGTCCTTTAAAATAAAATTAATTAACAAATAGTGAGACTAGTATATACTAACCTTTATTCTTGCACCTTATGCCTTTTGTATGCATTTAGTGAAATGACAACTCGCGTTTTGCATACATCATGACATTGGTGACATGTTTGCGTTTCAAATCGTGGTGTGGGTACAACGAACACAGACGCTAGCACATTAAAATACACTCAACTATCAAATACTGATTTACAACTTTAAGATTTTGTTACAAGGTTGAAAATTAAATAAAAAGTTGCTAGTTTTGGGTAGCTTTTTGTGCTGTCGCCTGTGTGTGGATACATTGTACTGCCCCTCGTGTCTATTGTTCTTTAATGGATAAATTATCGCTTGGATTATGGACTTAATGGTTTATAACTTTAAATGCAAATTTTCCTTGCTGTGCAATTATTCATTTGTAATGAAATTATTTACACTTTCGATATTCTAAATATGGGTACTGTTTCAAGAAAAGGATGACACTTTTTGCTAGAGTTAAGTTTGTTACCTTTCATTTAATAGATTCTTTGTTTTTAAACTACCTACTAAACCTACATATTTCATTTAAATAATATTATAAACTTGAAAATTGGTAAGTACGAACGGAGAGATGGATGATAATTGTTGCTCTTACACGTAAGACCAACGAAACGTATCGGAATATTTTTTTTATATAATAACGAACTTGCTTTTTTCTGCTATTACCCCTGGTTGTTAGCAATGATGTGACATACTATGGAGCAAGCCTACTCTTAAGCAACCTATTCGGGCCTTGCAATTTCACCATAGAGATTGTTTATAGTATAACCCACAGGCTTCTTTTCACTAAGTTACTGTAGCGAAGTTGCGGTCAAAAGCTAGTCCACATAAAAAACAAAACACTGTCGGACTATTATAAGAGTTATCTGCTTCGAGATCGCCACTTGTAGGTTTGGGTTGATGAAATAAAACTAAGTTTATTTATCAAATAGCAGAGGTGGAATTTATTATTTTACTTTAGGAGGTGTGTGTTGCCTGAAGGCGTTAGCAGAACTGAATGAGGCCGAGATGCAAACATCTCAGTGAGGGTTAGCTGGCCACTTAAGGCACTTATAATAGTGGCGTGAGAATAATGAGTAGATTGATTTTTGTTATTCCAACACGCCTTAATCACATAAGCTCTATTTACAAACAATACCAGCATATCACCATTTACACACACATAACACATGTAAACGTATGTAGCTATGTATAATAATAATAATAATGTAACACGTTATTCAGTCTGTTTGTCTGTCACGCCTATATTGACAGATGCACGTTCGATTAATTCATTAGTTACACAAACTCGCCCCTGAACACGCGTCAGCTCTTGTACTATATACTTGAACCCAAGTGAGGTCGACTGTGATTATTATTGCTTTGACTGAACACTGAACATGGTTATTTTAGTGTAAGAGCCAGAGCAATCAGTGTCAAGAACTAAACTTATTTTTTTTTTTTTTTTCGTTTATTAAACAACAACATTGATACAATCATATTAACCTTTCATTCGTGGTAATTCGATTCGATTCGACAATAAAGGTGCAATATATAGGTGCGCGAACTGCATTGCTCGCTTGGGGTTTTATGAATAAAAGCGTTTAACTTCATTTCTTTTTTATATTAAACGGATCACACTAGGAGTTCCTACTGTGTTGGGTACGTACAAACGTACAACTCATACACAAACCACCCAGACCCGAAACAACATTTTAAAATCTATATAATTGTTGTTTATATAAAAATATAATAAAGCGAAGAGTTTGTTTCTTTGCTTGATGCCTAACTCTGCCGAAATCTCCACAATTACTGTGTGTGTTGGATAGTCCAATTATAGTATAAAACATCAAGTTACGACCAATAGGAACCAAGCAGTATTTATAGCCTTCTTAGATTACAAAAGTTTCAACACACGATACCCATAGTTACAAAAGTCTAAACACATTTTTTATCTGTAATCCAAGTGTTCTAAGGGAGTGAGGTTTTTAAAATTCATATTTCTTAAATAACACCATTTGAAAGGACACAAAAAAATAAAAAACTGAATCTTGTTAAAAGTAGCAAAATTTTGGTGTCTATGCCAAAAAATGTAGTACTTCAAATGCTTTTAAGAACTGCATCAGTTCAAAAACTCATACATAATACAAAAGAAATGACACTTAACAATCTAAACACAATCGTGATAACGACTCAATGAATCCGACGAAGATTTAAAGAATTACCACCATATTTTTTGTTAGAAAACAATTGACTAGCCAGGAGCTCCGAAGGCATGAACAAACAGTGCTTTCAAAAAAAAAATGGCTCGAATTATCACGTCGTGACAACTGGAGCGAAGCGGAGAGATAGGCAGGTAATAAAAGAGAAACAAAAAAAGTAGGTATTATGTAATTTTATTTCCACAAGGACGCTCAGGGAGCCAACTATAGCCTGTTATGAATTTGTAAGCGAGCCCGGGAATGTATGTACCTTTAGTGCCCAGAATTTATTATCATACAATTTAATATTTAGCATGTAGATGATAGCTATGATGCTGTAGTCTTACTTAGGTATTATCTTACCAAAACTTATCGAAGTTAACGACTTGCTCACGTGAATTAACGTGGAAAACCTCTACAAGTTTCAAGTCACAACGGGACTCTCATTCATGAATATATTTTCAATTAATTTAGTATGTCCCATAATAGTTGCTCTTTGCTTCGCCTGTTGTCTAACGCAACGCTGACATAGTCTAAAATTTTCTCCTGTGCTATACGTGCGTTTACATAATAATATACAGATTACGTCCAGACCTGAAACAACAATTTGAAGATCAATAATTGTTTAATGCGGTTACTAAACTTGCTACATTCGGTTTCACAGACAATATTATACATACCATTAAGTTGACCGAATATTTACAAACAAAAAAATGATATCATGAGCCTTTGATATTTTCTTACTTCTGCTTATGCATTTAGCTTCTTACAGACATTCAGATTTACACATTATCCAAGATCCAAAATGATGAGCAAAGTATAGTGCTCCCGCAATTAGGTACCTACAAGTAATACAATTTTACATAGTAGTATACATATGCATACTACTTACTAACCTTTAAATACTGAACTTTTTTGTAAAGGTTAAAGCCATCAAGTGGCTTCTTCCTACCTGGGTGTGACTTACTTTACTAACTAAAACCACGCCAGAGATAGTCGTGCCATTAGGCAACGAACAGTTTAACTTGGTATAAGTACCTGCAACTACGTTTTTTTTTTCAATCAATGACAAACAGTTAATAGATAGTTTTAGGTATATGTATACGCAGACAATATTTTTATCATCCTTTTTTGGTATATACATATTATATAAAATTACCTGTTTTTATTAGGTCCACCAAAAAACTATGTGTAAATTCAGTATCACTGGATATTCTCGACTCTCTTATTAAAAACACTCTTTTCAAGAAAGTGCTACTTACTTATGCAACTACACGACTTAGTCATGTAACTAAAAAATGTATGCGCGTTAATTCCAAGGTATCTCAGAAGCTCCAGCTATTTTTTGTCCTATAAAATTAGCATAGCTATCGAACTATTAAATTATAAGGATCTAAAGAATGTCCCCGTGAAACGTGTTGAAACTCCATCTTAAAAATAATCTTCATACTTTATATAAAAGTGGTAGTAAATTCCACTAACTTTCGGGCAAGTCCTAACAAATTCAAAATGTATAACTGAGCTTGGATTTTTTATTTGTTAAGTAAAGGGCGATGGATCAACCCTTATGGTGAGCAATTGGCGCCGCCCATGGAAGCTCGTAACAACAGAATAGTGCGTAACGGCTTTGGTGATGATGAATTTGAGTATTGGGATGATTTGGAAATTAATTCAACCGGACCTTCGGTAACCTCACATGGTAGAAACTAGAAACCAATGCAAGCACTATTTCACGCCTTTTTTATGAGGCCGTGATAGGTACCACTCTTATCAAATTAGAAGCATGGCTATAATAGACTAAAATTTTGTTTTTAATTTAACTAGATTAAAATACAATATGTATTTGCTATATATAATACATGGGATAATCACTTGGTGCAAACTGAAGGACTTAGTATACGGAACAAGTATTATTTGTGTGCACAGACATATTTATGTCTGTGTTGTGCGATATATAAAATATTTTTCGTATCTGGAGGTGACGTGGATAAATTGCAATTAATAATGAAATGAAGCTGACGATACAGGAGAAAATTCTAGTATGCGACAAAAAATTTACTAATATTTTTCTTCTGCAAAAACAACCAATTAGGTACATTATAGTTGAACTTTCTTTCTAATTTTTCTTTTATCCGACGTTGGCCTGAAGGCTTTTCAAACGCTAAGTATACACTCAGGTACTACCGTTTGTGTTTACACAGGTATAAGCACTATTGTGAGCTCTCAATGACTTGTCATTAGCAGACCGAGCGGGCTTTGTGAAATAATGCGACCAACAGAAGCTACCGTATACGTAGGAAAAAGAGAACAGATGTAAAAATAATCACTACCTCACAAACTATAGACGTTCAACATTGAAAACTACTTCTATAGGCACTCGGTCTATTCTAAAATTCATGTTCCTGAACAAACTTTACTTCTAAACGATTTTTATAACACAAAAATATGCGCGAATTTACTTTTGAAAGTTAAAAGTTTTACTAAGAAAATTTCATGCCTAGTTTAAAGTGTTCGCAAACAGAAAGTTTGAAATTCTATTGCCTAGTCGTCCCGGACGTCGTTATTTAGTTCTCCACCACTAACTTTTACGGCATACATATAATAGCTACGTATGTATCATTCATTAGTGTTTTACTGGCCGAGAAAGATTTTAAAAAGAATAAAATGACTTTTATAGCAAACCAGTATGCAAAGACGCTTATTAAAATAAGCCACCTAATTTTTGTCAGTCTCCTTAACCTATGCAAAGCGATTCTAAGTTTCGTACTAGAGTACGAAATTAAGAACAATAAATTTTGACTAGATTCCTGGAAGAAATTATAGGTTTTTCGTCTTTCTGTAGTTTATACATAAAGCACTCTCTTCGATATACCTACAGGAAAATATTTACTCAGACCCTCTAATGTGATAAATGCAAAACGCCTGTAACTGAAGTATACCTACCTAGTAGAAAACTTGGCTTACCGGTACCTTATTAGACCCTATTGTTCGAGTACAGTGTACCATTTGCGGTGTTCCTTTTGTGGCCACATGCTGTGGCCATTATCACACCCTAATTAAGGGGACTGGCGTATTTCAGCTGTATAGGAAACTATGTAGGACTATCGTACAATCGTAAATAAGTCGTTTTAAGGCTAACAAAGTGATAGAAGGATTATTGTCTTTGTGGCGATTTATGGCAGGGATAATTTGCAATTCGAGTGGTTATAAACGCGATACCAAGCAACGGACCTTCAATGTGATTATTTGATACCGTAAGGTATTGTTGTTATTTCCATGTTCCCAGTAGGTATTTGATTTTAGATTTTGGAGCTTGGAATTGTGTTCGATACATATACAATAGGACATTCCCTCTATCACAAACATGGGACTCATTACTGCCAAATGTAGGTGGTGCATTTGCTATTTGATACTCCACCGGGAAATATAAGGTTTATTCAGAGTGAGAGGACACAAAGACATTGTCTTTGTGGAAATTAATGGCAGCGATAATTTGCAAGTGGTGAATTAGCACTTCGTGTTCGGCCACGGTCGACGACGCTCGGGTCTCACCGTCAAATGAACGAGCTCTCGTGTTTTTAAGCAAAGAGATTTCGTCTAGACTGCGCTCCTGCATTACGTGAATTTCACTCACTTCAAGTTTAGTAGTGTGGACGGAATTTGAATTTTTTAGGTCCCATTTTGCTGTTTGTAATGGAAATGCAAGTGCAAAGAGTAATTATGCTCTGATGCTTTTTTGCTGTAGTTTTTAATTTAAAGCCAATGTCCAAATGGGTCTGTTTGAGATAGCTTATTCGTTGAATAATGTATAAAATTGTACTGTCGAAATTACTCCTACTTTTTTCCTAATTCAATCAAACCCTTTAGACAAATTCAAAAAATAACTTGGCTAAGAACCTTCTTTGATATTTTAATATATTATAAATTCAGCAGCATTCAAAAGCTGGTCCGATAACTAAGTGATAACTCGGAGAAGCCACTAACGTTTGGTCTGTTGCCGACCAAGTTAGAACCACTCAGTGTTTGAACATCGCGTTTTGAACAAAGTTTGTTGCAGTGAATTAGTATTAGCAATCAATATTGTAGAAGCTACATTTATCTAAAGTTAAATTTACTTTGATAGGACTTATTGGTTTATTCAAATTAGACTCTAGTTCACTAGATTATTTGAGTAGCTGATTTGAGATGGTATAAAAATTATTTTTCAAAGATCAATAGTAGGTAGAAACGATCATATGTATATGCTACAATAACTTCTAACCGTTTCCTTTATTGTGTTCCATATTTTAAAAGGCGGTCTTAATATCCATTTGTACTTACTGAGAATGATGAAGACGATAAATTTTCAAACTAAACCCGCCAAAGATACTTGACACAATTTGGAAACCAAACCAAAGATCTTCCCTCTTGTCACTCGACAAACAAAAAAAATATCATAGAGAAAATAAAAAATAAAAAGATATATGAACCCCTTGTTTTTCGAAAATCCAAAGCCGCCATGAAAAGAAACCAGTGAACACAACCTACTAACACCGCACACCTTTATAAAATTCCCTTTGAAAATCTCTCATGTACTCCATCGTTATGAGCTTTGCGGATGAGTGTCGTATTAAACCCGGCTGTCATGTCAACATGAACAGGCGTCGGGATTTCTGAAGTAATTACACGAAAAACGTCTACCGACGCGGGACAAAGCATTTCACCCTCCCGCCTCCCCTCCTGTACCGCACTCACGTTGATAAATACGTTATGTGCATACACCAACTGATAAAAATTGTAGTTAACCGCGTAATAGGACCCAAGATAACAATACGGTGCACATTATTGCAGAACTGCCCGGGAGATTGGTTCTCTTTATGTTTTATTAAAGCTACGTGCGTGTTTCTGTTTATATTCTGCTAAAGTTTCGAATGAAATATTTTTCATAAGCTCAGATTGATTTAATTATCCGAATTTGTATTTTAAAATAAATTCAAAAGGCTCGAGCGCGTCGTTTTAAATAGGTTTTCGTGAATTTATATTAATAAAAGTTTCATCGTTTTTATTAATATATTTTTGTACATCTCTAGAGGCGTTGATTTAGTTTTACATCTTTAAAGTATCTATCCATCTACACATCTGTCAGTAAACTGCTATAGACAGGTATAATGATAGGTGATTACGCAAATTTTCGAATTGATCCTATTTGCAAAAGCTTATTTGATTTACTTGTAACACGTGATCTAATCAAGCCAATTTATGCCAAAGTTGGCAACTATGGGGTCATTAAACCGCCCCCAAATAGGGAACTGGCTCACCCCATACATTGGCAAATCTTGTCGGCGCCAAAACCGGCACGCCGGCGCCACTCTAACCCTACCCTTATTTTGCAAGCCAGTCTACTTCCAACCAATTTTCTGTTGCCAAAACCCCGATACGTTGACCCATATAAAATATTAATATTAATTTTATAGGCAATGGACCCATCGTGTAGATAATATTTGTACCCATTTCGTTTAAAGTCACGACCGTATTTTATGGGTCATCAACAATTCTCTTCAATAAAACATTCTAAATGCTTCAGCCAGTAAGAATCAGAAGTATAATCGTTTAAGTTCCTTTAAAAATCAATTAGTTTGCGGTTAGTAATGAATTCAGAGAATCTTGCAAAAGAAATCGATGCGATTGAGAATCTCTTCATCAAAGTCTGATTAATTCCTTGTTCTATGTAATTAGAAAAAGAAGAGGTTAGTTGCTAGTTATATTGTTCAGTTGTAATTTATTTCCTTGGTGAAGAAAATTCAATTGCTGAGGTTTCGGGACTTTCGGGACTGTTGCTAGGCGTTGAAAATTATGCATAACACGAGATAGGAACGTGAGCGCGAGTTGGAAAAGTTGAGAACGTTACAATTCGTATAGCCCCGAATGTATTGTACGTATGTTCGATGTAAATATTACATGTGGCTGGTTTGATACTGATGAAAACATTCAGAAACCCAGTCACGATGTTTTGTTTGAGAATGTTGTTTATGAAACCCTAGAACAATAAATAAATAATGTCTAACTTAGGTACACCTCGTTGGTTGAGCACGTGTATACGCCTACAATGTTCTCACGTCAACTAATGGAAAATATTCCCTAGTGATACTTTCGGGGGAAAAGGTCATCAGAAACCAATAATTCGGTTGTAATTCAGTACCACTACATGGATAGATATGATCATTAATCTATATCGACTACGGGATTTAAAGTTTTAACATAATTTCAAAAGTATCATTAATGTACACTTAACGGCTAGATGTTTAAGTTAAATGTTTTGTAATTAATTCTGACGCATTATTTTATTTTCGTCAAATATGAATCAACCCTTAGATACTTTTGTTGCAGATTCATATATCATGCTTTTTAAACTTTCAAAGAGCACAGAAGAACTCAATCTGCAATACTCAATACTCACAGGGTTTGATGTAAACCCAACCTGAACAAAAATTGAAGCTGTGTGTGTTCCCTGAGGCACTCAGTCAATGGAACAGTTTATTCTTGCTTTGATTGGAGATGTGTTCGTTAGTTTAAGCTGTACAAGCAATCCTTTGAACTGCTTGTATCATCTGCACCACGTGAATGTGAGTTCATTGACATGCTTTTTGTATGCTCCAGATTTTTATGTTTTTTCACCCTATCCAGTGGTGTGTATACGTCTACGATCAGCGAGATTTTGTGCCGAGCAAAGCTAAAAATGCTGCGTTCGCAACAAGTTCCACTCGAAAAAATTCATTGAAAGCACAAAGTGCCGTTTAAACTTTTTGCAAACTGTATTCATGCCACAATTTACAGAACATTTTAAAACTATTTCGTTCAGTAGTCGCAGAACTGCTCCTCGCTATGTACACATCTTACGAATTCATTTCTAAACTGGAACCACTAAAAACTCGAAGAACTGACACTAACTGCGAAGCAACCGACTGGAGAACTTCCAACAGAAATAACCAATTGACACGGTCGCCCTTTGTTCTTTCAACAAAGAATAAAAAGAGGCGACTGAAAAAATAACGGATGAAAAATCTGACGGTATCGCTGGAGATTGTTCCTCGTTCCTCAACAGTTGTTTTCCGTACAACGCGAACGAAATAAATCCAGCCGCGTTCATTTGTGAATGCAATCATGAGAACAGCGCGGAACAGCTAATCCTGATCATTATTAATGAGAGTTTTAATTGGTTCTCTATGGAATGGAGTTGCATGAATTTTAAATTATAGTCTCGAGGGCATTACGGTTTAGCCCCGGACTGTTAATGCAATGTGCGTACATGAGGACACCTGTGCGTGCGTTCGTTTCGCATTGTTTGTGAAATACACTCCGAAATGGCTACTATTCATTGGCGTATTTGAACTACAAATTGAGACTCACTTTGCAATAAATTGAATCTTTTGTTAGTGTCCATCCGATCTATTGTCCGTGTATACTAGATAATAAAAAAAAATAATCTTTTTGTCAAATAAATTAAAACGTCTATTCCGCTATGTTACAAAATCCAAATGTCATTTTAAAATATATTCGGTTACAATCTGTCAATATGTCTGCCGATAAACAAAACATTTTTACAAAAAAAAAGATAGTAGCTTAAAAACAAAAACAACAAAAAACTTATTAAATACGTCAATCTGTCAGTTAGTTTTATCTACCATAAAATAATTTAGTTTCAGCAAGTTTCCGCTGAATACGTTTTCGTATTTCCCACTTCATCGTATCATGTTTTTCGTGTAAAATATATAGTGGGAAAAAGATATGTAGAATTTTGTGGGAGCGTGCAAAAATTATGATTTTTTTTCCTTGTGGCATAAGTGTCGCTACAGTGACTAGTACTTTGTGTATAAGGGATTGGGATCATTATCCGGCTCGTATAAATATTACACTATTCTTCATAAGGTGTTCTTAACGGCTGATCATGATCGTAATTGATGCACTAATAAATTATTACTTAAATAAACTGTAGACGTTTGATATGCGTACTTCATAAAATATTACAAGAGAAAACACGTTGACGGAATTCTAAATTTGAAAATAACGGGCACGAAAATAAAAAGAAAAAAGTTGTTCTAACTGGCAATGTAATGTGAGTCCCTTGTAAGAGTTTACAGGTCGAATCGATATTTATTCACTACGTTATTGTCTATTGTGTCTCCTCCAATAAAAAACTTGGTAGCAGAGAAATAAAAAAGGCTAAAAGTTTTAACGAGATTCGGTAAGTTATCAAGAAAGTCCGAACATTAGGGATGTCCACGTTAAAATTTTATTCCTATGTATTGAGCTTATCTTTTTTCTTGTTTATCGAATTTGCGATATCGCAATCGTTTGATCAGGAAAAAGTAAACTTCAGTAGGTACATAGTTGGTAAAAACATAGTAATATCACGGAGGAGGTGTATTAAAACCTTATTGAATTTGTAGGTAAAAATGTTGCAAACAAATTAAGTAATGGAATTTAGTACGTGTGACCTTTTCACAGTTACCAAAATCTATCGAAAAAAACTACAGTTCAAAGAACGACCGATATCGATAACAAAGCAAAAAGATTAAGCAGAGCAACAAAAGACAGTTCATTTCGTTCAATCATTTCCTTTTTTAAATTTATTTTAAAAATGGAAAATAGCATTTAAATAAAAGATACAAAGCCGATAAAAGGAATTGCGGGGTCAAGATACCAATAACAGACAATAAAATATATTCTTTTATTTTTCGAATCAATTTATTTAAAAAGAGAAATGGAATAAAGGAATGAACGGTTTAAACAGTGATCTGCGAAGAAAATAACGGTCAGTTCTGAGACAGTTGTCCTACTTAGTGTCCAAATATAGATCTGTGCCTCGACCTTAGCAGACACTCCTGCGCCTCATTATATAATAATGCTGTCTGTGTTTCGATGTAATCCCAGACCGGATAACGTGTATCAGTTTAAGATGTTTACGCATATTTTAACAAACTTCTTTTATAAATATTTTTTAAGCATCGACTAGTATCTGACTAATGCATGATTACGAAAATACAAAGTTTGCTTAGAAAATACAAAGCCAAAGTAAATATCTTTATTCCTACTAAACCATAATTAAGGTACTTTTGCAACGTCGAATTAGAATAGTATAATCTGTCATTCTGTTCGTCAGTGAAGCTAGATGCTTGTTCGTAATTGTAGATTCGAATGGGAAAGACACTCAATCGTTACTCTTTAAAAAATAATGTGCTGACTTTAAAATAATAGCAAATTAATTGAATATTATTAAAATCATAAAATATCAGCCTGCTTTGACCGCACCTGGAAGTCTGATGATCTGAGTTTCAACTGTCTCAAATAATAGGTACGTATTTTGGCTTTTATCCCTAATATATATAGAAAGAGCAAGCAAGCAAGTTTACATTTCGAAAATCAAAATAAATTCTCTACCAAAAACCCGTATTAAACTCTAGGAAGGATTCTCTTCCAGTGTTCTCCCAATAGAGTAGTCAGATAACAATCTACAAGCCAATATTGTGATAATAACATTCTTCTCCGCAGAGTCTCAGTCTCACAGTCTCACAGCTCGCAGTACAGAGTAACAACGGATTGGTTTAAAGATTGCAACTCTGAATTCGTAATGACAGGTTGCGAGCCCGACTGTGAGCCTGTCTTCGAATAAATATTTATTGTTCTACAAATACTGTATGTAGTAGATACATATTATAGCTGTGAAATCCTATTGATATCTACCAGTGCCTAGATTACGTTATAGTTGTGTTTAGTTTGAAAAAGTTTTTTTTAGGTGGAATTGTTACATCTCAAAGAATATTACTATTCTAGTTAAGTACGTAGGTAATGTTGTAATAAGATTTTTTTTAAAAAAATTGCCTAGAAAAATATATGTTATTATTGCACTAAAGATTATTTAGATGACCTATCATAGATTTAGAATAAGTAGTGCATAGTTATAACTAGATATGAAGCTAAATAATTTGTACACCAATTCGGTAGAATGTGTGAGATTCCATACACAACACACACACAACACAAACACCTATATTTGTACTACATTCTCACAAATAAATATTTTCTTTCTTTCTTTCTTTCTTTCTAGTCATTCACACAAACATGCCGATTTCAAAAGATTTTCACCTGACTAACATAGGCTTTATTCATCGGTGAAAATATAAAAAGAAATCGGGACAGGCCGCTATCGCTAGTAGTGTATAAAATACTGTTCGGTTCATTCGGTATCAGTTTACTATCATTTTCACTTGCAGTATTAATTTAAATTTTACAAAAGATAATTCTTTTATTCTTATCAAAAAATATTTTTAAAAGCAATATTTTAAAATTTTCTATACTTTTTCTATTCAGCCGTGATGTGTTATATTGTATGTTTTAAGTTTTATGTATGTACCCATATACATTTTTTATTGTATTTATATTATTTGTAAAAGTATAATACTAATGTATTATAACAACATAGAGTTGCAAATTGTCTGGCATTCGCGTATTTCCTTTTATTTCGTATCTGGCGCCTATAAAACATGTTATATAAAATGCATAGGCGCTCGAGCCAGACACTACTTGAGTGCACTTTGGAGCTCAACGTATTAATTTTTATAACACGTTTCAACAATCACGGGCAAGCGAAGTCCATTTGTGCTTGCTTAATCATGAAAATAAATATAAAAATCTGTATTTAAATGAGAAAGAATATTATTTCACATACATATTTAATTGTTGTTGGATGTTTTTTTATCATTTTTAGACGAGACTTTTTATGCGTTCACTTACAAAATACATATTTCTCTTTATCTTTAATAACTATTCTGTTCATAGAATGATAAATTAATTTATTTTATAAATGCGACTCCGTTCGCGTGGAATAGTGACTTTCTGTAGATTTTTGGTATAAAATCTATCCTTTCCCAAGTTTCAAACTGTCTATACCAAATTCCACTGAAATCGGTTCAGTAGTTTATGCGTGAAGAAAAGACCGACAGAAAGACAGAGCTGCTTTCGCATTTATAATATTATATAGTTTGGATTGATAAAAATACATTAGACGTTATAGAACGGATCGAAGTTTT
The DNA here is from genome assembly GCA_902829305.4 of Spodoptera exigua. Taxonomy (NCBI): domain Eukaryota; kingdom Metazoa; phylum Arthropoda; class Insecta; order Lepidoptera; family Noctuidae; genus Spodoptera; species Spodoptera exigua. The sequence continues at coordinate 10,740,113 of LR824610.2, read as the reverse complement.
CAACTAATACAATAAACGAAACTACATCACTCGACAGAAACCGCCTAGCTCATTTTCAATAGATAAGTATTACCTAACCGAATCCTTAAGTTAAGTGGCATATCAAATACTAACACTTCGAGGGTCGAGAGATTATCCGCGTCGATATTCTGATCCGTTTATACGCTATATTTGTATGAGGTAAAAACAATGGCTTCCTAGTTTCACCTTCGAACGTGAATATAAAGGTTGGTACACAACGAACAGAGAATTCACTTGGGACCCATTGTTGTTGAAACTACACACGGAGCGACGAGCGACGTTGTGATTTCTATTACCGTTTCCGAGTTTTCTTTGTATGAATTATATTGTTTGAAATGTTTCACTTTCCTCACAATACGCGTGATCTGGTTGTATAACTGTTTGTTTTTGTTATTGATGTTTAAATATAAATAGTGGTGGGTTTTTGAAAAGGTCATAGTATTTTCTTTTGTTGACGAAAAGAAAAAGTTAATATAATGATTATTGGAAAGTACTTATCTATACTAATATTATAAACAGGTAAAATTTCTTAGTTTGTATGTACGGGGGTAATCTTTGGAACCGCTACAATATTCCTGAATGCTACAGGCTATAAAACATCACGCTACGATCAAATGGACCCGAGCAGCAGGTGAAACCGCTCGAGAGTAGCAAGTACATAATACCATAGTACTTACTTAATGTTAGTTAAGTTAAGACTCTAATAGAATTCAAACTTGATGCAAATTCTTTAACGTATTTATTTAGTCTTCCTCAAAAGCTTGTAATAATACCAAAAATATTCAATCTATTCAATAAACCTACTGACTAAAGACTCAATCCAAGTTCTCATGCCTGCAACGATTAGAATCAGCAAGTTCTATATACTCTGCAAGTATCTTATAGCAAGTTTTCTTCTTTATATCCTCCAGGCGGATATTGCATCGATATTTTAGAATTTTCCAATTCAAACAAAATGCTTGAGATTATAAACGCATTTTAAGTCTAATGGTATTTTCTTCTGCAAAGGAGAAATATGTTCGGATCGTCGTTACTGCATAGCGATCAGATTAAAAAGGGATTTTAAGTATTTTATTATTATTTTTTTTGTTTGAAAAAATGACAGTTTACTGCTGAGAAATGAAACATTTAATTAAAATATTGTATTTGAAAACACATTTCGTTATCCTTATTTAGTTAGGATAAACGATTTTGTTATTAACTTATCATCTACGCTTTTAGGAAAAAACACAAACCTTTTTTTGTTTAATCTTTTTCCATCTAAAAAAGTAGGTAATGTTTTTTTATTTATGCGTTCCTATTACATATTATTTTACTTTATTTCAACTTAATTTTCTCACTTATGCACTTATGGATATCTAACTAATATTTATTAACGCGAAAATTTGTGAGTAGGGATGGATGTTCGGTATTCTTTAAAGTAAAAACTACTAAACGTATCTAAATGAAATTTGCCAGAGTGATAGATGATGTGAAATAATACGTACTACTTTTAACTCTAATACTGCAGGCGAAGCTGCTGGCAGAAATGAGTCATCTATAATCCCTAACATTGATCGGATATGAAGACAATGTCACGATGACAATACGTACGTGTTTCATCGAAGATTTGGACTTTGGTGTCCAGAGAGGCTCACATAAGCTTCTCCGTGGTCTTGTGACATAATATCCTAGTCGATTGAAATTCGAGTTATCTTCAGCTCAATAGCGTTAGAGGAATCTATGCGATATCCGCATTAATATAGGGACTATCGTTAGATAGAGTTTCGAACGGTCAAGAGCATGTGTATAATTATGAAAATACTATTTTTACAAGCTACTATTGTACATTTGAATATTTGAGTTCTTTGACACTTTGACGTCACTGAACACATGACCTAGTTTTAATGTTATATTAGTTAGTGTAATAAAAACGCTCCGTAACATCGGTTGGCCTGACAATTATTCGAGTTTCCTTGACTATAATCCGCCCTATCTACCTGACATCTGACAACTCTGCTGAACGAGTGCTACCAGCTCGTTCATTTTGGTCCTTCGAGTCGGATCTGAACCAGCGACCTATGGATCCTTTTATGGGTGTTTCTACTTTTCCATTTCAAGAATACCTTCTACCTACCTTCTCAAATTAATAAAATAAAACAAAGATTTGTATAGCAAGCTCATTGCACGTTGAAAGTACATTTGTTTGGTAATGCAAATCGTAGTTAACGTGATTGATCCTAAAAAGAACCATTTTGATCAAAAAAGATTTCACCAAACAATTTTGAATATCGATCGAGCTTACAACCTGCTAACAATTGGTCGAAAATTGAAATAAAATAATATTTATTACTGATCCCACAAAATGCACGAACAACAAAACTTTAGTTCAAGCAACAATAATTTTATTAACACAAAATTTTCTCTTACAACAAAATCTTAATCCTTATAACTGTTACCATGGAGTGGGTACGGAAAAACACTATTTTTTGAAAAAATATACTAGCATATTCCTACAATAGCGATCTGGCAAAAAACAAACGACAAAGCTCCTATTGAAAGGGATTCGTAGTAAAATTTTCTTTGAATAAAAACGATGGAAGCGAGAAGCCAATGAAATCTTTACAAATATAAAGCATACATAGATGATTGTAAGTTGTTAGTACGGAGAAAAGCGAAGTAATAGCACATTTTTATTGTACCAACACTGAACTGTTACGATTCAATATACCACAGCTTAGTACAACAATAAAACAGTTTATCAGAATCCTTGTTTTGTTCGGCAAAGGTTCGTAAAGAAATACTGTTAGAGACATTTTATTACTCGATGTAGTTCTTATATAATAATATAGCTCGGTTCCTTGAGTTTCGGTGTTTTAAAACTATTTGTAGTTATATTGTCTCCTATTCATCTTTCTCACAATATTTATTAATGGCAATGCTCCAATCCAATTAAAAATGTAAAGCAAAAATCATTGTCATTTTTGAGTGCTAACCCTTTGAATATCACTATTAAAAACCCAATGAGGAGGAACTTTCACGTTACATTTTCGATTTAGTAATCATTATTAAACAAATCAGCTTAACAGGCTAAGTTCACCAAATTGAATATAAGCAAGTATTTCGTAGGTTAATAGATCTAACTCTACAGCAGCGCCTCTATCGAAGCGAAAACAACATTATGAACTAAACTAATACAAAACAAATACTAATAGAAAATTTTCAATTGTCCCCAGTTTCTATCGCTGTTGGAACGCAATGTGGTTGCGAACACTACCCTACATTACCGCCAGATGACTCTGTTCGCTCCGACCAATGAGGCATTCCAGAGGTTCAACGGAGAATTGGACGACTCTCTCGTACTTTATCATATAGGTATGTCAGCTATTTGTTCCGTAAATGTTTGTATGTTTGTATATACGGCCTTTGTATTGACGACGTGTGGTCCGCAGATAGTCCATTTATCTTTAAGAATGGGCGGTTTGTGTGAATTGTTGGGGTAAGTGAACAGCGATGGCATAATCAAGAGTATGTTCTTGTGGTTGTGATGGTTTCTGTTATAACAACAACTGTACAAAGAAGGGGCATTCTATTTTATTACACGACTACCCAAAAGAAGTGTTATCTTTTTACTTGCTTTTTGGTGATTATGTTAGTGTAATGACGATTATCGCATACGAATTTTGACGATTTGAACTTATACCTACATTCTTAGCAAATAACAATTCATGCTTCTTGATTCTTGATTCTTGAGAATGCTTTTACTGACAGTGTTCCTTCAATCCGCGAGAAATTGATCTGAAATCTTTACCTACACTTTGAGAATTTGTCAACAATTGAATATCTTTCAAAAAGTTCATCATGAAAATTAATAACAACTAAGTAACAAATGTCGTAACTAGATGGCAGCACAATATGCACAGTTTACTATCTCTAAAATAATATTTAGTTCCACACTACCTACACATGGTCACATATAAACAAAGCACAAACTCCCCCAAAACTTCGAACAAAGAGGGACGAAACAGTTATTTTAGGTAATAATACATCTGCATAAAACATTTTGGCGGTATTTCGGTACACATCAAAGTCACGTGTTGTTTTACCCAAGCTCAAAGACCAAAGTTGCGGAACTCATCCTATTAGTCACCTCTCCTTGTAGTTTAGACTAAACTAAGGTAGTTCAGACAACTCCTAAATTAAAGCAATCCTGCTAGATTTTCACCTTGTGTCTACGTGGGAACTGAGGCATTCATTAATTTTAACTCGCCAGCCTCCAAGTCACCGCTTTGCTTATTGTTTTGTTTTGAATATTAACTTTGTTTTATGTCAAGTACAGTTCTAGTTGAGATTGTAATTTCACATGGTATTAAATGACCTTTTATAAAATGGTAATACGATTATTATATACAGTACTAAAGCGATTAATTACCAACCGATTTTGAATACACTTGTGGTCGGTTTGGGTATTTAACTTAGGTCTGATTTTACAATAGAATAAATGTTATCTGAGAGATAAAATTGTTGCTGTCACTGTCTTATACATACATTCTGACGCGACAGCATTACAATCATTCCCGAGATAACTTTTATCTAACCATTGAAAAATCAGCCTTCATTTTAAACAATCTTGGCATCCCTTTTTATCTAAAAGTTTAACGTAAAAATGTATAAGTACCTGAATCGATGTTAACTGTAATAAACTATAGATATTTAAATGTAGGAGAGCCATGCTTCGGCACGAATGGGTCGGCTCGATCGGAGTGATACCACGGCCTCACAAAAAACCGGCGTGAAACAACCACAGCGTTGTGTTTCGCCGTGTGAGTGATGTTACCGGAGGCCCAATCCTTCCCCTCACCCGATCCCTCCCCAATCCCTTAATCTCCAAAACCGTAATCCCTAAGAGGTCGGTAACGCACTCGTAACTTCTCCGTTGCGGGTGTCCATGGGCGGCGCTGATTGCTTACCATCAGGTAATCCGGCTGCTCGTTTGCCGATCTATTACATAAAAAAATCTTTATATGTATTTTCTACGACCTTTTTAATATACTCCGATAAAAAAGACCTTTAATTAATCACCTGAACCAATAGAGTATGATTAGTTTCGAGCGAGTGTTAAGAACGAACTCTCCTATTTTAACATTTACACATACAAATTAGTTACACGTTTTCTCTAAAATAGAACAAAGTTTATAATTGAACCTGGTATTGAAATGTAGGTGTATTACAATTAAAGTTAGACGAACAGTAAAGTTTTACTAATAGAACAATTCGATACAATAGGTACGAGTTAAACCGCCTCCACGTTCGGAGAATAGCAAATATCTAAAAACAGATTAACTGGAACAAGATTTGAGCATTCAATAAAATAAGTCAATCAATAAAATCTGGGAGAGCCGTGCTTCGGCACGAATGGGTCGGCTCGACCGGAGTGATATCACGGCCTTACAGAAAACCGTGACCGGCGTGAAACAACCACAGCGTTATGTTTCTATGAGTGTGGTTACCGGAGGCCCAATTCTTACCCTCCCTAGATCCCAAAAAGGTAGGCAACGCACTCGTAATTCTTCCGTTGTTGCAACAATCAGATAATCCGTATCCGCGTTTGACGTCCTATCACGTACAAAGAACAAGTGTAAATGAGATTGGAAATATCAAACTTATAATTTGAAGTCTATCCCTTTCACAGATTGATAAAGGCACCGTTCTAATTCAATATTGGCTGACATAATCCGATTGTAATAGCCGTGGAACGAGCTAACTGTCAAACGCGGTTTCGTCTGCACATTATTTGAATAAAATATTAATAATAGGGTTGCTTTGTCATTTATCAGGAAGATAAATAGATTTTGCGACCTGAGCTCCGGTACATTTACAATATTCAGGAGTAAAAGTTTTGTCACAAAAGAATGAGGTATCGCGACTTCTTCTTATTGTGTGTGATTTTAGTAAAATAATGTAATATCAAAACCTAATGGTATCATCATTTATATTTATTTCAGTATGCAATTATATGCACATTGCATTATTTATGAGATAGGGTGCCAAATGAGTAGAAGGACCTAGTATGCAATTAACGCCACCCATGGACATGGGATAGAGTTACGAGTATGTCGCCGACCTTTTGGGGATTATGGATTTGCAGACTAAGGGATTGGAAAGAGATTGGAGAATGGCAAAACACTACGCCGCGGTTGTTTCACGTCGTTTTTCTGAGAGATTGTGATATCACGACGGTCGAACCGACCAATTCGTGCCAAAGCATAGCTCTTTAAATCGTTGAAGATGTATTTTATTATAGACAGATTCAATTACAAAGATACAGACCATTAATGAGAATAATCAAAGTTTAAATGGATACGATCTGAAAATCCATTTCGATAATAGAAACCATTTAAATCTAAATATAAGCATTTTCATTGGTTATGGTGTAATTATCGTCTGTCCCCATAATATAGAAAAAATATTATTTATTAGCAAGTAAGTAACAAGCGGCTCGGTAAATTGACCTTGAAGGTTAAACGCCTATTACCTTATAGAGTATCAAATTCCAGCTAACCTATATAAAGATTATATCAGCAACTATTACCAAAACTAACTCTTAGTACATGAGACTTAAAATTGATTTCGTTTCAGCAAATCTGGCGACGACTTTATCGAATATGGACTATGCGATATCGACGGATCTGGATGGAAACCCTCCATTGTGGGTGACGACGCGGCGGGGTGCGATGCATGACGACATTTACGTGAACAATGCCAAGGTCTATGTCAGCCGCTCCTATCAGGCTGTGAACAGGAACAATAAGTTACAAGTAAGACTTTTTCATCTATATCTAATATTATATTATGAAGAGGTAAATTTGTAATCTTTGGTACCGCTGGTCGGATTGCCAAAATTCTTTCACTGGTAGATAGCTAAAAGGGGCCTGAGTGCAATAGGCTATAAAAAATCACAAATAAGTTTTGAATAAGTTTGTTTGTGTCGTCGTTAGTTTTACTTGTTTGTTGCTTTTGCGTCTTTTGCGTTAATAAATGTTTTTTTTTTCTTCTTCTTTCTTTCAATAAAAGTGTTGAGTAAAGAACACGAGGTCACCAAAGTTATTAAGTTTATTTTTTATGTGGTAGATCGTCAAACAAGCCAACGGATTACCTGATAGTAAGCAATCGGCAGCGTTCCATAGACATCCGCAACACCAGAGAGGTTACGAGTACGGGGCCAGCTTTGTGTGGGTTAAGGTTTTGGAGAGGTAACCTCACTTACACGGCAAAATACAATACTGTATCAAGGACCGAAGATAATAATTGACCCTTTACGGTAACATGCAGTTGTGGATATGCTATGCGGAAGCTATTGGTAGGTTCTGCAACTAAGCAACGGTGACAATCCCTGCACTTCTTAAATCAGTCTTTACTTATTTTCCTTTATGCAGAATTTTGTTTGTGATAAGAACCACATACACATCTCTGTGACCCAGACATTCTTGATCAGGGTCTTGGTGTGGAATTAACTATGCGGTTGACTAAGCGTTTGAGCGCTTGTAATACAATGTGTTACGGCTTCAATTCTTTTACGGAATGACTACATATGTATGTTATTCGCAGACAGCTGTTCTGGATCTTGGTGTGATGTGAACATAGAATATATCTTTATTATCGTAATTACTTTATAAACTTTAAATAAAAGTAATGGAAAACAAATTTAATTAAAGTAAACGTTATATATTTTAGTTTTTATATAAAATATTCTTAACAAGTTAGTATTCAACAAACGGAACAGGCATTACGATCATTGTTTGGAACAAATGTTCACGTTGAGCACCCACTACCGAGCAAACCAAGGCACGAGTGGTGCCGTACATATTCCAGACATTGTATTTGCTTGAACGCACATAAGAATTCTCCAAGCTATTTGCAAGGATGATCTTAGGATTCCAGATTTTATAGACAGAGATTTAACCTCTACAGTAGGTTAGTTCTTCGTAGAAACCTGGTTTAGTAACTTAAATATTTATCGTTATTGAAGCTCTCCCTGGTGTTGTTCAGAGAATTATGGAAAATGTAGTTCTTATATCAAAACAACAGCTTCATAACTTACGCTAGTCTAGTACCATTGTACGACGCAGGTACTTCATAAACCGACCAATTTTTATTCCATTCCAATGTTTATTTCGTGTCCCAAAAAACCGAGTCAGTATTTTAACAGCAGGATCCCAAGATAATAAAAATTTCAAGGATTTCCCACGGAATAAGTAAGCCCGGATTTAGTTTACTGTGTCGCGAATGTCCAATACATTCCCTTGAGATTTGGAGCTGTCGGCTGGTGTCTTTGGACTTAGACTTACAACAATAATTATTAATTCAACAGATACTTTGATAACTCGCTTTATCTTCAACTGAATAAACTAACTAAGCTTGGTAGGCACCTCTTAGTTCCATCCTCCCAGATTAGGGTTACGACTGAAATAATATAATCACCGAAGTTGTAATGAAATCAAATCTAAGTTACTTGAATACACAGAACAGAGTGAAGATTAAGTTTATTTTGTGTTAAAAATATTGTTTAAAAACTAAGTTGACCTTAATGGACAATCAACCGATGTTTTGCTGTTACATTTTATTTATATAAATCTCTTGACAAATATTTCAATGCTATGCAATTTTCATTCAAATCTGAAACGAACGTACAAAGTCACATATACGTCGAAATTCGTAATATGAACACAGTGTGGCTATTCCAATTTATTCCCTTTGGACGTAGATGGAAACATCACTGCGACGTGTAAACAAATCAAAAGTCTGTTAAAAGTCGAAAAACTTGTTCGAATTTTGACTGATCAGTCCAATCTACAGATTTAAATTCAAAATATCGGGGTTACTGGGGAAAAAGCTAATAGTGCAGTATTTTGTAAGTCAGCTAGCTACATGTATTGTGTGCCAAAAGTCCGCAACGATCAATATCGCCAGAGTTTTGGCACGTTTCTTATACGAATAATATAAAATGGTACATTTTGAACCCAAGCAAGCTTGAACGACGTGATTACTTGCCTGATTTGGGAACCAAAACATTGGGCTGATTGCTGGTAAAAAAATATTTTTATTGGACCCCGTCAGGCGAGAGTTTTGCGTCACCGCACCGTCTAATGTTATTTGAGGACTTGTTAAACCTGGGTTTGTGGGTTTGCGCACCTTTACATTACATTAATTCAACCTACCACAACAAGGATGTTTCGTTTATCTAAAATATATTTTAAGTGCATTTGTTTAATAAAGTTACATCAACTCTCTGCTAATATGAAATGCCTTACACTTTTTAATAATTTATCTCTCTGGAAATAATTGTGTTGAAATGAATAAGCGCCAACTGATAATTGTAAAAAATGAGTTTTTTAAATTAGCAGTATATAATTGCCTCGGTACATAATAACTTCAAAATTACTTACAAATTGAATCAGCTAATAAAGAAAATTGTTGACATAAAAACTACAGAGTGCCTAACCTTAATTTCTCCTAGACTAATTAGACGACGGATTTTGACAAAGAAACAACAATCGAGGCCAAAGGTCAAGAGGACTCGGCACGGCATCGAAGGGGCTACCGTCACTTTATTTATTAAGGGTAATAATGTCTCAAAGACGTCTGAACACTTAGAAACTAGAAAACTTTTACTTTACAACAGAAACCTATCTTTTTCTTCGAAAATGTTTCTTCATACTCCAGTGAACAAAAAAGGTTCGACGCAATGGGGCTAATATGCTTATAAAATAGATATACGTACTCTTCGGTCGAAACCTTATTTTTTCTATCAGCTTGACAGTTATTTGACATGCTTATTATTTTGAGAATACTGTACATGAAATTTTGTGTTTGATAGTTTTAACTATTTAAAATTAAATTTATTACAAACATGATAAATGTGAAGCTTTTGTTTTTGGGTTTAGCGTGGGAAAAGGATTATTGTGATTACTTTTTAGATAACTGACTATAGTAAATATGCTTAAAAGAAACCTATTGTCAATAAACGATGACCATGTCGACGATGATTATGTCGGGGTCTTTGTACTTATTTCCTGAAAATGAAATTCAATGATTTTACGTCACCAAAACGTCGGTTGGTAATGGTAATCGTTTTTAAGATGATTTGAATATAAACACATGGATACAAATTATAATACACACATCCCAAATAGGTATATGTATAAATATAAACAAAAATTCCTTCACCAAAGAAGCTAAAAGTTGTGATTCTCTTGATTGATTTGACTTAATTTCATCATCACCTATAAACTAAATCTCATTCCTAAGGGAAATGCCCCACACTAAGATTTTCTCCTATGTCATGGGTGCATTTACAAACATACTTTTTCACATACACATTAAACCCAGACCCGGAACAACAATTTGTAGATCACCGTATGGGAATCGAATACCGCGACAATAGCCAATTGCCTAGCCACCGCGCCAATCGAGCACTCAACCTTGGCCACCATAACCAACAAATACAATGACTTAAATAAAAAAAAATCGAATGTGTAAACATACTTTTGCTTACAGGTACTCCACGTGATTGACCAAGTGCTACTGCCGCTGCAACCTCATGGATCCAGTTCCATCAGTTCTCCAGTCTACAATCCTAATGCCTATCACTTCTTGGAACACTCCGACCTCTTTAACATCGGGCAGCATCGGCTCAGGTACTTATCATTTCGTTGGTTCACATCACATCACATCACATCATCAGCCTATAAGCGCCCACTGCTGAGCAAAGGCCTCTTCTCACACAGAGAAGGTTTGAGCAATAATCACCACGCTTGCTCAATGCGGGTTGCGGGGGCGATTTCAATCTTATAATTAGAAATTATAAGTCCAAGTTTCCTCACGATGTTTACCTTCACCGTATGACAGAGGTCTAAATAATCATAGAAAGTACATATAACTCGGAAAAAGTCACATTGGCCAGGTTTCGAACCCACGCCGCCCTCATGCATGAGAAGCGGGCTCCTTAACCTCCGGGCCACCACAACACTTACAAACACTTACACTCATTGGTTCAGCGATTAAAAATGAATATTGATCTGCAATATAATATGTATTTTACACTTTCCCGTGGTTTTCTATTTATCGTTATACTAGCTCTAAATTCCCTGGAATCTGCTTACCGTTTCATCTTTCGGGTACTTAATTTTTCTTAATTGTGTTATTTGTTGCAACAAGACTACACAGAATTAAAAAATCAATATACTCATCAATCAATAATACTCACTACAATTAAACCAAGATAGCTTCCTACACAGTTTTGTTGTTTGTATGAAGCAATGCAATCAAGTCTAATTTTCATCATAACTTATTTTCATATCACGTTCAACATGAAAAGAAAGAAAATGTAAATAATAATAAATTGCAATACATAATTGCCAGTTGAATTTGCATGCGTCGAAAGCATACTCGACGTAACGTAAAAATCGGAGTAAAAACCCTTTAATAAAACAATAATTCGTCGAAAGTCAACTCGAAAAATCTGTGTTTAATTCGAACAAAAATTAACATTTAATGAACGAAAACACAGGCCTGGTTTGCATCGTAATTGTCATTAAAATTTTAAATACATGTTGCACAACGAGTGCTAGGAAAATGAGGGAAAAAATGCCTTCATTATGGTGTAGGTAAGTTTGTAAGATAATAACATCACGGACGTTTCAATTACCGCCAAACTCGGGGCGAACTGAATTATCGTTGGATTGAACTTTTGCACGTCGAGTTCGCAAAACAAACAACACAATTACTAGACTACTCGTTACTATCTCTAGTGCAATCGGCAAGGCACACGCGAGGAATTTCAACTGTACACAGCGCTAGATTACATTTATTTGGAATTCGGAAACCGTGGCCGATTTCTTGTTGATCAAAGTTATGTTTTAATTTCAATGTGTTGACAAAGCTTGATATTGAGGGTTAAACTACAGAAATAATTATAACTTGCTTTTCTGGACTACCAGTATTAAATTTATTTGAATGTTGACTTTATATACAGTGAGTTATTCGAGCTTTTTAGGCGAAATTAGGAAACAAAATCATCCTTTTAATAAGTATCAAAACACAGTTACACATAAAACCCATTCGAAACGGTACCTACTCTTTGGTAAAATTTAAACGAAAGATAAAAAAGTACGTTACTTTAATTTACTCTGTAACGACAACCCTGTTCATATTTTAATTTTAGCGAGACTTTTAATTACTCTCGCTGACTAGACAAAAAGAGGAAGGACAAGACTAAATTTTGATATATTTTCGCAGGTCCTTCAGGCAAAAAGTGAACCAGCTAAAAAAGAGCAAAGTATTTGATTCCGATGGGAGACACACGTTCTTTATCCCCGTCGATGAGGGATTTAAGGTAAATCTTCTTACTAAAAATATATTGCTAAAATGTTCGGACAGAAATACAGTAACATTTTTGTTTTAGCCGACAACTAGATCCGATTTGATAGACGAGAAGGTTATAGATGGTCATGTAATTCCTCATCATGTGTTGTTCACACACGCCACACCAGATACTAAGGAATTTGAAACGTTGGCCTTCGGAGACAATGTTAAAGTCGTCATATCATTCAGCACTGTCATGAATGGGAAGGATGAAATTAGTGAGTACCTTAATGATTTTTCGATACTTTTTTTATGTGATACAATAATTGCAAACTAGCAAATGGAATACCTGATGGTAAAGTAGTAGGCGCCGCCCTTGTACGTGAAAGTGCTTTTGCTGGCTTTTTGGAAATCAGGGTTTTGGAGATTTAAGGATTGGGGGAGGGGAAGAAGGGTTGGGCGAAACACAATAATAACGCTATGTTTTTTTTATACGCTATTTTTCTGTGATTCGACACTTAAAAGTTGACTTTTTTATCTTACATTTATTATTGCTTTTACGTAATACTTTTTTCTAGGCTAGTCTTGAAGAAAGAGCTCAATGTACCAGATTTTCAGTTGACTTTTGTTTCAAAATAGCATAAGTGTTTAATAGTTTTGGATAAAACTATTTCGTTGCTACTGTGCTAGCTATGAGGGTAAACAAACTAAAAATGTCCATGCATTTTTGGGACATTAATATTCATACACTTGAAATTGAAATAAATACATAGCAAGAACTTTGACGTTTTGTATTACAATTTATAATGTAAATAACAAATAAATTCAACAATTTTCCTTTGACTGAATGTATATCAAAGTGCTTAACTGAAAGGTATTGTTTGAAAATATTTCATAATCTTCAACTGCAATCGCAGTAGCGCGGTAGTACTTAATCGTTATATTTTTATTGTACGTTTCGTTTACGTGTTTATTAACTACTTTAGTTAGACATAATTGGCTTCTAGAATAAAGAATAGAAAACTCATAAAACAATTTGACTGCACGGTTGGCGTGGTGGTTGGGCAACTGGCTGCCGCGCAACGTGTCGCGGGTTCTATTCCCGCATGGATGTGCAAATTGTGTGTTTGTAAATGCACCCACGACACAGGAGAAAATCCTTGTGTGAGACCAAGTTTAAAAAAAAAAATTACTCTGGATACTAGAAAAACTGAATTTTAAGCTCGACTTTACTTAAATAGTAATCTAACTAATAGTAAACTAAAATGTGACATAGATATTTTGTAACATAATATAAATTAGCATATTATTATACTGTTTGCACTAATATTGAATTAAAACAATTTCAAATCGATCGAACATGAATTTCCGGGAATCATATGATATATGTCCGGAACAAAATTGCGTTTAAAATTCATTATGAAGTCAAAAGGAAGGTATAACAGTCATCAGCAGAAAGATAGTTTGACAGGCGTGCATCGTGTGCAATGCACTGTTTCAATTATTCAGAGACACACCACTGACATGGCAGTGACAAAGTAATTGCTTGTCTAATAGATATGTTGGGGGAATATACTCATTTATATGACGGGAATTTTATATAATTCTGAACTTTATAGAGACGATATAATTGGCTTCACAATTACTATGGTCTTTGTACTGAACCGATAAAGTGAGCGCTAAGCTTTGCTCTGGGATTTTCGCTAGTATTTCACGGAAAATGTTTAGTTTAAGACAGATTTTCTGATACGTTTGGTTTCATCTTCACGCTGTGGTTGATTCACAGGTGCTAACCAATACAGCGTTGTGTTTCGCCGTGTGAGTGAGGTTACCGGAGGCCCAATCCTTCCCCTTCCCCAATCCCTAAATATCCAAATCCCTAATCTCCAAAAGGTCAGCAACGTACTCGTAACTCCTCCGTTGTTGTGGGTGTCCATGAGCGGCGCTTATTGCTTACCATCGGGTAATCAGGCAGCTCGTGTGCCGGACATAAAAAAAAATGTGTTAACATTGTTAATTACGGTTTCCACTACACGAGAGCAGTTACTCTTAAAATGTTTGGATGTTTTTAATATGCTTTTATGTATATGTAAAAGGATTATGTTTCTAAATGGTCGTTACTTTATTAGCTTACGTAAAATCAAACACTGTGGCTGGAGACGCGAAGCATGCTCGAGGCGTTGTTCTAGCAGATATCGTCAGGGCGAACATTCCTGTCAAGAATGGAGTTGTCCATCTCATTCAGAGACCTCTAATGGTGGTCGATACCACAGTCATCGACTTCCTCAAGGTTAGTAGAAACTTTACATTTTACACTTTATTATACTAACATCGGTACTTACTAAGCATTCAACCGTACGTCCGTTTATAAATATTTTAATGTACGAAAGTAAATTTAAAATTTATAAACTTAATATTGATACCTAATAAATTCGTGAATGAATCAGGATAGGTGTAATAATAAAGTTTCTTTATTCCATTGTAATAAGAGTGCTTTTCGTCAGTAATTTATATTGCTATAGACGTGCGGTTGACCGTATACTAACTTACTTTTAGATCTCACATAAAATGAGTTCCGACGATGGAATAGAAATCGAAGTAAGATAGCATTATGCCACAGCTAGACGTTGGAAAGAGATAGCAAGCTGCTAAATAACATAAATTTAATTATATTATCCTCTTGGCTACTAACATGAACCACTAATTAACCCAAACGTAATAACACACCACTTTACATAATATTTTCAGCTGTACTTAATTAATATTGTAAGCTAATTAGATACACAATTTCAATCACATAATTGACTTTCCGCTCCATTTTAATGGGAACCAGGCTATGAAGGTAAAATGAGGCGTTTCATTTATTTCTTAATTTTTTATTCATTATTCTTTGTGTGTAATTTATTTTTTTATTATATTTGTACCTCTTACGTTTTATAGAATTTAGGGTATAATCAATTTGAGCACGTTCTTAAAGGTTTTTGTGTGTGCTATCGAGCGTTATTTTGAAGTATTGTAAGTGACTGGTAAGCTTCATTTGATCCCATAGTATTGTTATATTGTAGTAGCCTCCGACCCAAGGTTGTATGTAAAGTGTTCATTAGACAACAGTATAGGACCCAAGTCATTTAGTTTGCGCAGTTTTAGTAAAGTAATGAATTGTAAAATGTATAAAAAGTTGATATTAATATTGTAGATTTTGAAATAGAAGTATTTAATGTAATTGAGTATAGTATTGAGTAAACGTAAAGACTAATACATAATATTTTCTAACAAATATATACCGATATACCCTCTAGTGCAGGTAGGTATATAATGAATATTTGTTATCTTGTTTTTTTTGCATCCCCGCTCCGTTGGATCCTGCTGTTCCTGCATGATCTTGACAACTTAGGGAATTGTAAGTACTGTCGCCTTATACGCATGACTTACTTTACCTTAACAAGTAATACGCCCTTCTTTTATATTATATACATACATTCTCCCTTCTACCTTTCTAATTCATTTTGTAGATTTTGATTACCATTTTAAAGGATTACCCGTAAAGGTAGGTAAATAAAACTCTGTATTTAAACGTAGACTCAAATATTTAGCTGTACAAAAGTCCTCAGCTACTAAAAGCTGAAAGAGTGAAGTTAATTACGTATTTCATTATAAAGAGCAGTACGTAAATTAATTACAACGGCCACTTGATAAACGCTAACTTTAAAAAGCTTTTGGAAGCCTCTACAACGCCATTCGGATAAAAGATTACCAAGATTGTTTTGGTGTTGTATTAATTCTTTTGAGACTAAAACAAGAATTGTTCAAACAGGAAAAAGAAGATGGACCCCTTTGTAAATTCTATGAAGTAATCATGGACCTCGGGGCAAACAACCAGTTCTTCAACGAGCTCACTTTGGCGAAAGACATCACTCTATTTGCGCCCTCAAATGAAGCGTGGGCCGATTTCAGCGTGCAAAATATCATTAGGTTATTTACTTCATTTTATTTTTTACGAGCGTTTTGTGTTGATGTGATTGCTGCCATAATGTTTTCGGCTTTGATGAGCTGTACCGGGTTCAAATGCTGTATTTTATGAACACAAAGGGACGTCGTAACAAAAATAAATTTGTATTTTGTTTACGTAGGAACCATCAAAAGCTGAGAGATATTCTAAACCTACATTTGGTCCGCGAGAGGCTCCCGTTGGACGCAATTATTCACAACAACATGAATCAGGTAAATATTGAAATTTTAATACAAAGCTTCTTTCATTCGAGTATTTAATAATGAATATAAAACTATGAAATGGAGATCTGGAATTGCCGCGAATTATAAAATTTAAATTGCAATTAAAATTAATGTCGTATGTTGGTTTTAATTCTCTGGTTTATTTGCTGCTGTTGGGAATCAGCTACCGGGAACTGTATGTTTTAATTATTTTTCAATATAATTATCATTGTCACGAATGTTTTTTTCGTTAACATTCTGGAGTACTCTTTTAATTTGTGCGAAATTGAATATGTGTTATTATTTTTGTTTTAAACGTTCCTGTTTATTTTATCCAGTCGGTAAAGTGGTTGCATGAAAGTAAAACTCCTTATACTTACGTGTTTTATGTTTATCAGTTTATGATAGATTTTCTAGGAATGTGCAATCTTTTGTAAACCCTCTAGATGTTGTTGTAAATGCATCAAAGCATGGGTGTCGAATGCGATAAAATTAATAAAGTGAAATGTACCTTATTGCTAATATTTTTGATCTATTTTAGATTTACCAAGCACCGACGGCTCTTCCTCGCAAGTATCTGTACTTCAATGTTCTGACGCGTGGTCAAAATCAGACCCTAACCGTTGAAGGTGGTGGAGTGAACGCTACTGTAACACTTCCCAACATTGCAGCAACGAATGGCTTCGTACATATCATTGACAGAGTGCTAGGAGTCCCATATACCACAGTCTTTGAGAAATTGAAAACGGATCCGATGCTGAAGTAAGCAAAATCACTCACTTACTTGTCTCATATTTAGTTTATACAGAAATGTGAAGAAAAGTTTACCAAGAACAAGGGTCACGGATATTGTGATAAAATGTTTGTTCATTTGTTTTAGCATTACTTACAACTTGGGCAAGCGGCAGATGTTCAACCAGCAGCTAAACGATATGGAACATCGTTACACGTACTTCGTTCCACGCGACCACGCCTGGTTGAAGTTCCAAATCAAGCACCCTTCAGCTTTCAAATCTCTGTTTAGGGAAGACTTCGGTTATTTCGTAAGTTATAATTTATTTTTTCTTTCATAACTACTACATTTTCCATAATATCTGCAGTAGATAGCAACTAAAAATATAGAAGAAAGAAAAAGTAACAGATATCCTTTTGATGTTAATTTTTGTTCGTAGTTCATCATCATGTGTGTTTAATTAGTGCTATATCTGTGATGTCATTTTTCAGACGAAACAAATTTTAGAGCGACATGTTATCCGAGCCGGGCGCGCGTACACTGTATCTGATTTAAAACTTCTCGCGAACGAAACACATCCCTTCGTTCTGCCGACTTCACGCGATCCACTCCGGCTGCGTGTCAAGGAATCTGATAAGAGTAAGCTTTTAGCGGTTCATTTACATTGTTATCTGTTTTCGTTTATAATGTTGCGATTTAAAATTCGATTTACGTCGAGATTGAAGATTAAACTGATTTGTTACTTTTGTAGACTACTACGTTGAGTGGAACGGCCACTGGATCCACGTGTTCAGGCCTGACGTCGAGTGCACCAATGGCATCATCCATGTTATCGACGAGCCCTTCGTGTTGGAGAGTGACATTCGGGCTACCGGTGCTGCCCATAAAGTCGACGTCGCCTATTCCTACTTCGTACTCTTCCTCTCTTTCTGTTTTGTAAGAATTTTTGAAAATTAAACGTCCTTTGTTGAGTCAGTAATGAGCTCGTATAATTTATTGGCCAATGTGGTTTTGAAATCTGTTTCCGAATTGTAATTTGATAATGCTCGTTGTTGCATTGAGAGCAATGGTTTGATTTTCAGGTGTATTCCATATTGCGTTACCGTAGTTTTGTGTAGTTTAAGAATAATATGGACGATTTGCACTGATTCGTTGGAACATAAATATAAATACTTATTATAAGATGTTATTGAAATAACTCGAAGATATTCACTGCCATCATTATTAGAATTTTTTAAATATCAAGTTTTGAAATGACATAATTCAATTAAAAGTCGCTATATATGTATAAGTATTAATCAAAATTGCAATTTAATTTCATCTGAATTTATAAATTAGTATATGAATATGAAATATATAATATTTTATAACAAGAAATATATATAAGTAAGACGTTAAGTCGTATAGGTATTTATTTCTACAATTACCGTTGTTAAAGTTTTTTTAGATTAATTATAATGAATGAATGAATCTTGAACTCCACTTTTAAATTTTGGGTCCCTTGTGCCTTTTTTAAAACCAAAGTACTAAAAATTTAATTCAGAATATACCTTTCCAAATTATTATTTACAAAGGTGTATTTACTTTAAATCTTAATTCCTATACATTCCATGTTATAAGTATCTTAAAGGTCTATATAAACGTAAATATATATTGTTGTTACCAGTGAAATACCCAAATTATCTTTCAGTTGTAAAATATCTTCGACTGAAAAAGAATAAAATGTAAAAATCAAAAAGCATTAATTTGTATAAGTAGAGTTATTCATTCGTGTCAAATTAATTGGTCTATAAGTAAGGTCTTCTGGAGTGAAAAGATTATCTGAAGTGATCGAGAACGCTTACAGCCCACTAATACTAAGTTCATTGAATATTTCAAACTATTAAAATGATTTGAATTGAATTAAGTATTTTAAGAAATGGCCGCTTGAGCAAGCAAGCTGCTATTGGCTGAACAGGGGTGGTAGTCCCGACATCAATAATGACATAGTCAGCCGTTAAGTCTGAAAATTCTTAGAATCTCATCATGAAATTTACGATTTAGTGACCGATTTCAGTCTTTAACTTGTCGAGACTACCAACCCAGGACTTTCTATCATTATTATAAGCAATGGAAAGTATTTAATAAAAGTATTCGTAAATTGAGAGCGATCATATTATAATAATAAAATGTATATAGGAATGAATGGGCTTATAATTATGATGGTGCATTTGTGGTCCTCTTACGTTTACTAAGCGAATGTAAATAATTTATATAAGTTATCATAGTTCATTATAGTTATTGTATAATTTAGTAGCTATTACTTGAATACGACTGAAATTTTATCACGTTACATACATACAAGTATTTGGATTTGAAACGTTTTTTGAATTAACAGAAATGCTGCTTCCGTGCTTCGAAGTTTTGATGTCGATGTTTTCTATGAAGATGGTGTTATTTACAAAACTGTTTATGTACTTACATTTACATACGGCCACTTTATACCGATATACATGAACCATATTTGGAGTAGATTTACAAGATAAGGCAGCATTTATTAGTGAATTCTTACTAATTAATATATACTCGAGTGTCCTGTTGAAATCAGTGTAATAGATAACATTGTCTGTCGCTTTATAGAATAAATTTACATTAATAACTTTGTAAACAAATATTCAAGTGATGTCTATATTGAGCCAAAGCTAACCGCTACTTCAACTGAATATCAATATTACCTTCCTATAATTATTATAAGGTTTGAATATTACAATAGATATTAGAACGTCATATAGCCGATAAATTAAGATTTGAATGTTTATGGAAGCGATCATATTATGAAATTGCATTTTTAATACTATACACTAGTGTTACGTGGGACGTATTGACCCAAGACAATATAATTCTGACCAAATATTCAACCAAATATTTGGTTTAGTACGAAATTGGAATTCAATTAATTAGTGAATGTTTCGGTGTAATAAAATCTATGTCAAATTAGTGAAGACGTTATGGGGATGTGTTTAATGACAAAGAATTTATGTGTAAAATATACATATTGAACTTCTTGTGTTGGTTTCATTGTTACTGTTCCCCTAGTCTAGTCACGATCGCGGGAGGTGTCAAATTAAATTTCGGCAACGAGGTTATGGCGGGCCGCGCGCCACGCCGCCTTAACAGTCTGCAATAACAACATTTGCAACAAAATCTAAAACGAAATTAACAACAATAACAATTAAATGTGCTGCGAGATCTACACTCGTGGAGTCGTTACAGCAGCTGCTACTGTTTCATTCATTTTCAGCTGCGCAAACAAATATCTATATAGCTAATTAACCGGTGTATGGTTGCACTGGAAACTTTTTGTTTTGGACTCATTATAGTATAATTACCTTTTGCATTGTGTTCCTTTTTGTGTTAAGTGGCCTATTTAATTGTAATCTAACCAGTTGCTAATTAGATTATAATTACATCTATGTTTTCATAAGACTAACAGCATCACCTTGAAAAATTAAATTCGTTAGCGTCGAGCGAACCGTCTCGCATTTCTGAAATTCCCTCGTTATGCCTACTTCGCAAAAAAAGAACAAATCGAATGCAGTGTGTACACGGGAGCCGTCTCAACTACACCGTCGGAGTGTTGGTTAAACAAGAGAAAAAGTCGAACTTCAATAAAATATGGCTGCCGCATTTCGCGCGGGCACTCGGCTTTAACGGAATAATTGAACACGCTGCAAAGGTCGCAGTCAGCCGGTTAATCCCATAAGGTTTGCGCGACGACACAGCTACCCTGCCTCTGCTAATCCTCTTGATGGATGGTAGGAGTAACTCGTTTCTATGAGGCCATCCCATTACCCGGGACGTTACGCGCGACGGTAATGCGTGTTGTGGTTTGTAATTACCTCCCATTTAAACAGAAACACTGAGGATAAAACAATTTGATATGTTAACGGCCATGGTTACATACAATAGGCGCAGATTGAATGCAATTAAAGAGTTATTCGAGTGAAATGTCCATATGAAGTGCTACAGATAAGCCACGAAATTTAGGGTTCTGCAGTCTGACCCGGATAAATGAGAAGTAATTTGGATGAAGCTTAGAGAGATTTATTTGTGAATAGAAACACTGATTTTGATGAATACTAATAATTTATGTTATAAATGTAGGTCTGTGGATGTAAGACTTTAACGGTCTTATTATACAGCAAGGTTTTTCTACAGTCTAGGTCTAAACCATTGAGTCAGTAGTTAGGACCAACAGCTTTACTAAGTATAAGGATGAACAGAACTATTACATATCCACGCCACATCTCGTTTTCGACGTTGGATGTTCCCAAAATACTGAAAAGATTTTTATTATAAACGACACCATACGAATTGTGTAAATAATGAATAATGACACATAGTCGGAGAACAAATGGCCCCACTACGTTAACTAAACAAACATATTTGTATCTCTACAGAAAGTAGGAAAAACCACAGAAAGAAACAAAAAGCAGGTGCGCTCACTAATATTTTTACTCACACAACGACCCGAAGAAGGAAGTGAAGGAATATAATATTAGAGGAAAGGTCGACTTTTAGCTAAAGGTCATAAGTGGGTAGTGTACAAACCCCTGATTTCAGGAATACGGGGTTATTTAATCAAATATCATATTTGATAGGTTACGCAAAAGGCATCAATCAAAATACACAAATAATAACAATATGTAGCAACCGGTTTCACGATATTTTAAAGCATATTATAACATCGATTTCTCTGAAATGGTCAAAGTAAGGCAAAATACCAAATCAATACCAATGACTCAATCATATTCCAGAAACATTTTGAAAGCTTAGTACTTACATGCTACAACACAGGTTAATTAGTAATTCGTACAAATTAGTACCAAATATAACATCAGTGAACTGAAGAGCCGTCCTTCACTAATCAAAACTTTGTGATAACCAACAAATTCATATTCCGAACAAAATCAAACAAGATCGTATTTCACTAATACAAAATAGAATATTCACTATTAAATATTATCGGTCTAAGCTAAAAATATTGCTTCGAAAATCCATTTATCAATATTCATGAGAAAATATGAACTGGTTTACAGATAATTATTTAGAGACGCTGTCTGTACACCGCATACTCTTAAATCTCTCACAAAATAAATGCAAGCTGTTACAACCTCAGGCAGTGAGGGAAAAGGGAAAAAAATAAAAGTTTTTATAGACTCGATTTATCTTAACGCTTCGAGCAGAAATACAGAAACGAACGGAATCAAACACGGTTCTTCTATTTCAAACTGCCTTGATCTGATTAATGTTTCTTTTTTATTTGCTCAATCAAAGTCTGGAACTGACCAGTCATTTTGTTTATTCTTGTTTTATTTTCTGCTAGTGAAACTTGTAGTTCTTTTTCTTAAAGTTTGTATTAAGTAGAACAGTCATAAATGAGTTTAAGATGTAGAAAGCCTTTTTAGTAAGAGTTTTATACATAACAATAAAATATGAACTGGGCTAATACGATTTAGGAATTTTCAAGAGTCCCGATACCGGTACTTATTTTACATATAGGACTAGTGATAAGTTCCAATATTATTTTTTTGTATTGGTTAGGCATGTGCAGACAGATTGTATAGACGCTTGCAACATCGAAGAGTTACAAGACCATTGGCGCCTATTGGGAATTTGGTATTTACGAGTTCAAGAAAATGCCTCCTCACACTTAGCAAAAAACATGCAGATATTATTTCATGTCGGAGTCCGTGGTATAACTCCAGTAGATTTATGCCGAAGCATGACTTTCCAACACTTATGGTTGTTCAACTTATTTCACTTGATTCGAATTAAAACCTTTACAAAACTGTCTTTGTCACACCACATGAATCTCCAAGAAAATTGCCTTTCGTTTGACATGTGACGTACTTTATTAAACCATCTCCTAGCTAAAGGCTGGAGGTATGCTATTTGCATATTCCCAACAGACAGTTGATCTATGGGGATCAAAATCATAGCATGTTGTCGTCATGACGTCGCCCATATGTATGCAAAGTTTATGGAGATCGGTCGAGTAGTTGAGACGTGAAAGTGAAATATGACACAGGTGTGTTCGAACTTCAATCAAAGCGAGATGAAGCGTGATTGGGATTTGGAGCCTAGATTTGAAAAGTTATAAGACAAAAAATGCGTTGTTCAAAAATAAGCACTAAGTATTATTCAACAATAGCTAGTGTTGTTTAAATAGGTAATGTGAATATGGGTTTTTGAATTTAATAATATGTCGTAATCGTATGTTTTGGGATTCGGTGAGAAGGATCTACTGTATATGAATGTAAAGACTTCACAAAGCATTTTCTAATTAAAACAATATTGATATTATGTAATAAGTTCTTATTAAATGGTTCCATTCACGAGATGAATACAGAAACAGTGACGTTCAATATTTCTACACATAAACGATAGCCAAATTTCTTACACGCATGTATTTCACCCGTGAAGAAGCCAAAAATACAAGTAACATAAATATCTGCGCCTACAACAAATTATACTCAAGCGCGCAATTACGTTATTGCTATTTTTTTCTTAAAGGCGCTTACCCATTTAATGTAGTCGACGGAAATTATTAATTACGTCCAACTCTTTTGTGTGGGTTGACAGCATTATTAAAACTGACATGCTTGTAAAGAAAATTATTTTATTTTAAGCTTTCATGAATTTATTAAAGGAAATCCTTTATAGGTAGTTCATGTTTTCAATTCCGGTGTGGTTCTGGTTAGGCACGTACAAAATATAAGTGCAGATATGAACTGTAGGTGTCAGTGAGCATCTGACATTTCCTCTCACCCCATCCAGGGCTTGAGACGTCATTTCATTTATTTCCCTCCGTTGATAAGGTACTTACGAAAATATTGGTGCGGATTTGAATTGTCGAGATAATAAGGATCTCAATATAAAGTAATATCTAAGTTTTGTACCTGTTTTGTAGACATATCTATGATTTATTTACTTGTAATTTAGTTAATTCAACCTGTTTTTGAAAATATATATAAACATTAAACAAACAAGTAGGTCCTTTTAAAATAGTTCAACATACCGAGTTTTGAGTTTACTCTATTTTGTAGCCTCGGAAAACATTATTTACTCACATTCCGCTATTCATATTCCATTCCTGAAGTAAGTATTTAAAACTATTCACATTCAGAAAACTTCTATTCACAGCACAACGAATTCCGTTTCATTGAATTAAACTTTAATGTGAATAAAATAAAAAAGGTTTCACCTTGAATGAATGGTAGTCGGAATTTGCAATTTTAACAAGACTTAGGCGATACTAAACGCGACCCATTTCCTTGATTTCATTACTAGTATTGGAACGACACTAGTATCGAATGCATTCGTAAATTTAAATTCGAATAAAAAAAATCGAACTTGTAAATAAAGCTGGTTCAGACAAACGGATGGGCTCATAACAAGATAGAATTTACTTAATTTCGGGATTACAAAAGAAAAAGAAATGCTGTTAATCTTCGTGTTCATTTATCTCCGTCAGTTTGGTAATGTTACAATCTTTTCTTTTAAACACAACCACTTTCGTGAATAGAAAAGTAAATGTATCTAAATAAAAAATAGGTTATCTCTTGAGAAGGAAAGTCAGGGTTCTGTGTAAATATATTATTTTACAGCTCGGTTTAAAAAAAATAAAGAATATTTCCTCCCTTGTATGTTAAATACATAATATTTTATTATTGAAAAGAAAATCTTGACACGACAGACAATGTATTACATGCAATAAAAAAAAAAACAGAACACATAGCTAACGAATAGTGAGAAGTACACGGCGTGCACTTAATTGTGCTTCGGGCAAAACTAAATGAAACAATTATAAAATTAAATTTATGAAAAGTGACTACTACTTGATACGTTTTAACCCAGACAATAATATTGAATAACACCATCTCGATTTATAACGAAAATGTATTAAAATATTTTAATAAAATATGTAATACGAGTAGAACCAATTTGCTGTGCTTAATTTAAAAAAAAAAATGTAATCATTTGCCTTGTCAGAATTGAATTTTGATACTTTCCATATTTTTCCCGAGGCTGTTATTGGAGAAGACTAAGGGAAGAGGCAAGAGATTATAACCCTCAATAGTCATCTAATCCATCCCCAATCTCCAAATCCTCAATAGGCTGGTAAGACGCAAATTCTGCGGGTGTCCATAGGTCTCCGATTGCTTACCATACGTGGTGATACGTGTGCTTGTGTGCCGCCCCATCTCATAAAAGACCGCTAGTTAATAACCCTACCAATCTATAGCGGCGTTGATTGCTTATCCATTTGCTCATTTACCCCCATCACGCATTAAGTGTGTGAGCAATGCTTAAGCACGTAGGGGTCGTCTCGACTGGACACGACTTCTTCCTCCTCTTCTCCCATTCCTTAAATCTCCGAAATCCTTATCCCCAAAAGGCCGGCAACGCACTTGTAATGTCTCTCTTGGGCGGCACTGATTGCTTACCATCAGGTAATCAGACTGCTGGTTTGCCGTTGTGAAAAATAAACAGAAATAAGATACAACTTATTGTCCCCTTTAAAGGGTTACAAAGGTAATTTGGACAAAGATCATGATATTTCAAAAACGGAATGATTAATTCAGACAAATTTTTAAGTGCTTCCTGAATTTTATAGTAGTTTGCTACCGTTTGTTTGTCTCGGGGGATGAGTTGAGTACCTCCGAAATTCACCTTAATTATCCAACCGACATCAAGACTAACAGAAAATTGTTGCTTCCACCCTATTACATGAGAATGAGGTTAATTAATAAAAATAATCACCTGAACGCATAGGTAATCGCTCTAAAACTTATTTTACTTTTATAGAATAGATTGGCAGACGGATTACCTAATGGTGAGCAATCAGCGTCTTCCATGGACACATGCAATACTAACTAGGGTTAAAGCACGTAGCAGGCCTTTTGTAGATTGTTCGGCATTTAAAGATAGAGGATTTAATTTTGGAGGTTAAGTATCACGCTCCGGGGTGGTAAACTCACTCACACGGCGAAACACAACGTTAGCGTTGTTTCACTCCAGTTTTAATGTAAACCTACCCCGTTCTTTCTCCTGTTCAATCCGGGCCCTGATACCTTCATCACAGCGCTTGTGCCCGTAATCGCGGCCGAGCTATTTAACATGCTTTATATTCGTAATACTTATTGCTAGTGAAAAACGAGTGACAAAAAATTACCTAACATTAAACGAAAATAAAGCCATTAGGTAACTCAACACAGAAAGTTTCGACCAGCAAACGTATTTAGTTACCTTTAAAAACAAGAGGGACTTTGTAAAAAGAAACTTTAAAAACACACTGTCAAAGTCTAGTTTACCTCTCTACTTTAGAGTACCCCTGAATTAGTTTAAAAACTTCTTTGCGTTGTGTAGAGATGCTAAAGTGACAAATGTTGTATTTTATGAAGTACTTTTAAAAATGAAGTCCCCATTGTAGTCAGAAAATAAAATTATATTAAAAATACATTATTTTGTGCCAACTGCATATAGGGAGATAATTTATTTAACGATATACTCAATAAGTATTACAGTTCACTGCTGAGGAAACGCCTTTTCTGACGTGAAGAAGGATTGAGCGATTTGTAATTACAAGTCCAGATTTGCTCACGATGTTTTCCTTCACAGCATGTCAGTAGTGACTAAATAATTTTAAAAAGAACATATAACTTGGAAACAGTCACATTGGTACTTGGTTATGTACCTGCACCCAGCATTAGAAGCAACCAGCCTAGACCACAGCGACTAACTGAAGTGAATATTGTTTTAAAATAATAAAATCGTGCCTAGAACACACAGCGATTACTATTAACAAAAAATATTCAATACACCCAAATTAATTTAACTGTAGGTAAAGATTTTAATTAAAAAAATAATAAAAACATTATACACATAATTAATATTTGTAAATCTTAATAAGAAATTATTATTATTATTATTTAATACTATAATTATTGTGATAGAAGGAATTTTTGTTACGCTTCCACTCAAAATCTACTTGACCAATCATCATGAGACTTTGTACACTTATTCTTGGAATTAACAGCAGAATCATAGAATGACTTTAATAAAAAAACTGCATGCGAAAAGAACTCTCATTTCTTTCTGATCTAATGTCGTATGATCTGCTACGGGAAGTTAGCAGATAATTTCGGCAATCGGCTTTTTTCAAGGTAAAAACGTTAGAACTTTTGCTAAAAACTATCAGGAACTGTAGAACTCAGCTGCATGCGAAAAGAACTCTCTTTTATTTTTGATCTGTTATAAAATGATTTGCTAGGTTCACACACACTTGATGGAAGGGAAACCGCAGGTAAAGGCTGTTAGTGTAAATTATTACAATTATGTCTAGCGACATGTCATGTTTCTCTTGTTACGTAAAATAACAATGTTGATAAAGAGGACATGATCTTTAATACGATAAATCTGTTTAATTGGCACTTTAATTTATGAACTCTCATTTCTGGGTCAGTATTTTCAATATAATAAGTAATGGTTAATATGAAAATCGGTTTTCTGGATCTGATCCAAAATATATCGTTACATGAAATTGTCATAAAAATGAAAAGCAAAAATGGAAATCGCAAACGAGCAGACGCATTAGTAACATTAACAATATTACATGACGAAGGAATAACGAGTACGTTGTCGACCTTTTGGGGATTTAGGGATTGGGGGATGGGAAGAACGGCGCCTCTGGTAAACTCACTCACACGGCGAAACACAACGCTGTGTTGTTTTACGCCGGCTTTCTGTGAGGCCGTGGTAACTCCGGTCGAGCCGGCCCATTCGTGCTGAAGCTAGGCTCGTCCACATATTTTTTTAAGATGCAAAATTTGTTGGTAGGTTTTAAATAAGGAAAAAATATAAAATATTCATTATCAAATCAAGAATAAGTATAATAGTACCTATTAATACTTGTCAGAGTAACTTTATTTGAATAAACAAACGTAGATCTATAGTTATCGGGATATTTTATGAAAGACGCAGTTTTAATTAAACCGGTAACGACTTGAAAAGGAAATTCTTCTTGGAATATCTTCGTTTATATCGTTGCCTTTTACCTTTTGTATTTTGGAAATGATCAAAACATTTACTTTGGTAAAGTATCTACAAGGAATCCACGGATTCTATGAAATTTGATATAATGGTTTTTTTTATTAGTAGCTAGCTGACCCTGCGAACTTTGTAGCGCCTTAGCGTAACTTTGATGCACTGTTTTATTTTATATGGCTGACAGTTGAGTCTGTTGGCCTATTTTAGGTACGAATACCTATTTAACTAAAAATCGCGGGTTACTCACGTGTCTATCTTGAGAAAAGCTCTACTGGTTTCAAACCACAGAGGGGTTCTTCCTCATGATCAGCGTGCGCAGACGCGGCGACGTCAGGCAGCCAGTCAGTAGGCTGCGCGACGTCGCCGCGTCCGCGATTTTTAGTTAATTTGGTATGACCCACGATAGTTATTATAAAAAATACCTATTTAATTTGAACTGGAATCTATAATATCTTCCATATGAAATTGAATCCTTATTTCCCTTGTCCTGCCATAACTGAGAAGGACTTCTAACCGCTCCCCGTCCCCTATTTCCAAATATCCGAAACCTTTATAGGATAGAGCTAAAATGCTCACACGTTACTCGTTTGGCGTTGCACCCCCATGAGTGGCGCTAATTAATTACCATCACATAATCAGTCTGCTCGTTAGCCGTATAATGGCATAAAAATATTATTAGAAAAAAATCTTCTACAAAGATATACTCGTAAAAAACAACAACTATGAAAAGAAAAACATTGTTTGATAACTTCAAATTAAACATTTAACCATACCCAACCCACAATCAAATATCGTACCAAAAAACAAGTTGACATAATTCAAACAAAAAAAAAAAATACAGGATGTATATTAAAAATCGGTTCTGCAGACCCGAATGGCCGGCGCGGCGCAGAGAGCACGATGAACAAATACAAGCATCGGTAACGAGGCAGCCCTGCCGGGGATTCGACCACGGCCCGTTGACATTTGCGAAGCTCGTGCGATTTTTCAAATATCCATCTCCGTTTCGAAGCTTCGTTAACACGCTGTCCTATCAAATTGCTGGTGAAATGCAACGTGCAGATAGATTGATGGATAGTTATGCATGGAACTGCGATTTTATTCCGCATGATGTATAGGTATCATTGCAAGGCATTGTTTTTTTATCATCCTGTACCCAGTTTCTGTTTTTCTTACTTTAAATGGAAAACTGTTTTTGATATGTCTTCGTTGTTTTTTTCTTCGCTTTACTGTACTGTGCTGAAATATAAGATTTTTTCACTTTGTATTTTAGAAAAATCAAAACAGGTATAAAGAAAAAACATGAAAGTAAAACGAAATCGCTCTCTATGAAGAGAAGATGTTTTGCTTATTATCAGCAGTACGGTTAGCTTTCATTCTAGGAATTCCAACAACACTTTTATGTTGGAAACTTTCATAAAAAACTGTGCGAACATAAATAATTATACATTTTGAAGTTATTTGGACATAAAAACGATTTCGCTTGAATTGTAGTTGTTTTGCTTGTAACATTAGAACAAAGTTCTCAATTTACCCACTCGATCATCATACCACTCGAGATTATTACAAAACTTTGCACATGAACATTCAATAGCATTTTGATGAAGTATCACTGAGCTGAATTTCAGGAATCGTGCATGTGGCAAATATTGTTAGGTAGAGGAAGCGCTTGCTAGCGGAAACACGTCACCGGATGCACGCGCCCTCTACATCCGGCCGACAGAAGAGGAGCGATCCGACCGACTTACTTGCGCTCATTTCTCGCCGAACGGATTCTAGAGAATCGCTTTTCAATCCGTCGGAGGTTATCTCAAAGAGCATTCGCCTTTACTTCACTATCGAACACAAAAGACAGTGTCTGTCCAATTTATGTACGAAATCTGTAATGTACGGTTAACGATACGCCAAACTTATGCTCACATGTAATCGGATAATACATTTTGCAGAAAATTTACTGACGCTATTTCGACGTGCGTTAAAACTGCTTTGTTGTTCAGTGTATACTTGCCGTTGCATTTTAGAACCTTGCATAATATAATAGAGGAGATAACTATCATTTTAATTTTGTACATAATAAAATCGCAATACCCAAATCCTCTTTCTTTAAATTCTAAATACCACAAAAAAGTTCTGCAAAGCACTTGTAGTAACTTCATTGGTATTACGAGTATCTATGGGCGACGCTGATTGCTTACCATCAGAGAACCGTAGGATCGTTTACTGACCTCTCCCATAAAAAATATGCAAAAGAAATTAACATGAACCAACCTATAAATGTCGTGGTGACCCGGAGGTTAGGGAGCCCGCTTCTCATGCATGAGGGTGTGGGTTCGAAACCTGGCAAGTACCAATGTGACGTTTTCCGAGTTATATGTACTTTCTATGATTATTTTGACACCAGTAAGTAGGCTACGCGACGTCGCCGCGTCCGCGCACGCTGCTCATGAGGAAGAACCCCTCTGTGGTTCGAAACTAGTAGAGCTTTTATCAATATACACACGTGAGTATCCCGCGATTTTTAGTTAATTTTGACACCACTGACATACGGTGAAGGTAAACATCGTGAGGAAACCTGGACTTATAATTTCTAATTGTAAGTTTGAAATCGCCAACCCGCATTGAGCAAGCGTGTTGATTAAAGCTCAAACCTTTTCCGTGTGAGAAGAGGCCTTTGTTCAGCAGTGGGCATTTATAGGCTGATGATGATGAACCTATAAAGTTTAACAGGAATATCTAACACGATTCGTACGAGCGATGCGTTCTCTCAAAGAATTGATAGAAATAACTACATAGTTTTTAAATTCAATTAAAACAATTGACGTAAAAAAACAAACGAAATACGTAAACATATAAAAACTAAATGATGCCGATAACTGTACACACATTTTTTATTGAAAGCTTCGCCTCAATAATTTTAGGATTGTATTTTTTGTACGATACTGTCATGAATGTTTTTTTTTATTATTATTTTTTTCGAAAATCCCTCAATATGTTATTCAGCACGTTTTCACGTTGTTATGTGTGTTGTACGGTTTCGTGGGTGGATTTCAATTTTATGCCTGACACACGAAAAAAGTATCATACGCTCTACTTTTCCTTTTATTTTTTTAAGGTTCCGTGCGTCGTTCGGGAAAACCTTTGCCATACAATTTTGTTATCATATCAAACATAGGTAACAGTGCAGTCAAAATCTGTTATAAAACAGTGTGTGTTGTTTTTTGACTCATATTAATCAAGAATTATTAGGAAATATGTGGTAGGCCACTTATTTGATTTAACGAATTTGCTGTCCGCATTTTAGAAAAAAAATGAAAGTTAAGAAAATTATTAATCTTTAATCAATATCCAAACTAATTGAAAGTTACTTTGTCTGGCAAAAGCTATTCAGTCTATATGATTGCCCACTGCAGAGCAAGACTCTCCTCATACGGAGATGTGTGAAATTAATCATCACGATAGCTCAAGGCAGATAGGTAATTTTAATTTACGTCCAAGTTTCCTCACGTTGCTTCACTTCACTGTTTGTCTCAATGCACTTAGAAAGTAAATAAAACTTAGAACCAGTAACCTTGCTGTTTGCCAGTCTAAGAACCTTTTGGCTTTGGCTGGAACTTCTGCGACACCACGACCTCTTAAATGTATCATCAAATCTTCACAATTTTATTATCATATTTGGCGATGTGTATAAACTGGTTCACACATTATAATATGGAGATTTTTTTTATTTCATACTAGTAAAACTTTCATGAAAACGAAATATTTTCGTTTAGATAGGGCGGCAAACGAGCAGACGGATTACTTGATGGTAAGCAAACAGCGCCCCACCATGGACACTTGCAAAAACGGAGAAGTTGCCGAGTTTAGGTACTTTGCCAACCTTTTGGGGATTAGGGTTTGGGGGAGGGGAAGGATTGGGCCTCCGGTAACCTCACTCACACCGCGAAACACAGCGCTATGGTCTTTTTAAGCCGGTTTTCTGTGAGGCTGTGGTATCACACCGGTCGAGCCGACCCATTCGTGCTCACACTTTTATGATAACTTAGTAAAGTAACCACTTTTTTTCTTTCACGCCTTGTACGGAACACTCAATTTGGCTCACATTCGAACCGAGCTGATGTTTTGAATAGTTATTAACTTTTCTCGGTAGATGTTTGTCAAAGGTTGCCATGGGAAACGTGTCACTATAACTTAATTTAGCATACGAATATTAATTTTATTCTTCGTAATAAACTTCCAATTTTTGGGAACTATTTTCTCTATTAACCTCGGCTTTATGGGGAGGTAATATCAAATTTCCTTCCGTCCGCTTCACTGATAAAGTTTTAGTTAGTAACTCAACCCAAAAACTTGCTATATCGATACTTAACATTATGGTAAAACTGAAGTTTTCTTATTTAAAATGCAGGTTTAGCGTACTTACATATTTATTTATTTATTACGTCCAGGTTTGTGAGTCAAGTGCAATGATGTACCTCGACCCCGGCCTGGAGCAGAAGAAACGGAATAGATTTGAGTCGATAACAGTCTGAAACTCCCTCTCACTCCTCGCAAAATACTTTTTAGAAAAGACATTCTCATTTCACATCATAATTATAACTTTGAGTGCGCCAATATTAATGGTTAAAACTGACTTAAATATTATTAGGTTATTTTATTACTTCTAGATTATTAGAAAGGAAAATAAAAAAAATGGACACTCATTAACAATAACGAAAAATTTATTAAGACACGATAAGAAAATTAAATGTGGAAAATATAATACAAATTCTATATACAAAATACTAAAATGACACTCGATTCGGAAGCCTTCAAAAATGGAACTAAAAGCTATTGCATAAATAAAAACTAAAAGCGTATACATATATTTCAATTCGTGTATAGTCATTTCCACAAATCCTGGTAAGACAAGGCACTCAAAACGTAAAGTTTCTAACGCCTTGGGTGTCGTCCAAAGCAACTTGTCGCTTTTCATGCATCTTTGCTACCTTTCCCGCCATTTCATATGATGGCGGCAGCGGCCATCTTTATTCCCTGTTACTTTTACTTTTAACCAATTTCTTAACAAAACTTTTTAGTGAGAGTAATTTTATTTCTAGAAATACTATTAAATATAAATAATTATTTTATTAAAGGTTTAAAATTGATATTGAGATTGACCGCAGAAATTAATGAACAATCACAATCACAAATGTTTATGACAGCGATTTTAATAGTAAATCTGTATGAATGTTTAATTATAAGTAGAATAATTATTAGTATTAATTTAAAATGCGATCGCGGTAACTGAACACATTATTTCCATATACTTATTACTTTTCAACCAAAATTATATAATAAAGCTATCAAATCATCAACTTTGCTATTAATAAAACAGCACCGGTTGCTTTGTGGCCTGTCAGAACATTAATACTTTAGAATTAAGGTAAGTAAGTATAAATAGGTAGGGACCTATATGTAGTGGGAGTAGTTCTGCATCAAGCTCCTTTGCTGGAATACATTAATAAAACACGATTGTTCCCCTCTTTGTTCACTATCTAGGTCTTATGTTGACCACTAAGACCCAGACAGCCATATTTAGTTTCCCAAAAACTAAAAAAAACTATATTACTTTGTCATTCTTACTCGCCTAGCAAGTGCCGATAATCTTGTCAGGAGCTTATTTTGAGGTTAAAGATATTATTTAAACAAATATAAAATAAAACTAATCAAAAATTTTTCTTGACGTAAAAAAAATTACTCTGTTTATATTAAAGAATAAATTAATAGTTACGAAAATATATCACCTTGACTCTTTATTATAGCAATATCGTTTGGAAAGCCTCCCGTCAAAAACAATATCAACCAAAAGTTATTTTAACATTTACTCAGAATAATTAATTCTGTGCCGAAATAGTTTAATTTTTTATGGACGCGTCCAACAATTTATTTTCACTTTATTGTTCCATTTATTCGGTACACTATTAATTTTTGTTTATACACAGGTACAAACAAAAATTAATTTGACGTGGTCATCAGCCTGTTTTCATCCAATGCTAAACATAGGTCTATTACCATTTAAGTGTGGGAGACTTCTATTACCACTTAAGTGTGGGAGAGCCATGCTTCGCACTCGCCTTGTGAAGGAGTTTACCGGATGCCCAATCCCAAAATCTCCAATACCCTAATCCCATAAGGTCGGGAACGCACTTGTAACTCCTCCATCCATGGGAGGCGCTAATAGCTTACCATCAGGAAACCCTGGATCATTTGTCGTCTTATAAAATAATAAAGAACTTCACTTGTTCTTCAGCTATTGACGTTCAATGTGTGCTTGAGGATATCATCTCATCGCCTAGCTTGAGCTCGGGCATATATTAATATTCCATTATTTATCAAAATCGACTGAGCGTTTTAGAAAAATAATGTACACTTATTATACAAACAAATTCAATCTCATATATTTGATGATAATGTTTTATTATTTACAAATTGGAGGAACTATATCTTTATATTATATAACGTAATATTTCATTGTTTGTCCTTAATTACTCCAAATAGCAATTAGCCTTTAAACTCAGATCACGTTTAGTAAGTATCGGATATCTCTTGGTATTGTGATCTTAGTTTGTAATTGTTTAAAATCTAATTTTAACCTTACATTGAAAGTTACAGTGAGTTATCTACTTAATTCATTGAAAAAAAAAACTATTTAGGGCTGATTTTTCAATAGTCGGATAAATGTTACCTGAGGAATAAATTTGTTGCTGTCACTGTGTTACACAAACATTCTGACGCGACAGCATCATAATTATTTTCCAGATAACTTTTTTCTAACCATTGAAAAATCTGCCGTAAGTGCTGATTTTGATCGTGTGAATTCTTTGACGTCTGTCGGCTGCGCAACGTGGCCGCAATGCGCACACCGTTCATAAATAAGAGCCCCGTTGTAACTTGAAATTAGTAGAGCTTCCCTCGAAAAATTCACGTAAGTAGTATTATTTAGTAAGTAGTAGTTTCAAGTAAGTAGATATCTTCCATGTGTTACAATGCAAAAAAAATACTTCTGATAATAAATTTGCTACTCAACTGTCTAAATGCCGATTTTATTAATGTTTCTTTTTATTCGTAATATCCTGATTTATTCGTAAAATTCTTATTATTCTGTATTTCTTACTTCTGTATAATCTACACTACTAAAATATGAATACCACAGACGTCAAATCATCAAGACGAGCAAGTTGTGTTGTTCAAGAATAAATTAAATAGTTTTTTTTTTTAATCAGGCTAAGGAAATAGAAGAAAAAACAATTTTATGTCATGCAAGAGACAGAACAATTAAATAAAATTCCCTGTCGTGACACTGCAAAGGGAACAGGGTAATCTCACATCGCACTCATATTGCAATAACGTGTTACAAAGAGTTTCTCTGTTCTAGTGGTCGCTGGAGCCACGTTGGATACAATAAAATGCAATTGTGTGTACCAATTTTGAGTTCGACCTGTATTCTCTGTGTGACAATATCACAATATTATTATCAACAAGAATATCCATTTCTAAGTGTGTTACAAATAGACAATTTCTGTTTAAATCCCTCGCCCAATCGCTCCCCAATCCCTTAGTCTCCAAAACCCTAATCCTCAAAAGGTAGGCAACGTACTCGTTACTCCTCCGTTGTTGCGGGTGTCCATGGGCGACGCTGATAGCTTACCATCAGAATCCATAACCTCGCGCTCGTTTCCCGTCCTATCACATAAAAATAAAACAAAAGTAATATGCAAAAAAAACATTGTTTACATACCATTCATTAATTGATTGTGTTTGATAGAACTGCAGATAAAAAAGTGGTCTTTGTCGAATACTTTATGATCCAAAGAGCTGTATTAGTAGGTGGCAAGCAACTAATGCAATCATTAGTCTATATAAGAGGTACATATGCTTCGGTACGATTGGGCCAGCTCGACCGGAGTGAAACCACGATCTCACAAAACCGGGGTGAAACGTTACTGATGGTCGAAAGCTTTTATACGTCTCACCTCCAATCCCCAAATTGTTAACAACTCACAAACTTCTCACTTGTCAACCACTTTTAGCTTCACGGGTGGCGCTTACCCTTTGGTAGTCTGTTCGTTTGCTGACATAATTGGGAAGTTTCCTAGGTTAAAAATAAATTAATTCGATGTTTCAATACTATAAAATATTGAAAAATAACTTTACTTTTATTCATCGATCGATCGATACACCAAGTATTAGATTTTTTTAGCTAATTTTTGTGAAATAAGTAAGCTATTTGACGTAAAAATGTTATGACGTCTTAGCTCAGTTTTTCATACAAATTTCATAGAAAAGTATCGTTTTTGACGTTTACATAAAAGTATTGAATTTGACTAGTTGGAAACCACCGTATTATTGCATAAAAAAGCAGTTAAAAAAAAAACGATTTTCGACACATACACATAACACCCAGACCCGGAACAACAATTTGTGGATCACACAAAGAGTTGTTCCATGCGAAAATCCAACCCGCGACACGTTGCACGTTAGCCAGGTAAATAAACAAATTGAGGCTAGGTTCTTAATTTGAAAATATACGAATAACACTATAATGATTGTTATTTTGCCATTCATGCATTCCAAATCCTATATTGTTTTCACTTACGAATCAACCCTATGGGACCGCAGTTAGGATACGGCTACAGATGAAGGATTATAAGCCCATAAGCCTCCCCCTGAAGTGGGGTCCAAAGTCCTTAAGTACTATCCCAACAGGAACTTGTAATTTGGCAAGTCTTGACCCCGAGATACGAGTGACTAATTGTACTTAAAGTGGGGTCATATTAAGTGTTGTCTTAGAAGAAAAAGGGACTTTGTTATTATTGTCCTGCCTGACAGAAGTTTTTTTGTGACTTTTTTGCTTTTTGTATGTGCGAGAATTATGGGATTTTCTAATTGTGTCCTTACTACAATAGACTTAATTACCTAAGCGGTAAGGTGTGTTTTCTTTCGCCTTGCTAATTAAAAAACTGATGTTTGTTTCCATAGGTTGGGGAAATCCTTGGTGTTATTATAAATTTCGGTTCTGTGATGAGTTCAAAATAACAGATATGATAATAAAGTGCTACTCAGTCGGTGCTGAAACCAATTTTTACGTTCTTGTTGTTCTCAAGCTTGGGCTTGTCTCTTTTTGTTGTGATAGGACGGTAAACACGTAGACAGACGATAAGCATTCAGCGCCACAATGGACATCCACATCGGCAACATCGAAGAGTTACGAGTGCGTTGCCGATTGTCCGTTGCCGTTGCCTTTTGAGGATTTAGGGATCAGGGAGGGATTGGGGACCATCTCACTTTGTCGGAAAGGACAACTTTCCGACAAAATATAATAGAAAAAAAAACCTACAAATATTTTTCTCGCTTAATCCACGTAATTAATATTGTGTCGTTTTCAGTTGACTTTCTTTCCAGCGTCCTTTAACACGTAAATATATATAAATAGGTAAAGATAAAAGCTAGTCTCTAGTCACCACAATATTTTGCTGCACCGCTGTGATGGCATTATGTAAAGAAAGTAACGACATTGCGTACTAAAATATCGGGTGCACTATAAGTTCCTACATTGTTCACTAAAGTTTTAAAGTAAGTAAACTACGGAGAAAAACAATTAGCTAGAGTGCTGTGATAAAAACAAGGATATTTTCTGTAAAGTACTCGTTTTTTGCATTTTCCAATAGATAGTAATAAAAGTAGTTACGAAATCATGCTTTATAATTTGTTTTTTAAAAAGATAAATCATCGATTGCCTCTTTTCGCCCTGAGCGAGGCGAGAAGGAGTGTCAGGATCTTACTAACTCCAGGGTTATCATCATCATCATCATCAGCCTATAACTGTAGTGCTGATGAGCTAAGGCCTCTTCTCATACGGAGAAGGTTAGAGCATTAATCGCCACGCTTGCTCAATGCGGGTTGGCGAATTGAACCTTATAATTAGAAATTATACGTCCAGGTTTCCTCAGAATGTTTACCTTCACCGTATGCCAGTGGTGTCTAAATAAACATAGAAAGTACATATAACTCGGAGAAAGTCACATTGGTACTTGCCAGGTTTAGAACCCGCACCCTCATGCAAGAGAAGCGGGCTCCTTAACCTCCGGGCTACCACGACAATTGTGGTTTCCAGGTTCCAGAGTTATGGGTGCAGGAGAAAGAATCGGGTAGTGTGGTGCAGATCAGTAAGAGTCTGATGCTCCTTCTTGACATACCCAGGGTGGGAGAAGACATTTAATATATTAGCACCCTCAGAACAAGCCTTTTACTAAGTAAAAACCACCAGTATCATGTCTGTCAGTCTTCTGTCATATGTTATTGCGCTTAACCCCAATTGCGATCATTTTTTTGACGAACAAAACTTTAGAAGCTAATTTTTTATATTTCTATATTAAGTAATGCCCCTAATAAATTCCATTTAACACTTTATAACAAACAGATGCTTTAATATATTTGGAATCTTATCTTAAATTGCATTAAACTAACGTTAATTTATCATCTTATCTTACAAAATATTACAAACAAACATAAAGAGACGCTTGTCGTAATTATTTAAATAAATAAAAATGGCAACCTATTAGTAGTAGTAGTAGCTATAAACTTTATCTAATCATCAGAAAACAAATAGATAGAACTAAACCTAGCCACAATATTTCATAAGTTTACACAGGTGTAAGTGTGGGAGAGCCATGCTTCGGCACGAATGGGTCGGCTCGACCGGAGTTATACCACGGCCTCACAGAAAACCGGCGTGAAACAACCACAACGTTGTGTTTCGCCGTGTGAGTGAGGTTACCGGAGGCCCAATCCCTTCCCAATCCCTAAATCCCCAAAATCCCAATCCCTAAAAGGTCGGCAACGCACTCCTTCTTTGTTGTGGGTGTCCATGGGTGACGCTGATTGCTGACCATCAGGTAATCCGCCTGCTCGTTTGCCGTCCTATCAAATAAAAAAAAAAATTGGTAAAAAATATGAGAGTACTTTTTAATTAAAACCTATTTTAATTTGTGAAACATTAAAAAGGTTAAGCGTTTGTTTAAACGTACTCTTCGGTACTACTGGTTCGAACCGAACAATTCTTTGAGTTTTTTTTTTGTCAGGGGAAAATCATCTAATGACTTCACTGACTGACTGACTGACTAAAAACCCCCCCGTTCCTTCTCCTGCTCTGGGCCGAGGTCGCGGGGCCTCATTGTGCTTACACCGCAACCCCGGCTAATTCCTTTTGTGTTGGATATTCCTTTTTAAGGCCAGAGATATACTGTACAAGAGCAATAATGTGCTGTATCCTCGCCCTGGAACAGGAGAACGAACGTTGTAATTTTTAGTCAGTAAGTAACTCTCTCTTGCCCTGGGCTGGGACACTTGATGATTATCCCCCTTCAAAAAAGTACATATATCGCCGACCTAGCGATTCCTTCTTCCTTAAAACATTATTGATTAAATCAGCTACTAGGCTGTCTTTTTCTTTCAATTGTTTACTGACGACTTCCAACAATTCAAAACAAAACGATTCTACCAATAAGTGCAAAACAGCGAGCGAAATCACGCGGGAGCAATCGGTAGTAATCATACACAAATCTTTTGTAATTACACTATGCATACTTATCTACAGTAATAAAGATATTCGTGTTTGTTTCAACTCTCTTACAAAATAGTTTTATTTCATTAAACAACTTCAATTACTACTATTACTATTTACACAATAATCTCTTATATATAAAAATGGATTGCAAAATGTGTTGGTAAGCGCATAACTCAACAACGTCTTTACCAATTTTGCTAATTCTTTTTTTGTTGTACTTGTTATTGTCGGGAGAAGGTTCTTATAAAGAACATATTTGAAAAGTAGAGAGGAAGATTAGGAAAAAGTGACCCGTGCGAAGCGGGGGCGTGTCGCTAGTATAAAATAAATATTAGGTTAGACGTGTAGGTTAAGGCGCCCGCTTCTCATGAATGAGGGTTTCAAAACCTGCCAAACACCTACCAATGTGACTTTTCACTTTGTAAGATTATTTGGACATCAATTAAACATTGTGAGGAACCTGAATTAATAATATCTAAATATAACTTTGATTATAAGTTTGTATCTTAGTGATTGCGATGCCATGAGCGCCCAGAGAAAGTACTTGGCAATTTGAACAGAAAAATGATTGTCTATATCAAATGCATAGACTTTAATGACACACGCGGTAAGAGTAAGAGAGCCAGGAGTTAAATCTATATACCCAAAACAAGATATTTTTTTATGTAATGGGTCGGCAAGAGCAGACGGATTACCTGATGGTAAGCAATCAGCGCCGCCCATGGACACCCGCAACGGAGGGGTTACGAGTGCGTTGCCGACCTTTTAGGGATTAGGGAGGCGAAGGATTGGCCCTCCTATAACCTTACCCACACGGCGAAACATAACGCTGTTCTTTCACGACGGTTCTCTGTGAGGCCGTAGTATCACTTCGGTCGAGCCGACCCATTCGTGCCGAAGCATGGCTCTCTCACACTTGGAATTAAGTTTACTTAACTCACACATACACAGTCCAAAAATTCATAACAAAACGCTTTTAATATCAAAAGATAGCGACATATCTCCCTAAACTCGTTTAGTTGCCAAAAATTCATGAGAGTTTTCGGGACAGGGGTCGGTGACACGTAAAGAAAACGTTTGAACTATCACGTTGTTTGTTCTGTTCTACGGGCCGCTGGCTTTAGCGTCTCATCTCATGCAATTTGCATTTGTTTAGCTACACAAAGGGCAACAAACTATCCATTACGACCCACGACCTGCCTATCTGTCCTCTACATTGTACATCTATTGATATATTTGTACAGGAATTTTGTTGCTTTGCATGTTATTTGAGTTTTATTATGCTGTTTATAAAGGGTGTTTGTTTACGTTTGCGTTTTAGTTACGCGAGTTACATTTTATCGTGATTCTTATTTTTCTATTTTTAAGGTTGATTTTTTAAATTATCAAATGTCTGCTCCTGCTCTGGGTGTGACGTGAGGTAGAATCAGTCACTTATTGACTAAAACCCTGTTCCTTTTCCTACTCTGAGTTGAAACGCAGTGAAAGCAATGCGCTGGCATCTAATCTTTCTGATAGTTCTTTCTTACTTGAACTTGGAATGCTTTTTATTTTACCTATTACAGAGTTCAAGGAGCGATCGCATTTGTTACTGAATCGTCATTGCAGGTCCCTATTCAAACTTAGAATTGGAAAATGATAGTTTTTTTTTATTTTGAAGTAATGAAATACCATATTATTATATTCAACCTAAAATAACTCGAAAGGCTCGTTTGCTTTTACAAAAGTAATTGCGTTACAGAACAAGAGTTTTTTATCATTTTGAAGAATTATCAATAAATCAAACTGAAAAGAAGGGCAAGACTCTTGAGACAAAAGCTTAAGTGTGGGAGAGCCATGCTTCAGCACGAATGAGTCAGCTCGACCGGAACGAAATCACGGCAGAAAACCGACGTGAAACAACCACAGCGTTGTGTTTCGCCGTGTGAGTGAGGTTACCTGAGGCCCATTCCTTCCCCTTCCCCAGTCCCTAAATCTCCAAATCGCTAATCCCTAAAAGCTCGGTAACACATTCGTGACTCCACCGTTGCAGGTGTCCATGGGCGGCGCTGATTGCTTACCATCAGGTAATCCGTCTGCTTGTTTGCCGAACCATTACATAAAAAAGACAAACACATAAAAAAAATATTATCTGAGTATCTGAAAACTATTCAATCAACTACAAAATCGTGCAAAAACTGGGAAAAAGTGCATCATCTTCAAAAATCAATCAAAAACATTTACTAAACACCACTGAGCCACAAGCACACTTAACGAGTAGCATCTATCATAACTGCAGACGTGTTTAAGCTATTTACCTCCATATAGTTATTCTATGAAGAGTGTTTTTTCAGTGCATTACTTATGCAAACTGAAGATGGATTGCTCCGGGACTTCAAATATTTATTTCAGTTTCTTTTCATAAGGTTTCATTTAAGATTAGTGTTTTTAAAATGCAAATAGGAATGAAGTTGTTTGTATTTGAGTACATGAGCAACCGTGTATGACCTTTGGTTTTTCCTCTTTCAAGGAAATGCCATTTACTATCTAATACTACAACTCGCACAATAAGGTATTGGTATAGGTTTATTAAAAAATAACAACTGACTCACGTCAATTGCTGAGACAAGCTCTACTAATTTCAAGTCATAATGGGACTCTTATTAAAGAGCAGCGAGCGTAGAGGTGACGTCACGCAGTAGACCAAGGAATGAGAGTCTAGCTTTTGTTTAGTACTAGTAAAATATCTCAGTTAATTCACGTAAGAAAGTAATTGGTTCGCCGTGTGGGAGAGTTTACCGAAAGCCCTATCATACCCCTCCCCCTAAACCTCCAAATCCCTAATCCCTAATTCTCCTATTGTTGTTGGTGTCCATGGGTGACGGTAATGCGTCTGCCGTCATTTTCCGTAAATTTAGAAGGACTTCCGATAGTTACTTTACAAAAACAGTGTAATTACTTTAAAATAGTACCTGCCTAATCGTTAGTACAATCAACAAAGTAAATTAAGTCTATCTAAAATTGGCTGACAATATTTATGAATCATAACTGTTTAATTATTATTCGTTTGTTTGTTATAAAGAAATTTATTGAAGGGTTGATGATACTTGCAAAAGTTTACTTTGGATATGATTGTTGTACTTGCCTGTTATAAATTGCCGAAGTGACGATGTTTGTTGAATTAATTTTGAAGAAAATTACTAAGAATCGCCTATCTGAACGTCGAAGCTATAAGATAATAAATATGGCGGTATATCCTGCTTGGATAACGTCGTTTTATTAAGGAAGAGATCGGCAGCAGCGACCTTTTGCCTCCAGCTTTAGTCAAGGTCGTGATGCGAAGCGAGAGGAAATGGGAAGCCATCTGCGAAGCAGTCATGTTAGCAATGTAACAGGAGGAGTGTGTAAAGGAACTATCTTTCTCACTCCTCAGCCGTCGCAGCAGACACTCCGGGCGTAGGAGATCAAGTGATGATCTCCGGCTACCGTATAAACACAAATAGACAATTGAACTAAATCGCTACTTTTGTTAGCTCCGAACTGTATTCGTTATTGTGTTTTGCGGTTCATCGCATGTTTTCAGTGAAAACTGGTGAACCAAAATGACTGTACGGTGACGATTCGATTCAATCTTCTATTTCTGCTTTAAGCGCGGATCTGCGGGCCAGATACAGAGTCAAGCGTATGGCGTAAATAGTCATTACACCACCACAGGTGAGGTTCAATAGGGCCGAAAATCTGTAGCGGTTTCAGGTGCAGATGTAATAATGCAGGCATTCTTTTTAGTCAGTTAGAGTCTGATATTGCCTCTTGCCCATCCAAGGCAGATAAAGTTATCTTAAAACATTCCACCCTCAAAAAAGTAAATACGGGAGAGCCATGCTGCGGCACGAATGGGTCGACCGAAA
Organism: Spodoptera exigua; assembly: GCA_902829305.4. NCBI lineage: Eukaryota > Metazoa > Arthropoda > Insecta > Lepidoptera > Noctuidae > Spodoptera > Spodoptera exigua. The sequence goes on along the minus strand of LR824610.2, from coordinate 10,696,222 downwards.
TGATACCAAAGCCTCACCGAAAACCGGCATGAAACAATCATAATGTTTTGTTTCGCCGTGTGAGTGAGGTTACCGGAGGCCCAATCATACCCTTAAATCTCCAAATACCTAATCCCCGAAAAGGTCGGCAATGCACTCGTAACTCTCCTGTTGTTGTAGGTGTCCACGGGTGACGCTGATTGCTTACCATCAGATAATGCGTCTGCTCGTTTGCGCGTCATATCGCATAAAAAAAGCGTCATTGCATCAATCCGATTACAAGGCATCCACTATGCTTAACCTGCTTCTAAAATAATTCCAAACATATTTTAAACCAAAAGGAAAGAAATCTTTATCCAACAAATACAGCTGAAACCGTGCGTATAAGCTAGTTTTTACAATACCAATGAGCTGTGACTTCTGTCCGCGACCATACATAAGCTGTGTCGTGCCGTAATAGCTTGAAAAGCGGATTCACTTGGACTTGGAACAGTAGTTGGGAAGCAGCCAGGAAAACTGGTGTATTGTATAAGTTTCTACTCAACTATGCATACATACATAAGTCCTATGCTCCTAACTAAAACTGTAAGTGATATAGTCGTTTGGACTTTCATACTTTAATTACAAACCCGATTTTCATAAATGAAGATGTATATTTTTAAAGAAGAAAATAGCGGCGAAGCTGAGGTTATTAAAAAAAAACAATGTTACTTTATTTGAAACTTACACTTTTTGATACACTGATAATATTCGGCTTGACAAAAAACTACTCTACAATAAACGTCAAAGTAAAAATAATATTCTCGAATAATAAGCGAGAACCTACTATCAAAACAAGGATACCATTTTGCGAATTCGGTTCGTTATCGAAAAATTGTAAATCGGGGGCGTCATCAAAGATCGTTGGAATCAGAACATCCGGGAACGTCTGTGAGTCTGTGGTACGCACGTGATCTGGCGATGTTATATAAAACGTCTGGCAATTCCTTTGTTTTGTTCTTGTACAAAACATTAGCTTTGTGTAAACGTGAAATAGATGTTGAATCGTCGAGCTAGTGTTGGCAAATTGTGAACGCAGTATGGTTCAATTTTATCTGCAACAAATGGCCAACCTTTACTAATCATCGTCATCATCAGCCTATAAGGGCCAACTGCTGGGCAATGACGTCTTCTCACACGGAGAAAGTTTGAGTATTAATCACCACGCTGGCTCAAGGCGGATTGACGATTTCCAACTTATAATTAGAAATTAAAAGTCCAAGTTTTCTCATGAAGTTTTTCTTCACTATATGTTAGTGGTGTTTTAATAATCATAGAAAGTTCATATTTTTGAACTCGGAAAAAGTTACATTGGTACTTGCCAGGTTTCGATCCAGGAGTCGTATGCATGAGAAGCAGGCGTCTTAACTGCCGGACCACCACGACTATCAGCCTTTACTGGTAATATAATAATATGATGTTCCTTTTGCCAAATTAAACTCAACCGCCACTAAACCTCTAATTAAGCACACAACAGTCCCTCTAAATAACTCAAATAAATGTGGTCCGGTATTTCATTAAACCTTCGCTTGTATACAGGATGATATCAACATTACAAGCATCAAAATCATACTAAATGTCCCTTGTTACCAACTAAATTAAGGGTTTTGAGGTCAGGTTGTGGCTCCGGTCTTACCCGTTTACCCCAGACTTACCCTTAGTAGTTACCTTAATAGATGGTTGCTAGTAGCTACGTATCAAATCCAGGAAACAGTTAACTTCAATCTAAGGCCCATCTATTCGAGTGATTTGAAACAATATGATGCCAATTACGTTTGGTGCTTAGCTTTAATTACGTGTATTTGTGTCCGGTTCCAATAAATTAGTATCGGTTCATGTTTTAGTGTTTCAATTGTCCACATTGAAACACTAGTTACTGAAGAATGTTCTTCCTTAAATAAATAAGGGATTGATAATTAGGTTAAGTTAATTCTGTATCTTAACATAGCAATATATCTAAGTGTTTATATTTTCAGATTCAAGATACTATTTACAATTCATAACCAATCCCTTAATCTCCAAGACCCTATGCTAAAAGGCTGTCAACGCACTCGTAAGTCCTAAGATGTTTTGCGTGTCTATAGGCGTGCCGATTCTTACCATCAGGTGATGTATCTGCTCGTATTCTCTCCTATCACATGAAAAAGAAATAGCAATTTTGGATCGATTTATTCATAATTACATTGCTTCATACATTGCTCATATTTTTTTTTATTTATGTGTGGGAAAACCAAGCCAGAGTTATACCACGGCCTTACAGAAAGCCGGCGTGATACCACGGCCTCACAGAAAACCGGCGTGAAACAACCACAGCGTAGTGTTTCGCCGTGTAAGTGAGGTTAATGGAGACCCGATCCTTCCCCTCCCCCCATCCCTTCCCAATCCTTAAATATCCTAAACCTTTATCCCTAAAAGGCCGGCAACACACTCGACAACAACTCCTTTGATGTTGCGGGTGTCCATGGGCGGTACTGATTGCTTACCATCAGGTAATCCGTCAAGTCGTTTGTCGACCTAAACCATGAAAAAAAATCAACTCCTCAACACCGCTACAGATACCTACACCCTACACTTAAAATAAGAAAATCAAATAAAAATACAGGTGAAATTGTTTAAACACATGAATAATCGCAAAAGTCAAACTTGGTACTCACGTGAACAGATTAAAGGCAATGAGTAGGTATTTTCCACCTGCTTCATTTAATTTTCACAAATGATGCTGCGGTACAACATTCTTCCATGGCCATTCATGGGGAAAGAAATCAAAGGATCTCTGCGTTTTCGCAGCCAGCTAGGTAACTAAAATTTCACGGGTCGTTGAACAACTTTTTTGGTCAAAAAGGGAGCTTATCTCCAAGATGAAAACCTTTTTTAAAGTATTCTAGGAATATTATCTTTCTTTTTGTTACGTTAGAGTAGTTTTCGGACAATGGATCTTTAGTAAGTGCCTTTAATTTTGCGAGTCTATTCCTGTGGGTTAGGTCAAACCGTAAAATTAGGAAGGTGTTTCTGTAAATTTGCAATAACATCACAGTTTTGATTTTTAAAGAGTAAATGGTTTAATAGATGTAGAACTACGCAAAACTTTTTTAACTAGGTATAGATAAGTTAAGTTACTGATAAAAATACTTCCAACATAATTTTTGACACATTTACAAGCATAAATTCTCAAGGATAAAGTATTGTTATTGTCATTTTCCATTTCAAAACTTTCAGTCATATCACGATCATGTCTATTACGTTTGACGAACGGCAATGTTTTAGTGGAATTAAAAATTAAAAAACACGAAGTCGATGTAAACAGGGTGTTAGATACTTCATAATGCTTTGTAGTCAATAAATAAAAACCCACTACTTCAATATAACACATACCTATAAATAAATATCTTACTAATATTATAAATGCAAAAGTTACGATGTTTGGATGTGTCTTACTCAATCACACCAAAACGGCTGGACCATCTGGATGTAATTTTGCACAGACATAGGATACACTCCAAAATAGTACAAAGGCTGCTTTTTATCAACATACCACGCGGACGAAAAAGCGGGCGGAAGCTAGTTAATAAAACAGCATTATTTGCTATATCTTTTATGCTAACTAGCATCATTTTCAATTTTGATATATTTTTGTAAATTTGTGGATAATATTGTGGCCTGCGTTGTTACATACATTTTAGTTTTTTATTGCCTGTGCACATTATTTATAATATACTTGTTTGCTCTATCCAATAAAATACATTATAAGCAACTATACTTAAGCACCAACTACTGCCTACCATCAGAATAGGTATGTAAGTGTTACTATTTTACGAACTGCGAGATTAAATTTCAAGAATGCGGAGAACTAAATTGGATTTTACCGCAGCATATCGTGTTCGGGTATATTTGTGCGTCAACCGCCTAGGATACGGGTATTATGTGTACAAGATTAGGAATTTATTATGAATTAAAGTTAACGGCTTTTGTGGCTGAAACTAAATTAATGTCGTTTGATAAAGGGCTAATATTAAGTGAAACTTGCTTGTTCAAATTGCCTCTTCTACGTTATTGGAGTGTGTTATTTAATCAAATTGTTATTACTCGCAAGCAGTGCTTGTCGTTCTAACTTGTATCATGATATTAGAAACGCGAGAGTGAGAAAAGTTTATTACAATATGAATTTGTTCGTGTACATGTAGTTTTTTCATTGCTAGATTTGAGTTTGGCCAATAATTACCTATTTTTGTGCGATTCTTAACACCGTGGTTGTACTAAAATATGAGATTTCTGTAGTTGGTTTCAACGAGCGACGCTATTACAGATTAATGTCCTCACTCCTCAGTATATTCACAGTTGTTGTCTTTTTTATGACATTACCCATTAAAGTTTCCAGCGGGAGAAAACGCCCGAGTGCGAACTCGGGCCAGAGCAGGAGAAGGAACGGGGGGGTTTTTTTTTACTCAGTAAGAGTCTGACACTCTCTCTCGCCTTACCCTGGGCGGGAGAAGTGATTGGATGATTTTCCCCTCACATCCATCAAAGTTTATTTTTTTACACTTCCTAGAGATCTCATCATTACCTTATCAAAAACCCAAATAGATGCTCTGACTACTGATAACTTGAATTAGTAATTATGAATAAATTTAAACTAAGTAAAGACGAAAGTAATTACAAACTTCTCGAAATAGTAATTAGCATAATATTCTGAGGCGGCACAGAGGTGTTTTATTCCGAGAAACAGATCCAACTATTAGCTACAGAATAATTTGTTAACTCACATGGTCGTATACGTAATAATTTACTAAATTAATATTCTTATTGAAAAGTAAGTATTAATTACATTTAAAAGTCATGAAAGTTCTTTATTTTGAAACTTCTTCTTTACTTTAAACTAGCAACCTTTAGTAAAAATTCCACCAAACCAATTTTCATTTTATTAAGTATTAAAAAGAGACTTTGACGTTTTCTTTGGCAAACTGTATGTGCCATTTGAGACAAATAGTGGTTTTTTCAGGTTCAATCCTCCGCCACTTTAAATCCCCAATCCCTAAATTTACAAAATCTTATCCACATATAATCCTTAAAAAAGCCTGTAATGCACTTGTAATTACTCTGTTGTTACGGTTTTCATGGGCGGCGCTGATTGCTTACCATCAGGTAATCAAAGTCTCTTGTATAACTGCTTATTAAATTTATCTTGTCGATATTATTCTAATTCTGTATATTTGATTTTCTCACTTAGGGATGGGCTCTGAAAATTTCATTGTAGAACGAACTATTTCCATTTTATATAGGTATTTTCAGTGATGGTGTTAAAATGCCTCATGTTAACGGTAGGCTGGGCTCCGAGCACGCAAATCCCTTTAACAGAATTAAATTTCAAAATTGATTGGTATACTGCCCGATACAAATTTGATCGTGGAATAAATTCTTAATCGATACCCAATACAAATAATTTCAATCATTATTCGACTTTTAAGCCAAAGAAAATATGGATGGATTGTGTGAGAAATGATATGAAAGATAAAGGAGTCAGTGATATCGTGATGGGTGACAGGATAGAATGGAAGAAAAAAACATGTTGCGCCGACCCCAAATAAAACGGGACAAGGGCAGGAAGATGATGATTCGATTTTTTTTTCAACATACTTCCTCATACATTGGTTCTGGTAACCGCACCCACACGGTAAAATACAACGCTACACCAAATTATATGCAACTAGTTTTTGCCCGCGACTTTGTTCGCGTGGAATGGTGACTTCCTGCAGATTTTGGGTATAAAAACTATCCTGTGTCGTCTCGAGTTTCAAGCTAATCAAATCGGTTCAGTAGTTTAGGCGTGAATAAAAAGACAGACCGACAAAGTTACATTCGCTTTATAATATTAGTTTGGATTATTGTATACTTGTGAAACGTAATAAAATCATACTACATAATGTCTATTTATTCTATGCACTATACAAATTATATTATTCGTTAATAACATTGCTTATTTTTTATTATATTTCAAATAATATGCCAAATATTTTTGCATGGGCACGTTGCGACTTTGTTTTATTTTAAATTTGTATTCTTGTTTTGTGTTTTCTAAAAATTCTGAAACAAAGTTTAATTTTTTTCATATTTTTTCTCGATTCTATAAATATTGTGGAGCCTGATGCCGAAAAAATAATTTACAGCCAGGTATTTTTAGTTTGAAATTCAACGTTACGCTTTTGGTTCTACGAAGGTTTAAGTTAAATAAAATTTCTTTCATAACTTTTACTTGTACGATATTCAAAAATTATCGGAGATCATTTAGGTGAGGAAAATGAGGGAATGATAAAGACGCATACTGAAAACCAAATAAATATAAATATTGCTCTCCACACACCACCTTATCTTAAATCTTCAAAAAAAGTATTTAATCTTAATATGTCATATAAGTACTATAATTTCCAACAACAACCGAACAATGGTTTGGTTGGTGGTATTTAAAAACACATTTGTATCGTAAAAAGGACGGAGTCATATATATATATTTTGATACGATAAGACGGAAAACGAGCACACGGATTACTTGATGGTAAGCAATCAGCGCCATCTATGGACATCCGAAAGAACAGTGAAGCTACGAGTGCGTGGTCGACCTTTTTTGGATTTGGTATTTGGAGATTTAGGGATTGGGGGAGGGCCTGCGGTCACCGGAGAAACACAACGCTGCGGTTGTTTCACTCCGGTTTTATGTGACGCCGTGGTGTCCCGTCGAGCCGACCCAATCGTACCGAAGCTTGGTTCTCCCACATTTTAAGTTGAGACAAAATATAATTATGTTTTAACTACAATTATGAAGTATTAGTATAATATTATTATGTTACTGGTTTTCGGGAGTTAAACGAGCGCCAGCTTCGCACATATTGTCTCATTATTGTGTCTCGTATTACGGCTGTAGAAAGTTTAAGCAAAATGGTAGCATGTAGCTCTAGGTTTTACATAAATAAAATAAGTAAACAAGTACAAGTTTGTGGTTATTTGAACTGAACTAATTAAAATCTTGTTTAAATATTTTTCTCTATTCGTTAGGTACCTAGGTACTTGTGTAAACAATTGTAATATTCGTATAATAAGTAAAAATGTTTCCAAGTTACTGTTTAATTACAAGTTTCATTTCTTCCTACATAGTTTCTTGAGCTGTTATTCTATTTGATAAATGAAACGAAACACAACATGTGTTCTTGGCTCTTAAGCAAACCTAATCCGTCCTTTTCGTATGAGAATTAGTGAAGTACACGCCTTTTACACCAGCTTAACTGGCAATGTGTAAAGCTTATTACTTATACTTACTGCTGTGTTTTGATTCATATTTATTTTTAGATCTCGTTGTAAGATGTGTCTTCTTATCTTCTATGTATATTTCTATTTTAATATATTTGTGACAATTTAATTTTGTTAGTATGGATTGATAGATGTTTGTTACTGTTTCACGTAAACACTAACTACTGGATGGTTTTTAATGAAAATTGGCACAGATAGGTTTAATTGTTCATTTTGCAAAGCCATCTATGAATCCATCAAGACCTATTAACTAGATAGTAGTTCGTTTACAATAACTTACATGGAAAATGAAAGTACAAATTCGAAGTAACGACAACAGAATAACGCAAAGAAAAAATGTCGAACCATTTTATTCCCCTAATGTAAAACATAATATTTACAGCTTTAAACGACTTTTTTATCTACATTGAGCCACAATAGCAACTGTCGAAAGCACGGAACGGTGATATTGTGGTGGCCGTACTTGGAAAATTCGACTTCCGCCCACCACATAAGGTTCATTTCACAAAAGTTTTAAAAAGGAAATATTCGGAATCATTTGGTTTGGTTAACCAGACCAAAGGTAAGAAATTCGTGCATTAAAAGTTCGTTAAACTTGATCGTAAACATATTATTATATTTAGATGAAAGTGAAACCTTTTTATTGTGGTAGGGCGGCAAACGAGGTTATAGATCACCTAATGGCAAATAATCACTGCCGGTCATGGATACTCGCTAAACTGTAGGGGTTATTTACGAGTGTGTAGCCGAAGATTGGGGATGGGGAAGAATTTATGTAATACCTTCTTTAATTATTATGTTTTCGGCTTACTCACGTACCTAATAATTTGGCGAGATACTCGAGTAGTTTCACGCGACAGTCACCGAGTCGCGTGTCGCGGAATGCTGCTCATGAATATGGGCCTCTAGCATGACTTGAAACAAGTCGAGTATCTCGTCAAATTATTACGTGAGTAAGCCGAAAACATAATAATTAATTTAGAAGGTCTCACGAAAGTTATAATAAAAATATACCTTCTTATTGTAAAGTATATCTTTCTATTCTTTATTAATAATATAAACCTAAACAGATGGGGGAGGGTAATTATTGGACCTACAGTTACCTCATTCATCCATAGACACAACGCTGTGGAGGTTTCACGACAGTGCTCTATGAGGCCGAGGTTTTCTTTCGGACTCCCCGGTCGAGCCCACCCAGAATTCTGAATACAATATGATTTTATGAACTTAGACCAATGATATTCCTAATATAACCTCTCTTTGGCCTTCTAAACTGATATAATGAAATCTTTTATTATGTTTTTAAACTTTGATATATTGCATATAAGAACTAAGTTTCATTAAAATCGATTAAGCAGTTACCCAGATTTTAGACTTGAAGTTTGTATGGAAACCTATGCAGTGTAAATACTTGAAAACAGAAGAATCTTAATTTTCATATTCGACTTCAAAACTGAACAAATCAATACTAAAGCCCATCACAGTGTTCTGTTCTGTCTGGGAATTAGTATCAACGTACATATGTAAGGTGTTCAACATTTTTTAAATAACTTTAATGCTATGTATAATTATACCTATTTACATTTTTAACATTTCCAGTTACATCCAACTACTGGCATAACAAACAAACGAAAAAACGCTTTTACAATTTTAATTTCAAATTACTGAGACACTAAAATACGATAAAAATATTCTAGAAAACACAAGCTTGTTCCATAAAATGTTTGTGAGACACGAAAAAAAAAACATCTGAGCATACTGTTTCGTCCGAATATTAAACTAAATAGCTTATTTTTAAGTACCTCTCTCGTCACTGAAAAATTAATGCATGAATTTTAATGAAATTCTCTTTGTTTTGATGCTGAGTACCGCAACGTGGTGGACAGATGTTTTATATGCCCAACGTAATCTGTTCGTCTCTTTTTACAGTCATCAAGCTAATATAATCTTTTAGAATACCAAGAGAGAGAGAGCTTTCTCAGCGCTATGACCCGATAACCGTTAATTTTACAGAAAAACTATAAGAGACATTTTTGTAGACAATTTTATGAGGAACATTTGCAAAATGGTCGCGAAATATTTGCAAAAAACTGATTTTCAATGAATTCAGCTCACTAGGATTTTTTCCCCAGATTGCTGTTTAAAATGCCTAAAATGACTGGACTATACACTGATGTACATGGACAAATTATTTGATTCTTTCTTTATTTGAATTCAATAAGTTCCGAAACTGCTTGACCGATTTGAAAAATTATTTCATCACTAGCCAGCGACTCCGTTCGCGTACAATAAAGACTTTCTGCAGATTTTTGGTATAAAAAACTATCCTATGTCCTTTCTCGAGTTCCAAACTATGTCTATACCAAATTTCATAGAAATCGGTTGAGTAGTTTAGGCGTAAAGAAAAGACAGACAGAGTAACTTTCGCATTTATAATATTGGTTTGGATTGAAAATAAATGTAAGTATATTATCTATCTGTCGTGTCGTGATTGCGTTTACAGACATATAATTTCACATCCCGAGCGTACGGCGCGTAGCTTCCGCGCGCGCCTCAAAGAGCCAATAGACCACCACAGACGGGGCCCTATAGGGCAGATGTTCACCGGGGTTGCGGGGTAAGCGCAATGAGGCACCGCGACCACGGCCGAGAGCAGGAGAAGGAACAGGGGGTTTTTAGTCAGTAAGAGTCTGACACTCCCTCCCGCCCGGCCCTGGGCGGGAGAAGTCATTTGATGATTTTCCCCTCACAAAAAAAAGACATACAATTTCACATACATTTGTGAATCACACAAAGAGTTGTTCCATGCGATAATCGAACAACACAGTGACACGGCAGCCAACCGTGCAGTCGAATCAAATCTGATATATTTCGCTATGCGGACATACTCCAAATCAATCATACAATCCTTCTACTTAATCAACCTCTTAACAAACATTAAGGCACGTCTCCTCCATACAGATGTATAATCAAAACTTGTAACTGTTTGAAGTTATTGTCACATTAACCAATACGGCGTCGCGGTACTAAATTGGAGGTAGAATAAGTCATTAGTATGCAACACATAGCCATGCTGGCGTGTGTCACTTACCCTATGTGCTGTCACCTGCGTTCCGCCTGTGTCTTCGCCCGCAAATAATTTGGGTGGCTTCTCTCGAGTATTTTCTAATTCGTACAGCTATTTCAAAAGACGTGTTCGTTTATTCTGTTGTCCTGGTACTTTTACAGTTTTAGGACTGCATAATTAGCAATTATCATCTAGTAAAGAATCCTACATTTTTTAATATAAAAAAGTAGTATGCATATACATACATACACAAACAGTGACTTATGTATGCATGTACCTATATATACATAAGTCACTGTTTGTGTAAATTCTGCAATCATGAAAGGGTTATTTTTATTCGTCTAGGAGTTTTGCATGGATTAAAACTACTTATTCGATCTTGCTACACAGTTACGTGAGTAAGCTGTTAAAAATATTTAGTGTATCACAAAAAAAAAATACCTTATTTGTTATATTAGACCATTAATGAGCCATTAGATTACCACAGATCCCCATAGGAATGATATGTTCAGCCGGGGTTGTGGGTGCAAGCTGCAAATGCAAAATGTGTCGCACGAGAAAAAACGGCACAATTTTAAGTCAGTAAGAGTCTGACACTAGCTCTCTCGCTCCACCTTAAAAGAAACAAGTCAAGTTCTCAAGTCAAAGTCAAGCGATGATTTCCCCATCAATAAAAAAAACAAGTATAGTAGTAGGTATCTATTATATGCACATACACGATTATTCTGAATTTATTGGACGTCAGTTCTAATACATAAATCGTTCAATGTTTGGTTATAGATTCTTCAACCACGATTTATGCTAGGCATATGAAAAAGAAAAATGTGTGTAGGTAACACATATTTTTCTTTTTATCTTAGACGTGAAATATGAATAAAGAAAACATGAGATGAACTTAATGAATTAATATCATAAAAATAACAAACTTGTATTAATTATGTAAGGAAGAATTGCTATCTTACCCTGGAAATTACGAATATTCTTGGAAACATGAATCACACATGCAGATTGCGCCGGTAGTAATTAATGTAATTATAAGTAGAAAAACTTAATACAATTTTATGAAACAGGAACGCAGAGGTTGCTTATAACTTCCCCTCATTAATATTGGGTATTTCCTCAGATTATTTTGTCATAGTAACAATCAAAGGACGAAATATAGGCTACACTGTTTTCTGCTATTAACAGTGTAGATGCATTTTAGTTTTAAGCTTTTTTCAATATATTTTCAATCCTGTGTTTGTTTTTCGAAATTTTCAATGAGATATACGTTTTTGCAACCATTTACTACCTTAATATTTTCTGTCAAGACAATTGTGTTTTAGTGATTAATTACCATCGTTATGATTTTAATCTAGATTGCACGGTTGGTGCGGTAGCTGGGCAACTGGCTGCCGTGCAACGTGTCGCGGGTTCGATTCCCGCACGGAACAACTCTTTGTGTAATCGACAAATTGTTTTTCCGGGTCTGGGTGTCTTGTGTATGTGAAAATGTATGTTTGTAACAGCACCCGCGACACAGGAGAAAATCCAATTGTGTAGCAACGTTTTTTTTAAACAAAAAATCTAGAAAACAGACTTGGATTCAGTTAAAAACAAAATAATTGATATTTTTTTCAAGTACAAAGCATTATTTTGCAACTTTGGTAAATAACATGAACTTAATCATATACATATTTTATTATTAAATACATAAAAGTAGATCAAGAAAATTAACTTGTGATATACAAGATAATTTTATTATAAAGCCATCAATCGATTTATTGGAAAGTAGCCTTCGAGAGACTCAAAGTGCTCGTCCATTTGAATAACAGGAAGCGTACGGCTCGACGCCGGAAGTGGTCGTGATGCGGGATAACTTTTGGTTCCGGTACGAACCTGTCTTGTGACATGTTATTAGGTACATCGCGAGCCTTATTGTGTGGATATGATATATGCGTCACAGCCTTCAAGCTGTGTTAAGTTTGTGTATATTGGAGGTTGTGTTTTGAAACTGAGTGAGTATTAAATCTATATACACATAAAAAAGTCACTGCCACTTTTCGTTGTAATGTTAGAACTCAACAATGCATTTACCGATATCGCTAATTTTTGTCTTGAATTATTTATAGAAGTCCAGAAAAGGTTTGTAGCGTAGAGTAAAATTAAAAAAGAATATTGAAATAGTGTAAACTCGACATCAACGTGGGCGGAGCCGCGGTCGACGGCTAGTTATTTATAACTAGCCACTTCCGTATGGTTTCACCCGCTACTCAACTCCTCTTTGTCTTAGTGTAGCATGTAAGATAATAATTCTGACTATGCACATTTAGATAATTCTTATAGGTATTACAAGGGCAATTTACACAAATCCGAAAAGTATAAAAAAACTTTCTATCCATCAAACAACATACGCGTATAAGCAACCAGACTCTTCAGCTTACCTGAGTTCGTTCTGGCATTTCTTCTTCTTCTTCATCATCTAGTTTTTGTACATATGTATAATTTAACGTATAGAAGTGCCGTTTTGTGGCCTATTTGCAATAATAAATTCATCGTTTCATTGTAACCATATTATTAGTTTAACTATACTTAGATACTGCCAACAGCTTCGCCTTTAGTACCGGGGCAAAAAGTAGCCTATGTTTTTCTAATAACTACTTCCAGATTATTATAAATCCGTTATTTCATAAAAACTAACTTCATTTATACTTACAAACTTTCGCGTTTGTAATACATATTAGTATTATGGAATATTTCAAAATTAAGTACCAGCAAGGAAGTCTACTAAATCAAATCAAATCAATCAAATCAAAATCATTTATTCCAACTAAACCATAAATAGGTACTTTTGAAACGTCAAAATAGAATAGTAGTCTGTCAGTCTGTTCGTCAGTGAAGCTAGGTAAACAAACATCAATGAAAATATTTATAGAACACCTATCACAATTTTTACTTTTTTAAAGAATAAAAATCGAGGAAGAGGCGTATCACACCTACGGGAAGCCTTTGACAGCAACATTGTATTTATAAGCGCTCCTACGCTACGTAATAAGAAGCGTTTCCTCTAAAAATACCCAGAAATAAATCCTTAAATGTCATTTCCTATAAATGGGTATATAAGATGCAAGTTTCCAAGTCAAGTACATGTATTATAAGTTATTAACGTTTTATTCTTAGGTATAATTTAAAACAGCAGTGCCAAATGCCAAGTAAAGGCCTCTTCTTGTACAAAGATGGTTTAAGCTTTAATCACTAGTCTTGCTCAAGGCGGAAAGGCGATTTCAAACTTGTAATCAGAAATTATAAGTCTAGAGAAAGCTGTTTTTCTTCATCGTATGAGAGCATATACATATAAAACTACGAAAGAACTCAATTTTAGCAGTTATAACCGTTAGGGAGTTTGCATTGAAAGGTAATGCATCAAATTTAAATTTAGAATACCAAAAAACTCGTGCAAATATCGGTGCAGAAAATGTGATGGAAAAATTCAAATAAATCTAATAAACATTTCAAATCGAATCAAATAATTCACTGCGCAATCAATTAATCACCCATCAGCGGAAATAAAACAAAATTCATTTCTATCGACTAAAACCCCGTGGGATACAATTAGAGATCAAATCAAAGAGTTACTAAAACTGTTCACAAATAATAGAATAATGACATTAATTGAGTGCCAAATGGTAGGGAAAAATGGACGTTGTATTGGTCCCGTCCGCACTGAGCTGTGTCATGTCTAATGCATAGTAATGAACTTGGAAATCCGGACCAGAATGCTCTGACCACAAAGCAAAGAGCAAGAGGTATGAATCCCAGGGTCATTTCCCTATCCAATGACCATCGCATATAGTATGGTTATGTGCAACGCCGAAGCAACGAATTGACGTGATTTTTTGAATATTTTTATTTAGGCCAAGTTTGTGGACCGTATAAGGCCAGTGAATGGGTGATTTTGGAGCAGTAATATATGCGGTTTTCTTAAGATAACATTTTGGGACTAAAAAGTATGAAGTTCGTGCGTGTGTCTTGATGTCACCTAAACATAGACAATTTTAAGCCTATTGGTACTTATTTATAGCTGTTAATGAACCTCAACTCAGTCGGGATTCTGAGGAACTTCACATCACATCTTTAGCGTATAAGTGCCCACTGCTCGGCAAAGGTCTCTTCTCACACGAAGGAGGTCAGAGCATTAGTCGCCACGGTTACTCAAGGCGGATGGTCAGTTATGTTATTTACTTATGATAAAAAAAATATTAATCCAGGTTTCCTCACGATATTTTCTGTCATCATTTATTAGTCGTTTCTATAATATATGCTTGGAAAATACATGTAACTCAGAAAATGACAGGTTTCGAAATTTCATGCAGGATTAACCTCGAGGCCACTAAAATTTATGAGGAAGTTAGTTATTATAAATTATTTAATTGCACGTTCGTAGTCATTTCACCTATCCTATATAAATAAATAGCCTTTATTTACAAAATAAAATAAAAAGGGTCAAATTTAGAAGAACACGTCTCTTCTCTCTGATACTTTTTACTGCTGTCACTTAGAAGATGCGGGCATTTTTTTTTCTTGATCAATATAATCATACTTATATATACATAATTATTTAACTGTGTAAACTAAACAATGCGAAACAGTTTCATAACATCGGGCAAAGATAATGTTAATGCCATTTTAATTTATAATAAAGATCTCAATAGACCATTATAATTTTACAATACCCCGCACTTATTATGCAGTAAAGAGAAGAAATAAATATTACCTAGAAAGATAAACAATTCTAGAGTACACTCATCGCGTCCATTCTCCCTCAGGAATGGAATGTTGAAGCCAGAGTTCAACGGAGCGCATTTATTTATTATTGTTTAAATCATTTTATTTTTGCTCTACAGAATGCGTTGTGTGCATAACTGCGGTTCACGAAGTTTTTGGGTTATAAAGCAAAATTTACCTATTGAAAAATTTTTCAATCAAGAAAGCATTTATCAGATGTGGAGGGAAATTTTGAAATGGGAGACTGTTATCTTTTATTTAGGAGTATGCAATTGTTTTTCTTACTTGTTCATATAGGTAATATGAATTATTTACTTGTGTTTTCTTTTCATTTTACAATAATACCATAAATATCTTGCACTCTCCGAAGTAGATTTTTACATAAAAACCATTTATTACTCAATTAGACCCCATTGTTATTTTGTCTCGATTTATTTATCAAGGTTAAAAAGTTAAAAGGTAACAATAATGAACCCTACCTCCACAACTCAAGACTGTTTCAAGTCACCCTTTAACACCTTTCTGGAACCTTTAATATAATTGTGAGCAAAATAAAACGTTTTGTACCACGGATCTAACCGCTCGCGCTCAGATCGACGTTTTGTGTTTATTCACATTTATATAGTAAAACAAATGGCTGATGCTTTAAAATGCGCGCTGTAGTGAACAGGGGAGTATTATCAGTAATTAAATTAGACTTGCAAACGTACAAACGTAGGCGTAGTCTACTTAAGTAAAGCTACTTCGAACATTTATTTCATTCACACAAACATCGAAATTTAACGTATTTCACAAAATAATGTTTTCAGTTTTCGTTCGTTGCAAGCTCGAATTCATCAAGTTTCGGGTTGCCGAAACATTTTTGCTTTGAGCGCAACCCAAATGGAATTGTTTACGTGTCTGCGAGATGAGATTATTTTTATTTTAGAGCGGTCTTTGTCCGTCTCGTTAAACAGCGAGGTTAATAAGATTTTAATATTAGATGTGAAGGTGACACATTGTTGCGTGTGGTTGTACGGCCTACTGTATCGAGTTTACGATCCAGAGAGCTCGTAAAGCAAGTATTACTGAAGGTACAGCTATCAATAAACTTTATATTGTTAAACTTTCACAAATTTTGTCGGAAATGAACTCCGCACCTGTTCAATTCCTGTTGGATAACATTGAAACATTTGTTTCCCAACAGGGTAAAGAATTATTATCGTAAATATTATAGAGAAATATGAAAGCGGGATCAGCACGCATAATATAGGTAAAGATTATCTGATGAAAGGGTGCATTGTAAAATTTTCAATTGTATAATGATAATCGATTTAATTTTGCTGCAGCTCACTCGCTTACGATAAATTTCCACTGTTTGCAAAGCACCCATTATAAAATTGTTATTAAAATAATGTTACTTATGCGTGTTAAAATTATGTATGATACACATTTTTCTCAAAAATGAGTTCTGGAAATAAAGGAGTAAGGACAAAGTTGAGGTTAATCAATCATTTTTTGGTGACAGAGTTTTGAGTTACGCAGGAAGTTTTTTACCCCAATGTTGGAAATTATGTCTTTGCGTTGTTTGCTGATAATCTACTTATTTCGTTACCCGTGTTAATATACTTAATATAATAATTACTCTTAATGTGATTCATAATTTAGGGATAGTACGAACTGTTCGAACAAGTTTGAAATTTGTACAAGTCTCTAGAAATTTTAGCATCGAATGAAAACCAAACGTGGCACTGCCGGTTTGATTTCCGCACGGAAAAACACTTTGTGTGATCCACAAATTGTTGTTTCGGGTCTGGGTGTCATGTGTATGTGGAATTGTATGTTTGTAAACGCATCCACGTCACAGGCAAATATCCTAGTGAGGGCAATCGTTATCTTTAAAAACACACAAAAAATATCACCACTTAGAAAATCGTTCAAACTAAAACTGCCCCATCAACGTAACATATAAGTGTATCTTATTTGTACCCAAATATCCTGCATTTGACGACAAGTATAGTTTTTACAGTACACTATATTTGTTCAGCCTTAAGACAACGTATTTGGAATATGGCCAAAAGTGTGTAGCGTTCCCGCCCAACCTCTATAACAGTATAATACAACCACATTGAAACAACCTCCCACCTACAGGGAACCAAAACTTGTGGAGTAGGTCTCGTAAAAAGCCGAAGTTATTGTTTATGAATATGGTTTTCCATTTTTTTCTTTCTCTCTCTTTTTTATACTTTTATGTTTACGTAAATAGCACCACACCTACTTATTGCGTTCGAAACTTACGAAATTCTTTAGGTTCCCAGATCGATCGAGTGCTTAGATTATATTTCGTTTTCAACATGTCTGCACTGGTTAGTTCTTTGAGATGGTAGATGCTCCATTTATAGTTTGTTCGATTCTCTGCTTTTACGTTTAGTTTAACGATCTTGATTGTTAAAATGATTCAAGAACCTTATAAGAATAATTTATTTTATTATATCGTCTAAATTAAATCCAAAATACTTGGCCTGCTGAACCCTACTACTACTAGAATGGTTATTAGTAGCTTAAATTGCATTTGATATCAGTCTAGAATTGTACTTTGTTTTTTAATCAGGCGCAATCCAGTAGCAAGTCCTATTTTATTAACAATCTTCATTTGTTTTCGGGAAACGAAAACTTACCTAGAATTACAGCTGTTTATGAGACCAAACTTCAATATTCTCGTGCATTTTTTTCTATCTCAACCGAAATAATGTTGAAAATCAATAAACCCTAATACCTCAAGGATTATTAATCAACAGGAAGATTAAACTCGGTCTGTCCAGGAACGTTTAGGTAAATATTAGTGGCAACAGACAATTTGAACCGCTCAGTTAGTGGCTCGTTGCCAAACTTTGCGGTTACTTCCAGTGAGTTTTCGGAACCCCAAGTGTATTAACAGTATCTATCGATTGACCGCTTAACTATTTTAACAACTAGAAGATAGTACCGGAAACTTTGCAAGAATTTCTAATAACTTTGAATATTTCAGCGGCAAGAATTTGGTACCTTACGTAACATTATCTAACGTGATTCAGGAACTTAAACTGTGGCACCTAGTCTCCATCCAACCACGGTAATGTCTATTATTCCTAACTTGAGCAAACAGGGATATTTTGTGTTTACTCTTGGCCAATAGTAGGTTTAAGGGGAGGACTTCTATTTCATCATCTCTTCTTCTTCATTGGCAAATAAGTAGACGGTTCACTTAATGGCAAGGAATTGGCTTTGCCCATGGACACTGGCTTTTTGTGATGGGCAAATTGGGAATTGGCGTTTCGAGGTTTGGAAATAACCTACAGTTACGTCATTTAACCGACGAACGCATCGTAAGATATGCCGTGAGGCTATAATATCATACATGTCATGGCGGGATTTTCGTGCCGACATGGCCCACCTGCATTAAAACAAAGGCCTCCGATTAAATTGGCGGATTAAATATGAGACAATGCTATTAATTTTTAGGAAAAGCGGATTAGCACACTTCAAACAAAACTTCAAGCAATATTGCAATTCTAATTCATATTCAGTCTTCTAGCTTTTATTGGTCCTGTTACAAAAACTGGTCAGTCAAAAGGGAATTTGCATTGCGAACTGAAATTTGCATGCTGTGTTCGCAAAAATAAAAGCAGCATACGGCACCCATCGCTGAATGAACGAGCAGACTGATGAGTCTCTTATTCCTTTGGCTATATTTCGAGACTTGGTATTTTGAAATAATGGGCGCTACTTAAATAACTACCCGTCTTTCCCCCTGCTCCGAGCTGCGAGTGCAAGCGTAAGTATATCATCATCAGCCCGGTTGGGCCCATCGGTGGAGGTCTTTTTAAGACGCGCTCTGAACACTACAGCATACACATGTACGCTCAGGTCTGGTTTTGGTTGGGTCTGCGGACGGCTATCAGGGTAGCACGCTGGTTACCGCGCTTATAGAGGCTGTAGATCCACGTACTATCCTCGATGCCCAATCACTTCCCTGAGGACATGGGACGGTGCTCAGACCAAGCAGTGCATCAGATGGGCCAGGCCGGATGGTCCTTACAGTAGTGAAACCTGGGCGCTTACTTCCGCTAAGAAGCTTGCACGAGATAAGAGGGTCTCAAAACATACCTTCTATGGACATTTTAATTGTGAAATTCGCCAATGGGATATTGTATGCATTGGGCTTAAAATGTCAGAAAAACTACGGTCATGAATATTTCCGTCTTTCCAAATCCTCCTCAGCCGCAGGTGATAGTAAACATTCAAATGTATAAGAAACTTACAATATACTTAATGCATTCAGATTTTCGCACGCCTATCCGGTCAAAACATCTTCTATTGATTCTTAGGGACAGAACCCTCGGAAATAAAAGGGTTTTAGGGACGATATACAGAACTACATACAATAGATTGGCAATATCAATCGACACTCTAAACTGTCAAGACTTAGAAGACCGCAAGGGGTTCCCTTTTGACCCATAAGTTTCAAATTTCCCAGTTATCGATAAAAAGTACTTCGAATGATGCTTGATAAATTTGTGAACTTTGGATTGCTTTCAGTATTGTGTATTATTATAGCATTAACACTTTCAAGGTCAGATGTAAGTACACTCACAGTATTGTTGTTTTAAGGGAATAGGTGGCAACCCATAAATATTATCCGGCGGCGCTGATTTCAACGCTAGAGGTGTTACGAGTGCATTGGAAGCCTTTTTGTGGTTAGGGAATTGACGATTGGAGGTTTTGAAATTGACAATTGAAGATCGGGGGAGAATGGGGCGTCGAGGAGCCGCACCCAATCGATAAAAAACAAACGTTGTTTCAACTGGAAGGCCACTATCCATTCGTGCGGAATCATGGCTCTCGCATACTTAATTGAGAAATATAATATTGTTATATAAATATTTCACAATAGTTTTCGCAGTAACTGTCGAATCGGCTGCTGCGCTACGTGTTGTCAATCCGATTCCCACTAGGAATAATTATTCGCCGTGTATCCACCAACTATTTATTATTTTGGCTCTAAAAGCCTGTGTGTATATGTTACAACATACATATGGTTGTGGACACAACTACGACACAGAAGAAAATTCTAATCTTGTAGCATTTTTTTACAAAAGGAGCTTTCTCTTAGTACACCCACTTTTTGCTTTTCTGTATTCTGACCTCCCACATGAAACACGCCTTCAACTTAAAGGTTATGTTTATACAGTAATAAATAATGCTAAAACCTAAAATTGGCAATTACTGATATCCCGTAGGTATGTTTACAAAACATGTACGTCTCACCTGTAAACAGCCTCAAAGTAACTATCAAAACACGATCAGTCGTGTCGAGTAGCTACGAAATTGAATTGATATGGAATATTCGGCCTTAGGAGACCTAAATATTAGGTCATAGATTAAATAACTTGAAGATCAACTGAGAATTGTTTACCTAAAGTCTACTCAATTAATCTGGTCCTATCTCGTTTACATTTTAATAAAGCCCTAAGTTCAGTTTCAATGATATTTTGGACATGTGGACTACTATAACGATAACGATAACTGGATTGTATTATTCATGTAACATGGCTGCCTGAGAGCATGATAAATAATAGAATTTTCTTACTTACAAACAAAAATTTCATCGTACAAAAGAACACCAAATTTAAAAATCGCCGAAATACACGAAAAAATTGAGGATTTTTATGGAAAAAAATAAAAATCAAAGAAACGTGACGTCCGGCGATTCATATAGAGCCCGTATCTCTAGAGACCAGTGTTCCAACATTGGGACGGGAAAAATCTTTTGTCCGTATTTAATATTCAATATCCGTACATCGAACCGTATCGTTATTTTTGTACTCGAATCCGTTTCAATTCAAATAGATGTGATTAGATATTGGACGGTTTTAGGGCCGGAGGATACAAATAACATAATTTCAGGCCAGTCGTTTTCTGTAGACGAACTAAGGAGGTACACAAATTTATAATTCTGCTTGGGGTATATGTGTGGAAGAGCCAAGCTTCGGCATAAATAGGTCGGCTCAACCAAAGTGATACCACGGCCTCACAGAATTACTGGCGTGGCACTAGAACACCACCGCGTTGTGTTTTGCTGTATGAGTAAGGTTACCGGAGGCCCATTCCTTCCTATACTCCAAACTACCCCTGATTCTTGAATATCCACAGCCCTAATTCTCAAAAGGTCTGCAATCTTCTCATAACCCCTCCGTTCTTGCGGTTGTCCATGTTGTCCATGGGTGTCGGTGGTTGCTTCCCGGCAGGTAATCCATCCTATCATATAAAAAGGGGCTACTATACCTTACTTCATCTATCCTGAAATTAACCCAAATTATTAAGCAATCGCTCTTTTAACTGATGGTAAAGTCTACGTCCAGGACTCAATAGAAACGTGTTCTCTGTAATTCCATAGTCTTAAGTTTGACAGTTGTCATTGTTTTAATGGACGAGAAATATACAATTATTTTAAAGATAAACCATGTCTGCATTGCTGTATATGGGATTGTGTCAGACCGTTAATTGGTACGATCTCCGTTGGACGCCTGCAGGCACCCCGGGGTGTTCGAATATACGGCATCAGTTATGTTCAGTGCAATATGTGAGAGACAGCGATTTTCCCGTAATGGAGAAACCGAACTTTGTATCTTATAAGGAGTTCTCTTAATGCCGTTGGTCAAATTTGAATTATTTGGTATATTTGGACACTTTAGATAACTTCATTGATACATCTCTTCATTAAAACAAAATATTAAATGGACGCCAAGAAAGCTTTTTGCTTTTCTCAAGAGAGTTTGCAAAGTTGTGTAGGTTCCTGGCATCTTACACGGCACGAGTCTTCGAAATAATATTAAATTAAAAGCAATTTTTAACTACCACAACGTCATAACATAAAATTATCTTTTGAACTTCTATTCTAACATCTACCGTCAAGAAACTATATTGTTTTAGACTACGAGTACTACCCACTGCTACAGGTTTGTTTTCCTCTTTCAATTTTGTTTCCAAGATGGCAGCCAACTCTTTGAGTACGAAATCATATTTCCAAAATATTAAATGTTAGGTTGGAGCAAATTAGAACATGTACGAAGTTGAAAATTCGTTCAAATTACGAACTTAGTTTCTTAAAGTTATTCGTTATTTAGTAGAACTTTTACCTCCAGATATTATAAAAGTGATTGTTTTCTTTTTTGTAAATATTTAAGGAAATGTTAAGTCTTTGAGCTTTAATTTTAAATATTTTCAAGAATTATCTATCGTATCTATAGGCTATATAAGCTATATATATAAGCTAACATTAAACACATTCTTTTTTCTTTTTTCAGATGGTCTTAATGTTAATTGATTTGAGTATCTAATGTTGATTTCATAGGAACATGTATATGAAATGTATAATTTCATATACATGTTCCTATATCTATCACGTTTTTATTTTCACATACAATACCAATTTCGGCAGGAAAATCACTAAGACTTAAAAAGTAACCTCTAAGGATGTTCTTTCTTGATGCATAAATCAGTTTTTAATATCATAAATTTAATACACTTGGGCACGAGGCGAACAGCTTACAGAATCAGGAGATATCTGTTCAGTTTCGTCCCAGACTCTCCCCAAGGATCCTTGGTAAGGCGAGCCGTACATGTGACGGGTTTATGGCAAAATGTTTTGTGATTGATACTGGCCATAACTGGTTACCGATGTGAAAAATCATTTCTGATCCCGCAGATTGGGACGGAAAGTTTTGATCGATGCTTCAACAAAGTTTTTTTGGCCGACAAATTGTGTTTTATGGTGTGTCCCATTTTCCGTTTTAGTCGGTATGGTATCTCATATTTCTTTTTTTAGTAAATTGTTGTTATTTTATTTTAAGGTCGGTAACTCGAAAATCACAATAAATAAGCAATTATAAAATGTGCGACAGCTATGCTTTGGCATGAATGAATCGGCTCGAAGTGATACCACGGCCCTAGGGAAAACCGGCGCGAAACGTTTACCGCGTTATGATTCTACGTGTGAGTGAGTATACCAGATGCCCAATCTTTCCCCTCTCCATCCCTGCTCAATCATTAAATCACATCATCACACTCGTATCTCCTTTGGTGTTATGGGTGTACATGGTACATTAATTCATCGAAACCCAAGCGCACATCGACGTTCGCGCCTATATATTGTTCTTCACCTATAATCAGTCTGCTCGCTTGTCGCTTTATCACATAATAAAACCAGGTATGAACCGAATTATAAAATGAACTTCATCGTAAAAGACACACAGGATCTATTATCGTAAAACTTATAATATTTTGAACAAACAGAAAATGTAAAAATATAATAAAAGCAACTTTTTGCTGAACTGTCGTGAAACAATTTGTAGTTGTACAACAATCTAATAACGACAGACGTGCCGCCGTATCTGCAACTAGTTTGTAGGGAACTTTTCTCTTCTATTTTCAAACAGAAATGGCTTTATAAACATACACGTATCAGATTGGTAGTATATTAAAAATACCGGAAAAATAAACAAAAGGACATCTAAAAATGTAAGTGAGGACCGTAACTAACCTTAAAATTCTGAAATCATGTATCTATAAATTTACTAAAAAAAATACTCTGTGACGAAAATAAAAGAATCGAATCTACCCATCTGCCTACATATTATAATAAGACACGCTTTCACTAAAAAGGCTAATGGAGCGGCTCCCGTAATCTAACCAAACAAAAGGAAGGTCCTCAAAAGCCTTTGTACCGGAAAAAATCGAAACTTAGAAGATTAAATAGCCAAGATGTTTTTTTTAAGATAACCCACATGTGAACTCTGGGCTTTTAAGTGATCTTAGGGACTGCGTATAAACAGGAATGAAATATGCTCTACCCACGACGCGCTTGTTTGAATAGAATTTCCATGCCCTTTAAAGGAAAAAAAATAATTTAATCTGCAAACAATTTTCAGGGACTGGCAGCTATTTTTCCAATTATATGGATATAATAATATACAATTGAGATGTTAGGATTTTATTTCTGAAATCAAATACTTATTCCTAAGGTAAGTTTCATGATATCAAACTAAATTAAATTACTCCCACGTAGATTTAATATGTCACATAATTCTTAGATTTGATAATATTCAGTAACAAAAGTGAATCTCGAATTTTGACTAGTATTTATCTTGCCCTATTTTTATTATTTTCAAACGCTAAAAAAATACTTTAACACTGAATCCTATTTAGTGTTTTCTCTCACCATTAAGACTACAAGGTGGCTGTGTGATCCATAAATTTTTGTTCCGCGTCACGGTGTGGTGTGTATGTAAAATGTAAAACCCACGACACAGGACAAAATCCTAGTGTGTGACGTTTTTAAAAAAATAAAAAAAGTGTGTGCGGAATTGGTATGTTACAAGACAGACTAAGATTAGAACAAGGCTTTTATTGAAAAAAAACCATAAGTTAATTATAATAGAAAGCAGTACTCAAGTATCAAGATAGGCTTTCACACTTTCTATTTAATTTTGTAAGCTGTGGTAGTGGAAATTAATTTCGCACGGCAGTTTCAATGCAACGTATTTCCCGAAAGCGCTGAAGGAAGTTGTCGTGGAAGTAGTTAGGTCTAGCGGAAACAATGCGACGGCGAGGCGGTAAGATGGCGTAGCCCCTATTCAAAATTTCTAATTTATTATACGTGTTTATTACATCGCTTATTGCACGTGAATTATTACACTAAGATAATGACAAGCAATGAAAGCAAAGATGTAAATAGAGATTTTAGTTTTTCAATGAACATTTACCTTACACTCATAAGAGACCTTTGAGTTTATTTTGGCATTTCTTCTCAGAGTAGTCAGGTAGGAAATGCCTATTCCATCTAGTTTTTTATATAAGTATATCATAATGTTAATATGTAAAATTACTGGCTTGGACTGGAGTATTTTTAAAAATATTTAAACATTTAATATTAAAAAAAACACTAAAAACTAAATATTATCTAACTATCAGGGAGATCTAATCTGAAATAAAAATATGATTAATATAAAATTTTATTTAGTCGCATTTCGAGATTACCGCCTGGAAAATAATGTATACCATATAATACAAAACTACAAATATACATCCAGTACTTTTGAAGACCCTAAATTAAAGGAAAATATTATTAAATTTCACAAGTCATCAGATGGAATCCTTCGAAATACCTAAAATTCAAATACGTGTAATTTGATAATAGCCAGACGGTTTGTGGATTTCTCACGGCTCTCGTTTTGTGAAACATTTTTAATTTCGAATCGACCTTCCCTTTGACCTTTTCAATTTCAGAACTGAACAAAATATATATAAATTTTACCCCTTTTTTGTGAGTTTAGGAAGTAACTAGTGAGATTGGAAAATGTCTCAAAGTTCTCTCGGGGGTGAGTGATAAATCGCTTTCAGATTTGTATTGAAAGTCATGAATGGTCGACCTTAACGAGTACTTGTAGTTTTACCGAGTCACCTTTCGACACGGGAGTGTAAAAGCATTCGAAGGTTACAGGTACCTGATGCCTAAAATAACAAATATCAGACCCCCCTTTTTCAGTGTGAGTAAAGATATTTCTTTTCTCGGATTGGATCTATAACAATGGAATTGGACTGGCTCTACAACTTGACTCCACACATTTGAAAAAGTAACAAAATACAAAATTTAGTTTTTATTACAATTACAATGGCGAATTTAAAATAGATTTGTAAAAGTAAAATATTTATAATTATGTATATGGTCCATAAACAGAAAAGCAATCATGTTGTACGATGATTTTTAGCCGTTATTAAGTATGCATTTATGAAAATAGAGATTAGCATATAAGCATATAACCTTTGGTTATTATTGGTTACAAAGTATATACATAGTACCTATGTAAATTCTTTAAAATCTAGGTATTTTTAATGAAATATTAAAAACGAAATCCCAAAATGCAACATCATAATATTTTTAAAATTAAATATCATACTTACCTATTTCTAAAAATTAGTAATTATATTTTTATTACATATATGTATATTTTAATAATTTACTGTTTTGGAAAATGTAAGTAAATTATTTGTCACTTAGAAATCTATTTTTAACACTCGAAGAACTTAGAATTTATTGTAACACTACCCTCTCTAAACTCGTAATTTTTTTTTCTTACAGTTGTGTTTATCTGTGTGTGTATCTGTCTATGTGTATTTATTATCTTTATTTTTTTACATGTGTGTTTATAAACTTGTTTAGTAGGTAAATTGGCTAAGTAAACATATACTTAAATTTTAAATCTTCGCAACACATTTTGATACTTTTTTACTGTGCTTGTTTTTACTTGATAGAGTGATTAAAGAACCTTTCTCTTTATATATATTAATATCTATTAAATAGTAGAGAAATTAATTACAAGTACTACACTCGTGCGTAGCCGGGACGGGTTGCTAGTATTAGATCAATTGGAATATTCGTGAATGGCTCATTCATGAAGTAACATCTCTGTATTTATCCCATTCAGAATACAATAAATACAAATGTTTGCAAATTAAACGCTAACATTGATAGGATGTCTCGGACTCAAACACTATCTCTATACAGCATTCAGCATTCCTCAAGGATTACCTCTAAGGAGGCGATGCCATAGATAATATTTCCCATCACAATCCACTTCTCTGGAATAACGAGATCTCAAACTGTGATTAAGTATTAAATATTTCTATATTCAAGGCAATAATTATAGTAAAATTGGAGCAAAAAAAATATTTAATATAAATGTTTTTTAAGAATATATTTGTATATGTATATTATTTTAGTTGTGGAAGAGTCAAGTTTCGCCACAAATGAGTCGGATCGACCAAAGTGATACCACGGCCTCACACAGAACCGGGTTGGAACAACCACAGTGTTATGTTTCACTGTGTAAGTGCCTGTCCATATCCCTCACCAATCCTTAAATATCCGAAACTGTGATCCCCAAAAGGCCTGCATCGCACTCGTAACTCTTTTGATGTTGCGGGTGCCCACGGGCGGCACCGATTGCTTACGTCAGCCGGGGTTGCGGAGTAAGCGCAATGAGGCACCGCGACCTCGGCCCAGAGCAGGAGAAGGAACAGGGGGGTTTTTAGTCAGTAAGAGTCTGACTCTCCCTATCGCCCGGCCCTGGGCGGGAAAAGTCATTAGATGATTTTCCCCTCTAAAAAAAAACCGATTGCTTACGTGTTTTTTGCTGGAAAATAAAAATTATATTAAAACAATTATTACTTTGATATTTTGTATACTATATTATTAGTATGCTATAGAAAACTTGTAATAATTAAAACCTATAAAACGTTTTCTATTTGTTAGTAAGAATAAAAGAGGTTTCCGATAATTTTCTTTAAAACCTTTTTACTGAAAAACTCATGAAATGAAAATATAAGTATATTTATTTAGTACTTCTACTCGTAGATACATATCTGTTTACTACCTTACTTACTTTACTTACTTTCTTACTTACTTACTTTCTACCGATTAGTCCAGACTGTTCAATCTAAAAGAAACAATTTATTATTTATTGGAATACTTCAAACGCTTTGTGATACGACGATTGTGTGGTTCTAACGAAGGTTTGTTCTTTGTTTTACGTGTGTAAGGCCCATTACAATAGTATTTGTTATGTATTATTAGGATCTCGAATATAAATATGTAATTAAACTGTACCTACACTTATGCCGGTAATACTGATACTAGGTCAGCTACTGTACAATGAGTCGCTAGTTCGATTACAACGTCAGCCAAAAAGGGCTAATATTTTTTTAATTATATATAACATATCATCATCGTCATACTAACCTGTCATCTTTCACCAGGTACATACATATACAACTGACCAGAAATAGTGCATTTTCTCTTCTTGCTAAATAGGCGGTATAACCAATTCACGTTATCAGAGAAAAAGTAATTACTTCCAAAGACGTCGTAATATTAACATAATGTGCTACTAGACGGTACCAAATGTACCAAGAATAACTAAATGAGAGCAGTACAATCGCACGGCAATAATAAAGGTGTGCAGTAAACGAAACTCCTTTTATAAACCTCTTTTGTCTTTGGCCGCACGGTTGAAATTAAGTGAAAAATTATTTGCCTCAGTGTAAATTGGCTACCCGGAAAACCTACGGAAAAACGGATATTCGACGGTCAAGGATTTCAAACGGACGCCATTATTTACATAAATAGACCGGAAAAGTTCGATAAGTAAGCAATTGTTTGTCTTTCCTTCTTTTTCGAAAATAGTTACTGCTCCGTTTTATTGCAGGTACTTCTAGGTAATTAGATTCACTTGTTTTCTAAAAAGGCAATTTGGAAAGCGAATATTATAAAGCTATCAATTTTAACTCTAAAACAAAATTGGACTACTATACATATTACTAAACATACTTCAAAACATAAGACATACTACTTAATGTGAAATAATGTTAGGTACGTAATAAGAACATTTAAATATTATGTATGTTATGGTATGTATAAATGTAACATTAACATTAAGTATCTCTTTGCAACAATTGCTGCCAAACAATCAGTTTTTTTTGCATAATCCCTATCCCTATCCTCAATTCGCAAAAACCATATCCTTAAATCATTTATTACCCAAAGGGGCCGGCAACGCACTTGTACGTACACTCCTTTTGTACGTGTCTTCGTGCACCGCTGATAGCCAGACATCAGGCTATCAGGATCATCATGCTAGTTAGTCGACGTACGCCATAAAAAAAACAATTTATAAATACAATAACAATCTTAAATATATGTAAATTATAACCAGCGAAGTGTTCCGTTAATTTAAAAATTTAAATTAATATAATCGAATATTAACACAATACAAATGTATTACCAGATTAATCTTTTTCAATATCGTCGTAAAATATTATCGCAAAATCATTTCCGAATATGCTGAAACTACGTAATAATTGATAAATATCACGAACTTAATTCGTTTAGATGATTGTATCAGCGAAATCGAACGCTAATTAAATACTAATGAGGTACAAATTACCTAATCACTTGTACATCGCTGATTACTTGTTAGCATTGATTAATTGATTCTCAAATATTACCTATTAGAGAATAAAGTATCTATTGCATCATCTAGTGCAAACAAAACTAGTTTGGTTTTACGAAAGAAAACTACAAAATGTAATGTTCTTATCGGTAAAAAGCCCACCAAACCCACCAAAAAAACCAACCCAAAAGACAGGAAAACATTGTGAGGAAACAGGACTTATAATTTCTAATTGTAAGTTTTATACCAATCCACTTAGAGCAAGCGTGGTGGTTACTACTTAAACATTCCCGTGTGCAAAGTGTAAAAAAAAAATGGGCGTCTGGAATTGAGACATGACCACCGACCACCACTAGCGGCGGGTCTGCGTACGGAGAGGCCGCTCGACCAGAACCAAACCCAAGCATACGGCGCGTAGCGTTTCGCGCGCGCCTCAAAGAGTCAATAGACCACCACAGACGGAGCCCTATAGAGCTGATGTTCAGCCGGGGTTGAGGGGTAAGCGCAATGAGGCACCGCGATCTCGGCCCAGAGCATGAGAAAGAACAGGGGGTTTTTAGTCAGTAAGTCTGACACTCCCTCCCGCCCGGCCCTGGGCGTGTGAAGTCATTTGATGATTTTCCCCTCACAAAAAAAAAACCGTAACTTCACAAACTAAAATTTAATTTTAAAGTTGTTAAAAATGCGCGTGGAATTCAAGTACTCACTCAACTCAAAAACATAAAATAACTTTGTCCTACACTTAAATGTTACAAGTTATTTTATCAGACCTCTAGCTGTTAAGCGATTTCCGTTGACATAGTACAACCATTAAAATTTGGCAATGCCGCTAAGTGAGTCACGTGAACAAATAAAAAATATTTTAAACTTACTTCCATTCAAACGATCAGATATCGTTGCCGCTTTAGGTCGCCTCAATAAACTATCGGATTCCCAGTGAAAATGGCTTGCAAAAATTTATTTGCAGCCATTTTTGTGTTTGCCTGTTTTTTGACCTGTAAAGGCGAGGATTGTGAGGTCTACGATGAATTTGGATCGTGTGAGTTAATTCACCATTTGTTTTGTTTGAACAATTGATGTATTTTACGCACCTAACAACTATATAATGGTATGGTAAATCCAAGCTGTGGCGGTGGGGCAGTGACGGCGCTCTTGCGGAGATGTGCGGTAAGGACTGGACAAGAAGTGACGGTTTGAGATTAATAAAAAAATGTTGCACAATTGATTCCCAATTCCTCTAATAATAACTACGAATGGCTCAAAAATACTAAATTATTTAGAACACATAACAGCAACGCCCTTTTATAAACCTGACTGCCATCTTAATATTCAAAGCCTGAACATCATGGCAATTCTCTCATATAAAGAAGGTTAAAAATCATGCAGCCATGATCACGATCTCTTCATCTTTTTCTCTCAAAGAGAAAAAACACCCGCAATACTAACAGTTTCTTTAAAAAATTAGGTAATATTAGGGTACTAGCCGCTATAACACGTGTTGGATCCACTAACGCCGATGTCCGACCGGGGTTTTGGGTGCAAGCAACTCTGAGCAAGAGAGAAAGAGGGTGGTTATTATTTACTAAGAGTCTGACACTCTCACTCGTCCCATGCGAGGCTGGAAAAGTCATTTGTTGATTTTCAAGGCAAAATAGTTAGCGACCTGTCGGTTTTTATTTTGTATTGTAATCTAACAATACCAATACTTTTAAATATTTACTATACGGTTTATTGAAAACATGATAATTGAATACCGGTCCTTCCAACTGTTGTTACGTATTTTCAATTAAGCGTAAATCTGATTGTAGCATTTTAATTGACTGAACTATCAGGGTCCCAGTGTGTTTGGAATTCAATTTTAAAATAATGGTGTTTTATATTGTAATTAATAGGCACTTTCGTTCCAGTTCATTTAATAATTTTATTATTCTATGAAAACGCATGTAGTGTGTTTTTAAATACATATCATATTGCCAGCTCGCCAATACTAACCATATGCCTCTTTTCACAAAGATAAGGTTTGATCATTTTTCATGACAACGTTACTCAGGGTCAGTCTCTTCACCTCTAGGTAGCTCTGACCAATGTCTGGTGAAATCTGTGTCCATATACTCCCCGGCGGATACTAGCCCCAGCGAATCTCAGCGCAGGTCGGCAGATTGGGATGGGAAGACATATGTATGGTTTTCGTTTCTCATCTGGGGAACAGTCATTCTGTGGTGTGGAAACTGTAACAGGGATGTTACTTCAGGCTTTGAAATGTTTCAGTATCATATACTTGACTCATGAAACTTTGCCATTTTCTCAGCAATTGAATTTGAGCACTCGATTAACAAAGTAGCCTAAATAATGTCATCGTTATAGAACTTATAATAATTTAATAATTTATTTATACCAAAACCAACAGTACAGTACAGTTCTTACAAAAAACTATGGCGACAGTTTACTTATAATATAGAGAAGTAGCAACTGCAGCCGAACTACGCGTGAGACTGTATCTCAGTCTACAGCGCCGTACCCCTCAGGAACAAAGTATATTGATTGATTAATTTAAAAAAGAAACTACTTAACAACTTAAATTACTTACAATAGTTAGATTTGTGAAATATGCGTGTGTGTGTGTGTTTGTGTATGTGTGCATGTGTGAGTGTGTATAGGTACATACATATATTTGTTATTGTAACCTACTAAACTATAACTATAATAAAATTATTACTCGAGTACGCGACGCAAGTGAGGATGTTTTTCTTTACGCTTTCATCTTTCTACCAACACCCAAGCAACAAAGTCGGGTTTATTAAAGTATATTTTAATTATTACGTTTTCTTTTATCTGCCTCAGGCACTGGTCCATGTTCAGACGGGAAGGTGCTATACAGCATGGGTTGCCACCATGACAGCATGACAGAGCGGACATGTCGGAATCCAGTTCCTCGGTCTTTAGGAGTACGATGTGATTACTCAAGATGTGAGTGCCCTGAGCCCATGGTTTGGGATGAAGCAGCACAAACCTGCGTCAACATTAGAGACTGTTCCAATCAGTCTAATGTTACTGCGAAGAAGTTAGATTTATTTAAGATTATATGTTGTATTGAAAAGTCACTTTTTGCTGGTTTTTTTTGTGAAAGCCACTTAATATGGCATTGATATAAATATTTTTCATTTTTTACTATGGCATAGATTATCTAGGTCGGCAATGGACAGGTTTACGAGTCCGTTACCGGACTTACGGTTATGGTTTCGAACATTTAAGAAGAGGGATAGATAGGGGAAGGGAAGGATTGGGCCTCCGTTAACCTCACTTACACGAAGGAACACAGCGCTGTGGTAGATTCACGCTGGTACTCTATAAGGCTTTGGTATCACTCCGATCGAGGTAACCCATTCATGCCGAAACTTGACTCTTCCACACTTATAAGTACTACTAATACTTGTTTTCTTTTCAAAACTCTACCATGGGGTATTTGTTCTCTTGGATTTTTTCGTATTGAGGTTGCGACACGACGACGAACAACGAATTTCATTGCACGGTTGATTCGCGAATTGTTGTTCCGGGGTGATTCTTCACATCAATTAAAAAAAATTTAATAATGTCATTATCCTCAACCGAAAATTAACGAGTCTGCTGATTAAAATACAGATAATTATTTTATTAAATTAAATCTCACCACTGCTTACAAGCAACCGATTAAAAATATTGTATAAAATAAATTACTAAAATGCTTAAAAACCTGGGAGGATAATGACTTGTTAAATAAAAGTTAAGGTTTTTTGGAGAATCACCCTCCGGCTTTGGTTTCTGGGTAGTGAACGCACCTACGACACAGCAAAAAATTCTAGTGTGGGGCAATGTTTTTCTTAAAGAAACCTCCCGGTTTTCTTTGCATTGCAACTAGTCAAGCCACTATACAAACCGAATAGTTAATTAAAACAAAAGTAACAATCCTTATAGTAATTATTAGTATACATTAGATATTGTACCTACCTTTATTGTTTTTTTTTTTTCGTTTTTGTAAATTATGTACAAAAGTATATCAAGTTCAGTTAGTCTGGCATATTGTGCAATAGGCACGTGCCTATAACGGAGTACAAATACCTGTGTACGCAAATTCAGTTGCAATTTCCGTTTCCACACTTTCATAATCCGAAGCGTAGGGATTACACATCGCTGAATTTCCTGATTCCGTTTGGCTTCGTATAGCGTGTAATATTACATTATGCATAACATTATTCTTTAAAGAAAAACAGAAGTTAACAGGATATTGTTATTATTAATAATTTTCGTTTTATTTTATTGCTTTCAAGTTATTTTAACGTTAAAGGTGTACCCTCTTTCTTTGGTTTTCATTTGGAATGTAATTAGGAGGTTTTTTTTGTGAGAGGAAAATCATCAAATGACTTCTCCCGCCCAGGGCCGGGCAGGAGGGAGTGTCAGACTCTTACTGACTAAAAACCCCCGTGTTCCTTCTCCTGCTCTGTGCCGAGGTCGCGGTACCTTATTGCGCTTACCCCGCAACCCCGGCTGAACATCAGCCCTTTAGGGCCTCGTCTGTGGTGGTCGAATGGCTCTTTGAGGCGCGCGCGGAACGATACGCGCCGTACGCTCGGGCCTGGTTCTGGTCGGGCAACGAGCTGCCCTTACTCGCCGACCGCAGGCCCGTGCTTACGGTGGCCGGAGATCGTCCCTCGATCCCCGACGCCCGTAGTGTCGCCAGTTGCGGCTGCTGGGGCGTGAGGAGGAGGATTGCTCCCTCGCGCGGGCCGCCTCTCTCTTTGCGAGCATGACTGCTTCACAAAAGGAGGAGACGGCGTCCCAGTTCCTCTCGCTCCGCACCATGGCCTCGACTAAGGCCGGGCGCGAGAGGTCGCCGCCGCCGATCACTTCCCTGAGGATACGGCGGTGCTCAGCCCAGGCAGGGCATACCGCTACCGTATGCTCCACCGTATGCTCCACCGTATCCTCCAGGTGGTCCTCACAATGACGACACTCGGGCGTTTCCTCCCGCTGGATCCGAAACAGGAACCTACCGAAGCTGCCGTGCCCGGTAAGCACCTGGTACTTAGGAGGTGGGGTAAGAATAATATAGGCTACTTTTTATGATGGAACCCGAC
The DNA here is from genome assembly GCA_902829305.4 of Spodoptera exigua. Lineage (NCBI taxonomy): Eukaryota > Metazoa > Arthropoda > Insecta > Lepidoptera > Noctuidae > Spodoptera > Spodoptera exigua. The sequence goes on along the minus strand of LR824610.2, from coordinate 10,661,939 downwards.
ATGTCTCTGTTTCTGATTGTCACAGCCTCTTTTTCCACTTACTATAACAACAGATTTCATATAGCCTATAAAATTGTTTGAATCGCATTGTTTGATTTCGAAGCCTCATACAAAAATAGTATGGTTTACTAATGATGGGAGTGTCAGATTCTTACTGACTAAAACCCCCCCGCTTCTTCTCCTACTCTAAGCCGAGGCCGCGGTGCCTTATTGCGTTTACCCCGCAACCCCGACTGACAATTAAGATACCCACGAAATAGATTAAACTGACCAATAAAAAAATTTTGGTTATCTATGTAAGAACTACTCAATGGAAAAAGTTTTTCCACAAACATCTAGCCAGTAAATAAATTCTTATTTGTAGAGGTGGATTAGTTTATCTATATTCCTGACCTAGTGTTTACTTTTTAAACAGTAAACCAGAACAGAGCCAGTACAATTGATTCGCACGAACACGAGAGATACCTAATAAATGCCGCAAATGAATATTCATGCAACGATATTGCAATGCAGATCGAACACTGTTTTTATTAACAGGATTTTTAAATAAATTGAAATTGCTAACGCCATTTTTATGTCGTAATCGGGTTTGTTGTATACTGAGCTATTTCTCGAATTATTTATTTCTCGATATTACTATTTAGATGCTATTCAACGCAATATAACGATTATATGTGTTGCAAAAAAATTTAAAGTTGACTATGGCAACCATATTTATATCCATTAATCTCCGGCAAACCTTTGTGGTCACGGACGGAGAAGAAAATCTAGCCCCCCCCCCCCCCCCCCCCCATGACGCCTGTGAAGACTGCCGTGCACAGCGCACACAGCAAACCTTTGGAAGACATGGCATGATGAGATAGGGACTATGACTATTGAGAAGACCCTGTGCTTCTGACAGATCCAGATGGTGAGAGGTTTCAGTGTAGTATAATAAACATAGGCCCTTCTTATGAAGGTTTCTTATGAAGGTTCTTATGAAGGTTTTTTTCTTTTTTAAATGTTTTTTCTAGTTTGTAATATACTAAGTGTTGTCGTTACGTTACAGAGCATGTTGTGACACTTTAACATGTTGTTCATTTAATTTTATTATTACTTAAGTTTTTAGATATAAGTTTAAAAGTAACAACTACTAGTTGTCCAAAAATAAAATAAAATAAAAATAAATAAAAAGTTGTCTACGAAGAAAGCTTCAACAAAAAGAAAGTGCGTCATATATTATAGGTTTTTTTACAGGTTCTGACTGTGACGTGCTCTCGTTGAGATTGTGACGATTCATTGACGTCAACACTGCTAAAATCAGCGAGATCAGTGATACACATATCTACTTATGTCACGTAATAACAATAAAACCTCGGTCAGATTATATCCTCGGATAGATATGTACGTACCAACTATTCTATAATTTATAAAGCATAATTAAAATTAGTATTCTAAAGAAATTATTTGAATCAATAATTTTGAATGAAATATTTCTGTCTGAAGACAACTTTCAGATTTACCTTATTACTCTTAGTTTGAACCCTTTGGAAATTGGGTACATCTTACTTCTTGCTAATATAATAAATGCGAAAGTTACGATGTTTGGATGTTTGTTACTCAATCACGCCAAAACGTCAGGACGGATCTGGACGAAATTTGGCACAGGCATAGGATACACTCCGGAATAGGACATGGTTACTTTTTATCAACATACCACGCGGGTGAAGCCGCAGGCGGAAGCTACTAATTACTATAATTAACGGAAAATTAACGTATTGGAAAAACTAGTTATCTAAACTCACCCTTAGAAATTCTAGTTTCCCAGGTCAAAGTTGTGACGATAACATTAATAGGTCACTCACGCTTCCCATACGCGCAAAACACGTGTTTGCTACTCGTTATCATTTACCGATAAGCCACAATGTCAAATAGAATCTATTATTCTACTATATTAAGAGGATAACAATGATTTAGTTGCATAATTTTGTATAAAATTAGTATTAAGCTTTCGGGATTTTAATAGATTTTACATAATATGGTTATTCCGAAACTCTTGATTTACAACTTCGGACATATATATATAAGTGTGGGAGAGCCATGCTTCAGCAAGAATGGATCAGCTCGATTGAAGTTACTAGAGGCCCAATCCCCTCCACAAAGCCCTCCCCAATCCCTAAATCTCCAAATCCCTTATGCCTAAAAGGTCGGCAACGCACTCGTAACTCCTCCGTTGCCATGGGCGGCGCTGATTGCTTACTATCAGGTAATCCGTCAGATCATTTGCCGACCTACTTCATATTTTTTTTAAGTTAAACAAGGATACTAATTAATAGATTAGGGTCTGAAATGAAATAACCACGGGTAAAGTTACATGTTTTCTCAAACTTCACATTAAGATCAATAAAACAAAAACACCAGCACACACACAACAAAACAAACAAAGATTATCTTTAAAATATTCAAAACAAATATTGTCAATACTTATTGGGAGTATGTATTTTAACAACAAGCTGGAAAATTTCAAATGACCTCTTATCAGTAAAGTTAATGACCCGATTGAAAATAGTGTATTGTAGATCCTATCTGCCCTAATGTTAACCTTTACATTAACTTTATTGATAGTTAACCTATTTACTAGTTTATGTTTTGATAGCTTGCATTATTTCAGTATCATTGCATATCGATATTTACGCGTGGTAAGTCGTTTCGATACTTATCTTGGTGATAATTGCATTCGTAGTGGATCTTTAGAATCTTGATCTCAAATAGCACATTTCAATTTTAGAAATTAATTTACTACAGAAACCCGTATAACATAGTTAGTTTTTAGTGTAGTTGCTTATTACAAAATAAAAATTGTTTGAAATTGGATCAACCTTTGTTATTGAACTCATCACTCTCAAAACAATACTGAAATACTGAAAATTTACAAGAAAACTTGATATGTACAACATAACACTTACTCGCAACTAAATAAAAACGACACAGATATTTAAATTACAATATTCTTTCCTTTGTTATAGATCTACAAACTAAGATGCTGTGCCAAACAAAAATAGCTGCTTTATTATTTTTGGCTGTTCTATCGCCAAGTTTCGGAGATCCTGTCGGCGATCGCCAACAAGAAGAATGCAAAAAAATGTCGTCGTGTGCCTCATGCATAACGAAAAGTTTCTGCACGTGGTGCGTGACCAAGAGCAAATGCACGAAGCAATCATGCGGCAACGATAACATAATTTTCCCCAAGGAATACTCGGCCATAATGGCTGGGCCGCAGTTCTGTCCCAGGGTCGTGGAACCGGAAGAAATGTTGACTCTGAAGAGTGGAGCAAAGGAAATTATTGAAGTGAAAATTACTCAGATACATTTGTATATGGCGTTCACTCCATGGAAATGTAAAATAGATTATAACGGTGAGCAAATGACCGTGGTCGCCATGTTGTTGGGTGACAAAGTATTTTGTGAATCTGTGCTCCTCACAAACGACTCCCTCGAGCCTTCCAGGAGCGGTAGTGTTTCAGTACTTTGGGACTACAGCAAATCCTTTGATGGATCTATTCCGTTTAAAGTGTGCCGTTGTGACTTAGACCCTCTGTGCAACGCTTGTAATAAATTAACTGATGCCATACCATAGATTAAGTGATACTTTTAAGTGCCTACGTCTTATCCCACAATGTACTAAATTAAATCGTTGTCTATTGACTCTCTTGTGGTATTATTTCGATAAAAGTTCTTGTAATTTCAAATACATTTGGTAGTTCTTTAATGCATTTTAGTAGACAAGCCAAGAATATAATGTCAATTACGTGACTTACTTATAGGTTGGATAAATGTATCTAAATCAGACTACCATTATACAGTACTAACCGGATAATAGGTAAATATAATATAGATCATAATAACCGTGGCCCAACAAGTACTCGTATCTCTTACAAACAAATAAATTTGATCAAAAACTTGTTCAAAAGTTGTTTCGGGCGATATCGTTACGGCAGTTTTCGCTTCAAAGAACAAACAGACAGTTAAAGGCTTTGCTTATTACGTTATAACTTAATTGAATCCAATTACATAATTTCATATATTTTTAAGATAGAGATATTGTTGTTTTGCTTAAATGGGAGTGACATGCTTATAACAAAAATTGCGTGGCAACACAGTCATGGACTGAAAGTTAGTTATTTCCAATTTGTCGAAAACTTAAATTAAAAGAGATGTACCGATTCAAATATTCCAATATATACAGATCACACAACTGTAGACACTATAAATGACACTACATACTAGTAATAATTTCATAATCGAAACACTTTTAGCACACCAAAAATGGGACCACATATACTACCATTAGCCTACACTTGCCAATCCTCCACTTGAGCAAACAACAATAAAGAAAATCGATAGCACATTTACGTAACTCAGTTAAGAACTACGAGAAAGTATAAAAGGATACTAAAACAAGATAAAAGTTAAACATACATTGTAATAACTATCTGCCAAGATCCGTATCAGGGGGATGATTTAAAACGGTTCAACTTTAATTTCCTGTTGGTTGTGAGACCATGTTCCGCTGCTCAGAATATAAAGCGTTTAGGATAATGTAAGTCTGATCTTTATTTTTGTAAAGAATATTCATAATGGGAACAGTATGAAAAAAAACAGCACCCTTTCTTTCAAAACGAGTGTAGTAAGATCTCGCTGATTTTCCAAAGACAGGGTAACAGTGCACTCTGGTAAACCTGATCCCATCTTATAAGGCTCCAACCCGCGTGCCAAGTATGGAGATTAATGAACACCTCCTTTTTTGTTCAATAGGGCGGCAAACTAGCAAACTATTTCCTAATGGTAAGCAATTATCGCTGCCCGTAACACATGAGGACTTTCGATTGCGTTGCCGGCCTTTTTAGGGTTACGGATTAAAGATTTGGGAATGGAAATAGGGAAAAGAAAATTCGACCTTTAAGGAACACGAGGCTTTAAATCCAAGTGACATATATTTTTTTAATGGACAGGAATTAAGTTTTGATGTAACACCATTATGAAATGCTTCTATATTCTTCTAAATGTGGTATATTATAAACTGCCATTGTAATCTAAATACCTATTTCGTAATATCTTGTTCGACATTTTGTATAGACTTCGTCCAACATAAGTTTATCGGGTACTTATTTTATGAAGATAATGAAACAGGCCTTAAGATTATTACATCAAATAATAACAATGTTGTAATAATTAATCTTTTACCAAATATCAAAATACCCTAAAACAAAAACGAGATGTAAAAGATTACTCTTATTACCCAAACGTATGATAACAAAGCCAATGAATTTTATTTTAGTTATTATTTCAACAAATCTATCAAGCTTCTCTTAAACGTTTTAAGTGTGGGAGAGCCAAGTTGCATGAATTAATTTCTCCAGTGTTGCAGGTGCCTAAGAACGACATCGATTGCTTACCATCAGATAATCTGTCTGATAGTTTTCTCATGCTTTTTAGTATTTTTTTTAATGTGACGTCTGACCTTCTAAGTCGTGACATAAGCATTTCACAAATTCTCAATTCTTTTTTTAAACTTTCAAAACAGCTTAAATTCGAACTTCATTAACAAAATCTACTAACCGGTTCAGTCATCAGTCTACATCACCCTAATCCAAATCAGATAAAAATAATTGAAGGAACAGGGATTGTATATAAGCAATACAAGCAGTTACAAGGTTTACGACTGACATCAATTCAGTTACATAAAACCAGGACTAAGAAAAAACAACATTAATTTGGACAAAAGCCAACAGACTAGACTTTTGACTACGTAACCTTATGTATCTACTTATGTAATAATGGATAATGGTAAATTTTCTGCTAAGTCAAGAATATATAAATATATTTGTTCTCCCTTTTATTCGTTTTGTTTCCAAGAAAATTATTGTAGCTTTATGCATTGGTATTTATTGTTACCGGTGTAGGAGCGGCATGCTTCGACACGAATGAACCGGCTTGACCGGGGTGATACCTCACATAAAACCGGCACAAATCAACAATGACGTTGTGTTTTGCCGTATGAGTGAGGATATCGAAGGCCCAATTCCTCCCCCACCCTCTCATCCTCAATCCTCAAATCCCCTATACTTAAATCCCTTTACCCACAACATAGATTGTGGAAGGGGAAGCATTAGGTCTAAGCTAGTAAATACTACTAAAGGAACTGAATATACATATTTGAATACAACGTCATACTACAGTCGATAACAATACTGCAATTGAAAAGGTTCATTCATTTAAACTAGGTAGTCAGTTTTAAGTAAAGTGGGTACAACGTAAATCTGTGTATGTGGCTCCGGAAAGTCAAATGTTTGTAGCTTTGTCCTAAAACAGAACGCACGTGTTTATGTAGTCACGTGTGGTCGATAGCTTAACATACATTGCATACATACATACATTTGTGACGATCGCCAATGACGATAAATGTCCCAATTCAATCACACAATGAATGTAAAATGTTTTGTTTTGCCTTTTTGTTAGGCTTTTATGCCAAAAATGTATTCGTTGAAATTCTATACCAATTGTAGAAGTTCAAGTAAAAAACTTTATTACGCTACTAGCGGCCCGCCCCCGCTTCGCACGGGTCCAACTATCTCGCTATCAAAGGGTAACTTTTTCCTAATCTTCCCCTCTACTTTTCTAATATTTTCTTTGATAAGAACCTTCTCCTGACAATAACAAACACAAAAAAAAAAGATTTAGCAAAATTGGTCCAGGCGTTGTTGAGTTATGCGCTTACCAACACATTTTGCGATCCATTTTTATATATAAAGATTAGATTCCGCACGTGGCTTCTACATCTACATCTCAAATTTGAACTTAATCGGTCCAGCCGTTTTTGAGTGAAAGAATGACAAACAGATTCATACATTCTTACAAAATACGTTTGTAATATAAATAGGACTTAATAATTCGCAATTTAGATAGACAAACATAGATAGTTAGATATCTTAGAAATAGCGGATGCGAAATCACTTAGATCTGCTTTGACCAGAGGTGCTAAAAGTGCGATGCTAGTACTTATCTCAGTCACACAAGACGGGTTTCTGAGAGACCATTGTGGCGATTATTCGGTCGACTAAACTGATCACTCTTACCCATTCGTGCTGAAGCAAGACTATTCGATGTACCTGATTTTGGTATTGGGAAGGAGAAGGATTGGGCCTTCGGTAACCTCACTTATACGGCAAAATACAACGCTGTTGTTGTTTCACTTCGGTTTTCTATGAGGCCATGGTATTAATCAGGTTGAGCCAACCCATTCGTGCCCACGCATTACTCTCCCGCAATAGGTGATTTAAAGTTCACCTTTGTGAGCCCTTTCAAAGAGCAAAAAGTATTATAATATTAATATTCCATTACCAAACCCAGATTATCAGCTTAAAGAACTTATGAAAGACCTACAGTTGATCCTAGACAAATATATTGACTTGGAAAACCTTCACGCTCTAGACGGCACCTTACGTAAAGTGCTTACTCTAAGTTTCATGTAATTTAGTTGAGAGAACAGGTCGCTTGGACTAAGTTTTTGAAACAGATCTTCAAAGTAAAATGGGTATTGTCCAATTTGAGTGTCGATAATTGTTAAGTTGTGAATTACAATACTGAATACCATTTTGAATTTATCACTATTGAGACTGACTGCTTTTATTTTTTCATTTTATATAATTTTTCTTCCCGGGAATTGAAATTAACTCCTATTAATCATTGAACACGCAAATATTGTAAATAATTTGTATTTCGGTGGTTTAAATTGTTTTAATATGTTTTTAATCGTTGCCCCGCATTATAATTATCTCCTGTGACATGGGTGCGTTTACAAACATACAATTTCATATGCACATCACACCCAGACCCGGAACAACAATCAGTGGATCACACAATGAGTTGTTCCGTGCGGGTATCGAAACACCGACACGTTGCGCGAAATCCAGTTTCAGCCATCGCGTCAACCGTGCATTCAAATAATATAATATAATACCACCTACACATAGATCTACCGATATGTGTAACGTGAAGAGCTTTGAGCTGTCGCCAAACACACCACCGACACACACCACCAGCCAACTAATAATCACTTAGTCAATAGACATTTGTTAAAATAATAAGCCTTATGTCCCATGTTCAGAGGTTCGTTAAAGGACCAATGGACTTTATAGAACTTTGTTAGCCTTTCACGATACTGATAGTGATATAATTATAAATACAATACAGGAATCAGACTAAAATACATTCAAAGTGTATTTGAAAAGTCTTGGCTAATTATTTTATAGCAAATTATAAAGATTAAAAGATTTTAATCTAAATATCCTTAATCAAGACTGAGCAAAAACTGGCAAAAAACGCGAGATTTTGAACTCAGAATAACACATCATACCATTTGCAGAATCGGATAGAAACTGAAAATGAAAAGACAACCTCGTTAGTAAGGACAACTGTATAAAGTCAGAGCTAATCCAACTCAAAACAAAGATATCATTTATCTAAATAAAATAAAGACATTCTAGTTTCATTTTCCGGTATGTGCAGAAGTTACAAACGGCTGCAGCTCAAGATGTAATGACCAACATAAACTGATCTTTCATTGTACAAACTACTAATAGGGCTTAAGGTCAACATGTATTGGAGGTGTATCCAAGTCAGGAGGCTAGTTGCTTCTGAATGCCTGGTCTATCTCTAAGTTATCCGCTAATCCACCCGAGTGAGTTGCTCTTTTCAATTAACAGCAGTCGTGAGCAATAATTCTTTTCTCTCGGACTGCTTTCTAAGTAAAAAAGAGGGGAAAAACTGCGATGTTTTATTTTAATCACAAGAAATACAAATGCTAGATTACATTATGGTTATTTTTATAAGATTTGCGATTGTTTAGCATTTTCTAAACTACTACCATACCTACATAGGAGTTCTTCAAGAAATTATTAAGTACAATAAAAGAAATTGAATAAAGTTTTGATATCGGAGCGTGATATTGAAAATACACCATATTAAACAGTGAACAGAAATAGTTTGGATGGCCTGTATGTGTAACTAATCCAAACTATCCTAATTATATTATAAATTCGAAAGTAACTCTGACTGTCTGTCTGTCTTTTATTCACGCCTAAACTACTGAACCGACTTGTATGAAATTTGGTACAGACATAGTTTGGAACTCGAGAAAGGACATAGGATAGTATTTAAACCAAAAATATGCAGAAGTAAATATATCACGCGGGCGAAGGCGCGGGCAGAAGCTGGTATGTGTATAAAATTGAAATGCTTAATATGTTGGAAAGCGTATTACTCAACAACACCAAGACAAATTCTGCCAATTATTTTTTAAGTTAAGAACTTAAAAGGTAGAATGGAGAATCGGGATATAACACCCAACAATGTATTTTATAAATATTCCAAAAATAGTTTCGTGTCTCTCCTGTTTCACTCGTGTTATTTCTTCACCAAAACTCGAACCGCTTTATTATATCAGACGACAAACAGATCAGTTTAAATTTATAATACAAACTTTGAAGCTAGTACTACTTACCTGAGTACATCGTAGAACAAGCTCTGAAAGACACGGCGTTCATACAAATTGGTTATAAAATTATCTACCTCTGATTCTGATCTGATAGTATTAAGTCACTAGGTACTGATAAGCTCAATTTGCATCTGTGTATAGATTTCCTTACTTATCTACTTACAATAGTATAGATATAGAGTTGGTCTGAACGTGGTTGCCCCTGATTATTTTTTTAAACAGCAAGCAATGCTACATTTAATTTATTGATATGATTATAGTTTTTATGATTACTAATTAAACCCTATTGTTTTGAGAATAAGCATTTTAATTGGAAACCATGCTTCCTATTATTTTGTAGAAATGAAAAAGTACTGAGAGTTTCTTATATGTAAGTCGATTCCTTCCTTGTCAGTCACATCTTCAGTTTTTGCAAGGAGGTTCAAAATGTTGTTCCGATGCGACATCCAGGGCGACGCTGGCATCGGTAGCGTTGTCAAATATATTATTTTTCTTTAAAGCTACCTGATATCACGAAAACCTATGTTGAAATTCACCACATCGACCAAATTTTTATTGACTCTTGGCAACCGATTGCCGTACAACGTTCCGGGGTTCCGGGGGTTCGATTTTCGCACGGAACAGTACTTTGTGTGATCTACAAATTGTTGTTCTGGGACTAGGTGTGATTTGTATGTGAAATTGTATGTTTGTAAACGCATCCACGATACAGGAATAACTCTAATGTATCCTAGTGTCGAGCATCTCCTCCCCCATCCCACCCTAATCCCTAAATTTCCAAAATCCATATCCCCAAAAGGCACTCGTGTCACCTCTGATGTTAGTGTCCATAGGCGGCGCCGCTTACTTACTATTTAGTAATCCAGCCGAATATTTGCCAGTCTATCACATAAACCAACAGCTGATTCTGTAAACTTTATTGAAACGATTGTTAGTGAACTTGAGCCGTAGTATACAAACAACACATTACTTGATACAATAATGGACATGATAGCTCATTAAACTATCAAATGTCATGTCAAACGACGAGATTAGTGATTGATTTAATTAATTCAGGAAATCACTCTCGGCGAAATTGAATAATTCCCTTATTATTAAGTTAGCTTTCTAGACAATAAGAGGCTTCATAAATAGTGTCAATTTTCATAGTCAAACTCAAAATCCTTTATTCCAACTAAACCATGAATAGGTACTTTTGACCCGTCAAAACAGAAAAGTTGTATGTCAGCCTGTTCGTCAGTGAAGCTAGGTGCTCATTACAAATTGTAGATTCGAATGGACACACACATTATCCTGGGAGGATTCGAATCTTTTTCTCCCATAGTAAGCAGACTGATACGCTTATCTTTTCTTTTCATGGTCTTTTACCTCTCCAAATTTCTTTCTGCCTTCCAGTCACGTCTGCAGCTATTATTAAGTAATGTACCTAATTAAAGAAGGCTGATTGCACCTTCTACTTAAAAAACTATGGAAGTCATTTAGTGGCTTTACCTTGTATCCTACTAATATTATAAAGTGCGAGAGTTTGATTGCTAAGCAGATGAATGTGTATGAATCGGAATGAAATTTAACACAGAGGTAGATTATAGTCGGGACACATAAGTTATTTTTGACAATGAGCCAAACGTGTCTGTTTTGCGGGCAAAACCACCGGCATAAAGTTATAAACTATAAACATTATCATGAAAATGAAAAGATAAACCTAAGCCCCATTAAAATTGCATAACCAGTCTAAAAGTCTCAAGACCAGCCAGAGACTGATCAGTAATCTCTATTTGTGAATTCACTGAGCGTAGAATTGCTATTGACAACGTACTGAGTTTACGAAGCCTGCACCTGCTAGTCTTCAGGTCCCCAGCGAGTTCAACGGTGCATATTAATGAATTTTCATAGTAATTAGATGGATATTGGAAAGATATTGACTTTGTGTCTTGATTTTAGGAGATATATTTAAGTATCTTTAAAGTTCAATAGTTACCAGTAAAATAAGTGAAAAGAATTCGAGTATCTATTACAAGACAATATAAAATATGTAGGTATTCACAGTGCCATCCCCTATATTTATGCCGCGTTAAGGTAAAATATTTTTTATGTGCTCAAACTACTTTACTTTTTTGTGGAATATGAACGAATTATGGCGAATGAACAGATAGATTCTGATGGTAAGTGATCAGGTCAACCCATGGCCATGTCCATAGCCGTAACATCAGAGGAAGCTCGTTTCCAGCCATTTTTAGAAGGACCCTTTTACTCTCTCTTCTTACGGTACTGATACCATAGTCAGTATTAAATTTGTTTAAAAAATAACGTTTTAGTAGCTTTGAAGTGTGAAACTATAGACACAGAGCATTTAATTCAACAATTGTCTGTGATTGTTAAAAAAGGAATTGACCTTTAAAGAATAAAATACGGGATGGTACACATTCAAACTCATGGAACAAAAGGAACGATGAACAACACATGTATTGAACTATTCGACCAGCATTTGAATAAACTTGTCCAATACATTCGACACCTTTCTGTTTACATACAGAATTTGTCATTAGCACTAAATACTCTTATTGTGCAGGGAATTTAGAATACAAGGGAATTTAACGCTGATAGTTAGTATTGTGTTGGAGCCAAACAAATAAAATACACGGTGGGCCAGTCACACAATTTGGATAAAATTGTATCTTTGCTTAGAATTCTAGAGGTCCTCTAAATTGTGGTACAGTCGCAAGTACAATAAAGTACTACGGCTCGGTATAGGTGAATGATCGGGGAGGTTTTAAGTCAGTGACATTCTGACACTCCCTGGTGAAAGGGAGTGTCAGAATGGCACTGAGTTAGGCCTAAGTTAGAAGACAGTGGATGATTTCTTCCATAAAATATTTTTGGAATTCTTACTAATCAGATCGCTAGAAAAAGTTAAGAATAAGATATTGAGATGTTTTTGTAAAATTTTCTTATTTATTGTCATTATATAAATTATATTAATTATTATAGATTATGTTTTTTACATTTTTGTTGTTGTATTTTGTAATCTAAATTTACCTATAGTCTCCAAACTCTCTTCATGTTGCACCTACCATACTCTCTCAGCATCACCCTAAAGTTGACTGATAAGAATGACTATGGCATTAAGCCCGCCTAAGTTATGTTATGTTGCATATGCGTAGTTTAAATAAAATTAAATAAATGAGTTTTTAAGGCCACTTTAACAACCAATGGATCAAAGAAACAGACAAACCACGTAATTAATTATACTGTTTTATTGAGGTTTTATTGTAGTTTTTAACTTTATTTGCCTTTGAATTTTCTCATCAGATTTTAGAGTTAATAATTGTGATTTCATCATATGGTGAAATAGTTAGGTAATTTCTATTTTATAATGTTTTATAAGATGAGGTAATGATAAATGATAATCTGATAACGTTTTTAATATTAGTTCTGAATAGAAATCAACGTTTGATCAGAGAATAGGTACATAAAAACGTAGACATTTTTTTTTACATTACAAACAACAAAATTTTTAATTCCTTTAATAGCCTATAGTTTTTTTTTTATTTCCAAAAAATTACAGCATATTTCTTGTAGATTTTGGCTGCTTTACTTATTCATACCTTTCTAATGGTGTTTTTAAATATATTCCATAGGACTGAGGAAATTTACACACTATTATTCATAATAGAAAAAATTAGAAATGTTACACATCCATACATATATTAAGCACGTAAGTATCACATATATTTATCGCTGTAACTTAAAATAAATGCGACCCAACGAGGTCAGTATATTTTCGTCGGCAGTGTCCCACACTGTAATCTAATTTTAGTATAACAAGGTTCCACAAAATATTGTGGCCTGTCCGTTTTGCATAAAACTTGCCTTTCTTGAAGCTGAATTTTCACTCAGTTATCTCTAGACAAACTTTTTTCTTTTAATTTTATTTCAAGTAAGCAAGTTGAATGATATACCCATATAATAAGAACAGGAAGAAAATCATTATTTTTTTTTCTTAAATCGTTCCAAATATTGCTTGTAATATATCACACATCATATCATCCGCCTACAAATTCCCACTGCTGAGCAAAAGGCCTCTTCTCACGCTGAGAAGCTTTGAATATTATCAATCATGCTTATTATAAAAAAATTACAAATTAAAAAAACTAATACAGACGTTAGTTATGGATTACATTATGTAAATGGTGAGTGTAAATAAACATGAAAATACATATACATACTTATTTTGGAAAATTGCCTAGTTTCAACGAGCACCCCTATAAGCGAGCGCCTTAACATTCAGATCGTCACGACATCTTAATTACAGCCTTGCGACCCTTGCTTGTTAGATATCGTTGTTTGTGGAGAAAAAATAAGTACCACTTTTAATTTCTATGTGTTTGAGTCTTTTAATTTTTTTCCGTACAATAAAGAGGTCGGTATACCATTGTAAATAAGGCAGAATTTATCGATTATGTACATTACACTTAAACACCTAAAGCAAACTGGCCACTGTTAATAAATAAAAAATCAAATGGAACAAAAATATTCATACCGTTCTTTAAAAGAAATTTAAGTGTAGGAGAGCCAATCTTCGGGACGAATGGTCCCAATCTCTCCTCTCCTCCAATCTCTCAATCCCAAAATCTTCAACGCCCTAATCCTCAGAAAGTCGCAACGCACTCGTAAGTCCTCCGTTGTTACGGCTCCGATTGATTACTATCAGGTACACCGTGTACCTACTCGTTTAATTCGATACATCACACAAAAAATCCTTCTAGAGTTAAAAACTAAGGACTACACCAAACGCCCGCAAAGTCATTAAGACGTCCAATCCATAAGAACAGAAGCGAGAAAAAATAAGCCGTCAACTGAATAAAATAACCATAGTAGTTAAGAATGAACAAACAAAGGATAAGCCTCTAAGGCCGTGATAAGGTTTGAGTTCGGCTCAACTGAGCGAAATATAGCAGAATATAGCTCAAAGCCGTCTAGTCGCGGATTTCATCGTATGTCGCGAACGTGGGGGGAATTCCTTGCAATGTTCGTAGCCGCCTTTGTTTTGTGTGCCTATTATGTCGGCATTAAGCCTCGACCTCCCACAAAATGTGAACTGAGGAATTTTTCGCGTGCCTACCAGTATATGCTGACATGGTTCAACGGAATTTCAAGCTATGAAAACTACGTCGAAGTTGGAGTCACGAACCTTAATGTGTGTGTCTAAATTGCTGTACCTACTATATTGTCATCTGTATCTTTTAGTAGAATAAATATTTCTCACGTTTAGAGCTAAGAGTAAAACCGTAAACATCTTGCACATTTTGTAGCAAGGAATTATCTTAAGACGTTGTCGGATAAAATGCCATTACTTACCTTTTACAGATATTACATTAAGATGGCAACACTTAATCTTATCCGAGTAACATAAGGAAAACAAAGTCCATTAGAGCTATCTATGTAAAGTTTTCACCACAGAGAGGCAACACCCGGCGCCGGCGATATAAAAAAGCACATTATCGGGACAATGAACCTTTTTACGATTTCATCTCCGAAATTAGCGGTTCAATTTGTTGGAGTGCTTAATAGAGGTGTAAGCCTCGCGTGGTGCGGTGGTGGTCGCAATTAATCAGGCCGCCACTTTCCCCAGCACGGATTATAGTAAATGGCGCGGATTAGAGTTGAGCGCGTTTTTGCTCCTCACGGCTAGATTTTTAACACACGATTTATCGCCGACCTCTTGGGATGCAAGCTGACAAGTTAATCTCCACGCAATCACCCACTTTATGTAGCTACAGATAGAATGTCACGCTCATTATTTATTTATTTTTAGTATATAAGCTACAAACACAATACATAACGTTTGTAACTAGATAAGCTTTAGGTGGAATTACATTGAATGGGTATCAAGGGTGGATACGGTTTCAGTTTCTGGGAATTCGACAGATGGACTATGAATTCCCTGAATTTGATTTCTTAGAAAGGAGAATAGATAGCTAGATACTCAGTGTAGGTACTTCAATCCATTGCTATGTTGTTGTATCGTCGACGAGATCTTGCGAACGAATATGCATGCTAGAAATTGCATCTCATCTTCCCAAATAACTCAATGTATGGAAAACTTGAAGAAAGAAAACACACATGTCCGTACGTGATCGGTAGTTCGTGTGTGTTTTACTCTTTATATTTTATGATTTCCACGAGCTTTGCTCCCATCTCACCTAATAAATATGTATTACGGTCGCGTTTTCAGAAGATGCCCTACTCGGGACACTGTCCTTCCCGGGAATTATTTGCCCGAAGTTAGGTTCAGTTACATTTTCGGTATACTTGATAAAGTAACATGTTTAAGTAGCCACGAATACATTGAACGCGGGACCGCTTTATTTGTTTAGATTAGCTTATTTTATAATGCTGGTCCCCATATAGCTGTGAATGAAGAGCTGCCTTTTTTGAATGATAAAATCATCAAATTACTTCTATTGCCCTGGATGGGCTGAAAGGTAGTGTCAGACCGTTACAAAATATAAGCCACCCCTTCCTTCATCTGCTCTAGGCTGCTTTTCATTATTGCACTTCACTAGCACCCCTGGCTATAAAAAACTGTCTCTGAATCGAATGTGATGCAGTCGTTCGCTAATTATGCACATTAGACCATTACTGTGACTCATATCTATTTATTCAACTTTTAGATTTGTTTAGTCGGATATAACCTCTTACATAAGATACTTCTTAATCGAAATTCTATTCTAAACTATTAGATAAGTTGAACTAGATACATATGTTTGTTGCCGAAAAAGAAAGTGGTTACCTACTTTCACTATTAACCATTTAAGCAAATTAATATACCTATCCATTTCAATTTTTTAAATGTCACACAATCAAAACTTTTTTTTAATCTAAATATATTAAATTCTATGTATTTCAAATAATATAGCTAATTTCTATATTTATATAGGTTTTACAAATATTAATTTCTCAGTAATATCGGATTTTGACCCCAAACTTTGTACCCACAAAATTATGGACGTTGAGTGGTCTAGTTTCAAGTCTGGAATTTAGCCCAATGTTTTAATTAAGCGACACACTCGCGCCCTATTTTAATAAGAATTAAAAAGACATAAAAGTGGGCGTAATTTTTTTAAATATATGTAATATCTAAGGAGCTTTTGTTATAGGAAAAATCATCAAATGACTTCTCTCGCCGACGGTGAGGCGTGTCAGACTCTTACTGACTAAATAATCTCTTGTTCCTTCTTCTGCTCCAGGCTGAGGACGCGGTTCCGTATTACGCTTGCCCTGCAACCCAGCTGAATTGGGTCCCGTCTGTGAGAATCTAACGAGCTGGCTTTTATCTAATGCCAAGATATGAGAGCCGCATATTGTGAATCTTTGGATATTTGCATCACCCAAGCAGTTATTTTTATTTCATTTTATGTGTTACAACAAAAACAAGTAAAATATTAAATAATAATATGGACTTAGAAACGTACAATTAATAAGGAAAGAGAAAGAGAGCAAGACAAGAAAAAAATATTTTCCAAAATTCCATTCGGAGAATTTTTATATTTAGTCAATGGATTTACCTTTGTTTAAGAATATTATACTATAAATACATATCTCAACGTTAGGTGGACCGACGACATCGTCAGAGTCGCAGGAAGTCAATAAAAGTAGGTGCAACTTATCGTTCGACGTGGAGGACAAATGGGGAGGCCTTTGTTCAGCAGTGGACGTCTTCCTGCTGTTGATGATAATGATGATGAAGATTTCAACTTTTTTTTTAAATAATGTTATTACTTTTTTTATTCAATAGGTCAGCAAACAAGCAGACGGATTACCGCCGCTAAGTAAGCAATCGGCGCCGCCCATGGACACCCGCAACGTAGGAGTCACGAGTGCGTTGCCGACCTTTTAGGGAATAGGGATTGGGAGGGATCGGGGAAGGGGAAGGAGAAGGATTGGGCCTCCAGTAACCTCACTCACACGGCGAACCCCAAAACACTGTGGTTAATTCACGCCGGTTTTCTGTGAGGCCGTGGTATCACTCCGGTCGAGCCGACCCATTCGTGCCGAAACTTGGCTCTCCCACACTGAAATCAGTCATGTCAACTTTTCAAAATGGCAAATCTTTCAGATACGCAATAATATTCACAATAATAAACTAAAACGGTAATAAAACATTACTCGAAACTTATCAGTGGTTATGTATAAGTTGTCTGACTTCTAAAAACCGATTATTGAAGCTATCTTGAAGAAGGGGGCTAATAGAATCGTTGTGTATACTTCTAATCGGTTACCATGGCAACCACTCTGAATAAGTAGCGGCTATCGTCTTCAAGTTTTGTTATTACTTTCGTGTCTAGTATACTTCGCTTATTATTTATTTATATATTTGATCTGAGAAATAATTATATTAATTTGTCAAACAAGGTAAGTTGTTTGACCTTGAATGAATTTAGGAAACTGAGTTAAGGGCTAAGTTGGTCTAGTTGATTTCAAATTCTCGGTAGTATCCTCCACGAAGGTAATGAGACTTTTCCGTGGTTCTATTGCTATTAATACCATTACATCAGAGATAGGAACATGGAAATCTCTTAAAAAAAAGTAATATTCTGTTAACCTTTCGATCGTGATAATGCGAGACAAAATAGAAGAACAATAAACTATGGAGTTAATTTGGGGTTTGATAAAATATTAAAAGGAAAAATCGTAAAAAGTTTATCAAGCTTTCAATTCAATTCAGTTTTAAACTTTGTTTAGCAAGTTTCAGCAATTATGACTGCACGGTTGGTGCGGTGGCTGGGCAACTGGCCGCCGTGCAACGTGTCGCGGGTTCGATTTTCGTACGGAACAACTCTTTGTGTGATCCACAAATTGTAGTTCCGGGTCTGGGTGTAATGTTTGTGTTTGTGTAACGGCAATGTTTATCATAAAAAAAAATGTTCTTTCAACTACTTGTAGTTGAAAGAACAATTTTTTATCATATCATATCATAGAAGTAAGCATATCAAAATTTGTCGTAAGTTAACATCAAAAGTTTAACCATTAATTAAAGCAAATAAGTATACTTCGGGTATGTTTTTATCACTTCCAACTCTTTCGGGAAAAGCTGAACTCATAAATACACAAAACGCCATAACAACAAATAATGTACGTTAAACAAAAATATAAGTATTACGTTTTTCCCCCATATTTTGTATGTGCATTACTTAAGAGACATTCTTAAGTGGGTCTTACGGACGCTTCGGCGGTGACACACAAAATACTCGAGATCTTAATTTTAAGAAAACGGATAAATTTTATGTTTTGTCTCTGTTCCAAGGTTCTGATACTTAAACAACGTTTGTATATCGACAAGTACCGTCATTTTTGGTTCATCAAAAAAGACAATCAATCGACTAGACTAGTTGAAAAAAAAACATTTCAGGTTACTGAAAAGTTATAAAAGAAATTTATTGCTGCATTGCATTTGCCCTCGGTGAAATATCAAAATATGAACGCATAGGTAACAAAATAGACCATCGTGCTCAGCTATATGGCTAAAATCATAATTTGTTTTTACAGGGGTACTTTATAACTCGGCTGCATGTCATGCTTGTCCATTAAAGGCACCGATACCAGTTACGTGACTTTCGGATTTGGTTGCGTAGTTGCAATAAACGTTCAGATTTTTGCCCACATTCATAAACTCTGCTGTGGTTCTGGCATCTGTCATTCGAGGTTACACATCCCTCTATTTGGGGATAATGTACACGTTAGCTGAATGTGCTGTCACGATCGCCAGCTATAATATATTGGCTTTCATAACATCAATCGATATAATTGGTAATGAAATGTGTATTACGAAGCCCAACCCATTCGTCCCGAAGCATGGCTCTCCCACTATGAAATTGGTACCAGTGGCACTGGGTCGGCTCAACCGGAGTGTTTCATTGTGTGAGTGAGGTTACCGGGGGCCAAATTCTTTCCCACTTCCCGCATCCTCAATCCTCAAATCCCTAATAACCCGCAATAGGCCAGCAACGCACTTGTAGTAACTCCTTTGGTACTATGAGTTTCCATGGGCGGCAGTGATTGCTTAACATCAGGTAATCCGTCAGCTCGATTACCGACCTATGACATAAAACAACAAACGATTGTGATCGAATTAATTATTACTGGAACTCTTTCTGTTGTTTGTATGAATGTCTGGGATGCAGTGAATGCATGTTATACTGAAAGTACTCTGATAAAGTTTGATGTTACTAGTTTTGGGCTTACAATAGTGGCAGGACCTTTGACTGAGGCGAACTTGAGTATGGCAAGGTCCTTGGACCCTTTTTTTTTGGAAGGGGTAAATCATCAAATGACTTCTACTGCCCAGGGTCGGGCGTAGGGAGTGTCAGACTCTTACTGACTAAAAACCCCCCTGTTCCTTCTCCTGCTCTGGGCCGAGGTCGCGGTGCCTCATTGCGCTTACCCCGCAACCCCGGCTGAACATCAGCCCTATGGGGGCCCGTCTGTGGTGGTCTATTGGCTCTTTGAGGCGCGCGCGGAACACTACGCGCCGTACGCTCGGGACTGGTTCTGGTCGGGCGGCGAGCTGAGGTCCTTGGGCCCTGCGGTATGGACTAGTCAGAGGAAACAAAGGAAAAATAGAGACTAATGGCAAACTCCCCAATAATTTTACTAGTCACCATGAAGGCCATGAACCTACAAATATGGCGCATAGACAGACAAAATGATTACTTAAAACATTGATGTCTTAATGCGTACATGAAGTATTGAGCTCGGAGGTGTCATAATAAGATTATCCAGTCAATAAGTAAGATAGTAGGTATCTTCGGCTTAGCCAGGAATTTATGTTGGGTGAGGCACAATCACTATGCATATCAGATTATAGGATACTGATATTGCGCCTTGCATTTTGTCATAAGCGGTTATAGACAGACAAGGATTAACAGACGACATTGTTTACAGTAGTAAGTCCATATCGAAGGTCGGAAGTATTAAGTAACCCAGTTAAACTTGGAGATAGATGTTTTTGAAATGTATGTTGATAATAATAGAAATTTTTAGATCCAATAATACCCATAGTCGTGGTAGTTGAGGCTCCCGTTTCTCATGCATGGAGTTCGAAACCTGACAACTTCCCAGTTACATTATGCCTTGTGCCTTGACCAAGCGTAGTGATTGATGCTCAAAACTTCTCCATGTAAGAAGAGGCCTGTGCTCAGCAATGGACTAGCTGGAGGTATAGCCTGGCAATGTGATGTGATACCTACAATTGTTACTGGCGTTTGACAGTTGTATACTTTAAACCAGAATCGAATATTTACTTTACCTCGTACCTATGTATTTCTGTCTGAGTGTTTTATTTTTGTTTTATGTTTTATGACTGTGTGAGAAACATAGTCATATATTTGGTGCATATATTATAATCATACCTATAACCAAATAAACCGACTTGATGTCAATCTATCGAATTTGTTAATTTTAACAAATTCGATAGATTTAAAACGTTGTTAACAGTTGTAAAACGTATCCAAAAAAAGGAAGACGCGGTAAGGTCATGTATAAATCGGACAGAGAGCGATAAACCAATCGCTCCCAGCCAGTTGATGTAAAAATACAGATCGTCAACATTAAAAGGCAACAACATCAGTCAAAATATGTTCCAAGAAGAGGCCTTTCTTATGAGGAGGATTGGGCATAAAAATCTTTTTTTTTTTTCAAAAGCCGTTTTTGAGAAATTATTTTGTTACTAGTTTTTTTTTATTAAT
Organism: Spodoptera exigua; assembly: GCA_902829305.4. Classification (NCBI taxonomy): domain Eukaryota; kingdom Metazoa; phylum Arthropoda; class Insecta; order Lepidoptera; family Noctuidae; genus Spodoptera; species Spodoptera exigua. The sequence continues at coordinate 10,640,657 of LR824610.2, read as the reverse complement.
TTCAAATCTGTTTCGACTGTTTGTTTCTAAAATCTGCGGTATCAAAGGCTGTATCTTTTTACGATTACGTTGGTATAGACGTTTGATTTTCTCACTGCTTCAAGGGACAGTATATTTAAGTATTTAATCTAAATTTCATCTTAATACCTCAACGCATTTCTGAGAAAATAATACAGTAAGATGGACTGACGGACAACAAAGTGAACTAATAAGAAATTTTTCTTTTCGATGTTCGTCGAAACCTTTAATCGTACGTCATTATTTATATTTATTTTTAGCTTAGTATGAGTTTGTAAATAGACATAATACGTGTAATTTTTGCTACTTGATATTAAACTTTAATATGAATATGATTTAGTGGCTATTTCACAATGTCTAAAGGGCTGTTATGTACCACATACATTTTAACATGAAACGTTATTTTGTATGAACTATGTACAATATTAGTTTATGGGGAAATTACATAAAAATAATAATACAGGATATTTTGATGTGAAACGTGAAATGATGTGGTGTGTATAAGCATACAATAGTTACAATCAATGTAGCAAAAATTTGTATTTTAAACTAGCGGCCCACCCCCGCTTCGCACAGGTCCAACTATCTCGCTAACAATGAAAGGATCCCTTTTCCCCAATTTTCCCCTTTACTTTTCTAATATTTTCTTTCATAAGAACCTTCTCAAGACAATAATAAATACAAAACAAAAGGATTTGGCAAAATTGGTTGGCGTTTTTGAGTTATGCGCTTACCAACACATTTTGCGATTCATTTTTATATAGATAGAAGATATAAAATTCTTTTTGTGTATTGTGAGTTTTTTCGGTTGGGCGGGAGGTGTCAGACTCTTACTGACTAAAAACCCCCTCGTTCGTTCTCCTGCTCTGGGCCGAGGTCGCGGTGCCTCATTGCGCTTACCCCGCAACCCCGGCTAAACATCAGCCCTATAGGGCCCCGTCTGTGGTGTTCTAATGGCTACTAGTTCTGGTCGGGAGGCGAGCTACCCTTACTCACCGGAACCGCGATCACGGTGGCCGGAGATCGTCTCTTGATTTTCATGAGGGCTGAGAAGTCATTCAATTAAAAATGTCCTACGGTCGGTGGACATTCTTCCCCCAACGAAATAGATGACCGACCGATGACTTCTGCTGGGGTAGGGTTATATACCCAGTGTTTTTTCAGGGTCAGGCCTGTTATGGGTGCGCTTACACCCATACCAGGTCCTGAGAATTCCAAACGCGCACGCGCATACGTAAGTTATGTAAACAACAAGTTGTAATAGATATAAACAAAAAAACAATAGGTAAAACTATTGAATAAAATATTTGTTACTAGCATTATTATAACTGTGACATATCTAAAATATCCTAGATTTCTTTATTAAGATAATTTTAGAAATATTCCATCATTCGTATTTTGAATTAAAAAGACTTGAGGTTAAGAAAAAGGTGCGCGTTCAACCGGTTTTGGTTTTTGTAAGCTCCTCAATATGTCTGTTGCACAGTAAAGAGTCGCGTCGTTCGACCTCGTGACGTAATAATGTCACTGTCAACTAACTTAGTACTATTTACAAAGCAATTTTGAGATTTTATATATTAAAATTGAATAAAGAGACAGGCAAAGTTCAATCAGTACGAAATAAACCAAAAGTACTCAGTAAACGAAATAAAAAGTACGAAATCAATATCGGTATCAATTCACGATAATCCGGATACCAGAATTCACAGCTATTAAACTCACAAACGTGATGATAATAAATAATAATCGGGTGTTTTATTGTAGGGCTGAAAACAAAAGATAACGGTCGCTCTATCTGCATTAATATCATTTTATCCGTGTGACTGTACGGCCAGAGATATGTATATATTTTTACCTCGCGTCTAACGCACTACAGTCGCGTCCACCGTCGAATAAACACCACAGTGACAGTGAATATTGACCTGCGTGATATAAAAACAATGCGTGTTCACAGTTGAGGAAGCTGACAATTTTATTGTGACGTGCGGAACGGCTCTTTTATATTGTTATCTTTGTGAATACATACGAACTCTAGTGCTCAGTTAAAATGACGGTGCCATCGATTCCCCAAATACTTACAGAACTGAAGATGACACAAGATGAACAGCAGCCCAGAAAACGCCCCGTATACACATGGTGGGTGGATTCCTGGAGAGGAATCCTCTCTGAGTTCATCTCCACGATGATGCTCGTTTTATTCGGCTGCATGTCTTGCTTACCAATGGAAGGAATCAACTTAACCATATATCCACCCTTCGGGTTTGGTTTCGTAGTCTTGTTCAACATTCAAATCTTTGGACATATTTCTGGAGCATACATGAACCCAGCGGTGACTTTAGCGACTGTAATCTGGGGGAGTAAGTCCATACCCATCGCAATTTTATATGTACTAGCCCAGTGTGCCGGAGCTGTGCTCGGTTACGGGATCTTAGTAGCATTATCACCATTTGACTTGGAAGTTGATAGCGTATGTGTGACTATGCCATTCTCTGGTTTAACGGACCTACAAGCAGTGGGAATTGAAGCAGCGTTAACCGCAGCACTTATTTTGATTAACTGTGGTCTGTGGGATCCAGCGCACGCGAATAAACAAGACAGCGCCCCGATAAAGTTCGGTTTGACAATTGTTGGACTCGGCCTCGTGGGAGGACCACTGACGGGGGCAAGCATGAACCCTGCAAGGACCCTTGGACCAGCTGTTTGGACGGGCAGATGGGCCCGACATTGGGTATACTGGGTTGGACCATCTATCGGTAGCTTCTTGTCAGTTCTGTTTTACAAAAAAGTGTTTTTAAAGAAATACGAATAAATTAGAACTGTGGTAGTTAATGAAACGGTTACTACTAGTATCAAAAGTTGGGCACTTAAAGCTAGATACGAATTTCTAGACGTTGGTTTTGTATAAACTATAATATGTATAATAACATATACTGGGTGTTGTTGGTTTTTGCACAGACGTTGTTCAAACAAAGCATAAACTATCGATATATCAGCGACTGATAATATTCGGACATCGCAATACCCAAGGCCATATACCAATAGTTAATATACATATAGTTTTGAAAGACTTAATGAGGTTGAAGCTGTGTTCAATACATTGCTTCTAATACTTCGTTTCTATTTAAAACCTATTTAATTTAAATATATTAATAAATAATTTATTATCAGTATTTTTATCTCAACGTGTAAAATTATTTAGTACGTTTAATTTGAAGACGATTTCATATAGATTAGATAATTATTTGTAGACTTTAAAATACTCTTGTAGTGGATAACCTGGCTTATGTTTGTTACGATCATATAGGATTTTTTTTTATCTTCATTCAAAGCATGTAGTTTCTGATTCAATCTATTGTGCGAAATCATTTTATTCTTATCATCAAATTCATTTCCTTTGCTAATGAAAGTAGTTACTTGTAAGTGTTTATGATGATTAGACTTAAGAAATGGAGTGTTAATTGGATTTCCCATAGGAAATAATGCCGTTAGAATTCTAATGGTACTTAAATGGCAGACTCATTGGCATAGCTACGTCGGCAGATACATCTGTAGTTACTCTTAGGGATAATGAGAGAAAAAAAAGGATGGGAAAGAGGTGGGACTTACAAGTTTAGAACCTTTTTCCTTGTAATAAAGTCAAGTAAAACAGTTATTAAGTTTTTACATTTAGGCGATGTTCATAGTTTAATGAATTAAAAAATATGAGACATAGGCCAATTAATCAAAATCGGACAAATTACTAACTGGTTTTTGGTTGAACTATTAATGTAGGTAAAAATAGACAAATTGACCTTGCCAGTCCCTCTGGTAATTATTGACTTAAATATTTATTACATTAAAACCTCTAACTCTAATTTTAAGATTGTATTTACCTATATACATATTTTCGTAGACAAAATATCATACACATTTTTATTACCTACAATTTAACATTTTTATATCAATCTTACAATTGTGGGAGTCGTCTTGGTATCAGAGATGCCAATCGGCAATGACCTTAAAAATAAGGAAAATACAGGCTCAATACACGCGTTGCATATTCAACTTGCTGTAACAGTTAAAGGCCTGTTATATGAACTTAAAAATCTTTTCATAGTAATTTTATATGAAGTCAATGACACTCGAGTATTTACTTTGTTGGTTTCGGATAATGCATGTTGCGTTTTTAAAATTATCATTAACTACCTACTCTCGAACGGTTTAACCTGCTGCTCGGCTACATTTGATCGTAGCGTGATGTTCTATAGCCTATAGCAGTCAGGAACATTGTAACTATCTATCAGTGAAAGAATTTTGACAATCCGACCAGCGATTCCAAGATACCCCTTACATACAAACTTACAAATTTTACCTCTTTATAATATTAGTATAGATATTACCTAAATATTAATTATATCATAATGAAGATGGCTTAATTAACCGTGAAGGAAGTCGTTAAATGCAGGTCACTTTCAATAATAAACGTGTATGGAAATCATTGATTATAGACCTAGGCTCAAAGGTCCTTTCTAATATTATGGTGATGAAACTTTTAAATTATAACTATAATCTGTTGCTTTCTTAAACTTATCTTTTGTGTATATTTTTGTGTGTTATTGATTGTATAATTGCAAACAAATGGTTACACAAATATTATCATGTATTTTTTTAATATTTCATAGAACAAAATTGGCGGACATTTTGTTACTTATAAGAATTACTGGTACCTATGAATTGTTTAATTGCCTTTATTTTGAACTCCTATGTTGCACTTTCATACAATCAGCCGCCAAATTTGTCGTTCTAGTAAATAAAAAGTTGTAGACAGTTTAACTTTTACATTCAAAACAAGCATTCATAAGCTTTTTATGTATTGTTAACCAGTTTTAAATAACCACAAAAGTGAACGTCAATATTTAATTCCATCGGATAAATTTACATTAGTTCCTTTTTCCGGGTTTCACTTAGAAGAAGATTTGATTACGTTGTGTAAAATAAAATAAAACATTTTAATAGTATTTAATAGATTATAAAAAACAATTCACTTTGGAACAGAAATATAATCCAAACTAATATTATAACTGCGAAAGTAACTCTGACTGTCTGCCTGTCTTTTCTTCACGCCTAAATTACTGAACCATTTGTGTGACATTTGGTAAAGACGTTGTTTAGACGTCGAGAAAGGACATAGGATAGTTTTTAAACCAAAAAACTGTAGAAAGTCACTATTCCACGCGAACAAAGTCGCAGGAAAAAGCTAGTTAATTATAAATCATTTTTTATCTATTTTGAACGAAAAATTTAACTTTTTAATTTCACAAACGTAAACGTGACAAACACAGTTGTTGTCTAGGAACGCAATGTCTATCCTCATTAATGTCATTAAAATGAACTGTAATGACGGTGTTACAAAACTCATTAAAAATTCTATAATGAGAATTTGTATTACACTCTCCTTTGATAACTAACTCGATCACATTTTGCCACGTATTTTTATTGATACGTTGCAATATGAAAATATAAATTCTCAACTAAAATAGATACTTATTTTCCTGCAATATAATCCTCTTAGTTTTTTAATGAGAATCTGATGATACATACTGGTATTAATTTAAATGAATTTCTTTTTCTTTTTCTCATCACCATGTAGCGATTTTCTTTTATTTTTTACTTCATTCACCACGCGCGTTAAGTTAGCAGCTAGATTTAAATTAGTTTCTAAGAAATTAAATTCTTTATTACAAAATAATATATTTATTGGTGTATAATTTTCTATTTAAAGATTGGTGTAATATAACTTTAGCTCCATATTACTTACTATACATACTTTAATGAAATTAACATTTCGTTTCTTAGTTACGATTTCGCACAATAGGATTTGAATAGAAACTGTGTTGTCTGAAGAAGCTTTAATATAATAATAATTTAATATTCTTAAATTATTTAAGTGGCTAATTAAGAAATAAATGTCGAGGTACCTTTTATAATTAAATATAATTTATGGGATTTTCTAAGCTAGATACATTTATATCAGTTCTATTTTTGTTTTATCTAAGTTATATTACGATTTAGTTAACGTTTCCCGCAAAATAAAACAAGCTCAATAAAAAATATACAATGTAGAACATTTTAATACTACTCGATTGATTTCAAGTCTAAACTGGAACCCACAATTGTAAAAATTCTCTCGTGAGTAAACCGTATAAGTTATAGCTTGGATTATTTAATCGGATGTTAATATGTCGCACGGAAATATATTATCTTCAATGTTGTTTATTGTTACAAAACAATCAGAATGGACACATTAGGATTTTTTTAATAGAAATTATTCTAATTATTTTGAAAATAACAACTTACTCACTTGAATCAATCGAGGAAAGCTTTACTAGTTTCAAGTCACAACAGGACTCTTATTCATGAGCAGCGTGCGCGTTAAGTTGATAATTTCAATAAATTTATTCTTTATTGTATATAAAATAAACTGTTAGCAGCCCTGTCGGATATGGGAGTATCCGTTACTTGAGTTTTGTTTTGGCAAATCAGGTGTACTCTCAGCCGATCTCAACTGGGGAAGACTAAACACTTTCTTTCGGTATACTCTAATTGCCACAAATTGTTAATATATACATATGTACATATTATTCATAATATTAATATGCAAGGCAGCTTTGTTGCCTAATGTTTGCATTTCTATCAACTAGTCCAGTCAGAAATGGCGCGGTTCAATGACCTTAATTGATCTGCATAATTAGTTAGCCTTACTTGTAAGCTGTGCCTTTAAACTTGGTTTAACTAGAGATAAATTATGGAAAACTTCTATATTATATCCTCGCAAATACAGTACTGGTCAAGGAACTGTTGTTTTATTTTACTTACCTACTCGATATAAGACAGATTACCTGATGGTAAGCAATCATAAGCCATCAACATCTCGGCCATACAATTTCCTATTTTTTTTAAATTGCCGATAACAATAATTTGACTGTTTTTTTTTACTAAAAGTGACTTGCAAAAGGCAGTGGCTGAGCATTGCAATATCCCCAGGGAAGTAATTGAGGGCGGCAACCTCTCGCGCCCGGTTCGAAGTGAACTGGAAAGTTGTCACCTCTTTCTGCGAAGCAGTGAAGTTCGCAAAAAAAGGAGGCGGAGAGCGTGAGGGAGCTATTTTCCACACTCCCAGCGGTCGCAACACTCCGGGCGTCGGAGATCAAGTGCAGCAGAGAATGATCTCTGGTCACCATAAGCGCAGGACTGCAGACGGCGAGTAATGATAGCTCGCCGCCCGACCAGAACCAGACCCGCGCGTAAGGCGCGTTACGTTCCGGGCGCGCTTAAAATAGTCAATAGACCATCATAGACGGGGCCCTATCGGGCTGATGTTCAGCTGCAGTTGCGGGGCAAGCTCAGCAAGGCACCTCGGCCTCGGCCTAGAGCAGGAAAAGGAACGGATGCTAACACTCTCTCACGCCCCACCCTGGGTAAGAAAAGTCATTTCATGATTTTCCCCTCACAAAAATGGTAGCCCATACAGTTAACGTTAGATCCAGACCTGGTGAAACTTGCCCTTAAAAAAGGTTATTAAACAAACATTATAAGTTTTTTTACACAGAATATTCAGCAATCACTCAGCTAATACAAATATAGTACCTAACTCCCAAAACAGGATAATTAAGTTAATCGTTTAATCTGCTGTCACAATTATCATGTTCAATCGTACATTGACTGTTGATGGATAGACACTTCAAACACTTCAAACTAATGACAAAACATAATAGCATTTCCTAAATACCAATGTCTTTAGTGTTATCACTAATTGTAGCTAACTTTGTCAACGTTCATTGTATCTAGATCTTAATCTAAGTACAAAAGTTACATTTGTGCATTATTTTAAAAGCTTATACCAAGGTTCAACGATTTTTGGAAATGTTTTCTGACTATCTGCAATGGACTAAAATAAATTCCATACTCTAAGACATTATTACTTGAACTGTTTCCTCAATTTCGTTCCAAAAATAATTGCTAAGAACTAAGCCTAAGGTAAAACCATTCATTTCAGGGTGCAAGCGTAATAATGTACTGCAGTCCCGGCTTGGAGCGGGAGCAGGATAGGGGTGGTTTAGTCAGTAAGAATCTGCATTCTCTATCACCCCAGCACAGGACGGGAGAAACCAATTTCAGACAATTCCCCCCTCCCCCCCGCTAATCCAAATACTTTTTTTCTGTCGTTCTTCCTTTCTAGAAGTTTAATATATAGTTTAATATATAGTATAAGTTTAATAATAGTTTCTGCGGGAATAATTTAATTTTTTGGAGACCCGTGCTAAGTGTAGCATTTCACATAAAATCGGCGTGAAAGAACCACAGTGTTGTTTCGCCGTGTAATTGAGGATACCGGACACCCAATCCTTCCACAAGCAAGCAATTAATTCGTAACTCCTATGATATTGCAGGTATCCGTCTAGGTAATCAGTCTGATCTAAAAATAAACGTAGAATTTTGTTTACTGTTGTTGTCAAGTTTCTAAAAACTAAAAGAATCTCTAGTATTGCATCTCATTACCTGACTATAATAAGAAACCACTTATAACAACGCGACTAACAGGTGCAGTCACAGCTAAAAATGGGAGTTACATAAATCCCCATTTGTGTACACTTTAGGAAAATTACAGAAGCGTTTACAAATAAAAGTGCTGAGATTTCATTTTACCTCGCCCGGTCCTAGTTTTGAATCCAATTGTTTCTCATACGGTACGATGACAAAGCGTTCTAAATACACAGAGTAATACTGGGCAACTTTAACAACCCCAAACCCGTATGTACCCGTAAAAAAAAAGTAATACACTTTTGGTCATCTGATAGTGCAGTTTCAGAAGCGAGCTTTACAAAATAACTCGTCTAACGATCTAAATTGTCACCCGCTTTCTAGTTTTGGTGCAGTTACAAAAAAGTAGATTAACAGTATTCACTAGAGAGGATTTTCGAATGAAAATTGTTATTTTTGCAAAAGGAAATCTGGTGCGGTGGAAATTAGAGTTCAGTTCATTTGAGTTCATTGTCAACAACATGATTTTAATGAAGGCTAACGATGTTGAGGGAAGCAACATAGGCGACGTTTCTGATATCATTAGGAATTCTGGTTAGTATTTTCTATGCACGAATATGCCTGTTGAAGTAACGTATTTAAGATGGACGTTGGACTTCAAAAGGACATCAAAATAAGTACTCTGTAATGTTTATCAAACTGCCATTTCATTACAAAGCCACTTAAATAGGAAAAGAATGCAGAATTACAATATTAATTGCTAATTTTAAGAAATAGGGGTTTCGCGATTGATCCTCTCACAATTTATCTTTGGTGCCAATACCAGCTCTTTAACCTTACCATACGAATGTTATCATAAATATTATTTTACAATAAACCAAACGAAAATTAAGTAAAAGCTCGACCGGAATGATACCACCGCATCACTGAACACCGGTGTGAAACAGCTAATCGCTAAGTTGTGTTTAGGTATATGAGTGGGGTTACCGCACGCCCTGTCAGTCCTTCCCCCATCCTCTATCACCAAATCCCTTACTCCTATATCCCTAACAACCCACAAAAGAACTGCTACGTATTTGGTAAGAGTTTCCATAGGCAGCGCCGATAGCTTACCGCAACTTAATCAGGTGATCCGCAGCTTCTTTGCCAATCTATCCCATAAAAACCTCTATGGATAAATTTTTAAATTTTTGAAGAAATCCACGTCCCTATTTATATTATTTGAACAGGTAGACAAAAGTTAAAGTAAATGTACTAACTGAAAACTGCATGAATACTTTTTTAGGTATACGTGTATACAAAAATATAGAACAAAATCCCCAAGATTAGTTACAAACTTAGCACATGCAAGTGAAAATCCATTTTATATAGTCATTAAACACAAAACGAGGTTAATAACGTTTCTGTTATTCGTTAATTAACTTGAACCGAGTACAATGGAAGTGCTATACACTTAGCTATTCGCCAAATAGTGCAAACTGCTAAATAAAAAATATTTTGTTCTATATTTAAAATGTAATAAAAAAATTCCTAATTGATTTTTTTTTTTTATTTTATCCTAGGTTTTCTTTTCTTGTCTACACAATTTTTTCGCGGTGGTTTTTAGTCAGTAAGAGTCTGACTCTGGTTCAGAAAAAAGTTTTGGCTCCTTAAGCAAGAGCCAGAAGGCACTCATCATCCTCCACACATGATCAAAAGGCATTTTCATTAAAATACATATCAACCATGGAATATAAGAGAATAATATAAATAATATTTTTTTATTTGCCAATTTTTCGGCATTTCGGCCATTTTTCTTTAGAGGTTGTTGGTAGTTACAAGCGTAGTAATGTTACTGGGCGGAACGACCAAGGGTAAATAAAAGAACTACAAGTTCGTGCAATGTGGCACCGCAACCTCGGCCCAGAGCAGGAGAAAGAACAGGGGGGTTTTTAGTCAGTAAGAGTCTGTCACTCTCTCCCGCCCGGCCCTGGGCGGGAAAAGTCGTTTGATGATTTCCCCTCAAAAAAAAAATTTCAACATTGATTGTAAAAGAGTAAGCATAGAGTTTCTTGGTCGTTCTTCATTGGACTCTACAAAATTAAATCAAATATATTATTAGAGGACAGACCGACACAAAAAGTTGAACTTTTTGACATTAATTTTTTGTTGACGTTCAAAAGTGTCTATTGTACCAGTATATTTCAAATAAATGCTTTGACTTCGACTTTAACTTTGAAATATTCTGAAATGCATACCATCAGTAGGTACTAAATAACTTTAAAATCAAATCAAGGTAACTTACAAAAGTAAAATATATAAATACATTTTTATTTCAATCCAACAATATTACAATGAGACCTAATTTGATCAATCACCCTGATCTGATTATTATCACCATCGCAAGTACTAGTAAGCACCTACTAATTTTATTTAATCCATATTATCAGTTAATTTTTTTTTCATTCTGATTAATTGATTTTTGAGGCGAATATACCAATAGCATTCTCTTTGTTTAAAGGTTGTATGTAATGACCCATTCATCAAGATTTATTTTTATTTTTATTTATCTTTACACAAAATACAGCATTACTTTAATAAATGCAAATAAAGATCCGTTATGGCTCATATGAATAAGCAAATTTCAATGCAGCTGACCGAATATGGTTTTTAGTATAACCAAATAAGGTTGATTATCATAACCCATTATCATAAACCGGACTAATTTTAGACCCATATCATTAAAATTCTCTGTTTGCTGGTACTTCAGTAAAATAATAATTATATTCACGCATAATATTTCCCGAGAGGTCGGCAGAAGCGTTCTTACTTACAGTCGTAGTACACTCGCGTTCTGCCTTTGTAATATCCCAAACATTGGATCATGTTAAGAAATTCGATATTTAAAATACAACTACCTATGCTTTTAGATGTAAATAGTAGATAATAACTTGTACCGAACTCGATAAACTCGTTATCAGACCGTAATAGACATTGCATTTAGGATCAATTCAGGCGGGGTTGCGGGGTAAGCGCAATGAGGCATCGCGGTCTCGTCCTAAAGCAGAAGAAGGAACGGAGGGGGTTTTAGTGAGTAAGAGTCTGACACTCCTTCTTGCCTCACCTTGGGTGAGAGGAATCAATTACGCAACTCTACCCGCTTGAAAACCACCCTACAAAACAACAAAAAAAGAAATACCAACTCTACAATGCCAACTTGAAAGCAGATTGGTGATTTCAAACCCTATACTAACTGTATCTTAATTTTGAGATTCTAACATTTATACATAATATAGACTAAAGTAAAGTTCCAACTATTTGAAATTTTATTACCTATCATTTGAATAACTAAACAGTGTGGGAGAGCCATACTTCGGCTCGAATGGGTCGGCTTGACCAGAGTGATACCACGGCCTCACAGAAAGCCGGCGTAACCACAGCATTGTGTTTCACCATGTGTGTGAGGTTATCGGATGCCTAATCCTTCCCCTCCCCCAATCGCTCCCCAATCCCTAAATCCCCAAAATCCCAATACCTAAAAGGTCGGCAACGCACTCGAACTCCTCCGTTGCTGCAGGTGTCCATGGGCGGCTGATTGCTTATCATCAAGTAATCAGTCAGACGTTTTGCGGTCCTATCATATAAAAAAAACAAAAGATCCCTACATACAATCACTACTTAGTATAAAACAAAGTCGCTTTCTTTGTCCCTTTTTCCATCAAATGACTTCTCCCGCCCAGGGTTAGGCGAGAGAGAGTGTCATTCTTGCTGACTAAAAACCCCCCGTTTCTTCTCCTGCTCTGGCCCGAGGCCACGGTGACTCATTGCGCTTACCCCGCAATCCCGGCTGATCATCAGCCTTTTAGGGCCCCTCTGTGCTTTCTTTGTCCCTATATCCCTCTGGCGCCAAATCTTTAAAACTACATAACGTATTTTGATGCGGTTTTTAATAAATAGAGTGATTGAAGCGGAATGTTTCTATGTATAATAACATACATTAAACAGATGTGAAGTTTAGAATGGACATACCTATAAGTTATGTAGATCATCATCAGCCTATAAGTGCCCACTGCTGAGCAAAGGCCTCTTCTCACACGGAGAAGGTTTGAGCATTAATCACCACGCTTGCTCAATGCGGGCTGGCGATTTCAAACTTATAATTAGAAATTATAAGTCCAGGTTTCCTCACGATGTTCACCTTCACAGTATGTCAGAGGTGTCTAAATAATCCTAGAAATTACATATAAATCGGAAAAAGTCACATTGGTACTTGCCAGGTTTCGAACCCACACCCTCATGCATGAGAAGCGGGCTCCTTAAGTTCCGGGCCACCAGAACGACGTAAGTTATGTAGATTAGCATGTATGTATTTATAAGCAACAACAGATGACGGCGTTCAACAATTTGTTCCCACAAAAAGCACTATTAGGGCAGCATGGTATTGGCATAATTTGCATTCATGTTGTCAGCTACGGTCGTTGGCGTTCAATTACTCATAACTCGGGCTCGATAACGGTGATTTTGGATGACCTACTAAACACTCTAGTGACATGTGAACATTTTTGGGATTCCTGTCTAAGGTTTGCAACAACGGACTATCAATCTAAACCGTCTTTCATGGAATTTCCTAAAGGTTTCGAACTTGACTATAGTACAACTCTCTAAGCAGTCAGTTTGAAATTTATTTAAATTCTTAATGCATACTTAATTGTTGCATATTGGCGGACTTAATGCTCAAAGGCTATCTCTTATCTCTTCCAGTCTACCCTAGGGTGATACAGAGACAGATCTTAGTAGGTTCAACAACTAAAAGAGCCAGAAAAAACATGATGAATATAATATACCCAAAAATAAAATAAATATTCATATTCATATATAATACATATGACATTTATGTATTATATACATATAATAATATATACTGTTTATCATACTATATAAATATTCCATGTCTTTGATTTAAATCACTTCAAATCTACCCATGTGATCTGAATTAATGTGTTACCTATATAAAATATTGTATACATTATAAATTATTATTTTATTTATATACGTATGAAATGTATATTGTGTGTGTATATGCATATGTACATATATATAACATATATCCAACCCAAAAAGTCTCCAGAAGGTCGGCAACGCACTCGCAACTCCTCTGCAGTTGTTGCCATGGGTGTCCATGGGCGGCGCTGAATGCTTACCATCGGGAAATAAGTCTACTAGTTCGCCGATCTATAATATAAAAAATATAATTTTCTTGCTTATTATACAAGTTACAAACAGTATTAAAGAAAGACACAGAACTACCAACCTACTTAAAAAAAGAAATTATTAAATAAATAGAAGTTTGAACAGGACTGCTGACTTCCGATAATCACTGGCTAATAACACATACTTTAGTACGTATATGTGCTTTTAAAATGAATACATTACAAGAATATAAGTGACAACATAAGCCATAGACTGTTAACTTCACTACAAATTAGAGATAAGAGAGATAATATGCAATTAACGTTTTCTGATTATATCTGATGTGTTGTTAACTATACTAATATTATAAAGCTCAAGAATTAGTTAGTTTTTTGCTTAAACGCGCTAATCTCCGAAACAACTGGCTCGAAACATTATCATTGTTTTTTTTTTGAGTGAGCAATATCGTTGTACGACTTCTTGAGGGATTGTAAAGCTCTTACTAACTTAAAACCCTTGTTCCAGCTCCTGCTTCTGGGCGAGGCCGCGGCAAATTATTGTGCTTATTCCTTATATCTATATAAGTCCTTATTCCTTTTATGTCGGATAGTCCATTTATCGAGGAAGATTACTATAGATTATAACATATCACGCTACGATCAATAGGAGCCGAGAAACGGGTGAAACGGCGCAGGAGTATCTAGTTGTATTATAAATATAGGCAAAGTTATTTTGAATAGCAATTTTACATTTTTGGAGCACTAAATACTATTTTTGGTCAGTAAGAGTCTGACACCCCCACCCAAGACTAGAGAAGCAATTTTATGTTTTTTGAATCCTTAAAAAAGAAAATCCACGAGAACTTATGCCGAAGTGATCATAAATATTATTTAAAGTCCCAATTTTCATCAGTTTATGAGTTCCACGTAAAAAAGGAATCGAGATTGTATAAAAAATATAACCTTGACACAATCTTTTGTTTTGAATTGCAATCTTCTGGCGTATAACAGAAATTGATAGATGATATTATGTAAAAAAATGATTACCGGTTACTGATTATTGATCTCAATGACTTTATCAAAGATATCTTGACGTAGATCAAAATATGTGTCGTGGGGTCTTCATCTTATCTTTTCATCTTATAACCGTTATCTCAACACGTTTCTGTTACTCAATGTTTTGAATAATATCAACAATATGTAACTGTTATACTAGGTGAATAACTTGTCAGGGCGTTAACCGCCGCACTTCCTCAAGAGATTTAGCGACATTTACTTTTTCCTTTTGCTCTATCTACGCAACCAAAAATTGTTAACTCTACTGGGATGGCCTTGGAAATTTCACTTTAGTCAAATTTTAATGTCGAAAATGCTTTTCTGTACTTAGTCGTAACGGTTTCGTAATCTTGAATCCATCACGATATTGTGAGAAACAAAAAAGTTTGCCGCACACGAGACATTTCTCCTGTGTCGTGGGTGCAAGAACAAACGCACAATTTCACATACACATCACACCAAGACCTGGAACAGCAATTTGTGGATTACACAATGAGTGCAGGAATCGAGCACGCGACACGTTGCGCGGGAAATTGCCCAGCTATCGCGCCAACCGTATTTTCTTTCTCCCCAGAGTAAGGCGAGAGGAAGTGTCAGATTGTTACTGACTAAACCCCCTCTCCGTATCTTCTCCAGCTCTAAACCGAGGCCGCACGAACCGTGCAGTCAAAGTTTCAAAGTATTTTATTGGACGTACAATATAAATGGCCCCCCTCCGTCGGCATTATAAAGATTACCCGACAAAATAGTCGCGACGTCAAGCCCTTCCGTTCAATTTCGCAAATCGTGTTGTGTCAACGGTCGGCCGCTCTGACGTATCGCATTCCCGCCTTCAAATTTACTTCTGCTTGATGGCAAATTGGATTCTTTTATAAAAGTTTTGTTGTTTTTCCTGGTTTTTTCAGCGACTATATTTTACCGCGAATCTGTTGACTGTCTCGCTTGAGGAAAATAGGAAATTTAAGTGAAAATTTTGAGGTTTTTCCAAACTTACATTAGGTGATGATTTATGATTACTCTTAATAGTTACTGACTATAATTGGCAATAGTTATTCGATATAATCCTCATAATTACTTTGAATTAAACGATACTTGGTGATGTAAAAATGAAATAGGGAACAATACAATTTCAATACTTCCATCAAATTTCTTATGACCCTCCCACCTTCCCATCCAAATTTACTCCTGAAACCGAACTTTTGTAAACAAACTCCATTAAAAGTAAATAGTTGTATGAATAAAAACTAATTCTCTTTCCAATGAATATTATTATCTTACGCCCGGTTTCTGAAAGGCTTGTCAACGCTAAAATTAACTAATCTCCTGTTAAATCTCTTGTCAAGTGTAAATTGGGTTGCATAAAGCATGATTAATCAACTAATTTGACCATCATGTCAGTTGACATGGCTGTCAAATCAACTCAAGAATCGAATGATTATCGCAATTTTGGGTTTCTGAAACGCTGGTCAAGCCTTGATCATAGATTATTCGTCTGTCAAAAGCTCGGTCAACTAATCGGTGCTTGTTGGCGAATTAACTTACGAATACAACTGATTTTTCACGTGAGTTTACATTTTCTCTTCAAATAAGTATATTTTTTTAAGGTATGTTTAACAGAAATATGTATTACGAAATTTTATTTGTAATAATACAATTTTCTTTGTAAGTGTAAATTATTTGATATCTTGATTAACTTACATTGATTCTGGTTTTAGATTACGATAATGTTTCTTTCGGATAGTAGCATGATGAGTATCAGCACATAAAGCAGCGATGAAGATTTAAGACCAGTATGAATCCGTTTGATTTCTACAATGAAGAGGAATTTAAGAATCGGTACCAACCAACGGACAAAGGCGTTTGTGCTGTTAGGGACTAGTTAACATGTTAGAGCCGAATATTAAACAGTTCACTTTGAGGAACCATTCTATCAGTGCTTTGGATAGGTGTTACTGACAATAAGCTATTACCATGCCACATGAGCGTTTCAAATTACGGTTGCTGAGAGTGCACACATCTACGGCTTGTAGGATAATAACAAAAGAATCTGCAGCGATTACTATGCCCTGTAAACATGAAGATTGTACAAGGATAAAATCAGAATCCTACGAAATTAGCTCTTTCCAAATGTGATCGGTGCATTTGACTGCACACATATAAAGATACAGTCTACTAGTGAGCCACAAGCTGAGCTGTACAGGAACAGGAAAGGATATTTCTCAAGTATATCTTAGGATAGTTCAAGAAGATATTGGTGCTCTGTCAGAGATAAATAAAAAAACACTTCTGTGCGCACATTTTTATTGTTTACTCATTTTAATTGTTAAGTAATATTAATGGTATATATTGTTAGGTGAATACAAAGAAATAACCATATTATTAACATGTTTAATTAATCTTTATAAAATATAACACTTGAAATATAAAAACAAGTACATAATATTTAGTTAGTATAGTAACTTATATTTAAATTAAATGCTAATAATGTATATTTCTTAACCAAATGATTTATTTTATTTCGAAATATATGTTGTTTTATAGTTAACCGATATTCTAACTTTTTATTTTATTTACATACTCTTTATTTCGTTGTACTTCTTATTATTCTGTTTCTGAGTGTCTGCCTCTGATGTTTAAATTGTTTCCTTGATGTGCAAGTTAAATTACCTGTAAATAAATTTCATTAAAGTTGCAATAATTATTCTTAATACATGATTAGGTACTTACTTAAGAAATCAGGACAGGTATTTAATATATCCTAATCTGGTAATAGTTACAATATTTTGACTAGCTAGTATAGGAACTATAAAAGTATTTTAAGATCAAAAACATACATTTTTATTGGCTACATTCTGTCTCGTAGTTCTTTTTAATTCCAATAGTCTATGATTAGCTGTTTTTAGCTTCGAGGCACTTCTGCATTACTGTAGAATTTATTCGTTGTGGTTTCCCAAGCTTCATTTTTATGAATAGTAGAAATAGCATTTGTGCACTGATTATATTATCAATTATGTGCTTGTATCTGTAATAAAACATGGTGCGTATTATACATCAGTCTTGGCTGTAGCGCAGGATGTAAAGTATAAACAAAGATATTTAATACTTTTAAACACCAACAGGTTTCTAAAACGCAACAGGTAAAATATATATGTTTATACTTATACTTACTTCTGAACTAGTTCTAAAAGAACATGCCTTTCCCTTTCGATGAAATTCTTCCCTCGTTATGCCATTTTAAGCAAGTTTAGTTAGCATTTTATTGAAATTGTAACTAGATATTTGAATTTCGCAGAATTGTTTGACATCAATGACAGTCCGTAATTTTTTTTTAATATTAACTTATTTGACAAATAAGAATGAACTATTGAACAAAAAAGAGCAGTGTGGCTATAATCAAAAATAAATCGCATGTCAAATCAAAATAATCATAGATTAGTTAATCATGGTCTGATCAACGTTTCAGAAACTCAAATTGATTTGACAGTCATGTCAAATTAATCACAGTGTTAGTTGATCAATGAATTGACAAGCCTTTCAGAAACTGGGTGTTAATCCTTTAAACAGAGATAAGACGCACGTGCCTCTCACGCCACAGCACAAAAGAACAGCTATTTTTAAGTCTAGACCGGTTTTTGATAAAAACTGATATTTACATAAGTTAATATTATGCTCTTTAAAACATAATCTATTATGTAACTACTGTAGTACTAAATAAATTCTCAAGATGTTTATTCTAGCAAATAATCGGTGCTTAAAAAGATTTAATTAACGACTAAATACTACTCAATAAGATCGCTGATCTCCTTGAGAAGTGTTTAATATTAATTAAAACATATTGTAGCTTCTTTTTGAAGGGATTATCAAATGACTTCTCCCACCATGGATGGAGTGGACTGTCTTCTCTGGATGCCATGCCATGGATGGAGTAAAGCCATCCCGTTCCTTCTACTGTTACGCGACCAGATCGCGGTACATCACAGCAATTATACCCGCTACCCCAGCTGATCAGCTTCTTCATTATCAACCTATTAATGCGACTACTGCGCAAAGGCCTCTTCTCACACGGAGAAAGTTTGAGCATTAATCACCACGCCTGCTCAAGGTCCATTGGGTCTTTCCTCACATTATTTGTTAATAATGTATTAGAAAGCACATAATACAATTTGGAAAAAAGTCACATTGATAGGTTTCACATTAGTACCTTCATGAATGAGAAGCGTGTGCCTAACCATTAGCCTAACCATTGGGCTACAATAACTTTCCCCGAACAGAATATAAAGCCCAATTTTGAAACTATGAGTATCGATCTAGACTGCAGGGAAGCTAGTTACATTTTCATGAAATAATTAACTAGTTACCGGCCCCGTTAAAATGTCAACGCAGATGCGACAAAGCACAGAGTCTGCACTTAATGCAATTTTGAGACGGACCAACCGAAATAACTCTATTAATGTACACGAAGGTTTTAACGTGAATCCAATTAGAAGAAAATATATATTTATAATTAGATATGAATATAATTTGCATTCATTAGGCTGCTTGGCTTAGGCTACGTAGAAGTTGTTTTTGTAATTTACTTGCCCACGACTTGGTCCGCGACGAAACATTTGATTATCGCTACAAGTATTCTTTCGAGATAAAAATAAAAGTTTTTTTTTCTAAAATTAAAATAGCTTAAGTAACTCCGAATTGCTACTTATTACAACGTTCATCCTGATGATTTAAAATTATTTCCGACTATAAGGAAAACTGATATAAATTCGGTAAGGAACCATTGACATTGAAGACCCTTTCGTATACTATTGTTAGTATGGGGAAGGAAATTAATAATCAACTATATTAATTAGTTATTCTGCCCACATCCTTTGATGTTATTGAAATATTGTTAAGCATAGTAGTGTAATTGACTTCCGTTTAATACATCAAAGAAATTAAAATTCTAAATACATTTAAAGTAACATCTAATCGAAAAAAGATCAGCACAGAAAAAATGTATGGCGTAACCTTGGTCACGGCTGGTGTATAAGTAACTCATCATCATCATCATCAGCCTGTTGTCGTCCACTGCTGGACATAGGCCTCCCCAATTGCACGCCACTGAGCTCGATGTTCAGCTCTTCTCATCCAACCACTGCCAGCCACCCTGCGGATGTCGTCAGTCCACCTAGCTGGAGGGCGCCCTACACTACGTTTGCCTAGACGTGGTCTCCACTCTAGAACACGTTTACTCCATCGGTCATCGGCTCTTCGACAGATGTGACCTGCCCACTGCCACTTAAGTTTGCTAATCCTTTGGGCTATGTCGATAACCTTAGTTCTCTGTCGGATCACCTCGTTTCGAATACGATCCTTCAGAGAGACTCCAAGCATAGCCCTTTCCATAGCTCGCTGAGCGACTTTAAATTGGTGGATCAGTCGCACTGTAAGTGTCCACGTCTCGGCTCCGTATGTCATCACTGGTAGGACGCACTCATTGAAGACTTTTGTCTTCAGGCTTTGCGGTATCTTTGACGAGAATACCCGACTGAGTTTCCTATACGCTGCCCAGCCAAGCTGTATCCTCCTACGAGCCTCCCTCTCGAAGTTGTTTCTACCGAACTGGATAGTTTGCCCGAGGTAGACGTACTCTTGAACAACCTCGAGAGGAGATCCATTGATGGTGATCGGCTCCGGGAGAACATGTTCATTGAACATGACCTTCGTTTTTTGTAGGTTCATCCGGAGTCCGATGCGAGCAGAGGAATCAGCCAGGATGTTCAGCATATATTGTAAGTCCTGCACGGTTTCAGCCACGATTACAATGTCATCTGCAAATCTCAAGTGTGAGAGATACTTGCCGTTAATATTTAGGCCCCGGCCTTTCCAGCGCAGCGTCTTGAACATATCCTCCAAAGCATTAGTAAACAGTTTGGGGGAAATAACGTCCCCCTGTCTTACGCCCCGACGCAGGTGGATAGGTTCAGACTGCTGGTTCTGTACTTGAACGACCATAGTGGCAGCATCATATAGATCTCTCAACACTTGAACATACCGCCAGTCGACTTGGCACCGTTGCAAGGACTCCAGAACAGCCCAGGTTTCGACAGTATCAAAGGCTTTCTCGTAGTCCACAAACGCCAGGCATAAGGGCAGATTATACTCTTCGGTTTTCTGTACAATCTGCCTCACTGTATGTATGTGGTCCACGGTACCATATCCCCCTCGGAACCCGGCCTGCTCAGGGGGCTGAAACTCGTCGAGTCTTCGCGCGAGACGATTTGTTATGACCCTGGAAAACAGCTTATAGACGTGGCTCAGAAGAGAAATAGGTCGGTAGTTCTTCAGAAGGGTTTTGTCTCCCTTTTTAAAGAACATAATGACGACACTTTTGCCCCACGCCCTTGGAGTTCTCCCCGAGAATAGAACGGAATCAAACAAGCGTTTAAGTCGCTCAAGCACTGGCTTTCCACCGGCCTTTAGGAGCTCCGTTGTAATTCCATCCTCTCCGGGGGCTTTTCCATTTTTAAGCTGCTTCAAAGCCAACGCAATCTCGTCTTGGCTGATCTCTGGCATGTCTTCGGTAAAGTGGCGGATAAGTGTGGCCCTAGGATCCCCCGAGTCTCGATATGGACGCGGTGCTTTTGAGGTGTACAGATCACCGTAGAAGCGCCGAACCTCCTCGAGAATTTCCGGCTTAGAAGAGACGATATTACCATCCGGTGTGGTCAACTTCGTCAGATGGCTTCGATTTAATTGCTGGCTGAAGACTTTTGACCCCCGGTTTCGCTCAATCGCTTCTTTTATAGCGCGAGTATTGGCGCTTCGGAGATCACGTCTTATCAGCTTTGAGATCTTTTTATTAAGATCTGACGAAGCGACTGATGGGTTGTTACGTCGCCTCTCCATAACCTGTAGGCACTCTCCCGAAAGCTTGGCGCCCCTGCCGGTATTCTGCTTCCGCCATAATCTCGTCCCTTCGTCTCGGAGGATCCCTACTGTTTGGTCAAGTTCCTGGTCGATATCAATGTCATTTGTGGTTTCCAAGGCAGCAAATCGGTTTTCCAGTTTTAACTGAAATGTTTCAGACTCAACCACGGCTTGGAGCAAGTTTGGTCGGAGCGTAGACTTCATGAGACGGACACGCTCGGAGTCATATTTGATGTTTAGAGTGCCTCGCACAAGTCGGTGATCACTTCCGGTATTAAACCTATTGATCACTGAGACATCTCTAAATATTCGTCTCTTGTCCGTCATAATGAAGTCTATTTCATTTTTTGTCATAGCGTCGGGGCTCCGCCACGTCCACTTCCGTTGGGGCTGCTTCTTAAAGAAGGAGTTCATCAAAAATAGCCCCTATTTTTCCAGGAAGTTAACGAGCATTTGCCCCCTATGGTTCCTGCTTCCAAAACCATGTGGTCCTACTACCGACTCGCCGCTAGTCTGTACTCCCACTTTAGCATTGAAGTCTCCCATGACAACGTTGAAATGGGCCTTTTGGGTGGTGTGTAAGGCCCTGGAAATGTCTTCATACAATTCCTCTACCTCATCATCCGAGTATGTCGAGGTAGGTGCGTACACTTGGATGACCTTTAGGTTATACCTCTTGGTGAGTTTGATCACAAGGTACGCTACCCTTGCTGACACACTGGAGACCTCAACAACGCTGTCTGACAGAGATCTGTGGACCAAAAACCCGACGCCACCCTGTGATGGTTGGTCTCCTTCCCTGTAGTACATGAGGTGGCCAGACTCCAAAGTTACGGTATCCTCTCCCTGTCTTCGGACTTCACATAACCCCAGGATATGCCACCTCACGTTTTCTAGCTCCACCTCTAACTGTGCCAAATGTTCATCGAGCCGTAGCGTGCGTCCGTTATACGTAGCCAGAGTCAGTTGGTGTTGTCGGCCTTTCATAGCCCGGAGATTCTTAGCACCCCCTACCCCGCCGTTACTATGACCGCCGACTTGGCCAAGAATAGCGGGGCGACCGGGAACTGGGGGCCGTTTCGTTAGGCGTGCCATTAGAGGTAATGCCCGTAATCACCACGCTGGGCAGGCGGGTTGGTGATCGCAGGGCGTAGCTCCTCGCACTAGTGACGCTGCTGCCCGACACTAGTCTGCTGAATTTGTCTACGCCTACATTTTATGGTTATACCGCCATGAGTCGGTCGCCAGAGCCTCGTTCGTTAATCAGCAGGATGCACCACGAGCAGGTGAGGTTGACTGGGGCACTAAGATAGTATTTTCCCCCTTACATCCCATACCCCATACATACCCATAGTATAAGTAACTATTCACCGTATAAATGAGTATTGAAAGTCAAATCTTCCACCACTCGTCCTAATCCTCAAATCCCCAATCCCTTAAAGGTCGACAACTTGTAGCTCTCCTATTGTTTAGGATCCATTGGTGACGTCGATGGCTTACCACAAAGCAAGCTGGCTGCTTGATTGCTTTACTATAGGAAAACCAATATAAAGAGCACTGAAACGTGTACATATTTAGCTGACTCTCCCCTCGGATAACACTTTCATTGTCTACAAAGATTGTTGAACAACAGCGTCAAGGTACCGGGGCCCCGGCCCAGAGCAGGTGAACGGGGAGAGGGGCGGAGGGTTTAGTCAGTAAGAGTCTAATACTCCATCGTCCCTCACCCTGGGCGAGAGAACACATTTGATAATTTCCCCCTCACAAAAAAAGAGTGCACGATTCACCATGTGAAACATCAGTCAGGAAAATGCTAAATACCTGCTCTCTAGATAAATTTGCTTGCTCTTCAACCGAACGGTGAATATTGAAAATTATGGAAAACTTACTCATATTTTTTATCGTTGCCAAGGATTTTCTGATGTGTCGGTCGTCAGACCAAAAACAACAATTTGTTGATCACACAAAAAGTATCTTCCGTCGTCTATCGTTAGTTGGAACCGCAGCACGACATCAGTCAAAGCACGCCAGCAGTCTGATTCTGCAAGACTTCATTCTATTTCTACATTTTATTCTAGAATCTGAATCCGCTGTGAGTAGTCGAACTAAATTGACCGCAACATTTTGAGAGATAAAGTATGAAACGACGTTAAAAGCGGCATTCTAAAATGTAATTTCACCGTCACCTCAACGCTCACTTCACACTCGAACAGGATTCAAAATCAGGCAAATTTCATAAAATCGACGTGCAGACTATTTAAGATAATAATCACATATCCAGGTAGCTTTAAACACACAACCAAATTTACATACGCAGATAGATTAGTACCATAAATCCCTATGAAAACATGAATCCAAAAAGCGCTCAATTTTATTTTATTAAACTTCTTATCAATTGGTAACTCGTAGTAATTAATATTTCTATTGTTGATACCTACATATCGAAACATTTCACTTTCAAGTACTTACATAGGTATGAAATACGACAAGCCAATTAATACTGTGATGAAATACTTAATTGAATTCCCAGTGCCACGGGCTCGTTAAATTATTATAAGGAACAATTTATATCAACAATAACAACTGACAACAATGTTTTGTTGGTAGGTATTTCAATAATTTATATTTTAATTGCTTGTTTAGTCATTTATTTTATTTAAATTTGAAATTCGAAGGATAGCTAGGAAATAGTAAAATTCTGAGGTACATTGCTTATTCTTCAGGCCTTACTTATATGTATACAAAAAATTACAAAGAGGTAAAATTTGTAAGTTTGTATGTAGGGGGTAATCATTGGAACCGCTGGTCAGATTTCCAAAATTCTTCCAATGATAGATAGCTACAATATTCCTGAGTGCTATAGGCTATAAAACATCACGCTACGATTAAATGGAGCCGAGCAGCGGGTGAACACGCGTGAGAGTAGCTATGATCTAGAAAGCAATGCCACTTTTTAATCAAGAATGGGTTCACCTATCCAAAACATTGCGGGGTAAGCGCAATAAGGCACCGCGGGCTCGGCCTAGAGCAGGAGAAGGAACGAGGGTTTTTTAGTCAGTAATAGTCTGTTACTCCCTCTCGCATCACACTGGGCGGATTTTCTTCTCTTCTCTTCAAAAAAAAACTATCTAAACCAAGTACAAGCTTAACTACAACGTAGGTGTACGTGTTACACACTTAAATACATTACAAACAAGTTCCAACTTCGCACAAAACAGAAGCATGATATTAGAATCGCTAATCGCGAAAATACGTCATTAAGTCATAACATAATAAAATTAACGGCATTATCGCCCCATGGCGTGTTAAACGCTATAAATTTACACATAAGTACTTGAATATATAATCTTTTAATAACAAGTGGACGTAATCAGTTTCGAATTGAGGTATTGCATGAATATTACACAGAATTTGCGCAACCAAATATTTTAAAAAAGTTTTGTATTGGACCCTCACAACCGCACATTACACATCATCAGCCTCTAAGTGCCCCTTCTGAGCAAAGGCCTCTGCTAACACAAAGAAGCATCAATCACAACGCTTACTCAAGGCGGATTGGCAATTTCAAACTTATAATTAGAAATGATATGTATATGTCCAGGTTTCCAAACGATGTTTTCCTTCTCCGTACGTCAGTGGTGTCTAAATAATCATAGAAAGTATAGTCAGAATTTTAATTCGATTCCTGATTTGACATGACCTATTGTCATTTTGTGAAATAATGATACCACATATAACAGTGTAGTGATGAACACAGAAATCGGTAAACAACCAGTGAATCAGTTACAGGAAGGCATTCAAAAAATTACGGCTACCGAATGGTCTAAATTCGTATCCCATGTTGTCAAAGAAGAGGAAAAATAAGTAAGCTAGATATGTTAATTGACAATAAAAATCACAGACACAGTTCATAATAAATGTTACAGAAAGTAACAGCGATAGCGATAGCGATGACGGCGACAATTTATAAAATTTCTGTTTTATTTGTCATGTTCCTTCATGATCACATTTTTTATTAATTTTACATACAATTACAAAAGAAAAGTCTCAGATCGTTAATTAATTGTCAAAACTAAATTATCGGTTCAGAAATTTTTTATTTCCTGATAAACTTAGTTTACGAGATTAGTTTTATAAACGGAGGAATCGATTCAGAAATATTCGATTTCCACATCGAATAATTTCCCAACGTCACTATTTATTACGTGTCATAACGTTGCAACACTGAAATTGTCAAATCTGGAATGGAATTAAAATTCCGAGTATAGATAAAACTCTGAAAACCTTTTTTTAGTTCAAGCTATCAAATATCTAATTTATTTGCCTCTTACAATATCGTTTGACTTATTATGTCCCTGAGACGTGAAGGACTTAATTGTATCGGTGCTTTCGGTATTATTACTCAAAGTAAGTTCCAATCCGTCCCCTTGCCAATTTCTCTCCAATCCTTGAATCCCCAAAACCCCTTATCCCCATAATGCCAGCAATCCGCTTGAAACTCCTCTGGCGTAGCGTGTGTCCAGGGCAGCACCGATTGCTTACCATCAGGTTATCCGGCACACAAATTTCCAGCGAATCATACAAAAATAAACATTATTCACCTTGTTCTAGCTGTTTCAATGAAAATGATGTACGCAAGTAATATTTCATTTAAAAAACGAAATTGTTAATTAATTTTCACGTAAATTGAAACAAAGGGCGTTTTTATTACATTTCTTTTCATTAACATTCAACACACGAATGGGACAATAAAAATAAATAATTAATTGTCTCTGAGGCTACATTTATTTTGCGTGATATCTTATAGAAACCAACTTGTTGATCGAGTGCTTACTTCTCACAAGCTCGACTGTTTAGCCAATCGGAAGTTTCATTTTCAAGTCGAAAATTTATATTTTTGAAATGAGGTCTTAGAGTTTTGAGGTCACTAGATGGCGCTTTTATAAAATAAGGTTATATATATAGGTCTTTAAGACATTTTAAGTGATTAGCAAATCTGTCACGATTGTAGTAATTCAGTAATAAAAGCTACATTCATGCGTTGGTGTGCGTAAAAGCGAACAGTCAGCCCTATTACAAGGGACTTCTTAGATAACCCTTATCTACACGCAGAGAACTTATCGATGCCACTTTTTTGTACAAGTTACTAAGAAATAAGATCGACTGTCCCAGCCTACTAGGGCTAATCAGATTTGGTGCTCCATCTAGATATCCTAGGCATAGCATAACCCCTTTATGCCCTCCATTGAGAAGATCTATACTGGGTTCGAACTCAACGGTACCGAGATTATGCAAGATGCTCAATAGCTATAGTGACTTAGTGGATGTTACCATGACAGTATTAATAAACTTCACAGAGCAATTATTAATCACCACGAATAAAAATATTATGCAGCCTCTATAATTGAATTAATATTATGTATTAAGTATATTTATTGCATAAATCTTTTAATTTTATACCTTTTTGTTTTAATTATCTTATATTGTAAGGTATTAATTTTTCATGTATTTAATTTGATTGTTTCATTTTTGGTTTACGTTTGTTGACCAATTCCTTATAATAATGTTATCCGCCTATACTTTTCACAAAAATTTTTAATTAATATTATTTTGTAGTAACTTGTAAAAACATCAAATTTTACATGTATTTATTTAATCTAATTTATTCAATTCTCAAATTAATTCCTGAATTGTATCTGATTTATTGCTTTCATTTTGTTATTTGTTGTAAAAGTTTTTTTTGTGATTATTTGATTAAATTGAAATTGTCTACCGTTTATATTTTTGTGCATGTGGTGTTAGTCTATAAGTAATTGTTACACTTGGTAATATAAATATTTTTTAATTGTCTAAGTAAAGTGTAAACAATTGTTGTTGTGTAAACAAACCTAAATAAATAAATAAATAAAAAATAAATAAATAAAAAGTTAGTGTGATAATATTGATAATTTGTTATTCTTTTACATTTGGTATGTAGATAGGTAATATGATGAATTAAAACACAGGCTACTTTTTCAACATACTACGTGGGCTAAGCGTAAAGGCGCAAGCTAGTCTTCAATATCCAAAACTCTATCTACAACCATTCGACGAATAAAACAAATGTGACTGAACAATCTTGATCATAGTAAAGGAAACATATAATACGTTGCACATTCTAGGTAATTCTTGTGAAAGTTTAGTTAGAGGGTGATATCGCGAACATCTCGACCCTCGTCAGACGTCAGTTGCAGATGAAGTTACCCTTATATATGGCAAAGTGTCTTGTGTTACAGCCAAATTCAAGTGTTTGAAACTGGTGTGTACTATGAAGAAGTAAGTTACTTTAGCTAAAACAAAAAAAAAACATTTTGTGAACCAGAGGCGCCTTCGCCCCCAGTGCCATTTGTGATCACTCGACCAAAGAGACCAGAAAATTGTATAGAACTTCATATTTATTATTATGCGTTATTCTTTTCATGAGACAAAATAATTAAGATCACAATATTGTTTAGCAGTTATAGTTTGCATATCCGATATGATGTCATTGACTCGTCATTTGTTTAAATATTTCATTGAGATCGAAGAGCAGACGTTTGAATTTCAAAAGAAAACGCGATATATTTCTGTACTCTTCATTTCGGGTCTGACGTCCTTGAAGTTTCATTTTCATTTCGCCATTCAAAGGATGCACAAACAGTCGTCACATTTTTCGTTTTATTAAAAAGGAGAACACGCTACATTTCTGTTGTTATCGCTTCGGCTATGACGTTAGAGCTATATATATTATGTAATTTGTTTGTTTACTATATTTTGATAAGCTTCATATTACTGAGTCCTGCATGCAGTAAACCAAAATATGTGAAAATGATATTTAACACCGGCCTAAATTAAATAATAAAATCTACCTCTAGTGGCAGTCGACATATGATAAGCTCCAAAATGGTTTCAAAAACATATGCAGGCAGACAAAATATATGTATATTTTGTGTGTCATAGATCACCAAACGAGCAGACAGGTTACCTGATGGTAAGCAATCGACGCCCCCCGTGGACACTCGTAATACAAAACTGTCTACAAGTGCGTTGCCAGCCTCTTGGGGGCTACTTAGGGATTTATGAATAGGAGATTTGACAATATAGAAGATGGGAGATCCTTCCTAGGTTGGGCCTCCGGAAACCTAATTCACACGGCGAATACAACGTAAGTGTTGCTTCACGGCGACTTTCTGTGGGGCCGTGGTATCACTCCGGTTGAGCGGACCCATTCGTGTAAAAGTATGGCTCTCCCACACTAACTGGTAATACCTATTTATAAAATAATATAAATTAATTCTCTCCTAACACACATGCGCATCGATCAAATGTCAAATATCATAATAATGTTATGTGATTTCCTTGTTTCCTTGACAAGTCGCACACGACAATGACAGAGCAAATTGTAATTATCGCTACGCAATAACGAACAGGTCCATTTGGAATTAGTTACAATTAAAAATGTATTATTTAGTGAGGTATTTATCCTCCTTGTCAGTCAAGAGATTGCTAGAGAAGAGAAGCCCTGAATTAAAACAGAATCTGAAATGGCAGCGGACGCGGCATGAATGAAGGCAAGGGCTGGTTAATTTTTTTTTCGAACCGGAACCCTGTCCAAGCTCAGAGCAGGACGTTCAGTCATGCACCCACAAATTGACAGGCAACCTGACTAAGTTCGCAGATCAGGCTATCTAAAAATCATACATATAAATGGGAGGGACTCACGTCAGCGCGAATGGGTCAGCTCAGCCGGAGTGATACCACAGTATGCAACAAAACCGGCGTGTAATAACGGGTAGTGTCATCCGTTTGGCATACGTTACTGCGTGCCCAATCCAAATCTTTAACCCAAAAACTTTAAGAGGACAGAAACACAATTGTTACTACTCTGTTGTTACACGCTTGGGCGACGCCCCGACTGCTTGCCATCACGTGATGTCTTTCAATCCTATCTTGTAAAAAAAACTCATTGGAGAACACTTAGTTTAAGAAGTGGTTTTCCTATAGCTGAGACAACAAACATGGTGAGAATTATTTTGATGAATTTTGAAAATCCATAAGCGATTCTCAACCTTACATTCATTAAAGCTAACACCATTAAGTACGAAAGTTCTATCGTATCAGTTCTGATGGCTAGAAAATTCCATTGTATGTAGCCAGGTAGTCAGGTTTTCCCGGCACAGCTGGCATTAGAGGCTTTGTTTCTGAATCGATCGACTCGCCTGTGCTGCCATTCATCCTAATGGCATGTGCACAAAACCTCATTTCGGTCCACTACAAATGATCTGGATAGCGATATTATACGTTCCATTCACAATTATGCGGCTTTGTTTTCTACTTTCGGTAATCTGTTTTGTAATTTCAAATGTAATTTGCTAATGTGAACCGAAAATAATTGGGTATTATTGTGTTTTAAGTGGTATCTAGTATCAGCATATCTATGACTAGATCCAACTACACATGAATGTATACACACTTAGAGGGGTATTTTTTTCACCGAATATGGTATTTATTTTTACTAAACTGGTTTTTTTTTTGGAGCCTGGTTATTATAAGTGATTGTCAGCCTCTTACTGACTAAAAACCATCCCATTCCTTTCCCTACTCGGGGCAAACCACGGTACAAACCACGGTACAATTGCCAACAACCATGAATACAATTTTGAGAATTTTGTAGTTCTTATTTCACCACCATATCACCCGAAACAGACTCCCTCTTCTAAATATAATCATCTCCAATGACTTCTAGATGGGACAGTCGGATACAACTATTACATACCGCTTCGCCCACGTGGTTAACTGAGGTTTCGTAACGGGTATCCAAAACAAGCTTTGCTAACTGGCTACAAACCAGGATTGTTAAACGTCTTTGAGGTCGTTTTCAATATTGTTTGACTATAATGAAAACAGAGAGCTCCGTCACGAATGGACCAGCACGACCGGAATGATACTACGGACTCACAGAGAACCAGCGAGAAGAAACACTTACGTTGTGCTTCGGCGTATAAGTGAGGTTACCGGGTCCCCAATCCTTCTATTATAATATCTGGTTACAACATGGTCAATATAAAGTAAACTGCTGACCAACCCCATTTGTTTACTTCGTTTCTAAGTAATGACGTAAATCAAAAGTCTCGTCAGCATTTCCGTTAGGACAGAAAAGAAGATCGGTTTGAAACCTCGTTGTGGACTCATAAGTAAAACGTGTAGTTTCTTATAATTAAATTACTATTTTCCAGTTCAGTAAAGGTGTTCTTTTTTAAAAGTCTCCATCATCCCGCCCCGTAACACTTCCCTCCCTATACTCAATCCTCCATCGTTTAACCCACAAAAGGCCGGCAACTCACTGGTAGTAACTTCTTTGGTAGATATTACAAGTGTCCATGGGCAGCGCCGATTGCTTATCATCAGATAATCCATCTGCCCGTTTTCCGACGTATGCCATAAAAAAACCGCATGGCATATTTTGCTCGGTGGCTTGACTCACAGAACAAGGTCTCATCACCCAAATTTTTAAAGTATCACCTATTCTCAACTCATGTTCAGCATCAGTAAGTACTCTCTGACGTTAATACGAGTATTAACGTCACCAGACCAATCAATGATTTTTAAATTCTTTATCAAAGCATTATTTATATTAATTAGTATAACTTATCGCAATTTTATAAGAAAATATCTTTAGAACTATTGAGCAATATTTAATGAGGAAATGATTAAGTAATTCCTACGGTAAGATTAAAACAATGAAACAGCATTTAACATTAATATTTCAGAATGTACTTACGTATGTACTTTTTTATCTATATCCTTGTATGTTAATTTAGCCTATAGAAATATACAAATAAATATTAAGAGGTAATCCTTACTGCAAAAATAAGGTTACTTTTTAAAAAATATTTTAATGTTTGATTGTACTATCAAAATAATAGCTATGGTTTGGCTCGACCGGAGTGATACCACGGCTTCAGACAAAATCGACGTGAAACTACGCTTGCGTTGTTTTTTGCGACGTTTTTGGACTTACCAAAGGTCCAATCCAGAGAGCCTTGGGCCGGACCTCCAATCCCCCAATTCTCAAATCCCTACACCACCAAAACATCGGTACGCACTTGCAACTTCCTTATGATTACAAAGTACTTTAAGCTACATAATATATATTTATCTCATTCTGTATGTACATGATGTTACGTAGATATAGATTACTAACAAAAATGTATCTTATTAGTTCGTATTTTGCTATAGCGACTGGGTCCATAATGATCTTTATACTTACACGTAACACCTAACACCTTTTTTGTGAGGGGAAAATCATCAAATTACTTCTCCCGCCCAAGGCCGGGCAGGAGGGAGTGTCAGACTCTTACTGACTAAAAACCCCCTTGTTCCTTCTCCTGCTCTGTGCCGAGGTCGCGGTACCTCATTGCGCTTACCCCGCAACCCCGGCTGAACATCAGCCCTTGAGGGCCCCGTCTGTGGTGGTCGAATGGCTCTTTGAGGCGCGCGCGGAACGCTACGCGCCGTACGTTTGGGCCTGGTTCTGGTCGGGCGGCGAGCTGCCCTTACTCGCCGACCGCAGGCCCGTGCTTACGGTGGCCGGAGATCGTCCCTCGATCCCCGTCGCCCGTAGTGTCGCCAGTTGCGGCTGCTGGGGCGTGAGGAGGAGGATTGCTCCCTCACGCGGGCCGCCTCTCTCTTTGCGAGCATGAACGCTTCACAAAAGGAGGAGACGGCGTCCCAGTTCCTCTCACTCCGCACCATGGCCTCGACTAAGGCCGGGCGCGAGAGGTCGCCGCCGCCGATCACTTCCCTGAGGATACGGCGGTGCTCAGCCCAGGCAGGGCATACCGCTACCGTATGCTCCACCGTATCCTCTAGGTGGTCCTCACAATGACGACACTCGGGCGTTTCCTCCCGCTGAATCCGAAACAGGAACCTACCGAAGCTGCCGTGCCCGGTAAGCACCTGCGTCAGACGGAAGGTGAGGACGCCGTGGCGTCTCTCAAGCCGCTCCTCAAAGAGGGGTCTTACCGCTGCTTTAATAGCGTGCCCGGCCCTCGGTTGCGACAGTCGTTGTTTCCACTCTGCCATGAGATCTCGCCGGAGCTCATTCCGCCACGCACTAATTTGGCGCGGCAGAGGATCTTTGCCCCGGCGACGCGCGTCTGCGCGCAAACTGTAGACGCGCGCGAGCGCCTTCGCTTCTAGATCCCACGGCGGTGATCCGGCAAGGAAGTGTCAGGCTCTTACTGACTAAAAACCCCCCTGTTCCTTTCCTGCTCTGGGCCGAGGACGCGGTACCTCATTGCGCTTACCCCGCAACCCCGAATGTAACAGTATGGAAATGCAATAAATGTCTGAGTTTGAGTTTGAGTAGTTACTAGTTGAAGTTGTTCATCGGCGGCGCCGATTGCTTACCATCAAATGTTTTGTCTGCTTGTTAGGCGCCTTATCCTACAAAAATATACCACGGACAATACACAATACACACAATCATGTTATAATCACGTTTTTATGTATGTAAACTGCTCACCTTTGCGTACGTATTTCATAGGCATTATCCCTGGACTTAGATTGATTACACACATTACCGGTAGTAAAGACGTATTATCAAGGACGCCTATTAATTTTGCACCTGGAATTTCGAAAATCTATCGCCTTACGGAGAATCAATCCGGTATACCTTTTCACGTCGTCAGCCTGTAATTGCCCACTGGTGAGCCTCTTCTTACACGGAGAAGGTTTAGCATCAATCACCACGCTTGCTCGAGGCGTATTGGCGATTTCAAACTTACAATTAGAAATTATAAGACGTGGTTTCCGCACGATGTTTTGCTTTACCATATGTCTGTGCTGTCTAAATGAACATAGAAAGTATATATTCTTCGAACCATCATGCATGAGAAGCGAGACCACCACGACCTACTAGGTGTCTTTTACTAGGTGATCATTAGCAACCGAGGCAGATTTTGCTAGGTTAAAATGATAAATGGAAATTCATAGATCAAATTAAATTATTAAAAAAAAAATTCTAAAAGCTAAATAAAAAGCTAAGATAAAAAATATATATTGATTTTCATACCCTAATGTTTCGCCTAGAGCCAATTTGTCAATGATTTTCCAACAACATTAAAATTGAAAATGAATATTATATCAACTTCCGAATAAAAATCATATTATTAAAACTGAATTATTAAATATGTAGTATTGGTGATTATTTTAAACTCACAGTGATACATAATTAGCATCGAATATAAACGTTAACAAAGGGTGATCTTTTTATAATTACAATTAAAAAGTCATTCATTTTAATATTTTACACAATGCATTAAATTTTAATTTGAACGAAAAATTATATACACATTATAAAAGCTATTTAATTTAATGAAAACAAATAATTCCTGTTTCATTGAATTTACGAAATTCGAATTGTCGGAAGTCACAAATAATAAGGTTCGTCGAGATTAATTTTCTGACTGGGGATATTGGGCATATTCTATGAGCAATATTTATTTTTTTGAGTGAAAAATCAAATGTCTTCGAAGCGCCAGACTTTAAAACGAACGCACCCACGAGGTGCCTTTTCTTGCCCTGAGTCGTAACTGCAGTATGATTCTGTTAAACTTTACCCAAAACTTCAAATCTGAATCCGCCGTGAGTACTACACTAGCGGTACACTTGCGAGTTGAAATAAATTGACCGCAACATTTTTGATAGATAAACTATGAGATAATGTTAAAATTGGCATTCTAAAATTTTCCCCGTCACTTCGACGCTCACTTCACACTCGAACAAGATCCAAAATCAAACAAATTTAATAGAATCGACGTGCTGGGTTATATTATTGAACTCGGTACGTCGTGTTTCGCGTACGCCTTTTGTCTTTCTAAAGCCAATATCGCGTGATTATTTATGAGAGAATGGTTTTTTTTATAAAAAAAGTTGCCCCACACTAGAATTTTCTCCTATGTCGTAGGTGTGTTTACAAACATACAATTCCACATACACATCACACCCAGACCCGGAACAACAATTTGTGGATCACACATAAATTATAATTAAAATGTTAGAGTTGTTCTGTGCGGGAATCGAGCCCGCGACACGTTTCGCGGCAGCTAGTTGCCCAGCCACCGCGGGAATTATGCAGTCATTTGTTTGTTTTTTTTACTGCATAAATAACGAACCGACGAACCATCTATTAGTTATCAGTATCACCCATGAACATCCTCGACACAAGAGCAGATGCTCTCTCACAAATGCTCTGTCGGACTTTTTGAAGAGTATAATCTCATAACATAATTAGCTAAACGAAAATTGGATAAAAATATAATCGTTTTATGCGTATACGTTATAACATGTTGGTGATTAAAACCATAATAGTATGAAAATTGACAATACAAATCCATTAGTTTTATAATTAATTTTGTATGACGTTAATCTGCCGTGGCATAATGTACTACATTACAAAATATTGGACTTTATTATCTGAAATACCACTGCCGCAATGACCAAATAAAAATCTTGCTAATGACACATTAAAAATAATGTATCTATTTAAATATATTTCACAATAGCGTGTCGCGTAGCGTGTAGCGTGACGCAAAATTGCGTCAAACTATTGGGTACCTTAATAATAAGATGGCCCAGTAATATGTTGAAGTAAAAGACTTTTGATAAACAATATATTTATTGATTTGAAAAAACTAAAGTCAAAATCATTTATTCCAATTAGACTACAGTAGGCATTTTTGAACGTCAAGCAAAAAAATAAAACAATATACATTTCAAGAAGTTTTACTTTACGCATGTCAGTCTGTCCATCTGTCCCCTAGTAGATCTATTTGCAAAAAGTAGATTCCCATGGAGAACAACGAGCAAGAAACTCCATGGTTACTCTTAAGTCACCAATACTCGAATGATATACTATATAGTATGAACTAAAATATATTTACGCATAGGTGTTGCGTCATCATCATCATCATCATCAGCCTGATGAGGCCTTTGCTCAGCAGTGGGCAATTTATAGGCTGATGATGATGATAAAAAGTAAGAAAAGCGCTAAAGAATAATTAAAATATTAATCTTAATAAGTAGCATCCATTGTTTCCAAACAAACATTGGCCATAAGCGAGCCAAGCCTATAGTCAAACAAAAGACTAAGAACTAAATTCATGTTGAGAGAACAGCTTATTGAATCGTACGAAAGTGTAAGACCAATGTTTGGCAAACATTGGAAACGAACTTTGAACCGACGGGCAATTAGAAATTCGGTGAGTTTGTACAGTTTCAGACAGGACAGAGGTCAAAACAATTATCTACCTGGCGAGTTTGGCGTTAACTAACCGTGAGCATTGTTCTAACTGCTATAACTACGTCCCGACTTCAATTGTAAGTAAACGATGGTTGACTGTGAATTTAAGTTTAATGGTGACAAGAATACTAACTTATAAAATACTTTTGTTTATTTCCTGAGGAAAAGTAACTTTAAATCAACCCGCGCTATTTTAATTAATAATATAAGAGTCCGAGGGAGTGCTGCTGCAGACACTTAAGCTCCATTTACACGATGCAATTGCATACAAATAATTAAAGCAATTATTGTCTTGCATGGTCTACACACTGCGTATGATGTTAGGCAAATGAGTATCAAAAATAATACAAATATTGCTCCTTTACATTCAAGAAAATTGTGTCGTGTAATCAGGCTTTACTGATTAAAAATCACCCTGTTTCTTCATTTGTTCCGGGTCATATCCCTTGTAACCACAACCCTGGCTGAACATCGGCCCTGAAAGGCTCAACAGCTAACTGCATATACTCACAAGCGTTAAAAGACCTCAAACCTTACTGCACTTACAGTATCAGCAGTAGTGAGACTGATATCTAGCGCAACCATAATTTAAAAGATTAGGTGCACCACAGTAAACAAACATAAAACAAGAAAAATACCTCCAAGATAGCGTGTACAAACTATTCCTATAACACGTAGTTGTAAAGCAATAAAAGAATACACAAGTTTTATGAATATGACGAAATATTATAACAGATTATATTATTATAATTAATGTTAATTAATTATTATACAACTGAAAACTAAGTAAGTCAGTAAATATTTTATAAGACCAGAATAAAATAAGTAAGGTCATGATGATGTGATTTATTTATTTATTTATACTTCATACACAATTTAGTATGTACATAAGGCGGACTTAATGCATTGAGCATTCTCTACCAGTCGACCTTTGGGTGATGCAGAGAATCCATTAGTAGATGCAAGAAGCAAGCGAAATAGAATACTTTGAGTATAACATAGGTTTACAAACATACATAAAATTATTTATTAATTATCTTTATATATAAATGTAATCATGATCACGATGACTCTCAGAAGAAGCGATGCTCCCGAACTCTC
The DNA here is from genome assembly GCA_902829305.4 of Spodoptera exigua. Lineage (NCBI taxonomy): Eukaryota > Metazoa > Arthropoda > Insecta > Lepidoptera > Noctuidae > Spodoptera > Spodoptera exigua. The sequence goes on along the minus strand of LR824610.2, from coordinate 10,603,565 downwards.
TGCTTGAATGTCAGCCGACTAGTCACAGTCACATTTCTTTTTTGACATAGAAAATGTCATAAAATGTTTACTCTCGCCTAGTGTCAGACTTCCTACTGACTAAAAACCACCCCGTCCCTTCTCCTGCTTCAGGTCAGGGTTCTGGAACATTCTTGCGCCTATATCTGTTAAGCAGATTTAAATGTAGCAAGGTTCTTGACTCTAGTTTAATGAGTAATATCTATACTAATATTATAAAGAGGTAAATTTTGTAAGTTTGTATGTAGGGGGTAATCTTTGGAACCGCTGGTCGCCGCCGCCGCAGCCGCGGGTGAAACCGCGCGAGAGTAGCTAGTAAAATATAAAATTTTATAATTTTAATGAAAAAGACTTTAATGATGCCTGAGATATTTAAATTTTAAGTACCTTATTACAATGAGAACCTGTTTCTCTTCCTTTAATTAAGCGAATGAATGGCGAATGATTTGATTGTTCAAGAGCCAGTTCAGGTAACTGGAACTGAACCAAGGGCGAATATCATCAAATGAGTGGGACACTCAGAGGCAGTGTCAGATTAGTACAGTTGGTATTTAGTCAGTAATAGTCTGACACTGAAAGGGAGTGTCAGACTATTACTAGTGCCCACATTAGTGAACTTGCACCCGCAACCCAGATCTAGTAACGCTTGAATTTATACTTTATAATAGTAGCTACAGTAGTAGTGTCTATACTAGTTCCAGTCCACAAGAATATGTAAAGAAGATATAGCAAACTACTATGGCACTAAGTTGCGCTCTTTTTTGGCACAGTATAGATTTGAAAATTGGACACAGGTTAGCAATAAAACAAATTAATATTTTGAGTGTTTTACAAAAAAAACATTACTTACTCATTGGATATTATTTAAGGTTATATATACCTATATAAGCGTGTATCAATATCGTTTTGCACAAAACAGATCGTATTTAAATTGGTACTTGTCTATTGTAGTTTTGGTTTACATTGTTTGAATTGTTCTTTATTTAATTGGTCGATTCTGATTACGTAGCCCTTCATTATAATGGAACAAAAATATTATATATTAAAAATATTGGAAATAAAATCCTTACAAATTATTTCAATGAATTTATGCTAAAACAAATTATAATAATAACAATATGTAATTATAGCTTGAGTGACCATACGATTCGAAAATCGAAATCATGAATGCTTAATCTCTTTTGAATGAAAACAAACGAAAATCCTTAAATAATCTGATTAAAGGAGAATAAAGAATCAATTGTTTTTACCATTATAAACGTATAAGAAATAAAAACAGGACGTAGAGTCAACTTCGTTATGGATAAATTTGCATGCCTCCGAGTAAACAGCGGCTCTGTTAGCATTTTATTTTCTTCGGTAGGTAATTGAATCCTGCGACACCGCGGGCCTTCTACTCCACGACATAAAAGGATTCTTTTACGTGCCTATACATAATGTTTACTTCGGGTATCTACTGTTTTTATACTATTTTTATATCAACATATTATAAGTGCTGTATCTCAAATGGGTAGGCTGAAATAAAGAAGAAGAAAGAACAACAATTTAATGGAATTCAACATTAGTCTTAGCGTAACTTTGCTCTTAGATTCCGTGGGAATTCATCCTCCTCGCCCAGCTCCAGTCCTCCAATCTCCAAAGCCCGTATCCCCAAAAGTCCAACAACGCACTTGCACGTTTCTTTAGCACCAACTAAAATGAGGTTTCCTTTAACAATACTAATACAATTATCTAGTACACTACACTAGTAAGAGAACCCTTCACGAAATACCAGACGAACAATATTCATCTTGAATGTAAATAGTTCATTGTGAATATTATTATACTTCGCTGCAAATAGATCCAAGTATTCAATAAGTACTTCGTTTATTTCTTAACATACCTCGGTATTTTCTAGGTTTTTCTAAACAACTCTTATATCAATAAGGTGTTCCAAGAATAGTCTGATAATTGCATTATGGGCCTCGAGACTCGATTACAGGAACCACAGAGCTACGCAGTATTTTCTGTACCACATTATATTCGTATTTATTTTCCGATATCAAGTTCAGACATAAAGTCTTGTTGCATGATAATATTGAAAAGATGTTGTGTGAGGGGAAAATCATCAGATGACTTCTCTCGCCCAAGGCCGGGCGAGAAAAAAAAAACCCTTGTTCCTTCTCCTGCTCTGGGCCGTGAGCAGGTCGAGAGAGCGAGGTCGCGGTGCCTCATTGCGCTTACCCCGCAACCCCGCCTTGAAAAGATGTTGGAGGATCATCTTGAAAAAAGAGTAAGGGAAAATTATACTTAATGTTTGATACAGAGAGTTTATTCTTTTATAAAGCATAAGTACGTTAAATATGGTGCGGTAAATTCAAACAGTTGAACTATTGACGGTTAAAATAACAATATTTTTGTCAAAGAGTTTTTGTGATTTATGTTGCTTCCGTCCGTACGTCACTGCAAGGGTGCCAACTGAAAATTAGTGTTGGGTTCTTATTGAGCCTAACTTGTACTGAGATGGCAACCCTTTTGGCATGGGTATGCTGTTTTCTTGTTATGTTCGAATTTTTTGTTGTTTAAGTACTTTTTTAAATATTATGTTGTACTTTAAGAATTAGGTATTTTAGTTTCTCAACTGAACATTATTGTATTAGTTTGTTTGTTTTTTTTGTTACTTTTTTTTATTGTTGTATTATTAATATTTTTTCTAATTGCTTTTTTTCCTAATCGCTTTTTTCCTAATTGTACATGTCAAATAAATTATGCTTCTTTCTTTCTTTTTATTTTGTGAGGAGAAAATCATCAAATTACTTAACCAAGGAGCAAGCACGATAATACACCACGGACGCAACCTGGAGTAGAAGAAGGAACAGAGTGATTTTAGTCAGTAATTGTTTGACACTCCTAGTTCTTAGCGCCATCCAGGCCGAAAGAAGATATTGGATTATTTTCTTCTTTTTTTTAAATAAAACATTGCCCCACACTCGGATTTTCTCTTATGTCGTGGGTGCAAACATACAATTTCACATACATATCATACAACAATTTGTGGATCACACAACGAGTTGTTCCGTGCGGAAATCAAACCCGCGACACGTTGCACGGCAAACAGTTGCCCAGCCACCGCACCAACCATCAGTCAAGTCAAGTCTTCCGTCAAACTCAGGACGAAAAAACGCAATTGGTAATTTTCCTCCGTCAAAAAAAAGCCTAGGCAAAGTCCAATGACCTAAAAGAGTTCCAGGCAATACTTACTTTCACCAAGACATTATGTACTTAGTATTTAAAGCGCTGGAGCACAAACAGTTAAACAGAAAACAAATTAAGTTTCGCTTAAAGTTCAACGAGCGGCGAGAATTTGTCACATCGCTTTAGAGAAAACAAAACTTTGAATTTATTTCTGAAAAGGATTCTACTTGTAAAATACGTCTACACATTTGCCAAGTTAACAATAGAATTTTTGTTCAAGACATAAGTTTGGAACTCCACAATTCATAATCGTATGCTTAATACAAAAGAGGCCTAACTCAAAACATAAGGTATCTGAATCTTAAATATTATGTTTTAATAATAAGGTTCAAATTCGGGATACCCTCTTTCATGTGTTAGTTCTGTTTTCTCTTAAACATGCAATACCTATTTGGTTTTTCCTAGGTACAAGAAAATACGTACAAATAAGCAGCTTTCTTCAAAATGGTCTCCTTAAAATCTATTGTGTTACATCGGCCGGCTCATTCATAATTTCTTGTCTGTAATATTTCAGGGAGTCCGCAATTCATAATAGCAGTTCATTCATCCTTTTTGGTTGGGTTGGAATAAAACCGCAAGATATACCATCCGTCAAATTTTACTTTCGTACAAGTTTTACAAGAACTAATAATTTGCATTTCCTAATTATGTATGTATTACATACTAATAGTTACGTAAATATTTTTTTCTGTTTTAAGTTTAGTTTTTTTATTTTTGTATCGATAGATTTATTTACATTGACATAGATGTGCGAAAGCTCTCCTTCATTTCGGAGGATAAGACTACGCGGTTGGGTCAGTAGCTGGGTAACCGATTGCTACGCAACATGTCGCGGGTTTGATTCCCGAACGGAGCAATTAGTAGTAAACAAAGAAACATTTGAATCTAATCATTTCTTACAATTACACCATTAAGGCGCTTTTGAAAGTCAAATTAATAATCAAATATAAAAAGTTAAAAAGTGTCAGTCTGTCGATCAATCCTCTACTAAAGCTATTTGCTCGTCAACAAACTCAATGAATCAAATGCAGTTTAAGCGAAAAGTTTTAAATTTCTGTGCTTTTAATAGATTTAAGTGTGGACATTATATTGTTATATTATTACACGAACACAAGTTAAGTGACTTAGCACTACGACTTGTCAATTAGACGTCGATTTATTAAATGAAAATTGGACTGTGGCGTCAATTTCCTATTGATGTGGCGACGGAAGAGGCGTGCCTCGTACCAAATGGGTAGATATGTAGCATTGCTAATAATATACAGAAGGCGCAAAGTTACTGAAATACTTGCGAATTGTTATTCATGAATCGATCTATTTTTGTTGTTACCGTATCGTTAATCAAAGATGATTAAAAAAGTTATATGTTATTAGGCATTCTGTGCTACTGAGAGTTAGTAGTACTATATAGGTTGCTTGAAAAATACCTAAAAATGTTACTGTAATTAAACAAAAAACGCTTTATTATAAAATGACCTTTGTTATAAAATGAACTTAATAAAACTTTTTATTTTTTTTAGATCAATTCGTTCAGTAGATCTCAATGATTTTCGTCTTGAAAATTGTATGAAATCCGGTGCGGCGTAAACCCTCTTCAGTTTAAAGTTCAAGAGGTTTCTGGAAAATAGTATTTAATCTGATTCTTTGTTTACGGAACTGGAAATGAAGTCTGCAATTTTCACTCTGCAGTAATCAGATTAAAAGCCGTGGAGTTAAGCTTTATATATTTAATAAGCAAAACCGTTTCGTGAAACTAAAAAAAATCCCACCATGGAGTTTCAAAACCATATTCAAATTTCGTCAGGTGACTTTTACTCATACTTCAATAAAATAATCACAAAATAGTATCACATTTATTTTTATCCTGCCGCAGTTATTACACGGACAATACTATCTTATTTTTTCAGGTATTCTCACTGAATTTTATTTTACTGTCGGAACATCACACTGCGCAGTATTGTAGCGGGACTATTTGCATATTCAAATAAACCGTTTAAAAAACACTTTTTCATCAAAATACACACATGGAGAACGTCGGTGTAGGGATGCAGCGCGTTCATGCGTCAGGTCGCGTACCCGAACACAGTCGCGTTGACCATCTGTCGTATCGTCGCATCTGTCGTATAAAATGTCGTTTGTGTCGTGTGTCTCGTTTATTGGACATCCTTTATCCGAGGTCTCTAAACTGACATGTTCGACACTCGATAAGCTCGGTATTGTTCGCTGATGACACGATCATTTTCTAGTAACAGTTGAGCCTGTCTCTTTTCGGTTACTTTGATAGAATATCTAGTTAGGGGTTTAAAATAATCTTGTAGGTTTCAGGTGGCTTAGTTTTTGTGCACATGAGTGCATTTCACCACACATGAATTGAGGTTTTAGTATGGGAGAGCCATGCTTCAACACGAATGAGTCGGCTCGACCGGAGTGATACCACGGCCACCACAGCTTTGTGTTTCGCCGTGTGAGTAAGGTTGCCGGAGGCCTAATCCTTCTCCTTCCCCAATCCCTAAATCTTGGAATCCCTAATCCCAAAAGGTCGGCAGCGCACTCGTAACTCCTCTGTTCTTGCGGGTGTCCATGAGCGGCGCTGATTAGCTTACATAACACTTAAAAACAGCAGAGATAAAGGAATGCCAAATTATGCCATCGTAACAATCTGTGCAAGTACCTCTTCTTATACTGGTACTTCATCTTTTTAAACGATTATAATAACATTTATCCATGAATGTATAACAAAAATTTTCTAGACAACAAACTAAATACCTAATTAATTTAAATCATCTAAAAAAGGACTTCCTGATTCACGTATTTTCAATCGACCGACAATCATAAGCTCCAATTTCTTAACTTACTAATAAGAAAATAAATGGATTTATGAAATTCAATAAAATGGGCCAAAATAAATTTAGTTAACGACTTTCTGTGTGTTTTCCTCGACGTGATGGAATAAAAAAGATATTTTATTTATTTTTCCTCATCTTCCTTTCTCGTTGTTGGCAAACTGTGGAATTCATTACACAGATATTAATTATTATTTGACGAAGATGAGAAAACGGTTGTCCCGGAAAAAATGTAGATAGCACATTGAGACATTGAACTTAGGGTTGCTGTACTGAAAATTACTTCTTGTGCTGTTAATTTAATGATCAGGTCTATTTTCGATGAATATTGAGGTATTTTTTATGTTTTAGCAAACGTACATAAATAGTGCAAACGATCTGACGGATTATCTGATGGTAAGCAATCAGCACTACCCATTGACAGCCGCAACAACGGAAGAGTGCGTTGCCAACCTTTTCGGGATTAGGGATTTAGGGATTTGGGGCGTTTGAGGGAGGGGAAGAATTGGACCTCCGGTAACCTCACTCACACGGTGAAACTCAATTCTGTGTCTTGTTCACGCCGGTTTTTTGTTTTCTTGTGAAGTCGTGGTGCTATACCGGTCGAGCCAACCTATTGGTGCCTTAATAAAGTAATAACGTAAAGTAATCATCACTACATAGTAGAAAACCAAGTCGCTTTCTCTGACCCTACATCCCTATGTACGCTTAAATCTTTAAAACTATGCAACGGACTAAGATACGTCTTTTTTTAATATACATAGTGAATGAAGTGGATGGTTTATTGTATAATAACACCTCTAATAAAGACATTTAGTATCAGTATTATCATTGCACCCATGCGAAGCCAGGGCGAGTCGCTTGGATAATATATTTCCTTACAGATACTTAACATTGGGGACTAGAAATACATATACCTACATACATATGTAGAGGTTCTAGCTACTTACTCATTAGAAGAATAGATGAATACATAATAATCCTATATACATAGGTATATACTGCTAAACGTATTTGCATACATACAATACATTATGTGTTACATAGAATGAGCTTTGTACAACATCCATCAACGGTTTAAAGGCTTATGATTAAGTAGTTTCCCGGTTCTGTTTTAATGGGGAACATTGTGATTGATTATTATCGTTTGTTTTTATACATAATGGTTCGTTGGTCTAATGGTCAAGTACGTAAGAATAGTATATCTCAGGTTCAATAGCAAACTTAACTAAAAGAAGGCTTGTACTTACATTTATTGCAGTCAGTTGTGTTAAATGCATTAAGTCAAATTACGTCAAATTGTAAGTGTGTGAGAGCCATGCTTTGGCCCGAATGGGCCTGCTCGTTCGGAATAATACCACGACCTTACAGAAAACCGGCGCGTAGCAAACACTAACGTTGTTTCGCCGTGTGAGTAAGGTAAATGGACGCTCAATAGTCCCATTCCCCCTCCCTTCCAATATCCTAAAAAACCCTATCCCTAAATTAATAAAAAATATATTAACGTGAGGAAAGCCATGAGCAGGAAGCTAGTCTTACAACTTTATTTGGTTAGCCACAAAACTTTAGAACTTGCCTTTGGCAACCGCGAAGTTCCACAGGTTTAGACTTTAGAGTTATACAAAATGAACCCAAGTGCCGTTACGTAAGCAAAGGCAAACGTGACATGCTTTTTTATAAAGAACTTTATAAAGCGTTTTGTTTAAAATTACTTCTATATTTATCAAATTGTCTAATCTTTTACTTGCCGAAGGAATTTAAACATATACACACATAATCATCACATCATCAGCCTATAAGTGTCCAGTGCTGAGCAATAGCCTTAGAAGGTTTAAGCGTTAATCACCAAGCTTGCTCAAGGCGGATTTGCGATTTCGAACTTATAATTAAAATTATAAATCTCGATTTATTCCTTTGCCGTCTGTCAGTGATGTCTAAATAATCGTTGAAAGTACACATAACAGAAAAAATTACATTGGTACTTACAAGGTTTCGAACCCGCACATTCATGCCACGACTCTGGGCCTCGACTAACGTACAATATACAACACCCACTTTTCACCAGGTATTTAACAAATTCGATGCCAATGACGTGTTACTCGTAGATGTATTGATAAATACTAGATGAACACATTTCCAAAATCCTGATAAATTCTTATTTTCAAAATCCAGAAAAAATCTAAAGCCCCTTGTCCCAAAGCCCTTTGTATTTACTCCGTGCACTGGCCGATCCAATAATATTAACAAGGACACACAAGGCTTGAATCCCAGGTAGAGAAAGGAAATTATCTTACCACAAATTCATTAATGAACATCATCATCAAAATCATCAACAGTTGACGTGTATCATTTGTTGATAATATTACACACACCATAGAGTCTGGCCACACGAAATAAAATGTGTCATCGCCAGACACAGTGCTGATACAACCGATCCAGTCATGTGCGAACGCAGCCAGATAACGGAATGGAGTCACAGAGTTTAAATTGTTGAAAAATATTTTTTACATTGCATATAAATAAAATTATTTAATGGTTTATGCACACAACTGTGTATAAGCGTTCCTACTAGATATAGATATAGCAGACAGATATGCCTGATCACAGCTAAGTCCATATTTGCTTGCACAACGAGAACGAGACCGCCGCTGCCGCTTTCTAGCCTCACCCAATTGTCCTTGAATTGACGAATACCTAAAGTGTGAAATTTCGCTTAGTGTAATATATCGAAATCCTATTTTGATATAATACTTATTACATAAACACTAACTCTATATTAGCTGGCAGCATAGAAAAAGCTTTGTATTGTAAAAAAATAAACCACAAAACAATTGATTAAAAGAGCTGCGTCCGTAAGCTCGTCTGTTTTTTATTAAATATAGGTAAGAAATTAACAGAATGAGTCACTAATGTGCCGTTAGTCATAAAAGTGCAGTTTGCATCTGATTCTTAGATATGGTTTACTAGCTTTTGCCCGCGACTCGGTCCGCGTGTCATAGTGACTTTACTATAGGTACTATGTTCCTTCTCGAGTTCCAAACTATGTCTGTAACAAATTTCACAGAAATCGGTTCAGTAGTTTAGGCGTGAAGAAAACACAGATAGACAGACAGAGTTACTTTCGCATTTATAATATTAGTTTGGATTAAAAATAACGAATTACTCAGGTGAATTAACTAAAAAAACTTCGCCTTCGCCAATGTCACTGCGTCGCCTGCTGATGAATTGAAACAAGTACCTAGAGCTTTTCTCAGTTAAATCATTTGAGTTAATCTTAATTTCCAATAAATTTAGTATATATAAAAAATTAGATGAGATGTTTAAGGGCTTTTTTGTGAGAGGAAAATCATCAAATGACTTCTACCGCCCAGGGCCAGGGAGGGAGTTTCAGACTCTTACTGACTATGAACCACCCGGTTCCTTCTCCTGCTCTGGGCCGAGGTCACGGTGCCTCATTGCGCTTACCCGCAACCCCGGCTGAACATCGGCCCTATAGGGCCCCGTCTGTGGTGGTCTATTGGCCCTACTCGCCGTACGCTCGGGTTTGGTTCTAGTCGTGGGTGGAGTTGCCATTACTCGCCGTCCGCAGACCCACGCTTACGGTGGCCGGAGATCGTCCCTTGATCCCCGACATGTTTATAGGGATGACGCGAGTGCCGAAATTAAAATTTTCAATTATTTAGGTGGAGCTGTCCGCTAAGGTAAATCTAAGCAGTCCCAATACAAAACAAAAAAGTACAGGTGAACATTTTTATATATAAAAAATCTGTCTATTAATGTACTTATATAACTGGAAAAGAGGCTGCTCTGTGTTATTACATTTCTTCTTTATTATATTAACTATGAAATATGGCGATACGTATGATTGTATGTTTTATGGAGAAAATGCTCAATATAATTTGGATGTTATTGACGTGTGGAGGTTGCTTGGGTTCTTAGAACGTGTCCGTGAGTGTAAAGTATTTCCAGGACCTCTTGATGACTAAGATAATAGGTACTTTTTAAATCTCTCCTTTAATATACACATTATGTGCCATTTGCACATCTATATCTATACTATTATTAAAAAGAGGTAATATTTGTAAGTTTGTATGTTTGTAAGTTTGTATGTAGGAGGTAATCTTTGGAACCGTTGCCAAAATTCTTTCACTGATAGATAGCTACAATGTTCCTGAGTGCTATAGGCTGTAAAATATTACACTACGATCAAATGGAGCTGAGGAGCGAGTGAAACCGCGTGAGAGTAGCTATAGTATGTTAGTAATACATACACATGAGACTTACCAAAGAAAATGTTATTAACGTAGCTACCCACTAATACAATAAATGTATTATTGTAAAAAGGTTCTAAAACAGCCCTTTTACATAGCAAAATACTGATTTGATAGTGAATTAACTAATCCATTTTTGTTTCGGAACAAAATCGTCAACTGTGAGTAAACATTAAATTTAATACTTATATCTGACTAAACAGTAACATATTAAGCCAAAACTAAGCATAAAAGAAAACTCATAATAAAGTCGAGCAAGATAAGATGGAATACTTTGAAAATAAAACTTCTACCTTATTTTCATTTTCATATAAATAGAAAACATACCTGAACAAGATTAAAACACTAGTTCGGGAAGGTAATATCAAGAGTTTTCCAAGTCAATATTATAATAGCATGTCTCGGGAGGCAATCACCTTCATAGTCAGAACAATTTCCTTTTGTCAAGCTTCGCAGTCAACAGGGATGTAATTTCACGCTCCGTTTACGAGACGTATCAGTACAAGTGCGGTGGAACATAACTAGTCATTTTGTATAATGTCTCATCATCGTATTTACTGGAGCATAGACGATATTAACTCCTTTGTTTTGTTCTTTGCTAGACTTTTATTTGTGCAGGAGGCAATGTTATAGAAAGAAAGAAGAAAGAAAGAAAGAAAAACCATTTATTACGCCACGACATATAAAAGGAATACAGGTACACACACACAAAAAGCCCATAGTGCGGAATTATAGCTATCTGGTGGTTGCCAAAAATAACTAAAAAAAAATATCGTTTTTTATTATTATTTCTAAATGTAAACGATAATGCCACCTACCATAGAGCATGGCTACTCACTAGCAACCTTATCACTCAGACCTTAAAGGCACTCAGGTTTGTTTGGGGAACAAAAAGTCCGGCAAAGAATTCCTCTCCTTATGAAGATGGGATATCCTCCAAAAAGCGATGATGTTTTGGCCAATTCTATGGTGGTACGATGGTTGAAAAGTCTTGGGGAATCATGTGCAGCTGTCCCAAACATTAATTGCTCTTTTAACATGATTTTTTTAATCCTTTTTATTTAAAATGTTATATAGGTAATAGTGATGTTACTGGTTAACATTATTTATTAAAAATTTTACTAACCAGTTCACACAAGGTGGCGCCTAAACGATTTACGAAAGCAATACAGAAGACTGATATTTTGTTTTACTTCTACAACTGCCAATTAAATTCGTTCAGGCGTTTATGTCGAATCTAGGTCAAGGGTGTTAAATATTTTATGACATACAAAAGGCTGAATGGGTTTCGATAAAAATTGGCACCAAGCTAAATAAAGACTTTAATAACGCATAAGCTCCTTGTAACCCTTACATTGAGGGTTTAGCCATTGACCAGAAGCTAGTAAAATATACAATAATACTAGCTGATCCGGCAACAAACGTTGTTTTGCCTGATAATTTATCCAGAAAAAATGTTAAGGGCGAACAAACCTTATAACAAAGAACTATAAAAATAGTCAGTAGATTCTTCGATTCTCGGACTTGCTAAATATGCATATAAAAATTGGTTAAAACTAGTTATGCCTTTTCGGACGAGTAAGGTAACTAGATTTTTATATGTAAAATATTATGTATTTAGTTTTGATTGTAGAAGTTTCGGATAGACAAGATTTCATGAAAAGTTTAGAAAGAAAATCCCTATAACAGTCGATACTTAATCCTGAAATCGGTCTCAGAATTCGGGATACCATACTGTAGGGAGATTTAATCACACTATTTATTAACAAGTAACGTAAAATATTATGTTTAACATTAATGCTTAATTGTAACCACTATATCAACGATACACAAACAATACAAATCAATCACAAAATTAATTTCCACATATTCAGGGTTTACGGGGAAAACTGAGTGAAATGTAATTTTTATGACATAACCATTGGAGCTGTTTAAGTAGAACTGATAATTGGTATTCCATGAAGGGATTTAATTAAACAGGCGGCTTTATATATTATCGCCAGTACGAGGCATATGTTATTGTATGACGTAGACATACTAGCTTCAGCCACTGGCTTTACCTGCCTTACTTGGATTAAAACTAGCTTATATTTTAGACAATAATGTATATCGGCGCCAATTTTCGAAAGAGTCACATCCATCCATAGTTACAAACTCTCGAGTTTTTAACAATAACAGACAGGTTAGCCCTGAGACAGGTCACCTATGCATCGAACTGATCAAGTTAAAACAGCAATTGGAAGCTCTGTGTTAGACTGCAGAGAGAAAACAAACAGAGAGAGATGGCGATAGACCTTAAGGAAACTATGTCCGTCTCAAATGTATAATTATGCAGCAGACACTAGGTACGTGACGTCGACTGCTGTGCCAAAAGAGAACAACTCCTACCACACATATAGTGAAAAGTAGGTGATATATCGTATTAACGACCCGCCCTGGCTACGCACGGGTACAATGCTGATACTCAATTTCTTCATTATTTAATGGATGTTATTATGCGTATAAGCCTTTCTCTTCAATTACTCTATCTATCAAAAAAACTGCATCAAAATCCGTTACCCATTTTAAAAGATTAATGCATACATTGGGATATAGGGACAGAGAAAGTGACTTTGTTTGTTCTATACTGTGTGCTTATAACATGTGTTTGTGCATTTTGTCTACAACCCCAGAGAATAAATCTAGCATTATCACAGGATATATTATGGCAATTTTCAATAAGCTTTTCCTTCTGGACGGCATTCGGTGATGAGCCATTCCAATCGTTGACTGATGTCTCAGGACTCTTTGGCACTAAGTAGGGATGTAGCATCGCTATGGGTTTTATATTGCCTAAACCACGGGTAGTGAATATATAATCACTTACACCACCAGTGATTTGTCTGCTCGTTTGTCTATAATTTCATGAAAAAAAACAAACAAAAAAACAAAATCTTATTGAATATATTTAAATAAGAATGGACAAAAAAGGCACCTTACAGTGTTGCCGAACCTCGCCGCCCGACCAGAACCAGACCCGAGCGTACGGCGCGTAGCGTTCTGCGCGCTCATCAAAGAGCCAATAGACCACCATAGACGGGGCCCTATAGGGCTGATGTTCAGAGCAGGAGAAGGAACGGGGGTTTTTAGTCAGTAAGAGTCCAACACTGTCTCTCGCCTTACCCTGGGCGGGAGAAGTCATTTGACGATTTTCCCCTGACAAAAAAAAAACAGTGTTGCAGAAGTATTTTCTAATAGCTAATGAATATTTCAAAATTTTTAATATGAATCGCATGTTACCTCGTCAAATAGGTACTTTACAAGCTGTGCAGTACAGCATGCAATGTACAAATTGCCTTAGCTCGACCTAACTAATTATGTCACAGTATCAAGCAATTAACACGACACTGCGGTGCTGTTTCTATGAAAATTATTTTCGTATTATAAAACTACTAGCTTCCGCCCGCGTCTAAGCTCGTAAGAGGTATGTGTATAAAAAGCCTATGTGATAATTACCTATCTACATGCCATATTTCAACCAAATCGATCCAGTCGTTTTTGTGTTAAAGAATATCAAATATACATCCATACATTCTCACAAAGTTCACATTTATAATATTATAGTAGAATTTTTGTTTAAATAATACTTAAAAACATTTTTATTGCAATCAAATTCGCTAATAACTTTCCCGTTCCCTAACAATAGACTTGCATAATTTGTCAAGTCTCCAATAAATCCATAAAAATTACTTTGCTGACAACTACTACTATGGAACTATATTGTGTTTTTATTTTGGATATCTAATAATAATTATCTCAAAATATTTTGAATAAGTTTCGAATTCCATAGAATTTAAACATTAGTTCTAAGATTAACACTGTTTCGGTTTGAATTTGGAACCGCAGTACGAAACCGCCCTATACAGTCTTTCTTACAGTGATACTCATTCTACTTCCCATCATCATCAGCCTAGAACGGCCCACCGCTGAGCAAAGGCCTCCTCTAACATCTACTACTACTTCCACCAAGAATCAATAAATTACTAGGTAAATAATTCACCAAAACAGCGGTACAAAGCGAACAAATATTGATACAGGTTTAAAGCATTTCCAAATAGATGTAGATATTAGCACCAGAATCTCACCTCACAACGTCAAAGGTAAGTCAGAACCGAATTACTACTCAGCGACGACAGGTACTTGAGATTAAGACCATGCTTCACCAGTCGCTAAGTCAAATACGATATTTGGGACATCCAGACATGCCACTAACAGCAAAGTGTTCTGCTAGCCTCACAGAAAACCAGCTTGAAACAACCACAGCGTTGTGTTCCGCCGTGTCAGTGTTAGTTACCGGAGGCTCAATCCCTAAATCCCCAAAATCCCTTATCCCTTAGAGATTGGTCACCTTGGTAACGCACTTGCAACTCCTTTAGTGTTGGGGGAGTCCAGGAGTGGCGCTAATTACTTACCATCAGGTAATTCGTATGCCCGTATGCCGCTGTAGCACATTACAAAATAATAATTGAATCTATAATGTTATCATTTTCAATGTTATAATTTTCTATAAAAGATACTGATACCGTATTGGGTTTTGAGTATTGCCACTCTGGCAGCGTTTAATCGACTTAAACGTTTCCGAACGATTCGATAACGATTTTCAGCGTCGACAAAAAGTAGCTCGTCTGCTGGATTCCCGACTAAGAAGTTACTATCAAGAGGATTAATTTCAAATTGTTTCAAGGTAGAACTAAGTTTCCTTTGCTTACCGTATTCTGATTCCGAAACTAGATTTTATTGAAGACACTTAATTAAATTTCAAATTCCGTAGAGTTTCGTAGCGCTACGATAATTCGTAGCAAGCTACGTTTGTCCGTAGCAAGACTTTTGTAACTTAAGAAAATACTTATTGTGATTCGCTTAACGTTTACCTAAACTCGAATCACAGAAACTATAGTTTCTAGAAGGTTTAAAAACATCCTGGAGCAGTTTGTTTTAAATGTGATTAAAATTCTTGAAGACTGAAAACGTATCAAGTTCTTTCTTAAATATTTTATTTCAGTACATCTGTTACCTAGCCGCAGTTTACACGTTAAATAGTTTGTACGATTCATTAATTCATGATGTGACACCATAAGGTACAAATGCTCCTTCAAAGCAAACACACACACACACACACAATTTATTAATCCACACACGTGAAAATTGTTTGTCAATTCCTAACTAATATCATAGATCCCATTTATGCGAACATGTTACTATTGTTTTTGGAATCTAAATCCGATCCCCAAATCCTAGTCACACAGGTGATTCTGATATTTGTATTGATCAATTATTGCTATTATTTGGTTTCGATTTGCAGCACAATTTGATTTCAACCACATAAATGGCAATCAAGTTCTCGTTATTAGGTTTAATTATTGTTTTGAATGCCTATTCAAACTGTTATTATTAATTTTTCCAATAACTAAATACTGATTTTGATTAAATTTTATGAGCTCAAATAATAATTTGAACTGTTATGCGTAAAATTTATATTAATTAAAGATGTATATTAAGTATGTTTTTCACACGGAACAACTCTTTGTGTGTTCCACAAATTGTTGTTCCGGGTCTGGGTGTCATGTGCATGTGAAATTGTATGTTTGTAACCGCACCCACGACACAGGAGAAAATACTAATGTGGCGCAACGTTCAACAAAAAAGTCTGAGCATATTTACAGAAGGCCTTTATTCAGTAGTGTACGTTCTAAGGCTGAAACAATATATATTATAACCTGGCTTCACACGATTTTGTTTGAAGTTGGCTTTTAATGTGAACGTCTTAATAATTAAAACAAACGAAGATCATCTTAGCTTATCCTCTGCACTACCATACTCTGTCTCCCCATCATCTCACTAACACTCACCATATCACCACTATTCAGACACCATTCACTATGGTGTCACAAAGATAGTAGAGGAACATTAATTGTCCATTGTACGACACGGCGTTCAATGTGTTAATGAGTATAATATTTTGTAAGGTTATTTCTGTCAATTACGTGATAAAGTATTAAACCTTTGTATGTGTACCAAAAAGTTTCAATATGCTACAATTGCACTTAATACTAACTACTACTACTAATAAAATATTAGTATACTTTCACCCTATAAAAGTACAAGTACCTATAAATTCTTTAAACCACTGCAACAGTCGTCGCCTCTGTCTACATTCTCGGCTTTACGCTCTCGATGTCTCAAGGCCCCTTGGAGTGAGAGCAATTCAAACAGAGTAAATACTAGCAGAATTCCCTCGATTTCAGAGACACGATGGAATCAAGTATTGATGTCTACCTTCTGTTTAATGATCTGTGTTAACCACAAATATATATGTTTGTTTTGAATGATTGGTGTTAGTGATACTAGTGAATCACCGATTACGGGCGTAAAACAACGTTTTTCTTTCCATATGAGCTGCACAATATAGTGAAATCGTTTTCGTCCCCTGTAGTGACTGTGAAAGCACGGTCCACCAAGATGTCGAGATGTCGACAACGCTCTTGTAACACTTCTGGCGTTCCGAGTTTTGATGGGTGGTGCCGATTGCTTACCGTCGGATAATCGGCACTATCAAATAAAAAATTATGTGAACAAGATTTCAGTTACTACTAATGTGCATGTAAGTATTATGATGGCATAATGTATCATGTTTATATGTTCTACCTATTGTTTTAACAGCATACAACTCCCACTTTTATGATAATTCTTTAATGTTCTTATAATTGTTACACTTTACCACGAGCCAAGCCGCGCTATCATCAGACCATTAGTTCCCACAGCTGACCAAAGGCCTCTTCTCATACAAAGAATAATTTATGACAGAGCTTGATTAAGGTGGGTTGCGGATTTCAAAATTAGAAACATAAGTCCAGATTTCCTCACCATGGTTCCTTCAATCCGAGGTTGCGGGGAAGCGCAATGAGGCACCGGAAAGGAACAGGGGGGTATTTAGCAAGTAAGAGTCTGACAATCTATCTCGCCTTACCCTGGGCGGGAGAAGTCATTGGATGATTTTGCCCTGACAAAAAAAATGTTTCCTTCGATCAAAATTCATACAAAATACATATTAACGAATCGAACCGAATCGATCGAATCGACCGAATATATTATAATTAGGAAAAGTCTTCCGAGGAATTAATGGAACA
The DNA here is from genome assembly GCA_902829305.4 of Spodoptera exigua. Taxonomy (NCBI): domain Eukaryota; kingdom Metazoa; phylum Arthropoda; class Insecta; order Lepidoptera; family Noctuidae; genus Spodoptera; species Spodoptera exigua. The sequence goes on along the minus strand of LR824610.2, from coordinate 10,586,033 downwards.
TTTCAAACACTGTCTAATGATTTTTGTACATACTCAACAATATTTTTTTTTTCCAATCCAAAAGTAGTCATCGTATTATGGTAAGTAGAGCAACGAGCTCGTTGCTACAAACCTATATAGTTTGCCTTCAACTTAATAAGTCTGATAAATCTGCAAGTAATAGTTCCCTCATTAACATTCTCTATTCAGTGAAGAGAGCATACTTGACATGCCCGCTCGATAACTACCTGAAGTACTAAGTATCTATGAAGAGTACTTGAAACATGAGCTAATTATAACAAGGATATTGAAATGACTGCACGGTTGGCGTAGTAGCTGTGCAACGTGTCGCGGGTTCGAGTCCTGTACGGAACAATACTGTGTGTAAAATCGGAGAACGTTTTAAAAAAAATGTAATCTTACTGCCTAGGTACGCCTATCATTTGATTTAAATAAACATTTCTTATCTTAACCAGAATTACCAGACTTTTTTTACAAATTTGTTACTGTATTGTAATTAATACAAGGTTATAAATACATATCTGTAAGCTCTAGCTCTGGAGTATAACGAAGCGAATTTTCTCGAAAAAAAAAACAGAAGCCCTGAAGAGTTTGCAAAAAATAAGAAATGAATTTTAATAAGCGAGAATTTAAATAAAAAAATAGTTAATAAAGACTGGGAATATAAAAAGACATTTAAATTGTATATGTATGTGTTGAATACAACACCAACTCATTACTTGAAAAACCACGCAGTCGATTTGCAGTTCACCTAATAACTCAACCATAACAAACTGCCATCTCACCTTTCTAACTAGTACCTCGAAAGTTCCGAATACTTCAGATATTTGGAAAAGTAAGTAACAACTTTTCAAACTCGTTCAGTTCGAAAAAAATCGGAATTTCGATAGAATGTTGGGAAACGTGGATAGTACGTGAGAGTTACTATCGAAGTGAATTTACCTGGTCGTTATAAGTTTTACAACACCTAGCAAAATGATAAAATATTTTTAACAAGGATTTATTTTTCCATACATTTTCATTATGAAGCTTTTTATGTGAGGGGAAAATCATCAAATGACTTCCCACGCGCAGGGAAGGGCAGGAGGGAGTGTCAGAGTTTTACTGACTAAAAACCCTGAGGCTGCGGTGCCTCATTGCGCTTGCCCCGAAACCCCGGCTGTTCATTATGAAGCTTAAGTATTGGAGTGGTGGCGATGACTGATATATAAAAAGAAAGTTTGTGCTAAATCCATTGTTCTTTATTTATTTTATAATTTATTGTACTCCATAAAAACATTATTATGGGACAACCAACTCTTTATATTTTTTTACAGAATAGTTCGGCCAACGAGCAAACATCCCTGATGGTATGCAATCGGCACCACAAGTGGCATTAGTTATACCAAAGGAGTTACTACAACTGCATTGACGGCGTTTTGTGGGTTACCAGGTTTGGGGATTGAGAATGGGGGAGTGGAGCGTCCAGTAACCCCAATCACACGGCGAATCACAAGGCTGCGGTTGTTTCACGCCGGTATTCAGCGAGGCCGGAGTACCATGGTAAGCATGGCTCTCCCACACTTGAAAATGAGCGGTCTGTCCACAACTATTATTGTAAAATGAAAGGATTAGGTAACAACTATTACTGAAGATAGTAGCACCAACTTTTTAATACTTATTTCCTATCTTTAACCCCCATTTCTCACGTGAAAAGGTATAAAAGTTGAAGATGAATAGCCTAAACTACTTGTGTCTAAGTTTTAAACTAGAGTTCTCTTAAAAAAACTTACGATAACACAAGCTTGAATTCTAAAATCTAATTAAGCCAGCAGCAATTGAAACTAGTTTATAATCATTACAAATTTACATAATATTATAATGTACTTTGATAATTTCTATGTAAAACTGAGCTATCATACTTACTAACAATTTCATCAACTTCGTGTGGAAAGCCATTTGATCTTCAGTTTTCATTGAAATGTAAAAGAGAATCGATCCAACAAATCTTGATTTATGGTGCATTCATAGTGTTTGTGAACTTTGTTTGTGTGCAAAGTATTTCTAGAAGTCGTACGAATCGTACGTATGGTGACGATGATGGAAATAAAATAAGTTGAGTACAATTTTATTACAAATTTTAAAGTATATAAAAATCGCTGGTAGTGGATGAGAAGAGCTGAACATCGAGCTCAGTAGCGTGTAATTGGGGAGTCTCATGTCCAGCCGTGGATGGAATCAGGCTGATGGAAAAATGAAAAATTACTGATCAACATTTATATTTTTTTTCTAAACGTATATTACTTGATATAACATATTTTACACGCAAAAACCACAAGTGACGTCATTTCTGTTCAAAAAAAAATGTGGTTTATGTTCAGCCTGAAGAAATATTGTAATCCAGTTTTATTACCTTTTTTATTTTATAACATTTAAACCAAGAGACAACTAACATCATTATACCACGTTGCCTTTTCAATTGATCCAGTAACTTGTCTCGCTTTGCCAGTCTGTGAAGCGTAACATTGTATCAGATACACTTTGACCACTGAAGGATTATGAAGGTAGCCAATGCATTCAACATATCGTCGATATATTTCAACATGCAGCTACATATCTGTTAACTGGAATAAACATTTTATTTTTAACTTTTTTAGTACTATGGTTAGATATTTAAGCTAAGTCATTCTATCATAGTCAAAAGTTGGGCTTCGTCTTCATACCCAAATCTATTTATTATATTTAATTAGTTTTTTTTTTATATAAATCATTGCCCTTCACTGGAATTTTATAGCGTGTCGTACAAACATTTAAAAACAAAAAAAAATCACATAAGCAAGCTACGCAGACACGAAACAACAATTTTTGGATAAAAAAAGTGTTATTCCGAGCAGGAATCGACCCCGCGACACGTTACACAATAGCCAGTTGACCAGTCACAGCGCCAACCGTGCAGTCAAATTAAGAATGATTATGGTTGCCAAATTAAGAACCAATGCCAAACCAATTCGATTGTGTATATAAAACTTACCCCTGGTAACAAAAAGGAAATTTAATGTGATTTGGTATCTTTGATGAGAGCCTTAAGTATGGGAGATGCATGGCTAGACACGAGTCGGCTGGTTCGACTGGCGTGATAACTATGGCCTTACAAGAAACCGGCGCTGTGACATCCCCAATGATCAAATTTCTAATGCTCAAAAATGTCTCAATGATGCGGGTATCCGCTGGCGTTGATTTCTAACCATCAGGTAGTCTGTTAGCTGGTTTATATTACAAAATAAAGATTAGGTTATTTTAGACACAGTAGCTAATTTCACATAAATTGTATATCTTTTGTAACCATTTGTCGGCTCAGTTCAGCTCGGCCATTACGGTATTTGTACAACTAGTGAAATTCAATACCTTTATTGAAACGTCAAAAACGGAACTGTTATATGAATTTGGTAAATGACATCATTTTCTCCAATCTTACTTATGTATTATTCATGCGAAAGTTACGATTTTTGGATGTTTGCTACTCAATCACGCCAAAACGGAACTGGATGAATTTTGGCACAGGCATAGGGAACACTCCGGAATAGGGCATAGGCTAGTTTTTATAAACAAACCACGTGGGCAATGCTAAAAAAATCGAAAATTAAGTATACCGTGAAATCCATCAATGTAGTACGATAATTTTTTGATATTTAATTGTAATGAAATCTTGGAGCTATTTCTTTTTTACCGAGGAAAATGCCCAATTGTTACTGTCTCAATAAAGAAATCAATATTTTTTTTACCCACATATCAAATAATTGCGCAGAACTTAGCGACTCATAAATAAAACGTAACTCATTCATCAGTTATTATATGATTTTTATGAAACAGGCGGTGAGGAGGTATCAACGACCACGATTCCAAATTCGGTGACTAAATTACTGAGAATTTTAAAGATGCTTATAGTTGGATTGGTTTAGGCATTCATTATCATATTTCATAAATATAATATCCCAATTTAAATAGTATTTATAGAAATTATATTCGTTTACTATGAATTTCAAACAATTTTGGTTAGCTGATACCCACATATTATGAATAAATCTACGAAATAACAAAGCCGCTTATCAAATCGTTCACTACACGAGATTTCAGCGATAGCAAATTTTTACATATTGACACTAACTGGTACATAAAATTAAAAAATATATATATATAATAATGCAATACTATATATATATATATTATATAGTATTGCATTCTTATATAAACACATTTATGGGCATAAATTTACAGACTAGCAAGCAATAGCTTCACTAAGAGGACTGACCGACAGACTGACACTTTATATCTTTAAAATTTTGTTTGACGTTCAAAAGTGCCTGTATGGGTCTAATTGAAATAAATGATTTTGACTTTGACTTTGACTTTTGACAGACGAGTTAGCTATGCAAATGTTTTCTCTTTTAAACTAGACAATAAGTATGTTCCTTGTCGAATGTAAAATGACAAAACATTTTCATTTCGCGATACCTAAACTCATACTGTAAGATGTTTATATACCGATAAAAGGGTAAAAAAGTTAGCAATGTACATAGTATATATATAAAGTGTGGGAGAGCCATGCTTAGGCACGAATGGGTCGGATCGACTGGATTGATACCACGGCCTCACAGAAAACTGGCGTGAAACAACCACAGTGTTGTGTTTCGCCGTGTGAGTGATGTTACCGGAGGCCCAATCCTTCCCCTTCCCTAATCCCTCCCCAGTTCCTAAATCTCCAAATCCCTTATCCCTAAAAGGTCGGCAACGCACTCGTAACTCCTCTTTTGCGGGTGTCCATGGGCCGCGCTGATTGCTTACCATCAGGTAATCCGTCTGCTCGTTTGCCGACCTATTACATAAAAAAAAGTATAAGTAGAAGATCATCAGTAAAATCTATACTTTGGAACCCGAAACTATATTCAACGACGAACAGACTAACAAATAGTATTTTTGAATTTAGAATGTAAATTCAAATTAGTAGCAAGAAGGTAGTAAGCAAGTAAATATAAATTCAAAAATTCAAAATCAAATTGTTAAAATGCATTTTAATGTAATATAAATACAATAATCTTAAATGAAATTTCAATTTTAACGTGACAAAAGTTCTGTATATGGTTTAGTTGGAAGCGTGTTTTTGACTTTTTTGACCAGTGAGATCGTCATGGACACCAGACTAAACTTCACAGATTGAAAATCATAATAGTAGATACATTTATCTACGGGAGAATTGAATTTAAGTTTTCAAGCAAGTTATTCAGTATAACAATTTCTCAATTACTGATACAGAGAAGCGATGTAAAAGAAAATACATTTTTAATTAAAACGCAAGCTTTGTAATTGCTCCCATTTTAATTTCTTTACGGATTGCATTCGTATATTATTTAATATCTAGTCTAGTCTAAGCAAATATATAAAAATGAATCGCATAATGTGTTGGTAAGCGCATAACTAAGCAACGCCTGAACCAATTTTGTTGTGTTTGTTACTGGCATTAGAAAGTTTGTATGAAAGAAAATTTGTGGAAAATTATAGAAGAAAGTTGAAAAATAGCGACACTTTGTCGTTATTGAGGTAATTGAACATCCAAGCGGAGCAGGAGTGGGTCGCATGCAAATTTTTTTTTGTACGAGATTAGGCGGAAAAATAGCTGTTGGATTACCTCATGGTAAGCTATTGGCGCCACCCATGGACATCCGCAACATCAAAGGTGCGTGGCAAGCCTTTTGGGGTTTAGGGTTTTGGAATTGGGGAGAAATAGGAGAAGGGGAAAGATTAGGCCTCTGTTAATATTAAAACTGTCTTATTTCCAGAGTGATCGAAAGCACAGCTATCGAGCTCGACTGGCGAAGCAGTAAAGATTTTTTTAATATAACACAATAATAGTATTTCTACGTTACACATGATATACAGTCTACCACACAAAAATTAATACTTAATTCTAACACGTTTTAAATATTCAAGCCTTTTCTAAACGTGAATGTAGTTTAGTACTAAAATTAAATAATCTTGCTATTCTGTTTTGAAGTACGGAGAAGAACTCTCAAGGGAATGCCAGGATGCCAGGAGAGATTTTAATATAGGAAGCGACACACCACTAACTAGACGAAGTCAAGAGCCGATATTTATCTAGAATAGACGATGGAAGTAATGGTTTTTGTTTTTTTATTTCTTAAAAGTCATTGGATTGTTTTCCAATGATAAAAAAGCTGCGTCCAACTTCACTACACAACACACAAGCCTTTATGTATTTAGGTTTTGAGTAGTACGTAATTTTCTTTCTGACTGTGGTTTTGAGGGTGCACTTAAATTTATATATGACCAAAAAATATGTAAGTTCAGTGTAGCGAGATAAGTAATTAGCTATCAATTTTTACCTATCTCTTTATAAAAATACTAGCTACTCTCGCGCGGTTTCACCCGGTGCTCAGCTTCATTTAATCGTAGCGTGTTGTTTTATAGCCTATAGCACTCAGGAACATTGTAGCTACCTATTAGTGAAAAAATTTTGGCAATCCGATCAGAGGTTCCAAAGATTACCCCCTACAGACAAACTTACAAACTTAAAATTTTACCTCTTTATAATATTATTGTAGATAAAGCATGGGCTACTGCCGTGCGGTTTTAGCGAACCAGCTACTCGACTCTTATCGGTCATAGCGTGATTTTTTTACACAAAAGAATTATTGGATTAGCGCGTTCAAACGCGTAACAAAATGTTCAACTTTGTAATTTTAATACAGATTACATGACTCATATGATAGAATAACATGCTTCGGCACTAATGGGTCGGCTTGCCCGGAGTGATACCACGGCCTCACAGAAAACCGGCGTGAAGTAACCACAGCATTGTGTTTTGCCGTGTAAGTGGGGTTACCGGAGGCCGAATTCTTTCTCTCCCAAATCCCCAAAAGGTCGGCAACGCACTCGTAACTGCTCTGTTGTTGCGGGGGTCCATGGGTGGCGCTGATTGCTTACTCGGACCATCAAGTAATCCGTATGCTCGTTTGCCGACCTATCACATACAAAAGTAACAGCCATTTACAAACTCTGTATTATATTAATCAGTTACCTACACCCCAACTTTAGTAATCTACCTTTACATAACGTAAGTCATTAATATGTAAATCGTGTAATAATGTAACATTTATTATTGCTAACTACGTTAATGCGATATGACCGCAGAATACATTGTGTTGGCAGCTCGCGGCATTTCACAATTCACGACCATGTTACTCTACCAGCATGACTAATATTATCAAGCTTTGATAGGTATCATTACATAGTATACAATCGCTTTCTCTGTCCCTATATTCCTATGTACGTTTAAATCTTTTAAACAACGCAATGGATTTTAATGTGTTTTTTATTGACGGAGTGATTAAAGAGGAAGGTTTATATGTAGAACAACATCCATTAAATCTATATCTATTTAAGTATATAAAAGAAATTCGTGTTAGTTACACTAACTATATTTATAACTCAAGAATGGCTAAACCGATGTGACTGAAAATTCGTCGGGAGGTAGCTAAGAACTGGGTCGATAGAGTAGGTAGTGTAGGTAAGGTACTCTACCTACGCTAAACTAACTACGCTACGCTACTCTTAGCGTAGGTAGAGTAGGGTAGGTAGTCAAATGACGGGAGCGACGCCACGGGTAAGAGCTAGTATTTTATAAACAAAACACGCGGGCGAAGCCACAGGCGGAAGCTAGTAGTGGACAAATATTGTGTCTCCATTATCTGCATCAAGAAGCCGAGGCAGGTCGCTGGTATGCCTATATTTTGTGCGCCATGTTGTGACGCAAGTCATAGTATTACCTTTGATGTTGTAAGAGCTGACTAAGAAACTATACGGGGCGTGATAAGCACCGGCAAACAACAGTAACGCTCACAAGAAACACGAGGCCTTTATTTATTTATTTAAAAATAAGCACACCAAAAATACAATCACCCAATGTTAGGTATACAAAAAACTCAATAATCAAATAATTGAATGCACAAGCAATTGTAAAAATAACAGGTGTGCATGATATTAAACATGAGGCGGTTTTTGAGACTTATACAATAAATAACTAAGCTTACAATAATAGTAAAACTATAAATAAAATATAAACTAAACCTATATTCTAGCGAACAAAGTTTTCATTCATTCAAAACACATGTTAAAGCAATAACGATGGGCACTGTTCACGCTGTTTAAGTAGGGAGCGTCTCTATGATGCGAAGTTCATGGAGAAAATATCGAAAATATTTACATAAACTATAACTTACATTTTACATTAACTTTATTGAGTTTGGCTTTGTACAGTACATTCCTCAATTCATTCATTCATATACATATTGAATATTTAAGTACATCACTATAATTACTTTTTTGTGAGGGGAAAATCATCAAACGTCTTCTCCCGCTCAGAATGAGGCGAGAGGAAGTGTCAGACTCTTACTGACTAAAAACCCCCCGTTCCTTTTCCAGCTCTAGACCAATTTATCGTCCTCATCATATCAGAAATACAAATTCGTTAAACTGTCACATTAACGTTTAAATAACAATATTTTAATTTCCACACACATACATTTTAATGCCATGAGTGAGCCGTGTGAATGAGGTTACCGGAGGACAAATCCCCCTTACCCCATCCCCAATACCCAGCCCCAAACCTTCAAAAGGATATGTAACTACGCTATTGTTTTTGATGTCTTTGGACGGCGCCAATTGCTTCATCATCGTCATCATCATAGTGAGCTCACTATTGAGCAAAGGCTTCTTCTGACACGAAGAAGGTTTGAGCATTGGTCACCAGACACACAAGGCGGATTGGCGATTTTAAACCTTATTACTAGAAATTATAATTCCAGGTTTCTTCACATTGTTTTCCTTCACCGTATGTTAGTGGTGTCTTCATCTCAAATAATCATAGAAAGTACACTTTGTGAGTGACTTATTCCGAGATATACTCAGAAAAAGTCACATTGCTTCTAGCCAGTAAATTTCGAACCCATTACCAAGCCACCGCCAAGTTTTACTACCGATTGCTTACCATCTAATTACCTTAACCCATATATTTTTGCAATTTATTTACATAGTAAAATAATTAATTATTCTGAGAACACCACTAGTATCTAGATTTTAATCTGTGCCTTAACAGCAGTCCTCAAGTTAAGCTTGAAGATGTCGTGTGAATATTAATGGCAGCAACCGCGGACACTAAGAAACCTTAATTAACTATGAGCTACTTTCATCATAATTAGTTAAAGTAGTTATATAACGTGAGAGAACCAAGCTTTGGCGCAAATGGGCTTGCTCTACCGGAGTGTTACCACGGCCTCACAGAAAACCAGCGTGAAGCAACTAACGTTGTGTTTCGCCGAGTAAGTGAGGTTATCGGAAGCTGAATCCTTTGCCCTATATTATCTAATAACTCAACAAACTTCGTATTCAATGCAAAATAATAAGGAAATAGCTACTGTCGCGCGGTTTCACCCACTGCTCGGCTCCTATTGGTCGTAAGAGATTTTTATAGCCTATAGCACTTATATAGGACCATTGTAGCTAACTATAATATTAGTATAGAAAAGGGGTGAGAGCAGGCAAACAAACTTAAAATAAGTGACAAACACCAGAACAGAAAACAAAAAAGTTAGAAACACTCGGAACTGTGAACTGTGTGCTATCTGTATATACACATAATATTTTGCTGAAGAAAGTTTGCACGTACAAACAAATGAATTTCCAGCCTGTTGTTTTGGAGTTTGTCGGTAAACTTATGTCATGTGACGAGACTTTACTGTAACACGAAACAATGTGCTAATATTGTAGGCAAAACTGTGAAAGAGGTTTTCGATTCTACTTTTTTTAAAAACGAAATGAGGGGCCTTGAAAATGTATGTCGGCAAACAAGCTACCGTATCACTTGATGATAAGCAATTGGTGTCGCCCATGGACATAGTAAATTGACTACACTATTATTGGCGCAGTGGCTGAGCAACTGGATGCTTTTTGGAAATCATCGAATGACTTCTGTCGCCCATGGTGTGACCAAAGAGAGTGACAGACTTACTGACTAAAACTACTCGGTAACTTCTCCTCTACGCCGGGGCACCAGCAACCCAAAGGTTGCACAATACATGGGAGAGTTCTAATGCAAAGTTCTCATGCAAAGTTTAAAAGTAAGTTCGACCAACAATGAAATGTCAAATTTAGGCAACACGACATATTATTTCCTAGCAACCGAATCCAGTGGCGGCGGATGTACTGGCAGCGACAGTATTCGGTTCCACAAGCAATAAGTCTAACGTGAGTAACGTCGATGACTTCAGAGTAAATCGGTTACCCTACTTCTCCAGCAACCGGTCTATTTCTGACACACTCACACAGAGAAACTTAGCATTCCCTCTAAATTGATTTAAATTTTATATTAATATTCATATTGTATTATTTCGATCTAAGTTTAAATATACGCGGTTCTGATCATTCATATTTTCTATTCTGAAACTTAGAATTAAATTAACATGTCTTTCGATACTCAAAAAATTAAATTTAACCAAAACTTTTCGCCAATTTCAGATCTGACATAAATAAATGTCACAAACAGTAAACATTGGAGGAGAAGAATACACCGAAAATATGTACATTGTTCGAATCGAATCGAACGAACAAAATTTTATGGATCATACTAAAGTACTCTGCGTATCTATAAATAAAGTGCAATATACATAGGTTTCGGCTCAATTTTATGAAATAAATCAGTAACATAACAACATTTTACGTATAAAGTCGACTGTTCAGGATTATCGTAGCACGGGCTACGGAAATCAAGTTACAACCGGCTACGGCGTAGGCCGTAGCTTCTCATAGCTGTGCCGTAATTATGGTAGCAACGATGCCATAGTACGCAAGGGTACTGCGATATTAAATTCATGTCCTGACTCGGTAGAACAATAAGTGTACAGCAGTTGTATGAGTACACCAATTTTAAAGCTCTTTGTTTCTCAACAGGAAAAAAACAGTATTCTCAATGCAGTAAAGTACATTTTTGCAATTCATTATTAGAATCGTTATTTTCTTTAATTAAGGAATTTCCGGCTAAAAATTATAATGAATAACATACGTTATAAGTATTAATCTATTATACGAGCATTGTCATTGTCATTATCGTTTAATTATTATTAATTGAAACCGTTTTTGAGTAAATATGCATATACTTACGGTAGTGTTGTCAGCCGCTTAAGATCTTTACGTGATAAAGTCATCAATCCTGATATCAATCATTGATAAAATTCATAAATGTCAGTGTTATTTTTTGATAAAAATTCGTCACATGATTATTAATCAAAAGCATGAGGACATAGTAAACGATCGGACACTCGTTGCTCTGTCGAATTTACATGGTTTTTGACGGTCTTTTTTGAGTTGTTACGTATTTTATTTAGGGATAGATATGACCGTGGTTAGGGGTTCCATTTAACCCTATCAAATAATAAGGGTAACTATATAAGAAAAATGACCTAATATTGGTAGATGTCCAAAGGATGAAGTACCCCCTGGATTTAATTCAATGTTGAAAAAAATCTATAAGGCCAAATTAAATACGCAAGCAAATCGCTATCGGCCGACTAAAAAGACTTTAAAATAGAAAACTGACGTAGTCTGTTATCATTTAAATTATTATTTTTAGAACAAATATATACCTTGTCATTTGTTTTTATCTATTTTTATATACATAATCTCTGAACAGTGGCTTACAGAGAATTCTATATTTGTACTTGAAATATCATTGTAAAGAAGCAAGATAGTTATTGCGCGTCAATGAATTATTTAGGCATTGTTTTTATCGATAACTTACAAGTTAGGTATTAAACACTCCGTCACCGGAAAAGATGATTTGTAATTTTCGCTTGGAAACAAAATGAAAGCCGTGACGAATGTAGTTAATTAAATTTATAATTTGGCTTAGTCATGTACCTATTTAAAGATATAACTGTAGTTGTTTCTAGCCACGCCCACACTGGTTGCCCACATTGGTTGCGCAACGCACACCGTTCTGTTTTGCAGAGATATTGCTCATGATTATGGGTCCCTGCTGTCGTTTGAAACTAGTCAAGTGGCGTCGTCTAAAAGTTACGCGATTAAGACTGGAAATACAACAGCACTGCCTATAACAAGACTAGTTCGTGTAAAGAAATAATATTACTTGAATATAACACCAGTCTATATCTGTGTAAAATCATCCATAATGAGCAAGCTGTCCATGTGTAATAACAGAACAAATAAATCATTTATCCCATTCATAATCACATCACATCATCAGCCTATAGGTGCCCACTGCTGAGCAAAGGCCTCTTCGTACAAGAAGAAGGTTTGAGCATTAATCACCACGCTTGCTTAAGACAGGTTGGCGATTTCAAACTTATAATTAGAACTTATAAGACCAGGTTTTCTCACGATGTTTTCCTCCACCATTTGTCAGTGGTGTCTTAATCATACAAAGTACATATTATGACTCGGAAAAGGTCATATTGGTACTTGTGAGGTTTCGAACCCACACATCATACCAGCGGTCGCTTAAACTCCGGGCTACCGCGTTGTTTTTACACAACATTCATAATATTAGTGAGCAACTGTTTCTAAGTGACGCAGTGATAATATTAATTCTATAAATAGTGCCTCAAATCATTTTTTACGTAAAGTTGTAGGTATGGATTAGTTTTCGATACTGGGGGCGTTGAATTATCAGATTTGGTTGTTACCTTCGATATATTTGTTGGTTTATCTGATGTAATATATTAAAATATTTGTGCAAAAGTTGGTAAACCACGATATGGTATTAACAAATATAGATTCATTGTGATACATCAGATTATTGATTTCGTTAGTAACATATATAATACCTACATATTTTATTATTTGTGAGATTAAAGTAGGTGTGTCTGTTTTTATGTAAATTTATGACATATATAAAAAGCAAAACAGCTTTAAAAATATTAAAAGGAAAAATTTCCATCCAGATGGGTGTGAAAAATCACTGAAGACTAGTGAAATAAGGATTATTAAAATAAAAAATCTGCAATATTATTATAACACTTGCTTCCGACCGTGGCTTTGCACGCCTATGAAAACGTATCCCGGGATTTAAAAACAGCAGGCAAATCAAGTACCTATAATTTATGGTCTATAACACTCAGGAATATTGGAGTTGTCTATCAGGGAAAGAATTTAGGAAACCCGACCAGCTGTTACGTTTCTGTTACTGTTACTGTTGTAAAGATTACCCTCTACATGCAACCTCACAAATTTTAGCTCTTGTAAGGGATTAATTTATTCCGGTGTCGTCACGCGTTCTTCAAGGAAAGCCAGGTCAATGTTGTCAACGTATATAGTATATTTTGGTAAAATAAAATAGGCGCAGTCCCACACAACCCTTTCCGTTTGGACGAAGGTGGCGGATGCAGTCCTCTAACCCAAAAAATTATACAATTATTGTGATAAAAGTATAATAGTGTCCGCGACTTGCTATGCAGAGGAGTCTCAAGTGACTATTCCAAGGACGTAGCCCGAGAGTGCACCTTGATAGTAGCCTTCTCTCAAAACACAAATGTACTGGCGGGGGTCATTAAGTCGCGGAGAATCTTAACACCGCCATGTAAAATATGACGTCATACGCACAACGGCATCTAGTATTGAATTGTGGAGTTATACAATATAAACGATGAAGTTCAGTATTGAAATAGGTTTTACATCATATTATAAATAGTTGTGTTACACTCTTTATATTATAAAAGTCTATTTATAATATGAGAAGGTATCCTTTGGAATCTATACTTGCGAACGAGCAAATAACTTCACTAAGAGGACTGACCGACAGATTGACAATTTTTATCTATAAGTTTTGTTTGACGTTCAAAAGTGCCTTATTAAAATAAAGGATTTCGACTTTGACTTTAGCATTTATTTTTGATTTCCAAAATTTTTTAATAATCAGTGGTTATTAAACTCAATATTACAAAAAAAAAACTATGTAATCCTAGCGAAAATTCGTTTTCGTTTAGTGTTTGTTGCTAAAATTTCAAGCATTTTTGTAACTTGGTAGGTACATTGCTACGTATTTATGTGTGTGTAATACTTGCACACTGGAATTACGAGGTATTTATGTTGCTTGTTTCTGTACGTCGTTTTGGTTTAAGCGAGTAAATAGCTTTACAGCTCACATTGTTAGCATCGTTAGCTAGTAGTTTCAAATAAACATGAAGGTTTTTCGTAAACTGACTCTTGTAATTTATGCAAAATTAGTCCTTAACTCCATTATTCAATTTGGACTTTTAATGAAATTGTTATTGCTGTTTCTTACACTTATATTTAAATACAAAACATTTTACTGGCGTAAAGTAATTATTACAAAAGGATTTATAGAAAACTAACGACTGCAATAATAAAATTACTAAAATAATTACAACTCGTACAATGAAGATGAAAACCTGCCAATAAAACAAATGAACTTCACGTACATAATGGACCCGACTTAATAATGTAACGATGAATTGAATTGTGCAACTGATTGAAAAGAGTAACCATGGAGTTTCTTGCTTGTTCTTCTCCATTGGAATCTTTCTAAACTTTGGAAATGGTTTCAGGAAAGATAGACCGATAGACTGTCATTTTTTGACTTTTGATACTTAATTATTTTTTCGGCGTTTAAAAGTAAGTATAATTGATTTGACTTTTATGACGTGATAATACGGAGTTTTGAAAAAATATTGTGCAATTGTCCATCTCGTCTTTATGAAATTGCATAACCTTTTAACGTGGCAAAGCAAAATATATTTTTCTTAAGATGTACTCGAACCAAAACATAAGAAAAGGTTTGATTCAATTGAAGCATTTCTATTCATTTTTTTTTAAATCGGACATTCAGATTTTTTTACGGTACAATAAACTATTACAGCTTTTGTTAATTAATTTATAGTACATAAGTTATTAAATTAGGGGGTAAAGATTTCTTTGACCTTCGGAAATGTTTCCTACATTTTGGAAACTACATATAATAAAATAAATCTACTGGTTAGTATATACAAGTAGGTATCAATATTATAGACAGCAGTCTTAATGAATAAACAGACAGAAGTTATAAGTGCAAAATAATTGATTAAAAAACTTTAATCAAACAACTAAACAAGGGGAACAACCTTTGAAGCTAGTAAGAATACGTAAACGTAACGTAAACACAAAAAGTAGGTAAGTCAAAAAACTATATGGGAAATAACAAATACAAATTCCAAGAACTCACAAGAAATCGATACTTGGAAAGAGCAAAAAACGATATAATGTTGATTTCATGGATTTGTTCGCGGGTTGCCATACTGCGGAAGATGAGTAAAGTACAGTCTGCAGAAGCTATTGGTGTTCAGACACAAAAATAAATATCGTTTACCACTGCTTGGGTAATGACAAATGATATGGCTGTTAAAAATATATAATTTAGGTAACTGTAACAATATATTAGTTCGTATACGGCGACTCTGCCGGACCTTTATTTTTTTTCATAACTGTGCAGACTATACGTACCTATCTATACTTTTAACAAACAAGTCTGATAACGAGACGGACTCGAGTATAAGTATTGCGCGTCGCTTATTCAGTCACATTGTGTGTTCAAACAATTCATAAGTCGCTTGGGTTTACTCACGCTTCCGAAAAATACAAACGATGGTACTCCTACCATTAACATTAGTGCTAGTTACACTAGTTCTAGCGTGGTACTTAATTGGAAAGTACAATGAAAATTATTGGAGGAAACGTGGTGTTACCTTCTACGCAAAGAATAAAGTAATAGGACCAATGTGGGACTTCATGACATCCCAAAAAGCCCTGTTCGAGATCTTCGGAAAGCTGTACAAAGAATACAGAAAGGAACCAGCCATCGGTATCGGACAAATCTTAACTCCATCACTGTTTGTTATTGACCCGAAAAATGTGCAGCAAGTGTTATCTGGTGACTTCCAGTCATTCAATCACCGAGGTATGGAAAGCGTCGAAGGAGACACGTTGTCTGATAACATTACCTTTATGAATGGTCCAAGATGGAAACTAATGCGTTCAAATATGACTCCATTGTTTACGGCAAACAAATTGAAGAACATGTATTATATCATGGACAAAAGTGCTCAAGATTTCGTGAAATATTTGAAAAATAACCCCAAGAATCAGAGTGGTAATTTATTTGAAACTCTTACGTTGTTCTGTAATGCTGCTGTTTGCGGAGCCATCTTCGGCATTGGATCAGAGTCAGTATTTGATACACCTTTCCTCAAGCTGGCCAAACGTTTATCGCAATCGAATGTATTGGTAAGAATGAAATTCGTATTTTATAGTTTAAGCCCAAAAATTTACACTAGTTTAGGTTTTAAACTATTCAAAGAACATGAAGAGTTCTTCGTTAAATCAATTGGTGAAGTGTTGAAACGCAGAGATCAGGAAAATGTAAAGAGACACGACTTCGCGGACATTGCTCTAGCTATACAGAAGAATGGTACCATGAGAGACCGGACAACGGGATACGAGATAGAGCCTACGACCGGTATACTCTCTGCACAGGCTTTGTTCTTCTTCACTGCTGGCGTAGAGCCTTGTGCTAATGCGATCTACGCGACGTTGTATCTTCTGAGCTCTCACCCAGACATATTAGAAAAAGTGCACCAGGAGATAGATGAACATTTTGAAAAGAACAGTAACAATATAACGTATGACGTTATTAATGAGCTGGAGTATACCGAGAAGGTGTTAAGTGAGGTGATGAGAATATTCCCTCCCATTGGATTTTTGACCAGACAGTGCGTTCAGAACACTGTTTTACCGGTTGGTAATATCCCAGTGGAGAAAGGAACTAAAATATTTACACCAATTTATGATATCCACCATGACCCAGAACTGTATCCAGACCCAGAAGTGTTTGATCCAGAGCGATTCTCCAAAGATAGGAGACCCAATGACGACATTTATATGCCATTTGGAATGGGCAACAGAACTTGCATAGGTGCCAGGTATGCCAAGCTACAAGTGCAGGCTGGTTTAGTGCACGTCTTGCGAAACTTCACTGTTCAACTGTCCAAAACAAGTGGAAAGTTAAAGTTTGCCCATGATCCGCTTAATGTAAGACTTAGAAATATCAGTATTGAATTAATTCCACGTGCAATTAAATAGATGTTCATGTATCAATTGATGGGGGAATCCCACCTCAAAAATATGCGCATTCGCCTTTTACAGCTTGTATGAGTAAAATTATTTTGTGAGGCTTTCTCGTCTGGCACATGCAGATGGCGCCACGGAAAAAATTTACAGGTCTATCACAGAATGACATATGTGTCTTAGCCAGGGCACAAATGGATAGGTCCTGTTATAGGATAGGTGGAGTGTTCCCTCAAGTCCAGTCCATGATGCAGCTGCTGCTTTTTATTAGATTGTAAAATCTGTTTAAAATTGTTACGATAGTGTAAGCTTAATAATATTTTTATATTCACAGCAGTAGCTGGTATTAATTAATTAAGTAAAATATTTATATTTTGAAGCATTAAATTTTGTGTGTATTTAAATCATCTTGTTTTATTGCTACTTTTCAACCTAACTTTTAAAAAACACTGACGTGAAAGACTGTCTTGATTCCCGAACGAATTCAATCATAAGATATTATTTGAGGGAAAAAAATATTCAATAAGTAGTTTCCACTTCCCTTTCTAAATCTAACGCAGTAAACTTTAAGGCAGAATAGAGTCTGTACAACTGGGAAACACAGTCACCAAACACCACAGAAAATTTACTATTTTAATGGATCCTTTTTGTGAGCTTCCTTAATAGTGCTTACTTCCAGAACAGGTAGGGCAAAAACGCCTAAACGCACGTAAATTTGTTTTACATTCCAAAAAGTCCATATAATAAACAACACACTTATCTAATATAGTTGTTCGTTCATATTGCCAGAGACTACTAAATAGTATTTCTGAAACAACTAGAGAGAAAAAAATGGCATCATTGCTTTATTGGGATACGTGTTTCCATATTATCTGATCCAATATCAGTACCGAACACTGATACGATGTTAAGATATCTGTTTTTTTTATGTGATAGGTCGGCAAACGAGCAAACGGATTACCTGATGGTAAGCAATCAGCGTCGCCCTTGGACACCTGTAACGACGGAAGTATTACGAGTGCGTTGTCCACCTTTTGGGGATTAGGGATTTGGAGATTTTGGGAAAGGGAACGGATTGGGGTAGGGGAAGGATTGGGCCTCCGGTAACCTCACTCACACGGCGAAACACAACTCTATGGTTGAGGCCGTGGTATCACTCCGGTCGAGCCGACCCATTCGTGCCAAAGCATGGCTCTCCCACACTTATTTGTGTTACGTCTGTTTAGGTAAAATATCACAATAACACGGCTAACCTATAAAACTTCCTTTTTTACATAAGGTTACAAGACTCTTCGACCTTGAGCTTGGCCTTTATGATATGGATGATATAATATATAATTAGTATTATCTCTTGAACTGTACAATAAACTATTGATAGTATAATATACACTATATTATCTACATTTATATTAATGAAAACGAATTGGTGTGACTTTTAAGAAGAGGGCACCTTTCTATCTCTTTATAACTTCCACTTCTATTAAATGTGGGGTGGATGTTAATATGGAGCATTCCGCATTTATCGAAGAAGAAAGCTAAAAGTTCGAATGCGGACTATTTATTGTGACTTACCAAAAATTCGTGCTAACTTTTTCCATGTATCTGCCCAAACCTCTTAAAAAAGGGGTGTAGCTTTTACCCAACTACGGCTAAGCAAAAGAAGGGTTATAAACGGAACTATTCGTAGTTAGTTTGTAAAGGTATACCTACTAAGTATTTTTACTAATGAAAAATACCTACCCAAGTTTAGTACCGCAAAGCATCAAAGGTGACTGGGTTTTCTTCTGTATTTTAAATCACAAAAGGAGAACCATGTAGTCCTGAATTTAACCCTCAAGGAAATCCTTGAGATTTTTATAATCCAAACTAATTTAAACTAATATTATTAATGCGAATGTAGTTCTGTCTGTCTGTCTTTTCTTCACGTCTAAACTACTGAACCTATTTGTGTTAAATTTGGTACATACATAGTTTGGAACTCGAGAAAGGACATAGGATAATTTTTAAACCAAAATCTGCAGTAAGTCTCTATTCCACGCGAACAAAGTCGCGAGCAAAAGCTAGTAATAAAATAAAGTTACGTTTCTTTGTTTTTGAGGCAAGATCTGTGGATACATCGCCATGAAGGAGTGGCAGCATGACCCACGTCTGCGACAAATTTGCATTAAATACTTATTGGTAATTAAAAGCAAATTCAAGCATTTTGTCCTTGAATAATTTTCTAGGTCGAATATCTTCGGATCCGAAAACAAGGCGGATGTGAGATGCTACAGGCAAAGTATTAAAAAGGCTTAAAAGAATAAAATTATAAGGCAAATTAAATACACAAGTGAACCCCCAGCACACGCTTAACCAGTCAAAACTTTAAAATAGAAATATGTAAACACATTACTTCTTATCAACCAAAATATTATTTTTAGAACAAATATATGCCTTGTCATTTTAATCTATCTATTTTGATATTTTGTTATTATCTTGGTCCAGATGGGTTATATCGAATGCATTTATATTTGAAAAATATATTTATATTTGAAATATCATTGTGAAGAAGCAAGATAGTTATTGCGCATCAATGAATAATTAGGCAATGTTTTATCGATAAATTACCAAGAAGGTAAACACTCCGTTATCGGAAAAGATGATTTGTAACTTTAGCTTGGAAACAAAATTAAAGACGTGACGAAAGTGATTAATTAAATCATTATTTGTCTAAGGGCTGATTTTTCAATGGTTAGATAAAAGTTATCTGAGGAATAATTATGATGCTGTTGCGTCAGAATGTTTGATTAAGACAGTGACAGCAACAATTTTATTCCTCAGATAACATTCATCAAACCATTGAAAAATCAGCCCTAAGTCATTTATACCACTTCGACAAGGCGACTGGACCTGTACCTAGCCTATTTTTGAAGTTAAAAGGGGTGTGTCTGTCTGTGTGTAACAAAAATAGTTAATGAACTGAAAATATGAGGAGTAAACATATATTATCAAATTGCACAGATATTATTTTTTTCCTATCTAGGACTTACCTCGAGTCAATATATAAAGCACGCAAATTATTTCTTCTTGTGGGAACCAAACCCGCGACAAGTTTCCAGGCTAGTTACTATTCTACAACAGAATCTATCACGCAATTAGACTTCGACCTGACTTACTTACTTATTCCGTTGGTTCAAAGACCCCAAGTGAATATTGGGCAAAAAATAAGAGGGAAGCTTCAGTATTGTACAAGATAAGAAACGGGGTGGTTTTTAGTCAGTAAAAGTCTGACACTCCCTTTTGCCCTAAAGCCAGCGCAAGAGAATTCAAATGATTTTTCCTATATTTTCACTCAAAAATATAGGAAAGCCTTCTTTCTTACTGATAATGGTAAAAGTAATTATGGTGATAACTATCAACTTTAATTTCAACAATTATTCGTAATGATAACCATATTAAAACTTTAGTAACTGTAAAGAGATACATAATACCACGAAAGAAAATGGTTACAGTAAAGCAGCGCCATCTATTGATTGGGACACAACAACAAATATATTCTAGAAAAACTTAGTCAGTGCCGCGGTTTAAAAAAAATTTGAAGTCACCGGGAGGTTGGTACAAACATCAACATTTCGATCATCGTCTTCACAGTCCATCGCAGGGCGTAGGATTTTATAATTAGACCGAATAAATTACAAAAATAGCGGACGACGGCGATCCGTCTCCTATGACAGTAACAGCGCTCGCTCTCCACCATAATGCGCACGCAGAACTGTCTGTTTGACGTTCCGCCAGAGTACGTTTCATTGTACCCTCGTCCGAGAATTATAATAAAACCTCCTTCAAAATTCAATTTATATAAATAATCGACGCGCCGTCAAATTATTATTTGTTGTTTATCAGTTATCCAAAAACGTTACCAAAAAACGACCCTGGTATGAAAGACGTACCAACATACATGCACACACATTTATAATATTAGCTTGGCTTTATCTCGAGTGCGAGTAATGACACAAGTTATCGTTGCCGCAGTGCACACAATAAGCCTCAAGTTTGTTCGTTTGTTCGGTAAACTTTCTCTCAACTACATTATGTTCGCAGCTCCAGATGGAGCTTCAAATTATTACTAGAATCCTCATGTGTTGATGACACAAGTCCTATTAGACTCGATAACATAATGAACAGCAGTAAGAGTCTGACACTCTCTCTCTCGCCTTACCCTGAGTGGCAGATGATTTTCCCCTGACAAAAAAATCTGACTCGATAATGATGCATGTAATCAGTCCAAGTAGACTGACGGGTGATGTATGTTGATAATATCATATTACCTATAAATTATTTTATTTTTCGAGTAGGGAAAATCACGTCACATAATTAAATGTCTTCTCTCGCCCAGGGTGAGGCGAGAGGGAGTGTCAGACTCTTACTGACTAATACCTCCCTGTTCCTTCTCCTGCTCTGGGCCGAGGCCGCGGTTCCTTATTGCTCTTGACCTGCAACAACGGATTTTATTCTCTCTAAAGGAAGGTATCGATGAAACTATAAGAGCATAATAAATTCTGCTGATCGTTGAATTTAGATCATAGATGAAAATCTATACTAATATAATATTTTTTAAAGCGGAAAAATTGGATTGTTTGTATTCAATAGGCTCCGAAAGTAAGTAATCGATTTGAAAAATTCTTATACTGTTGCCAAACTAAACTATCTTCAATGAACATAGTGTCTAAAGAACGTTGCTGGGGTATAGCTATAGTACCTTATAAAGTTGCTATTAGCCTAACAGGCATCTATGTACAGTCAGCTCCAAAAGTCGATGAACAGAATCAATTTACCAAAACACCTGTTCACAATAAAACGCCATAAGTTATAGTCGCAACTAGGAAACAAAATAGCCTGTACGCCAGAAATTTACAAAAGTCGTTACACACGTTTATTTCAAAAGTATCTGTGCACTATAGTATTCCTAAAGTCGCTGTACACCTTCAATCCAAATGTCGCTGAACATCATTGTATCAAAAGTCACTAAACAGCAGTAAAGACAAAATTAGGTTAACAAAGTATATTTTGAATGTTGCCTCGTGTTAATATACTTTTGACGCTTATGTTGTTCAGCTACTTTTGGAGCAGTGTTTGCTAGACCTTAATAATGTATGTTAACACGTTAGTATCTACATATTTCAAAACTTATTTACAAATAAATTATATTTTATTGTCAGTAATCATACTAATCTATAATTTATGAAATAACATAAACATAACTCTAATGATTTACGAAGTGATTTTTGTGACGGTACTTGTAATTTACTTTGCGCAAATCTTACAAAGCCTACCTTCCTTTAATTTATTATTTTTACCCGACTACGGTAATGCTAAAATTTAAAGAATTCGACATATGACATATCATTAGAAACGTCTTAATTGTCCGCTGGTTATAAGTTATATGATGTATTACAAAATCTAATGCGACGTCCTCTAGCGGACAAAACACCAGAGTAAAAAAATAAAGTTAAGATAATTATACCGTGTTTGGTATCATTTTAAAGCGCTTTACTTGTACATTTTGAATATACATATATGTATTACTAGCATTTTTTGGTGACTTTGCTTGTATTCATGTGCTGATTGCATATAATTCACATCTTTTCGTTCATACCTTTTACTACTTAATATTAGTTCATTCTTTTGTTGATATTATGCAACACAAATACACTTTAACACAAAAATAGTACACTAATAAAAAGTATTAAAACTAAAACCCAACTACAACAAACACCGACGCTGAAAAACGCTGTTTTCTTTCTTATCTTGTTCGGAGGAAACGTTCGGGTGTCACCTCGCATAGATCGCCCGGAGGACACGGTAGAATATACGGTGGAAGTGTGCCCCGCTTGGGCAGGAAGACAGTATTTCAATAAAATAACTGTTGCTATAATCACTCTTCTTACAACTCTTGATATTACAATCACAACAATTACAATTTAACTAAGGATAATTAAAATTAGGTTGAATTTGAACTTAACGTCCACCGAACACGTGGCCGCGTGCGTATTCTACGAAGGTCCAACACTAATTGTCCTATTTTACAAGATGGCCGCCTCACCAGAGCGTGTTCGCTATGGACTTGAAATAATTATGACAGTTGACAGTGAAGTTTGACATCGACGTATAACAAAGAGGTTTTACATGCACTGATGGCCAGTGCGCCGACATATACTTTGTTAACCTAATTTTGTCTTTACCGCTGTTTAGTGACTTTTGATACAATGATGTTCAGCGACATTTGGATTGAAGGTGTACAGCGACTTTAGGAATACTATAGTGCACAGATACTTTTGAATAAGTCGTGTGTAACGACTTTTGTAAATTTCTGGTGTACAGGCTATTTTGTTTCCTAGTTGCGACTACAACTTATGGCGTTTTATTGTGAACAGGTGTTTTGGTAAGTTGATTCTGTTCATCGACTTTTGGAGCTGACTGTACATTGAAACTTCCCATACATTTGATCAGTCATACATTATTTTGATATCGTTGAAGGTGTCGTTACTTCCCCTGCAGTCACACCGCTCGATGCACATTGGGACAGCAATATGAAGCTTTGTTTGTGAATGATATACGCGAAGACATGCGTTCTTTACTCCTATGTATATTAAGGCAATAAACAAAATAATAACCATTTGTACAATTAGTAAATCTTTACCAACCGTGAGCCACAGGGTCTTACTCTTTTGGGAGGTATACAAGGGGCCTATGCCTATGGCACAGAGGCCCTTTAGACATCTTTAATCTAAATGAAATGGGACACAAACTAGCGACTAGTATTAGCAATATCATTTTGTTCATTTCTTTTAATTGGTAACAGAAAGATAATTTAACACAAGTAGGTACTTTAATTAAAAAAAAACGAATAAGAATGACTTTCAAAATGTTTATATATCAACCAAAACAATGACTCGGCAAAAATAAGAACGATAGAACCGGTTAAAACAAGAGATATCTAAAAAATACTTATTCTTTGGTACACTTGATAACAGCTGATTACAATAACAAGGAAAATATTATTATCTTTATTACGTAAAACAGCCAAAGAAATGACAAGTTTGTTATGATTATTGTTATTTGTACTTACTCATACCAATCATTGGTACAAATTGTAGGTATTGTTTTTTTTAAATTTCCAAACACTAGGAATTCCACCTGTATCATGGGTGTGTTCATAAAGATACACACACCCAGACACAGAACAACAATTTGTGGATCAAACAGTTGATCCGTGTGGGAATTGCCTTGTCTTTATTAATTCAAATAGGTTTGACTCAGTTAATGTATAAAACATTAACTGAGTCAAATTCATTTATTTCAATTAAACCATAGCAAGGCACTTTTGAAACGTCAAATTAGAATAGTAGTCTGTCAATCAGTTCGTCAGTGAAGCTAGTAAGAGGTGCTAGTTTTATTGATTGTCAATGTGAAAATCAAAAAATCAAATTATCAAGAGAGATGTTTAAAAAAAATGGTCCTAAACGCGAACCCTGTGGAACTACGTGTTTCATGTGCAAAGCATAGACTTATATCATGTTACCTGGTGGTCACACAAGTAAGTACTACCTCTAGCATGCCCACCTCTCTACCTACAGACACTACCTCTAGTTAACCTTTGTGTGATACGCAATAAAACTTCTAAGTAGTGATACAATGAATAATATTTTATTAAAAATGTAAACATAATATATTCAGGGTAAAAATAGTCTTAAACACTAAGTACAATAAACGTCTTGGCCTTGCTATAAAATCATTGATTATAATATAAAAGCTATTGTTATAATAATAGGTTGATTCCAAGTTGAAATAACCAATTGAATACATTATTTAAACCACTACGACTAGGCCATCACATTACCAGACATTGACGTTAGATGCCTTCTTCCCACTGTTGAACACTTGTTAGAATAGCATATTACATCATTGTGTCTCTTACTTGCTTATACAGAGCAATTTCTGTGTGAATCAATCAAGTGATGACACTAGGCTAACCACAACCATTTGTAATATTAGGATCAATGAAAGCACATTTAGGACACCGATTAGACATTTCTAGGAATTAGTTGGACATCGCAATTTCTCGGTCTTACATTAAGTGGATCGTGAGCAAATGTTACCTTCACATGTTTCTGTGGTTTAACAGTGAAGTTTCTTAAGACGTGCACTAAACCGGCCTGGACTTGCAATTTGGCATACCTCTCGCCGATGCATGTCCTGTTACCCATTCCAAATGGCATGTAAATGCTATCTTTGGGTTTCCTTTCATTGGAGAATCGCTCCGGGTCGAACACTTCTGGGTCTGGGTATAATTCTGGGTCGTGATGAATAGCATAAATCGGAGTAAACATTTTTGTTCCTTTCTCTACTGGAATATTGCCAACAGGCAGAACTGTATTTTGAACGCACTGTCTAGTCAAGTGACCAATTGGAGGGAATATTCTCATAGCTTCACTCAGCATCTTATCAGTATACTTCATCTCAGATATAACGTCGTAAGTTATGTTGTTCTGGTGCTTTTCAAAGTGTTCATCAATTTCTTTGTGCACTTTTTCTAGTATTTCTGGGTGACTGCTCAAGAGAATTAATGTTGAAAATATCGCATTAGCACAAGGTTCTACACCAGCACTGAAAAAGAAGAAAGCCTGTGCAGAGAGTATACCGGTCGTAGGCTCTATCTCGTATCCCGTTGTACGGTCTCTCATGGTGCCGTTCTTCTGTATAGCTAGAGCAATGTCCGCGAAGTCGTGTCTCTTTACACTGTCTTGTTCTCTTGATTTCATCACTTGACTTATGGAACCAATGAAAAATTCTTCAATCTCCTTGAAAGCTTGTAATCTCAATAATTTGTACAACTTTGGACTGAGACTATAAATAACAAATTTCATTCTCATATGAAAATTGGATTGTGATATATTTTTAGCCATTTTCAGGAAAGGTGTATCAAAAATTGACTCTGATCCAATGCCAAAGATAGCTCCACAAACAGCAGCATTACAGAACATCATAAGCGTTTCGAATAAGTTACCTTCATGCGTCTTAGGGTTGTTTTTCAAATATTTAACGAAGTCTTGAGCACTTTTGTCCATGATGTAATACATATTCTTTAATTTGTTTGCCGTAAATAATGGAGTCATATTCTGCCTCATCAGCTTCCATTTTGGTCCATTCAACATAAGAATATTTTCGGACAGTTGCTCCCCTTCAATACTTTCCATTCCTCTGTGGTTAAATGACTGGAAGTCTCCTGATAGAACCTGCTGCACATTTTTCGGGTCGATGACAAACAGTCCTGGCGTTAAGATTTGACCAATACCGATTGCTGGTTCATGTCTATATTTCTTGTACAGGTCTGTTAAAACCTCAAAAAGCGCACGCTGCGTTATGAAATAGTCCCAGTAAGGTCCAATCACTTTATTTTTGCTGTAGAATTTCACACCACGCTTTTTCCAGTAGTTCTCATTGCGTTTCCCTATTAGGTACCAAGCTAGTACTAAGCCTACTACTACTAAACTCAAAGGTAAGAACAACATTTTGTCTCTAATATTAATAAAAAATCACAACAAACACTTGTTACTTCTTCAGCTGATAAACCTTATATAAATATAATATTTTTGCTTCTCATTATTTATACTCAGTTGTTATCAATAATTTGCAGCCCAGAAACAGTATACTGTTATTATCTCTATTTTTGCGAGACAGCCGTTCTAACTTTGCTGAGTCATGACTTTGGTTAACAAATAAAAACTTTAAAAGTCATTATTATTTAGCTAAACTATATTTTAATCTGTGTCCTTTTGCAAAAATCCAGCACGTGGAAAACAGAATATTGTTTTCTTTTCTCAAAACACATAAGTAATGCGCACTACACACTAAAGTAAGAGCCGAGATTCGTACTAGTTCTTCGTAAATCGGACAGTTTATATTCTTTTTTTTATGTAATAGATTGGCAAACGAGCAGATGGATTACCTGGTGGTAACGATCAGCGCCGCCCATAGACACCTGCAGCCGCAAGGAGGAGTTACGAGTGCGTTGCCGACCTTTTAGGGATTAGGGATTTGGAGATTAGGGATTGAGGAGGGATTTGTAGGAGGCCCAATCCTTCCCCACCTGGGGGTGGGGAAATAATGTAAAGAGCTTTGTATAATCTTTCATGATTACCATCGTATTAGTGTGCCTTCATAAGGCATTCGAACACCACAGATGGGACCCAAAAGGGTTGCTCAGCTTATGTTCAGCCTGGGTTGCAAGGCAAGTGCAATAGGGTATCACGCACTCGACCTATAGCAGGAAAAGGAACGGAATGCTTCTTAATTGGTAAGAGTCTAACACTCTCAATTCGAAGATATTTTTGATAAATGTCAGCGGAATAACTCAGTCACATTGGAAATAATTTGTGATTTATTAAAAGCATGCATTTGCATTCTGATCTATGATCAATGTCTCATAAACACATTATTCGGGAAGCCTACCCATTACTGAATACGAGATAACTCTCTGGATCTTCTTATCGGCGATCGCGCACCTATTGTTCTTCTGTTGTGTCTCAAATTATCACGACTAAAAATCAAAATTTCTCACAATGTCCTAATTTCTATCATTCTTTGTCAGTGGTATCTATTATAAACTTGTAAAGTACATATAACTCGGAAAAAGTCACACTTGTATTCGGCAGGTTTCTAACCCTCATGCTTAGAGTGTGGGAGAGACAAGCTTCGGCACGAATGGTTTCGGTTCGACCGGACTGATACCATGGCCCCACAGAAAACCGGCGTGAAATAACCACAGCGTTGTGTTTCGCCGTGAGAGTGTGGTTACCGAAGGCCCAATCCCGCCCCTTCCCCTATCACTTCCCGATCCCTATAACCGCAACCCTTACCCCCAAAAGGCAGGCAACGCACTCGTAACTCCTTTGGTGTTGCGTGTGTCCATGGGCGTCGCTGATTGCTTACCATCAGGTAATCCGTCTGCTCGTTTGCCGATCTATTCAACAAAAAAACGCTACGGGAAACTGGCTTATTTAACTAACAATAAAATACAAAATATGGTACTTAATTTGTCTTAAAAAACAAGTCAGTTACATTATTATATGAACAAAAACCCATAAAAAATTTGTAAAAAAAAAACTATATCGAAAAACACAGCAACGTCCGAATGTAAACAAATGTTAGTTTGTGTAAAAAAACTGGTTTTCAAAACTGCAAAGTCATTGTATGGGTAAGATAACAAAAAATGTTATGTTATGATGATGTTACACAATTCATTGACCAGATTATAAAACAGATAAGAGTCATCTAACATCGAATAACGTATTTACATAAATTAACAGCTTTACCGCATGGTGACAGGCAGAAGTTGCCAAGCACCACAATAAAAATTAAAAGAAAGTCTACTTGGATCTTGTACAAATTGCCAACAACATTTAAATAGTTCCACGAACGATGCCAGAGTTATTACAATTAACCAATATTAAGGGAGTTGTTTGTTCCGATTGAATAAAAATATTTATCTTTTTTGAAGGGGTTTTTGAATAGGATTCTCTGATGATTTCACAGGGTGAAACGAAAAATAGTCATCTGGGGTTAATCATCTCATTTTGTTTCCATTTAGTCACGGAGTACAAATTCGTTGTAAAAAGTGTTGGAAGTCAGCGTCTGGTTTTCGTATAGTTCGTTGGGTACAAAAGTAAATACGATTAAAAGAATAAAAGTAATTAAATACGATTTTAAATAATTTAAACTGGATATGTCTCTTACAAGCTTACCCCTTTTTTATGAGATGCAAGGGAAGCAAACAAGGATCACCTGATGGTTCCTGGTTGAGACATTTGCATCCCCTGAAGATTTACGAATTCATTGCTAGCTTTTTTTGTTCGAGGTGGATAATCTTTAAATGGCTTCTAGCCCTATCCAGTGCGGAGGAGGCTCGAATAATGCTTTTGCCCTAAATATCCGATGTGCAGGTGCAAATGCAAAGGCTCGTAGTCGGAGAAGGAACCGGTTGTTTTTTAGTCAATAAAAGCCTTACTGACACTTTCTCATCCCTACCAAGGGCAGGAGAAGTCATAGAATCATTTTCCCTTCTCAAAAATAAAACCCTGTATTCCCCATAATGTCCCCAGTAACTTAAACTCGCTCCATACTCACATTAAAGCAATTAGACATCAAAGCGAGCGTCAGTTCTCTGCACTTCGGATTTTATGAAGTTTTTTTTATTGAGAGAGAGAGATCGAGACTCGAAAAATCTCTCTCTGTCCTGTATCGTGTCTTTACACGCAGAATTTCAGATACATATTACTTACCCCGAGATTCAGAACAAGAAATTGTAGATCACACAAAGAGTTGTTCCGTGCAAGAGCCGAACCCTTGACACGTGCTCAGTAGCCAACTGCGTCAGCCGTGCAGTCAAATCATGTAGTGCAGTATCATCATCACTAGTCGTAAAATATTTGTTAAATTATAATAGATATTAGGTATATTTAACGCGAAACCCTACCGGTACATTTAAGACTAGCTACTCTCACGCAGATTCACCCACTGCTCGGCTTCATTTGACTGTAGCGTGATTTTTTATAGCCTATAGCACTCAGGAACATTGTAGTTATCTATCAGTGAAATAATTTTGGCAATTGGGTAGTTTCCTAGGTCAAAAATAAATTAATTCGACGTTTTAATACGATAAAATATTGAAAAATAACTTTACTTTTATTCATCGATCGATCGATACACTAAGTTTTAGATACTTTTTAGCTAATTTTTTAAAAATAAGTAAGCTATTTGACGCAAAAATGCTATGACGTCATAATTCAATGTTTCATAGAAAAGTATCGTTTTTGACATTTGGATAAAAGTATTGAATTTGACTAGTTGGAAACTACCGTATCCGACCAGCGGTTCCAAAGATTACCCCTACATACAAACTTACAAATTTTTCCTCTTTATATTATTAGTATAGATTTTGTTAGGCAATGGCTTAAAAACAAACAAACATAGGTGAGTGAATTTGAATCAAAGGCCGCGTGACCTTGACTATCGATTATCACCTATTACATAATAAACATAAAAATGATGTAATATTTTGACTGCGCGGTTGGCGCTGGTTTTTTAGCACGGATTTATTGAGGAGAGATCTAATGCATTCCTATCCTACCCTGGACGGGGCAAAAAAACACCCCGTTCCTCCAGCTCTGGGCCAGGGCCTCAGTACATTATTAGGCTTGGACTCGCAACACCAAGATGTTGACAAGTTTTTTTTATATTTCTAACAAAATTCTAAAATCTTTAGTTTAGTTTATATTTAGTCTTCTTAAATATAAAGTGAGTAAGTAAATCGACAGCACTTACTTCGAACAAAGACCGAATTTATCCGCTACCTACGTACGTTCGAAATCGTTTTATTTCCCGGAACCCACTGCAGAAAATCAATGAGTGGTTTTTGATGTCGAATTGAATCCGCCGACTAGACTAACAGCGTGGACACGGTTATATAAAAATTGGTACATGGTTTTAGTTTTAAGTAATACTAGCTGCTGTAAGTGCATTTAATGTATAATATGTATGTATATATTTGTACTTTTATGTAATAATGTCTAAGTAGGTATACCTAGTACAATAGTAGTAGCTGTAAAGTTTATCTCAGTTTAATGAATAGTGTTATCTCTCGAACTTCTTTTTTTTAATCAATAGTTTTATGGGCTTTTGTTCTAACACATGTCAACCCCGTAAGGACTTTTTTACTTACATACATCTACCATATTAAAGACTCAAAGTCTCATTGATGCATGAATACCTTAAACAAGGCAATAGCTGCAGGAGGAGTTGGATTTGAGAGAACAGTTGTAAAACTACCCACATTTAACATATTTCTCTCGAACTTCTAAACCTTTTCCGTGTGCCCAAGAGACTTTTGCTCAGCGGTAGACGCGCATAGGCTGATGATCTCTTGATCTCGAAAAGGCAGGGGACCAGAATTTTGGGTACCTATTTTGTGAAAGGGAAAATCATCAAATAACTTCTCCTTGGGCACCTTACCTCTCAACAACGGTGAGGAAATTTTCGATACTCTATGAAAGTTTTTGTTTATTTTATGTATTTTTAAATTGTTCATATTTTAAAGTGTTATATAGTAATGATTTTAGTATTTTAATATAAGCTACAGGTTTAATTATAATTATTTAATAGTTAGTTTCGTATCTATTTTAAAATAGCAGAATAAATTATAAAATCACGCTACGACACTCCATTGTTTTTTTACCAAGTAAATCTCATCGTGAGGATTTGCAATTGGCTCACCGATAGTCATACATTACATACTTATAATAACTACCATTGATTTGGTGTTTTTAAGTTACTAGCGACCCGCCCAAGCTTTGCACGGGCACAATAATAATACTATTTAATGTATATTATTATACATATTAAGCGTCCTCTTCAATCAATCTGTCTACTACGTACATAGTTCGAAAGATTAAAGCATACATAGGGATATAGGAACAGAAAAGTATTATTAAGTTTGTAATTCGGTAGCACATGCAATCACTTCAATAAAATAAAGCAGATACTTAGTGAGTTAATAATGTAAACTACTACCAGAGGCTTTTGCCCGCCTAGCGTATTTTTGTGAGATATATCTAATAATGTCGACTACTACCAGCTTAGCCTATGTTTTATTCCATACTATAATCTGACACTCTGCCAATTTTCATGAAGTTACGTTCAGTGGTTTATACATGAAAGAGTAACTAACATCTACCGTTTATTCACACCGTCTTTTATAATATTAATAATAGGATACCAAAGATAGTATTACATAGTACATATCAACAATAATATTATGAAATAATACAAGAAGATTATTAATGTCTCGCTTATTTATTTGGAGATTTTGAAAGACGACGCTGTATTTTTTTTCGTCCTTATACTTCTCCCGCCCAGGGTAAGGCTAGAAAGAGAGTCAGACTCTTACTAACTAAAACCCGCCCCATTGCTTCTCCTGCTCTAGGCCGAGGCCGCAATGAACCAGCCCTATATAATATTGCTCCACTGTGGTGGTCTATTGGCTCTTTGAGGGTCTAGTTTCAGTCGAGCGGCGAGCTACCCCATGATACCTACAATGAAATTTCTTCTATTTGCGTACATCAACGCAAACAAGTTTAGAGATAAAACAATTTACTATATGTCACTCTGATCTCTTTGCAAGAAACACAGATTGTTTCTTTTTGAAAATGTCTAACAATATATTGAAACAATGAAACAATGAATTTATTTTTGCAAATAAGCCATAAAACTGCACTTTTACACGTGAAATTATATGTGAAAAACTAGATGAAGCCGGCATTTCCTATCTGACTACGCTGAGAAGAAATGCCGAAACAAACTCAGAGGTCAGTCTCTTTTCAAGTCCAGACAATGTTAAATAACATAATGTGAGAGAACCGTGCAAGTTCATTCTGTAGTGGTCTTTTGAGGAAAGAACCACACCAGTTTAAGTGGACCCGTTCTGAAGACAGGCACGCTTGTGGCAATTTGCAACCAGTATAGCTAGTGCTGCTGAGTTGTCCGACGAACAATACCGATCAAAAGAACATTTGGGAGGGTCGCGCAAGTACTCAGACTGTTAGAACGCAGATAACTGGTAATCAAAAAGCACAGCAAGACTCACACGGTCCTTACACTAACAATAATATAAAATAATAAAAATGTCAATAAATAAATAAAAAAATGTCAAAAAAAATAAAAAATATCATAATAGGTGATAATGTCATTGTATAAAAAATAAATAAACGTAATGTCAAGTTGTATATAAAAGTGCAACTTATGTTACAAACATGTCAACATGACCTGTGCAGACGTTACAGCGGCTCATTCCCAAGCCTGACTATCTTCTAAGTAGTCTTTTATTTTATAAAATGCTTTACAGTAAAGTTTAGCCTTTATTACACTTTTAAATTTATTGAGGCTCAAATTTTGAACATCGCTAGGAATTTTATTGTAAAAGCGTATACATTGACATCTAAACGAACTACTTATTTTCTGAAACCTGGAGGCAGGCACAACATATTTGTTTTCCCCCCTCGTGTTAATATTATGTAATATCACTATACTTCTCAAATAAGCTTTTGTTTTTATGAGCGTGAATTACATTTTCATAAAAACATAGGTACATTGAGAGGCAACAGTCATTATTTTAGATTCCTTAAATAATTCTCTCAGTGAATGCCTCGGACTAAGATTATAAATTGATCGAATAGCCTTTTTCTGCAGAACAAAAATAGACTGGATGTCAGCAGCATTCTCCCACAACAAAATACCTACCGTATGACATGATGCTGTGAAAATAACTAAATTAAACTAACCGCGCTGTATCTTCATCTGGTAAATTTCTAATTTTTTAACGGTATATGCTGCAGAACTGAGCTTCTTCGACACGCCATCTATATGTAAGTCCCACTGAAGCTTAGCGTCCAGGGTTATACCTAGAATAAGACAGTCGTATCTACAAGACTCAACTCCTCGCCCTTGACAAGCACACTGGTTTTTACCTGTTTAACATTTGGTGTTGTGAATTTAATACATTTAGTTTTAGTTTCGTTTAGTAATAAGTTATTAACACCAAACCAGTGAACTATTTCTAAAAGAGCACTGTTTACATTGTCAATAACTGATTGTCGCCGTCTGAGTTTGAATAATAGTGAGGTATCATCAGCAAACAGCACTATCTCGTGTTTATCCCTTACAAGGTAAGGCAAGATTGGACTTGATTGGATTGGATTATTGATTGGACACTTAGCATCTTGAGACGGGTTTGAAAAATATCAAAGTAATATTTGCACTTTACGTGTATTTGTTGGGTTAGGTTTTATACCTATAATAAGTTCATCATTATTTTGTGTATTCTATGAAGTGTATAAAATAAGTTAGAAACATGATATTTTTATTGCTCATTTATTATCACTTAACAAAACGGCAAGGGTTTGTACCTTGCATAATACAAAGGCTCCTTGTTACATTGAATTTTACTCACAATTATTTAAATTGAATAAGGTAATCGTTGCACAATCTAATAATATTATTTTACGTGCATGGTTCACAAGTTACACGAAATTTAACTTTGCCGCATTTGTTAAACAGCCACTTTGTGTCACAAAATTATCTATTTCACATTTCTAGGAATAAGCTGAACATCAACATTTTTTAGTCTCACATTAAACGCATCATGGGTAAATGTTACCTTTTCATTTGTTTTCTTCGATGCAACCGTAAAGTTTCGTAGGACGTGCACTAAACCAGCCTGCACTTGTAGCTTGGCATACCTCGCACCAATACAAGTTCTGTTGCCCATTCCAAATGGCATATAAATGTCGTCATTGGGTCTCCTATCTTTGGAGAATCGCTCTGGATCAAACACCTCTGGGTCTGGATACAGTTCTGGGTCATGGTGGATATCATAAATTGGAGTGAACATTTTTGTTCCTTTCTTAACGTGGATATTACCTACAGGTAGGACAGTATCCTGGACACATTGTCTAGTCAAATATCCAATTGGAGGAAACATTCTCAATGCTTCACTCAGTGCCTTTTCTGTATATTCCATTTCACAAATGACGTCGTAAGTTACATTGTTATTGTATTTCACAAAATGTTCATCTATCTCTTGGTGCACTTTTGCTAATATATCTGGATGTACACTCAGAAGATACAACGTCGCATAGATCGCATTAGCACAAGGCTCTACGCCAGCAGTGAAGAAGAACAAAGCCTGTGCAGAGAGTATACCGGTCGTAGGCTCTATCTCGTATCCCGTTGTCCGGTCTCTCATGGTACCATTCTTCTGTATAGCTAGAGCAATGTCCGCGAAGTCGTGTCTCTTTACATTTTCCTGATCTCTTCGTTTCAACACTTCACCAATAGATTTAACGAAGAACTCTTCATGTTCTTTGAATAGTTTTATACCCAAATATGAACACATTTTTGGACTAAGAAGAAACGAAACGAATTTCAATCTCATGGATAAATTTGATTGAGATATTCCTTTAGCAACGTTGAGGAATGGTGTATCAAAAATTGACTCTGATCCAATACCGAAGATAGCTCCACAAACAGCAGCATTACAGAACATCATAAGCGTTTCGAATAAATTGCCTTCACATGTCTTGGGGTTGTTTTTCAAATATTTCACAAAGTCTTGAGCGCTTTTGTCCATGATGTAATACATATTTTTAATTTGTTTGCCGTAAACAATGGAGTCATATTCGATCGCATCAGCTTCCATCTTGGACCATTCATGAAGGTAATGTTATCACTTAATTGGTCTCCTTCAATGCTTTCCACTCCTCGGTGATTAAAAGATTGGAAGTCACCTGATAGAACTTGCTGCACATTTTTCTGGTTTATCACAAACATTGCAGGTGTTAAGAACTGACCTATACCGACGGCTGGTTCATGTTTATATTGTTTGTACAGATCTCCAAAGATCTGGAACAAGGGACGTGGTGATACTAAGAAATCCCATATCGGTCCCAAGACCTTATTTTTGCTGTAGAAGGCAACACCACGTTTTCTCCAATAATTTTCGTTATATATCCCAATGAAGTACCACAACAGTACTATAGTAATTAGGGCCAAGCTTATTGGTAATAACACCATCGTTAATTTTTTGTCGTGAGTTCGTATATGAACGCAATTGACTTCACGAGCAGATATAAACAAGTAACATACAGATGTAAATTGCGCGCCGTACTTATACTCAGCTGTTATCAATGTTTTTTCTTTTCATTTGTTTAAAGCAAAACATATGTAGATGTTTTGATAATTATAATAATCTATAATTTTTATTTGTGATGGGTCGTGTTTCGACTAGTTTCATTTTAGAATGTTGTATTGTCATCATGACCTGTATCGTGAAAACAGTTGTTAGAAGAAAAGGTATTTTTTCTCACATACCAATTTAAAGACGCGATTAATTTTTTTCAATTTTTTTCTTCCGTTTATTTTATTATATTTCGGACTCTACGTGTTCATTTCTTAGTTTTTGGAAAAACTGAATAAAACTTTACGCTATAAACGCCAAAATGCTGCGATTTTGTTGGAAATGGACTGATGGTTATTGATGATCGCAACATCGTAGAAGTTACGAAAGCGTTGCCAGCCTTTCATGCTGGTTTTCTGTATGTCCGTGGTATCACTCCAGTTGAGCCCGCCCATTCAGAGAAATGCGTGGCTCTCCCACTCTTACAGGGGCTCCTATTCAACACAAAGATTTTGGTAGAAAGCCCTTCGTGCGTGTGTCCGACTCGCACTTGGACGGTTTTTGTGCCTAGACAAAGTCTCAGAGGTCATTAAACTCTTCTCACGGAGAATTAATAACTAGACTTAATAAAGAAAAGATTAGTGAAATGAAAGAGTCCCGAAAAGTTTCTTTTATAATATTTCCAAAAGTAAAAAAAATTGAACATAACTAACTAAATTGAAGTACCTAAGAAATTGAATAAAATCTTATCGTATGTCTCGATTCAGCCAGATTTGATTCGGGGAGAGTTCTTTCTTAAACATGATATACTTAGGAAGTTATTTTTAAGTCAAAGGCGCCGGTCGCCTTAGAAGACTTTTTCATCAGGTCCTTGACATTTTTGTAGTTTTATTTATATCAGATTTTATTTATAAAACGTATTTAAAACCTATATATATAACCTTATAGGTTTGTATTTTCTTTTTGTAACACATCTTGCTCCCTCTAAAACCTCATGATTGACTATGTACTCAAGAGGTGGTGTTTTTCCTTTCAGAGTAAAAATATTATTCATCAAATCCAGCCCAGAGAGGGGGATAGTCTGTCAGACTCTTACTTCCAGGCTCCAGGCTGGGGCTACAGTACATTCAACAGCTCCGGGGAATTGCTTTGCCTTTTGATTTACCTATATTAAATTGTGGTGGCCTGGGGGTTAAGCGGCCCGCTTCTCATGCATGATGGTGTGGCTTCGAAACCTGGCAAGTACCAATGTGACTTTTTCCGAGAAATGTGTAGGTACTTTCTATGATTATTTAGACACCACTGACGTACGATGAAGGTAAACATCGTGAGGAAACCTGGACTGACCCATTTCTAATTAAAAGTTTGAAATCGCCAACCCGCAATGAGCAAGCGTGGTGATTAATGCTCTAACCTTCTCCGTGTGATAACAGTCCTTTGCTCAGCAGTGGGCACTGATGATGATGATGATGATGATGATATTTGGTAAATACTGGAGAAAATCTACAATCAAAAATTTATTGTCCGTCTTGGGTTCGGGTAAATCGCACTAGAACCAGGGTTACTTAGCAGTTGTACTTGAAATGAGCAGACCCTCGCTAACAGTACACTATTATTGTTATTAAAATCATCACATTTCACAAATTGGAATTTAGCAAAAATATCTTTGGTTAATGCATTCCCAGTTTGAATTCCATATGGTCATCATTACCAATTAAAACCATACTTATTACTTAGGTACACATAATTTAAAACAAATATTATTTATTTAGGTTTGTTTACATAACAATAAGATAATTTGCTGATTCACGGTTAACTTTAAAATATAAAAAGGTCACAATATGTATTAACCGATTAAGTTATAGATAAAGCGAGTCGGTCGGTCGAAGGCATTTAGTTCATTCATATTTTTGTTGAGTCACGGGTTTTTATGGAAAGGTGAAAATAAGGAAAATAAAATGAGTAGGTACGTATACGTATAGGACGTATAACGTCTGATGTTTTCTAATCTTAGGTAGGTACCTACCGATAACTTTACCCACACAAACACAATGCAAGCATTATTTCACTTTGGTTTTCTTTTATAAGGACGTGGCATCACCTTGCCGACCTGTCCGTACAGAAAAATGACTCCATTCCATATGGTCAGATGGGGCCCCAACAACATATTTAGGAGCGAAGGCAACTGGAAAGCCGTCTTCCCTTTTTGTCAAGCAGTGATACTCGCAAAGGAGGAGGCGGAGAAAACTATCCTCCTCACGCCCCAGTCGCCGGGGACCGAGCCGTGATCTCCGGCTATCGTAAGCGCGGGTCTGTGGTCGGCGACCAATGGTAGCTTGCTCCTAGCAAGGGTAGCAACCTGAACTTGTTTTAGTTATTTTATCCGCATACAAAGACGCGATTAAACAACTATTTACAACATTATGCATACAACATTATATATCAGATAAAGACTAGGTACCTACGTGATGGACTTTAAACAACCTATAAGCTTGGAAAACTACTTAAAGTATCTACTTATAGATATAACATAATACAGGTCTGTATTGGATATCATCATTACCAATCAAAACTGTTAAGAAATAAATATTTATAAACAATTGTCCGTTTCTTTTCAGATAATACGCGATTTGCAGTGTCATAATGACATGAGCATTATTTAAAAACAATAAGGGTCATAATTGATCGATAAACTATACACTTCAGTAGGGGGCAATAATATTACCTACCAACACAAGCCAGCTTCTGGTCATAATTTTGTCTACGTTGAATAGTCATTTGGAATAGGTGCATTTTTTTTTCTCGCAGGAGAAGGAACAGGTTTGTACGGTTTTAGTCAGCAAGCCTTTTTTTGAGAAAGGAAACTTATCATTTGTCTTCACTCACCCAAGGTGCTACAAACATCATTGCTTCGCAGGAAGAGGGGACGGCTTCCCAGTTCCTATCGCTCCGCACGATGGCCTCGACTAGGGACAGGCGCGAGGTCGTCGCCGCCGATCAGTTCCCTGAAGACACGGCGGCGCTTAGCCCAAGCAGGGCACAGCGCCACCGTATGCTCCACAGTGTCTTCCGGGTGATTCTCACAATGACGACACCCATTCTCCTACCAGATGCCTACCCCTAACCTACCTGCCTATGGAAGTTTATAAAAATGTAGGTAGGTACATATTTTTGTTTCGATTTTAAGAACGTATTAAACCCAGGTTTATTAGCTAGTTTGATTCAAATCCGTCCGTTAGTTAAGAAGATTTGCGTATGCTAACATATAAACACAGTTTTTTTTTCGGTTTGAAAACGTACCTACGGATAACACGTTTGAGATCTTAAAATCGTAAAACTTGCTTATAATGAATCTTTCATGGGCACGTTCGAGTGGCAGTTGGCTGCTTTTGACTGAATTTGAAGTCTATTACCGTATTACCCATTAGCTATCTACTATACATAGGTACCATCTTAATTGCGGTATGCATACATTACTTGCAATAATTTTGTTTTCAATAACAAGAATCTTATGATCCAAGATATGAGTATTACTATGCAGTTCAATCTCCTATACTTTTGCAAAGTCATGTTTTCTTGTTAGTAAATAGATTTATTAATAAATTAGAATTTCTGCAAGTCACTATTTTACTAATAGTACCGTTATCCGTCTGTTACCAACTGAATTATTATGAGTTTTTCTATTATATGTAGTACTGAAATCCTGTATTGAATCCTACTTAAGTATTATAAATGTGAACGTTAATGTGGGAGAGCAAGCTTCGGCTCGATGGACCACGGCCTCACAGAAACCGACGTGGAACAACCGTGTGTGAGTGAGGTAACCGGAGGCCCAATCCCTCCCCCTCTCCCCATCCCTTCCCAATCCTTAAATATTGGAATCCCTTATCCGGTCGGCAACGCAGTCGTTACTCCTTTGTTGTTGCGGGTGTCCAAATGTATGGATGTATATTTATTTTTCTTTGACGCAAATACGGCTGGACCGGTTTGCCAGAAACTTGATGTGTAGATATCCTGGATTACTTTTTATCAATATTCCTAGCGAGTGGAAGCTATTATGGAGTATTTGCAGCAATAAGCTTGTTTTCCATAACATTTTTGTTACGGGGCAAACATTAAATGACTTCTCCCGCCCAGGGTGAGGCGAGAGGAAGAGTCAGGCTCTTACTGACTAAAAAGCCCCCGTTCCTTCTACTGCTCTAGGCCGAGGCTGCAAATCAAATCAAATCAAAATCATTTATTCCAAATAAACCATAAATAGGTACTTTTGAAACGTCAAAATAGAATAGTAGTCTGTCAGTCTGTTCGTCAGTGAAGCTAGGTGCTCGTTCCAAATTGTAGTTTCGAATGGAGAAGAACGAGCAAGAAACTCCATCGATACTCTTTTAAAAAAAATATTTGTTTTACAATTCATCAATAATACATTTTTTATACATTACTGTACCCCTATGTGAGAACAATGCAGAGACAAGTTGTTAATAAAAAGGAACAAATGATGGTCTATTTAATCTATCATTAAAATTTTAATCCTTTGTTGTCTCGTACATGGCACTCACATATGCGTACTCACAATCCAAAAGAATGCTTCTATTTAAGCTCATTCAAGGTTTCATTAATTTTGAGAATTTTAATAACTACTGACTACATATTTGAGAATTGTCCAGTGGAGCCGAACCAACATGCTGCCAGGCATTCTTATCCTCAATATAATCTGAAAGTTTGTAGTATGCCTGTCTACATAATTCGCGTTTATGCTGCGGTGCCTCATTGCGCTTACCCTGGAATCCCGAGTCTTTTATAACATGGGGCTGGCAATAAATGCAGCTGCTGCAAATGCTGCTGATGATGAAATATTTAATATACGTAATTATAAACCACTTAAGTCTGGGTGTCATGAGCATGTGAAATTGTATGTTTGTAACTGCACCCACGACACAGGAGAAAATCTTAGTATGGGGCAACGTTTTATAAAAAAATAAATAAAAAAACAAAATATCACAAATCATTTCTGTCAAAATAAAATATTACTGGAGCATAAAAAAATATAACGGAGAACAAAATGAGAAGTAGATGGAGTGTATTAGTAAATTATGTGTTGTATTCTGCGTAATCCCTACATAGAATAGAACACAGTCGCTTTCTCTGTCCCTAATTCTTAATCATTAAAACTACGCAACGGATTTTGATGTGTTTTTTTAATAAATAGACTGATTGAAGAGAATGTTTCATATGTATACCCCTAACAGCATCCATTAAATAGGGGAACATTTAAGTGTCAGTATTACAATTACAACCGAGCGCAGTCGGGGTGGGTCGCTAATGAATAAATAAAACACAATTTGCTTATAGTCATCTATGTATATTTATTATTAAATATAATTAATCTTATTACTCTCATAATACCTAGTTCACAGTAAAAAGCATTATTCTCAGCATGTATTTCTAATACAACACACAGTTTAAAAATAATCCATACCTAAATATAAAAATAAAAATTAAGATCCAACATAAACTTAAGTATGCACATTTAAAGACAGAAATATAATAATACCATTTTGAGATTATTTCATGATGACAATTTCTTTTTCAATGTCAGTTGTTTTCTTCGACGTCCTGTGAACAAAAATAAACACTTGTATTATGTATTTTTGTTTTATCATTATTTGCGCAAGTTGCGCAGTTTGCGCAGTGGTAGTGCAACTGCGCTAGATTTTCCCTTGACATTTTACGAAACGTCACAGACCTCAAAAGTTATTAACAATACATTTTCTACAGCAACTTCGCCGGCGTTCTCGGGTAAAGAATACCCCATGTGTTATTCCGACTTTAAATCTATCTGTGTACCAAATGTAATCCAAATCAATTAAAGAGCCTCGCTAAATTTAAAATTTACGAAGCCGGTAGGCTAAATACAATTTATTGCATAACCTTTAGTTAGCACAATGAAACATATAGTGTAAATATTAATTTTTAAAAAAGTGTTGAAATATCGGCAAAATTTACGCCAAACGCAGAAATAAAATGTAATAAAAATATATAATGACTTAATCTTCAGGTTGCCGCTCAGTAACAACAAAATATTAATCCAGCGACGAATTTACGACAAAATATTATATTTGCCTTGTCAGACGCACGTAGTAGGCTTCCACTTTAAGTCGCAATATCAAACGGCATTAATATC
Organism: Spodoptera exigua; assembly: GCA_902829305.4. Taxonomy (NCBI): domain Eukaryota; kingdom Metazoa; phylum Arthropoda; class Insecta; order Lepidoptera; family Noctuidae; genus Spodoptera; species Spodoptera exigua. The sequence goes on along the minus strand of LR824610.2, from coordinate 10,543,905 downwards.
TTGTCACGGTGAACTTTTATTTTTTACGCGTATATTGGTGACTTTCGATCATAAATAAATAGAATGGACCTAATATACCTTCTATCACTTACCCATGTTAAGTTACATTAATGCCCGTTTTCACCAACAGCCCCTAAAATTTAAGTGTCTCTTAAGCCAATATAAGGGACACTTATCGCGAGTTTTGTTTTCACCAACGTTTAAGTGTCACCTATATCATTAGGGGTCCCTTATAATTTAGGGGATGAATTGACGACCCCGTAACGTTTAAGTGACACATAGTGTTAGGTTATTTTGCGAATCACCAAACAGTATTTTATCCTACTGAATAAGATAAAAAATAATAAAAATGGATAATAACCACTACTTATTTGAAGATTTTAAGCAATTGAAGATATGGAATTGTTAAGTAACCGACATTTGTATAGACGACCTCTTATTTATCGTGAAAGATCGAAAGATTTTGAAAAATATGATGAAAAAGACTTTTTCATAAGATACAGATTACCTGCTCAACCTTACTTGTATTTAAAGAAATAAATCTGTGGCACCGATTACTGTGTGCCCTTAGATTTTATGCAACAGGCAATCAATTATTATCTGTAGCAGATCTCAATCCCATCAGTGTATCTACTTGCAGTAGAATTATAAAAAGAGTGTCTGACGCTATCGTGGGTCGTGGCAAAGCGAATTCATACAATTTCCAGACACCGAAGAAAAACAACAAATAGTAAAAGAAGAATTTTACAGAATAGCTCGATTTCCAAATGTTTTAGGATGTATAGACTTTGCACACATAAAAATTCAATTATAAGGTTGGGCGTTTAGAGAAACACAGGTCCTTACGAGTAACCATTTATTACTGAATCTCCTATGAAATAATACATGATTTAATAAGATGGATAGACACGCACACATACAGATACGGCAGATCTTTGTGTCATATTTATTGAGCCTCCAGCGAACACCGTCGTTCGCACACCTATCGTCTTACTATGATGTCTCTAATAATGATATTCAAAAGTCTTTTAATTGTATTAACTAGAAACCTTTACATTTATTCATGTGATAAATTATAGGAGGAGATGATGTCGAACTATTCTGGAATAGAAAAGGCAGTATGTCTATTAATATGCACACAATAAGTACTGCAAAATTATTAATAACTGATGTGGTGACACGCTGGCCAGGATAAACAACATTCTTTATCATCAAGTGAAAAATTTTGACCACGTTTCCTCTTTTCTGCCATTGTAATTAATAAAAATTTGGTATTTTTTGAAAATACACGAAATGATTGAAATGAAACTGTCACTGGATAGTGGCATCAAAATGTCACCGGTACCGCGTCTTTGTAAGCTATGGCATTCAACATACAGCCAAAAAATAAAAACACAACTTTTTGTTACTAATCTAACATTCACCAGTTCAAGGCTCTTCTTTTCGAAATAAATTGAAGTTAGAAAAGTTAATTACTTGTTTTAAGGTTGTATATTTACGAAAATAACAATAGAATTGTCTAATCGATTCATTTATCGATAACTGTTTGCATAGTTCCTCAACACTAAACGTCACCTAATTAGGGGGCTCTTAATTAGGTGACACTTAGGACAGTGAAACAAAATTTAAGTTAAGGGATGATTTGAACGGTCCCCTAATTTAAGTGGCCCTTACTAAGGTGACTTTTTAGGGGCTGTTGGTGAAAACGGGCATAAGTTATACAAAACGGACAAAATTAAATCTATACATATATCTAGATAAGATTCAAAAACTTAAATTATAGCAAATAAATTATTTTTTGCCTTAAGTGGCCCCTTTGTTTTTTCCAAAGTAATTAGAAAGTATGAAAACTGATACTCGCCCCCAAAACCCGTAAACTTTTTTACAACGATTACCATTACTTACACAAAAGTAAAATAGAATACATTAAGGTACAAGTGTGTAAAGTTTGTGATTAGCGCAGAAACGCATTGAAGCCCGAGTTGTCAAGCGAGGATCTTAAGGAGTCAAGGACGGTAATCATCAATACACACGTGTATCATATCATACGACGTTTTTCAACACATTTCCGAATAAAAATATATAAAAAAATAATACTTAAATAAAAAACTTCATAAGAGAAAACTGTTGCGAAGAATGTTTCGTAATGGCTGGAAAAAACAATCAGTATTCCTAAGCCTGCGCATCGGCAGCATAGACTAAAAAATGATGTCTCTTTTTATGGGCTTTTCGCGGATAGCATTTTAGCGCAAGAGGGAAAAACTCTATTACTCACTTATGAATAATAGTTCTGAAAATGTCATAGTTTGATAGGTGTCATTATGTGCCTAATTGCCGTGACAAAGGAGTAACTTTATGAGGAAGTAGGTTTAAAAAAATATTAGGTACAGTTGCACTCACCGTCGGATCGCAATCCGCGCAATGCCACGAGTAGCCGCGTTTCTTCGGATTCTTGTTCAGCGGCGGCTCCAAGCACGTGAAGTGGTAGCGTTTAGCACACTCGTCACATCTACACAAAAATACGAATAGAAATAATCAGTTTGAATTTGCAATCATTTCTTTCAATACAAGTTGTTTGTAGATTACAATAAATATAATAAAAGCATATAAAAAAACATGTTTATACTTATACATAATTATATTTCTCATTCATTATATTTTATAAGTACATAACATAATAATAGCATATAAAATGTCACGATACTCGTCGTAAAAATAAGCAACAAAAAAGGGTATGATAAAATTCACAATTTAAACTAAGATGGATACAAAAAAATACTAATTAACGGACACTACTCTACATTTTGATATTCCTTATGCATGTAGGTATATAGAATATACACCATTATCCTACCAATTACAAAACTAATATAATAATAATTCACTTGACGTATATCTCTTACCTTACGAGATTAGTGTAGTCGCCAGCCTCCATGCAAACATCGCAGTGCGTTAGCGGAGTAGTCGCCGCGGCCGCGCTCGCGTTGCTCACGCCCGACCCGCCCCGACGTGATCGCTCGCTACGACTTCTCTGTATAATATACACGTTTATTAAATAACATGTTTCTATTAAAAATAGTTAATGCTAAGCAACTTGACTCAGAAAAGAGCTAATAGATACATTATTACAAAATAATAACTTTTAGTTAATAGTTAATCTAAGCATAACATAAATCTAGGCCTAAAACATTTATATGTCATGAAGTCTATTGCCTAAGTTATTATAGTATTTAATAATAAATAAGTGCTAGCGGCCGTTTCCGGGGGCCCATTAATTGAGTTTGCCAGTCACCCCCTGCCTGTTTATCCGTATGTATCAATATTGGTCAGGAGCAGGGGCCATAGTATTTCCATAGTTATCATATTCACCAGTCCATAGCAACCCATACCCATAACCCTATAAATTTTTACCACATTTCGCAATAGTCCTGCATCAATTGCCGGCTGATGTCCCATTTCACTTAAGTATATTAAAGTTGTTCAAAGGGCCTCTGCGAGTTGGCTTCGGCCCCTCGTACGCCTTCCAAAAGTCCGGGACCCTGTGGTCCCGTGAGTGGAAAGGAATATGTAGAATTATATAATATTTTATGACCCTTTTAATTAGTAGGACATCTACTATAAATAATTTCCATTCATTGTGTTCTAGGAATTTTATTTTGCCCTCATAATACTATATTAAGATATTTTGAATACGTGAAATATTTTAATATGTCAAATATTAAAAATTTTTTTCTTTATTACTCTCGCAGGCTGATAGTAAGTGGGCTTATTCTACACACAACAGGCTTCGAGCATTAACCGTTCATCAATGATACTCATATCAGTATGGGCGATTTTCTTATCAGGTACCGCCCATAACTTAAGTAAATTAAGTGTAACCAATGGCAGAGCTGCCAAACGCCCTAATGATAAGATTAAACTTTTATCATTTCAGAAATCGTAATAAAAATAAATAAGAATAATAATAAGGTCGAATTTAGTACTTAAAACGCGGATGTTTCGTTGACTACGTGACATACAATCACGTAGGCAATTTTTATTGCAAAAACTTAAGACTCATTACAATAATAATACTTAGTAGGTATGTATTTGTGTAACAGGAAAATAGTAAGAAAAGTGTTCATCAATCAGACTGTTACGGCCAAAATCGATAACTGATCTAATCCGATTTAATTAAAAATCTTTGGAATGATATTGGTTTTTGATACAAACAATGAGGTATGTTTTCGTTTTATATTACAGCCTTTAGGAGCCAAAATCTTACCAAAATATGTTCATTTACAGCAGTATTATTTATGGTAAAGAATATTTTGTTTACAAAATCAGATCTCAATAGAACATTGAGTTTAAAAAGGTGTGGTGCGTTTACAAACATACAATTTTACATACACATGCCACCACCCAGACCCGGAACAACAATTTGTGCATCACACAAAGAGCTGTTTCGTGCCGGAATCGAATCCGTAACATGTTGTATGGCAGCCGCGTGCCCATCACCGCGTCAAATTTCAAGTCCTATAAACTATACATAACAAAAATCTAAAAGGACAATATCTTTCAAAGTTACCTTCGGTTTGGGTTCAACCAATTCAGCTGGTTTACTCTCCACGGGTTTAAGCTTGCGTGAAAACATACATACACAAGATACATAAAAATTTTACAAGGTAAATAAAAATGGGTGCGCAACGTGACCGCGACGCGCACGCTGCTCTTGAATAAGAGTCCCGGTATAACTTGAAACTACACGATGTCACTTGTAATTAGTCTTTTTACTCAGTTAGCTTACGCAATTGAGCCGTTATTTTAAATTATTGTAGTTATAAGTCAAAAAGATTTTAATATAGGAGTTACATTATCGTTGTGGTTTTAAAACAGCTCATCGCTTAAAGAGGAAACTTAGTGGTGGTTAGTACGACCAAACTAGTCACAAAATGTTATAAGCGTAGTCACTTTCCAGGGGTCTCAGTAACGTACCAGTGCGGCCTCATATCATCTCATAGGTCGACAAACAAGCAACACAGATTACTGGTAAAAAATTAGCGCCACCCATGGACACTCATAATACCGAAGGAGTTACTACAAGTGCGTTGCCAGACCTCTTGTGGGTTATTAGGGATTTAAGGATTGGAGATTTCATGATTGAGGATGGAAGGGAAAGGATTGGACTAGCCTGGTTTTTGGAATGTACGAAAATAGAAATCGTTTACTTACCACAGCATTGTCGGGAGTTTCTGGGGCTGGTGCCGGTTCAGGTTCCACGGGAGCTGGCGGCGGCTTTGCGGCTTCTTGTTCCGCTTGCTAACCACACAAAGACGGCACGTTACAAACAATACTCACATGCAAACGTTATTAATTAACTATAGTTAATAATACTTTTAGAAGTGTTAAGTCAGTTTTTATAACTTGATTGGGTATTTGAGCAATGACCGCGCATTCACGTCCTATTAGTACATCGAGTGACATTACGACTAAGCAAAAAGTTAAAGATTAAATAAAATAAAGACTTTTGTTAGATCTGTATTGTTAGTCTTATAATAAGTACTAGCTAACTAGTTACCTTCGATAACTTCTTCATTACCGCAGGCGGTGGACCATCGTTGCTATCCGTGGGCACGTAGAACATTTGCGTATCTAGAGACCCATCTGGCTTTGGAATAGGCTTGATCTAAAATTAAGTAAGAATTATTAATTATACAACTACATTTTTGTAAATTTTTGGTCTCTAAGAAAAAGTATTTTACCTTGATAGTAATTCTAGGATGTGGAGGATCTGGATTCTCCAAATCTTGCGTCTTCTTCTTCCTTTTATGTTTGTGCGATTTCGAAGGAGACCGCAACAAATCCGGGGAGTATCTAGATCTATGCTTCTCTTTCCTTCGCTTCCTATTAGCTTTATAAGTTGCTATATCTGATGATAAATTCGCTAATGTACTTTCTATAGAACTCTCTATAGCTTTGCTGTCTCTTTCTTTACCCTCCACAAGAAGAGATGAGAACGATAAATTCTGAGGCAAAAAGCTGTCTTCTCGTTTGGTTGTTGCGACGTTCGTAGAAGCGTTTGAATTTTCATTGTGGGAGTCGTTTGGACTATCGGCGACGATGGGTGTTATGGACATCAGTGGAGTATTTGTCAACGTAGGCGAAGTAAAGCTTCGCTTGTGTACCTTCTTGCTCGGGGATTCTCCTTCTCCAGCGGAGGCCGACGCATGTTCTCTCTGTTTTGATTTCTTTATTTTCTTTTCTTTTTTCACTTTAACTTCGGAGCTCTCATTTCCGTCGCTGCTAAATTCAAACGGTTTGATGGTTACTTTGATAGGAGATATATTTTCTGGTGTCTCCAACTTGGGTTTTTCAACTTTGGGATATTTCTCTGAGCCAGGCTTGGGTGGGGAGGTTGGACTGTGTGGTTCGGTGATAATGGCGCCGTCTTTACTGTAGCGTATTCTCGATCTCCTTGGTACTTTCTTCTCGAGCACTTCAGGTTCAGAATCGGAGGTCTTGTCGCATTCAGAGCATTGCCTGTAAAGTAAGTATACAGCTGCTTTAACTTATTTAAATAACACGATAGCATGCATGAATTATGGTGTAGGTAAATCAGTTAAGTTGTAAAGCAGTTAGATCGCCTAGTACGAGTTTGCTTCACATTAGCACGATCAAAATGTTTATGACGTTCGGTACACTGATTGGCCAGTTCAAACTTCACCAACCAATCAGAGGGCTTAACGCGAGAAACGCATGATAATGCCTTAAAAATAAAAACAACTCAAATTGTTATACCATCCGTAAAGCTTGCTCTTCTTCGGCGGCCGCTGCAGCGGTGGCTTGAGGCAGTGTAGGTGGTAATGTTGGTGGCACGTGTCACACGCCGCCATCAAATGTTGTTCTGAACTACGTCCGCACGCCGCGCACTCACGACCTGCTAGTGAACCCGATGCTGTTGACAGAAAATAGACCTTAGCTACTTCATATGCAACGCTTGTTAACATACTACGCCTTTAGTACGCCTAGACCATGCGTTCGGTTGTGTATTAGAATAAGGTTGTCAACAACAAAAGCTCTAATTTAAAAAAATCCTGTGACGCTATGATTATACACTTTAAGCGGCTTTAGCCAAAATCTCAAGTTAAGACTATTCATGAAAATATTGTCAAACACAGGGGAGAAATTGTAAAGAAGTTGGTAATTCATCTTTCGTCCTTGTCCTTGTTGACACAATTGATGGATATTAGACACTGGGCAAGAAGACATGTGCGCCCTGATGTCCATGATAATCTATACTAATATTATAAAGCTGAAGAGTTTGTTATTTTGAACGCGCTAAACTCCAGAACTACTGGTTCGATCTGAATAATTATTTTTGTATTTGTTAGTACATTCATCGAGGAAGGCTTTAGGCTATAATATCACGCTACGATTTTTAGGAGCCGAGCAGCGAGTGAAACCGCGCGACAGAAACTAGTAATTGATAAATATTAACGTGTGTTTTCTAGTAACATTTATATGGATCTCTGGTCTGAAATAAAGAATTCAATTTAATACTTCGCCTACCTAAGGTAGGTGTTATAATATTACTTGAATTATCCTTTGTAAAAACTTAGATCAGATAATACGATTATTGCTTTATATATAAAAACAAATTACATAAGCTTTGTAGATGTTCAGATAGGTTAATAAATTTGCGTATACAATGACACAGCACTTTTGAGACACGTGGAAAGCTATATTGTGAAATTGTTATTGTTATTCAAATAAAATGGCAAGTCATAACACGATGCGAAATATGTTGCGGGTGGCAACCGGGACCGGGGTATTCAAGACGACAGGATACTTGCGAGTCATGACAGCTATTCAAATCGTCAAATAAATTCAAAACAAACTAAACTGAACACTGATTTATTCAAGAATTAACTTCAAAATTACCTACATTTACATATTATTTTTTGAGATTATAATATCCTTTCTTCATATTAAACGGCAAAGTTTGTGTATGTGGATGAATGTTTGTTACTCTTTTACGTGAATATTACTGAACATATCTAAATGAAACTTGACAAAAAATATCTAAATTGTATTCTGGACTAATACATGCCGCTGACAGAAATTAGTTATGTAATCTATACTAATATTATAAAGCTGACGAGTGTTTGTTTGAACGCGTTAATCTCCGAAACTACTAGTTCGAATTACACAATTATTTTTGTGTTTGATAGTCTATTTATCTAGTAAGGCTTATAGGCTATAAAAGATCATGCTATGATCTTTAGGAGCTGAGCAGCGGAAACCGCGTGAAAATAGCTAGTAAATAAGAAACTGCAACAATGGGAAATGATGGCAACGTTAATGAATCAGTCAGCATCCCGGAACAGTCCACGTTTATATTTATATTTATTTATTCTATTCAACATTCAACCGCCATAATGCCATATTAAAATGATCAGCAAGAAAATGTATGAGGCAGACATACAGTACGGCCAACGTATCTTGGCGAGTCTGAAGTTAGCAGATTAGCTACACAGTACACAATTTTGTTCCTAAAAGATACTTTGCGCAGACAAACGGCTAACTTCAGACTCGCCAAGATACGTCGGCCGGTAGGCCGGAGGTAGTTTATAGCCTATAGCACTCAGGAACGTTTTCGCTATCTATCAGTGAAAGAATTTTGGAAATCCAACCAGCGGTTCCAAAGATTACCCCTACATACAAACTTACAAATTTTACCTCTTTATAATATTAGTATAGACAAATCATTATGACTTTCAAAACTATTTACAACAAACAAAGCTTTTAAACTGCATTGCGATGACACGACATAAAAAATATTTGTCTTAATCTCTTACAACTCTCACGATGATACTCAATTTACTTATTTACGTTATAAAATTCGCGACATTCCAATAAATCGTTTGCGTTTGCTATCTATTCCTGGAAATTAAGTGTGGGTATCTATGCCTTTGATTCCGCGTTATTAAATATTATAACATTATGATGTATTTTTTTAGGTAAGTATTATAAGTTGTTGGTCGTATTTTGTACTTCTGGACCAAAGGTATAATATTGATCGTAAGACGCTATGAAATTCGAATATGTATGAGTATGGATCTCGACTAAAATTAAAGCTGCTTTAATCTAAGCTGACTAGGACGACGACGGCTGAAGGATAGTTTTTTGTTTTTAAAAAGATACACTATCCAATAAAGTATAAGTGTCTCGTGCCTGGCGTTCAAAATGTGTGTTTAAAACAATGTGGTGCTAACTTTGACAAAAACTTTGATCAATCATATAGATAGCATCCTCAATAAAAAAAAGGATACTAAAACCAAAATCATAAACAGTACTTTTATTGATTCAATTCGCAGTTTTCTAGCAGGTTTTTAAGAAATATGAAATTTGTCGCGAAAATATAGTTCCATCACAAGTTACAAATTCATAGAAAAAACTTCATCTTGACATTGCTATAGACATACTCAAATCAGTCAGTTTGCAACCATCGTATATTATTGCACACTACCATAATATACAATTTGGGTTTTCAATGTATATATCTGGGTAACGTATAAAGTTATTGGAGAGGCTGGTGTCTAGCAGTTATAAAGTATCTTCAAGGCCCGAGTGAATAGGTTGCTTATGGGAGACATGCTTCATCGTAGGTCGAATCATCGCATACCACCAGGTGATAGCGGCTATACGCCTGCCCATTACTAAATAATAAATGTAAATAAATATTATCATATCAACATTAACCGTAGCGTTGTGTTTCGCCGTGGGTTACTAGATGCCCATACCCTAGCGCCCCCTAGTCCCCCATCGCTTCCCAATCCTTAAATATTCGAAACCTTTGTGCCTAAACAGCCGACAACGCACTCGTAACTCCTTGGATGATCATAGGCGACCCTGGTTGCTTACTATCAGGCAATCCATGAGCTTGTTTTTCGACATAAAAAAAATATCAATAATGATACATAGAACTACTCACCTTCCAAAGATGTAGATAAAACTTTTCCTTGGCGAGCGTCCGGGTTGTCGCTAAGAGGAAAACCAACGCCCATCTTAAGTGCAGCCGCAGTTGGCACAGACATTGACCTGCTGGCCGACCCTCGTTACAGTACATCAAGTATAACAACATAATATTACAAGCAACTAAACATCAGTGGACACTATAAGCTTTTTTATAACATTTGTATTAATTTGTGATGAGAAAATATTACACTATATTTGAATTTCCCATTGAAATCTCGATTTGGGAAAGAACAGTTAGCTTCATTAAAGGATAGGCATTAACTATTGAAAAGGAATAAGGATAAATGAAATCGATAAATAACGAGAGGAATGATAATTTATAGAATAAAATTTTAAAGCAGTTCGAGAGAGGGTCATTTTTTAACCCGTGGTATGGTACGCAGATCTACGCGAGACACAATGCATTTTCTATTGTCTTATATATCGGCAGCCTAATGGTTAATAGGTGAAAATGGAAAAGGGAGCTGTCTCTAAAGAATTTATTTATAATACTAATTGTTTTCCCAGAGTCTTATAGTTCAAATGTGACCAATGATGAATAATTGCTATACCCCTAGCAACATCAAGTTTTCTTGATGATGCTAGCGGTACAATTACGTGACATACGATCACATGACGCGTCAAATCAAATTCAAACATAATTTATTAAAAACGTACGGACGCAATCGTGATTGTATCTCCTCGTATTCAAGATATTCTTTAAGATATCAAATGAAATATAGAAGAATAAAATATAAAATAAAATCAGTATTAAATATAAATATTGTAAGCCCAAAGCTTCTTATATGATTCTCTCCAGATTTTTTATTAACTATTTCTTTAAAAAAATCTAGAATATTTATTTTCTTTCAACAGTAGTGTTGTTGGAATTCTTTAACTACATAAAAATTACATTGTCAACAAAATTTACAAATAGGACCCAATAAAATTGCAGAAATTATCTATATCTAAAGACAACTATTACAAGTGCTGCCATCTGTTTTTTGATCCCATGACTTTATTTACTAAACAAAAATATAGAGTAAATGGTTTGACTTACCGTTTCTGCAACTGTTGTGGCGTTACTTTGGGAGTGGAGCGAGGCAACTCGGGCGGGACGAGAGGCCTGTCTTCCAACACTGGGGGCGATGTGATCTTAGGACACAGGGCTATTATGACTTCATACAACTTCTGTAGCGCCTGCCTCGTTGATGTTAACGTTGCTAGAGCCTCTGTGTTCTCTTTTGAAGCCTAGAACATACAATTTTAATCGTAGTTATGTGGGAAGTAATGTAATTTTGCTTCACTTGCATGAAAAGGAATGTCAGGAGTAAAGGGATGACACGGCTACATTAATTTCATCTCAGAAAAAATTGTGACTTGCATAAGAGTTTATCAGCATTATCATTTATCATAGCAAACCAGAACAGCAGTGATAAATTACAAAACACATACATATTAAAAATTGCAAAGCATTAGGCAATATGTTGAATTCGCATAAATTTTTATCATTAGAAATTAGTTCATATAATGTATTTATAAACGAATTGCAAACTGTCTCAAATCTTTTTGGTCAGGGTTGTTATTATTAGGAATTGTTATAAATATGAAATATAGTTTTTAATCAGGGACAAACATTGTGAAATGGCAATTTTTTCGTCGTTGCTAAGGTAGTTGGACTACCGTGTGTAGCAGGGGCAGTAGTTTCAAATAAAAATGGCTTACCTCATCATAATCCAAGCGTAACTTATCATCATCTTCCAAAAGCTTCTCATTTTCTTTAGTAAGTCTTTCAAGTGACTTCCTTAAGGATGATACTCTTGTGTTCCTTTCAAGGTAGTAGCCAACGAACTCCACGGAGAATGCTGGCGGTACGTGCCAACGACGGGAGACATCCTTTAGTGCTGACATCTACGAACACGATATTTTTTATACTAAGGGCCGGTTCCATTTTCCATTAGATAACTTTGAATATTCTATGTGCCATATAAGTCATAGGTTGTATGAAATGAGGAAATAGTATAGTAGTATTGGAAACAATACAGCTTACAGTCCCTCTGATACGCGGACAATATAGCCTAAAGAACTTTCGAAACAAGCGGTATCAGATATAAATCGCGGACTATCGGAGAGGAGACCCGTAGAGACGATGGTGCAAGTAAACAATGGATCGAATATCTAAAACTTTCACGTTATCGAATAAACGCAGTAACATTGCATCAACATTTTAAGTTGATAACCTGTAAGAGGTGGTGCTTATCCAGTCAAGCCGACCCATTCAACTTGAATAAAGAAACTTAGTTTACCACCTCAAAGAGAAATTCACGTATGGTTTATAAACCAGATATTTTTTATAGCCTGTTCCCCAAGGTGTAGATGTCAAGCTATAGCTGACAATTTAGTAGTTTCCTATGTCAAAAATAAATTACTTTGATGTTTCAATACAATAAAATGTTCAAAAATAACTTAGTACTTGGAAACTATATTATTGGTGCACGCTAAACGTAATCGCAAACTGTAACGTACTGAACTATAGTTTTACAACGTTCGCACAAATTATAATGATAGTATTATAGTATTACCTGCGCATCTTGAAATTCCAATGCATGCGTGTCAATGCCCATGCATTCGGCTTTTTTCTGAAACTTCCTCATGGCTGACGCACTGCTGTATAGCATACGCGCCATTTTCTGTGTTGGAACTGCACACAAAAATGAATATTAATACATGTTTTTTCTGGAAATTGTCCTGATCTTTCAATTGAATTTTTGGATCAATGTGTGTTAAAAGTTTTTCACTTGCAGTTTTTATATGAAGAACATTTTGTCTATCTCAATAAGTTGATTTGACTGCACAATTGGCACAGTATCTGGGCCAATGGCCGCTGTGCAATGTGTCGCGGGTTCGAATCCCGCACGGAAGAACACAAGTTGTGTAATTCACAAATTGTTGTCGCAAGTGAATTTGAAATTTTATGTTTGTAAACGCACCCACGCCGCAGGAAAAATCCTAGAGATTCTGTTTAAATAAATTTTCAGTAGTTTTAAGACAACTTTCGTCGCAAACACTGACAGATAGATGTAGCATGGCACTTTTTGAATATCTAATGTTATACTTATACATTACAAATAGATAGATGAAAAGCATGAACTTACCCCAAGGAGGATTTCTATTTTCTTTTTGTATCAAATACTTCTTCCGGTATTTTACTAGTTTACGTTGAATCCTTAGTTTCTCGTCTGTACTTAGGTTGTTTTGGAGTTCCAGTTTCCTAAAACAAATATTTAGTCAAAATGTATCTAAAACAATTCAAAATATGAATAGGCGACTTGAATGTTTTTACCAAGCACTACTGCAGATTTCGTGCTAAAGTATTGCTAAGATTTTCGGAGACAGAATCTTGACCTATCCGAAAATTAAACATCACGAGTTTTTTGTCAGTAATAATACCTATGAGGCAAGTACTCAATGAGCCATTACAGAAAAGAACTCTATAACACCAACATCCTGCTATTGTTTTAAAAATAAACTATATATCCACCCAAATACCTTTTCTCCGTTCTCAACTGCAAAGCAAGCCAGTTCCTCTTGCGTTTTTTGACTAGAGCTTTATCAGAATGTAGCTTGCAGTGAGCATAGAAAGGATCAGCTTGCTCCGCCTCCTCCGAGTGAGCTTCAGCCAACAATCCTGAACGTTGACCACTGTAATACAATAAAAGCACATTATTTAGTTAAAAGTAGTGAATTTTTATGAAGTATCGAAAGTAGTACAACCCTAGTATAAAACTACAAACTATTATTTATTTATTTGTAGACAACAAAATTACAATTGACTGTCTAATCAGTGCAATGGCTGAGATGTTGACATTGTTATTCCATTTTTTATTAAAATCACATTCATATTGCAACAATAAATCTAATGAATTTTAGGAATTAAGAAAGAATCACTTGCAGTGAATAGTATTTGACCACTGAATACCGAGTAGGAATTATTATTACGTTTCCGTTTTAATCCTCTGATTGACTAATTAAATTGAAATAGGTCAATTGGAACATATGAATGTTATAAACATGTTTAATCACCGTATAGGGAACTCACACTAGACAATCGTTCCAGATATTACTGACAAAGAAAGCAATAGATTACCAGGTGACATGGAAGAAGGTCTTGCAGAGCCCAGCGTCGCATCCAACACAGACACCGGTACGGGCCAGCGTAGCGTCCTCGCATAGTGCACAGGACCGCGCACCCCACCGGGAGTATGCCATCTCGAAGAGAGTCACGCCTGATAGACGTTCCACCTGGAGATATAATATTATTTAATAACCTGCCTAACAACAAGCACATGCATCACAAAGAATAAATAGGCAGTGATCATCTTGTGATGGACTGATTTAATGCTGAATTTTATTAATTTCAGTTCAATCGAATTACTTCAAGGTAGAAATTTAATAAAATAGTACTTTTTCACAATATTTACCTCCGAAAACGCCACTCCAGGTACATAAAGCGCACATACTAAGTGTACCCATGCTCCAACCTCTGTCTCCTTGAAAATACCTCCTGAAAATAAAAAATTACGTAAGTTCATGGATTGTTGATGACTGACTGACTAACAATTATTAGGTACATGAAAAAAGGCTAAATCAATTTTACATTTTAACAATACGGTTGTTTCCAACTAGTCAAATTCAATACTTTTATCCAAATGTCAAAAACGATACTTTTCTATGAAAATTGTATGAAACATTGAATTATGACGTCATAGCATTTTTGCATCAAATACCTTACTTATTTTTTAATAAATAGCTAAAAAATATCTAAAACTTAGTGTATCGATCGATCGATGAATAAAAGTGTAGTTATTTTTCAATATTTTATCGTATTAAAACGTCGAATTAATTTAATTTTGACCTAGGAAACTACCCAATTCTCAGACGCAGGACATGAATACAGCTAAGTATGCTTTACCTTTAAATCAAGTTTAGCAGACACCATTTCACTTTAAAACACAACTTTTGCTTAGGCACATCAATCATACTCAATTATTTCCTTTTACTGAAGAAATTGGGTAAAATCCTTCTTTTGTACATCATTAGACTTCTCAAGATGCAATATGAGTTACAAACAAATAAGGGCTACTTACACCCAGACAGATAATCAATTGCTTGGCAATGGAAGAATCAATCAAGAGGAGTGGGAGTTTAAAAGGAAAATTATAGAAAAAATCTCACCTTTGTTTGGACAAAGCTCACAGTTGGGGTCAGTAACTCCTGCTTTACATGCCTCACAGAACCATGGTTCAGTAGAAGCTGAACTGACCGTACTGGATTCACTTGTTGTATCTGAGACTCCATAACAACCTAGAAAAAAGATATTTGAATTACTTTCTAGGAAAGTTTTTCCAAAGGTCAGATGACCATTAAAATGACAGTGTCATTTAACTATTGCTTAGAAAAGTACTGATATCAGTTTGATTTTTTTGTTTTGAAGATGTTATAACAATTGTAAAGTTGCACAATAAAAGAGATTGTATTCTGAACTGTAGAACTATCACATAACAGAGTGCTAGACATAGAGAAAATAATATTGTTTATAAGCTGTGTTTGCAGATTACATAAGCATTCATTCAATGGAGATATGTAGTCTTTTGTTATTATTTTAAAGAACCAGTAGGTGCATTTCCTTGGTGAAATTGTATATTAATAAATTTACATCTCTATCCTACATAAATATCAAAAACAGTGCTTTATTCAACTGATTAATATTACATTTATAATGACTAATAAATACCTTCATGTACAGTAACACCACATCCATCACATTCCACTATTTCATTAAAGTCATCACTTCTAGATCCAAGGCATCCCGCACATATCAGCAAGTTCGCCAATTCAACAGGAAACTGAAAAACAATGATAAATAGAGTACGAAATTCCATGATTTTTTTTTCTGGTAATGTTTATTATTTATAATCAAAATGTCTTGAGTTAATTATTATGCATGTTATATTGTTTAAATGAGCTTAAAAAACAAAAATGTAACTTCATAATCTTAATTTTCATATTCCTAATATTTTTTTGCAAACTAGGTCAGTAAGTATTAACAGTTACCTTGAATTCCTTTTTCGCTTTTTCCAATACATCATTCACAGGTTTATCTTCTCCTATTTTATTAGAACCTTTGAATTCCTCATCATCAGATCCCGATTCCTCTGAGGATTCACTTTGAGCAGCTGCCTCTGAAAAAATGTTATAAAAAAATTAAATAAATACTACTTATATGTTATTTGCCCATAATTAATTTAATATACCATATTAAATTAAAAAATTATAACTTGTAAGTCTTTTTCACAGCTCCTGAGTATCTCATACTAAAGAATAATCTGTACTAAGGACTGACAGACAGATGTTTCAGTATAAATACCATGATCACCAAGAACCCTACGGCACAGACATATAGACAAAGACCAGCAAGCTGCATTAATCCTTCATAAATGAGTAAAAAAATTACGTAAATACTAATGGTCTAATGAAAATTATGCTTAGTTGATACACAGACAATCAACAATACGTACTTTTTTCTTCATCATCAGTGTTTATTGAGTAATCGTCACTTTCTTCAGGGTGATCCTCTATCCGAAAATCTGAGTCATCGGAGCTTTCGCCTTCACCCAGATCGAAATCTAACAGAGATTGTGGCTCAACCGGCTTCACTTTGCGCTTAGCCGGGCCTCGGCTTTCTGAAAAAGAATCAATTCATTTTGACAAACAAGTGGAAATGCTTTTTCTATATTACGTTATGTTATTATACAACACAAGAGGATTTATCAGCTCTAAATACTTACGATTATTCATTTTTGTTTAAAACTACAAAGTTTGACACACACTTAGTTCATAAAATCATTTTTTCTCGAATTTAGAAACACAAAACATACAGATTCTTAACTCCATGAAATTAAAATCAATGTTGCCATTATTAGAAAAAATAGCAAAGTAGCAAACCAAAAACATTTAAAACGAAAAAAAATACCAAGTAAGAACTCATGCAGTTCTGTACTTACTCATGATCTGCCGTTCTTAATTAATTTACATAGTAACTAAATTCAAATCATGCGCTTATACGAATATAGTGTAAAGTATTTATTTGATATATTGAATAATTGAAGGTTCTTTTAATAATTAAATGGTTTTTATTATGGAAGAAAAAAATTGAGATCGGGGTTGCCAATTTGCCTTAAGATTCAATAAGGTACAAAAGTTTAGAAAAGTTGAGAAATAGAATAGTACGCAATGATTTATTTTTAAACTTCTCTTTACTATTCTTACATTCATAAATGATAACTAAAAAAAACTTCCGCATTATGTGTAATATCTGCAGTTATAGCATAGCTTCTGCCTATTTAGTTTCAACATTCCTTTGTAATTAATTGATAAAAACTTGGAATGATTCATTAATCATACTATTATATAAAGATGCTCACCCCTTACCAGTTATAAAATAATGCACTCTGTGCCTTTAGATATGATAGGTACAAGAATATTTTATAGTACACTGGATGTTGCACCAAGAAAAAAGAACTGAGGACTAATAAAATGACCTTGAAACACGTCATTTATGTTTTGCATCTCTTTCATCAGGGTGACAACTATTTTTACTAGCTTTAGGATATTTTGTACATATTTATGATTGTTTAAATTCAACATTTCTATTTTAGTGTGGTTTTCGATCGTATTAGTTTTGGTTTAGTAATCTATACATACATATAATTGTAAATCTGTAGAGAAGTCAATTCTGTACATTAAATATATTTTCAAAATAACTATCAGGGGTTGGTAGTCGATAACTACAATGGCTAAAATGTTTGTCTGTCTGTCGTATGTATTCCTTATCCCATTCGTTGCTACCAACGCACCATTTGCGTTGATGGAGAAAACTACGTCATGCCACCAACATACCGTATGCGTTGAGGGTACCTTAGGATGTTTATTGGCATTACATAAAAATTATAAAAAATATTTGTCAACATTTCATGGCCAGAAACGTTTTTTAAATGTAGAAACTGTTGGTTTTTGCTTTGAACTATGTTCTTGTGCTGATAAGGAAACAACGGTTGGTGCCTCGAAGATCGATTTTGATTTTGGAATAACAGATGTTTTAATGAGTTTTTACCGCATGTTTGTGAATTGTCCAACGCCTGCGCTGCGCCGGCCCCGTGCCTTCGCTTTACGTCGCTTGTGTATGTTTTAGGTCTAAGGCGAGCACAAAGCGTGCGCGGATGCTGTGCGTGTGCAGCGCATGTTATCTTAATACACCCTTAAGAGTACTTACGTATACACACAACTGTTAATACTTAACAGTAATACTGCTATATCTAGATATCATTTCTTTAGATATTAAACTTGATACAAATGAAAAGATATTAAAATTGTCAGGTAAGCAACACAAATTAAAAAGATATACTACGTATGTAAACAATAAGAATTATAATGATAGGTATTCTTTCAAAAACACCCCTTGAAAACAAGTCAAGCTGATAAGTTCCCATTTAAGCTTAAAAATTCCTTGCAGCTAAAAGCCAATACCTATTTGATTTTATAAGTCCTTACCAGTCCACGATATCAACCATCATCATCTTCCTGCCCTTGTCCAGTTTTATTTGGGGTCGGCGCAATGCGTTTTTTTCTTCCATTCTGTCCTGTCACTCGTCACGCTATCGCTAACTCCTCTGTCTTCCATATCACTTCTCACACGATATCAACCATTCAATAAATTTCCTTAAACAGTTTCAAGTCCTCGTTTTAAAGTCTAGTATCAAGTCCTTTTTATTTAAATAGGTAATAACAAATGTCTATACATATTGACAGAGGGCGAATGTAAGATCATGTGTGTTGACGATAGGATCCCGATCTCGTTTTTCAGCCACCATAGGCGCGGGCTAGCGGATGGTGAATAGTTGGTAGGTTGCCGTCAGACCGTACCGGGGATATTTAAAAAAAGTCAGTACAGTGCAAAATCATTTTTATTAATAAAAATCACAAGTTTATATCACACGTGTGAAAATAAAACAGTTTTATGCAATTTTTGCCTTTTAGTGCGAATCTCACCCAAAAGCCTTTGAGTATAAGTTTTCAGATAAGAATGAATTCTTATTTTAAAAAACTATTCGAAATATATTTTATTATTTCAGTTTCGAAACATATTTTATTATTTTTAAGTGTGGGAGAGCCATGCTTCGGCACGAATGGGTCGGCTCGACCGGAGTGATACCACGGCCTCGCAGAAAACCAGCGTGAAACAACCACACCGTTGTGTTTCGCCGTGTGAGTGAGGTTACCGGAGGCCCAATCCTTCCCCTCGCTCAATCCCTAAATCTTCAAATCCCAAATCCCTAAAAGGTCGGCAACGCACTCGTAACTCCTCCGGTGCGGTTGTCCATGGGCTGCGCTGATTGCTTACCATCAGGTAATCCGTCTGCTCGTTTGCCGACCGATTACATAAAAAAAATAAAAAGTTTCGTGTAAATCCATACAAGTATCAGTGATTGGATGTTTAGGCACAAATAATTCCTGCAACAATGGATAACATTTTTCCAGGACCGCTAACACTAATTTTGATTGCAAATTATTAGTTTTGCTGTGAAGCAGTATACCTTTGGATACCGAGTGCTTAAACAAACTATCTGAGTAGCGGACTACCTTGAACGCTGCACAAAGGTCGTAAACGCAGAATGTCTATTAATATTAACAAATAATCATGATCATTTTTTTTTTCATTTTCGGTAGTTAATAATTGATGACAAAAGTCACGAATTTTTTTTTGTAAAATTTTATGAACTATGTATGAGTTCATAAAATTTTACAAAAAAAACGAACAATGTTTACTAACGACTTCAAATCTTTTATTTTTTGTTCATTTCGCGCAACTTTTTGTTGTAATTTTTTTTCTTTTTTTCCAAACACTTTTCCCGCAGTGAATTTAATTTTACATTGAACATTAAAATCTTTTAAGCGGCGTCGTTTCGCTGGCGGTTCATTTTCATTAACTACCTGTGGAACAAAGATTATAATCAGTAACAACTAAGATGATCAAAAGGTCTCAATGTCTATCATGAGCTTACTACATCGTGAAAAAACCAAAAAACACCTAACCTGGATGTTGAAGGTTTGGTTTGACTTCTATGCCATAAGTACAAGCTAATACTACACAATAAATTAAATACTTACAATATTTTCAGTGTGTGTGTTGTGCGTTGGTATTGTTTCATTTGATGAAGCCGAGCACTTGAATGGCGTTGTACTTTCCTGTAATTTGAAATATTATTGTTAACATGATTGCTAGGTATGTAAGCAGCAAATTTTGAAAAGGATAAAAAGATACCTTAATACTAGACAATAAGTTAAATACTTACAATATTTTCATTTTGTATGATGTGTATGTCCTTTTCGCAATAGCTGTGTTCTTTTCCTGACATTGTGGAACAAGTATCAGTTTCTGTCGGTATCATTGCATTAGGTGAAACCAAGCATTTGAATGGCGTTTTACATGCCTGTAATTTGAAATATTATTCTCAACATGGTTGTTGGATGGGTAAGCAGCACATTGTGAAATGTAAAAAATGCTTACCATAACGTTATTACCGCAGGAGCATAATTGTACAGAATCAACCAGAACAGCACTATTTAAAAGCCTTTTTGGTCTTAATGGATCATAATTCTCCGGCTTAAAGTGTAAGCTACAAATCTTTGCTGATTCATAAAACTTCCCTTTTAATAGCAGACAACCATTTCTGCCTTTTTTCCGAGTCCTTGGGAAAACTGAAACATAAAATTAATTGTATATTAACCGAGTTGACTGATTTAATTTACTGTAATTAGACCAAAATAGCAGGACAGCTCTAAACTTAGTTTTGACACTCTTTTAATTATTAAAATTTGAAGACCTTTCTGTTTTACCCTCAGATATAATACGTTAGTCTCATTATAAGAGCAACGAGGCCTACATAAAATTCAACCATTCCACAAATCAAAAAGTATCTACCTAACTTAAAAAATATGGTCACTCTTTAGCTCTTTGTTTACAAACACATAATTTTGACGTCTAAGACTAAACGTACCTGTTTTTTAATAATTAAATGCGATTTACGCATATAAATTTCTAAACGATGACAAAGATTACTAGAAAAATATTTGTGACACCGTTTCGAACGTAAATATTTACAGATTTTTTAAATATTGGCATAAAATACGTAACGATAATGTATAACTTAAAATATGGTATTTCTGGACTTACCTGTGAAAGATGACATTTGATGTTGGGTTCCATACACTTATACAATCTTTGACTACGCAATACATAATAAGGCACTTTAAATTAATTCACAAATCCTCGAAATACTTCAGTCAAACACTTCGAGTAGTCGAAAAGTAATTGACAGAGTAGCCATTTTGGATAATACTACCCCAACAGTGTTACAAGTTTTGAACTCCACGTTAAAAGTTTAAAAGTGGGTAAACTTAAAAATAATTTTAATAAAAAAACAACTTTAAAATAGCCTGAATTAACTATGAATAACTTTGAAATTGTTTAAATTTTTAAGGCTGATATTTGGATTTCGAAATAAACATAAAATATGTGTGCCTCTCTTTTGGTAATATATTTATGATCAGTTACCAAGGTAAAAAGTCATTTTATTATGGCAACATTTTATTCAAGTGTGAGCGAGATAAAAAACATACGAAAGGTGAATAAACTCGGATTCAATAATTTCTTCTAGGGGCAACATCCAGTGTTCTATATAATATTCTTGGATAGGTACCTACCTGTTTTATGGTGGACGCTCTTACGTCAATGTCAAAAAATAGGTGAATCAGTCAAAATAAATGTCAAATTAGTTGTCAATTGTCATTTCAAACAAAAGCATTCGTACCGCAACAAAATATTTTTTTTTTAATTTTACTATTTGAGAGATTGGTGAGTAATCCTGAAGTTTCTATTTTTTGATAAGATTCTAGGTTTAATTAAGAAACTCATCGACTGTTATTGTTTTCAGCCTAACGAGATACTCAAAAATGGTTGGTCTAGACACAGACCACAACCGGGACGACGAATGCGACAACATTGGATTGGGATGTGCTTTAGAGCACTTTTCAGAGATAGAAGATGTGTTAAACATGATTGATAATGTGAAAAATATATATAATACACCAGCTTTAGAAGTAGAGTATGATAGACTGTATGCAATTTTGAAGCAATACTATGAACAACCACATCTACTTGATCCCCATTTGGACAAGATGTTATCGAAATTTCTGAGCCTTATTAAGGATAAAGACTCTCCGTTTGAGTTGAAGCATGCTACATTTAACTATATGTATCAAATTATCAGAGTAAGAGGGTACAAGATTGTCATAAGACATCTTCCACATGAGGTAATTTGTTATTCTAAGCTTATAAATTTTTACCTTCTCAATGATTCAAATGAATAAAATGTGCCTGTCAAAACTTAATTATTTGCACTGAACAATGGTAACTGGACAATATTATTCTATGTAATATGGCAGTAAAACTATGGTTTATAACCATAGTTAAATGTTGTTATATTGTATTATAAATGTAATCACACATTTGTTTTTATATTTCAACCATTTATCTGAATACTAGCTTCTTTCAACAGCTTTATTCACCTCCTTC
Organism: Spodoptera exigua; assembly: GCA_902829305.4. NCBI lineage: Eukaryota > Metazoa > Arthropoda > Insecta > Lepidoptera > Noctuidae > Spodoptera > Spodoptera exigua. The sequence goes on along the minus strand of LR824610.2, from coordinate 10,521,215 downwards.
ACCTAGATGAATAGTGGGTTATGTGTAAATATTAAACTTTGATCTATTTTCATCAAATCTATTTTCAAAATCCATCTAGTAAGTAGTTTTAACATGCATTAGTAATAAAAGTTGATAGTTGTGTATATATTTGTTATTTGAATCCAACATAAATATAGCTGCAGCACGTGGACACTGAAGTCAGTTCAGAGGCTAGCCAATATTACAGTTACATAATTGTTACTAATTTAGAAGCAATCAATAATTTTATTAAAATATTTGAAAATTTCAGGTGTCAGATCTTCTAACAGTATTAACATTTCTGGAGGCTCAGGATCCTAAAGACAAGGAGACATGGAGAAGTAGATTTGTGTTGTTGTTGTGGCTCTCTATAGTTGTGATCATTCCCTTCCACATGAGTCGGCTTGATGGGTTCGCACCTGGACAACCAGGTATGCAAATATCAATATATAATTTTATCTTCACATAAATTTGTTTCATAAAGATATTCATAGACTCTTTTATTATACCCTGTTATCATCCCTATTGATATAGCTTATCTTTTTTTTGGGTTGTAGCCAATATATAATCAGTTTTATAGAATTTAAGCCATATCATTGGTCTTCTTTGACAGATACTGCTGAAGGATCAAAGAAACTGACTGTAATGGAGAGAATTTTCAATATCTGCAAGACTTATGCTATGAGTAAGGACTCATGTGCCGAAGCCAGTGCTTACTTAGCTTCCAAGTTTCTTATAAGGTATGTTATTTTATTATTGATTAATTAATGTGGATTATAAGCAACACTCATGTTTCCAGCATCTTACATGTGAAATAAGTATTACTTCAATCCTTAATCCTGACTCATATTTAAATTGTATTTTAAGTTTCTAAGTAACATGAAAACAATTGAAATTGAAAAGCCATTTTTGTGCCATACTAGCTATTGTGCTAAAATAATGTATGCAATATTTTCATATATTTACAGATCTGATGTAAAAGAACTGTACATGGGTGCATTTTTTGACTGGGCCTGTGATCTACATTCCAATATACAAGAAGAGGAAACTATTCACTATGGTGTGCTAGCCGCAGTTGCAGCTGTACTCAAACATGGCAAGAGAGATGATCTCCTACCACTAGCTCCCAAACTCCTGTCTTGGGTCACCAACCAGAATTATCAGCAGCACAAGGCTATGCTGGTCAGGAAGTATGGTGTGAAGATCGTGCAGAGAATAGGTAAATTTTATAAATATCCATAAGTATCTTACTTTTTTCTGAAAGATTTGCAATCAAATTGTTTATTTCATATTATGAAAGAAAAAAAAATATATTTGCTATACTAGCTATCCAATTTCATGTAACTGACCTAGGGGTATGTATAGAAGCCATTCTTTGGTTCTTTCTTTGGCTTGGTGGCTGGGCCAGCCAGTAGGCTGATGTGCAACGTGTCGATCCAGAATGGAACAATTCTTTGTAATTTGTATGTTTGTAAACATACTTTCGGCACAGCAGAAAAATCTAGAGAGGGGTAACTTCAAAAAAAACCATGGTTTTCGTTTTTTTTTAAATAAATAATTGCATATTTTTAATAAGAAAACTATTGCTGAATTCACTTCTTTGTGGCAAGCAGCTAAATGAAATCTTATGTTGTATTTCTATAGGTCTGACATTCCTCCGTCCGCGCGTTGTATCGTGGCGTTACACTCGTGGTTCCCGCTCGCTGGCTGTAACTCTCGGCGGTGGGGCTGCGGCCGCTGGGGATACTGAACCCATCACTTCTCCACCTGATGATGATGACCAAGATATCCCTCAGGAGGTATGGACCACTTATAATTGTTGTTCTAGCACAAGTGACTCCCATACGTACTTATATCTTTCAACGTTTATTATTAGTATACAATGTGTTAATACGAATTTTCACCTGGTAATATTTATTATCTCCACTCTTATTCCCATTCAAAAACATACATATGAACACACCGAAATTCACTCACTAATGCTAATTCGTGAATGCTCGATTAGTTTCGAACTACAATGGAACCCTTATTAATCAGCTTAAACTGTACATACGTAAATTTCGTGTCAAACAGGTAGAAGATGTAGTGGAATTGCTATTATGTTCCCTGCGCGACGATGACACAGTGGTGCGATGGTCGGCAGCCAAAGGAGTGGGCCGCATCGGGGCGCGGCTCCCGGCGCTCGCGGCCGCCGACGTCTGTGACAGTGTACTCTCGTTATTTGCCGAAAACGAACGAGAGAGCGCTTGGCATGGAGGATGTATGGCCTTGGCTGAGCTAGGTAATATATTATTTGTAAGACATCTACATAGTATAAACTAAGGTGTTGTAGAATTGTCATAAGTTGAGGTAACAGAAAGTAACAGGCGTTTTTTTCCGTATACTAGTAAAGTGAGAATGTTTTTCTTTCCATTGTACAAAACCTTTAGTACGACAGGATAACATTTATATTCCAATTCAGATACAATGGGTGATCCTCTATAACCTCGTTTACTCGCAACTCCAGAAGAGTTACAGCCGTGCGTTACTGGCATTTTAAGGCTTTGAAATTTGAGGATTGAGGAGTATAAAGAGGGAGAGGATTAACCCACCAGAAACCACATACGCGCGAAAAACAGAAAAGCGTTGTTTCACTCAGATTTTTAACAAGAGAAACCTTAAATGGTAGGTATTGACATAGTATAACTTTTCAGCTCGTCGCGGCTTACTATCCCCGTCGCAAGTGGGGCAGGGTATAGCCAGCGTGGTGAGTGCCCTGCGTCGGGACGAGGCGCGCGCGGCGGCGGGGGGCGGCGGCGGGGGCCGCGCCGCGCAGGACTCCGCCTGCCACGCCGCCTGGGCCTTCGCACGAGCATACGACGCGGCCGCACTCGCGCCTTATGCAAACCCCCTGGCTTTTGCACTCATCAGTACTGCTTGTTTTGATAGAGAGGTAAATCATTTATTTATATCTTAAAAAAAATATGTGGTAACATTTTTGACGTGTCAAATATACGTTATTAATGTATTTTGACTAATAAGACGTCAATCCTAAAGTCGTAAAGTCCTTCGTATCCAACCTCAAAAACAACTTAGTGGATACCGTTTATGGGGTAATGGGTTAGTCTCTAAGTAGTCGTATGATACTTTTTAAAAATCAGAAACGGGTGATTCATATGTATTTTGTAGCGTTTTAAGGTATCAAACTTATTTCTATAAAGATACTGAAAAATATGAAAACTAATGATATTAAATCATCAGAATTATATCAATTGGGTATTTATCCCAACAGTTGATATAATTTCTATTTTACTGAAGAAACTACCCAATCTGCACACAACGAGGAATAAACAACATTGTTTTAAAGTAACGTTTCAAGTATAAATAGCCATAAACAATAACAACACGCTGGCATATTAATGCAATTTATCTTTATTCACAGATAAATTGTCGCCGCGCCGCTTCTGCCGCTTACCAAGAAAACGTAGGTCGTCACGGCATGTTCCCACACGGTATCGACGTACTCACTACGGCAGACTTTCAGTCTGTAGGTCCTAGGAACAATGCCTACCTAGTGATAGCCCCACAAGTGGCCTCATACCCCGAGTACACTCAACCACTCATAGACCACCTCGTGGAACTGAAGGTTGAACATTGGGACTGTGCAATCAGAGAAATTGCTGCTAAAGCGCTTAATAAGTTGACTGATAAGGTTTGTATATTGTGCTTAATTTCATATTTGTGCTACATCTTATAAGGTAGATAATGTTAATCTTAAGCACCTATCGTTATTATAATCCCAATTACTGGCTAATAGGCAGGCTGTATACATCGTCAACGAAAGTAACAGCAGTAATACTAACTTTTAAACTTTCGCGTTTCATATTAACAACATATATTTATTTTATTATTAACACGGAAAATTATTATTTAAATACCTTGGTAGACTTGACGTTTCGACCCGGTTACACAGGCCGTGGTCGAAGAAAAAAAAGTTTAAACATCGACAATCAAAAATGGTTTTAGTATGAAGTTTTGTCATGATAAGTACTGGTCATGTACAAAAATGTGCCCAAAAAAAATAAATACAAAAATTTAGAATTTTTCAATAATATGACAATTGTGACAACTTCATTTCATTATTTAATCATTGTTTCGTTCTACTTAGGTTAAGTAGGTTTAGTTATTTTATTTCTTTAAATATTTATTTATTTTATTTTGATGTTGATTGTGCATTCTATAATTTCAAACAAACCGTTCACCGTTTTTTGAGCGTTTGCAAGATCCAAGATGCGAGACCTTGTAAGATTATATTATTATTTACAACCTTCCAATTAAGACAACTGAGACAATTTTTCAATAAACGGTTTATATATTTTGTTATTTGATTTCAGATACCGGATTACGTAGCAACGGTTGTGTTACCGAAATTGGTAAAAAAGACTGAATCCATCGACCTGAACGTTAGGCATGGAGCCATCTTAGCTATCGGCGAATCCATTTATGCTCTCTCTCAAGCTAAGTTGCCGAATGGTAAATATGTTTAAAGTATTGTTTTCTTTAAGACCTATAACTCACTGAACTGAACTCATTGATAAAAAATCGTAAATGCAAAGTGTGTAATTGGTTTCGCATTTTTTTCTACTAAAAAATAAAATATACTTTTTTGGCAAAGGATGACAAACGATGAAACGAGCTTACGAATCCCTCACGTATTGTTGGTACGCAATCAGTGACGTTGATAGACACTCTTAACACTAAAGTATGTGGCCGTTTAGCTATTGGGAGTTTGGGGTTGGGGAGTGGGGTCAAAATCATAACCCCACTTCGATTGGGTTTTCGGGAACCTCACTCACAAGGCGAACCACAACAAACAAATGCATGTGTTGTTTCACGCTAGATTGCCGATTTATCCGTGCCAATGTAGGGCTATCACGTGGTAAACCATAAAATACAGTCATATATTGCATTTGGTTCTTTGTTATTGTTCTTATTTTAGAAAAAGAGGAAATCTTATATACATTGTGTATCTTTATAAACTAAGCAATAATAGTTTATGAATGCCAAAGGTGGGGTCAGTAGGTAAGTTCTGTTCTCAATTTCGAAGAATATATTGTAATTGAAATCTATTTCCCAAGGTAAGACAGCCGACTCCCTGATATCGGAGGAAGTGTGTGTGTCGGTGCGGGGCCTGGTGGCGGGGCTGCGGGCCCGGCAACAGTTCCGCGGCCTCGGCGGGGAACTCATGCGGCAGGCCTGCTGTCACTGCATCGCTTCCCTGTCTCTGGCTAACCAGCCGTACCATGGACATGCTATTATTGGTAACGTATTGTTTTGTTTAATGAGTATTATCGTTTTCTTCTTATGGTACTCAACATGGTAATTTGATGAAAGTATAGAACATTTACGATTAATTAATTTATTTATTTTACTTTATATTCATTCATTTATTTTTATATGTGTGCTTAATGCCACGCAACAAGCCTTCTCGATAGCCAACCTAGGGTGACTTTTTTTTGTGAAGGTAAAATCTTCTCCCGCCCAGGGTCGGACAGGATAGCAGCGGTAAGACCGACCCCTCTTTGGCTTGAGAGACGCCACGGCGTCCTCACCTTCCGCCTGACGCAGGATCTTACCGGGCACGGCAGTTTCAGTAGGTTCCTGTTTCGGATCCAGCGGGAGGAAACGCCCAAGTGTCGCCATTGTGAGAGGACCACCTAGAGGATACGGTGGAGCATACGGTGGCGGAGTGCCCTGCCTCGACTAAGCGCCGCCGTGTCCTCGTGGAAGTGATCGGCGGCGGAGACCTCTCGCGCCCGGCATAAGTCGAGGTCATGGTTCATAGCGAGAGGAACTGGGAAGAGTCTGAATGAAACTGACTAAAAATCCCCCGTTTATTCTCCTACTCTGGGCCGAGGCTGCGGTACCTCATCGCGCTTGCCCCGCAACCCCGGCTGAAAATCAGTCCTATAGGGCCCCGTCTATGGTGGTCTATTGGCTCTTTGAGGCGCGCGGAACGCACGCGCCGTATACTCGGGTCTAGTTTTGGTCGGGCGGCGAGCTACCCTTCCGAGCCATCTCCCGAGAGGAGGATAGCTCTCTCACGCGCTCCGCCTCCTTCTTTGCGAGCATAACTGCTTCACAGAAAGAATAGAGTGCTTCCCAGTTCTGCAAGCCAGTTTTTTTAGTTGTAGGTACCTACAATAAAATGCTGGTACCATTATATGGGCCTTATTAATTAGGCCAAACTATGAATATGGTAATATTTTCATTTTTGGTTTGTAGATGTAAGCATGACACCGACAAAAGGAGATATACATATACATATCACACCCTGGATACAAAGAATGGTTCTGTGTGGAAATCAAACCCGCTACCGGTTCTGAGAAAATATGTTTCATGTTAGTTTATTTTATTATGGATAATTTAATTATCAATCTTATCTTCTTTCAGACGAATGGCTGAATCTCATTGAAGAATGCTTATCCCACGAAGTGCAAGCTATAAGAGAAAAAGCTATACACGCGCTACCTCTGGTGTTCGACACCTATTTGCGCGATGATAACCTAAAGTACGGCGAGCTGACTTCTAAGGAGAAACGTAAACAACTGATGGAGAAGTATTGTGAACAGCTCACCAACACGGGGGTCAATGGATTGGTGCTGAGGATGGGGTACGCTAGGGCTGTTGGTGAGTATTCTTAATTATATTATTATATATCGTTTTACATATTTTTGGTTTTTTTTTTGTATTAAAAACGGTGCCTCGTACTCACAACTCTAGGATTTTCGTCTGTGTCATAGGTGTGTTTACAAACATACAAATCACATACACAAGCCACCAAGACCCGAAACATCACACAGTGTCGTTGTTTGCGGGAATCAAACGAGTGACACAGTATACCTTGAAAACTTTATAAAAAAAATGTTTCTTATAATGAAATTCTAAACGTATTGAAACATGACCGTGGTTGCCAGCCTTAATTAATCTCGCTGAGGCTTTACAAAATACGAACAGTCAATTTTATCAATATTTGACTACTAAAAATAAGATTTGTAACACAATTTGTACCATACAGATAGGTAATTAAGACTTTCCAAAGTATAAATCAATATACAAATTTATTGAAAAAATAATAATATTGAATATAAACTTTTGCTCAAAGCTAAAAGTATGAATTTCCATAAGCAAGTTTCATTTTTTCCTTTCAGGCTCCCTACCAAAGTTCGTGCTAACCGAACACCTTTCATTGGTAATTAAGTCTCTGATCAACTGTACCAAGGTGACAGACGGGACTCAGAAATGGGCCGAGGCGAGACGTGACGCAGTGGTTGGACTCACTGAGGTGTGCCAGACACAGGGCATTGTGGGGGGAGTGCGGGATTATGTCGGAGGGATCGTGGAGGCATTGCTCGACTGTCTGTCTGAATATACTATCGATATGAGGGGAGATATCGGCGCTTGGGTGCGAGAGGCTAGTATGACTGGTAAGTGCATTTTTAATAATACGGTAGTTTAGTCAAATTCAATACTTTTATCCAAATGTCAAAAACGATACTTTTCTATGAAATTCGTATGAAACATTGAGTTATGATGTCATAGTATCTTTGCGTCAAATAGCTTACGCTTAATAGCTATTTCTGAAAAATTAGTTAAAATATATCTTCAATTTAATGTATCGATCGATCGAAGAATAAAAGTATACTTATTTTTTTATTTTTTGTATTGAAACGTCGGATTAATTTATTTTTGACTTAAGAAACTACCTAATTATGTCAGTTGTAACGGTATTTATTGCCGCACTGCTAGACAAAATGTGTTTAAGTGGGGGAGAGCCATGCTTCGGCACGAATGGGCTGGCTCGACCAGAGTGATATCACGGCTACACAGAAAACCAGCATGAAGCAATACCTACGTTGTATTTTACCGTGTGAGTGAGGAAGTCCAACCCTTATCCTCGAATCCTTAAATCCCTACTAACCCACAAGAGGCCAACAACGCACTTGTATTGACTCTTGTGGTTTTACCAATGCCATGGGCGGCGCTGATATGTTGTTTACCATCAGGTAATTCGCTCGTTTGCCGACTTATGACAAAAAAAAAACAATGCGTGCAGGGCAAATAATTCATCCTCCATGCCTCCATAAACATCAGTCGAGACATTGTTATTTGGCTTATTCGCGTGAATATTGAACGAGTAGTCGAGTAGTACTTGACTAGTTTCAAATGCCACAGGAGCCTATAATCATTATACCATATAACCGTTTTGAATGTGTGTCACGACACTTAATATAAAAATATGGTAGTATTGAGATCTCTTATGTTCACTTAGGTCTGCTATCAATCAGTCGGCAGTGCGCGGTAGAGGCGCCCGAGTTGAACAGTCCGGCGTTAGTGTCGGCCATCATGTGTGGAGTGGCCCAGCAAGCTGTGGAGAAGATTGACCGGACCAGGGCACACGCTGGAAGGATCTTCACCTCGCTCATATACAAGTAAGAAATACATCCAATTTTTAAAACATAAAAATGCTTTGATAATTTATTTTTAAGTTACTAAAGTTAATGGACGAAGGTGTGATTATTATTAAAGTAGTTTTAGATACTTAATATTCGTAATAGATAATCATATAGGAATAAGTACTTATGCTATTTTGACGTCATAACGTGCTATTTCTAGAAAACTATAGGTTTGACATTTTGTCAAAAGTATTAATTTTGCATATTTAGAAACTATACAATTGCATACATATTATTATGTAGTACATAAACAATCTTGCTTACTTCATCCAAACTAATATTATAAATGCGAAAGTAACTCTGTCTGTCTGTTTGTCTTTTCTTCACGCCTAAACTACTGAACCGATTTCTGTGAAATTTGGTACAGACATAGATTGGAACTCAAAAATCTATTCCACGCGAACGAAGTCGTGGGCTATAGCTACTTCATAATAAACCTCATCTATTAATAATCGTCGTCAGCCCTAGAGAGTCCAATTGTTGGGATTTCCTTCAAATATGTTCTACTCTTTTATATTATTATATATTTTACTTTACTGTTGCAATGATATACAAGTCAATCAAAAATATATGATTTCACAGTGACCCACCAATCACGAACATTCCCCACCACGATGCTTTGAAACGCATATTTCCTTGTGAAGAAGTGGAACTGAAGCCTCCAGCAAAAGAAGTGGAGGAAGACCAAACAACGACCAGTGAGAACACCAACGTTGTACTGTGGCTCTTCCCTGGACATACAATGCCCAGATTCGTGCAACTGTTGAATTACCCGGACTATCGGTACAATGTTATCAAGGGATTAGTTGTCAGCGGAGGAGAGTTGACTGAGAGCTTGGTATGTACTTTCTTTTTTTTTATTTGGTTAAAATTATTAAATCTTTATTAATGTTACGATGGTGACGTCTGTAGCTAAATAGTGTTGACGTAAAACTAATAGATGGCGCGCTTGATAAGCAAATTGTAATTCTACAATCAAAGACTACAGCGAATAAAAATACGTTCAAATCAGTCACGTAACAAAATTTGCATAAAATAATAGATTCTATGAAAAACAGGAAAGCTCTTTATTATACAGTCTACTATATCTATTATAACCTTTTATTTTGTTGGAGGGCTTTCGTAACAGTTTGACGAGGAAACGAAAAAAAGGGCAATGGATTAGGCCTCCGGTAACCTCACTCACACAGCGAAACACAACGCTGGTTTTATGTGAGGCCGTGGTATCACTCAAGTCGAGACGGCCTATTCGTGCCGAAGCTTGTTTCTCTCAAACTTGCACAAACCACCCAGACACGGAACAACAATTTGTAGATCACCCAATGTGTTACTCCGTGTGGAACTCGAACCCACGACACTTTGCACAGCAGCCAGGTGCCCAGCCACTCCGCCAACCGTCAGTCTTTACTATTATAACCTTGTATTACTTGTTCCCAGGTAAAACATACAACTCAGTCCCTATATGCTTACCTCAACACTTTGCACGATAACAAAGAAATGTTGAAGTCTATCTGCGACACGATCATCAAAGTATTTGCTGATAACCTCCATGTCAAGAGGATAACGGGACCTATGTTCAATTTCTTGGATCGCTTGTTGAGTTCAGGTGAGGTTTCAGTAGATTTTGAAATAATTTAAGTAAAGCATTAACTGTTGTGTGATTTTAATGTGAGAATTGTTAACCAAATGCGATTTGTCTTTGTAATTATTGACTTTATTGGATTGATTTTGATGTTCAATAAGGTTTCAAGTTGAGTAGACATTAAATCAGAAAGTTTAACCAGCAGATATTTCAAATTCTGAAAGTACTCCTATTTTCTATTTTCCAACAAATAAAAGTTGTAAAAGTATAAAAATGTTTAAAGCGTTTTTTTTTTTAATTATTAGGCTCCATATCACCGATACTAGAGGACCCTGAATCGACGTTTGCTATGGACATACTGAAGCATTTACAACTAGAACTTCGAGGTGGAAAGAACATATACAAGCTCTTAGATTCTATCAACGTTTTATGTCAGCTTATTCAGGTTAGTACTAAACTTAGTACTACGTCTCCTATTGTCACGGTTCACTCACTAAACATTATTCGTAGATGAAATTATAATGGATTACAGAAACAAAAAGAAGTCGGTAGTATACAGATATTAATATACAGTATTATTCCTCTCCTATATCTTCAGTGCACTCAGTGACAAAAAGTCGTGGTGGCACGAAATCACAAGCAGCAGTCGGCCAAAAATCAACTTGGCACAGCGTCGCTTTCTTTAACCTGGTTTGCCGGTCTTAACAAATGTAAAGGAACACAATGCTTGTTTCACTGTAAATCTTAGTCAAATCTGAAAGTGTATAATATAATCTTAAGTGCGTGAAAGCCATGCTTCAGCACGAAAGGGTCGGCTCGACTGGAGTGATACCACGGCCTCACAGAAAACCGGCGTGAAACAACCACAACGTTGTGTTTCGCCGTGTGAGTGAGGTTACCGAAGGCCCAATCCTTCCCCTACCCCAATCCCTTCCCAATCCCTAAATCCCCAAAATCCCAATCCTTAAAAGGTCGGCAACGCATTCGTAACTCTTTGTTGCGGGTGTCCATGGGCGACGCCGATTGCTTACCATCAGGTCATCCGTCTGCTCGTTTGCCGTCCTATGACATAAAAAAAATCACAATCGGCAGTCGACTAAAAATCAACTTGGCACAGCGTAGCTTTCTTTACCCTGGTCTGCCGGTTTAAACAAATCTAAGGAACACAATGCAAAACTGGCGTGAAACAACCACAGCGTTGTGTTTCGCCGTGTCAGTGAGGTTACCGGAGGCCCAATCCTTCCCCTCCCCGATCCCTCCCAATCCCTAAATCTCCAAAACCCTAATCCCTAAAAGGTCGGCAACGCACTCGTAACTCTTTGTTGCGGGTGTCCATGGGCGACGCCGATTGCTTACCATCAGGTCATCCGTCTGCTCGTTTGCCGTCCTATGACATAAAAAAAATCACAATCGGCAGTCGACTAAAAATCAACTTGGCACAGCGTAGCTTTCTTTACCCTGGTCTGCCGGTTTTAACAAATCTAAGGAACACAATGCAAAACTGGCGTGAAACAACCACAGCGTTGTTTCGCCGTGTCAGTGAGGTTACCGGAGGCCCAATACTTCCTCTGCCCCGATCCCTCCCCAATCCCTAAATCTCCAAAACCCTAATCCCTAAAAGGTCGGCAACGCACTCGTAACTCCTCCGCTGAAGGTGTCTATGGGCGGCGTGATTGCTTACCATCAGGTAATCCGTCTACTAGTTGGCCGACGTATTACATAAAAAAAAACTGTTTCTTTAAAATTCTACTATAAGTAGACTTATCGAGACTCGACTAGATTCAGAATTGTCCCCCTAACCTCACACCATATACTGGTGCTACAACACAACAAAGAAATAACAAAGATTTTGCTTTAATTTTTATTTAGGTGGGTGGAGTAGTATGCAGTAGATCACTAGGGCAGCTAGTGATCTACCTGTGCTACGCGGACCGCTATGTGCGACGCTGCGCCGCGGCCAGACTGTACGAGGCGCTCACACTCTACGGGGACGTATGCTCCGTGCCGCAGGATAATATAGACCAGGTATTCTTATCTATAAATGTACATAAAAATTTCGTGTCACGTGTTTGTCCGCGATGGACTCCTAAACTACTAAACCGATTTTAAATTGGATTTGCATTCCGTGTGCATTTTGATCCAACTTGAAAGATAGGATAGCTTACATCTCAATTCATAGTCACAATATTATTTTGACAAGAAACTTAGCCACAGCAACGCGTGGCTGGGTCTGATAGTATCTATATATATATAAAAAAAATCAATGCCACTCTTAGTTGTCATGTTAAAACTCAACAATGCCTTTACTGATTAACTAATTTTTGGTCTTGAATTATTCGTGGAAGTCCAATAAAGTTTGTACGTGGCGAAATTTGAAAAAAAAAAAACTTGTAAAAGTGTAAGATCGCCATACACGGGGCGGAGCCACGGACGACCGCTACTACGATTATATATTTTTTCCCATAACCCTCTATGTAGCAGAATTAAACCTGAGCATAAAAAGGCATATCCGATCGATGCGATATGGTCAACACGGTGCCTGCTGGTAGGTAAGAATGCATGCATTATGAGATTACCGTAGCCCCAGTCTTCCAGGGGGAACGAGGGGGGAATCATCCATTCGTAATCCCATCCCTAATTCCCAAATCCCTGATTTGCTCAATCAAGTGCTCCGTCTATTCATTTCACCTTGCGACCTACATCATAAAAAATAATATAGGTAGTTCGACGATAAAAATAACAGATGGCGTAACTTGTCCTTCGTCGTATAAGGTGTAGTTTGATATGGGTATATGGTATAAATTCCTAACATTAACAAAACAACTATTGGACATATAGCTCAAGAAGCATAATCACATAGCCTGGTCTGGTGGAGACCCCCTTGTTCTTAACCAAGGAAACATCACACCCTGGTCACTTTAATACCTACAGTAAGGAAATATTCAACAACTACCTTATTAACATCAGTACAGTTGATTAAGGATGAATTGTGGACATTAATGCATAAAAATACAGAGTTTTTTATATAAAAATTAATAATAAATTAGCATTAAATCTTCACAGTAATCTTATTATGACGCACTTGTCTTAAAATCATTTTTGTTTGTGTCAGTATTAACGTTAAGTCTATCTATCATTTTATTTAAATAGTGGTTTCTAATCTTTATTGACGTCATGTACAAAAAGTAAAATATTTGTCGTTAAACCATGAAAAACTAATAATATATTCAGTGGGTTGTTAAATTATTGTAATCGATTATAATCTTCATTGATGAGAAAACTTTACGAAGTCCAACCAAAGAAACCGGCTGCTTGTGCAACGTGTCGCAGATTCGATTACCTCACGGAACAATACTTCGTGTGATCCACAGATTTAGTTTCAGGTCTGGGTAACTTGTGTAGGTATCTGAGTTTGTGTAAACGCACCCAAGACACTGGAGAAAATCCTTATGTGTTGTAACATTTTTATTAAATTGTAAAAAATGCGTATAACCTAAAGCGTTCTGATATTTGAGGTTCTTCAATAATTTTCATTGTCAGTAGTGTAATCGCCCAAATGCATGCTAGAAAGATTAAGGTCATAGATGTAGGTCACTTGCAAACGATCCATCTGGAAGTTATTATCAGGATGCTTGTGATTAGCAGTTGACATGCGCTTGGTATTGTTAGGTGCCTGACGTCACGTTCCTGTCTGTGCGTGTGTCACAGTATGATCATGATGATCATTTACATTAAACAAAATCTATCTGTAAGACACTAATTGAACAAGCATTTTTGGCAGGAATAATTATAAATAGGAATACAGATAAAAAATCATCATCCTGGTTAATTCGCCGAAAATCTTTCAACATTTATTTTACAAATAATTATCTTCTCGAGTTAAGTATGCCGAGTAACTTGCTCAGCGCCATGATTGGGTTGTTTAGTTTTTTTAAACATTTTAACTTTTAATTGACCCTAATATAATAACGTTTGTATTTTTTTTTTATAAAAATGATATAAAAAAGAATCTCCCCTCTTTATTTTATTTGTATTATGGTCTCTTTAGCATTACCAAATGTTTATGAAACAACTCCAGTGATTAATAAACAAGAGTTCGCTCATCATTATAGCACGTTTTTTAACACGCGCCAGCCTTGTCCAAAAAGTAAATAGATAGCGTGTGCCATACTCGGATAAAAACTACATAATACTATGAGTAGCGAAAATATAGTTAGTGGTCAAAAGCCAATAGGTTATATGTTTAAAACTTACACATTTATACGTTTTTACGTAATCAGTTTATAAATTGCGTATTATAATTTATATTTTGTTATGCGTCAAATATTTTTTGATGATAGTAATTTTATTGTTGAATACCTATATACCCCGCCCCGGTTTCGCTCGACTTATAGCGCCCGTATAAAGATCTTATTTTTTTTATATTGACATAAATATTCTATATTTTCTTTCATGTTACTTTCACCTGTCAATAACACAACAATAAAAAATACATGACCAAAGATAAAAAATGTTTTCAATAAGTGCAATAGCACAAACATTGACGATATTGCGCATTTTTTGTAGAGACAAATAAATTAATTACACTAGTTTACACGGTTATCATACCCCAGCTGAAAATTGTTATTTTATTTTGTGTTCAGGTAGAACTATCCAGAAAAAATAATAAAAAAATTCTGTCACGTCTGGTTTTATAAATAGTTATTTTCTAGAAGGGAAATACAAAAATTTTAGGATTAATACAAAAATAAACTAAAAATGACTAATTTTTGCTTTCTTTTTATAGTTATTTGAATCAGTTTCTCTTATGATAGACTAACAGGAATCTCCTAACATATTTTCATCCCAAAATCCTTGATGTCGTTCTTCGAAATTCCTTAAATCTTGGTGGAAACGTTCACCCTGTTCGTCACTCATACTTCCTAAGTTTTCAGGAAAAAAAATCAGATGAGAGTGTAAAAAGTGAATCTTTAATGACATGTTTACTCCCATATTTTAAAGACCGGCAAGTACGCATCGTTTCATAGCTCTCTTTACAATTCACTGCGTGTCCTATTGGTATGGAAGGTTTCTTATTTCCGTTATGTAATAAAACAGCTTTGAGACTATATTTTGAAGAATCTATGAATAGGCGCCACTCCTTTTTATCATAGTTTTGATTTATTGCTTCGAAAAGTCCCGGGATATCTGTGCAATAACAATATTCACCTTCTCTTTTGAAAAATGCTGAGTAAATTTTGCTTCTGTTTCTGAAAAAACGTAACTTTGGTGTCTGGTAGTAACAAGTGCCATTGTTGTAAGCGGAAGCCAAGAAGCTCTGCTTTAGATCTTGATAACTGTAAATCTCGTATAAGATCATTTAATTCGGCCTGATTAACTAAATGTGGAGTGTTTTCTTGAGGTGAAAATTCGTCAGAATCACTAGAAATCGACTTGAATTCAACATCACTGTTATTGTCATCTAGTATATTTGCACTCAAACTACCGGGACAAACTGGATGGGGTAGATCTTTTGAATGTAAAATCGGCTTAGTAACAGACGGAACATCGGCATACATAATACTTGCCTTATTTTTTTTTTTTGTTATATCCCAATGTCTTCGTAACACAAAAGTAACAATCATTTTCATGATTACTAGGATCTCTCCATAGCATTGGCGAACCAAATGGAAGGTAAACCTTTTCTCCTGATGACCACTGGAGTAAGATGATTCTACAGCTTTCGCAAAACACGTGAGGCACCCACTTTTTATCTTGATTTGCACAGGAAATCCAAAAAAATGAAAATATGCAGTTTTTAACGAATCTACAATAGGTCTTCTCTTTTTTGAAAATATAAACGGTCCACAAACATAACAAAAACGGTCAGAACTTTGTTTGCACTTTCTGCTTGCCATTTTAAATCAATCCAAAGCAAAGTAACTGTCGTTTGAAGCGAACGAATAAACATAACATATCACCACCACGTCGGGTAGTTAAAAAAAAACAATTGACGGCAGAAAAAAATTCCGACGTGATAAAATATTTCTTCTAACACTTTTAGGTTTAGGGAAGGTAGATTAACATATTGACATACATTCGGTTCGGGGTATAAATAAAAAGTAAAATTTTGTAAACTAGTGTTATTTGTCTCTACAAAAAAATGATTAAAACCGCTTTTGTCCGAAGGCTTATAGTTCGATGCACTTGTGCAAAGAGTTATCAGTACTTAATTAGTTCCACTAAGTCTGAGAACATTGTACCTACACATTAACATTATCTATTTGCCAAATAAGCCTAAATATACGTCTTTCCTACTACTATATGTTGTCTTTTTAATGTACTTTAGACTTTATGTTGAAACTATAAAGTTGAAAATGTAATAAAGTAGGTAATCAGAGTACACTTTAATGAATTTTCTTTTCCACAGATAATGTCAGTGCTCGCAGAAACGGACTGGGAAAGAGAAGTAGCAGAACTAAGACCTATAAGGAACGAACTCTGTGACCTCATGGATATAAAGAGGCCGGTTATGAAGCAAAAGACGGGAGCATAAGATTTTATAGAAAGTTTTTATATTGTAGCACTTACTAACGCTTTGTATAGCTTTATTGTATGAAGGAATTGCATTAGAGACCCGATTGTACGAACTTGCCCAGACCTAATAAGGCGTGCTGATAATCCTAGGGTTCTTGTGAGAGGAAAAAGGCCCAATCTTCCTCCCTCGCTATAAGGTCGGTAACGCACTTGTATCTCATCTGTGTTGTGGCTGGTTGCTTACCATCAATTGATCGGCTTTCTGGTTAATCCCCCCCCCCCCACCTATTTTCCACAAAAAGTCTTGTTTACAGGACTTGTTAAAGAAATATATAAAAATTAATATATAGAACCTCTCGTATGCACTTACGATATTTGTCTCAGTAAAACACTAATTTTATTCAAAATTATGCGTTTCAAGTTTCAAAACAATATAGTTGTTTATGAAATGCGTTTGATTTGTCTGTGAATAGGTCTTTGAGACCTTTTTGTAGACTAATAGTAACGTTTTTGAATACGAGTAGTGATAATTTCAGTTTAATTTATTTATGTAATATTATTGGACTTGTAGTGCAACGACATTAAAAATTGGGACGTCCTTTATTATGATAATCGATCTTTTAAATAGTGAATTATTCATTATTATTCACTATTGTCGTAAATGACGAACAATCAGGTCTTTAATGATTATATAGATGATTGCAAGTTACTCAGTACTGCATATCATTCAGTTCTTTCCCGCTGAAGTAATATCGTTATATTTACTTGCTAATGTGATAATACGTGCTATGAACTTGTGTTAAAGGTTTGTTTTCACTGTGTTAATGGGTGGATAAAGATGACTGGTGGATATTGTGGTATGCTTGTCATTTAAGTGTGAGTCAGTGTACCGATAGGGAATTCTATAAGACCAGACCCTTGTTTTCGGAGTATATGCTGAGTAACTACTGTGAATAGGTCAATATGTAGATTTACTGATAATAAAACAAGGTTAAATTACTAAGATCATCACAATATAATTACTCAGCGAATAACATGTCTTAAAACAAACATCCGTTTGCTCAGCGAAACCATACCTTAACAGAAATATGAGATTCATATTTTTTTATATAGAGCTTATCAGTAACGACATTTGACACTGTAATAATATTTTAACACGATGTCAGATAATGATATGTACACGTTTTGCTAATTTGTGATAACTTGATTCTCGGCAATTGGTTGATCTTGATACGAAATGAATGCATTTATGTTACACAACACAATTCTAATAAACTTATCTATTTATTTATGTTTAGTTTTATTTACATTTCTAATATTACAGTTTAAAGCGACAAATTTTGAAGCAATTTCGGCATTGTCTTCAAAAGAATAGAGTTGATATTCCTTTCAGCCAAGTATTTGAAGTTGTGAGGGGTCTTGTGGCGCTTCAGCGATGAGGTCGGACCAAAAAGTTCCGTAGTTCTTCAGTACGGTGCCGCTGTAAACAGATATTTATTATTTAGCTGTGACACGAGGAATAGGTAGTCATAGTTTATGATTTGTTTACTGAAATACATGAGGCAATATGTATGATTAGATGAAGTACGGTGGTCAGTATGAGCGGGTAGTGCCACGCGTGCATATCGTGAATTCGTGACGTGAGATTAGGAATTGGCTACGGTCATTAATCTTCAGTCTACGTAAGTAATATCGATTGTACAGTATGGCTTCACAGGCTAACGTAATTTTTCTATAAACATTACGTGCAATATTTCTTAAGACTAGTCTAGCTGAGGTATGTTAAAAACTGCATTAGTATTATGTTATCCGATTGTTTTTGAACCCGAATTCTATATTTGAATTAGTTTTGAGAAACCTGATCCTTTAGGAAATAAGTTATAAAAGTAATAATTATTAATTTTTAACACGTAAACCGCCACGTAGGTCACCGGTGACCTAAGGTAGCGGAGGATTTGCCCTCAATAGTTCTTGGTCGGCAGTCAAAGGCTTAATGAAATAAAGTATTTTAAAAATAGTCACGATGCTATAATGACGGATAGACACTATTTGCTTTTCGCTGGATAAAATAAGTATCAAGACATTATTGACAATACACAACCTCAATTTTGGCGATTCGTATCAATTCGTACATTATAAAGTAGGTACTGAACCTGATCAATTAGAATTCTGAATGCTTATAAAGAAAATGTTATTATTCAATGTGATGTGCAGATAGACAAATTCTAAACTCTATTTTAGTTTTATTACTTTCATAGTGGATACCCCTCCCACACGCTCGAAGCGATTCGACTTCTGTTGTATTATCAATACCGCAAAGGAGTGGAATTCTTTGCCGATTGCGTGCTCCATCGCAGGTCGCATCACCGCCACCAGGTGTGATAGCGGCAAAATCCCAGCCCATGACTAAACAAAAAAAATTGAACAAATAGGTGTTCCTTATTTTTTCTCCGTCGTACCTATATAACAATCAGCCCAGGTTATCTGGAAGTCATCAGCCACGCGGCTATCTACATTCGTTGAACACATAATAGAATGACACATCGATTTTATTTTTCTCTGAAATTTACACAAACATTTGACCTATTACACCATTAACACACTTGTAGAATCTAGTTTTTTAACAATCATCTCCAGGTTATCAATTGTGCTAAAAACTTGCGAAACAAAGCACATCAAGATATCACCCTGTCACACCATTTTAACAAATTTTCAACCTCAATGAACCAGGAATAAAGTTGAAAATACGTTAAATAATTTCGTCAGTATGTTATAGTTTTGAGTGCTGGCGTCTGAACGTCTCAATATCAGACAAATTGCTGATTAATGTTCAATAATATAATCGAAACATTACAAAAGTGGGTAGGTATAATAAAATTCATAAACATTCGTTATTCGAAAAGACGCAAGTCACCGGATGGCCGACAGTGCAATTACTTCATAAATAATAAATTCAAGGCTAATTATGTGTGCGCTTTAAATTAATGTAGAGTAAACGTCAAGATTGTATGATCATTCTCGATTGATACATATTCTACGTATGAAGTTTATCTAAAGGTCAGGCTACGTTAACTAATGCTGACAGCTCATTGACGTTACGCAACGGCCACATAAATGTATGTGCAGTGAAAGGAGCAGTGCTATTAGGGCACGGGTCGACAACCTCATTATCACGCTTTAGCTTAAAATCCATGTATGGCTCTCGATTTAAGTACTGCAATTAACTTGTTGGAAGCTGCCATCGAGATTATTAAGACGTTTCGTAAGATCTTAGCAGATATAGGTACCTATCTACAGATATCGACCTAAATCCGTTTTAGGATAGGACATCCTAAGTTTTTATGAGGAGGGAGAGTTATCCAATGATTTCTGCCCTAGATGGTGCTAGAGGGAGTGTCAAACTGTTGACTTAAAACCTGAAGGAACGGGTCCTTCTCCTGCTGCAGACCGAGGCCACGGTACATTATTGCATTTGCATCCGCAACCCTTGGTTTTATTCTAAATCCCTAATATTTCTTTCATATCCACGAAAAAGGCGTAATTGGACTCTAGTCTAATCTAGACTCCGAAAATTAATACGCTTATAGCCATTTACCGATTATTAGATATATAAACGTGTACCCTGTGTAGTGCTTTAAAAATCAATTAAGTAGTACTTACGCTTTTACTTACCCCTTGGTTGTCAGACATATAAGGTTTTGAATTGAGAATAGTAACAATGGCAACAATTGAGTACAGACAAAACCACTTCAAATATAATGAATAAGAACTTACGTGAAGTACACCCTTCCATGAGCATCAGGGGGTGCTCTCCACAGCAAAGTAGCCCTTGTCTTGAACTCAGGGTCGCCGTGTGTGATCGACGAACATTCTGGATGGATAGTCGTGTTCGGAGCAGGTTCCCACGACCCGATCCAGTTGTCGTTCTCAACTGAACGCGCTTGAATGAAGAATCCTTTGAACGGTTCCGATCCTTCTATTGTCACTGAAAAGTTTTTTTTTCAATTATGTACTTAGGTAGTTTGTTTTTATTTTATCAACGTAAGTTCCTTTGTTTGTAGTAAAATGTTAATATAAATTAGCCAGCATGCTTATAAGGTAAGGGTATTCTTCGTGTTACCAATTTGTATTTTTTGACACTGCATAGACGTATACCTACCTTTTCGATAGAGTTAAGACACCTACTTTAAAAAACTATAAAGTTCATCGAAACCCTAAGTGTCGTAATAAGTCGTAAAGATCCTACATCCTATGTTTAATCTAGTTGTACAGGTCGCGCTACAGTTTAAAATTAGGCACCTATACAAAGTTTCAGGGCTAAAATCGAACGTTTTAAAGTAGGTACTTAATGGTCATCACCTCATAACTTTTTGTCACCAGCTTAGATTATTCTAACTACTATAGGAACACATACATATCTAAATGTTCCTATAGTTGTACCTAAACAATTTATTCCAATTTGGTCCAAGTTTTCTAAAGTACTTAGGTAATGCCTGAAATACTATCTATATATTTAAATTTGTGAATCCCATATAGACTTCATTCCATGCCCGGTTCCCGCCATTTTTGCACCTGTTGAATCCGTCAAAAACCTAGATAAATTCGGCATATCGGCCGTTATTCATGAAAGAATCCAAAGGGGTCCAAGACCTGATTCTAGAACAAGACGATTGAATATAGGTATTCGAAAATAACAATATGTAAGTACGGTACTAAGTATAACAGTAATTCTCAAGGATCTGTTTAGTCACCCTTACCCCAATTCGTTTGGGAACGAACCGGTTGAACCACCATAGGCTGTTTGACCTACAATACCAAATTCAGAATGTCTTGTGCAATCGAACGTGTATTACGCACTCAGTTTATCGGTAGATTTTATCAATGAACGTTACTATTACTACAAAAGTAACTTTATCTTATAACCTTTTGTTTGGTATATCCGTTTTAGTACTCAATTTATATTTGCAAGTATAATTTGGAGGTTAACACATGTTTAGTTTGTAAATAGAAATAAATTGTTCTTATACCTACGGTTCTTTAAGAAATAGGCGATTACGAAAGTTATAAGTAGAGTGGCTCCTTTCAATAATCGTTAATAAAATGATGGATGAATGACATGTTTCGACTTTCTATGTGTATTGTATTAATAGAATGTTATCGATATTTCTAGATTCAACCAGTATCAAAATACTGTTAAACTTTTTTGATACTATAGATTGGGGTAGATAATTTTTACGATCTAAACACAATATTAATTCAGCATAATTTATGAGCTTATTTAAATACTTAGGCAAGTAAATGCATAATACGTGTTTTTGCTATAATAGGACCTAATGACATAAATCGTTACTGTAATGATTAATTGTGAAAAAATCTGTACTTTTTATATTTACCTACGTAAGATTTTTTTACTTCTAAGTTCACACTTAAGGATGGTACCTACATTTACGATGTTTATGTGATTGATAAATACCTAGTTACTTAA
Source organism: Spodoptera exigua (assembly GCA_902829305.4). NCBI lineage: Eukaryota > Metazoa > Arthropoda > Insecta > Lepidoptera > Noctuidae > Spodoptera > Spodoptera exigua. The sequence continues at coordinate 10,499,137 of LR824610.2, read as the reverse complement.
ATGTGCAACGCCTAGGTACTTAATTTAGAAGCCGAGCATTGTAACTATCTACCTTCATAAGCAACTTAAAAGTAAAAAAATACAAATCCTATTTATTAACTTTTAATACAAACATGAAGTGTGAACGTCATCGAAGAATAGGTAATACGTTTAAGTAAAAATAATATCCTCCTTATCTATTCACTGCTTGGTTACTACCTATAAGTATATTAGTAATTTTCATAAATCAATTTATGTTAGCCACCCGCCCCGGCTTCGCACGGATACAATGTACAATGATAATTAAATTGGTGCACTATTTAATGGATGTTATCACACATATAAACCTTACTCTTCATCAATGACGATATAACTCTTCATTTATTCTATGTACAGATTGTTGTCTAAGTATATCTATTTAAATATAAACCGCATCAAAATCCGTAGCGTAGTTTTAAGGATAAAAGCACACATGGGAATATAGGGACAGAGACAGCGACTTAGTTTAATATTATGTAGTGATAATGATGGGAATTATTAACGTTACCTGTGACAGGGGTATTTGGGCCGTAAACCAGCGCTGATGCGAGCACCCTGTACGGTAGAGTGGACAAGGGTTGTGTCCTGTGTTGTCCATGATTAGGCTGATTAGCACGGTTCTTCACACACGTGTCGATTGGAGCCCCGTCCGGGAAACTCCACACACCCCAACACAAAATTAGCCCTAATAGTAACTTGGTAAACATTTTCAGCTGTATTTAAGTAACCGAAATTGAAGTAGTTAAGTTGGTAGTGAGTTGTAATTGAAAGGTAACAACTGCCCACCTCGCGTTCGACTGTGCATGTGTAAGTCGCCGCACTCGGTTTTGTAAGCCGACTTCGAAAGGATCTAGATCTCTGTACAACTTGATAGATCAATTAATGTTTACTGGTACGATGTTTGGGTGTGCCGAAATCGTATCATTACTCATACATTGCGTATGCCTGTCTAACATATATTAAATCACGTGCATAATATGCATTTGAATGAAAATAAAAGCCAAGAATCTAATGCGTAGTGTTTATTCATATATTTTATAGAAAATAATTGCAATAAGTTAAATGTTTAACAGTTTTTTGTTAAGAATATAAAACGTTAATGAATATAATTAACATCAATCAGTTTTTACATAAAAACAAAGTGAACTGTTTTTATAATGTTAGGTGCCTCAGTGGCAGTTTATTAACTAGAAAACAATAAAATATCAAATTAAATATTAAGACGGAATGTGCTTAGTGCCTAATTTAAAGCGATTAATTTTAAATACACAAAGAATTGTGTTGATTTCAGGAAATACTGATAATGTTATCTAGAACATTAACAATCATCTACCGCTGCAGATATGAAAACAAAATGGATTTCGTGATAATAATGTTAACAAGTTGTAAGTAAGTGATTTATTCATTTAGAAATACAATCCTATCTCCGTCGCGTCGGTTTGGTGCGAGGCAATTAGGATCTATTGGGATTGGAGTATTTTGATTGTCCGTGGTTTCTATGTATTGCATGATCTCCTCGAACATATTTTCGCAGTCGTCGTATTCGCCATCGTCGACCGGCTTTGCGACTCTGGCCCCGGCCCCGGCGACGGGCTCCCTCTCACGGCCAATCTCTTTCTTAACATCTTCGTTAGCTGAGTGCGATTGCGCAGCCGGATATTCCATACAATTCCAATTAGCAATTATTTGGTCCGAATTCTTTTCGCGAACCTCACAAATGCCTCGAAGTTTGGAATGATTTGGGAATTTCTTTTCTAAATATTTTGTTTCGTAATCGTTTAAGGAGTTGTTGTAAACGCTGCTAGATGGGGATGAGACGCAGCGGATCCAGTCTTGGCAATCGATGGAGACGCTTGATGCGTTAGTGAAACCGTAGTAATCTTCTACTTTGAAGTCTCTATTAGCTATGAAGCCCGAGTCATTGTCCAGGTCTGATCTATCAAGAGAGTCGTACCCTTCGTTAGTGACTCCATTTTGTATAGTTTCATATACTGGTTCTAAAATCTCAGCGAGTCGTTCACTGGCCTGTATCGATATTATTTCAGCGACGTGTAACTTTGGTCTTATGCTCGCATATTGGTCTTTTGATTCCTCTCCCGTATTTGATGGCAAACCAGTACTGCAGGTAATTCTCCTATCAGAATTTTGACTCATACGAGGTAACGAAGAATCTCTTCGTATTCGGGAAACAACAGCACTTTCGGTTTTCCTGTATGTAGCCTTTATTAGTCCACGGACCTAGAGAAAGAATTTGAATGTCAGAAGTATATAAAATCTAAGTATTCGCAATTGGTGTTATCCATTACAATAGTATTCAACAAATAAATGACTTTTCCTCCATATTATCTTAGAACAAGGGGTATTTATCGGATAACGAGCTAAAAGTTGTTTGGAAATAAGTATAATTAGGAAACACTTGGAAATTACAAAAAAATGCATAAGTAGGTATGAAAAATTGGAGGGATAGATGAATAACAGTAAATTCTCACCTCCTTATTAATGTAGCAGAAAAGCATGGCTACAATGAAGCCCTGCAGCCCCTCCAGAGTATAGGATACGTAGTAATAGATCTGCTCCTCAGTGCAGTTGGAAGTGGTTGGCCTGAAGGCAGTCAGTAAGAACTGCGTGCCAAACAACGGCATCAGGAATAAGGTTGTTTTTGCTGTACTCCTGTAAGACAAAGGGAATCAAATAATATGTATGGGAGTAGATTTGGTTAAGGGTCATTCACTACCTTTATTATGTTTCCGATAATGTGTGTATGTGAAAAATAGTTCTAACAAATAACGTAATATATTCAAACGAGTCTGGTACAAAGTGTCTGTCTAGATTGTGATATTTAGTCAAATTGCGGTATAGGTAGGTATACGTCGATACTGATCACGATGGATTTGGCAAAAAAATAGGTATGTATTACATTTGGAGAGGACGTATTTTTGATCTCGCCAATAGTACCTTACTAAGTACATATTTAGCTACCAACAGGTTGAACAAAAAGTTGGTAGGTACTTAGACAACGTAAGTTCGAGGAACTTTAATCCAAACCTATCTCAATCAATGAAAAATGAATATACGTTTGGTTCTGGATTTGAATCAAAGTAACCTGAACTTACGTTGTCTAAGTATCAACTTTTTGTCTAACCGGACATCGGATTAAGATGACTCTTATCTTCACATCACAGTGGTCTGAACTGAGCCTCATTCCACTGTTAATAAGGTTCAATTCTATCTGAATGTCTTCAGTCAATAAAATCTTTTGTAACAACCAAAATGCAGATCAACATTCGGTGCAAATATTAACATTTTCGAAGTAAGTAGGACATTTAATTGAAGACTGTCTGATTCTTGCACAATGTGTAGAAACGAGATGCAGGTTTGCTCTAGATAATAACTTTAGTCAAACTAGTATTAAGTAGGTATACTAGGTACTTCAAATCTTAACACTAGCTCTTATAAATATTTTACTACCGAAATGACCTTGTTAATTTCGATTCTTGACTTATAAAGTTTATCATTTTAAAGTAGGTATAAGACTTTCTATTCACTAGTGTTTAATAATACCTAGCAATATTTGCCTTTTGATTACTAAGTGCGGGAGAGCCATGCTTCATTAAAAATAGGCCGGCTCGATCGGTCATAGCATGGCCTCACAGAAAAGAAAACCGGCCTGAAACCAAGCTTTTTTTTGTCAGGCGAAAATCATCCAATGACTTCTTCCGCCCAGGGTAAGGCGAGAGGAGAGTGTCAGACTGTGACTGACTAAAACCCCCCGTTCCTTCTCCTGCCCTGGGCCGAGGTCGCGGTGCCTCATTGCGCTTAACCCGCAGCCCCGGCCTGAAACCAAGCTTGCGTTACCTAGGTTTCGCATTGTGCGTGAGGTTACCGGAGACCCATTTTTTATTATATAAATATGTGATAGGGCCGTTACCGTAAAACGCTCAGGCAGATCACTTGATGGTAAGCAATCGTCATCGTCCATGAATGCCTGTATTACCAGAGGAGTAATGAGTGCGTTGTTGGCATTTTAAAGATAAGCGTTTTGGAGATTTAGGGATGTAAGAAGGGAAGGATTGGGCTCACTCAGAGTGAGCCCAATCACTTGGTAGTGATAATGCTGAAATCTCTAATTCCTTAAAGGACGGCAACAATCCTGGTATGGCGTGTGAACATGGGCGGCGCTGATTGCTTATCAGTTCATGCGTCGGTTGGTTTGTCCTCCTATATAAAAAGACTAAAACTATTGTGAAGAAAAGCTAAGCTGGGTCTATGTATTTTCTCATTACTCACTTCTGCTCAAAATTTGTAAAGAATGAATAATATTTGGATTATCTAAGTATAATCGAGACCTAGAAACCTAATTTCTGTAGGTACCTAATCTTAAGCTGGCTTTGAATAATTTATTTCGAGTTTGTTGAAACAAGGTTAAAATGTAGGTACCTATACATTATGAATCAATCATGACTGTAAGAAACCCACAGTAAACTTAATTGCTTGAGAATATATCTATATACTTAAATAAAAAAATAAAAACAATATTAATTTGATTTCTGATATTTCTTCTACAATTGCAAACTATATCCTTTCCTTAACAAATGAGATTATTGTAGTTTTGAGAGTGGTGCGAATCTGATCCGTCCAATGTATCGGACTTCTGTCTCTAGGTCTTTTTCCTTCCACTTTGCGAGTGATCAGTACTTTTCCGAGTTATCATTGTTCCTGCTGAGAGTGTGTGATTGCTCTTTTTGAGAATTAAGTACGACAAGCTAAAATACTAATGCTGAGATCTTTGACCGTTTTTTTAAGTAATTGTGCGTTAGACGATTACCTAACGGTAAGCAATCGGCACTACCTATTGATACTCGCAACTCGAAAGGTAACTCCTCGGGAGTTAGGAGTGCGTTATCGACCATTCGAGGAATGGGTTTACGAATGTTTAGGGATTAGGGTCGGATAGGGTAGGGATAGTAAAAGAGACACATTTTGTACCGAAGCATGACTCTCCCACACTTAGCTACACGATTACTAATAACAGACGATTATCGACAATGACACCCGTTATTTTAGTCATAAAAAAAAATCACTCACAGTTGATTAGCATTCTCCGAGTTCCTGATCTTCGTCAGCAGTACCCTCAAGATGTCAATGAAGAGTATGGTGTTGATCACTAGGATGGCGATACGAGGCGCGTCGAGGATCCATTGTATGTGAGGAACAGTGTACACTAGCCAGCAAGAGTGGTCGTTATGGACCGCCATTACTGCCGCCCATGATATCGCTGGTGTTAGGGCTATCACTGGAAGTAAGCGCTTTTATATGTAAACGAGGTTTCTTTCTAACAATTCGTGAGAGGTTGTTGAGTGAAACAAGATATATACCTATGTATTTTATGTTTTTTAATGAGAATGTCTCGTTTATATTTTGAGTGATTGAAATGGAAAAGGTCCTAAAGTTTACACTTTTAAAAAACAAATTCTAATCGACCCAAAAGCCATTATTGGACCTCCAACAGCAGACGTATTTGTAGCGTGATGCCGCTTGAGGTTTTATTTTATTAAAATTACTATGAAAAATGCACAATTCTATTATCAAAATTAATGAAATAATTTCGAAAGTAGATATTTTGTGGAAATCACGAAAAAGTTAGGAGAGTTTGATAAAATGTGATATTACATTATCTAATAAATGAACGAAATAAAGTATTATGATGTAAATAATGATACCAACCAGCTCCAGCACCGTACAGCCATTTAATCTTCAGCTTCTGTTTGAACACGGCGACGATAGAGCGATGCAAATAAATCCCTTCAACAAGCATGCACACAAACACGGCGTTGCCGGCTACTCGTTCGGCAAATGCTAATATACGGCAGGCAATCCCATGTGACGACATCACTGTCTCTCCAGAACTTGTTAGCTCGTCTATGTAGATCTAGAGGAAAAGGTATAGCTTAGGAGCTTGGCAGAACGATGCGTTCAAATCAGTTTACAACTAGGTGTAGTACAATACATACATATATTGGGAGGGCTTGTGAAGCACGATGAGTTTACAGGGCCTACCGTGAACCTTTCGGACGAGAAAGAGGGATGGAACTATACACCGTTTATAGCTCCATCCCTCTTTCTCGCCCGAAAGGTTCACGCTTTAACACTTCATGGTAGGCCTACTGCAGACTCAATCGCGCTGTTTTGATGAGTGAAGAAAAACTGCAAAACTGTTTGGATAAGCTGCGAATTCAGTATTAGAACATGATATTTATTAATCACCAGTACAACTGCTTGTTGTTTATTCAATGTTTTTTTAATCATATGACATGTCGAGCGAATTGAACCCGATGTTCAAGTTCAACGGTTTCACTACCTCAATACAATAAATTCGTAGCACTTTGACTGTTAAAAAATGGAATTAAATACATTACACTTTTAATCGGCTTAAAACATTCACCATCATCAAAAAATAACTACCTACAAATGCTGTAATCAATTATAAACAACAACAACAACAACGGTAAATATTTCAGTACAAACACAATAGTATAAAAAACGAAATTATTCGCCGTGATGTCAGGCTATTGTTTCGCACTTACCTCACTTCGGCTGACAATGACCAGTGCATTCCTTATAATGATAGCAATAAGGAGATTTCTGTGTAATGCGACGCGAGGTATTCTAAGTCTTTTGTAGAAACAGAAGATGAAGACTGCTGGGAGACAGGCGGCGATGGAGATGGAAAGGACGATGATGTAGTACTGATATCGTCGGACGAGTCGAGGGGTGATACTGCAAGTACTGTAGTCTGTTTGAAGTTCCCAGGTCGCATTCCTATGGCATTGCTTGCTGCTGTAGTCTGAAATAGACGTGGTTTGTGAGGGACGCTAAGCTTAGTAGACCTAGATGCAAATGTGAACGTTGACGTAGATTTTCAGTCAGAAAAAGATGGTATTAAGCACTAGCGTCCCGCTCTGGCTTCGCATGGTTGTAATGCTGATACTCAATTTCTCCGATATTTAATGGATGCTATTGTGTATCTGAACCTTCCTCTTAAATCACATTATGTATGGATTATATCACAGTCACGGGACAAGTTTTGTTTAACCACATTCATTACATTACGTACCAGATATTTAAATAGATGTGGATGATTCGAAACGGACCGTCAGTCTTTCAAAACACAATAAAAATATAAGTATAAAAAAATTAAAAACAAAACAAAAACGTACATATAGTATGTATACGCTGCAACAAACGTGCATTACGAAAATCCCCAACGGTATCTTGATGAGATAATGAAAAATGAAGGTGAAATTATTATAGCCACGCCTTAAAAAATCAATTATGAATTCTCTCCTGCTAAGCGCAATAAAATGAAGCTTTTTGACTATTTTTTATACACTTCATTGCTTCTTCAACCGTATTCCTTCCAGCAGAGGTTGCGTGCGCAAGCGCAATAGAGTACTGCGGCCACGTCCAGGAGTCTCCAGAACGGGCAAATAGATATTTTTACCCGACTGCCAAAGAAGGAGGGTAATGTTTTTCGAGTGTATGTAAGTATGTATGTATGTCTTTTCCTTTGTGACCTCCTGTAGCCTAAACGGCTTGATGGATTTTGATGTATGAGGTATCGTTAGATTTGTCTTGATTACGGGAGTGTCATAGGATATATTTTATCCTAAAAGTCCCACGGGATAAAGACATAATAATATTTTTTCTAAATTTTCTTCTTCACTACCAACAGTCCAGATTGGCGGTAAATTTATGTTGCGGAGTAACATCACTCGTAATCTAAAGCCAAATGTCGTCGAAATAATTTAAAATGGTACTTACATATACATAGTCTTCTACATCTACAACATTTTCGTTAAATAAAAACAGCTAAAAAGTTATAAATAAAAAAATTATTATTAAAAAAACAAAATACCCGACTGCACACTAAAAAAAGAGTAAAACAAGCCCCACAATACAAATTTACTGAATATAATTTATAAATGTTGATGGAAAGCATCGCAGGCGGGGACCACCTTGACCGCCACCAACGAAAATTCTGCTAAATGGTGAAATGACTATAAATAAGCCTCTGTTGGTCCCCGCCTGCGATGCTTTTCATCAACATTTATAAAATATATTCAGTAAATTTGTATTGTGGGGCTTGTTTTACTCTTTTTTTAGTGTGCAGTCGGGTATTTTGTTGTTTTAATAATAATTTTTTTTTGGTCAGTAGATATTAGTCTGACACTCCCTCTCGCTTCACCCAGGGCGGGAAAAGGAATTTGATGATTTTACCCCCACTGAAAAGGGGTTTTCCTTAAGGGTGCATATTGCGTGAAGTAAACAATACAATATTGTGTGTAGATGTAGTGCACAAGCGATCCACGAAGATAAATAGAAAAAATATAACTAAAGCTTTTTTGAGGTTATCTAAATGTATATTTTTGGAGAAAGGAGAAGGGTATTAGGGTTGAGGGCGTATTCACCAGTTCTGACATCAGCTTGATATTCATACAATAATTATTATTTGTGTGTGATATAGTAGCTACCTAAATGAATGGCAATATCGATAAGAGAAATACATATCGAAATTCAATATCAAAATCACAAAACCACAATATTAATGAAGCGGAACAGTTTATAACTAAACTTGTACACATTAAATGTTAATTAGATAGGCACTTACGATGACACGAGGGTCCACTGTTGGAGTAGGCGAATTCTGAGCAGACTTCTGTAGCTACAGTTCCAACTGCAGCTTCTGGCCAGCAGGTCCATCCATCAAAGGTTGGCTCACATTGATTGCGATCTAAAAGTGAAGATGATTATTTCTATGCAAAAGAGAATATAAAGGCTTAATACAAAAAATACATATCGAGTAAGAATATCCCATCTTCATGCAATTAAAACACTTGCATAAATGGTTTCGAGCAAAACATGTTTAACTAAATATTACTTAGTATACCTATTATCATCAATGTAATACAATTCCATGCAAGTTGTTTCTACATAGTTTACCTAAAACACGAATTTCGAATCTGCAACTAAATGGTCTTAGTGTCCAGAATTTCTCAAGAATTGAGCCGTAAAGAGAAGAATTTGTAAAATTCTATAAAAAATATATTTTCGAAATTCAAATTTCAATTTTGTGTCTTTAAAGTTCAAAACGAAAATGCATAAGTATAAAAATTTACTTGTAGTAGTATTAAGATTGTCGGGCATGTAATGACTACAGCAATCGGTTGCTGCGTAGAAGCATCGCTCCCATCTCCCTTGTGCTGCTGGGATCAATGCTTCGTGGACTGCCGCGGCCACTTCCTCCAAACCTGGATCGAAGGGATAGCAGCCACATGAACCATCTTCTTTAGCCTGCAAAAACAATATGCTCGAGCAAACTTATGGAGACAAAAAATATAATTAACTTAACTTATAAAATTAATAAACAATATCCCGAGGTACAAGGTTAAACTTAAATTGCAGCTAAAAATAATTCTAATGGTTTTTAATTATCTAGCGAATGTTCCGTATCCCGGTGGCAAAATAAATGACGTTCAAGAAGAAAAAACCCTTCAAGAAGGCACTATTACACAAAATTAAAAAATTGTCCAAATTATTTACAAGGAAAATAAAGTGAGGGTCAGTCAGAGTCTGGAACTTCTAGCTCTATCCACGGCTGGAAAAGATATTTGATGATTTTACCTTCTCCAAAAATAAGGTTTTTTTTTAAAGATGCATAATGCGTGAAGAAAACAGTATTGTGGATTGAGTGTACAAGCACTTTACGGAAACACAGGACAATATAAAGCTTATTTTGATTTTATGAAGTTACTGTCAATGTATTTTGTTTGGAAATAATTTACAAGGGACGCAAAGAATGATACTACTTACGGCTACTTAGTCGCAAGCTTGTCACACAGGAGTCAAAGCTATCACACAGATCGTAAATACAGGCAATATTAACATGATGTCTTAACTACCGCAAAACCTCAAGTAACTCTGTTTCGGGTACAAGGCTATAATACTATCAAGATATCGTTAAATGTTCGGGAACTTATCTCTAGTTTATATCTCTACTAATGATCGGCTATCGCACTGATACTCATCAATACATTCGCTGTTACACGATGGATCGTGAAATGGAAAACTTATTTGATAGTTAATCTAATTTCTAATATAATACAACAGTAAGTACCATTACGTAAATATAGTATTATTTTATTAGATAGCTATCTATATACAATTACTACTCACTGTGTTTGATTTGACAAATAAAATTGTGGGACCCAGAGTACTTTTATGAAACAGCTAACATTTTGAAGCAAATGTACTGTTTTTGCTGTTATAAAACTCACTGTTATTTCTAAGGAAAGTCTGTCAATCATAAAGCGAACAACCCGCAATATAAAGTAGACTCTACTGTGGTGTTAAATTTCTTCTCAATTGAGAAAATCAATCGATAGAATAACATAAAAGTGAGAACTATCTAAGAAGTAGTCCCTATTGCGAAGAGTAGGTTTATCTACAATTTCAATTGCGAACTAAAGGCAGTACATTCCACATAAGGTAAGCATATACATATTTTGCTAAATTAATATTTGTTCAATAAATAATAATATGAACTAACAATTTCCAAGCATGGTGCAAACCAGTTTCCATAAAAGCAGCCAGCGTTCAGGTTGAAATTGTTGACTCCTCCAACGTAGAGAAAATCTGGAGTATATAACAGGCATCCTCGTCCAGCCACCCATCGGAACACCTGCTCGTGGTAACGCACATTGCGGTAATTGCAGGTCTTTCTTGCATCTGGAGGAACAGTTTCTGGCGGCTCCTAAAAGTTTGACAAAAATCGACAAGATACAAAATAGTGAAAGATACCTATGAAGATAATCTATACTTCGATACTAATATTATAAAAAGGTACAAGTTTGTATGTTTGTAAGTTTGTATGTAGGGGCTAATCTTTGGAACCGCTGGATTGCCAAAATTCTTTCACTGATGGCTACAATGTTTCTAAGTGCTATAGGCTATAAAAATTACGCTACGATCAAATGGAGCTGAAAAGCGGGTGAAACCGCGTGAGCGTAGCTAAAAAGCTTATAATTTAATGATGTACATATGTCTTATTTGGGAAGATAAATACAAAATAATTTTTATTTTGGCTTTCCTATCTTTGCGAAATACAACTTCTCTTCCTCGTATGAGGTTAGGAGTCTACAGACTACTCCAACCCAAATAAAATGGAGGATAAGGAACGAGAATTTCGACGCGGATGAAGATGAGCTAATAAACTTCTAGTTGCTCGTAAAATCAGTACGTAAAAACACTCTTACCTCATAAAACCGTGAAGTTTAAAGGTTGTTATTATGGAAAGGACTTACCTCACAAATATAAATATTAGGCCTCTCACAGGCAAGCTGTGTATTAGAGCGGATCGCGACCCTTGTGTCGCGTTGGTGCCACACATTGAAATCTGTGTTCACAGGATTCAGGACATCTTTGAGGTGGGCTTCCACCTACAATGAATAATTAATTGATTATGTGCCTCAGCTCACACACCCGAAGGTCTAAAATTGTGTTATTGTAGTGTTATAAATATAATAATAACATATTTAGGATAAGGTGGTAAACGTCGGATAACCTTTGTGTGCAATCGATGCCGCCCGTGATAATATGTACTATATATACAAAACGTAAATTGTTTCATTTTCGTCAAGATCTTATATTATATGGACAAGCAAAGGATATACATTGCAACAATAATGGTTCAATATAAAGCAGCGCCGCATTTGTATACACGCACACCACGCAAGGGAAGACAAGTCAGTTGCCAATCTTTTAAGAAGGAGTTCGTTCTCTTCTCGAAAGTTCGTTACTTAACTCCTCTTTTTTAATGACCAAATATGACAGGACTGATTAAAATACGACATAGCTTATATCTAGCCTAATTCGATGCCTTTCCCAGGCTAGTTATTATTATAAAAAGGCCACGAGAAAATATTTTCCCAAACATCAAACAGAAGCAGTAAAGTAGGTTAGTAGTCGCTTTTCGTTTGTTATGGAGTAGACAGTGAGCCGCTTATTATTACATGTATTATATAAACAATCAAGACCTGCAGTCGGCCAAGCTGATTAGGTACAAGTCCAAAGACAATACAAAGTTCTTTCAAAAAAGTTATACAGAGTTTTTTGTGATAGGTCGGCAAACGAGCAGACGGATTACCTGATGGTAAGCAATCAGCGCCGCCCAAGGACACCCGCAACAACAGAGGAGTACGAGTGCGTTGCAGACCTTTTGGGGACTAGGGATTTTTAGATTCAAGGATTGGGGGAGGGGAAGGATTGGGCCTTCGGTAACCTCAATCACACGGCGAAACTCAACGCTGTAGGTAGTAGTTTCACGCCGGTTTTTTTTTTTTGAGGCCGTCGTAGTCGAGCCGGCCCATTCGTGCCGAAAAATGGCTCTCCCACACTTATATAAGATGGAATATAAGGTTGGAATAATCACTTATTTCGTGTCAACGTTTTCAATAAAAAGGATTTAGGTATCCATTTATAGATTCACAAGTACCCACCATTCCTAAAACTTTCTATTTTGTAGAATTTATAAAAAAATTTACTCGATAAAATTATTCAATGATTTATCATCAACAAAACAGTCCTATGAGTTCCTCCTCCACAAGTTCCATGCTTGGCTTGCAGGTTGTACCAAATATGTATTAATTTGTCACTAATTTATTATCCTTACATTACATGGATTTACAAAAATTTAGTTCATAGAGTACCTACAAATTATCACAGGGGGCTTTAGGTACGTCAGTTACAAGAAAAAAAAAGTAGTCACCATTTTTCCGCCATTTTATCATTGTTTATTAGAAATCAAAATCAGTGTTGCAAACAGAAATAGGTACTTTATCAATGCAACTTTTAAGTGATAATGATTGTTAAAGTAAAGACAATGCGATTGAAGGAGTTTTTATTCTATCTGTCGGAATCCAAAATGGGGTCGATGTAATTAAGATCGTCTGGTTTTAATCGTTCATGTCCTTTATTGATTTACTACACCGGGAGTGAATAGCTGTCTACTCCGATAAGGTTGTTGATACGTCATTGTTTTTTTTTTAATAAACATTAACGTTCGTAGCTCAATTAAGGAGTGGTGCTTTTGTGGTGACCAGAAAGGAAAACAACTCCGTAAAGAGACTTAGGTATAAGCTGGGAAGAAACTTTTCTAGAATCGATAATTTCTAAAAACAAATATAAAGATATTTACTCAAGAATTAAGTGGGTAGGTAGGTACATTAAAATCTTGATACATTCGGTGACAGATGAAAATCGTAATTATTAGATATTAATTTAATACATTTGTAATTAGGTATCTTATCACATTTCGCGGGTTTTAAATTAAAAAAACAATCAATTATTCGTGTAAGCACTTAAAATAATGACAATACCAATTTACTTAATCAGTTCGATTTTAATTATACGTCGCTATATTTATTCGGGTGCGACAAAGGGGATTTGAATATATTTTTAGACCATGGTGCGTTTTCAAGTTCATTAATGTGTTAAGTTGAAAAAGAAAACGCTGAAATTGGTACAAATTCAAATTAACATCTTTGTGTTTTTAATAGTGACAATCGTTAGTATCCTATGGTTTTTGTGGCATGGAAATTAGCTACAAGTATAAGAAAAGATATTCATTTATAGGTTTCGTAAAATCAATAAACTAAAATGTATCTAGTTAATTTATTTCACTGTCGAACCTAAACTAAACTAAGCTTAAACTACATCAAGTACCTACTTAATTATGAACTTTATATAAAGTAAATTAAGGGGGTCGTTATGGTAAGTTTATTTATGCGTAGTAAGCAAGTCACGGCAACCATTATTCAGATATTCCGCATGGGGTTTGATCGCTGTGTTACCTTCCATTTTTTTCTAAATAACTGCCAATTGAATGGTAGTTACCAAATCTATTTGCGTCTTATCATTGAAACACCCGCTTCATGAAAATTTATCTGAAAAGAAAACTGACCTGCGATCCATGTAGAATGGAAATCCATGTGATATAATTAAATAAACTAAATATTAAATGACGTTCTTGCATAATTTCCATAAGTCACCCTTTCTGCACTCGAATAACATAATGAATAGTAAAAACAAATGTATATTATAGCACTATCACCGAATATCACAAAATTATATCACTGTAACGTCCAATTGATTTCGACACTAGTACAAGACACTCCAAGATAGTGTGTGGAAACTGAATAGCGTCAAACATTCCGGCACGAGGAAAATCCATAACAGCTTTGTTGATTGTCTTCAGCACTGAATGTATTTTCATTCGCGACGGCAGCCGTACTAATTATTGTGTTAAACAACCCACTGTTTACAAATTATCTTTAGGCACAATCAATTGATAATAGCTATAGGTACACCGATCACGTTACGAACCTATCGATATATTCGACTGTTATTGAAAATTTGTAAAAACATGTGTTGTTTCGTTCTAAAACAAAACGTGTGAGATCATTTTCTCTTTGAATATTATAATTATAATAGCGAAATCTATTGTTGATTACATCAGCTGATATAATTAACAGATTAATGGAAACCAATTTCTCTTTTAGTAAGTAGTTTAGAATTATCTAACACATGACGATCGAAGCTCTATCTAGCTACTAAAGTGTTTTTTTATAATTTATGGCTTTTGCAAATCAATTTTTATATTTTTATTGTATCAATTATTGTTTTATGGTACCTAATTGAGTGTAGCCGTGATTTGTTCCTTAAATCGGTATCTTATCGTTGTATAAAAATGTTAATCATTGTTGCCGAGATATGGTCGACAGACCTAGGTATTGGGCAAGTAAATAGAGGTAGGTATATAAATAGCGGATAGGAAAGAATAATCGGGTTCATAGATTCTTATTTGCTAAAACTTGCGCTATCGTACATACAAGCTTCAGCCGGGATTCAAGTGCAAGCGCACTAACATACCGCGGCCCCAGCCTGGAACAGAAGAGAGAAAGGAGTAGTTTTTATTTTAATTAAGTAGTAAGGGCTTTTTTGTGGAGGCAAAATCATCAAATGTCTTCTCTCGCCCAGAGTATGGTTAGAGTCAGACTCTTACTGACTAAAAACCCTCCGTTCCTTCTCCTGCTCTAGGCCGAGGCACGGTACCTTATTGCGCTTGACTCGCAACCCCGGCTAGAAATAATTTTGCCTCAAAAAAAGGTAGGTGCATATAAATTGTGATTTGAAGTGCGTCCTTGTCCTTCCAAAGTATAAAAACTAAATCTAATATTATGATGTAAAGAAGCTTACGTAGTGTCGTATCGTTTCAAACGCGATTAAAATGAGTAATTAAAATATTTTTATTTTATAAGTCCAATGTACCTAATGTGTTTAATAAATAAATAAATAAATAAAAAGTGTATGTAAGTACGTGTTTACATGTTAAATAGATATTGTACCTGTATTGTACTTATCCTATGCCGCGCCAAATTAGTGCGTGGCGGAATGAGTTCCGGCGAGATCTCATGGCTGAGTGGAAGCAGTGACTATCGCAACCGAGGGCCGGGCACGCTACTATAGCTGCGGTAAGACCCCTCTTTGAGGAGTGGCTTGAGAGACGCCACGGCGTCCTCACCTTCTGCCTGACGCAGGTGCTTACCGGGTACGGCAGCTTCGGTAGGTTCCTGTTTCGGATCCAGCGGGAGGAAACGCCCGAGTGTCGTCATTGTGAGGACCACCTAGAGGATACGGTGGAGCATACGGTAGCGGTATGCCCTGCCTGGGCTGAGCACCGCCGTATCCTCAGGGAAGTGATCGGCGGCGGCGACCTCTCGCGCCCGGCCTTAGTCGAGGCCATGGTGCGGAGTGAAAGGAACTGGGACGCCGTCTCCTCCTTTTGTGAAGCAGTCATGCTCGCAAAGAGAGAGGCAGCCCGCATGAGGGAGCAATCCTCCTCCTCACGCCCCAGCAGCCGCAACTCGCGACACTACGGGCGTCGGGGATCAAGGGACGATCTACGGCCACCGTAAGTACGGGCCTGCGGTCGGCGAGTAAGGGCAGCTCGCCGCCCGACCAGAACCAGGCCCGAGCGTACGGCGCGTAGCGTTTCGCGCGCGCCTCAAAGAGCCATTAGACCACCACAGACGGGGCCCTAAAGGGCTGATGTTCAGCCGGGGTTGCGGGGTCAATGAGGCACCGCGACCTCGGCCCAGAACAGGAGAAGGAAGTGTCTGACTCTTACTGACTAAAAACCCCCCTGGGTTTTTAGTCAGTAAGAGTCTGACACTCCCTCCCGCCCATCCCTGGGCGGGAGAAGTCATTTCATGATTTTCCCCTCACAAAAAAAAAAGCAGAAAAAAAAAAACTTTACATTAACATTTATTAACATTTAGTAGGTACCTAGATTGAGTTTCAATAAAATTATGTAGGTAGGTAATCGCTAATATTTCATTAGCTACGCAAATACGAGTAAAGTAGTTGTCTAAAATAAAAATAAAAATTATCTTCTGATGGATAACTACGGGTGGCGGTAAAAAAATATATAACTTGTGACTTGTGATACAGTTAGATAAGATAGATATAGATTTGTTCTTCTATTCCTTCATTTATGCGTGGATAGATAGATCCACCCCAGATGGCTGATAGTGGAATCCCTTACAACCTGGGCCTGTCTCACCTACTGCGCTTACTTTTCTAGTGTGTGGCCGAACTAGCTCCGACGCAATTTTATGACGGAGTGGAAGCCACGCGGAGGTAAGACACCTCTTTAAGGAGTAGCTAAAGCGACTGCCTGACTGACGCTGGAGCTTACCGAACATGGAAGTTTCGGGAAGTAACTGTAACAGATCCAGTGGGAGGAAACGTCCTGGTGTATTCACTATGAGAACCACTTGAAGGACCCATTGGAGCAAACGATGTGCCCCGCTTGGGCTAAGCACGGCCGTGTCCTCAGGGAAGGGATCAGCAGCGGCGACCTCTGCTTCGCACCGTGGTTTAGACCAAGGCAGGATGCGGCTTGATTTATTTCTGCGACGGAGTCACGCTTGAATGGGTTCCACTAGGCAGATGTCCGCCCTTAATATCCCCAGCCCAAAGCAGAAGATCGGGGTCGTTTTTAGTCAGTGCCAGACACTCCATTTCACCGCGCCCCTGGAGAAAACATTTGATGAATTATTGGTCAAGGAAAGGGCCTAACATAGAAATAAAATTATAAATAAAAAATGTAACCGAAAAAGTTATGTCGCAAACTATGTTATACAATTTACGTTCTAATTTGCTATATTCCAATCAATCAAATAGTAGCTATCTATCCAGATAAAGTGATGAAACAAGCAAAATAATGTAAGCACAATTCTGCGGACGGCAAGTAGGTACTTAAGGGTGCCGACCTGCGGCCACCGTAGGGCGCGGCCTGCGGACGACAGACTCGGGGCGTCTTGTCGTCCGACCAGCAGCTGCACGTCGATTCTATAAAATTTGTTTGATTTCGAATCGTGTTCGAGTGCGAAGTGAGCGTCGAAGTGACGGGGAAATTAAATTTTAGAATGCCACTTTTAACGTCATCTCATACTTTATCTATCACAATGTTGCTGTCAATTTAGTTCAACTCGCAAGTGTAGCGCTAGTGTACTACTACTCACGGTGAATTCAGATTCGAAGTTTAGAATGAAGTCTTACAGAATCACACTGCAGGCCTCGAGGCGGCGGCGCCGTGTTCCGCGCGCGCCTCACAGCTGAGTTCTGCGGTCGGTGTTACGGCCGCAGGACCCCTACGACACATGGGTAAGAGGAACACCGGGTTGGTTTTTAGTCAGTAAGAGTCTTCCCCGAGGGCGATGGGTCTCCATGAGGATTTTCCAACCTTAAAGAACCAATAGACCACCACAGACGGGGCCCTATAGGCCTGATGTTCAGCCTAGAGCAATAGAAGAAACGGGGAGGTTTTAAGTCATTAACTTACACATTAAATCATAATTTTCACCTCACTAAAAAAACCGTACTTAAAAAAACTAAATCAGGAAGGAGAGGTATTATCAGACTCTTACTGACTGAAAACCAACCCGTTTCTTCTCAGCGATGAAACTAGATGACGATAATGATATCTACTAGAGAAACAAAACTGTTCCTTGATAATTATAATAATAATCTATTTCCAAACCCACTGTTAGCTTTAGCGCGAAAACCAGGTACTGTACTTACAAGAATCTACAGGAATGAATTTATACCTAGATAGACTCATCCCTGTCATCACGATCTCATCAATAAATGAACAGTGAGTCCGTTCTAAGAGCAAATAGGCATGATTAGAGATTACTCTTAACAGAAGCTGTTATCACAGTGTATACAATCAGTAACCTTGTTGAAACAAGGGTCAATGTCTCGACTCCTCGTTTTCCTTAATCAAAAATCACGTACAAGCAATTATTCGTCATTCCCGATAAGATACTGATGTCACTTCCACAATTTACAATTAGGTTCACCATTTGAAGGCATTTAAAATAACTCTGATACCAAATAAATAAACAATAATTGAAATAGGTACCTAAAGACCTACTTTGTTTCTCAGTGAATTTATAAATAAGTTACCTCTTATTTCCTCAAACAGTTGAGCATTCGAAAATTGAAAACTTCAACTTTTAGGTTATCCAAACACAAAAACATGCATATATACTGAAATGAGACGCCTATTTAATAAGGTGGATAATAAACAATTCTAATTCAAGTCTTTTATTGTTGCTCTCAAAGTATGCACGAATGATGTAAACATCTAAAATAAGTACGTAAAGCAATTAGAAAAGAATAACAGATTTGTTTGTCGTAACTTTGTAGTACTTGAACTTTACCACTAAGCTCAATACTCAATTAGGAACTGAAAAATACGCAACTTTGTTATATGTAAATCTTTTATTAACTACATTGTTAGCACAAAAAGTGTACTGTGATGTTAATTTGAAGGCTTAATATCCAACATACATAGTATTGAAACCACGTTAAACTACACGTGAATGTAACTCAACCTATTTGTCTATTTCAGTACAATCTAGATCGGAAATTCGATAACGTTCATTCTTATTTTCGTTCTAAAGCATCAGGGAGCGGCCTTGGATTCCCATCGCTGAATACAACTATGTATCAAAATAGAAAAATCTACGCTTCTAGATCTAGACCAGATAAGAACTAGAGGAAATACTTAGTTAATAGATACATTGTGGAAATACGATAATATTGTTAACAATAATAAAACTATATTCATGCGTTTACATTTGAAAGACTTGTTGTTCAGCTACACGTGTTTTCTTGGACCTTTAACCTTCATACCAGTTCAAGAGAAAATTATCACAATTTCTATAGTAATTAGTACTTCATATTCATACTGACTAGTAACTTGAGAGATTGCCTTACGTTAAAGACACACTTATGTAGCGTAACATGTTTTGTCTCGAAAGAAAGCGACGCACCATTTTAAGGATGGAAACTGGCGTGAAACACAACTTTGAGTTTTGCCGTATGATTGAGGTTACTGAAGGCTCAATCCTTCCCCGTCTCCCCATTCCGTCCCAATCCTTAAATATCCAAAACCCTTATTTATTCCCAAAAGGCCGGCAACGTGTGTGCCGCCTATAATATATTAAAAGTGATGGTGATTGTTTCACTAGATTGGACTTTCTTATTATTACATCTGAAACCACTACATTATAAGTACTAAATTAAAATGTATTTACATATTTAATTTTAAAGATACTAAATACTGAATGATATGCAAAGAGCAATTACTCACTTTACTGATTAGTGTACAAGACAGTCGTATACTCAAGACGAAACTACTGAAGAGTCTAGAGACTCTGGATTTATCAACCTTTTCGTTCATACAGATTTTCTCAGGTTCTGTGATTTATCTCACACACAAATGTTATTGTATGAAAAAAAATTTGTGTGAATAATTAATACTCTTTACCCAAAATCGTATTTTTTAACAAAATTTATTTGTTTTAAAACGTTAGTTAAGATATTTCAGCAAATATTACATACTTACAGAGTATTTAGGTACATCTCAACATTGCTATCTGAAAGTGTTTTTTTAAACAATGATAATTACCTGCTTAATGAAATTTTAGCGACGATTGCAATATTCATGTTATTGATTAACAACTCTTAATTACAATACTGGGTCGTGACATTATTTTAATGCATACATGTGATTATACGTCAAGTATGATTTTCAGTTTTGATCTAAAGCAAAACATGTCAAAATGACCCATCTGTGGTGTTATGACCCATATTCCCTTTTATGTACCCACAAACGCAGAATAAAGATACACACGGATGAAAGTCACGATTGTTCCAACTTAGACAGATTTTCACTTTTCCTTATACATTTACACAATTATAATAGAAAATAAATCTTATAAATCTTATTATTATAATAATAATGTCTCGTCATGACTTATTAAATAAATACTGGCTAGAACTAGACATAAATTACTGCGCGTGAGTTGATAAAAACATATTATTATTTCTGTAAATCTATAATTAATAACTTATGTGCCGACAGTCATTGAGCCGTTTGTAAACACATCTACATTCAGTATCCTATTTGAAAAAGGAATATGATTTTAGTAGAACATTATCTATCATGATTCCCAACCTTTATGAGCAAACCTACATTATGGACAGGATATATGTCTATGACCAGGGTTTTCAGGGCTCATAAGCGTAAAGTTATTTTCTTCGTTTTTAGTATTTTTCATTTAAAGGCAGTTCAACATAGTGAAAATTAAAGTCTTAAGTTTAATTCCGGGAAGACTCAGCACATTCGCATCTTAATTCCCTGGCTTGTTACAAACATAATACATATTACTATATAAAACTAAGAACCTACATTAATGTATTACTATATAAAACTAAGAACCTACATTAATGTATGACTTATGATGTATTACTGTAACTCGTAGCAAGCTACGCTCGTTGGTAGTTCGTGCTACGTGCTACGGTACGTAGCCATATTACAGAAATACAGGAACTAAATAACTACGTAATCCCGCCTAAAATTATGTTTGAGTACACGGTATGCGCATAACATAGCATGCATATAAACTGCCCGACGAAAACCAGACCCGTGCTACGGCGTATAGCGTTCCGCTGGTGCCTCAAGGGGTCAGATAGACCAACACAGATAGGGCACAACTAGGCGGATGTTCCGCCGGGGTTGCGGGTCAAACGCAATGAGGTATCGCAGCCTCAGCCGGGAGCAGGAGAAGAAAAAGGACTTTAGTCAGTAAGAGTCTGACTCTCTCTGTCCACATACCCTGGACGAGAAAAGGTATTTAATGAATGACTCTAATGAAGGTATTTAATAAAAGTTCTATTAAAGTGATTGTTTACTTAATTAGGTAAGTACTTTGGAATGACGAGGAATTGATAAACTCATGTAGAACAGTTTAATATTTTTCCTGATTAACATTAAAGAGTATTTATTAGGTACATTTGAATAGAACATAGCTAGAACAACGTCATTTAAAAGTTCACGCACTGATTAAATCTTGATAGCAACGTGTGAACCAAAACAAACTTCACACTACGATTAGAGCAAGCCACTGAGTGAAACGAGCAGTTAACAACACTGACGTAATATAATATTTTGATTAATACAACCCAACCCTTGCAATAACAACGTCATGCGATAAGTAAATTCGCAAAACCATTCGTCGTATGTAAATACCCAAGTACCTATTGAATAAAGAATCAAGTAAAAACTCATTTGTTTTTAACCTCTTTGTGTCCGGATTATATAATGCAGTTACACAAAAAAAAAATGTGTCAGTTTACAATTTTCTGACGGAAAGATATAGGTAGCTGTCAGAAGTTGTTTGAGTACATAAGCTACGACAAAATCTCATCGGCACTGGATGCTACTCAAAGTTTGCGTTATATACGAGTCGTTTGGTAGCAGATCACTATCATTGTGTGGATACCGGTATCCTCGATTCATATTAGGCCTGTTAAGATTCGTCACAAGTGTTGTATTCAGCATGTCTGGCCAGCGAGACAGCTTGCCAGGCTCCTCCAAGCAGAGGCCGATATCAATGGATGCGTTTCACTTAGTGGACCAAGCGCCGATGTAAGTATCGATATCAAGAAACCAAATAAAATCCGTTTCTCCGAACCCTTATCAGAACTCTCAGAGACAAAGTTCTACCCAAAACAATGCTAAAAGCATTTCACCAAATAACAGATATTTTGCCAATAGCAAATACATACATACATACCTATATTGTTTATATGTTTTATTTGTAATAAAGGACTACAATTTAGTTCGGAAGAGGTTTATGTGACCTTTGGGGAAGCTAGTTGTAGATAGCATTTAATACTTTAACATTTCCAGCCATTATTTCGAATAACATACTAAATCAGAATTCTCTCACCGTCTTCGCAAAATAATAAAAAGAACTTATAGAAATATTAAAATACAATCAAAATTGCAAAATAAAGTTGCGTCAGAATCAAAACATCGAGGTGTTATCCTGATAACAGTGTATTTGAAAGTTTAAAGTTTATCATTGAACAGTTTTATCAATGAACCATTTGTTTTGGATGACTTTATGCTTGAATAGCCCTAATGCCGTGAACTGCCGGAGACTCCCAGGCCACTCGATAAGCGAGTTTATTCACGGAGGTATCGAATATGCTTCTCGATACAAGTCCGATAACACCATTATACTCCAATGAGTTGGTAACAAAACGTTATCGAATATTACATAATAAAAAAATTAAGGGCCGGTTTCTTAATGTCCTCAAGTTTTGAATGATAGATAAAACATCTGATTTATGGAAGAAAAAAAATTGAATAAATTAGTCGATTCTAACAAAATGTACCTAATAATTAATTAACTGCACAGTTGACGCGCCAGGCTACCTGGGATGTTATGCAACTTGCCGCAGGATTAATATCCTCACGGAACTATTTTTAGTTAAATCCAAAAACTGTTGTTGTGTGATGTAGGAACCTATATGTTAAAGTATGATTATAAAAGGACACACGTCACAGAAGAAAATACCAGTGTGAGGCTGAGTTTAAACAATCTATTCAGCCTAGCTATGAAACCAGTCATAAATCTTCCCATAGTTTCTGAAAGCTACTACTAATCTATCAAATTTATTTTGTCAAATATAATCTAAGCTGTATATGTATTATAACGTATATTTTTATTAAAAAAACGAACCTAATATTCAACATTATTCATCTATAGATGACGTGACCTACATAGTTATTGGAACCTAGGTACTTACCATATAGGAACTCGTAGATGGGTTTATAACAAAGCTACTTAAAAATCTTGAAAGACCAATCGATTTGTGCCGTTTATGACAAAAAATATCTCATAGAATAATTTGCTTACACCAATATTGATAGTGTGATAATGCCACCAGGTATTAAGACCGTCATTGTATGCTTCATGCTAATTTGTAACATCGATCACTAATAAAGAACTAATAAAGTTCTTTTACAAACATCGATCACTAATAAAGAACTAATAAAGTTCTTTATTAGTGATCGATGTTTGTAAATTAATAAAATAGTTATAGATAAAACACAGCATAACACTTAAAATATCGTTATAGGAAATGCAATACATTTATTGAATTGCCTGAACATTCGAGAGGTGCACATTGGACATTTACACATTTTAAAAATAAGCCTTATATACTTACATTTTAGCGATAATTAACTATAATTTATTTCATAATATATCGTATTAAGTATGTGACAAATCTATTGCTATTCATTCAAAACAACAATCACCGAATTCAATCTTTTACTGAGAATTATGTAGTTTGCTAGGTATAAGATAATTATTTTGACTTTTCGATAGGTATACTATAAATTATTTAAATTATAATCATAAGCATTGATTTGAAGAAATACTTAGTTTTACATTTTTATAATAAACTTTCCAGAACTTAAACTTTCCAAACTTTCCAGAAATAAGTAGGTACCTATGCTATACTCGATGTAAAAAAATATGATTTCGTGTATTACGAATTCATTCAAAATAAATAGAATAGTATCGTTTTTGGCGTTTCGATAAAAGTGTTGATTATTTGGAAAACTAACATAAGTACTTCAGGAAAACCGGAAAGTAGGTACTTAATAAATAAACTAAAGAGACTAACTGTTTATACCTACTTATAATAATGACCTCAATAGTATACTCACTCACTCTATATTGAATATTAGTATACCTAAGACATAAAGTAACTCACCTATTCGATAAGACTTCTACCTAAATAAGTAGAATTCCTTAATAAGACTCAAGTTATTTATTAACTAGCATCATTATAAATGTAAAAACCTATTACTTACACTTTTTAACTAAATTGGTATTTACTTATTCACACTAAAGTAAAAACTACTTCAGAAGTATTTTAAATCCCCTCAGTCCAACACTGCTCTGCTCGCGATTAACTCAATACCTAATTACTCTATTATGATAAACCTATAGGTAATTATTAGAAAAAAACTCCTCAGTTTTTATTCAAATACAATATGAATTATAAGTGCATAGAAAATATGAATTAATTACTTACCGGCTCCCCTTGACTTTAGGGTAAATCTTGAGGAAAAGCGCTTCTCATGTCACTTAGGTACATATATTCACTTCCCCCTATTTTCACGCCTGGGATTTTCCTTCGAGCTCAGAGCATGAAACAACTATGTCATGATTAGAACTTTAATAAATATTTTTTTATAAGAAAATAAGACACGTTATTTAATTCTGAAATTGAGGCTGTCTTAAACTTAGCAAAAATATATTTTTTTTTTATTGGAAGCTCAGAATACAAAACAAACTTTAAAAATGGAACAAAATGGCGGTGGAACGCATAGCCAGCTCACTCTATAATTTCAAATCAATGAATGGGTGTAAGTATAGATATATCTAAATCAAAATATATGTTTAAATTATTATTATCATTGTTTACTTACAGCCGTGACTGTAAACTGCACGAAAGTTTATGTTAAGTACTTACAACATTATATGTATAGATGTTACCCGACGAATAACGGTGGCGAAGCCACTTTTAAATTGAAGACCTGACACTAGCCACAATTTTTTTTCTTAAAGGTATTATTACCTATTTAAGTTGTTTGACCATAGGCACTACACTGCGTCTACTTTTTTTTTAAATTAACTTGCAACTAATAGGTAGCACAATTTGTTACGCTTATTATTTTTTGTTTAGAAATGTCAATTTTTTTTAATGAATAACTGGTGAAATACACTTTTAATATCTGGGACAAACGATGTCTTTATAAACTAGAATAATTATGTCTTTTAAAAAATTAAAATCTCTCTAGCTTGTTAGTAAGTAGGTATCCATCTGTTGAAGTACCTACATATCTATTTGAAAATAATAGCTCTACGTTATGTATAATATGAACTAAATTACATCAGAAATTATCGTGGTTTGCCCTCGATCCGGTTATTATCTCGAAGCAACAAATGTAAAAAAATAAAAGTTAATTAATTTAAGTATTAAAAAGATATTTACGTAAAATGGTTCAATAAATCGACTCTCTCTCTCTCTCTTACTTTTCAAATCTCAGTGATTTTCTAAATTGGTAAGTAGCTTAATTACTAGAATTTAAAGTATTTGTACCTACCTAGTTCAAAACTCTGGCATTGAAACAATATCAAAAACGCCATGGCAATTTTCATAGGGTCCACCAATCACAAATGAATAATTCCTAATTTAATAAATATTCATAAATCCAAATAAAAAAAATGTTCTACGACACTATGCAGCACTCAACGAAGAGCTTAATTATAGTAATACCCCAAAAGACATCATCTTGACAGTAATGATATTAACTGTGAAAAAAATAAGTGACAAGAATATTTTAAACTATCTATGTATATTTTTCAACATAATGATTTGCAAAAAGTCGCGAGCTCTTGAATAAGTAAATAAATATGCATCATCGATGTTAGTATTTAAGTACAGTTGAATCAACGAACTTACTCACAGTTGACGACGAGATTTCTCGCGGGAAACTACCCAACTAAACAATTATTATTGCTAAAAAACTTTAAAGAAAAACAGTATTTATAAAAAAGTGTTATCTAAGTACCTACCTACCTATAAATTGTTCTTGTGTTTTGTGGAAAGGCTAACATTTGGTCAAGGTATGTATTTTTTTAAGTTTGTTAAATCAAAGTTTGACACAATATTTTTTATGGTGTTTAGTGAATGTTTACTTTACCGTATTTATTATTTTAATATTAAAAAAAAATATATTCTTCAAAATCACAATTTTAGATCATCTTATCTTATCATCTTAAACTATCTTAACTCAGGTACCTATTCTCTTACAATATAACTTTATTAGTTTACAAAGGTGATTGCTATAATTCTTTTATAATTGTGTTATTGTTGTTAATTCTAAATACATAAAAATACTACAATAGTTTAATTTATTTATAACAGAACTATTAATGTGCTTAATTTAGATAAAAACGGTAATTAAACTCTACAATTTATTTATCATTGCGTACGTAATTACAAATGTTTAAAACTTACCGCGTTTGCATTCCAGATTATACAAAACCAAAACAATATATTTCAACCAATAGGAGCGAGCAGCGCCGACGGTTGCGAGAATTCTGATTGGTGTATAGGAATTGCTCTGTGGCGCCTCTCCGACCTTATAAATATCGGCGCGATCACAAACCAGACCTCTTTTCCACAGTGTTAATTCAAGGGGACTCTTTCGGGTTATTTTTGTGAGCTAACTCTAAATTCAGAATGCCGGAGACCTCAAAAATGAATGGATACGCAAAAACAAACGGACATAGTTATGATATGGAAGAAGGATCAGTATTTTTGTTCACTTCAGAATCCGTCGGCGAGGGCCATCCAGGTTAGTTTTATTCAATATCTTCTAATGCAGGATTTGTTCGGTGAAAAATGGCCGCCTTAGCATGTGCGTAGATAAAGGTATAAATAGGATTCCATTTGTTTACATTATTAATCGTATTAGTCCTCGAAAATTATTGATTGTACTACAATGATGGCACATGTACATGCACGCTTTATACAATGGTATTGTTTTGTTACATCATGGACCTTGCGGGTATATTGCAAATTACATTTGTCAAAATAATCGCAACACGTGGTCTGATCTAAACAACGATGAAATTTATGTTAATATGCACTTGCACTTTCTTTAGAGAATAAAATGCTTTTATTTTATTTCAGATAAAATGTGCGATCAAATCAGTGATGCTATCTTAGACGCACATTTGAGGCAAGATCCTGACGCTAAAGTGGCATGCGGTGAGTGTCGTGATAAACCACGATGTCAGTGTAATTATTTTAAACCGTAGCAATACTTTTTATTGACTTGAATTATTTATCATCAGAAACCGTAACAAAAACCGGGATGGTGTTATTGTGTGGTGAAATCACTTCCAAAGCCAATGTTGATTACCAGAAGGTTGTGAGAGAGACAGTGAAGCACATTGGTTATGATGACTCCTCTAAAGGTATGTAAATATTATCCTTGGATCACATCATTACCTGAGGTACACAGATGCAGTTCCTTGGCTTTTAGCCAGTAATGTGTAGACAAATTCTAATTTAACTTCACTCTTAGTAATGGTTGAATATTATTCCGTGCATACTAGGTTTTGATTGGCGTACACTAAATTTATTAGTGGCTATTGAAGAGCAAAGTCCAAACATAGCTGGTGGAGTCTATCAACAAAGAGAGGAATTAGATATTGGGGCTGGAGACCAGGTACAAATTGATGAAAATTTGCTGCACGGAATAACTCCTGGGTCTATTGGCTTTTGAGAACTAAATGGGTTTACATTCCGCATGATTTACAGATTGAGAAATGTTCATAATCAATTGGGTTTCCATTTCATGCAAATCAAAATTCATGGACAGCCAACACAAAGTTTTTAGCTGAGCATCAGCACATTGGTCAAGTGCATGAGTATTAACTTTTCCAAGCAATGATGATGCGTGAAAATATTTCACTTGATCTGTTATGCTAATAATCATATTTTTTTCATTAAGTTAATATTAAATAAAGCATGTTGGGAATAGGTTTTGATTACAAGACCTGCTGCGTGATGCTTGCGTTGGACCAGCAGTCACCAAACATTGCCGCTGGCGTGCATGAAAACAGAAATGATGATGAAGTTGGGGCTGGAGACCAGGTATGAAACCATCTATGTCATAACAAATAGCCAATTTATCATCATTTACTTATCCATAGTAACAAAGTTGTTACTTATCTGGTTAAGACATTTCACATGAAAACTTCTTTTTCCATTAGATATTTAGATATCATCAATCATGATCTTGCAGTTATCAAGCAAAATACTATAATACACTTATTCATATTTCATATTAAATTAACTATAATTGTTATAAAGCAGCATGATTCATAAACCTGATGTTACCTCTGCATGGGAAATTTTAATTTGAATTGTGCAATGTTAAATATTATTTCCTTATTTATAAAATGACCATAAAACCGTCAATGTCTTAGAAGACATGTTATTGGTGTGTGAATTTTATTGAATAATTTAATATTTGGTCTTATTTAAAACATCTGTTTTTTAAATTAAACAAAAAGGTTTGTTTCTTGACATTTTCTGAAGATTTGCATCTGTAAAAGAACTTACTAATGATTTTTGTTTTTGAGAATACAGAAAGTAAAAAATATTTTATTGTTATGCTAAAAATCTAATTTGTATTATCAGTTTGGGTATGTGTTAAACAAAAGTTTGTCTATTTTCAGGGTTTAATGTTTGGATATGCCACAGATGAAACAGAAGAATGCATGCCTCTCACAGTAGTACTTGCACACAGACTTAACCAAAAGATCGCAGAGCTGCGGCGAAATGGTGAATTCTGGTGGGCTCGTCCAGACTCCAAAACTCAGGTAAATATACAAAAATAGGATTCTTAGATTTTCTTCACTGTCCAGTAAACAGCAGGTATTCACCTTGCTTGTTAAAATTGATAAGGCGATGATTTAAAAAAAAACATATTTCGCAATAATATTAATTACATCAATATTTGTCACAAATGGAGACAGATAACTCACACAGATAGTCTATTATCTGACCTCTACAGCTATTTGGCATACTCAATAATGTCAAAGGGTAAAAGTTATTTCATTCAAGATTATGTTATTTTTGTAAACTTGGCTATGGTTTATCTTAGTGATTTAAACAACAATGAACTTTAGGCTGTAACATTTTTCCGGTATGAAGTAATTTTTTGCAAAGATATCCTAAATTCTGAACTTAGGGTGAAACTAGATTTTCTATTAGTAATAAATTAGGGTTATTTTTTGTAACATTTTTAGTTCTGAATATGTCAGGTCATTCCAATTTGTAACAACAATACTTAATGCTTGAATACATTATTTTGATCTTCAGTCTCAGTCCTGTACAACTGTAGAACTAAGTAACCTTGATTGATGCACATTGATGTCGAGAGGTCGCCAGCAGACCAATTAACCCTTTTTAACAAGTGGATTGTAATGTTTCAATAACTCGACCATGCATACTTATTTTTCAAAATGTCGTGTAAAAATTGTTATGTAATGAAAAAATGTGCTGCTTGGCTTTAAGTCATGAGCATGCACTATTGGTTAGTGAAATGAAAGAACTAATGAATATCATTTTCAATGCTGTTCCTGTTTAGAGAGATCGCATGACGTAATCAATGTCTTATATATCAATTGTTATTTAATGACTGAGTGATAAAACTGACACCAGTGTCAAGCGATATTTGAGATCGTCAATTATAACACGTTGGGAGTATGTACTGCACATAAAAGCGAAGATAATACATATGTTTAAGTGTCTAGCTTTGAGGATTTTTGTTAAAAATAATGCTTATAATCTCGATTTTGACGAATTTAGTGTTGCAGTATGATTTATTGTGTATGTTTTGTGTGAGGTCTAGGTAACTATAAAAAATAGTAATCAGTATGATTTGATAATAGTATGTTATTATTATAGTTAAAATTCATTCCATCACATACATCATTATAGTAATTAAAAATGAAGAAAAACTTCACCTTCATTGTTCTTTTGTGTGCATTATCGTATCGCCGAGTTAACCTGCTCCGTCGATAGTTACTTCGAGAATAACAATAGCTCTGCCAGGGGGTCGACTAGTGTGGCCCACGTATTATCCGAGTCAAATTTCAATAACATCTTTAGTTTGCTACCTATTAAGCAGTTAATCTACTGACTGTGTTCTCATAAACTTTTGTTTGGTTTCAGGTGACATGTGAGTACGTGTTCGCTGGAGGCGCTACAGTGCCACAAAGAGTTCACACCCTTGTCGTCTCCCTACAACACTCCGAAAAGGTAAAATTCTGTTTGCAATATAATTAATGTCTGCAGTGTGTATGTACTTTGTATTCTACACAATCAAGACACGGAACATTAAAGAGAAATCAATTATTTCTATCAAAGCAATTTGCAAAATTGCTTTCTTCCATGAATTTTTTATGTAATATTTCATCATTTGTCTTATCACGTGTGAATAATTTTCTTAGCACACGAGTGATTTCCTTGATAAAACTTACGCACTACTGAACCATAGCATTACTAATGTGTCCATTTCACGGAGATAACTTTTAGGTTAAAAATTTATCAAGTGCTCGCATCACACTTTATGTAATAAATGTAAACATTTTAATGTACATACCTACAATCAGATATATCAAAAATTCCTTGAACTATAATGACATGTATTTTTTATTTATATTATGGTTATATCGTATAGATTACACTGGAGACCCTGCGTGAAGAAATCAGAGAGAAGGTCATTAAGGAAGTGATTCCTGCCCACTACCTCGATGAGAGGACCGTGATTCACATCAACCCTTGCGGTTTGTTCATCATTGGAGGACCCCAGGTGAGAACATTATACGAAAACAATCAATAAATTTTAAATTCAAACTCCCTAAAAAGTATTTACCCATTTTTTAAATGATCGAGATCTCAATTCATTCTTAGACATTGTGACTAAGCAAGGATCACTTGTATTATAATATTATTTAAATATTGGAATGTTTGTTTAGTCGGACGCAGGGCTGACGGGACGTAAGATCATCGTGGACACATATGGTGGTTGGGGCGCGCACGGAGGTGGCGCCTTCTCAGGCAAAGACTTCACCAAAGTAGACCGCTCCGCCGCCTATGCTGCGCGCTGGGTCGCTAAGTCACTCGTTAAGGCCGGACTTTGCCGCCGTTGCATGGTGCAGGTAAAAAATGTTGAATTACTTGTAGAACCTTCGTCTTCGAAAACCAATTTATTATTAATGAATGAGGTATGGTAAAGTGGATTTCAAGACTCAGTCACATCTTCCCATCACAATTTCAATTCACAGACATAAACTAGAGAGAGACTAAAAGTGACGATGTATTTAATATTATTTTATAAAGCACATGAAATTTGTCTAAAGAGAAAACCCAAATAAATAATGCGTTAATTTGTTGATATACAAGTATGTACAAGGTAGTGCTGATACGTCAGACTTGCGCAAGTGTTGGCACTATGATTGTGTGCGTAATGGCGACGGGTTTCCGCTGACGTATCTGTCGCGACTGTCTATTAACGCCGCCTTGTACTTTACTCTCTTCTATCTATTCTGTGACTCAAATTAATTATGTTGATGCAAATCTATATGATTCCTATGTATTTCCTTTCCCGTTTTACCTTATACGATGCTATTGTTTTTGTTTCTCAGGACCCAAATGATCTTATTTACCCATCAACACTGAAAATTTAAGTAACTTTATTTTCGAAAGGCTCACAGAATATTTGTTAATTTTCAGGTTGCCTATGCTATCGGCGTGGCTGAGCCACTGTCTATCACGGTGTTCGATTATGGCACCTCACACAAGACCCAACAGCAACTACTTGCCATTGTACAGAAGAACTTCGACCTCCGACCAGGCAAGATTGTCAAGTAAGTTTATTACCCCTTTTTTATGATTGTCTTATATAAATCATCGGTTTTGATACAATACTAAAATTAACTATCTCTTTTTAGGGAATTGAACCTGAGGGCACCAATATATCAGAAAACCAGTACTTATGGCCACTTTGGACGAGAAGGCTTTCCGTGGGAGAATCCCAAACCATTGGTTGTAGAATGACTTGCAACTTGAGCATTAATTAGACCATTGTAAATATTTTCACCAGTATGTTATAAACACTTAATCTACGTGTGTAATTGTAGCGAGGGCGCAGGGAATGTCGCTGATGTCTCTCTTTAGACATTAATATGTATGTGACGAACCTCGCCAGTGGAACTGTGGGCGACGCTGTGAAATCACGTGACGGTTGCATTTACGAGGTTCTTTCTATATTTTAAGTATTCTTTAGATTATTAGAAACATAGGTTTAACATGGTGCCGTCATTTCTGAATTTGAGTTAGTTCAGGGGTTTTAAAGGCAGTCCTATTTATTTAAGATTATATATGTTCAGTTTCCTAAACTTGTTTTGCTTTTTACACTGCCCAATTGTTTTTATTGTTAAGTAAATGAACTTTCCAGTGATAATGAAGTAATATGATTTTATATTTATGTACAACTTAAATCTGGACTGCCTACAATCTCGAATGTTCTTCATTGTACGCTTTACGATGTAAGTGCTATGATTTTCGGTAGAGTAGACTACTTCTCTGGTCGCGTCACAGTAGAGCGAGTGCCGGTTGAACGAGCACGGAGCTCCCGCTAGCTCGTTCCGCCGTCCTTCGCTTCACTGCAAATTTGTCAGTGCTGCGAGGAGAAGTTGTCCATAATGTTATTGAAACTTAATGTTAGTAGATATAACGCCTTACTTAAAATGACACGTATATTGTGACAGCTGGTACTATCTCACGCGTAGCACAATTTGTGTTGTGTTTCCAAAAAGGATTGACGTGGAAAAGAGCCATTTTGAAAACACACCGACTAGACCAGGGCAGTAGTGCACTGTGCATTTACTCCTTAATGTAATTCCGCCGGTAGTTTTAATTAGGCAAAATGCTAACCGTACATTTGACATTAGGAATTAACATAGTTTTAAACTATTGCTTAGGACGGTTAGTGAGTATTTCCGATTATATTTTTTGATCTGTTTCATCTTTGACCTGTTAAAAGTTTCTGATTAACTTCTGTGGATTATATCAATTTGTCAGATTGTGGAATTTAAACTTAATAAAATTATGTCTTCCCGAATAACTAGCGGGAGAAACAAAACACTTTCATTTTTGAATCCAATTCTAAATAGACCCCTCAGAAATAAGTAGCTGTTGCTAAATATTAGTCTTAAAATAATTTATAAACAGGTAGATTTTTATTTTAGCTTGCTGCTTGGTAAATTTTGCGATTTACATAATATTGTCGCACCTATTCACACGGTATTTATATTTATGAAATGTTAACCTTGGGAGATTAAGTATTTTAGTGTCTAGGTCGCTGTCAAAATTGCAAAGCACATATTGGCACGTTTTCGATTTATTTTGTGAAACAACAGTGAAATAAAAACTGCGAATTAATTTTCCTGTATCTATTAACATGACTGGTCCGACAACACAGTGGTAAAGAAATACTGAACATGATATGAAAAATTAAGAAAAGAGATTTAAGAAACACATTTATTAGATACCTACACAATTTTATATTGATTAATCTATACGAACATTATAAAGATGTAAATTATAGATTTGTATGCAGGGGAGGGGGTAATATATGGAACTGCTGGTCGAATTTTAAAAATTCTTTCACTCATAGATAGCTATAATGTTCCTGAGTGCTATAGGCTATAAACATTATATCGGTGAAAACGCGTGACAGTAGATACAACTTTGATTTTTAGAATTTATTCTTTTTCATTCAAAAGTGCTACCTCCCACGTCGGGGCGAAAAGGAAAGCATAACATGTAATGGTGAATGTGAGATTGTTGGGAGCATTTTCTGGGCTTCTAGATGTACTGATGTTGTTTGTTCACCACAGCAATTAAAACCCTTAAAATGAGTTTTAATCAGATAGCCAAGACGCTACTATTCTCCTTGCTTCTTGCTGAACAGCTATCATGTCGGCGGTGTCGTCGCTAGGTTCCCAATCTATCGTGTCGAAGCAATGAGAT
This sequence comes from Spodoptera exigua, assembly GCA_902829305.4. Lineage (NCBI taxonomy): Eukaryota > Metazoa > Arthropoda > Insecta > Lepidoptera > Noctuidae > Spodoptera > Spodoptera exigua. The sequence continues at coordinate 10,464,940 of LR824610.2, read as the reverse complement.
GCCCTGGGAAAGAAACAGAGTATTTTGTAGAAATAAGATTCACATATTTTCTATAAGTCACAGTCATAGTACCTCCAAGGTGATAGCAGTCCTTTATCGTTTTAGCAAAAAATGTTTTTTTTTTATTGTCAGGGTTACCCCGCAATCCCGCCTAAACAGCCTACTAACTATAGGGCCTTTCTTTGTCAGGGGAAAATCATCAAATGACTTCTCCCACCCAGGGTGGGGCGAGAGGAAGTGTCTGTATTACCTACTGACTAACCCCTCCCCTCCCCCGTTCCTTTTACTGTTCTAGGCAAAGGTCGCGGTACTTCATTGCGCTTACCCCGCAACCCTGACTTAACATCAGCTCTATAGTGTTTGTAGTGGTCTATTAGGGCTTGTACAAAAAACTGCGATGCGACGCGATGCGAATTCGCAACGCAGAAAATTACGACACAAATTGCTGCGATGCGATTTTGTGCGGCTCTGCGTCTCCCAGGGTGACCATTCCTACGACGACCGTTAACCGTACTAAACGTATTTTGAATTGAAAACTGGATGTGACATGGATAGTAAAAAGAAAGGTGCACTTTTATTATTGCTTAGAAGAGCGTGCGTTCGTGCAGCGGAATGTTGTTGAATTTAAAGATTTTAATTATGCAGATATTTAGTGTATGACGTCGTATAATTGTGTATGGTAAAAAAAAATGTGCACGAAACCATTGTGGAGAAATTCACCAAAAACTGATTCCGCTGGGCGAACGTTGTCCTGGCGGAACTTTTCTTAATCCATAGAATTTAGAAGAAAAGAGATGTATCCAAAAATTAGTGCGTATTTGTGTGTAATTGTGTAGTATGAATAAAACTAGTGCATGCATAAAACTTCGGAGAAATTCAAGTTTCCGCTACGCGAACGTTTGGCCATTAGCTAGTTTTCATATAAAGCGCTTACATAGAGAGCTGTAGATTTTTACATACGTTGTTTTGAATTTGTGTATATTTGTTTAAAAAACAGATTTAGAAAAAATCATAGGGTTTAAAAGATAAAAATATAAACGTAAAATACGCTTATTAGGTCTTAGTTCTTAAAGTATGCACTTTAGGGTCTAGATTTTCACGTTTATACAAACCTTGTAAGTGTCTGCAACATGTTGCCAAGTATCAATGATGTTCCGTTAGTAATTAAATAGTTATAGGACAAATTTACCATGAATAGATCACTGTTTACAAAGCAGTAAAATATCACGACTTTCTAAATGAATTGCATGGTAAAATGTATGCCAATAATTAGTGTATTCATTCAACTATTCACATGCAAAATTTCATGTCATTAAATTCAGTAATTAAAGAAAAACAATTATAATACTGACGAAGCATCGAAAACCTACATACATAACCCGACCAAGTTCGGATGGCTACAAAAAAGCGGCTGTGCAATATATTTAGGTAACATCCCAAAATTTACAGTATAATACCGGTATTGAATTGGTACAGGTGATAACACACTAGTTTTTTCGAAATAATGTATAGGTCATTTATTTTTGGACACCTACTCTTTTAAATGTATTTGACTATGACAGAAAGTAGATACTATTTACGTAGGTACTTTATTTAAGTATGCGCTTGAGACTTGAGATATAATCTAATTATATTTAAGACAAATAAAATTCATACAGCTAATTTCTATTGAAGATATCACGGATCAGGATTCTAACTATAGACCCCTTAGGGAAATTAAATATTTACCACATGTAAGTATGTACTACTGTTTAGGTAAATATTTATCATATTGTAGCTTATTACACTATTTAACACATTCAGTGCCCCCGACGCGTATGTGCGTTTCCTTACGCTACTCTGTGTGCCCTCGACGCACCTGTGCGTTCTATACATTAATGTATTGAACGCACAGGTGCGTCGAGGTGTGTTAACCAATATTTTTATTACACTATTTAACCAATAGACAAGGCATGCACGAGCGTGTGTACGATACTGTGTTTTATTTTTTCCTAACGCTTGTGTACGATACTGTACCATATTAATAAATGCTATATTGGAAAGTTAAGAACGTTTCTTAGATATATGGCACGGCCGCTTTTTTGTAGCCATCCGAACTTGGTCGGGTTATGTAGGTTTTCGATGCTTCGTCAGTATTATAATTGTTTTTCTTTAATTACTGAATTAAATGACATGAAATTATGCATGTGAATAGTTGAATGAATACACTAATTACTGGCATACATTTTACCATGCAATTCATTTAGAACGTCGTGATATTTGACTGCTTTGTAAACAGTGATCTATTCATGGTAAATTTGTCCTATAACTATTTAATTACTAACGGAACATCATTGATACTTGGCAACATGTTGCAGACACTTACAAGGTTTGTATAAACGTGAAAATCTAGACCTTAAAGTGCATACTTTAAGAACTAAGACCTAATAAGCGTATTTTACGTTTATATTTTTATCTTTTAAACCCTACGATTTTTTCTAAATCTGTTTTTTAAACAAATATACACAAATTCAAAACAACGTATGTAAAAATCTACAGCTCTCTATGTAAGCGCTTTATATGAAAACTAGCTAATGGCCAAACGTTCGCGTAGCGGAAACTTGAATTTCTCCGAAGTTTATGCATGCACTAGTTTTATTCATACATACACAAATACACACAAATTTTTGGATACATCTCTTTTCTTCTAAATTCTATGGATTAAGAAAAGTTCCGCCAGGACAACGTTCGCCCAGCGGAATCAGTTTTTGGTGAATTTCTCCACAATGGTTTCGTGCACAATTTTTTTTTTACCATACACAATTATACGACGTCATACACTAAATATCTGCATAATTAAAATCTTTAAATTCAACAACATTCCGCTGCACGAACGCACGCCTTAGAAGATACAGAAAAAGAAACAATGAAGATTTTGGGTTCATCCATTACTGAATGCTCGATGCGAATCGATTCGCAAGTTCTTGCGATGCGTAGAGGGAGCTCGCAGATTTTTGCGATGCGATGTCGCATCGCAGTTTTGTGTACAAGCCCTTAGCTCTTTCGAGGCGCGCATGGAACGCTACCGCACCGTACGCTCGGATTTGGCTCCCTAACGCGCGTGCTCCGCCTCCTTGTTTGAAAGCGTAACTTATTAACAAAAGGAGATTTCTTCGCGCTCCGCATCATGGCTTTGACTAAGGCCGGGTGCCAGCGAGGTCACCTCCGCCGATCATTTCCCTTAGGACACGGCGGTGCTCAGCCCAAGCAGGGCACACCGTCACCTTATCCTCTGGGTCCTCACAACGACGACACTCTGGCATTTCCTCCCGGTCGATCCGAAACAGGAACTTACCGAAGCTGTCGTGCCCGTTAAGCACCGGCGTCAGGCGGAAGGTGAGGACGCCATGACGTCTTTCAAGCCACTCCTCAAGAGCAGTCTTACCGCTTTTATAACAGCGTACACCCATATGCATATTACTTATATGTTAGTATTTACTGTTTTACGGGATTAAACGCGCACATGCCTGCAGTCTGCTTGTATGGTTACAAGCAGACTGCAGGCATTCAGGGCAGCAACAGTACAGTATTAATATGCTACGCGAAATTTTAAAGTTTTATGTTTATATGTTATTTTTACCTGTCCACGGTAAAAGTAGGAGAGGTTTCTGAAATATCTTCCTTGTAAACACCGAGCGGCCGCCAAGGATCGTAATATCCGTGAATGTTGATGACATTGTTCACCTCAGGCGAGAGTCCACCGAATGCTAAGTTCACTCGGTCAACAGCGGCATGCACAAACTCTGGATTAAATCTGTGAAAACAAACAAACAAACCTTCGCTGGATTTCCACGAATAATTCAAGGCCAAATTTAGCCAAATGGGTAAGGGCATTGTTGAGTTATAACTTTACACCGAAAAGCGGCATTGATTTTTGTAAACTATGTATTACAAATCATCAAAGAGATATTTACAAAACCATGTAGCAACCTATATATAATAACCTATATAAAAAATTTCGTGTCACGTGTTTGTCCGCGATGGACTCCTAAACTACTAAAACCGATTTAAATTCCGTGTGGATTTTGATCCAACTTGAAAGATAGGATAGCTATACATATAACATATCAATTTATAGTCACAATATTATTTACTAAGGTAAACTAAGGTAAAACCACAGCAACGCGTGGCTGGGTCTGCTAGTATAGATACTATCTATAATAAATATAAAATCATCAACAAGTAGTAATATTTTTCTTCTTTTTAATATTGCTACCTAATCCGTAATGAAGTTGAGTAATAGATTAAAAAACTACCTTACCTTTTATCAAAAGATCTCAGGCATATCTCGTTATAGAAGTCTATGTTAAGCCATGTCAGGTCGTCAAACACAGTGCCGGATTTGGGTGCAGTTTGGAAATAACCGAATTCAGTGCATGTTTGGAAAAGGATTGCACGATGTGACACTGGAAAAAGTATTTATTTTTGTTATGAGCTTGATTTTTATTCCACCTTTTTTTAGATTTAGGTATCGTCAAAAATCCAGTAGGTTTTACAGTTATCACAACCTCAAAATAATCTAAGTAGGTACGTATATAGAAAGTACGTAGGTAAATAGTCTAAGTAGTAACTTACTTTTACTATCCATATTCATGTATAAATTAATAAAAACTTCGAAAGAAGAACTAAAACAGGTGATATCCGTTTCTGTTCCTGTGGCTGCTGCTACGAATCCAGCAATTTGCTGCATTGGAGTGGTTCCTGCAATTGTTAGTAAGTATAATTTGTAATTTTGGCATTGGTATTTAATGGTACCTAATAATAGTAATAAATGGTAAATAATACAAATGTAGATAAGTATCCCAATAAACTTTAAATCAAAACTGCCCATAGATGTACATCATTTTTTTTGTCGAAATAGTAGGTAGCGTACCTTACATACATTCAAAGTAGGTCGTCAAAAGTTTTTAAAATTAATTGGTACCAAGGTTTTTTTATTGAGATGGGGACAACATCACTTCTCTTGTCCTGGGTGGGGCGAAAGAGAGTGTCAGACTTTTGCTGACTTGCCACCGTAAGCGAGGGTCTGCGAACAAGGGTAGCTCGACCAGACAATGCTCGATCATAGATATAGCGCGCGGCGCGTAGAGTTCCGCGTGCGCCTCAAATAGCTAATAGACCACCACAGAAGGAGCCCTACAGCGCCAATGTTCAGCCGGCATTGCGGGGCTAGCGCATTAAGGTGCACGGCCTCGGCCTAAAGCAGTAGAATAAAAGTTAGTAAGAGTCTGACACTCCCTCTCGCCTCACCCTGGGCGAAAGAAAGTATTTGATTCTCGTCTCAAACAAAAACTTCACCGTTCCAACAACCTGTTCCTTAGTACATTATCGCGCTTGATCCGCAATCCCGTCTGAACATCGGTCGTATTGAGCCCATCTGTGGTGGCCTGTCAGCATAATTGGTAAGCACCTGGGTTTAGGGATCGCATAAGTATAGGTACCAATCTTTTACAAAACGATTATATAGATAAGGCACTAACCATAATTGTTACCGTCGAAATTTTTACATATGTCTTTTATTTGTCCCGGTCTAGAATTCAGTACGAAATTTATAAAAGTCCAAGCTATTATGCCTGAAAATCGGCCCAAATCCATGGCATTATCCAATGGGTCACATAAACTGAAAACGAAAAAAAAACATTAAAAAATAATGTAAGTAGGTAGTAGGTACCTAGGTCTAGACCTCTACACCCGGTTTCTGAAAGGCTTGTCAACGCTAAAATTAACTAATCGCCTATTAAATCTCTTGTCAAGTCATCTGATTGGTTTTTGATAATTCAGGCAAGCAATCAGATAAATTTGACAAGAGATTAAATTGATTTTAACATTTATCGGCCTTTCGGAAACCGGGTGCTAGTTAGGTACTCGTAGATTAGGTAGCTAAAAACCAAGTTACCTAGTGTAAAATGGGTTGTTTCTTGTAATAAAGATTTTAAAATAAAAACAATATGTAGATTAGTTTAGAAAAAACATTTTAGTTTACATTATTACCTTAGTACCTATAGGTAGTTACATTTTTACCTATAGGCAAACAAAACAAAATGTTGAGAAGGTATGTAGATAAGTTTTCTAACCTGTACACTTCTTCAACGATGCGTTTTCCACTTTCGGTTTTCAGGGCAGCAACTGTCTCTTCTATTCCTTCTCGAATATGTGCTATGCACTGTTCTCCTCCCTCCAGCAAGAAAGCCTCATGCACCACTTCCAGTTGCTCTACAATACGTAGGTAAATTTTATCTTAAGTTTCAGTAGGCTATTGGCAAACGGGAACTCTCATAGATTCGAATCAATAGTCCAAATTTTAATACCAATAATTTTATTAATAACTAGCTTCTGCCAGCGACTACGTCCGCGTGAAATAGTGATTTCTGACAGATTTTGTGTTTTACCCACATATTTCCCGATCCCGTAGGGAACGGGAATAGGGGAGTTCTCCTCCCAAAATAAAAACTATCCTATGCCCTTTCTCGAGTCTATAACTATGTCTGTAGAAATATTTGTCCAAATCGGTTCTGTAGTTTAGGTGTGAAGCAGACACAGACAGATAGACAGGTTTTTGAGGAAAACTTACAGCAACACATTGAAACAAGTTCCTGGCAATCTATCAGGAGTTACACGTGTTATTGTGAGTCAACCATAATACAAAAACATATACTGTTGTAGATAATTTTATGTTGAATATTCCCGTGATACCTACATGATTTCTATGTACCTAACTTTAACCATTAAGGCTGCACATGCGGTGTAAGCTTAAAAAATGCAGTAATTTCTCCCGTTTTCCCAACATTTCCCCTCACTGCTCTGATCCTATTAAATGTAGCGTGATGAAAAGCATCCTATAACCTGCCCAGGAATATGAAGAATAATTGTACCGAGTTTCGTTGAAATCCGTCGAGTAGTTTTTGTTTTTATAGGGAACATACAGACAGACAAAAATTTTGGTGATTGCACTTTTGGCATCAGTATCGATCACTTATCATCCCCTGATAGTTATTTTGAAAATATATTTCATGTACAGAATTGACCTCTCTACAGATTTATTATAAGTATAGATTAACACGATCAAACACACAAACTCTCCAGCTTTATAAGATTTGTATAAGTAGCTTTATAATATTAGTACCTACCTATGTATAGATAGGTTTAGATTTTTCACTTTCTATGGGTCCATGTCCGAGCACAATATTAACAAACAATTCACACAGACCCAAAGAAAAAATTACGAATTTCTCGAAATAAGTACGAAATGTTTTGTGCGGACATCAAACCCGCTATATACTGCGCTGCAGCCGGTTGCTCAGCTACTGCGTTTACTGTTTAATGATCAGATTTACAAATAGGTGAACAGTTTAGAATATTATACTAACCACCGATGTCAACTTTAGCTAAAATTGCGGCACTGGATACAACGGAGCCGACCGCCAAGTGAGGATATCGCTTCTTAAACCACAACGCTAATTTGCCAGCATAAGCTGGTCCGTACAGTATAACTTTGCTGTTTGCGAAGCGAGGCTGTCTCTTCAACTCTCCAATGAAATATGCTAGGTCGGCAAGCGCCTGATTTACGTTTAAGAAACGAAGGTTTTCTATGGTTAATTTCCTGTGTACAAACAAATAATAAATTAGGCTCAAATGTTTTATTTTCGCGGGAGACGGCCTGCTGTTACAATACACGAGGAACGCCTAGGTCTAAATAGGAATAGGTACAACATATAACAGTTTGCTCAACCAATACATCAACCGTGCAGACACACTACAGTCTACAGATAATCTATGAAATTATCATTTTAGTAGGTATCTACAAAGGTCAGTAACTATGTAGATACTTGCCAAAAATAATTTTGATTGAGCCAAAGATATTTTTGGCTTATAAATAAAAAAAAATATTTTTATTTATGTATTTTTTTTTTGTTTATAATAAAACATACTTTACAGTAGCTTAAACAATTTCATTGGTAAACACCAAAAAAATATCCAATTTAGTTACAAAATACTAAATGGTTGGGTATTTGATTGAGTTTTCATTTGTCAAATTAGTAATGGATTTCAACTTACTCAAAAACTTGAGATTCTCCATAATATCGATGTTCGACATATACTTGATATCCCTTGTTCTGTCTTGCCATTTCGTACATGTTTCCCCTGGTCAACCAGTTGGGAGAAATGTGCCAGTCTCCAGCAATCGTGACGAATATCGGAGAACCATCGCCACCAAAAAATTCTTCGTTGTACATAAATCTCTATAAAAAGAATTGATATAAGAGATTGAGAATAAATCGGTACCTCTACATTGATTGTTTTTTAGTTAAAGTTTATTATTAATTCTAAACCTTAATAATTTTTAATATGAATATTGTACAAGGATTCCTATTAATAAGGTTTCACCAAACAAGCAGGATGTGGCCATTTATAAAGCTGGTACCTAACACAGCTTTTTATTTTATTATGCTTTATAGTTAACATTTTACACAAAAATAAATACTTAATAGGACACGACATAGTGTCACGACCTAGGCTAACATATTGTGCTGACCTTATTCAAAAGATCACAGAAAAGGAATGCTTTGGTGCAAATGGATATCTATTATAATAATGTAAGGTTAAGAAGTCTGTGCAAGTAGGTACCTAACGAGTTACTCGGTTCTGTAGTTTCTGTTCTGCCTGTCCCCACAGGGTAACGAAGCTAGCTTATGCTTATTAGGGTAGGCACATATAATTTAAGAACATTTATGTTTTTCGCCGAGGCGAAGCGTCTAAAGGCCGGTTCCTTTTTCAAAAAAGTATGCTTATGTTCATATTATGTATTATTGTTTGTAATAAATAAGTAATCAATAAATAGGTACCTAGTTAAAATTTAAGCATTGATTTCAATAGCCTGAATTAGAGTTCAGACAAAACTTCAATTATACAAATACCTTCTAGCAGTTTTGAATTAATAGTATTTACCTATATGCCTATACACATAATGGATTATTACATAAATATTACATTACCAAACGAAACGTATCTGAATTAAGGTGATTGTAGTGATCAACAGGCATCACCAAGTAGCTGGTTTGAACATTTCTCGCAGACAAACTTTCATTCTTCTCGGAAATTTTCATGCTTGCGAACATATCCACAATCTTGGGTTCCTTCTTTGCACATGATGTCGAGACCAGACTTAGCAGAAGAAAGATGAATATCTGAAACTATATAAAATACTTTTCAATACTCTTCCTCATAAACTGGCTTATCCCACCTATTATCAACTGTGACTTTTTCATTACTAGATATTATTCACTAATACTGAGTAATAGAGTATTTTGTTTAATTAAAGGATGAGTTACGTTTACACTTGCGTTAAAATAACAACCGCGAAGGGCTTCAAAAAAAAAAACATATTTTAACCGACTTCCAAAAAGGAGGATGGTTCTCAATTCGACCGTATATATGCTTTTTTTATGTTTGTTCGATATCTCTGAAAGGAGATAGTCTCAGAATGGTCCCATGATCAGGAAAGCAAGGTCAGAGAAATCGAGGGGAACTTTGGAAGACAGTCGACGGATCTCCTGGACTATTTGGAGTAGTTGCCTTGTGTTTGGGCTCGAATGTTTTGTACTGGTGAGCACTTTGCACCAAGATTTGTCGTGACTGTCATTATGTGTCTGATGATAAGAACGAAGGTCAGCTCAGGGAACTCCTGAATGGTTTACAGTAACTACCTCGTGTTTGGACTTAATTCATTTTATATTGATGAAAACTTTGCATCTATATGGATTACAATGAAGTTATGCAGTAAATCGTGATGATGCAGCCGGATTACCGTCGTGGGATCTCTATTTGACTATTTGGAATGGTTATGTTGTGTTTGGACTTAATTCATTTATATTGATGAGTACTTTGCACCTATATGGATTATGTATAATGAATGTCTGCAGTTTATGGTCATTGACATTCGACGGAATATCTCAACGATTTACAGCACTGAAAGCTGACTAACTCAGGACTACTTACCATTACTGTGATTTTCGGTCTCAAGTAGCCGTCGTTCTCTTTCTAGAAGCATTCTAGCTTTCTCTGCCTATCACTTAAAATGGTGAAATAAATAATTTTTAACAAAAAAAAAAAACAAAAAGTAAACTAAAGAGCAAAAATAAATTTAATATTTATCATCTCATTAAGTTAAATAGAAAATAATATTTAATAACTATTTTATAATTTTGAAGTCGGTGCCAAGACTCTATGCGCCTCGGCGGTAATCACCTACTTTACACGCTTGCACCATAATGTAGAAACCTTAAGAAGTGGTCTGCCCCGTGACCTATGGTACCCTAGACATTGCATCAATATCAAGATAGCACTACCTATCGCAATTTTTATAAAGATTCTTCACAATAAACCACTTGGAAATAAGTCGCTTCAACTTGACTTAGAATTATCAGTCACAAATTCTCATGTCCTCATACGTCCAAAAAATAAAAAGATAAACTCTCAAAGAATTAAGTAATTCAAACAATCACTTTTTCAAGCACTTCACTTCCGTTTTAGCGCTTGAGTTAAAGTTTACCAATGCTTTGTTGAAGTTTAGTTAGAACACTACTGACTGAGTGTCTACTAAACCAAAATATCTACACAATTCCAAATAGGCTACACAATTTAATGTATCTACGATTATTCTAGTAAAAATTCTTCTGTTAACCTTATAAGATATTCTTACCATTTTATTAGTAGTTTTTTTCGCAAATAAATAGATAAATATATGAAACACAACTGCTTACTGCGCGGTTTTTCGAGTTCTGTCTGGCCGTCGAGTGTAATCTTTGTCAGTACCGAACGATTCATCGATTGATAAGCAAAGTATCCAAAAATATGCTGGTACATTATCAATCTGAGCGATAACGATAATGCATAGATACTTATTAAAATAATTAGAGCGAGTAGAGAAGTACCTAGAGTATAGAAATACAAAAGGTCATTGGGATAAACATGCAAAGGGTCTATTTTCGTAATTGTTTGGGTGATTTTGGCCACTTCAAAGACATATTTATCGTTTTGGTCTTTGACAAATTCTTTTGTGTAAGTAGGTATCTATGGAATTATTTTATGAAATTCTTTCCAAAAAATGCGGACACGATGTCTCAAACTGAAAAGGGATATGGGTAGGGATGGATAGGGATATGATATATGAGGGAATAAAAATAATTTGGTGGTGGACGCTTAATTGCGTCTTCAGGGAATGACGTATTACCTACGGGGCTGCCCGATTGCTTTCAAGCTTAAACTGGAGCCAAAACGATTTTGCGAGGCGTGAATAATATACTGTATCCTTGCACTTTACTCATAAACAAAAATATTAGCACATTATTTTAATATGCATACTTTCATAATATGATAATAAATATAGAGGACGCCATAAAACATTAAGTAGTTTCTTAGACAAGGAAAACGTTTGTGAACATTTTCCGAATTTAAGTATTCATTAAGTACCTACAAACTAAGGTAAAATAAAGAAAAACGTAAATAAGTACGAAATACTGTCACTTTGTTTTGGTAAATTATTTCAGTAGTTTGTTATAAAATTGTAATTTCTAATTTTATATATTTTATTGCGACAGCCATGACGCTACGATTCTCCTTGCTCTTTGCTGCACAGCTGTCATCTGTATGGTGTCAGTACGCAACCAGCCTTGCATGTCGAAACAATGGGATGCCCTGGTAACAAAATTTTAACAGATATTTAGAAAAATAAGAAATACTTAATAAAAAACATACCTAAATAAATAAATATTATCATTTTTATAATCATCGCGAGACTACCTAAATTAGATTATTGGAGTAATGTTGCTGATTACGGGCCCTGGTCGCAACTAGAAATTAGTCGAGTATGTTCGAAGACTATCCTAATTAGACATCATTTGCAGTAAGAATCTTACTGCTAGACTTTAATTTTGTAAAAACATACTTATAACATACAACACAACAAAATAGGTATAACAAAAAAGTATTGTATGTCTAGTTCCGTTATGACTCTGAACTGTAGTCTCAGAAACTAGTAGAGCTTTTCTCAGTCAATTCACGTACTTAAATATTTTTTTATGTCTCACGATAGTTAGGTGCTACATATCCAAAAGCCACAAAAATATTAAATATACTTAATTCCCAATTTGAAAATAAATCACGCACTTGAATCGTTACAAATGCTGGCACAATGGACTTTGGACTATGGACTTTGATATTTGATATTGCGATAATGAAATAGACAGCGATAACAATCGATGACAGATTTCAATAATACTCAGAAATGGCGTCGTAAACTAACAGGAAGTTATTATCAAAAAAAGCAACACTTTTCTATATTATGAAAGTATAGATTAACAAGGTAGGTAGGTCATGCTTCACTTCCTAGTCTAGAGAAAAACAATTGACTTTTTATACTTTGCTGTATCACGTAGTTACCTATATACTTATATTATACTGCAAAATGCGGGTAGGTCATTTGCAGTGATCGGAGTAGGTAGATTGAAATGACGTCATTGATCCGAAATGTATCATTAATATGGTGGTGCATTATTAAAAAAAACCGGAACTTATGTAGGAATTTTATGTATTCTGCTAGAGTGGAACAATATTATTCTTTATTACTCTTCATATTTTTTTAACGGCACTCAGTCACGATTTGACAGAACCCAACGACCAATCAGAACAAAGGATCATGGGTGCCGATGACATGCCAGGTAGCTTACTCGTTTACTTCGGAATTACATTGTTATTATTATTCAACAAATAAATAATGACATAATTTATGTCATTATTTATTTGTTGAATACTTTTGATACTTTTCTTTAAATTTTAGGTAGGAATAATATCACTACCAACATTAACAATATTTAATTGAATCCGGGACTACCGGAATTACTTTCCGGGAAAATGGCTTATCCATGTTATTCTTTCCTTGTGCATTTATGATACAAGTACCAAAAATCAATCTACCTACTCCTATCACTAAGTCATTAGTGACTAAAGTTGAAAACCTCAAAGTCAGGTTACATCAGTGTTCGGCCGTACAGCAATCGGGATGCGGTTACTAAATCGCTCGCTAAACTAGTAAGACTACAGAAGTACAGATAGGCGACCGCCATTGACATTGGTCATGAATACACCTGACGAGTTGTGTTGCGTTGCTAGTGTTTTCCAAGGTCGTTGTTGCTGGTAATTTTGGGACAAATAAAAGATAAAAGATAAAAGATAAAAGATAAAAGATAAAAGATAAAAGATAAAAGATAAAAGATAAAAGATAAAAGATAAAAGATAAAAGATAAAAGATAAAAGATAAAAGATAAAAGATAAAAGATAAAAGATAAAAGATAAAAGATAAAAGATAAAAGATAAAAGATAAAAGATAAAAGATAAAAGATAAAAGATAAAAGATAAAAGATAAAAGATAAAAGATAAAAGATAAAAGATAAAAGATAAAAGATAAAAGATAAAAGATAAAAGATAAAAGATAAAAGATAAAAGATAAAAGATAAAAGATAAAAGATAAAAGATAAAAGATAAAAGATAAAAGATAAAAGATAAAAGATAAAAGATAAAAGATAAAAGATAAAAGATAAAGATAAAAGATAAAAGATAAAAGATAAAAGATAAAAGATAAAAGATAAAAGATAAAAGATAAAAGATAAAAGATAAAAGATAAAAGATAAAAGGGGTTATTTGTTTCGTATACACAAAAACAAAACAGCCTGTGAGACTGATATAATATGTATAACGCACATTTGTGTTGAAGCATGATTCATGACTCACACACTTAAAAATATTTTAGAAGGATGTTTTTCCGAACCGCTTTAGTCGAGTCCATTTTACTAACCTATTCAAAAATAGACTCACGATTTGTGAAACAAATAATAAATCCTGTTAATCCTTCCCAAAAGAGAAAATGTTTTTTATTTTTTTCTGAAAGTTTGTAGTAGGCTTGTCGAGAAAGTTTGTAATAGAATTCGCGTTTACATTTCACGCTAATTTTATTATTTTGTTTTTTTCTCGTTAAGCGCTAAATTATTGACTGTAAACCAATTATGAACTTCACGATTGGAGCTGTTTTCGTCGACAAAATTATCAGCACGTCCATCTATTTTCAAAATTAATGATGTATCTTCTGCAAACAGCACCATTCTTGGTTTACTTTTAAATGGAAATGGCAAGTCATTAACATACACTAAAAAGATAAACGGACCTAATACTGAACCCTGCGGACGCCCATTCTAATCTCAGAACCCTGTGAGTTAGAACCACCCTCAACTGCCTATCATCTAAATATGATTCGGACTGCAGTAGGTCTCATCCATGATCAACGCAATCAAATGCTTTTGAGAGGTCGCAAACAACGCACCAACAGCATCCTTGGCTTCCTCCCACGCATTGAATACTTCCTTCACCAAAGTGACACCGGTGTCAGTTGTACAACTTTAGCGATACCGTATTGCTGGTGATGGAATTCCCCTTTCCTAATCCCTCCCTAACCCCTAAATCTCCAAAGCCCTTATCCGCAAAAGGTCGGCAACGTACTCGTAACTCCTCCATTGTTGCATGCATGGGCTGCTTACCATCAGGTTATACTTCACCTCGTAAAAAAGTATGATTCTGACACTCCTTTTCACCCGCCCAGGGCGGAAGAAGTCAATTAATGATTTTCCACTCTCTAATAAAAGTTTTCTATGAAGACGTGACTGTGTTCTGTGTTCTCACCCAAGTGAATGATTTTTGTAAATATTTGTTTCTTTTACCTGTCCACGGTAAAAGTTGGAGAGGTCTCCGAAATATCTTCTTTATAAACACCGAGCGCCCGCCATGGATCGATGTACCCGTGGATGTTAATGGTATTGTTCACTTCGGGCCCGAGGCCTCCAAATACTAAGTTTACACGGTCAGCCGCAGCGAGGACGAAATCTTTATCAAATCTGTGAATCAAAAATAAAAAAAATAATCAGAACATAATTATGAGTTTTATATTGGAGTTGTTTTCTACCAACCATCTTTTGAGGTTGGTAGAAAGAAGGGTTTTCAGGGGCTCGAAGTGTTTAAAGTCAATACATAATTCTTGCTTCTTGCATCTACCACTGTATTGTCTCTGCATCACCCTAAGGTAGACTGGAAGAGAATGCTCGTTGCTTTAAGTCCGCCTTATGCACAATTTTTTGGCTGTGCATGAAGTTATAAATAAGAAGCACTTCCCGTGGCAAAAGCGATAGAAGATGCAAAACAATACAAACATGTGAGACCCTAAAAAAAACCGCTCATAGATTGTGTATCGCACAGACTTCAGTTTAATTCATCAAACCCATTAAACCCATCCCATCAAACATTATTATGTCACAAATAACCACGATTGAAAGTATTTGAAAGGTTAATTTAAACTTTCATAAAGATTTACTAGTAGTGTTTATCAGTCAAATCAAAATCAAATCAAATTCTTTATTTTTCAAGTAACTTCGAAACTACAATTTGGAACGAGCACCTAGCTTCACTGACGAACAGACTGACAGACTACTATTCTATTTTGACGTTTCAAAAGTACCTATTTATAGTTTAGTTGGAATAAATGATTTTGATTTGATTTGATTTGAAGAAGTCCACAACAGGCACTTTTGAAAAAAATTTCAAAAGGTTTAACGTGTCAGTCTGTTCGCCTATCCTCTAGTGAAGCTATATGCTCGTTCCAAAGTGTAGATTCCTATGGAGAAGAACGAGCAAGAAACTTTTTCAATTAGTTTCACAATGCAAATCAGTAAGAGTCTGAATAAGTATGTAGTAAAAGTCGTACTTATAAACGATATGAATATGACACTCACTCTCGGAGAAGCTTGATGACGTTCCTGTCCACCCTCCAAAACAAGTACCTAAGCAGGTTTTTAGGCCAAAGGAAGTACTCACTTCTTGTAAACTGCTTGCTCATTGTCAAACATATCATCTTACTAATTATTATTAGGTACTTTAAAATATTACAAATTATGCGAAATTTACGATGTTTGGATGTTTGTTACTCAATCACGCCAAAACGGCTCGATGGATCTGGATGAAATTTGACATAGGCTACTTTTTATCAACACATCATGCGGGCGAAGCCGCGGACGGGAGCTAGTTAGTATTATTTTTTTGTAACCATAGTTATAAATTGATAATATTTTCCTTACCTGCTGTCAAAGTTTCTTAGGCAAACGTCAGTATAGAAGTCTACGTTAAGCCACGTCAGGCCATCGAACACAGTACCGGATTTGGGCGCAGTTTGGAAAAATCCATATTCAGTGCAAGTTTGGTAATACCACGCTCGAGCTGGAAACAAAATTTTTTTTGTTGCTTATACTTACTTATATAGTTAATATCAGGTCAACGGCTGCTTAGAATTATACGTGCATCAGATCATCATTCTATAAGGCGTCGTCCATAAAGTACTTCACACGTAAAGAGAGGGGAGAGGGGTCGACAAAGTGTGACATGGTGTGACAAGGGGTCGGAGGGCTCCTAAGCTTGGTGACGTCACATTTCAAAATCTAATATATCTATCAAACTTAAGGATTGTTTTTTTGACGAGTTCATATCCGCACTAGTGACAAGCGCAGATTGCCGACAAGGCATTTGACTAATATTGCCAAACGCGCCGTACCTCGCTTGATTTTATTGTTTCTATTTATTGATTTTTCGATATGATATTGCAAAATATGTGACGTCACACTAGGGGTCTAAATTGTGTCCTCCTGTGGCACGGATGGGGAGGGATGGGGGTTATGAATCATAATTCATATGATGTACTTCATGGATGGCCCCTAAGTGCCCACTGTCGCGGATTCGATTCCCGCACGGAACAACTCTTTGTGTGATCCACAGATTGTTGTTCCGGGTTTGGGTGTAATGTATGTTTGTAAACGCACCCACGACACACGAGAAAATCCTTACGTGGGGCATCGTTGATATTAAAAAAAAATACGTAAAACTCGGAAAAAGACACATTGGTAGTTGCCAGGTTTCGAAACCGCACTTACAAACAAATAAACTAATTCACTTTTGTGTTTGGTTTACATACATAACTTTACTTGTTTACTTGATAAGTAAGTCAGGTAAGGTCTAGGCGAAAATAGGGAATTTTTAGTAACGCAATAGCGTACCTAATATGAACTTAAGCAGTACTCACTTAAAATTCATAAAACACTTACAGTTGTCTGTACGATTGTATGCGGCGAGTAAACCTTCATATGTAATAGTCCAGCATTCGTTCGATTCCAGTTCTTGAATTAACGCTATGAATGCACCAATCTGTTCCATTGGAGTTGATCCTGTAATTTTATTGTACTAATCATCCTCATAAACACTGAGATGAAACAAAGATTTTGACATTATGACCTTCACCAAACTACATTAATGATTAGAGCTGGTGTTTAGCTCAGCCGTCTCATACATAAGAACAGTATTTCTTACAAGACCGGATTTTCGCTTAGTATAGCAGTTAAGGTTAAGCAGTTTTTTCAGCGTGAAGTACCTCCCCCTCGACAGATGCTCTACTTTCTACCAGCTAGTTGTGCCCCTGACTTAATATTACTACTGATATTTTTTCAATGATTCAGGTGTGTAATTATATTATAATGTACCAAAAGTACAGGTAAATATCTACCTACTAAACCCTTTTTAGGAACAGACGTGATGGTGTTTACTGGCTCGATTTTATGTGATCACAAAAACAAAAGCAACAGTTGCTCACCAAAGTTTCCAGCCTCGAAATTATTACAAATATTCATTAAACTGCCCGGCCTTGCTCCCTGTACCGCAGCAGAGAAGCTCCAAGTGATAAGTCCCGAAAAGTATCCCATAGCAAAGATATCGTCATAGTCGAGTGGTGCACAAAGCCTGAAATAACGAGTAAACAGGTGTGTATTTTTTTTTTTTGATAGGACAACGATGAATAATCAAGGAATTTTCACATTATCCACATAGTCACTAGCGTCGTGTTTTGCCTTGGCGTGAGGTTACCGGAGGCCCACATCTTACTCAATCAATAAATCTCCAAACCCCTAATTGCTAAAAGACCGGCAACGCAATCTTAATTCCTCTGTTGTATTCTTGGGCGGCACTGATTGCTTACCATTTGGTCATCTTGAAAAACTATTTTGTAAAGTTAATATTGCAATCCTTACAATATTAAGTAGGTAGGTGTAAGTATAAGCACCGGGTTCTATTACTTTGGTACCTACAACTCTATACGAAGCCCTGATTTGTTTAAGGTGTTCTGAGTTTAAAATAATTTAGGCAAATAAGAACAGCATTTATGAAAACGATGAAGATGATGAACGATTTTTTTTTTCCTTGTATATTGAACACTGACCTGTATGCCTGTTCCAGCATGCGTCTTCCAGATTCTGTTCTAATTGCAGCCAATGTGTCATCTATTCCACGTTTAATGTGTGCTATGCACTGCTCTCCTCCCTCTAGCAAGAAAGCTTCATGGACCACTTCCAAGTATTCTAGAAGTGACAAAATATTATCATTTTATTTAATTGCTATCTTTGTCGCGGCATCGCTGTGTGGCCTATAGGCTATTTCGCCCGGAAAAATAACCATACCATTTACATCGCCGCTCTACATAATGAATTTAAAGTTTTTATGCTACCTTTACATAGATTTTGTTCCGAGTTCTAAGTAAAAATTCCATTAAAATGCGATTAAAATAGACCGTAAATAACTGGAAATCGATCTGCCTCAATGCCAGGACAGGTCTCAATTCGAAGAGCTCGTTCGAAGTATGCTCGAAGACCATTTCCTTTCTTTGTGTGCCGACAAAAACTGTTAAACACTAATCCTCCGCTAGCGTCAGATACCATTGTCCGACATGGCGTTCTAAATCTTAATTTAGTTTGTCTTTTATTTGTTTAGTTATTGTTATCAAAGTTTGCTTGCGTCTTAAATGATTTTCCTTACTTCTTTCTTTCTAACATTAGGGATAATAAGAGTATACACCTGTGAAGTCCACCTTAGCTAGGATCGGTCCACTCGAAGCTACGGAACCGACCACCAAGTGAGGATAGCGTTTCTTGAACCACATCACCATATTCGCAGCGTATGATCCTCCGTACAGTATCACTTTGCTGTTTGCAAAACGCGGCTGTTTCTTCATCTCTACTATGAAATATGCTAGGTCAGCTAGAGCTTGATCAATGTTCAAGAAACGCAAGTTTTCAGCAGTGAATGTTCTGTAAGAAAAATAAAATATACCTATATATAAAGTCGTGCGAGACAAATATCGACAAGAAATGAGCTTCATTAACCCGTGATAAGCCGAAGCGCAGATCTACGTGAGACACACTGTGTTTTCTAATGTGTTTCATATACCGGCAGACGAGAGGTTAAGATGTAGTTAAGTATTGTTGTAGGCGTAAAACTTAATTATTTCAAAGTGTAGGAGAGCCAAGTTTTGGCACGGGTACCATTCCGGTAAAACTGACCCACAGTTTTACCGGAATGGTACCACGGGCTCACTGAAAATTTACACGACTTTAAACCGTGCTAAACAACCACAGCGTTGTGTTTCGCCGTGTGAGTGAGATTAACGGAGGCCCCTCCTTTTATCCCTCCTCAATTTCTAAATCTACGAAACCCTAATCCCAAAAAGGCCGGTAACGTTTTGTAACTCCTCTGGTGTTGCAGGTGTCCATAGGTAGCGCCGATTGCTTAACTTCAGGTAATAATTTCGCCCTATTTCCGACCACTAATCCATCAGGATTTACGGTTCTACCTAATTTAAATGTAGTTTTTATTTTGATGTTTCGATCAGGTAACTCTGATTTTGGTCATGAGCAGACTTTTTCTTCCTTTATGTCATCTCAATATTTCACCTTTATTAGTCACCAGCTACTCCAGCGTGGTCTCACCCGCTGCTCGGCTCCATTTAATCGTAGCGTGATGTTTTAGAGCCTATCTAAGGAATATTGTAGCTATCTATAAGTGAAAGAATTTTGGAAATCCGACTAGCGGTCCCTTCGTTCCCTTAGCGGTAACCTTCTACATACAAACTTCGACTAGCGGTTCCAAAGATTACCCCCTACATACTCGTACAAACTTACAAATTTTACCTCTTTGTAATATTAGTATAGATCATTATCAACTTACGGGAATATTTTAGTTGCACCGTAGTAGCGATGTTCAGTGTATATCTGATACCCTTTGTTCTCTCGTGCCATTTCGTACATATTACCAGCCAGTAACCAACGATGGTCAATGTCCCACTCCCCACCGACTAAGATGAATATTGGAGAACCATCGCCTCCGAAGAATTCCTCGTTGAACATGAATCTCTGAAATCAAAATGATACTTTCAAAACTTAAGAGCATATCAAAAACTTTCCAGCTATTTTGGAGTTATTGGGTTAAATATGTACATTCATACACTTAATGTATCTCCTACAATTTAGGCATCTATTGGTATTCATAAATAGTATTTCACATTTATAAAATTAGCAAATAACAAAGTTAGTTTCTCATCATTATCATCAGTCTATAAGTGTCCACTGCTGAGCAAAAGCCTCTTCTCATACGGAGAAGGTTTGAGCATTGATCACCACGCTTGCTCAATGCGGGTTGGCGATTTCAAATTTATAAATAGAAATTATAAGTCCAGGTTTCCTCACGATGCTTACCTTCACCGTATGTCAGTGGTGTCTAAATAATCATAGAATGTACATATAACTCGGAAAAAGTCACATTGGTACTTGCCAGGTTTCGAACCCACACCCTCATGCATGAGAAGCGGGCTCCCTAAGTTCCGGGCCACCACGACATTCACTCTATTGTAAATTCATTTAGGTGACTCTATTTAAGTAAATAAAATAAAAATATATTTAGCAAGCAATACGTATTATAAAAAAGAGTAACCATGGAGTTTCTTGTTCGTTCTTCTCAACAGGAATCACTTTGATAGATTCACTAGCGGGCAGACTGACAGACACACATAAAGTGAATACATTAATTTTATTTTTGTTTTTTGTTCAAAAGTGCCTTTTTCTGGTCTAGTTTAAATAAATGATTTGACTTTGACTGCTAACACTTTTGCAATGCGTAAAAAAAGCACGATGGCATTTTCTTGAACAACAGAAGCCAATATTGAATTAAATAAAAAGGCTCGTTTACATCATACCATAAGTTGTGGTTGGAAAATGCAAGACAATAATTGCTTTTTAATTAACTGTATGCAACAGGCAAGCAACTTGCATCGTTTTTATGAGCCTTAAGTAATTTTAAGTAAGTAAAAACGTGTTTTGTTATCAACTGCTGTTTCACAAGTACAGACATCATGATTTTATTTAGCTGCAAGTACTCCATAGAAGTTATACGTACCATGTGAAAAATTGTTGGGTTATGAGGGTCAAAGTGATCAAGTGGCATGGGCATCCAGGTTACGAAGACATTCCTAGTGGGCAGGCTGTCCCATTCTTTAGGAGGCTTCATGTCTACTCCCAAGGTCATCTCCACAGCCCTGGGCACTTTGGTCGCTTGCTGCTCCTCTGCCCATGATGCGGAGAACAGACTTAGGAGTAGTAGGAGAACCCTCTGAAAGATTCGATAGAAGAATAATTAACACATGTTTAAATTATAATCAGCTGTCTCGGCATATGTTGGACATGCAGGATCATAATAATATGTTGGAGCGATAAAATTTTGATAATATAGAAACGATTCTTCATATATTACCTATGTAGAGATTAATTGGTTTTCCTCCTTCAATGTTAACCTACTTATGTGTAAAAGTTACGTTGTTTTTTTTAACACAAATGTGTTTTTCGGTATGAAATATTATTAGACAAATTATAAAGTTTCAAGAAAATATTTCAAAAGGTATCATATTATATAGGGACGTACATACATATGTATTATGTATGGTGGAGTTGGAGTGTAGAGTAAGCAAAACGTACGTGAGCGCGAGATTTGTACGCAAGGGACAGTTAGACACTCTTTGGCGTTTACGTGAAATATATTCGTTATCACTTAACCCCGAAACTACCAACCAAAAGATCCAGAACTTAAATAATTAATATTCTAACCACCAATCCCTAAACTAATATGGAATAATTTTAAAACCGCTTGCAATGAACTACAACAGCAACACACGCCTTTTTTGATACTTTGATAAACCCCATCCAGGGTGAAGGAGAGTATCTTCAAAACGACCCTGGTTCCTCTCCTGCTACAGGCTGAGACCACGACCATTACATTACTGACTTGACCCAAACCCTCGGCTGAACACCAGCCCTGTTGGGCCCGTCGGTAGTGGTCTATTAACTCTGTGACGCGCCGTACGTTCAGGACAAAAACACCCGCCTAAATAAAATAAGCAAATAATACAATAACATATACAAGCCATGTTTACTTACCATTTTCTATAAAATAATTATTAAACACATTTACCATCCACTATGGATACGTTGGTTAGCCTAATTGTGATATCTTAGCGATTTATTAATCGGACTCTCCTTATCAATCAAGGCGATTAAGATACTATTCCGAAATATTTATAAGAAATAATTTATACATCATGTTTTTATTTTGAATAAAGATAAAAATACTTCTGTGTCTTTCAAAATTAGGACGCGGGCCTGACATCGATACCAAATTTTAAAATGGGTATGTTGCTGAATCCTTATTGCTTATTTGATTTTCTCTGAGGTGATTTTAGTGATCTAAGTGTAGGTCTATTCACAATTTTTTTTCATGGCTTCTAATTTCTAATTCAATTTAATAAAAACATATTGGAAGTGTCATGAAGACAGCTTTTGAGTATTTCTTCATGAAAATTCATCATCATTAGCCTATAAGTGTCCACTGCTGAGCAGAGGCCTCTTCTCACATGGAGAAAGTTTGAGTATTAATCACCACGCTTTTTCAAGGCGGATTGGCGATTTCAAATTTATAATTAGAAATTATTAAGTCCAGGTTTCCCAACGATGTTTTCCTTCACCGTAGTGGTGTCTATATAATCATAGAAATTACATATAGCTCGGCAAAAATCCGATTGGTACCTATTTGCCTGGTTTCGAACCCGAACCCTCATGCATGAGAAGCGCGCCTTAACAATCAGGCCACCATGACCACGGAGTGTTGTTGATAGGAGGATACCATCTAATTACTTCTCTCGCCCAGAGTGAAGTGAGAGTGAGTGTTAGACTCTTACTGACTAGAAATCCCTGTTACTTCTCCTGCTCTAGTCCTAGGCTGCGGTACCTACCTCGTCGCGCTTACCCCGGCTGAATATTGACCCAGTAGCGCGTTGGTAGTCGTTTTTTTTTTTTAATGGTATAAGTCGGTAAACGAGCAGAGGATTACCTGATGGTAAGCAATCAGCACCGCCCATGGACACTAGCAACACCAAAGGAGTTACGAGTGCGTTGCCGGATTTTGGGGATAAGGGTTGCGGATGTAAGGATCGGGAAGGGATAGGGGAAGGGACGGGATTGGGCCTCCGGTAACCTCACTCACACGGCGAAACACAACACTGTGGGTTGTTTCACGCCGGTATTCTGTGAGGTATTCTATTCTATTAATTTACAATTCGATTATTATTGGTCGTTACTAATAATAATCGAATTGTAAATTAATACCATCATTATTTGCTTCTAGGCTAATGGTATAAAGACCGATGACTCTGATGTCCATTCCTTATCCACACCATATCGTGTCGAATTCATGTCATAAGTCCAAAAACGTAACGTCCTATGTACATATGTACTGTACATAATTATAATACCTATCAACATTAACTCTCTTAGGTATCTACATCGATTTTGCGATAACATTCTACGATACACCAACAATAATTCGTGATGCCGTACTCGTTCTTCGATTGCCGAAAATTATGATAATTAATGATTAATTTAATTTAATACTAATACCCACGGCGAAGGTGGTGTGACGATCTGTTCATGTTTGCGGGGTAAACTTGACCGGAGATGACTCTAGACACAGAAGTTTGGAAGGAAAAGGGGGAGGCCTTTGCCCAGCAGTGGGACAAACAATAGGCCAAAAGTACATTACTTATATATATATAGAGTAGCCATTGAAGTTTAAAATGTCATAGGGCGCAGTCAGTAAATATTAGAAATTTAATTTTTTTTAAACGGGAACTTCGTCGAATTGTTTCTCTTGCTTTGGTTGGAGTGAGAGGGTGTGTCAGACTCTTACTGACTAAAAGCCTGAATCTGGAGAAGGGACGGGGTGCATCCCTTCTCCAGATTCAGGCTGAGGCCGTGGTATGTTGTTGCGCTCGACCTGCAACCCTGGCTGAACATCAGCCCCTATTGGGACCCATCTGTTGTGGAATTGCTTTATTCCTGAAGCTGCAACTGGTGTATCTAGTACATGTCTTGGGATTACCTGATGGTAAGCAATCAGCGCCACCCATGGACACCCGCAACGGAGGAGTTACGAGTGCGTTGCCGACCTTTTAGGGACTAGGGATTTGGAGAGTTAGGGATTGAGGAAGGATTGGGCATCCGGTAACCGGTAACCGGAAACAACGCCCGTGCGTGGTATCACTCTAGTCGAGCCGACCTACTCGTGCCGAAGCATGGCTCTGCCACACGTAGGTATAGTTGCTAAAACTGGCCATTAAAGTGATTTTACTGAGTTAAGTGTACCTATTGCAATTCTAACACTTTTAGAACTAGCTTCTAATTTACAATTCAAATATAATATAACTATACATTGGTCTTATTGGACCTCTCTGTGGTAGTATTATATCTAATGAGGTAAGTTATCGCAACAGATAATAATCGATTAGTAACTCAATACCATCATTTAAGTCATTGCCACTAAGGGAATTCTTGTTAATTATCTGTATCAGATCAGTTGATTTTCCCCGTCATATTGCGTGGCAACGCTGACACTGATGGGGCAATTAACGTCATTTCTGACACGACAAAATGTCACTAACATGAACGTTGTCATACAAGTCTTTCTAAGGAAGACAAAGGTTTATAACTTGCCCATCTTCGTCGTACTTGGACTGTCCCATTATCCCATTTATTATTTGTCAATAAGCAAATAAGAAAGGTAAATTCTTACATATAGGATACTTTTAAAATACTGGTTTATTTTATTTGGTTAGGATATTTCATGTAGTGTAACAGTACTTACCTTTGTACCTACTCCGTACACTGTACTTTCATCAATATTTCTAATCTTTTCTGTCGTGCCCAAAATTGTGACAATTTGTTTAATGACTAAATGCGTCATTAAAACAAGATGAAATTGAATAAAACAGATGCATTGTGATGGCGCAAAGAAAGGTTAATATCGAAGCAAAAAAAAATGAAACTAAAGACAATTCCTTATATCATTACTTTATTCGATTTTCTTCTTTAGCTTAATATAAATTAAGACTTATTTACTAAGGAGTCTAGACAATTGTTACTGTAGTAAAAACATAAGTATCCAAATTATTAAAAAACGTTTTGTTACACAAAATATCAATTGTTTTAGAAACAAAGCTGCTTCAAGCCGATTAACACTTTATCTAGACATCCAGTCCTTATAATAAACATTAAAAAAAAAAATAAGTAAATTGGCATTGTTGTTTAATTTTGGTACTTAGTCGTTTTGTTTTATAATAATATTTTATTTACACTTTGATCCATAGGGTCTTGTACAATCTTTCACTCCACATTTTAATTTTCCGCTAGCACCTCCGCTCACTCGGTACGGTTTTTCGTGTAGATAATTTCCTCTGAAATTGAAACCATAATTTCGCTTAAAACACTAGTAACTTATTATTGTTTTTTATGCTGATGGTATGCACGATTGATAGCCACAGTGATTGGCAAAGGTTTAAAATGTGTAGCTTTCCAGCGTGCCCTTTTTGACGGATGATTTCCTTCCAGCTAGTTCAAGTACGTTAATTTTTTGTTGATTGATTTATTCATCATCAGCCTATAAATGCCCACTACTGAGCAAAGGCCTCTTCTCATACAGAGAAGGTTAGAGCATTAATCACCACGCTTGCTCAATGCGGGTTGGCGATTTCAAACTTATAATTAGAAATTATAAGTCCAGGTTTCCTCACGATGTTTACCTTCACCGTATGTCAGTGGTGTCTAAATAATCTTAGAAAGTACATATAACTCGGAAAAAGTCACATTGGTACTTGCCAGGTTTCGAACCTACACCCTCATGAATGAGAAGCGGGCTTCTTAACCTCCGGGCCACCACGACTTTTGATTTATTAACGGATGCATAAGCGACAGAACTTCTTTACACAATTACGGTTTATTGTTACCAATTTCTATGTAGCAATATATGTTTACGTTCTTGTAAGATTATATGTTTACGCGTTTTCACAAAGTTAGAAAATTGTACCTATCTAGTTTTCCAATACCATTAATTTATTATTTTCAATAAAAATACGAGAAAAATACTTAAGTAGGTATCTACCTATGTTGCAAGCTAACCTTTTATTGCAACGCTGCAAATGACTAGGGCCAAAAACGTCACTAGACGAATTCATAATGACATATGTTTTTGTATAACAATCAAAATAAATGGTTCACAGACGAGATACTTTCATACAATTGTAGCTCTACGTATGTTGTGTTGTTGTTATTGTATGAAGACAATACGGGGACAACTTACCCAGGCCCGTAGTTACACACGACGTAGTATTTGTTCCAACCAAGTTTGAACATCTGTGACACGGCGCATCCTAGGTAAATGCTATCTGACCACACCATCTGCAAGAAAATAATCATATTGCTTTTTTTTAAAAAAATAACGTTGCCAAACATTAGAATTTTCTCCTTTGTGGATGCGTTTACAAACATATTTTTACATTTCCTACACATCACACCTAGATTCGGAACAACAGTCCGACGATCGCACAGACAATTTTTCCGATACAGCAGTCAAGACAATGGTAAGACAATACGTGCGCAAAAGCTAGTGTTCGCTCGGAGTTTGATGAATTAAATAGTGGAGAAATTTTGTCGTTAGTAATTGTATAACTCCAAGTGGCAACCACTGCAAGCAAGCGGACCAAGGCAAATCACATTAAGAGACAAAGTATTCTACGTTTGTAGAGTACCTAGGTACTTAGTCCCATATTAAACTGAACTACTTAAATTGTTTCCACGATCGTTTCGAAAAATACCTAACCTCTTAGTCTTTCTAAAAGTTATTCAAAAGTATCAAAACTCAAACTGTGCGCTTTCTAAACTTAGTGGTAGGGGAGGTGGGCCCAAAACGGGTACGCTAAGGGATATTTACAATAAAAAATTGGTAGAAAAGAAAATTAAACTTCTATTTTTACTTTTCAAATTATGTAACTAATAAAGAATCTAAAATTAGAACAAACATAAAAAAAAATCTTCAGAATTCGAACAAAAACGAAAAACAAAAAAAACCTTCAAACTACCCGTTTTTCCCCATGTGGTGCCTAAAACGGGTACGGCGTTTGGGCAAAACGGGTATAAGGTAATTATCGAGATCAATGGATTCTTCTTTTTCATTGCAGTCTTCATTATTAAACTTATTACACTTTCTTCGATCATCATTCATCATAAATCAACTTGTATCGTCTCAATAATTAACTATAAAATTAAAGTTATTCCTGACAGCCAGCACAATAATAGGAACCTCTACCAGAATAAGTTGTGCACGCCTCGTGGGCCCACATTTGACAATCATCGCATTTGATCCAGTCCTCTATAGGCGGGTATGAGTATAACTCTGAACAAACCAAGCATGGGTATTCGGTTCCGTGATCTTCATTATCCTTTGGTCCTCGCTTGTACCTTTTTTGCTTATTTGTCTTACTAGTACCTAGAAGCTTTTACAACCTTCAAATTTTTCTTCACTGCTTGGATTTTACTCATAGGAACTTTCTTTTTCTCGTTGCTGATCTTTTACTGGCGTACCCGATTTACCCGTACCCGTTTTGCCCGAAGAGCACGTTTTAGTTTTTACACTTTATAGCCTTAAAATTTAAACAAAAGTAGCAACAAGCTTCCGAAGATAAAATAACACAATACTAGCAAAACCGTAACGTAAATTTTTTGAGAACATATCATACACTATTTTTAAGTAAACACAATTATTCCAAACCAATATTTTTTAATGGAAATAGCAAAAAAACATTTTTTTAACTTACTTTGAAAGCGCTTGTATCACTGTAGCGAGCCGACTGCATGTGATTGGTTGATGCTCGAGGCACCACACTGTACTCATACATTTGCAATTTTACTTTCGGCGCGCAAATTTAAAAGGCTACCCGTTTTAGGAGGGGTACCTGTTTTAGGCCCACCTCCCCTAAGCGCATTCTTTTGTTTATGTCTACCTATACGTGCATTATACCTCTGTGGTCACCACAATGTTGACGTGAAGTGCATTTTAAATGAATTTTGTCTTAAACGCTAATGTCTTTTATTCTTTAACTATTCAGGGGTATCCATAGCCTACCTTAGATAACCTTTTCAAATGCTATTAAAACATCGTTCACGATTTAATCCAGTAAGTACCTATTAGGTTCGGAAAAATGGGATGACAAAATTTAAATTCAGTATGAGCAAATTGGGTGGTGTCAAAACTTCCAGAAAAATTTCCAGGTAAAATGACCTATACCAATTTACTGAACTAATTAACCGAATAGGGGATCAAAAGAATATTAAAACTAAAAGAAATGATATCTACTATTAAGAGTTGTTACAGCAGAACACTGATTTTAAAATATAGACCTTTATGTTCACATACCTGAGTAAAATGTCCAATGTCGTAATCTCTCGAACCATCAAAGTCACTGCTTTTAAGAGGACCGTAGGTGTAGTTTTCGTGTTCGCTAAACCAGGAATTGAGAGCATTTTCAAGGTTCAATTCGTATCTGAGATTGGTTGTTGAGTACCAATATAAATTTTCGCCCGTCGTAAATCTGCCAGTTGCTGTAAATAAAATATAACATAATATTACTCGGTTTTTATGCCTTAGAAAGTAGGTTCAGCCTATTATATTGGGTTGCATGAGAGTTTACCCTAGTAAGTTTCCGTTCCGAATCTCCGAAAGTGTCAGACTGCTGGAAGAAAACATTGGATAATTTTGCAACCATAAAAAAGACCCGATCATCGGGCACATTCGGAAGTGGGCCTCTAGTTGTTTTACCTATTATATTATTCTTTTATTTCCCTAAACAATATTCACGAAGGTGGGACACTTAGGTACCTACCTACTTACAATATAACAATATTTTGAGCTATTATGACACTCATTTCATAGCCTCCTTTCATTGTTAAACTCAAACTGTACTAGACAATTAGGCATAGTTCTTAAACAAAAAAATATTATTATAAAACAAAGAAAATAAAATATACAAGACATAGATAATCCTTGGTACCTATAATAACTCTTGTACGTGACTTAACCACCAAATAGTCATTTCGAATAAACCAAGAAAATTGTTAGATATTTGCGTCGCGATTGTTTAGTGTTTTTCAAATTCGACACAAAGAAAAAACACTTTTAAGTCGGAAAATTGCCCATTACAATGTTGATGTAGGCCATAATTTATAGATGACTTAATGCCCGGTTCCTATAATTGAGAAACGATCCGTTTTAGTTACGAATAGTAGTTTTACATACGACTCGTAAGCTAAAACCGTTCCTATAACAAACGTCTCGTCGTGAAACTTACTGACGGCTTGCAACTAACGGATGGGAGGGTATCGGTAAGCGTATTGTATGGAGATGACAGTCTATGGTGTTCCTATAAATATTTTAACCGTCGGTAGATAGTCAAGATGACTATTCGTAATGTCATTTGGTTACGTGCCGATGTCGATCGGTTAGAGTAGAATTTTTAAAGCAAGTTCACTGTTTTCGCTTTTAAATCTAAAAATTTTGAGTTCAGATAGTGATAAAGAAGTATTTGATATTGTATCCGACTCCAGTGAAACCGATTCAGAAGAAGATAATAATAGGCGTGATAAAATATTATAAAGAAAGATTGGATTATTCAGCGTTGCTGGATGCTTACGAATATTAAGTAAGATATCGACTCGATAAATAATCAACTGTGCAGTTACTTTATAATTTAATCGTTAATCTGCAACAAGAAAATAGTTTACCAACTTAGGTATATATTTGGTTTTAGATGTTTCGAAGTTTAGAAACGGCGATTTCCTTTGGTGGCATTGACTTTGCGCCGAAATCCCTTACGAGCTCATGCTGTTATAATGGCTACAGAAGTGCTCCATATCATTTGTTGTTCGGAACAAGTAATATTGATGAAACGTTAAACTCTATGGAAAGATACAAATTGATTGCAGAACATTTACCTATGTAACCACATTATCATCCAAATATGTATTAGTAGTACATGTATATAGGCCTTCTCCTTTTTGTTCATTGTCATTACTTCAAAGTTCCTTATATTTTCAGTTTACACTAATGGATGATGATATCAAGATACAGAGCGATAATGAACGATGAATGATAAATATTAGTTCTCTAATAAATGTTATGAAAAATAATAAAACGAAAAAATAATAAATTATTTTATTTTACAACTGTTCGAAACATCCTAAATAGCACAAAAAAACCAATTCATTGCCTCTATACCATTTAAATAAAAAACGACATTTATTCAAACTACAAACTAAATATTGTCATTACAACCATTAATTTCCTTATTGGCCCCTATTTCAATATCTTAAGCTTAATGTCTATTTTTTCTGTCGTTTTATCATAGTATCTTGCAATTGCCAAATTACGTTGGAGCCGTCCGTCATCCTGGTTAATTTTAGTCTCTTTAGCTGTAATAAAGAAAGCTCATTAGCAGATGTTTTAATGTTACTGTAATTCCATACACAATAAAAAGCAATAGGTTTTCAACTGCATATGTATAAGCCACATAATAATTAGGTATGCAATTATATTGTTGGGTACTTATTACATAATTAGAAGTTGGACCTTTGTATGGCAGACACATAAACAGTGTTAATATAGAATTTCTTTTACCTTTGCTTTGCAGAAGCTTAAACATAGAATTCATTTCATGTATGTGTTTTACACTTTGTTGGCACAATATCCATTTCAAACAATGACTTCTATATAGGTAGATATGTTAGTTTCAAACGTTGTCGTAGGCAATAACAAACACGTATCTTGTTATCAGTAAATTATATATTGTAGATGAATCGAGATTGATTATTTGAAAATATATATTTGTTTAACGGATGTCAAATGTCAATGCCATGCCACTGCCGTTCCGTTTCTATGGTGTTAGCTGCATTTAATTTGTTTGGTAAGGGAAAAATATTCACGCAGCTGCGTATAGTTTTTAAATACATACAATCTAATAAACCTAATATATTAATTAGTATGTAAATTTGACTTATTTTATCTTGAATTTTGGGTTATCTTCAATTTTAATTTTACTTAGAACGAAACGCTCATCTGTCACTGAAGAGGACTCGGTATTTCAATGACTAACGGACGTTCGTAAAGAAAATGATTATTGGAACGGTATCTACGATTCGTAGTCGGTAGTTGAAAAACGGATAGTCGTTCGTATACAACGACGATTCGTTGAATATAGGAACCGGGGGTTAGTAATTATAAGTAATGTTGGTTACAAAAGAAGCTTTGTAAGTAGCCCGTATAGAGATGTAAACATTATGTTCTATATTTGAATTAAAAAAAAACTGATCCAAAATAGTCGATTAACAAACAGAGACAAGGGAGCTTGCCTTTTATGGATAAGGGGTTTTGGGGATTGGTCTGATCCTTCAAATCAATAAATCACTCTATAATTATGCTGAAGACTTAAGTAATAGAAATTCATGGAGGGCATGCTAAAAACAAGAAAGGGAACCTCAAGAAATATGACCCTATACACAGTGCCGGCGTAAGGGCCACTGATACCCCGAGCGAAAATATCGTGGCGCCCACTTGAGGGAAGCAATATCAAGTGTCAGATATTTTATCTGATCCCAAGTAAAATAAAAATTTGCACACGCACTGAGCGTAGAGCACAGTTCTGAGGGTGTTTGCACTAGGAGAGGCAAGAGACTCCAACTTCAGACCTTGGCGCCCCCCAGAATTTGACGCCCTAGGCCATCGCCTCATCACGCCCCCCTAACACCGGCACTGCCACAGACAAGAAGCAACCTTTGCCAATTCAGTTCACGATGAACAGACACACATTTACTCGTAGACTGATTAAATTAGTGCTAACTCGACATATACATATATCAACGAGAATAAGTAAAACAAAAAAAGAATCGCTTTTACTCCAAAGTCAATTTTGATCCGACCAAACCATTAATAAATAGGTACTTTTGAAACTCCAAAACAGAAAAATAAACAGAAAAATACAGTCTGTTCGTCATTGAAGTTACACGTGCCTCCTTAGAATGTTAACCCCATTGCCTCCTTTAGATGTCATTGTGTCGGAGTTTTTTTAGTTTTTAGTTTAAAGAATAGGTAGGTGGGTGCCACATTCAAATTCACAAGCGTTTGTTTTGAAATACATTTCATGTAACGGTATCATGATACACTATCTTTCATATGTAAACAGATTTACTTATTTTTAAATGTTTCTTATAAGCACTTAAATAACTAAACGCTATTTATTGTTAACTTTTTACAAGTGTGGAAGAGTCATTCTTCATCACGTATGGGTTGCCTCGCCCGAAGTAATATCAACGGCCTCACAGAATACCAGCGTGAATGTATGAGTGAGGATTACGGAAGGCCAACCCTTTCCCTTCTCAACCATCCTCAATCTCCAAATCCGCAATCCCTAACAAGTCACAAAAGGTCGAAAAGCAATAATATATCTTTTAGTGTTACGGGTGTTCATTGGTGGTGCCGATTGCTTATCATCAGATGACCTTATAAACAGTTCTTTACTATCTTAAAGGAAAGTTGGAAAATCTCTATGGATTGTATTAAGTAGACGAAGGATTTAGGGAACTATCACAGTTTAACTGGCTCAAACCTACCCCGGTGTCCCGGCTTAAGCATACTGAACTGGGTAGCATACGACAGTAAACCAATTCCTCCGCAATGTTGTCTCTAAAATTAATTTGACTGCACGGTTGGCGCGGTGGCTGGGCAACTGGCTGCCACGCAACGTGTCGCGGGTTCGATTCCCGCACGGAACAACTGTTTGTGTGATCCACTAATTGTTGTTCCGGGTCTGGGTATGATGTGTATGTGGAATTGTATGTTTGTAAACGCACCCACGACACAGGAGAAAATCCTAGTGTGGGGCAATGTAAAAAAAAAAATTTAAAAAAAAATATCTCAGAGATAATACATACAATGCAATGCTGTTCTGTTGTGAATGTGTTTAATGTCTCTGGTAGATAGTGGGTCACGTTTATCTTGATATACCTACTAAATTCGTCGTCAATCTATGAATATAACGATACATATATTTATGTTATTTTTTTTAAATACTTAACTAACTTGACGCAGCTTTGCTCGAGTGCCACAAATCCCTAAGAAATTGTATTTTTAGTAGCTAACTCGGCAAAGTTCGTTCCGCCTCAAAATTACCTAAAGTTTTCTGACCTTTTAAATCTTCTTTAGACTTCCACAGAATATAATATATTCCCAATAATTGATAATACAAAAAGGATTTACAATGTAGTCATTTGAGAGCTATGCGTGTACAATAAGAATCGACACCTGTGCCTGTCGGAGTTTCCTTAAAAAAGGAGTTCGCTTATTTTCATCGTCATTCAATCTCTTATGGCTGAACCGAAACAATATAGGTAGATAACTGACTAAAATCAGAACTTTTTAATACATTGCCCCACCCTAGTTATTCTCCATACTTATCGAAACTTGATGTATAGATAAGTAGGTAGGTATCAAAACCTCTCTTAAAAACTTTGCCTCTTCTTCTCAACAACTGCGATTAATGTACAGTTTAATTTGGAGTTTTCACAAAAGCATTGAAGCAGTGGAAGTTCGATGAATGGATAGCATAAATTCACAAAAAAGCAGGAATTGTTATTAGAGAAAACTGTTAGTACCTATTTATATATATAAGTTTATTGAGATTTTGGTGATATTCATAAGTTCATAACAAAAAGCGACATTTTTGAAATGGTTTCTTGTATTTCATAAAAAAACACTTTTGTATATAATAGTGTAAACAATTGTTAGTAGACCTAATAATTAAAATATGTATATGTACTTACGTATAGTCCGATCTGGATTGTGGAAATTATGGTTTCTGCTAACCCAGCCCTCCGCTTTTGAAGCCAACTCATCATCCCATAACTGGTAACAAAAGTAAAGTAAGTAAGTAAGAAAATTGATTAGGGGACAAGTCAAAAAAAATTGTGCCTAGGTATTCAATTTTGAATCTTTTTCATAAATATTATATTTGGTACAGAATAATCAATGGCCACGAATCTTTTTTATCCTAATTTTCGAATCTTCTTTATATAAGTACTAGCTACCTATTCGCGCGCGGTTTCACCCGCTGCTCGGCTCCATAATCGTAGCGTGATGTTTTATAGCCTATAGCACTCGGGAAAATTGTAGCTATCTACCAGTAAAAGAAAGATAGTACAGACCAGCGGTTCCAAAGATTACCCTCTACATACAAACTTATCAACAAATTCAAATCACAAACTTTACCTCTTTATAATATTAATATAGTGTTGTAGATATAGTTTCTAAGTTGGCTTATCAATGGCAGCAGTCTGTAGAACCGATGGTGACAACAGTCTGCTTTCCAATGTAACGCGGGTTCGTTTTCCGCAAGAAACTATTATTTGTGCGATTTACAAATTTTGTTAATGTGTGTGTTAAAAATTGAGTACCTATACCTAATCATGTTTATAAACGCACCCACGACAATAGAGATTATCCTAGTGTGAGGCAAAAAAAAATTAAAACTCAATTAACGTGTGAGGCAATTTTGTACAAGATTTATTGTAGATCACCCCCTATAAATGGTAGTCGTAAAGAAAAGTAAATTTTACGTTATGTGAGAAGTTAAGTGACATTACAAAATATTCCGTGCACGTGCATGATGTAACTATACTTATTTTATTAACTATTTCAGAATAGGCATTATCGGTTTGAAAACGGATTAAAAATAAAATTAAAAGAAAATAGGGACGAAAAATAGGCACTATACTATATAGAAATACGACTAGGTACTTACACTATCAGATTACAATACAAGTTGAAAAAGTTATTTAATAATTTTATAATTAATTAGTACCTACGTTAATTTAAAGAATACATATTGTAAAATTGAAAAATAATCACTAAGCATAGATAAAATAAAATATTTACCATCATTTTCATTTCTGAAGCCGCAGGTTGTTTTGGGATCTTTCCTTTAGCTATTTGGAGACGCCGGGAATTGTGGCCATCCACAAGAGAACGTATTTGTTTGCACGACAACGGCACCACTGAAACGAACTTCCAATTTATTAAGAGGAACACATGATCACAAATTAAAAAAAAAACTTTAATTCATTCACAATTTTAAACGATTATTAACGTATTTGATAACTTGAATGAACTGACATTTGCATTGCGCGACAGCAACTAAAGACAAAATAAAAATAATTCTCGACTCCATTGTTCAAAATGTGACCGTTGCGTGTCGGCACAACCGCGTGTAGCACTTCGTTCACTGACTAATTCAAAAGTGCGATTTGATTGTAAAACAACTTTACTTGTATTATATACCATAGCTATGTGGTACAACACGGTGACCAAACACTTAACACTCAAACGAAGCTGCGGTTCCGTATAGAAAATAAAGAAAATTACGAGTTCTAAGTACATTGACCACTTATTTTTTACCAATGGAGGTCGAGTTTTATGTCAATAGTTCAGTTTTGAATGGTAGAAACGAGATTATGGGGTTAAGTAAATCACTTGAGATATAAAAAAAGGTCTGATTGAATCAAGTTCAAGACCAAACTGTGCTAGATAAACAAAAACATTTGTTACTTACATCTTTTACCTACATGCAAAATCTTCGTCAATAATTACCTAGGTTGACAGAGATTTTGCGATTTAGTGCTGATCATTCAATAGTCAGGTAAATTTTATCTGAGGTAGGTATTTAAATTTGTTGCCGTCACTGTCTTTAAAAACATTCTGACGCGACAGCATTATAATTGATATCCCCCTGGTTAATTTTATCTAACCATTGTAAAGTCAGATAGTCTCGCTGCTATTTTAACGTAAAACATTTGAATAGATTCATCACTAATTATCTCAACACCGTCGTTATTAACTAGGCGTCCTCTAAGTGCCAAAGCATTGAGACATAATATCAACAGCTGTTTTGCATTCAATCAATCTATCGTCACAATTTGATTTATTGCGGTTAAAGCAAAAAATCATACAATCGGATAACCATATAAATACAATACTTTTCTATAACACTTCCCGTGTACCTAAATGACCTGTAAAACGTAGTTTATTTGATATGAAATTGTTAGAGAGTAATTGACCATGACATTTTTCATGAGGCTCTCTGATTTCGGTAGATATAGTAGTTTAGTTGGTATCTATCTATATAAAATATTAATAAGTTTAACAATAAGGCACCGCGAGCTCGACCTAGAGCAGGAGAAGGAACAGGGGACTAAAAGTAAGAGTCTGATTCTCCCTGTCGCAGGGTGCGGACCCTGGGCAAGATAAGTCATTTGATAACTTTTCTAAAAAAAGGAATCTAAAAAAACATATAGTTACCAAGCATTTTTCTGTTTTCTAATTTCCAAACCAAGACTACCAAGGATTTATGTGTGGGAAAGCCATGAATAGGGTGGCCTGGCTCGAGAGAAATTATACCAGACATCGAAAAAGCTGGTGTTTAGCCGTGTGAGTAAAGTTA
Source organism: Spodoptera exigua (assembly GCA_902829305.4). NCBI lineage: Eukaryota > Metazoa > Arthropoda > Insecta > Lepidoptera > Noctuidae > Spodoptera > Spodoptera exigua. The sequence continues at coordinate 10,428,024 of LR824610.2, read as the reverse complement.
CCAAAGGCTCATTTTTTTCTCCTTTTACCCTCCATCGTCTTCAACAAAAGGCCAGCAACGCACTTGTATCTCCTGTAGTATTGGGGGTGTCCAAAGACTACTATAGTATACTGGGGATGTCAATTGCTTACTGTCAGGGGATCCACCTGCTCGTTTGCCGTCCTGTCCCATTACCTAGTGCTAAGTGTGGGAAAGCCATGCTCCGGCTATAATGGGTCGGCTCGACCGGAGTGATACCACGTCCTCACAGAAAACCACGGCGTTGTGTTTCGCCGTGTGAGTGAGGTTACCGGAGGCCCAATCCTTCCCCTCCCCCTCCCCCAATCCCTCCTCAATCCTTAAATCTCCAAATCCCTAATCCCTAAAAGGTCGGCAACGCACTCGTAACTTCTTCGTTGCGGGTGTCCATGGGCGGCGCTGATTGTTTACCATCAGGTAATCCGTCTGCTCGTTTGCCGACATAAAAAAAAATTAGGTACCTACAAGCCACGGGTACAAGCCTTCGCATGACTTATAATAACATTGGTTCGGAGGTTTTGTGAAGTTGGACTAAATAGAACTTTATATCATCCATGATGTCGATAACAGGGCTTTCAAGGTTTTTGCGAGTGCACGAAATAATTTTACACAAAGTAGGTAGGTAGGTACCTATTAAGTAAGAGTCTCGCGTTTTTTTAACTCTATAAAAAAGATTTTAATTGAAAATATGTAACAAACTCGTTTTTAATGTTATAAATAAACTGGAGAACCTGATGATTTTTTTTTGGAATTTGTAATTATAAAAAATGGTTAAAATAAAAAAGAGACTGTTCATAAAATAGTATCTAGGTACGCATTGCGAGTTTGGGAATCTAATGAACAAATTAAGGTTTTTTCTAAATTAGCGATGTGAACACATTAGAACAACAACATTTGTTTACTTTTAATCTTTTATTCATTTTTCAATGTAGGTACCTGCGCAACCCTGAAAAGTCGATGTATTCCACCAATAATTAAAAACTACTAAGTAGTCACTACACTGTCATCAATGTTCTAAGGTAGGGGTATGTACTTATATTAGGTATTAGGGCTGCCTTTTCTAACTTATTTTTAAATAATCTGCACACCTAAAAATTATTAAGGTGGGTAGGTGTAGCTAACTCTTTGTTCATTAAAAGTGATAAAATTGAAGACTGACACACATGTAGGCAATGATATTATAAGTAAAATGGTGAAGATAGGTTACCTAAACAAAATTCGATTTTCAAAAACGTCACACTGATACACACATGTTCAATTCGTATGCTTAGACGTCAAAGTGAGATGGCATGATTCAATAATCGCAAGTGAAAAAGAGACAAATATAAAAAAGTGTGGCTAGTTAGCCACATTTTAATGTATCACTTGCTGAGCGCTTTATATAATAATCTTTATAATAATCTTTATTGTTCAGAAAAGAAACACAGTTACATCAATTAAATCACTGGTCTCCACACTATGCTTGTAACCTATCTACACCTTTTTACTTATAATATCATTGCATGAAGGTACACAAGAGTATAACACATAAGTAGGAAAAAACTTAATAAAAAAAGGTTTAGGGCAAACGATTGGACTCATTATATGATGGTAAGCAATATCGGCACTTAGGTACCCAGGAACAAAAAGATCATTTTTTGTGGTATGAAACCAAATTATGACGTCATATTAATTTTGAGTCAAATAACTTACTTATTTCTTAAAAAATTGCTGAAAAATATCGAAAATTTAGTGTATCGACAGATCGATGCATAAAACTATAGTTATTATTCAATATTTTAGTGTATTGTAACGTCGAATTAATTTATTTTTGACTCAATTCTCTGAATCCTTCTAGTATATTAGGGCATCGACTTCTTTTCTCAACTCGTTAACCAGGGCATAGATGTGTCATGGCGATTTACATGGCGGCAATTACCGCGGAAAACCGCAAAGATTTTACGCATGTAAATACCTACGTAAGTTTTGTTATAGTTACATATTTCGTTACCCTACTTGCCACTTTCCAAGCACTAGAGGTACCGATGACCTTAGTCATGAGCTGATAATACCACGATGAGTCCACTTACTCAAAACAATACCCGGAATAATACAAACCTAGTGTAAAAACCTAAAACTATGTAGGTATTAAGTATATGTGTTGCATTTATTTCCTTGTTTAAAAGAATTAATATTCAAATTTACGAAATAGTCTTCATATTTCAACCTTTTTTTTAAACTAATTAGTATCTACCTGCTTTTGTTCAACGCGTTGCATATGTTTAATTAATTACTTACTTATAGAACATGTATTTTGTGATGTATGTACAAGCACTAGTGTTGCCCAAATTCAGTCTTGGTCTTGCAGTCTTGCTCTTGTTCTTGCGTTTTTGCAAGACCAAGACCAAGAACAAGACCGCGTATTTTTAGCAAGACCAAGACCAAGACTGACCGTGCAAGACTTGAGCAAGAACAATACATAGCCTGCAAGACTCTTGCGTCTTGCAGTTAGGACTTAGCGCTATTTCACTGAGTAGTTAGGTGTGTGCATGCATAGTTATGTTTTAACCATCGGCACTTTGATAATGCGGAATCAAAGGTTTTGTACTTACTTGTCAAAGAAATTTGCCGCTTTTCGGTAGTAGGTACATGGTCATGATACACGCGCCGGCGGCTTCTTTTGAAATCTAAAAGAATCGTTGCCGCCACGCCGAAATCATAACATTTGACACTATTTGATTGCCGCCATAGGGCGTAGGTACCTATACTCATGCGAAATAATTTCGAATCTTAAGTGTACCTACAGGTGTTCCAAAGAACAAATAAGTTTCAGAGTGTTTAGAATGAAAATGAATACATTATACTGATCACGCAAGTAGTATTATGATTAGGATGAAATGGTAAGGATAGGTAGTAGATGTCATATTAATTCATTCTAGTAAGTATATATTATAATATTGAACCTAATGATAAAGCTGTTGATTTGGGTTGTATTTTATTTTTCATTCAAATAAATAATAAATCGTAAAACTCTTTTATTAAATTTCTTTTAAGTTGAGGGTTCAATCTCTTTCTAGACAGATAAGTACCTATTGTTCTTTAAAATACAGTCAAGTTATTGTAATTAATTTGTTTTTTACATGTTTTAGCAAATGTAAGCTTATAAATCATAAATGTTTATTAAGAAACAGTTACTTCCATGGAAAACGACATATAGGTCAGTTAATTTTTCGAATTTCTTATCAAATCTTCAGTTATTTATTAATCTGCTTGATCTTTACTATGGCTATGTTAAATTAAGCTCACAATGTTCCAATTCTAATACGTTTTTCTAAGATTTAAAGTAAACTTTAATAAATAGTAATAGACTAATAGGTAATTGCAAGACTTGCAAGACTCTTGCTGCAAGACCAAGACCAAGACCAAGACTGGAAGCGCAAGACCAAGACCAAGACCAAGACTGGGTCTATTGGCGCAAGACCAAGACTGGGTCTATTGGCGCAAGACCAAGACCAAGACTGGCTAAGTCTCGTCTTGTTCTTGCATTTGGGCAACACTAACAAGCACACATCTAAATGTAAGTATTTTACATATTAAGGTCAATTTAGCCTCGAAGAAACTATATAGGTGTGCTCAACAAATCTAGGCAGTATTTTACCTCGGGGCATCGCCTGCTAGTTTACAAGGCGCAAGTTCGGCCCCATAGGGAATATTGTGCTTACCTTTGGGCGGAGGCACCCCAGTACCAGCTTCTCCCTGGACCGCATTCAGCGATGAGCTGTTCGAATCGTTGACTGCTCTTTTATCCGGGACAGGCTGGACTCTTTGGCACTGCGATGGCATGTACCCTCGCTAAGTGTTCTGTATCGCATATATCACGGGGAAAGTTCTGTGGAATTGTTCGGTTTGATTTTTGATCCCAGCCACATCTTTGGCCCGTCGTTCTACGCGAAAACGTTTCCATCCCTATTAGATAGATGATTGGTAGCCAAAATAAAACTTTGGAATCATCTTCCGGCGGCGGTAATTCCGAACCAAAACGACCCTCAAACCTTCAAGAAACGAACTCCTTCTAACAAGGCCGTGCCGCAAAGCGCCTGTGACTCTGGTGCCGCAGGTGTCAATGGGCGGCGCCGATCACCTTACTCAGGTGATCTGTCTGCTCGTTTGCTACCTAAGGGCCTACCATGACGTCTTAAATCGTGAATCTTCCGGGCGAGGCCTATATTCCATTAAAAACAAAAAAACGAAACTATTCAATTAATACTTATTACCTACCTACTGGTGTGCACAAATAGATATTTTTAGGGTTTTGGTTTCACTTGGAAAAAAATTTAGTTACCCAACCTCAACACTCAAATCAGTGACGGGGCAAGACCTAATTTTAATGCGGGCAAGACATATTTTGCGGGGTCCTTTTCTATGGCGACCTGAAGACGAAAGACAAAAATTCTTGAGGCGCGAGGTCCCCTGTATCGCGAGGCCGTAGGCGGTGGCCCACGTCGCCCACGCCTTAGGCCGCCTCTGACTCAAATGCTGCCTGAATGGCTTAGGAAACTTCGATCAAATATGATATGATGTGTAGTGTCACAGTTCTAACCTAACCTAACCCATTTTTGTCGGAGTGTTCCATCTCATCCTTACACCCTACTAATGCGCATTTTAGGTTTTCTTTGTACGTGTTGGTACCTAATATTATTTGACTACTTGAGAATTTCGAGAGTGGCTGGTAGTGGTTGGATGAGAAGAGCTGAAAATCATGCTCAGGGGCTTGCAGTTCCAGCAGGGGGCGGAAAAGGACGATGATGATAGCTGTAATGGATATTTCAAAATATCTGAACTTACTACCCCAGTTCAGACTTTTTCTTTTTTCTTCTCCCCAAATAATTTCTTTCAATTTAATTCGTTGTGGAATTCAAGACTCACTTACTTATCAGGATTCATGCGCTTAGGATGTGTCGACTTTAGATTTTCGGTGTTTTCGTGGCTGTATCTACTGTAGATCCTGGCTTACAGGAGTTGCAGTGGTTTTCAAGCGTTGTGGTGGGTTTCTCTCATAAATAGAAGATACGATATCGTTTTTATCAATCGTCTTTTCCCGAAAAATCTGGCTCTTTATTTGTAGGCACAGCCCTATGTTTTGTCATGTTTGTTCCCCAGTTTGTTTTCGCAGAAGTGTAAACAATAAATGATAAACAGAATGACGGCGGATGAAGACGGACAGAGCGTAACATTTTACGAGCGAAACGTGTCACTCACATGAATAACGAAATCTTTGTTTTTACATATTAAGAGACGTATTCCGTTCATTTTCTTATCATATCTGTCGTTTCAATTCAAATAAATACCAAAAATAAGCCATTGTAAATATCAACCGTATTAAATTTACAAAAATAAAAGAAAAATATTTAATTTTATACACTTTATTTCGTTCATTTTTCACTAACAAGTATACTTATTTTTTTCAGGTCGTACATCTATTGGAATATTTGTTCCACAGCATCGAGAAGTTTGTTTAAGAAATATATTTTTAAGATTTTTTGATAACTAGTTTTATATCTATCCTTAACATTTAGACACACGTGACAACTTACAATAAGGACATTACCGATTGTTGATCGATTTTACTTTACAATAAAACATCAAATATTTATACATAGTAACAAAGAAGTCTATTTTTTACAACTTATATATATCATTTGTAATGTAGATGTTATGGCCAAGCAGCTTCTAGGGTTTTAGATAAAAAATAATGTATTTGTTAGCAGATCAACCTTTTTCATAGGATTCGTAACTATATTGTACTGATAAAAAATCGTAGATGCAATGAAAAAATGTCAGATTGATTTAGGTTGACTTGCTAGGGTCTGTGAATATAATCTGTAGCTGCTTAACTATAACCTAGGCTAGTTACAACAAAATATACTAATACAGGATTTTTTTCAAACACACCAATATTTTTTATATCCTTATGTTTACCATAGCTATTTTCAATGAGAGTTGTCGTTTCTATTAACTCTAGATGGCGCTGTAGTAGCTTTAGGACAACTTGACTTACCAGTCACCATAAAAGTATTTTGATTTAACTGACCGATTTGGAAGTCATTAGGGATGGCTTATTATCAGCAGTAGACATCATGTAGCTGATCTGACGATGACTATAACTTTAATTAATAATTAGTTTTGCAAGATTCACTTCTATTTGCAAATCCAGACACGATAACTCTCATTATATGACAATAGATCATGCTTAACAAACATATACATATTTTCCTGTTTGATAATCAGTTGTGCGTCACGTGGTAAAACATTAAGTTTGGAAAATAATCACAAAACAATGGCTAAAAAACAATCTTACAGCTATATATATAACATTGTGATCTTTACAATATCAATCTCGCCTATCTCGAGGGTCATAGCCAAAAATCTATTGTACTCTTAACAAAATAAGGTCTTTTTTTAAATATTCAGTTTGAATTTTAATTCCAATTTCGATAAAGTAACACTGATAAAGTCTTATTAAATTTTTTATTAGTGTGTCGTTATTATCGTTAACCTATATCTCTCACACATACTTAAACCAATTCGAATCAAACGTTGCTTCATAAATCATAATTATTGTTAACACTGATATGACAGAATTTATTCAGTCCGGTACTTGATCACAATTACATTATGGTGCATGCACATTGCAACACAGGGCACCAAATTTCTCAAACAATGTGAACACACCAATACAATGAGCCGAACATTTATGTGTACAAATAAAATAGCTAACATCTAACAGCATTACACAATATCTCACTTATATCAAACCTCTTTTCTATCGGACTAACATAATTAATAATAATTTAATTCAACACACATTTCTTTTTTTTATGTTTTATTTTCATAATTTATTTTACATCGAATAATTACTCCGATAACGTAGTTCTTTATTTAAAAACGTATTCGTGAATACAAACTGATCTACCTATTAGGTATACACTACTTTCATTGTCACAAGACTGTACAACTACTTAAAAATAATAACAAGAGAATTGATACAAAAATAAAAAATGCGATATGATACAGTTTTATAAATTTAGACTAATACAATCAAACATAAGAATAACCTTTTCGTTAGATTGTTGTGCACTATCCTATGTATTTCAATGTTAAATGTTAAAAACTTTGCAAAAACTATTCAGTTTAGATACACTGATACTGAAGACAAATGAAAAATTATACAAAAAATAATCTCCAAATTATCATCATATCTCTTTGTTAACCGAGTAGTCATAGACTTAATACCTTTTAAACCCGCATCAGTTTATACAAGTAACAAAATATGACGCTACAGGATAAATTAATTAATGTACTTCAGATAAAACGGTAAAAACTTTTTCAAGTTAGCATAATAAATTAAAAACTATCATGTCGTTAAATTGAAACCTACTTACGCTTATGATTATAAAAATTCTACAAATAAAACCATTTGTAGAGTAAAAAAATAAGAGGAAAGTATTTTCCATTGTTTTTGTCGAGTAATATTATACCTAGAAATCAAAGGGTTAGAGTTGAAAATTGTTCTAGTTAGTGCTCGGGCTGTCCGTTCCACTGCCGCTGTTTTCTGTATTAGCTAGCGCAATCTTGGTGTTTTTATTGTTTTTTTTAGCGGACTTGCTTAGGGTCGCCACTTCTTTGAGCAGATTCTGTATTTTAGTGTTCATTAGATTAAACTTGGTCTCATTCAGTCGCTCCTTGTTTTTCATCTCATTTCGTAGATCCTGTGTGTTGTTTAGATGCTGGGCTTTAAGTTCCGTGATCTGAAATTGAACGAACAACTTTTAAAATGTGTCGAAATCCGAGAGAAAAATAAAACATGACTTTTATAAATATATGGTACTGGCACTGTTCTTCACTTTGAACAAGAGAAAGTATTTATTTAAAATAACAACTAAATCGCGTGAATTAACCGAGAAAAGCTCTTCTAGTTTCAAGTCACAGCGGGACTCTTAGTCGTGTTTTTGTTGTTATCGTTATTTTTAATAAATTTTGTATATCTCATGGTAGTTACAAAAATAGAAAGTATGAATAAATAAGGGCTAGTAAGGCAGAATGAACTCACCAATTTATCTTTGGCAAGTAACTCATTGTCCTTCTGTTGAACTTTCTTCTGTAGGCTGGCAATCGTCTCCTTCAGCTGTGTCATCGCTACCACATGGTCAGAACTGTTGGGGTCCAGCTCACCTATGGAGCGAAATATAACTAAGAACGAAAAAAAACAAGAAAACAAAAGCCGTTTATTAGTATGTTCATATTAACAACCTGTGGAAAACAATAAAACATTTTGCTGCATCTCCCGGGGTCGTATTATGATGTTTTGGTAGATTTCTGTGTGTCTTCTTGTCGTGAAATTACCGAGTGTTTTAGGGCCCAACCTCACGCTGCCGCCGTATCCACGAAAGAACTTAGAACCATCGCCAATTAAGTAAAAATATTATTTTGTTCTAATCTACTTTTGTCTTTCTCATTTCATTGATAGAAATGACAAAGAAGGTGAGATTTGAAAGCTGTTTCATAAGTAATAAAACGCAAAGGGCGCGTATGTATTTGAATGTTTTTTTAATGAAGCATGATACGGCTAAGGGCCTAAGGTCTAAGGCTTCTAAGAACTTGTAGAAAAATATACAATTAACTAGTTTTTAACACAGCTAAATACCTACAGAGGAAAATCAATCAAACAGTTATGTAGGCCTAATAATTAAAGCAAGCGTGAGAGAAAGGAAGCAGCATTCATGATAAAGAGAGAGACACGACACGACAGTAAGCGAGATGGGATGATGTAAATTGTATAGAACCTTATAACTATGTACATAAGGAACAAAATACTGACTCGACTCGCAAGCGATCGCCAGCACAACTAGGTGTCTAGAGCAAGTTGTTATACTTTATCGAGACGTTTATGACGCTGATTGGCTTGTTCGAGTTAAACAACCAATCAGAAGGCTTAAATGAAAAATGGTAATGTTTCCAACGTGTAAATAACTCGCACTTAGTACCCAGCTAAACAATTTAGAATTGTAAGTCAGGCAAAGTACTATAACATAGGGATTTTCGATTTCGAAATTATCAACAGTATGTATGAATAGCATGGAGTTTATATTTATTTATTTCTTCTTCACAAAAAACAGTCTGAAAGGCGGACTTAACGCCCTAAGGCATTCTCTAACAGTCAAATTTATATATCATTATAAAAAATTATCAGAGATATAAAATTGCCTCCTTCGCTTTGGTTTCTATAGGAATCATAACATAACGAGTTACTGAGAGATTTTAATGGTAATTTTATGTTGTGACTATGATGTAGTGTGATGAAGAATGATGCTTACCTTGCAATGGGTTCATCTTAGATTTCTTCTCCGATGGCTGGGAGTCATTAAGTGATGAATCATTGGAGTTCATCGACTTCATCATATCCGACTTGCGCTTCTCCTTGTGACCACTCCTGGACCTAAAATTGATATGACAATATATTAGAAGAATCCCATAAAACTATTGTGAACTTGTTATTCAGAAGTTTATTGTTTTTAATTTAATTGTACCATATTTGCGACTACTGCAAATAAGTATAGTATAAAAGGGTATGTATAGTTACTGCCGTGAGACATACTTATTTTTATTAAAAATATCGTCGCGCAACTGACTGACGTAGCCGCGACGCGCACGCTCTTTATAAATAAAAGTTACGTTGTGGCTTGGGAACTAATAGGGCTTTTCGTGAGAAAGTCGTTATTCTCAATCAATAAAATAATGTTTGTGTAATATTATAAAACAAACTAATATTATTTAAGTATTATTGAAATTAAAATGCTACCGTGGGGCAATGATTCTTTTAAAAAATAAACTTACTTGTGTCCCCTGTGCTTATGTTTATCCACAGAAGAGAGATGCTGCTTGGTTCTCGCCAGCGCTCGTTTGAGAGACTGAGTGCATAGCCAACATAAGAGCTTTCCGTCAACCTGCAACAATAATTTGGATTTTTGTCACATATTGAAATATTGTATCATTTGTTGGGGATCCGTAATTTGGGCAGTGGCGCGTCTATGTTTACCAGCCTACAATTGTCTGTGCATTTCTTCGAAATATTATTTACAGTTACATGTTTGGCACATCGGATTTTTTACACTTTTATTATACTTGCCAAATAACATAGTAATAATACTAATGAAGTAATCGTAATCGTGCTTTCTTTGTTCAAATTATCACCATCCTAATTCAGAGCTTTACAGTATAACTAAATCCTTGCATTAAAGATAACTAAGTTTTAACCAATTTTATTGCGATGATGCCCAACTTTCAAGTCAGACAATCGTCAATATAGGACTAAGAATAGCAAAAACACAGATGTTCTCTAATCTCAATAGTTTGATCCGTTTTGCGGCAGATAAAGTTACATAATCACCTAGTCCTTTCTACAAACTATAATAAGGAGTCAAAACAGTCAAACATAACTAGCGCTAAATCGCTATAATAGTTTTTTCTTTTAATGGTAATGTTTGATTTCACAAGTCCTAACTCCTAATCGTTAACAGTATTGTTGAAAATATTTTACGATCAACCGGTGCAAGATGTATTATGTATGTGTTGGTTACACAACCAATGAGTTTTCCCGCCTTGGGTGAGATTAAGGGTAGTGGGAGTCACCCTTACTGAATAAAACCACCCCCTTATACAAATCCGAGCTGCCTACTTGCTGCTTTCTACCGCAACCCTGGTTCTACACCTTAAGCTCTAGAAAACCAGTTTAATCATGGTCTCTAATGGTAATTTTTTAATTGGTACACAGCCATTTTATATTGGTAGTTTCAGTAAGTATTTAAAAAGAGAAAAACCTATCGGTTTACCTATAGTTATTAGTTTTAATAATTTAAGATTTAGTTTTATCGAATTGAAATGCATGCGAAAGCAGAAACTTAAGACGGATGTTTATGAAAACCATACTGTTCAAAGGAAAACTTGTTTTTATAAACATAATCTTAACTTCGTGTGGGTTTAAACCAAGTAGGTATTTATGTTTACTTTTTTATATGTGTGATAGGTCAGCAAACTAGCAAACGGATTTGATGCAACAACGAAGGAGTTACAAGTGTGTTGCCGATGCCGACCTTTTAAGGATTAGGGATAAGGGATTTGGAGATTTTGACAAAGGGAACGGGGATTGGGGTAGGGGAAGGATTGGGCCTCCGGTAACCTCACTCACACGGCGAAATACAACTGTTTGGTTATTTCACGCCAGTTTTCTGTGAGACCGTGGTATCACTCCGGTCGAGCCGACCCATTCGTGCCGAAGCATGGCTCTCTCACACTAACTACTATAAAACTGGGACCTTGTCCGTTAATAAAGTATTTGTTGTAAATATTTATGAAATTAACTAGTCAGTCAAGTCAATGCTAGTTAACTAGGTTCCTACTACTACTTATTACACGATTGCATCAGGAGGTCGCGGCGTTAAAAATAACAAAGAGCCATTATTAGATAAGTACTGCTTCCGTTCCATTTTGTCTTACCAAGAATTAATTTTTTGAACTTCAAGCACTATTATGTACAATAATCTTTGTTTGACAAACAAACTTTGACAAACTAAATAAGTTCTATGTAGATGTATCCATTAAAAAACATTTATTTGTTATTGTTTTTTCCTGGTATTTACTGCGAGAAGAGTCAAACTTGACATTTATGTTATACAAATATTACGACATAAACATGTTTTATGTTGTCCATAAGATATTCGAAGACTACAAAATAAACATAACAGTTAATATTAATAAATTATGTACCTTTTTACTATCATCATGGCGGTCAAAAGCACAGCGTTGTTTGCACTGCTCGCAGGTGACCGCTGGCCCATACTTGCGCTCAGAGTTAGCGCACCGTTGACATTTGTTACCTAATTTTTAATGAAGTGTCAGTATATAGTTTTCAAACTGTAATCAAAACATATTTTGCAATACATACTAGAATATCAAACTACAACTAAAGTTTAATCTTGAGGAATTAAAAAGATTTATATTGGTATAGAATCTCCTACCCATTACCCATTGATTATTTTAATATTAAAAATATATTATGAAGAACCTCACTATTGACGACAATAACATAAAAAAAAAAATTACAACGAAGTACCTACAATATAACAGATAAATCTTTGTGTTATGCAGAATAACATAAAATAAATATCACCCTGATGAGTTATGATGCTTTCTTTTCACAGATTTATATTGGACAAGAATTGGAATTTGTTATACAGGCTATGCTTTATTATGGTGCAGAAATATGCCTAAGTATAGGATAATTAAAGTAAGTTTTTCCTTATACTAGAATGTTATGCTTACCAATAAACGCAGCGATGATGTTGCAATATTCACATGCTGTAGGCTTGCCGTAAGCCTTTACATTGGCTTCACACTTCTTACAAATTGATGATGTATTGGATTTGCTACAAGAAAGTAAACAATGTGAATACATGTGATACCAACAAGTGTCATCAATATAAAACAGTTTTATTTACATGAATAAAGTGTAGGATTGATTTTATTAAATAAAATTGCAAGTAGTTCAGAGAAGTTAATTAGATAACTGAAAGAGTTGAATCAACCAGTGTTGATAGGTCAGCTGATTCAGAAATGTATAAATTGTTACAATCGTGTGAACTGTAACGAGTTTCAGAGTGAAAGTAACGACGCATTTACGAAACCTTTTGTTTCAGATTTCTAAATCTTACAACGCAATTCTTAAGCACATGCCCTGGCAGCCGACACTGACCTTGTTTGTTGAAACTCAGAACGGCAGTACGTACACTTGACGACTGGGAAAGATCCGCGACATTCCTGAAATATCAGACAACAAACGCGTCACTTACTGACGTCAAAATAACAGTATATTGTGACGCACCCGCGCAAATCTTAATTCTATCAGACCCACTTATAAACATAGTAAATAATTAACCGATCAATATCGTGTTTTAAATTCAATGTATGTGACGTACATACCTTACAAAGTTGTTCGCCAGTTGATAATTCCTCGAAAGGGTGTCTTGAGAAACAACGCGAACAAGCGAAGAGCGGTGTTGATGCTGTGTTACTCATGGTTATCAAATTAAAGATACACTGTTTCTACGTAAAAAAATAACAAAATTAAGGTCACAGATACAGTACAAAATTACAAACGCATAAATTTTAACAACTGATATTGAAAAATGGCTTCCAATAGCACAAAAATGGCGAATTGGCGTTACATTTTTAATGACACTGTCAATTCACTGTCAAAATTTAAATTAGTCGATAATTAAAATCGACTATGTTAAAGCTGGTCCCAACTTTAATTTTGAAAGCTTTCAGTGGTATATTAATCACAGTTATATATCAAACATAAGAATATATAATTCAGTTGCCGAACAATGTATTCAAGTTAATTTAAATTAATTTCTCTTAATCAAAGAATTATAAATAAGAAATATAAGAATTAGATTACCTTTTTGCTGATACACAAGTTACTGGACTCTTTCTCAGTTCTCTTTCTTCAAACATTATGTAAATACTAGGTACTCAACTTCAAAATCAAGCTCCTCATAATTAAAAGGCATAAGTGTTCTTAAGCACAGGTCCCGCCGTGCACCACACTGGTCAGGTACCAGTGTGGTGCACGGCGGGACCTGTTGATGCATGCAGCATGCATGATCAAATCAAAAACATTATATAGACAACAATAATAAGTTGTCTATATAAGATCTATGTGCATTTATTTAAGGCATTAGAAAATTAGGTACTCTATTTTTAAATTGTATGTACTTTTGTAATTTTAGAGTCAGGAACTTAATTGTTTTAAGTTTGACCCAAATGTCTATGATCAAAAACATGAACATATTATTTATCTATGTTCAATGTAACTGTCTGGTGTCTATGTGTGTTTCGTGTTTCTGTTTCTGTGTTTTGTGACTTTTGTGTATGTGCAGGAATTTAATGCAAGTGGTGGACTGTTTATTTTGTAACATTTTGTAATTTGTGTTGTTTTTCTTGTTATATTTATGTAAATAAATCGTGAAGTGCACATATATTGAAGAATAATGTCGTTACCACCTTTTCCGTCACAAGATTTGGCGAAACTGGTACTCGGTATGTCGAGTATTTGGCGGGAATATAGCAATCCCAATTAACGGACGGGATAACTGATGGTTGATTTCTTTGTTCTATGTTGTAGGATATCTTGCTGAGGAGCAGCTTATGACTGCCTATGATGAGTTTTTACAAGCTAGTCCTTACTTGGATGCTCTCAGAAATGAATATGACAGGATATTTATGACATCACTCAAGAATATTCTGGCAGAATATAGGGCTGTAAAAATATATGGTCAGTATAGTGGAGTATGATCTCCGTATTTTTAAAGGCGACAAGCCTTGTATACGCTTTATTTTAGATATTAGTTCATTGAATGTCTGTACGTCCATGCTTTGTAAGTTGATGCATTTGTCCCTACACATGCCCTGTGATTTTAAAAACGCAATTTGTGTTATGTCACAGTATTTCAAAATAGTATTAACCCACTTCTCTGTTGTCCATTGTAGGGGAATGTGTATTCACATAATGATATGAAAGCAAGCACAGCTTATTAGAAAGTTCTCATATTGGCTAATTGTTTTTGACTTCTGTTTGAGGATCAAAACAAAAAAGCTAACACTTACTGTTTATAAGAAAAATAAAGATTTATTATCTATATTTAAGAAGTATTTTTTTTTTAATTTCCATTAACTAATACTCAGTTTAATTTATATTCTAACATGATTCCCTTTTGCCCTATAACTTTTATTTACTTCACTACTTATGAGAAGATGTTCTTTGAAAAGCCTATTAGAATATGATTGGTTTTAAGACTTCAGAATTTAAGGTCTTCACCTAATATGTTAACTGGTTTAAACTATATGTATGTCAGATAGTGTTATGAATGTCACACCAATTCTATGAAAGTATCTATTTGAAGTGTATTGTAATATTGTCTGCAGACAGTTTATAAAATACACCAAACATTTTATTATCATACTGATAGTTAATTTCCCTTTTTTACTGTCTGTATGTTTGCATAAAATATATGTTTTTCTGTTTCAGTGGAGACATGTAAACCTCTAATATTGAGGAAAAAGTTGGTGCAATGTACAAATCTTCTAGATGTTGTCAAGTTTTTAGCAATAAATGCTGATATAAGTAAAATACAAGTACAGGATACTTCTAGTGATAAACTCAGGTAAATTATTTCAAACAAATATTTTATAGGAAATATTTCTAACTAGGAATTTCTTATTTAAATTTCTACTGCAAGTTTCTATGTTAAATTTACCAACACACAGAAGAGAAAGTTGCAAAGTTCAAAATTGTATTCTTTAAAGTAAATTCTAGGTTATACACTAAATAGTTTATACTGTGTTAAATTTCTAATTTGCTTGGTATGATTATACAAAACCTGTTATAGAGTATCACTTGTTTTGTTACAGTATATCCAAACAAAATTCATCACAAGCTTCAAAACAAAATGTCTGTGATGTGTGCAGCAGTGTGTCTGGCACTTGTAAGTGTAAACAGAAGAATGGTAGCTGTCAGGACATGAGTCTGGATAGTTGTGTTGAAACAACAGCTTTGGAAGATCTCCCTGGTAAAAATGACTTCATTAGCTCTTTCCTTCACAGCTAACCATGTGGTCAAATCCATAATAACTCAATTATACACTTAAATCTTCCTCATTAATCTTATTAGGAAAACTGTATAAAAATATGTCTGGTTGTAGGTTCTGAGTTTATAACTTGTAATCCAGGCGGACACAAATCAGAAGTTTTTATAGTTTGTAATGTAAGGAATACAAACTCTAAATATTGAATGGATTTAGTTGTAATTTCAGCCTAGTTTTTAGTTGTAAATAGATTCTTGTGAAATGATTTGTTTTGTGGGGTTTGACTAGGGCATGCAAAGGTGTGGTTAGAAAGTTCTTTTTCTGTATTATTTTAAGACATTTAAGTTTAAATACTTTTTATTTATTAATTTTATTGCCCTAGCAGCACTTTTAGGACGCAATACTCTATTCTGTTAGTTTTTGTTTCATTATTTGTCCTTGTCTATAAGATTAGCTTTCACTTGGCAGAATGTTATTTCATGAGGTTAAGATTTAAGAAAAAAATGCTAGTCTAATTTCTGAATAAAAAAAAGTTACTGAAAATCAATGACTTGCTATTTTGTAATATTTTTCAATCCTTATGTAAGTGGGCCGTGTTTAAGAATATAATATTCTTTATTTTTTAAAGATATTTTTTTTTCATTGCAGGGAACCATGGAATTCGCAAAAAGCATGTTAAGGTTTTGGAAAAAGATGTACCTGTAGAGCCCAGTGAAGGATTAAACGATAGTACAAAGCAATCTTCAAACAATTTGAACACTAGTGGCAATGCAGTGAATAATTTAAATTCCAATTCACTTAGTTCCCAAATCAAGTTGAATGAGAGCCCTTCCATTGCTTTGAGTACAATTGTGAGTATGTTTTGTTTAACTTAATTATTTTTAAATATGTCTATAAATAAATAACGATAATTTAACTAAATGGTAAATAAATATTAATTTATAAAAACACGTGAATATATATAAAAATACTACATAAATAAGCAGAAAATAATATACATATCTATGATGATCAAATATATAAATTTTATAATAGTACCTACCTACTCAGAAATATTATTTAATATTAATACAGCGATCCACTAAAAATGATCTCTTTTAATTGTGTAAATTTATTTTCTAATTAATTATTAATAAGTATAATATTAGTAACAAGTATCTACCCTCTAGTATGTTTGCAATGCCTGGAAAAGGCTACTAAGTTTTTAAGTGCCACTAGCAATAAGACCTATGTATACACTTAGTTTGCAAATAAATAAATTTGAATTTGAATTTGAATTTGAATGGATGCTAGAGAATACTTTTGTGAATGCAATTATACATGGGGTTATGGTTTTGGGGTCCAAATGGCCATCCTAACTGGGCTGCTATGCAACTTCATATACATATAACCTGCATAGAACTAGAATTATATAGTGTTTCGCAATGCTACTAAAGGCCACCATTATATAGTGTTTCGCCATGTAAGCAGAGGATGTAATAATTTTAATTCATGTAATAATTTTAAGTGTCAACACTGAGTGCTTATCGGTAAAAGGCAGACCCACACTGTATAATTTACCTTTGCTTCCATATGATCAGTAATGCAGCCTAAAAAAATAATTATGTATTATCAGCTGCACATTATGCAGGCATAATACAAATTGTTATTAATCCTTTATCAAGTTTGGTTCAAATCATGTTAATATTGAAGCATTGAAATTATCAGTCACTTGTTTATCGCTCATGGCTTTATCTGTGTGAACAAAATTATAAAAAATACACCTAGACCTTCCTGTACACATGTACCTGTACCTGTACAACACATGCTTTCCTCTAGTTTGAGCCATGTTTCGGGACGAATGGATCGAAGTGATACAACAGCCTCACACAGCATTGTGTTTAGCCGCGTTAGTAAAGTTACTGGAGACCCAATCCTTTGCCATTTAAAAGGCGGACAAAGCACTCCTAACGCCTCCGTTGTTGCGGATTTGTATAAGCAAAACCGATTGCTTTTTTCGTGAGGGGAAAAGCATCAAATTACTTCTCTTGCCCAGGGTGAGGCGAAAGGAGTGTCAGACTCTTGCTGATTAACCCCTCTCCCCCCCTTCTCCTGCTCTAGGCCGAGGCCGCGGTGCTTTATTGCGCTTACCTGCAACCCCGGCTGAACATCAGCTCTATAGGCCCTCTCTGTGGTGGTTTATTAGCTTTTTGAGGCGCGCGCGGAATCCAACGCGCCGTACCTTCGAGTCTGGTACTGGCAGGGCGGCGAACTACCCTTGCTTGTCGTTATTTTATATGTATGACATACATTATCTATCAATATTAATTTTTGATAAGTGCATGTTGATAAATGATTTTAGTACAATAATGTTATTGTATACAGATATGGTATACTGTTCACGTTATCAAGGCTTTTTTTGAAAAGAGTAAAACATCACACTTAGCTGATCACACAAAGCTCGGACTGGAGGCCGAAGCTGCGATACTAAAACCTAGGCTTGACTACTGCAACTTAATTCGCTTTGTAAAAATCGTCAATTTTCTATCAATTTAATCTAATACAGATTTGACTTCATGGATTTTTTGCCTCAATAAGCATTTTTATACTTCTAAAAGTATCTACCAAACATATGTTACACGTTTAAAACCAGCAAATGAAAGTTAATATTACGTTGCATTAAAAACCACTTACATCCGGTTTCCGAAAGGCCGATCAATGTTGAAATCAATTTAATCTCTTGTCAAGTCCTCTGATTGGTTGACTGAATTATCAACAACTAATCAGATGACTTGACAAGAGATTTGACACCTAGTTAGGTGATTTTAACATTGATCGGGCTTTCGGAAACCGGGCATTAAAGTACTAAATTGAAAATCTTAATTATACTCTAACCCGCAAATCCAACTTACAAGTCTTTGCTCTGTATTTCCGACCAAACACGAGGTAGTTACTGTAAACCGTTCAGGAGTTCCCTGAGCTGTCCATCGTTCTCAATTTCTCATCATCAGACCCTTAATGACAGTCACGACCAATCTTGGTGCAAAGTGCTCACCAATACGAACCATTCAAGCCCAAACACAAGTCAACTACTCCAAATAGTCAAGGAGATCCCTCGACTGTCTTCCGGCTCCATCATCAGGTCGGGTTTGAATTTCGGCAAGTTGTAGCGTTGTCAAAAGCCTACCAAAACCATATGCAAAAGCACCACTCGCCCCTATAATTTTTGAAAGTTCTACTCTTTTTTTCTAGTCTTCCATCATCAGATCCTGATTTCCTTATCATGGGACCATTCCGAGACTATCTATTTTCCAACAAAAAAAGAAGTATCAAAATCGGTTCATAAATTACGGAGATATAGGCGAACAAACATAAAAAAAGCATATATACGGTCGAATTGAGAACTATCCTCCTTTTTGGAAGTCGGTTAAAAAGAAAATACAACGTGTCTCGTATGGATCCACGCTTAAAACACATGAAAGGATAACCAAGCCATGATGGGTGCCATTGAAATGACCACCTCTTTTCCACCCTGACTTTTAGGGACAGAGTTTTCGTACTTGAGTCTGGTCAAGAGCGTTCTTTCATAATGCGAACAATATCGCAGTTAAATTGCGATCATTCAATACACTTTCTGGGCTTGGATGTTATGTAATATGATACATATATGATGTGATTTGATAATTAGGGATTTGGGCATTAGTGGTGGTAAGGAGATGACTTTCGGTAACCTCACTCCACACGGTGAAACACAAGATAAGCGTTGGTTCTCGCCAGTTTTATATGAAACGGTGGTATCAATACGGTCGAGCAGGCCTTTGCGCGCTCTCCTACGTTTAAATAGAAAAAGCTCTCGTAATCTTCCAATGGATTATCATGATGATACCTTCAATGACAGATGTTATCAATACTAAAGACTGCCTGTGTATTGTAAAACATTTTTTTCTCTCTCTCAAACATTCTCTTCTCCCGCCCAGGGCGAGACGAGAGAGTGTCGGACTCTTACTTAAAACCCCCGTTCTTTCTCCTGCTTTAGACCGAGGCCGCGGTGCCTCATTGCGCTTGCCCCGTAACCCATTGTGAAACTTGTTATATGTATTTTTATTTACTTATTATTACAGCCAAAACCCACCGATACGCCAGAATGCAGAGAGAAGATTGAAGAGTTCAATACAATTTTGAAGAAAGTTTGTAAGAACAACAAGTCTCAAGTAGACACAAGACTGTTTAGTTTACCTCAATCTGATAGCTTGAATAGAAGTGCCAATGATAGTTCTTTCCAAGATTTTGCTTCTGGAGTTCGAGGTATGTATAAGTAGCGACGCATATAGTAACGTCAATGTTCTATAGATGGCGAAATCCTATATCACTCAAGTGAACTTTGCGCATGAATAAACACGGATAAAATATTCCAATGTACAACTGTTGGGCAGCTAGGCTGATCACTTGGCCTGGTCGTAGAATCCTCCTTTTCCGATCTTATGGAATTTTACTATCATCATATCATAAATTTAATTTATTTTGGCCTTAAGTTTTAACGCACTTACAACGCCATTGTGTTGTCTGACGCTGATTTGCTTGCTACAATAACGTAATCCCATCTGTTCTCCAACAAAACTCCTAAATGTCTATTGCGAAAGAAAACCTTTAAAAAAATACATAGTTTTTTCATAACTGTTTGACATTTGACTTTTGATAAAAGAATTAGTGATAAAATACATACTTAGAAATCTAATGTTTTGTGCTCTTTCATATTGATGTTTATTATGCTCATTCCTTTATCTTCATACCCCGCGCAATTTCGTTTAAAAACGCTTGATGTATACGGTTTTGTTAAATTTTTATATATTTTTAGCCCATGAAAACCGAAATGTTCCAGTGCCAGATTCCAGTACTTCTGAAAACTCCACAACCATGTAAGTTTCTTTGTTATAATTACTTTACGTAGTTATGGGATAATGGGACATACTGAATGCAATGTCATTCTTAAAAAAACTACGTAGTTTTATATATACTTACCTATTTTTATGTTCGAGGATATTTTAATCCAACATTTGATTTTTGTACTGTTCTAAATTTTCAGGGCTTCAGTTGCAAACAACACAAACATGGATCTCAGTAATAATTTGAAGAATGTGCCAAAATGTGATGGTCTGGAATCTCAAGCGCGCTCTCATTGTCACCCTAGATTAAAACCTAAGGACCAAAAAATTCAAATAATTTCGGATATAAAAGTAGATAAGCCGTTCCCAGCGATAAATAATACTTCTACGCCATTAATGCAAACCATTCTAATAAACGGTAGACCAGCCTATAATCAGTCGCTACCTGTAATCGGCGCCAGTTATACGAAGGATGAAATCATGGCGATGCCTACTATAATCGTCGTGCCCGCGTCAGGTAATACTTTTCGAATATCTCCTTTCTTATGACACGTAAATAACACGCATTACATAAGTATTTTCATTGCCTTTGAAATATGCAACACTATAGAGGTTACAAGGATGTTCAGGATTTACGAATATGGGATACCAATTCCGTAATTCCCATCAACAAATTTTAATGAGCCTAGGTTTGATTTGGCCACATTCCCACAACTAAACACAAAGCAATCTTCAGTTTTCTGTTATGCCGTGAAATCTCTTCGCTTGAGTTAGAATCTTGAAAAAGTCATATAAAATCAATGCCTCTTTTCCCACAGGTCCCCCACCGAATATGTGTCAAGTAAAACCTGTACAGATACAAAAGATGCAGAAAGTAAATACTAACACTGTGCCAGCGCCTAATCTGCTGGGTCCTCTTGTAATAGATGTGTCGTCGAATAATGTTCCTGAAGCTAAAAAGCCTGAAAATAATCTGCCGAACCTAGATCAAGAAAAACCTGCTGAACCTCTACCGGGGTTAGTAAAAACTGTTGATATGAAGAACGCGTCTGTTCCAAAAGATAATGTCATATCTGGTGCAAGTGAAACAAATACACCACAAGTCCTTCCGCCTGTTAGGAGATCTTCCTCTACGCCTCGTAGAAGTTCACATATCAGAGTTTTAGACTTTACTACACCTAGGAGAATATTACACGAGACAATAAATGAAGTCCCTTCTAATGAAACTAGTAAGAATCCTGTCGATGTCGTAGTCAGTAGGAGTCCTAACTTAGTATTCACTGAAACTGAAAATGCTAAAAATAATATAGTTGATATGAGTGACGTTAAAGTTCATAAAATAGAAACCTGTCACTATAACAACCTCAAAAAAGATTCTGAAGTTAAACCTGTTGTAAAAAGTAAGAAAAAAGATTGGGATGCTGACTTACGAGCTTTAGCAACTGCCAGTGTTCCTAACGACTTGCCGCCTAAGTCAAAACCTAGACCTAAGAAACCGAAGAATAAGAAGGTAGTTGATACTCCATCGGAAGGTGACAAAACAGCACAAAAACCAGAAAAAACAGAAGATAAAAAGTCACGCAGCAAAAGAAAACTATCTCCTAAACCTACTAAGTCTAAAAAGAGACGGAAATTAGAAGAGGAAGAGGAACAGTATGCACAAATAGCATCAAATACTGACAATAAACCTGTTATCAAACCAACTTTCGTTGTAGTTCCTGCCTATTCTTCCGTGCCACCTGAAGCTAATAAACTCCCTGAAGTCAGTCAAAATAAAGCACTTGAAGTCAATCAAAATAAATCAAACGATGATGCTATTAACGAAACACCTGAAGCAGAAAGGTTATCTTTGCAGAATGAGATAGGAGCTAGACTAAACATATCAGAATTTCTAGAAACTCCATACAAACAAGCTTTGTATGATATACAAATGGAGACACCGAAATTTTTAGGATCCTTGCCTGATGAGCCGATATCAGATATCAAAATTATGAATATACCTACGCCGCGTTTCTTTGATACTCCAAGACCTGCACATGCTACACCTTCGTATTCGTCACGAGCGACTGATTATTCTAGCGGTGGGTCTTACTACAAGCCAGATGATCAGGACTATCTGCGAATCGCTGATTTAGAATGCCCAGTGTCTTCATCTAAAGATGTACCACCACCTGTAGAAGTGTCCAAAGATACAGCAAGTACCAGTAAAAGAACTTCTAGACCAGTAAGAAAGTGCACGAAAAATGTGTCATATGTTAGTAGTAGTAATACAAACTGTAAACCGAAAGAAAGGTTAGTTGATGATAACATTGAGAAAATCTCATCTTGTAGTGACACTACTGTAGCGAACAGCTCCCTTGAAATTAGTAAAGAGGTCAACGTAAAAACACCGAAAAATGCTAAATTAAAATCGAGTACCAAGACGGACACAAAGAAAAAACTGAGTTCTAGTAAAAAACGAAAATCACCTATGAAAAAGGATAGATCTAATTCATTTATGAAGATCAAACCTCGAAGACTTACTCCAATAAAGGATAATAAGAGATCAAGAAGGAAAAGCGATGTGTTTTCTAAATCACCGAAAAAGAAACCAAGTGCAAAAGAAAAGAATACTCATATTGCTCCCGTTGTAAGTCCTGCTCCAACCAAGTCACGTAGAAAATCTTCGACGCCCAGGAAGCTGCATTGCACTAAATCATTTAATTCCGAAAGTTCCGGCCACGAGTCTCCGGAACTAAACGCGAGCAGTAAACACAATAAGCAAAACACACATTCAATGATTTCTTCATTAGATTCTGATACAGAACAGTTAGCATTACGTTGGTCGGATGACGGTTCGCAAGACGGAAAACCTAAAGAAGTTGAAAGTGAAGATATATCAAAAATAAAAGAGTACATTGAAACAACAGTTAATGATATACACAAACCTAATGTTAACAAAGGAAGTTTACACAGTGATTTGGTTAAAAGAGGTTTTGATGCCGAAACGGCGAAAATAATAGAAAGAGATTTGCTGGATTCGCCTAGTACAAAACCCACTCCTACCACTGAACTTAAGCAATCGGAGAAGAATGAAAATATATTAAATAAGAGCATTGAAACTGATACAAGTATGACGAATGAATTACAAATTGTCCAAGATGAGGATTTAGATGATGAATTAGAATTATCCGTTTATGAATGTCATGAAGACAGTCATAATTATGTACAATTTAAAAGCGACACCAAAGATAGATGGCAAGGACAACCTATAACATTAAAAGATAAGTTTTGTATGGAAGTATGTATAGATGACGGAGTAGCGATAAGGTTAAGAGCAACACATTTTGAAACTTTATTTAATAATGAACCTGAAAATGAAGCAGAATTAGAATATAGTTTTAGGGAAACAGAATCGGCAGTCAATTCAATTTCACATATGGACAGGCTGTACACGCCGATGAAAGACCACAAGGCGCAGTGTTTTGAAATATTTGATTCTACTTTGACGAGTTTGGACACGCCTTTGAAGGCGAATAGTCCGACTTACAAGGAGCATAGAATAAATGAGATAGAAATAGTGTTAGAAGAAGAAGAGAAAGTAGAAGCTAAGGATAATACTGAAGTGAAGAGAAGAAGATTACAGAGTAGTAATAGTTCTGAGGAGGCTTTGAATCGAAATAATGAAAGTAATCCAGAAGCCCAGTATTTGTTTAATTCAACGAATATTCAAAATATTGATATCGAATCAGTATTGAAGAAACTCCACGGGCCTTAGTGCATAGGTTTAGGTAGCCAGTGACTCTGCCTTTTTATTATATGACTTCTTTTAATCAGACATTGTTCATAAATTATATTTATATGTGTAAGACACATACATAAGGCCATTCTGATTGTACAATTGATTATGTAAATACATTGTGCTAGACACAAATCTTGACCATGTCTCTAATTAAAAAATATATATTTTTAGCAATACCTACAGTTGTATTATTTATATATTGCATGAAAAAACTTTTATTACGATAATAATTGCAGCTGATCAACGAATGCGTCCAATTTACCGGTCTGCTCCTAGCCGCCGGTGAGTCTTGCGATTATGATATTCAGTTTAATTAGATATCACAATTAGCGGCTATCGTGACACTGCCGGCGGTGCGAGCCATCCATTATGAATGCTAATTTAAACCGTTAGCTCCGTCATATGGCCAAAGAGCGCATTCTTCGTATTGGCGTAGATACAGCAAAGTTTTTTTGTGTGTTTTCGACAGATGACGATGATCACATTATAAAAAATTAACATTCGTGAAATAAAGTGGTCAGTGTTAGTAATTACGAATTTTACCCACGTACATTATTGGCAGTTATGTATTCTGCTATCTAAATGTAAGCCTAAAAATTCGTGGAAAACATCTAATGGAGTTTCTGAGTCGCATCAGGGATCCTCTAGTTTCCAACTGCATTCTTTAAACATAACACTCCGATCGCTTCAAAGGAATAGTGGAGTTACATACATAGATATTAGCCAACAATCAATAGTCGTTTTCTAGGCAGGCTATACGACAACCGAATATAACACGCCGTCGTCGTCCATTTGCTTAGATATTTTACACATCCATGCACCGTATATTATGATTAAACGGTTGATGCACTGGCTGCCGCGCGACGTGTCGCAGGTTCGATTACAGCACGAAACAACTACTCTATCCACAAATTGTGAAACCCCACCACAAATTTTTTTTTACACTTCAATAGTTGATATTGTGATAGGCATTGGTCTGTAGGTACAATATCTATGTATATCTAGTTGGGATTATACAGGCTGTCCGGTAAAGAATGGATAACATTGAAGTGCCTTTAAGTATTTATATTTTATGACCAATCAAAAAATATACAAAAAACTTGCAAATTAATTTATTTTCGACAAATTTAGCATAATTTATTTTTGAAGCAATGTTTAATTATATTGTTATGGAATAATGTAATGTACGTGAATGTTAAAGGGTCATTTTCTATTTCCTCCAGCACCAGTTCTTTTACTTCAAGAAATCATAACTTAAGTAGTTACTACTTATGACATTTTCCTTTTCGTTTTTATTTCTGGATGGCCATAAGATATACTCGAAAGGCATTTCAAGGTTATCCATTTTTAACCGGACACCTTGTATATCCCACTTATGTCGTAACTTACGTGATTTCAGTAAGATCGGCGAGAAATAAAATAGGACTAACAAATTGTCGACCTTAAATGATAGCAAATAATTTGTAGTGTAATAAGTAGTAGACTAATACAGTTTTACGGGACAGCAGACTTGTGACCAAAGAGTATAATAATATATAGGGTACTTGTGACCATGGCAGGTGTAACTGCCGAAACGTCAAGCAAAAAATAAATAAAAGGTACGTGCACGTTAAATCCCGTAAAACAGTAAAGTATTATTATGCAATGCGAAAGTTTAAAGTATATAGTAGAATAATAATTTTAATACTTAAGTACGAGAAAATTGTAATCGTAATTATTAATTACTAGATACTCTCGCGAGGTTTCACCCGCCGGTCGGCTCCGTTTAATCGTAGCGTGATGTTTTATAGCCTATAGCACTCAGGAACATTGTAGCTATCTATCAGTGAAAGAATTTTGGCAATCCGACTACCGGTTCCAAAGATTACCCCTTACATACAAACTTACAAATTTTACCTCTTAAAAATATTAGTATAGATTGATCAATGCTGTTTTCCTACGAGAACATACCTTACCTACATACAATGCACTGAACAAGTAGCTAAGGTCACTAAAATAAATACAAATTAAACAAATATATATAATAAAATTATCTTCAGTCTATTATTAAAACAAATTCGATTCTTATTCAAGAACAAAATATAGTTATTGAACCGTTATTTAAAAATTCTATCTTATTCCTGAGGATACCTACCTAACGTAAAACTGTAATGGCGGCAATATAACTTGACATAACCTAGACCAAAATATACGGCAGTGTCGGTACTCGCTGTTCGCTAGTACGCGGCTCGGAGGGGTGTTTGCGAAGTGGGTCACGGGTACAGCTCCTGACACAAATAGCTACGTCGCATCTCACCACGTGGCCTCGTGTTGCCTCTCAAATGCTGTCAATGTGCAAACCTACCTATTTACTGGCGTGGGGTATATTATACGTGCATAGAGGGAGCTTATTTTGCTTTATGTCTTAAAGTTTATTTGGACGTAAACGTAACGAGACTACATGCATTGTAATTGTACCTATGTTAAACTAGGTATACGTTATTTTTAGTTTAAAAGAATTTTAGTGCTTTGGTGACGAAATGTTTTTTTTCGTATATTTATTTGTAATTTACTGGTAACACAACGTAATTGAACGATCCCGTTTTCTTTTTTCTCCTAGATATGTAATTCCAATAAAATTAATCATTTTCGTTCTTATATCTATCACGTTATAAAATAACTGCTAACTTAATAGGATCCACCATTATAAATAATATCTACCTAATATATACTTACTTATAACTTCCTTATCGAAACAAAGAAAAATGACACGAGTTTGATAGTTAAGATTTGAAACTAAATTATCGTTAAGTATTAACTTAAGAAGTGTCTGGAAAGGTATAGGCAGTTTAAGTAAAACAGCATGTACTTTTTTAACTGTAATACGAGTAGATATCTACATATCAGTCTTTATATTGTACCTATGCACCAAAAGCTTATTTTGTCTGTCTGATAACAACTTCTTAATGCTATCATCACTAAGTGCAGTTACTGAAGCGTCTTAAACTTTCATAAGCTTTAAAGTTCGTGCCTACTTAACCGTAAAAAAGCTTTTCTACCTAATAAGCTACCTCTGAAAACTTGACTCAACAAACAAACCTTTCTGAAAACACGATTTACCTTTACAATTCTCAAGAAATAATTCCTATCAATTTCAATTTTATGCTGTTAGAGAAAGCCATAATAAAGTTGGTGCAAGGGGTGGTGTCGTGAATTTAGTGACGGCTAGTAATTCTGCAGGCAGTTCGGGTATAAATGATTGCGGGTGATTTTACACCACCCACCTCCCCAATGTTCCACCCCTAGTCCTCAACCCCAAAGTGCAGCGCCGACGCGACGTCGCTCCGGACAATCTGCGTGCTCTGCTTATTTTCACCAGTAATTCCTTTTGCGGAAATTGCCTTTATAAAGAACAGAGAATTTAGTTTTGAGAAAAGCGAGATAAAGGGAATTGAATGTGGAATTACCTAGGTTTTCGAGAAAGGTTTCACATTCATAAATTCTACAAGAGCTTATAACGAAATTCTTAAGTATCTTCGGTATTTAATTACCAGGTTCGAAGAACACATTAACTTGATACCTAGTTCATTACATTAAATGGTTCATTGAGAGTTGGGACTTTCGGTTTGATGAGTTTGTAGAACAGCTTATTACAACGATAGGTGAAAATAAATAACTAAAAGGTAGTAAATTGCTATTACAAGTGCATGATTACAATTTACTTCAACAAAGATACATATGTAGGTATTTTGAAGCAACGGCTTGCGAATTTGCAGACGGTGGTTAAGGTGGTTTAGTTAATGCAGGTGGCATTGTCTAGTAATATACAAAAGCTTATACATATATATATATATATACTTGCTGAAGTATATTGTCTCCAGAAACATGAAGATATGCACTACCCTTTATGTTGAGACAGAATTCATAGAAACAGAATTCTAAACAGGACAACAAAGACATTAATCAAAGTTGTGCTAATATTTAAGCAATATTCACAAATAAACAATACAGAGTAAACAAAGATCAGATCACATCGCAGTCTTAGAAATGCAGAGTAATTTGTTTACAGTTCGCCAAGGTTAAATAAAATAGATACATGTCTTCTATAAGCAAGAGCGCGATGTTCCGATGTACGGACGGGCTCGGAGCCAACTGGGTCGAGCTTTCTGTAATTTTCAGCTACTTCTGCTACTCGGTTAACAACAATAATCGTAGATACAATATGATTTGCTGTATCCGATTGTTTTTGAAGAGATACGTACATTCTTTGTTCTCGATAACATAGCTACCATCCGGTTAGTGATTGTTTAGTCGA
Source organism: Spodoptera exigua (assembly GCA_902829305.4). Taxonomy (NCBI): domain Eukaryota; kingdom Metazoa; phylum Arthropoda; class Insecta; order Lepidoptera; family Noctuidae; genus Spodoptera; species Spodoptera exigua. The sequence continues at coordinate 10,399,389 of LR824610.2, read as the reverse complement.
TGAGGTAGTTTGGCGTAGGTAGGTACAAGCTTTGCTTCCGTTGGCCATCAGTACGGTGAGGCGACATCGTAAGTGCCAAGTATTACCTTAAGTGTGTCAATTGGTGGCTCGATGTGCGTGGCTCCCCACTTCCCACCCTTTTGGGAGGTGAGTGTGGGGTAGGTCGTCGGATCGATACCCGACGTCTGGCCCACGACCTCGCCTTTCTTACCACCTTCCTAAATACTAATTACGTGCTTTGACACAGCCTGCACCGGCTCGTGCCGAATGAAAAGAGCTATGGATGGCAACGTGAGCGTTATTAACGTTACCGCGCTGTTTTGACGTGTTTGTTTTTGGTAACGTTGATGATATGTTTACGTGTTGAATGTGCATCGCACTTAAGTCTAGAACTGCGGCTTAGGTTTCAAATACTTCACTAAACCTGCCTCTTACACCTTTTTATAAAGAAAAACTACCTCCATTTATATAAAAATAAGGCACATTTCGGGGTATTAACTTCGTTATGTTGTAGGTACGAGTATTATAGTATATAGTTGTTTATTTTCTTTTCGAAAGTTCGTTTTATTCCTGCTCAACACGACATTACGAAATTATTTTAAGAAAACTTAATCTCACTACTCAAAATTACATTTAGGAAGGTAGTTTGCTGAGGCGTACCATCCACCACTACCCACCTTTTCTGAGCCGCATGATATAAAGGAAACAAGATTAAAAATGTATTCCCTACACGTGGGCCATAATGCGATTTATCGGTGCAGGGGCATGTCGTGACTGGGGTAGGTAGGAGAGATACTTTAACAAAATACTAGTATACCTATCTGTGCAGGTATGTAGGTACTAACTGATGTCATTGTGTATAGACAAGGACGGTGTTCCAAGATGTAACTTTATTAGATGAGAAGTTTTCTTCCTACGTCTTAACTTTTCTTTAGGTGTTTCAGTAAACAGAAGTTTATAGTTGGATAGATAAATAGTCCGTACAAGGATCAATGTAAACCAAAACTGTAATTGCTTTGTTCGACATTCAGTTCTCAGATAGCAGTACAGCCTTGCAAAACATGGCGAAATTTCAAGAGAAATCGATAGCTAACGTATAGGTACACACTAAATAAAATGGAGACGAAATTCATTACCATTATATGCAGCGGCAGTGCGGTTTCGTCCAGAAACTCGATGCATCTTTGGGTGTGAGCGAGACACTTGCCACCCCGTACTTTCGGCAGCCCCCAACACCCCCTGGGAGGGGAGTAATGGACGCACGAGGCTCCTCGGCCGTGCAGCGCTCACTCTTTATAGCCGGCCCCGCTTGCACGCGTGCACTTGCTAGTTTCTTTGACGTCCCTTTGTTGTGGATTCCAATTTTGGAACAGCAAAATGTTGCCGATATTGCCTTTAATTTATTGCCGTATCGATGCAAGAATTCGTTGTACCTGTTCTATATTGATGTGCATTTTATTAGATTTTTGCTTTGAGGATTTGGGTATCTATTTTTGGAGATTTTTGTCAGTGATATTATAAAACAGGTACTTCTTCCCACGGTAAATATTGATTATTTTATCCCAATGAAAAGGAAGCTTTAACCTTTTCAGCAAAATGTTTGCTTTATACCATAGCAACCTAATTTAGTTATTTCTACTTCACTTGCGTTCTTATAAGGCAGCGCGTTTAATCATGCAAATTTCCCGAGATGGGTGGGAGAGCGCCCTCTGCAACTGAAACTGAAACTTGAACAACCACCCTCCTCGAAGGTCGTTCAAAGTTCTTAGAAGAAATGAATCTGCTGCACTAAAACACTTTCGTTTTGTATTACGTTTTGTAATATAACATTATGTTACGAGACATTTCCATTCTAGTTGTAATGCTGAGTAAATACAAAGCAGGTGGTTAAAAATGTAGAATTTTCAATGTGCAGGTAATTTGTTAGAATAACAAGTTGACAGGCAAAGTACTTATTAGAAACCTTGTTATTATTCTACGTTACTACTTTGGAATATGTTTCTTAACAACTTTAAGTTTATAAAAAATGCTGTAGCTTTGGTGGGAATAAATTAGCGTTGGCAGCGGTAATGGTAATAAAACAGGTAACTTTGTTGGGCGCCAATAATAACATAGGTGCTCGAATGTAAAAGTTTACACGAGTAGATTCAAAGTACCTTTGATATTTTACAAGGCAAAATATTTTCATCGCAAAATATTAGTCAGAGCAAAACATTTTAATTATCGCGTCGCATGATGAGGTCTACATGAAAGGGCATACTGGGTGGGTGCACTATCGATCTCCTTTGAATTAGTGTGCGGATCGGTCGTCGTCTTTGTGTGGCGGCCGTCCTCGGCCCAAACAGACCAAAACAAGCGAGCCTCCCCACGAACCTCACCCGAACCCACCGCGCAAACGATTCTTGTCGCTACCTTGTTCCGTTAGTCTCGTGGTACGGGGGCACTCCCAATTTATTTGATATATACCTAATAATTGCTATTCGAAGGCTTCGGTTCAGCTTTGTGCACTTACATTAGGATAATATTGTAGTACAGGGCTTTGCAATTACATTTTGGAACGTGTTGCCGATATGTATTTTCTGCTTCATTTGTTGTTGCAGTTTTTATAGGATTATTTGTATCCCAAACATGGAACTCTATTATTTGTTGAATCTATTTTGTACTTTGGTGTGCTTATTTCGAAATAAGTTTTGTATTTGTTGAAGAAAACAATTCTGGAACGGAAATGAATTACAGATCACTGAAGATTTTCGATTCTCGTTTTCTTATTGGCCGGAAAAGGTATTCAATGGCTTATGGTATAAAAACTTATCGTCTTAAACTAACATTGTTTTAAAATTCTGTAATATGAGTGTGTGTGTGTGTGTGTGTGCAGCCTGACTGCACTGCCTGCATATTTCCGTAACAATAAAAGTCATTGCTTTTTATGAGCCACTAAATGTTGCTGTCGGTTCCGATTTCCATTTTGAATATTCCAGTCAACAGCCCATTTGTAAGGGTGCGCCATTTCTTACGATATAATCTTTAGAGCTCCTTCTAAGTAGACGTATAAAATCTGCAGATTATTATATCTAAGTGTGTTATCTACGCTTTAATTTTGTTTTAGTTCACCACAATGACATGCGTGATTCGAAAAGTCTTCAAAAGAGTTTGAATATTTTGCTGGCTTTATGCTGATAGTTTTTTTTGTTAAGATAAATAATACTAGTACAGGTTTCGTAGTTACCATTTGCACTTCCACCTTCTAAGACCCTTCCCATAAAGACAACATTCTCTTTCTGAAAGATAACAAAAGTTAATTTAATTTTCCCTTCGTCCTTTGAACAAAAGTTTTAGAAAACGGAAAATTGCAAGGTTTTATATTTATATGTAATAAGGAATAAAAAAAGATAGCACACGTAGTATCGATATAATTTTCAGCTAGAAGATAACCGAATACATTCATGTCGTCATTTCGCACGTGCTACCTACGATATAGTCGTAATTCGTCGTCGCAATGTTCCCGTGTGCCGTACGCTCTGTAGCTACGCCAATTTACCTGAGCAAATATACCACCACTGTGAGATTACTCCTTGTTATAATTCGCTGGTAATTACACACAGTCTTCATTAAATGTTTATTAGTATAAACAAACATTATTAAATGCAAAATTGTAGTATACATTTTATAGTTATTTGGTTTATAGATTATATTTTATTTACATGAATAGTAAGCTGAATAATTCGTGTTTACTTTATATATTTAACATTCTTACAATGTCTTGTCGTTGATTTGTTTTCATGCATGGAATAATATCGACAATACCTCAACTTGAAAACTATTTGTTCAAAAACGTTTTTGTAACTATCGTAAGTTTTAAATTAAAATTTTTTGAGTTAGGAAGTTTTAGCAAAAAAGTTCTTTCTGCAAATTACGAAATAATTACAATATTCAACGCTCCACCGATTAACGTTGTATCTAATAAACTTGTATGTATGTAAGTGGGTACTTATCCAACGTAACGTAAAGCTAAACAAAGTATATAATTATGTAACGGAAAGAGCCGTGGCACACAGCGTCCATCTATTGAATTAGTAAAGTCTGTCAAAGTGCATCGCCGAGGCACAAAGGTCGTTGCGTGGGAAATAGAGGGTGGCAAGGGGCGCCCACCCTACGCCCGCGCCCGCCGGTCTCGTGGGCTTGCACCAAGTTAGCTACGGCTCCAGAAATTTGTTATGACGCATCCCAATGCGTCAAAGACAAGATATATTTTGTCCACTATTGTTTTAGTATCTAGATAACATTTGGCATGTTATATGTAGAGAAGCAATGCTACTGTATCTGTTTTGTTAGTTGTTACAACTTGTGTTCGTTTTTGTCGACAAAGTGTGATGAGATGTTGGTATCTTATAACTCTCAATCTTACAATAATCGATACTATTATCATTTTGTGAGCAGAAAATGAGTGACCAATCTAGTCAAGGTAAACTAATTAGGTTAGGTTATTTATTTTTATTTAATGTTAGAACATAAAATAAAATGATCTACGGTTGAACGATCAGGCACTTAATTACATAGTTTTTGTCCATTTACTTAATTCTTTTACTTTCATGTCGTTGCATAACATTTATGTGTTTTCTTTATATTTCTTGACTGTGCCGCTTTTTACGTCCTACTAAATATTGATCATACATTAATTCTAGGTGGTCAAACAAAAAATGTGTCTGTCTTGTTTACATGTACCCGCTCATATAGATTAATGGGCTCGGCTGTAACAACATTAACTTACAATTTGAATAGAATATGAATGAGAAGTCCCATCGTAGTATTTCATATGTTTACATACACAAGTATAGCGATAATCATTTATGTTTAGTGGAAGCGCACAAAAAGGCAGAGAGCGGTTGTGTTCAAAGCGTTGCGTGTGAACGAGGGTGACGCATGGCTGTAGTCTGAAGTCTAGACATTATATTATTATAAGTGAAGCTAGAGGGCGCGCCTCATTGCGCCGCAGCTGTTCACTTGTTTACCACATTAACACGAACCGCTAATTAATCCCTTATCACTATTGTTCTTAATACATCCACCTAATAATCATTTGCGGTCAATTTGTAAGCGAATATTTTGTCCCGCAAATCGCACCTACTTAATCAGGTTGACTTTCTAAGTTGAAGCTTTTAAAATTTTTGCTGCAATTGTGTCGAGTTTTGCGTAATATGCAAGTGGCTGTCGTTGTTGGTTAAAGAAAAAGTGTTTTTGTGTTTTGCACAAGAGTTCAGTGATCCCTTTTTAGTTTAGCACCTATTCCGTATTGTTCGGTATACGTAACATCGTCTGCTTAGTATTGTTGAGTTGACAGGGCAATGACGTTGGCGGTTCGGTGCAGCGGTTCGTGCCCCCCTTCGTCTCCCCCCTTAACCCCTCGTAGCCGACGGTCGACGCTCTCTAAAAGGAAAAAGGAAGCTAAAGGATAATCTATCACGCCCGAGGCCCGACTCGATAAAAATGAACGATTAGAACACACTCACAATCGATGGTTTCAGAACAGTAGTAGTGATAAGTAATGTTTGTCAAAGCGGTCTTTGTTAAATGCCAGACTGATTGGGTTGATTAGGAGCTTAGTGTAACTTGAGTCTTAGATGAACAATAATAAGTCGAGTTATGCTTTGTTGTGCGGTTGTATTGTTGTCTGCGAGTTGGTTTTATGATAGATTGTATGATAGGTCTACGATCGAATTTCTATAGTAATTATCGTCTGCGAATATTAGGGATGGAATGGAGTACGTTAGTCTTTGACCTGTGTGAGTTAAGGTGTACGAAGTTCAGAAGGGTGCATGCGAATTCGGCGCCGGCACGTCGAGTTCAATGACCGGACGTAGACCTGGAGCTACGCCGTAGACCAAGTAGCTCCCGTGTGGGCTTCACACGATTAAACCTCATCGTAAACACGTTGATTTTGTGTGACGCACCCTTTGTGAACACGAACGACCATAGGAAGATTGGGGACTACAGTGTCGTGTGCTTTTTACTCGAGTTCAAAAATTTCGTAGCAAAACGTTTGTTTGTTTTATGATTTTCGTAGATGCAAATTTCATTGAAATATATTGGCTGACGGTGGTTAGATTTGATATATTTGAAGACAGGCGGATAGTCTGTAGAAACATATATTCATTTTTCATTTTTATTATCATATAACGGATTTTGTACGTAACAAATGGTTCCGTAGTTATGAACCTTGTAGTAGACATTATTACAAAGAAGTACTTACAATAAAGGACGTGTACCTTTTTATAAATTTCCGTAATTTTTTTTTGTGGAGTTTTTTTTTTTAAAAAAAGTTCTATGCAATAGTACTTCTTTAACTATTAATAGTGTGATTTTTTTTTTGTAAACATTAACTTTAGAAAAATATGAATGTGTCGTCGAAATACCTCATCTACAAAACCAATATGAAACCTCAATAGCGTCAGCCTACTTGCAACCAATCGTTACTTACTCACGATTTATAATAATTACGAACTTGAAATCCGAACTAACCAGACAGGCTTAGACAAAACAATCACTAGTCACTGTTGCTATGTGTCTAGAAGCAAGTGGGCAGGCTTGTTAGACAGTACCTCTGTCCATTCATTTTGACACAGTCATTATCACGTAGTCCTCGAGACAACATAAATAGTGCATCTTAACTAGTTTCTATTCACAGAGCCGTCAGTGCAGCAAAAAATTTGCGACCACATAAAAAATACCTCCAAAAAAGATGTCTGGCAATAAATTGATCGGTTCTTAATGCCGCTAAATAATACCAGTCTGATTAATTTATTGAGCCAGACGATGTAGACTTAAATGCTGTATTTTACTTGTATTTATTTGTCTATTTTGTATTTTTTTTTCTACGTCTACCATAATCATTGAAATTGGTTTGCATTTTATACTTTAAATACCTTTTTTACGATTAACCGTCATTACTTTCAAAATGAGGTTTTTATAAACGCTTTTGTGTTGCATAAATTATTTTGTGGTTGTGATTGGTTAATTATTTTTATAAATTCTAGGCATTTTAAAATAATGTTAGGGTGTATAGTAGTTTTCTTATTGGGTCTGCAACTAAGGTTTCTTTTTTAATTTAATATTATTCGAAGAGCAAGACAAAACGTATGATGGGTTATGTGTGACCCTGAAAAAAAAAACAAAGATTATTTTGTTGACTATTTTAAAATTATTACAATAAATAAGTTTATATTTCCTATTAATAATATAAACGAGATTTTAAGATTAAGATTTTGAAGTTGGGCATATGATTAGAATGTACTGTACAATAAATGGGCTACTTTTTACCGTGATATTGTAGGCGAAGACGTGGGCAGAAGCTAGTATTATATACATTGTTCAAAATATGTAGGTTTGTAAAATTAAGTAAGAACATGAAAACGACGGTACATTAGCGTTTATGCGTTTAATGAATTAAAATAATAAAGTTAAGTAAAGATTTAACATTCGTGAACATAATATAATAGATCTCAAATTACAGAGTAGAACTATAATGCAAATTTCTAGTTTCATACCTACTTACGAGAAATATAAAATATTTTAATTGCAACGGCAAGAAAGCCTATTATTAATTTCTATAGTACTAGAGAGTCCGTGGTACCAAAACTTAATGATTATCGCTTCCGCGGCAGCATTTAAAGATGGATAGCTTAAGTGATTTTACATATGGATATAAGAAGAGACATAAACTTTACATGCCTTTTTATAAATGTGTGAAAGTCTCAGTTAAGTTTAAAAACAATATTTCTGTAAGTATCATTCAATTTTATGGTCATGTTCTTTTGTTTGAGTTTCGTTTCGTTAATTGATTGGTTTCTTCTTGAAAATTATTTTGTTGTAATGCTACTAGTTATATGGAGAGTATCTGTAATTGTATAGGTAGTTATAACTTAGCTTAGGGTAAATAGGTGCGTTGATATTTTAACTAATAGTAAGAATGCGTCGTTTTATCTTTAGTAGAAATTGTTTATTCCTAAGTGTACCTTAGGTGGTGGAGATTACGGCAGTTTTTCTTATGTCGCTAGAGAAGGTTATTAGCCTACCAGTGAACAGTCAAATGTCGATTAAGTAAACTCACGAGATAAACAGAATATAAAGAAATGTTCACTTATATTTCTTCATAAACAAGTATATCGGAGGACTTAATGCTAATAGCATTTTCAGGTATTCAAGGAAGGTTTTGGAGATTTTTGTTGAAAAAAGAAACATAAAATGATTTCTCCGTCCCTCGGCCGGGTGAGATATAGTATCAGGTCAGACTCTCACTGACTAAAAACCATCCCGTTCCTTTTCGTGCCCCATGTCGGTACCGTATAAAATTGTGCTTACTTCCGCGACCCCAGAGAAATGTGATTGTTCTCTTAATTTGATACTACGAACAAAGAGGTTGTGTAGATATGTAATGTGTTTATTTAACGGGGGGTAGAGGGTTTGTAGGCTGGTCTTAACTGACTTGCTTACTAGAGATGTAAACATGAACATTATCTATTTATCGATTTGACACTTTGTTGTAGCCTGTGTCTATATTTGAGTCAGCAAAAGTTAAATTTGGAATTTATAAAAAGATCTTCAACATGCTGATGGTAAAAAAAGTTATCAAACATTTATCACGATGAATTTATAAAAGGCAAGGAAAATGTCGTACGTTAAGGAGTATTTTGTGTGCAGATACTTAACTACTACAAACAATATTTGTGTTATTTCGAACCAAGGGATATTTTGAAGTGCTTATTTTCTTATATGCTGAAAATTGGGCACCCGCAACAACAGAGGTGTTACGAGTGCGTTACCGACCTTTTTGGGATAAGGACACGAATTTGTCTCGACTGGAGTGATAACACGGCTTCACAGAAAACCGGCGTGAAACAGCTACAGCATTGTGTTTTGCTGTGTGTGTAGGGTTATCGGTCGGAGGTCCAATCCTTTCATTCTCGCAATCCCTAAATCCCCAAAATCCTAATTCCCAAATGGTCGGCAAAGCACTCTTAATTCTTTTATTGTTGCGGGCGTCCATGGGTGGCGGTGATTGCTTATCCTCATGAAATCCGTCTGCACGTTTGCCGTCACAAAACAACAGTAATAAGAAAAACAGTAACACAAGAATACATTTGTGTATCAACAAGAACAAAACACAGATATAATCCTTAATGAAAGAACCTAAGTGAAGTACAAAGATATGGAAGTAGAGTAACACAATGTGGAGTACAGGGGTATAACCGATGCACTGTAAGCTTGCACTTTGCGGCCACTTACCGGCCCACACACTTGTTCGTTTTTGCATGAGCCCCGTGTAATCATAATAGGGTGGTTTCACATTGGGTTTGATGTGTGCTTTACCTATGTTCCTAGTCCATGCCTTAAAAATATAGACAGAAAATATTTTTTTGAAAGAAATGTTGGAGAGATAATATTGATTTATGGGAATGATCAGTATATAATCAGACACCTGAGTGCTAAGCCACAGACATAAGCTACATACATTATACCAAAGAAATTAACAAGTAAGTACGTGTTGACATACTTATGTGGATGGTAAATTTTGAAAAATAAATTATTTTTACCATTCAGTACAATGAATTATTAAAATATAATCATTGATAAGAATTCTCTTCTATCTTATTTCGGAAAAAAATACTATAGATAATTATCTATAGCAATTTTTTCCGAAATAAGTATGTTATTTGATTTAAAAAAAATTATGACGTCATATGTTGCGCATTCAATAAAAGTATTGAATTTGACTAGAAGGGAACTACTGGATTGCAGAAAGATTGGTACTTTGGATATTTTGGGATTGGGGGAGGGAAAGGATTGGTCCTCCGCTAACCTCTCGCACACGGCGAAAAACAAGGCTGTGGTTGAAGACTCTGGTCGAAGTGACCTATTTTTGTCCAAACATGGCTCCCCATACTTAAGATCTGCATTGTACTCAATGATATTACAAGTAAAAAGGTGTAGATAGGTTACAAGCGCTCAGCAAGTGATACATTAAAATGTTGCTAACTAGCCACACTTTTTCATATTTGTCTTTTTTCACTCGCGTCATTATTGAATCATGCCATCCCGCTTTAACGTGTATCATACGCTTTATTCATGTGTGCATAAGTGTGCCGTTTTTGAAAATCGACTATTTTACTTATAATGTCATTGATTGTACCTATATTCTGTATTTGAGAAAAACCTGGTTGTTACTGATAACGGGAGTGTTTTGTTTTAGTGTTTTTCTTCTATACTGGTTCAAAACTTTGTATTTCAAAGAAAAATACCTCCTAAAAATTATTATAGCTATAAGCTTGTTTTTTCTTTTTTGTAGATTTGTGATAATGTGTGCAATAAAGTATACCAATATAAATATAATGAAATAAATAAACTATATCACATTTTTTTTAAACTTAATTAAATATTGTTTTTGTAATTTGGCTAGAAGCGATGTCTTGAACTTATTCTGTGGAGGTAAAAAAAGAAATTTACATCTTAATATGCATGTAACGCCTTTTAACTCAAATACTATAAAACCGCATTACAAAACATCCATTATAATAAAGTTCTACAAAAAAGTCTACATTTCTGTTTCAATCGCTCACTATGAACACAGCCTAACAGATTCCGACAATCAATAATAAGGGACTTACACGCTCCGTAGCTATTTGTTTTTACCTTTCTCTGCCTGTGTTTAGAAACCCGGAATTTATTATCTAGTACATGAATAAAGTTTTAAGTATGGGAAAACACCGAAACATGAGCAGACCTGCGGTGAGTGCCTTTATGTAGGAATAATGTAAGCTCGAGTTGTTTGATGTTTATTGAAGTTCCTAAGTAATGCTAGGAAGTGGTTCATAATCCAAACTATGATTCAGACAGTTTGATTTGCACGGTTGGCGTGGTGGCTGGGCAACTGGCTGCCGAGCAACATGTTGCGGATTCGATCTCCGCACGGAACTCTGTGTGATTCACAAATTGTTGATCTGGGTCTGGGTGTGATGTGTTTGTGAAAATTTGTGTTTGTAAACGCACATTAAATCGTTGAGAATTTGTAGTTGTGTTCTAGAATCTAGTTTAGGAAATAACAGTCGGTTTATAAAGAGTATAAATGTCAATACATCATCAACCACTTTTTTTTTAGGAGTAACCAACCTTACAAAAGCAAAAGTAAAAGAGTAGGTAAATAGTATAAATTATCAATTTACTCTTATGTAGGTTGGTATAGGTTAGTCTTTTGGGTGACTGAAGCGAATTAATTAATTTACTTGTACTTATTACAATTAACCCGTTTATCATTATTTTCGTGAGACTAGGTACATTTATTGTGAAAAAAATGTTACAAAAAATACATTAATTTTCAATTTATCAGTAATTACATTGTACTTACTGAATATTACAATTAAGGAATATAAAACTTAAAAAATTCTAATCATAAAAGCTGGTTCCCACAGCTGACAAGCTCACAAGAATGCTGGCTCTTCGGGAATCCTTTTCCAAATAATTAATGCGATAAAATAGTGGTGTGCGCCTGCGCTGGGCGGGACGCGTGACGAGAGCGCGCGCGCGGTCACGACGCATGCGCGGTACAAAACGACCACAGAGGCCGCACGCGCGACCCTTCCCTTACCACAGACACTTGCAACGATGTTTTCTTTACAATTCCTATACATTTCTGCTGGATAAAGGGTTTTTGTGTTTTTGAATGTTAGGACTGGATAGACTAATCCACACAAGATAGATTGTCAATGTTTAACCACACTGTATAAAATGTTATGCTATTAGTGGTTTTAAAGTAACGTTTTCATTATGAGTAGGTATTATAGTTAAAAACCAAATTAATTTGGCTTTTCAATACAGTGTTTTATTAAAATACCTACATATAATCATACTTTCATTCGCATAGGTTTAGTTTTTTTTGGTAGCTTTTAAAATATCAGTAGGTAAGTATTCTATTTGACGTAAAAATATTATGATGTCATATGTTGCAATTTCAAACTAAATTCATAGAGGAGTATCGTTATTGACGTTTCAATAAACGTATTGAAGTTGACTAGTTGGAAACTATCGAATTGTCTTTATTTCCCTTAGCTAACGTAAACGTAAACTACTAGTGATTAATTTCCAAAAATGTTTCTAACTTTCAAAAAACCCAAAATGTTAATGTTAATTTTCTAAATGAAACTACGATAAGCATTTGTGTCTTATATAGGTACCTGAGAAATTTATCTGACTTTTATTACACAAAAATCAAGAAGAAAATATTCACCAATCCACAAAATGTCAACCATCAATGTAAAGAACAATATCCGAGGTATCACAGGGAACAAAATAAAGGGAAATACGCGCAAGTAGGTGCAGCGTGTGTCACTGCATCTATGGCCCTCTATTCTATTAAATCAGACTAGCTAGCTATGCATGCATCTCTTACGTAGGTACGCTCGCTTTTTGCAATTCATGCTATGCAAAGTTATTCCAGATTTGATGCAAAAACAACTAAAATAGGGCTCTCACTTAAGACTTTGTTTGTGAGACCTTTAGAACAGCCTTTGTTTTGAGGTTAGAGTTCATTAATTTATTTATTGGAATTATTTTTTTTAGTTATCGTTGGCTTGTCTGTGGAGTGGTCACGTGCGCGTCTATGGATCAGTATTTGACCTTTTTTCTTTCATCTTCTAGGTACTTTTTTATCGTCACTGTATTTTTTAAACGTTTTTGGATTCCTTTTTTCGAACGTCTCTCCTGTGTCGTTAGTGCATTTGTAAACGTAAGATTTCACATGCAGTTGTCATCTAGACCCGGAGCAATCATTTGTGGATCAAGTCACATGGTCTTGATCTTTATTCCCAAATGGATAGGCGGAGATATGCACATGATATCATATGTTATAGCGACATCTATACAAAAAACACCCTCTTTTGACTCTTTTCACAAGTTGTGCTAGCTATGGGTGCGATTCATAGGGCACAGTTCCAGGCTTCGAATGTTTCGAAAAACTTAAAAATATTTGACAATAATTCCCGGCCCCAACCAGAAATCGAACCCGAGATCCGATATTGGTAGGCAAATACTACTCTGAAAAGCAGATTATCAATGGCTAATATTTTACAATATTACAAGAATCAAAAATCTTACCAGAATCGGTAATCTACAAATTAATATTTTTAATGTAAGTATCAAATTAAATTGTATCTTTCATCAATAAATTAAAATGTACCCGTTTTTAAATCTGTACAAAGTATATAATTACCTTATTTGTGTAAATTTGTTATTTATATAAGGCATGTAATTAACTGCATTTTATGGCCCTGGCTTAAAATTAGTCTAGTCTTAAAGTTATTTTTAATTTTTAACTTATTTTTAACTTTTTTAATTTAAGCAAATTAAATAGATTCGTTATTGTTGAAGCATTTAACTGGTTCTGGTATTAACGGGAATATCCAGAGGATTTGGAGTTTTGATTAACATATAATTTGAGGCACAACTCCACCACCCATTATTTATACCTACCTAGTTATGGGTATCTTTACTATCACACTCATAGTACTACACTCATACTTTTGCACTGATACTATCACACTGATACTATCACACTTATACTATCACACTGAAACTATCACTTTGATACTATCACAGTCATACTATCACACCATTATTTTAATACTCATACTATCACACTGATACTATCACACCGTTACTATCACACTCATACTATCCATACCTACTATTAGTTTTCTTCATATTCAATTTTATATAGAAAATAGCCCCACTTTTGGATTATGTTACAAACTTTCAATTTACAATTTGTAGATCATACACAGTGTTGTCTCGTGCGGGAATCGCCCTGTGTTATGTTTTACAGCACCCAGTTGCCCAGCTAATGCGCCATCCGTGCAGTCGAAAAATTAATAATACTCAGATACGCATTATATCTTCTATCAATTGAAGAACTCATATTATACTAAATACACATGTATTATACGCGTATGTACGTATATGTGTATTGTAGTGTTTTTTTTATTTTTTTATACCACAGAGTTAAGATTATCTTAAAAGTTAAGCTCCACAAAAAAAAAACTGTTGCAAAAGTTGGCTGCGAGCACGGTGAGTTTTACACCTGTATCTGTTTTACCTTATATCGCAGAAATATTACGTGAGTTCTTTTTTATTAGTAAAATTAATTGCTTGCTCCTTGGATCCACCGTTTACTCTTCTCTGTATGACCCAAAGGTTAGGTTAAGATAGATAATACCTACAGTAGACAACATAAGTTTCAAATTAAGTCAGCCACGCTCCGGCACATGGGTCGGCTCGACCGGAGTAATACAATGGCCTCACAGAAAACTGGCGTGAAACAACCACAGCGTTGTGTTACGCCGTGTGAGTGAGGGTTCTCCTCCCCAATTCCTTAATCTCCAAAAGGTCGGCAACGCACTCGTAACTCCTCTATTGTTGCGGGTGTCCATGAGCGGCGCTGATTGCCTACCATCAGGTAATCCGCGTGGTCGTTTGCCGAACTATCACATAAAGAAAATAGGTTTTGTTAAAACATTGTCAATAAAGAAATCTTTTAATGTTTAGGTACATAATTGTTATGCATCTGTCTAGCAGTCTAGCTAAGTCTTGTTAGAAAACTTGATAAATTTTATTATTAATGATACCTACACGGGGAATCCCCTCTAAGGTAAATGATGTCATGCGTAGTAGGAACTCGATATAATAATAACTTAATTGAATAGATTACATAATGTATGTTTATTGTATAGGTATTATATATGCAAATATATAGGTATGTAATTATTTTATAAATATATTATCTTAAGTCTGCATTATCGTCTTAAAAACAGGTTACTTTATTTTATTAAAAAATGTAAATCTACAAGAATGAATAAAATAACACTGGTTTCACTGAAATAACACGTCTATCGATAAATTATGAAGTTCTTTTTTCAATTGTTTGGACTAATTTTAAAATTCGAATTTGGTTGGAATTACCGTCACACCTAATAATTGTGGCTTGAAGTAGCCTGGCCGGGCTTAAGAAATTTAAGATTCGAATTTCAAAATTTTCAAAGGCTCTGCAAATCTCTAACTGTTCTTTTGAAACGCGGTCGAAGAGTCTGGTTGCGTTTGCGCAAATGATTGATATAGAAAGACCGAATTGATAATGAATAAGTTAACATAGAGCAGAGCCTACATGGAGAACAATCTAAACTTTTTTTTCACAGTTTCGTATTTAAATGTATTGTAGAAATCCTTTTTTTATAGAACACAATTCTCTCCTCTATCACTGCCGCAGTTGTAATACATACAAGAAATGAAAAAAAAGTTGAGTTTTCCCTCCATTTTAATATTTTGTCATTGAATATATTTCTTTAGAAAAAGTAAAATTCGAATATTCTTTTCAATTAATCAGCTCTGAGTCATGTCATTGATTCTTAATCGGAGTA
Source organism: Spodoptera exigua (assembly GCA_902829305.4). Taxonomy (NCBI): domain Eukaryota; kingdom Metazoa; phylum Arthropoda; class Insecta; order Lepidoptera; family Noctuidae; genus Spodoptera; species Spodoptera exigua. The sequence continues at coordinate 10,383,934 of LR824610.2, read as the reverse complement.
CACATTCATTCATAAAGTACGTATGGGTGTGGGCACGGGACTAGTTCACGACGGCTGGGGACTGTCGGCTCCTTAGTCTCTATTGGAATGTCAGTCCCAGTAACTAATGCTGCATGCTGTCTGTTACTGGCCTAAATGACGACTGCGTACACGCGCCGAAGCCGCAACGCTCTCCTAATGAACACAACCTTTATAAGTATTTAATTTATTTTTATACGTTTCAAGTATAATTGCGTCACGTTTTCTACGGTTCTGATGATGGTATGTTATTGTGAATTGCGTGGTGTAACGGTCATAACGCTTTCTTTTTTGTAAAAATAATAAGTGTAGTTATCAGTAGATATGAATGCTTTTTCTAATGATATATAGAGATAAAGGAATCTCACTTTATACTGGTTTTGGCGTTACTAACTCGACTAAGGAGGTTGTGAATTGGTCCACCTGTCTATTGTTGATTTATTTAAAAAAAATGTAGTTTGTCTGTGCGTAGACAAACTTTTAACTATTTAACTTCTATTGGATTTTTTATATTATCACGGTACTGTAAGTAAGTATTAATCTTTTTTATTTCATTCGATGACGAGACCATACTATTATAAGATTTAATAATATCTATAAATAGTATTTAGAAAGCTGCTCGTCAGCAAAATATCACCAATTGCAATGCAAATGTCTCCGGTTCAGTTTCACATCATACCTACTGGTTTACATTTTATTTTTGGTTTTGGAACGATTTATTTTTAGTATGTGTATTTTAAAAATAGAATGTTGATATTTTTAAGTTATTATATTTTAGTTTCGAAATAGTATCGTTTTTTTTATTAAACTCGTTGCTTGCGTCAATTTAATATTGGGGTCGATGTCGAATATTGTGAGGGGTGAGGCGTGTGACAGCGGACAATGCAATTCAATTCGCATGCCAGTCTGCGGCTTCATTCCAGATGAGATTTTTGCCCACCAGTCACTCTCGCGTGTCCACAAACAATAACAACATATCGTTTTAAATTCGTTACAAAATACGCCGAACTCCGATTCAACCCCTAATTGCTTAACCTCCGCTAATATAATTTACATACACATTTTGTGCACTTAAATACGTCTCAATTAGTCACAATTAATTATACAAATGAGCGCGTTCTTATCGTAACATTATCGACGTAACTTCAGAACCAGTATGCGGACAGACTCGGCTTTCTACATGCGGAATGAGAAGCTTTACTCACGCCCCCGTCACACCGCCTCGCATTAATTACTGAACAAATTATACGTTCTTTATCACCATTCTTTTTTTTAATAACAGGCATTGTTGTCCATTCGTGCCAAGAAACGATTCTTTTCAGCCAGTGACTGATTTAATTCGATTTCCACACGACTCGCGACTGACGTACGGTGGAACGTCTTCATCACTCCTTCGAGACGGCTTAATTTTGAAATTCTTTGTGTTTTGTTTCCCAGTAATTTGATTGGAAGGTAAACTAAAATGTTATTAGGTTTCCGGTTCTTGTGTGGGGCTTCGTTGCCATGTGGAATTAACCAATAGCATTCATTTTATTTGTATGCTGTTGCCTATAATGTAAATTGGAATAGTACCCTTTTTTAAGGAATATTAGTTTTAAATAAATGAATTATTCGACTAAAGTATGTTTTTATTCATTACTATTTTCTGTTTTGTTTCTACTTCAACTTCAACACAAATGTTTTTTTTTTGAGTTTGTTCAATTGGAATAACCATTTTATTGAATTTAATTTTAAACTGGTTCATAAAAGAAGCATAAGGTGGATACTGACTTTATTTCATACTCAAACTGCTAAAACTTGACTTTATTGGTGTCTAATAAGGACTCAGAGCAATAGTCGTAGTATGGTTTATTTACAAGTTGTGATTTGTGTATTAAAGAATAGAAGATATTATTTAGGTTCTGCACAAACAGTGTTTAGTTTTTAGTACCTAGTATTTATGTGTGATACTATGAAGGAGATTATTTAGCTTTTATAATTTTTAATTATTGCATTCAAAAACTTAGTTACACAGAATTGCATCACGGTACGAATGTGAGACGTAGACAGATTGCTAATTATCCGGTAAACAGGGTTCAAAACGCTAATTTTGTTTACTTCATTGGTGATACGGGGTTCGAACTAGGAGCACTTAACTTAATGAGTGTACTAACGCACCTGGGAAGCACCTGCATCTTGATTAGTGATTGCACTTAGCTCCTTTAGCTTGCCACACCGGATTAATACTTGCGTATCAGCAAATGTGAGGTTATAATTAATTAAATGACTCCACAAACTACGCCAGCGCCCTCTGCGAAATGATTGTTATCTTAACTGTCATTTTTAGACGTGTTCTAATAATAGTAATTAAAAATTATTCTTTTATATTTTATACGCAGTTTTATGGAGAGTTTATGTGTATGCTTAGTTCAGTATAGTTAATTAGGTGTTAAATATTTGTACGCACTTTTATGATGTTACCTAAGTTGTTAGTTGTTTCTTGATGTTTTTTTCTAGTTTACTTAGCGATTGTTATGAAGTGAAAGAAGCTTGTTAGAAGTGATGCATTCGATTTTATTTTCTGCTATGTATAAATATGACAGGTAAAGAACAATTATATTTATAGACTAGCTGTACCCTGCGCTTTCAATCGCGTAGGCCAGATTCTAACCTCCCTTTTTGTAACATTCGTATAAATATTATAAAAATAGAAAAGCGACAATTGCCTATTTTTTCGTATGTGGCAATTGATTCATATAATTACTAAACTTCTGGTACAAAGACATTTATCATTAATTTAAACTCATCTTGCTTGGTAATATTGTGTTTATCCACTAACCTTATACAATTTACTTCAATATAATATGAATATTCCTAGGAAATTGTGACATTATTATAAGCGTACAATAATTATTAGAGGATCGTATGACAGGTGACGCCCACGCTGATCTTTAAGGCGTAAAAGGTTGCAATATCTAAGGGACCGTCAGCTACCTACGCAATGAATGCAGTGGAAAGTGTAATTTGACCTAAAGAACGATCAAATATGGGATATCTGTCTGAGTGCTTGGTTTTATGCCGTGATTTTTAATAGTGTAATTTGTATTTAGGTATCTACTAATATCAGGTATTTAACACAATTTTTGCAACTATAAAGAGACGCTTGTTACTCCTTTTAATAAAAAAAATATTAAACGCACCGGAATGATATTTGGCACAGATATGTCTCTAGTTTGGTCTGAAAGAACAATAAGGCTATTTTACGTTGGTACTCGTGGCAAAACTGCAGGCAAAAACTAGGTTTATAATGAAATTGATTAGTTGACGCTTGTAATTGCGTTAGCTAAGTGCGATTTGGCGTTTTGATTTGTTTCAATACTTAAATATCTTATTGCATAAGCGTTCGGCGTCGCCAACGGAAACCGCAAAACACATCAGGAATTGCAAGTCTACTGACAGTCTTTTGTATTACAGTTTTGAGGGTTTTGGGATCAAGAAATTGGAGATGAGGGGAGGATAATTGGTAACCTCACAACACAATGATGGTGTTCGCTGCTTTTCAGTGAGAGCGTGACATCAATCCGATCGAGCCGGCCTATTTATCCCGAAGCATTTTCAAGGTTCTGCACTCAACATTATGGCTATCCAATGGCAGATGTAATTTATTTAACATTAAATGAGAAGACTTATTAGAGAAATAGGACCTATTTTTAACATTGGCATGGAACATCTTGTGGTGTTCTTTGAAAATATAATATCTCATTTATAGATCACTATGTAGGAAGTGTAAACGACAAACTTAGAACAGCTTATGGAACGGGTTCTTTTTGTGAAGGTGCATCGATTGCTGTAGCGAAATAATCTAGGAGATCGGCGCGTGCCTTACCATCGAGCGAACACGCCCACAGCTTCGGGCCGAGTTTGTTTTAGCACGATGTCGGCGTTATCCTGTTTAGTCGGCCATTTTTTGTTGTTTTTTAATAAATTTCCCAAAGCATAAAAAGAATATTTGTTGTGGATTTTTCTTAGGATAGTAAGGGTTTGCTTATCTTAGTTCTTGTTTGTAGGGACATGTGTTTGACCTGATTTGATCCATATGAATAATGTGTGATCTTCTTTTTTAATAATGCTTTTTGTAAAACTTCCTATATTATGATGTTAAGTACCATATTTTTCTTAACTCAAAGTAGAAATGAAATATGTTTCCCTTCAAAAGGATTTGAACTGGGACTAGACCGAGCTCACTAAAGCGATACTGATGGCCAAATGACGAACAACTAACTTTCTTGATGTCAGCAATCTAAGTTCAGCGGATAACAACATTTTAACAAAAAGTTCCTAAAAATATTTTAGAACTATATAATTAAAAAATTCAAAAGTCTTCTATTCCAATTTCAACATTTGCATACCTTTCCTTTAAAAATACCGGTAACATTTAGGATTTGCAGAAATATTTCATTGCAATAATAAATAAATGTTGTTAGCCTCTGTGGCAACGGTATTCCTCGGTTGATATTTTCCGACGCACTATGATTCGTTGTCGATTATTACAGACACTGACGGGGAATCGAAAATAATACGAGTTATCTACGTAACGAAGTTTTATTGCAGATAACTGCTGCGTTATCGGAAAAACAGCTAGGTTTAGGTTTACGATCCTATTTCGGTAGAAAGGAGTTTTAGGAAACCTCTTTTTTGGTTTGCCTTTTTTCTGAGGCTAGCGCTTCGATATTAGAAAAGTTGTTTAGGTATTTTATTACTACATATTTGACTAGAAAAATCTACTAGCTCTAGTTTGAATTCAGTTTGATGATTTTACAGAACAACTTTTTTGATTTGTTAACTTGATGGAAACTGTTGTTGTATTTAACTGTGAAGATTCGTAGAAACATGTCATATCGAGTCATCAAGTCAAAATATGGTGTGTGGAATGCAGTTTTCTTTGTTGAAAGTTTTGTAAAGGAATCTAGATCTATCTCTGCTATAATTCTCACACCACACACTAAAACGTGATGTCTTGATAGTTTAGAGGCTCAGACTGTCTAGTTAGAGGGTATAAAATGGCAGGTAATATTTCCCAGCCAAGATCCAATGTTAGGATTTTTAGATAGGTTCCGTGATAATATGTGGCCGTAAATCATTGGCGATAATAGTTTACCTTTCTCTCAAGGAGAAGAGAACATTAATTTGTTCAATGGTGAGCATTTATGGGCAATAACAGAATATATAGATGTAGTGGAATAAAAGCGCGCGAAACTATAAACTGGTCCATAGATCAGCTAATTGTTGCAGAATGGTACAAACGCGGGTAATGGCTCGCTCGGTCGGTGCAGCCGCTTCGCAATTTAAACGCTAACGACTTTTATGGCCAGCATGTATCTTTCTTTAACAAGGTTATAATGAAGCTTTATTTTATTCTTTTTTTTTGTTAAATTTTTACTAGTATTCTTGCATATTGGTAAATAATGGCAGTGTATGTATACTCTATGAATTTATTGTGGCTGGACGTGTCAGCGCGTAACGGAATTGTTGATTTAAAATGTGGTACGCTTTTGTATTAGCGTTAAAATATATTAATTTTGAATCTTACTACGTGGGCCTATTAGCGTAACTGGCAAAAAGTTTATTTCAGTACACTTCCAGACTTAATAGGTACAATTTATGTTTTTCATGCGTGCATGTATGCAATAAATAATTTTGGAAATTGATTAAATTATTGCTTAAGGTTTGATAACAGAATCCAAAAGAAAGAGCAGATTTTTTTGAGTTCTATTTTTAAATTATGTGATACGATTTCCAATATAAAAAAAGAACTTTTTTTTTCAAGCCTCCTTCAATGTTTTTACGTTGATTCTGAGGGTTATTGACATACCAGGACACCACTGATAAGGATTATAAGAGCCAGTAGAGTCCAGCCAGATAGTTTTAAGAGGTAGGAAAATCATACAATGACTGTTCTCACCTTGGTTGAGTCGAGAAAGGATATCAGACTCTTACTGACTAAAAACCACCCCGTTCCTGCTCCTACACCTGCTGGCTGGCTGACCATCGGCTGCAGAAGGTTTCACCTGCCAGAGTATGATGGTTGCTTAAGGTGCTCGCAAGATGCGACGCATGATCATGTCTGGTTCTGATCCGGTGGCGAGCTACCCATGCTCGCCGTCTGGAAAATGTTTGATGATTTTGACTATTAAAAAAGGTTTTTTGATGATTAATTTGATAACAAAATATCAGGATAAGTAATTTAACTATGTAAGTAAAAATAAAAGTATTAAACCACACGTACTGCAACTGTATAAATTTATATTTTAATAAGTAATAACTTTATTAATAAATTAATTTGCAATTAAATAAAACAACTGGCTAATAGAGCTATAGTGAACGATAAAAAAGATAAATTAACTTTTAACGATCAGGATCACCGACCCATAGCTGGTGTAAACTGTAGGATATTATACTTGTAATATTAAAAAAGGTTAAATAATTGAAAATTAAAAATAAATGTCATATAAACAACTTTAACTATAAAATGTAAAATTAATGTGTTTATTCAATTTTTAAATGTATGAATTAAAAATAATGTGATATTTATTTACATAAAATTTAAATGAATTATTACAAAAAAATGCAGCCCTATAAATCTTTAAATTTAACAGTTTGAATATATTTTATCAAAATTAATAATTTATGACTAGAAAAAATAACGTTACATAAAAAAAGCGCAGTTTAAATAGGTAAGTACAGTATTTATCTTATTCATGTAATTATTACTTTTATACTTATATTATTTAGTTCCCTATTTGCTACGCATTTAAGTAAATATTAATCTGTGGAAATTTTAATAAAAAAAACAAATAATTTTACTTTAGCAGCGGAATCATAGTAGGTAATGATTATGTTGTTTAAACATTCCGCCAATAAATTTTAAAGTGCAACGAAAAAGGTATTTATTTAATAATATTTTAAAGAATTTTTGTAAAAGGTATAAAATCGTAATTTAATAAAGTCTAGGTATGCTTTGCTTATAAAATGAAATTCCGTGAAAATTAATAAAAATAACCTACGCCGTTCCTTTACAGGCAGAGTGAATGTCTTTTTCTTTTTTTTATCCAGGGCACAAACCCGGCATTTTACTGTAGTACCTAGGTACTACGTAATGAAACCGTATTTTCCAGGAATTCCTTTCTATAATTAATCTGGAATCCTGACATCCATTTTAATTTTCGTTCGCATTTCCACGTACCTATCTATTAATTGGAACCGTTTTTGCTTTTAACCTGTCACTTGGACTGGCTTTTAAGTAGGGCAAGGAAGGGAATATGCCACAAAAAATAGGATCGAAAAAGTATAGTTAAACAAGGTATTACTGAATTAATTATTATATTTTCGGCTTACTCACGTAATTGTTTTGACGAGATACTCGACTAGTTTCAAGCCATGCTAGAGGCCCATATTCATGAGCTTCATGAGCAGCATTCCAAATAATATTTATATGATATAATAATATGTATATATATGATATTTATAGATAATAATAATATGAGACATACTAAAATAATTGTTATACAATAATTCAAAATATAAAATGCCTCACGAAAGTTTTAATAAAAAGAAAGGTATTACTGCTAAGTATTTTAGACACTTGTGCCATATGACAACCATGAGTAATTCTTGATACTTTATGTGTGTTTATTTTCAGTCTTAAATTGATCTATTTATTATTAAATATTATTTCAAACATAAAAACCTTCAGCTCTAACTTAATTTGCTCCGTTTATTAGGGTAAGCTAGAAAAATAAATGTTATTAGATTAGCAGAAGCAAGTGGGGGTTTAAATTGGCGGCTAAATGGCCCCTACAAATAGACGCGCACAACCAACTAATTGGGCCACAATGGGGTAGCGAGCTGCGTTTGCTTCACTGCTAAAACTATTAATTTACCGCTACACTGTTTTAAAATAGCGTCAAATGCACAAAAAATGCAATGTATAATATTTTCTTTCATAAGAACCTTCTCATGACAATAACAAACACACCAAAAAAGGAATTAGCGAAATTGGTCCAGGCTTTGTTGAGTTATGCGCTTACCAACACATTTTGCGATCCATTTTTATATATAAGATATGTATGTAATTAGAAAATAATGTATTATAATGATAATGCGACCAGAAATAAACATCTAATCGTAGACACGCATTGCAAGTCGTAGACGCACACAAATCACAGACAAAATGAACCCTTCATTTTGGCTCCTCCCACTTCACACGGATAGATTTTACGCAAATACATTTTAAATAAAAACTTTCCTTTACTATCTTAGTATGGTAATTCTGGTCATAACTGCGTTTATTTGACGCAGTGGAGCGTGGACCGTGAGCGTGGGCGTCCTATGTGGGTATGCGCGCGCGCCGCCCTCTACGCCCTTCTGCGCTATCGCCCATCAGAACACGCGCATCACGTTCAATGTGTTAGCTTTAATTGAACTCAACTGAGAAAAATAATGTTTTACAATACTATGGAATGAAAGGAATTTAATCTACCTAAGTATTAAAATAATGCAACATTTGTTCGTTACCTATGCATCATCCCGAAACGATTTTTGATTTTAATGAGACATCGTTTAGGCGAATGCAAGATAAAATGAAACAGAACTGTGCATACTATAGTGCAAAATTAGAGTTGCTAATCTAAATCTAAATATCAAAAAACCAACACTATTCCTTTAATTATTAAAAAAATTAAAACCTCTTTTATATTCAGAAAATCGAGGTGACATATTATTATTTAAAACTAAATACGCACAAAAACTAGAATTTCCTACGTAAAGCAATACAAAGCTCATAATTATAATAATGTGCAGTAAGTATTAAGATTACGAGCCAATAGAGTCCATATTGTATTAAACAGTAAGGTTAACAGATAAGCATCTCGGTAAATTAAATAAATATTATTTTATTTAGGCCTCGGGCGCGCAGGTTGGTCGTATTTTGTGCGCCGACGCATCCAGCGATAAGACTAACCTAACTACCGAGTGGTGAGCTTATTAATTTATTTTATTTACTGCTGTGGCCTGCCCAGGCATATACGATAACGAAGATTAAAATTTGTTAAGCTTGCAACATTATATCATTGACCACTTTTTTTGGGATTCGAAATTTGAATATACATACATACAAATGTCAAACGGTTTAAGGAAATGTCAGAATGCAAAATAATTTTAACGTCGTATTTTTTTAATTTAAATATTTTAGATACGTTTTTTATTATTTATATTTCAGATTAAGACCCATTGCAAAAAAGTCTTCGTTTCGTCTTTTAAACAATATAATCTATCCGTTTCTAAAGGTAGAAGAGTGTATGAGGGTGTGATTCAATAATATCAAAAGATATGACAGGATATGTCTAGTTAATGGCCGGATTACTGCGAGGTAAAGATAGATAGATATCTAGAATTTATAGTCTATGGGTTATTATTCAAGATTTTGTTTTACCATGAACCGAATGCCAAAGTAATGTTTTTTTTTATTAATTTTACATATAGGACTGTCGAAACATTGATAACCATGATAGAATTGTTGTCATTCAATTTCGTGTTCGATAGTCATATTCATATTTGTGAACAAAGAAACACCCACTGCTTTACTCTCCTACTAAAATCAAAGTAGGTTCTTAAAATCATACAAGGATAATATTTATTTTAATAATATTTTATTTTACCGCCCATTTACAATAAATTAATGTTTATTTTATTTCAATAAGTTACGTTTTTTTTGTATATATTTTAATTTGTACTTTTTCTTTTCTTACGAAATCGAATATATTATTATTTTTCATTATTAATTTATCGAATTAGTGTTCTTTTTATGAAAACAAAAATTGTGCCTAATATTGTAGTGTTGTCATTATTTAAGTGATGGATCCATTAATCCATATCATTATTCGACTAAAGTTCAACTAACTTACACTATGTCCAACTCATAGACAACAAAATTCTATTCAGCATAACCAGTAAGCCTATGCACTATACAATCATGATACAGAGTGTGCGGTCTTGTCACGATTCACGCAGCTCTGCGCAAACGCAACCAAATATAAGTATTTCAATATTACCCTCACTGGTCCAGCTATAGTTGTAAGCAGAACTGTTCTATCTGGTATTTTAGGTTGGATTTGCTGGTTTAGTAGAGCTTACCTGATAGTAAGTATTCCGATTGGTAGCAAGTACGTTTGTTAGCCTATTGAGAGTAAGGGGTGTTTAAAGAAAGAAAGAAGAAAGAAAAGAAAAAAGTTTATTGACACAAACCATGTGCACACAGACATAGTAACAAAAAGGTTATTTAATATAAAAGAAAAAATAAAGAAAACTACATAACTGTGTGCCTCACGGCTGCGCCAAACAGGTCCAGTTCAGCATAAATGCCAGACCACTTGGGCCTGACGCTGGTTAGGATTTAGATATTGGGTAGGGAATGATATATTGAAGTTTTTGATTTTTTCCTGTTAAATATTACATAACACCTAAAGCAACGGTTTATGAACCTCACAGTGAATTGTTCTATGATAAAATTGGCGTGTAGTGTTCCGCATGCGCCTTAAAGAACCATTAGACCACTACATATGGGGGCCAACGGGGTCTATGTTCAGCCGGAGTTGCGGGGCAAGCTCAACAACCTAGGCCTCGGCTCGGAGAAGGTAAAGGAACGGAGAGGGTCAGTAAGAGTCTGACACTCCCTCTCTCCTTAAGCGAGCAAAGTCATTTGACAATTTTCCCCCAAAAACATGTTTACCTACTCAAAATAAAATTCACTATATTATACTGTATGTCAATAGTTCCATCTTCTGTTATATAACGTAGGGTCCAGTATAGAGCCGATACAGTCGTGGTACAGGGTGTGCGGTCTTGTCACGACTCACGCAGCTCTGCGCAGGCGCTCGCTATTTGTTTTATATCTGAGACATATCGGTGCGGCACCCACGCCCCGCCGTGCGTGCTATAAACAAGACCTCTCTTCACTTATTTATTCGTTGATTTATTACAATACTAGCTTCCGTCCGCGATTTCACCCACGTTGTATGTCGATAAAAAGCAGCTTATGTCCTATTTCGGAGTGTATCCTATGCCTGTGCCAAATTTCATCCAGATCTGTGTAGCCGTTTTGGCGTGATTGAGTAACAAACATCCAAACATCGTACCTTTCGCATTTATAATATTAGTATGATCTAAGGGCATATTTCGTAGGGTCTTATTCACTTTATGTTTGGCTGTTATCTGATGGATAATTTGACGCATTCTTTAGAAGCTTCAGCTATCGGCTTCGCTCGCATTTCAAAGCAAAATATAGCCTATGTGCTATTCCGCAACTATAATATATTTCTGTGCCAAATTTCATTCAAATCAGTAGTTTTAACGTGAAGGGGTAACAAACATATATCCAAATTTGTAAAGTTCCACGTTTGTGATAAAAGTAGGATAAGATATGTGTAAAAATAATGTCATGTAAATGTCAATCAAGGTAATGGAGCAAGGGAGTGAGTCAAACTTAAACAGGTTTAACTTTATAGTATACAAGTATTATTGTGTTAATGTTAACTAATTTAATAAACATTAAATTTAAATTGAAAGAAAAGAAAAAAAAGAAAGTTGGCCCAAACGCGCGCAAACAAGCGCGGTTGTTGAAACTGAGATTCCGGATTCAATTTCCCTTTCAGAAAAAAGCGGCCAAGTACGATTCAGACTCGCCAATGATAAGTTCCGTAGCAGTAAGGAATATGATATAAAATTTGTTGTGGTTCGTTGTAACTTAATCGATGAAATATTGTTATCATAAATGTTGTTTTTGAAGACCTATGTATAGATCTATTCATAAGAGTTAAAAAAAATTAAGTGGTTGTAAGGACACCATACCCACACTAAAACATTTCAAACTTTATGCTTATATTTTAATGAATGATATCTACAAATTCGATTTTCAAAAGGTGTCAGAATCAAAAAGTATTTGTGGTGTATTAAAAAAAGAGTACTAAGAGAGTAGCTACATAATTATTATCATTTTTACACTTTATATGATGAATTTCTATAATAGTTATTTTTTATTTGACATTTCAATCAGGATATTAATATTTGCATGCAAATGAGTTTGTTAAAATATAACATATTTATTAAGTGAAATCAAGACTGTTACATAATATGTTAATTGAATAACCGGATTAGGGTACAATTAATAAATATAAACGCCATAAGTATTATTAATATTAAATAGACATCTTACATAATATGTAGGTTTATGAATGTGCTATACAGATTGTTACAGAATGACTTCTTCGAAAAAAGGTTTCAATATCACTGATACTTTAAAACAAAGTTAATACGAATTGTAATACAAAATAATATTACCGAATGTGCAATCAATTTCAGAGTAAAAGGTAGACTTTCCTAGGAAGAATGTGTATTTAAAAAAAATATAACGTAAATCTTTTGCTCCGCATTCACAACGCAGATACTTAAGTAAAAGTTTCACGATAATCGATGAATAGAACACCTTAAGATTACCTTTTAGAATATTTTAACTAATGTCTCAGCTTAAGGTGTTCAAAACTTTTTCTCTTCTAGGTAATATGTTTTTTTTGAACAAATCAGATATTGTCCCACTCATTAGGCAGACAACGGTACATTGAACTTTTCTTGCAAATTATCCTATTACAGGGCTGTGGTCTAAAATTGTTTTAATTAAAATAATTCAAAAAGTTTGGCCTGCACTTTTTGAAACTGAAATTTTATTTTTGGCTAGTATGAAGTTTTTCTTTCGAAGTTGGTTGATTTTTTTAAATATACGGGTTAATAGGCAAATTTATTTTGTTGGGGTTTCTATTTTAGTGTACTTTACAGGTACGTATATTAATTCACCATAAGCGAACGCCGTTCGCGCACCTATTTTCTTTCTATTGTTTCTCGAATTACCAGGATTAAAGGTTGTATATGTATATGATAATCATGTATTTTTGTGAGTTATCCATCCAGGATGGCCGTATGTTTGTTTCTAATTTGCGTAAAAACTACTGAACGAATCGAAATGTAATTTGGCACAGACATAATACATAGGTAGGTAAGCTTCTTTTCATCTTGGTCCTGCTGCCTAAGCCACTGACAGAAACTGGTTTACATATCTTCGAATACATATATATATATTATATATATATATATATATATTAATATTATATATATTAATATATACACACCCTCGCATTTAAAATACTCGTTAATAGTCTATTGGGATTAGTTCGTAGTAGACGCGGATTGACATAGGTTACTTTTCCATAGTCGAAAACATCACCTGCATTCTATTAAAGTAAAACTCTCTAACAAAAACTATGCTTTAGAAAATCAGAACATTTTCATAACATCCTTAAAAATAACTTCAGGCAACATTTAACAAAGTTGATTTATTAAAAAAGCCATTAAGCGGTTCAACTTTAAGTGTATCATCAAAGAATAGTTGGTAATGTATGGGCGGCGCTCGGATGAGAGTCTAGAATCTAGATTTTCGTTCATAGCTTAGAGCTAGAGTTTTACTGCGCTCACGCGTTATTACGCCGGATGGTCGTGAGTGCGCTTTGCATATTTCAAGAACGCTTCTAAACGCGTACGCCTTAGTTAAGTGAAATGGATCGACGGTTATGTTATGACGTGATGACTAACTGCTCTGCCGACGTTCCCACGTCGTTGCTTCCCTGAACTTCATTGTTGCGGTACTTGATAAATATTTCGTTGGTGTAACGGAATCTTTGAGGTTGGTTGGGTCTGAAATTAAAAGATTTCTGTTAGTAATAAGACTTGAAGTGGGAGATTGGTAAAAGTTAATTTAGTTTTTAAAGACGTGGTTCGGTTAACACATTCAGTGCCCCCGACGCGTATGTGCGTGCGAGGAAACGCACATACGCGTCGGGGGCACTGAATGTGTTAACGGACTTATTACCTGATGTTAAGCAACCGGCGCGGCTCATGGACACCTGCAACACTAAAAGAGTTGTTGTTGTGTTGTGTTGTTGCCGGCTTTTTAGGGATTAGAGTTTCAGATTAAGATATTTCGGATATTTGTGCCTCCCCAGTTTTGAGATCCTTCTCCCCAAGATTAGGGAGGTGAAGGATTGAGACTTCGGTCGGTCGTTTACACGCCGAAACACAACGCTGTGGTTGTTTGCCGCCGGTTTTCTGTGAGGCCGTGGTATCACTACGGTCGAGACGCTGTGCCGAAGCATAGCTCTCCCACACTGAAATTTGTAAGAGTTAAAAGTAGTTTATATGGTGACAGGTATTTATAGTAGTTTGGTAGGTCATTGGTGGTTTGATATGCATCCAAATGTGAACCCAACCAACCAACAACAACCAACACACTCATTATGTTTCAGACTTCCAGTTTAGTGGATGGCATAAAGTCAACATTTCACCGTTAGATGATATATCGCAAAAGCAATAATACCAATTAAAATAATGATTATATAGTCTCTAAAATGTGAGGATTTTCATCCAAAGCGACTTAAAAAAGTTGACAAGAAATGAGAAGTATTTATTTCACTTAATACTTTAATGAAAAACAATACATTTAGCTAGTCTAGGACGGTTCATAATAAATACCTTCGTATATACAATTTTCTGTTAAATAACATCTACCTATTCCATCCTTATAGAAATTAAATAAAGAAAGTGCCTTATAACTAAGAAGAAGTTATTAAATATTTAAGTAATACTTAATGACAAAAGAACCATGTAACCGCATGTCTCTAGTCTAGGAAGATTCACAATATGTGTATGTTTGTGTATATAGTTGCAGTTGTCTGCGTTAGCTTTGTGAATTGTGGCAGTCCGGAGCGAGCACGCTTGACCTGCGTAATTGTGTGCTGAGTCGAACAGCCGAGCCTATAATGCCTTACTACTCAAGTCCTTTTACTACTCACGATTAGAGTTCAAATTGGGACGAATTTATAAAGAAAATGTAAGAGAAAATTATCATGCCATAGCCCGCATTTTGTTAGTCAGTTAGACCAAAAAGGTCGTTTTAAAAGTCACTTGAAAATTATGAATAAAAAATGAATTATTATATTCATATTTTTTTAATTATTTTTAAATTTGGAATGTAGATACCACCATATTAAGTATGATGTATTGTGAGAATATTACTCTTGAGAAATAGAGTATACTCTATTTCTATTATTCAACAATATTTAAAATCTCTAAGGATATACTGATACCTACGATGTTTCCTTCACCACACGTCGGATACTATAAAGGCCTTCGGACGAAGATCTTGCCTATTAGTGGTGGGGCAAAAACGTGCGGAAGGCAGTGCCGACTAATTGGGCTGTATTGAGACCGCAACGGCACTATCGTATCGATATTTCAGGTATTCTGAGCTTTAATATTAATTTAATTCAATAAATTCGATAAACTCGTTGACCTGTCACGAGTAATTGATTAAATATGGATGAAAGGAGCAGAAGCGTTGGCGGCTATGTGGGAAGATTCGATGCTCTTTGTAATTGAATATACTTAACTTTAATATGCTGTGGTTTTGAGGGATTTTCGTTGGTCCAATGTTTTTAAACTTATATATTGGTAACATTTTGGAGCCGTCGTTACAAAATATTGGGTTGCCTTTGTTTCTGTTTGTATATAATTTACATAATTGCAGAATACAGCATAATTATTTTATTAATTTGTTTGTTTTTTTTAACAGGTATTGGTATTGTTAGGACAAGCAAATATTTCATACTAGCTTTTGTCCGCGACTGCGTTCGCGTGGAATAGTGACTTCCTGTTACATGTTTTAAATTTGTCGCCTTTTTCGACTACTATAGTGTAGCATAGATAATATGAAATGGTCTATGACCACCGTTCTATACTCTGTGCCTTTTGCGCTTGTCATCTTTCTCTTTGCAATACGCATCCATACAAACATGTTGTAAATTCTCAAGCTACTAAATAAAACTATTTATATCTTTCAAATCGTCGTTTAATTCATCAGGTTATGGGCCCAGGATGCTGAAACATTGAAAGATAAATTAAATTCCGTGAATAGTTTTGAGATTGCATATAACTCACTTTGCAAACCGGCCTGACATCGATTTTTCTAGAAAATTATGGGTTCGAACAACATGAACAATATGACCCTGATAGAAAGATTGACCGGCAGAGATAATTTTGCAAGCTGGAAGTTCGCAGTCAAGACGTATTTGGAGCATGAGGATCTGTGGGAATGCGTATCAGGCACCGGTGAGGTCGATCTAAAGAAAGACGTCAAGGCGAAGTCAAAAATAATACTTCTAGTTGATCCCATCAACTATGTCCACGTTCAGGAAGCCAACAGTGCTAAAGAAGTATGGGAAAAGCTCTGTAAAGCTTTTGATGACTCGGGGCTGACACGTCGAGTTGGATTGCTACGAGACCTCATAACGACAACACTAGAAAATTGTCAAAGTATTGAAGAATACGTGAACAAGATCATGACTACGGCACACAAGCTTCGGAACATCGGGTTCAAGGTCGACGACGAGTGGCTAGGCACGTTGTTACTTGCGGGACTCCCTGATGAATACAAGCCAATGATTATGGCAATAGAAAGCTCCGGTGTGGCCATAACAGCAGACTCAATTAAAAGTAAACTGTTACAGGAAGTGAAAAATCGTGATCCAGGTGTATTCTTTGTAAACAAGAGCAAGAATAATAAGCAACCTATCAAACAAAAGTCAAAAGGGCCAAGATGTTATACTTGTAACAAGTACGGACACATCGGCAAAAACTGTAAAGTGAAGAATAACAAGAAACAAAGTGATAACTCTTTTGTAGCCGTTTTCTCAGCAACATCTAGCTATGAT
The DNA here is from genome assembly GCA_902829305.4 of Spodoptera exigua. Taxonomy (NCBI): domain Eukaryota; kingdom Metazoa; phylum Arthropoda; class Insecta; order Lepidoptera; family Noctuidae; genus Spodoptera; species Spodoptera exigua. The sequence continues at coordinate 10,367,069 of LR824610.2, read as the reverse complement.
TTCGGATGGTATGTGGATTCAGGCGCAGCAATGCACATGACAATGAATAGGGCTTGGATTTATGATGAAAAACCACCACCAATCAAAACTATCCGAGTAGCCAACAACAAGGAGCTGCGAGTCGAGTCCTGTGGTAAGGTGAACATTCATGTTAAAAGCACAAACGGATCTACAAACAGAATACAGGTAACAAATGTCCTTTATGTACCAGAGTTATCAACCAATCTTCTCTCAGTCAGTAACATTGTGAATAATAAATGTAATGTAAAGTTTGACTGTAAAGGTTGTTATTTGTATAACAAAGATAATGTTGAAGTTGCAATGGCAACACTTGTTAATAATATGTACAAGCTGAATGTTGTCTCCGTGCAAGCATTTCTGTCAACAACTAATGATGACTTTTATCTCTGGCATCAGCGACTAGCTCATCTGAACTACAATGACATGAAGAAGCTGAAAGACCACACTGAGGGTGTGAAAATACCTCAGACCAGCGAGCTAACCTGCATACCGTGCATCAAAGGAAAACAGGCAAGGTCACCATTTCCAAGTGAAGGTTCCAGGGCAAGTCAACTGCTAGAAATCATTCACTCAGATATATGTGGACCTATGGAGGTGAACTCTCTCGGAAATGCAAGGTATTTTCTTACATTTACTGATGATTTTTCTAGGAAAGTGTGTGTCTTTACTATCAAATCAAAGTCAGAATGTCTAGATAAATTTAAGGAATATAAGTCATATGTTGAAAATAGACTTAATACTAAAATTAAGACACTACGAACAGATAATGGAACTGAGTACACAAGTAAGAACTTTACTGATTATTTAAAGTTACATGGAATTAAACACCAAACATCAATCCCATATACTCCACAACAAAATGGTCTCTCAGAGCGCATGAACAGAACTCTACTTGAAAAAGCCAGATGTATGTTAATAAATGCTAATTTACAGAAAAATTTATGGGCTGAAGCAGTTAGAACAGCTGCATACATCATCAATCGTTCACCGACGCGAGCTCTGAACTATAAGACACCAGAGGAAGTATGGAGTGGCTGTAAACCTGACTTGAGTCACATGAGGATATTTGGTTGCCAAGCTATGGTGCAGATACCTCAAGAAAAACTGAAGAAATGGGACGCCAAGTCAAGTAAGATGATTTTTGTAGGATATTGTGAAGATAGCAAAGGGTACAGGCTACTTGATCCTAAAACAAAAATAGTAACTAAAAGCAGAGATGTTGTGTTTCTGGAAAATTCCATAAAACCAGATACAGTACCAGTTACCTTATCTGATGCTGAAAGACAAGAACATGTAAGCAGTAAGAGACTGTCTGAAAGTAGTGACTGTAGTACAGATTTGTCTACTCATACTGCTGTGGAAATGAGTGAAAATGATGATGATGAGGAATATGTGCCCGAGCAGTCAATTGAAGTTCAGCAGCCCTCAACCATGACTCTCCGTCCACGTAACAGACCAATCCCAACCATGGAACCTAAATCATATATATGTATGGCCGATGTACCACAGACATATGAAGAAGCACTCTCCTCTGAAGACTCTGAAATGTGGATAAAGTCTATTAAGGAAGAATTACAAGCACATGAGGACAATGGTACTTGGGAGATTGTGAAGAAACCAGACAATGCGAGACTATTAGACTGTAAGTGGGTGTTTCGTGTGAAAAGTGAACCAACAGGTCCTAGGTACAAAGCCAGACTGTGTGCCAAAGGCTTTGCACAGAAAAGTGGCATCGATTACACAGAAACATTCTCTCCGACGGTCAGGTATGACTCCATTCGCTTATTATTGTCTATTGCAGCCGAGAAATGCATGACTTTAAAGCAATTTGATATTAAAACTGCTTTCCTGTATGGTGAATTGCAAGAGAAAATATACATGAAAATCCCTGAAGGATTGAATGTTTAAAAAGGCATGGCTTGCAAGCTTATCAAATCCTTATATGGATTGAAACAGGCACCACGCTGTTGGAATGCTAAATTTAATTCAGTTTTAATTAAATATGGCTTTGTGAACTGTCACGCTGATAAATGTGTGTATGTGAGTTTTAATAGAGAAGCTCTAGTATATCTTTTGCTTTATGTGGATGATGGATTGTTATGTTCTACAAATCCAACAATAATAACTGAAGTCCTGAATGATCTTCAGAAAGAATTTAATGTTAAGATTTGTGAAGCTTTGAATTTTATTGGTATACAGATAGAACAATGTAAGGATTACATTTTCATACACCAAAGAAAATATATTGAGAAAATGTTATCAAAATTTAACTTAGATAATGCTAACCCTAATAGTATACCAGCTGATCCGCATGTTACTTTACAGAAAAGCACAGTGCTTGAGGATAAAAAATATTTTCCTTACAGAGAGGCAGTGGGATCGCTTATGTTTGCTGCTATAGTCACCAGACCAGACATTATGTATGCAGTAAGCACTGTGAGCCGGTATCTCAACAGCCATGATCAAAGTCACTGGAATGCTGTCAAGAGAATCTTGAAGTACTTAAAAGGGACACTGTGTTTTGGACTCTGTTACAGGTCAAATGAAAGTAACACTCTGGTATCCTATTCTGATGCTGATTATGCCAATGATCCTGTGACAAGACGGTCTACCACTGGATATGTTTTTATGAAGAACGGGGCAGCAGTGACATGGAACAGTCACCTTCAAACGACTGTCGCGTTGTCCACCACTGAAGCAGAGTTTATGGCGTCATGCTGTGCCACCAAAGAAGCTCTCTGGGTTAGACAGTTATTGTTAGATATAGGTCATTATAATCAAGATTGTATTACACTAAATATTGATAATCAGAGTGCTATATGTGTGATTAAAAATTCTGAATATCACAAAAGATGTAAACATATTGATGTGAAATATAATTTTGTAAAAGAAAAGTATACTGAAAAGATAATTGATCTCAAGTATATTAGTACTGATAAACAGTTAGCTGATATCTTTACTAAACCTTTGTCTAAAGTTAAATTTGAGTACTTTAGAAATAAGTTAGGTTTAATTGAGAACCCAAAGGAATGTAAAACCTAAGAATGTTTGTCTTTTATATTTCAGTTCATTTATGTTTGCAATTCAGTTGTTATGCTTGAAGCTCTGTTGATTTAGTTTAAAGTTTTGTATTGGGTTTAATACATACTGTAATCATTTGATTAATATGTACCCAATATAATATTGTGATAAGATGGCAGTATGCACAAAATATGTTTCTCTATGTATGTAAAGTTAGTAGAACAAGGCTAAAATTTAGAGGGAGTGTTACATGTTTTAAATTTGTCGCCTTTTTCGACTACTATAGTGTAGCATAGATAATATGAAATGGTCTATGACCACCGTTCTATACTCTGTGCCTTTTGCGCTTGTCATCTTTCTCTTTGCAATACGCATCCATACAAACATGTTGTAAATTCTCAAGCTACTAAATAAAACTATTTATATCTTTCAAATCGTCGTTTAATTCATCACTTCCAGTAGATTTTTGTTTTAAATAATATCCTATGTCCTATAATATCCTATATCCTATGTCCTATGTCTAATTCTCGAGTTCTAAACTATGTCTGTATCAAATTTCACACAAATCGGTTCAGTCGTGAAGACGTATGAAAGACACAGAGTTACTATCGCATTTATAATATTAGTTTGGATTTTAAACTTATTTTTAATTTCAGTGTTAACAACATGCAGTCCGATCTAGATTACTTCACATTCTCTATGAAGTCACCTTGTACCGCGTCAAGCTGCCATGTCCTACGTCACTCACGTTTCACGAGACCAGTAAACACATCACAATACAACAAAAGGTCAATCTTATTCCAATTTCAACTCTTTACCTTATTTGAGTCTCGTAATTGAAAGACCACTAAGATATACGCGATTCTGACCTGTCCTACATAACCAAGCATTTTGTTTACTCGTATTTTTTTCCATTTTTTAATTAGAGAGACACTTGGTATGTTTTTTTTTGCCTTTTGTTTCGATAAAAAACATAAATAATATAAATTAGGACGAACAACAACACCTGTTACTTAAAACATGTTAGTTGCACGATCTATTATGAATTTTAACAGGCGATGTGCGCACGCGCGTCGTCCAGTCTCCGTTACAAATGGAGAAATGAAATGTCACTAAAGGTCGAATTCCGAATGTTCGCGTTTTGAAATAAGAATGTTTTTTAGACGCAACTGACGTATCTATGATCTAAGTCGGTTTTAAATGAAGTCAAAGAAATAATTTGTTAGATACTTTATGTGGTTGTAATAGGGATGAATTTAATAGTTTATGTGATACGTTAGCTGTGTTATGGTATTACGTTGGGTGATGACTGCATTAAGCCTGGAATAATCTTGATCTTTATAAATATGACATATCACGTTAGGGCGAAAGGACTGACCGCTTAGTAACTTTATTTTTCTAGACGAGTTTCTATATATTTGTAAGCCAGCTTGACAATGTAAATTTGCTTTTTTAAATCCAAGATGTGGAACAGATATATATTCCCTGTCGACGATTTTGCAAAAAATAAAGTAATATAACGCCATTTTTCAGGATTTTTAAGTTTTTTACGCAATTTATTTTGTACTTTTATCCTTACAAATCTTAAAAAATATACCACAATGAGTAATTCAACCAGCTATGCGAGCAATTAAAAAAAATAGACTTCACTGAACTTAGTGTAAACATGAAAAATCCAAAAATTCCTTCTTCGGGATTAGATTCCAAACGCCTTACCCAAATCGCTGCGTCAATACATCATCGAGACAGATATATTCTCCCTTCAATTCGTTTATTTAACAAAAAAATAGGCCCACTAATTTATTCTTGGTTAATAAGCACAGGCATGAGTCACTACAATCGCCGAGTACGGAAGCTAGCTGCAAATTTGCAACGTTCATCGCACGCAGCGCAGGTCGGGCGCGTTAATTTTTCACGGAGCTAACTCACGCTATTGTGAGGTGTTGAAATAGCCATTGTTTCCCTGACAATGGACCGACAATGGCCCGTATCTCTCAAAAGGCCGCGAGCTCCCGACCTAGGCACTGTATCTTGGGTACTATGATAGTGGAGCTTTCGCTAGTAATGTTGCTATAGATTTTAGTACTCATCTTACATTGTTTGGCTCTTGTTTTAGGTAGGATATAGGATTTGCTAATCAGTATTTTAGCTATACCGTCAGAATTAATTCAATAACAAAATAATAGTTAACAATTTCAAGGTTGTAATTATTCTTTATCTTCGTCTGTAGTATAGTTTATATAGAGCAGCATGCTATGGTTCTGATTGGTTTTGGTTCTTATAGTTGATGGTTAGGACATCTTTTTTCGAGAGGGGAAAATCATTAAGTGACGTCTCTCTCCCAAGGTGAGGCAAGTACCTCTTGCCTGACTTGTAGTGTCAGACTTTAAGTGACTGAAACCCCCGTTTCTTCTCCTGCTTTAGCCTCGCAACCCGGCTATGGTTAGGATACGTAAAACACACTTTTATTATCAAGTTATCCATATATCACTTACACCCCAATTTCAAGTATCTTTCATCACGACTATAATCAAGTGCGAGAGAACTAAGCTTCGGCGCGAATGGGTCGGCTCGACCGGAGTGATACCACGGCCTCACAGAAAACCGACGTGTAACAACCACAGCGTTGTGTTTCGCCGTGTGAGTGAGGTTACCGGAGGCTTAATCCTTCCCCTCCCCCGATCCCTCCTCAATCCTTAAATCTCCAAATCCCTCATCCCTAAAAGGTTGGCAACGCACTCGTAACTCCTCCGTTACGGGTGTCCATGGGCGGCGCTGATTACTTACCATCAGGTAATCCGTCTACTCGTTTGGCGATCTATTACATAAAAAAAATATCACTTACACCCCAATTTCAAGTATCTTTTATCACTCCTATTATTCTGTAACCAGTTTGAAATTACTTATCCTAAATGTAATTAACGTATTTTTATTCAATTCAGCTAGGGGTTGCGTAACTAAGGTCTAATCATGGCTCCATTAGATTTCCAGCGGCATTCTAATCTGTGTTATTGGCATACCAAGCGTTAGTACGAGCCGTTTACATCAAACGCCTTACCACTGGCTCTTCAGCCAACGGAATTTTATATTAGTGCCTAAGGAATGTAGGGATTTGGATCCTTTCTTATTGGGAATTAATGTCTTTGGAACTGCTGTTGGAATGGAATGTAGGTAATGAATGTTTGTACGTGTGTATGAGTGCTTTCTAGTCTTTTAAACTACTATTTTTGGTATAGAAGTCTTTGTGTATTGATTACTAGTATGTTAAAAGTATGAAGTAAATGAAGAAGACAATTAAGGAAGCAATGCTAGTCTTTAATAAGCTTTGGTTTCGTGTTATATTTCCCGTTTTGATTGATTTTATGTTTGCTAGTGGTTTGTTGGGGAAGGAAATTATCAAATGGCTTCTCTACAATAACTACTCACAAGTCATTCGAAAGTTTCAGATCCTTACTGACTAAAAACCATTCTCCTGCAGCAGGCCGAGCTCCTATGGTAGGCCGGGTTCGTGGTGGTGGCCACGTGCTTTGATCACTTGCAATTGCAATTTACTATTTAATTATTGCACAAAGTTATCTGCAAAAACTTTTAAACTTAGGTTTGTAATAACAAAACATTTAAGAAAAACTCTGAATTGAATATTCCGAACAAAATTACCTTGTCATATAAAATATGTATTATGTTTTTCTCTGTGTTTTTATGTATTCCGTTTTCTAGAAAGTATTCTGCGAAGCTCGTAAACTTCAGATACTTGATTCCACACTTAGAAATGCGATCAGCACTTTCTCTACACTAAATCTTCCTGACTTCGTGTGCGGTGTTTGCAAAGTTTTCTATATAACTTTATGTGATATAAAATATACATATATAACATCAAGCCAAAGATTCCTGGAAAGAAGTATCGCTATTCAAATATTAGGGTTTCTTGACGTTTCCCTATTAATATTATTGATTGAAAATAATTGTAGTCATAGTATTGATGGACACAACGGGGTTATCATAAATTCTATGGCCAGGATAAAAAGTCCAATAAAATATAAACTGCTAAAAAAATAGGACCTACTGATGTCTTAGTTTATCCATTTCTTTTTTCTTGATTCAGACTAATTTATCTATGTAAGAGTACAATATATATATAAATATACCAAATCACAGTTTACAAGGTAAACAAAATACGTTTTCAGGTCATTCTTTATATTAATACTTTTGTGCAATTTTTGAAAAACAATTAAAATTTTTCTAAGCTGGTTTTAAGTAAGTCGAATATAACGCCACGACGAATGTTACGTTACAATACACTATCAACAAGATCGCTGTTAGAAGTGGTTACATGGTTGCTATGGTTACGGTGCTATTCTTGTTGCCATATGTAGGCAGAAACAGTGCCGCGACGTCTGTTTGTCGACATCAGTGCCAGTTTATCATTTTAGCGCAAATGTCTATCATAATCGGTTGAAATATTTATTTTATATTAAAATAATTAGTTTTCTGAGAATAAGGTACCTATAGTGGCGAATAACAAGACATAATTATTTCACAATTCCAGTAGCTAATATATTTTTTTTTATTTAAAAATCAAATCATAAACTTGGTCTCCTGTGTCGTGGGTGCGTTTACAAGCATACACCTCACAACCCGACCCGAAACAACATTTTGTGGACCACACAAAGAGTTGTACCATGCGGGAACACGTTGCACGTGCTGTCACAATCGTTACAGAGGGCGCTGTAATGTGGCTGAAACTTACAGAGAGCCTGACTTATTACAACTGTTAACCTGGGGGATTAAACTTTGAGCATTGTACCAATAATTGGTTGGCAACCACCCACTCAAAGAGTTATTCATAAAAACTTAATTTATGCTTCCAATCATTATTAAAATCTATTGTTTGTCTTCGAAATTGGAATCCTCCACCTGAAATTCAGTTCAAACACACCTGAACACAAAGAACTGAAAAATACATTTCATATTTGTTGAAATCGAAATTTGAAACGTCGACATGGACTTGTAACCTGGAGTTGATTACTCAAAAAAACCTATCAGCCCCCACAAAAACATTGGCTCCCAACCAAATTGGTTTCGTGATACATTTAGCAAAATTTCAAAGCAGGTGAAAGAGAATATCCGCCGCCGTGGGTGTATGCGTTCCTTTTACGTCATACCGCCATTAAGCCCCTGTGGAATGGTGGAATCGATCAATTATTTTTCGCTCGGCGTGCAGTAAAAAGACGGTAGAGACGGCCGTTCGGATATTAAACGCCCGCTCGACGTAGAAGGATGAAACGTTCGTTGGAAACTACCGATCCCTTTGACTGAGAGTTCGCGATCTGTCTGCGTCCTTATCGGGGCTCCAATTTCGTTTCGAAATGATTTGCTGAAGTCATCTATTTGCGATGGTTGTTCCCATTAATTGGAGATTAGTTTCATAGTGTTTATTGTGATGTAGTTACTATTATTTGCGAAAAACTCTTGTATCTTCATGAATCTGTATACCACTATCTCAAACAAAGATTTATAAAGAAAGATCCAACAAAGTCCTTCTATCCATTCTTTCTTCAAAATGAAATTATTAATATGTTTATCTCTATTTTAATTTCATTTTATTTTCTACTCGACCTTGTTGGTATATCTTTCTATATATCTAAAAAATATGTTAATAACGGCCATAACAATGCCATTAACAGCAAAAGAAACACGATAGCCTAACAGAAAATCCTGGTATATTTATTAAAGCAACCATAAAAGACAGTGTTATCTATTAATTCGCTAGTTTCGGCTGTGTAGTCTTGCGGTGGTGGGTGGTGATCGTATCGGGGTGATCGATGCGCGCCCGCGACGCCCTGCGCGCCCCCTGCCGCATCCGAAACGGCTTTACTGAAGCACATTACCTTTATTAATCTAACAAGGCTCGTCTGAACATCACATTCAAAGCTTCTGCTAATAACTAGAGTTGTATCGCTTGAGCATGTGTATATTAATAATTCTAATAAACATATGATAAGTCTGTAAACACAAAGTGTTGGTGAATGAAAATAAACATTTTAGTTTCTTTAATAACTGCTCCAAATTTTACTCTGATAAGTACATTAATATTATTTTATCAAAAAAACAATAAGCAAAATGCATTTCCATTTATTCTATCTTTGTTAAAAAAGGCAATAATCACGAAAAACTCCGAACAACAAAACATCCCTTTGTCTGATCTCGCAGAATTCACGTTATAACAAAGAAACGAAAAAACTGTTCCGAACTCAAAGCTTGAAGCATTAGCACCATATCATTTGAAATATAATTCTCGTTAAAACCAGGGAGGAGCTTGCCAGGCAGCTCGGCAGCTCGGCAGGCTAGGTTTTCAAGGCTTGGTCTCAACCGCCATTAGTATCGGTCTACGGTACGACGTTGATCGATGGCCGACCACCAACGTTCAGATGCACCCTCTTGCAATGCGTCAGCTTTTGTGCAAGATATTTTAGGGGGGAAATACGTAATTATGGATTTTTTGCAAATATTGGTTGCTTGCTTTTTGAGCCATAAGCGCCATTAATGATTTTGTACTTAGTCACATTGTGTTAGTGATTGGTATTTATAATCACGTAATAATTTTAGTAGCTATACCGTATCAACGAAAAAATGCATGTTATCGCATCACTGACTTTGGAATAGAATGCAAGGATAATCGTAAGGAAAGAAAAATACAGATATTTGACGAAAGATATATTTTTTAGAAAAACTTAAATAAAATCAATAAAATATGAAGTAAAAATGAGCATGATTACTTAAACTAACAAATGAGCTACATTTCGGTGGGCTATCAACCCACAAAGAAAGTTGGGCGGCTGTCAGAGTTAGCTGAAGTTGTTTGTACCGTCTGAAGGGGGAGGGGAGGTTAGGGCGGGCGGGAGCTCACACCGTGCGAACAAAGCCTTCCGTGAAAGCCTTCGGACGTTGATAGATGCGATAAGCTCGGATGCAAGTAAGCTGCATACATTTCTTGCTACAGTTTCTCGCTAGCGTAATCTTTTTGTTTTTAATAGGTCATCTAATTGTTAAAAATGAGTGATACCTATTTAATTAAAATCTTTTTACATCTGTAGTTTGTAATATGTAACTAATTAAACTAATCTGGCCTTAGTAGACAGAGAATAAGGTTGTTAAAAGTGCGATTTCTTTAAAGATCGTTATAGGCAAGCAAGAATTCAAATATATAAGTTGAAGATTTTTGACTTGTGCAAATATAATTTATTTTATCTATATTTATTTATTACATAGGCATTTTTACCAGTCAACCTTAATGTAATGTAGAGTGAGCATGATGGGTGCAATAAGAAGCAAAGTTTGACACGATAAACATACATTACAAAATACAACTTAAATATATAGCTATCTAGAAATACAAGTATGTAGTAAGACGATGTATGATTCCCACACGGATTAATTTCTTCTATGTGTGATCTACAAATTGTTTATCAAGGTCTGGGTGTGTTTCTGAAATAGTATGTTTGTAAACGCACCCACGACACAAGAGAAAGTCCTAGTGTGAACCAATGTTTTATAACAAAAAGAAAGAATCTTTGACCGATATACACGTATATGTTTTATTTATATATAGTAAAACAAGATCAGTCTAGGTTTAAGCCCTTGAGTCAGGTTTTGTATTTTTAATCTTATCCACACCTACATTCACATTGAAATATAAATACTGGCTCAATGGTTTAGATCTAGACTAAACAAAAACTTTGTTTTGTAATCAGGCCGTTTATCAAATCTATTGCTTGAAATACATTTTACATTACATAAAGTTAAAGTAAAATAATAACGTGTTTAATAAATTCCAATTAGAATTATTTACGTATTGAATAATTAATCATCTCAATTAGCTTTATTGATTTAACACTACACCAAACAAATTTCGCGGAACAAAATTGACCTTGAAGGTCCCAGCGCCCTTCGTTGTCAAAGCACCCCTCGCATTGACCTTGGGAACCCTCGAAAAAGATACGTAACCTTGACACATTTACCCAAACACGAATGTCAAGGGTAAGGGTAAATGCCCTGTTGATTTTCGGAGGGTGGATATCAAGGAATACTTTGAAATTTTTGTAAAATATAAAGGAGTTTCTCTATTTATTAAAGAGGAAACTTTAATTAAAATTTTCAAGTTTATTGATCAATAATACTAAGTATTATGAAATTTCAAAACAATATTTCTTAATGTTTTTATTTTTCCATGTTACAGGGTGTCATATCGGGATTTAAAAACAATCGAAAAGCATTTTTTCATTGAAAATAACGATTTACGCGAATTAACTGATAATATTTTTACAACGGTTGCAACAGAGCACGCTGCTCATGAGTAAGAGTCCCGTTTTGACTTGAAATTAGTAGAGCATTTCGCAGTTAAGGTAAGTAAGTTGTTATTTTCAAAAAAAAATATTATGTCTCACTATAATCACCACCAAAAAGGTTTATATACATACAAATAAGTTTTCAGTTTCTAAAAGTACGTCATTTTTCATTTACTTAGTAGAATAAAAAAGTTTAAGGACATCTGTTTAAATGTCCTTACATTATGATTCAAGGTAAAACCGAACTTGGAACAAAACTTAATAAAGTTCTTATTATCTCGTAGCACTCCGAATAGCTTAATCTCATTCTACACAGATGGTCGTAATTTCTTTGATAGATAACTGAATGTACCAAAATAATTGTTAATGCTATATTAAGTCGGGAAAAGTGTGTGTATTGTTTTGGTATCAATAATGTAACAATGGTAATATATAGGGTGATCATATTTAATATTATATTAAAAATGTCGTGTTGGCCCGGAGGTTAAGGAGCCCACTTCTAATGGATGAGGGTGTGGGTTCGAAACCTGGCAAGTACCGATGTGACATTTTCCGAGTTATAATATGTACTTTCTATGATTATTTAGACACCACTGACATACGGTGAAGATAAACATTGTGAGTTTATATAGTTTATATATCGTGAGTATACAGATAAAGTTTGAAATCGCCAACCCGCATTGATGCGCATTGAGCAAGCATGATGATTAATGCTCTAACCTTCTCCGTGTGTTGTTATAGGCTGATGATGATGAATGATGATGTTGTTGATATTTAATATTTATATTCAAATTGCAGTTTGCGTTTTATTTTACTCAAATTAGTTGATACCAATACTATTCATGGGCAGCTAAAACAATTCGGTCCAAAAGTTTTTTAAAATAAACTCTTAATAAATAATTTGGAGACTCATGTCACAGTAAACCAACATAGCACTAGGCACGAAACGTGGTGTCTGCTCTGCGGCAGAGCGTCGTAAATGCATTTTCTTATAATTCAGAAGCGTCACGTAGACTGAACGTAGCGAGCCGGGGGCTGAAAGCCTGGCTACAAGAACGCCAGCGAATTTGCAGTTACCTCTTTTTATCTTACACCCACACCTATAAAGCGAGATAAGAAAATTGGTTTGAATTCAAACCCTTATTTTTTGTAGTCTTCATAAGGACATTATTAAATTAATATAGGAAGGATAAATTATTTATTTGAAGGTAATTTAATATTAACTGTCCGATCAATAAAAAAGGTAGATCAATAAAGTAGGTTAGTTTTAATTCAACCAATGTTTAGTCATTACTTTGAATTTAAGCAGAAAACATCTAAATAAAACCATGTACCTATATCTAAGTAAAGCTACGTATGTTTGAACCATTCCTAATTGAATGTTTTCAATGTAAACTTAGTTAATATATTCGTATCCAGACAGCTTGTATTGTTAGCAAGTAATACAAATATTTGACCACGCGACGTAGGTAGGTACCTAGTAACTTCTCTAATACAATTTGTCATACATCAAGTTTGACACGTGACAACGGGTGTCACATCTAAGCTTGGTAGTGCAGCGCTGCGAATATTTTATTTGGGCAGTGTGGGGGCGCCCCGGCCCCGCGCCTATCCGGCCCTGGGGTGGCCCCGCCCCACCCTGAGCGCCGAGTGCGACCGGGGGTGCGACGTTGATCGATGCACGTCTTGCGCCGGAGGCTGCACCCGACGTAATTCATTAAACGCTGAAACTCCAAGCGGATTTTGAGTATTAAAACGATTTCTCACGGGGTTGTCCAGTTTGGCTGCTCCTTTATGTAAGAGTGGGTTTAAAGCGGTTTGCTTAGTTGATAAAGTGAATAGGAATTAAGTTTAAAAGCTGCAAAGGATTTTCAGTTTGAGTCAGATCGTCGGGACGTAAATAAATTAACAAAGGTAAATGTTGAGGACTCGTAGGAAATTAATTCTAGGAATTAGTGCGGGGTAAGTACTCGGTACATGTTACCCTCACCACTCCAGCAGAATTATTCATTTAGAAATTAGATCTTTAGGGATTTACTTATTCATTGGGTTTATTTAAAACAAACATTTTTGTATTTATACTGTATTTTATGTTTACTTGTAATTAAGTAGACGTCAGTGATTACGCAAATAAACCTTTACCCTCTCAATATTAATTGAATATTAAGTGAAGAAAAAAAACTACAACACTACATTTCTTAAAAATCAGTTTAAAAATATATGTAAAACCTTTCTGATAGGTGCTTACAAATCCACTTCGTTCACGTCTTCGACAGTTTGACACATGTGACGTCACTTCCTAGTCGACAAACATGGCCGCGTCACTTTCCTGTCTACATATAAAGTTCCACGACAATACAAACATGAAGTTACTTGTGAATATTCTTCATACAATGCGCTGTGTATAGAGGGTCTGAAGTAAATGAGAAGTTTTGCGTGAAAGCGAAAGTTTTGTGGCGAATTAATGGAAACTTTGTTCTGATTGTAATATGTGGCACTTTTGGTAGTAAATATGATAGTTTGTATGTAATATGATAGAGAGAATTGATATGATTGATTTTTTTTAACTTATGATAATTTTTATACCATCATTTTAATAATCACAGTGATTCTATTTGACAAGTCCACAAAATAACTATTTGTATGATATTACAAATTGTTGTTTCGGGTCTGGGTCTGCTGCGTATGTGAAATTTTACGTTTGTAAACGCAACCACGACACTGGAGAAAATTTTAGTGTGGAACACCATTTTTAGACTACAATAATTTAAAAGTACCTAAACCACGCACAGTCATTAAAAAAAAACTTTTTATATAGATTTATTTAGCTTGACTAAACACAATACAATTCTTCGCTATATATAAAGGCCAAAGTACTATCTACATTTAAAAATCGAACGAATACATGTTAATTATTTCTATCTCAACAATGTACCTTTATAATGACAGAGATAGCACATCAGTAACTTCAAAATGATAGAGCTGTTCTATATTCGGATGTGAGTAAGGCTCTTTGTGTGGCACCTCGACCGGTAAATACTATCTCCGTTTCAGTTTTACATATTTAGAATGTTTTAGCTTTGAATTACATTTCAGGCGTTACTTACTTTAGGTACTAAGTTGTTTATAGATGTTTTGTTTGAATGTAACAAATTGGTTATAGGTTATTTTTACCTTATCACTTTGATTGTCCTATTCCATGTCATTTTTATTTATTTAATGTGTGCTGGGTTTTCCTTATTGTTTGAAGTAGGAATTTCCGATTAGCATGTAAAAGTAACTAACCTCTCTAGACATGCATATTTGTCACATTGTTGTGTACATTTAAGAAAATATAAAAATGACAATATATGTTTAAATTTTCTTTGGTTGGTGCAAAAAATATAAATTATTCACAAAAACGCAATTAATTTTTTTGTGTATAATCTGCAGTTGGATAAATATATTTGCATGAGACGGTGAATTAATTAACCTCTTAAATAACGGTCAGCATACTTGTTAAATAATTGTGTGTTCGTTAAGGAGCGTATGGACCGTCTGCGTATCACATTCTCAAAGTCTTTGTGATACATCAAGCGCTGTCAAAGGATGGACCTGCCGGGTCACCGCTTTGTTCGCCCTAACCAAGAAGTATTTACAACAGTTACATAGAGGTTTATGTAGTGTTGTTATATACTCTATGGTTTAATAGATAATGTAAACTATTTTGAATGAAATTAATTTACTCTAAATTATTGTTCTATTCTTGATAGGTAATATTCTGGTACAGTACTATCAAGTCATAGATTATTTATTAAGCAAAGAAAAAAATAGATAATTTTTTTTTATGTACCTTTTTTACATTCCTTTTATGATGTATGCTTCACTAGAGTATTACAATGTTGTTTCACTAATAACTGCAAAACGTATTAAGTAGGTACACAAAATACACGATACAAATGAAAGCACAAAAAACATGGCGCTTAAACATTTTGGCGCGAAAGTTTTAAAGTTGGCGGGAGTAATACTCAACTGGAGGCAGGTTTCTTGTACACCTGCATCGATCAACGTCAGTAGCCCAAGGACCACGCCAGATTATATAGAAAAACTCTACTGGGATTTTTCTCAGTTATCCTAGCCATGTAATACTTGAATTAACGATCTTTTTCTATTTTTTACGTTCTGTTATAAGATAAAATTAAATGATTATATATAATGATTATTATAGCTTCTGGTAAGGTCTATTATATTATTGCTTTAATTATGTTTTGATAGTTGAATATCGTCCATTTTTTATATTTTATCGTGTTGAGTGTGGAAGTAAAGTGTAATTTCTCCCGGGATGCGTTGGACGGGAGGGTGTATTAGACTCTTACTGACTAAAAACCACCCCATCCCTTCTCCTGCTCCGAGTCGCGCTACAGAATATTATTGCGTTTGCAGTTGCAAGTGCTGACGGGTTTTTGAGTTACTTATTAAACTTAGATAATGAGCTGACTTATCAGTCATGCCCTGCGAAAATTTCTTTTTATGTCTTTTAAACTCTTGTTTTTATTTATAACAATAATATAATAGTGGTTTTCTTTCATTGAATATACAATATATTATTACAATATTATAATAATTCAAAGAATGTTATTCAAATATTGAGAGTATGGCAACACTTCAACGTGTTCGTGAAAACGAGCCACAGATCCGATTTGTTCGGACAAACAATCTTGTTTGGAGTTATTGAATTTGCAAATTTTCCTATAAAAGATTTGATTCACTGTGCTTTGTTCGCTTCGATCTATATTTTATAGCAATATTTTCGATAGAAGACAAACTTTTTCGTAACATGTATTTATATAATAAGATTAACAACTTATTTTATTTATTTTTAACGTTAACTTTTACGGCTGAAAAATAAGCTATCTGTAGGAAAATAAAGTAATAATCGATGGATGGACAATAAATCTTAAAAAAGCTACATTTGATGACCAAAATTCCACCTACTAACGCAACTAATACATAAATATAAAACATATACAAGAGAAACGATCCCCAAATCGGTGAATTTAGTTACAAATGTGTCTTTAGCAAACAGTATTAGTCTTGTCGCGGCGTCGGGCGCAGTTCGAGAAAACAGCTGCTACTCGCTCACTGACCATGTTTCAAGGAAATCTTCATAAATGAGCATTTCCCAGAATTGGAGGTAATCATAGATGTCTTTATTAATTGCTACCACCCCTTGTATGTACTAAGGTGGTTGGAACATGGCAGTTATGTTGTATGTAATTGAGATCGTGGGGGCGAAATTGTTCGCTTATTTGCTACGCTCTAGCGTCTAAAATACTGCACCAATTTTGATGATTTTGGCAGAGATATAATAAACAGTTTGAAGGCAAGGAAGGTAAGTTTTGAGAGTACGATAATATGTCAATACTTTCCTATTGTGCTAAATAGGATGTTACGAATTGTCCGATAACAAAATTTTTGACGAAGGTTTGAAAATAAATGGCAGTGGTTTTCTAGCCTTGCTCGCCGTCTGATCAGAATCAAATCCGAGCGTATGTAGCGTAGTGCTCCAAAGAGCCAATAGACAGATGAGGCTCGCTAGGGCTGATGTTCAGCCTTGGTTGCGGGTGCAAGAGCAATAACATATCGCAGGCCCAACCTGGAGCAAGAACGTGGTAGATTTCAGTCAGTAAGAGTCTGACTCTCTCTCGCCCCACCGAGGGCGGGAGAAGATAGTTGATGATAAGCATCGCCCTTTGTCAAAACACTACGCTAACCTCATAATACATTGTCATAATTAAAACAAAATACAGTCTATTACATAAGAATATACACAAAGGAAAGTAACTCCCATCTCATCTCGACTCATCGAACTTAGAACAAGGTACAAAGATAAATCGAATATAATAATTTCAGACATTTATTGAACATAGGTAACGTGACCATGACGCGGTGCATCCTGCATGACACAATACATTATATAAGTTGCATTGTGATGTCAGAACACAAGTACCTACGCATACATAAGAATCGCCTATATATTTTTAGAGTTATAGTCCTATACAATACAAGAGTGGATATAAAATTTTATTTGAAACACGTGTACCGTAATAGTTATTTGAAGTAACGTTGTTTATTTGTATCTTTAATAACTGCAAGCTTCGAATGCGCGAGAGCTCAGGTACTTGGTTCTGTACAGTACCTTTTATAAATATAACTAGCATCTGCCCGCAGCTTCGCCCACGTGGTGTTGATAAAAAGTAGACTAAAAAGTAACCAGGGCATCACCTTTCTACATTCTATATTTCAACCAAATTAGTCCTGCCTCTTTTGCGTAAAGGATTACAAACATACAGCCATATATTTTCACATAAACTTTCGCTTTTGTAATATAAGTAGGATAAGTAGGATAAAGGTAAACTCGAAGATAAAATTAATGTGGCATCAATTTTGTCATTTTCAAAAAATAATCTGAATTCAATTCAATGGGTTTTCAGATTTTTGGTGGCCCCTTGGATATGCCTGAATATTTTACGAGAAGTGTGTACGAGGATGCCCTCTGGTCTCAGTCCGGAATAGGAGAAGAAACGGAGTGGTTCTTAGTTAGTAATAGTCTGACACTCACCTAGGACGAGAGAAAACGATTGATATGTAATTATTTTGGCTCACCTGGAAAAAGGCCTTTAGTATCTTTGAAGGTTTCCAAAATGGACTCAAGTTTTTTAACGCAAAATGTACACATCTTTTTTGATCACATGGTTATATACATATGTAATACATCTCAATAACTTTAAACACATTACCTTCATTTTATTTTCCTTCGACTTACAAACTTTTTTGTAAATTTCTTAAAGCGACATTATTGGCCGTAAATGTTTAATATGGTGATGACCTCGTTGAATTATTTGGTAATAAGTCCATATCTTTCTGTTATGTTGCTACCCAGTACGTATAATATAAGTAAAAATAATATAAGTAAAAATTTTGAAATTAGCACTTGCAATTAACAGTAACATATTAAAGCGATATATGAATTTTTATTTTAGGTTTTTAATACAAGTTATGCAAATTGCAGGTGCGATGTCTTCAAAACATTCTAATCGATAAGATAGAATCGACTATTATTCGTTTAACAAAAATATACATACTTTAAAAATATAACAAACAGTAATAGTTTTTTGACATTAGGTATGTCGGAAATTTTAAATATTTATGTATAAACAATGATTGAAATTCTTCGCAGAATCTTGTAACAGATGACGTAAGAAAAAAATATATAACTTAGTTCCCCCTTTGGGTCTCCGAAGATTAATTTAGCGAGAGTAGTGCCAATGTAGACGTCTAGATGGCGCTCTGAGCACCTTAGCACGCGGCGCCCGCAACACTAACTTCCTACGATAAAATGTTCTGTTGTGAACTGTGACATTATTGTCTTGAAGATATTGGGGATCAGTTTGTTTAGCTGTTTTACTATCTTAAAATCTTGCTTTTCCTTCTAAGATTTTTCTATGGTTTTGGGGTCAAATCTAAACATTCAAAATAAAAGTAAACAGGTACAGCATTCGTCTAGTTTGCATTTGTTTTCCTGTCGACAGCATCATCATCAACATCAGCTAGAAAAAGTCCTATGTTGAAAAAAGGCTTCACTCCTAGGAGCTAGTTTTGTGCATTATTATAATCCAGCAAAAGAGCAATCGGATAACCTGATGGCAAGCAATGTAGAAAAAGACACCCACGGAACACCAAAGGAGTTATTAGGTTTAAAGATTGGGGGTGGACAACAAATCACAACGATATGGTTGTTTCACGCCGATTTTCTGTGAGGCCATAGAGGACCCATTCCTGACTTGGTTCTTCCACACTTTTAACGATTCGTCGGAATTTTGAGAAGATAATATTAGTCATAGAACTCGTAAAAGCATATTTTTATTCTGTTGTCTGTTACAAGGTGCAATATTCAAATTCATTTTTTTTAAATAAGGAAGTATTAAACATAATTTATTGTGTGTTTCCAAAACATTATAATTTATTTAAATTATCATTGAAGTATTAAATACATTTTTAATTTGGCATTATTACTTTAATTATAGTAGTATTCAATGCATTGTAATTGTTACTTACATATGTATGCATATCTAAATTTAGATTCTCAAACAATTACTAGAAAATAATCAGTTTTTTAGGTATACCATATTATTATAAACCTTCAGTAAAACAATGTATGGAAATGTTAATTTCAATATAGTATTTATTTAGTTCCTCTTTTGATTATAAAACTCTCGACTTTTTAAAACACAATTTGTTTTTGTATTTACAAGGTTTTATTTTAACTTGTTATGTATGTATCGCTGTTAAATTATATACATATTTATTTATTTATTGGTTTGTCTACAATTGTTATACATGAATTAATAATTAAGTATACAAGCACAGATGTTAAAATAGCCTTTGTGTACAATATTAATTGACAAACACAACATTCACAAAATACATGGATGACAAGTTTTAAATTTAAACTAAGTACTCTTAATTATTAATCCTATATCATTATCATCCCTTCAATACCATATGTGTAGGCATGTATGTATTGTGTGTTCGTTTGAGTGCCAATAAATGAATGAATTGAATTGCCTCGCTCGAACAGAAAATAATAAGGCGTGATTTTTGTGTCTTCCCTTAATGGAAACTTAAGAATAATAATTTACTCTTGGTTTACCATAGACATGGTACCTATATGGAAAGTTAATGTTTACTTACATATAATAATTAACAGCTTATAGCCTGTCAAACTTCATAATTTCACTTTCTGACTACGCTAGAGAGAAATGTTAAAAGCTGTTTAATTAGGGCATGTAGGGGTGAAATAACAACTGAAGACTTCGTGCCAACACGTTCGAAGAATGAGAACACGACAGGCTCATGTCAAAAAACGGTATTTAGTAACAAAATAACAAACCGTGGTCTACAATTAAAACTATAATTACAGGCCAAAGCGCCACTCGATTAATGTTAAACATATTTTTTAATGTTTTCTTTGAAACGAACGCATTTTAAATAATTCTGAGACGATTAGTTACGCATCAGGGGTCCACAAGTATTAACTGACGGTTGATACCACATTTTCTTACAAAATGTATGGAAGTATATAATTAGGTTCCGTGTAAACATAGGCTTTGAAATGACTGCCTTTTAATACCCTGTCTCTACGCAGGAAAAGGTATGTAAATGTAAAATACAGGCGTTTATCTCAAATGAAAATCGTATTTACATACAATTTTCTTACTTTGTTTCATACGGCTTAACTTAAGGAATTTGCATAATTAATTACCACATACATATCGTTGCATTGGTTTATTTTTCTTTTTTAATTTTACACTGCACTTGCATTTTATCGTGAGTTTACACCTATATAGTAATAATATGGATCCCGAAAAACCATTTGTAAATAATGAAAAATTTTTGGTAAAATCGAATACGAATGACGCTGTGTTAAAAAAACATAATAAACTCATAATTGGATACCTAAGTTACTTAATTTCAAACAAAATAACTATAAGAAAAATATTTATAGAACATTTAAGTTTGTACATGTAAATAGAAATATGCAGAACCTATTATTTACGTTAGTCTCTTACACACAAACCATAATTTCAGTTCAGGCGCGACTCCGTCAAACACAAAGGCCCACTGGATCGTCACCATTTGTCAAACTGCAAGTGCAACTGTCGAGCGCTAAAGTTGAAGTCGCAACGCAACCAGACTGTTTACACTCGACCAACTATAACAATAAATAGAGGACGTTCGTGTCCTAAGTCATTGTCTAAACCTACCATCAATTATGTACCACCTAAACTTAAATCCACAAACTGCAGCGCATTCGGGAATTATCCTTCCTATTTCCCTACTTAATGGGAGACGAATGTCGTTAGAAGTCGCAAGTGCTCGTAAAATCCGGCAGTTTTCCTATTGTCCACAATGGCAGACAAGAAAACCTGTAAACCAGTAAAAGAATAAAACGTGCGCGGTGTAAAACAAACATCGTTGGTCGTCGTTGTCGTACTGCAAATAATTGTACAGTGTTGGTCCAAGTTATTTTGCTCTGTGGACGTTGTTAACCGTTTAGTAGCGCAGTTTGAACGCTAACCCAAGTAGGAATGGGGGGTGGAGGCAAGTGGAGCGGAGACGACTAATTGACCATCGACTACATGCAAATCGCTAATTACCGTCGTCGGTAGCCGAGCTTCGTATATATAAATAATGGTCGATACAATTATTTTCTATTGCTCGACCCGCGAATATCAGATAGTTATGCTAATAATAAAACTATGTACGAGTTAGTGGCATTGCCATCGATAAACTTGAATTTTTTTCTGCGTGACTTCGTACATGCATTAGTGTTGCAAGCTATTGTTTATTTATTACTCTTACTTCGCCTTGGATGCGTTCAAGTTTTATCTACAAAGGTTACTACGTACGTGTAGTTTGTTAGTGTTTTCAGTAGTTAAGGCTCAGGTGTAATATTTTCGATACATTGTAATAAAAATATACGTGTGTAACATTCGTGAGTCGTGATTACATATTTATTGTATGTTTTACTTTGTTAAACTTTACACACGTGTCAAATCGCACGGAAACGATGCCTAATGTTCATTCGCACTTAGTAACGATGTTGTTATGGAACAATTAATATTTTTTATCTGTAGATGAGGCGTAGTCTTCAAAGAATTAGCTAATTTCGCCTCAATTTAAAAGTCAAAGGCAAAAATGCCTTTTCCATTCCATCAATAACCACATTGAAAATAACACAATTTTTTCTCTTTTTAAAATGCCATAAACTTACTTAAGAAAGAGCATGAAGGATACGTTATTTAATAAAATATATTAGTTTAAAAATAAGAAAAGAAGAAATGAGGTTTTAAATAGGTAAAAAGTTAAGTTACTGCGGGTTTATTGTCATAAAGTTGATTCCAAGGGTAGGTAGGTCAGTAAATTAGGCTGACTTACTCACATGTAACACGTAAGTACCTACTTTATTTATTCAACATTCGGCCGCAGCCTACAAAGCCATGCATAACCAATTTTAATAATTGCAACCGCATTTTGAGATTTAGGTAGAAATACTGCAAAACCAACGTAACGTGTGTAATCTTTAACATTTGACGTTTACCTACAACATTTTTAAAGTTAAAAGTTGAAATAAATAAATATCAGACTACACCACAAGAATTACACAGAATATTATATTAATATTTATGTTATTTCTGAAATATTTGTTCATTGTCATTTTATTTTCCATTTTACATAATTAAGGATTTCTATCGATCTCGGATCTCGTAGGTAAATTAATACACACATGGTTTCAATTAGAGAAGACAATCAATTCGATATTGTTCACATCGCGTAGCATCACTAGTAAAGTTTAAAATTCGAACCGATTGAATATATTATTTATTGCTTGAATTTTTTTTAAAGGTTGATTGGTAAATAATGCAAATAAGGCATTAAGTCGCCTTATGTGCCTTTGTTTATCATCAATAAAATATTTCTGACACATTTCACTATTATCATAAATAGTTTTTGATTAACTACCTACTTCGCTTCAGGAAAGCATATCCACTGTCTTCTATCGAGCTTGCTGTGAACTTTTTCCAGTTCATAAGACTCTATTCAGGTAACATGGATGTCCGTTTCTCGCTACCGGCTTTATGATTGTTGTTAAATATATTATGCCTGAACGGCATTGGCGAGTCGTTCTGGGTCGGCCGTGGATGTCACCGTCCTGTCAGTATGGTGTATGAGAAGCCTTGAATATGAGACTGTGTGATATTTTTTCTGCTTTTCTGTTTATCTTCCTTGCAAAGCTAATTCACTTGATATTGCTTCATATAAGTGTGAGTTTGCATGGATTTCGGATACAATTGTAATAAAATTCAAGACTTCGGAATATTTTGTAATTCAGTCAGACTTTTTTATTCTAATTTCAGAGGTATGCGACATAAGTTAAAATTTATACAATCTACGTTCTATATACAAATTTAATGACACATCGTCTAAAGACACTGGCTTTAAATGCCTGAGCTCACACTTGCCTGGCCTCTATTTTATATCCATATAAAATCGCAGGTTCGAAAAACCAATCGTCCGTGGCTAACTTTACTTAGTCCACACAAGCTTAAGAATATTTCCTTTATTAAAATTTAATAATAAACAATACTGTACATGTCTATGTAAAGTGTACACAAGACAATCTTGAAATATGCAATGTATTGTGTACCTAAAGAAGCTCGGTAACAGAGGATAACTTGCGCACAGTGGCGCCATCTAGACGTCTACATGGATGCTTAGCTAAATTAATTCGTAGCTGAACAAAATGCATCACGTCATGTAAAGAATATATATATTATGTTTACATAGGAATGTATGTATGTACTTACGATTCAGCTACGTACACATTTTCGAGGCGAGATAATTATTTTTTTATTAAAAATAACAGCTATAGTTGAGCAGTAAATCGGACTTATGTTAATGGTTAGAATATATCGCATTCAAAAAAAGAACAACCTGACAATATTTGAACATTAAAATAAAAATAAGTAGGTAAAAAGTTTTTACCCATTTTTTACCAAAAAGTTTTCTATCTAAAACCGATAGAAATAAGAAATAAATGAACGTTTATTAAATTTGAATAAAGAATGACATAGTTATATTGTAATTTGCTCAATGCAATTTTATTGTAAACATACACATGTATCTTTTTTTGGTAACAGTAAAATGGCGTATGCTAATTTTTGAAGTTTTTATTGTAAACTGAATATAAATAATACAATAAACATGAATACCCAATTATGGCGTTGCCATAAATATTTAGGGGTTATGTCAATAAGCATTTTATGAGAATTATAATGTTACTTTCATGAAATTTTAATATCCTATCAGTATTATGTTTTTTCCTCTACTAGCAAAAGCTTATGAAAATAGGTTATCTGTCATCCAGTTCATGCTCCTGGTTTTAAACCATTTTTAAAAGTTGTTTTAAAAAGATAATTTAAATCAATATTAATACGAAATTCGCGGACTGAACATGGATGGTTGAACGGTTTTGTATTTGCAAGGTAATTAGGTAAAAAAAACTTTCATAGGTTTAAGTACTTTAGTAATATGACACTTGCTGTAATTATTTGGATTTCAGAGAAGTTAAAACTTTTATTAAGCCTTTTTATTTATTTATCTTTTTTAAATTAAGAATGGAAACATTTGTTTATTGGTTTTCAATTTGACTGTATGTGATACACATTACACATCCATAATATATAAAAGACAAATAAAATCATTTCATCTGTAATTTTATTATAATATATTTTATATATAATGTAGGTGTCCTTCTGTCGTCACATTAAGCGAGCGTTGGGGTGTCACAGCGCTGTCATGCAATACTGCAATCATAGCGTGCATTGCGACCGACGTGCTTCACTCGAAATATTATATTATATATAATGTATACTGCATATAACCTTTTTATATATATTATTTTATTTTGTTGATACGGACGTAGTGCTTAAACCATAACAGTTAATGTATATAAAGTTATTTAGCATCGTAAACAAATTAACTAATTTGTTTGTCGACTAGTCGATTGATATGTTGAGTACTTTTACGTGAGAAATTTTGTAGGTTCTTAATTGAGGTCATAGAACGTTTTCCATTTTTGAAATTCAAAATTTGTCGAATGGATGCAAGAATCATGTTTGATTCGAAACGTTTTGTATAATGTTTTAAATTATGTGGTTTTTATAGAAATTTATAAATTAGTAAAATATAATAATATCATTATTTCTATTTTCTAATACCGTTTATGTTATACCAATAGCACATAGACATGTAACAAAATGTACGAAATAAACGAGCTCGATAGGTAAGCGCTACAATTTCCACAATGGCGTGGCCATTAAAATAAAAAAGGCAACTGAAAAGCGCCCAAGTTCTGTGTGCATTAGGTGCACTCTGAGTCACGCAGGGATACGGCACGCAATACGGCTGTTGTCACGTGATTCCGATGCTACAGGTATAATATTTCAGAACTGGTTACTAATAATTCTCCATTTTTTCGTTTTTTTTTTGTTTCAGGATCGTTTGTCATTTGTTATAGTACAAACTGGCCCTACGTTATTACGTATGTCATCGGCTATTTTTTATGAATACACGTGCAGTTCTTTGTGTAAACCTCACACAACCTCAACATAATTATGTGAATATCGAAATATGATCTCGAGTCAAGTCGAAAATTACGAATTAGGTTTGACGATTATTTTGGAAAAAGCGTTTCAGACAGTATTTGTTACTGTTCAAAGCTTAAAAGTTTTATCGCATTATATTAAAAGTTTGATCTGACTTACATACATCATCAGCATAAAGCCTACTGCTGAGCAAGCAAAGGCTTCACCTCACTCGGAAAAAATTTCCTAATGAAGGTTTTGTTCATTGCATGTCAGTGATGTCCTAATAAAAGTATAAGAGTAAAGATGGTTACGGTTCAACCATACTTAATTCAAAACAATACAAAAAAGAAATGATAAAGGATAAAGTTTTTGTTGGTAATGAATGACATGGATCAAATTTTTGACTGCCTCGTTGATAAATTGGTCGCTACGGCGATTGTTAAGCAATTAGTCTTTAATTTAGTTCTTAATTATGGCTATATAATCTTCATTCTCACTCACATAATATTAGTGGGAAAAGTAGGTTTTATTATATTTTTAAAATGTATATCTATATTTAGCCCTTCGGGGAATAAATTGCGTGCCGTCCAGTTACGGATGAAATTCAATTTATTAAAAATACTATTCGTGTACGAGAAAAAAGCATGGACTTTCCCATGGCAAAATAAATTATTTTGCAGCCACGAGTGAAATATACGTTACAATATTAGTTTGTGGTGTTATTCAATTTTCAATTTAATTGGTGTCTGTGTGTCCGTTAGGCCGGCTGTCTCACTAGGGACTGAGAACTGCATGCAACCTCTTTTGACCTTTATAATGCGTAGCTAGTGCGTGCCACATATCATGTTAATACATGGCACATAAGATTTTTTCGATCGAAACATAACATAGACAAGATTCTTTTACTTTATTTATCTGTTATGGACGATGCGGTGTCACGGCAACTGTCATGCAATATCGCAATTTTAACGTAAATGCACTAAGGGAGAAAACACATTCATGATTGATCATTACAATTAAAACCGTATAAATTATATTTATTGAAATGTGTTCTATGTATGCTCAGTAATTATTTAACGTTGCATTTTAAATAGATTGTTGGAGTACGTTTTAAATATAAATTGAGTGATTAAGCTATTGAGGACGATGTAATGATGTCAGTTAGCCTCTAGAATTGTTGCAAAAAGTTTGTATGTAAGAAATTTAATAGGTATGATGTATACCTACATTAATATTTCTAAGTCACATACGATCGCATTCGGTAAATGTTGATATATTATTTTTTAAACTAAGTTTGATGAATTCTTTTACTTTTTATTTTAAATTAATGGAATAAGGGACTATTTAGAAGTTTTGTGCTTGGGTGTTTATCAGCAAACGATACGTTTTGTTGTTCTTGTTATACGTTTTTACATTTTATGATTTGTGTGGCGAATGGGTCTGAATAAAATCTGATTGCATAGTAAGAAAGAACTAAGGTATATCACGAATGCATAGTAATAATAAGGACGATGCACGATAAGAAAATAACTCCATCTAACACCACCATAATTAACACTAAAACACAGAATATTTTCAAAGAAAATACACCACGTTAACAGAATGTAAAATAGAGCAAGAAAATAATAAGTTATTCAATTCCAAACGTGGGTTTGAAGTCAACGCACTCTTATGTTAGGAGCGTCTTCCACATAATGTTGTAGAAAATCCCTGCAGCATTTCTGCACTCCGGGGGTGGAAGTGGTGGGTGGTACGAAGTTGATAACCTGGATTGGGAGCGAGGGCGTAGGGTCGCGGTCCCTGTCGCACGACCGCACCCAATCTAAACCGTACCCTCAGTTCTAACTAACAGGACAGATCCGACATGTGTGAACAAAGTCGAAGAGTAGGGGAGTTTTCTGCCTATCTATGTTCATAGTTAGCTTAATTAGATATGTACTTGTTGCAAAATTGTGCGGTTAGTTGAGAACGCGGTTACAAAAGTTATCGCGAAAAATCAAATTCCTAAGTTAGAAAACAAAAGAAAATTTTAGAGAATTTTCCGGTAATGATTGTATGGAGTTTTTAATGATTCATTATTTAATGATATATATCGGAATGTATACAGTATTAGCAAATAACAAAAACAACAATGATGAGAAATCTTCGATAAATATTTAAAATGTAATATATAATATACTTAATATTATCTTATGACAAAATCGATTTTTAATGCGAAATACATTTCGTTACCTCATCGAGCTAGACCTAAGGGAGGTTGGTTTTATGCTCTCCGGTCTAGACAGACAGACTTTTTTTTAGAAAAAAGTAGCAACGTAGGTACTTTTTGTCAGGTTAATGAACTAAACGCAAAGTACTATGACGTTCTATCCTGAAACCGAGTTTAAATACGTACATATATGATCAATATAACATTTTAGAAAATCTATTAAGCAGTTCAGTGGGTGTAAGGGTTTTTTTTATGTGATATCTCGGCAAACGAGCAAGCTGATTTGACCTGATGGAAGAAATCAGCGCCGCCTATGGACACCCGCAACGGAGGAGTTACGAGTACGTTGCCGAACTTTAAGGGATTAGGGATTTGGAGATTTAGGGATTGAGGAGGGATTGGAGGAGGGGAAGGATTGGGCTTCCGGTAACCTCACTCACACTGCGTAATACAACGCTGTGGTTATTTCACGCCGGTTACGCCCGACCGACCCATTGGTGCCGTAGTATGGCTCTCCCACACCTTAAAGTGTGTTGGGTTGACCATTAATTCTAAGACTTACAGGTTTTGTATTACTTTTTTATGATATAAGGCGGTAAAAGAAAAGGCTGATCACCTCATGGTAAGCCATCGGCGTCGCCCATGGACACCCGTAACGGAAGACTGGTTGCAAATGCGTTACTATCCTTTTAGGGATTATGGATATTGGGGAATTTGGGATTGAACCTCCATCATAATCACTGATACGGCAAAAACAACTCCATGGTTGTTTTACATTTGGTATCATTTCGTTCAGCGAGTCAGCCCATTTATGGCTTATGTGGTTCTTAATATTTTTAATTTAAAATACCTTTTACAATATCAAAACAGTGGACCTTCTGCACAACATTACCATATTAGTTGAAGTTTTACATGAATTTTTATGAAGCAAGGTAAGAGCAGTTTATTAAAAGTTCAGATAAGATTTCTTGTGATGTAGCCATGCAGTGCACGCCATCAAATACCACATAACGTGTTGATTGTTCTACACACGAAATAGGAACGAGGTCCCTTTAATTTTATTATACTAGAGTTTAACCCTATTTAAAAAACCGCCATCTTCATATAAGTTCCCAAACTTTTATGGCATTTAGTCCATACAAATTACATTCTATATTCAAATTCATCTGGTACAAATTAGCTGGCCATATATTGTGAAACAAGTCTTAAGTCTTAGTTCTTAGGTGCTTATTGATTTGAACTAACAAAAATGTGACTACAATGACTTTATTTACTTTATAAAATAAATATGTAAAACAAATAAGATTTTTTGAGTACAATTTTGTAAGATTGTTTCTTCAAAGTCTAAGTGTACAGAAAAAAAATGTTTTTGTGGAGCAAGCGCAATAAGGTACAGCCGTCTTGGCCTGGAGCAGGAGAAGAAATGGGTGATTTTTAGTCCATAAGAGTCTGGAACTCCTTCTCGTCTCATCTTGAGCAAGAGAAGATAGGTCATTTGATGATTACGCCCCATTAAAACCATAGAATCGGTATGGTTTGTACTTTCAAACAAACTGTTAAGCTTTAAGCTTTAAATTTTTCGAATACTTTAAAAAATGCATTATCAGCCTTCATAATCCATCCCAACCAATAAATAAAAAAAATAAAAACGAAAAATTTCCATAAACACTAATATACAAACGTATGCATTAATTCTGAGTTCATTGCCCACCCTGCAATTGGAACAATGTGCTCGAATCATAAAGACATTGACACAAAGGGGGTTCCAAAATTCCTGCATAGGGGGCTCCAACCACCCGATAGAGTTGCGTGCAAGGTGAACGGACTTAGAACGCTCAGTTTAGGCAAGCTCACATCTATCTGTGCTATGCCTTATATAACGTGACAAGCTTTGTACAGAAATGTTCTATTTGGAATTATTAATTTAATTTAAATTGAAAAAGCTGGCTGGAAAGAGTTTAACTGTTTGCTTATAGTAAACCATTGTACAATAGATTCTGAAAAATGTTTTTTTTTACAATGATAAGTCGGCCAACAAGTAGGCGGATTACCATGTTTAGCAATCAGCTCATCCCATGGACAACTGCAACAACGGAGACGTTAGAGGTGCATTGCCGATCTTTTGCGTATAAGATTTTGGAGATTTAAGGTAAGGATTGGGCCTCTAGCAACCTCACTCACATGGTGAAACACAACACTGCGGTTGTTTTACGCCTGTTTTCGGTGAGGCCGTTGTATCTCTCTGATCGAGCTGACCCATTCGTACCAGAGAATGGCTCTCCTACAATTAAATTTAAATGTTATAGTTTGCTACCAACATAATTTTACTATAAATAGCATCCAAATTTTTATTTGAATCTTATTTATCTATAAATTGTCTGCGAAGATTTTCAGCTTGATTATAATTTTTTTTTAGATTATAATAGCCTTTATTTGAACTACACGTGAATTAAAAAACAAAATAAGTACAATTTTTTTGTGCTTATTTAACGGACTAATATAGGTAAAAGTATTCATATAGACTTAAAGAAGATCGTTATACTGTTTCATTTGATTAGGGATTTCTTAGTAATGACGTGGAGGCAGACATTTTTAAGGATAATAACCTTTGATGATCTCAAACTCTGGGGAAACTAATCGATATTGCTCAAATAAGTGCACTGAAAGTAATCTTATCAACGGTTCTTTTTAATGAATCTTAGTAATGGTAATAGTTAGTGATCTAATTTTGCAAGGACGATATTTTTTAAGTCTAGCTTCTGCGTCTACGAATTTCAAAATTTATTCTCTAGTTTATAAGCCAAAGAGTTATAGAGACCCATTCAACCATAATTATCTCCAAACTTTCGCGTTTATAATATTAGCAGGATATTTCTAGTAGCCCTTTGTTTTCTAGAGAGGTAAGGCAAACCTCTTTGTTAATATTAATTTCTCCTGTTGTTACTATTTATTT
Organism: Spodoptera exigua; assembly: GCA_902829305.4. Lineage (NCBI taxonomy): Eukaryota > Metazoa > Arthropoda > Insecta > Lepidoptera > Noctuidae > Spodoptera > Spodoptera exigua. The sequence continues at coordinate 10,336,328 of LR824610.2, read as the reverse complement.
TCATCAAATTGTTTGAGTACAGAATGTTCAGCGCTATTAAAACTAACCATAATGAAAGCATTCAGTTATTTCACGCAAACTCTAATACTTTTGAAATAAAAATATCCACTTAATAGACTTAAAATAATTAAGCATAGGTGCCGACCTATGCTTAATTATTTTAAGTTTTAAGTTGAGCCGTCAACCGGAGTGATACCACGGTCTTACAGAATACCAAACCACAACACAACCACAAACCGCAAACCAACCACATTGTTGTCTTTCGCCGTGTGAATAAGGTTACTCATGCCCAAGGAGAAGTATTTTCCTCTCCCTATTCCTCCCCAATCCTTAAATCTCCGAAACCCTAATCCCCAAAAGACTAGCAACGCACTTGTAACTCCACTGGTGTTGAGAGGTCCGATTGCTTACCATCAGGTAATTCACCGCTCGTGCCCAGAACTACATCACAAAAAAAATTCTCGTTACACAAACAAAATCGTTTTAATTTATCTAAAGTACATAGAAATATCGAAATCATTTTACAAATAATTATATTTCATTTCTGAGAGCAACTAACTAGATAGGCGTATCCATGATTGAATCGCCACAAATTGTAGGCCTCGAATCCTACGGCGGCCATAATGTTATTAGAAGTTGGCGTAAACTGGGATAACGTTTGACCTACGGGCACAGACTTTGATGGTTCCATAGGTCTTTGTGTTTTGTGTCCCATTAAGGATATTTACGGAATTATGAATGGCTTTTATTCTGACGTATTTGGCGTAGGCATGTGTTTTGGTGATAGGATAGATATTTCTTTGTAAATTTTGTAAGTTGTTTAAGATACTTACATCAAAAATGTGTATGTTTTTGTAATGTTATTGAGGGATTCGAAATGCAAAATGTATTAAAAGCCTTATCAGTATTAATATTTGGAATTACCTAGTATCAGATTTTTCATTTTCCTACAACAAGTAGTTGGCTCTTAATACCTTTTGCCTTTCCAACGTCAATGGATACACTTTTGAAATTGACATAAAAAGTGTATCCATTGACGTTGGAAAGACACTTTTTATGTCAATTTGCGATTTGTTTTAAGATTAGATATTTTACAATATATATTTTTTTAATCAAAATATTAAAGTTTTTAATTGAATAAAGTTTGTAAGCGAATAATACTGGTAAAAACATTATCTTATTCTTTTAGGTTTTCAATTTAATACCGTTTTGTAGGAATTAAAAATTTGTGATAAAAATGTTCACTTAAAACAATAAGTGAGCAGATTCCAATGTGAGATTACTGTGAACTATGACGCCACGCGGCATGCAAGAACTTTTCATTTCCTAGTTCATTTTCATTCGGTCGTAAATGATGAATGAACATTTTACTCTGTCATAACACCAAAGCCATAAGACAGTTGATGCCTTGGGTTTTTTTTATTTTTAAAAGCTTTTTTTTATAACAATAACATTAATTTTAAAGCCTAGCCTATGTGAATGAATGCCCACGACACAGAAAAGAATCATGAACAAAAAATTGTGACAAAATTAATTTTGATCCGTTCGAAAACTTTCGTTGTCAAATTTACAATTTACTAGTGTGCCAGCGGTTGCGTACGCAATGTCAGTAAAAATCTATGCTACAATCTAATTGCCAAATTTTATTCTATATTATAATATTAAATAGTTAGTTTATATTAGTATATATACCAACTATCCATATTACAAACTGAATATAAGTAAGAATTAATAAACATTCAACAAACAATAGGTAAAACTAGACATGGAGGCATTCAAACAAGTTCTTATAACAATATTATTTTCATTCTAGGATTCGATAGAATTCGACCAGGGTAGAGTTTCTTGACATTGGTAATGTGATGTTCTATAGCAATTTGAGAATTTAATGACTTTGTGTAATTTACAATTTTACTATGAATGGTAGTGCTGATAACGCGCCACGTTGCCACCTTGGTTCACGGCAGACTTTGTGTCGTCAGTTGATACCTTATGTTCAGCAAGCTTGGGTTATATATACTTGTAGGTATATTTATGTCAATAGTTTTTTGTAATAGTTGTATAAGGTAAGTAATGAGAATTTGAGCTAAATATAAAAGAAAAATGTCTTCGTTTATTTTTATGTCACACTAATTTTCCTATTAGGTATTTTGTTGTCTTGTAGTGATGTTTTTTTTCTGGGGTAAAGTCATCTATTGCCTTCTCTCGCTGAGGTTAAGGCGAGAGGGAATGTCAGACTCTTACTGACTAAAAAAATCAAGTCCCTTTTCCTGTTCCAGGCCACGGACCACGTATGCTCCAGCTGTCATAGTTAACAATTTCAAATTTATGATTATAAGTTTGGTTTCCTCACGATGTTTTTCTTTAACGCATGATAGCGATGACTAAATAATCTTAGAAATTCAATTATGGAATCTTGAAAAAAGTTTCAGGTTTTGAGCCTATGATATAAAAAGCAGGTGTCCTAAACACTGAACATAACATAGCAGTGAAGTTATACATTCATTTTCATATACTCATTTTATTGTTAAAGAATAAGCTTACAATAATAACTTATTAATACATACATATGTATATCAAAGTTATTAAAACAATAAAAGTTATCTTCGAAAAGCAAATTATATAAAACTGTATAACACAAAGGAATGGCTTTGTTCACTCGACGAAATCCCAAGAAGCATTACTGAAAGTAGTCCTTTGGGAATTCCTACCCAGCTCAGCTTCTTCGTATAGCTTTTAAAGACAAGCCATACTATATAAGAATAGATGCGGATGTATAGTGACTTATAAAAATGCCTTAGTGCCTATTTTCCGTTGCACGTTACGGGTTCAAATTCTCGATTTTTTTTAGGTAGATAGTGTACTGTGTATGCAATTTTGGCCTCTACGGTACTTATACGTTTGCACCGTATGAAATCGTCATCATTTTATTGATTCGTTTGCGACTCGCTAGTGCACACAGCTATTTTAGCGTCGATTAAATTGCTCGGAATATTTGATGACAACTGAACTGACACGGGCGAACAGTAAGGTAAGGCCTCGTTTACGCACACGTACATTGCTTATAATGTTCTTATGTTTTTGTTTGTGCGGGCAATGATGCGATTGGATGCTGCAATGTACAACAAACGCACGACGAGCCGTACGACGCCGCGCGACTTCGCGCGATTGCGTAAACGAGGCCTAAAGGTTAACGGCAAAACCAGCCAAAAATTAGAATGAATTTTAGATTTTTTTATCTTGACCGTCTCTGTAATCAATACTTTGAACAGCGTTTATAATTATGATTATATTGTTTATTTGTATTGTAAGTTATGTTCTTTATCTAGTTGACTGAGTATAACAATTGTGTAAAAAAGCAGTATTTACTTATACATGGAGATATAAGATAGATACAAAAGCGTTGATTGAAAAACTAAAAGAATGCAATAAATAAAGTTATATTTACAGAAATAAATAACAATATGTCACACCTGCCTTCTTTCCACATATCGATTATCGATGTAGTCTCATATCAAAGGCCCATGAAGGCAACCACTTGTTTGTCTAACATCTAGCAAGAGGTTTTTTTATTCCAGTCAAAGTGGAAGGTCCAATAGTGTGACAGTAGGTAACTCTCGATTGGACGAAAAGATTTGAGGTCGACACTAGTGCCATCTGTTGAGCATAAAAACGGCAACTCCAATTCAGAAACTTTTGCTAATTAACAGAGACAGAAATACCCCGTGCTAAACATAGGCAGACATGATCATGCCGGCTCTAAAAAAATTAAAAAAAAATGTGCATTTGTAAGTTAAAATAAGGTCCTTGGTCCCACAGTGTATAGGAGTTAACGGAACACTTTTATTGCGTAATGAATGAGAGGTCGGCGCTCGGGCCCTGGGGTGGCAGGGGGTGGTCGGGGATGGGGTGCAATACCCCCCCACGAGCCTTATTTCGGGTCATCGAGCCCGACCCCGCAAGCAACGAACGCAGCTAGAACCGCCTTGCAAAATGAAGTTTTCATCTTGGATTATTAATTTTAACAAAGTGTTAGATTAAACAAATTCATTATTTTATAAAAGCTTTGTTGTACTTAATTCAAATTAAGTTATTATTATTTTTTTTTGTTAAAAAATATGTAAATACTTTATTTTTAATTTTCGTTTTACATTCATTAAAATAATAATCAGTACTTGAATGCATTCGTTCTTATTCTGGGAACGAAAAAACTCTTGAAAATTTTGTTGTTAATATTTAAACACGTTACATTAGCGTCTCGGCTAGAATATTAATAACGTACCTAGGTCGCAGTGTTAAATGCTAAATGATTGTTAAGTCAATATGAGCGTGTAGCACGTTAGCTAAGGACCTCGAAAGAAAAACTAATAAAGATCTCAAAGCATCGATAAGTAGCATGTTTAAATGAATAAAAAAAATTGTTGAGAAAAACGGGATAGAGCAATTAGTCACAAATTCATTTATGTCAAATGACCGCCTTGATGGACGAATGGCCGCAAGCAAGCAATAAATTGATTCAGAATGGGCTAATTCGCAATGGATTTTTTTTTAAAAGGAACGTCGATATACTTTTCACGGTCCGTGTATGGAATTATTTGCGATAGTGTGGAAGTTTGTGTTAATTTGAAAATCACTACTTATATGTATTATGTGAAACTGTATCTTTCAAATTTAATAAATAACACAGATAAAAAAGTATCCTTCATCGTAATGACATCACATCATCAGCCTTTAAGTGCCTACTGCTGAGCACAGGCCTCTTCTAACACGGTGAACATTTGAACATTAATCACCACGCTTACTCAACTCGGATTAGCGATTTAAAACTTTTAATTATAAATTATATGGACTTATAATTTCCTCACGATGTTTTCCTTCAACGAAATAATATCGATAAACATTAAAAACGCAATTACCATAACCACTTTAATCTTTGTAGTGTTCCAAATAATAATGTTACTTGGAAACACGTGAAGTTAATGTAATCACGTCAACGTGCTATCTTTGACGTGTCGAAAAGCTATTTCTTTGATGTTAAAGTCCACCATTTTGTTTATTTTAACCTGCTCCTCATACCAGCCTTAAATTGTTTATAAGGCACGTGATAAGAAATGTAATTCTTTGTAGGATGAATTGGTCACCATTTCTTCTATTACAGTTTCTTAAGAGTCTGGCAATTAACAGAGATCGAACAGCTGTTCTCCGATAAATTTTAACAATTCGACAAATATAAAACGATAAATCTAAGTGTGGGAGAGCCATGCTTCGGCACGAATGGGTCGGCTCGACCGGAGTGATACCACGGCCTTACAGAAAATCGGCGTGAAACAACCACAGTGTTGTATTTCGCCGTGTGAGTGAGGTTACCGGAGGCCCAATCCTTCCCCACCCCCAATCCCTCCTCAATCCCTAGATCTCCAAATCCCTAATCCCTAAAATGTCGGCAACGCACTCGTAACTCTTACGTTGCGGGTGTCCATGGGCGGCGCTGATTACTTACCATCAGGTAATCCGTCTGATCGTTTGCCGATCTATTACATAAAAAAAACAATTTCTTGCGATCTCCAACTCACCAATTTAGTGATGGGCAGGCGTTTAGTCTTTATCACGCCTGGTGGTAAGCGTTGATGTGACCCACGATGGACAACGCACGTTGTTTTTATGAATTCTGAGGTCACACTTTATTGCATCGTCATTATTTTTCTTAAATTACATAGGTACTTAAACTTTTGTTCTTAAAGTGACATTTAAATAAAATTGAATTAGTATTTTTTTTAATAAATTTATTTATTTTTGATCATGTGATCATTCATCTGTATAAATGTTTTACCTTTTTAAATTATGTGAGTACCGTTTGCAAAAACAGCAGAACGATCTAGTGTAGTTTCAGTGACATTGCCCACTTATCTGTTGATGACATTGATTTTTACACGTGTTGCATTTTGAATAATATCAAGGATACATATATTCAAAATTATTAGGTTTCTGGGTCATATGATTATGTATGTTATGTACGACAAGTGATTTAATATCGAAATAGAGCGTTTATCTTCGATTTTTATCTCAAGGCAAAATGGATTTAGAATTGTTTCTTAACATGTATTACCCGATTTTTATTTATGATACGCAAAAAGCCCTTATACATATGATCTCTCTTCTGAATTATTCCCCACTGCTGAAGACCCTAACACGTTTTATTTTGCTACCAGAGAGCCAATTGTTTGCTTTACGTTAACACGACCGTATTTTGTCTTCTGGTTGGTTGATTAACTTAGAACAGGCCAATCAGAGCGCCGGACATCATGAACCTGTCGATCGGCTTAACGTTAATCACACTCGCACTAGGCCTTATGTTTCCATCGGATACATTCCTACATATAACTTGCTGGGTGAAGTACAGTCTACTTTTCGTTATAAAGAAAATTTTACAGTCATAGGTCGGACACACTCCAGAGTCCATCCTAATATCAACGCTTGAAAGGCAAAAAAAGTAAACAATAATTTTAGTCGAACGCTTTAAAAATCTTTCTCTTCAATAGCTTCATTGTGAATTTAAAAGTAAAACAACTTAACGAAACGAATTATATTTGCTTCACATAAAAGTGATTCTAAAAACTCGTTGTCGCAAAGCGCGTCTAAAACGCAGCAGACATTCAGACATTCAAGGCTGTATAATTGTATAGTTTTAATTAGTTACGTACATAATTGTAATCCTTTGAAAATGTAAATTTATTTGTCATTGGTTGGTTTATTAAGCGTGAGATTCCTGGACTTGTCTGGTGGTGTCTGAGAGCATGTCTAAGGCCACTGTTGTCGTCTAACTCGTACGATGTGAATCACGCGTTGATGATGTCATATCTCTGTGAATAAAGATCTAAAGAAGTTTGCAGCCTTGCCAAATTGAATTTTATTTTCGTTATTTTTAGATCTCTATTTATATGTTCATTCAAAATGCAGAATATCTATTTATATGCCAAGGGTAACATGGAAATAAAATTAGCAAAAATATTTAATATGTTTTGATACTATTTTGGTATAATTGCTATAGGTAATACCTACATAAACGAAGCATTATTTTTAGGTTTTATTTTTAATAAAGTATCATTTAATTAAACTATGTTTTAAATTAGTTAATAGTTTTGATTGGAATGCTTCTTTGTTTTCAAATCAAAATCATTTAAAAAGTTACAGAATATTCATATGTATATGTACTTTCAGGTTGCAGAGACTACTCTCGGGGTGCAGGTTGCTTCCACGCGGTTGATCTGGAAATCATTGGTTGGAGAAGCCCATGTACAGCAATGACTATAATGATGTGATTAATATTATGACAATAATGATTTTAAATGTTAAAATATTATACTTATTTCTAAACTTGAATCTACAATTAAGAATAAAATACAAAGCATTAAGCACATCCATGTAGTAGTATAAACACAAGAAGCATAATAAGTAATAGATGTTTAAGTGTGTAATGTGTGTAACAGAACAGATGGCGTTAGTGTAGAAAATGGAGTATAGCAATTCACTTGGTTTTTCAGTTCACCGCTTATGAAATCTTTATTCGAAGATATTGATAATACAGGACATCGCTAAATTAAGCTACCCTCTACATTTTTTTTTATTTTAAATGTAGTCAAAGTTACAAATATCTGACATTACAAATACATAGGTAATATGTAAGCAAATTTAAAACATAAAATTGCCTATTTTAAGATAACACGTGAAGTCCAGTTTACTAAAAGAGAAATCCATGAAAAATGTATTAAAAAAACAGGTCGACAAAAACATAAAGATTAATTCAAGCGATATAGTCTGCATACACGCATTGCATAGCAATACTTGCAAATGTATTTTTTTCTTCTAACGAGAATATTTAATAGGTAAACGCTGTTTGCGCGTACCGGCGCGGGCGGCGGTGGCGGCGTGTGGCTATTAATCCAATGCGCGCGCTCCGACAGGTGAGCTGCGATAATCTTGCGGACTTGCGCCTGCGCTTACAAACGGCGTGACCTTTCCGTAATTGAATAGGCGTGCGCGTTTCGAGCGCCGCACGCACGTTCTAAACGCACGCGACCGATTAACTCGTATAATGATAAAAAAATATCATCTTCACCCATATATAGTTAGCTGAATTTTGCAATTGTCATGTAGATACTTGTATTATGCGTCGGCTGTCCTCATAAATTTTCTAAAAACTTTAATGTGCACACGGTCGTATTGAATATGGAATGTCTAGAAGAAAAATAATAATAGTTCCCTACAGATGTATCGAGGGCTATTTAAATCTTGTTCACGTAGTTGTCAATAGTGACAAAAACATAATTTCCACAAAGTACTTAATGTTGATATGTTTTAAAATGACTTAACAATTTCCTTGGCACAATAAACCGTTCAGCTGACTTAATTCAGTTCGCGTAGGATGCGGACGGCTGACTTCTTCACATTTCCCTACATTATAATGTATGTAAAACTGCCCTTACAATGCGAAAGGATGTAAAAAGAATGCGAATGTTCTCTCATTGTTTTCAGTTTTAGTGGTTTATTAATATATATCGTTATAATATGCAAATGTATGTTTCTTCGTATCGCAGCCATTTTCTTGCATCATTGGTTGAACGTTTGAATAGATGAAGAGATAGAATTTTATCTACTTAATGACTTGTTTTCATAATTTATTCTATATTAATACGATGTATTTACATTAACGTTTCGGTTTTTAAAGACTAGCTGCAGCTAAACTTGTTATTTAATTAATTTTTATATAAGATACTATAAATTTGACTCGTTTGGCGGTGTGTCATTCTTGGACATGTACAACCGTTAGTTCTGCATCTGACCTGACTGCGTTCATGTCACCTTTGATGACACTTAAAAATGAAATTGTATTTATAGTATTTTCAGTTTTATTATTAAACGAGTTTCAGTGTGAGAGTAAGTGTTTAAGTCTGACATACGGTGAAGGTAAACATCGCGCGGAAACCTGGACTTATAATTTCTAATTATAAGTTTGAAATTGCCAACCCGCATTGAGCAAGCGTGGTGATTAATGCTCAAATCTTCTCCGTGTGAGAAGAAGCCATTACTCAGCAGTGGGCTTATGGGCTGATGATGAAGTGTGAGAGAGTATGCTTCAGCACGAATGGCACGACCATAGGTCTTATGCCACGGTTTCACAGAATACGGAAGCCCTATTATTCCTCCCCATCCGCAATCCTTAACTCCCTATTAACAAGATGCCGTTAGTGTTGCGATGGGCGGTGCCGATAGCTTATAATCAGGTAATCAGACTTCTCGTTTACCGACCTATGGCAAAAATAAACTTGAGAGTTTTTTGGGTTGTAGATAGGAAAATAGCTATTTTTGGATATAATAATTGAGTATGTAAAGCAGCGTTGAAAAATGCAAACATTCTGTTTTATTGCATAGATCAAACGCATTACCTGGCTATATTTAGGCAGCGCCGCCGTCCATGGATATTCCCAACATCGAATAGTATTTCTTTAAATAATACGTTGTCCTACACTAGGATCTTCTCCTGTGTCGTGGGTGCGTTTACAAACATACAAATTCACATACACAACACACCCAGACAGAAACATCATTTGTGGATCACACAAAGTGTTGTTCCGTGCGGGAATCGAACCCGCGACACGTTGCACAGCAGCCAGTTGCCCAACTAGTGCGTCGACCGTGCAGTCAAAATAAGTTATAAGTGCATGGCCGTTCTTTTGGGGGTTATGGTTTTAAGAATTTGGGATTCGATGCCAAAAGAAAGCCCAATGCTTTTGGTAAAGTATTAGGTAGCTAAAGTAATAGGTCTTCGGTAACATCATTCACCTAGCGATATATCTACAACGTAAGCGTGGTTTTGCGCCGGTTTTCGGCATGGCCGTGGTCAAGCCGGCCACGACATCTTATTTTAATTTAATTATTTTCAAATTATATAAGCATGGTAACCTTTACCTGATAACCGACATCTATTCTGATCTTAGAAAATTATAGGCAATAAGCAAAAAACGAAAATATTACAAGTACATTTTAATAAGCTCGTTATAACTCGCTTAGGTCAACATGTGACCATTAATAAAACTTAATTAAATATGTATGATAAAAAAAACAACTATTTAATTGGACAATTAAAATGCTATATTGCCCTTAACACCTTTCAAAAGTAATTATAAAGGGACACAAAGAAGTTTATCAGAATCTATTTATTAGATTTTTTCTAGACCATAAAATTAACTTGAATCTAGATTCATACTTAATTTTCCGACATTAGCATTTATTACTGTTTTTCTTCTATATATGACGTTTTGATATATTGTTCGTTTCGTATCAAGATGACATATCGTCTGGTTAAAGTTTAATTTATGAGTAAGAATTGTCAGTGGAAGACATTAAGTGTAATTGACAAAGCAGTCATAATTTGCGATGAAAAATATTTTGTCGTCTGACTGATCGAATATAAATCGATACAAACGTATCGATACATCTATGAATTAATCGATTTTATTTGCAGTAAAAAGTGACGATAAAATAGTGCAGATCATTCTTTTCAATGATGAATTGAGAGGTGTCTAAATTGTGTGTCGCAGAGTACATTTATGACTCGCTTATTCGATTATACTAGAAGTATTCCATTTTCTAAATCATATGGGTGTCACATACAAATACATATTATATATGACACTTTTAATAGGGGTACTAAAACGCATTCCAACTTCCTATTTTTTTTTTATCATTTTACTAGCTTTTGCCACCGACTTCGTACGCGTCGAATAGTGACCTACAAATTTTTGGTATAAAAACTATCCTATATCCTTTCTGACGTTCTAAACTATGTCTGTACCAAATATCACAGAAATCGGTCCAGTAGTTAGACAGAGTTACTTTCGCATTTATAATAAGAGTTTGGAAGTTTGGATTTGCTTAAAATACTTTGCAGTTTATGTATAAAACAATAAAATATAATCATAGTCATTTTATTGTTACAAACAATAACAAGTAATTTTATAAAAAAAAAATGTTTAAGGTATGTTTTTCATAATCCACTAAAACGACTTCATTTTATGTCCATTGCCATTCCTCTATTTATTTATTATATTTTTAATAAAATAAGTTGGAAAATTTAAATCATATACAGCGTGAAATCGGAATGTAAGTATGATTTTTGTGTAATATTTAATTGCATTGATAATTCGAAATAATTTATTTTTGACAGAGTCGTAGGAATAATAAATTAAAAACGCAATCTAAAAAAAATTAAATAAACACTAAAATGATTGCGTCGCGGGGGCGAGATTGCACGTGATAATTGATACAACCGCGATCTAATCGGCTGGAAAACCGCTTCACTAGCCGTTGCACATTTCGATTTTTCTCCTTTGATGTGTTTAATAATGCATGAGCCGGATCGCCGCTTTCATAGTAAACGCGGTATAGCAAATTTACGAACACCCTGGATATAGATGGACATCGTTGGACATCCGACGGCAATGGACTCGCGCGACCGAACCGCATTCGTTTTGATCTCAGGATCGATCGATGCTTAATTGGGTTAGAACGAGTTTGTTATAATGGGTCACTTGGTAACACACGTGTGAAAGGGGTGTTTGATAATCCGTTTAGGTAACTAGATTGTGTTTTCAATCATAACATCATCCTGTATGTGTGTTTGTTTGTCTGTTACTTTTATACGCTTAAACTGCTACAACAATTTTGATAAATTTAAAAATGTGTGGTCATCGTTCCGTGCTAACAATTGCTACGTTCTTGATCATTAATTAATGTACTTAAATTTATTAATATTTTAATTCAATATTAATTATGTGTTACAATAACATTTTGCAGTTGAATGAATACCTAAGCAATAGAAGTGGAACTGAAAGTAAAATATAGGTCTACATAATTACTACATTACCATAATTACAATTTCGTAATTCGTAATTGCAACTTTATGGCGACAGGTTTAGAGTTGCTATTTCTTTTATATCACGATAGCAAAGTTTTAATAAATATTATTTGCTTTCGTAAATTCATGTTATTGTAATTAGAGGTAGTTACAATTAACCTATCTAATGATCTAATGAGATATATTAACATAAAGTTTTAATAACTTTTTTTCAATATGTGTCAGTAGTAATTAATATTAAGTCGACCTCAAATATTTATTATTATTGGATTAAATTTCAAACTATGTTTGTATGTACCTTTCCACTCACGGGACCACAGAGTCCCGGACTTTTGGAAGGCGTACGAGGGGCCGAAGCCAACTCGCAGAGGCCCTTTGAACAACTTTAATATAAGTGAAATGGGATATCAGCCGGCAGTTATCCCTGTATGCACTTATGAAAGTGCACCCAAGGACAATCCCCGGTTGATGGAGGACTATTGCGAAATGTGGTAAAAATTTATAAGGTTATGGGTATGGGTTGCTATTGACTAGTGGATGAAAACTATGGAAATACTATTAGTGTGAACTTATAAGAAAATACCGCTTAATAAATTACACAATGCCGGGATCGAGCCCAAGATCTCTCGCTCACAGTCATATTTTGTAGTTACTCCATCAAGAAAACAGTTTATGGACACATTCTTAACGAATTACTCTTTGATTTTTGGAGTGAATGTTCACCGGGGATAGCGTAGCTTCCTAATGGTAAAATATTTTTTTAAGTATTTTTGGAGCCTATTTGTACCAATGTGACTTTTTCCGAGTTACATATATGTACTTTCTATAATTATTTAGACACCACTGACATACGGTGAAGGTAAACATCGTGAGGAAACCTGGACATATAATTTCTAATTATAAGTTTGAAATCGCTAACCCGCATTGAGCAAGCGTGGTGAATAATGCTCCTTCTCCGTATGAGAAGAGGCCTTTGCTTAGCAGTGGCACTTATAGGCTGATGATGATGTGTCTAAATAATCATAGAAAGTAAGTACATATAACTCGGAAAAGGTCACCATAACACCAAATCAGTACAAAATAAAAGAATTCCCATGTTGGATTCAAATTATGGAACAAAAACTAAAATTCAAATGGTCGTTCGAATAACATACGGTTTGCAGACGAAGCTGTTTTATTTATAAATAGTATCGCTCCAGTTCCATTGCACTGGGTCAGCGGTAGCGTGGAGTCTGTTTATTGATTTGCTAACGGTACCGGTTAATTTTGGCAAGGTAGGCCGGTCGACTCATCTCGATATCGAACAATGCATTTTTTTAAACGAGTTCTGTATTTATGTGGCATGTGATTGGTTCGCTTTTTATTAAATACACGAATTTTTTGACGGATTGATTTATTTATTTCTCTTATGTTAAGGCATATAACTGCAGTGCCAGTGGTCAATATAGAGGTCAAATAGTGAACTTAATTTAATAAAATAAAAAAATAATAAGGCACATCAATGAAACACGTTGTTAAATTATGTATGAAGGTAATCGACATCAAAAACAACCCTATTATCGAGGCTCATTGTTTACCCCATCACGTACACACACACAATTTTCGCCCTAAAACAATTAAACTGGGCTTAAATGTTAAAACACTTACGCACGGCCTATGATAACAATATGCAAATCGAATAAAACGTTAATTACGAACAATGATTACGAGAAACGCGGTTTGTTTACAACTATGCTTAAAATGTAAGAAAAAAAAACGGTATAGCCGACTCTAATAGGGTTAACCTTTTAAATTTCACCATAAATGCAATTAAATGACGGCGCATGCGCTCCACGCACTCTTACTTCATCCACATATACCAGCGATGGTGAACAATTGGCACGCGTACTATGATGGGACGCAATATTTTGGGCACATCAATGATCATAAAACCGAAGGCCAGCAATTCGTGATATCTAAGGATGTCAACTTAACTAAATACAGGTATTGTTGGAACGGTGTTTTTAGTAAATTACAGTTTATCATCAAGAGCCAGTTAGGTTTAGTGTTAGTTTTGAAATGATAGGACAGGCAACCGAGCATGAGTATCATCTGATGGTAAGCAATCGGTGCCGCCTAAGAACTTCCACAATACCAGAGGAGTGACGAGGTTGCTGACGGCCGAGTTCATTGCAGGTCTTCTGTGTATCAGGGTTTCGAAGGTTAAGGGTTTGCAGGAGACGACGAATTGGATCTCCGGTAAGCTTATTCACGCGGGAAAACACAGCACTGAGTTGGTTTCACGCCGAGTTGGTTTCTGTAAGGCCGTGATACTTCAGTCGGGCCGATTCAATATTATTAGTTTCCGAGCTACTGTTAACCTTATCTAATATTATGAAGCTAAAGAGTTTGTTTAAACTTGATATTTTAATTAAATGTACTTAACTAAGGTAAGTGAGGGAGAGCCATGCTTCGGCACGAATGGGTCGGCTCGACCGGAGTGATACCACGGCCTCACAGAATACCGGCGTGAAACTACTACAGCGTTGTGTTTTGTGTTCCGCCGTGTGAGTGACGTTACCGGAGGCCCAATTCTTTTCCTCCCCAATCCCTCCTCAATCCCTAAATCTCCAAATCCCTAACGGCAACGCACTCGTAACTACTCCTTTGTGGGTGTCTATGGGCGGCGCCGATTGCTTACCATCAGGTAATCCGTCAGCTTGTTTGCCGATCTATTACATAAAAACAAAATACTGATAGTTCATTTATCGAGGAAGACCATGTGGTATGTGCGAGAAAATATGAGCTTTTCTCAACTTTCAGCTTTTTTCTATTAATTTGCGAGAGTAAATTATTATTTTCAATATACTAGTAATAGTATATTAATATAGTATATACTATACTATATATTAATATATTAATATTAATATATAGTATAGTAATAGTACGAATCACGATAGTCACTATTTACAAAACAAAACAAAATTATTAGACGACTCATTTATGTTTTTATCAAAAAATTCTGTACAAAAATGTCGATGTTACATACATATATGTAGGTTCACAATCCCTGGCATACATAGAAATTATCTTACCAAGTTGAAAACGCACACATCCTCGAAAACTATGCGAGTAAAACATGATGATCACGTACGTTCAGAAATATAATGACAGGTGCCGGGAGCGTGTCATTTGACAGCTTATAATGAACAAGGTTAATTAAAACACAGTTGAATAGTTGAAATAGTTGAAACGATCATCTCATTGTGTCATTGTGTGGTTTTTTTAGGTGATAATTTATTAATAGTACCTTATTTATTATCAATTTTGGTATCAATTATTACGTTTCTTTTCACACAATTTTCATATGCTTATTTGGCTGCTGCCGCAGTCAATGATACTTATGCCCGGTTTCCGAAAGGCCGATTAATGTTAAAATCAACTAACTAGGTGTCAAATCTCTTGTCAAGTCATCTGATTGGTTGTTGATAATTCAGTCAACCAATCACCTCAACCAATCATCATTTTGACTGCACGGTTGGTGCGGTGGCTGGGCAACTGGCTGCCGTGCAACGTGTCGCGGGTTCGATTCCCGCACGAAACAACACTTTGTATGATCCACAAATTGTTGTTTCGGGTCTGGGTGTCATGTGTATGTGACATTGTATGTTTGTAAACGCACCCACAACACAGGAGAACATCCTACAGTGAGGCAACGTTTTATTAAAAAAAAAAAATAGATTTACCCTTAAGGCCTCGGCCTAAAGCAGGAGAAGGAACGGGGACTTTAGTCAGTAAGAGTCTGACACTCCCTATCACCTCATCGTGAGCGAAAGAAGTCATTTGGTGAGTTTTCCCTCACAAAAAAGGCCGACGCCACTGTACCTAATTGTGCTTGAGCCGGCGGAACATCGGAGCTGTTGGGACTCACATGTGGTGGTCTATTGGGTGCGCGCTCGGGTCTGGTTCTGGTTGGGCGGCGAGCTACCCTACGATTATCGAAGTGATTTGGTTAAATGACAATGCCTTCACCCTACATCTTACAGCCTGAATAAGAATATAAGCCTCTCAATCAAACGGCTAGCCATTCAGGCCATAGTTGAATAGCTAATTAAAGCTAGATGGCTGTTACTTAAACACCAGACTGAAGAAACTAAAAGAGTATTTAGAACAAGAAACAAAAGCTACTAACGCGTAACGCAGTAGTCGGTTGCTAATCATTAATTAATTTCTTGATTGAAGGTTAGTTATCCGTGAAGTTTTGCATACATTTATTTTGTTTCATATACACTTTGAAATTAACATCTTAACAGCTAAGAAACGTTTTAATATACTTGTAATCTTACTTACCTAATATTATAAATGCGAAAGTTACGATGTTTAGATATTTGTTGCTCAATTACGCCAAAACGGCTGGACGGATCTGGATGAAATTTAGCACAGGCGTAGAATACACTCAGGAGTAGGTCATAGGCTACTTTTTATTAACTTATCACGCGGGCGAAGCCGCGGGCGGAAGCTAGTGTCATAATAATATTTTGATCGTTGACTCACAGACCGTGAGGTTAAACGCGGTTCCGTAACGGTGTATGGGAAAGACCCAACTTAAGTAGACGTTCACTTACTAATGTTTTGTCTGAAAAAACGCTCCAAACCACAGCCGAACATTAGAATTGTTCAATTTGCACGATTCATTGCGGAACACGCATTATGGACTTTGATAAAAAAAAAAGTATTTTTTTCTTCGATCAATTATTTGATAGTGTTGAATCTTCGCGTTGAAAAACGAGGATAAAATATGAAATTGCTTACAAATTGACCACAATAACAGTATATCTGTATTTCCCCAAGTAATTAAGCAGTACTGAACTATATTTTAAAGGGTTGAGTTTGTTATGTTAAAATATCGAGTTGCCAATCATCGTCACTACAGAGCAATAAATTATACTTTTCTGACGATAAAGTACGTACATAGGTAGGTTATAATTATAATTATGCCTTCTCAAGGGATCTATTGCAATACTTTTTGTACAATTCGAATTCTTTTGGAAATTGACCTAGCTTTACCACAACCAGCAATTTCAATGAAGTATATAAAAAAGAGGTAAATATATGAATTTACTTTCCTTGATAAATAAATCATGAAGTGTCAGTCAATGAGTGAAGTGGCTCGGTGTTGTTGCGTGTACGCATGCACCGCCCCGCGCAGGCGGCGCTTGCTTCACGCCTTTCAATCACTTCCTCGCCTTCATTAGGTGTACTACACATGGAGGTAAGAATAAAAGTAGTAAAAAGAAAACTTAAAACATCATCTAAATTTGAAATTCACAAAAAAATTCTTCAGCCAAACGTTTAGGTTAAGATTTCGTTGTTTTTTTTTCGTATATTTTGTAGCCAATTACAGCGAGAAAAGCTAGATCCTCCGATCTGGTGAGGTTTTCAGCATAGCGGGCTATTGCCCAAGTTTTGTAAGTTAGAATTTTCTATCTGTGAAAACCAGGGCGTTGTTTTTCACCGTTTGAGTGAAGTTACCGGAGGCAAAATTCTTCCCCTCCTCAATTTCTAAATCTCTGAAACCATATTCTCCAAAAGGTATTGCGGGGTATACATCTGCTAGCTTGCCGACTTATCAAATAAATAAAAGTCGTGTTGTGTTTTTGTAACGTCTTCCGTTAAACATTGTCGCGACAAATCTATCTAAATAATGCAAAATTAAAGGTTCCATAGAAACCCGGTCACGAAAAGTGACATGTGTTCAAAAATGCCTGTTATTTTTGAGCATTTAAAATATTTCATGGTCTGATTACAGATAATTTGGGGCAATGAAAATGTAAATTACAATTGCATATCGATTTGTGTTGCCGAATACAGTAATCAGCCCGATTAAAGTCAAACGGAATGGCATTTCGTTTTTGATGTTTCGATTGCTGATTTGTTTTGTTTTAATGCAGCTTTTGTTTTTTGTTTTGTTTATGTTGATTTAAGTGATAATTTTGCACGGTTCCGTTCCGTGACAAATCTTAAATTGCTTAATTAATTTGTAATAAGTTGGTATGGTATTCCTTGCAGGAAAACCTACATATGTTCGAAAACTACGGTACTATACCCCCATGAAGAAAGAAAACTTTGAGAAAATTCCGTGGGATTCTTTGCCGCAGTCTGTGTTACCCGAAGGGTAGATATGGGTGTCTATGGGGATTGCTAATGGGTAGGCGTGCTCCATCGTAGGTTGCATTATCACTTACCACCAGGCTTTCAGGCGAGGCGTGATAGCGACCAAATGCATGTCTATTACGAAATAAAGAAAAATATTTAATCTTCAATTATATAATAGTAGTTTCTACGCTCGACCCGTGAATTGAATTAGGTTTAACGTTCCAAAACCTATTTCTTTAAAAAAATGTGATAAGTCTATGCGACTTATCATATTTTTTTTTCTTTATAAAGCATCTTCGTAGTGCAACGTAGTAAATACTTTTTTATTCTATTAACGTATCTACACACGTTCAACGAGAGCTAGTTTAAACGATGCGTGCTTCGCACACGCAAAAGTCTAATTAATTATGATAATCTTTAAGTCGACATTTGCCTTTGAAAATAATAACAAAAAGAAGCCGACTATCCATTGACAGGTTGCTATAATTGTTTATTGCACGTGTTCATTGGTATTATTTATATACGTAACAAAATAAAGTTGATGGTAGCTTAGAAGTTAAGTGGCTTGCTTCTCTTGGATAGTGTCGCGAGGATTTTTCCGAGTTATATGTAATTACTAAGCGTATTTAGACTAAACTAACTATCGTGTAGGATATGATATAGAAAATCATCAATTGGCTTCTCACGCCCCTTCTCTCCCGGGTCTCTGGTTCTGGCCGGGCGGCAAGCTACTCTTATTCGCCATCCGCAGACCCGCGCTTACGGTGGTCGGAGATCGTCTCTCGACCGTATATCTGTATAAGAAGGGTCTAATACTCAGCAGTAGGAACTTCAAAGATGATAATGTGATAGACGACTTTAGTTCCACAAAGAAGTGGAAAAAGTACACGTTTCTGTTAAATGAAACATACAATTTTTACCACTTATGCTACATTTTAGACACTTGGAAAATGCGTTTACCATACACATCATGTTATCGCGTTCCATTAACAGTTTTAATATACATCATATCACATCATTATCAAATGCCGACTATTGAGCAAAAGCCTTTTCTAACATACAGAGAAGGTTTGAACATTAATCATCACGTTTGCTCAAGGCGGATAGGCGATTTCAAACTCATAGTTAGAAATTATAAGTGGAGGTTTCCTCACGATGCATTGTTTTCTTTCACCGTAGATATGTGGTGTCTTAATGAACTTAGGATGTACATATGATTCGCACAAAGTCACACAAGCCAGGTTCCGAACTAGCAGTCTCATGCATGAGAAGCCTTTACTTTCTGGCACCACGATATTTTTAATACAACAAAACCAAACAATCAGTATTTTAATACTGTTTCAATGACTTCAATTTGATGACAAAAATGATTGAACTAAGTAGGTTTAGGAAGAATACACCTCTACTGAATTCAGGTTTCATGATTTTACACTTCGTTAGGCATCGGAGCAGATTTAACAGGAAAAATATAGATTTATTCAAGTTGACACTGCGAACTTTCGTCAATCGATCAACGTAACAGCAACAATATTAAAATTTGATTTTTTAAAATAGTTTTAAAAATAAATGTTCCGTGTTACGCTTTTAGAGGCAAACTTGAAATACCCTAGCGTCTTTGCTATTTTTATAAGACTTAACTTTTAGAGGAATATATCGTTACCTATATGTTATTCCTAAGGCTATGGCCTGGAGCAAGAAAAGGACTGAAGAGAGAAACAAGAAGAGTCTAAGAGTCTTTCACGCATCATCCGGGGCGGGAGAAATCATTTGATTGACAATTTTTTAGTGTGGGAGAGCCATGCTTCTGCTAGGCCTGCTCGACCGGAGTGATACCACGGCCTCACAGAATACCGACGTGAAGCAACACTTATGTTCTATTTCGCCGTATGAGTGAGGTTACCGGCCCAATTCTGGCCGTCATACTCGATCCTAAAAACCCCTATTCTTAAATTCTTAATATTCCACGAGAAACCAGCAATGCTCTTGTAGTAGTACTCCTTTAGTGTTTCGAGGTCTCCATGGGCGGAGCCGATTATTTACCATCTGGAAAACTGCCTGCTTGTTGACGACCTATTCCATAAAAATATTGATGATGATGATGATGATGATTTAACATTAGATGAAGAATTTGAATAACATGTAGGCTTTTGGCAAAAACCTACTTCACTGAATGAATCTTCATTTATGTTCCTGGATACCAAATAAATGTGCAGATTAAATTAACTCGTTGATCGCATACGAAAGTGTTCCGAGAATTCGTCTGACTACCGACCATTCGACCAACAACGCCTGAACTTAGTAAAGTATACGTTATCGAAGTTCCTTGGAAAATATAGTTTTTCTACATCTGTTTTTTGCCTGATTATCTTGATTTATAGTTGGGGTGTTAAACTTAGAAAAGTCGTAACTATTCAAGTGAAAACTATAGTAACAATAATTACTTTTCAAGACCACAATAGGGTTACAAGAAAGTGATTACACTTGAGATTTATTTCCCTAACTTAATGCCTCATAACTTATTAATCGACGTGAACAGGTACTTTGATTTTTTGTAAACTTAAGTTCATAGAAAATTGTACCTTATGTTAGGTGATAAATTATGATTTCAAAATTTATTCCCGTGAAAGGTGAGTCACGCTTTCCCAAAGATGGGACTAGCTGTTCTTTTTTTAAAATATAGCTAATGGACGCCTAGTGTGTTTCAAATTGTAACGCACTATTCCATGATCATGAGCTTATTGTTTATCAATAAGGAAACTAATATTTTTTATACTAAATGTAAATTATGTTAGTTCCACTATGAAAGGAATACGGCAAAGCTTTGACGGTTTTATATTCCCCTAAGAGTTAACCGTAAAGAACATGTTATATTTCATAAATAAATAATTGATTTCACTTCCATATTTTGACATAATAGGATATAAAATTTATTTATTGATTCTTACGGCTATATAAAGTTCACCGGAACAGCTACTAATCAATATAAAACGTCCCAAGTAGCCCTTAGGTGACGGCTGATCAAAGTCTAGCTGTAAAATAAAATAATCGATACGTGTATCGATATAATTACTTTCAATATACCTACAGTTAGCCTTAAAACATTTTTTAGCATTCGTATTATAGTCAAAGATCGAAACAGCTGTCGATTTCATCTTAATCCATTACCTGATAAAAGGAAATAACATAATTAAAAAATTACGTTCAATATAAGCGCACGTGGATCTCGGGCAATGAATCAAGCGCAGGTGTTATGTCACTCGATTCCCTGGCGATCCGAGAATGTATCGAGTCAGCATCTCGGTATCGAGAATCGAGTTGTGTATGTGAATATGGCCGCACATTGCGAGTGACTCATGTTCGTGTGAACATCGAATTAAGTTACAATAAAAGTAAGAAAAGTTTATAATGTAGTTGTTTAGGTAGTATCGGGTGGACGGAAGTCGGGTACTATGAATGAATGATAAATAAAGTTCCTTTGATTGTGTAACTTTTTGATATGTTTGCTGAAAACCCTTGATAATAAAGCAGATATTTCTATAACAGTAAATATAAATGAGGATAAATTACAATTCCATTTTTCGTCAGTTTTTTTTATACAGGATAAGCTATCAAACAATGCGTGATTTTAAGATATTGCTGAGAACATCTGCAGTGACTGAACGGTTTTCCCAGGGATTGGTGAACTTGCTTCACTGCAACGTGTCATGGGTTCGATTGGGTTCGATTCCTGCACGAAATAAGGCTGTATGATCCACACATTGTTGTTCTAAGTCTGGGTCTGATATGTATGAGAATTAGTATGTTGATAAAAGTACCCACAACACAGAAAAAATACAAGCATGGGGCCTATATTTGTAGAAAATGTTATGGCGAAAAACTTTATCTGGGTGCACATAACTTGAGTTGTATAGTATAATAATTACCTCATCAACTATCTACAAATATTTTTCAAAACATAGCAGGTGCGAGTAACTAATTATGCACATACTGTATACAACAAGAAAATCCCGTAGGCTCGGAGAGCAGACATAGTCCCGTCCCACGTATTGTATGCAGATTAGGGTTTTCTTAAGGCGTTAACATTGCCACCTTCGGGCAAAATAATAAATATCCAGCACTTACAAGGAGTTCGGTAACGATGTTATGATATCATTATTTTGTGGTTCTAGATAACAACGGCTGATATAATACATTATTTCGTTAACACCCTCTTAATAATAATGGCATGAAAACCTGTTTTCGAGATGCGTAGTGCAACATTGTAAGTTTAAAATTTGTACAGGTTTTTCCAAGTGAGAAGAAGTCTTTAGCAGTGGGTATTTATTATAGCCTGATGATGATGACGATGACGGATCAACAACACAATTTTATTTTTTCCGAATTATTTAGTGATTGGTTCTTGATTATATACAAATTTTCTAGTCTATCACTCTGTTAACCATTTTCAAGCTGGTGTTTTTGGTTGCCCATAAAATATTTGGGATTTCAACTAAATTATACTTTAATTAATATTTTTCTTCTGTCATCAGCGTGGGAGATTTCTTCAGTTACATGTACATATACTTTTGTGTCCCAATTTCTTAGACCGATATCAGTTCTCTTAATCTCACAATTTTCTGGAAAATCAATGAAATTAATGAATGATGCATTATGGAAATTTAAAAAAGTTTCCATAATGCGTGTTGAGGGATTTTCAACTATCGGTTCATTCACATGCAAAAGTGCTTTATGCAGTCAACATACATTTGATTACACATAAACGCACTGAAAATGGCCGCGTAAACGTTTTCGTCACGTCAAAAATGTACTTGTAATCATTAGTCGGTGCTGAACGAGACCATTGCGTGCCTGCTAGGTGGTCGAGGTCGTAACTGCAGTGGACAATCGATTCATGGTACCAATGCGGCATAGTATGCGACACTATAAATTGAAATCGAACACAAACTTTTAAATTCCCCCTTTCACTATACATTGACAAGAAAACCTAAGCTTCGATAACACCTTACGTACATCACCAGCGATGTATCCAACGAAATACGACAACACCAACATGAGGCGTGTTCAACTTGCTATGGTACCCGTCATCGCACGCGATCGACACTTGGATCGAAAGAATCGAATGACAATTTTTATGTTTGAGTGGCTGGCTATTAGAGAACTTTCTATGGGTCTATACTGGTTTCCGATCGGACAAGTCGCGATGATTGGATGGATACTCAAGTTTCAAATTTCGTTGAACGTTCCTTTCATTCGAGAATTATACTCATTTAGATTATAATACGACCTGATAATGTAATGTATGCACTCAATATTAAAAAGATACTTAGTATTCTATAAGGAACGTCGGCAACTTTAACGCTCAACTGAACGGAAACATTTTTATTATCATAATCTTTAAACGTAATAGCTCTAATTCGTTTAATTGCTCCTGTTTAAGCAGAGCTGCTCACGCATTATTGCTTATTACTGTGAAAAAATTTGACCTTTATCCGCACACTTCTTTTATAATTAACCTAGGTCGTGGAAGCGACACTGGAGGTCTAAATAAATAGTTTTTACCGTGGGTGAGTGCTTAAGGACCTTCCATAACTAGAAACTTATCAAGTGAAGGACGTATCTAATAATAATTCAAGTGTCTTTGCGTATACAAACACTCTAAGAACTAGGAGACCAAAAAACAGTGCGAAGTATGTGTAATTGTTCGTAATTTTCTAGGTCTTATAATCTATTATTCAGAGCATCATAAACACATGTGACGATAGGTAAGTATCATAGGTACGTGAGCTACAAACTAATGCTAAATTACTTGTCACCAAAGGTTAATTAAAACAGGTATATTACATTGTTGTTGGATTATGTTATATCTTTTATGTTTTTATGAATGCCTCTCAAGTGAACGACGATTAGAACATTTTGAATGTTAATATGCAATGAAATTGATGTCTGTATTCACCAAAGTAATTCTTACAGGAGTATCACCAATAATAAAGTTACTTTAGATAATCTTTTGAGGTACAAATACATAATTCGACCTTCTTTTTTATTTTAAAATACCATATTTTTTTATTGTACATTTAATTTTAAATTTGGAATACCCCGAGAACGAGATTTTAACCATAAGGAACAATGCTAATTTATGTCATTTAGGGCTGATTTTTCAATAGCCAGATAAATGTTATCTGAGGAATAAAATTGTTGCTGTCACTGTCTTATATATTCTGACGCGAGAGTATCATAATTATTCCCCAAATAACTTTTATCTAACCATTGACAATTCAGCCCTCAGTGAGTTAGTTTTTTTTAGAATAATTTATGGTTTAAGAAGGAATGCCATTCAAGGTTTCTCTCTTCAAAAAGCGGAAGCAGATAAAACTGACGAAGAAAATAAACAAGTCTGGAGCTAATTACGAAATTGTCATCGGGGAAGGTTCGCAAATTACTCTCCAATTTAGATGTAAAATGTCGCCGTCGGACGGACCGACGGACGGATGGACTGACGTTTTTACAAACACTAGTAATTGCCCATTGTGTAGAAGTGCTTTCTTACCTTCTAATTGAAAACTATGCGCCACTCTGCATTCTAGATATCTGTGGGAACGACCGGGACCGAGCGGAGTGTTTCTTTTAGAAGACAAATTATTATTATATGGATAGTCTTTTTAACGAGATTAGGTACGTTGGGAGAATTAACTTCAATGTTGTTAAAAGTCAAATCATTTCATTTCGTTAATATTTCCTTCTTGGATAAATAAATAGTATTAACATATATCAGTACATTTACTTCCTTGTTTGATAAGAGGGTCTCAAGGACAACCAACTAGCTTCCAAATTCGAAAACCTTTTGTTTTATTTTCCTTAGAACACTTTTAAATTAAAAAGCGGTGTTCTTTTTTTAAAATTTAAATCATATTGAATGTTTTTCATAATGTTACACATTTCTAAGACAAAGTGGTACCACGCACATATCTCGTGAACTAATGTCTGACAGATATTCCCATCCTATGAGTGACGGTGTCATGGCGTCTCTAAATCGGTCTAATCCTGTCTTCATTTATATCTAATCTGCAGTTTCCGTTCAATACGTGCAGTGTTCGCAGTTTGCTTTGGCCTATTTCTTTGTATTATTACTTTTAAATAGATACAATAAGTATTCTACTGAAGTTCTAGGATCGGAGATACCATTTCTCAGTATGGGTCATCATAACAAATCGTCATTATTGAACCTTTTTATTGAGTTTAGAAACCATAGTAGTATTTTTTAGTAGGTATAAGAGAGTAATGATTCTGTGTTTATGGATAGGTTCGGCCGTAATGATGACATGGTCTCGTAGAGCATCGGCGTGACGTAACGCTTGCATTGTGTTTCGCCGTGTTAGTGCAGTTAGCGTTTGCTCAACGCTTCCACTCTCTCTATTTTCAATCCTAAAACCTAAGTAGTAATAGCAATTTATCTTGTATAACCCGTTTACGTTACCCGTTGTATAATCGTTTACGATCAGATTACCAATCATCTCATTTGCTGCCCTAAATCATGAAAAAAGTAAAACAGATCAAATCAGAAATGTTCTACCCATTAGCACTGTCTGTCTAGTCAAAATCGGTTTATAATTGGCATAAGACTTAATACTAAGATAGTTTGTCTCCTGTTTTTGACGAAATATTTCTTCTTAAAACGCATGTTTGATTAAAAACAGAACTCACTCATTAAAGAGGGTTTTTCAAAATTGAACCTAATAATTGAAACATATTTTTAATATTCAAATACCTTTTCTTTTGAGTTAGGCCTCTTTTCTATTGAGTACTACTTATTGTGATTATTGACTGAAAGTAGTAGAGTCGAGTTCGCAATAAAAACAAGATATGTAAACGTAACAAAGAGTTGTTTATGTTTTAAAATATGTATGTAATAATCTGCACGTCAGTCAATACACTCGTCTTTGCAGTTGATCTCCTACTTGATCAGCATTCATTAAGAACTAATTACCATGTCTTCTATATCTGAAAATCGTCTAATTATAAGTGGGTATATCTATTGTTATTGTTAGCTGGTAGGCTGGTTCGTGACGTTCTCCGACCTCGCAGTTATCTGGCCGGCTCTCACGACGTAGGCACAGCGTTGCACGACCACGCGTCTGCCGCTTTCGGATGCTATTTGCTACAAGCTACAGATGCAATATGGAACTTAGTGTTTTGTTTTGTTATTTTGCACTTAGTTTATGATATTTTGTGTACAATAAGAGTTCTGGGTCATGCATCTTACAATAGTGATAATGCCAGACCTTTTTTATGTCGAAAAAGTTTGTATGTTTTTGGAAGGTTACAGGTTACAATAAGTTTGTAGTTATTTTTAGAGGCAGAAAATTTGTTCCAATGTCCTAAAAGTACAGTAATTGATTAAGTATACACAAATTTCTTAAATAATTTTCCTTCATTTCACAATAGAAAGTTTGAAAGCGTAGTCATAGAAGCAGATAACAACACTTAATAAAATATTAAACAAAATAAAAGAGTATAAAACGATAATTAATTTAATGTTTTACGGCAAAATAATAGTTTAATACTTGGAGGTGTTCATTAAGTAATAGATACAATCAATCAAGATTAAGAGAGGCAAGAAAGGTACGAAAAAATTACAACTCTTCGTGTTTAATCGACGAACCAATAATGTGCAATTATTTTTATAATATAGCATAATATTATTCTGATTACTATCGAACCCTATTTACACAAACAAAGTTTCTAATATTGAATGCGTCGGCGAGTCTTCAGAAGTTGTTCAATTTTATTCATTTCCATTTCTATGTAGGGATTGGCTTTCGACCGGCCCCTTAGTTCTCACATAAAACACACAAGCCGCTATTGATTAAGCCATTAAAAAGGAGTAAAATGCTAGTATATATACAGTTATTTACAAAAACATTCCTTTAAAACTTAAAGGTGTACTTTATTAAAAGACAACGTTATTAATACCAAAGAAATAGAGGCATTGAATAGCTAGTTGCCAGTTATGCCCGGGGCTTTTACAGTGCTATAAACATTCGTATAAAGGGGAATATGGTTATCAAGTGATTAGTTCAACAGTCAAATCTAATTTAGTTTTACAAAGTTATTATAGGCGACAAGCCGAAGATATTTTATGGGAGAGCAGCATAGTTTTATACGGATATGGCGTACAAGAATTCTTTGGTCACCGTATAAATGTACTCTTTATACGGGCGAAGACGACGGGGCTTTGATAAAATTGAAACCTTTTAAATTACTTGCAATGCTATCTCCGACCTATCTGCCAAATGAGGAGATTTTGACTATGTTATTTAGGAAGAACAAGACCAGCAGACAAGACACGTCTACTGGTCTACTTAACGTTGATTCAGATACGTTTTGTACACCGTTTTATTTGTCGTGGGCCTCGATTTCAGGCTTCTTAGTATTTTTTAAGTTTATATAGACATTTTTAAGTTAAGGAAAACGTGATTCCTCAAGACTAACTTATAACTTCCGAATATAAGTTTGGAATCGCCAAACGCTACGAGCAAGTATGAATGATTAATACTCATACCCTTTCCCAATGTGAAGAGGCCTTAGCTTAGTTGGTACTGAGCACTCATAGGCTGATGATGATGTTAGGATTATAATTTCAAAGGTACACAAACCTTAATAATAGATTCCGTGATAATATTGAATAGTAACAAAATTGCAAAGATATTTTTTACGTCGGTGTTCTTAGAGGCTGTTGCATAGCTCCGGTCGAGCTGGCCCATATGTATGTGCCAAAGCATGGCGGCCCCACACTTATTAAATGCTATACCTATTTTTTGAAAAGATTCTGAGACTTTTCGTTCAGAAAAAAATAACTTGCTATACAAAAACTACGTCTTAACTTTTTTCTCTTAACTTCTTTACTCTCGTTTCATTAGTGACCAATTAATTGAACATGCTGTAATTATGCTCGAATAGTGCAATTACATATCAGTAAGTACAACATTGTTTGATACTTAGTCTAAGTTTTTTTACTCATTTAGTTCGAAAACATCGATTCCATACATTGTTCTAGCTTACCGACATTATAGCTCATACTAGCAAATATCATTTTGAAAAGTAAATGAGAACTGTTTACTACCGTCGCCTTTAAACATCTGTCGGCTCTCGTGATCATCATCATATAGCATATTTTATAGTTTTTAGTTCAAAAAGAAATAAACTATATAAAATTGACAACTAATAATTAAAAATAAGTAATCAAAAACGTTAATGTCTGTCTATGATGGAATATTGTTTAAAGTGTTTGAATGAATGCATAAATAATTGTTCTTAAAGCTACTTTTAAGCCACCCAGGCAGGGTACACCGCCCTCGTTTGCTCCAAGTTATACTTTGGGTGGTCCTCACAGTGACAACACCCGGAGATTTCCTCCAACTGGATCCGAAATAGGCAGCTCTCTAAACTTTCGTATCTGGTAAGTACCTGCATTAGGCGGTAGGTGAGGACGCCATGGTGTTTCTCTAGCCACTTCAGTATTACCGCTGCTAAAATATGAATAAGATCTTTTGTCGACATCATTCACAAATTTTCGGACAATATATTAGTACATAGACAATAATTTTAGGTTAATACTGAAGCTACTATTGTAAAGTTTCTAAGCAGTTTCATTCAGTTATAGAACTTTTTGTTCAGAATCATAGTCGAAGAATGTGCAGTACTAAGACATAACTCTATTTTTGATTTGATACTTACTTTTTAGCTTCAATACAAATACCTATGTGGAGTTAGCAAATCTTTTTTCATATTTGGAAGTGGGTATGAATCTACTTTCTTACAACTCTTACCTTGTTCGACGCAGCTATCGTTATGAACACATAAAATCATGAAACACGTACATCGTAAAATGTGAACAAAGTCAGCTCTTAAGGAGGATAATGCAGAAGGTAAAGAATGGATATGTATACTTTTAAAGAAGTAAAATAAATCATGTTGAACTTTTCAATTGTTAAAACTTCTTTGTCCTTTGTACTGAGTCAGTTTTGATTTGGTCGGTCCACGCCGAGGCAAACGCTATGGTACCGCGGCCTCGGCCTAGAGCAGGATAGAGTGGGGTTTTTAGTCAGTAAGAGTCTAACACTCAATGTCGCCTTACTCTGGGTGAGAGCTTAAGTTGTCTGAATATTTTCTCCTCACTATTAAAAAACTCATTGGTGTTTTTGTCGTGCGATATGACTAATGAAACTATTACGATTTTTCCATGAAACTGGTCACTTAGGTTCGGTT
Source organism: Spodoptera exigua (assembly GCA_902829305.4). NCBI lineage: Eukaryota > Metazoa > Arthropoda > Insecta > Lepidoptera > Noctuidae > Spodoptera > Spodoptera exigua. The sequence goes on along the minus strand of LR824610.2, from coordinate 10,307,014 downwards.
TTTATTTGGTACTTAATTTTTTTCAGCATTTTTTTTTTCAATGTTTCATGACGTTTTTGGACGTTCAACAACTTTATAATAAGTTCTGGTATTGAAATTTAAGCGAAAGAAATTTAACAATCATTTTGTCAAATTTAATGAGTATAATCTTTTTTTTTAGATTTCTTACACAACATATATATGTATATACTAACCTTATCCAACTGCTGTGCGTGCATTCACAACACTGCTTTTCACATATTTTCGCTGATAGCTGGACAGTTAAAATTTTGACGGATGATGTAAGATGACGGTCTGTTAACGAATACTAAATACATAAATATTTAAGCGAAATACATAAATTTCCGAACGGATACGACCTTCAAACCTTCAAGAAACGTGACCCTTCTTAAAAGGCCGGCAACGCGCCTGTGACTCCTCTAACACTGCAGGTGCCCTAGGTCACTTACGATCAAGTGATTCGTCAGCTCGATTGCCTTCTATTTAATAAAAAAGGATCTAAAAGTGGACCTTCTTATTATTTGACTAAAATGTGTGCATTATGCCTACAACGCGTTGCAGGCTCTCACGCTTTTCTCGTTTGACATTGATATTATCGCAGAACTAGTTAGTCGTTTTGCAAATAATAACAATGAGATACCACAACTGCGTTTTAGAATATCCTAAGACCTAGATCTCGCTTAGTTATTGTAATTTGAGAACGATTTGTTTTATAATTAGTGTGGTGCAGATGTTGTAACGATAATTAGAAAGAGAACGAAAATTATTGTTGAGGATACTGTATTCGTTTCTTTTTTCGGAAGGGGGAAATCATCAAATTTTATTTTAAAATAGGCTGCTGGATACGACTGCAATGCTGACATCAAATTTTCTCTAATATTTAATCGATTCCTTCTTCGATCCTTGCTCTCCAGTCACTCTGTCTTATAAAAAAATCCCAACAAAATCCTTTGCAATGTTTTAAAGATTTAAGAAAATATAGGGATATAGGGACTGCTTTGTTTGATACTGTGTAGTGATGACTTGTCTCATGGGAGGCGAGAGGGAGTGTCAGACTCTTACTGACTAAAAACCTATCCGTTGCATCTTCTGCTCCAGGCCGAGGAATACTCCTCCTACAGATCGAGACCTTCTCCTACTCCATTCTGAATAATTTCTTCTTCTTTTCCTTTTTCTGGATTAATAAATCAGAAGATATTGTTTGAGGGCAGGCCAAAAATTAGATTTGAACATTGTTTTAATGTTTGTCTTATTGGGCAGATGGGAAAAAATATTTTAGTTTTCTAATGTTCTAAAAACATACTACTAGACTAGAGTAATGGAATACAAAATAAATAACTATTTATTTCATAAATTAATTATTTAAACGAACTCTTCATAGAATTAGTAAGTTGCGTGAGTAATTTTTGAAACAATTATATAGTAAAGTTGGAAGTTATGTTGGTTTAGCTAGTTTTAATGTGTTCACGTGGAATTATTTACTAGCCTTGTCACGTCATTTCGCATTTTATTTTATGTATACGTACATTATGTACCTACCTATAGATCTAATTATACGTATGTTACTAACGATATGGACCTAACTAATTACTTGGGTAATACTTTACTACGTCATAGGTGACGATTAGATTTTCTTTAAAAATAATAGTTATTAAACATAATAATAATAATACTAAGGGGCAGGGGCCATAGTATTTCCATTGTTTTCATCCACTAGTGCATACCCCTATCAATTTTTACCACATTTCACAATAGTCCTGCGTCAACCGGGGATTGTCCTTGGGTGGACTTTTATAGTGCATACAGGGATAATTGCCGGCTGATGTCCCATCACATTTAGATTAAAATTGTTCAACGGGCCTCTGCGAGTTGGCCGCGGCTCCTCGTACGCCTTCCAAAGTTCCGGGACCCTGTGGTCCCGTGAAAGGAAAGAACAAACAAAATAAAACTAAACCTACTTACCTGATTTTTGTGATATTTTTTGAGTGGACCTCATATACCCACCCCCTCATTTACTACCACCCATTACTTTAAGATATTATTGACCATATTAAAATGTCAGTAGCTGAAATAGAAGCTGTTACATTCTATAGCAAAATTTTCTATAAAAAATCCTCTTATCCTATTCATGAATGTGAAAGTGGACTTTGTACACACAGACAAGAAGTACCATAGGACACTTTTTATTAAAAAAAAATACTAGAGTAACAAACATATTTCTTAGCAGCGGGTGATACTGCGTGGGAGTTAACACATAAAATAAATTAAATTTAATATGTTTCAATACAATAAAGACGCAAGACAGGTTTTCATATCAAACGTATAAGAAGAAAAAATACATTATAATACAGAAATTCACACCTTTAAATACATTAAGAGCGAAGAAATATAATTAAATAGTTATTACATAAATGTCTTGTAAAAATGTTTTAATTTAAATGGTGAGGCGTATTATCAGATGGGCGCTCTGTAAGGGCCACCGCACACGTTTCCTTAGAATGCACGCGGGTCGCGCACTATCTCGCGATCTTACCATTTGCATCCAACGTCTTGGTAGCGAGAGAGCAAACTACTGTCACTGTGTGTTGCTCTGAAATCGACTATGTTTTTGTATTGGAAGTTTAAAGTTGTCTGCGTAGTCTGAAATTAGTTTGACTGGGGTTTGTCTTCGAAAATTACGTTAATTTGTAAAATACGTGGAGATTTGTATAAAAACATATTCTTCAAATTAAAATGAAATTGAATTCTTAACCACGTTTTTTTTTAATTTCAATTTATTTTTATTTCAAATTATAACCGCCATGGTTAAGAGTTATGTCTTTTTAAAGATATATAATCCAATTTATTTCTATTAAAAACTATTGGTTATTTTCTCCGTGTAAGAACACCAAAGAAACTACTCACTAATTCCTCTTTACCTCAACCAAACCATACTCAACGGACACAAATCTGCAAGATCTGCGAGCCGTACATAAGCAATGCGCTCTCTGGTGCGTGGTCGTGCACTGGCAGTAATGACAGGCCGCACGCGCGCGCGCCGCCTAATTGATAATGGTTGCGGACGTGCGCGCTTGCCATGCACCATGGGAACTGCGCACGATGGCACGACCATCTCCGACGGGGTGCGACTCCACGTCATTATATTGTGACTTATGAATCTTATACTTCCTATTTGAAGAGTTTTTAGGTTTCCATAAGGTCTTGGTAAAGCCTTTCCCTTTTTTGAGGGCGAAAAATCATCAAATAACTTCTCTGAGGGAGTGTCAGACTCTTACTGACTGTAACCACCTTTCTCCTGCTCTACACCGAATCCGCGTTATCTTATCGCGCTTGCCCCTCAACCCCGGCTGTTGTTCTAATATTTTCTTTATTAATATTTGCCAGTAACAAATATGTAAATGGTATGAAAAATGTGTTAAACAATTACCCATGAATGTCATTGTATGTTGTGAAGTCATATAATATTATGGAATTATCGCCCATTTGATTGACATGGGACCAGAATATATTCTGTAACTTATAAACGTATTTCCTTCTATTTGTAAGCTATCTCTTTTACGTTTTCATTGTGTTTGTACCTATCCTGAATGTTATGTAGAATAATAACTGGCAAAAGTATTTCAGTGCCTTTATACATCTCCCGCTCTGGGTTGAGCCAGAGGAAGTTTTTATGTCAGAATGTCATACTCTTATTGACAAGAAACCTCCTGCTCCAGGCCGAGGTCGCGGTACGTGTTGTAATGCGTTTTACACACACAGCCTTGATGTAAAATTAGAATAAATGTGTAGTAAAGAAATGATAGTAAAAATCTAATCCTAGTAAGTACAGGCAGGTGTTTTAATAAAGTTACTGATCGTATAGATTAATTTATAAGTCTTTCAATTTGTTTTTTCTTACGCATGTTTTTTTTTTTTTTTTAATTGCATCGGCTAACGTTAAAATTGTTTTGTACGCCTTTGAAAAGACAAGGTTTTACAACAAATTGTCTTTTTCCCAATTTGATGTTTATTTTAGTAGCAATACAATTATATAAAGACTCTTTAAATAACAACAATGCATATTATATTATTAACAAAGTAGTCTAGATATTGTTGTTAATTTTTTGCTGAGAATTTCGGATTCAAATACTACATCTTCTCTTCTGGATTTTTTTTCAGGTATCTAGGTCGGCAAATGAGCAGCCGGATTACCTGATGGTAAGCAATCAGCGCCGCCCGTGGGTGTCCATGGGCGGCGCTGATTGCTGCAACTCCAAAGGAGTTAGAAATGCGTTGCCGACATTATAGGAATAAGGGTTTTGGATATTGAAGGATTGGGAAAGGATGAGGGGAGAACGAACTTAGTTTAATATATAACTTACAAGCTTGGAATGTATTTACTCTTATTTTGTATACAAGATTGGCTTATAATAAATTTATTCTTTTTTCTTTTCACACTAGATTTAAAAATCGAAGCAGCTAGAGACCATTCTGCAACCAATCATCCAACAAGTACGTTGTGCAATGTGCGAAATCTAACTTTTAAAGGCAGGTGTTTTAAAACACCCTGTATGTACCTACTTAGATGCAAAAGACATAATTCTTTAACGCAGCTATTTGAGATACGCAAGCCAAGTACCTATCGAAGAAATATTAATTAGTTTAATTACAATTTTTATTTATGCAAGTTCCGTATAATTTATTGCCTTAGAAATAAACAAAAAGGTAAGAGCTATGTGTTAGTACCTAGTTATAATTATTGCAAGCGATAGAGCGAGAACGCATGTTTCACTAGGTACTTATACGATTGTTTATTCAGACATTCAAAGGTAAACAAACAAATAAATTATTAAGAAAACGGGAACGTTGAAGTGTTTTGATGTTAGGGGGTCCAAGGTTGTTGTTTGACTGCACAGTTCTTCGTGTGGTTACAATAAGAGCCGTTTTTGCATATTAAAAAAGCATTTCGGTTAGGAAAAATCAATAAGTTTTTGACCAATTTAAATTTGCATGCTATTTTATTTTTGTAGTATGATGTTTCGCTATTTGCCAGATACAACTGATTTATCAATATCTGATTTATTTTTAAAACAAAAGAAATACGAGTGAAAAATTAAACATCTTATACCAACAATGAATTAATTACCTAAGTACCTACAGCAAAAATTCATAATTCTTTGCGCCTAAACGAGGTGTAATTAATATCTGACTGTCAAACAATATTGTCATGACAAAGCGATAAAAAAGGAGTATAATTACCTCATATAAAATCCATCTTTGACCTGATTGCAACCTAAATGCAAACATTAGGGACACGCAAGTTGCACGGCGGACTGCGTGTCTGGGCGGCGGGAGTCCGCATGCAACCCGTGCACCGCGCCGTGGCTACAACACACCTAATTGACGCAAACGAGCAAAATAAAATATAAGTAGGTAATGTGTATTAATATTAATATATAACATTTTCTGTCTAGTTCATCAAAACTTTGGTAGCGTACGACCTTGAAAACTTCAAGAGACGTGCGTACCTACTCCTTTTTATACCGGCAACGCATCTTTGACTCCTCTGATATTTCAGGTGTTCATGGGCGGTCCTGATAGCTTACTATCGAGTACCGTCTGCGCGTTTGTCTCCTATTCTATAAAGAATATCAAAGGAGACTTAGATTAGTCTGTTTTAGTCTTTTGTTAAAATACCTTTATGATACCTTCAAACCTTTAACAAACGAGCGTAAGTACCCCTTCTTTAAAGGCCGGATACGCGTGTGTGACGCCTTTAGTGACTGTCAAGTTGTTAAATGCGAATCATTGCATGACCGTTGCTTGATCAGTTGCTGAGTCAACCATGCAGTTCAACAAGCAAGCACAAACGCTTTTTCAATCCTTTTCAATAATTACTTTTAGAACTCACCAGAACGCGGAGTTCTAAAGATCTAAATTGATGCAGTAATGAAGATAAATCTAAATTGAAGCAGTTTGAACCAGATTTCCAGTGTAAATTAATGTGGGAGAAATTCGGTACGAATGGGCCGGCTCGACCGGAGTGATACCACGGCCTCACAGAAAACCATCGTGAAGCATTACTTACGATGTTTTTCGCCGTGTGAGTGAGTTTACCGGAGGCCTAATCCTTCCCCCCCCCCATCATCTATACTTAAATTCCCCCGTTAATCCTTAACAAACATGAGGCCGGCAATGCTCTCGTAGTAACTCCTTTGGTATTGCGAGTGTCAATGGGCGGCGCGGATTGCTTACCATCAGGTAATCTGTCAGATATAAGAGTGTAAACTGGTTGAAGATGCATCTTTGTTGTTTTTACATTTCAAGACTCCTGTATTAATTTGAAATGTTTTAATTTTAAATCAAATCAAATCTGTATTAATTTTAAACGAATGACACAAACGTTGATAATAATATTATAAACGGTAGTGTTTTTATTTATAAGTCTGGATGGATCGATGTTTATTAGGTACTATTTCATATGAAAACTACTGAATGGATTTTAATAGAAATCAGTATTATGATAGATTTTTATTGTCTGGAATAACAACGGCTTCTTTTCATTAACGAGCAACGCGGGCAATGCCAATGGCAGAAGCTAGTTAATACTACAATATATTACTGTGTTTTTGTAGATATACACACATTAGGTATCAATCAGCATATAAGTCCCACTGCTAAGCAAAAGCCTTTTCTCACACGGAGAAACCATGCTCAAAGCGGATTGGCGATTTCAAACTTATAATTAGAAATTAAAAGTCCAGATTTCCTCACGATGATTTCCTTCACCGTAGGTATGTCAGTGGTGTCTAAATAAACTGTTGATACACAAGCAAAAAATAGTAAATCTATAAATAAAACGTAAGAAGGTTGTTGACATTTCAATCTTGTGTTGCAACTGCAATTTGTACACTAGAATCTAAAATTAAAATTATAAATATTCATGAATTTTTAAAATTAGCTTTTTATTTGCCTTAATTACGTAATTCATTTATGTTTCAATAATGATATCTGTCTATTAATTTGCTTGTTCGAACGTCTAGATTCTCAAGAAGCAAAACAAGTAAACACTATATTCTTATTTTTTTATTATTTTCATAAAACGATTTCGCCCTTATTACAAAACAAGATGAATCTTTAGTCTAGGTTTAAAGTCAGTTTTTATATTTTGAATTTTATTCTCATATACCTTCAATGTAAAATGCATTAACTACAGGTACATAAAAAGTAAGAAAACAATATTATTAATTTTTGGTTTCCAATATTCGAATTTACTATTTGTTATCCTAAACTACTACGTAACCATCATCGACAACTTAAAATTCACATAGCATCAACACACTAGGGATGGGAACCCTCGGCAAAACTTCAGTGTCTAGTCGAGTTTGTTTTACGTTAGCGCCATCAAAACGTTACAGCGTTTAGACCTGTGATTGGTTGGTTAAAGTGGAACGGGCCAATCAGGGCGCCGGTCATAAACGTGAAGCTACCTCGTACTGGGCACTCAAACCTACCCTTACGTTTGCGTACAGACCATACAAATATTGGTTCTGTTCGAATATGTTGCCCCATTACCCTAGAGGGCGAAATGTAGGTTTCGAAATTAAGGTAAAGTTTAATCAAATGGAATGAGATACTTACCTAACTCAAATTTTGAGGTGTAATAATGGATCCTACAAATAATATATTTTATAATGTCACTTAATTATTAATGGTTACAGACTGTTTAAGCAAATGGTTACTAGTTGATTGTAATTTAAACTTTTTAGTTAGTACTAAAGTTTAAATGAGCTCATGTAATAATCTGGCGAAAAAAATGAAAAGTTCCTTGTTGAAAGACACATTAGAAAATAACCATCATCAATACTATTTTTTTTTGCGAAATTTGGTAACACAAAGTTAATGGCACAAATATCATCAATTTTAATAGCTTTAAATGCTGTTTAAAGAATTATAATGTGAATCCCCTCAAGCTGCCATATTTGGGCATCCGGTTATGCAAAATTGATACAACGACCGGTCTAGCTAAATTTATAATTAAGAACACAAATATCTATTCCAAAAATATTGTCGAAATAACGTTTATATAAAGATGCATTTTATGAAAATGGTCAAGAATATTTATATAAAGCCATTATTTATTTGGATTAAAGATCAAAAGTAATTAGATAACTGTTATACTGAACAAGATTCGAAAAATATATGGAGTTCTCAAAACAGAATCTCGACAGTTCATTGCACCCCCTTATCTTTGATTTACTGCAACATTTAAATAATTTATTTAACAAAATAGACGTCGTAGCATTCTCCAAAAATATCCTTAATGCTTTTCAAAAAAATCCGTTATTCTATCGGAATATATAAAAATAATAGAAAATGTAGCATTAATAATTAATAATTAATAAATTGTAGCATTAATAATTTTGTGGGGGTAGGTTATATCAAATCTACCGACATTAAATTTTGATTATAGTGGCGACTACGTCTGCGAACAAACTGCTTTAAAGTTTAGCAGAAATAAGGGAAAGTGTAAATGGAATATTGTTCTTCATAAACACTATTTTCATTTTCATATTTATTGTTTCTATATACCTAGTAGTCCCCGATCGGTCTGAAATGATACTGTCTGATTTTGATTTTCAAAAACAAATTAGGATCAACATTAAATGAAACAATGAAACATTTACTGACGACATAATTCCATTATATACTATATCTACAAATATGCAACGAAATGTTTTAAGTGTCAAAAACTTAATTATAAAAAAAAAACCTTGAAAAATTTACGCATAACTTGGTAGTCAACGCTTTTTATATTTTAATTAAATTACATCAAAGCGTCTCGCCAAATCGGAAAATCTTAAACGGTAATTAGCATAACATTAAATTCTATTTTTGATAATGGCGGGCTTTTTAAAAACTGACATAATAGAACAAGCTGGCAAAATAAGCACGTTCGACAAACCAAATATGGAAGCTAACACAACTGTTAGTAATAATTGAAACATAAAATGTATTTCGAAAAAAGGCGTGTGGTGTAACCGTTAATCGTCCTTATGCCTAGTCCAGTGGCCTTTGGTAACATCTGCTGCATTGAAAATTCGAAAAAAATAGCTCCCCGACTATTCGATTGTGCTTCCCTTCTCGAAGTAAAATGTCAACAGAGTGCTATCTTGAATTATGTCATTAGACACGTACAATGTTTGAACTCCTGCCTGCTCATAACAGGGCTTTTTAATTCAAGAATTTTCTTTTAATTGCCCATGTGGTTGTAACTGTTTTGTTATTTGTAAAGGGATTCTAAAATACAAGTGAGTTTTTAAAATATGTTCACATATAAAAAAAATGAAAATAACGTTTAAAAAATCTTTTTTATCATGTTCTAACACCGATAAAGGTGAAACTTGAAACCTAAAATTATAGAATGACTGCTTGGATGTTATGGGAAAACCGAGTGAAAGTATCAAAATAAGTTTTTTGCATTATTACGGCAAAAAAATACCGAATCTGGTTTCCGACTGAAATCTACTGCACAAAAAGTTGAATACATATTATTATTAATATACATATAGGTAGGCCTGATCTGTGTCCTCTTGCTTAGCAGGCGTGGTAGGTATTATTATACATAAGTATAAGGCGCTTTATTATCTATGTAGGTATTACTAGTCACGTCTATGTTACTAAGTTGATGCATAGGTAACCTAGACTGGTTAAAACCAGTTTTAAGAATTAGCATTTGCATAGTAAATGATAAGTTTTTTTTGTTATAGACCTTGAATATATTTAACAATGCGGCTTACACTATTACGTTAATATATTAAATTAATATATAAATTTCTTAGTGTAGGTGCATTGAATCACGCTTTTTTGATTTATTATAATGGAAATGATCTAATCCCTACGTCCCATATTTTCCGAAGATCCAATTTTCTAAATGAAGATATTTTCTTGTGTTCGGATATAAGAGCTAGAAAATATTATATATTCGAAATAAATAAATTTGGAAATTCTAAAATAGCTTTGTCCCACAAAATATTTTCGCGCCCTTTATTCAACGATTGCGCTTAATTAACAAAGTAGTCCAATTTTCTCTTCTATAGCAGGAAATTGGGTTAATTTATCAAAATAGAAACTAGACAGTAGGCTTTATCTGCTCCGAAACGCTGGTGACATAAATAGCTGAATCTGTCTGGCTAAATTCGAATTCAGGGCAAACTAGGGCGGAGCTTAAGTGTACCCAAAATGTAACCAAAATCAATAATTTCAAAGACCAAATTGTGTTAAATCGAAACCTGTCACCTCCCAATTAGAGAAAAACTATTTTTAAAAGCATTTCATGGTAAGATAGAATTTAAAAAAAAAGAACAAAATATATCTTCAGAATTTACATAAAATGAAGCATTATTTTATTTAAATCGAATTTATTTTGTAAATCGAACACATTTTTTTACTTAAAACCCGCGCCAATGCACTCGAAATGGAAAAAATGTCTGCTCGGCATACTTAGGCAATCGGCTGATGGCAGCCAATTTGGGGACTAGTTAGTCTAGTATGATTTGAACCGGCAAAGAAGGTCATCAAGTTTCAAAACGCAAAATTTATTTAATTATTAACAGAAAAAGTTAGCATTTAATTCAACATTGTAAAAATGGTGGCGCCATTTTTTCCCGCCATGTTTGATTTTTCTATAAAGAAGCAATTTCGAGTGCAAAAATGCATTACTATCACCTACTACGATTTTTAAAATAAATGTAGCCAGTTTCGTACAACTTATTTAATGATTAGTGGACCGAGACAGACACTAATTTGCATTTTAAAATGACTCCATTTTCAAGGTTTCTTTACTACTGATAGACGCAAAATATTCTATAGCACTATGTCACATATAATTAATTAGCAGAATGCGCCTAATTTTTTGCAACTATATTTTTAATGCTTGTATATAGGCGGACTTAATGCTTAAGGCATAATGCCTTACGACACCTCTACAAGACATAGTAGGTGCAATAAATTTGTCATTATGTAATGCCGTTTTCTTGACAAAAGTATCCCTAATTATAAATTAATTATTTGTAGTTGCTTCATGAAACGAATATGATCGTAAATAAACAGGAAAGTATTGCTTACCTGCCAAAAATCAAATTTTTAGTAAATAAAGATATTATCTCTTTAAACTTTTTAATGAAGAATTTGCCAAACATTATATACATAATATTATATAGTATATTACATATATAATATTATATAGTACATTTTTTATCAGTTTGCAGCCAAAATTACATTGAGATGCATATTTAATTAAAAGAAATTCAAAGTACCTTCCTTATTTGAAACGGGTACAAAGTTTTCGCTTTACATAATAATATTACGAATGGTCATGTTGCTAAAAATAGTCTCGGTTAAGATTAGAGAGTTTCAGAATTAATTAAGCCTTTGTAAAAACTAGTCTAATCTGTTTGTGACGTGGGAGAAACAAGAAATATTTTTTTCGTTTTATTTTTATACTCGTACATAATAATATTAGAAATGCAATAAAAAGAATTTATGCAGGCATTAATTTAATTATCTGCTATTTTAAGCCAGAGTGGCGATGATAACCTATTTTTTGTTTTAGAAATGTACATGGAAAAAAACTGTAGTCTGGTGTCTATTGAATATTTAAAATGTTAGTACAAGTAGATTATGTTATGTTAAATATTTGATGATGAATGAGATGAATAGATTCAGTTTTTCCAGCGCAGTGCTTACCAATTTGTTCTTTGGTTTTATGCGAAAGGAAGGCAAACGAGTCGCCCACGGAAAGCACAACAATGGAGGAGTTGGAACTGCGTTCCTGATCTTTCAGGGTTTAGAAATTTTGGGATTTTAGGATTGAAGTGAGATTGGGAACAGTTTGAGCCTACGGTAACCTTACTCACACTGCCAAACACAACGCTGTGGAGCTCCGGTCGAGCCGAAAATCTCTTATTAGTCTTTCTTACTAAAGTTGAGTATACCAAACATGACTTGCTTTTCGGTAAAGTCGATGAAGTTAATTATTAAACTGTACGGTTGAAGCAGTGGCTAGGCGATGCGTGTTGGGTTCCTAATGAAATTTGAAAATAAATTGTATGGGATTAGCGTTGAAGAAAAAACAATTGTTTTATATCTACTTATTGTACCAAATTTTTCATCGAAAGAAATAAGAAAAGAAGTAGAAACAAATTTTTTTAAGGAATAATTTGGTGATATTTTCTTTACCGGTATTATGTCCCATAAATAATGTGATTTGAAGGAGGATTATCTCGTCTTAGTATCTAACTTAAAGTTTCTGGAAAAACTCCATTCTACCGACATCTTCGCTAGACTTATATCGTCAACAAGACAACATTCATACTTATTCCAAAATTAAAATACCGTTACTCTAGAATATTAGATTTTAATGTTAAGCCATATGCGTCATACTCCGAACTATAAGTAGATGAACAAGGTGGGTGTTTGGTCGATATAAATTTAATATCCGCGCAGAATTTTGTTCGTAGCCGCTGGCTAGTGGTCAGTATCTCGTGTAAACACAGCCGCGTTTAGTCGGAGCATTGGGCCACGACTGGGCCGTACTCGTGAGTCGCATCGTAGGGCCAGTCGGGCCACGCCATGCGAGAATTTGACTTTTTTCGAAATTGTACTTTTTTTTTGTAATTAGAAATTTTTTGAAATAGAAACATAAAAAGCGAAAAGAAAATGTATTCTTTTTTTAATTCATTGATTATTTTTTTTATATTTTAACTTTAAAGTTTACCAAAGAGTTTTTTCATAGACATTCAAATTTTAGTTTTTAAAAACCTAATTTATTGATTGAAGGTTGACTGATGAAACTATTTTGATTAAACATTTTCATTCCACTCGCTAACGGTTATTAGTACCTTGAAATATACGTAAAAACTGCGTAGTTATTAAATTTTTTGATCATCACGCCTAGACCCAGACATGGCCTAGCATTGACCTCGCTCAATGTGCTAGCCAAAAATATATTAGCTTCAAATTCTGCGGCAATGGCCGAAACCTGTCTAATGCACTGATGATTCAAGCAAACCTGTTTTTATATTAAATTCTAGATTCCAGATATTTTATTAGTCTAGTATATTGTAAATTATGACGCCTACACTTAGATAAATGTAATACATAATTATAATGTATTCAGACGCAGAGTGTGTATACTCGTTATGTAATAATAACCAGATAGAACTCAATTAGTCGTGTAAAGGAATTCATAGGTAAATGATACTGGTAAGTTTATTGCTTTAAGAAATTTGGAGGACTCGTTTTTTGACGAGGTTGCTATTTATTTGCAATGTTCTATTAGCCATATATATCAAGTTATTGTATCATAGAATTACAAAATAAAAAAATATTAATCCAAAAAATATTTTTCTTTTAAATCAAATACCTACAAGTTGCCTTTTTTTTTGTGAGGGGAAAGTCATCAAATGACTTCTCCCGTCCAGAGCCGGGCGGGAGGGAGTGTCAGACTCTTACGGACTAAAAACCCCCTGTTCCTTCTCCTGCTCTGGGCCGAGGTCGCGGTGCCTCATTGCGCTTACCCCGAACTACATGTTACCTTGAGATTTAAATATCGTGTTAAATAGTTATCCATACATGTGGAATACCTATAAGTTAAAAGAAATTTTGTCAACAAAACAAAGAACGGCTGTAACGAAAAAAAACAAGCAATAAAAAATTTGCTATCAGTCCTCCGATAAACCGAGTCGACCGACAATGCAATGACAATAAAATCGCATGGCACAACACTATAGATCCCGCTGCTCGTATAAGTTTAGTGGCTTGCAATAAAGCATGAAGCGCGCGTGCACCGTTTTCAGTCAAAAACAACGCCACGGCCACGACTGGGAGTGTTGCCATGGTTTGACCGACCGCTGCACTGTCTAGCCTAGAGCACAACAAACACGTGGAGACGCACGTCTTGCTAGGAATAAAGACATCCTGTAGAGTCTAGACTATTAGTTGGCTTCTTTAGTTTGTCAGGATTGGTTGTCATCTTACTATTTTGTTTAATCGAAAGTTTGGAGGAGTTTCTCCTTATGTATTCTAGGCTTTTACTAGGATTTTCTCTTGTCTTTCGGCAATAATCCTAAACAAGAATTTGTAGATCAATAAAATCAAATTTCCATGCAGAATTGAACTTTCAGTACGTTGTAAAGCAAATGGTCTTCTAGTCAGTCTTCTTAGTACTTATCCCTCAATAAGTATGAGGGATAAGTACTAAGAAGACCGACTAGTAGACCATTTACTTAGTGGGGAAAATATTCCTCAATCGTTTCAAAATAATAATGTGACAATTTCGTAGTGACATTTAGATCCTTAGATTTATATCAGATCTATATCAATATTAAATAATTTAAAAATCGGAATTAAATAGCTAAATTATTAACTGGTTCGTTGCAATAAAACTGTAGCCATGTATTAAGAGCATTTTGCGTTGCAGGATGAAGTATTATATCCCACGCGAGACGCTATTGAGCATGAAATGGCGATCGTCGTGCGCAAGCGCAGTGATACGTTTTATAAGTTGACTTTTAATGGTTTTGTCGCTTAAGTTAGATGCTTATTATTGGTATGATTGTGACGTTGTATTGATATCGCATTTATTGGTTCTTATGTCGTCTTTCATCATCACACTTCCTTGTTTCAGACTTTGACTATGATTCGGACATGCGTGACCACAATCTTTGCGCCACCACTTTTTTATAATAAATCAACCGTTATACCACCTACAATGGACATATAAGGAGCTCTTATTCAAGGTTTCCTTAAACGGATCGCCTATTGTTATGTACCTATGCTATGCATCATTTCCCACACACCTGCTAAACACGTATGTTATTAAAGAAATTTAAAAGTCTGTAAACTCTTTAATCATATAGCTAACAGATTACGAAAAACAACGCATCAACAATAACTTTCCGCTTGTGAAATATGTAGGTTAGTGTGCAAACTGACACGTGACCGTACAATAGAATAGAAAAACATCTGATTCTAAGAAAACTTGCATGCATCAAAAACAAAATCGGTTTGTGCATAAAATGAATAGAATAGCGACAGTAAATAGTGTGCAGATAAATATTATTCATTAGCCTTCAGACGTTGTTGCATGCATCGTTAGAGTATTAGGCAAGGACAACTTGTAGCGTTACGCATGAAAACACTTATTAGCGGCTGCATAGTTTTTTTGTTCTGGCATCGGTGGGGGCGTGGCGGGAAAAGTTGCACATTATTTACGACGGCCACGAAGCCGATGCGGCGATAAGGCGCGTCGCAGTCGCCGCGTCACGATCTCTACTATCTCCCGATGCCGATATTGGAACTATAATATTATTAAATACAACCCCAGTGCGCACTCAGCGTTTGCGACGTAAAGACTATTGACCTAATACGGATCAGTCTAAATCGATTTCGGACCGACGGTGCCTGGGGATGTTCTGCTCGTAATTATATTATTATTCAATTTGCGTTCGGATTCGCTGACAGTTGAATGCTTTCTATATGATTTAGTGTAGGTGTGTATTATTTAGGTGTTAGGAATGTCTAGACAAGTAAGTCATAGTCTAGTCTAGACGCCGCGGGTTACCTAATGATGTAGCCTAGCTATCAGTCGTGGGTAACTTGAGTGCAGTCGACATGAATATATTGGCGAGCTGGTTTTTATATATTGAACAAGTCTTTTTTTTAATCTAACTGAACATTTATCTATAACTGCGTACGCTTGTATAAAACATGTGATCTTTGTTAGTTCTTTCTTTCTCTGTCTAGTTCTGTGGGTGTTGTAATTTATGATTCCTGACGTGTAGCATGATAATGTTGCTGCATATTTTTATTGTGTCCTAGCTATTGATTTGAGTACGGAAGTACAAGTTACTATGAATTTTAAAACACAAAAATCTATGATAGTATCTAAGTGCTACAAAAAATATTAATTTAATCACGAGAGAAATTGTAAATGTAATCTAAACCTCGTAGTAGTCCGATCATTGTTAACTGCTGTCGGAATTGTACTTCCAACAGCAGTTAACAATGATCGGAGACACTGAGTTTTTTTAAAAAAACATCGCCCTATTTGCTCTCTTTGTTACAAACATACAACTTCGCATACACATCACAACTAGACCCGGAACAACAATTTGTGGATCATAGAAAGAGTTGTTCCGTGCGGGAATCGGACCCGCGACAATAAGTTGCCTAGCCACGGTGCCAACCGTGCAGTCAAAAAACAAACCGTGCAGTCGAATAAAGTGAGTATGAATCGCATAACTGTCGAACCTGGTGCCTGATGGACTCAAATCAAATCAAATTAAATTAAATCAAATCAAGTCAAATCGAATCGTTTATTTTGCAAAGAATATGGGTATAAATTTAAATTTTGATAACGCAATGCATTTGAAATTTCTAGAAGCGGCTATAGTTAAAGCTGAAGTAATAAAATTATTTATATTAACAACTACCAAATATTATTAAGTGACTCCAATTCAAAAACTGATGACCTTTTGACATTCGAATGATTTATAAAATAACATCTTATCTCTACACCTGTTATGTAAAGATAATAAATAATAATAATTAAGTATGTACCTACTTAGTTACACAATAAATCTTATATTTAAATGAGATTAATTGAAATAGGATTAGCGAATGTATATAATTTGGTGATTATGAGAGAACCATGCTTCGGCACGAATGGGTCGGCTCGACCGAAGTGATACCACGGCCAATCCTTCCCTTCGTTAATCCAAAAATCCAATCGTTAAATCTCCAAATTCCCTCATCCCCAAAAGGTCGTCAACGCACTCGTAACTCCTCTGTTACGGGTGTCCATGGGCGGCGCCGATTGCTTACCATCAGGTAAACCGTCTGCTCGCTTGCCGGCCATAAAAAAAATCATAAGGAAAAGCTTGTTATGAGCAATACTGGCTCGCATTTCACACTGAATATTAATATCTATTTTAAGTTATTAATCGAACTCCGAGATGCAAAAGCGTGTATCTACTTGACATACAGAGGTATGACGCCGGATAATTTAGATAAAAAAAAACAATCCATTATTCTTTGGTTTTCCTGTGTAAGTCGTTGTGAAGACACAAATTCTATTCGATACACAGACCCGGAACAATTACTTGTTGCTTTTTGAGGATCATACAACTGCTAAAGTGGTTATTTTATCTCCATACCTACAGATCATAAGTACTTACTCGTATGAAAATACCAAACATGCAATTTAACACAAAAAAAGCTTTTCTTAATATCGTACTCAACTTCACTGACGAAGAGACTGACAGACTATTATTCTAGTTTAAAGTTTAAAAAGTACTTATTTGTAGTTTAGTTTGGATTAAATTATTTTCGCTTGGACTTTGACTATAAAAGTTTATTTATCAATCCATTTAATATCCCCAACGTTATCGTCAGCTCGGATGTCCAAACGACTGGCAGTTTCGCCATTTTAAATGGCAATGCTTATAATGTATTTAGCATCTAAAACACAGCAAACAAAAGCACCCTTTTAGTTTCTGTAAAAACAACCAAATGGTTGTATGTACTATTGGTTTTACAATACTTTTAAAAAACATATGCACTGAGTTCCACATCTCTTTTTTCGTTGGGGTATATTCATTTTGTTACTTCCGCCCTGGGTCTGGCAAAAGAGTGTCAGTCTCTTACTGACTATAAACCACCCTCTCCTGCTTCAGGCCGGAGCCTCGGTACATAATTGCGCTTGATCGCCAACTCCTGCTGACGGCCTTTATATCCCTTAAACTTTTAAACATCAAAGATAAAATGGTTTGAACTGGTTGGACTATTCATTTAATACACACGGGTAAAAGACAAACTGTGAAGGCACTTTAATTCCATGTTGTATGTCTGTCAAGTTAAAGCAAAGGGCGCAAGCCGTTGAAGGGTACTGATAAGTTTTATCATATTATGTAATTGTTGATATAGCTCAGGTAGGTAAGTTAGTGTTGGAGAGCCATGCTTCGGCACGAATGGATACCACGGCCTTACAGAAAACCGGTGTGAAACAACCACAGAGTTGTGCTTCGCCGTCTGAGTGAGGTTACCAGAAGCCCAATCCTTCACCTTCACCAGAAGGTCGGAAACGCACTCGTAACCCTTCTGTAGCTGTGGGTGCCCATGGGCGGCGCTCATTGCTTACCATCAGGTAATCCGTCTGCTTGCTTGCGTGAAATAATAAGGTGACACCTTGCTGATTAGTTTAGACAATAAACCTATTTAATCTATGTGAAGTGTCATTGAAATTGTGGAAATACCTAGGGCTTCATGAGCATGCCTGATAGACAAAGCGGTGAACGTTGCGCAGCTAACGAAGTTTAGTTTTATATGGGTACCCTATCTTCAAATGAAACAATAAAAGGAAAATGTATTTTTTATAAAATATGTCGAATAAACCTTCTTCAAAAAGGAACCAATCAAATAAGACACACAAATTATTTTTTCTCCGCTCAAACAAAGCGTTAAGATGTGACCGTAAAATTAGGGTCAAATAGGCCTCCGATTGAGAGCAGGGTTAAACACAAATGCCTAGTGAATGTACAAAAGAATGCCTTTTACTTGTTCTTGGTTTTCCCCCCTTGAAAAATTTAGCGCTACACTCAGTTTCTAGCAAAAAAACTGCCAAGATTCTTGCTCCGAACCTATTGTGTTTTTGTGTTAATAGTTTCATTTTGTGGGTCATGAAAAACATCGTGCGACTTTTTTCCTTATACCCAACATATTTGGGTGCTAGTTTACAAGCAGTTAGAAGTGTTTGTACAATTTTGAAAGTGTACTCGAAATTCGTTTTTCTCATGTGAGGCTTCAAGCAAATCATTCTTTTCAGAAAGAAAGTGCATAGAAGATGTGAAGCTTGTGTTTAAAATATGACTTCTGTTTTGGACAGACTTAAGTGTTTCGTTTCTTTCTCAAAAACTTTCGTTGAACTTACACTTCAAATTGTAGGAACTTATTTTAGCTAGTTATTAATTGTGAATTGTATTGTATCTAAATTAGGTCATGTTATTCTATGTGAATGTTGGTCTGTATGAACTTTAACGAATTACTTTCCTGTTTGTGTTGTGACATGTGTAAAATATGCTTGTACAATGATTTAAGACTCATAGTCAACAGTCGTTGACCCAAACTTGACTCGATCAGGGGAAATCCTGAGTCAGCAGAGCGTAAATATCCAACACTTGTAAAAAGTTGCTCTTAATGATAGAAAAAAATATAGTCAAGTGTGAATGTTACCTATTCGTTGACGGTTCTGCTGTACTGTAATTTTAGAACTATAAGAAATGTGAAAATTGTTGTTCAAATGTATAGGTATTGAGTTTTATTTACCAGAGATGTCAATGTATTCAAAAAGTTTGTAGGTTATTCGATCACCATCAGCCTATAAGTGCCCACTGCTAAGCAAAGCTCATACGGAGAAGGTAAGAGCATTCATCATACATAGGACTGCATAGTTCACGTAGAAGCTGGGCAACCAGTTGTCCGGGTTCAGTTCCCACACATGTCAACTCTTTGTACGATTAACAATTTTTGATTCCGGTGATTCCGGGTCTGTGATGTGTATGTTTGTAAATGCACCGCGGCACAGGAGAATATTCTATTGTGAAGCAAAATCGAACTTAATACCTTGGAATTAAGATTGCTTATAATTTCACCTGTAAATTACCGTACATTTAAAGACACTTTTACTATGTAAATGGCCGACGAGACCAGTAGTGTTTAAAAAGGCAGAGCCTATATGCCGACTAGGTTTCAGACAAATGATTCAATCCGTTGGGGGGGAAAGTTAGAGCACAGTACGTTATGAAAGTTTTATCGGCGAAAGTGCAATGTATGTAGAAAGGCAGTGTTCGGCGTATCATAATAATAAGTCTAGAATAAGTCTAGTGTTTAGATTACAGTACTGACAAGAGCCGTCTGGGTTCATAGATTTTTTGCATGACGCGAACATATTATGCTATATTGCAAAGCGAGTCTGTCTGTTCGCATAAACAGTTATACTTTTATAATAGAAGGATTCTTTATTTGTTCTTCCTTTTGAATAAATGAGTGATAGGTATAAATGGCAAAAATCTAATAAATCTTACCCAGTCTTTTATATCGACAGAGATTTGACAAATAAACTTTTATCGAAATTGATTCATGCATTTAGGCGAAAGAATACAACATAAGCGATAGAATACAACACATACAAATAAAAAAACTTTTAATATATTAAATTAACATTTGAATAAAATTCTAGTGACATTGTATCAATTCATGCAGATCTGTGGACATAAAACATTATTTTTCATGTAAAATTTCTGATTCGAAGAATTTAAATTTGGAATTCTTAACGTGGACGGATCCCTAAAATCTGTTATAAAGAGGTTGCCCGCGGCTTCTTTGCTAACGCATAAATTGGGTTACCGTATGGATGAGCATGGCAACTCTACAAGTGCAGATTTAGTAAATCATGTAGTTTATAAGCTAAGTGACTCGAGCGGTGGGGTTAAGGTTAACTCAATTTTATTGAGATTATCTCATTTGCTTGAGTGTTTTTTTATAAAGAGGGCAAGAGGTAGTGTCAGATTCTTACTCACTAAAACCACGCCGTAACTTTTTCTGTTCTAGGCTTCGGCTGCAGTACACGATTGCACACGTAGTCCATGCATTAGCCCTAATGTGGTGGTCTATTGCTCTTCAAGGCTTTTTAAGTCTGGGAGAGCCAAGCTTCAGCACGAATGGGTCGGCTCGACCGGAGTGATACCACGGCCTCACAGAATACCGGCGTGAAACAACCCACAGAGGTTTCAGACAAATGATTCAATTCGTTGGGGGGAAAGTTAGAGCACAGTACACGTTATGATAGCGAAAGTGCAATGTATGTAGAAAGAGTGATACCACGGCCTCACAGAATACCGGCGTGAAACAACCCACAGCGTTGTGTTTCGCCGTGTGAGTGAGGTTACCGGAGGCCCAATCCCTCCCCTTCCCCTATCCCTTCCCAATCCTTATATCCGCAACCCCCACCCCCAAAAGACCGGCAACGCACTCGTAACTCCTTTGGTGTTGCGGGT
The DNA here is from genome assembly GCA_902829305.4 of Spodoptera exigua. Classification (NCBI taxonomy): domain Eukaryota; kingdom Metazoa; phylum Arthropoda; class Insecta; order Lepidoptera; family Noctuidae; genus Spodoptera; species Spodoptera exigua. The sequence continues at coordinate 10,285,919 of LR824610.2, read as the reverse complement.
GTCCATGAGCGGCGCCGATTGCTTACCATCAGGTAATCCGTCTGCTCGTTTGCCGACTTATACCATAAAAAAAGGCCGTACATTCGGGTTGTCTAGTAGTGAACTTCCCAACTTCTTTTAAGCTTCTAGTGTTCTTATAATCTGCTTATTAAATTATGCTACGAAACTTTTTCTATGCCATTGAACGCTTAAAACTCTGAAAGTATGTAAGTCTTGTAGCAAATATTGAAATGTAATATGAATTACAAGCTAACTTATGTCCGAGGAAACCAGGAGACAGCCACATCGCTTGAAACACCAAAATTAATTAGGAAAAAAACGATAACACAGCCAATAAAGCACTTTGTTAACTTTGGTAATAAGATAAGAATATGTTTTTTATAAACAAAATAATGTTGAAGATTTAATAGTAACGGATACCAATTTGATAAAATGGTACATGTCCAAAGCATTGGCGAGCTTCTTTATTGGTGACGTCAAGACCACTTGATTGGCATCCGTTTACGACCACTACTAATGACGCTTGTATCTCGCTTTTTTTATGATTCGTGACGTGAAGAACTCATGACGTGAGAGGGGAAATCTTGATACTTTAAAAGCAATGATCAACAACAGTTGCGAATTTACACAAACAAGTTTAAGTGCCCAATGATAATGCAGAAAATATGTGATCTGGAAAACCCAAATGTGGTATCCGACGATCAAAAGTTAAAAAAAGTTTCAAATGATCGAGTTCGAAATAGAGATGTACGATAATGCTGTCTATGGCAATAGTAATGATGGGGCCATAGATTTTTACCCTTTTCTAACGGGACCGAATTGGCTGTCTTAAAAATAGAATACAAACATTCAAAGTTTGCCCGAGATATGAAAGTACAGTGATAATAATTTATAGTTTTTATGTAGCAAAATTCAGACAAAATTTCAAAACTATTGCTATTTTATAGTTCAACAACCTGCTACCGAATATAAAATGCAACTTTATAAATCTTTTTTTAAATTATATTCGAAAAATAAAAAAAAACGAACCGGACAGAACGAACTCGTATTTCAACATGTAATAAAAAGTTTTATTTTTGTATTTTTACATTATTACTTTAATAAATCTTGCAAATTGAATTAAATCATTAGATTTGCAAAGATTTATTTTACATGAAACACCTGAAGAGAAATATTAAAAAATGAAACAAAAATATACAAATAATTAAATATTAATAACTTGTGTTGAATGTAAAAATAAATTGTTGTAATATTATATTCGTATTCTGTAGTTAAACTAAAAAAGTTTTATACTTTATATTATTTTCCTGTAACTGTTTTGGAAGCTTCATCTCACTATTATACCTGAACCCGGAACTATAAGACAGCCAATAAAAAAAAATTGTGCCTTGCTTAGATCTGCGTTCCGGTAAACCAGGGGTTAACTCACAAAACGTTGCGCACTAAACGTGATGTTAAAACATCACATAACATAGGTATAATTCGATTTTATAACAAACTATCTGCCCGCTCCTATTTTGCGAGCAATTAGAACATCTTTAATCATTTAAAACATTATTTACTTACATCATTATTTTCTTTCTTTCTTTCTTTTTCTTTCTTTTATTGGTTTTGTTAGTGAACTGCCACGGCATCGAAAATTGATAAGCGGTGCTATCTCCTAATTTTCTTATCATATGAATCTTCTCCTGAAACTAACTTAACCTTACACTAAACACTCCTATTTATAGTAATATAATATAGTAAAGAAATAGCAGATTTACGGATTTCAGAAATCAATATGTAGCTAGAGTTTCTTGTCTGTATAATCTGAAAAGAAATGCCGGAACAGCCTATATTAAAGTCTAGACAATGTTAAAATCATGTGTGAGACAGTATAAAAACACAACAAAAATTGGCAAAATTGGTCCAGACTTTGTAGAGTTATGCGCTTTCCTTAATATTGCGATTCATATTATACTTAGACATTTTTTTTAACATCTGCTTTAAAAATTACCTAACTGCTGGTTTGGAGTAAAAAAATATATAATTATAGATGCAATGCAAATCAAATAAAAACCTATAAAAGAACATGAAAAATATTGGTAAAGTCCATACGAGTACAAATTAGGGCGTGGTAGTCATAGCCATAAAAAAAAATACATAACCTAACCTAATCCAAAGCACTTTTCACAATATATATGTTGCTGGTCGAACTAGATTCTAGCTCAAACAAGTATGTCTTGTTTTTTTTTAATTTAAATAAAAAAAAACTGGTTCGATTGGATCATTTAAAATTGATCGGTTGTGCAAATCAACTAAATTTTGCTAGAATATAGACGCCATTACATTCTGTGATTAAGTTGGAAATTTTGATAACCGGCTTATTTGAAGGTTATTGGGGGAGGTCTATGTCCAACAGTGAACATATTGAGGCTGGTGTAATGATGATAAAACTTTATATATATATTTTTTTTTTGGTGTGTGTGAAGAAATTATTCGTATTCAAATTTGAGGTTAAGTCTTATTGACAAAACAAGCGAAAAAAAAATCTTTAGCCCGTGAAAAATATATGTATCATCCGTTTTTAAGTTGATTAAAGTTTACTGTAAATATTTTCTGTTCCAACGATTTTATCTGGTTGTATTGTTAGCTGATTTCTACAGTAGCCCCATCACTAATTAGTTAATTACATTGCTGTCAAACGTGCTTGTAAAAGTAAGTAGATGCAAATAATGATCTATTCTTTTTTAATAACTCAGTAGGTACTACTGGAAGATACAAAAATATTTCGCTGTGTTTTTTTGGAACATACAAAGTTTGTGGCTTTTGCACGTATGCATTTGATACTTGGTGTATAACATCAAAAATCGAAACATCAAAAATGGAAGCATAAATGATTCTGATAAATGACATTCTTTCAAATTTTATTATATTTCATGTGTTCATCGTATTTCAAGGCTACGTTTACAAATACTATTAGTAGGTAGCTACGTACTGTTTAAAAAGAGGTATTCATTATTTACCAAAATTAAACAATCCGCCTTTCTACCAAGTCTTCCATTTCAAAATCATTTTCATCCACTTTCTATAAACTGATGACACATGAACTACGGTGATTAACCGTAGTTCAACAATTCAAGAATACCTAAATTATTGTACTAGGTCCCATCAGTATTCTAATTTATGCAAGCAAAAAAAAGAAGCTTTCACCATAAAACTGTTTTTTTTTCATAATTTAGGTGCCAAAAATATTTTTATGATTGCACCTTTCTAATTACTACCTGACGATTTCGCAGAAGTCTTTATACCTAGAGATATTAGAGTAGACATTTATTTTGTTTATTACATTTGGGCTATAAATATACTAGCCTCTGGGCCGATGTTTTGATGGACGATGAATCATAATATTTTAGGTATAAATATGTATTTACTGAACTACCTATACATTACTATTAATGGTATTTTTTTTAAATGACCAATGAGATATTCAGGGTTAGAACTTTCAGAGAAATTGTTATTTATAAACGGATATTCTAAGTCATTAATTATGGGATATGCTTCAACGTAATCGAGCTGAGCGTGATAACCATAGAGAAAAGCAGCGTGAAATAACGCTTATTTCGCTGTGAGAATAATCTTAAAATCTAGTCTCCAAAAGGCACCGCAATAATAACTCCTCTGTTGATTTGGGTGTCCACGATAAGTGTGCTCGTTGGCTGTTTTATCCAATAAAGACTTTTGATTACTTGCAAAATAATAAATAAGGGTAGACAAAACAAAGAAAAAAAACAAATAGAAAAAATACTTAAAACAAGACAAAGTACTTCGCTGAGTGCATTGACACAGTTTAGATGTTGCTCTATTACTTCGAGTTTTAAAGTTGGAAAACAACTTTTTTATAACTTCGGTGTTCTTTTTGCAACTTCCTGGTGTTTTGATTTAGAATCTGATCATCACGAGCGGTCGCACGAACGACTGAAAAGCAAGGGATTTTGAGCAATCAGCATCGCCTATGGGATGGGAAAAGGCCTCCGAAGCCTCCCAAAACCGCTGCAAGCCCTGTAGATACAACTATGGAAACACCGAAACACTGAAGTCCGGCGCGTCCCAGGGACAGGGAATGATTGTCTTGGATCCTGCAGCAAAATAAATCAGAAGATAGAATTTGTGGCGAAAAAAAAAAATGTTTTTCTACATAAGATTAGTTACGGGTGCGTTGTCGGCCTTTTGGGTTTAGGGTTATCAAGGGCTTTGGAGATTTATGAGAGATGGACAGAGGGGAAGCATCAGGTCTCCGGTAACCTCCCTCACACGGCGAAACACAACACTGGTTGTTTCACGCCGATTGTTTCGAGTGCATCTCTGCTTTTTGAACTCCTGCTCTCCTGGTCCGAGCTGTACGCAGTAAGTAATTGCACTTGATCTGCAACTTTAGCCAGGGAGTTATGATTTTATTGACTGCACTGTTGGTGCGGTGGCTGGGCAACCGGCTGCCGTGCAACGTGTCGCGGGTTCGATTTCAGCAAGGAACAACTCTTTGAGTAATCCACAAATTTTTGTTTCGGGTCTGGGTGTCTTGTGTATGTGAAGTTGAGTGTTTGTAAACGCATCCATGACACTGATTTTTTTAATATCATTTAATGAAATAAAAACGATACCTAGATGTTGAGTGTTTTGTTATATTTCAGAAAAATGTAGGTCAAAATGTCAGCTCACTTAATGTAGGTACTTAATATCTAAGACAAAAATATCTTTGTGCACAAAGTTTCATAGCTAGACAGCCCACATTTATTTCCTTGCCAAATGACATCTAACATTCTCCATGCTTTGGCGATGTCCTAATTTTTTTCTACCATTTCTTCGGCACGTGTATACAGGTAGTCAGCAAGGCACACTTTTTTTGTTTGTTTGAACATTTTTTACACTTGAACGGTCTAAAAAGTAGCGGGATCCGTTTGAGGAAAAATTTTCAATCCAAATTGTATGGATTTTGCAAATGCCTACCGAATGGTTCTTAATCAGATCTATCTTTAGAATTGAAGTTTTTTTCCCATTCAATTACATGTTCATGTTGCTTGTTAAATTGATAGTTCTTTTTTTAAATACGATGCACGGTTTTTTTTTCTTTAGCCATTGACGAAAAGAATTTTTTCGTTGGAGTTAATATTTAAATGTATGTATTTGTTCCCCTGAACTGCTTCGGTTCTTTTTTCAATTAATCAGATTGTCGGTTTTCATAAGCATGTATACATATCAATAATATATTTAAAGAATAGTTCTCACGTACCCAATTACCACCATTCGATCAACAAGGCGGTTAAGTAATTTAATTAAATCATTACACTGATCAATTAAAATTAAATTTATTGGCTCTTAATAAAAATTATAATTAAAACCTTCATTTTTGTTGAAACCTCGAATAAAGTATTAAATATTTTGCATAGGTGGCGCTAGGGTCGTCGTCCGTTGATCGTTTGCATAAACGTGGGAGAGTAGCATTCCCCTAAGTTTGTTTTCAGAAGAGGTAGGTACATAGTGTAAGAGCGATAGATTTAGTAGGGGTTGGGGAGGGGGGGGAGAGACTTTTTTGCGAATCATCCATTTTGCTTTTCAGCTATTTGTATTGCTTGTCTTAATACTTATGTGTTATTCGATTACTAGTAGATGTCTAATGAATCGTATGGTAAAATTCACTTAGCTAGGCAATATATTTGGTGACGTTTTAGATTTGCATTAGTAGTTTCATGTCATGCTGTACGAAGGTACCGAATTAACACATTTCACTGGTAAAGTCGAACATCGGCGTGCCGTCTAAATTCAGACGGCAAAAGGTCAATAGGGCACAGTTGTGCACTAACTTGATTACCTATTCCGGGCACCTTTACCTAACTTCCTACCGACACGAAATAATAGGCTCATTCAAATCGATAAAAAGAACATGAAATAGTTTTTAAATTTTATTTGAAAAGTATGTTTTACTGACGTTTTACGAACAATTATCAGGTAATTAGGTAATTGGACACAAGCCTAGCATATAAATAGCCTAAATAACCCGGTTTGCAGCCTAAATGTCTGACATGTTTATTGAGTTTTTTTTTTTAAATTAAACTAAAAAGAAAGTGTCGATGCTTCTATCGATGCATGTCATTGCAAGACTAATAGACACAGTTTACTTTAAATAATTGATAAAATAAAGAAAATGTCTTCTTCTATAAAATTGTCAGTGTTTAACATTCGAAAATGATTACGTCGACAAAAAATTAGGCAACCAAAAACCTAGACTGTCTAGACTCGAAGTGAAAATTATTTGGTTTTAATTTATTGAAAGCTTGTCTCGTTATGTAGGATGTGGCCGCTCACCGGCTGTCTGGGCCCGAGCGCGCGTTGCATCGCATGAAATTCGTCTGGTGTCTCTTACGTAACGGCAGCGGCGCGGCCGATTGATCAACCCTAAATTAGTGGATACGGGGTGAGCGCGGCGCGCGGAGGGTTACGGCAAACTAGGTTGGCCGCGGAAGCACACTAACCCCTAGAAAACTAGGGGTGCGAAACTCCTCCCCCTTTTCTGGTCACGGGAGCACAGCGATTGGTCCGTCCGCCTCAACCGCTCGCCCCTCACCCAGATTACAATCGGTGGGGTGCGCTCATAGAAATAGTGCTATGTGCTTATCTATGTACACCTATATACCGCATGGGTACATAATATATGGGGAGACCCCAATTCGTGACATTGAAACAAGTCCGCACTGTCACTCCTATCGCCATGTTTGTTGGCTAAGTCACACACTAAATATTGCATAATTTCAATTTTTGAGTTGCTCACTTTAGCCTCATACTTGGTGATTTATAGGCGATGGTCACGTGACCCTTGCCGTGTTATTATAAAATGCTTTGTACTATTGACATCCAATCAATAATTAATGGTCTGAATTCGTTTGTGAGGTGTGCTACCGTGTAAACATTTCACAGAAGGCCAAGTATTTATTCTAGTGTCGAAAAGGTTATTCAATGCGTAATGTTCTTTAATGTATGCAAGTCTAATCTATTTAGGTACATGGTCACACTTATGCTAATTCAATGTCTAAAAATAACTTCATTAAAATATCCGCAAACTATTTTCGTCTCAGACCTTGTCTTTTTTCTATTGAAATGTATTCTTTTGTCTTGCATTTAAAGTCGTATTATCAAAATTTTGAGTTTTATTTAATTAAATTAATTACAGTTTTATGCATTTTGGTGGATCAGAAGACTGTAAGTATAAAATAATTTTTAACTTGTAGACAAGAAATAACTTCAAAACAATTATCCTATATTTTGAATTAATTAAAAAGAAAACATATTAAAAATAGGGACTGTTCTGACATTAACATATGATTTTTTTTTTTTATAAAAACACTCACTTTTACGGCGAGTTTATTGACACACTTATTTCCACGCATTGACCTATTAACACACATTTCTAAAATCGACCTTATTACATTACCACAGTGGTCAAAGGTAAAATCATATACAAAGTCATACACATCACACCATATCATCAGCCTAAAAATGCCCACTGCCAAAAACAAAGGCCTCTTGTCACACGGGAGAAATGTTTAACATTAATCACCACGCTTGCTCAAGGTAGATTGGCGATTTCAAACTTATTGTCAGAAACTATAAGACCCAGGTTTCCTCACGATGTTCACGATTTGTGGATAACACAAAGAGTTGTTTCGTGCGGGAATTGAACCCACAACCCGTTGCCCAGCCACCGCGCCAACCGTGCAGTCATAAATATTATAGAAAGTAAATATAAATAAATAAGTATTATAGTCAGTATTAATCGAAAAATGTTATTACTCTTTGGATGAATATTTGAATGATATGTCTCTGTGAATTTATTGTTGTTTGTTTTATTTTCCGATTATTTAATTGTTTTTTGCCAATTCAATGTTAAGTTAGTTTATTATTTTATTTTTTCTCTACTACATTTGTACGTCTTAATGACAAAACTTTTATTATAAGATCTTTATTTTGACAATACCTATGTTTTACAAATAAATATATTCTATTCTATTCTATTCTCATACGAGAGAAATCTCTGGGCCACCATGGCAATTAAAAAGTCACACCTTTACTTTAAAAAAAATGTGTAGTTCAATATTTTAGGGTTACAATGTCATCGACGTAACATCAAGTGGAGCAGTAGGACATAACTAAACGCAGCACTCACAACTATAATTTGTTGCCGGTTTATTAAACAACAAGTTAGAATCTCGCGAAGTTCAACCTCAAGGATGTAGGAAACGACAGACCTGCTATTAAACTACCGACAATATGTTTACAAACCTTATACGTTTTTATTTTTAGATTCTATTGTGTTTTATTTTATGTTTTAATTCGTTGAACTGATTTTCTGTATTTGTTGGTAATTTGATTGTTTGTGTGTGTGTGTGTGTGAGTGCGCGCGTGTAAAGAAACAAAGCAGTCTTGTCTAAAGCATGTTTTTAAAAATTTTAGAAGAAATGCTATCATCAATATTTAATTACCTAAAAAATGAAGGTTCCTGCACCGATTAAAAAATAAGTCTTTGGCAATGTTTTGAAAAACAATGAAATTGTAATATTTATATTGTTCAAGATATGTTGGTATTTCACTATAGGTGCCTTAATACTGAAAGGAGTTCAAATGGTCAACTAGGTTGCCAATGAATTTATAATAAGCTACTTTTTAAGTTGCCTTGTAAGTACTATATGAAACGGGGGACATAATATAAGGCATATTCATTGTTCGTTTTTTGTCTGAGTTCTTTTTTTTTAATTTTTAGCTGGGTTTGTTTTCGTTTTATGTACATTGAATATGAATTTTAAAATAAATATTCCATTACGATGAGATACGAATAAGAACTTCATATAGTATTGGATAAATAAAAAGAAATACCCATAGATTAAGAATAATATTTACAAATACTAATTTAACATAATATACAATTAATAATAATTATGTAACAAATAGATTATGTAATGAAAGAGAAAGAAGACATGCATCCGTGAGATACCAATTGCATCCTGAAAAATAAAAGAAGGGAAAATAAAAGGTTAATGACCCACACTCTCATAGGCATTCCACTGAAAGGATGTCCAATGCAACGGACGTTCCCAAAAAGGTATATAAAGCTGTTGCTGATCTAGCCTACCGGTAGCTGAACGGGATATTCAATTGAACACATTTGTTCCTTTACATATAACATAGATCCAATTAATTAGTAATAATGCACTTAATCCGTGTCAGTATACTTATAAAATTAGCTACTTTTACACGGTTTCTCCCGCTGCTCGGCTCCCATAGATATAATTTTGCAGCATAATGTTTTATAGCCTATAGCCGTCTTTGATAAATAGACAAATCAAACACAAAAAGAAGAGTTAAATTCGAACCAGTAGTTCCGAAGATTAGAGCATTCAAACAACCGAACTTTACAGCTTTATAATTATACAAGTTCTAATGTTTTTCTCTATGGTAAAACTTTTATTACAGGCCATAATAATTGCAACCTTGCAAATGCCTCAGGCTTCAAGTACCTTCTGAAAAGTAAGCAGTTTCATAACAACCTCTTTTTGACAATCCCATCATTAACCAAAACAAATTTCTGAAGAAAATCGTTTGTAATTTTACACGGTTTGTAAAAAAATATCACAAGAAAACATAGTTGAACAGATCGTCAATAATTCTAAGAAAATCACGCTGGTTTCTTAGAAGAAATTTGACAGCTTTATTACTTGTTTGAAATGTTTTTTTGCTTGACAATTTTATTCGTCTATTTCGTTTGGAATTGTAAAACTATGGAATTGCTGTACGGAATTGTGTTTTTATTTTTTGTTATTGCAAGTATAATGTAAACATCCCAGTAGACCATCAAAGGCGAGGCCCTATAGGGCTGATGCTCAGCCGGGGTTGCGGGGTAAGCGCAATAAGGCACGGCGGCCTCGGCCTAGAGCAGGAGAAGGAACAGGGGGGTTTTTAGTCAGTAAGATTCTGACACTCCCTGCCACCCTATCCACGGCGAGAGAAGTCATTTGATGATTTTCAACTCACAAAAACGCACAATGCATACACATGGTAACTGAATATTCCTGAATAAAAAAAATACTAATTGACAGTTTTAAAAAGATACAATTATATTATTGTGTTCAACAAAATTTAAATATGCAAGTGTGTCTAGTATGTCTACGTATACGAAAATAAAATGAACGTCAGTCTGTTATTCAAATTAACTTATTTTGTTTCGTATTTTAAGGTAATGCGTCATTTACAAATATAATTGAATTGCATAACCTTTTGTTTTAAAGTTTAGATAAATTAACTGTTAACTAAAATTCGCGGGTTACTCACGTGCAAACGCGAATTTTAGTTAATTTAGTATGTCTCACGATAGTTATTATAAAAACAAATTAACTGTTGTTACGAATTTAACCGAAAATTTGTGTAATGTTTGTCCAATTCGATTTGATTTTAAATGCGTCAATATAGGAACTTTGATTTATGTTAATCTAGCTATCCTATGCCCTTTCTCGAGTCCCAAACTATGACTGCACCAAATTTTACAGAACTTGGTTCAGTAGTTCAGGCGTGGAGAAAAGACAGAAAGACAGACAGAGTTACTTTCGCATTTATAATATTAGGTTGGAAGTTTGGATTTGGATTCCTTAGTAGAGTATGATTTTTTTGAGGGGGGAATAGTCATCGAATCACTTCTCTGGCCCTGTGAAGGTAGCGATAGGGTGTGTCAGTCTTTTACTGACTAAAAACCTGCCAGCTCGATGATCAATTATTCTACATTTAAAATAAGTAGGTACTCAGCTTCTTTGACAGGCAGCTTGATGGAATTCTATTGTTTGATGTTTCAAAAGTATCTAAACATGGTTTAGTTAACATTGATAACAATAATTTGGTTTATCTCTAGACGTATCCCATTATCTCTATCTTACTAGACCTCTATTCCATGGGACTAATGAGTGGCATTATTGCCTCATTAGAAGCAGGATTGTAATACTAAATGCACATTTGGTAAATCTTTGGCCTTGGACACTGACTGCTAAAATCTGCAGGTTTCTTTAGCCGGTGTTAGGATAACTTGTATGTTATTTCTTCGGTTGCTGCCTAAGTCATTCAGACCGTTATTTTATTGACATTTTTTTTAAAGTCTGTCTGTCTATACATCCTATGTAAAATTCATTCCTTCATTCTGATTTCACACTTCTACTCCGACAAAAGTCAAAACCGGAACCATTTATTATGCGAAATATCTATAAGGAAAACGCCACACAATTATTCACTGTTACTTTCTTTAACTTGAAAAAAATTAGTTTCTCAATTCAACTGTATTTTTTTATTGCAAGGTTCATTTCAGAATGTCATCTAAATAACAAAAAGCAAAACTAATCCATTCAGAATTGAGTAGACTTTGAATTGTAGCATAATTTGTGAGATCGTAGTACGCGCGCCATTTTGTCGAAAACTGACGTTTGTGCGTCGTACATTGCGCGTTTATTGATTTTAAGTTTACAATTTTAAGTGCGGTATGTATGCATAATGCTTTAATGAAATTTCATATATCAATTTCAATTAGATCGATTTATCGTATTGAAATAATATACATATTATTTAATAATATACATTTATATACGTATTCATTTGTTATAATTGCGAAAGAAAAATGACATAATTATGACTAAATAATTGCTAAGTTTTTTCTGAGTTATAATTACTTGGCCTGTTAACATGTACCTAGCTGTTATTTAATTTTTATCTCCAAAATTCAAAACGTGAACAAAAAATACTTTATTTTTAATAATTGAATTAGATTGCCATTTAATTACTTATATTTTTTTCATATATTTCAACGCAATGTCTTATTGAAAAATTATTAATTTCAATTCTATATTTCTTTTATAATTGTCACTTTGTTCAGACTACTGACACGGTGCTTAGTTTTTGTTAAACTGAATACACAATGATATGAATTCAAATTGGAAAAAGACGAGTACCTACCTATACATTGCATTATTTTTTACTGGGTCACATGTTAGTTATTCAAATTACTACGAAACAATGCCCAACATCGTGCGTCGTTATGTTCTTAATTCAAAAAAACAGAAGACGAACCTAAAGCAAATTTTTGCTTTTCAATCAGTATAATGTATAATTATTTGATATAAGATTGGAATGTATTAATGAGTTAATTGTTAAAATATATTATTATGGCTGGCTTCTTGCACCGACCATTCGCTCATTTCTGCATTCCCCAAGGTTCTACTGGTAGAAAATGCCTAATTCAGCTTACTAGATTTTTTTCCTGAAGATTTTTGGTTTAAAAACTATTATATGTCCTGTCTTGAATTCCAAACTTTATCTGTGCTAAACTTCACACAAATCGGTTAAGTAGTTTAGGCGTGAAGAGAAGACAGATAGACAGAGTTACTTTCGCATTTTTGATATTAGCTTGGATTGTGCATGAAGTTTTGATAAATAAATAAATTATTGTCAAGTCCATTTGTTTTGTGTGCTCAGTTGCTTCCGACATTATCGTAGCAGCCGCGAGCGAGCCAACTTCGCCTGAATGAAACTCGTGTCGAAAGACTTTCGTTTTCCGTACGAACAGCTCACATGTTCGCAGCTTTGCATTTTATTTCCCGCTTTTTCACTTGTGACGTCACACGATTCATGAGTCCACTTTAAAACAATATGTCTGCTGCGTTACCGTTACGCAATTCTTAAAAACCATTTTTGGGGTCGCATTATCATTTTATTATACATTTTGCTAAAATTTTATCATCATTTTCATATTTTAAAGTTGAAGGCAAGCCGTTTACACGTGTATGAAATAATTAGCAGCTAAAAAGTGTCCAAGGTAGTGGTAGTGTCCACTAATACTTTCTATTTCTAATTTTGACTCAAAAACTTAGCGTTTTGCATGACAGCAGGTTGAAAAATAAATTTTATTCGTATGAATATAAGTTTGAAATTGAATTGAGTAGAGTTTAAGAGGGTTAGAGTAGGTGCTGAACCTTAAGTAGGTGCACGCATCAAGAGATAATGGAGTTACAAGGGCAAGGTGAGCTGTTTTTACTGATAGGGTGACATGTGCTGTGGTCTACCATCCATCGATATAAGATACTCTGACAAATTAATGATTTACAAAAATGTTCAGTGGAAGTTAGGTTCATGGTCAATTTGGAACCGAGTAGCAGAATATGTGAAGTTAAGTCGATTTTAATAATATGCAAACTAAAGTGGTCATGGCTATATTGTGGCAATATTTTATTTTATATTATATAAGTTATATTTTTAGAGGCTGGCTAGAGGCTGTTTCTAAAAATAATAATAATTTGCAAAAAAATAACCTTGTAATGTTAAAAATAGGTGTCTTAATTTAATAGAGATAACCTTAAAACGTGATTTGTCTCGTTTTGTGTTGATATTTACATTTTTTTTTATTTTGTTGGTAGGAAGTCATCGTTTAGCATTTCAAACTAATTAATAAATATCATTGAGAAAAGTTTGAATATCTTATACTAATATTATAAAGAGGTAAAATTTATAAGGTTGTAGGTAGGGGGTAATCTTTGGAAACGCTGGTCGGATTGTCAAAATTCTTTCACTGATAGATAGCTACAATGTTCCTGAGTGCTATAGGCTATAAAACATCACGCTACGATTAAATAGAACCGAGCAGCGGGTGAAACCGCGCGAGAGTAGCTAGTGTAAGGTAGAATAGTGCATCACAGCTATACTAAGGCGGTACGAAGTTCGCTGGGTCATCTATTATTCGATAATTTTAAAAGTTTCTTGAAAACTGAACATGTTTGAGATATAAATAAACGTATTACTAATATTTGTTCTAAATTGAAATTTAGTTTTGGCGTTTCTTAAAATAAATTAAAAAAAATATTAAATGTTTATCTGTATCTACATCTGAACCTAGACATTTCATTGAAAGTTAGCCGCCGTAGCCTACTGTGCCATCGTACCAGACTTAGTCTGCGAAGTTGCATTTCTCCATTCAATAGTAACTAGCTCAGTATTCAGATGCCATTTCGTCTTATTGAGGTTTATTTATATTTGTTTCAGATAAAAAGAACTTTTTAGGATGACTACTGGTCTGCGGACAGTGCAAGGGTAGCTCGTCGCCTGACTAGACCCAATTCTGAGTGTACGACGCATCGCCTTCTATGCGCCTCAAAGAGTCCATCGCTGATGGTGCCAAACTCCAACCGAAGTTGCAGGTGTAATTGCAATACTGTGGCCCCAGCACGAGAAGAAACGAGGTTTTTAGTCAGTAAGTGTCTCCCAGGTGTATCGTTTGATAGGTATTAAAAAAATATAGGATATCATTTAAAACAGATTCTGAGTTGTGGTGATGATTCATGGTGGCCTGGTTTAAGGCGCCCGTTTCTCATGCATCAGGGTGCAGTCGAAACCTGGCTAGTACCAACGTAACTTTTTCCAATCTGCTACTGTGTGCTTTATTAAGAAAGATGGTACCACGGATAAATGGTGAAGCAAAACATCGAGATGAAACTTAGACTTATAAATTTGTAAATTTAACACACACACCGGCAGAAACTAATACACACTCAAAAAAAAAAAACAATAGACTTATTAATGCAAATGTTACAAACATTTTGAACAGACTTATTTTACACTGCAATATTCGTAAATAATTATACGCATTCGTTGATTCAAATTATAAGCGTGCTGTACCTCCAAAATTACCATACAAGGTTATCATTTATCCTTATTATACTTCCATTATTCTAAAACACCTGTCACAGCACTATTAAAGAAGAGGTAAAAATAAATTATTTGCTTCAGACGAAACATCTGTAACTGAAGGCCTATGCTGTTTAAACAGGCGTGCATGTATTGTCATGGATGGCCACATTATTCTTGATAATTCGCGAACGCAGGTGTCACGACGTTCTTATCACAGTGTCGTGGCTATTTTAGTGACACCGCAGCCGAGCACGCAGATAAAATATTCACTCACCTACCTACCAAAAGATACTACCCGAATCACGTACTGCATTCGACCTGACACTGCACTACATCAACTCCATTTTTATTTTTAAACTCTGATTGAAGAAATGGTGATATTGCATATTACATACAGCCTGTTCTTCTAAATAGATAGACGCACCTCTAACAAAAGAACTCATCAAAAATTTTTTGTAATCTAATTTGCAATTCAGGCAATAAGACAAATGCATATGAAGAGGCACCTAATGATTTCCGTCTGGGATCTAGTGTCAGTTTCATTATATAAAATATTATGCCCGTCAGGCATTCGAAATATTTATCTCTTTCCAAATAAAAAATCTCTTATTTTCTGTCGTCTGCAGGTGACTCGTTGATCATGGCTACTAATTACTTCAGGTTTTGCATCGTCTCGTATTCAGTTACTTTGTAGCGTTAGTCTATTCACACGTCGCATCGGTACCTCAATAATAAGAGGAATAAATTTTGTTATTATTCATCATAGTTTTTGCTATACAAACAGGTTTTACACTTGCAAAATATATGCAACCGTCTGGCGAATACATTATTATATTTTAGCTGCTATTTCTTTTGTAAGCGTGAGGTCTCTGCGCGCGTCCGTTACGTATGACAAACGTTACGTTAGAATAATTGTGTTACTCCTGCGAGTACAAAACGCCAGGCTTTTCTGAACGGGCCGCCAACGTGTGAGTCGACCTCCAAGGCTTTGTGGCCGGCCAGACAGACCGAAAAACATCTAACAAAAGAAGCCATATGAACACGTCTAGTCGGTTTTAGGAATTCGCGCTAATGCGTCTGGCGACCCACTTGAATACATTTGCGGCCACTCGGACGTTATAAAATTATTTAATAATATAGTCTATTAGATGCGTCTGCGGTGGCGTCCGCAACCAGCGCGGACTAGACGCAAGCTATGGTCATTGGTCATCTTAATTTGGCTAACTGTAGTATGTAAAAAACCTGAAATATGTGCAGAATGACGATGGACAGAGATTAATAAAGTTCATATAAATTCTAATCTCTATCAAATGACGGAGAATTAGAAAGGCAAATTAAATAGAAATATTGTAAATTTAATGCCTTGCGTATGAATGCATTAACTCGCGACTTTAATCTAAGAATAATAAATTGTAATTGTTTTGTTACTGCCCGTACTTATCGTCGCGGAGTTACTAGGCGCGCATAAGTTTACACTGGTGTACAAACATTCGCCAATTCGTCAGTCAGTCAATCTGTTGGACACGTGTGATATTATTGTATCTAGTAACGAAGGTTTATCGTACATATTATGTAAGATGACGTCTTTACAGTGTACATTTAGTGCATGATCGAATTTATTACAAATGCTACCTTCCTCGTTGAGTGAGCAACTGGCTGCGTTTAAGCACGGAACAACACTTTGAGTCGTCGTCATTATCATCATTAGCCAGAAGGCGTCACTGTTAGACTAAAGCATCCCTCTTGGTTCTCCACATCGATCGGCAACTCTCTAGCGTCCATTGGCTACCGAGTCCCGGCTCTGACGATGTCGTTGGTTCACCTACCCAGAGGTCGCTACTCTAGTATATCCTAAGTGATCTTTCGAGTGACGTGGCCTAAGTATGCCAACCTGCAGATGTAACCAGCTATGTCTGTAACTTTCGGTCCTTGGCGAATTTGCACATTTCGGATTTTGTCGCGCAAAGAGACTCCGATCATAACCCGCTCCATTGCGCGCTAAATGCCTCTGAGTTTTTCTAGAAGACTCACTATTTGTATGATCCACAAATTGTTATTCCTGGTCTAAGTAACATACCGACCGATTCCGACTACCATAGTGAATTTTTGTTTGTAAAAACACAACGATCATTAAAAATATTCTAAGTTCTCGAAATTTCTATTCTCTTTAATAGCAAGGAACCTATATTTGAGTTTCGCCTATGGCAGTAGATCTATCACATAAATTACATAGAGTGACAAAAAAAATCATAGCTAACTTATAACCTATATTTGTTTAGTAATAAAGCATATAGGCTGAAAAGCCCATTCTTGGACAATAAACCACTTTTGACACTAGACGGAGCAAAAGAAAAAAAGAACTCATAGAGAATTTACCCTAAGTACAAACCAATTAACGTTTTATAAAAAAGGGGGGAAATTGGATGTCTCATCAACACTTTTTATGACTGCAAGTGAGCCAATTATGAATTAAGTATTCTGTAAAATAATTAATTAAATTGTAAGGTCGTTGCATGTTGAGGTTAGACGTGTGCATATAACCGTGGTTATTAGATTAACTAATCAAGCTAAGCTTCAGTTATGCTTCTGTTCTTAAGCCAATTGGATCACTTACAATTTGCTTAAGTAGCTACGTAGATGCATGTGGACTACGGTTTTTCTGTATAATGCCATTAAAGCTTAAATTAATTTGTATTTAATTTGTCTACGTTGTCAGTATGACTGGTGTGGCCTCAAGCAATAGGACGTGAGCTTCTTATAAACGGAGTACAATTCTAATCATTTCAAATTTCTAATCTCAATTATTTTTTGTTCGAAGAAGGTATTTAAAACTAAAACTCATAAAATTTTTTCTTCGAAGAAGTAATGTATCCTAAGAACCTTTTACATGATCATACATTTTTTCTACGGAGAAAATTTGTTTTTATAATAACTATCGTGAGACATACTATATTAACTGCAGCGTGCGCGGGCGCGGCGACGTCCCGCAGCCTACTCATGAGGAAGAACCCCTCTGTGGTTCGAAACTAGTAGAGCTTTTCTCAAGATAGACACGTGAGTAACCCGCGATTTTTAGTTAATTTAGGGAGAAAATTATTAAGGGTCGTCATGAAACTCTTACACATGAGAGTGCCGGGACCTAGGTGAAGCGAGAAAGAGTGTCACAACCTTACTGACTAAAGACCACAGACCGACCATCGTTTCTATGTCGAATAAAAAAAAACAAAGGAAAGTCTTTCCCATCAATCTTCCTTATCAAATCAGGCTAGATTTGGATCAGTTCTATGTCTTGACCAGATAAAGCTGAGTAAGATACCTAAGTAAGTATTTTACATGATGACTGGCATTTGCCCTCCATTTCCCATAAAAAATGGTGATTTAAAAAAAAAGTCTATTTATATAGTTTGGGAGAAATAAAAATAGATTCTCTGTATAAAATAAAATCTACATGTCATTAGAAATACTACATAGAAAGTAATGCTATCCTTCCTATCCTACGCCTAACTGGCGTAAACCTTAAATAGGCGTATTTTTATTTTATTTTATTTTCGTACAGACTTGACCTTGGAAACGATTTGTAAGTACTTTTTGATCTAAAGAAATGGTTGCTATTATACAATGTATTTTATACCTATATCTACAGTTAATGAAAACGAATTTGCTTGGTACCACGATGGAGGAGGTTTATATTGTGCTCATAGCAAAGAAAGAACACTTTCAAAATAACTGTTAATAGTGCTTTTAAGATAGCAGTTACATTAGAATAGTTCAGAATTTTCTATCTGAAAAAAAACCTGGAGACTAAATTAAAGTCTAGAGGTCACAATCAATATTCTCTCATCATCATCATCATCACTATTCCTCATTATCAGACAGAAGATGTCTGCTGAACCAATAGCCTCTTGTTCTATATTTTTGAATATTTTTTTGAAATCTATTTAACGCAACAATCGAAGTTAAGTTGAAACAAGTCCAATATTACTAATGTCATAATTCCTTCAAAAATGTGCTATACCTACCTACCTACATTAAACTTCTTCACACACATACGCTATTCAGCCGTCTGACTTATCAACATCTATTGTATTATTATTGACACTATATAAATTAGTTTTGTCAATAGATTTTGATCAATGTTTGATATTACAAGCACGGACGGATGATATGACTAGTTCTGATGCATCGTCTGCTTTGTTGTCTACGATTATAAAAAAAGGTATTATTGTTTTTGATTTGAATATTTATATTGTGATCTATCGAGGACTAGGGGCTTCCTTAGCAACAGCTTATAGTTTAAAGTTATAAGGTAGAAATTCCTAATAATATTATCATGTTTGTAAGTATGGATGGATTTAATCTTTCACGTAAAAAACTTCTAAACGGAAATTAGTGAAATTTGGCTCAGAAATAGACTAATTATAGTCTGGAACAACACAAACACTATTTTTTATTATAGTACTAAAGTAGAAAATGCTTGCAGAAACTGGTTAGTTAGTCATAATAATGTTGTGTCAATTTAAATTTGATGTACCATTTCATCTACACCCAAGGTCAATTGCGATCTTCAATTATTATAATATATAATATGTATTAATTTGAAGTATAAGAAATATTCCGTACATCTGCGTTTACATTATATTTAACAGCAAAGTAGAAATCATGAAAATCAATCACTGAATTTCGTTCTTTAAATTAATTAGCAATTAAAATCAAATTAGCATGATTATCAAATTTAAGTTTTAAAACAAATATTTCGGCTTGAATGCAGACAGTTTACAAACTTGCGCTTTTTAATTCTTTTTTTTTGTTAACGGCTGTTGCCTTATAGACGTCGAAACTTGGGGTCGTTGACCAGCAAAGATAGTCTGGCCTTGTAAGTCTGTCTATGAATTCGTCTAGTACTTTAGCTCTATACCTATCTATAGATCGCGACGCATGTTCGTACTGAAAATATTTATTAACACGCCTCTCTTGTCATGACGATTTGTTGAAGAATATATTTTCATTTTGTTTGCGAGTTGTATAAAACTATAAACTGATTTATATTATTCTGTAATTTTTATAGGAGAATAAAATTATGTTAAATAAATAAAAATAATTTTTATAATTAATTTTTTTTTGTTAAATCTTAATTTTGACGTGAATACCGCTAACGTGAGTCACATTGAAGTAATTCAAGCCGTTGTGCTAAATCATCGAATTCGTCACGTAGATTTTATGCTCTTTATAGACAAGCATCGAAAAGTTTTCCTCAATGTGTCATTGACACCTTGTTTGTTAGTAGGCCCTAGTTAAAGAAATGTTCTTCAAATGTAAGTGGGAGAGTCATGCTTCGCCACCAATATCGACTGGAGTGATGTCTACTACGGCTTTAGAGAAAACCTTACTCCACTATCCCCAAATCGGCACAAAACAGATTTGCCAATTTTGTTTTCACAACGATGGCTGAGAAACTGGCTGCCGCGCCTCGAATCGTGTATTCGATTCCCAAACGGAACAACTCTTTGTGTGATCCACAAATTGTTTTCCGAGTCTGTTTGAGGTGTATATGTAAAATTGTATGTTTGTAAACGAACCCAAGACGCAAGAGAAAATCCTAGTGTGGGGCAACGTTTTTTTTAAACACAGATTGATCAGAATGATTAGTCTGCTTTTTAGTAGCAAAAATAATACTATATAGGTACCAACACTGACGTCACTTAATCGACTTAACATAACGAAAAGTATTCTTCAATACATGGATAATTCCATGGTTCAAAATTTAAAATAATATTTTATTGCTTACTTTAATTTTTTATTCGAAAAATATCAGACGATATTCACTTTAAATTATCTTCATATTATTATTTTCTAGTATTTAATACATATGTAAATTGTCTTTGTAAATGGTTTTACATATATATAAAATTTAATTAATATTATAATCTCATCAAAATATTGTAAAATTAAAGATATTATGACATTATGTATGTATATCGAAAGATTAGGTATTGCTATTTAAATGGTTTTAAATTTTGTAAGTTTTTCAAAAATTAACCTTTCTATTTTTTTGTGTAGATAATGAATACACCTATTTGTATGGCTAGGCAATTACGGTAAGAATGAATAATTTGAATAATTCAGGCTCATTATACTTTGTATTACGGAATAAATTAAATTCCTGAATTTAAATAAAGCAAAACTAAATTCGTACTGAATGCACCAAAATATTTTTTGCGTAACATTAGGTATATTTTGTATAAGTATATGCATCGTGTCTTGATTGGTGTACTATTAATAAAACTAGATAAAGGTGGGTGCAGACAGTCTTGCTAAGGCATCTACCCAAAAGCGAAATTTTCCGAGATTAAAAATAAAAGTAACTATCCTAAAAAACCAAGATGTAAGAAGGAGAAAAAGAGGAATTGCAAAAAAAATCCTAACGCTGAAAAGAAATAACACGTTACCGCTGAACATGCCTAAAAGCCCAGTCTAGACCGACCGGTGAGCGCTTGAAATAATGAATGTCAAAACATAAAGCAACATGGATTATAAGGAGACGACCACACAAAGGATTCGAGACCTTTATTTTTCCGTCTGCCAAAACGTTTGTTAGGACAGGTGCACATTACATGCAGCTCAGGCGTTAGACGTGGAACAAAACGTCTGAATCCTACTGATATGGAGACGAGACATCTTATAAACTTAGTTTCAGCAGAAAGTAGCACGTGTGCGCGAGGCATAACCATTTTTAATGTCAGCCGAGGTCACGACGCGACTGGCGAGTAGAAAAAACGATGCCTAACAGACTTTTTAAGCGGTAAGAAGTAGACGCGACGCAAAAAATCATTCCGTCGGGCGGCGGCCGAAGGTGCAACGCGAACGTTAGACGCGACCTACACACTCCGATTTATGAGAATAAACAACTTTAATTGTATTCACCTAGGTTACATTTTAGCTAAAAAATGTTGATCATGCCGATTACAATAATGACTGATTTGATTATGCTCGCTTAGTTGATAACTGTATCAATTTGTAGACTCGTGATTAATTTATTAGGAGAATTTGTATAAGTAATATTAATTTACGAATAAATTCGTTTACAATTTTAAAGTTTTAATGATTCGTTTTTTTTTTGTATATTTCAAGCGATGTCTTAGATCTATCTGTTTTATGAAAGAGCAACTATTTAAGAGGCGTTTTCATTTTATTTATTTATTAATAACTTCAACAAAAAAGACTAACAGTACGAGTCCAAGTCGTCTAAATGTTACCTTAAATTAAATTACAATTACATTTATGAAAATCTAGAATATCTACTTTACATTAAATTACGTGCATCAATGAGTTAAATATTCATCAACCATTTTAATAAGTTTTTTTAAGAAATTATACCTTGGTACAGTTTTGTATCTATCCGTACTTACGAATTTAAGTCTTATGGCAAACAGCTTTTGACAAAGCGTTTTTTTTTCTGACTTTTACGAATTCAGTATTTTCATTAATGTAGTTAATTTTAAGAAGTTCATCGTATTGCATATGCTTCCTCAATAATTTCCAGATTGCTCGGTTGGAAGCGATCTATAACCAGCGGTTGCCTGCAACCTTTAGGTTATTTTCCGCCGTGTAGGTTGCAACGTAGGACGTGAATTCCTGCGTTACACTTTAAAAATAATTGCTAGTTCGCAGTATCTACGAGTATTTTAGAATTGTAGCCTGAAACATCACAAAAATAAATATCCTTCCTTTAAAGGAAATAGAAATATTGAACTGTGCTATCTATAAAAAATGACAAATATATTTCTTTGTAATAAGACGAGTAATGTTGACTGCGCGCTTGCATAGTGGCTGGGCTACTGGCCGATGTACTACGTGTTGCGGATCAGATTCCTGTATGGGACAAAGCTTTGTGTGATCTACAAAATTGTTGTTTCGGGTGTGGATGGTTTGTGTATGTGAATTTGTATGTTTGTAAGGAAACCTACGATACAGGAGAAAATCTTACTAGGGAACAGTGACGAAAAGATTTCATTTTATAGTTCAAACAGAGATTTGTCAAAATCATCTATTCCAACTAAATCAATGAAAGGTACTTTTGAAACGTCAAAATAGAGTAGTAGTCTGTCAATCTGTTCGTCAGTGAAGCTTAGTTTTTTTGGTTTTCATTAAATTAGTCATTTGTGTAGTGGAATTTTAGATTTTGGCAACAGTATCTCGATAATACAGGGGAGATATTTAATTTTGTTAAAAATAAAAATTTTAACAAAAATAAAAATCTCCCCTGATATGATAAATATGTTAAAAATAAAAATCAAATAAATTGTAGAAAACACTATTAAACGATAGCAATAAATCGAAGACGGATTTCGGTGCTTTCAATTTTGAAAGCTGGAAAGTAATCAGTGTAATCTGATAAAACTTAATACAATCTGGTCGGTGCCTTCCAGTGCACGTTTTCCTTTGATGCAATTCTGCTGACTTAGTGGGTTCCGTGCCTTTAGAAATGGACACCTTAGCTCCGTCTCCTGTATTACGTAAGCAACGCGCAATTAAAGCGAATGAATATATTTTATTTTTCGTTTTTTTGTTAACAATTATTATGTAAACGAGGTACCCCGAAGAGTGGATTTTTTTTATTTCAAGATGGTAGCATTACTATGCTACCTATTTATTCAGTTTATTTGTACATTTAACATTGCAGTAATAAAACAAAACTATAAATTTAAAATTTAAGGTAGGCTTACATACTTTGAAACTTTTATCTGTACCTATTTAAATAAATTTTTACGTATTACAATTATATCATTACTAACATTATAAATGTAGGCTAGGTAAGTATTACTATCGCATGAAACTTTTAGAATCGAAGTAAAAATAAAAACACAAACATACATACAGTTTTTACTTACTTGAATGTACTTTTCTTTCACAGAAACGCACGGAGTTAATGATAGCGCATGTTTGGCACGCCAACAATGTTCGTGGCGCCCTCTGTCCATATTTAACGCGGCAGGAGGTAACTTTTTGTCTTTTGAAAATGATAAGCGTTATACTGATTCTATGTAGCTAATTGAGGTTATAAATATATTGTTAGTTTCTATTCAATTAAATTTCTTTGTCTAATTGTTTTCGCTATTTTTGTTTTATTTTCCTGAATTTGTGATAGTAGGTATTGTAAGGTCTAGGTGAACTGACAGCATAATGGTTTGACAAGATATAGAATAACCTTTTCGTAAAGCAGTGGACGATACAGGCTAATCATATTGATACAGTGCTGCTGATGATGATGGTATTAATAGGGTAATTATTGAATTGGTATCTATCAAGTCTTAGACATATGAAGGAAATTATCAGTTAATGACGAAGAAAAGATCAATGACAGTAAAGCGTACCTATACTACTACAATAATAAACTACAATAATAAAAACAACTTTCATTTAGATTATTAAAAAAAATGGATGGCGAAACTCCTTTGAGCTTGAAAAAAGCGGATGATTAATCATCTATTGTTGAATGTTAAAGTGATATGATCAATCCATAAGGTAAATATTGTAACAAAAATACAAATCAAACTTAAAATGAATGTAGAAAACTACCGAAAACATGGCTAAAACTTCAATACTACACTATCTTTGTGAATTGAAAGTTGTTTTGTCAAAAGAACAGGCTACGGGCTACGAGAGAGAAAATTGAGAGAGGTATGCACTGGTTTTTCGTTGCAATCCTTTGTCATACTTTTTATAGTATTGACGAAACTTCCCGGACTTTCAGACAATTTGGTGAGATGTTTTACAAAAGAATTGATTGTTGGTATTTTTCTATTTATATACATATTTTTATGGTAAGGTTAGATAATTTTTTCTTGTGTTATGATATACTTGCTATAAATTTTTCAGCCCTGAAATTTCACAATTTTCAAATCTATAACTCTGCAATACCTGCATGTCGATTCTATAAAATTAGTTTGATTTTGAATCTTGTTCGAGTCCGAAGTGAGCGTCGAAGTGACGAGGAAATAAAATTTTAGAATGTCACTTTTAACGTCATCTTATACTTTATCTATCAAAATGTTGCTGTCAATTTAGTTCAACTCGCAAGTGTAGCGCTAGTGTACTACTACACGGCGGATTCAGATTCGAAGTTTAGAATGAAGTCTTACAGAATCACACTACTGGCTAAACTACTGAACCCTGAATGGACGCGAAAGAGAAATGTACTAGTATGAGTAACGTGAATCGTAAAAATATTATTTCTAAGTCACGATAAAGTTTAATTCTCATCCTTCTCCATACCAATCTACATTTTGCCACAAGTGCCTATCTTAACTTGACTCTCTTAATTTTGACATTTTCTCGTGAATTATTGAAATAAATACCTTGAATTTCAGATACATGTATATACTAACTTTGTGGCGTACTAAATAGTCCAAAATAAACTGTTTTAATTTATCTTAGTACACATACTCTCTATCGTCTATAATCAGTATTTCTAATTAATGAGTATAAATTTAAGTTCAAACCAGACGACCTCAATACAAGTATTTCTGCACAAAGCTTATAATATTATAATAGGAGAAAATCTGCATCGTTCAAGAAAAGAAAAGAAAAGAAAACAGACTGTAGGTAGATAATTATTACAGAAAAAACACCCTAATGCTCTTAGATACCCTTGTTAAGAAAGAAAAAGGTTGGTTGCAAGATTTTGTATTGAATGTATATTTTATAAAATACGTTTCAATATTACGCTTTAATTAAAAAATAAAAGCGAACTTCTCTTCAAAAATTAATTTGATGACGGTTTTTATCAGCATACATTTAACCATAATAGCTATCTAGCCCATATATCGTAAAACATTCAGTGAATTAGTACTTCCTCCAAATTATCGAAAACTTTCAAAGATTTTGTAAGTAACCTGCAAATCGTTTTTCAATAATGAATTTGTTCTTAATCTTAAACACACTCACGACACAAAAAACATCGTCTCCTTTTTTAAGTCTTAAAAAATGACAGAATTTAGACACTCGAAATAGGAGATCTGACCACCTGACTAAAAATTATCCTGTTTCGTCTCCTGCTCCAAACCAGGCCACGGTACATCATTGCACTTGCACCTTCAACCCCGACTGGATGTGATTGACTACACTGAAACTAGTAAAGCTTTTCTCATGTAAGTAGTAATTGAGAGCAATTGATGTTTTCAATAAATTTCGTACTATTGATAAAAGCCATTTGGCTGTTTTTTTTTTTTGTTGCGGACTCCAGCAACAACATATGAGTTACGAGTGCTTTGCTGACCTTTTGGAGATTTTATTGATTGGGGCAGGGTAGGGATTGGGCTTCCAGTAACCTCACTCAAACACAACGCTGGTTTCTTCACGCCGGTTTTCTATGAGGCCGTGGTATCACTCCGGTCGAGCCGACCCATTCGTGCCGAAGCATGGTTCTCCCACACTGAAATCAAAGAAAACAGTTCAGCAGTTTTAGGAGAAAGGCATACAAAAGTGATAATTAGTCGAAGTCTAAGATCGCTCAGAACGCACGGCGAAACAAATGTTGTCCGTACGCCAACATCTGCAAGCAGCTTAACGTGATGTTTGAACTAAAGTTTAACAACTACTGCGATAACTTGTAGTTCTATGTTGCATTAATCTCGTAAATTTATCTAATCAATTTGGAGTTTGTGATAGCTGTTTGGGTAGTAAATTTGGCGTAAACTTTTTATATAGCATAGTTTTGATTAAATTTATGATTTGCCCTTTATTATTAATGTTTTTATTTTTTTTATCTATGATTTACATTCTTAATTTGAATTCTGCTACTACATTTATATTTAAAGTACGAAAATCAATGGGAATTTCCAACTTCAAACTAATATTATAAATGCGAAAGTAACTCTGTCTGTCTGTCTGTCCTTTCTTCACTCCTAAACTACTGAACCGATTTCTGTGAAATTTGGTACAGACTATAATAGACATAGTTTGGAACTCGAGAAAGGACATAGAATAGTCTTTATACCAAAAATCTGCAGGAACTCACTATTCAACGTGAACGGAGTCGCGGGCAAAAGCTAGTTTCCAAATAAATCTCACTTTTTAGAAAGACATTAATTTTAAAACAGCGCTACGATTTTTTTTCTATTATTTCATTAGATAAGTACGGCAAAGATCCGTGTGAATTATACAGATCATACAAATACTTTATCAGTCTGTAATTTGAACGACACACGGAAAGTTTGTAAGATAGAGCAATGACCCCATCAAAAGCGAAATTTCACGACTGCTTCGAGTGACTGCGAGTGCAACTACCAGGCAAGCGGGTTTCAATGCAAAGGTTTCTTAAAATTTAATAGAGCCCGATAGAGCAATAGAATTTCAACTGCGGGAGAGCCAAGCTTCGTCACGAATGGACCGGCTCAACCGCAGTGATACCACGGCCTCACAGAAAACCAGCGTGAAACAACTATAGCGTTGAGATTCGCCGTCTGACTGAGATTACCGAAGGCCCAATCCCTCCCTCTTCCGCCAACAGTTCCCAGCCCTTAGATAAATATCTGAAACCATCATCCCGATAAGGCCGGCAACGCACTCGTAATTTTTTTGGTGTTGCGGGTGTCCATGGGCGGCGCTGATTACTTACCATCGGGTAATCTATCTGATCGTTTGCCGACCTATACCATAAAAAACGAAAAAACAAAATAATATAATAGGGTCACCTTAATAACATATGGAAGACATTTATAATACAACTGAAGAAACATAATCACATCCAAACTAATCCAAACCAATATTATAAATGCGGAAATAACTCTGTTTGTCTGTCTTTGATTTACACCTAAAGTACTGAACCTATTTGTGTGTTTGGTACAGACGTAGTTTTGGAACTCGAGAAAGGACATAGGATAGTTTTTAAACCATAAATCTGCAGAAAGTAACTATTCCACGCGAACAAAGTCGCGGGCAAAAGCTAGTCTATACTAATATTATAAAGAGGGGAAATTTGTAAGTTTGTATGTTTGTATGTAGGGGGGTTATCTTGGGAACCGCTGGTCGGATTGCCTTAATTCTTTCAGTGGTAGATACCTACAATGTTTCTGAGTGCTATAGGCTATCAACATCAACATCACGCTACGATCAAATGTAGCTGAGCAGCAGGTGAAACCGCACAGGAGTAGTTTGGTATAAAATACTCAACCTTATGTTACATATCTTTAATATCTACAATGCAACTGCAACAAACAAATATAGATATTACAAAATACAAACAAAAGTTGCTTCTAATATCTAAATACCGCCACCCTGTGTCCCATGGGTGTCTTTAAGGGTGTTTTGCTAGTGGGGGCAGCATCCACCTGTGAACGAATAATATCATGTACAGGGATCGTCAACCCTCTAGGCAAAGCGGTGACTAAGCCAATCCAAGGTTCATTGTATTTATACGTAGGTACTAACATGCTGTATTTATGTACTTATAGTTATGTTTTTCTACTTTATTTATTTTAAAATCTAATAATTTGTACATATTTAAATGTTCTTGTCTGCCAAGTCTGAAAATTTCTTTTGTTTTTTTTAGCATTTTCTTCTGTGTCATCGATTTTTTTTGTGAGGGGAAAGTCATCAGATGTCTTCTCCCACCCAGGATCGGGCGAGAGGGAGTGTCAGATTCTTACTGGCTAAAAACACCCCCGTTCCTTCTCCTGCTCTGGGGCTAGGTCGCGGTCACCGGATGAACATCAGTCCTAAAGGGCCCTAGCTAAAAAATCATATCACATAATAATATGATTTCTTACATACCGATTTATAGCTATTGAAATTAATTATACTATATTGACTTGAAATATTATTGTGATAGGTGTACCTAAGGTCATGGTTTCCGAATGAATTCTTAGGGTGAATAATTAAAAAAAGGTTGGGTAAAGAAAATAAGATAGTAATTACTCTGATTATCATGTTTTTCTACTAATTTGTACGAACTTTTACTTTAATTAACTCGTTAATATTTAATCGAGCTTATTATAAGTAATTATAATCATAAGTAATGAAAACATAGATGTACCTATTTACTTGTAAATATTCAAAAATAATTACCTATGTAATTACAAAATTACACAAAGTTTAATAAATTCATTTCATTATAATGAAATGAATTTATTTCATTATAAAAATAATTATTTTTATTATAAATTAAGTAGTAAGATCTTTTTGCATTCTCTTATATTTATTATTTATTATAATAAATATAAGAGAATAAGCAACAACGTTTTCACCGAATAAAAAAAAATCAACGTTCCAAATTTAAAAATATAAAGTTAGGTATATCTATCGTTAATGGCGCAAAATGCGTTCAGTATAGTTTAGTATAATAGTTCATTATACGTAGATGCAGGTGTCTATTAAGAAATGATAGCTAACCAATAATGACGCTTAACACCATTACGAGTAGGCACTATTTATAATGTAAATTTCTGCATTTACAAATACTTCGGTACTTATAAATACGAAACTCAACACCGAACAACTGTTGTAATATTCTAAGAATTGAAATTGTGCTTGCCTTAAAATTTATTACGACCTACGTTAAAATTTTTGAAATGAATCGTTGCAACGCAATATTGTAATACTATAATTATTTACTATTTTAACTGACTTTTCTAGGTTAGAACAGTGCAGTGCATAATGATTTTAGTTTTAATAAATAATACTTTTTTATTATTTAATTTTTTTTTACTGTTAAGCTTTTGGAAAAACATTTTAGATTTATCTTTTGTTTAGAAAATCACCTTATCACCTAGGTAATTTAATGTCATTAGCAATATATGTAATTTTTTATTTTATAGGTCAATGTAGGTAAGTCGTCAGGAAAAAAAACAACCACCCGAAGGACTGATAAAAGAAATAAATTTACTAAGTACATTTTTTAATTCATAGTTCTATTCAAACTTATGTTTCGCGTCAAATTAAATCGCGTAAATGCTCATTTTGCTCATTGCATAAGTACCTACATGCTCTTCAAACAAGGGAGATGAGGTCTATTATAAAAAAAAATCAAGGCAAAAAATACTATCGAATGAAATACATGACGTTCCCTAATGCGACTTTTTATTTCTATGACAAAAATATATTAAATAATTAAATAACATGAATAAAAAATAAAATATGCTATTTATTAAATTTTCACAAATAATAAATAAAATACATGCGTATTTATTTATTTTTAATTCAATTATGGAGACAATAAAATACTATCCACACGTAGCAATCGCTGCCACTAATCTGCAGTTAGTAGAAGCGAGGTTAATAGATTCAGAATATTACCAAGGTGAAAATATTAGTGGCCAGCACCAATTATAAAAAGAATACTATAAGAATTCAAAATTAGAAGAATTTTGAATTCTTATAGTTTGAGATGCTACTATCAATAAATTATATGAAAACGATAAAAAAATTCGTGCACACACAAATAGTTTACCTAAAGTTGTCTACCATCACTAGAGCAACTATGCAAAAAACATTTAAAAAGTAAGATTTCTAAGAAATAAAATAGTGTATAATAGGTAAGGTAAGTAAGATTGCTTACTACGTTTTTCTAGATTTGTCTTCACCAATCGCCGTTGGCATTCGTAGCCAATCAGCGACGCAATTTTACAGGCTGTGCTGCGCTAGCGCAATCGATGTCGCGATAATTAACGAATTAAACTAAAATATTGGGTAAGAAATTGAGAATTTTAAATAACAGTTTTTTTTATTGTAGTGGCATAATTTCATCAGTTTTTTTGGATTTATTAAGATTTTGTAATCAACAGGAGTTTAAATAAATGATTTCTCTTTTGTATATTTTTTTCCTGAAATAGTATTTTTTTACTTTGATTTAAGTTCAATGACCAAGGACAGATAACTGAAATAATGTTACTACGTATATTTCATAAACGTGAATGTTAATGGCAGCTATAGATATTTGTTAATCTTTTAAATGAAACTTACTGAATGAAATTTGGCGCAAAGATAGATTATAGTCTGGAATAACATTCAAGTCAGGAATACCAGTTATACATACCATTTAAGTGTGGGAGAGCCATGCTTCGGCACGAATGGGTCGGCTCGACCGGAGTTACACCACGGCCTAACAGAAGACCGCAATGAAACAACCATAGTGTTGTGTTTCGCCTTGTGATTGAGGTCACCGGAGGCCAAATCCTTCCTTTCCTCTAATCTCTCCCCAATCCCTAAATCTCCAAATCCCGAATCCTCAAAAGGTCGGCAACGCACTCGTAACGCCTCTGTTATTGCCGATGTCCATGGGCGGCGCTGATTGCTTACCATCAGGTAATCCGTGTGCTCGTTGGACGATTTATCACATAAAAATAAAAACTCTTTACCCTAGTACTGCAGGCAAGCCGCTTTCAGCAAGTAGTTCGAAATTAAATTAATAAAAAAACAAACATAATATCATCATCATCATTATCATCAGCTTTTGATTGTCTTATAACAAGTAAGTGCACTCATATTAATAAAAGGGGTGCCAAAATCTTAACAGTAGGTGGCTTGGTAGTTGGAATTGATAGTTTGAAACATTAATTAAAGAGGATAAGAATGCCTAGTCCCAAAGTCGGCACAAGTACGAGTAACATATGCCAGAACAAATAGGGCAGTGAAATTAGTAGTTAAAAACTTTAGGGCTAAACTAGACATTAGTTTTTTTATGTAATAAGTTGGGCCTAGTTAAAAAACGTAAAGTCGGTTTGCACCTAACTTTACGTAAAGTCGGTTTGAAGACCAAAATTGCACAGTATCTACTAATATTATAATCCAAACAAATGCGAAAGTAACTCTTTCTGTCTGTCTGTCTTTTCTTCCGCCTAATCTACTGAACCGATTTCTTACATATTGTGTGAAATTTGGTACAGTCATAGTTTGGAATTCGAGAACAGAACGGAGTCGCGGGCAAAAGCTAGTTATGCCACGATGATCAGTTGTTTATGACCTTAAAAAGTTTCAGGTTGTCGGTCAGTCCTCTTGTGAAACTCGTTCATAAGTGTACATTTTAATGAAGAAGAACGAGTAAGAACCGTGGTTCCTCTGTTTGAATCATTTTTAGAAACGTAAAAAGGAATGTAATATGCATACTCATTCCAATTATATTATTATGCACATACTTTTTTATTGTTATTTTACACCTGCACCTGTTTAATTAAGTTTAAAGTTTAGGTTGTATTTCCATACTGTCAAGTTATTTTCGACTGTTTTAATTTTTTTAATAAAGATACACCAAGATGTGTAAAATTAATAAGTTGTGTGCCAAAAGAAAATTGCAATATATTATTTACAAACGATTATTTATTAATTATTAGGAGGACCAACATTATTAACATTTATTTATGATAAAACAAATTATGTAGGTAACATGCAGCCAATTATTAGGTCCCCACTTTTATTACATATTTTGCAAGTTGATAAAAGGTCATTCACCCATTCCTTTCAATTACACTCAAAACAATAGTACCTAATACTTTTTAGTTATTTTACCTAATACAATTTGTTATAGCATTCTATATCATTGTATAGCCTTCTTACTATCATAAAACTAAAAAAAATATACTATGAAACCCCTCCGTAACAAACTTTCGCATTTCGATATAAATTCGCATAAAATCACTAAATTTGTCAATCAATGTCAACTATAGGATAAATAAACCAAAAATTACAGTACATCATACCTAATCAAATTCAATATATTTTTCGTTTATGTTTTTAAGAACTTGTTGAGTAGGTTCGGGATTGTGTATTCTGACGTCATGTTTGTCTGAATTTTGAGTTGTTAAATCAATAAATGAAATTATTTTATTTTATTATTTTTGAGTTAGTCAAGTTTGGAATCAATTCGTTTGTTTTCAGCTACAGAAGAAGTCTCAAGATAACGGAAATTGAAGCGTTGGCGAAACTATTGAGTACAAACTGCATAGAGAACAAAGCCTACTTTCTTTAGAGGTAAGAATCTGATGCTCATTTTTCGTCTGGTATTTTTTTTTTTGGAGCACGAAGTTTTTTATATGTAATTGATTAAAAACTCAGTTTTGACTGACTAAAATTTGTACTATTTGTTTAAGAATAAGATAAAAAATAAGAATATTTTATAACAAGTCTAGACACCCATCGCAAAGACAGCGGTAGAAATGTTTTGAAAAATCTGTATCGTTTCAGAAATGTCAAAGCTTTAGGCGACTTTTCTTTTCAAACATTTTTTTAAACCAAGCATTGAAGAATTGTTAAGTAACATTCGTTTTTGAATGCATGTGCACTACTAGTTTAAGGTAATTTATCATCGGCTTTTTGGAAATGATAAAAATATATCTGAGTGTTTTTATCTAACCTTGACAATAACAATGATATTATTAATATCAGTGATGTTATATAAACGCATAATAGTAAGAGATAGCATTGCAGCTAAGTGGCGGCGGGCAGCGAGCGGGCTCGGCGACGTCGCTCGGTGAAAGGCGATGCGCTTGACCGTCGGCGGCAGCGTCGGCCGCCGGAGAGGACGCAAGGGCGCCGTGCGTCTTGCCGAAATTATTCGGGGCTCGCTGCACAATCGATTTTTCCCGCCCGATGCGGAAAATTCTTCGGGGCGGGGCGGGTGTAGTGCGACGGGAGGAGGGGGCCGAGCGAGGGGGGCATAGCGCCAGGGGGGCAGGCGGAGTGCAGCGGGGCGGTGCAACGCGCGCCGCCGTCCCGGCCGACGGGCAGACAGTAGGACGGCGACGCCACTGAGAGTCGGTGACCACGGCGCGAGGAGCGCGCTCGCCGCACAGTGACATGTAGCGCGGCCGCCGCGCCGCAGCCCCGCGACCACTCCGCCGGTGGCGGCGCGCCGATGCGCCTGCCGCCCGGCTTCACGCCGACGCCGACGCCCGCGCCGCGACACCTTCCCGCGATCCGCAACTAATCCTCATCAGTGTCACTTTCACTGTTACACCTGAAGCGAGCCCTTCAGCCCGTCTGTATTGACGACAGTCGTCGGATGGAACCCGGAGTGCGCCGATTCGCATCAAGGTTAGACGAATATTTGAATGTGAGTGTTAGTGCGCCGCCCGCCGACGATCCAGCGCGCCCTAGCGCACCCCTGTACTTCAGCTGTACGCGCACACTACAGTAACACATAGGTAGGTCGAAAACACGTGAGAACCCACTCGCCACTGACTCATGTAAAATTCCAACAGGCCGCCCTCGGGCCGCAGTTTCCCGAAAACTTGTCTCTTGCACTCTGAAGGAAATCTGACAAACTTGAGTGTCACACGTACGTGATGCACTGAAGACGTTGATATCCGCCTTCTTGTTGATCACCAGGAATCGTTTTCCCGCCTTTGTGTATTTAGTGCCAAACTGGTTTTTAGTCCTTCGTGCAATTAGATTGTCTGAGATTTCGTTTTTTTAGAGTAGCTTGTATAAACATTTATGTAAGCATAGATGAGTTTTGTATAAAAAATGTGTGTTCGTGAGTCAGTGTTGGACAATATCGTAACGTCGCACGGAGTGCGCGGAGAAATTGGATTAGATTTAGTTTTTGTTTACTTCGAATATAGTAATAGTGGATATATTAATATTTTACAGTTAATTGGTAGAGAAATAGACAGGATTAAGAAATGCATGCAGGTGGCAACTAGTGTGTCGTCGGCTGTGCGTGTCGCACATGCGGGGGTATGAGCATCGCACGTACAGTAAATATTTAAAAAGCAGCTTTTGTCCGCTCCATACATCGCGTGACATTAGGAATGGGAAAAAATATCCTCAGCCTATGTAGCGATGGTTTTACCCTTTGTTTAAACCATTTTATCGATAGAAAATTAACATTGCACTACCGGATGGTAGAAAGAACGGCGGAACTGCGCGCGTAGCACTAAACTTTCATAAAAAGTTGCGAATCGGTAACTGAATTTTCTTTGTGTATGCTCAATATTGGTCTAATTAACGTTTTAATAGTATTGTACTCAAGGATATATGCATTGTATACATTAATGATTTCCGAATTAAACTTAACTGTAAACAATCTTGAGGACAAACCTCTAATTGTAACATGAAAGTTTAAATAGTTAATGGAGAACGTAACCATAAAGAAATTAACTACTTTCTTTTGAAAATAGAATCGTTTTTCTTTTTCTTAATTCAAACTTAGCAACAAATGACAGACGAAAGATATACCTGAAATTAAAACTACAATGAACTCTTTAGTTGTTTAAACTCCTTACTTTGACTGCCTTGCCTGAATTAAAAAAATCTAATTCTTGTAACTTTATGATATAATTATAATTTAAGCCCTATAACAAAATAGAAAAGCCTACATACTTTTAATAATTAATGAACAGTTCAAATATTTGTTTACCGAATAATAGTAATTATCTTAAAGATAATAAGGTCTGTTATGCACTTTTAAGTTTTATTTTTAAAACCGTTATATGCTTTGAAACTTTAATTGATATTTTATATTCTATTACGGTTCTTGTTGTAGTAATATATGTTTATTAGCAAATATATAACGTGCCATATAAATTATAAATATTAGTATTAACTGTAAAATTTTGCCATGTAATAATTTATTGAGAAAGACTGAAAACAAAAAACTATTTCGCATTCATCGTAATTTACTTACTTACATACCTACTATAAAAATATACCTTTGACTAGTTAAAATAGTTTTTTATTTGCAATAAATGCAATTATTGTAAAATTACTATTTTAAGTTTTTTATTCATTTATTTCCGTTTTAAATTTATTAGCAAGCGTATGTAGGTAATACATTTATAAATTATGACACTTTTTTACAAGACAAAGATTAATTAATATTTGTTAAGCGCGTCGTGTATAAATTATCTTTTTAATAGGTATATATATATGTATTTACAACTATAATATAGATGTAGAGAAAATATGTAACGTATTTATTTAAAACTATTTACGACGGTATGGTTTCCCTTGATACATGGTCTATACAACACAACATTTTTGTATCAATTATAACCAGCAGTTCCTAGGATAAGCGGTTTTAAATAAACAAACAAATGAACTTCAGCTTTCAGATGCTTCAAGCGTAAGTTTACAAATGCCAAGGACATTTACTATAAGTGACATCTTTAGATACAGAGATCAATGGTAGTTGCTAGAGATAAAAGAAACATTTAAATTTAGAACAAACATGAAAAAGGATACACATATTCAATTAATACTCCTTAAAGTTTTAATATTTATGGATAACGTAGTTTTTCCGTTCTAATTATAAAAATAAAATAGTTTTCTTAAAAAAAAAAACTTTTAAAATATTACCGTCTTATAGCATGGTTATATAGGTACACATAATAGATATTTTCTTTGTGAAAAATAGACAGTAGCCGATTCTCGTACTCTACAGAATATGGATAGAAAATTTGGTTAAAGTCAGTAAAGCCGTTTCGGATGCGTAAGGTAACTAACATTGTGATAGGAGAATTTTATATATCACATTATATTGAATACTCTCTTTCTTGTGTCTCGTTTCTGCTAAACGTTCCTTAATTTTTCTAAGAACTATTCGCAATAAAGACTATCGATATTTTATTCCAACTGCTGCGGCCTTAGAAACGCTGTGTTACATCTTTTGTCTGAAATTTATTGATAACTTCTTAACTTTTGTCACGCATCTTGCTAGTTGCAATATAGGTACTTATTGTTTTTATTCAATTATAAAATATTTTATTGTTCTCAAATGAGTGAAATGTTAATGGTGATGCTGATGGCGGTCGTGGTGGAAGTTCTAAGAATATGAGGCTCGCTTTCTATGGTACAGTGAAGTCCGATTTAAAAGTGGACATTTATTCTTTACATTTATAAAGATGTTTACAGTAGTACAATTTTGTTTATAATTATTGTTCAAAAAACAAAATTTTTTATTAAGAAAGGTAATTAAAGAACATACATAATGTTTAGAAAATATTATTTCTAACCACTGCATTCCGAGTCAACTAATTTTTAATTAACGCTTTTCCTAATACTAGTATTTCCTTTTGTGTCAATGAAGTAATAATTTAATAAACATACAAATTCACATACACATCGTAACTAGATCCGAAACAACAATAATTAGTGGATCACAGAAAATATTCCGTGCGGGAATCGAACCCGCGACACCTTGCACGGCAGCCGGTTCCCCAACGACCGCATCAACTTTGCATTCACAGTTATTTTATATTGCATGTAGCGACTATTAATATATGTATACATCAAAATATTATATGTTCTCCACCCTATAGGTATAGTAGGTACAGATAACTCAAATATTTCCTGGTACTAATAAAATATATGCTTCTGTTTTATAAGTATGTATAATACATATATAGGTATAGGTCTTGATACACAATAATAATAAACCATATTTTAATTTAGGAATATACGAATTGAATTAAAATATATATCTTTTTAATATTGTAAATATAAATTATCTGCAATTCAATTTAAATATACAGTATGCATTTAATTTTAATAAAAAACATGCCATTAATTTGTTACCTAAAAATTTAAAATTATACTTTTAGTTTAAATGTGTGAGAACATAAATATGTTTTAACATTTGATTAAGTTTTATAATTGTTTTATACTATTCTTACTGAGTATATAAATTATAAGTTTTCATTAATTTACCAAACTTTTATTTGTATAAAAAATTGTGTAAGATTACTATAAAAAATCTATACAGCATCACTTCAAGAGCGAATAAGAAAGATATTTAGGAAGAAATATGTACGTAAAAATTTTAAGTTCATTTCAATATTTAGTTGTAACTTCGAAGAAAAAAGTTATGCATTCCACAAAACGAATTATGAAACTACCTAAAACAAAACATATTGTTAAAACAAAAATAAATGCAATACAATTTTACTTATTAGAAAAAGGTTAAAACAAAACAAAAGCACCCATATCGATAAAGTCACTAGAGTCAAATTACCATAACAGTTAAATGTTGTAATATATGAGACATAATTTGAAAATGGAATAATGAATTTGACTGTCCGCCGTACTCACAATCATTCAATATTTAATTAAGACAAGGTCCTAAGGAATACTAAGTAAGAGTAATCGTTATCCATCTCCGAGTGCGGCCGTAAAATATTTAAAAATATTACCTTTTACAATTATTATTGAAAAAACCTATTCTCGCTATTACAATACTCAATTCTAAACAGCCACATACATTGTATTTGACCGATAACTTTATTTGTTATCTCATTGTTTAGTTTTCACTATGATGGAACTTTTAAGTACAAAATTTATTAATTTCTAAGTAATAAAAATACAATACAAGATAACTAAAATATTAGAAACTTTTTACAGCTGAAAAAAAACAATTTGAATTATAACTCATCATTGTTCTCGTGAATAGAATTATGTTATTTGGTTTCCAATGATTGCTTACGAACTTATTTGAGTAAAAAACTATCGACTAAAGGTTATCGTTTTAAAAACTGCCGACAATACAGGTTAATTCAACGCATCCTTAACATGTATGTAATAGTAGCGATAAATTATAAAAAAACTTCTTGCATACAGCGGATATTTGTGTCAAACTCTATCGAAGACATTTAGCATACACGCGTTGAAAAATGAGTATCAGAATCAATTTTATTACTATTTGAAATGGAATGCAATGCAATTGCAAAGTTTTCAAAAGTTTTTTTGTAACAAATGTGGCACTGATTTGCTTACAACTGCAGCTTCTGTTTTTATATCAATTGTTTGTTCACGTAAGATTTGAAACAAAAAAAGTTTGATAAAAAAAATAAAGGGACATTTTATCGTTGATGTCTCTGATAACAATTGTTTTTTTTTAACATGCTTTAATGAATGCTAATACTTCTTTACACCGCTTGCTGTAACCTTATAATTAAGAGCTAGTGTTTTTTTGTAAGTAATAGTTTCACTAAATATGACATCGATTTGATATGTATAATAAATGACATTTTATAGAAACTTATTCTTCAAATTATAAAAAATTCTTCTAATTCTTTTTATATTTTTTATTTCTCTTTTATTTTCTATTTCTTTTACAATAAGCGCATGCGTTTGGTTACGTTCACATTTAATATGAATACCTACCTAATAAATATAAGTATACATAGCCAATAACTAGGTACATACGTACCATAGACATGTGTGTACGTATGTAGGTGTAAATAATAATAGTTTATAACTATGCATAAGTTATCCAGTCAGAACATTGCGTTCGTCGGTCCTATTTTTTCCATCGATCGGTTTCCATGCGTTCGTGCATCGGTCGATTACGTTTATTCTAAGATAAAACGCAGCCGCTTTTCACGTAAAATTAACCATGTAATTAAAAAACTATAGAGCCGAAGGCGTAAGTCTAGACTCTTGTGTTTTTAGCTTCGAATTCGACGAGTCTATGGCTAATTTAGCTGTCTTACTTGGCTTGATTTTTTAATAGTTTTATTAAAGGCTTGTTCACTTTATATATTTTTTTATTTTTCTTTCTTTGTTTTCTTATTTCGTGAAATTCGTTAAAATAAATATTTGATCCGAAACACTGACATTGGTTTATCTCGATTGGAATTATCGTGGTTACCAGTTAAATTGTCAATATTTACTCAGATCTGTCTTCGATTGTAAAATAGTTAGGTAAACGCCGACGGCATGAATCGTCTAGACTATGGGCATTCGCGATGTCATGACAAAAAAAAATCTTTTAAAAGGTGCCTTTATCAATTTTACAGTTCTTTTTTATATTTAGCATATTAATAAAGAGGAATAATTACATATTGATATATAGATTTATATATAGTAAGTCAAAAATAAGTTGGCATGAATTAAAACCTCTCAGCTATATACTACAATGAAAGAAATTCTATCCTGGATTCATGTTTCTATATGAACCGCATTCCTTGAGTGTATGCCTATGTACTTCTTCATAAAGGTATCAAAATCTCGAGAGAACTAGTCGAAAAGAAGAATGGCAAAGGTGTAACAAAACCAGTCATATAAAAATGTATAGTTAGGTCAGTGCATAAGCCCAAGATCCCAAAGTCCTGGCAGATACCCCAGACGATCCTCATGGTATTATGTTACTTACTCGATTATATACCTCAATAACCCTCCACATTCAAATTTTAACTTTCTCCACCATTCTTCCACCTTTCTCTTCTTCTACGGAGTATCCGTCAATCAGCCAGTAAAGGAAGAGTTATAAATTATAAGGTAGTACAATCTGCACAGTAATTCAGTATACACAGGAGGAAAAGACATTAGCTATTGTTACAAAAATCTATATTATGTTTTTTGAAGTATGTCAGTATTAATAAAGTGCCTTTTTCCGAGTTAGATATAGGTAGGTACGTTCTATGATTATTTAAACACCACTGTCACAAGGGTTAAGGAAAACATTATGAGCAAAACCTGGACCTGTCCTAATTATAAGTTTGAAATCGCCAATCCGCCTTGAGCAAGAGTGGTGATTAAAGCTCAAACCTTCTTCGTGTGACAGTGGACACTTATAAGCTGATGATGATATAATATGTCAATATCAATACCAAAAAATAATATTTACAATCTTTTGTAACCATTGCCCGGCTCCGTAATCAACTAATAATAACTACTTAAACAATAATCATTGTCGCACTAAATCTATAACATTATTCGATTCATCAATATCAACACAAAAAGAATGATGGAAGGTCAGTAATGTCATTATCAATTCAATCCGCTTGAAATACAGCCAGCTCATAATTGATTTGATGGATACATTTTATCTGATTATTTAAAATCAACTTATTATCAAGAATTAAGATTGGCCGAACATAGGTCTAATAATAATTCATAAATAAATTGTGTGTTTTTAACAAATAACTTGGATACTGAAATTCGTATCTGTTATTCCCCGATAGTGGGGCTAAGTAAAATGTCCACTTGATCAGAATCTCTTAATTGAAACTGAGATTATCTGGATGGATGTAGGTCGCTTTTATAATCAATTTGTGTTGATCTGGAAGACGTTCGGTAGACCTACGCTCAGCATATTCAGTTAAAGCTTTTTTTGTGAGGGGATAATCATCAAATGACTTCACTTGCCCAGGGTAAGGCGAGAGAGAGAGAGAGAGAGAGAGAGAGAGAGAGAGAGAGAGAGAGAGAGAGAGAGAGAGAGTATCAGACTCTTACTGACTTAAAATAACTCCTAAAAACACCTCCGTTCCTTCTTCTGTTCCTGGCCGAGGCCAGGGTTCCTTATTAGGCTTACCTCGGAAGCCCGGCTGAACGTCACCTGTAAATTAAAAAACTTTTAAACAAAAAATACTGTAAATTCAAAACAATAGGCAGGAACAAATTATAAAAAATAACAAACAACTAGATAGGCATTTAACCGAGTAATAAATAACGGTATTTACAGGGAGAATCAAATCAATAATAATTCATGTTAATTGCCTTATTGACTAATTACATATTACTAAACTAAAAATAAATTTGCAATTATTGTCACGCGTAGATTATCTTAGAAACCGATACTTATGTCAGTTGATAACAACTTTGTTATGTGAATATTACGTATACCTTTATCATTATTTAGTAATTTGTTGACTACCTTGGAGGTCGATTTGTTACAACTAATACAATGAAATTGATCTTGAGTCCTATTCCCAAGTATTTCAGTTTAGTTTAGTAATTCAACCCTCGTATAAAACTACTAGAAAGAGTCTTATCCGGCAGGTAGAGGCAGTGAGCACACACGATTAAAAATAAACTTAATAACAATGTACATTAGATATACTTTTCCTTTTACCGGATCAAAACCACAGAACTAACATATATATTATGTAAAATGCATTGATTATCCTATTTCCTTACTACCTAAGTACATGTTTATCAAGTATTTTCAGTATGTATATATATAAATTACATCAGAACACTGCCGTGGGACAGGATAGGAGTGAACGAAAACAAACACTATGATGAACTGTCCGTCCGCTATTAGAAACAACCTTATTATATACACAATTGCATCCTATTATATCGGAAAATACCTATAACAATGTTAGCATAGTAACTGTTCTTATGGTGTACCTATCTAAAGTTGCCTATACAACTGTAAACGGAAAAATTAGTTAGGTCGGAGGAAAGAAATCTATAGTAATAAAATTGTTTAACGTCTATGTCTGATCGCTTCATGTAAGTGTGACTGTGTGAATAATAGAACATACACTTTAATAAGACAGACATTAGGTAATAAAAAATCGTTACAAAAATCTTTTCAACGCTGTAAATGTCATAGGAACAGAATAGTTAACGCACATTATCTAAAATG
The DNA here is from genome assembly GCA_902829305.4 of Spodoptera exigua. Classification (NCBI taxonomy): domain Eukaryota; kingdom Metazoa; phylum Arthropoda; class Insecta; order Lepidoptera; family Noctuidae; genus Spodoptera; species Spodoptera exigua. Next base: position 10,243,876 of record LR824610.2, on the reverse strand, counting down.
CGCGGGCGGTGCGCTTGCGTTGCCTGCCGGCTGACATCGGCGCCGACGCCGTTCTGTAATGCCTAGCAATTAACATTGACGCGAAATTCATCCGTGTTATATTTCGGGCATAGCAACTATATCTGCAAGCGAAAAACTTACCCGCCGCCGCTGACGCACTCACACTAACAAACACCAACACATGTATGCACCGCACAATAGGCCTAGGTATATAGCGCTCATACAAGTCTACACACATACATCACTGTCTATGCATGTGTGTGCGTCCGGCCACAGACTTTACCCTTGAACGCATGCGAAACGCTAGATAATTCCACACCGAATTGGTGCATTGATAAAAAAATGATAACCTGAATAAACCGTTGGCAGGTTTCAGCGACGATATAAATACTTGTATACCGTTTTCTTTTTTAATTTATTATATCTCAAAATGCATTATACGATATTACAATTACATTCGAAGCTAGACAAAGGAATACTGTTTGTTTCATTGGCTGACAGCAATTTTATCGAAACTCTTTTCAGCAAACTTATTTTAAAACAGATTTTAATCTGTTTCAGAATTAAAAAGTGAGTGACACTTTAATCGTTTTCTATTTGTTGACGGTTTGTGATTTGTATTGGATTTTCGTTTGAAAATCGAACGTAGCGTCACTGTTTAAAGATTAATCTAATTCGAATCTTACCAAAATCAATTTTATTATATCCCATCCTTAATGCATTCACACTTTCAATAAAAAAACTCAAAACAATGGCCAATCAAATAAAAAAAATATCAAGTCATATTTTTTTTCTTCAGGTAGACCGCAGTTTTAGTTGACAAAAACGTGAATTCGAAATTGGAATAAGGAATTTGAAAATCAAAATTTTATTCGCACTTACGCAACTTTTACGTCAGAACGAGTGTCATCGGATAGAGTGGTATACTTCATACGAAATTAGTCGGTGTGGAGTATAGACAAACTTGAATTCGAATTGTACTATCGCAGGCGGCATGAGTGCCCCGACTGCCGACACAATTGCCTTCCCGCCATTAGATTAGCTCGTCCCATAGGTCTTTGACTAAAGTTCTACAAAGTTCTTAGTAACACGCTGGCTTTTTGTCTCTCTTCTTAGATAATTGTTATTGCAGTAATCGATCATTTTATGATTATAGCTCTTGGATTTATAGAAATCATTCGATGGCACACAGATGTTATATATTGTTATACATCTAACGAGAATTTCAATAGTCTATTGATTGCAATGGCGAATTACTCTTTACAACATTAAGGAACTTTTGTTTTACCACCATTTAAGTTTCCAACAAAATTTCGTGTCATGTAGTTCCTAAAATTACGTTCTATATTCAAATTTATCTGTGTCTGGCGGCTAAATCTTAAACCCCATTTATAATAGGTACTCATTTTCCTTATAAGTGTTAACGTACTACAAAACTAGTTTCCTAAATGCATAATAAAGAAATACTGGTCACACAATAAGTTTTTTCTATAATTTTAGTGCAGATTAACAACATGAATTTAAAAAAAAAACCTAAAACTCGTTCTAAAATTTAAATAGTTGCATACGCCATTTTGCTTTTAAATTTATTCGAATAGTCTACCTATATGCAAACGGATAAAATTAAAAATGTTACTACATTATTAATATTGCAAATAAATTTATTTTTATTACTAATTTATTAATTTAGTGTAATTTAACAATTTTAACTGGAATATTTAGTTATAATGGTTATTTAGACAAATCTAAAAATAATTTTAAGGTTGAGTGTGACTGAGACTGAGTAACAATTTGAAACGGAATTACGAATTAGTTTAGTTTTTAATTTGAGATATAATTATATTATAAATGGACTACGATATCACCTGTGCCCAATTTTATTAAAAAAGCTACTTACTACTGCTTACTTGAATTAACTGAGAAAAGCTCTACAAGTTTCAAGTCACAGCGGGACTCTTATTCATTAGCAGCGTGCGTGTCGCTGCGACGACATCGTGATGCCAACTGACGATATTCACGATATAATTTACAGTAGATCTCAATGGAATAAATTAGTACTATATGAAAATACCTATTTGAATATGACATAATCATAATCCAATTGAGATATATGACAGAAATATGTATAATGGGCAAGTTTCACAATATCTCCATAGCTGCCATGTACCAGATAATTTTGAATATAGAACTTTATTAGTATGACTAGTAAAAAGCTATATGTGTATCACGTATGTGTTTATCTGTTACTTATTAGAAGGTGGAAAAATGGGCCGTAAGGCCTCTGTAATACATATTTTTGAAGATAAATTTCATTAAATAAATAAATCATATTTAAATACCTAGGTATTTTAAGTTATTATGGGGACTGATATTTTTTTAATACGAGTATCGATACTGATGTATGATTTTTTTTATTAAAAATAACTTAAATTATTTTACTGTCCATTTTATGAATAGGTAGAATTTATATGATGCGTTCACATAAAATTTCAGTCAGACAGACACAAAAACCAATCCACAAAAGTTTTTGTGGAAGTAGAATTTATTCGATTATATTCATCCCTACACAAAAACAGTGAAGAATACACTGAATAATAAATAAATGACAATAGATAATTTTTAACATTATTATTATATTATTTAGTAAAATACGGAAGAGTTATGTTGCATATTATTTGCATAAATATAAACACGGTAATGGTATTATTTTTTGCCAAGAAACCTACCTCAACGTTTGCACATTTGGTTTTGAAAAGCATAATTTGAATTTAAGCGACTGCACTTGAGATTAAGGATTGTTCAAGGTTTTTATGTCTGTTTTGACGAAAAACGTATTTATGAATATTAAATAAATATGTTAAATTAATCGCTTATTATTTAATTAATACTAGGTCTATTTTTGTAATAGCTGATAATAGTTAGAATAGTTTTTTTTTATTATTGTTAAGGTTACACACGCGACGGAAACTTACAAAAGGGAGTAACTTCTCCCGTTTTCCCAACATTTCCCTTCACTGCTCTGCTCCTATTATTTTTAGCGTGATGAAAAATAATGAAGACAGATTTTTTTGATAACTAATGTTTACGTATAGCGTTTTTTATATAGACGTCTAAGACACATTACTATTTTTACGCTATTTTGTTGATTTGCATTAAGTAAAAAATAATATTATTCCCTGATTTTTTAACAATACCTATTATAACAGTTTACGTTAGATTTTAATTAATAGGTAGGTACTAGCGGTGCACATTTATATTTTTTATATAAATAAATAACAATAATACGTTTTGGATAAACAAACAAAAAAAACTTAAATTTATGTAACTAAAAAATTAATATTTATAATTAATTAAAATAAATTATTAATTATTATTTAACTTTTAGCCCTGCGAGGCGCGCCCGTTGATGTCTATTGAAGGGCAGCGTTTATTGCTACAATTTAAAGGACAGACAACGCGCAATGTCACAATGGTTGAGACTTCGCGGGCAATGGCCGAATGTAATTTTAGTTGCGTTTTTTGCCTATTCCATGTAACCTAATCAATTTAATGATCGAGACGTCGCGATTTAGATTATCTAAAAATAAACATAATATTGTTTTTCTCACTATTTATAGAATCTTAACCTTAATAATTGCCGCATATTAATAAATTTCCGCAGTCTAACCAGATATCTGCATTAGAATTCGTTTTTAGAGGACTTTGCTAGCAAGCTGATTGTCCGTACGTTGAGGCAATAAGGTCTAATATTTGCGTGTGTAAAAAATAGTTGGAGAAACCAGGTACCTAATGTCATGATAGACCATTAAAAAATTTCAAGGCTAGCGGGTCGAGATGATGTCGGTCGCTGGCGTACAAAAAGCCTGTGACGTGGAACACTAACCTTCGTAACATCTAGCGAGCTGACTATTCATTGTTTAGTTTTTATACGATATCTGTGCAGACGGTGAATTTGTCATTCTAGTTTACTCCATTAGCGCTTACGCATAGGTAGGTACGAGTATATGCTAAACAAACATTAGATATATCTGCAATATTTTTCTCAAATCAATTTGCATGTTGATTTTTGTGACATTCACAAATGTCACGAAACTACGCCTAAACGTCTAGACCAATTATGATGAAATACTTATATGCATTAGAGTCGGGGCCTTGGATAGTTTTCATATGCAATGAAAACATAAAGATGGCCGTAGATTGGATTAATAAAGTAACTTACGCAGTAAGTACTAGAAGACAAAAGACTACCTATAAGTATTTGTTTACAATCATTTTTACTTTTAAAGGGATTAAGGTGCACGGGGTCGGAGTGAATTAGCACTAATGTGTAGCAATTAATGTGGCGATGGGCAATCTATGTATTGTCGATGATTCATCTAATACCCCCATGGAGCTTGTACCATGACTAGAGATAAATAGATGTTATATAGATATGAATACTTATATAGCTTTGTTCACTTCTAACTTTTTGGGGAAATCATTGAAAAAGTTATGTATGTTACTTTATGTCTAAACGTTACGTTACAAGTCTAAGGGCTAATTTTAATAAGCAGTTTCTATCTAGATTTTGTTTGGGCTAATCTTTTATTATGTTTACAACTTTTTATTTAACACACTGTACATGTGTACAGTAGAATCTTGCAATTAAATATTGAAGCCCATTTCTTCAACCAATTGAAGTGGAACTTTGTATAGGTATGCGATTTGTTTGCATAACCATAAACAGTAAGCTTTGTTACATTTCTGTAAATACATAAAAACATTTCAACTGTTCTATAGACTATAGACTTTCTGAATGACCAGATAAAATACTGTTTTTAGAAAGTTTCTTAATTATTTGAAATTTGATTAAACCGATATTGACCCAGATAAATTGGATTAAGATCGAAATAACTGATCCTAATCCTTTGTCTATTGGCCTATTGTCCTAGTAGTTACAGCTAGGTGCCTGACGTGATGGGAGCGATCTTATTCTCAGCCGGGGTTGTGATTTAAGCGCAATAGTATACCGTCCTTGACCGGGAGCAGAAGATGGAAAGGGTTTCTAGTCAATAACAGTCTGACTCTCCCTACACGTCTTGAGTGGAAAGAGTGGGAGAAAAAAGAAAAGAGAAGCAGTGTGATGATTTTTCACTCCCAAATATCTATTTTAGTCTTGTAAATAAAGTTGGCAGTATCTGAAAGCTTTTGTGAGAGGCCTATGATCGACGAAGGATGTCTATAAGTTCAATGTTAGTAATAAGGGTTGTTGTGTATTTTCTTTAATAAAGTGGCCTTGTTGCCATGCATATAACAACTTAAACGGAGGTATTAAGCTCTCAAATGTTGCTAAGCAATATTGGTAGAATAATTGCACTAGAAGTTACCGTTATATTGATCAAAAAAAGGTTTTTCCGAAGATATCATTAGGTACTCAGGAAAATCCATGACATTGTCATCAGGTTAAAAATATATTATGAGGACTAGTCGTTACGCAAAGAACATCATATATTAAGGCTTAATAGGTTTATTGTAATGTGTTATCTTGAATGCATATAGGATATATGATGTTACTAAGTATTCTGATGTATTATAAAGTTGAATAATTTGTTGGCTTCTTTGTTTGGATAGGATTATATTTGATCGTCTATTGCATTTATTTTTGATATAAACAATTTTATTGATATTAAAGGCTTTGATTTTGTCGAGTAATTACAAAAATACCAGAAAACTGTGTAATTTTTTTTACAGTTTTATAAATTATAAACATATTTATGTATGAAAACTCTAAGCGTAAAGCGCCTAAGAATTAGTAGAACATTTTATTCTATGCAGGAGTTGAACCTTTACCACGATGCATGGCAACCTGTGTCTCGGTCACTACGCTAACTCTGCAGTCACGTACCTACAGTAAAATTCCACAGTTTTGTTGAAGTATACCTAATTATTATAAGGTGGCAAAACTGAACACGTTCATACCGGATCCGACAGGTGGCGTTCGCATCAGAAACTTTGTTTATTAACCCCTGACTTTTATAACGATATTTTCCTCCCTCTAACAGCTGGTGACAATATTATTTTTAGATTATAATTAGACTTTAATTACAAAGTAATAAGAATTAGCTTTTAGAACATAGTTGAAAGAGGTAATATATTTCAATTAATTTCTCATTAATTTTATACCATAATTTTCGTTCACATTCAAAAGTTTGAATAAATTATAAATGTTATTTATACTGCAAATAGCTTAAAATTTACTAACAACATTTATTTTTATAAATCGACTAAATTTTCGATACATAAATTATATAATACTAAAACGCGCATCTCTACAAAACAATATTCGTCGAACTATCACGTTCAAACACTATGAACCTTTATTTGTGTTATAGTGGTTTCCTATTCAAACAAACCTAAGTTCAGAACACAGTATGTAAACTCACGTTATTATAATGTCATAACATTAAGTATGCAAATCGAGTAAAATAAGATTCTAATCGATTCAACTACGTAGTCGATTCATGGAAAATCGATATAGAAAAACTAGACTATCGAGGCTTTTGTTACTAATTGTCCATCACTGTCTATATGCCTTCATTACAATTACGCATTGCGTGTAATTGCGGTGAACTTTTATGTAATTAGACGGCTGATTGAGCGGTCAAAGAAGGGGGTTTGAGTTTAATTCCTATGTTGAGCAAAGTAACTATTACGTGAGTTTTTCTGCTATCGAAATTCTTGACAAAAGTAACAATGATTTTTTTGTTGGTATTATTTGTTTCTTTTTATTCTTTTTATTAATTGGCATACAGCCTGATCTAGGGGTTGCAAAACTTACGTGAAATTCTTGACTAGTTTAACTCTTACTTTGAGAAAAAAGATTTTTTTTCAGTTTTCTGAAATTGTGCACCTAATAGGCTCGAACGCTAGGGTTGAGTCCTTTGTGAGGCAGTATAATTATGTAACCCTAATTATGCTATTTTCCATTTTTTGTTGTTATTGGTATTGACAAAAAAAGTTCTTATAAAAGAAAAAATTTAGAAAAGTAGAAGGTAAATTCTATTAATAGCACGGACCTTTTTGTGAAGCAGGGGCGTGTCTATAGTAACAAATATATTTAGGTATATAGTTTAACAGAACTAACAAGTCATTTAAAACACCACACAATAATGCATAGAGTTACTGCATACGGAATTATGTAACAACATATGCTCGTTTACAGCTGTGTGCGTTTAAGACAAGAAAAATACAGGCTCGTGATTTACGCACACACGCGCAATGACGGAATTGCGTTGCGCGTGGTTATAGAGATGCGAATAGGTGCTCATGGAAACAGTTATGAAGTTTTTTCTTTTTTTGTTTCTAGCGACCCGGCCCTTTCCTTCCTAATTTCCTTGCTAACAAAGGAAGAGGAGTAATTTCCCAATTTCTTAATCATTATTTTGCTATTCATCTTTCTATATTCATATTTACTATATGTATGGCGACCCGGAGGTTGAGGCACTGGTGTCTTATGCTTCGGTTCCAAACCTGACAAGTCCCAATGAGTCTTTTTCTAAGTCATATGCACTTTCTAATTGTATTTAGACACCAATTACAAGCGGCTAAGGAAAATTTCGTTACTATTTTCCTTCACCTGAACCTGATGTTTTTCTGAACTCAGGTTGATGTTCAGTGATGATGTTAAACCTTCTCCGTGTGAGAAGAAGCCTTTGCTTAGCACTGGACACTTATAGGCTAATGATGTGGGGCAAAATCTATACATACATAGCATCATCGATAACAAGCGGCCGTTTTGAAAGTCATTGTGGGAGGCCTATTAGGCGGCATTCAAGGCGTGATCTACAAAGTGTTGGTCGAAAAAAATACATAGGTACATTCATCAATGCGCTGCTTGTGCGTGATATGATGATAAAAATGAAAACAAGAGCACCATATACAATGAGTCCTTCGCTTATTTTTTTTTTTCGATTTAGGTTCAATTGCACCAGTCAGGTGCCAACTTACCTACCACAAACAAATTTTCCTCAAGTTTTTTTATCTCATTTCATAGGAAGAAGCCAACTTTCATAAGCTGATATTAGATTATTTTTAAATTGTCAGCCTAATGATTTAAGCTCTACCTAACACGGGGATCAAATTCTATAGCCTTAGCTTGGTTTCGTTGATATTCTAACGACCACCCGACGTACAAATCACGTTAAATAAATCTTTTTCAAAATTCTACATAACATTGTGTTATGTTGTAACAATTTATATATATATATATATTACTTGTTAATTTTATATAAAACTGAATCGTTTTAATAGGGTCACGCTTATCATTAATTTTTATCAAAGTATTTATTTTCATTTTTTGCATCAAACGTAGCGCTATCGTTGTATACCTATTATATTTTTGTAATTTTTTTGTACATGTTTATTAATATTTCATTTCGGTTTTTGTAGTACCAATTCGTTTTTTAAAAAACGCAAATTGTCTAAAGACAATTGAATTAATCTAAAGAAATTGGTTCCATTTCTCTCAAAGTTTTCCTAATAAAGATGAGGTTTAATGAAAGATAAAATATTAAATACAGCTTTGCCTATATTCGATCGAGATTTGTGTCCAGAATTCTATTTACGAATATGGTCATAAATGATAATACTTATCATAGCCTTAAAAACTATTAAGTAGTTCATCTCAACCAATTAAATAAACAAAAACTTACTTAGTGACTATTGAACTTTAAAATAAATATGTGAACGACTCCAATTACGTAATGTTTAAACAAATGTTAAATGAAAAAACTGAATCCTATGTTACACATACAAAACTTTGCCAAATTTCTTTATTTAAGAGATTTAAAAAAGAAATAGGGTTGCGATGAACGTATGTAGGTTCAACCGAGTATGTAATAAACTTAATATTCGGTTGAACCTACCTACCATACTATATGTATGTATTTAAAAGACACATTTTTAATGTTATGTCATTGACAATCTGTGCGTAGTTATTAACCCTTAATTCCATTTCGTTCTTATAAACAAAACAAAACAAAGATCAACTTCCAGTAAATAGAAGAAGTGCCTTTTATTGCTCATAGCATATCTAGCGCAATGACCTCACTTGAACAATTTTTTGCTGTTCTAATATTTTGGGAATCCCATTCGAGATGTTGATCTATAATTTAAAAATAATAACACGGCCACTTACTAAAAAAGTAACAGTCGGATTCTAAATTTAAAACGTGTCCAATATTTGATTTTCGAATAAGTTCGTTAATTTATGGCCTATATTCTGATATTCGCGGGTATCTTATACCTAAGTACGTAAATTCGTGTCGAGGGATTTGAAACTAGTTTTTTTTAATAAATAGATCTTAAAACTGGTATTTGTGTATTGTAACACCTATTTACAATTTGAGGGATCCTGTTGCAGAAGAAATAATAATTGGAGTGAAAATCGATTTATCTATAAAATAGAGAAAGTGAATGACATATCGAATTATTGTATTAAAACAATTCCAATGTGACAATATCAAGATTGTAAGTATACCAGTGATGATACATGGCCCTTATAATCTTCCATAATTAAACTAAAAAGTAGATCAATAAATTTATAAGTAAGTACCAATTTTTATTTCTAATTTTGATAATTGTATGGTTTAAATTTTACAATATTATTACAAAAAAACACAACATACTTAACATTTATATAGTGCAACAAATTCCACATTCAAATAAAATTGGTTTAAAATATAAGATACCAACAAATTGATTAGATCAGTTTTTCGTACAAAATTTCAAACGTACCGGACTAAAACAGCTAATAGTTTAGTCTAAGTTTCGTCTGGCTAGACAGGTTTTACGCGCCAGAATATAAACAAAAAAACCCAACCGAAATCTTCGTAGTTTTCTGCGTTCATTTAGAGTTGGACGTTTTTGTTGTATACCCCACTAGCGACCCGTCCAGGTTTTGCACGGGTGCTATGACAAATAATTTAAGGATTGCTCATTATCAGCCTATAAGTGCCCACTGCTGAGCAAAGGCCTCTTCTCATACGGAGAAGGATAGAGCATTAATCACCACGCTTGCTCAATGCGGGTTGGCGATTTCAAACTTATAATTAGAAATTATAAGTCCAGGTTTCCTCACGATGTTTGCCTTCACCGTATGTCTGTGGTGTCTTAATAATCATAGAAAGTGTCGTGGTGGCCCAAAGGTTAAGGCGCCCGCTTCTCATTCAATAAATCTGTAGAGGGGTCAATTCTGTACATTAAATATATTTTCAAAATAACTACCAGGGGATGATAAGTACTGATGAATTTTTTGTCGGTCTGTATGTTCCTTATAGAAACAAAAATTACTCGACGGATTTTAACAAAACTTGGTACAACTATTCTTTATATTCCTGGGCAGATATAAAATATATAAAATAAGATGATTAATAAGAAATTTTATGTACCTACACTTCGATTTTGTTCTATTGCTATAGGCTGCTTTTTATCAACACAACACGCGGGCGAAGCCGCTGGCGGAAGCTAAGAAGTACATGATATAACCTTCCTATTCAATAAATCTATGTATTAAAAAAACCTAATCAAAATCCGTTGTTTAGTTTTAAAGATAGTTTTAACCATACATATGGATATAGGGATAAAGAAAGCGACTCTGTTTTATACTATGTAGTGATTTCATACAAACTATGCACATTCAATGACTGAAACATTGCATTACTTGAAATAATAAAGATTCTATTTTTGTAACCTCATGTGTAACTTGCAAAAAATAGTGTTTTTATTACCCCGCATTCTATTTTGTGTTTAAGTAATTGTGTCTACAAAAATGGAAATCTAGGTTCTATTTTTAGATTTTATACGTGTTATTTTCGTATACCTAACTAACATGAATTTGTATAATTAGTTCTAGACTTAGTTTATATTTATACTTATTTTTAAGTACAAATTTGAAGAAAATATAAATTATGATTAGTGTAGTACTTTCGTTACATAATACAAAGTATATTAAAATAAAAATATGTAAAGTTTTTTTTTTATCTTGGTATTTGTATTGGATACATTTATAATATATGTGGTATTGATTCATTATAATCTTTGTATCCGATAAAAAACAACAGATGCACTATTTCACACCACATAACACACACATATATGTATACTTTAATATATATATATTAGGGACAAAGATTAAAAAATATAAACACAACTTCATCAGTTTTTTGGTTTCCCCACGATACGTATCTATAGACTAAATTATAATATTGTATAAGTATAAGTGTATGCACTTTCACGAAAATCTTTGACGAAAACTTAGAGCGCCTAGATGTTTCGATTTGAGAATTTTGAAACCTACAAACTCAATAATCCTTTGTCATATCGTGTATGAACCAGTTCTCCTAGTAGATGAACATATAATTTATTTAACTCTACATACATATACACAGCGCATACTAGTTTCGTGGACGGTTATAAATCTGTCCAAATCAGGACATAGATATAATATTCGAATTGTTATTATCTACTAATCTTTTTCCATCGAAAATAATAACTTTACTCACGTTAATTAACAGAGAGAAGCTCTACTCATTTCAAGTTTCAACGGGAATCTTATTCATGAGAAGCGAGCGCGATGCGGCAACGTTATAATAAATAAATTAAGTATTTCTCAAGAAAGTTAATACTAAAAAATCTACGAATCTTTTTAAAAAATAATAAATTTGAAAGACTTATAAGGTTTCTTATTTAGCAAAATATCTCTGTATAATACAGAGATAAGTTTCTAATTTCACTAAAGGTATAAGTCGAGATATCACAGGCGGGGCCAAATAGGGCCAATGTTCAGCCGGGGCTGCGAGGCAAGCATAATAAGGGTTCCTTAGCAGCCACGGCCTGGAGCAAAAAAATAAAGTATTATGTCAAGTTCAACATTCAATTCTATGAATATTATTCAATAACAGGTACCTACGTAATTAATCAACACCTCCAAACAATCACTTACAACATAAAAATATTTATTACCAGTTAATTTCTAGAAGTAGTTTATCTGACTTTAATTACTCTATCACAAACAGAAAATAAAGTATCCGAATTAAATTCCGAGACGCAACTCGACTCTTTAAAGAATTCTAGATTACAGTCCGGTCACTAATTAACACAATCTAATCACATTTTTAAATAACATTTACGAGTAAGTGTATGTGAGATCGATCATGCATACATTTATCTACCCCTTCCTGAACGATAACTTTATTTATATAGATATGAAAATAATCCGTAAAAACCTCCTTAACAAACATGTACTATGAGAAATGATCGACAAAATCGTGTGATTCATCAAACTGTATCAATACAGGGGGACATTAATATCTTGATGTCACGCCCAGGTCTGTGACATAGGTTTCCTACAGTAATACAAAATTTATTGCAACGATGTCGGATAGGCGTCGTTCCGTGCAAAAATCATGCGTAGGCGCAACATATGCTCCGCCTGCGCTATTTGTGTACCCCATCATTGTGCTCATACACATTCTGATATTTTATTTTCGTGTCACTTCTATGACACCTCTTAATTTACGTTTTGCACCTATAAAAATGTTTTTTTTTTTGTTATTTGGCGTCTCACTGTACCTATTTGTTTTAATTAATTTCTGCCTGTCTTGTTGTTTTAACAGTAAGTTTTTTCTTTTAAAAATAAAACCATTTCGTTTTTTAAACTATTCTACTGTACTAATGGCAAAAATAAAAGTGTTTACTTTGATAGATATTCTATTTAAAGAAAGAAAGTGGTAACTTCTGAATATTTATATTTGGAATAAATATCTACTAATTAATATTTTGCCTTTCTCGCTAACGCAGAAGCTAGCTAGTATTGTGCGACGGGTTTGATTGCCACGGGGAACTTTGATTTGTATGGTCTACAAGTTGTTATTACGAATCTAATTGTATGTATACTTAAAATAGTGTGTTTGAAAACGTACTTACTGTACAGGGAAAATAACTAAAAGTAGTGAATTTTTTTAAGGAATTTTAATACTATGCGTTTACTACGGATTTTCATACGTAGCGCATACAGAAGTGCTACGAGGCAGCGGTATGGAAAATAAAAGAAAATATTATAATCCAATTATTTACAATATTTATTTATTTAGTAAGAATATAATTAGTTCAGTGCGAGTCATAATAATAAATATAACTTTAATTCGTAGCAGTTAGAGTTTGTTTTCGTAGCAGTTTCATACTGAAAGGTCGTAGACACCCTATCAACTGTTTTCAAACGAAGTCATTTATTTGCATTATTTAAAAACGTTTTCTGATCTTAGTATAAATTGGTAAAACGTGTAAAATGAGTCATCGTATTTTACTTGTTAATGGATGTGTACTGTTCGTTTTGCTCATTTTCCCCGTGTGCTCTTGCCCAGTAGGGGCACTTAGGCTGATGATGGAGAAACATAATGTCATCAAATATTTTCGAGTTACCGTAATAAAATAATAGTAAGGTATGGTATCTGAAAAGACTGTCTTGTTCATCGACTGGCCTCAAGGAGTTACTTGCTTGTTCTTCTCCATCGTAAATCTAACATCTAACATCGTCTACACTTTGGAAAGAGCAAATGGCTTTACTAAGCGCATTGACCCATAGACTGACACTTTCTATCTTTAAGCTTTGTTTGACGTTCAAAAGTCTCTGCAAGGGTCTAATTGAGATAAATGATTTTGTCTTCAACTTTTGAAAGTAATATTTGGCATTTTGGTATTGTAAAAATTTCTCAGTAGAGTCTAAAACTACGCCCCCAGATTATGACAATGGGCTTACACACACAAACATAGGTTTTGCAAAATTACTAGTGAAATGAGTTTGTATCATATTCATTCTTTAAAGATAAAAATCGAATGACGCTATAGGAAAAGAGCCTAGTATATTCGGTGTATAAATCAAACAAAGAGTTTGTACTGCCTACCCTTTCGACGATAAGGTGTGATTTTAATTCATCTATATTAATATAACAGGCTTAGAAACAACGTTTTCTTTGTTGTCTAGCCGTAAGCTGTAAGCAAAGTATTTGATCGAAATAGCATCTGTATTGATTAGTTAGTCGACAAGATTGTGAAATGGTGAAGTTGAATGGCCGGAGTTCAGCGACCACGAAGCATCGACACTCGGGGAGGTTCCACTTGCACCCCCACTCATCATACATTTTAAATATAATCAGTATTCTCTTTTATTAAAACATTATCTGAAAAATTATTTTTTTATTCTTTTACCTTTTTCATTATTATATTAGTGAATGTAAGTCCCTTATACTTGTATAGGCAGTATATTTTTAGGCGAATTTTATTCTATTTTTAATGTAGCTGTGTTAGTCTGCACTAAACTAGTCAAAAGTTCACTGAATCCGAGTTCAAAGTTCTGGGTTTCCCGATTTCGGCAAAAAATCTCATTCGACTAGGAGTCTGGAGTTGTTGGGTTGCGTGTGTTATTTCTATTAGATACAGACGCCAACAGGTCAACCATTGATGTTAAGTCAATTATGCAGTGAAGTAATTAATATACACTAGCATTGTCAGCGACTTTGTTCGCGTGGAATAGTGACTTGTTGCAGATTTTTGGTTAGAAAACTATCCTATGTTGTCTCTCGAGTTCACACAAATAGGTTCAGTAGTTTAGGCATGAAGAAAAGATAGATAGACAGACAGACAGAGTTACTTTCGCATTTGTAATATTAGTTTGGATAAAAGTGTTGATAGATTGACCTGCTGGCTTAGACTAATAAGTAGCTGTAAACAGAGTAATCTTAGTTATTTGTTGCACTTTGTTTTTGGACAGTTTTCAAATGACATTGATTCGCACTTTGTGGGTTGTGAAAGGTGTCAGACTCTTACTGACTTAAAACCACTTTGTTTCTATTCCTGCTTTAGGCCAGGGAACCGGTGTATTATAAGGCACTTGCGCCCACAACCCCGACTTTTTTTTATAGTAGAAGGTGGCAAACAACCAGTATGGATTTAAGGATTGGATAATTTGGGTTCAGATAAGGGGAGCATTCCCGGTAACCTCCCTTACACGCCGAAATACCACTCAATCGATTGGCAAAAAAAAAATAGTTATTGTTACTGGGTAAGACACAAATTTACATTATTTAATAACATTTCCAAGGAACTTATATTTACGCGATATTTTTTGTATCAATGTTCTATACTTAGGTACTTTAAATCTTACTTAATATATAACAGAAACCACTACCCGTAAATCCCTCCTACCACAGGAAAAAATCCTTAACACCCACGTAATAAAGCATGTAATTTATAATTACTTCTCATATAAATAAAATGTGAGTAAGAACTCATATCGTGCAGGTTCGACTCGCTCCGCCGATGCCATTTTTCCCTACACCTAAATGATCTTAGAAGGATAGTACCAATAGTGATTAAGCTGGGCAAATGATAAGCAATCTCTGTTGCATTTGAGTTCATGTAAAAAGATAGTGGAATCAGACAACGGTATCGATTTTCAGCTCTATGACTTAGTAATTGAGTTGAATTAGCTTTGCATGGGTGACTGACAGCTGTGCCATAATTTTTTTTTGAACATTTCTTTGTTTGATACATATGTTTTTATTCTGGTTCAGGCTGTCTGGGTCATATGTTTAGCGCAGTATGTTGGTTTAGCAGCTGGGCAACTAGTTTTCTTGATAGACACTATCCTACTTAAGTTTGTGAGAACCAAATTTGGGAACGCAAGTATCGGCTCGACAGCCTCAAGGACAAATGGCGTGAGACAACCACAGCGTTGTGTTATGTTCCGCGCCAAATAATTCCTCTCCTCCTACTTTCTTCAATCCAAAAACTCCGAAACCCTAATCCCCGAAAGGCTAATAACGCACTAGGAACTTTCGTGTGGCGGATGTCTGTGAGCGGTGCCGATTGCTTACCATCAGTCAATGGGTCTGCTCATTTTCACCCACCTTTCTGGTCATAACTTGGTACTCAAAATGGTATTACGTGTGAGTTTCGTCGACGAACATCAACGATACATAGGGGATGTGGGCTCGGCATGTTCCAACATCGAACGTCATATCCTGCTCGCCTTCAAATAAAATTGTATAGTATTTAAAACTATATGACAAGTGAATATTACACGCATATGTGTTCCATAGTTTTCGATTAGATAACTTTATAAATTCTGGTCTAAGTGTCTGTGAAATTGTATGTTTGTAAACGCCAACACGGACATTTTTTTCCCAAATCTACGATCTACTGAATCTCTGGTCTACGAAACTGTTCGGCTTGTCTCAAATACAAAGAGTTTAACAAACCATTTATTAAAATCAGCTTTTTATACAATACGAGAATACAAGTAAACAAATGAATAAAACAATAGTTTTTTCCTTCCATACATAATATGTATATCGGGCCTTTTCTTGCAAGTCTCCGCATACGGCCTATTTTTAGTATACAAACACCAGCTCACGCTTGGCCATTTTTTATTAGATACGCGTATAAAATGAGCAACCTTCAGAAAATGCAAATACCGGCAACTGCATGTCAGTCGTTGCCCGGCTAGTCTGGAAGTGATTAGAACCAAGGCCAATCATGCTGGTTGCGAATTTTTAACAAACTACTCATTTTTTATGTGAAATTTAATAATATGTGTGAATAATAGTAGATTCAGGTAATCGATATTATTATTGATTATATTATTATTTATGTCGATAATTTAATAATAGTCGTTGTTGCTTAGTGTTTCGTCTATCATTTTGGGGCAGTAATTTTGGAGATTTGCTCTTTGTAAGTACAACGAATTTTGCGATTTTTTTTACTCTAACCTTGTGATGGTTTTTCCATATTACTAAACTTTTAAGACATTTTACAATAAATACTTACCTACTTATTTCAGTGTAGAAATAAATCAGGTTATTGGCAAACCAGTTCTAATAAGACCTAGGTATTACTAAATTTTGAGCCTCGAAAATATGTTCAAGGTCAATCTCTCATGGATCAGTCGCTAGTGCCCAGACGATAATGTTCTTGATTACATCTGTTATCGTGTTTCCGGACTACCAAACTGTAATAATAAATAGTTGGCTAGTCAGTTAACAAAGTCTATACGTATATTAATCGTATCATCATCATCAGCCTATACTTATAAGACACTGCTAGAAATCAAGGCCTCTTTTCACGAGAGCATAAAATTCGTGCTTGCTCAAAGCGAGTTAGCGGTTTCAAACTTATAAATAAATTTCTAAGTTCAGGATTTCCTCACGATGTTTTCCTTCGTCGTTTGTCAATAGCATCTGAATAAACTTAGAAAAGATATAGTTAGGAAATAGTTACTTGGTTTCCAAACTGCACTTTCATATATTGCCAGAGTCAAGCTTCGGCACGAGTGGGTCGGCTCGACCAGAGTGATACCACGGCATCATCAAAAACCACAGCAATGTGTTTCGCGGTGCGAGTGAGTTTACTAGAGGTCTTCCTTTCCCTCCATCCCTTCCAAATCCTCAAATATCCGAAACCCTTTGATTAATTTGATTGAAGGACATAAACAAAAATCAAAATTAAAAAAGATACTAAAAATTAATTAAAAATATGACGCTTAGGAAACAAAACTACCGAAATGTTGGCATAGGTAGGTATAATAGCCACATCTTTTTTTCCTCTGCAATTGTATTATATATACATTGCTACTCATATATCTTCTTGGAATAGAAGCCATGTGTCTATTACTAATACTCCCTGCAATGGTGAATGAAAATCGCGAGCACGACAAGCGTCCTGCCTCAGTCATTACTCACTTATGAAGATCGCATCGACTTGCTCTAATTTCATAGCCTCTACAAGATATGAGGTGCCCATTCGTACAACGGACGCTGGTCGTGACGGATGTTTGAATTTACACATTGTACATTGACTTTTATGTAATAAAAATTATGAAATGGTTTTTGAAATCTACGTAGAGAAGAGGTAATGTAATGTAGTTGGGTTTATTCGTCCTCGAGTTTGTAATCAGCTGTTTGTTTTTTTATTTTTTTGCCGGTTTCTTTAAAACTGCGCTTGATGCAATGATCCTTAAGTTTTTACCCGAAATCTATTGAGTTTAGGCATATTAAAATAATAGAGTACAGAATGACCTTTTATCTAATTTTCATGTTTCTATTTATTTTATAGATTTTCTAAATCGAAGCTAGAATTATAAAACATTCTATTCTATTCAATAAATAACATAACAGCAATTTATTTTCATGGTTATTGAAACTTATTGTAGCGACAGACCATTGCGGAAAACGCATTTAACAAAAACCCAGAACAAAATAAAATTATTATTGATAGCATGATTTTTGATAAGAGGGTTAGGTATTATGGATTTAGGCGCGACCGGATGCCGTTGCGTTAGCAACAATACGGACTCCGTCGGTGTCGGAATCCAGACGGAGATAACGCAGTTACCGGAACTTACAAAGATTTTACTCAAGAAAAAGATAGGATATAATTTTGTCCCGTGATTTAACCTTTTAACTATCAATACGAATTTTCCTTCTTATTCTTGCCAACATGATCAAATTTAAATGATGTTGATTATCCTAGAAAATACAATACAATGCAGGAATATGACCTAATCTTGTCATGAAACGTGCCGGGGACTGTACGAGAGACCGATGTTCGACGAACGACGGACGGTAGGCGACGCGACGCGGACGTGCAACGGGCATATGCGTTATTTCGCGTGACCTTGATCCCCACGCAGCGCGATCCGATCCGCGCGTGTTATGTAAGGCCATTGCTACACACTGCAGTTTCAGGACAACGAGTGACGTCATCCTATTGATTGGCACGGAACAAAAATAGAAAATGTTTAATGGAATTATTATGAATAATGGTTCTCTGTGTACATAGGCACGCGTTTCCCGTTTAATTGTTTTGTTATAGAACTTTATAATATTTAATTTTTGATCCTTAGGATGATACTAGGTAGCTGAAGTGCAAGCAATGAGTAAGTTTTACATTTGAATTGAAATACATTTAATTCCTTCGCGGGATCATAGTGTCGCTCATAAATATAAGCGTTAAAATAACCTACAAGTATCAAGGAAGTAGTAACTCTATCCAGTATAAGCACTTACTATAGAACACTTAATTTTATTGGTCATAGATATATCGGCAAACGTGACGCCATACCTAGGCATACCTAGGTAGACAGACATGGCATTATGCATACGCAAAATGTATGAAGTGACATATAAGTGTGAAAGACACCTAATGTACCATTACATTAACATAGGATCATTTGAACTGCATCGTTAAGACAAGGATACACTGATTGTCACAACAAAAACTTTATTAGATACTTAGAAAATTTATTGTTTTTATACATAAACTTGGGCTTTCTTGCATATGCATGAATTGCGTAATGCTGTATGTGATGCAAGATTATTTTTGTTTATTTTACAATCCAGGATTTGTTTGGACTTGTTATATTAATATATCAAGATTCCTTTTCTTTCTTTTAAATGCTTTGGTCGCCATAATGTCAGCTCCATTCTCCCTTATCAGATTATTCTATAACAAAACTAAGTATATTATCCTTAATGTGAAGAGAACAGAGATTTTCTCATAGGTAACAAAATAAATATTAGATAAAAACGTAAAAGCCCGAAATATTAAAAAAACCTAATTTAAATTAACAAACATAATAGAAAACAAGGAAATATTTTTTCCGTAATCATTCCCTATGCACCAAATTTTTGTTATTAATTATAGAATATTAGAAAATAATTGGAAATTTTCCCTGCTAATTAAATGATAGTAAAGTAATATACGACCAAATAAATACACAAAACCTACTACCAGCTTAATTTATTTAAAGTAAGTTTTGGTGGCTTTTTGTTACTATAATACACCAAAACGACTGAACTGATTCGAATGAGATTACCATAGGAATAGATTACATTCTGAATTTGTTTGAAGCAAAATTCTCAACATTTATCTCTTTATTTATAATTTCAATACAGTACAATTGCCAAACCATCTATAAGCAACTTTAAATTTAAAATTATATATATGAAAATCTAAAATATCCAGTTCAATTAAATTAACTGTATCAATGAGGTCAGATTTTTATTATTATTTTTACATTTAGATTATTGTATTATTACCCGACTGCCAAAGAAGGAGGGTAATGTTTTTCGAGTGTATGTAAGTATGTATGTATGTCTTTTCCTTTGTGACCTCCTGTAGCCTAAACGGCTTGATGGATTTTGATGTATGAGGTATCGTTAGATTTGTCTTGATTACGGGAGTGTCATAGGATACATTTTATCCTAAAAGTCCCACGGGATAAAGACATAATAATATTTTTTCTAAATTTCCCTTTAAAAAAATATGTATGCGGTATCATTAGATTCATTTCAATCACGGGAGTAATTAATATAGGATACGTTTTTTCTCAAAATTCCCACGGGAACATGTTAATTCTGCGTCAACGCAAAGCAACTCATGCGTTAGCAAGCAAAAAGATAGGGCGTGGCCTGGCATGCGGCGCGCGGCGCGGTGCGGAGCCAAATGTCGTCGAAATAATTTAAAATGGTACTTACATATACATAGTCTTCTACATCTACAACATTTTCGTTAAATAAAAACAGCTAAAAAGTTATAAATAAAAAAATTATTATTAAAAAAACAAAATACCCGACTGCACACTAAAAAAAGAGTAAAACAAGCCCCACAATACAAATTTACTGAATATAATTTATAAATGTTGATGGAAAGCATCACAGGCGGGGACCACCTTGACCGCCACCAACGAAAATTCTGCTAAATGGTGCACAACAGAAATGACTATAAATAAGCCTCTGTTGGTCCCCGCCTGCGATGCTTTCCATCAACATTTATAAATTATATTCAGTAAATTTGTATTGTGGGGCTTGTTTTACTCTTTTTTTAGTGTGCAGTCGGGTATTTTGTTTTTTTAATAATAATTTTTTTATTTTAAAATTAAATTTTTATATTGAGGTTCATACAATATCTATATACTGAATAATCTTTCGAAAATAATAGCCGATCACGACATTAAAATGCTTAATTAAAGCTATGGACACACAAAAGAGTCACATAATGTATCGTCGCATGTGTGCCCACTCCTTTAAACATGTTAGCTAGACTATTGTGCGGCGAAGGTCATAGCTATACCTAGTTAGGTCTACAAATGTATGCTAGCGTTTCAGCTGAGCGCTAAATCTTGCTTCCTATTGGATATTGACGACTTATATTTTTTGCCTCGTTTTAATTGAAATGGCTGTTTTATTAATATAAAAGTATTATTTGTTATATTATACTTAAGACTTTATAAATCATCATCATCATCAGCCTATAAGTGCCCACTGCTGAGCAAAGGCCTCTTCTCACGCGCAGAAGCTTTGAGCATTAATCACCACGCTTGCTCAAGGCGTATTGACGATTTCAGACTTATAATTAGAAATTATAAATCCAGGTTTCTTCACGATGTTTTCCTTCACTGTATGTCAGTGGCGTATAAATAATCATAGTTGTTTTATTAATATAAAAGTATTATATATGTATATTATAGAATAAGAGTTTAGAAATAAAAAATACATTATATTCAGGTAGGAATTATTGAAGTAATGGTTTTAGTTTTGCTAGTCGCGGTGATCCGGAGGTTAAGGCGCCATCTTCTTATGCACACGTCACTGACAAGAGAAATGCTGGACTTATAATTTCTCATTAAAAGTTTGATATCCCAAATCTACATTAAGGAAGCGTCAACTAAAACCTTTTCCGTGTGAGAAGAGGCCCTTGGTCAGCAGTGGTCACTTTTAGGCCAATGATGTAATGATTTTGGTTTTGTGTTATACATTCATATAATTTGAATTTGTATTATGTTAAGTGTGGGAGAGCCATGCTTCGGCACAAATGGGTTGGCTCGACTTGAGTGATACCACGGTTTCACAGAAAACCGGCGACAAGCAACCACAGCGTTGTGTTTCTTCGTGTGAGTGAGGTTACCGGAGGCCCAATCCTTCCCTTCTCCAATACCTAAATCTCCCAAATCTCTAACCCCCAAAAGATCGGCAACGCACTCATAACTCCTCTGTTGTTACGGCTGCCAATGGGCGGCGCAGATTGCTTACCATTAGGTATACCGTCTGCTCTTTAACCGACATGTCACAAAAAAATATTCATGTTAGTATATACCTAGTCCTCATAATTGACCAAAAAGTAGATAGGACGGCAATCGGACATGACTTAAGAAGTTAGGTTAGGTTAGGTTTGTTTTTTATTGTCATTGTGCGTAAAAAAAGCGTTAGCTGTTTTGTGGTAACAATTTAATGCGATAGACATCATTAAAAAAAATCATTAGGCATAAAACTTTTTGCTATGTTAGGTATCTCTATTACTTATATCACCAAAAAAAATATAGGAATGAATAAAAAATCCGTCGACAGTAAATAATTAATGTAGTACTAGCTTTTGCCCGCGACTCCGTTCGCGTGGAATAGTGACTTCCTGTAGTTTTTTGGTATAAAAAATATCCTATGTCCTCTCTCGAGTTCCGAACTATGTCTGTACCAAATTTCCAGAAGTCCATGTATATGTGAGCTTTTACACCACCACAGAGGCCCCAATAGAGCCGGGCATGAGAAGGAACAAAAGGATTTTAAATCAGCCAGAGTCAGAAGATTTTAGCTACACAAAAAAAAGTTAGATAAATACTAAAAATTTCAAGTAGAGAGTGTTTATAACCCAAATATAATGATAATTGCTATATTTTAGGGCGTTTTATAACAGGTTAATAAAGTTAACCTTAATCCTATGCATTTTACATTATATTATGGTTTAAGAATTTTGCCAACGTGAATAGATATTTATTAGCTCTTTGAACTTTATACCGCGACCTATCTCTGTACTACATATAAAAAACAAAACAATAACAACCCTTCTGTGTATTAGGCCGCAATTAATAACTTTAAATTTACTATAGGGACCTAAAACTTTTATTAATTAAAATTGAATAGTGTACTTTTCTATTCGAACAGAACAGTCTAATACTACTTAAAAACAATAAAAAATACACTAATACTTACTAGCAAATACATAGATATTCTCTGGGTAATATACGACTAACTATAATCATGAACTACAAAGAAGTCGGCAGAAATAATTTGTTCAAATATATGTTCATTGAACAACAACTAATTACTGACTTAACTTGTGTGGAGTAGGCCCGGTGCGTTGAGTAAAACGTCGTGTCCAGTTAGAGAAGATTCTTTTGTTTTCAATAGAAATACATGCTTTTAAAGCACATTTTTCTTTCAGTTTAAAGACATTGAGTAGAAACTTTTAGAAGATGTCGTCGGGTATGTCATGTGTTTTTTTAACATTTTCTAAAAATTAAGCTAAATCGATTTATCGCTCCCGAAATCTCGTGATACATGACTTAGATACTTCAATGTGTTCCTCAAGGAGGTTTTCAGTTTCATCAAAATTAATAAGTATTGTAAAAATTACAAGTGAACAATTACCCCACTGGCAGATATTATCTTGTTACTTTGATAATGTTTTAACTTCATGACAGGTTTACTGCGAAATAAACACCTCATTAAAGTTGCTTATAAGGATTTTATTTTGACGATATTACCATCATCAAAAAAAAAAAAATGTTTTTGTTATTTACCAAATGATTTACCCAGTAAAGAAAAGCCAATGAATAACAAAAGACGACGTAGCGTTAAACTAGATTTTAAATTGGATATCCTAGATTTTTACTCTGATATAATTTATGAACAGAACGCACGAATTCGTGCCATTAGTCGATTTTATCTAAAGAGATAACATCAAAACTCCTGCGTAGCGTGTTATCAGTAATCTATTGCATTTTTATCAAGTGCATTTAAGGAAGGTCACAAGATTGCAGAGCCGTTTATATCATCAAAATGTCCTGATAATATGATAGATTGGAGCTATGTATTATCATAAAGATGCCTAAATCCTAGATAAATGAAAAATTCCATAAAAACTTACGAAAATTGAGTTTGCGGTAGGTCTATATTTATCTTTTAGTTTTAAGCCATTTGTGACAAGGAAATATAAGCAGGAAGTGACACAGAATAGGTACAGTTTATCTGTCCTGAAAATTACTTCAAATTGTTCAAGATACCATCAATACAGCGAGCCTGTGCCTCATAATACGTAGCCATTTAAAATGTCTAGAACAATGATATGACGTTTTCTGAGAACTGATGGGAGCGATGGGAAAAGGATTTAGCCTTTTGCAAAAAAAGATCTAAACACAAAACGTACGGTCAAAAATTTAAAATAGAATGTTCCGCGTCCGCGGCCTTTACAACGAGCGTGTGATGCGAGAAACGAGGAGTGGGGGGAGACAGACGGACCGATGACATCACACCGAGTTGCAGTGCGGTGCGACCGCCAACTCTTGCGCAATCGTGCGCCCTTGATCTTGACTGCGTCGCGGCCGCACGCGTGTGCGCACACCTACGTTTAACTACTAGGTACACTCGCAGCTATATTTATCTTCGCGCATGTAGGCGCGAAGCAGTAATCACAGAATAAAAAATAATATATAAGTGGCGTTTTGTACTTATTAGCAAATCTTAGTGTTCCGGCTGCTGCTCGCAGGGTAGGTAGGTTTATGTTATAATTAGCGGCGGGTGCAGCAGGAAATTTTATTTCAAGTTCAAGTTGTATCTGCTTATGTTGCCCTAACGTACCTACCTAAACTAACGTTTGATTCAGAATATTCCTAAAAAAACACGTTAAACAATCAAAGTGAAAACGCGTTTAAGTCATTAAATATAATATTTGAATGTTCTCAAAGGATATCACCGATTGCTATATTAAATGTAACATTTCAAAGCGCCTATCAAGGCTGTTTGCAACAAAATTAATTTATATTATTCCATGATGTTTCCGAGGTCGCAGACTGAACAGTTTATGTTCACATATAAATTAGTAGTATGCCTAGACACAATGCCTTTTGTCGGTATTTATATGTTGGTTCGTGGATGATTTAACATGTTGTATGTGTACTTAGGTATTGTATGTATAAGTTAATAAGCGGCAAATGAATAATCAGTCGTGACTGGTGTTGAAAATAGGCCTTTAAAATTGATAACGGCTAAGTCTGTAGCAGACGTAAATATCCACGTGTAGCGATAACTAAGTACTAACTACCTACCTATATAGCTACCTAAGTACTGCACTAGAGCTGGGACTATGCAACTGGCACTATAGAGACGTGGAAACATAAATACTTTTTTGACGAAAAACAAAATAGTTTCTTAATTTAAAATTTGTAAGTACTTAGAACCTAACGACATACTCGAAGCACATGTTTTGTGCATTAGCAAATAATAAGGAGTAAAAACCCGTGTTACCGCAATTATTTTTATTCACCGCTATGAAGTGTAGCGGAGGCTAGCCTTAACGACATGTAGGTACTTACAGATTTTAGTATGTAGTCTTTACATATATTATATAGGTGCACAGCACAATCTGTTATCATTGCCATACATAGACTCATCCACGTGATGTTTTTTTAAATTCACATTTATCTCTGTTCTGAAGCGGATGCGAAATATTTCGAGATTATTTTATTTGTTTTGATTGACAATCTTAGTGTGGATTTTTCGGGAGTGCAACTTTGTATCATAATGTTGGTGTAGGTCATTTTTATTAAACATAAACGAATTCAAAGTCGATGAAATTACTTTAAATATTCTTAGGGTAGACTATAAGTAGGTATGTCCCGGTTCTTTATTAATAAAAATTGTCTAATTATTATTAATTCTGCAACTTGGTTTCTTTGACAATTATCTAATGTATTTCTCATATTCATATCGTTCATAACAATCTCTTTTCAATTTTCACAAAGACCGTTTCCTTACGTAACTTCTTATTAATTTTTAAGTTAATTTATGCAGTTTGAAGGTACTTAAATAAATCTAGAACAATCTTTAGGTCAACCTAAATATGAGAAGTGGCGAGTTTAGTGGTGAATGTTTTCGAAAGCGTTATTTTTCAAAAAAAAATTACCATCTTTGGTAATTTTATAAAAGGATTTTGTAATAATAATTAAGATGAAGGTGAAAACATATTCATGAGTGAACATAATTACAAATAGAATAAGATTGAGCTCTGTGGCGGGCTATCGGAGAGGCATAAAATGTCTAACAGTGGATGAAAAAGTGCTGATAATGATAATAATGTAGGCGATGGAAGAGAGAATATTTAGGACAATTATTATTCTAATAATTTAGAATTAAAACTTATATGTTCCAGCGGCGGGAGCTAGCTCAGACATGGGAAGTGAGCACTATTGCCTAAGGTGGAACAATCATCAGAGCAACCTGCTGGGAGTATTCAGCCAGTTGCTGCACGACGAGAGCCTGGTCGACGTCACGCTTGCCTGCTCCGAGGGTGCATCCATTAGGGCTCATAAGGTAAACAACTTGCAATGATTACAATAAAAAAATAGGCACCAATCTATACCTAATAATATTATAAAGCTGTAGAGTGTGTTTGTTTGTTTGAACGCGCTAACCTCCGGAACCACTGACTGGAATTGAACATTTCTTTTTGTGTCTGTTAGTCCATTTAACGAGGAAGGTTATATAGGACTATAAAACATCACTCTACGATCTTTAAGCATATAGCAGCTAGTGAAATCGAGCGACAGTAACAGCTAAATGATTGTGATATTTCTATTAGTAATCCTCAAATGATTAGAACTATGTAGGTACTGCGGCTTGGTCTGGAGAAAGAATGGGCCGGTTTCAGTCAGTAAGAGTCTGGCACAGGGCAAGAGCGGTCAATCGATGATTTCCTCTCTTCCAAATAAAAATACTTAGAGATTCTAAAATTTGGGACTTATTGTTGCCATTAAATTCGGTTATGCTTATAAACTTTAAAGCCCTCAATGTGAAACAATTAAGGGTGTAATTTCTTTGAGCAAGGTTTCCAAGGTTTGTATTGACGACTGTCTTTGTGTAGGACTGTCACTGATGATAGGTAGGTACAGCATAATAATAGTATACAAAGGTATTCCATGTTATTACTTAGAATTTGGAAAATGAAATACCTAGACTGTAGGTACCTAAAACTTAGACAATAATATAATTAAGTGATAGCTACAAATGATATGACTGAAGACATAATCCTTATCATTAACGATCTGATACCCTTCATGACTTGTAAACATTATAGCATGAAGAACACTTTCGATTTTATTATAAACTAGCTTTTGCCCGCAACTCCGTTTGCGCGGAATAGTGACTTCCTGCAGATTTTTGGTATAAAACCTCGAGTTCCAAACTATGTCTGCACCAAATTTCACAGAAATCGATTCAGTAGTTTACGAGTAGGCGTGAATAAAAAGACAGACAGACAGATTTTCTTTCGCATTTATAATACCTATTAATTTGGATTTATCACGTGTACTTTGGCATTGACGCATGCATTCACTAAGCGTAGGGCCGGATTGTTCAAGAAGGGGCCCAAACGCCAACGACTCGCGGTGGGCCCGAAGCCAACACAAGGCAGTCGCATTTTCTTAGCTTCTTTGAACTGAACTTCGAGTTAGGCCTAATGCGGCCTGTAGAGGGTTCGGGCAGGCGTGCGCCACCTCGTCTGACGCTGAGCGAACGACAGAGATTCCATACAAATACCTTCTTATAATGACTTCAGTTCAACCTGGCACGTGTAGAAACCTCTCGTTATGCCTCATTTCATTACTTTGTTCTACTAGCTAGTGTTAATCAGCGCTTTCAAGATGTATTTACGTTATTATCGCTATGCCTTTGTTACTTAATATTAGGTAAGTAACGGTGGCTAGTTTAGTAAGTTTGTAAGGATTTTTTTTATCCTATACCTATGTGAGATTGAGTCCTATGCGTTATCAAATTTGGAGCTCAGGTTGGGGTTATAGTAGCCGGGGTCGCAAGTTAAGCGCAATACGGTACCGCTGCTTCGGCCTTGAGCAGGAGAAGGTAAGAGGGGCAGGGGGATTTCAGTCAGTAAGAGTGTAACACTATCTGCAAAGCAGGAGTTCTGGGAAGTAATTTGATGATTTTCTCTCCACGAAACAAGGTTGGAGTTTGGAGTTATAAGATTTGATAACATGGGGTTTCATTAGTTTAGCATTCGACAAGGGGTGACATTGTGATGATGATGAAATAAAACAATGAACTAATTAATACCTACAAAAAGTAATCAAGGAAAATCGTTCATCATACCATAATATTATGTTATTCAAATAAGATTTCTAACAAACCGCATTATGTCACTATGCATGACACGATTAACAGGATATTAACAATGCAATACGTACTTAACTGCATTAACATTAGGATTAAATTAATATTTATTGCATCGTAATTAGTTGTAGGAACACGATCTCGTTTGCCGAATTTGTTCGTCTTCTTTTGTTTCTTAATAGGCAGAGGAAGTTGTTAGTTGTTAATCTTTTATTATCTTCCATAAATATATACATTGTAATACATATGATCTTATAGACGATCCAAATTATTAGGAGTACTAAATACAGAGTAACATGATACTCTCCGAAAGGGGCATGGCGTTATTTTAGATATATCATTAATTAAGAGGATCTAACGGTAGGGTAACTCGTAAAACATTGTCAAATTCTGAAACTTCCGCATGTCTGAAAAAAATGACAAAAGAGGTATTACTTTGGCTGGGAAAAATAAAGGATAAGAAACAAAATAAATTTGATCATTTTTTTTAATTATTTATGCTTAGGTAGAAAGATTCAGTAGAAGATACGAGGGGCGTTCAATGTATTCTCGGTATAGGCATGAAAGAAAACTCGGAAAATTTTGGAAAAATTCTATTTTTCAATGTAGTCCCCTAGACCCTCAACACATTTGTTAGATCGAGGAATTAGCTTCTTTAAGCCTTGTAAAAAATATTCTTCTGGCTTCTCCTCAAAATGGGTATTAATTGCTACCTTCAGTTCATCATCGTCGAAAAATCGCTTTCCACGAAGATCTTTCTTCAAATTCGGGAATAGGTAGTAATCACTGGGGGCCAAGTCTGGACTGTACGGAGGATGATTAATTTCTTCGAAGCCACAGTCCCGTACAGCAGCCTTCGCCACGCGGGCCGTGTGAACCGGCGCGTTGTCATGAAGCAGCAACACCCCCGCTGTGAGTTTTCCTCGCCTCTTTTCTTTAATTGCTTCCCTTAAATTACGCAAAGTGGTTGCGTATGATGCTGCTGTGATGCTTTCACCTTTTTTAGTGTATTCTATTAATAAAATACCTTTAGAATCCCAAAAGACCGTAGCCATTATTTTTCCGGCTGAAGGGGTGACTTTGAACTTCTTCGGAGGCTGTGCACCCTTTTTCACCCACTGCATGGACTCCTGTTTACTCTCAGGGTCATAGTGATGAACCCACGTCTCATCTCCAGTAACCAGCCGGTCGAAAATACTCGACGGATCTTCTCCACAGAGCTCTAAAAACTCCTTACAGCACTCGACTCGCACTTGTTTCTGAGGCGCGGTGAGCATTCTCGGCACCCATCTTGCACTGACCTTTGAGAGATTAAGATGGTCATGAAGGATTGCATGTATGGTACCCACAGATAGGTTAATCATCTCTGCTAACATCCCGATTTTTATTCTGGTATCTTCAAGTACCAATTTCTCCACTTTTTTAACATTTTCTTCAGTGAGGGCGCTTACGGGCCCACCCGAGCGAGGGTCGTCTTCAATGCTTTCTCTGCCTCTTTTAAATTCACTTGACCACTTTTGAACGGTGGATAACGACGGAGCAGAGTCTTGGTAAACAGCAACCATCTCTTCGTGAATGGTATTTTGACTTTTTCCCTGCTTAGTGAGGAACTTTATAACAGCGCGATGCTCGATTTTCTTAATCATTGTAGCGTCAGTCATTCTGATCGTCTTTCACTGCAGATAATTAGAAAACTAATGAACGTAAATAAGTGAAATTTTATATTTATACCCTCAGATAGTGTCATTAGTAAATGAGATAATTAGATTACCCACATTATTAGCAAATCACCCCGATACCGAGAATACATTGAACGCCCCTCGTATATTAAACAATTTTTTATAAAATTTAACTCCATTTGTGAAGAGATCTATAGAACAAATCTATCACAGACACCATTAGATAGGTACCTACACCTTATAAAGCCATTTGGTCGTACCAAGCATTCGACAAATGCAGACATAATTTAAGTCTTAGCAACTGGTCGTAAGTTAAACATCAGTTCAGTGGACGACAGCTCTGAAATTATGCAGTCAATCCGTTATAAGATTTACTAGCCATTAATCGGCGCTACAAGGAAACACTTTCATCACTGACACGAACCGTTTCTCTGAAGCTATAGCTAGGGTTTAATGCGTACCTATTCCGATCCATCGAATTTTAAGTTAATGGAAGTGCATTAGAATAAGAATCAACTCGTTTAAAGGCCAACTTACTGCCGATTAGCAGAGACACGGCACGAACGAAACGTTTTCTCAGTATGAGTATTCTGCAATTATTATCATACGCAAAATGTAAAAGTAAACTTTTAAGTAGGTACCTATTCAGCCTAGGAATTTCTTTCCAAACGATTCCTTCCCATGCCAGTAAGTGAGTCAGTCGTAACTCAAGCCAACGTGAGCCCTACATCTTTCTGATTTCAATGAGTAGGTAGATAGAAGAGGTATCGAAAAGAAACGCAAATTTCTTTTTTCAGGCTTTCACGGTTTAAAGAATGTTATATCGACTCTCTATTTTGTATTTAGTTTCCCTAGGGAAAAATTAGTTTGTAACATTTATCACTTATCTACCTATCACTTAAAATAAAACTCATTCTTTCTTAATAAGGCATTGTTTATTGGAAGTTCTTTTAAAAATAACAGAGATTCTAATATGTTTTCAGGTAGTGCTGTCTGCGTGTTCATCGTACTTCCGATCTCTGTTTGTTGATCATCCGTCGCGTCATCCCATCGTGATCCTCAAGGACGTGGGGTTGGAGGAGCTGAGGACCCTCGTCGACTTCATGTACAAGGGCGAGGTCAACGTCCAGTACTGTCAACTGCCTGCTCTCCTTAAAACTGCCGAGAGCCTTCAGGTGATTTAAACTTGAATCATATCTTTTACCAATATGTAACCTTTTAGAATATTTCTAATTGTAACACAACTTGTGCGTATAAACATTAACCGCGACTGCTTTTTAACTTGTGCGACATCGTAAATAAAGTATTAAGGTCAAGTCTATTTCAATTACCCAGCTACCACTGCAGGCACTAGAGCGCCTATTTTTTAAAACTATACTGTGTATTTATCATACATCTCCGTTTTTAAAGCTAATTATTATTTTTTTGCATTTTCTAGGTGAAAGGTCTTGCTGAGATGACTACCCTAAGCGCAGCCGGCATTGAAACAAGAAAAGTTCAAGAACCAATGGAAGAGTGCCAACCACAAGAAACGAGGGAAAGTTCAGAATCACACGAGAAGGCAGACGGCAGAGATCATAGGGAAAAAGAAGAACGACGGGAACTGAAAGACTCACGGGAAGTCCGTGAGAGAGAAAACAAAGAAACCCGTGACGTCAGAGAAACTCACGCCAGAGAAAGTCACTCAAGAGATTCTCGAGAGTCGAGAGAATCAAGAGAACACAGAGATAGAGAACAAAGAGAACCTCGTGATCTAAGGGAATCGCGAGATATTAGAGAAACAAGAGACCCTCGTGACTTGAGGGATCCCCGCGAACTGCGGGAACACAGAGAATCCAGAGAATCTAGAGACATTTCACGAGATTTGAGGGAGGTTCGGGATCCAAGGGACTTACGGGAATCTCGAGAAACCCGTGATCATAGAGAAATGCCTGAGGCGTCGCCTCCGAGGATATCGCCGTTACTGTCAGTGCGGCGATTTAGGTCAGACATCACGGGCGAGACCCCAACCTTGTCACACCCTCCTATCCCAAAAGATGAACCTCCTGATGAGCCCATGCGATCGTCTTCACCAGAAGATGACACGGTGTCGATTAGATCAAATGGAGCACAAAATGAAAATATCGGTACGTATCAATAATTTCATACTTAAATATGTATTTATTTACTGATCTCATGTCTTACATAGAGATACTTTTACTAAAAAAAAAATAGTGTACATCAAAACGGTCAATGTAAGTTTTTGTTAAAATCACACAGTAAAGTATAATTTGAACATACATGTAAATCCATTTGTTTTAATTACAACATAATTAAAAGTAAATTGGGCTTTTAATTACCTGTTTGTATGACGATGAAAATATTCCCAAATGAAAAAAAAAATCAGAAATGTAGCTATGCACTTATTATCACAAAATTCGGGATAAAATTTAGTGAAAAGAAACAATTTTTTAAATTACTTAAATCGACTATTAGTTTAACTAAAGTAATTGTACAACACTGCTTTGTTTTGACATTTAGTTTTGACGTTTGTCATGTTTGTCACGCTTGCGGCTCGCGTACCAATGTTTTAAATTTTATTTTTATTAAATTTAAATATAATATAGAAGGCTTTAAAATACAACATACAATGCAGATTAAAATGAACCTAAAAATGAATTTGGTCACACAAAATTGGTTCAATCCATCAACATTGATGTGGTTCTTTGGCACAATTACTTGAAAATAGGTAAACTTTTCTATTTATTCAAAAATACAATTAAAAAACGAAATAATATATATATTAAAAGCTGGAATACAGTATATGTAAGAAATATTTTGTTACATTTACCTACAGAATTACGTTCAAGAAAAAACAATCTTAATCATTTTATTTTTTTTTACTTTTTCAGGACTAAACATGACTATAAACAGTCATAGCAGTAGCAGTGTGCTGGGCGCCCACTATTCGCCAGTGGAGCAGCGGTTAAGTGTTCTGAACACTATATCTCATCCTGGATTGACACACCCTTCACATGCATCATTGCCAAGCCCCAGGAGTGAACCTATAGCAGGGCCCTCAGGATTGCCTCCTGTGCAACAAGTACCCTTGGTATGTATTATAAATTATTTATAGTAAAGTTTTATTCAATACCATTGCTAAACATAACATAGGCAGTTGTATTGTTATTGTTGTATAAAGAAAGTAAAACACATTTAGTTTTGATCAGGCATGATGCTAAAATTGAGATTGAAAACTGACAGATATTTATCCTCGTTTCTCATGATTAAATAATAATGCTAGATATTTAAATTATAGTTTTACTATGAGAAATTAAATAAAATTGATATTGTCAAAAAACTACTTTTTACAACTATTTTTTTTTAGGAAATAAATCAATAGTACCTATAACAAGATAAAATAATGGTATTTCTTAATAAGTAATATCAAAAACTCATATTTTATTTCATTGTATAGTTTCAATTCTTTTAACTAATCTGTGTTTGTACAATTTTCAGTCATTAAAGAAAGAAATTGACTGGGATAGGAGCAATGAGGATAAAGTTGGTGGCGAAACATCATCAGAGTACCGAATGCAGCATGAATCTGTGAGTAAACGATATATTTTGTGTATATAAGTGTGTAGATTTAAGTAGACAGAACACAGTTTCAAGTACATAATATTATAAAGTCAAATTAAAGACAAATGTCATGCCATTACATCTTAAATACAGATTACAAAGGCAATATTTTGACCCTTAACTGCCACCGGAATCAGTTGACAGTAAACCAACTGCTAACAGATTAAAAATATTCATGTTTTAAAACTCAGTTTAAAATTCATTAGATGACTGAGTTTTTAATTTGTTTAAATTTATCATTATATAATGAATAAGGCAAACACTCAGAAAGAAAACAGCCTTATTTTTTACTTTATATTGTGTTCTTGTATACTAGTGAAAGTTACTTTATTTTTATAATGTGACATTCACTGATTGTACCTAAATATGTTGTAGATTATAATGCATGTATGTATGTAAGTAGCTTGTAATAAATGTCTCTGTATATTATGATAGATCTGTGTTGTCTTGCATGTTTCATTATTTTTCCACAATCATAATTGATGTTTATATATAAATTTTTCAATAACAAACGGTATCTATTTTTGCAGGCTTATATGCCTACTGGTTAAGAATGATGTAACTTAATAAGACTTGCATATTTGCCCAATTAATTTAATGATTGGATTACCTTGTGCTTGTCAAAATTCTAAGTTTTCTAGTATTTAAATGTAATGTGTGGCTGCTTCATTAACATTATATGTGTAGGTAAATTATCGTTGTTGTATGTTTGCCTACTTATGTAAGTGGTGGCACTAAACAAAGTGACTAACATGGTCTAGAAGAACCCCGCTCTAAGAGCTAATGTTTAATTTGGCTGTTGGTGTTTTATGTGTAAATTGATTTGTTACACGCATGCTTGTTTGATATGCTGCGCTACTTTCAACATCGAGTATTATGCCTTGCTGTCAAGAAGTTGACCTTCATTTTGTTGGCCATCATTTTTATATCCATTCATTTTGTTTGATATTTATTTTGGGCAGTTTTTTTATTTTAAATTTTGGCCATATTACATGCATACGTTATTGTACGAATCTGTGATTCAGTACGCGTGCGCGTTGCTAAACAACAAGGCATTACGCGTAGCCGGCTCCCGGGTCACTCCTGCACATTATTTGGGCAAAAATGAGCGTCAACTTCTTAATTAGATAGTGGAAATTAAAAATATACCGAGACTGCATCTCAATTTAGAAAGTAGTGGTAGAGATATTGCACACAGTTTGGTCCGTGTAAAATGGAACAAGAAAAAAGAAGTTGATGTTCTTTTTTGTGGTTGCAGGAGTACGATGGGTCCGGTAGGGGGCGAATTGATGAAGGGGAGAGGGGGTATCCTTGCATACACTGCGGGGCGGCGTTCCCGCACCAGAGCAAACTGACGAGGCACATACTGACGACGCATACGCTTGACACGCTGAAGTACCGCGACGCGCTGCTGGGCAGGCCTCTCGGTTTGCCCATGATAGGGCAGTTCAGTGACCCCACTTACATGAGCATGCACGCTGAGGAGTCTCCCATCGAGCTGGACATAGGAGCGGTTGAGCCCGGCAACGTAGTGCTGTGCAAGTTTTGTGGCAAGAGTTTTCCGGACGTGTCATCTTTAATAACACATTTACCTGTGCACACGGGCGACCGGCCGTTTAAGTGTGAATTCTGTGGAAAGGCGTTTAAGTTAAGGCACCATATGAAGGATCACTGTAGAGTTCACACAGGTAAGCGACATTTTTTATTGGTCATTTCTATTCCCTTATAATTTTTATTTATTATATTCTTTCATAACTTTTATGTTTAGGATTCTTTAGTTACATAGCAGTCTTAGTGGATATATAACTAGAACAATTAAACACGTTATCCTCAAACAGACAGTTCAATTTAAGACTGATTTTTATGCCATGTTTTTTATTAGTAATTTATGAAAATAATACTTAATGTTTTTTGTCTGTGTGTGACAAACTATACAGTACTACGTCTTACAGGTGAACGGCCGTTTCGTTGCGGTCTCTGCGGCAAGACGTTTTCGCGGTCGACAATTCTGAAAGCCCACGAAAAGACACACTATCCAAAGTACGCTCGCAAGTTTCTCTCGCCGAGTCCCGTCGACACGGAGGAAGAAAGCCCGCATCAATGAGTCTGGCTCCCCCATAGTGCACAATTTACCTTCCACGATATATTAGCCACTAATACAAACTATTATTGGAAATAGTCAATGGTGTGCAGAAGTGATAGTTGAATGAACAAATGGAGGACAATATGTTGTAATTAGTTAAGAATGTGATTAAAACGCCGCAACTGTGATCTGAATGATATGAATAATATTTGATATTTCACTAATAGATAATTGAGACACTAAAGTTGATAACTTCTTAAATTTATTTGAACATTTTCGGTTCCAATGTTTTGTTTGCTTCGTTTTCTTAAGAGTTTTGAACGTTAGGTGCTTTCTTTATGCTTTAGTTTATAGTAAAACGTAAACTCATTGTACGATGGGTCATTAGACGGCATAGCCAAAGTTAGCTAGAGAAGTATGAATCCTTTAATTATAATTTCCAAGTCGAGATAATAACAAATGCTTTTTAGTATAATTTGCTTGTACAAAAATGTTTTTACAACGTCGTATTGGTTGCAATTTCGTAAATTATCGAAATTTAAATAAAGAAATTGTAAAATATCATATTAATTTAGAGCTGGCATAATCTTTAGAGACTTTGCATATTTATTATAGTAGTATCTTGTCAGAGTTGATTTTATAAACAAAATTAAAGATTGATTAAGAGTGCTTTAATTATAATTATTAGAGACCATACGAAGATTGCACTCAACATAGTTGGTAACAATTAAGAAGTTAGGGATTTGAGATTTTTACTCATTTTATGTCTTTCGAAGTTAACGACGCACGCTCCCCTGAGGTAATTCAAAAGCAATATTATGACATATAAATGTAAATAACATATAGTTTGATAATATTGGATTTTTAGGAAATTTATTAGAATGTAAACGCTTCGGTAGTTCTGTATTCGGTATACACGGGGAGGGTTGTGGATGTGATCATGGGAATCAAAGCTTTAAGCGCTATTTCCGTTCTGTCCGAATACTATGCCTCTTGCTGTGTGCCCGCTCTGTTGACTCTCCTTATTTTAATAACCGTTACTCGCAAACTTCTGCCGGGGCCACACCACGTAAGAGGCATGGTATAAACATATAAATATATATCAAATTTTCTATCTATTTTCATACTGCAAACCACATTGATTTATGATTATTCAACAGTTTCAAACCCTGCGTGTATCGACGTTCATTATCTGAGCACCGTACTTAGAATTTGTCGGCTGATCCCTTTCTCCGTTTGTTAAATTGTAATCAGACAGTCACTTCAAGCTTCGGTCGTAACGCATGTGCCCAGAGTTTGAAACTCCACACAATAATCGCTGTGTTCAATAAATTCAACAGAGTCAAATACAGGGATATTTTATTGATTGTAAGATTAATTATTTTTCAACACCACCATATTTTTTGTTTAAATACAATTTTAGAAATAGCCATTATTTTTCGGGCTCAGAATTTATAGTAAATATTTGTTTGTTATACAAAGTTTCACCGTTCGACATCACAACCGAGAAAATTAAAGCTTTGATTTGGAACTGATTGGATGTTGGCTCATAATAGTCTGTAAGTTCAATGGAAAATTACTTATACATATAGAGTGGTTGACCTGCCCTCGGTACTCCGGCTCGAGCACGCTACTCTTGGTAGAAATAATATCATTATCTTAATCGACCTAAACGGTTTATGTAATGTTCTAGTAGATAGTCTAAACTGCCTAATCATTTCATAATCTTTCGGTCATGGTACATATCATTTTTATAAAAAAATAATATAAATTTCACGAAGAAAATATTTGTCGTGACACTTTTAAATTTTAAATTATATATATTTAAAAGTAGGATATTAAAATATTCTTTATACTTAAACGTTTCGTTTCGAATTTAGGCGTTTAAATATCTTTGATTGTAAATTAGATATTTAGTGATTCATAACTTTGGGTTCACTCAAAAGAAAGTATTATGGTAATATAGAAAAAGATCTGTGATATATGTCTAATACAAGTAAGGGTATTACATCTGGGAGTTTATGATGCGATCTCAAGATGTGATTTCAAATATTTAGGTATTTAGGCCACCCAGTTGAGATCTTAAATCTCGGCGACATTAATATAATGTTTTAAATTTCTTTTTTTACGTGACAATATCTAAAAGTTAGCTGATTAAAATGAAAATTGATACATCAATTATTTTATGAAAAAGTAAAATTAAAATTTTATTGAATTAAAAATATGCAAAAAGGCGCGTTATTTCGGGGAAATTGAATTAGGAAACAAAAAATTTTGCAACAGATCTCATTGCTATTTATAAGTTGTTTAGGCATCGTGTAGAAATTAAGGCCAGTATGCTGCGGTTGATATAATTTTGGTATATTCTAAAGTACTTATTTTAATTCTGTATACATACCTATTTGGATTGCAAACGCCTAACATTCCAAAATTATTCCAGTTTCAACTTGGTTACTTTATAGCGGATGCCACCGATTCAAATTTAGGTAAATTATAATGAGCTATTTAATATAGAGATGTCTAAATTGTGTTGTGTGTTCTCCTTGAGTACCGGGGCACGTCAAATACGTTTATAACTAAGTTTATTCCGTTTGTATGGAATGTTAAAATAACTAGTTATTCAATTGTGGTAGAGTTAGTGCAAACTCTTCCAGCACGTGGTAATGTATCACTTGTTTTTCCATATATTGAGGTGCTGACGGACCTGAGTGTTTACCTGTAACAGATATTTGAGATTTTTTTTTCAAATCTGTTGACAACCATCCAAGCCACTTATATTGCCAAATATTATCTTGAGAAAAACGGAATATTGCGAATTGACAAAACAATGGAGCAAATATACTTTCCTTTCTTAGAATTCTCGAAGAAATGCTCGTTAAAACGCTCTTTCTGTAATGTTACATTCAAAAGAATGCTCTTTACAAGTGGATGCTCAAATTCGTCAGCACCTTTATATGATTTTTCATTAACACGGTTGATGAGAATGTGTGCTTTTATATTGATCAAAGTGATTTGAAAAATTACTACCAATATAATTTACATTCCATAAACCAGTCAATTCTATGTAATGTCTAAGCGCTGAAGTTTATACCTACATAAATGTTTAAATTTACTTGGCCACCTTGATAAATGTTTCTCTTCAATTTATTGCAATGTTTATAGAAGTTTTCCACGTTTTATCTTCAACGTTTTAAGTAAATTTAAACATTAATTGACAATGATATGATTGTTTGGATATTGAATACATAATTTCGAATACTCCTGTGTAAAGTTTAGCGAATTTACTAAGAGAATAACTTGGGGAAAGTAAACAATTAATGTTGGTCTATTGTTAAAACTCACACAATATATAAAATGCATTTTAGATAAATAGATTGGTAGATGCGCTACTTTCCGGAGCTAGTGATGTGAAATGAATAAAATTCAATAAAAAAATAAAATGTTAAAAAAATATCACCAGAATGTTGCTATTTGAAAAGCTGCACTCATTTTTGTTTTGTCAGAGTCGAACGTTACCAAACTGTATAGCAATATTGAAACCTTGATTAATGTTCCTCTTCTTATTTTAAGAAAGATTAAATATTTACAATTTACAGAAATACTTAATAGCAATAAATAAATGGTTAATAATGATGCGAATTAACAAATTTGTACGTGTTTTTATCGAAATAGTTTTTTATAAATACAGAATGCAGTTTAAATACTATTTTGTTTCCTAACTTTCAGAGGTAATATTTATTATTAAAGTAATGATATTCAAATAGATTTATATGTATGTATTTACGTGTATATAGGCGATGGTGAATGTTGTTAGTGAAATATAAAGTAGGTATTTGAACAATAGGTTATCTATACAACCCCCAAGTGCAGTTATTCAAATTTTAACATTTGCCAGTTGTTGCCACGTCCCTGCAGAGTTCACACGCCGTTAGCACAAATAAATTATACATAAATTATATATATTATGATGATATTATATATATTGACGATAAACTTTATTATATCTATATTTTAAATTTACGTAGGTATCTTTCTGAGTACCTACAGAGCATGATAACGTTTAAGGAAACACTAGCACGAAATATTTGATGTGTTGAAATAGATACGACGTAGATTCATTTTTATATTATCATAAATTGTGACCACAGTTTTATATTTAGAGTGCCTCTTGCCTATACAAGACTTATATAAAGGCTGCAAATCACGGATTAAACATAGAGTATGTAGCAGATAGAGAAAAACTGTAATTTTTATGGTGAAAATTGTAAGTTGCGTTATGATATGTGACTTGCGCACTCTTTCTGTCTATGTTCGGTTCTCGTGAGTTTAGAGGCGGTGGTTTCCAAGCTAGCGCATTCCAATCTTGTGATGTGATCAGCCAGTGCTAGATTATGTTGATGACCAATGTTGCGTACACACGTGTTGTATAGTCTTAGATAGTATCGTTAAGTTTCGTCCACCACGATCGAGCTAGATGTCGCTGCAGCGCGGACTGGTTAATTTAACTTACCATTTTATTTAAGTGGCATACCTAAATATAGAACTTATATTGCAATTTTTCTAAGTTCCTGTAGGTGTATTAATTATTGTATATCGGTACAATTTGTTTTAATAATTATAATGTGTTTATTATAAATTATTTAGAGTTAAACTTTCGTGACTAATATTTGTATTAGCATAATATACGATTAGATTTAGACGCTTCTGTTTTCGTAGAAAATATTGAAAATGTTTACATTGCTGTTTCCATTTTGGTCATAGGAAGTTCTTTAGATATAGTGTAATGTTCGTATATTATGCTGGTATGGAATATGTTAAGCACAAGTTCAAATAACGTAGGTCCACTTTATTTATAGAGCTTAATATAGTTGTCGTTTCATTATCATTGAAACGGTAATTGTTTTCCCCTGAAGCTCTTTTATTTAACATACATTGTTGACATTTTAGATTAGAGAAAATCTGTTTTGCCTTAACATTATTAATAGTTCATAATGTTGTAACAAAGAGCAGTACAGTTTTGTTGAAAAAGTGTTACAGTATATCAGAACGGATCAAGGATCAAACGGTGTAATGTTTTGTCAATTTTGCAACAATCTTAACAGAGACCCATCGCTGTTGATCATTGTAACTCTTGAAACAAATATAAGCATATCATAGCTGTAAAAATACAATTTTGACAAATAAAAGCTCTACAATCATTACACACCTATTCTTTTATTATTGTTTCCGCCCCGCTTTGTGGATTAACTCAGGTATAAAATATGTTTTATTTTTTATTTTAATTTCAGTCACAGTTTTAAAATCGGTTAATATAATAGGTGTACATGTTGCGTTCCAGATGTGCCTGGACATGTCGTGCGTGTCCCCCAGTATACCGAGCCCGATCCCGGCGCGCAGCCCGACAGCGCTGCCGCTGTGGTCGCCCCTGCTGGCCCTGCAGGCGTGTCGGCTGCGGCGCTACCTCAGTGACGACTGCATGATGTACCACAACCGGCACCTTCTGCACTCAGAGCGGCGCCGCTGCGGCGTGTGCCTGGCCTCGTTCCCCTCAGCCTGGCTGCTCGAGCGACACGCAGCCCTTCAGCACGCCTCCCAAGCGCCCTGCGACGACAAACCCTTCGTCTGCGAGCAGTGTGGCCAGAGCTACAGGTACCGTTCTGCCTATGTCAAACACCGCGAACAAAACCATCGGGCTCGGCTCCCTGCCGACAAACTGTTCACTTGCGATGTTTGCGGCATGCAGTTCCGCTATCTAAAATCCTTTAAGAAGCACCGACTTAACCATACCTTGGAGAGACTGCACACGAAAAACACTGATGCACCAGAAGGCGCCGATCAAGTCTCCAGCACTAATGAGGCTCTGATTGGCCAGTGCGGTGAAATGGATCTCTCCATGAAGAAAAAGAATAGAAGTGATGCTACTAAATCACCTGCCAATGATGTAGTCCGGGATGCTGAACAAGACAGCACCGTTGACTCAAACGGCCCGACAGATTCTGTGGTGACTGTGGATGATTCAACAGAATGCCGCACGTCAGGCGCTGAAAGCGAAAGCAAACGAGACGATGACACTGCATCAGAAGAGAAAAGGCGAATTCCTGTGTCTTTTGCCAGCATAAGCTCGATGGCAGATAGTTCTGAGAACGAGTCTCGAGCTGACAGTAGCAAACACGAGAGCTCAAGCTCCCACTCAGGGATCCTGAGTTTCATGCAAACTGATGACCGACAGAGAGATAGGGAGAGGAGGTTCGCTTGCCCATTCTGCGGGAAATGCGTGAGGTCTAAAGAGAACCTAAAGCTGCACGTGAGGAAGCACACGGGCGAGCGTCCGTTCGTGTGCCTGTTCTGCGGGCGCGCGTTCGGTGGTAAGAGCGACCTGACGCGGCACCTGCGCATCCACACGGGCGAGCGGCCCTACCACTGCGAGGCGTGCGGCAAGTGCTTCGCGCGCGCCGACTACCTCTCCAAGCACCTTACCACACACGTACACAACACACGCTGATCTACGAACGCGCCGTCCTTTTCTCGATCTTCGCATACCTCTGGCACAATATAACTCAACTCCATACGGTTTGCCATCAACTACAGAGTGATCGTGCCGGGTTTGCGGGATGAAATGGTCGGGGCTGATGTCTCATCCTGACTTGCTCGGATCACATTTAGGCTGGCGCGTTCTGGTTTCGTACGAAGTTGCGACTATTTGATATTGAGAATTATTTTAATTTATTATTATTGGCGTCGTGCGCTGCCCCTGCGCATATTCCAGGGGCCGGCACTAGCCCGCGCGATTGACTGCTGTATGGAGTCGGTGGTTATATTGTGCCCCTATAGTTAATGACCGAGTCATATTATAACAGTAAATGGGAATATTTTTTAAAAACGTTTTTAAACTTTACAACATTATTGATAAGCAGGTTTAATTAGAATTTTACAGGACTATTTTTCGTTTTGGAGTGGTTTATGTATATTTATGACATAATTTTCAAAATAACTCTGAGAATAAATAGTGAATGGTAACTATTTGCGTTTACCGCGAAGCAATAATAATTGTAACGGCTTATTAGTTTATGCTGCAAATATATTTTGTGTTAAACACATGGCTTGGACAAACTGCTTGCTACTTGATTGGTCAGTTCAGGGCAATATTAGTTGTTTATAGTTTTGTGCACATTGAATCAATAACGTAAGAGATTTGCATTATAAATGCGTCCGTTTGCTTGTCTCTCATCGAGTCGTCCCATGGTTGGCATTCGTTTTGTGTAACTTAGTTATGCGATGCAGCGCATTTGTTTTAAGATGAGGGACCAGGCAGTTCCCGCTTGCATGGATACACAAGCATTTGAACACCCCTATGTTTGTTAAGCTACCGACAGTGTCAGTCCCCACCAACCAGTTGTCACTCACTCGGAACAAGGGCATGCAACAACTTGACACATTATCTCTCCTTTGAATAGGCTTAAATATAGTTTCTTTTGCCATATTTTTGTATGCCTACGTATGATAAGATTTTAAACTCATTCCATTAAAGAGGAACTAGAAAATTGGTAGTCGTGACGATAGGTTATTAGGAGAATGCAAAAACTGTGATTCGTACGATTAAGACCAGTCAAACAAGTTTTAGAACATCGAAAAATGTTTTATGTAATTTAAAAATAACGTTATCTAACAATTAATATACCTACGTATTAATTAAATATAGTTTTAAGAAATCTCTCTGTGCCAAAATATGTACCTCATAAAAATAAACACTGAAGTAGATAAATTAATTGTCAATAATTGTTTGTACACATTTTGTTTTAGATTTGATGTTACAGTACAGAATACCACTGCGATAGTCGATTACATGATATATAGTAATAAGGTTCAATTTGCATTGGCATAGAATGAAATGGACGCTTATGCATAAGAAATTGTACAAGGTATATTGAGCTTTGTAGCAACTGTTTAACACAATATTCCACCGATTGTGCGCGAGATTAGTGAGAGCTCTCTTAAATATCTTTGGCTCAAACCTCTTTATGACCTTATTGTATTGACATAAGGCTCATTATCCTATGTACACTTTCGTTGAAGTTAAACTTTCATTCTGTATTGCAGCAGTGTAAATTGAATCTAATAGACAAACTGATTGCTCAGTCAGCTGCAGAACTCTAAGAGCCTAAAGGTTAGATTATAATGTCTATGGATTTTATACAGTTGATAATATTCGCCCGCAGCCAAGAAACGT
Source organism: Spodoptera exigua (assembly GCA_902829305.4). Classification (NCBI taxonomy): domain Eukaryota; kingdom Metazoa; phylum Arthropoda; class Insecta; order Lepidoptera; family Noctuidae; genus Spodoptera; species Spodoptera exigua. The sequence continues at coordinate 10,199,998 of LR824610.2, read as the reverse complement.
CCTTACTTAAAGAAAAAGAATTACAATATATTTATATCGATATTTTATGACTTCTAAGAGTTGATTAATAATTATTCACAGGAATATTTATACAAGAAAATTATTTTACGTGTAAAGTAATTTTATCTATATTTTAATAATTGATTCATACACATTCAATATGAATTTTAACTGCCTGCATTGTGATATTTTCTACACAGTACATCCATGAGTTTTAAAGAGTTTCCTCCTTCATATATTGAAATAAGTATCTATAATATTTTAAATACAGTGCTCCAAAAGGGGTTTGTTTTTTAAGTAAAACTGAATGTCAAATTGAATATCGATAAACCACAATCGATTAAATAAACATCGATATTATTAACACACTACACATTGAGCGTACAATACATTGAATGTACGATTTACTAACCATTCGATGTTTTGATCAATCAATTGATATTCGATTATTTATTGGTATCCGATTAGGCGTAGAACACTTCCCAAAATGAATACAATTCCTTTTAAAGTCTTACAAATAAAATTTTGATTATTGCTTTGTTTCTGGAATAAATTCAGATACAAATCAACAATCAAAAATATTTTAAACATTTTCAATATTATTATTAAAACCTCATATTTTAATTAATGTACAACTAAGAGCTTTATTCTTCTTTAAAATAGTTAATGATTCATTTATATATTGGTCCGGAAATGAGCCTATAACTATAAAGATACTGTCAATTAAGTCTAGGATAAGTCAAATGCTGTTTATGTACAGGCGTTAGTAGATCAACCTTCACCAATTTGTCAAATAACTTTTCAACTTTATGGGTTTGTATTAAAGTTGAATGTCTATTGAAGAAATTTGATAAATTAGAGCATGTTGACTTGCTGCCGTCTGTGCCATATAGTCACACTATTTTTATTGAATAACCCTGCGGGCGGATATTCGCAACTCTTAAAACTGTCAAAATGTGTCCATAGAACGCCTATATATACCACTGTTATATAAGAAGTCAATGCAACGAAATAATCAGGTACAGGAAATGTTAAACGAAACATTTTAATATAGAATAAATGATTTAGTTAGTACTTTTAACATAAGCCGGTTTTAAATGTGAATTTTAAAGATTTTTTTATAGTTTTATTTGTTCATTGTTATACACGATACAGTTAAATAACGTATTAAAATATAATAGTGACTTTGCCAGAGGGATATAATAAATAAGATAGGTAGTCGAAAACTTTTAGTATAAACGAGAAGCAATACTCTGAATTTTTATTTTTACTACAGAATACTCTAATTGCTAGAGGAGCGAATACGGAGACTCGACTAATACAATTTATTGACATAGTTCGATTTTTATAAAACATGGCTGGTTAGCTACAAGTATGTGAACATTGCCATCCAATAGTGTTTCCCAGCCAGTTTTCGTATTCACTCTCGACGAGTTTATACAATTCTATAAAATAAAACAATGTAATGCATTCACATTGTGTATAATGTAGATATTTTGCCATTACTTCAAATTTAAAATATAAATATTATTCAAAATTGATGTTGACTGTTTTTATAAGTATATCAGCGGTAGTTACTTGATGTTGTGGTGTAATTTAGTGTCTTATAGGTTTAAGGTCATAAACCACTCAAAGTATTTAATGTTAGTCTTGTGTCTATGTCCGCTGTGTGTCAATGGCCAGTTTAAAATTTAAATAAAGTCGTTCGGTGTTCCATGATGTCGCACTTACTTTGAGTGGTTCATTATTTTGAATTCTCGTAGTGTTAAAATTGGTGTGGTATTCTTTATATCTGTTCTTGTAACATACATTTTAACTCTAATATATATTAGATAATTTAATTTTAAATCAGATTCTAAAAATATAGTGAGCACAGCAATCGTTATGTAAATATGCATGTGCTAACCAGGTCAAATGTGATAAATTAGAATTTAAGTGATTTTTCGTTTCTTTAAGAACTGTAAAGAATTTCAAACGAGAACATTTTACCATTATTAGTTGAAGGTGTACCATGTCTTCAGTTCTGGTATAAGAAGTGGGCATATAATATTTTTGAACGATTTCATTATACCTATTTTATCGTCGACTGTGAGGTTAACGGGCATTATTTATTGTACTACTTTTAATAGTCTTCATGTTAAGAGAACTTCCATGAAGGGAGAATAGAGAAGTAAGATTGCGCCGATGTGGAATAATGTAAGGACGTGCAGTGTTACAGTGACGCACAATTTTGACACTTTTTAAAACGTTTTATATATTATCTCCGTCCACTAAATATTGTGTGTCTTGTTTCATTCTTTTCACCGACTGATGGCATTGTAGTGTCAAATTTCTATTGTTCTATTATATATTTATTATTTGACCATATTGTTGCAATAGATACTATAGGATAACGGTTACAAAATACTGATACAACGACTATTTATTACAAGTTTTTACATGTTTACGTACTGCAATAGGAGAATATGAGTAACATAGTGACGTTCTTGTGTAGCTCAAGTTATCTGGTGGGTTTTGTTATTTATGAGGCAAGCGGTCACGTCATTCTGTCTGTACCGAGCTTTATTTGTGGGAGTCTGTTACAAGGAAGCGTAGTACGAGTGTATGAGCCGACCCGAGGCTGCGTCCTTCGCGACACTTGTCACCACATGCAACTAAAAACAACTTGTAGGACCGAGTAGCTGGGGATTATGGGCGGGTAAGCATGTGATATTATTTAACGAGGAAGCAACGAAGGGGCTGGCGGATACCACCGCCTCTCAACAGCCAACGACGCGACGATCGAATGTAGATAGACTGATTTTCGGGTAGAAGTAAAGTAGGCCAGAAGTTTCACAGTCAATAAGTAATATTAATAAATAGGTGTTGATTTAAAAATGTTTAACAAGCCAAAACACAGTCTCAATAGCTTACGACATAAAACAATAAGAGAGTTTATTTAATTTTTAAACATAATTATACAGAATCTTTTATATACCAATCTTAAATTATTTTTCAGATGTATTGATTTTTATACATCTCCATTTACAACAATGAATAGAGGTAAGTGTAGACATATGTAGATGGGTCTATTAAACGCGTGGTGCTACAATGTGTAATGATATGTGATAGAAACTGTTCTTCAGAGACATTTTATTTATTGAAGCTTCCATAGATAATAAATATAGACACATTACACTACGGTATACCCACATCAGCAATAACTTGGTTTAGGTAATTACATAAGGATTTATTTTATCCAGTATTTTAAAGGTGTCATGTGGTTGGTCGAATGTGTCTCCTAGAAACCAAAGTATCCATAATGTTAGGAATTGTGTTCGTAAGACTTCGATGGTGTAACCATTCCACAATTTTAATGTTTGTAACTTTCAATTTTTTAATTTATTTCTATGAGATTTAAGTCGACCAAATGCCATCGACGTGGCGGTGCAAGTTTTAAACGATTGTAGGTTTTTTAATTAATTATTTCTTATAAATACGTCCAAGTCTTATTACCTTTCATAATAAGGCGAGATCGTTAATGTATTTAAACGTAATGCAGAGAATGCTAGTTAGTAAATTTTCATTAGGTTTTGGCTGGTCAGAAGTATTGGCTCTCAAACGATACTGAAATATTATGAGTAAATTGTTTTATGGCCTTATTAAAATAAATTGTATGTATATAATAACATAACTTTCTTACGTGTTAAAATAAGAAGAGCCGGACAAAGAAAGTATTTAAATGGTTTCTTTTTGGAATATTACGCACTTCCAGTTGTAGTCTGTTCCACTGGCGGGCACTAGATGCGAATATGTTCTAAATGTCAATAGTCTATGTATTCCTTCGACGAACGGTTTTTGTTGACAGATTAATTTATGTCTTGGGTCAGTTTATCCGAAACCTAGTTGATAGTACATACATACTGTTACATAATATATTTTTTTTACTTGTATACTTCAGATAATTATTATTGTTATACAGATCGTTTTATATTTTTATCGTGATTAGCTATTACTTGTTTTCAAGATTTTTATTTTGCAATACGACTATTCGTCTATAAAATAGTCCATTTAATTTATAATATCTTGTCCATTGTCCAAACTAACTTAGGCATAGTTCCATATTTTGGATGTGTATTATACCACAGTCTATGCTATTGTGTATATTATTTCATTTTAATATCGATGTGCAAAATTATAGTAAATGTCTTGGATCTCTAAAAATAAGTAAAAAAAAGACAAAAACACTTTACGAAATTTCTAAATGTGCAATAAATATGTGTGTTGTAGTGTTACCATTAGGCGTAAAATTTTTAGCGGTGTAAGTGTCGCTTCTGGTGGTGTGTTGGGCGACTTGTCGTGTCGCGTCGTGTCGTGTCGTGTCGCGTCGCTTCGCCCGCTTTATGTTGTTAAATATTGCAATGATCTCATTCACATTAACAGAAGCCGCACTTGTAAAGCATATTAAATGAATATTTGGCACTTATAAAAAAGGCACATTTCCCTATCATATTGAAAATGGTTTGAAAACGTGTTGAAAATGGATTTGTTGGTAATTAATTTCATAATGAAATATATTTGTTTCATTAATCGAAGGTCTTTTATTTTTACACCATTTTATTATTTTGTTGCCCTTCATTTGTTTCTAAAGAAGTTATTTTACATAACATGGATAATACGTGTCTAATTGTAGAAGAGGATCACGAAGATGACCTTTCACTAGTTATTGTTCTATGCACCCATATGATAGAGGATTTCTACATCCCCCATCCTCGGATCCCTTAACCCGAAAAGACAGAAACGCACTTAGAACTTCCCTGATGTTTTGAGTGCCCATGGGCGGCGCTGATTGCGTCCCAGCAGGTGAATCTGATAGATTCCAATCATTCTTTATTAAAAAAAAAAATGATTTCCAATCTCGTAAAAAGAATCGTAGAACTAATACCTATTCCAACGATAGATAAATAAAAAAAGTAAAAAAATCACTCGAAGAACGAGGCAAGTCACGAGGCAAAGGCAGTAGGACTTAGTATCTATTTTTGAGGGGGAAAATCATCGAATGTCTACCGTCCTTGATGAGACTAGAGCAAGTGTCAGACCTACTGACTGCAACGGAATGCTGAACAGTGCTGAATGTAAACCAGCTATAGGAATGACTTTATACTGGATACGGTTACGGATACGGATATGAAATCATTTAATTTTCTGATAATCCGTTAGTTTCGGATAATTTCAATAACGTATCACAAATAGACACAATTACGCTCCGCCTCTATCCGATATTATCCGAAACATTTATTTCGAAATCGGTAACGATTACGCAGCTCCTAAGATCCCTGTTAGACTCTTACTTACCAAAAACCAGGACGGTCCTCTTCCTGATCCAGGCCGGGGAGGCGCTATATATTTGCGCTTGAGCCACAACCCCGGAGGGCAGTACCTATTACCTAATGTGATCATATTATCACATTGTAGAAGATATCGATTGAAATGATTAGTCCACTTGTCTATGCACTACCTAGTCACGCTACGCCCTTACCTACTAGTGATGACTGGTAAAAACCATAATTTCTCCGTTTTCTAACGAAAGGTTTCCTCAATCATACTAGCCTAGTACCTAATCGTAATTTTGGCAGTCGAGTGATGGGTCATTGGTTCGATTTCCAAGTTTACCTAGTAAAGTAATTAAGTGAATATGATTGTTAATTTTGAAATGTCCCGTAATTTGATTGGAGAAGTGAGTTAAAACCAGTAGCAGTAGCAGCAGTGTTTATGTAAGGCAGCCGAAAATCTATGCTGCTTGAAAGAAAAAGGAAAGAATATCTAGAGAACCTTAAGATCAAATAAGGCGGGGGTTCTCCTCCTAGGTGATCGTTTGATCATGCCTGTTAACCTACTGCCCTGCAGCTTCACATTGTCTACACATTATCATTGTCTATCGTATTATTTCGTTTGCACACTCAGCTTGTGCGACGTAGAACTTATGACGTCATTTGTTGATTTTTACTACGTCTTTAAGTAGGATAAGAAACTCCTTAAAAGTGCTTGAAGTTATAACAACCAAGTACTTTCAGGGTTAGTGTAGGCGTGGGAAATAAACTTCACTCCGTCATGTTCAATTAATAATAATTAGTAGGTACGTAGGTACATTTATGTCAAGGTAAATATAATACTTATAAAAGCAGTGTAGAAAATGTAGATGTGTCACAGTCTGTAGGAAACTATTCTTTTGGGGGTGGTAAATATAAATCATTATTCAGTGGCCCAGCTTGCTACAGAAGAAGGAACAGATGAGTTTTTAATCAGTACGAGTTTGATACTCGTCCCTCCCAATGTAAAGAACTCCTTGGATGAATCTTGCGGTCCATTGGTCGGCTTTATAGAAAGTAGTCTCTGTTTATAAAGTTAGTTATGAAATACAGGCATCAGTCAAATAAAAGGAATAGGTACACTAGATTATTAAAAGACGCCCACAGAAGCAGCAGACTCAGAATTCATTGCAATTCAGTCTTTGGTATTGGTTATGTAGGTATTGATGTTTATTGGTATTGATGCTGTCGAAGAGTTTATAATTTCCACCTACTTCAAGAGACAACTTAATACAATCTAAAATAACTTAGTACAATCTGACACAGTAAATAAATACATTTCTAAATAACACCAAATAAGTTACCTATTTACTTCGAAATTGTCCAAAACTAAAACAGAGATAGCCGAACGGCCTACATAGGCTAAAAATAGAAATTTCTCAGTAGTTTTCTTAAAGATACGGTCATATCGCTTTAGGCACAACCTACTCACAAATTATTCATGCGAATCTAGACCAAGACTAAAATAAACAGACTCACTTTTACGACAGACAGTTTAACTAAAGACACCTACTTATATTTTCTTAAATAGACTAAATTTCTGAGGTTGCCCCAGAACCACGAAGGACACATAATTTCAGGATGTTCTTTGACACAAGGGTGCCTATTTTTGTCTTCATATTTTTTATGGAATCAGGTGTGAATCGAGCCTAGGTACTTGTTATCTGATAGTAAGCAATCGGCGTCGCCCATGGACACTTGCAAGACAAGTGCGTTATTAGGATTTGAAAATTGAAGATGGATTTATTTTTTTAATTTTGATAAAATCATTCACGCTGCAATGCAAGCGTAGTTTCAAGCCAGTATTTTGTAACTAGCCGAGACTTTTTTGAGTTTTACTAAATTCATAGCTCTGTTTTTGGAATTGCACTAGCTGTATGACAATCCGTTTAATCAAATGAAAGCCCTTTTAACGGATGAGAACTTCTGAAAGAAGTTTCTTCTGTTTTCTTATGTAATAGTTTGTCAAATGAGCAGACCGATTACATAACTTTTTAGCTTCGCCCATGGATTCCACGCTAGAGGAGTTACGAGGGCGTTGCAAGCCTTTCAGGGGTTAGGGTTTTGAAAACTGCAAAAGAAGCGTCCGGTAACCTCACTCACACAATAAAATACAAGGCTCTGGCTATTTTACATCGCCATTATTCTGTGGCTACGGTAGCACTCCTGTCGAGCAGACCCATACATTTTTTGTTTTTTTTTTATGTGATGTGTTGGCAAACGACCTGAGAACGCCACCCATGGAACACCCGCAACCACAAAGGAGTTACAAGTTCCTTTTGGAGATTAGGGATTCGGGGAGGGGAAGGATTGGGCCTACAATAACCCCACTCAGACGGCATAACACAACGCTGTAGTTGTTTCACGCCGGTTTTGTTGAGGCCGTGGTATCATTGAAGCATGGGTCTCCAACGCTTATCATCAAATGATCAAATATGTATTTTTTAGGATTACATTATTATTCAATAAAATTTTCTTTACCCACTATTATTATTAACCTTATATATATACCTGTGAATTCAGAATTGATGAGAGTGTTATCATTTCGTAGCGCGGACGTGATCCTCTGTAATACAATGTCATGAATACAAATGATGACGAGACATTGTCAGGGGTATGAAGTACCCAATGGCAGATTGATATTAGCTAGATGATCCTTTCATTGAAGGTTTTGAAATAAAGTCGGTATCTATCTCTTTTTGGCATCTATAGGTACGGTAAGGTGAATGTTTTACTAGACTTTAAAAAGGACACTTACTTAGGTGACCTACAATAGAGAAATTAAAGGATCTCGTTGGTAGTGGCACGAGAGCTCGATTCTTTCATTTTGTGGGCGAAAACCCTCGAATTTCTTCGCTCGCCTCGAGTAAGACGAGAAGGATCACTGTCTTTCAGATAATTAGATATCAATATTTCTATAAGTAAACTAGAGGAAGGAATAGACGAAGATTTTCAATAAATAAGTAGGTATAAGTATTGGTAATTACGTCAGTTTCAAAGGGGTGGAATAAAAATAAGTAGGTACGTTACTGTACCTAACTAGAATTAGAATAGCCCTATTTTTAGTATGACGACCTTCAACAAATAATAGCAACGTTATAAAACCATTAAAACATTTATTTTGTAGTATCCGGCACTTTGAAGGCGAGACATTATGACACATTTGCTAAAACTGAAACTGTGGTATGAACTAACTACCTTATTGGCAGAGTACCTATGTGATCGTAATAATCGTTCTATTACGGATCGTGTAAGGGAATTAATGTTTTTGTGATAGGGCCGCAAACGAGCTGACGGATTACCTGATATTAGGCAATTGGCGCCGCCCATGGACACCCGCAACGCCAGATGAGTTGCAAGTGCCATGCCAGCCTTTTGGGGATAAGGGGTTTTGGGGATTTAGGCATCGGGGAGGGATGGGGCAGGGAAGGAATTGTGTTCCTCCAGTTACCTCGCTCGCATGGTGACAGAACGCTATGGTGGTTTCACTCCCGTTTTCTGTGAGGTCTCGGTATCACTCCGGTCGAGCTGGCCCATTTGTAATAGGTTCGTCGGATAACCATAAAATTTATAAAATGAGGATGTCAAAGGGACTTCCTTATTGGTTTGGTGCTACTAGCTGTCGCGCAGGGATGCTGATGATCGATGGGTATCGATTTTTAATGGGGTAGAGTGGTAAATTACAATATGTTTTTGAAAATGTGTATTAGCCGTATGAGATCCATGGCAGTTCGATTTAGGGAGTAGCATCGACTTGACGTATTTAAAAAAGTTTTTATGCTTAATCCTAAAGGAATTAAAAGACTTTCGTAATGTTATACTCGTCACATAAAGTACATAATATAATAAAAGTGAACGAGGAATTAGCAAGGCCGTGTTTCATTTACCGACATTGTTCTCTATTGTTCAGAAACATGTAATGGATTGGTTAACAACTTTGAACACCTGTTTTTACTCAGAAAGACGTTGGAAAAGTTTCTGTTGTACCTGTGTTTAGTAAATTTCTCTACCTACACATGAAATAATATTGGGTTTTTGTTCTATAAATCAATGATGAATACTTAATCGAAGTTGAACAAAGTTCGATCCGGAATTCCGACGATTATCGAGAATTGACTATTTTGGGTATTTTACAGCAATTAAAAATTCAATTCTTTTTTTGAATTTTAAAAATCGTCAACTTTCAATTAAACACGTATGGACGGTTTTTTTTCTTTATAAAGACGTTGCCCCGCATTAGGATTTTCTCCTGTGTCGTGGGTGCTGTTACAAACATACAATTTCACATACACAAGACACCCAGACCCGGAACAACAATTTGTGGATCACACAAACAGTTGTTCCGTGAGGGAATCGAACCCGCGACACGTTGTACGGCAGCCAGTTGTCCAGCCTCCGCACCAACCGTGCAGTCAATCGCAAATCAAATCAGTGCAGGATTGTATGTCATATTTTATGTATGTTTTGTTTTTTTTAGCTTCAAATAGCGAAGCATACTTAGTTCTTAAACATTTGCTAGAAACACACACAAGAGCTGTGGCAAGTACGTTGCCGGCCTTTTGTGGATTAGGGATTTAAGGGAGCGAGGTGGGAGGAGGGAAGGGGGTGTGTTAGTAAGTTTGGGCCTCACTCAGCGAAACACAACTGAAGTGTTGATTCACGCTGGTTTTCTGTAAGGCACAAATAAATAGGTACCTATATACTATTTTGCTTGTTCATCCAAAGATTCTCCTCGAGAGATTACTTTTTAAACTTAGATTTTATTATAGTTTTTATGTACACTGTTTATTTTTATACCAACATATTTAGACGGACACACCTCATTAACCTACTATTCCTTAGCTTTTTAGGTCAATGCAAGGGTTATTCTCAATCTCAATCCTTTCTATATTTAAAACTTTTTTTTAATATTTCCCTTAGCTTTTACTTAACGTGTAGATATGATATGGCATTGGGAACAGGCTAAATCTATACCTACTGATATTGCAAAGTTAAAGAGCTTATTTCTTTGCACGCACTTATCTCTAGAAACCTTATGACCAGATGACCTCAAGGGTGGGTATTGAGGATGTTGAGGAGGAGGGAGATTGAGCCTGTCACCATCTTACTCATACAACGAATCATAACACATGCGTCCGGATCTGCGGACGGCCAGTAAGGGTAACTCGCTGCCCGACTAGAACCAAACTCCAGCGTAAGGCGCGCTGTATTCCGCGCGCGCTTCGTAGAGCCAATAGACCATCACAGATGGAGCTCCCGGGATTGTGGGATAAGCGCAATGGGACTCTGCGGCCTTCTATTTTTAGTCAGTAAGATTCTGACACTCCTTTCCGCCCTATTCAGGGCAGGAGAAATCATTTGGTGATTCCCACAAAAAAAGCGTTGTTTTCTGTCGAAGTTATAGAAACATTTCGGTCGAGCCAACCATTCGTGCTAAAGCATGGCTCACCGACTATAATAAAAAACAAAACACTGTTTACATCAAACTTAATTAGAAAGTATCTCTATCTAGTGTATTAAAAACCCATCAAAATATATGCCAGTACTTTTTTAAATCAGAACCCCTAAAGAAAATCACCTTTATTGGTTTCAGAAGCAATGGCTAATGACATATCGAATGGTGTACGTGTTTCGTTTTCTAATCCCATTCGATACATGTTTATATATAGTCCTATATGTACATATGTAGGTATGATACGAACGCTGGTAATCAATATTCTATTTAATGTGTTCTTGGTTTAAAGATGGTTAGCGAATTTTGTTGGAGGAGGATGAAGTTATTTTACAACGTAGGTTGTTCAACATTAAGTCCCGGTTTTCTAAAGAGGTTGTTAGAGGTTGTAGAGGTTTTGCTGTACTTCGACTGAAAACTATTTGTTCGTGGAGTTCCATCATAAACTTCAGAGTAATGTACTGCGGGAACGGCCTTTAGCGGAAGAAGGAAGAGGAGAACCTGTCACCCCGTCCAGAGCTAGAGAAGCCATTTGATGATTTTCTCCCTCAAAAAAGAAAGTACCTCACGTCATCAGCCTAAAATTAATGATTATGCATTAATGACTACGTTTCCTCATGGCGGATTGGTGTTTTCAAACTTATAATTATAAATTATAAGTCCAGATTTGCTCAAGATGTTTCTTTTCATCGTAATATGTCAGTGGTGTAGAAAAGGAAGTAGGTACCTAAATAAACTCAATAATTACGAACCGCCTATTAAAAAATATAATAATATGACACTGATTGTGACACAGTTTTTCATTCACAGAAATCCACTAAACTGGGTTAAACTGTGTCAGGGAAGAGATAATAGGCACGCACCCATTGTGAGCACTATTACAATTTATGCTGAACCGTACCATACAAAACTTATTGATAGATATTGTAATACTGTCCAATCAATACTTACTCTGTACTCTGTGGACCTATGTTGGTTCAACGTTAAATATTTTCTAGACGTAAATTTAAGTATGTAGGTATTGATTTTTATAGAAATATATTTTTTTTTGGGAAGGAGAAGGAACGGGGGGGGGGTTAGTCAGTAAGAGTCTGACACTCTCTCTCGCCTTACCCTGGGTGGGAGAAGTCATTGGATGATTTTCGATGATGATGATGAACAAAATATTTCGCTTTTCCATCTCTATGGGGTTATGTTATGGAAAATTTTCCCATAAAATTGTTTGTCGTAATAAGTGTAAAGTTTATGAGGGTACGGTTTCAGGTGCAAATTATTAGGCCGGTTGGGCTAAAACAATTTTGTAGTTTTCTCATATCATGGAAAAAAACTAATAGTCCTTATTTTTCATCTCAAGGCTTTCGCAGATTTTTATTGTGGTAGCTCATATTTTTCATATCCAATCCTATATAGTATACTCTATGTTCATACCACCTACGTGTAAGTTTAGTTAGTCTAAGATACAGATAATATTCAAACAAAACTCCGTGCCAATAACAACATCTCCTATTTGACCTTGAACTCAAAACTTCGCACTTGTTGTTCGCTTCCAACCACTAGATCAAGTAAATACTGGGTTACATCGATATTTTCTCATCGGGAAGGGCTAAGTAAATGTGCCACGTGTTACCCACACATCTTTACATAGTAAATGATATGGCGGCTTTACGGCGTAAATGTCTATACGTGTCTACACGCACACTCGTTTATATAGGTACTATGCTACATACCTACATACATATAGTAATATGTAGTTGATTGGATGATTCACTCTGTTTATATTATTGTTTTATGTTTTTTTTATTTCTTTAAACTCGCATAGTTATTGTGTGCGAGAATGAAATGTGATTCTTGAATAGCGTAAAGTCTGCGATACGAGATAATGCAGATCTACGCGGGCACAAGATTTTGCTTTACATTGTGTCTTACTTACCGACTGACAAATGATTAAAGGATCATTATCATCATCAGCGTATAGCACGGAGAAGGTTTGAGCATTAATCACCACGCTCGGACAAGGACGATTATCGCCAATCCACCTCACAAACTTAAAATTAAAAATTATAGGTCCAGGTTTCTGCCTGATTTTTTTCCTTCATTATATGTCAAGTAGTGTCTTAATATTATTAGAAAGAACATATTTTATACGTCTAAAAAAATCACATTGATACTTACTGCCCGGTTTCGAATCCTTATGAAAAAAAGACGGTGACTTAACTTCTGGGCCATCACGACATTTATAATGTAAATATAAATGTAAACATAAAGTCGCGTGTCGCGGAATGCTGCTCATGAATATGGGCCTCTAGCATGGCTTGAAACTAGTCGAGTATCTCGTCAAATTATTACGTGAGTAAGCCGAAAACATAATAAATAATTTAGAATGACTCACGAAAGTTATAATAAAAATCACGACATTTATTTTGATTCGAATAAAGGATACAAATTAAATCTGAATTTGATGTCCATGTTGACTGTCTGTCAAACAATGTAGCTGAAATTTGATTTTGATATCTATCACTCAATCAATTAATAGAAGGAAAAAAATCTACACAAAAACCTGGAACTCTCTTTACAAGGGAATTCACTTGATCTTCCATTCTACTGAGCTTATCACTCAATTTATAATCATGACTAAAATCGTAGTTTTAGCAAATTCTCTGGCGCACAAACTTGACAATCCTCAACAGTGCACTTAGAACCTGGTTATTCTCATAAGATGTTGTGATTCTCTGCAAAATTTTCGTCCCTATGAAACTGTCCATGAATACAAAATATACATGAATAAGAATGTTTGTATAGTGGATGCAGCAAGCGACACGGTGCCTCGTTGCGCACGTACGCGGGCCCTACAATGATACTCGGAGCGTGGCCTGCAACTTGCAAATTTAAATTTAACGTACATACATTTCACACGAAACGTGAAAAAAATACTAAACTTACAGTAATGGTGTAAGTCTTACTTCCGTTCGAATAAGACTGAAATACTTTATAAAAGTGGTTGGCCTAATCAATAATTTCATAATGATCCAATAAAATATGTAATATTCAAAATATAATATAAAATCCTTAATAATGTAGCCGTAAATAAGAACTAAAAACAAGACCCTTCGAAGCCACTCCATTATTTATTCATTAGGTTCAATGTAATCAAGAAACTTCCCACTGAATGCCCCAATTTCGACGAAATTTCACGAAAGAGCCGAACCACAACCGCGAATCTGCAATTATTTAATCGTTTTCGAGGTGTTGCTCCACGGAAACTGAGGATTTATAACAATAACGGCGATCCCTTGTGTAAACTAACTAGTTCCATATACATTGGTTGTTTGTAATGGAATAGTTGATGGTGCAGCTCATGAAACAGGTAATGGAATCGACACGAGTCGGGCGAGGCGTTCTGTGCCAAGGAAGTAGTAAGAGGTCATCGTATGGGGTGCCCCGGGCACGATACCGTTCGGGGAAGAGTGATCATCCACGGCGAGTGCCGCCAAGCTGAGAGACTCTCCCCGAATTAGTCAAAAAATAATTGGTTTCACGTCCTTGTAATGTAAAGCTGTCAAGGTTATTTTTATAAGCATCTGTTGAAGAAATGTTGTGATCAAGGCTTGGAAATTGTTAATCTATGCATATATTTTTTTTCGTGACCAAATCAGTCGCTATGATAATGTAATATTCAATTTACATTTAATCATTTGTTCTGAACTTAAAATAAAAACATAAAAATCTGTCCAATCGAAATTTTAACAAAACAAATTCCATGAATATACGTTCGTTTCAATTTAAAACACAAATAAAAAATAAATTCAAAACACAATCATTCCATAACAATAGCGTACAAAAGCTTGAATCTTGATTTATTGGAAAAGTGGAAAACGTATTCAAGAGCTTGTAACCCTAGGAGGCGCCGGGCCAATTTCACTCCGCCGTTTAGTCTACTGTGACACGTCGAAGGGGACGCATCGCGGTCGGTCTCTCCCGAAATATTATTACTTTATTACCATTCAAAACGCGAGTGAGTGTCTGTGAACTTCTACCAACTTTAAGTGTCAGATAAATAGGACTCTTCCCTTCCACGGCCGGGGCATTCAAGGTCATCGATCAGCAATTTGACACCTGTTGTGTTTATATACTATATGTATGTAATTTCATATGTAATATAAAATAAACAGTAATATTGTGTAACATTGTAAGTATTGGCTTTCGTTGATGTGCATTTGATTTGTAGACTAATTAATTACGCTGTTAGCTGTCTCGCTAACGTGACAATTAGTTAATTAACGCTTTACATGTGTCTTGCAGTTTGTTTGATTTAAGTTTTGATTAGTTTTTTTGAAGTTTTGAATGTTTTTGTTTGTTTTTTATATGCTTTTTTCTGTACATACGTCTTTTATGAGTATTTTTTTATTGAGCTCGCCTTGTGTATCGTAGTAGGTATTATTTTATTCGACTTAACTGGTCTTATTAATATGTGTAAAATTTTCTGCTATTGCGGATTTAATCTGCTATCGATTTATCATTAACGATGGGTAGGGCTTAAACCAATACATACGAAACCACTAGGGACAGCCCTTGTACTTTATACAGCTTATAAGGCAACCATATTTGTATCCTTTCTTGCCTTGGATAATAATTTATCTATTAAGATAAAGACTAAAGAGAACTGATTAACAACAGGTAAATGTAAAAAATCTTAAAGTTTGTTTTTGAAAGATATATTATTATAACTACAAAATAACAATTATATTACTAAAAAGCATATAATAATATTAATACTTAAAAAATGCATAAATTACGAATAACATTGGATTTTTGATCCTCAACCAATCGTTACATAATACCAAAAATTGCTCACAATCACATATTTAAAACGAAATACATCATAATATTCAGACAGGATTAAACAAACAACATAAACAAACAGAAATACATATTTTAAAGTAGCAATTGGTATATCCTGCACAGTTGGACGAGCAGCGCTTGCTCGGCGGAAGCGTCGGGCTCATTCAAATAATTCAATTAAATCTCGTGTTGAACTGAGGGCAGTCTCACTTTATGCTCCGGAATAGGGATGCCTAAAATATTGTTTTAAATGCTCGCCAATTATTTTATGGTCGACCTCCCACTGAGATTTTACTGCCGTATCACCTACTTGTTAGGATTTAATTAACTGACACACGCCATCTTTAACGGACAGTTTAATACATAAACAATAACAAGTATGGGAGAGCCAAGCTTCGGCACGAATGACACCACGGCCTCACAGAAAACCGGCGTGAACAACGACAGCGTTGTGTTTTGCCGTGTTAGTGAAGTTACCAGCGACCCAATCCCTCCCCCCATATCCCTTCTCAATCCTTAAATATCTGAAACCCTCATTACCAAAAGGCCGGCAACGCACTCGTAACTCCTTTGGTGTTACAAGCGTCCACAGGCGGCGCTGATCACCATCAGATTTTGCCCACTTATTCTATAAAAAAAACAAACTACTTATTTCAAAGTAAGTAGTTATGTTTATTATCTACTATGAGAGTTTTCTCATATTTTGTGTTGAGTTTATATCACAATTATGTATATATCTAGTAAGCAAATCTATAGATTCTACTGGCCTTAGGTAGATTTTACATACATTATTTCGCTTTAAGAGGAATATATTCCATATCATTTCAAACTTCGAGATACTAATAGGAATTTCGGATCAGGAAATCAATTAGCGTCGTCGTACCTGGGAATCCAGCACTGGTTAGCGTTTGCGCTTGCGTCTCGTCCAATAAGGTTTTATTTAAAATACTTGTTTTTGACAATTATATGACACATACTTAAGTAGATGACCAAACTATTTAAGAATAATGGCAAATGATGCCAGCATGTACAGCATGCAGCCCTTGCTGAAATATGATTGTTGATGAAGAAAAAAGTATTGAATTATACATAAGGACAAACTTCATAATCGGAAACCATATTGGTTAAGTACGTATAATGAGACAGGAAGACTCCTGAAATTCGTCATTCAATTTCAAACCAAATTCAAACTAAGTTATTCAGATAAAACAAACTTTAACTCGCAAATGGCTTGAGGCATTGTTTCTGATAAGTATTTAATCAAAAGGTCACTTTCCTATTTTATGTAAAGTAAACTGAATTATCGGTGAAATGTCATGAACTTAGGTTTGCTTTTGGTACTTATTGGCTGATCAGATTATGATTTCCATTCTCTTTGGGTTCTTCAAATTAAGCTTTTTAGGCTGAGACTTCAGCGGCCAACAATAAAATTTTGCTATTTATGATTTGGTCTACAAGTTTGGACTATTTGAGGTCTGCACAAGTTGCAGTCCAATTCTCATAACACAATTAAATTTATAGAATATCAGTTTTCATAAAATCATAAGCCAAATTCATTCCATAATGTTTGGACTTAATCCAAATACTGATACGAAAACAAAAAATAATGATACTGAAACGGTATGCGTCTCAATATAATCGCATTTCACTCCTCCCATCATCAGAGATTACAGTTTCAGAAATACAAATAAAGATAAAATATAGTACATACGATACGATTGTTGTATCACTAAACACCAAAGAATCTTCAGATAACAATAAATTTTATTAAATTATACAATATATTTTAAGATTGCACGATCATTCTTTGGTACCAATAACAATAAATAAAGTTAAAATTTCTATGCTAAATTTTTTTGATAAGTCATAAATTTTATACGGATCTAATAAATGAAGTGAACCATATAAGGGATGAAATCCATCATTCGCTTCCCCTAAAGGTCGTTAAGGGCACGGGTAATTAGCTAATCAATAGAATATCGGCTATTATGATGCTATGTTACTATGTGGTTTGGGTTACTGTGGAGTTATTTCTCTGTATTTCTATTCTTGGGACCATATTGAGTATTGTTTTATATGTGATACTTAATACGTTCGGTACAAATGTCACCAGGTTAATTTTATCACTCTGTTGTCAGAAAACATTTCGTTTTCTTCCAAAGTCTTCGTGATAATAAGATTTAAAGCTGTTGTATAATGACTGCGTTCAATTCAATTTTGATATTTTTCGAACGTTGTTATTGTTGTTTAACAAATGTTCCGTCTTTCAATTCTTCATTTAGTCTTTTATTTTAATCTGCACTATCTGGTCAATATTTCTCACAATGTTTTACTATATCCTCAACTTGTCTGTCTGTCCTGTCTTATATATTTCCGCCATCCTTTCCTGCTATAGTCAAGTTGAGTGTTCTCAGAATTAATAGAACGCTGATATGAGTTTCCTTACAATTATCATTACTGTCATGACTCAGCACATTTGTAACTATCAAAACTTCGCTTGATGTAGTATGGTAATGTAATTTCGTAGCTACCGTTTCCTTGGCTGATTAACGTACAATCCTCAACCATTTTAGGGAACGGGCGTCTTACTATACAAAGCACAGGTTAATTTACAAGGCAATTTACTAATGGAGTACTTAGCTACTCTATTCGGGATAGAAGATTTTCTTCGCGGATTTACCGGTTCCCCGAAATGTTTTCTCAGCCACTGATAAATTGATTCCATTAATGAAAGCCAACTTCAATAAATTCCGCGTTCGGTTCACCGCTATTGAAAATAAAAGTGAATCTAAAGGAAAAAATGCTTTGATAATGTTTATTGAATTCCTTCAAGGTAAAACGTAATACTTGTTCGAGAGGTATTCTTACAAAATTAAGTTTTAAAAACAAATTGTTTTGCCAAAATATGGGAAGCACTAAAAGTGGTTGTTGTTTGAAATATCGGAAAACGTGAGGAAAGTAGGAAATATGGGGAATAAAATTTATCGACAGTGTCCCAGCACTAGGTGTGCATGCGGTTAGAACGTGAGTCTGGCTCACACGTATTCACGTTGACAGAAATGCATCACCGCCTCGTAAATTCGGTATATTTAGATAGATGGAGGGATAGAGACACTCCTCCTAGTATGAACGCTTTGTTCTGTGTAAATTGGTTGTTCACGATAGTATTTTATAGGAATAAGTAACTATTCTATGTAGTGTATCTATCTACATATTATTCTTTTGTTATTTCTTCTTGTTTATAGTTTTTCTTGTTGCTGTTATTGTGTGGATCGTACTTTACCATTATAACTTTTAATATTACAGTTAGGTTTAATGCTTTAGTATACATCCAAACATTTTTCATATTCTTTACATACTTTTAAATTACATGTTTTATTATATAAAATATGTATTGTTCGTGACAGGTATATCAAGTTGTTTTGTGGTTCTACAGTAAACAGTATAACGAGTAGCTAGCCGAAGTTTACGCAAACAAATCATTATCACTCGGTCGTTTATACTAGGTACGTATTGTTAGAACCGAGTCCTTTGGGCTTTGCGCTTTGACAAGTTCGCGTGACACGTAAATTAACTTTAAAACCTAAAGTTTCACTAGTAATCGTTTTTGTATTAGTAATTAAATAAAAAATTGGTTTTCTTTTTTTTGTTGAGAAGCTACTAGCGAAGAAAATATTCGCAAATTGTTTTATAATGATTATGGCAAATCATCACGCTTAGTTTTTTTACGGTTAAGGATGTGTTGGATAAATGGCCTTTTTTATATTAACTTATATTTGTGTACATAAACACGACAGTAGAATCTAGAATTGAACGGCAAACAACCACAACACAACAATAATTTTTAATTTAAAATCAGACACAAATTGTTTAAACACATTTTCTAAGTAAAAAGTTTACAATAAATAAATGTTTAACAAATTTTATCCGCGAAAATATTCAAGCTTACCTACTTAATACTTCTAATTCAATGTTCTAATTTATACATAATTTAACGTTACCAGTTGCTCCTCTAACTCTTCGTACATTAATCTTAGGGGCTGGAGTTTTAATAAGATGATAATTGTCTTGAGCTACGGCTAATAAAATTACTCATACAACTTTGTAATTTAGAATGCTCGAATTGTAAGAGCTTATAGCTTTTGTTTTAATAGATGTTTTTTTTTTGTTTTTAAAGATAGAATGTTCTTTATTTAAAATATAGGCTTGTTTAAGTTTTAAATTTCGAATATAAATTGAGTAGTTTTTGTGATGGATGAGTATTTATTGAATGTCGTTTTTCATTTTTATAGTGTGTTTATATTTATATAAGTTTAATTAGAGCTATTTTAAATTAAGTGAGATTTGAATAAATGTAAAACAGTGTGTGTGTTTACGCCAATCAGGATGAAGCTTGCGAATATTTTTAAATATTAAATAAGTACTAGCAAAACTAGCAAAGTTTAACTTGTCAAGTTAAAATTGAATAAGAAGATAGGATTTCGAAAATTGGTAGGTTGTAGCACCAATATCAAGATAAAAATATACAGTGAAAACTGGTTTGTATCAAACAATAAGAATAATCCGCCATGGTTAAAAAAATAGGAAATGCCATGTATGATACACACGGCAGACATTTAATTTTATGCCTTGTAGCTATAGCGTTAAGATAAAAGATAATCCTGGCAGATTTTGCCATCAGCATACCTGTTACGATTAGCAAAACTAATATAAAAAATACTATAAGCATTCTCCAATCCATTTAGCACGTTATACCTAGAACGACAGGGATCAAATCAGTTTGTAGTTAACTTTGAACTGTTTTTTGCTGATTTAGCTTTAGTGGAAAAGGTTCACTGTTTATTACTGTGGTCCCTGTGAGGCCCTGACAATTTATATACCTCTGCAATAGTCAGGTTTATTTTATTGGATCGTAGTTTTTGTTTGCCAACGATTTTACTACTGTGTTATATTTGTTAGTCGGGGAGCCATTATGGAAATTGTTAAACTCCACAAACTATAAGCCATTTTTTCTAGCATAAGTCGGCTAACGAGGAAATGGATTACTTGACGGTAAGTCATTGGCGCCGCCGCCCATGGACCAAAGGAGTTACTACAAATGCGTTGCCAACCTCTTGTGGGTTATTTGGGATTTAAGAAAAGGGGTAGTCATTGAGGCTTGAGGATGAAGGAGAGGCTGAGATCGTGGTACGTTCCTGCGCTTTGCCCGCAACCCCGGCCGAACAACAGCCTTACTGCTCCCTATCTGTTACCTGATGGCTTTCTAAGGCGTGCTCCGAACGCGACGCTTGTATGTCGACGCAACTAAGCATAAACAGAGTATTATGTTTTTGTCCCAAATAAATAAAATAAAACAAAATTATGGGAATGTCTCCATAAAGTATCTCTCAGGAACATCTATTGTTCCGGTTTACTAAGTAACTGCATCTGCAGACGAATGTAACCTACATAAGGACGTATAAGGCCCGATCGCACTAGAATGGAATCGTGGCGACTTTTAATTGCGTAGTTTTTCGAACTTCAAAATTTTATGACTATTGAGTTGAGGTTGTCTGTCCATTTGTTCCTTGCACCCTTGTTGTCTGCCCATTTGTCAGTGGTACCTAAATAAACTTAGAAAGAGAATTTAACTCGAAATATGTCACAACGGTATTTGCTAGGTTTCCAACTACGACATTCCCATTCCCATGGACTATCCCTTGGAGTGAAAAGAGCTATCATCACTACTATAGTTGGGATATCCAAATTAACTTAATTTTATGTCTTAAAAAAAAATCAACACGAAGCTTATTCGTACTTCAACTAATTCTCCAGGAGCACAGATAATTCATGGGACAAACTTGAAATTTACGATCGCTGTCCGTTGGCCGTAAACGGCGATGTACGCCCGTAATTCTCAAACGCTGAGCCTGGGCAGTAGTAAGGCGTTTAGACTACTGGGCTATAACATGAAATAATAATATCACAACAGTTCGTCCTTAGACAGGTTACTTTGTTTGCAATGCGAGAAAATAGACTTTCAGTTAGTTTTATTAAGACAGAAAATGGAATATCAAAGGAACTAAAACTAACACCGATTTCTGCCAGTGATTCTTTCGGTAGTGCAGAACGGTACGTCGCTGTAGTACACAACAATGCTGGAAGTTACGGGGAAAGAGGTGATTCTCATCATTTTTAGTATTAGAGAATTATAATGGTTTTGAGTTTTGCGTCTAAACAATACGCATTATTTATGTAACAGTTCAGTTAGTCCAACGAGCATAAAAAAAATTGAAAAACACAACTCAAATAAATGATTTATTTAAGAAAAGTTTTACTAGTTTCGAGTCACAACAAGATTCTTATTCATTAGCAACGTGTGCCTTGTGGTGACGTCACACAGTCAATTTTTGCGCACTTCACCTAGGCTCGCTGTCATATTAGCAGTAAGGCCTCTCTGGGAGTGGCTAGAGTTCCCACCTTTTGCCTGATGCAGCTGCTTACCTGACACGGAAGTTTCTCTGACTGCCAAGCTCGCAAAGATGAAGGTGGAGTGCGTGAGGAAATTATCGCGTTCTCAAGCCCCAACCACTATTTTCCACGATCATTTCCAGCCACAGGCGAGGAAGGGTACCTTGTCGTTCCTAAGAGCCCGACTCTCACTTTTGCCCAACACAGGCTAAGAAAAGCATCACCCACTTATCACTGAAAAAAAAGCACTGATCTAGTCAACTGAAAAAAGTTACCCTTTAATTTAACCTATTACAAATTTCAATGTTGGAAATTATAGTAAAAATGTTATACATTAATCCTCAGCGTGGCAACAGAACTTTGGCATAATATTTTAGTTTAAACTAGAAATTTGAATTTCGAACTCTTATTACCTGACCTTAGCAACTAATAGATGATCAAATGTCGTAATTTTATTATCAACAAAGTGAGTAGTTTCATTAAATTTTTTCTAACTTATTCCCGTATTATCGATTCTGTAAAGGCAAAGGGTCCCAGTTTAGCGTTGACACATTCTATTTTCGCTTCACCTTTACATCGGTCCCGAAATAATCATATGACGGAAAATCAAAAGATGGCTGCCCGGTCAAGTCTTCAAATAACTAACCTTTGTGCCAAAAAAAATATTCAGTGAATGCTTTTTCAACACCCAACAATATTTTATCACGCGAACGAAGTAAAATGATTTTAGTTGATGTTAAAATGTTAGTACAAATAACTACTAAACGCCCAGATGGTGTTGCTCTATATCTATAATATTTTCGTCAATAAAAGTTGCTAAAAACTATTTCATTAAAGTAAGGGAGAACCACGCATCGGCACAAATGGGCGACTTGACCAGAGTATTGGCCTCTAAGAAAACCAACGTGAAGTAACGCGACATTCTTAAACTTCCTCCAATCCACACATTCCTATGCCCAAAAAGCCCCTGTGGTCGTCAACCGGTTATCATTGGTTACTCCTCATTGTTGCGTCCATGAACGACACCGCTTACTTGCTATCAGGTGAAAAGTCTGCTCATCTACCGACGTTTTCCATAAAAAAATCTATAACCATCTAGTTCCTTTCTATAGCTTGTACTATAACCTCGAAAAAAAGAAGTTAATTCTTAATTCCAACCGAAATGAAATATTGACAATAACTTTCCGATGATTACTTGAAAAGCCATTCTTTAGATAATTATCAAAATATTTCTCGAATACTATTGCACAGTTCGGTCAAAAGGATGATCGATATTATGAAGGGTGGCGGTGAACTTCTGATAACGGACTAAAAGGTTCTGCCCACGATCTATTACCCATCGCCTCTTCAAGCTCTCTTACCGTATTAGTCTTTTCAGTAAAAGGTTATTTTGTTATAGAGAAAAACAAGTATGACTTCTTGGTTTTGTTATTGTTCTATTTATTAAGACAGTGTTTTGAAAAACAGTCTTACGTTTATTTTGGTATACTTTTCATTTCGTCATGGGATTTCTTTATCGGAGGGAGGGAAGAATGTAGTCATAAAATTCTTTTTTCCGTCCTGAGTAGGAGAAGTCAGTCAACTACTGACTTTTTCCAATTGATAAATTGATCGAAGATAGTTTAAAAAGAGCCACTGGATTGTATTGTAAATATTCATATTGAAATGGATTTTGGTTAGCTATTGTAAAAGTGCGGATAATTTTGAAATAAAGTTCTTCATAACACGTTATTCAACGAATAACTATAAATTAAAAATCTTGTCACTTCACTCTTAATTATAATTTTATGCTCATTTAATATTATTGTAAAATACCTGTGGCAACGAAAATCACTCTCTAGCTTTGTTATAAAGTCCAGTATTGTTTTAACCACTATCTGTTCTATTAAGTGCTCTCTGAATAAAATTGATTATGCGAATTTCATCCTTATTTCGAGGAAATGGGATTGATGCTCTAGACACAATAATTGGTTGTCTGCATTTATAATTTATTCTAGGAAGGCGATTGAAGTAATAAATGGATAAATTAAATATTAAATTGAGATCATTATTCTGCTTATGTAGAAGATAGTTTTATTCAAGCTTTAACTTATGTAGTGTGTGTAGGTACTTATGTATGCTTTTTTTGTGAAGAATCTTGCAAATAAATTCTGAAGCAGATGTCCTCAACAGATTAGTCTCAAATTACGTACTTATACAGGTTTAATTTTCATGACCATAAATAATTAATAATATATAATTGGAATGTACCTTTAGTATTTAGCCTAGGGATTTAAACCTACCAGAAAAACGCCTTATTTAAATGTTTGAATGCAAAAATTTATGTAACATATTTTAATTTTACAATACAAAAAAGAAAACCTCATCTTATACAGTCTGTAAAAGTCAATAAACTCAAATCATTTCAATCAATTAACTCTCATGATTTTTGTGATAAAATAAATCAATAAACTTTACAATATCTGTCATGGAACTCATTTGTAAAAATTTACATCATCGTCCTATTTCCGTCCACTGCTAGACATACTTAGGGCGTTGTTCATCTGGGGTTGTACAAATAATTTAGTAGTTTTACGAAAAAAAAACACGTCTACTCCAACGATTATCGAATCTTTGACAAATGTGTCCTACCAACTGCCACTTCATTTTGGTAATCCGTTAGGCTATGTCAACAACTTTAGTTCTCATCTCGTCTGACAATTTACATCAAACTCGAATAGTGTCGATTTTATCTTCTATAACTCTTAAACCAATAACAAAACAATACTAAATTGGAATCACTAATCCAAGTCGATACAGTGCCAATAATAACAGCCCAAGGTCAGAGGTATCCACTGAAATATTAATGCCACATGAATCAATTCCATAATGGCTATAGCAAATGCATAAATCTATGCAAAAGAGGTACTTTACAGCGTTTGAAATACTGGTTTAATAATGACGAATGTCTTAAAACAAGTATTTAAAATATTTCATTTAAGAAAAAAATATTTGAAATTTACTAAATTCTTTCGAAACATGCTTTTATTTGTTTTTATTAATGGTGTTATTATATTTTTCGTTGATGTTACTTGTTGGTTTTGAAACTGGTGAAATGTTGACAATAAATCCTATAGTCATATATTTTTTTTCGATTTTAACGCATTGGTCTTCTTCTGTGTTGTGCGTTTACAAACACACAATTTCACATACACTACAGATGACATCTAAACCCAAAACAACAAAATTGTTCCGTGCGTGAATTGAACTTGCCGCAACCGGCCCAGCCACCGAGTCAACCGCACATTCAAAACGGACTTTTATGTGTCCGTTTTTCAAGAAGTACTTCATAAAGAAAACGTTGCTCCACACTAGATATTTTCCTGTCATGGGTGCGTTTACAGACATACAAATTCACATCACATTGTCAAACCATTTCTGTATCACATAAAGAGAGGAATTGAACGCTCTGCTTCATCTATGGTCTATCGGTTGAAAACGTAAACTATAATGTAAACAATTTTGACATGTATTTTATCTAAACGTTGTCAAAAAATTTTATGTATTTGTTCACAATCAGGTATTTACTAAAATCATTATTAGTTAACAAAGTAAATTTAAATAATCTCTGTACATGACATGTAAGTATTTTATACGATCTCTTTAATATAAAAATACACACCAAGATTATTTATCTTTAGTTAACGATCTAAACCGATAGACCATTGAAGACATAGTACAATTCAGTCCCTACCAAATACCTACTTGCTGTACATAGGTACACATAACTGATACAACGAAGCTCAGGTAACGTTACATTCCATACACATGATAAGAAACCCATAACGTGGCACTCCAAACGGAACTCACAGAACCACACCAATTTTACTATAGTTATCGAGCTCCGGAAACTACACTTTATAGTAGCAACTGTTTCATTAACTCATAACGTTATAACTTAAAAACGATTACCTGATATCATTTGATTGATATGTCAAATTATTTTTGTAAAATTTTTGGTTTTAATTGCTGCTGTTAGTTTTCGTTGGCGACGTTTCGTATCGACAAAAAATCGAGGTTACGGTTCGAGTGAACATTCGATAATGAGATAAAAAAGCAGTAATGAGGTTATTGTTTTGAATTAGATCTCATTATTAGACTTGGTAAAATATTGAAGTTTGAGGTTTTATTACACTTTCATTGATTTTTTTTTTGATTTTCAAGAAATAAATTTCGTTTAAAACGCGCACGCTGCTAATTAAAAAAAGAGTCCCGTTGTGATTTGAAATAAGAAAAGCTGATAACAATTAATTCACGTGAGAAGTCGTTATTTATACACGCTAGTTACTTTTTAAAATAATAAGTAAGTGAGACAATTATCATTCAGCTGGGATTTACTTCTTTTATTCATATACAGGTCATCTCATTTCACATATTAACTTAATACATTTGATTCAGTACTTTATAGCCTTTGTACATAAAGCTGAGGTTGTAAAAATATTAATCTCGCCCTAAGACTTTAATCCTCGGATACCACGATGAACGACAAATGGAAGCTCCCAATGGGCTTATAACGGTATCGATTTTAATGGCAGCTTTGATCAAAATTATATTATGTAGCAATACAGTACCAACAATTACGCTTTATTCTGTTCTTTTTGGTCGATTTTCCAAAGATACTGGGTAATAAAAATAATGTTTTTTTCTTTATTGGAATATAAAACCTTAATAGAGTTTTGCGTATAAATTATTCTGACTTTTCTCCGAGTATTCGGTATAGATATATATACTGGATGCCTGGTTAGATTAATTTTTATGAAAAATATATAGGTAAGTACATATGTTTTAAGAAAATTGAAATTTTGTAGTAAAATATAAAATGCGATAGAAGTTATTTAAAATTAGGTGTATTTTTTTCAATTTCATTTAGATATTTTTTTAAATACATTTTGTGATTATTTTTTAAACGTAGGTATGGGTATAAGACATTCCATGTTTCAAATATAGTATAAATATAATAAAGAATTGTCTTGCGTGAAGTTATTGACCCCTAAAAAACCATTTTTAATTTTTTCTCTTTGTTACATTATCAGTGAACTGTTGGAAGCTGTGCTCAGTCAACTGGACATATTCTTTAGTCCCTCACAACGTCGATACGGGGAAGAAAAATGGGGACGCCTATTTTAAGACATCGCACATAGTTGCTATGTATTCAGAATATGTAATTTTATTAATACATAGCTTTGGATTTAATTGAAACAAATTAAAAGAAAAAAACTTACTAAGTCATATAAGCACAGGTACTTTTAAAAAGTCCAAACCGATTATAGTTGTCATAGTCTATCAGTTTTTTCGCCAGTGAAGTTAGGATAGGTACTCGTTCGAAAGTGTAATGAACGAATGGAAAAGAATGAGTCAGAAACTTTATTGTTCTAAATTAAAAATCATTTTTATTGTGAAAACTTGTTAAAGAAAAAAAATACCGGCAGCATTGTCTATCTTCTAACCGCAAACCGACAGAAAACAACATCCAAAACTATGTCTGTCTGTCTATCTGTCTTTTCTTTACGCCTAAACTACTGAACTGTTGCTATTTGGGTAAAATTTGGCACAAACATGGGTTGGAACTCGAAAAAAGACATAGGATAGTTTTTAAACCAAAAATCTGCAGGAAGTCACAATTTCACGCGAACCAAGTCGCGGGGAAAGCTAGTATTTACACATTTAAATACTATTTTAAGCAAAATAATAATCTCTTCAACCATTAAAATATTCGCTAAACTCAATACGCATACTTGAATACTTAATTAGAATTCAACTTTTAAAAGCCTCTACAATATTATAATATTAAAAGGCGTTGAAACTCGGCTCACTCATAAAGTAACGTAACAGTTAACAAACATGTCATAAAGTAATAAAAATTGCATTACCAGATTACCGCAGTTACTGTTTAATTATGTACCAAGTCCTTAGAGGTTTGTTTATGAAACATTAACTTGGAGATTTGGAAGCATGTTTTTGAATGTTGGAGGATTAAAAATAAAGAAAAAAAATGTAATGTATTCTGTCAACGGCCAGTATCGGTCAGATATCTACATTGGTATCTATACTAATCTAACCAAAACAATTATTTAGCACTTCAAAATTGCACTTAGGACTTCTATTGATATGTCTTTTCTTTAGGAATAAAAATGTGAATTTTATTGTGGCCTAGAACAAACATTTCAATTATTAAAAATGTCGACAAGTTATATGAAAAGTCTTCAAAATCTTATATAAAATGATACCCGAACAAATTGAAATGACTTTTACTCTCTTTTTATTGTTCAAAGTTTCTTCTGTTGCTCATTTCGCAATCTTAATCAAAGGGACTTTAAGAGATTTCTAATGAGAAAAGAAACGAAAACGTTTAAGTAATGTTTCCGACCTCTGAACGGAACTGAAGTTGTCTTAAATGTTCTAAACGTATTTAACATTTTAGTTATGGAAGTACTCTTCATAACTGACATATCGCTTAGAGTTTTGGCTAGTATTTTACAGATGAGAATGCTGAGATGGATGTGTGGTGTGACGAGAATGGATAAAGTGAGAAATGAGTATATTAGAAGAAGTTTGAAAGTGGCGCCAGTGACTGAAAAGTTGAAAGGGAACCGTTTGTCTTGGTATGGCCATGTGAAAAGGAGGGATGAAAAGCATGTAACAAAAAAAGTCATGTGTATAAATGTAGATGGATGGAGAGGGAGGGGGAGACCAAAGAAAATATGGATGGATTGTGTGAGAAGTGATATGGAAGACAGAGGAGCTAGCGATAGCGTGACGAGTGACAGGACAGAATGGAATAAAAAAACATATTGCGCCGACCCCAAATAAAACGGGACAAGGGCAGGAAGATGATGATGAGTTATGGATGTACTCTTTATAATAATGGTAGAATTTTGTTTCCTATTCATGAAATAGAGTGTTGCCTGGAGTCTTGCCAGTTTTCGCAACAGGCTAGCACTATTTGAAAACATTCGGTTTTCGAATAGTGCTGGTACTAATAAAATGGAATAAAAGTTAAATTTAAACTCCAAAAAGATTTTTATCAACTTTGGCGAAGAGCTTGATTCTACTCTGAATTAAAACTACCCATATACTACCATAACCATAACCATTTAATAGTTGCGTAACCCAGTTTAACAATAAGGTATTTTGCAATAAGTCAAATTAACAATACTTTCCCGAAATATCAAAAACGATAATTTTCTATGAAATAATACGAATATTAAGTATATCGTAAAATAAATGAGTTGGTATCATTATTTTAAAATATTTTTTATGGTTTTATAAAATGAAATATAAATAAATATTTTTACTTAACAAATTACCCATTTCTTTTGGAATAAAATTGTCACACAATTAATAGCAACCTAAAGTAATCATTACATATCTATGAGTACAACAGAAAGAAAATATTTTATAAGTACTGGAATAGTGGGTAAATTTGTTAGCACACAGCTAGACAAGCCTGACACACGAACTCTAATTTAACTAGTAGCTGTAAAGATGTTCTCGCTATTAATTTGTCCCGTTCTAACAACACGTAATTAATTTTATGTCTCAGCTGTCAACTCATAAACGGTCCATTATATCAGCTTGATTATAATGTTAACTAATCACTGGGTGTATGATAGTCACCTATACCTTGGTAATTTATGACGGCCATATAATAGAATCGGTGTAAATGTGTGTTAATTAAATTTTACACCACTTTATTAATGTGTTTAATAGTAATCATGTTGGTGTTAGTCATTTGTAAGCCTTTATGATAAGTTATTTTTTATTTTAATAAATTTAATCGCTCTCAAAACTTAAACATTCCCCAAGAAAATCCAAACTACCTAATATTATAAATGTGAAAGTAACTCTGTCTCTGTCTTTTCTTCACGCCTAAACTACTGAACCTATTTCTGTGAAATTTGGTACAGATATAATTTAGTAGACATAAGCTAGTTTTTATACCAAAAATCTGCAGGCACTATTCCACGCGAACGAAGTCGCGGGCAAAAGCTAGTTTAAAATAAATTTTCAATATCGAACAATTATTGTTTTAAATATTGATTTAATTTTTATTGTAATCGTTAATGGCCGTACTTCAGTGCAACAAATAAAATTAATCAGATTAGAAAGCAAAGCGCAATAACACAGTTGTTATTGCGAATAATATTTTTACAAATCATAAATAGGCTTTGATAAAATATAAAGTATCCTTTCTCGATCTGGAATAAACATTTATGGAGTTGCGTGTTTTCAATAATAATTTTAGATTAGTTTAATTAAGTCAGTCAGTTTCATTTTTTCTCTCGTGTTATTATAATCTAGATACCCTTCATTAATGTGGAGTATACGTATGCATTATTGTAATCTATTTTAAGTCATGTTACTTATATCATAATACCAGTGTAAACAATTGTTGGTGAACCAATAAATAAATCCTTTTTTCAAGGCAGTTATGATAAGTTCTTAGACGATATAAGTAACTTATCCAGCGAAATGGTTGAACACTCTGATTTACTATGTAAAGACCTGGTTACATAAGCTCCAGAATATCTCCTGTTCTACCGAATGCCCTCTAAAAGTCAATCTTACGTCAGGTGAAGTTGTGCCCGCCCACGCTCCGAAAAGTACCTATTGAAGCTTAAGATTACGTAAAATGGTGATAGATTTCGAGCGGTTCCCTAAGGGCAGTTCGAGGTTTCTCATGAAGAAGTATTAACTCGCCGAAGAACTCTGTTTAAGTGGCTCATTTACAGAAAAAGGTTTATACGTATATATCTACAATCTATGTAGTATGTTATAGGCATGTTATCTTGAATGTATAAATAATAATGACAAATTATTGAGTCTACAATCTTCGTTTTGATTGCTAGGTAGACCTAATATTACCTAATATTAAATGATTATTAGGTAGACATGTCTTTCACTTAACCGATTTTTTTACATAATTTATTTGCTCCTACAATGGAACTTACTTAGCAACATACCTAGTACTTATAAAAAATTAAAATAATTTCGTAAGGTTTATTTTCCTTATTAGGTACTCAAAACTTGATCCAATCACTAAACCATCTACTGATCCGGTCTACAGCGCACGCGTAATCGCTTTGATTGCGATTCTCAAAAAACATGTGTTGAAAAAGTATGGCCTCTGCAAAAAAAGTAGTCTATAAGCATTCTGTCCACGACTGAGGGG
Organism: Spodoptera exigua; assembly: GCA_902829305.4. Taxonomy (NCBI): domain Eukaryota; kingdom Metazoa; phylum Arthropoda; class Insecta; order Lepidoptera; family Noctuidae; genus Spodoptera; species Spodoptera exigua. The sequence continues at coordinate 10,168,698 of LR824610.2, read as the reverse complement.
TTGGGACGAGTGGGTCTTGGAGTCGGAATTAAGTGTGATTTATTACTTTTATGAGCCACTGTAGCCTCCGACCGCCTTATTTGCGTGAGTGAGCGATCTACTTTTACGATGCCTAGTTCTGACTGATATTTTTCTTCGCTGTCATTCGTTCAATCATCCAAATATGCGAATTATGTGATCAGCACACGCGATATGACTGTTTGAGGAATAAAAAAATAGAAAACAATTCTAAGTTTTGAAATATTTTAATGATTATTTTGACTCCAGTGTCGTGTCTATAGAAGTTTATCAGTTTCATCAGTTAACGAAGCGAAATAGACGAAATTTCAACTGCATTTAAATTCGTATCGTTGTTTGTTGTGATAAAGCCAAATTGTATTCCATAATTATAATCGAAAACGTTTTGTTATCATGGATCTCGAGTTATAGAGCCCACTTTACGTATAAATAATAATGGGCACGCAACCCCGACTTACTTTTCACTTATTTACTTATCTACAACTTTGTACAGGCTGGATAGAATTATAGGTATGGACATTAAAAGATTGGGCACTCTCAAAGAAAAGTAAGGACGAGAAAATCAATTCAGGACAGGAGCACAAACACACTTGACCTAGTTCTCTTTTATTTGTAAATCGAATGAATTAATGTATTTGTTTCCATTTAGTGAACAACCTTAGAATGTAAATAACGCAGATAAAATATATTTATAATACATTTTCCGGCCTCAATTAAATGCCAGCATCGGTGTAATATTTCAATTTTATAATTGAATTTCGAAACTCTCTTGTAGGCTTTGTTCTAATCTGTATCATTAAAAAAAATAATACATTTAAGTATGGAACGTGCCTATATGTAGAACAGGCGGTTTGTTTTTAGGGTACTGTTCCTAAAGAGATTAGGTGAGGTTCCACTGTCCGTTGGCCCGTTTGTCATTGTCACATCTTTTGAACCATTACAAACTTATAACTTGAAATTTCTATAAAGCACTGTCCTTGTTAGAACTACAAACAAAATGGTCCTAAATGCTTAAATTTAGCGAGAGATTTTGTGTCTACTTTTTGTGTACGGAACACTATGTATTCGGTTCACGCGTTTCGTATTTTTTTTTGTATTTGTGAGGATATCGAGTCGTGGGTGTTGAATTTGATTGCCGCGAGGGTATCAATTCAATCGTAGGTGTCTCAAAATATCCGATATATTCGATCTCTTCTAAAGGTAATGTTCAGGGCGCGTGTTCGTGCCTATCAGTTGGTGGATGTAAGGTTACTTTTTTTATCCATTTAATTCTTCGTGGGTCTTTCTAATATTAATTTAGTTTTCGTGCAAGAATTTAATGTGTATATTTTACAAAAAATATATAACATTAAATACAAAAAATAATTTCTGAAATAAAATAAAAAAAATCTCATCAATAAACGGGCTTAAAGAACTTTTAATGTTTTTATTTTTGTTCATTAATAGATCCATAGTGAATAATTTTAACACTCAATAAGTTATCGATAGAAATCAAGTTGTGGCTTTTCCCCCATCGATAGTATACAGGTTGAATTAAATAAATCCGTGTTAAATCTGGATTCGTGATCTGAAATCTGTCTCACGTCTGACCGGCTACGTCCCGCCGTATTTCATTAGGCGCTGTGAACCTTATTCCCCCAAAATGTCAAACTCGGGTTCAATAAAAAAGCGAAAGTGAAAAATAATTCCTCATTTTCTATTTTAAATAATTTACAATTTATATCATGAATTTTTCAAATAAATTTGAAGGTACCTATACTTTAGAAAAAAATCAGGCTGGTGCTTTTTTGCGTTACAAACTTTCTTCGTCTTTTTGGTATAAGTAGGTAACAAAAACATAAAAAAAAATCTTTTTTATTAAACATTGCCTTACTCTATGATTTACATCTTGTATCGTGGGTGCCTTTACAAACATACAATTCCACATATAAATGTCATCTAGTTTCAAAACAACAATTTGTGGATCCAAAAGAGTTATTCTGTGCGTCAACCGAAATCGAACCCGCGAAATCCCGCGGCAGCCGGTTGTCCAGCCTAAGCGCCAACCAATCATGAAAATGCAGTCTTGAAATGAATAACAACAACAATAAACAGGTTAAGATATATTTGTTGATGACTACTTCATTTTATTAAAACTGGTAATAAATACTGAATTTCATTTCAAGTGGACCGGAGAACGAGCTCTGAGAGGAGGAGGATGAGTCAAGTAGGGTAAAAACTTCAAATATCATTGGCTCGTTTTTAATTACGTTGTTATATTTTTGAGTATTTTTGTACACTAAAACGAAAACACTAGTTTGCCATAGTTATTTTAGATAGACAGGAATTCGGATTTGGGAAAAAATAACCGTGGTATGAATTTACGTGAATGAATGTATTTTTGTCATTCCACGAACCAAACGAAATGTACAACCACACTGCACAATAGACAATGAATCAAAATAGAATATATTAAAAAAAAGAATACCGTTTCAAAAAAGTTTTCTCTTTGCTTGTAAAAAAAAATATGTGCGTATATTTTTAAACATGGAATTCTCACGAATATTTTCGGTTGGAATGCGAAGCGTGTGGCGGTAAATAGGTTTCCGTTAAAATCATTTATATTTTACAAACTCCATTTATTTCGGCGGCACATGAATTAAATTTTCTCTAGCGGAAAAACGTATGCCTCATTCAATGGTTTGTTCGGATAACGAGGTTATAAGTTCGATAATTTTATGTTGAGCTTCAAGTTTATAGACTTGATATTGTTTAATATATTATTCAAGGCATTGAAAGTAAAATAGGTACCTACTTAACATAAGACAGTACTAAAATTGTAGAAAACGCAATTACAAATTATAAAAATAACATTTAATTATTAATAAATCAATTCGTAAATAAGAAAAGAATAGTTGAGTTTGATAGTGAGGTAAGTTTGGGAAAAGTTACTTTCGAATTTAGTTTCCATAACGAAAAACTATAATTTCAATATTACTTAGATACTTTAAAATACGACTGAGTAATTGTATAAGTATTAAAAATGGCGTTCATATCCAAATATTTGATAAATTAATCTCTCTTTTGACTGCTTCGACTCTTCTATCTTTATAAATCTGTGGGCTACCGAATATATGCTATTTTTGGCGTTAAAACTGTGTACAACGGCGGCCAAATTAACACCCCGTTTGGCCGTAATAAAAAGCCCTTTAGGGGAACAAATAGCAATTGTTAAAACGTACCAATTGTTCAGTGGTATATCTACTTCATAGGCTTTGTGTACTAATATTTTAAATGTTGGTTAGATGGGTCTGTCGATTTTGTCGAAATTGTTGAACAAATTTTAATATAATTTAATAATGGATTTTTTTTAATTTATTCTGATTTAAAATCTTACCTGTTCCGTTGCGGGATACAAGACATTTATTCATATAAGGGCTTCGGACTCCAGTGCTTCGTTGCTTTCATGGTTTTATCTATTGACATATCGTGTCTTAGAGAAGCTGCAACGGTTTGTTAATATTAAATATATACTTTTACATATATAAAATGAACATTGCGTGTATTAAAATATTTTAGTGAAGTTTTAAATTCTTTAATTGTTTCTCTGCCCCTTTATTTATCCAGAATACATAGATAAAAACTTGTAGATATAACATGAAACCAACATAAAATAAGTGCACCATTTCACATTTCACCTTCTGGAAAATGTATGAAACCTCGAGTAGAAACTAGTCTTATAAAACTTATGTTTATTTATACTATTGTTATAGCATTTCAATGTTTAGCCATTGTTCTTCCCCTACTTTTGTGTTGGGTTTATTCATCAGACTGCTTTTTGTGTGAGATTTAGGGCACGTTGTAATTGCTTGTTGACGTCCAAGGCATGTTAAAATATATATAAACATGGCGTATGTAAATGGCATTCTGTGCGTGACGACTCCATTTTGTATTAACGTGATTAAAGGTTTTTATTACGAATTATTAATGTTTTAATTTGTTTTCACACCTCAAGTGTAGAGGGGTCGTTTTATCGATTTTAATGACCGCTAAGATACGATCTGTTGTCCAAAGTTTTGATAACGATTACTTGTAAGTTGATTAAATAAATCCCCGATGAGATGTAGTTTTCGTGATAGATCGTTGTTTAACTTTGAGATAAAGGGTCGAAAGTGCATTATCCTCATAATAATTTACGTCAAGATATTTTATAATATAAACTTTATTTTACTGTGATTAGGTAAGGTGAAATGTGGAAAAAAAAAATATTATGTATTATTTTTCTTTAATGTAAATGTCAATGAAATGTTCAATTTTAATTTCTTTTGATATATTAATCCGATTCCGTAGCCGTGTTTTAATTTTAATTATTAAGCCCGTGGATATATGTAGATATATTTTTTACAATGTCTAGCAAAGTGTGTTTAACGATGGGCGATGTCTGGCTAGAATCAAAATGTTCACTTGGGTCGAAATGCTTTGTCCGAGTAACTAGAATATCAACCATGAAGCCTTGACGTTTTACCGTTTCAGTGGTTGCGCTATTGTAAAATGGATTGAGAAATATGAAGTGGTACAATTTCACTGCACACTCACCTAAACAAAGAAATGTACATAGCTTCCAACTATCTACATACCCAAAGAAAAATACACAATGAAATATTGGTTATATTAGAAATTGAACGTCTATAGGTAATCAGGAAATTGAATTCAAATACAGAAGACATTCCATAAAAACACTTTCTTAATTTTTTTAATTAATTTAAAGATAAACTACACGTAGCCTTTGCTGCTTGGTTTAAAACTAAACAAATTACATTATCGAAGATTTTATTTCACGAGTATTATTTTCTGTCTACCGCAAATCACACAAACGATGTTGATGACATGAAAATAGCATAATACTAGACTTTGCAAAACAGATTTTTTGTTAGGCTATCTTACTTCATTAAATTAAAAGAGAAGATAATAATAAAGCAAAGGAGAAATTCTTAAGCCCTCCCTAGGATTTTCTCCTGTATCGTGGGTGCGTTTACAAACATAATTATAACACCCAGACACGTTTCACTATTTGTGAATCACACAAAGAGAATCTTTACAAGATCGAATACTTTTTACAATAAAAATCACAAGCAAACACATAAACTAATAAAGTACTAAGTAACAACATTATTTAGCTTCACCTGTCGTGACTGGGCGACACAATTCATGGCGCCACGCTGTAACTCCACAACTCAAAACTGAACAACCCTATTAATGTCAAGGAAAACGTTAATCAAGGTCGACTTTATAACCGTATCGTTCGTTAATTTTGTAGCAATTTATTTGCTGGCTATTATTTACCGTTTTTCGGTATCGGCTGTAAGGTGTGTTTATGATTTTAATGATAATACTTAAACGTTTTGATTCGTTGCTGTTGTTGTAAAACTGTTATTCGTTGACGTTGCTGCTTGAAGTTATTGTTGTCATGTTTCGTTATTAATTATTGTCGACTCGTTTTTGTTTAGTGTTGTATTGGGTAGGTTTATTTTTAAGGAAAATGTGTTTGTTTTATATTTAATCATGGATTGAAATTACTGGTAAATATTAGTATAATTATTAGTATATGCATATTTAGTTTTAGCGCCTGTTTTACCAGCTTCATATAAGTTTTCAACAGTGACATACATTTTCTAAAGATCAACTTCTTTATTGAAATTTAGCTCAGTGTTCAGTTCAGAGACAGAATAAATCCTACTAATATTATAAATTTGAAAGTTTGTATGAATATATTGTTTGTTTCTTTCACACAAAAACGGCTGGGTAAATTTTGGCTAAAATGTAGATAGGTTGGTCGGTTGGACCTGGATTAACACATAAGCTGCTTATTATCAAGATGCCTCGCGATTGAATCCGCGGGCGCAAGCTATTTACAGATATATTCAAAATTCATTAACACATTTTCAAATAAAAAATATTTAATACACATTTACCTAAAATTAAAGCAGTATTTACGTCACAATGACATACATTAGAGCAATCGCATTAACTTTAATTTACGGATATTAAGGACAAAAGTAACGTACTAGTTGGTAATAAAACGGGTGTACCGTATTATTACGAAACATTTTATATTGTAACGATACTTATCTTTATGAAAACTATTATATTGGCATTAAAATGTGTTTAGGCGTTGATTTTCCGTTAATATTCTTTAGCAAAAGGCTTTTTAGTGGGGGAAAATATAAATCGAATGACTTTTTTCGCCCTGGGTGGGGCTGAAGGGAGTATTAGACTCTTACTGACTAAAAACGCTACCGGTTCTTCTCCTGCTCTAAACTGAGGATGCGGTGCCTTATTGCGCTTATCCCGCAACCCCGACTGAACATCAGCCCTATAGGGTCCCGCCTGTGGTTGTGTATTGGCTCATTTAGGCGCGCGCGGAACGCGATGCGTCCTAGGCCTGGCTCTGGTTCTGGTCGGGCGGCGAGCTACCCTTATTCGCTGTCCGCGCTTACGGTGGCCGGATATTGTCTCTCGATAAGTCTATGTTGTAGTCTAGCGGTTAAAACAAATTAGGTTATGCTATGGTAGTCATGATTGGGGTCTGTGTGTCTGATTGAAAACACAAATTATGCCCTATTTTGCTGACAACGATACCTTCTTTTATTTTTACCTACAAGAATTAGATCTGTTTTGAATCGTAAGAATTAGGCATTGCTTATGAAAAGCTTTCAAAATCTCAAGAAACGAGCGTACTCTTTCTTAGAATATTGGCAATACTCCTGTGACTCCTTTGGTGTTGCAGGTGTCCATGTGCGGCGCTGATTGCTTGCCACCAGAGATCTTTATGCTCGTTACCATCCAATTCCATAAAATTGTAATGTAGGTACGTACAATGCTTGCTGATTGTACGAGGATTTTTAACATTATCAAAATCAGTACAAATTCAGACATTATTTTTCTACACCATTATGCATATGTACATCTAGTATAAGATTTCTTAAAACTTAACAATAAATCAACAACAACATCATCAGCCTATTATAAGTGCCCACTGCTGAACAAAGGCCTCTTCTCACACGGAGAAGGTTAGAGCATTAATCACCACGCTTGCTCAATGCGGGTTGGCAATTTCAAACTTATAGTTAGAAATTATAAGTCCAGGTTTTCTCACCATGTTTACCTTCACCGTATGTCAGTTGAGTGGTGTCTAAATAATCATATAAAGTACATATAACTCGGTAAAAGTCACATTAGTACTTTGCCAGGTTTCGAAACCACACCCTCATGCATGAGAAGCGGGCTCCTTAACCTCCGGGCCACCACGACAGGTAACAATAAATAATTCTAATAAAAGAATTGAAACTACAGTCTATTCGCGTCCAATAAATAAACTTGCGACTACAATACGCATTTACATAGGTATAAAATTTTAATTAAAACTATTTCCTTATAAAAATACACTCTAGGGAGTCGGTGCCGCATTCGGTTTTTCAAAAACAAAGGCGTTCATTTAATAAAACAAATAAACGCTGAATAGTTGTGAGCTTTCGTCTCGCTTTTATTGTGGCCTTTTTGGTCTTACTGAGTTGAGTACGCACTTAAAGGAGGTCTTTCTAGACCCCTTTCTAAGAGCTTTTACAATCTTATCATAAAATTACTGACAAGTTATTAGAAATGTATAGATAAATATAGAGGTTGTGGTTGTGATCATGTCAGCACTATCGAAGATGACGTAAAAAGGACTGACAGAAAATTTGGTAAAAATCGATTTAAAATATAACTGGATCTTTATTTGGCAACAAAATAAATTTTATATCTTTCATCTTAACGCAAATAAAAAAAAATTAGATGCAACTATCAAACAACAAACAGCACTATTTAAAAAAAAACTGCCAAAATTCCATGTTAAATTAATCCTTTGTAAAGGCAGAGAACGTCAATAAAGTTTCCTTTATAACAAGTGTAGTGTGTTCTAGAAGGTATCTCAAATATTTGTGTACAACGTATGGTTCTGTTAGTAATATCAACGTGTCTTGTTGAGAACATGACAATGCTTGCATGTATGGGATTTGGGAGCTTCCAAGTGATTTTGGTATTCAAACAAAAACTTCTAGGCAAGGAACACTTTGAAGTATAAAGTGCATATACTGAAGGGCCAGCTTTGCACGAGTGCAATGCCTATACTAAATTTCTTTACTATTTATTGGAGGTTTTTATTACTTATAAACTTTCATTTTGAGTCAATCTTGAAAAAAAAAACGCTTCAACATCCTTTGCGTAGTTTAATGAATTTAAGCATACACAGGGTTATAGGCACAGAGAAAGCGACTTTGTTTTATAATATGTATTGATTGCCAGACTTTCTTATTTAATATTTAAGAACTTTGACTTTGTCTGTGACTTTAGAGTTATTAGGAAAGATGATACACTTATGAAAGAAATTAATACGATATGTTTATCTAATTTGTCAAAGAGTCAGTAGATAAAGTAACAGAACTTTTTATTACTTTGGACAACACAGCAAAATGGCGTCTATAAAAGACTTTATTTATGTCTGATCGGAACACGTTCAATATTATGTGACATATACATTATATCCATAATGAAAATACTGTAAAAAAATCTCTTTACTAGCGTAACCCTTAACAGTTTTGGTATTGTTGTTGTTTTTAATTCAAAAGTGCCAACTGTATAGACATTCAATTTCAACTGCGCTTCGAATTTTTCACTCACAAGTGAGAGGTCGTTTTCAAATTGATTCGTTCGGCGAAAGATTTTCCCTACAAAGTGCAGAACAAAGGTATCAAACCGATTCTTTGAAACAACGCGAATACGGACATCGCTTTCTGAAAGCCGGTGCTAAAACTACCTTTCCAGTGTTTCAGTGTGAAGCTCACTGGGCTATTCTGTACTCAGTTTTAGGGATATTCTGAAACGGTAAACGTCAAAGACTATGTTACACCAGTTTTTGGTACGAATATTGTTGTAAATTCGAAGGTAATATTTTAAGCTTGGCTTTTTTATGTAATAAATTTTTCGTGATCAGGATTTCGGAGATTTAGGGAATGGGAAGGGATAGGGGAGGGGAAGGATTGGGCCTCCGGCAACCTCACTCACCTACAATGCTGTGGTTGTAAAGAAATACTATATTATTTTATTAAAACTAACGAGTGATTCATGTGTTTACTACTGCGCGACGCCGTCGCTAGGCGCACGCTGCTCACGAATAAGAGTCCCATAGCGGACCTTAGAACTAGATAGAATTTAAATTTACGTTTATTTTAAAACAACAAACATTAATATATATTTAATATCATTTTGTCTATGTGTGACTTAATCAATAAAGCATCATTGACAAAGCAAAGTTTTCTAAGTGGATTAGAAAACTTTAAAAGTGCATTTATATAAAGCGTTAATTATTGTCTCATCGGGCATCATCGCAAACAAAACAGAAAAATCATCATTATTTTTAGGTATTCAGTAAACATTTTCTTTAAGAGTCTGTTATAGTATTAAGATAAGCAGTCAGTAGGACCCTTCAGAGATCGTGATAGGAATTTTATATTCCCGTACAACGGGATGAAAATACTAAACAGAGTACCTACAGGGTAACGTACGTGATCTAGCCAACAGTTTTACATATAAGGTAAGCCCATTAATTATAAGTATTGTTCTAGTATTTATTAGCTCAGGTATTGTTTTGTTGGTTTCGTGGTCGCAAACGTGACTAGATTTTTCAGTTGAACCTTTGGTTTGATGACCAACTCCGGTGTGTGGATGACGTATAGGTAGTTTATGACAATAAAAAAAGTTTGTTATATGAATGCAGTACATAATGCGCAATATGTGTTATATTTTGTTTTGACGCTAAAGTTATTGCCATTCGGTTGATACAAATCTGCACTCTGTGAATCAAAATCTCTGTGTGATTTATACAGTATTGGCAATCCAACAAAACCATTATTTAACTCATTGAACGAGGACTCCAACAACGTAGATGTAATGAATGAAGTATGCGAATTTGTAGTTTGGTAAAGAAATATTAGATTTATCAACAGTAACTTCAAACCTTCAAGAAAGAAGCGGACGCCTTTTTAAAAAGCAGGCTACGTGCCTGTGTCTCCTCTGGTGCCGCAGGTGTCCATGCGCGGCGCTGATCACCTACCATCAAATGATCAGCCTGCTCGTTTGCCTCCTATTCCATAAAAAGTAACATTTTCAGTAGTACCACATAAACTTAGAATATGAAACAACAATTCTAACATATAACTTTAACTTCTCCTCCGTTTAATCCTTGGGTGACTAACAAGAACATTGTTTATTGACTTATCAGTCCCTACAAGGTAACCAAGATATATTATTAACTGCTTACTAAAATAATAGGCTATGTACCTACATGACGCGACCTCGCTGCCTCGGCCTTGCAGCTATTTCTAACAGGCCAGGCTTTGAAGGACTCTTTAGCTCAAAATATCTGTTCTAAATGCAAATATGGTTATTTTCCACAATGTGCATATATTGCTTTTGTTTACGCTGTAAGCCACAACTATCAATACAGTTCGTAACTGAACTGGAAACGAACTGAACTTTTTGTTCGTGTATTTAAATTGTAGTTTGGAACTGTTTGGAAAAATTGTTCTATGCATTTATCACGCTGATATGTTGTCGGATTGTATCCGTTCGTATCTTGTAACATCATGACGTTTTTTATCAGCTGAAGGGTTTGGGAGAAAAACCTACTTTTTGATAGCATTTAATAGTTTTAAATAAGTAGGAGTAGAGTTATATGTCATACTACATTGCTGAGTAAGATTGCAAGCCTTTTTTTGAGGGGAGGATAATTTTCAAATTTCATTTCTCACTCAGTGTTGGGCGAGAGAAAGAGTGAAACTCTTATTGACAAAAAACCATGTCACTTCATCTCCTGCTCCAGGCGGGGAAATTATTGCGTTGGAAGAGCAAACCCCAGCCGATCTTAGTGACTGGTCTTTGAGGCGTCACTTGCAACATTATCGACTTATGACATAGTCAAAGAACTCTAAACAATTTTCAAAACACATTTTACGGTTTTCATATGTCAGTATAATAAATGTATGTACATACATACATATGTAATTGTATGTATATACAGTACAGAGGAGAGTAATCCCCATTATCAAGTCATGAGTTTGGGGTATAATTTACTATGTACCACCGTTACGACCGACTTGCATTTTCACGTGCTTAAATATTTCAACGAAGAGATTAATTTATTAACAGGTATTTATCATGAATGTGACGAGTCTAGAATCAAGAAAGTTTTAATAAACACAGACTTGACCGCGACAGACAAACTTACAGACATGTTCAAGTTTAGTAGTAGCATTTTGTGATTTTGATCAACAGTTTTCAGCTATGAAAATTTAAATTCATGTTTTTAAATTCCAAGAAAACTCTTTCCGTATTTATGCAAACCAGTATTAAAATGTAAAGGAAAAGTTCAGTCATTGTTCATAAAACATTAATCGCTGTGGTTATTGTGTTTATATGGCACTAAGACATCTTTTTGTTTTTACAAAAATTAAATGATTAATTTTTGTAAATAGCCATTGTTCTTACAACATCACTTTTACAGACTCAGATCACCTATGTACAGATAATAATTACCTATCTTAGGGTAGAAATATCTAAGAAAAATTCCATAAAAAAATAAGAAAACCGGAGATGTTATATAAAATATAATATAAAATTAATACCTTCCATTAAATTAAACCTTGCGTCTTTATTGTTATAAAGATCGTTATTTAACTTTTATCGTTATTTTATATACATATGCCGCTTCTGTGTGGTTTTATAAATAGTCAATGAAACAGAATATTTATATCTATTGAAGGTCTGATGACATAAAAGGCTAGACTGCTATCCGATACCGTATGAATATTGCATGAGCTGGATGCATTACAGCGTAATGTTATAAGTATATTGATTTAGTACGTCTTTTTAACCCTTATTTTAAAGTTGCCCAACAAATTGATATACGAAAATTATGTTTTGTTTTCAAATGACTTAGTGTCTTTAATGTTGTGACGTAAAGAAACCTGACTAAATGATGTAACAAAAAAACGAATTGTGAAACTGATTGAAAAAGAATAAGAATGGAGTATCTTGCTTACTTTTCGCCATAGGAATGATCATTTTGATTGAAATGTGCAAATATATAGCTTGACTAGAGAAAGACTGACTTACACAAAGTTGAACTATTTGATATTTAATCATTTTTTGAAGCTCAAAAGTATGTATAGTGGTCTATTTGAAATGAATGATTTGACTTTGACGTCATGGCCTGGGGGTTAAGACCTTTCATTCGTGAGGCAACCAGCATTGATTCAAAACCTGGCAAGTACCAATATGACTTTATCTGAGTCGTGTGTAATTTCGAAGTTTATTTAGAAACTTGGAGGTTTAAGTTTAAACAATAAGTTTAAAATCGCCAGTTCACCTTAAGAAAGTGTGGTGATTACTTATTCCTTCTTCGTATGAGAAAAGACGTTTCTCAGCGGTGCGATATTCACAAGCTGATAATGTGTGATGTAAAGTTCTTTGGATAAAAAAAAAGCTAAGGAAGTCATTGAATTTGAAAAACATAAAACTGGTATTGAAGCATTTAACAACTAAGTCTCTGATGGTTTCTAAAAGAAAACTTTTATAATTCGTCAAAACATCACAAAGTTACTATACATTTTGCATTAGTTGTAAACATAATATTATTCGTATATTATAGTTATAATACACAAATGTGTTTTAAGTGAACAACGGTCTTCTTTAGCTTATAGAGGGATAAAGGCAACTTTGTTTTCGTTTTTTTTTTTTGCTTTTACTTAGTAAATATCTTGGAATACGCGGAAGGCTCTCAATGTAGCTTTTAGGCCGCATTTTCATCTTATGGCCCAGATTTTAGCCGTATGACATCACTACATAGTATAAAACAAAGTCGTTTTCCCAGTTCCTACATCCTTATGTATTCTCAAATCTTTAAAACTACGCTACGGATTTTTTAATAAAAAGTGTGATTGAAGGTAGTGGTTTATTTAAATGATAATATAAATTAAAAAGTAAAGAATTTTCGTGTCAGCGTTGCACTCTTGGCGAATTTTTTATATTTGTATATCAAAACTGTTGGTACATTATGCGTTCTCTACCATGCAACCTTTGCAACCAAGAGTATCTACTTATGTAGATACCCTTTTTTGACATACTACGACGATTTCAAACTTATCAAGTTTTCCTCTCAATCTTTTGCTTTCATCGTTTGTAAGAGGGAAGGTGACTTCTAAGCCCACCACAACTACTTATTTACACGACAATTATTTATTAATTATTAAATACTTCAACTATTAAATTTATTGTAGCATATCTCTTTTAATAAAAAAATATACAAATTGAACAAAGACAATATTTTTTAATATTTTAACTCTACACAATTTCACGTAAAATAAGATCAAAGTCAAATAGATGATTGCCATTTTACATTAAATAAAGTAGTTATATAGGTCCATTACAGTAAGTACCTAATGTAAAGAAATACGTAAAACATTAAGAAAATCGTAGCATTCGCAGTCAATAAAAATCACTTTGTTATTTATATAATTTAAGTAAAAAGCAAATAATTTAAAAGTGAAAAAAATAAGAAGACTTTTTTTATAAAAAAAAATCTAATAAAAATCTTTAAAAAAACATAATTCTCAATATTGGCATGAGATGGGATTGTGTCTAGAACTGAAACTTTCACAACACGTTCTGTTTACACTTTGAAAAGTTCATAAAACTAATCTTGAGTGAGAAAAAGTCGATAGATAGCTTCGTGACTTTTTAATGATAATTTATGTAGGTAACCAAACTACAAACGAATTGAAAAACGCAACAATTTTCACAGTCGGAAATAGGGTCGATGAAAAATTGTGGAAGGTGCTTGTGACAGTTCCTTGATAGCATTTACAGGTTTGCCTGTACCTTATTGAGGTTTTAAATCCAAAGAGTTTTGGGAGGAGCAAACGATCAGACGGATTACCTGATGTTAAGCAATCAGCACCGTCCGCAAAACCAGACAAGTTACGAGTGAGTTGCCTACCTTTTGGGGATTAAGGTTTCGGAGATTTAAAGATTCGGGCAGAATGGGGCGGGAAAAGATTAAGCCTCCGGTACCTCACTTACACGGCGAAACACAACGATGTGGATGTTTCACGCTGGTTTTCTATGAGAACTTGGTATCATTCCGGTCGAGCTGACTCATTCATGCTGAAGCATGGAACCCCACACTTGTGTTGAAAGTATTTAGGTTATAATACTGTATTGAGACTGCTGCAGAACATTATTAACGGATTCTTTTCTCTCCCTGAGAATGAAAACCGTAATGTCACGATATATTTTTGGACAAGTATTTTCAGTGCATTTCCTTCAAAATGAATTTGTAAGCAAGAGCTCGTGTCTTGCATAAATTAAATTGTTTTTAATAAATTTATTTGCTCTCTCGTAAAACACTTATTTTTATTTGCTTCCCTCCACTACGTTAAATGTTGGAAGAACAGTCCGTTTACCACTTAATAATTATTCTGCTTGAAATATATATACGTTGCATGTTAATTTTCTTTTTGTTACATATTTTCATTATTATTATTTTCTTTGTTGTACCTGTTGAAATACCTACAGTAGCTGCCTTTGAAACAAATTATAAATGAATTTATAATTGACATAACATTACTTTATTATTAAAGTTAGTACAAAAGAGTTTTAAATGTTAAAAAAAAAACATTTTAACGCTTTTCTTGTTGAATTTATTATTTTAGTTAATCAAGTGTTTACGGTTTTACTATTGAACCTGGGAGCAGGAATTTATTAAATATATTATCTTATTACTTTTTCAAGTTTTAATGCTCAAATCTTCTCTGTGTCTAAAAGAGGTCTTTACTAAACTAAGGGCACTTACAGCCATAGGCAGATTAAGTGAATAACCTTGTCAATATGAAAAAAAAAACTTCAATCGTGCCTCATAAAACACCGGTAGGTTGAACATCACATTATTGATAAGGTAACGTGGAACGCGCAAATATAATTCTCCAAACAAAATGGATTCTGGCTCAATGCCAAAAACCCTTTTGATTGAGAGCATTATTATTTCAATAACTCTTTACAAATCTGATCTCAGATGTTTACAAGGTGATTTGAGACTTATAAATGATGTACGTTAGTTACAAAAGAAGTCTTAATATGAGTTCAGCGAACAGAGATTAGGTCTCTAATGTAAATCTTTTGATGTATAATATACTCGTAAATGCAGTTTATGATATTTAAACATTTATATCTTTAAAAAGTTTTATTATAAAATACAGAGTAAAAATCTCTTGTGTTTAAAAGACATGGGAGATTAAAATATTGCTGTTATGTTTGTTGTTTGTGTAAGATCGGATTAGCTTTCAAATTATCGATATTTATCAATGTAATTTTGTTTAAGAATGAAGACTTTCTTGAATTAACTTAAGAGTGATCTTTTATTACTACTAATTGTATACGTACATCATCAGCCTATACTTACGTAAGTGCCCACTGATTAGCAAACGCCTGTACTTACACGGAAAAGGTTTGAACATTAATCAACATGTTTACTTAAGGCGTATTGGCGATTTCAAAATTATAATTACAAATTATATTCAGTTCACATTTCCTCATGATGTTTTGATGTTTTCATTTGCCGTATCTCATTGGTACCTTAATAACCATAGAAAGTGCATAATTTTAACTCTAAAAAAGTCACATTAGTACTTGCCAGTTTTCGAACCTGGAAGCATAAGAGGTTCCTTTCTCTTAACATCCTGGTCACCACGACTATTATTGATTAAAACATTTTTGATTTGTTTTCTACAAGGCAACGGTAAATTGTTGGTACAGTTTACTATTTAAATTACGAGAGGAAAGGATGCTTGTCTGCCTCTTGACATAATCTGTTAGTCGCTGGAAACGACATCTTAGGAAAGGGCCGACTCTCGCATCCCAGGCCTTTTCTTTACGACATGACAGTTTTTTTATAAGATAGGTATGTTACGTAAGCATCCGTATACATTTCACAATAATATCACAAGAAAGAAGGGTTCTTGATGTTATCCCAAGCTTTTGTCTCAGACTTGCTTTTCCGTGTTATTCGGATTCGAATTAGATTTACGTACTTATATTTATTTAAAAAATGAAACGAGTTGTCGTCTTGTCGTAGCTTTTAGAGATTTGACGGGTGACATGTTGTTTTGTTAATGTTGATGAAAATTGTTCAATTTAAAATTATGTTAGCAAAAATATAAATCGACAGTAATATTTAATGACTTTTTTTATTCGGTACCTATTGTAAGTGTGGGAGAGCCATACTTCGGCACAAATGGGTCGGCTCGACCAGAGTGATACCACGGCCTCACAGAAAATTTTCGTGAAACAACCACAGCGTTGTGTTTCACCGTGTGAGTATGGTTACTGGAGGCCCAATCCTTCCCCTCCCCTGATCCCTCCCCAATCCTTATCTCCAAAACCCTAATCCCTAAAAGGTCAGCAAGGCACTCGTAACTCTTCCGTTGTGGGTGTCCATGGGCGGCGCTGATTGTTTACCATCAGGTAATCCGTCTACTCCTTTGCCTACATAAAAAAAAATCGTAATAAAGACCATTACACAATTTGATTGAAAACGATATGATATTGTGTATAAGCATCTTGCGATGTTTATTTCATTTAATTTCTCATTTTGATTGTCTTTTCACGGCGGCCATAATGTCTTTGTTATTTTAAAACTAAATTGAATACATTTTTAACACGATTGCAATGTTAAACACTATTTGTTTCACCTGAACTTCAAAGTCTGACAATTTATAAAGTGTCACAGTGTCCAGAGACATTTACAAATGGTCGCTCACTTGTTAACGTTTACTTCTTTCTAAAGAAAGCACTGAATACTTTTTATTCACTCCTTTAAACTTAAAATAGGAACATCCATTTATATCGTTTGAATTTTATTTGTAAAACATTTCAATTGATTGTAATGTTTTATTAATATATCTGCTTCTAGCATCTATGTTTGAAATCAACAGTTGGTTGTGTTTCCCTAAGCAATTTTGGAAGTAAAAATCAAATTAGAATACATAACTTTTCAATAGTAACAGTTCTCAGAAGTCGTAGTACAAACCCAACAGTGAACTCAGGCGCCGAGCGCGTGGGAGCATTTGATCGAAGCACTTACCATAGAGAGCAAGAGCGCCAATCATGCGTCACTGCACAATTAGGTCAGATCATATTCATTTGTTAGCGAGTGAAGACGTCTCGTTGGTAATGAACTTGAAAGTAGAGCGGGGGTGTGTCTTGCAGGCTGCAAGCTCCCAAGGCCGTCCCACCGCATAGCATTGTATTACCCACATCGATTTATCGAGCGGCGCGCGCCGGCCTCTTCGCCGCCTCCCGCGCCCCAACCACCTCTTTTCCCCACTCTAAGGTAGCAGACACACAGCTGACGCGATCGCGGTAAGCGACAATATTTATTACAAGACGTTGCTAATAAAAAAATACATACATAAATATGTATACTTAGTAGTCGAACAAAAATCTCTGTATCAGCTTTATATGTAGTCTATTTGTTTAGTTTTTGTAATTTGTTTATTAAATTACTGACGCTGTACTCTATTTAACATTTGATTGTCCTCCTATCAAAATTTAATCCTCCAAAGTAATTTCAAGATACGCAGATTGAAAACATTAAATCACAACAAAATATTTTATTATTAAAAAAAAAAGTAATTTCTGACTTAGAAAAGTAACAAATCAATTTTATGAAGAAAATTTTTCAGGTTCTCGAAATATTTTTTTCTTTTTTGCAAGAAAATTTATCATTTTCGGTTTGCCCATTTTTTATCTGAGTACCACTTTCAACATAGAGTTAAAAATCAGAGTTGATAAAAAAAGTAAGTCAAAAGATATTCACAAAACGGATTACGTGAACTTTTAGGGAAAAAGAGACGCATCAAACTGAAAGTCAACACTGAATAATGAGCTCGTTCATTTCGCGACGTTGAAAAAATATTTGGGAGGCACTGCTTGTTTCAGAGACTTCGTGACGACTAACTTTAAATGGAATTATTATACTTGCTTGATAAAATCACGTCGAATAATAAAATGTACAGTAAATCAATTTTAAACAAACAATAAGTGGTTTTGTTAACAAATAAATATCGTGTTAAAATGCGGATTAGTTCGCATAAATTTCAGGGAGATTTTGTCTAGTGGGTAATACACAATTTATTCGAATAGTTTATTAATTTGAACGATTTTCGTATGAAAGCTGAGACTGGATAATAACTAGTTCGCTTAAAGTTTGATGATGGTAATAACGGCAGACGTTTATACTTACAAGAGCTCTCAGAACTTGTCCTTTAGGAGCCGAAAATTTAACAGCGATGTGTGAGTACGTTATATAAGTTACCGTCACATTGTTTCGTAAACTTGTTCGGCCGCGTCTCGGACCTCGTTAGATGACACGACAGTCTGCATACATAGTGTATCTAAGTTAATTTAGGAGGTGGACTGCTCCCCGGGGATGTGTAGCTACTGATCTCGAGAATAGCTTAGCTACTGATATTTTGATATGCACCACCGTCATCTTACTTTGTATTATAAATGCGATGTTTGGATGTTTGTAACTCAATCACACCAAAACGGTTGAACGGATCTGGATGAAATTTGGCACAGGCATAGGATGTACTCCGAAATAGGACATAGGATACTTTTTATACACATACCACGCAGACGAAGCCGCCTGCGGAAGCTAGTAAGAAAATATACAAAAGCAATTAGTTTAAAACCTTTTTAAGTGGTCCTCGTTTTGCATCAGATCTTCGGCTCTTACATTCTTTGTGGGGTTTCTTTGGGAAATGTTTTTATTGAACGCATCAAAGTTTTTCTATAACAAACTTATTCAATCTTGTATTGGGACGATGAATAAAGAACATATACGGTTTTGTTGTGTGACATTTTCATCGCGAAGCTTTGAAGACTTTGATAAATTTAATTGAAACGCTTTTATAATGAGATAATGTTCAAATGGCTGACTTATTGCCTTTTTTCTGCTCATGGTGTTTGAGTAGCTCTGTAATGAAAACTATTTCTACCATTTCCTCTTTTTCACTTTTGAATCAAATAATTTATAGAATAATTAAATTTCTACCTAGTACATTCCGCAAAGTCCACAAAAAGCCATATCAATTCATTTTTCAAAATTGTTCAACCAATACTGTATTTCTTTTCCATATTAATATTAAACGCTACTGTTGATTCGCACCACAGCATAGGTCTAAAGTAGAACTGGGTCGCACCACTCACAACTATCAGCTGATCCACGATCGGTAGCTTATCATTAATTCATTTTCCGCAACCGATCCTATCACTTTAACAAACATACGTGATACATCAAATATTTGCGAACGAAAATATCTCCAAAGAATATTATAAACAGAGTTTGTAAAGAAAATATAGAAGACTAGCTTCCGCCTGCGGAGTATGTTAATAGAAGGCATGTATTAATCCGGGATATCACCGATCTTTATACCAAATTTAAACCAAATCGGTCCTGTATATAGTCTATGCTTGAAAAGAAAACAATAACAAACATTCATCCATACATCCTCATAAGTATCTCACATTATAAAGAAAAATTACTGAATCGGCAACCTGGAAATGTTTTGCTTATTTTGCTCATTTTAAAAATCCTTTCCCACATCTACCTTTCCAATGGTCGTGGTGTCACGCTTCCCAGGAGGATGGCTGGCCATGTGACTTTTTCCGAGTTATATGTATTTACTATCTATTGTTATTTAGACACCCATGACGTACGATGAAAGAAAGAAAAAAAAAGAACGCCGTAAGAAAACCTGGACTTATAATTTCTAATAACAAGTTTGAAATCGCCAATTGGCTTGAGAAAGCGTGGTGATGCTCAAAATCTTCTCCTTGTGAGAAGAGGCTTTTGCTCAGCAGTTGCCACCTAAGGCTGAAGGTGTAATATGTATCTTTTGCGTTATCGTTTGGAAATTGCCTCACAAATTTATGGTAAATGTTTTGTATTTCACTCTCTTGTTGTTAGTAAAAAGCAATAGAATTTTGTTCGAATTGAAAACTTGTGTTATCGCCGCCGGTGAAATGTGCGACGTAAAACGAATAGTTTTTGTCGGTCGAACATATTGTGTGACCACTCTACTCTATTGTATCTATCGATCTAAATACATTGTCCTTAAGTTGTAGCTACTAGAAATTTTACAACATTATTTCATAAATTACTTATGTGTTTTTTAAAAGTGACTAATTACAGTCCGTCCAATTTTTGGTACGAGTCTTTTAAAATAGGCATGTCGTGCAAATTTTCAGAACAAAACGTAAATCTAATTTTTGTGCAAGAAAAGCCTCTATTGGCGAAATTACATATACGTTCAAACATGGTCATCAAACTCAATTCTTAGATGTCCAATGACCACAAAGGCAGACGAAATGCAACTAGGGAGATGAAGTGATTAAGCGACGCACACGGCCACATCAACCGAACCGTTTTGTCAATAACAGATAACAGGCATACGCCACAAACACGTGGTTTCCCCTACATATGGATTTGTTCAACACAATCACTTCCGTACTAAAAGCCGACTAAGGGATTACGCCACTAGGATACGAGGACAATCACAGAATCCGAGTATTAACGGCGTACGACCGGTAATCTGCTTCCCACAAGTGTTGGTGGCACCTATTTCTGTAAACATGGAAATTATGAGAATCGTACGAATTGTGTTCTCTACAAATTCTAGAGGCTATATTATGTCTTTTCCGAAAAACAATTCGTTTCATGGACCCATTTTTTCAATTGTTCTCAACACCTCACCATTGTCCGGGACTGCATACACGAGGCTAATTTATATACATAATGTACTTAATAATTACATTGTATATATTCATCAATTTTATATACTACGTATCTTTTTGATCTTCCACGAAAACTGAGCTAAGTATTCATAATAATCATAATATATTTTCTTAGTGAAGAAATGAATATTTGTTACTAGGCAGATTAAAATGTTAACGAATACCGTTAACATTAACGTGTTTTACAGCAAAATAATATTGTTTTACTATTGTACAAATATAAGCTTCTGGGCATATTGAACAATGTCGGGTTTTTGACCCTCTTTGTTTACTATATTACTTACAAATCTTTCTAGTAATTAGCAGACATTTGTTTACAAATTACTGAAGCTTCGACAAATAGCTGTTTCGTCCTTTTTCTGCTTCGTAAAACAGCGTTTGTGATCGCAACCCTCAAAATAATGCCTCTCCGTTAATCACCCTTTGTTTCGTGCCGCTGATTTGCTGTATTCACGTTCGTTTTGTAAGGTTCTGTTTTGTTTTAAAAACAGAATATGACGTGTGTTGGTATAATTTAATGTCTCCTAGTCTACCACTATAGGTTTAACACAAGTTCAGTATCGATATATTTTGTAATCATTATCTCTTTTTAGACACGAAGAAAGATTTTTCAAGGCCATCGAAAAGTCACGTGGTTAATAATTGAATTCCAAGTATTAATCACGTAACTTTTCGTTTGTTTCATTGTTAGAGAGATTTGACATTGGAGAGAAAACGACTGGCATATACATATTCCGCACACCTCTCGGCAATTGATGTTACCAGTACCACATTGATTAGGAACCTTGTTAGACTTTCAAATTTTCAACAGCTTCAGGATAGTTGTTCGACTGCCGTCATTCTCATTGTTAGTACGTCGACCAAGATCGATAGCTTTGCGTGATCTCAGACATTAAGAAGTCACAAATTGCTAAAAATGGTTTCCAATCTATAGACCAATCGTAGTAAGCGTGACTTCAAGAGGCTAGATTTGTTAGGACGTCAGTTTATTTACGATGGGGGTAATACACGTCATGTTTTATGGAATACAACCGCAATCCATTCAGAAACTCATTACACGGGTTGACAATAAAAATCAACATAGAACAAATATTATTACGGGCCGTTATTTTCACTTGGCACGGTCGGTAACCGTTACCAACGGTTATGTGTCCCCCGTGGCCGATTCGAGCGGCCGATGAAATAATGATCACCCGATCGGCACCGAGATCGGCGGATAAGCGCGACCTCATAGCCAAGTGAATAGAAAATAACCCTCGATTGACTAACTGTTGAATGCTGTAACTATGTGATAGTTGAACGATATTCACCTAATATTACAGTTTATAGCCTTCGTGTGCTACCACGGTTGTAAAAGCTGGAAAATGTTGACTTTTATTGCGAAAAACTGTTACATTTTATTTTTATGTCATTTTATTTTTTTGTTTGCGCGAGTTAAAATGAAATCTATTAGCTAGTATAGCTGAATAATTTTGTATATTTTTACAAAAACAAAAAAAACCATTGAATAAAATGATTTTTTTACTATCCATATAATAATCGCAGTAAGGCATGAAGTATTAAGTTTATGTCTTATGTATTTATTTTATCAATCCCCTCACGTTATTGTGGACCATTTTATTAACTCCAGACATAAAGTTTTGAGGCATAGACTTGTTTGAAAGCGTCAAAAATGAAATCTTATTTTAGAAAGACGTATTGCTTCCATTTTTAGAGAACCAGTTTCACAACTTGCCTTTATTGAGAAGGTTAAGGCCAACAAAAGTTGTATTGATTTTTACTTTTATTTTTCGAGCGAAATTCATCAAAATGAAACACATTCTTTACAGTCTTAAAATTAATCAAAAACAAACCTTACTACTTGTGAATAGGCTATCAAAATTCAAATGACAAAACATAATTTAAATCGAAAGTTAAAAAGACAATAGAAGGCTTGAACAAAAAAAAAACTTTAACTCTATAGCTATTCAGCAAAAGAAAAAAAAGTTAATTCAATTCAGAAAACACATTTAAAACTTTTTTATAATATCTTTTACTTTTCATGCTATCTGTATTGTTAAGTTCAAATGGGGGCGAACTCTAGCAGACGGTAACTTTATCTATTATGGCGACCAAAGAAGGCACGTGGTTAATAGTTTCTAGCCAATCACCATTGCATTGATTATACTGGAAAACATAAAATATGGATCTCTGTATCTATTGAAAAATAACGTTCAATTTTATTTCGTTTATAGAACTTTTTTAGTAAAATTTGCTTATAACAAAGATGATACACACACAGCCATTGTTTAAGACACTTATTCCTAACTTATAAAAAAACTACATGAAAAATACAAATCTTATTTCATTTTCTTAACATTGAACGTCTGTTGCAGTTGTTAAAATGTCCAAATAAATGATTAAAATTTGATTTTACTATGTCTTTCTTACCAGAAAGATAGCGACAAAAAGGTTTTCAATATCAAAGTTTTCAAAAACAAAATATTATTGTAAAAAATCAAATTGTTTTAAAATATTTACCGTGAAACGACCGACAAGCCTGCCACATTACCTCCACAATCCACTCACTCAGCTTTTGATTGTGATTGATTTACCATTTCCACGGCATCGGCATGTCGAGTGTTTTTTTCTTTATCAGCTAATGGTTTTTAAGTAAACACGTCAATATTATTTCCTGATCACTTAGAATGAGTAATCTCATGAAATACAGTCGTTATTATAGATAAATGAATGCGTTTTTACGATTTTTTATACTTACTGAAACTTTTTTTTATCCAATTTATGGTATACATACATTTCATGCTTGCATTGCTAGGTTGCAAGCTTAAACAATCAATGTTTTTGTTATTATTTTAACAATAAAGCATTAATCCCGCGATTTTAATGAAAAAAATGGCTAGGCGGCTTCGTCACAATAGGCAAGATGCTCATAAGAGTCCCGTTGTGAATCGAAACTAGTAGAAATTTTCTCAGTTAATTCACGTTAGTAAGTTATTATTTTCAATTAATTCAGTGTTAGTCAAAATAATTAAAAGTAATTTTGTTAATTTACTCAGAAGTATGTGGTGGCCCGGAGTTTTAGGAGCCCGCTTCTCATGCATGAGGATGTGGGTTCGAAACCTGGCAAGTACCAATGTGACTTTTTCCAAGTTATATGTACTTTCTATGATTACTTAGACACCACTGACATACGGTGAAGGTAAACATCGTGAGGAAACCTGGATTTATATTTTCTAATTATAAGTTTGAAATCGCCAACCCGTATTGAGCAAGCGTGATGATTAATGCTCTAACCTTCTCCGTGTGAGAAGAGGCCTTTGCTCAGCAGTGGGCACTTTAGGCTGATGATGATGATGATGATGATGATGATGATGATGATGATGATGATGATGATGATGATGATGATGATGATGATGATGATGATGATGATGACTCAGAAGTATAAAAGTGTGTGAATGCTCGGATCGTTGTTGTAAATAGAAAACTTGCAATTTGCAAACATCCTGTCTTATTCCGGCTTAAAGAAAAATAGAAGCTTCTGGTATTTTATAAACATACCGTTGCTAGATGTTAGAGATGTTATTGTTTGAAGAGTCATTCAACTGTTTTCCAATGGTATTGGAGATTCGCAATGCTACACAAGTACTCAATTAGTGGTATTAGTTTGAAACTCAATATTTTGTTGACGACTAAACAAGAGCAATATTGTTTTGAAAGAAGATTGTAGTGATATAAAATATATTTTTTGTTATTCTTAGATTTCAAGAACGTTATGGATGTATCTAGAGGGTCATTGAACTATTCTCATATCACAAGAAATATGTTGATTTTATTTTTAATCTCCTTCAAGTCAGAACTTAGAGTTAATATTACCCATATTTGTCAAAATATTAGAGTTGGTTTGATAGAAAAAATACCAACATTATTTTTTCAAAACGACTTCAAAAATACTGATATTGATTTAACTGCAATATAAAAACAGCAAAAGCAAATTTGTAGTCATGGCTTTAAAGGTGTGATTGTCAGTCAAGTAATGCCCGACCGAACCTGAAATTGGGCTACTACAGCTGTAGGCAACGGTGCCTGCCAACCCCTTTGGGGAACAGGGGAGTAATACATCTCTGTTTGCCTAATTTTCATTCTCTTCTAGGTAGCTGATCGATCATTTATTTATTTGTTTAGTAACCTCTTTTTCGAAGCTGAGCAGAGTTGCCAACTCTGGTATTTCCCGTATTATATAATCTGCGTGCGCTAGGTGTTTTTCTGGCTTCACTCACGTGGTCTAGGTGAAAAAGTAGCCTTTAAAACTTTTTTAGCTCCTGCTTGTTAGCTGTGGCCAGTTTTATTTGTGAATGAACATACCATAAAATCTATAGACAAACAAAAAAAAATCATATACAATGATTATATGATTATGTACCCGTGAATTGTACGATAAAAGCGGTTATCATATTGGAACAGGTTTCAAAAATCAACTACAAGCTATTCTTATAACCTTTTTTTATGTAATAGTACGGCAAACGAGTAGACGGATTACCTGATGGTAAGCAATCGGCGCCGCCCATGGACACCCGCAACAACAAAGGAGTCATGAGTGCTTGCATTTTAGGGATAAGGGTTTCAGATATTTAAGTATTGGGAAAGGATAGGGGGAGGAGAAGCGATTAGGCCTCCGGTAACCTCACTAACACGGCGAAATACAACGGGTGGTTGTTTCACGCCCGGTTTTCTGTTAGGCCCTGGTATCGCTCCGGTCGAGACGACCCATTCGTCGGCACGAAGCATGGCTCTCCCACACTTAAAATATATATTTTATCAAATAAATTGACGGTAGATATGTTATTCTAGGTTAGATATATGATAGGTAAACAGATTATAGGTATCCATTGTGATAGGAAGCTATTGGTCGCACGACACCCGTCATAAAGGTGCTTATTTAAGAGCTTTGTCGTGCCATAAATCCGATTTATTTGCGAGTTTGCTACTGAATTGTATCACGCATGGCCTCTAAGATGTAGGTGTAAGAATATAAAAAATGTTCGTTCTTTCCTTTTTTGAATTTGTGGAAATCCGCCACAAGTTTTTTTCTGTTCCTTCTCTCTTTCTTTTCTTTTTCTTTCTTTTTATTTTTTCATCTAATACTTCAAAAAAGGAAAGAAGAAAGCATGAATATATTTTGGCTTACCCATTTGCCACGGTAATTTCAAACTTGGTAACGAAATTCTCTCCTATTAGGTTTCCCAATCCAATCAAAACAGTCCTTACTCAATATCTGACACAGATATTTTAATTACAAGGCACTGAGCGTCGTAAACAACCATTTCCCAAACCCCCCATATATCAACCCTGCCGTTATCCAAATCGGGTCTTTGTGTACAAGTACCCTTCAATCACTTTCTGTCACTCTGTGGTAAATTGAAGGATGCCTGCTGAGAGAATATAGATCTAGGGTTAAACGAAAATTCAACGATTTATTGATCAACCGCTTGTTATTAGGGTGAAGCGATTCAATTGTTTTTGTCAAGGGTAACGTAATAGAATTTTAAACATTGATTTTCTTTGTAAGCTTTAGTTTCAAGGTTGATTTTTGCTTGTACTTTGTTGACGGATAGTAAAGGCTTAAAATCTGTGTTACACAATGAATTTGAATTGAATTTAGTCTTTACTGGTTTTGTGTGATTCAATTATAAATTGTTTACTTTTGAATGATTTGGTAAATAAACGTAATTTTTGTGCACTGTGTGATTGATCTATAGTTTTTATGTGTAAAATAATCCACAAATGTCCTCTTATTTGGTTGTCATATGCCTTTCACGACTACGGCTAGATTTAATACCAACCGCCCAGTTTTATCAGACTACTAGTCTCATCCACCAATATCAATATCACGAACCACTTCTTAACAGTTTGTTTAAAAGGTATAAAGTTTGATATCCCTAAAGCCTTGTTACTCTACACCCGCTATATCGACTAATTAATTAATCTCTGCGCCACCGTTAACGCTGTAAACGATACGTAATTTTAACTGTAACAATAACTTTATACAACAATATTGGAATTTATACAGTTCTTGGAAGTGAAACCCTGTATAAATTTCTTTATTAATACAATCTCTTTGTAATATACCAGCCTGGTATTGAATTTGCTTATATAAAGATTTTCTTAAAAGAGAATCAAAAAAATATCTATGCCCGATAAAACCTCGAGATCCCACTTGAACTATCCCAAAACAAAATATATTCATTGTTCTTGACACTAAACCCTTTTTCTTTTTTCAGGTACACCCGTAGCAGCATATCGAGTACCACTAGAAATGTGTTTCAATAAGTATCTTATTAAGCTGGCGGACTACTTCAGACTGTACTCTGACACGTCTCGTTAATGCTCGAGTGAATAAAAATTATTCGAGATGATCAGCAACACGAAGATTGTGTTCACTAAGCTGCTCCTCTGCTGCATCGTGTCAGGAGCCTGGACGCGGTCATGGGCCAACCACCATGACACTACCACCTCCACTACACAAACAACCCCCACCACTAGTCAAGCACCAAAGAATTTCCACAATGATCCACTCATAGTCGAGACGAAAAGTGGCCTCGTCAAAGGTTACGCTAAGACAGTAATGGGAAGAGAGGTACACATCTTCACCGGCATACCGTTCGCGAAACCGCCGCTAGGACCGTTAAGATTCCGCAAACCGGTACCCATCGACCCGTGGCATGGAGTACTTGAAGCCACAGCGATGCCAAATAGCTGTTATCAAGAACGTTACGAATATTTTCCCGGTTTCGAGGGAGAAGAAATGTGGAATCCAAATACAAACATATCAGAAGACTGTCTCTACCTAAACATTTGGGTACCGCAACATTTACGAGTCCGTCATCATCAAGATAAACCTCTTACGGAGAGGCCCAAAGTGCCAATACTAGTGTGGATTTACGGTGGCGGCTACATGAGTGGCACGGCAACACTCGACCTATATAAAGCAGACATAATGGCTTCTTCCAGTGATGTAATAGTAGCATCTATGCAATATAGGGTGGGGGCGTTCGGATTTTTATACTTGAATAAATATTTTTCGCCGGGCAGTGAAGAGGCCCCGGGAAATATGGGTTTGTGGGATCAACAGCTTGCTATTCGTTGGATTAAAGATAATGCGCGCGCTTTTGGAGGCGACCCCGAATTGATAACATTATTTGGTGAGTCGGCCGGAGGGGGGAGCGTGAGTTTGCATATGCTTTCCCCAGAAATGAAAGGATTATTCAAAAGAGGAATATTGCAATCGGGGACGCTCAACGCTCCGTGGAGTTGGATGACAGGAGAGAGAGCACAAGACATAGGAAAAGTTTTAGTAGATGATTGTAATTGCAACAGCAGTCTCCTCGCCGCTGACCCGAGCTTAGTGATGGATTGCATGCGTGGAGTTGATGCAAAAACTATATCGGTACAGCAATGGAATTCGTACACTGGCATATTGGGATTCCCATCAGCGCCGACAGTAGACGGCGTGTTTTTGCCCAAAGACCCGGACACAATGATGAAAGAAGGCCATTTCCATAATACCGAAGTGCTTCTTGGAAGTAATCAAGACGAAGGTAAGTTTTTGTTACTGACGTGCCGTCCCGCAGTTACACGAGCTTTCATTATTTTTAAATACTGCGGCATAGAGATAAGTAGCCATTATCTTTTTACAACAAAATTAATAGATTTTTTATGATAATGTTAATCTACTTAGCCACCGTTTGAAGTTGGTAAATTTTTATTGCGTAGTACGCGAGTGAGTTCGTTATATTATTGAAAATAAAAACGTAGAAGTACCCATACTATTAAAACAAGTAGGTACTCATGTATATGTATTTTATTTGTTGTTTGTTTAAACTGTTCTTGACAGAGAGGCTTTACTTAGTTTATGTGACAAGCGGATAAAAAGGTGGAAAAAATGCGTAAATAATAATGAAAGTCAAATAAAATAATTATACTTACACGTTTACTTTATAGAAAAATGTAATAAACAAATCGAGGAATCTAGTCACACGCAGCTACGTGATTTATTTATTTATCGGCACAGTCGAGCAAAAGTTGAGCATATCCCGGCAAAACGTGTTATGGAAGACTGACAGTTCAGCCAGACACATTTATAAAACGAACGAATAAAAGCTTAAGTACGACTTATCAATATTTGGTGTAGAGTTCGAGGTCGTTCGCGTAGTCCGCACATCGGGTACGTACGTAGTTACATAGCGGGGCGACGCGCCTGCGCAAATCTATGTAGACACAACAACAACACGCTGTAGGTAGATGTTGTACCGTTCGTACTACCAAGTACTACAGACTCGCCCACGTAGCGCCGCCGCACCCCCCCGGATCCCCCTCCCCAACCCCACTGTTGCTACGCATCGCGCCACTCGAGTATCTCCAGCTAAGGACAACTTGTAGAAAATGAGATATTTTATTGCCACCTGGAGCCTCTGCCTTAAACTAGTCGAACAAATCTCAGGTTTTTAAGTTTCCCTTTTATTCGTCTGAGCTTCGTCCTACTTTTCTTCAAATTGGAAACAGAGCGTGGTGATAACTTTACAAAAAGCAAATTCGTTTTTTTTATTTCAAATTCAAATTCAAATTCAAAAGTGTTTATTTGCAAGAATTACATTGTTTAATAAGGAAAGGTCTTATATCCTAAAAGTCACTGCATTCAGCCTGCAAGCAAGCGTGCAAATTATTTATAATTATGTCATTAAATTATCTATGTCATGCAATTAATTTGTTATTATCATAATTATACAATATTAATAAATTCGATTAATGTAAGAATCTAATAAAAAAAATCCACTTAATATAATTATTTTATACAATTTTATCGTCCACATAATTTTACTAATTAAAGCTACGTTTATTTCCGAATTCTATAAATTCCTTAATACTATAAAAACAGTTTTTTTGTAACCACTGTGTCAATTGTATTTTAAATAGATTACCATGTAACAATTTCAGTTCATTTGGGAGGTTATTATAAATCAAAATACACATATTACACACATTTTTCTTATAGATATCTTTATGAACAGGCGGTTGATACAGTAGGTTATTAAATTTAGCCCTTTTTTGCCTTGACATAACCTCACTGCGGTACTTGAAATAATGCATGTGTTTCTTCGTAAAAATGCAGATATCTTTTATATATATACAAGGCAGTGGAAGAATTTTATATTTTTGAAATAAAGGTTTACAACTGTCTAAGAACCACGCCTTGTTAATAACTCGGATGCACCGTTTTTGAAGTTTAAAAACTCTATTGGCATCAGTCGAGTTGCCCCACATTATTACTCCATAGTTTAGTACAGATGACACATAACCATGGTAAGCCGACAAAGCAGCTTCTAATGAAACATTTTGTCTTAATTTTTTTAAAGCAAACACAAACCTATCCAGTTTCTGACAAATATGTTCCACATGACTCTTCCAGTGAAGATGGTTGTCTACAATGACTCCTAAAAAGTTTAGTTCATTTACTTGTTCTACTTTTTCTTTTTTACAAATAATATCTAAAGCCAATTGTTTGGAATTATAAGAGTTAAATTGAATTAATTTTGTTTTACTTATGTTAATACTTAAATTATTATCTTCCATCCAGCTTATGATATCTGATAAGGTCTTGTCGATAACTGATTTGTAATCATTTTTATCATCATATTTTATAACAAGTGTAGTATCATCTGCGAAAAGGATGCATTTTTGTAAACTAGCCTCTGGAAGATCATTAACATAAAGTAAGAAAAGCAAAGGGCCGAGAATGCTACCCTGAGGCACACCACAATTAGTTGGTTTTGAAATAGATGTAAACTTTTCCTTGGAATATGATTTATCATTTTTCTTTATGACTTTAGAAATTTCTGTACACTGATTTCTATCTCTTAGATAACTAGATATCCATTCATATGCTTTACCCCTAATGCCATAAAATTCTAATTTATTTAAAAGTTTCGAATGATTTATTCAATATTGAAAGCTTTTTGAGGTTTCTTAGGTTTTTTTTTGCTTTATTAACAACAGATTACTGTTTCTTAGTACCTATAATGAGTCAGTATATTATAAAAGATGAGCTTCAAAAATTTTTATTTATGGTAATCTTTCAGTATTTGAATTTGAATTCTAATCCATACTACTATATAGCTATTTTAATAAATTTTACTTATTTATTTATTTTTTTATATAATAATATAACTTCATATTAAAATATTTCTTTTATTAATAAGATTTTTTTAATCATTCAATTTGTCGGACTTGTGTGATCCCACTGTTAGAAGAATCAGGTTTTTGGAGTGGGAAACAATACCAATTTTGAATAACTAAATTAAATTAATAAGTTAAAACAATAATATTTGTCGGAATTGTTTTTTTATGAGTCAAAAAGTATCGAAAAGAATCTTACACCCCCTTTACTCAGGGCGAGAGAATTTAATTGATTGTATTACCCACAAACAATCTAACAATATAATTAGCAATAATTACAGAGCACATTTAGAAGCTACTTAATACTTATTAAACTTACATTTACATTCAATTACCACTATCTGAATGATGTAATCTCGGATCTACATGCAATTGAGTTTGAAGATCACGAACCTGAAAGCAATTTTATCTTACTTTTGTAATCCATGAAAAATAAATAGATTTTTCTTAGTTATCAACAGTCTGGTTCGTGTCCAACTTTGCCAATACCTTTTCCTTACTGTACCTAATAAGATTGGGAGGCTCTGAAGCTCAGTGGATCATAAATTCGACTGGCAACTCACTGAGCCCAACGTTTTCCTGTGAAGCAGTAAATCTGAGTCCAAAAACTACCGTTTGGTAGTTTAGTCGTAAAAGAAGACACGACTTTGCTTCGGTATACAAGAATAATTAAAACTTTGATGATTACGTAGTAATTATAGGTAGCTAGTTAAGCAAGTGGTGGCTACAAAATAAATCTGTAATAGTAATTAGGAAAAAAATTTTTACTTGTAAACTTGATTTAAAAATTTATTTTTGTTTTTCATTTTTAATTTTAAAATGTTTATTTTATTGTTCATCAATATTTGTGATAGATTCGTCATGTTACAACAAAGTTTAAATTACATTAAAAATTAAATAATATTAAATTTGAAATAGTAAATAACAATGAGAAAAAAGGTTCGGCACTAGATCTTAGAATCTTGATACGAACAGTAGAATCCACTTGCGAATTTTAGTTGATCCTGGTAATATTATTTAAAAGTAGGAAAAGACAATAGAGTGCCGCTGCCGCTAAAACATACTTCTTATTGTGTTAACTCTCGTCTTGGAAATGAAATAAAACATACCACACTAACCTTGACAGACATTGAAGTCAAAACCAACAACACATTTCACTAATTAGCTCAAAGTCACATTTCATATTTCTTCATTTCAACCAATGAAAACGTGCTGTTCTAGTTAAATACCCTTCCTTTTCTCCAGTAAAATTCATTAGATCAACATCGTAACACAATACTGGGAGCTGCAACGTCGAAAACTTAATATTGCGCTACTCAAAATCTGTGCAGAAAGCATAAAATCATTTTCTTGAAGCAGAATAAGCGGGATGTCGGCAGTTATGCAATGCTCGTACTATTTTCTGGTGTATCTCTGCTAAAGCACTGCTTTCTACTGGTTAAAATGAAATACGCTTGCAACTGTGCAGTTGGGGGCGTACAAATGGTTGTATACGTGTGTTTACTCTGCACTAGGTCAAGCGGGGTGGTTTAGGAACGTATCGTGATAAGACTTTGTTTGTTTTAGAGTCTGATCTCTAGTTTGAATTTCCGATGTCATTCGTAGTGTTGTAAGGGAAGAAAGAATAGGAAAATTGAGGATTGAGCTTAATACACAAATTAATACTGCGATGCATACTGTCTATAATTTTTAGTAGATGATGTTGATTGAGAATTATGATTTTATTCTAACTGAACGAATGTGTTGTAGGTAAAACAAAAATGGCAGACAGAAATAAATGCATTGTATTAAAAAATACAACTCAATATTGTGAGTCATATTTTAAAATATTTTCTTCCAGTTCTAACGCCACGATTAAACCAAACAAGTTTAACTAATTCATCTGTTGCTTTGTTTGCACCGTACACATGACGAATTCAATCTATAAAACGACTCATAAAGTGCAGTACACACGCACCGCGCACCCTGCAAATATTCCCCCTTTCATATGAGAAATTGTTATAGAGACTTTCTAGAAACATTCCACCCGGGGGTGCCTTGTATTTCACCTTGACCTTGGCTGTAGGTACAAGCGTGGCTTGCGAAGTTCCAATGTCACCCGACACGAGTATTACACCGGCGGCCATTTTTACGTGATTATCGCGTGTGTTAGCCATAAATCATAGATATAATACGCTAAGCGCTTTATTATGAACTTATATGTTCAATGTTATATGTATTGTGAAGTTAGCAACTTACTTTGTTCTAGATTAAGTTATGATATGTTCACTATTAGTTTGACTGGCAGTTTGAACTTTTTTTTTTTTATTTGAGTTGACAGAATAGAAGAAAATTGTCACCGAATGTAAAAACGATTTTGTTTTGACGAGCAGACCGATTACCTGATGGTAAGCATCAACCCATAGACACCAGCAACAACAGGGGAGTGACGAATGCGTTGCCGACCTTTTGGGGATTAGGGATTTGGAGATTTAGGGATTGGGGGAGGGGAAGGATTATGCCTCCAGTAACCTCACTCACATCGCGAAATACAACGCTGTGGTTGTTTCACGCCGGTTTTCATTGCTCTCCCGCACTTGCAAAAAACTAAAGAAACTTTCATCTCCTTAACTTTTTCGAATAATACTAAAAATTAAAATTCGAATGCAAAGTTTTTCAAATCAAAGAACATCCAATTTATAGTACTACACGATTGGTGTACACTTACTATCGATGTAGCTATGCCAGTCAGTTCCAAATTCAAATTCTCGAATCCATGTCCCCAATTGGCCTTTGAGAAGAAACCAGCGCTCGTATTGGTTTGTGGCTAGTTTAAATTTCGTATACGTAGTAGTTGAAATCTGACAAAGACGGTTAGACTATGCTAACTTATGTACAGGACATGAATATATGATATGGTCGAATATAAATTTAGTTTAGTTTAAGCCAATATGAAAATTAAGTGTGGGAAAGACATGCATAAAGGAGGTCCGTTCGACCGGAGTGATACCATGGCCTCACCGAAAACCAGCGTGAAGCAATCATAGCCATATTTGCCGTCCTATCATATAAAAAAGTAATCTACAGTAGGCATATTATCACCATTAAAAATGATCCCTAGAACGCCAATCTCTCCGAGTTAATGTTAATCAAAGTTCAAATTTATACTAAAATAAAAAAGTGATTATAAAATTTAGAAACCCTTCACGACCATCAAAATATTGCATACGAATGCGACCTACGCCTAGACTAGACCCCTAATTTGACTAAAAAAGCCAAACATACAATAATTATAATGAACCAATCATCAGCCATTATTATCAATCAATCATGGCTCTATGAAACAGATAACAAGTTGATTGTGTATCAAAACTATGAAACGTGGCGTGGAGGACAAACCATTATTGATTTTGGAAGTTAATTTAAAGTTTTGTCAGGTAAACTCAAGGGTAGACCTTACACGATAGACAAATATTTAATATACGAAATAAGTAAGTATTGAGAAGTGCTTTAGGTATTTAAATTTATTATACTACATTTAAGTGTGATCGTGTGAATAATCTAACACGGTTTTTTTAGGGTTCAAAAATCATCAAATGTGTTCTCTCTGTTACGTGTCGGACACTTACTTATGTAAACGATCGGCAAACGAGCAGACGGATTACCTGATGGTAAGCAATCAGCACCGCCCATGGACACTCGCAACGGAGGAGTTACGAGTGCGTTGCCGACCTTTTAGAGATTAGGGTTTTGGAGATTTAGGGATTGAATAGGGATTGGGGAGGGGAAGGATTAGGCCTCCGGTAACCTCACTCACACGGCGAAACACAACGCTGTGGTTGTTTCACGCCGGTTTTCTGTGAGGCCGTGGTATCACTCCGGTCGAGCCGACCCATTCGTGCCGAAGCATGGCTCTTCTGCTCCAAATCGCGCCTTCGTAGTGTTTTTTTTTTTCATATAAAAAACATTACTGACTGCACGGTTGGCGCGGTAGCTGGGCAACTGGCTGCCGTGCAACGTGTTGCGGTTTACGGAACAACTCTTTGTGTGATCCACAAATTATTGTTCCGGGTCTGGTTGTAATGTGTATATGAAATTGTATGTTGTTTGTGAAAATCCTAGTATGGGGCAACGATAAAAAACTGGTTCTGCTTACTTTTTGAGGAGGGAAGAAAATAAATGATGAAGTACAAGTTTTAGTATGCAGGTACGAAAAGAAAGGTTTAGTTAATACAATGACATTCAATGATTATATAAGATATGGCTTCATTAAAATCAAATCTCCTGCTCTAATAGAGGGAGTCTCACTCCCTCTTACTGTTTAGAAATACCACGTTCCTTCTCCTTTTCTGTGACAAACTGAAAAAAAAAAACAAATTAAAAATAAAGGTCTCTAATCAACAAACTACACATACTCATGCAATTATTCATAATTATTTAGGTAGTTCTCTCCATAAATGGTTTCGTTGTTATCAAGATAAATAATAATTAGGCAAACTTTGGCAATTAATTCATTTGACTTTAATCTTACCTAAATGCCATATTTATAAGCCCATTTAAATATAATCGTATAATTTGTTTTGTTCCACATCACTTGGCATTTTCATTAAAAACAGAATCGTTAAAAAATTTTTTACTTTTGGTATTTTATAGGAGAATATTTTCGTAGATTATTTTGTTTGTCAAATAAGTTTTTACATTGTAGAGCGGCGACAGAGTTTCCGAATAAAATTATAACTTGGGAATAGGTACCAAGTCGTTGTTTACTTCTAAACAGACCTCATCTTCGTCTACAACAACATTTACCATAGCTTGCATGTACTAAATACTACTTAACTCTGCTATAGTAAAAAAAAGAAAACAAAAAATATTAAGTTTGAATTGAGAAAACATGACAACGATAAACATCATTATATCATCATCAGAAGGATAATTTCAACTGTCGAATAATGTACTCTAACTGCCTATTACATAAAGATACAAATCTCAAAACATTAATATTTATTCCTTGTAGGACAATAAAAGCGTATTTTCTTGGTAGGAACAAGAATTTTCCGGTTTGTTGATTCGCTATGTACGATAGTTCGTTAGTTTCAGCGGCGTGACAAGCTCATTTCGTCTTGTTTATTAGTTCAGGTGTCAACGTCGTTTAGGCACAAATATTAATATTTCTCTAGGTGGCATCGCGACCTACTTACCGTATGTTATCGACCCTATAACAACTACGACGAGTAATCAGTAATAATTGTCATTTTTATAACAAGGCCTGCGTCGTAAACATTAAGTCATTTAAAATTGACGAGGTAACTGAATAAAAGGTTTTAGGACATTATGAAGGGTAGAGGGCGTTTCTTCAGGGTAGAGATAAAATGTTTATAATAATCGTTATCGTATATATTGTAAGGTGTGTTACTGGATATCAAACAACAATAAGATTAAGTCAACGTTCGCTTTGTTTGAGAGTACGAAATTTTCCTTTTGAAAATGGAATGCTTTTTTTGTCGAAAAAAATATGTAAAGAGTTTTTAGTCGTACCTTTAAAACTTTTAAAATGGTTATACGAAGTCTGAATTTATGTATAACACTGGTCTGTTGGGGTGTGTTCTCAATTATTTGGATCTACAAACATGTGACAAGAGATAACACTATTAAACTAATTGTATCAGTCTTAGTAGGAACATTTGTTACACAAATATTTTTGAAGAAGAATGTTTTAGTAATTATTACTAGATAATAATGAGACTTCCTTGTACAGAAAATGTATCAAATGAAAGTACCAATTATTGGAAGACCTTTATTTGTTAACTTAATTAGGTACACATTATTATAAATTCTATAACAAAGAGGCTTATAACTATAGAAGGTACAACGGACCCCCATAGTACCCTTACATATTTTTATGACCATTAAACCATTTTTCTTTGGTAAACATTCTGTACTAATCGTGCAGTACTTTTTTTCAGTCTGAGAGCTATCAAAAGTATCTATAGTGATAAATAGTTATACAAACTAAGCAAACAGTTGCTCCCCGTGTAATATTACTGACGCTCGCGTGAGCAGACTCTAACTTCTTAACTAAGATACGCCAGTCCGCCTTAGTACTTTCAGTTCAGCTATACTTTACAGTTTTTACAAAACAACGTGAAACGAATACTAGAGGCAAAAGCAATTGATTTTTGAGATTTTATCTTTTGTCGTTTGTCTACTGTTTTTCCTTTTAATGTATAAGTTAAAGAGAGTCATGTTTCGGTACGAATGGGCTGGTTAAAATGGAGTGATAGGCACCACACAAAATATGTACAAAATAATGCTTGCGGTATGTTTCTTCGCCTTCCACATCCCCATTGCTGAAATTCTAACCTATCCTAACCATGAAAAATCCATACCTCCTGTAATATTGCGGGTACAAAGGCCGATTAGATTGCTTTTAATTAAAAACGCGTCTTTTCTTTTGACGTCCTATCACATAAAAAAATATCAACGTCACAAACTAGTGACAGTTCTCTACTAAACTAATTCCAAAAATTCGAATTCGCCATAATTGCCAGATGATCATAGTTTAAGATTTAGTTTAACTAAGACGGACCAGCTTCTCTCTCTCTCTCTCTCTCTTCTAAATGGTAAACAAAGCCTTTTAATTTTACTCCTTGCAAGACCCGGGAATGCAAGTAAGGAAGGTAAATAGTGAATTCAACATTTTCATAGTCAAAAAATATTTCTGTCAAGAATAACACAGCTAAAGTGTTACACTTCTTTACGCACATACTTGTACGTTAATATTTTGATAGCGTGTGAATTATATGCTCGTAAATGTTAAAGTAAGCATAGGAAAACCGTCTCCAAAAAATATCGCTACTATTATATTTTATCAAATATATCCAAACGTAATATTTTCCCGTATTTCACAACTTATGTTATACGGTATGTGTATTAAACATACTTAATTCCACTTTTATGTATTTGAAAAGGGAGAACATGTACTGATCTTGAGTATGACCGTCAAGTTTACGAGTGGTTTGGAATTGCGCCCAACAAAAAAATTCAAAAGGCCTGCTCGGTTTTAGCGACACGTGTTCGAAAATAATGAGTAAAAAATTGCTCTTAAGAATTTTGTTGAGAAACTTTTATGGTGTATGTTCATTTCTTTACTGTGAATTTTAATGTTAATTTTAATGTATTTTTTATTCGATTGGATTGTTATTAGATGAAAATCCTCAATGTTTACATTTTACTAAATGGAAATGTGTTCTTGCTAGGTAAGTCTTAGGTTTCATTTATCAGTCAGGTAAAGTTCTATCTCGTTACAAGTTTTCCTAATTTCTCTTGGTATTTTGATATTTCGTAATCTTGGTATTTAATAATGCAAGGTACAAGTAAATACAGGCTCAGAACCTTTAAATACCATTCATAAATTTTTTTTTGGTGTTTGAAAACTAATTTAGCAAAGCCAATACCTAATATTTTTTATTATTTTGTACAATATTATTATTTTTTTTGTTTTTTTTTTGTGTCATATATCATACCTACTTATTTTAAATTAGCTTGAAAAATAAGAATTACGAATTTTTTTTTAGAAACTTTAATAAAAATTTTGTGTAAATAACCATTCTTTTTTAAATAGGGAGGTACTATAGTATACGCTTTGAGTCCTTTTCCTATATAAATGATGTTATGTCAAATACAAAGTAATAACATTAATTCAACCATAATATAGGCTTGATCAAATAATGGTTGGACTGTGTCACATAAATGATGAATGTTACCGCAACCAAATGTTCAATTGAAACTTTTGCGGCTTTATTATGTAGGTTGTGCATAGGCTAGCTATACGACTGACATCAAATCAATCAATTAGTCACCGAGATACTGATTGATATTTTACCTTCTTTAATATGGAATCTTCAAGTGATAATGAACCAAATTTCTTCGATAAAATTTAATAAACGGGCGATTCTCTAAATAAGATTACGAAAAGTTTAAGATTTTGTTATCAAATCGTTTTTAGCAATTCTGTTGATTGAAACCCTAATAATGATTTAATAAATTAATCCGTATCACTGCTCTTAAAACAATAATAATACTAATATTCATTATTTAAGTCACCCAAATACCCAAAATTTTATTTTTTTATGAGATAAGACGTCATACGAGGTATGCACCTATTACCTGATGGTAAGCAATCGGCTCCTTCCCTTCCTGTGAGAAGATGGTATCACTCCGGTCAGCCGACCCATTTGTGCCAAAGCTTGGTTCTCCACATTTCATTTCATTTCTCCTTTCAATTTTCCCTAATGGCTATAACGTCTTCATTTTCCGGATTTGCATAGCAGGTACGTCTTAAATGCAACATTAACATAATAAATTATGTATTCCCGTTTCAGGAACCTATTTCTTGCTCTACGATTTCCTCGACTATTTCGAAAAAGACGGACCGAGTTTTCTGCAGCGGGAGAAATTTCTAGAAATCGTCGATACTATCTTCAAAGACTTCTCGAAAATAAAAAGGGAGGCTATCGTTTTTCAAGTAAGTTGTGTAATTGACAAACAAATGTGTTTATAACTAATTCATATCTTTGTATAAAGGTCATGTTACAATGCTTTTATTGTTTTAAATTAAACAAAGTTCCTGCATTGTGTGACGAGGGTTAAGACCTTTAATACAGTGTGTAATTAGGGGCCCATTCATTTCAAAGACAAACAATGTTAGTTGTATGTCAGTTACTTATCTTTGGATCGATTGTGTCGACAAGTATTAAAACAATTAAATTCTTGTTCACCCAAAATGTTAGTCAAATACTGATACTAAAGTCATTGACCTCTCATCTTTTAATTGAAAATGATATTCATTGTTATCGCATGACTCAAAGATAGCAATTATTTTGAGAGACAGCGATTGTCTTCTTAGAACTCACAATCTACAATGCATTTATAATATAAATATTAACAGAAATTCTATTGAATTCGACTAACAAATTATTGCAATAAAATAAAAAGTCCTATTCTTTATTCAATAAGTTGTTTCGTCTGCGAAAGCTACATAATATTTTTGTTCATCATTCATTTTTGTATGATTGTTATGATTTCTTTGTTTGTGTAATATCTTTATAATTCTCACGCAAACATCAACAGTTTCGTGGAAATTGTCGTGATTTCATCTCATCTCTTCATCCTCTTCGCTAAAAAGGATGTCCCTCTCGAATTACCGTCAATAATGCGAAAATGCTTTTCTCGTCGCTGCACTTGTAATTGCCAATTTACGAGTTAAACTCAGACTTTGATGAATAGCCTTGAATACGGAAACATTAATGCGAAGGCAATTAATTACTAAATGGTTAGTTCGTGAAGTCTATTATTTGCCAAGACAGGCATAAGATGGAAAGAGATAGACAAAGAGTGTGTTTTGTATGTAATTTCGTATTAAGGTGTCTTTAAAAACACACTAGCGCCATCTAGGACGTTAAATCCATATTAAAATCTGATAAATCAAACAATATGAATGGATGACAAAATTCAGCAACATCGTCCATTGCTATTTGACCTAATTACATCATAAAGAGATGAAACCTCATTTGACTCACGGCAAATGACACTAGTGCACCGGAAAATGGACGACCATTGTAGGACAAGGAAAAAAGAACCTTAGCGTGAATTATGAAATACTTTATGAAGCTTCACTAAAAGATATTTAAGTCCTCTCTGACCCAATTAAATGGCGTCGCTCTATTTTAAAGGTTCTAATAGATTGTTTCTTTTCTAGTATACGGACTGGGAGGAAATTACCGATGGTTATCTGAACCAAAAAATGATTGCGGATGTGGTGGGAGACTACTTCTTCGTGTGCCCTACTAATTACTTCGCGGAAGTGTTGGCGGACTCGGGCGTCGAAGTTTACTACTATTACTTTACTCATGTAAGTACATATTTATAAGTGGATATTTGTTGTTTCTCATTTCCAACAGATTTACATTGAGCAGCAAACGTTTTGTGGATCTTAAGATGATTTTTCTAATCACGCAAAATTTAATCATCGATATTGCAAAATATAATGAAAAACATCCTTGTTAATACCATACTCTACATAGTCCATCATTCCAAATTCAAATTAACAAAAAAAAAAAGAATATAATTCGAAAAGTAAACGCAACCATCAAAGTGTAGTGGCCAGTACACATGAAGGTTAAACATCTCTAGACATTCCTGTGACGAAGACGCACTTCAAACTGTAGAACCAGTCCGGGGCTAACACGTTAATTTGGCTAACGAACCAAACATGAGTGCCCTTACACTTTTGCCAGGAACATCTGCTTTTTGCTTTACCACTACTTTTGAATAAAACAGAACAGGGAAAAGCGTTGAGATCTGTTCGAAATATTGAGTTTAAATCTCAATCATGAAATCAGGGCGGATTTTTAACATGCTTCAATTTGTTTTTTTTCTTTCAATGATAGTTATGTTTTTAATTCTAAGTAATACCTATTAAAATAGACAACAAGTTTATTGTTTTGTTACAATAAATAATCTTAAGTTAACAATAATTCAAACCTCTGTAATTATTATTTTAATGTACTAAAATAGTAATAACAATTATTTAAAACAGCGTTAATAACTCAAAATGTCGTCGCTTACAATTCTCACCATTATTAGAAACCAAGGACTAATTTATAAAACAATTACTTTCTCGACTCTCGAATCGTTAAATGTCACGTAATTCAAAGTTGTGAGTCTCAAGGATTTATGAAGGAAACGAATAAACAGGCTTTCTATTTTAATTTATTATTTAATACGGTAATACATATTTACCAGAATCGTGACCTGCTGTAGCAATCATATTATTATGTATCTAAGTACATAAATATGTATGTAGGTACCTATATCTATAGGTATATACCTACAGAAATACAAAAGTCTTATGAGGTTGGAGAATTTACTAGACTTTTTAAATCCAAACTACAATATTCATGTGTTATAATTACGTTTACAATAATTATAAAATTATTTACACCACACTCAAAAGTGGATCACATATAATATCTCGTTACAATTTTTGCATGAAAATTTCACTGATAACGCGTTGCTCGGCAGCCTAGAAACTTTGTCAATCACTGCCAGTTTGAGATATGGAGAAGTAGAAGAAGACTAGACCTATGCATAAATATCACACAAAATATTAGCCGGCCAACTTTATCCGATCAAAACTGTAGCTAGACACAATAGCCTCCGTATTAGTTTACTTAAATCAATAAGCCATCATCAGCCTGTAAGTGCCCACTGCTAAGCAAAGGCCTCTTCTCACATAGATAAGGTTTGAGCATTAACCACGCTTGCTTAAGGCGGATTTGCGAATTAAACTTCTAATAAGAAATTATACGTTCACAATTATGTCCTTACGATGTTTTTCATTCACTTTATGTCAGTGGTGTCTAAATAATCATAGAATGTGGCTATAACACGGCAGAAGTAACATTGGTACTCGCCATGTTTCTGAAACACATGAGAAGTGGGCGCCTTAACCTCCAAGTCAGAAGGAAAATTTATATTATAAATCAAAAAGTAATTACTCAATATTATGCAACTTTTAATACTACAATAGTAGCTGTCAATACAGGTTACGGTTGACAGCTTAGTAAATATTTAAGTTTGACACATCAAACCCGATATAATGCCTAGTTCACTGGCTATTTTAGAAACTGGAACTAGGTCACTATATTCACTAATTGAATTGATTGGCTCTGTGGCTATGGAGAACGTAAAGTATTCAGGTGAATTTATACCGTATTACGAAGTTTGAGTAAAATATTATTTTAGATAGGAAGATTGATGTTTGAAATTTGGTCTTTACTTAATGTTTTTAAGCTGATGAGTTTATTTGTTTGAGATATAC
The DNA here is from genome assembly GCA_902829305.4 of Spodoptera exigua. Taxonomy (NCBI): domain Eukaryota; kingdom Metazoa; phylum Arthropoda; class Insecta; order Lepidoptera; family Noctuidae; genus Spodoptera; species Spodoptera exigua. Next base: position 10,125,662 of record LR824610.2, on the reverse strand, counting down.
ACTAATATAATAAAGATAAAGAGTTTGTATCGTGCTTAGGAACTATTGGTTCGAATTGAAAAAATATTTTTGTGTCGTATAATTCATTTATTAAAGTAGGCTATTAATCACCATTCTACCAATAAGAGGAGGTGAGCAGCATATTTGGCAATTTAAAATTTCTGAGTACAACTATTAGAAGATTTATAATAAACAAAATATCAGAACTGTCAATAATTTACCTATAGGTCAGTTGATATACAAATGGCTTTTACCATAAAGACACAATTTTCCACTCAGTTATGTATAAATAAAGTAAATAGTAATGGCATTTTGAAAAGTAAATCAGGTAAACAAATCCCCTAAACGCATAAATCTTCTCCACACCCAAGCTGTTGGCCCCGACCACAAATAAATTAGGATTAGGATAGAAGAATGATGATATACACTAGTTAATTACGTTGACAACAAATACACGCAAAATAAAAATAAATAAATAAACTACAAGCAATATAATTTTTTCTCAATTTCCAAAGATTTTATTCTTTTAAAACGTGTCTACTTTGCTATGCTAAAAAAGATTCTTCTTCTTAATAATTTCGTCATTCGCAGCTGCTTGATAGTCCACGTGTACTACATTAAAACAAAGGAAAATAATTATCTATACTACTACTACTACTACGAGAAAAATGTAAAGCCAGGAAGCTAGCAGCTTGACACGTTTCAGATTGTGTTATGAATTTATATTATAGAAAGATGTTTTTCCTTCTTTTGAGGAGGATTCAATTATCTTTTGGCCGACGTTATAGAGTTATCTTTATAACGCAGGTAGTATGGTGGACGATCCAGAAGTCATTGTGAGAAATTTTGTCTTCAGTAGTCAACGTCTTTTGTCTAATATCATGATGGTGATGATGCTACTAAATGAATGTTTGGTACATGTAAATTGACAAACTGCTATTACTGGTACATAACCAGTAAGTTGGTCATATAGTTGGATTCTCAATACTTCGCTTTATTCCTTGGTACTTGGTACATGTAAATTGACAAACTGCTATTACTGGTACATAACCAGTAAGTTGGTCATATAGTTGGATTCTCAACACTTCGCTTTATTCCTTGAATCGTTATGTCCATATGATCAGAACAATACTGATTTAGTTCAGTTATGATGATGAGCTAACAAAGTCTCTCCACTGCTATATTTATATTAACACTCACACAGGAACTCAGTCAAATATGCTAAGCCTCGTTTTTTTTCATACAGTATTTAACTGGTATCATAAAGTTTGGTCCTCTGTAAGAGACGAAGCTTAACTAATTCTGATGTAGGCATCTGGCTTATAGTGACGGGACAAAAAACGGTAAAAGTTAAATGATCCTATTACGAAAACTTTTCTCTCGAAAAACTTTGAACCTATTACCCGAGCCAACTAGCCTCTCATGTAATATAAAATGTTTTAAAATGGTCTATTAAAACTCTTTCAGGGACGATGTAGTGCAGTTGGACTACATTTTAAGGACATGAGATAGTATTTTACATATATTTTGAGATATTTTATAATAGTTTTCATGCCTTTTTACTTTGCTTTCAAATCCTGTTGAAATTGCTTATTGTGAATTTTCACTGTGTATATTTGTATCTCCAAAACTTTCAGACTCTCCCCAAGAGAAATCATGCCACTATCAGTGGATTTGTGGTACGTACCCCAACTATAACTGGTGGCAAGAATAGCATAAATACATATTTCATGTGTCGTCAAGTGCGGTATTCAATTGCATTGGCATTGTCCGCGCATCTCGCTCCACCCTCGCATCGTTTTACTCCCTTTGTCATTCAATTCTGGTGAATAACCACTCGACATGCCCCCATTGTCGTCGACATTGGAATTTTCTCACGTTTGTCTTTTGTCAAAAATATTGGGAGTTGCATTGTTCAATTTATGGATGACTTCGTCTCAGAATTGTTCACGTGAGGTTGGATTCTCCTCTAAGAACAATGGAGTGAGGTTAAAATAATATATGTATATTATTTGTTGCACGTCTTGTTGAACTTGTTACAAAATTTATCAAAAAGGTATCTTTCCATTTTATTAAATCAAAATACTACGACCACAAGAATCGACACTTGTTATAACATAAAATGCCAGTTCCATCGCACTGCACTAAAAAGCTATTGTAAAATTCGCCATTGCAACGTTACGATTAACCCATCAAAAACAGTTTGTTATTCAACAAAATTAAACAAACTAATTAACTATTAAATTCACTAAATTGATGCTGGATCGGCCTCACGGCAACGGTCATAAATTATGAGTTTTGTAAAACGAAACGAGACGAGACCAAAACAAATAACAATTTCGAAATGAGAACGACTATTTTGTTGTTTTGTTTTTATTCAGCCAGCATTTTATAATGGCGGTAAAAATTTTGTTTGTGATGATATCTGGTTTCATTATAATTTAGTATTTTATTTTATTGTAAGATTATTTTGGCTAATGTGGTTATTTTTACATAAGTATTAATTATGCTTTTAAGGTCTACAATTTCGCCGACATGCAAAGGGTAGATTCTGGTATTTATAACATAAACATAAACAATTAACTGTATGCCATATTATATGTTTTAATTCGTTCGTTTTAATCGTACTCTTTTGTCAGATTTTTTATTACATGTTGGATTAAGAATCTAAATTCATAGTTCGTCGTGGGAGCGGGTTCTATAGATAATCATTTACGGGTATTTAATCGACGATGCAAAGCAATATTTTTTTTCTCTACTCTCTTGCCTTCTTGTGTTGGATTTATGAAGCGAATATTCCTAAAAAATCTGAAGAAAACCCCAAAAAATACAAAAGAAATATGATAGAAAAACGTGAGCTCCATCTGCAGGCCAACTTAAAATGCAAAAGTTGTCCGCAATGATCCCGATATAAGAATATCGAGATAAATGGCGACTATAAATCAGGAAGTCGGAGGTCGGAGCTCGCGATTTGTCGATTTGATGGACATAAGAACTACTTTGTAGGTCAAGTCACGACGAACAAACAAACTAGACCTCGGGCTTTTGATATGAAACATTATGAATACTAAAAAGGTTGCTTTTGAAGTCTGTTAGTGACAATCGATTGAATGCTTCTATTAAAGATGACTAGCTTAATGATGACTGGGCACATATTGTTAGTCTAAGGATCGTGTGAGACTTTGCCGTGTTTTTTGACTGCTAGCTATCAACGTTCTGAAAGTTTGAGGATCTGCACTTTCTATTGAGTTATACATATGTACCTACACCACGTCATTATATTTAGAAATCGCTGTTATACGGTGAAGGAAGTAATTTTGTGGAAGCCTGGACTTATAATTTCTACTTATAAATTTTAAATCGCCAATATATCTTGAGCACGCGTGGTGATTAATACTCAAATGTTCTCCGTGCAAGAAGACGCCTTTGCTCAGCAGTGGGCACTTATAGGCTCAGCAATTGAGTTGAGGTACCTAAGAACGACATGATTGCTGCTCGTTATTGTGTTTTCGATCTATTGTAACAAGGGAAATCAATTTAGTTGTCAACAAATACTTGTGATTTGTGACAACAAAACAAATGTTTCGAATTCAATTCTGTAATAACGTTTTAAGCACAATATATTATAAGTTACTAGTTAGAACTATTGAAAACAAATAATTTTAAACTTCTAAGCTAAACTACGTAATGCGTCAGTATTGTTGATCTTTTTTTATAACGTTCTACAGTGTTCGTTAGGAGCTCATTTCATTTTTTATTAACATCATTTAATTATGCAAGGCATAATTATATCATGTACTGAATCACTTCACTGTATTATTTATTCCCGTGAGTTAGGATCTCCAATTATTTTTTTGTTCGTCTGTCATATACCTACTTCGAATTCTTAGTGGCCATTGCTATATGGCTTACAGGAGTGTACAGTTATTGAATCTCTCTCATTTCAAGGTCAGCACTAAAATTATCATCATAAGTAGCAAAGCAGACGACGACGTGTAGATGTCGGTAACAAACGGCTGTAGGCACCTTTAATAAATTAGGCATGGGTCAGCCCTGGCCGACGGGCCAAAGGTCACAGATTAACAACTAGCTATTTCGGGTTGTGACCCGTCGCCGTTCCATTTCTGCTCCCGACAGTGCGTTTATTCTGCTTTATAGCTTTATTTCCTCTATATCTTAGATGGGACCATTAAAACAATCGATCTGTGTCCTACGGTTCGATGTATAAGCGGAATTGCCTTTTCGTCTCCAGGCATAGAAATAATGGAGACGTTGTTGAATATTTTTGTATGTTTTTTTATGTAATAAGTCGGCAAACGAGCAAACGGATTACCTGATAGTAAGCAATCAGCGCCGCCCATGGACACCCGCAACGGAGGAGTTACGATGCGTTGCCGACCTTTTAGGAATTGGGGAAGGGTCGGGGGAGAGGAAGGATTGGGCCTGCGGTAATCTCACTCACACGGCGAAACACAACGCTGTGGTTGTTATATTAAGAATTAACGTACGGATTTTCAGACCAAAACCAAAATCTAAGTTTACCTGAACACCTTCCTAGTACATAATATCTGCTTTGCCGGAGTTGCGGGTGCAAACATAATAATGTACCGTGGCCCAGGCCTGTAGCAGGAGAAAGAACTTGTTTTAATTCATACAAGTCCTTTTTTCAAATGAATTTTTAACCATATTAAATCTATCTGACCAGTCTTGTGTTAAACATAGACACAATGTATCCTAATGTAGTTCTACACAATTCTACACCACCTACTAACATATTTAAAACGATTCTACTTTAAGTTGCACACAGCAGGCAACGCTTGAAGTTAATGTATATTATGGACTCACACTTTTATTACCGTTGTCCACGGAATTAAATTTATTGTGTCCTGTAATGTAAACTTTCTAACATTTTTTCTCAAAATAGCTAAATAATCATGTTTATGCAGTGCTATGTTAGAAAAGTATGCAAATCCATACCAGTACAGCATTGTAGTTTTTTTTTATTAACAAGGAGAAAACTTTATTAGCTGAATATCCAAGGAGAACTGTATTAGTATACTGATGAATCTATGGCCCAAAAAGTTATTGGTCCATACATATGTTAATTGACTGCACGATTGGTTCGGTGGCTGGGCAACTGGCTGCCGTGCAAAGTGTCGCGGGTTCGATTCCCGCACGGAACAATTCTTTGTGTGATCCGCAAATTGTTGTTCCGGGTCTGAGTGTGATGTGTATGTGAAATTGTATGTTTGTAACCGCACCCACGACACAGGAGAAAATCCTAGAGTATGGCAAAGTTTTTTTTTTTAAATTAGAAACAAAATTATTGTGAGTCGCAAATACTAGGTATGTAATGTGTAAAACCTATGTGACATTTATTCATTAATCTAATAGCGAGTAACGAAGTATTTTGCACAGTAACAACGTTTACTTTTCCGATAAAAACCTGACAAGCGCTATCCTAATTTTGCAGTAAAATTTTGGCGGAGCGAACTTCATTTCCCCTAACAAGTTGGTTCAATATAACCTGGATTTTTAACCCTCCTTATAACCTAACACTAACGACTTTAAAATTATGTGGATGAGCATCTATGTATTCTAATATCAAGTTCACGAACAGTTGTTAGGTCAATGTTAATTGAGAATGTACCAAAAGCTTTAGGACGACTTGCAAGTGTACGCATGAGTAATGCCGACGAGAGACGAAGATAACTTAAATCTCAAGCTCAAATACTCTAGAGCCACAAGTAGTATCAATTTAGCTAAAATTGATTAGAAATCATACCAAGGATATATTCCAACATTTTTCCAACTTATTATGTAAAAAGGAAAAAACTTGGAACTTGGAACACACATGTACAATTCACATTCATTATTCAATTTCATATGACCTTGGCCTACATTCGTATTTTCCTCGCACGGCGAAACGATTAAGACGTCGTCCAAAGACTTTTCAGGGAATATGAACCGAATGAACCGAGATTACAAACACTCTGGAGGCATTCCCAGCGTTCAATTTGTTTTGCAACCAAATGTCATCTCAAAAATAATCTCACTTATATCCTACAGTATGTAATTTGCAGGCTATATTTGAGAACATGTCCGTAAAATAAATCACGGTCATATTCCTCGATACGCATTGTTATGACATGTGCGTAGGTTGGCCATTTGTTTGTGCTAAACCTTTTTCAACGTTAATACGCACAATTACGCCTGCTACATATCTGTGTGGAATGCCAACGTCATGTCAAATATCCATGTCCATACTTAGGCTATATATTTAGATGTTACCGTTTTGGGCGCGTAAAAGATTATGTAGGTGGTTTCTCTGGACTTATATAAGGCATGTTACTTTGTGAAAGACCTGACCTTTCGTGAGTACATGTGTGGCTACCTACGTCACACTCATGCATGACAACGCATAATGTTGGCTGCCGGCCGCGTGCATTATTAAAAGGGCCTCGCGTACCAAACGACCGCTTTTAATTTAACGTCTGTGTCTAAAAACGTTAGTTAGCAGTTAGGAATTATTTTCAAGGTTTAAATCGTAAAGTTGGCATTGTTTTTGGGGTATTTCGGATGCAGGGTATCCGCTGACTGCCAAACTAATGTGGCGACCATTAAGGCCCCTCGTTTGTGGACCGAAACGAGCAATTACCTTATCTACCATTAGGTGCGTGTGTCTTGAACTAGGGGTGTGATTTTCTTTATCATCGATCTGAGGTTTTGACCTAGATTGTTAGCTTCTTGTTTGATGGATAGCCTCTATATTTCCATAATTGGTTTATGAGTGAATAAATGATGGTATCATTTGTTATTTTATTTCATCAAGCTCTTCTTTTAAGGACAAATTATGTGATGTAGATATCTAACTGGATTCGCTTTAAAAAAGGCAACAAGCTATTGATTTGTTGAGAGGCTTATTTTGCATTTTTAAACGTACTTAATCTTTTTCGTCCAGATCTAGAAGAAAATTGTCGTCGGGCGCCAAGCAAATTGCATTACTTTCAGAGCACGGAGTAACAAAACATGTAAATTAATATGATGTGGGTGGATCTTTTGTCTCGCATTACTTACTCATCGAATATATAGGACATTATTTTAACAATGTAATCATCTTGAACAGAATTTAATCATAAAAACATCTCAAACTGTATAAACGTAACAATTTGCAATAAAAAAAATTTTATTACATGTCAATATTTGAAAAAAAAATAAGTTTCTCTTGACTGTTAATTATTTATTTGAACATTTCTGTTAAATGATTTGATAATAAGTCAGAGACCATATATGATAATTTAGTATTTGTTTTGAATTTCCTTTAAAATCAAATTCTACAACCATCCGTCTTTCTTCCGTCTTAATATAGTAAGCTGATGGAGTTATAGAAGAAATATAAAAAATATAAGATCAGAAATATTATTACGAGAAAAAATATTAAATAGAGATGGAAATAAAATAACTAGGTTAGGAATCGTTTCTAGCACAAGCCCAAGTTGGATTCTAAGCTAAAGTTTAAATTGATCTGGGCCCTTTAAAGATTTAAAATTAGATTGCCCCGGCCGGCCGCTATCGATTAATTACATTTCAGCTTCTATTAAGCCATTGTCAATTACTTCGTTAATAAAGTTTGAACCAGTAAATAGGAGAAAATTAGTTAGGTAATTAGGTTAGTTATGCAATTAAAAAAACGTAATACAATGCTTGATATGGGAAGGTATAGAAACATGTGATTTATTTGCTTACATGTCCCGATCCCACAAAAAATATTACATTAGTGTATCATGTTTCTTTGAAGCAACTGTGAAACTACACATCTATGCTTTATTATTAGAATGTAGTTTTTATGGTACAGAGACTGATTACCTTGCCCTTGAAAATACCAGAAGAGTTGCAAGTGCGTTGCCAGAGTTGGGGATTTAGGGATGAGAGCGGAATGTCGGGAGGGGAAAGAAAAAGCTTTTGGTGATCATGCTCCTACGGCGGAACACACCACTGATTTATTTTCTTAAGCAAAAGGTTGCCCCACACTTTCTCCTGTGTCGTGCAACATACAAATTCACATTATACTCAGATCTGGAACAACAATTTGTAGATCACACAAAGAGTTGTTCCGTACGGAAATCCCAAATAATAAGTAATACAAGAAGTATGTTTGTGACGTTTTCAGAATAGTTATCCTTCCAGAGCTATTAAACCCTGTAAAACCATGGTAGCGATAATTTCATGCATTTAAAGTCACGCGTTAATTTCGACCGTTCTAAGTGCCTTTATAAACATCCCGTGTTATTTCTGGCTGAAATAATAGTGTAGGAATGTTTAAGGTCGTAAAGGATATGTTTAGTTACCTTAGTATTTGTGTTCACCACAGGTATTGGTATACGAGTACATTGCGTGTATGTTTTTCTGTGAAATATAGTGGTGGCAGGCTGGAAAAGACCTTGATTGTTTTCAAGTATGAATGTGCCGATTTGTAGCCTGGCAATTTTAATAATGTGACTTTTTGCGAGTTATTGAGATAAATAAAAAGTCATATCATAAATCAAACATTAATTAAAACCACGGAATCGTTAAACCTGTTTCCGTGCACTAAAATGAAAATACGGATTTAGCGTAATTTAAACTGAATAGCATTCACAGCGCATATCAGCACAAATTAGTTACCGGGCGGTCGGTTAGACAGCAAATAATTAATTAGTAGCATTTTATATCATTAAAGCTCACCGTTTCAATGCTAAAACTTCTTTTTGGTCCAGTGAGTCATAGCTGATCAGGTTATTTATTTTCTCGTCATACATACATACATTGGTTAAATAATAGCATTAATTAGCAAATATGTATTTTTTTCCACTAGTTCAATTTCCTGTCTCCTCCACAACGAAAGGTTTGCCTTAATATATGGGTAAAACATTTACTGGTACTGATAGTTTAGAATATTCATGTTGTTTTAAACAGCTTTTTTATAGGAGAAGCAAACGATGATAGGCAATCGGCGCTGTTCATAGATGAGTCTATGGACAGCGCCGATTGCCTATCATCATCATCATCAACAGTGTGTCAGAATTGCAAGTGCATTGCCGGCCTTTTGGGGTTTTGAGATTTGATTGTTTGTGGATATAGCCACAATAACCAAGTATAGGTATTGGGGATGGAAGGGAATGAGTTGTCTGTGAGGTCGTGGTATTTCTCCTGTCTAGCCTGTAGAAAATTGGATCTCCAATATTTTACCATCAGGTCCCCATAAGTTAATTTGCAGTCTCTTAGATAGCAGTAACGATACCCACAAGATAAGAAGGAGCAAATGTATGAAGTCATCATACGGGACGCGTATAAAATGTACCAGCATTATAATTAAACAGACAGTAAGTAATATGGTGACATACAACAGAAATCCATTAGACAAAAGTCTTCTTGCAATATATGAGATGAGGAATAATGAAAATGACACTTTAATCATGTGTGGGTGTAGCTACCGTGCGTCGTAGCGAAGACACGGGATCATCGACCTAGGGAGGCTCTTCCGATACCGTGTGAGCAGAATATCGTTAAACATTATGTGGTTTTCATCGTAAAACATTAAATAGAACTCTTAAATGACTGCACGGTTGGCGCGGTAGCTGGGCAACTGGCTACCGAGCAATGTATTGCTGTTTCTAATCCCGCACGGAACAACTCTTTGTGTGATCCAAATTTCTTGTTTCGGGTTTAGGTGTGATGTGTATGTGAAATTGTATGTTTGTAAATGCGCTCATGACACAGGAGAAAATCTCAATGTGGAGCAACGTTTTATCTAAAAAAAACTAGGTGTTGATAGAGCAAAAATACAATCGTCACCATTTCCACTCTTCTCTACCCGGGTAGCTTGAGAACCGACGAAGAAGAAATAATTGACTGAAAGTTTTTACCGGGCATTTGATTTCTCTGATAAATACGGACCTTTTTAGATGTCGCTCCCGCCAGCCAAGATAGACTACCAGCGTCTCGCTACCCAGCAAGAGACTGTTTTGATGATTATAATTTACTAGCTAGTCCTATGTGGTTTCAGCTGCTGCTTATTTCCTATTGGTCGTTGTCATAGCTTCTTTCCTGGATTAAAGAACTAGCCTACAAACTCCTTTATCTTCTTTATATATAAAAAAATCTGGTCACGTGTTTGTCCGCGATGGACTCCTAAACTACTAAACCGATTCTAAATTTGATTTGCATTTTAATCCAACTTGTAATATAGGATAGCATCTTAATTTATAGTCACAATATTATTTTGACAAGAACCTTAGCCACAGCAACGCGTCGCTGGGTCTGCTAGTAAACTATAAATAGAATTCCACTTTCTTCAATTGAATCACTAAAACAAAAGAGGCTAGTTATTGAATGAAATAAAAATCGAAGAAAGGCTGTAGATATAGTAGGTACAATTATAGTACACCCACTCATAATAAGAATTATTGAGAAATTTGATTTTGTTTTAATTATTTCATTCATAGTCGCCCACGTTTCTTGAGACTTCACGTTTTAATTGATGATTTTAGGAAAGGCTTTGCCCTAACATAAACTTTAGCTATTGTTTCTCCGTAGATTAGTTTGTCTTACGGTACCTTAGCATTTATTTTTGGATAAACCGACGCATAATTAATACTACCGAATAATCTGCCTACAATATTTTCTTGATGTTCGTTAATCAATAAAGTTTGTTATGAAATATGTTTGTTTCAATACAAAATATTATGTCAAGCTTAGTTTTCATTGGTTGCGTCATCAGTTTCAACATGTAATCGTGTTTGACATAATCTACCTATACACACAGATTTAAAAAGGAAAAGTCGTGTTAGTTAGATTATTTATAATAAAAGAATCGCTGAATCGATTTAGCTGAGATTTGGGGATGAGTTCACAACCAGATAACGAACATAGGATTTTTGTCTTTTTTTTAGCGATACCAAGAATAAGAATAAAGTACCCGAACAAAATATGCATGCATTTTTTAATCTTAACAAGTGCACAGAGGATAATATGTTACCTGCGAAAAACTGACATCTTTTAATAGCGAGAAATTGTTACCTTACTATCACAAAATAATTTTAACTGGCTATTAAGTTTTTAGCTTACACAATATATTTGACCCTTAAATAAATTATTACCCAATTAACATTGTAATTCATTGACGAAAATCAGAATGCTATCAAAACAATGTTGCAACATCGCCCCTTGGTACGGACAAATGAAACCACCGCGTGGTTTAGTCTGGGACGCCATTAAGGTTCAATCTAAACTCGGCGCTTTCACGACTTCGACGTTAAGTTCAGAATTAGCAATTTACAGTTCAGGTTTGTACATAAACAATGTTGCAATCAGAGGCTGTAATTTACTCACTGTTTACAACAATATTAGTACTACATTATTTGTGATGAGATAAATTATTTTGTTGTGATTGACAGAATTAATAACATGTTTTACTTATCCTAATAAGCACTTTTTGTTTTTTATTTTTGAAGGAGTAAATCATCAAGGCATCAATTGAGGCCAAGTAAGAAGGTCCGAGTTTTACTGACTCACAACCACCACAGTCTTTTTTTGCTCCGGTTCTAGGCCGCGGTACATTACTGTACTATGTATACATCCTATATACATAGTATATACCTCGTCTTGTTGGGTCCCGTTTACATAAACATTTATTTTTGAGGCGAAAAATCATCAAATCATCTCGCCCTGTTTGAGAACAAGTGGGAATGTCCGACTTTTACTGACATGGGGTTCATCTCTTGCTCTAGGCTGAAGCGTTAACCTCACCTTTTTGGGTCCCGTGTATCTAAATACTATTCTGTTTTCAAATTAATAAACTCCATCTTTGTTCTTTTCCGTACAACATTGGTACCATTAAGTTGTGATATTAAATCTTTATTTAATACCACAATTTCAATCTGTCGTAACAATATTATACACTATTTTCACTTTTACAAACTTCTTTACAATAAGGTTCAAAATCGATTACAAAATGTTGTATACTATTTATTCATCTTTTCCTTTTAACGTTCACGGAGTCAACATTTGCGCAATAAAATATTTACCAATGTACTCGGATGTGTATTTCTCATCACTTTACACGTAATCGCGTGTGTGCGTGTCTTCCCCTGCCGTCCCGTAAAAGCTATAAAACTGCATTGAAAGATGCATGGTACTCGTAAAAGATGGCCTCAACCCTGCAATAAAACTTAATACGTGAAATTTATTTTTAATTCATAAAGTAATATGAGTCACACTTATTTTACAAGTGTTCGAGGAAAATCAATATCAATAATTGTATCTCAAAATAATAAATCAACTTACGTATTTTCAAAAATAGTTTATATTCGTTTACAACGCAGACATAGCTTGTCATAAAAAATACAAATACAATTTTCTGGACACCACTTTAACGAACCACTGGATTAACTCCAAAAATATCCACTAATGTCCCTTTTAATTGCTAAGAGTTTTAGCAATATACATAATAGACATTGCGATGATGGTAATGTACCTATGAAATTAATTTTTAATTTAAAAGGTATATTGAATTTAACTTGTTTGCATTAGAATATTGTTAAATTTCAGTGTTTCACATCAGATACTGACTTTATACGATTTTAAACCCCTTAAGACATTTTTATAGGTTTGAGTTTTAGGCTAGTATTAAAGGGTATTTGCAAAGAACTTGATCTCAATGCAAGATATCTACTTTATGAATATGTATGATAAGGCTTCATATTTATCATCTTACTCAAGGTCCTCATCAAATTCAGTTTTAATTAAATCTTTACTTTTGTGTACATCCATTTTATGGCGTCATAATTTATTTTATCGTCATATTTTAACAAAATTTAGAACGGATATACTGGTAGGCTATTTATTGGAGTCAAAATGAAATTATCAGCATTTCTTTTACATTTACAATTTCAGAATTTTTTTTCAAATCTTGAATTTGTTTCTTCTAGCGTACAAGCACGAGTCTGTGGGGCGAATGGATGGGTGTCATGCACGGTGATGAGATGGAGTATGTATTTGGGCATCCATTGAACATGTCCCTTCAGTACCACACCAGGGAAAGGGACCTGGCTGCTCACATCATGCAGTCTTTCACCAGATTCGCATTAACTGGGTGAGTAATTTCTTTTTCCTGGCCATTTGTAATTCTTGCTTCAATTACCGCAATCAGATTAATTGATTTCAAATAAAGTTGTTTTGAACTGAATAGATTTGACTAGCAATTTTGTGTAAAATTAACCTACGGAATTAGAATGCTTTCGTTGACAGCATGATCTCACATTCTCGAAAATCAAGGATTAAATTAATGAATGTAATTTTTTCCATATATTCCATAAAAAATAACCTCCTGTCATAAATAATACATCAAAACAGGCAGCAACTTCAATACTGATTGTTATTAGAACTAATTAGCACTTTCCTTAAGTAAATTTGTCAGTGATCAAACCAAATCAATGAATTAATTATAGACCAGATTGATTAATCAAGTTTCTGAATTCTCCCCTTGTTCCCTGAACTTCAATTTAATAGGGGTGTTAATCAGAGCTTGATTATCTTCCAGATTTAGGCCAAATTGCTCAAACTTCATGTTCAAATGTCAGCCTATTGATTTTGTTCTAAACTTGTTTCGATAAACTCACTATTTTAAGTCTTGGAATATTGATCTGAATTTTTAAGTGGATTTGTATGATATGTTGCGGCTAGGTTACGGTCTAGACGAGTAATGAGTGATGTTTAAAGTTTTTTCAGATTTTAAAAAACAAATATAAGATATAACTTACCTATTAAAAAATACGTGTTAAAAGCACTTAGTTATTTCGAAACAGTATTGTCTTAGTATTACTTCCGAAATTAAAAATGAGTATTAAGCTACTTAAACTAGAGTTTGTACATACAAATAACCTGGGTCTATTTTTTTTGAAGGCGTAAAATCGTCTTGTTACTTCTCCCGCCCAGGGAGATGCGAGAGGGAGTGTCAGGGTCTTACTAACAAAAATCTATCCCCGTTCCTTCTCCTGCTTCAGGCCAAGGCCTCGGTACCTTATTGAGCTTGATCAACAACCCTGGCTAAACATTGGCCTCGTCGGGCGCCATTTTGTGTTGGTCTATTCGCTCTTTGAGGCAAAAAGCTACAGAGCTAAAGTGGGTGTTTTTACACCTCTGCTTCTTCCTTGGGCTATGAAAAAACGTGACGGTCTCCTGTTACACTCGTAATTCCTTAAGACAGCCGAACACAATTTGTGACATATAAAACTAAGGGTCTATTTTTATATGTTTTCCTTTTTTGAATAAATTGATTCTATTTTTGGAACTCGATTTTTTTGTGTTATTTTCGTATGGGCATCGAATTACTTGGTTTTTGCTACGACCATCTTGAGGAATCGATTTTTCTATTCATTGTCGTAACTGATATTGCTCGACGACCGTACAATCAGTGACATAGTTTTCCTCTAGGTACAAATAGGGGAAACTAGGTTAGGTCAGAATCCTTATTAATGTATTTTTTATAAGGCTGTCAATTTACTTGGGAACAAAGGACGTCTATTTTTAATTGGAACTGTCTTCGGAAACCGCTTAGACCTGGAATAATGATAAAAGAATTTTTCAGGGTTGTTTGTGTACTTAAATTGTTATAGCATGTATTTTAGAATGATTCATGAAATTATTGTAAAAATAAGGTCATATATATTTTTCCGTATCATGTTTTTCAGAGTACTTATTATTTATTATATTCGGAAAAATAGAGCACTTTTGTATTACGATAGGCTCTATAGAGCACACCACAACCCATTTCAGTAAAAATAACGAGTAAAATAATTATGTTATACGTTGTCACTAACATGGACCTTCTCATAAATTCCAGTAAGCCTCATAAGCCCGATGAAAAATGGCCGCTGTACTCTCGTTCGTCGCCACATTACTACACGTACACTGCAGATGGCACTAGTGGACCGGCTGGCCCTCGAGGACCTCGAGCTTCCGCTTGCGCCTTTTGGAATGACTTCCTCAACAAGCTCAATGGTATGAAACACATTATTTCATATAAAATTCCGGAAAAATTCATTAATTGATGTGGATACTACCGACTGATTAGATGTTTCAGTCAAGCCTTTTTAATTATTTCGTAATCAAAATCTATGATTACCTGATAGTAAGCAATTGGTGCCGCCCATAAACACGCTTAATACCAAAGGAGTTGCCGGCCTTTTGTGGGCTGTTAGGGATTTAAGGATAAAGGATGGGGAGATTTAAAGGATTAAATTAAAACTAATCTATCTATTAGTATTAGGGAAAGAAAGAGTCTCAAAATTACATTTCATTGTGTATGCAGACTATAGTATTCTGTTAATAAAGACAGCATTCAAACAGTTTGACCTTGAAACCGATCGATGTAATTATAATATCATTCGCTTCTGAGGAAAGCAATTGCTTTGTTACCATTATAAATGGCTTCATCCTTGGCCTACTACCGCCTCAAGGATTCCGTGACACAAATGTCATGTGCATATATTATTATCCCTTTTTTACTTCTCTGGGAACTCTCCTGGGAAATGAAAGTCGAAAGGGATTTCAACGTCACTAAAACCATTTTGCTTGTGACGGTTGAGATTTCAACTTGGCAGCTTATAAAAATAGACTGGATAAAAAACTGTTTCCGTCTCTAATATTTTAATGTTTATTTTATTTTTTTGTTACTCAACATGTGAAAATGTCCATATTGTTTTTCATTTCAGTCAAAAGCCTGTAAAAAATAGTATTAAAATGTTTTTAAAATATATTAACGTAATAAGGTGTACATTTCTGCTTTATAGAAAACCATGTCAACGCTCCACTATAATTAAAGATCGATAAGTTTAGTTTATCCTTTGCAACTAATCCTGATAGGATTTAATCATCGAACGAGCTATCAAAGATGCACGAAACTACTTAAAAGCTTAAATCTGTATAGTAGTTAGTAAAATGTCACATTTATTGCATTAAAACTTGAAGTAGCTGTCACTTTGACTTGGTTAAAAGCAGTCCAAGTTTCATAATTTACTTTGACTTAACAACAGATGTCTAAAACTGTACAACAAGGTTGTAAATATTAAAGTAAAGACTAGTTATTTTGTATTTTGTAGTAGCTGGATTAGGTGTTTATTAATTCATCAAAACCAAAGCGAATGCCTTGTGTCTCGAATTGCTTGGCTGAAAGGTTAATGTGTTTATTTCACTTATTACATCATCACGTACTTACCATTTAAAATTTTTATTATGTTTACAAATAATACTTAATAGTAATTTTATGTAGAATAATATATTCACCTCGCTATACATAGTTAACTAATACAAACTTACAAAATATAGTACGAGAAAAAAAAAACAAATGTTATTGTTCCCAATAATAAGGTTTTGACACCCTATGCTGATGATGAACATGAGGCCTCTTTGACCTCCGGGCAACCATCACATGTATGTATTCTTACATTTTGCTAATTCGCTTGCTAATGTTTCCAGAATTGGAGCACATGCCGTGCGATGGAGCTGTGACAGGGCCATACAGCAGCGTGGCTGGCACCACTCTACCTATTGTGCTGCTGACGACGCTTGCCACAACCGTCACGTTGTAAACGCAGCATATCATCGCTTGAACAAATCAAGCGAATATTTAAGCATTAGGAGAAGAGTAGAAAAAATATTTATACAAACTAGAACAATAACAATGCAAATTAATGTTTTCCTTCACGAATATTTATAAAATATCACTTTCATTGATCTTCAGTCATCAAAATCATTGATGAAATTGCTTCAAGAAAATTGATATTTTATATCTCTTTGTGAAGACCTAGATGAGTCAGCAAAATGCATTTCGAATTTTCATATTTGCTACTAAAGTACTAGAGGTAATTGTTGTATTAATTAAATATATTTTATCGAAATCTTACATATCACTGGCGTGTGGAATCTGAAACGGAAAGGACAATGGAAGGAAAATTATGAAAAGAAACTTTTTTAAAGTGAAATCGTGATGTGAATTTGTACGAGATTATGAAGAAGGACATTATTAAGAAGATGTTATATTTCTTTTCTTGTATCATACCTAATAATATTGTAGAAAAAGTATGTTGAATGTTAAATAATTTAGTTACAATGTTCCTGTAACTAGTTGTTTCGTATGTTTGATGTTTCATATATTTAGTTAATGTGTATTTCATGTTATGAGTATGGATATTATTATATAAATGTCGGCAGATAATTATAATACCTGTGTGTATTAAATAATGTATTAATATACTTAGAGAAAGTATTTGTACGTCGGCTTTCATTGTTAAAGCGAAGCTTTCACACACGACAGTTTGATAAATCACTATACATATCAAAGTGTGCCTCTGCTTAAATAGCAAAATGACAACTTATTCGTAGCAAAATTTTACGATTTTATATATTTAATGGTAATATAGAAGTCGAGTGTATACTGTGAGATGAATTTTTATCAATATATTTACTACTATTGTATTTAGGACGCTAATATTCGTACCACTTGAGGATCTTATGAACTCCAAATTCTTATGACTTCGAACAGATAATAGTATATTTTGTGAATATTCCCTTCTTTAGTATAGATGCGATATTCTGAACGCTGAGTAGACTTATGTATGTGTACCTTACTTATTGTATTTGATAGGCAAAGCACAAGATACCGTAAATCAATTTAGTAAAACTAAGTCACACGATTCTGACACTTATTCTTAATATGGTTGAGTATATTTCCTCTAAACACTATCGAAATCGTATACATATCATTAATGTAAACAATACATATCAAATATATTTATGAGGAAATTATATACAGGTATCTATTCGTCTTCACAACAGCAGTGAATTCCGAAACAGTACGTAATTAGTAGCTTAAAAACGCTTTAAGTGAAAAAATATCTTATGAACTTAGTAACAATTTTTATACTTTTATCATTATATTTGTACTAAAGAAACGTTAGCGGTAATCAAATATTTATACCAATGCGATCGTCAATTACTATCCTTGAACAAAACGAAGGCGGCGGGAGTATAGAAAGAAAGTGGCCATGCTTACACAAAACGACAAGAAAAGTATTGATTTAGTACTAAATTGTATCTATTGTGACCTTTCCTCATATTTAAAACTGTCCTTGAAACACGGTATTCCCCATTTTGTGAGCACGAAGTAGTTTTATAATTTAATAACTGACTTTTATATACAAAACCCTAATTGTATGTCCTTAAAAAAGTATAGAGATAATTGTAACATTGGCAAAGATGCACAACACTCGCTTTCTTGTTGAATTAAGCACAATTTGAGAAGTTGTATGGGATAGCTTTAATTAGTAAGGATAAGATGTAAAGTGATCTAAATAAGAAATGTATTATAAGTAGCAATTTCAAATAATGTTAAGGTAACGGTTTTATCCAAAATATTATCTAATTATTTTTTAATAGTAACTATTGTGAGACACACAGTAAATTTATTGGAAATAATGATTCATACTAACTTTTAAACTTTCGCGTTTCATATTAACAACATGTATTTATTTACGCGGGTATTAGGTAACGCGGAAAATTATTATTTGAATACCTTGGTAGGCTTGACGATTCGACCCGGTTGCACGGGTCAGGTACAAGCAGTCTGTTTGTGACCACGACATATTCAAATAATAATTTTCCGCGTTAATACTCGCGTAAATAAATATAATTATGTTGTTAATAACGATTCACTCAATTGAATTAACTGAGAAAACGTATAATTGGTTCAAGTCACAACTGGACTCTTATCCATAAGAAGCGTGTCGTAGATACGTCGTCGTCGCATAGCCAACTGACCGGGCCGACCTATTTTAATTCACTTGAGAAAGTTATTTTCAATAGACAAAATATTAAATAAAGTAAGTCATGGTGTAATAATGATTCAACAAAATATATGTGTTTTGTAGTATAAAATTCAATAGAAAATATATTACGTTCACATCTATTATTATAAAAAGGATAATTAATTTGCACTTAATTTTAATACAGTAATTCTACAAAATATATTTATTATAAGGAATTCTTGTTACTTACTTGTGTCAAACTTTTAGTACCTACCTACTTGCAAACAGCCTTGAATATTTTATAACCTTTTTGTGAATGTTTACCCTCACTTTATTTACTTTTGTTAAATGATCTGATGAATATAAAAGTATCTATTTTTACAATGACAACATAGCCAACCAAGTCATTTCATAAGCAGCTAAGAAAACAGATAATTATTCAGGATCGAGATGTTAACTATTGTTCTAGTAAAACGTAAACTTTTAAACGAAGCTAAACTAAATTTATCGTTTCAGTGACTAGGCAAAGATTGACGTCTTAGTAATAATGAATAAATTTTTGATTTTTAACTGCACACTAAATAATATGGTTGGCTGTATAAAATATTCAACAAAAACAATTATAGCTATTGTACCAGTCCATAGCCACCCACACCCATAACCATATAATCTTTTACCATTTCGCACAATAGTCCTGCATCAACTGGGGATTGTCCTTGGGTGCACTTTTATGGTGCATACAGGGATAATTGCCGGCTAATGCCTCATCACATTTATATTAAAACTGTTCAACGGGCCTCTGCGAGTTGGCTTCGGCTCATCGTATGCCTTCCAAAGGTCCGGGATCCTGTGGTCCCGTGAAAGGAAAGAATCAACAATATTACGTCACATGAATCAACCTTTTACTTTGTTTTCAATAGGCCTAAAGTTTTATTTCAACTCATATATGTATATCTCATTATATGTATATCTATGTTATAGTAAAAGTGGGGCTAGTCCTACATACTATCGCTGTACGAGACGATATCAATACGTACTGTTTGTTGGTATATTTGTTAAATAAGCTACTCATTAGGCGTAGAATATAGTTTAGTACGTAAGTCTTAGTATTGATGTGATTGCCACTAGAATTTTACGTAACTAACTGGTCTATCTTATTTTCTCTGCAAATATGACTATGTAGGCAGATCCATACTAATTAATCAAAATATATGCGTAAACAATAGTTCTAAAACAATGTATGTATGTAAAACAGCTCTTAAATGTGTAGTCAATTAGAGAAAATCTACAATGGTATTATTTGTTAGATAAATTAAATGTTTAATGTTATTTGTGTAAAAGCTTACATCTGTGCAAACGATAATAGTAGTTACTGCTTTACAAATTAGGTGCTAATTTAATGTGTGTATATATGAGTGTGCACATTCGTTTTATCACAGATAACTAAATTGCGGATGACGTCGACAATATGTGTTTTATATGTTCAATCCAGTATTGTGTGCTATAAATGCTTTCAGTAGATGAAAAAAATTGTTGTATGACTTGATTTCCTTCACAATTTCATCTAATCGTAACGCTAAACTAATAATAAATATTAGTTTTTATTGTCATAGATTTTGAATGTCGAGATATTTAGTATATTTTTATTATTAAAGTAAATTCGTTTGTACAGTTGCACGAATATTTATTTCACCGTAGCGGGAATAAACTATTTTTGTCAGAATACTGTTACACAATAGTCTTATGTATTGCTTTTAAATAAGTACTATTTGTTTATTATCTCTATCCAAAAAATTACTCAATAAAATTTAATTAAAAGGTTCGTTTTTTATTTTAACATATGTTTCTGCATATTCACACTCGTACTGTGTCCCATATTACTATAAAAATCCCTTTTGATTCCACAATAACATAAACATTTACAACTGAATCGATTCTTTTTCAACTTTTCAAACTTCTACTCATACCTCAATTAACAGCGCCATCTGTGTTTCGACATTAACATTAAGATAAACCCTCGACCTGCAATTACCGACCAGGAGTGATTTCACTATTCAATAAAATTACGAAACGAACAGACCAACTACTTTTTTGTAGAGCCTGTAGATGTCGTTACATTATTTCATATCACACAAATGAATAGTTAAACGTAATTTTATTGGTTAAAGAATCCATGCAGTAAAGAATTCGTTTTTTATTTTTCATAACCGCCACGTAGCATTTAGTAGCCATATTATCGTAGCGGCCGTAGCCGTCTCGTAGCAGTATCGTAACGTAGTCGTCGTTGATGTTAAAACAGTATCAGTGTTAATGACTGTACATCACGAGTTGAATGTTAATGTTACGATAGATGACATTATTTGTGAATAGTATTAAAAACTTTTCTGTTATGAAAAGACCTAGGATCCTCAAAATAACGTACTGTGTAACGACATCAAAATAAATTGGTTAGATTTGATAATCGCGTTATGAAAATGGTGACCCGGAAGTTAAAGCGCCTACTTCTCATGCATGAGAGTGCGGGTTGGAATTCTAGCAAGTACCAATCTGACTATTTAAAAGTTATATTAATTCCTATGATTATTTAGACACTAATGACATACGGTGAAAGAAAATATGAAGACAAAACCTGGACTTCTAATTTTTAGATTTAAGTTTGCACTCGCCAGTTCTCCTTGAGCAAAGTTGAGTGATTAATGCTCACATCTTGTCTGTGTGAGAAGAGGCCTCTGCTCGGCAGAGGGCACTCCTAGGCTGATGATATGATGTGTTGCTGTAATGTTATGAAAATTATTCAATTCCTTGAATACTGAGTAGGTGCTAGAAGACTGGGGTTTAATTATTTAAGTAATAAATATTATTTTATTAATTCACTCAATACCTTTATGTGTATACGTATTACTGCCATTTTGTTAATTGTTATGCTGGGTCTGTGTCTGTCTGTCTGTATGATTACTTACACCCACACAAAGAAAAATTTTTGAGATGCAACTTTCCTGTGATACTTTTTTATTGAAAATAACAACGTAAATTATCTGAGAATAGCTCTAAAAAGTATCAACCGACTGCGCGACGTCGTTGCGATGAGAAGTAAGGGTCCTGCTATTGTTAAAACTAGTAGAGCTTTTTTCAGTCCATTTACGTCAGTAAGTCGTTGTTTAAAAATGTATTATAGGACATTAAATAATTTCGTAGGTGTTAAAAAAATAAAACAATTCAACATGTACATTTATTTATTGACAAATAGCTAGAGCGTTAACATTTAACGCGTTCGTCTCAATGCTTGACTAGATACTGATACTGAATTTGGTGATAAACGTTTTTTTTATATATTATTTCGGTAACACACGAGCTACGTAACATTACAGAAAAAATATTACCAATTAGTTCCTTAATGCTACATTAAGTTCTGATGGTATCTACTAATAATAATTATTAACTTATACATAATCCGACAAATTTCCAATACTATTAGCGATAAGTTACACTTTGTAGTAAATTATAACCATTGTTTAATGATCCCTTTATTCAATGCGAGCGCGCGTCCAATCAGGATCCTATTTAATCTGGTTTCGACACAACTAGTGCAACCTGCCTCTAACAGCGACGGTCTGTTTCTCAAAGTTTGAGCTTAAGATGACAGGCTAAGTCCATTACAAACTCAAACTTTCATTGATTAGAAATTGATTAAGTAATCTATAATCTAGGACTTAAATTCTCTAATACAGATAAAATCTACCGATAAAGTCATATTGTATAGACAATGATAACATCAGCTTTTTCATCTCTATTCTATCTACATTCAATCGGTGATTAAACCGAAAAAAGGAACATAAAATTCAGCGGTCAGTTAAGAATTTCGCGTGCATTGACGATTGAACTCGTCATAGAACGTGAAATAAATTAGGATTTGATTCAAACATCATCACTGAAGCCAAAGTCGGGGCTACACTGAAGAGCGCGTGTTTCATTTACAGGTCATTAAGTCCGCACATGAGGTCAGCGTGTTCGATGTCCTCGAGAGGGAGGGGGGCGAAGGCTAGGGTGACAGAGTTGTGGTATCGGCCGCTGGACACCAGCCGGACCACCGTGTCCTCGCATGCGATGAACGCCGGACGCCGAGCTAAAAAATACAATTTGAGTCAACATTTTAACATAAATTTGCATTTACAACCTTTTGCCATTGCAATAAGCCGTTTTTGGGCCTTTCCAATGTTTCTGATAGAGAAAAACAAAAACAATGAGGTGAAAGTTGCCAAAAAGTAATCGAGGCCCTTTTTGTTGTGACTTAAATTAGTAAATTCAGGAAACAAAAACAATTCGTCCCTGCACTAATTTCAAAAAGGTGAATATACAACCATTTTTGATATAATGCCAAAACATATTATTCTAAAGTCAAATTTAAAATCATTTATTCTAACTAAACCATAAATAGGTACTTTTGAAACGTCAAAATAGAGAAGAAGTCTGTCATTCTGTTCGTCAGTGAAGCTAGGTGCTCGTTCCAAATTGTAGATTCAAATGGAGAAGAACGAGCAAGAAATTCCATAAAAATAACTGGTTTTAAATTAAACGTTTAAAAAATCTGTAATATCATGTCCATTATTAATTTAATAATTTGTCTATGCAGACTTGAGCCAACAATACATTAGTTGGACTAATAAAGTAAACATATTTATTTTTTGTAAGTAAGTATCATTATGTTGCGAAACTGCATTATACTGAGCCACGTGTACAATGTTTTCCTTCATTCTTGGCCCTGTTTCCACGTTCCACTAACGTAATTTCTTTAACAACATTTTATTCAGCTATACGTACGAAAAATATCAAACGACTAAGATATATAACAAAGGGACGTGTTTTAATCAAAATAAAAAGTTTTCAAACTATACGAAATCAAAATCTTCGGCAAATATTTAGCTGTCACAATTCTTTTGTCATCGTATACAATAGATAAAAGGATTGTTTTTTTTTAACCGACTTCCAAAACTTTTTATTTGTAATGACATTTTCGTACATCCCTGTGAGACAACCACAAGGGAAAACTACTTTGGTTTTATATTGAAAAGAATAAGTAGTCCATATTATTTTGACATACTTTGTCTTACAGTAGGTATATGTATAAAATAATAATAAGGGTAATTAATACATCGGGTTTTACGCCTTTACTTGTATTTTTTTTTGCTTTATATTTAAGTAATCTCAACATAAAAATAAGGTATACCTCATATTAATAAGCGATGTTCTGATATTTTTTTTTTTTTTGTTATAGGCTTTTTAAACTGTTAGAAGCATTTGGTAGTATCAGCTCCATTTCGTCTGTCTTTAAAAATATTTTGGTAACTGATAATATTCCTAGTTTGGCCTCACTTTAATATCAAGAAAAATACCTAAATAAAAATAATAAACATATTACAATATTACAACACGAACAACGAATATGTTAAAGCTATGACGAACGAAATTTGAAATAGGAACAAAAGACAAAACTCCATGGTTACTCTTTTCAATTAGTTTGTTTAAAACAATAGTTACCTTCATTAGAGTCGAGTCCACACACACTATCCTGGACCTCCATTTTCGTGTGATCGAGTCCGTTGGCGCCACCAATGTCCACATAATCAGACAGTCCCCGCTTTGTGCACTGCGGGAGAGGAACTCTTGTTAGTCTTTGTAAATTACAACTCGACTGACTCAGTTGAGTACTAATTTTTAAAGAGAAAATAGGGTAATTCAATAATCAGTTGTATTTTTGAAATACTTTTATTCATCAAAATTTATTTTTAGTAAATATTTGTTTTTGTTTGGTACGTAAAAAATGTGTAAATTAAAGATTTATCTTCTCATTGTCAAAATGATAGACTATTCGACTAACAAACGCTGTCTAATATTAAATGTATGCAATGTTATGTATGATACAAAACTGCAAAGTTGGCAGGCAAGCAGCTGCCGGACAAACTTTTCAGGCATTTGGTTACCGTACAAAACAAGTCACTGTGTGATCTACAAATTGTTGTTCCGCATCAGGAAGTGATGTGTTCATGAAATTTTAATGAGAAAATTCAAGTATTGGACAGAGTTATTGTTTTGTAAAAGATTTTTGCCAAAATTATTTATATTTTCCTATTCATATAACTTATTAGCTCTTTAAATTTCCTACTTTCATTATTTTTACGGAACTCTGCCATAATGCTATTAATATAAAGTAGTTATTATTGACATGGTTTCTCTTTGTACTGACCCAAAATAATCCGCGCCCAGCTTAATGAAGTTAACATATAATATGGTTAGTTAAGGGTCGATTCCAATCTGTGGTAGTTTAATGACGCCAATGAAATGTCCGTGTTATACAAATCCCTGTGGATATTAAATGCTTATTAACCTTTAGTTGATATAGGAAATAAACTTTTGATACACCGCGACCCTTAACTTAGTAGTTACATAAACAAAAGTTTTCACACTTCAGGGATTCCAAAGCATGTAATTTTATTATGTTTGTTAAGGGTTCATGTGTGGGAGAGTCATGTGCACGAATGGACACAGTCGACTGGATACCACGGCCTCACAGAATGCTGGCGTGAAACTAAACTTACGTTGTGATTGGCCGTGTGAGTGAGGTTACCGGAGACCTAATAGTTCCAAAGGATAATAGATTGCAGGTGGGGCTATTCCTCATTCCCCAAATCTCCTGTAAATCCTCCTTGAATCCTTAAAAACACACAAAAGGACTTATCTCATTCAAATCTATAGTCCGTTAGTCGAAGACAATACCCGCAGGTAGAGCAGAGTTAGTGGCCGATCTATTTCTGCATCGAAACAAAGCTTGGTCTTTATTAATAAAAAAAAAAAAAATGCAGAATTGAATTGAAACAATTATCCTCCTGTATTTTGCACATTATTTGTTGTTTAATCTGCCAATCATCCAAACTTTACCAATAGCATTATTAATTTGTTATTTTGGGATTTAAAATAACAAATCTGCTGTTATTAATATTTGTAATTTACGATTGCTTATTTTAATTAATGATTCATGTTTTAATATCCTGCGTCTGTGTTATGATGAAGTTTATTATTTTCAATTAATTTTATAGAAATGCATCATATATGACTGGTAAGAGTGTGACTTATTACAGTATTAAATTTTGTTTATATTGTATTCATTATTTGTGACCAAAATCCCTGATATGAATGGATTCACAAAACTAGTGTGTCTTCAAATTCAAAGACTGACTTCAAATTCTTAACGGACAAGAACCGCCCATACACACTCACAACACTAGAGGAGACGGAAGTGCGTTGCCGGCCTTTTAGCAATTATAGTTTCAGCGCTTTCGGGATTGGGGATTGGGGAGGGATGGGTAAAGAGACTCTAGTAACCTCAGTCACGTAACGAATGACGCTGTGGTTGTTTCACGCTAGTTTTTTGTGAGGTCGTGGTAGTATTTCGGTGCCGAAGATTGGCTCTTCCACACTTTCATAAGTGCCATCATGAAAATCACCATATTTTGCAATGTGAGGCAACCTTGTATATATATATAAGTATATGGATTTTAACGAGCTTACTAATAGGACAATTGGGCCTTATTGAAGAGTGTGACCCTGCCGTGTCATAAAAAGAAACTAAACCCAAAGTTATTAGTTAACTTTAGTATTTCATAGTAATTACATGGATCAAAATTTCTAGCAAGACTGGATAATAGTACTTTTGTCAAAGAGTTAAAAATCATAATTAAATTTTATAAATAACCTTATAACTTCAAACAAGATAGATAGGCTATAGGTAACCCTTTTAGCAAAATATTAAACAACAAAAATTGTTTAATTAAAAGGACTAAGGAAATAAATTGCTTTAACCACTTTGACAAGCCATTAAATAAAGTTTAACTGCTTCTGAAATTTGATAGTTACGCAATTTGTCAAAATTGTATTATTTAAAAGCAATCTCAAGATTTTGATTAAATAGAATAATAACCGTCGATGGATCAAAGAGACAAAATCTTTATCTTTTGAAATGATAAATACGTTGTTTGTATTTAAATATCTTAAGATGTCAGTATAGTAAATACTGACATTTAAAGATTACTAAGAATTAAAGAAGAATGTCTAATACTGATATTTAAAGATTACTAAGAATTAAAGGCAAGTAAGGCATGTGAAATTGAATAAAAAGAAACAGCAATAAAAAAGGCTATTTTATTTTATTTATTCAAAGAAGAATTTATAAAAAAAATTAATAGAGAGTATTATAATGGTAAATAAAATTTGTCCTCGATTCTATTAAAACAATGCTCCGTTCTGTGTCTGTCTATCATTCTGCCAGAGAGAGAACCACGGGTGACCAGTAATTGTTTCATAAATTATGTAGCGACGTGTGTTATTGCCTGTTGTTTTGTCAAATTGCCGCCGTAAAGATAAACCGTGCAATATAGTCATGTGATATATGAGACCATGACGAATGTTTATTTTGAGTGAAATCTTAATCAATTTAAATATTAACTACTTAAAATTAAGCAACAACGTTAAGTGCGAAACCTGGCCAGTACTATCGACTTTTTCCGAATTATAATAATATGTAGTTTTTATTATTATTTAGACACCATTGGAATATGTGAAGGAAAACATCGTGGAAAACTGGGCTTAAAATTTCTAAATGTAAGTTTGAAATCGCCAATCCGCCTTAAGGAAGTGTGGTGATTAATGCTCAAAGTTTCTACGTGTGAGAGTCTAAAAATAGGCCTTTGCTTACCAGTTAGCACTCATAGGTTGAAGATGCGTCTGTGATATGTTAAGTATTAAGAAAATAATATCAACAATTAATCTCAGCTTTTTTAAAAATTGGTCAATATTGTTCTTCTCTTACTTACTATTGATACTATTTCTTGATCTCCATTCACAGCAAGCAACGACAAATAGTTATTTAACTTCAATTAACTTTTGCAAACTCTAACCCAGACTTAATTATTTTTTCATAAATACCTACTTTAGTCTTTTTAGGTAAATTGAGTAAGTGTCCTAAGTAAACAGTTCCACGGAGTCACAGCTTCGTCAACTAAAAAGTTTTCTTATACTTCTATTGAACTTACGTGATGAATAGTTCCAGTTTCCATTTCGAGTACGCGCCCTTTCTTGATGGTAACGCCTACGTTCAGGTCTAGTACGTGAACTGTCGCTGGAGAGACAGCCAGCATGGAACAGTTGCCGGTCTCACCGTGATTTCGAAGTGTGTATACTCCCTCAGCACCGAACAGCATTACATTGCACGCTGAAACAAAAGAAATATCAAGCACGACAGAATAAAAATGGCACTTACAGCAACTGATAATAAAGATGACAATAAGAATATCTCGCCAAAAACATAAGACTGAAGTAACCGAAGACCCAATTAAACCCTAATTCCCTAAAAAGCCGGCAGTGATCTTGTAATACCTCTGATCGTGCCATCAGGTTAACCGCATACTAGTTTATGTAATAAAGAAATCTTGAATACCCACTTCCGCCAAGTATCTAATTAGTGGCGTTGTAAGGGTATTGATGATGTTTTATATACATTGCTTTGTGAAATAGTCAATAAATTCCAACATAGAAATAATAATAACTTGCTTTAGATCTCCCGTCGTATTCAGGTTTATTTAATGGCCACTAAACCAAGTCCTTTGCGTTGTATCCGGAACAAAATCGTTACTAAGGTAAAGTTTAAGTAACGGTTGAGCAACTACTTACGAAAACAGAAGCTTTAACTAATAGCAGCTTTTGTTTATGGAATAGGTAGGCAAATGCCGTTGTTAGGGATTTAAGGGATAGGGAATTTGATTATTGAGGATGTAGATAGCGTTTCCAGTAACCTCATTCTTACGGCAAAAATTATGAAAGTGTTGTTCAAAAAATCACGCTGTGAGGCCGTGGTATTGTTCGGTCGAACTGTGTCATTTGGTCCAAAGTGTGATTCCAAATTAAAAAAATATAAATATCGAATAAGCTATAAGGTTGTATTCATACGTAAAGTAGAAATCTAAAATCAGTATAAACAAAATATATTAATGAAAGGTCGAGAGAAAGAGCACTACTTGCGCGATGCTCCTGAATGAGATTATTTTAATTATAATTTTCTTCTCCGTGATGTAATTAACTTTTGCTTTGAAGGTTGCTTGCAAGGTGTACTCTGACGTCGTTAACATGCCCACTTCCTTCCACTTTGTTAGACCTCACAGTTTATTCAAAACTAAACTCCTGTTTTGACCTCTAAACTTTACTGAAACTAGAGTTTGCTTGTGATTATATTATGAGTTTGTGAATGTTATTAATGGACGGATTTTATTATTTTCATTGTAAATTATACTAGTGGAATAACAATACTGAATTAGTTAATGGTTTTTACATTAAATACTTCGGTTTAATAGAGTATATATTTGAATTTGTTCTTCTTAAAAAGACGAATGACTGGAACCATATCGTCACAGAAAAATAGTGTGGAACAATGCGAGAGTTGTATTTGGTCTTGTAAGTGAGGTCGGCAGAGGCTTAATCCACCTAATCCCCATACCCAATCCTCTAATCCTTAACCGTACAAAAGGCTTGCAACGCACTTCTAACTCCTCTACTGTTTCGGATGTCCATAGACGATTCGTCTGGTCATGGCGGATTACCTGATGGTAAGCAATCAGCGCCACCCATAGACAACCGCAACAACAGAGGAGTTACGAGTGCGTTGCCGACCCTTTGGGGATTAGGGATATGGGAAATTTAGGGATTGGGGAGGGATTTGGGGAGGAGAAGGATTGGGCCTCCGGTGACCTCACTCACACGGCGAAACACAACGCCGTTTGTTTCACGCCGGTTTTCTGCGAGGCCGTGGTATCACTCCGGTCCAGCCGACCCATTCATGCCGAAGCATGGCTCTCCCACACTTAAATAATTTACCTATAACTATTCTTTAATAATAAATGTGATCGAAACAGTTGACTCGAGTTATAAAATGGTCCATTCCCACAACGCTTAGCAAAAGTCCATCTTCGTAGAACATTAATGTTAGCTATAAAATAAACTGAGTGTTAAAGAGAAAATATACTAGAAAAACATTTGGTTATCATCCAGTCTAGTTGGATGAGTCGACTGGGAATAGTGGGAACTTGAAGCAATCAGCTTGAAGTAATGGTTCGTTGCTAAATGAGAGGGAGATAATTGAACGAAACAATATGTATGTATACCTACATACCTTTTTTATATATATGTACCTTATTTCAAATTTAGGTTGAAAATATAGTTTTCTTCTACCATGTAGCGCGGGCAACATCCTGATTGAGTAGCCGTTTGACTTTATGGCTAAATTTCTCATCAAGGCTTGTATTCAAAGGCTCCAATTCTTTGAAAGAAATCGTTTAAACAGAGTTGTTGGTAGCTTAGGTTATAATGGAACTGTGACCGGAATAAAAATAAAAATTTCTAATACCTATTATATTATTTATTAAAAAGGTTAGTCAATTTTTGGGTTAATAAGGCTGCCAGCTGAAACTTTTATACCATATCAATACACTTTGTCTGAGTGGACCATAGTATTATTATAGTTTTACCAAAAATCATAGTAGAATTTGTAACAAGAACGTGGTGGTTGGTAACACTTACAAATGCTTAACAAAATCTTATTATTTTTAGAAATGAATGAATGTCCACGTCTTTTATATTATTATGTTTCACAAAGCAATAAGCCTAAGCACTTGCCTAGAAATTCAAGAAACTCTTTCGAGTTTCTTTAGGAGTTAATGACTTATTCTAAAATTAATAGTATACAAATTCTTAGTTGAGCGACAAGACGTTATTCTGACGCTAAAACTGAAGTAGGACTTCATCCATCCTTTAAACAAATATTGCTATTTGTTTTTGACTACTGATATTTTAAAATGCTTGTATAAACAATCAAGTTCAATATACATATAGATAAATAGATTCTCAGGTCGTAAGTGTGTATCTGACAAGAAAATTTTCTCTACAACATACGGAAATGATATGAAACGGTTCAATAAGAACAGCGGGATGCGCAAGAAACATCAATAAATGTACATTCAAATAAATTCAATTAATTGAAAGCTTTCACTGCATATGTATATAGAATTACCAATAAAATGTTGCAAAGCTAAAAGGGAAATCTCGATAGGAAATAAGCATGTTTATTTTTTCCAAAAGGAATTTACCTACATATGAAATTAAATTTGAGAATTGAGAGATTCATTACTGTTCCAATGTTTTGTTAGGGTTGACAAAGCTGAACAACGCTACTGATTGGTATTGTAACCAAAAAGTATTTTATCAGATTCTGTAGTAAATACACCATTCAAAACTTTTCTACCCACTACTAACAACAGTAGTTCATTTCATATTCAAATTCAACAAGTTACAAAAAATATACAATAAAAAATATATTTCTTTTTATGTGATGGGGTTTTTTTTTGTGAGGGGAAAATCATCAAATGACTTATCCCGCCCAAGGCCGGGCGGGAGGGAGTGTCAGACTCTTACTGACTAAAAACCCCCCTGTTCCTTCTCCTGCTCTGGGTCGAGGTTGCGGTACCACATTGCGCGTACGCCGCAACCCAGGCTGAACATCAGCTCTATAGGGCCCCGTCTGTGGTGGTCTATTGGCTCTCCTGGATGGGTTTTGATTGGGTCCTGGTCGGGCGGCGAGTTGCCCAAACTCGCCGACCGCATACCCGCGCTCACGGTGGCCGGAGATCGTGGAGATGTGACAGGGTAAGATTGGGCCATATTTATTTATTTATACATTTTGTTCTTGCTTTAGAGAAGTTTGTTTGATGGGGATGTTGTAGAGTACAAAAGCAATTAGTTAATTAAGTGATTTTAGATGCAAACGGATATATGCAATGCATATTATGCAATAATAGAAACAATTTTCATTCAACCAGTGCCAAGTTGCAGTTAAAACTTCGTCAGTCTAAAGCCAGGAATACATTTAATATTTGAAACAGAAACTTATGCACTGCAAAACTGCGGTTAGGTTTAAACTAATATTAGACTTTTAGCCTGAATTTAACTGAGTTTATTCGCTAACAGTTTGAGTTATGACCTGTTAATGTGTTAATTACAACAGTAACTGCGAAACTTTATTAACTTCCGAGTTTCCGACTGTGGTTTCACAGTAAAATCGTCTCAGTTTGTAATTGCTTTCCGTAATCTGATAAATTAAGAATTTATTACGGGATTTCCCGGCAATTTTCGTATTCCAATAGATTACTTAATAAGTACACAAGGCTATTATTCTATTTTGTAATGAGATTTTGTAGAATGTCGCGTAAATGACGTTGTTTAAGTACTTCAAGAAGTTTAGAAAAATTAGAAATGTTTTAATATTTAGTGGGGAATATTAGCTTTCTAATACAATTGTACGCTCTTCAGTATTTACGGTTTTAAGCTAGAGAATATATTACAGAATATAATAATATTCACTACATTTAACTAAAAAATTATACGTTGACAATAGAAAGGTTACATACATTCTCCCACCCTTAGTGTCAGACTCTTACTGACTAAAACCTCCCCCGTTCCTTCTAATGCTCTGGGCCGAGACCTCATTGCGCTTGCCACGTGAAAAAAACAGTAAAAAAATTTGATGCCAACAGACTGGGCTAACAAGAATCAGGAGTAAGTACCTCCCGTATCTTACAAAATATCGTTATTCAAAATTAGTTTTCCTAAGTACCTTCAAGATAAGCGATCACTATTTTGCTACTTTTGTAAACAAAGTTTTAAAACAAGTTTGAAACAGGATACTTTCTTAAGAACTAATAAATATTTCGTTCCTTAATCTAGTACCATATCATGTCTATTTACTCGAATTAATTTAAATAAACGCGATAACGTATATTAAATAGCATTACTTTGGTAATTCGTTGGTATGTTAATGTTTATGATATTAATGATAAGGTTATTTGTTTTTGTTTAAGCTCTATAGCCGTATTTGGCTTATCTCGGATTAGTAATCGTGTTGAATTTCGTCAAACGTCTGTAAATCTTTTTAAAATGTTGTTTTGGCAAGCGAGTAAGATCAAAGGTACATAGATTTATAAATGTCAATATGAGAATTAGAGAGAATTACGAGCTCAATTTAATTCCTACCATCAAAGTAATTTTGTTAATCCTACTAATATTCTAACCGCAAAAGTTTGTAAGTCTAGGCGTTAGTATGTTTGTTTCTCTTTCAAGATGGATCAAAATGTAATTGGGATCACATATAGATTATAGTTTGGATTAACTCATGGGATATTTTCGCTGGCGGCAAAAACGCTGGTGGAAACAAAAACCTCCTGACATGTAAGTTGTAAAAGTAAAATAATAACAAAAATAGCCTATTTCTTATTCCAGTGCCATTCTGTTTCATACTATTTCATTTTGATACTTTTGCAAAACTTTTGCATCTATAGTGCCTATTAATTCTTAGGGTTTCAAAAATACATAATAATAATTCTGGTGTGATACGATAAGTCACTGTTTCACTCAGTAAACAGTCACAAACTCAACATGTTGACGTGCTAACAATTGAGCAACTGTGTTCTATTCCAGGGAAAACAAGCCTCGCTTGTTTTTTCTTAATTTGTTGCCATGAAATTGATATGCATACAAAAAATAACTTACGCTTAGTATTCTTCAAGTGTCGTATGGTAACAGCAAATCCTTTTCCTCTAGCTGGGACTCGGTACTGCACAAGAGCAGCATTTTGCCTGGACACGAGTTTCCTTGAGGGTCTCTGGTCACAGGACTCCACTACTCGGTCATCGTCCCACGAGTCTGCTGGCCAAACTTGGCCATTCAACTCCCATCCGTCAACCCACTGCAAGCAATATAGTTTTTTAGTCAATTCGAATATTTTATTTAATTTAAAAAAAGATAAAAGTGAGTAGGAGCCGAAAATGGGAGTGTATTTCTTCTTTTTTTTTATTTTTATTTATTTTAATCAAAATAATATTACGTTAGTTTGTTAAATACCAAACCTTCTTCAAAGTTTCCAACCAATATTATAGTTATGGAATGCATTACTAGACATATGTATTTAAATTAACTTTATTTATGATAAATAAATGATATATCTAAAACAGCAATTTACAATATTAGAAGAATGTGTTGCAAAACATTCTTGTATACTTTTCCAATAAAAGAAAGTAAGCAGATTTAAATCTAATTAAAAATAAAGTAGATTAAATAACAGCAAAATCGTCTGTGAAATAAAGTCGAATAAAAACAGCTGATCTAAGTCTACAACGTTATAAACGCAGCGAAAAAAATTCAATTAAACTTCCGTCAGCGAGTTTATTGTTATTAAACTTTGTAGCATTTGCAGAGTTATGAAATAACGTCATTTGTCAGACCTTATTTAGTATTTTTAAAGGTTTAAATTAATTTACTTTAATCTTTATATATTTATCTTCAAGGATCAAAATCCCAAAGGAAACAAAACTCCTTGAGAAATAAGGGGTATAATTTATTTGAAACTGTATTCCCCCATTACCATAGGGTGTCAGAATAAGGATAATCAGCACACTCGGAATTATGACGTCACACTTTTTATCCATGATGTGTTTTCCCATATTTATTTGACGTTAAAGGGGTGTTAAAATATCAGATGACAAAAGACAATGTCCAAATTAGCCCTGTGCAATAAAGAGTATCTGAATACACGATAATTAATGGTCTATTTTATTTATTATATAAGGTGCAAATATTTTTGTTGCAGACATAATATTATACTTTTATTATAGGGGAAGCCTTTGTCCAGCAATTGAGATCTTCCAGCTAATGAAAATGATGATGTAAATGGTAACGGATTGTATATAACTGTGTAGCATTCAATGAGTTTTTGTAAGTGTTGGTTTAAGTTTTAAGGATAAAATTGTTAACAGATCGTTATTGGAAAAGATCTCTCTTTGACAGTAGACTTCTTTTAGCTTAATTATAATATTAGGACGATGTTAATTTTAGTGAGAGAGATGTTATCTCTTTTATACTTTACCGCAACTAAACCTCCGTTTTCGCAGGGCACGTCGAGGTAATTAAAGATAACCTCGATCCGTTTATCAGGTTCAGCTATGATGTAGATACCACACACGACTGGATCATTCGATGGTGATTTAAAAAACAATTCTCCTTCCTCTGACGTCACAAGGAAACAATCTGCGAAAGAAAATATATATAAATATAATTTTATATTTACAAAATAGTCGGTAAGGGTGTTTTGAAGATAAACAATATTTCTAGAATGAGGTATTGTATTTTTTTAGTTGCTCTCATGAGATGTACTCTTTTTGAAAAAAAAAACTACTTAATCTTGTGACCAAACTAAGAAAAGTTCTACTATAAAGAATAAGACCCCCATTTTGTCTCGAAACTAGAAGAGAATTTCTGAGTTTGGTCACGAGACTCATTATCAATGAATATTTTCCATTTCTTATATTACTACAATAATTATTTCCTAACACTAAGATCGGAACTAAAACATACTTTGAAAAGCAAACTAAAGGCAATGGCCGTTACGTCTTCACCCTTTCGTATACCTTCATCGTTCTGTCTTATACCACTTTATACAGACTAAAATTGAGATTGAAAAATAATGAAGGTATAAAGGTATTAAGATACCACCATTATTTTGAAACGAAGGAAAAGGTTCAATTAACTTTTTGAAATCGTATTACGTGTAATTAACTTCAAAAATTAATTGTTAACTGCGAGGTTGTGTAAAATTGACCTTGAAAATGTGAACGAAATTATTCACGAACGAAAGGTTGAAATGGAATACATTACAAACGGCTAGCACGGGAATGAATTCCAGAAATTTTAAGGTCACTTTACATCCTAGGAATTACATATTTTATTGAACTCACATGGAGTACCATGTGAGTACACAATATGTACATTGGTGGATATTTTTACCAGTTTAGGTGAAGGAACTACGTAGCTAGTACTCGTAGTGTTTATGTAGGTACTAGCTAACAAATAATAAAGCATACATTTAAGTTCGATTTTTGTTACAATAAAATAGGTTTATTGACATCTTTTTTTATTATTCTGATTCTTTAGCTAAATATTAGTTATTCTGGAAACTGATTGAAAAGTGGGTAGCCATGGAATTCGTGCACGTTCTTTTCCATAGGAAACTTCATTGATACATACGAGCAAATAGCTTCACTAGAGAACTGACAATTTTTATGTTTTTATTGTATTAGACATTATATATTTTAACATTTTATTTGTTTTGTTTTATTGAAATATTATATGATTTTACTTTTGACTGGAAATTTAAAGAACTTCTTGGATATTATAAGAACAGCACTATTTAAAATTATATTACTTGCAATATTTAAATAAATTATAACGTAAAAAATAAATGGATAAAAAATCCGTAGACTATAGATATATATTATACTTTAAATTTTTCATTTTGAAATACAATATCAATATTGATTAAAAAAATTACACAAATGAATACAACTTAAATTTAAAACATAATTAAACATTGAGAAAGAAGTAAAAACTATGATATTGTTTTAGTAACCCCAAGCGAATGGTACCTAGAGGTAGAATAACATTCAAACTAGCTTCGTTGCTTTGTTAGGTTGGTCAAGCGATATACAGTGGGGTTTTTCGAATCGGGAATTCAATTTTGATAGTGGTTCAGACTGAAGGTCAAAGGCCTCTTGTTTAATAACGTGTGGGTTGTTCACTGGAAACCTTCCAAGGGTGTACAAGTTTTAATTTCGTTTGATGAGAATTTGAAAGTTGAAAATCGAGCTCAGTGGCGTGCCATTAGGGAGGCCTATGTCCAGCACTGGACGACATGAGGCTGATGATGATGATGATAATGATGAAGTCTTCGGGCGTTTTTGCCAGGGTGGCGGGTCAAACACAATAACGTACGCCTTGATCAGGAGCAAGAGATGGAATGTGAGCGGGTTAGTCATAGTCTGACAATCCGTCACTACCATGGGCAAGCGAAAACACTTGGTGACTTCCTAGTAAAATTGAATAAAAGTCGAATTAAAATTACTGATATCTGTCTAAAACAATTGAATTCTCAATTCAATTGTTCTTTTTTACCATTTACTGTATGGAATTTTTGCCAAAATTTTGATTCAGTCTAGAGATTTTGGGCTTATATTTGGGCGATTTTCAAGGTCAAACTTCTTAGTCCAAGTACAAGAGAATTTGACGTATTTTTTATGCAAATTCAATATATTCAGATAGCAGACGATTACGGGCATTCTTAAATTTTGAATTGTGAATGTTTTTAAGTTGATGAAAACACTTTTGACGTACCTTCATCAGGATTTATGATCCGATGAGCTGGTCTGGACAATCGTCGTATTCTGGAGAAACGAGATAACGCTGATGCAGAACTTCTTTGCCCATAATCTTTGCTCTGAGAACAAAAACAAAATATTTTAATAGATAGACAATAAATAATATCCTCACTCCTTCGCCTTCCCCAATGTCTCCCCAACCCCTAATCCCCAAAAGGTCGGCAACGCACTCGTAACTCCTCTGTTGTTGCGAGTATCCATGGGCGGCGCTGATTGCTTACCATCAGGTAATCCGATTTGCCGACCTATTGCATAAAAAAACAATTATTAATGTAATGGGAGTTAGTCTTTATATTTAATTTTATTAAAATAAGAGAAATATCGTTGTTCATAAAAACATTAATAAATCATACTATGGATAGACATTTCCTAACATAAATAATAAATTAATCATTCAAACTTCTTAACAGAAAATTAAGTAAAAATGGTTGTTTTATTTGTGAAAAATTGTAAATTTACGAGCAAATACGAAATTGTACTCTTGAACTAATAAAATAAAAAGTAGGGTACACCACGTGTAAAAAGCTTCTTGTCCTAATTAATATTTGCATGTCCAAAGTGATTAGATTATTTGGTCGTCTCCCTTGGAGACGGTCATGATATAATAAAACATTTACGCTAATTGCTAAAAGAATTCAATTGAAGAAGAATAATTGATGGAAATATTTTAAAAATGTTTACCTGTCAAAAAGTTATTTATATACAGAAAATTGAAATATATTTTAGAAAATCTTTTAGAGTATAAAAGTTATACAGGTTTCTTCATATTAAGATTCAATTGAAATGAAAATATTTATATTATATTTGCTGTTTGATGATAATCAAACCATTTTTCCCATAAATAACTGAATGAAGACAATTCTTGTAATACCTACATTTATAAAATGTAGTTGACCTAGATCAACACTAGGTGAAACTTTAACGTGAACAATAAAATAATGCTCACATACAACCTAAAGAAATATAGGCTATATTTGAGAATCTGTGGCTCATAAAAGTCATTCATAAGTCATGATAAATGCTCATCTGAGTGATTTTAAATGTAACGTTACCGTACTTTGTGTGGCTACGTGAATCTCACACAAACGGTCCTGGGTAGAAATTCTTTTCATGTCGACAATGCATACAATGCTTTCAGATGGACTAAAAAGATTGCGTGGTCCACATTCTGGGTATAAGTGCTTAGATATTTTGAAGTTCATACGGCTAGGAGTAGGTTTTCTAGTTTGCACCTCACTGTTTATTATTTAGCGAACAAAGTTTCGGTGAACGAGGAATCGGAGGAAAATTGAAAATTTGAAAGTAATTAACAGAAACAATGGCTTTGTTTGACAGTGTGTGACACCGCTTAGACTCTCATATTATTTGTTTTGGTAATCTAGTTGTTCCAATTTATAGTTTTTTAATTAATTTGTTATCGATTAAAACAAGAGCCAAAAACGATCGTACTGATGATTATGTAATTAACAGAAACAATGGATTGTATGTCAGTGTGTGACACCGTTTAGACTCTCATATTATTTGTTTTGGTAATCTAGTTGTTCCAATTTATAGTTTTTTAATTAATTTGTTATCGATTAAAACAAGAGCCAAAAACGATCGTACTGAATTTATTTATTTAAAAAAAATGTTAGCTGTAAAACGTAATATAGAAAGAGTGCATTAACGTATTATGATTTTAAATAATTGTTAACTAACTTTTTTTGTATAGGGTAAAAATAGCTGACGGGTTCCCAGATTCATCTATTCCTGTGTCAAATTTCATTCAGTACTGTTGAATCGTTTTCACTTAAACGAAGCAGAGCAAACATTAATCCATTCACACTTACAAACGATCGCGTTTATAATATCAGTAGAATTTATTAATTTTCTGTTTCAACATTGGTATAATACAATTAACACATGTGTTAAATAATATAGGTACCTTAGCTTTAATCAACTCCTGTATTATTAATATGGTTAGTACAGTAAGTTAAGCTAAAATTAAATTTCAGCTTTGGTATTCAGTACCCGCTTAGAACCTACAGTTTGTTTTTGAATAATGTACTGGAAGCTCAAAAGGTTTTTTTTTGTACATTCAATGTTCGTTCCTTTATATAACGCTTTGAGTGATTTTATTTATATTTGATTTTTACACGCGTCGACTTTTTTGTACCCACCGGTTTGTAAAGTAATGGTAACATAGTCTGGTTTCCATTTCCAGATTGACTGAAGCGATGAAAACTGAATATGAACATTTAAACATTGACACGTGTCTGGCAATTTCCTTATACATTTTGTACATGGTATTAATATTGATACACAAGATACATATATAATTTAAATAAATATAAAATAAAAGTGTGATACTTATTTACTTACGAAATAGTGTTAAACGATGAAAAATTAACTAATTGGACATCTCTAGTGTAATGGATGTTAGTGACTGACAGCACTAGCTGTCATATTGACACTGACGCTAGCAGTTGTCAAATGTGACAGATAAGTAAATTTACCCGCTTAAAATTAATATTGTGGTCACGTAGAATATGAATTTTGAAAACAGTAAGTAGATACGTATTTTTTTCTTAAAAAGTGAAATTAAAAAGCTATGAGGCATTTATAAAAAATACTTAGGTATTAGAAAAGAAAGAATTTTATCCCCTTATTCAATTCTTGATAAAATACTTAGGATTTCAAACTGAGGCAAACAAATTTAATAATGTTTTGGCATAGATATGTACTATTAATATAGATACTACTCTCACTTGTAACAATGGTCACTCAATGTGGATTGGAAATTTAAAGCTTATGAATATTATATGAATAAAAAATTATATATCTCTGTAATATGTAATATAAGCGCTTAGTGCGCCCCTTAAAAAGCGAACAGACTTCTACAGATGGCCCCAGCCTGGAGCAGGGGGGAAGGCTTGGGCCTCCGGTAACCTTACTTACACGGCGAAACATAACGTAAGTGTTGCTTCACGCCAGTTTTCTGTGAGGCATCACTCCAATCAAGCCGGCCAATTCGTGACAAAGCATGGCTGGCAGAAGAGACGAAGAAGTTTAAGTCACTCCGAGACGAGTGAGACATCTTCTTGCCTCTACCAGGACAGGAGAAGTCTATCAATTATTAAAAAACAATCTCCGGACGAACATAGCACAAAACAATAGCTTTACAAATATCACACACACAATATATTAACCTTATCCAATACTAACAAAAGTTCGACCAAATAAAATCAGATCGTGTCACCAGAGTCGAAATGGGCAACTAGTGGTAGCCAATAAAGTATTTACTCGTCCATTATAATTATGGTCAGTTTATTAGGGTAGGCTGGAAATGTCCCACATTGCTATGAATATTTACGCAGGCTTTGTGCGGTCCATGTTCTGGATCGACCATTTGAGTTGCAAATCCATTGTAATTGGTGATTATGCCGTATTTTGTGTCCTTTTGTATATAGATTTGCAATACTTACTTGAAAGCACTGCGATATACGATTCAATTTGGCCCTTAGTTTCGTTAAAAAGAAATTACCTCGATTTAAATTTCATTTCATGTTCTTCATTCATAAAATTGCAATAAAAATTAAATCACATTTAATTCATATATTTTATGATACAATTAATTTTCTCCTTTCGTATTGAAATCAGCAATAAGTATACTACTTATTACTGAAAGAATAATACGCGGCAAGCTAGCTAGCTAGAATTCTCACGTAAATACTTCCGTATATATGGCAAGAATTCGAACAGCTAATCAATATTTCTTTTTGTATTGGCAGAATCTTAAAAATAGCGTTTATGCAGTAGTTTTTAGTAGATACATTTATGTATGTTACAATTATGCGTAAAATACTTTCGTCTCATGCCTGGGGCTTTGACCAGGCAATTTTTCTGAAATTAGTCTGTGTCAACTACACCAAATAATATGTTGACATCTCTAAGTCCAAAACCTTCGTAGCAAATAATAAATTATATTCAAATGTAGGTACTATTTAAAAAAATATGATCGATCCATATTTTATAACTCAGCATCAGTTCTGATTCTAGGGCTGAGAAAAACTAAATCAGGTTCTCCGTTCATAGGGTTGACAACGTAACAAAATTATTGTAGAGAAACGGTCGAACGCATTTCACCACGCCCTCGAAAAACCTGAATTATATTACTTTCCTTGAAGTCCCTATTTGTTATCAGAACATCGGTCGTAATAATGTCACAGAGGTCATTTATAGGAACTGTCAATACGAGGCCAAAATACTTAGGCGTGACGCGACACATTTACTTAATTACCGTTATCCCAATAATTCAGTGGGTGTTAATAGGGCTGAAATTGTGATTCTATTAATATAAATGAACCTTTAGCTGTATTTGAACACTCCCACGTATTAAATCAACGGATTATTTGAAGTTATGTCAGCTTATTATGATAGACGTAGACAATTTGGAGCGCGTCGCCGACTGACAGACAGGTTTGCAGTGATTTAGTCAAGACGACATCGCTCAGTCGAGTTAACGTGACCAAATTCCAATGTGACAGTCACCCTTGTTATTTGAAGGAAATGTTCATTTGTTGGCGCGATTTCAGTCCCGTT
Organism: Spodoptera exigua; assembly: GCA_902829305.4. Taxonomy (NCBI): domain Eukaryota; kingdom Metazoa; phylum Arthropoda; class Insecta; order Lepidoptera; family Noctuidae; genus Spodoptera; species Spodoptera exigua. Next base: position 10,083,883 of record LR824610.2, on the reverse strand, counting down.
TGTTTAAATGAGTCTTGTGTTTAAATAAAAGGTCTTTTATAAATACTCAAGGGATCGTTTGGTTGCATTTCCTTGGTTGGTTTTTGTTTTATCTTCAACTAGGGAAAATGCATTTTTAAAGACTTGTTTTTTCTCGTGGGTGCGTTTACAAATATGCAATTTCCAGAATAACAATTTGTGGATCACACAAAGAGTTTTTTCCATGCGGGAACCAAACGCGTAGCATGTTGTGCGGCAGCCGGTTGCCCAACCACCAAGCCAAACGTGTAATTTTCAAGTTCATTCTAGAATAAATAATTATTAGCTTATAGAAACAACAACATTTATTTAAAAAATAAACTTGGCAGCAAAAAGAACGAGTAGGTATGACTTACAGTTTCAAAATCGTTTGAATTAAGAATGTATTTTGAATTAAGAACATCGAGTATTCTGACATTGAAACTCTCCGGTTTGCATCGATAACGAAGTTTAAAGCAAGGTACGTTAACTCAGTGTAAGTAAAAGTTTCCACTGCAAACTGCTGCAAGTTGAATATGTATGAAATTTGTTATGAAGAGTCCGGCTTCTACTTATTATATTTTAATTGAAGCTTTTCTAGAGGCATTACCTATAAAGTCTTTAATCTAAACTATACTAATTCAGTTTATTTGAAAAGAATATTAGCAAACAGAATGTATAATAATTAATGTTTTATCGATGTTTTTGGTAATTTTAATACTACGTATGTATATTCGATGGATCCACCGGATCTTTTATGATATAGATGTTCTAGATGATTTGAAAACTAGGGTGATCTGAATGTTTCTACTAAAAGAATCAAAGCAGAATAGGTTGTCAGTTGTCGTAAAAACAAATGTTTACGATTTTTTTTTTTACAAAAACATTGCCCCACACTAGGATTTTCTCCTGTGTCGTGGGTGCGTTTAAAAACATACCAATTCACATGCACATCATACCCAGACCCGGAACAACAATCTGTGGATCACACAAAGAGTTGTTCCGTGCGGGAATCGAACCAGCGACACGTTGCGCGGCAGCCAGTTGCCCAGCCACCGCGAAATTCATTTCAGAAACATCAAAATATTATTACTGAACGAGGACTTTGTATATAAAATATCATTTTTAATTTCTCCCGATCACGTTACTAAAAATAAAGAGTCTGGTCTGGTCTAATTTGTTAAAGTTCTTATTGACTATATATACTTATGTACACTATAATTATTTTGTGTTAAAATACTACATGAAAGAACATCGTAAATAAATTACTTATCTAAAGAAATTGACATTTAATTAAGAATAAAATAGTTATTTCACAGCTGTTCAATAAAATAACAGTCTGATAATTTTTAGTTTTACCTAACCAAGTAAATTATTTAGTAGGTATTTTAATAATACTTAAACTTATGACTCCATAATACCCATTTCACGTAATTTCCTCCGTCGTAATAAATCGGAAATAAGTGTTTATATCTACAAAAAACTACATTCTGAATCATTTAAATAAAAGGGATTTGCCATTACCCCTCAAGGTTCGTCAGGTGAGACCGATAACGTCAAGAAGTTACTAGTGCACTGGATCCTTTTGGTGTTAAGATTTTGAGAATTTTAGAATTTTGGTATTGAAAATGAGATGTCATTACTGTAACCATATCTTACAGCGAAACACAATGCAAGTGCAACGTTATTGAACCGGTTTTTTGCAAGACAATCATCTGGTCGAGCCTACCAATTCGTTCCGAAATATAGTTCTCTCTCATAAGATAATCATTACTGTCACTAATAAAAATATTCTTAGATTTTTTTAAACCGATTTCTAATATTTCCAATGAATCGATAACCGCTAGAAATCATCGTTTGCGAGTCAAAACCAGATTCATTGAATCAGAAATTAATAAGCCTACCCTTATCCATGTCACGTCAGATTTATTCTATATAAAATCCTGAATAATTTTCTGAACTGACAGGAATCCTAAACCAATCTCAGGATTATAACGTTGGAAACAAATGGCCTGGAAGATGTAAATTCAGAAATCAACCATGACCTTCTGTGTGTGGATAAGTCGAACACGTAATTGAGGATTATTTTTTAATCAATGTTTTATTCAGATGCGATAAAATATACAAATTTTCAATGGCGTTGGTACGGGCAAGAGCATTGAATAATCTTATTAATCACATATTAATTGTAAACAAGTAGAACATCATCACCCATCACATATTTGAGCCTATAAGTGCCCACTGCTGAGCAAAGGCCTTTTCTAAATATTCTTTGAAAGTACCAATAAATCGGAAAAAGTCACGTTGATACTTGCCAGGTTTCGAGCCCACACCCTTATATTTGAGAAGCGAGTGCCTTATATCCGGGCCACTACGACGACCAGACGTGTCACCTGGTAGTAAACAATCAGCGCCGCCCATAGTCACTGTTGGATTGTTGGATTGTTGTAAAAAGAAGTAGGCTCACGTAGCTATTGTCTTGAAGTTCTTGGGTTGATATAGTACTGAACGGTGCTTAACCATGCTTCCAAAAACCGTTTAACATGTATTTTTCTTCAAGCTGTCAAAATAAGCAACCACACCTTTATTGAAATATTAATTGGACGCTCTGGTTTCACAATTTGGTATACCTGTATGCACACGTACGCGACCACAATATTAAATAGTAATGGAATAAATGAACCGTAAGTTCGTGAAATGGCGTGTTAATTCAGCAGACGCGTGTTTCTGACACAAAACTACATCGAATCGTATTGATGACGTCACTCATTTTCTCCCCTTGTTTCATTATTATATCAATAGTAATAATAAATGTTCTCACATTTTTTCTAATTAATCAGATTAGTTTTTTCGTCGTATAAGTAGTTTTTCTATTTGGCCTGCACATTTTCGCAGAGAGAGTAAGACTTCCAAATCGGTTTGATAGAGTTCAGCACGTCGATTCTATAAAATTTGTTTGATTTTGAATCTTGTTTGAGTTTGAAGTAAGCGTCGAAGTGACAGGGAAATTACATTATAGAATGCCACTTTTAACGTCATCTCATACTTTATCTATCAAAATATTGTGCTCAATTTAGTCTGTTTAACTCGCAAGTGTACTACTACTCACAGCGGATTCAGATTCGAAGTTTAGAATGTAATCTTACAGAATCACACTGCACATAGTATTCAAATTGACATAAAGCCACTCAATACACAAATAGAAAAACTAGTCTAAAATCTGAGGTCAATGATAATACTGTACCAAAAAGTTGCATTATAATGTCTCACAAAAATATAGAAAAAAAAAGAAATGGTATGCATAAAATCCACGTTAAAGAATACTTTAAGTTGGACGGCGCGAAAACATTCATCTGAAACGAATGCATAGAACTGGTGAAGTGAAAAATGCATGCACTCTACTGATGCGTCACACCTTTGTGAGTTTCTATTATGTTTCTTTTTAAAACACAACCCTAAAAGCCCTGAGCTAAAAGAAAATAAATCCTTTTAAAGAACTTTTTTTTTTAACTGTTTGTAGTTTGTATAAAACGGTTTATAGCTCTTTTTAGAATGTAGTCTAAAGGATACTTGATTAAAACGGCTATCGCCAATTGAGGCTGTTGATTCGATCCCGTAGCTAGCCATTCAATGAAATGTTTAGCAAGGATGAAAGGTTATTTCTTCTTATTTGAAGTTTTTTAGAATTTATGTTACGCTGTTTGATCCAGTTAAAGAGATTCAATTTATTCTTTCTGCAAAATCAGTTTGGTTTTGATTTGCCATGAATTGGTTACACAGTAAAGTGTTCATTTGAAGGAAATAAAATGAGTATTTGTATTGCCTTGTTAAAAAATTTTGAAATTATGGAATAAACAAAAAAAGTATATACCTCGTACTTCAAAAATCGGAAAAGGGCATTCTATACGGCCATTTTACAATAATTATCCTTAACCCTTTTTTACAGTAGATGTGGAATTTCATTATTAAATATTTTTGCTATTATTAATTTATCCTTTTGTTTGATCCTAAACATATCCATTTACGTAGATACCAGTTTAAAAATAGCTACCAGCCAATTAGGAATTTTATCCTATATTTTTATCTAGACTTATTATTTTCACGAGACGATAAATCTTATCTAATCTTAAATGAATTGTTCAGACGTACTGTCAAGCGAGTAAATAAAAAGTCTAGTAATATGTATTGTGTTTCTGGAAAATGTCTTGAAAAATATATTATTGCCTGAGACCTTATAATAAATTGTAAGTGGATAAAAGTGTGATCGCAATTATACCATGAAAATACTAGAAACCAGCGTGAAGTAACGCTTACGTTGTTGCCAATCCTCCCCTTATCCTAAAAACCCCTAATGGTCTTATTCCTAACCCCTAAAAGCCGAACAGACTTGAAATTCCTCTGCTGTTGCTAGTGTGGATGGGCGGCGCCAATAAATTACCATTTGTAGAGGCGAGTGCTCGATTGCACCCCACTTCATAAAAAATAATTCAACTGTAAAAAATCATTTAAGTATATTATTTTTTAATATATGCATTCTTAATTGGTTGTTCTGGACGTAACATAAACCGTAAGCTTTTCAGAAGGCATACCTACATCATCTAAAGCAGCCATATTAAAAATTTTAAGTAATGTCGTAAACACCAGTATTAACAAGTTATGAGATCCGAAAACTGATTTGTGGCTGAAACATTATTTCTAGTCTAACTCTGTTCTCTGTTAAATAAAGTAAACGTTAAAAATTCTAGAACATGTTACGTCATAGCTTCAATCATACTGAGTTTCAACCAGAAAATATTTCATTGATATTTCTATTCGTCCTTTTTGCTCTAAAAGCTAACTTTATTCAGTTAGCGGCCGTCATTTTCCATTTTCTAACCATATTCGATACTGAGTAACTGAGACGTATCTAGTTACGAGAAAGTTGAAGAAACTTCCAATGTAAAGTGAGAACTAGGAGCAATAACGTGTTACTTAGACTCAGTAATTCATGACGGGAGGTATATATTTACCTCCAGCAAACTTTACATAGGTAACCTCAAGTTGTATAAGTTCCTTGAATAAATATTAAGTTCTCAATTTTATTATGTTTGTAAATATTAGTTGATGGAAAGTAAGGTACGTATGTATGTACAAGATCATAATCGGTGATTGAATTTGTGTTTCCTATGTTACTTTTTTTTAAGGTAAATGTGAATTCATTGTGATAAAGTTTGACGACATATAAAAAGCTAATAACATTTTCTGATATATTAATTAGTATAACTGTTACAAACAAAATTTAATACAGAGCCAAACTATCATAACAAGATTCTAAACTTGGAGGACTGATATTTAAATCGTATCATGTTAAAGGAAATCCCAACGCGAAATCTCCTAAGGATTCAACTTTAATAAGCGGTAAAGGTCAAATATGCCCAACTAAGTTACAAGAATCGGTCTCAAAATACACCCAATCGTATAGAAATTGGCGCGTCGATCGTATAGATCAAACATGAACTTGATGTTTGTCTTGAACAAATACTTACAACCAACATGGTGTACATTTGTCAAATATTTGAAGCCAACCTATTTTGGAACCAAAGTGGTGCGGGCCCAATATTTTTAACGTTCCTTTGAACAAACACGCAGAGCACGTAATATGATATGTGTGCTGATAATAAAATAACGCTTTTTCATTTCGTCTTGTTTGCGAATAGAGATATCGTTGTTGTTACTATCGACATCTCGTGATTTGAATCTGAATCTAAAAAAAAAATTGCAATTATTATACTACTTGGTCATTGCTGCTTAAATTACTATTGTTTCGCTGAGTGAGTACGGTTACCGGACACTTAATCCATTCTCTCCAACCCTAAATCCCCAATTCCCAAATCCCTAACAGCTGCCAAGCCAGCTGCAATTCCATTAATGTTTCGAATGTCCAAGGACCCGTTGACTGCTTATAGTCAGCATATTTGCCGACCTATCCCCCTATAGCTCCAACCTACCCTATAGCTAGAGGTATCATAATAACTAAATGCTCTTAACCTTCAAAAAAGGTATTTTGTATTCCACAGTATTAAATGTAGAAGTAGAAAGTACATAGTGAGAAATTAAACTTCGTTGAGCATTAAAAACTTTTCGTTTCAGAAACTACAAGGTTCTGCAACTCTAGGCATAATTTATTCATAACTTCAGACATTATTACCTACTAGCTGTGCAATATCGATAGGTATTTCACGGATTTTTATTTGGCAAATAAGTATGCAATAAATATGGTAATATCTGTTTGTATAATATTTTCTCGTAAAATGAAGATTCCACACCTGTTTCTCTCTGGCTGTGACCTTTTCATACGTTTGGTGTTAGCTTAGAATTTTAATCCTAATCTGCTGTATATCACACCACGACGGATATTTGCTAGATTTTTATTACAGCAATTTTATTGTTGAGTTTATGGTTATCATATCCACAAGTAGTAAACGAAGAAAACTCTGCAACATTAAAAAAAGTGCACCCAGCACACCTCACAAGTTTTGTCAGCGATTTTCGAGAATTTTTTTTTATGTGCTACGTCGGCAATCGAGCAGACAGAGAGGTTTACCTGATGGTAAGCAATCAGCACCGCCCATGGACACCCGCACAACAGAGAAGTTACGAGTGCGTCACCGACCTTTTGGGGATTAGGGATTATAAGGTTTTAGGATTGGAGAAGGGGAAGGATTTTGCCTCCAGTCTCATACCTTTTCAGTTTCACTCATACGGCGAAACACAACGCCGTGGTTGTTTCACGCTGGTTTTCTGTGAGGCCGTTGTATCACTCCGTTCGAGCCGACCCATTCGTGTTGAAGCATGGCTCTCCCACACTTACATTTTAAAGTATTGAAAGGCATAACCTAATAAACTATTCATTTTATCTTATTTATGCAAATAGACTAAATTAACAAACAAAAAAAGAATTTCAAAAGTCATAAATAATATAAAAAAGTATCATGATTCTTAAGTCTCTTAAAACACAAGAAAACATTTTCCAAATGATAAAACATCTTGAATCCTATTACATTACAATAAAATACACTTTTCTGATGTAAATGGAGATAAATGTAAAATAAATGGGTATGAAGCTATAAATATCCATTATTGAACGAACATAAATAGGAATTTGGTAAAAAAGGCTAGTAATTTATACATATTTCAAGAAACTACGCTCACGCGAGTTAGTTCTTCGCAAACTGACAGATAATATTCAGTTTGACGACTGACTTCAATGTTATAAATATCCTTTTAATATTAACATCGCGAAAGTTTGTAAGGATGTATGTATAAAGGTATGTACATAATTGCTTTTTCACACAAAAACTACTGAATGAATTTGAATGGAATTTGGCACAGAGATAGATTATAGTCCAGGAGTAACATATAATGTATGTTACTCCTGGACTATAGGTCGCCGTAGGTTTATTAGCAAATCTGTAATACAACAACCGCATTTTTTCTCACCTACACAGTTTTTTTTAATCTGCTTACCCCAGTTTACATACATAAAAGGATACGAGGGTATGGACCTACGATAAATAACGACTTGAATATTGATTTTTATGTATAATAAAATACCCAGTAAAAATATTAGGTAAACTTTTTTACTTGTAAGTAATATTATAAATATAAAACTTCGGTTCCGAGGCCAAAAGATGGATAACCATGATCGTCACAGTTGGTACACGAATGACATCGGACCATAAAAAGCTTAAGTGCTCTGTAAGTGGTAAACATATACAGCACCGTATATTTTTACCAATTTTATATATGTGGGTCAAGCGATTATTAAGTAATTTTATGAACAACTAAAACCACTGTGTTAAAATATACATATGTACAGATAAAACAAAAACTGAATATGAAAAAATTACAGCTATAGGCATTACCCAGTAAACCAGCCCAGAAAAAAGTACAAAACACACTTTTATACATTTTTTTATACTCCTCAGAACTTCCTATACAACTTATTGAATGCGACTTTATCCTTTTAGTCCTACCTACAATCTCCGTAGCTGTAAAAAAATCGTAATCGAAGCACTTCAAGACATGCCCTATAAAGACACAGAGAAGTTATTATTAGTTCCTAAATAACTGTAGTAGTTAAAGGTGTTTTTGTGTTTTAATTTTATAATAATTATTAAACATAAACATAGAGTTTAAGTATTATTTTATCGATTATTTAACAATGTATGTATCTTTTAATTTTAGTATTAACATTATTTCCTTAATTTAAAAACAATTATGTGCTTATGATTATTTCATATCTTTTTACCAACTTTGCCCTTAAACACAGATTGTCCTAGTTCAGCCACCCAATATTATTATCTTAGCTTTAAGCAACGTGTAAATTCTAGATTATGAGTTTTTAAATAAATTTTATTTATTATTTAATTTATGTTGTATTTGTGTGGTAGATTTATAGCAAGAGATTTGTTTTTCATAAGTTATATTTTTATTTTCGAAACTTTATACAATTAAGCGTTGCTACAGTCGCGTTTACGGTATGTTGACTTGACATATTAACGTGAAGTATGGGAGAGGCAAACTAAAGCACTTTTGGGACCGCTCAACTGGAAAGCTCAATCTTTCCTTCCCTCAAAACCTAGATATCTGAAACCCAAAAGGCCGGTAACGCACTCGTAACTCCTCTGGTGTGGTAATCATGAACGGCGCCGATTGCTTACCACCAGGTAATCAGTCAGCTCGTTTGCTCCAATATCACATAAAAAAATATTAATACTTCCACCTGCCTATTTTAGGACAGAGACCAAATAGTGTTTCTTTTTTCAAAAAATGCACTTCTTGGTCAAAAACCCCGTATCAACCAGTTGCTACCAAAAAAACAAAATCCAAAAAAGTAATCAATATTAGAAGCTCTTATTTCCCTTTACACTTTTAGTTAAATTAAATTTGGATTCGTAATTATATTCAGTAATCCGAAGATTAATTTTGTTTGCCATTTTATTTTCGTTTACAGTTATCTTAAGTGGTATTTAATTAGTTTAATGTAAACACAGGTTTGTGAAAGCATTTCGTTATTTTCTGTAACCATATTTACTTTATTTTGTTTCATGTTTACTTTCTTAATCCCTCTAATCAGAATTTACTTTAAATTTGGGAGTTTGTAAGTTATTGCAGGAACTTATTAATCTTTCTAGTTTTGTATTTCCAGAAGGGTGAACAGTAGTTTACTTTTCACTTGTTACATAACTATAAGGCTGAATTATAATAAACCTATTACTTGTCGTTGCGTATCATGTCCGTCGTACTGACAAATGTATGGAATCGATATTTATTCTATCGCGCCATGAGATGGCACGACCCGTAAGTGTTTTTCCACATTAAAGCTAGATTAGGTTTCAAAAATACTTCAGTAATTTTCAAACATAGTTAGTTAGATAAGTCCATCAGCAATAAAATTCCAATATCGGTAGGTACAGTTTATCCAACGACTTCACCCACCAAAGAAGAAGTGACAGACACTTATTGGCCTAAAAGCAACCGCTTCTTTCTTCTGCGTCCAGCACCACATACAAAGATCCTAAGGTTTTATTGTGAGATAATAAAATCTCGGTGGCACTCGGGGGAATTTCTAGAGGTCGGTCTACATACAAGAAAATGGATTGATGACTTCACAAAGGTTCAAAAAGATATGGAAATTGATTAGTTTTTAGTATGCCTAAGGCTATTTTTTACATTCCTAAAATACAAAGTCTGACAAAAACCTATCTTTTCAATCACATCTCTGGAGACGTGTTTCATAAGGTTTTTTTTTGAATCTTTTAATATTCTGATGATTTTTAAAGTCTATTAGACTTTAAACCGAATTTCCGATTTACTTTGACTGCTTGTCGAAACAAAATATTATGTAACTATTTAATTTTGTATGTTAAGTTACATCAAGTTTTTTACCATACTAAAACCATTTCTCTTTTTTCTTATATTTATTTTGGAGAACACCAGCTCTAAGCACTATCTTGCAAAAGCTGGCGTACATTTCAACGCAATCTTCAGGCATCAACACACTAAACAAATTAGGTATGTATATAAAGTATCACTTAAGCATATTACTGTTTGCTCTGTCTCTTGATTTGGGTGTGAAATTATGACTTTTTCCTTCCATCGTTCTTTCCTTTGTTTAATGCTATTTTTTTTAGTTTTCCTATATTGCAGCTAGTGAAAAAAAATAAATAAAACATGATGGCTTTAGGAAGGACGGCGGTAGTCTATTTGAATGAAAAGTAGATTACATCAATGAAGTTAATAGCATATTATAACAACAACAAAGAAGTTAATAGCATTTTATTATTTAATTATAAATCATTTTTCGCTCATTTTAACAGAACAAAGTGTTACAAAACATGAGTAGGCATGATAATTCATATTAAAAGGTTACAAAAACAGAACGGTAAGAATTGTAAGTACAAAATCAAAAATTCTTGCTTAAAAACTTATATATGATAATTGAAAAAAAGTAACTCATGGATACCCCTTGGTACTGAAACCCTTGCAATCGTGCAACAAGGCAATAAATATAAAGAAACCATTAAAATCATTCAACTACCTTACGATGTACTATCAACGATAATTGGTATCATGAAATAAAGAAGAGTGGGCAGGGCCTTGTTCAAGAACTCAATGCGGTTAGTTAACAATCCGCATAGGTAGGCACTTGAGTTTCCCGGATCGCTAACAACCGGACAGTTCAAGAGGTCATATGTAGTCCTATTTTATTTACTGCTTAAGAATTTTTCTCCGTAGAATTGACCTTTGGTTTTGTTATCCAATATTCAATGAACCTGTGTTCTTCTAAGGAGATGGTAAAGAACTACCTTTGACTAGACAATACATAAGTAGCTGCTTCAGAATTATAATAAGAGGATTTATATTGGTATACCTATTGTCTTTCTGTCTATAAAATGTGGGACGGCTCGAAAGACTCGAGTGATACAACGGCCTCACAGAAAAGCGTCGTGAAACAACCACAGCGTTGTTTCGCCGAGTGACCTTCCCTTCCCTCAATCTCTAATCCCCAAACGGTCGGCAACGTAACTCCTCTCTTGTTGTGGATGTCCATGGGCCGCGCTAATTGCTTACCGTCAGGTAACATTTCGTTGGCCGACCTATTACACAAAAAAAATACAATTCAAGAACTTACATAACCCTGAAACTGTTTACGCAATCATAAAAAAGCCATAATCGACTTAAAAAGTTACATCGCCCACACTGTCCACTGTGGACTATAAAATTTTAGTATCAAACGAAGCCCATAACAAATTTTCATTAAAAATATGATAAGCATATCGTACTTATTGTCATGTTCATAGCAATGATTATTATCTGAGTTGCTTCTATAGAAAGACATAAAAAGCGAAAAATAATAATATAAAGTCATTACTTAAATATTTGATTATCATTACACACTTGTAAAATACTTGATAAGCTTTTTGTATTTTCGGTAACCGTTTTACTAAAAAAAAATATATCGACTCTGCCCTTAAGTTAAGAGCAGTTGAAAGGTGAAATGCCGCCGATAAAATTATTTTAGGGAACTGTTAAGCGTTATGATGGCCTGAAGGTTAAAATCCCCACTTCTCATGTAAACAACTAGCAAACCTTTTTACAGTGGTTTAAAGTAGCTTTTTCCAAGTTATATGTACTTTCCAAAGTTATATAGATATCACTCACATAAGCATGTGTTCTCATTATTGTTCAGGGTTTCTTCATATGTGAAGAGATTTTTTCTCAGCCGTATAACAGTTACTCATGGCAGCATTTATTCAGTGCAGATGACGAAATCCGCCAGCGATTTCATATGCGTATTAAAATATTGTATCCCGGGATTTGAAAAACAGCAGCGATTAAGCGATTAAGCAAATCAAGTATAATTTGGAGCCAATAATAGCACTCAGGAAAATTGTAGATATCTGTCAGTGACGTGAGTGTCGACTTTTAGAAATCCGAACAGCAGTTCCAAAGAGTACCTACATACAAACTAATAAATTTTACCTCTATATAATATTAGTGTAAAATTCCCTAGAGATTTTGCATTTTGCCAATAAATTGTCACAATTACCGAGTGGTTTCGCATTTTGCAAATAAGTTGTCACAAATGAACTTACGAGTAAAAGTAAATAGGTATAGATGTAACTTAAAAGTAACTTATTTACTATCGTCGATGAAAAAACCAATACATTTAAAGAACCGTTGTCTCATCTATATTGTTTGCCGAAATCTCGTCACTTAAGTAACAAAGTTAATGGAATTTTTACTCCCGTTGAGTTCTTTTACTTAAAACTTGGTAACTGAAGATTTTGAGCACATCGTCACCTTACCACCTCTCGTCAGGAGTAAAGTACTTTTAACCTAGTTTAAGGAAGCATTATCTAATGCGGTTATCGTTTATTGGAGAACGTAAAAGCCTCTAACATCCACTACGTGCGAATTTCAAATTAATTGTATGGCAAGCAAGTTTTTTTTTTTTTGTATAGGATAAATATTGATAAGCTGTTATTTCATTTATAGTTAAAGTCAAAATCAATGGTTATAGACTTTTAGAATTCTGACCTTCAAGCGTATTTTTTTGCGTTTTAACATTTTATAACCTTATTTTAACATAGGCAAAAAATCCACGTTGGTCAAAAGTTCATGACCAATGAGGCGGTTGATTAAAACTTTTAAAATCAAACTAATATGAATTCAGTTATGATACACTAACATTAATAATTTCTATTAGAATGAAACCGAAGTTATTTTTGCTTTCTGGAAACAAGCCCATGTGTAGCAAACAGATTGCTTCTTCTTTGGCCCTAGCCCTGAACAGGAGAACGAACGGGATGGTATTTAGTCAGTTAGAGTCTGGCGCTCTCTTTTGGTCCAAAGAAGGCGGAAGAAGTTAATTTATACCCCCTCAAAAACAATAAAACAGTACTTTATTCAATTCAAAATCGAAATACATAACTCAGAATCTATTTTAAGTTATTTATTGATCTCATTTAGGCCTCATTTATATTCTTTTAAGTTGGGTGATCTATTTTAAGATGTATTTATTTTAAATAAATGCCTCATGAATAAAATAGACAAAATGTCGTCACGACCCATCGATTGAAGTTCCAGTGAGTGAGGGAGTGTTGAAAATTTAATGAGATGATTTTATATAAAAACCGTACTTTCTTTCGTCTTTTTCTATGCAATATTATCTATTAACTAAGCTGTTAAAATATTCATGCATCAATTAGGTATATAATATAAATACTGTTTACTTTTATTTCCATTCATTTTTCTTTTTTTTTAAGTTTTGAGTAACTTTGGTGGGGTAAGAGGGAGTGACAGATTCTTTTTTTTTTGTCAGAGTAAAATCATTAAATGACTTCTCCCGCCCAGGAATAGGCGGGAGAGAGTGTCAAACTCTTACTGACTAAACTCCCGTTCCTTCTCCTGCTTTAGACCGAGACCGCGGTGCCACATTGCGCCTACCCCGCAACCCCGGCTGAACATCTGCGCTGAGTGACAGACTGACTAAAATCCATCCCATTTCTTCTTCAGCTCCAGGTCGACATTATTGTGATTTACCCGCAGCCCTGGCTTATTTACTACGTGTTTTGTGCGATGCAGGTCGTTCTAAACAAAAATCTAATGATATCAAATAATCGGTTTGAAATCTTTGATCTCTTAAGCAAGGATAGTGATCAATGAGATTTGGAGAATAGGTCTTTGTTCAACAGGGTGTGGGTATAACGTCTGATTGAAATACAAAAATGATATTTATTTTTATTTTACTTCATGCAAAAAACATTGTACATTGTATTGTACATGTAATTTGACTTGAGAATTCTCTACCACACAACCGTAGATAGTATCGTAGTGGTAGATATTTTCTAGTTTGTATTAAACTAAATATAGTTAGGTCCATACTTTTTTGACTGATTTTCGTTTCATTTTTTATTTGTGTCATTTTTTCCGCTTTTGGATAGCTAAGTATCAAAGAAAATATTTTTTTCTCCCCGTTTTTTTTTTTTTTTTTTTTTTTTTTTTTTTTTTTTGTGAGGGGAAAATCATCAAATGACTTCTCCCGCCCAGGGCCGGGCAGGAGGGAGTGTCAGACTCTTACTGACTAAAAACCCCCCTGTTCCTTCTCCTGCTCTGTGCCGAGGTCGCGGTACCTTATTGCGCTTACCCCGCAACCCCGGCTGAACATCAGCCCTTTAGGGCCCCGTCTGTGGTGGTCTATTGGCTCTTTGAGGCGCGCGCGGAACGCTACGCGCCATACGCTCGGGCCTGGTTCTGGTCGGGCGGCGAGCTGCCCTTACTCGCCGACCGCAGGCCCGTACTTACGGTGGCCGGAGATCGTCCCTCGATCCCCGACGCCCGTAGTGTCGCCAGTTGCGGCTGCTGGGGCGTGAGGAGGAGGATTGCTCCCTCACGCGGGCCGCCTCTCTCTTTGCGAGCATGACTGCTTCACAAAAGGAGGAGACGGCGTCCCAGTTCCTCTCACTCCGCACCATGGCCTCGACTAAGGCCGGGCGCGAGAGGTCGCCGCCGCCGATCACTTCCCTGAGGATACGGCGGTGCTCAGCCCAGGCAGGGCATACCGCTACCGTATGCTCCACCGTATCCTCTAGGTGGTCCTCACAATGACGACACTCGGGCGTTTCCTCCCGCTGAATCCGAAACAGGAACCTACCGAAGCTGCCGTGCCCGGTAAGCACCTGCGTCAGACGGAAGGTGAGGACGCCGTGGCGTCTCTCAAGCCACTCCTCAAAGAGGGGTCTTACCGCTGCTATGGTAGCGTGCCCGGCCCTCGGTTGCGACAGTCGTTGTCTCCACTCTGCCATGAGATCTCGCCGGAGCTCATTCCGCCACGCACTTATTTGGCGCGGCAAAGGATCTTCGCCCCGGCTACGCGCGTCTGCGCGCAAACTGTAGACGCGCGCGAGCGCCTTCGCTTCTAGATCCCACGGCGGTGATCCGGCAAGGAGGTTCGCCGCCTCCCCGGAGATCGTGCGATACCCGCGGATTACTCGTATAGCCATGACCCTCTGGGACGCGACCAGCGTACGAGCCGGCCGCCGCTTCAAGTCCGGCGCCCACACAGGGGCACCGTAGAGGGCCATGGATCGCACAATCCCCATATACAACCTCCGGCAGGAGGCGTTTGGCCCCCCGAGGTTGGGAAGGAGCCGCTTGAGCGCGGCCCCAGACCGTTCCAACTTAGGGGCCAAACGACGAAAATGCTCCGTGAAGTTCCATCGGCTGTCGAGGACGAGACCCAGGTACTTCATCGCCGACTCGACGCCGATGGTAACTCCTCCTGCCGTTACTTGGGACCCACCTGGAGGTGGCGCGCTCCGACGGCCATAGAAGCACATGGCCTCGGACTTGTGGAGCGCCACCTCGAGTCCCAACTGCCGGATCCTTGCAACGACTGTCGCAACCGCTTGTGACATCAGGTCGGCCGCCGCCTGATGCGACCTCCCGTTCGCCAGCACCAGCGTGTCGTCAGCATAGCAGACAATGCTGACGCCGCTCGGGAGGTCGGTGCGTAGCACCCAATCGTACCCGATGTTCCACAGGAGAGGTCCCAGGACCGATCCCTGCGGGACACCGCGCGACACCTCTCGCCGATTCCACACGCCCCGGTGACCGGGGTAGATGACGCATCTGTCCGTCAAGTAAGCCTCGACTACACGACGGAGATTTTTTCTCCCCGTGAATTTTGTATATGCGGTTTTTTATCATATAAATTAGTTTTTAGGTAAACTCACATGAATGAAACTGTCAAAGATAGGTGCTTCTCTGCCGGATATTTTTTCAAAATAAACTATTGTTCATTGTTCCTACTATTATATCGGACAGTTAGTTGAGATAAACTATGAAGTACCTACCCTTATATTAATTTATATGTATTATGTTTGTTAAATCTCGTTTAAATGTTGGTCGTAATAAATCAGTGATAAAAATTATAATATTTATTATAATAATAATGCCCACTCGACACTCATAATCTAAAAAAAACATAGTTTATATTGCAACAAATAAATTCTTCGGAAAGATAATATAATATGAGAGAACGAAAATTTTATTAGAATATTAGGTAGGAACGTGGCTTATGTTTCGGCGAAGAACAGAAAATAATAAAAAATATAATATTTGTTAAAGTCGATATACACTTTTTTGTTAGTCTAAATAATCTATATCGGAACGTTCGGGGATCTTGGTATATATTATTTTATTTCATAAAGATATTAGGCATTATATTCGCATGTTATAACTAAGAAAACAAAGTTTATTTCACATCAATGACGCTTATTGGAGATGAATGACTAGATGAAAAAATGCTATCTTTACTCGTATTTTTTATTTATTTCTTTTCGCAAAATACACGCAATTTGTTATACTGATTACTTAAAAAAAAACCATTTAATAAGACTTACAAAAGTAGAAGTTGCGACAATAATAATAATACCCAACAATAAAATGAAAGAATGGCAACTTTATCATTTTGTTTGTTTTAAATAAAATAAAACAAGAAGTTACGATAAGTCCATTACATGCACAACTAAAATAAATCTATAGTTTTCGTCTTTCATAATGATCTTCTCTTAATACCTCTTAAAACATTTTAGTAATGATATACATACTCTTTATAGTTTTACTAAGCAAACGTGACGTAGACCCAGACGAGTAAAACAAATATGGTGTTAGATCTAAAGATTGCTGATAACAAATGTGATTACAATAAGTAAATATATAGTTTAATTATTACGCGTTATGAAGGAAATACTATGACAATAAATTATTACGTATTAGTAATATAGAATTTACTTTCTTATTGTAAAAGTGTCTTTAAAAATTTCTTGTATTTTTTATCAATCAGTTAGAAAGTAAGTTTTAAATTTTAAGTGTGATTGATATTTTTGAAACGATATGCTCAACTTTACTCACCGGTAAAAACAAAGAATTGGCGACATCGCACGCTAGTACCACAGCAACCATATAGAAGAAAGCTTTCATTGTAAAAGTACCACAAAACACTTCGCGAAAAGAATACGGGAGCGCAACTGAAAGTTGTGCCCGGCTACTCCCAACTTTGCAGTGACGTCGACGTCGGCTTACTTGTGAATGGGACGCGTATTCCCTTCCCTTTATAGGGCTAGTCAGTGTTACTGCGCACCCTGTACTGCGCTCTCTATTTCTCACACACGTGTCACTTCCGTATATTTTTTATATATTCACTTTCGACAACCCTATTAATTTAGGTATCGCAATTTTTCTAAACAATGTTTATTTACGGAAATTGTTCGTGCAAACATTTTTCGAACGAATAATATCCAATAAAAGGATATTTTTCGAAATTAAATTAAACATTTTGCCGGTTCTTAAACACGTTGTCAGTACAAATTCTAGCGTAATGTGTTATCTGTTTGCAGCACGAGCGGATTTATCTGTGCCTTTTATTTGTTTTTCATCGGCAAATATTTTGAACGTTCCATTTAAACAGACATTATAATAGAGTAGATCAGTGTGTTCCGATTTGATTAATGTAGTTTCGTTTCATTGATAACAGCCGGAAATATTTGTGAATACATTTTTTTGTCTCGTGGAATGTGCTCCACGCTTCGATTGAGTGATAATCAGCTAAAGAAGAATAATCTTTATCTATCATTAGGTGTATTTACTCGTACATTTACTATCGTCATAAAGTAAGACTTTGGTCGGATCTTTGTGTAATTAAATACAGTCTACGTCATCCGCAAATCTTTCGAAATGCCGTGTACCTAAGCGACAGTGAGCAGAGTTTAGTATTTAGATTGGGGCTGCGTGTGGGGTATTGTTATGTGCTTATCACACTGCTTATTAAATTCATTCATGATGCCTATCATTTTCCTTATTGCATAAAGTTAGATGTTACGAAATGACGATCTTTTATTTCGATGTTTTCTCCCTTAAAATGTTGGCTTGGTGCTACTGAGCTTACCGGAGGCCCATTACTTTCTCTGCCTTCATCTCAGTATATCCTAAATTTCCGAAACCTTAATCCTCAAAACACTGGCAACGCCCTCAAAAATCCTCTAGTATTACAGGTGTTTAGGGGCGGCCCCGATTGCTTACCATGAGGTAATCTGCC
Organism: Spodoptera exigua; assembly: GCA_902829305.4. Taxonomy (NCBI): domain Eukaryota; kingdom Metazoa; phylum Arthropoda; class Insecta; order Lepidoptera; family Noctuidae; genus Spodoptera; species Spodoptera exigua. Next base: position 10,065,741 of record LR824610.2, on the reverse strand, counting down.
CGCTCGTTTGCCGACCCATTACATCAAAAAAAAAAAATCCTAGATGAAAATGGACGTAAATAAAATACATCATATTCAAATAAGTTTTAGGTAAGTATACAAAAGACGTCATTACTTCGTAGATGAACAAAATACTTTTTATATTAAGAATACATTTTCAAAGTTAAATTTCGAAGCACTTTGGAACTTATTGATAGAACTCGTAATAATATATTATTATAAATCGATTATTTATCATCCTTTGCTCTGGCCTAATTCTGTAGACCGCAGTAATGGCTCACCACCACAAACAGTAATGCTTTGATCTCTCTGTCACTATAAATTAAATAAATAATTGGTACAAACTAATAATAGATAAATCGATTGTAATAATTATGATTTTGAATCTTACAAAAACTTTTTCGTCGACGTTGATATTTTAACACCCAATATCAATAGACGATCTGCATCTATATTGAATCTTATCCAATTCGGGATAAGATCGACTTTTGATTATGTTTGATGTATGGTGTTTCTGTCAAAAACTTAATTCAATTTAGATATTTTGGATTGAGATCGGTTTAACGTGTATGTAAAGGAAAAATTTCAAGTTTTGAAACGCACCCATGGCGCAATAGAGAATCTATATGATCTCATCTCAATAGAGTTTAATCTTAAGTTCAATAGATAACTAGCTATCACTACAATTATACTTAAAAATCATATCTTGATTGAAAATCCTATAATAGACAGAAAGAGATAATAGATCAATGTCCGGAATAAAACATCAACTACTTTCGTTTGGGAAAACTATGAATTAATTTGACTATATTATAAACACTAATTGTGTTTGGTACTTGTTATTAGTGTTGTATATATAGGTACTTATATCAAAATGACTGCACTAATAAAGGTACAAATTTAAAGCACCTATTTTTTTGAGAGAGGAAAGTTATTCGTTTTTTTGATAATTAATTTAAGGTAACATACCATTTAAAAGTAACACGTCCTTGGCCTGGAGCAGGAGAAGCAATAGGGTGATTTTTAGTCTTAATTAATTATTATGTTTTCGGCTTACTCACGTGATAATTTGACGTGATACTCGACTAGTTTCAAGCCATGCTAAAGACCCATATTCATGAGCATCATTCCGCGACACGCGACGCGGCGACTGTCGCGCTGCTACTCAATTTAGAATGGTTCTTAGTCAGTAAAAGTCTGTCACTTCGTCTCGCTTCACTCGATGAAAAAAGCCAGCTGATTTTCAGCCCTCCGAAAAAAAAAACTATACCATATAAATAGTAGGTCACCTGTTCAAGCAAATTAAACTTGAAATCCAGTTAATTTATCACCTTTAAGGTGCAAAATCCCCATTCTAAACCCCCTTATCTAGTGAGACATTACGGTTTCCCTTCATCAACATAGAACCGTCAACAAAAGTGGAACGGGGCAACATTGCTATTAATCTTCAGTTGTTTAAAGTTGTTAGGTAAATGTGAGTTTATTCATCCATATGTTCTGACGACTTCTGTTCGCTAAAGCTTCGAAACTGTTTATATAAATTAGACGAAATTTAAGGGTTATAACTCAGATGAGAATATCAATTATATAAAAGTATGTATAGGTATACCTACATAATATAATATAAGTTTCTTTTTGTTTTATTTTTATTTGATAGGTCGGCAACGAGCCTTGATTTACATGATGGCAAGTAATCGGCGCTACTCATGAACATTCGAACACCAGAGGAGTTACGAGTGCGTTGTCAGCTTTCTGAGATTGGGGTTTCGGAGATTTATGGATTGGGCAGGGGAAGCATTGAGCCGCTGGCCACTCTCACGATTAAACAACGTTGTGGTTGTTTCACGCTAGTTTTCAGTGGCCATGGTATCACTCCGGTCGAGCTGGTCCATTCGTGGCGATGCTTGGCTCTTCCACAATTATATACCTACATATGGTTATAAACGAGAGTATAATACTATCAGTTTCAATAAGATGACAACAATAATCTTTCTTTGCACTCGGCAGGTATCGGTTTCAAGTTATTTTATTTAAAGCTTTTTTTTAAATAATATAACTTTTATTACACAAAAATCTTTTGCACCTATGTGGACAACTTATGTAAATTATAGTTTCGTCTACAGTACCGCGTTATTATGATATGCGTAGAATTTGCTTGGTTATCAAAGTACAAAATAGTTGTTTCCAAATACGATCATTAATTGAAAGATCAGAGCAATAATTATGGGTATAATCGCTTGGATTAATTAAGTTCGTTAACTGTGTATTAACTAATACCTCGTTAAGCAAATCTCGTCTTAAAATAGTACAGCGAATAACATTCAATGTGATTATATTGACAATGTAATAATATTAACATGTATTTTGGTCTAATATACCTTACACATCCAAACTAATCCAAATTAAACTTTAATTTTTATTAAACTACTGAACCGATTTATGTGAAATTTGGTACAGACATAGTTTGGAACTCGAGAAAGGGCATAGGATAGTTTTTATACCAAAAATCTGCAGGACGTCACTATTCCATGCGAACGGAGTCGCAGGCAATAGCTAGTATACAATAACTAGCAACTTAAAGTATTTGATCACAACAACTTTATTTTAATTTCAGTAGCAATTGGTTGTTGATTGCTGTTACGGGTGCGATGTATCTGTATGAAATTGTGTTTTCATAAACGCACCCACAACACAGGAGACAATCTTAATGTGGGGCAACGTTTAACACTGGTTATTTAAATACAACTCTTTACAATGTTACAGTGCGGAAACTGAAAAGAAAATTGAAGGAAACAGAATGTTATTTTATTCCTACGCTTACTTTATTTTGTTATAGTAGTTACAGCTTCACTCGAAAACTCAAAAGTACCTGTTTATGTTGTTTGATTGTAACAAATGATTTTGACTTTGACTTTAAAACGTATGGCTCAAGTACGTATGAATCTATTTAGGTTTTACTGGCACCTTTTTGTATTACAGTTCTAAAAATAGGTTGGTTGCGTAAATAGCAACTCATATCGCGATGACTAGGCTGTAGCTAATTAGTTATAAACCTCTTACAAAGGCAACTCTGCAAAAGATTGCTACATTGCAGCGTTTGCTTTCAATTGATGGAATTCAAAGCCGCATGTGAGTAATGATGACTCATGCTTTGAAACGTTTTATTTGAATGCAGAAAATAATATTAGTTCAACAAAATAAACCAGCGGAAAGCAAAACTTACGTTATGTTTCGCCGTGTGAGTGAGGTTACCGTAGATCCAATCTTGCCCCCTCCCGGTATCCCACCACAATCTCTAAATCACTAAACCCTAGAAGGCTTTCGTACTCAATCCTTAAATCCCCTATTCTTAAATCCCTAATAAACACAAGAGGCCGGCAATGCACTTAAAGCAACTCCTTTGGTGTTACGAGCGCCCGTGGGCAGCGCCGATTGCTCAAAAAAAAAAAGTAACTGAGTGTTTGTTTTTGTTTCGTAATGCCTTTTCTATTCACTGAATCTTCTTTTTGCAAGCATAACTATTAGGAGCAACGAAAAGGACGAAGTGTTATTTTCATCCCGAAAAATTGAAGTCTCTCTCTCTCTCTTTCTCTCTCTCTCTCTCTCTCTCTCTTTAGGCCAAGTCACGGTACCTATAAAATAATATACATATATAATAATTCGACAACATTATTTTTCTAAAAGAATATTGTGAAGGTGGAATTACTTTGAAGTCTGTCAATAAAATTAATAGGGCGTAGATATTACAACCTACATTTTAGGTTTTATTTTTAAAATGATTCCATTTGGTGACCTAATTATGATTTCCCTTCTGCCTCTTCCGAATAATACTATATTACTTGTAAATCTGGTATTGAAACCGATGTTATGATGTCATGTTACCTGTGAATTTATAATGATATAATCTAGGTACGTGTGAGTGTGCTTATTGGAGGCCAAACCCTCCCCCCCTCCATCCTCAATTCCCAAATCCCTTAAAACCTACAAAACTCCGGTAATGCATTCGTAAGTCTTTTAGTGTTATAAGTGGCCATGATTGCTTATCATCCATACTGATCCGTATGTTTGTTTGCAGATCTCATAAGTTCCTTTTTTTTCTTTACGGGAAGAAACCTTCAAAAGGCGCCTAGCTTATGAAAAAAAGGCTAGGGAGTATGGGACTACTTCAATAAAACCTCTACGGTAGCTACAATCAACACTCAACATCAACAATTAGGGATACCGGTCACTCTTAACAGATCAACACCAGAAAAAACCTTCTAGCATTATTATTTCTTCTTTACCAGTTAGGTATAGAAGAAATCCTCGGGGAAGTGATAGGCGGCGGCGCCCTCTCGCGCCCGGCCTTAGTTGAGGCCATGGTTCGTAGCGAGAGGAACTGGGAAGCCGTCTCCATTTTCTGCGAAGCAGTGATGCTCGCAAAGGAGGGGGCAGAGCGCGTGAGGGAACTATCTTCCTCGCACCCCAGCCGCCGCAGAAGGCGACATTCCAGGCGTCAGGGATTGAGAAATGATCTCCGGACACCGTAAGCGCAGGTCTGCGGACAGCTAGTAAGGGTAGCTCGCCGCCCGACCAGAACCGGACCCGAGCGTACGGCGCGTAGCGTTCCGCGCGCGTCTCAAAGAGCCAATAGACCACCACAGACGGGGCCAAACAGGGCTGATGTTCAGGGGTTCGGGATTGCGGGGTAAGCGCAATGAGGCACCGCGACCTCGGCCCAGAGCAGGAGAAGGAACAGGGGGGTTTTTAGTCAGTAAGAGTCTGACACTCTCTCTCGCCTTACTCTGGGTGGGAGAAGTCATTAGATGATTTTTCCCTGACAAAAAAAGGTATAGAAGAAAAATATACTAAGTACTTGAGAACTATAACAAATACTAAACACATGTGTCAGTCTATCCATTTTTATTGTCTGAGAAAATGAACGAACTACTTCATTATTAGAGATAATTTATTTTGTTTTACGCTCGTTAAGGTAGTTTCTTAGTAATTAAAACTAAATACTGTTATTTGTCTTATGTTTAGTTACTCTTATCAGCGGAGAAAGTCTTAGATAAGATAAGAATATACTTTTCTAGAGTAATTTGTACGTTATTACAGAACTTAACAAATGGTTTATGATTGTACTGATTATTTATAAGTTATGGAATTAAATAAATATAAATTTATTATGAGACGATTTAGGTAGATTTCATAACTTTTTGGCATTAGGTGATCTCACACACTTTAATTTGAAACGTAACTTACGTTGTTCTTTATTGTATTATAATTTTTCACATAAAACTAAAATTAAAAAAGAGGTTTGTACCTATTTTAATTAAGTTGGTATGACAGGTTGTGAAGATTTTTTTAATGTTGTTTTTTATATTGTACTGAGTAAAAGTGCTGTTGACATGCGTTCAACTGAGCTTGGTTTATTAAGCCATCAGTGTGAATGCAATATAGCACCCAACCGCGTGATGAATTTCCTTACCTCAATTATTAGTTCTTCCGTCAAACACAGCTATTTTAGAAACATTCCATCATTAAAATTTATAAAAGAGATGACCTTTATAACCATAAAATGTTAACCTGTCTGCGGGCGTTAAATGAACATTCAAATCTTTTTATATATCTACCCTTCGATATTTGAATTTCTAGCACAATAAATTATTGACTATTTGTAATAGAATTTAAAAAGAGTATCGTTGAAAATGAAACCTTTTTTATTTCGCTACTGGCTATTCACAGAATACCGGTACTTTTTTTCTTTTTTGGAAAGTCCTTAAACTCTTTGTTGAAATGAACAAATTAAAGATCTAACCTTTTTGTCTTGATTGAATTAGAAAACGTGCTTTGGTAGACTCAACATGATTAAATGAAGAAAAAATATTTCGTGACCTGATTTATTTTTTATCCACACTGATTTCACTTGTTAAATCCCCTTGTTTTGTTTCAATTTACTTACATAACACCAAAAAGATGGAATGTATTCACAAATCTTTTATCTACATATTGGAATTTAGTTTTACCATCACAGACTTAACGTATATTATTACAACAAAAAATCAGAGAAAACTGTTGTCTGTAGTGATAAGTCAATTATTGTTTATCTTAATTATTTGAAAAGGATAACCGTATAAGGCCCGTAATAACCGCTGTATCTGGGTCTCATTTTGCCCACGTCATCATCATCATCATCATCATCAGCCTATAAGTGCCCACTGCTGAGCAAAGGCCTCTTCTCATACGGAGAAGGTTAGAGCATTAATCACCACGCTTGCTCAATGCGGGTTGGCGATTTCAAACTTTTAATTAGAAATTATAAGTCCAGGTTTCCTCACGATGTTTACCTTCACCGTATGTCAGTAGTGTCTAAATAATCATAGAAAGTACATATAACTCGGAAAAAGTCATATTGGTACTTGCCAGGTTTCGAACCCACGCCCTCATGCATGAGAAGCGGGCTCCTTAACCTCCGGGCCACCACGACCACGCATGTCGCCATAACTCTGCGTTAAGATAACAATAGTGCAATAGGAGTGACAAATGTAGGCCTCTCGCCCACTCATTCCTTATGTTCTTAACCCCTGTAATATTCGACGTTATTTTTAGCCCCTGCAAAATGCGTGGGAGTAAGGTCTTAATACAATAAACTGAGCAGTTAATAAAAGACAAAAGCTTGCAAGGTATTCGATTTTTGACTTAGGAATTTTATTGCAATAATATGATGTGTACTTTTAAAATTCATAAATGGAATATAAATTCCGATGTGCTTCTATTTTTTATTGGTACTTATATTTAAATATTAAAGAAAGAAAATGATAAGATGAGTTGACAGCTTAAGGCTAGGTTTAGTAATAAAATTAAAACTTTTTTTACTTGTAACAGGGAATTTGAAAGGCTACAAGTTCATTTGAATACATCCTACAATTCAATTTGTATGTAGTGATGAAGTGGAGAACAACTTACTTATTTTAATGGTGATAATAAAATTAAACAAAATTAAGTTATTAAAATAAAAAATATTATAATTATAATAGCTCTTAATTTATTCCGATTTTAAATATCACTGTAGTACAATCTTATGAACTCGGTATAATTTCCTGTCACTTGTCATAATTTGCTTGCCTTTGCATTGATTCTATTAGTCCGTTTCGAAAATTACTACACCAATGTCGCCAGAAAGTATAATCAAAAGATTAATTATGGGCTATTTTTACACCGACATAACATATAAAAGAATCGGGACCAACTTGAATAAAATATATATAATTTCCAACCTCAAAAGCTGGTGTTCTGTAAATTACTACTTAAATATCTCTTCTTCGATCCCAATGTTTTGTTTTAAAACGACATCAAACTTAAGCGGAATCGTCTCCAATTCTGTTAATAACTTTCGAGATAAAATTGTTATTTCAGTATATATCAATTCATTGTTGATAACTGTCAGGCCCGAACAGTCTTTGTTATAATATGCTGAATTAATCAAAAGGACTTCTAAACCATTGAATTATAATCAGCGAATGAAGTTTAGGCACTAAACATTAACATTTACGTTTGTTGAGAATTTCCAAATACGCTCTGATGAATGACTTTACTCGTTATTATTTGTAGAAATTATGATTCTATTTACTAGAATAGTTCTCAAAACTTTAATGTGAACATTTCGATAATAATACTTTCTAAATAGTTTATTTAATTTCATAAATAAAAACTAAATTATGTTTGTAAAAAGACTTAAAATGTTTAATGAAGGCATAATATGTGACTACTCTAAGAAAAAATGCAGAAATAAAATAATAATTATATGTATTTTAAAGTCCACACAATTGTAAAAATAATACGGGAGACAAATGTGTTATCCAAATGTAGATAACATGAGTAAATCAATCTGAATGCGACCAACCTTATGCCAATCGTGAAGGCATTCTAAACCGTTAATTTCTACATAGTAAACAGCAATAACGTCTAATTTGCTAAATCACTAAGATTAGAAGGTGACCACTTGGTATACCATACCACAGCCACATAATTATCTCTTATGTTGTTTATTATCAAGTGTTACGGTTTATAGAAAAGTCTATCGATTGAATGAGGACTGTAAAACTTCTTCTACAGAGTCTATTTTTCACATAACGGTTATACAAATAGATATCCCGCCATTTCTAAATAAAAATAAACTATCTACCTTCAGACAGTGACGACGAGACCTTAATGAAGAAAAAGTACATTAAAAAATTACATGGCTGGTCTTCCCAGAATTCCTGTGGGAACGTTTGAAATTGGAACTCACGCGAACTAACTTTTGTATCGGTAGTATTGGACGAAGAAAGATAAACTGAAAGAACGTAGTTTTTAATTAAATCCTGCACAGGAACTTAATTAATGTGTGTTCATGGGTGGGCTGCATTTGACTACATTGTTAAAGGAAACAAAATCTTACTGAAAGGGAGCAAAGCAGGCAAAACGTAAGAAAATCTTAAGCAAACACTTTTATCTACAACGATACAACATAAACATACAACCTTAATATAATTCTGATATTTTAAAATAGAGAACCTACTAATTAAATGCTTTGGTAAATTCGACGAAAGAGTAATACGTAATATTATGGTCAGCAAAATTATTGAGTCAAACAAGAACAAAATAATTGATGAAAATGATAAATCATATCAAACATTCATACATCATACCTAATTGGGCAAATATCTTTTAGTATGATTTCTGTTTTTACCAATTTCAACTGAAATAAAGCTTACCGTCGTTAAAATGTATTTTCAATGTATGTACTTACATATTTTGTTATCAAGTCTGCTTCCACGAACGCGTAAACAGGCTCCAAATATGGTATACCGTGTTTAAATCAATTGTGTAATAATTTTCATGAAGCGAGAGATTCGATTCATATTTATTTAGCACTAATTTACATTCGACATGCAAATATTTCAAAGAAATTGTTGTAAGTTGAATGGAATATTTTTATTATAGTACGGGAATGTTATTTTATTATCCTTTCTAATTAATATTGTAATGTTATAATGTAAAAGTAACATTGAATATCAACTGCTTTGAGGTCTACTGCTGGAGTATGGGCTTCGTTTACATAAGAGGCTATGACATAATCTAGATGCCTGATCTGAGCACGTTTTTTTTTTTTTTGATGGTGTAATTCATCAAACTACTTCCCTGGCCCAGAATGAGGCAAGAGGGAGTGTCAGACTCTTACTGACTAAAATCCACCCCATTTTGTCTCTTGCTCCAGGTCAGAGCCACGGTACTTTATTGCGTTTCCTTCGCAACCGGCTAAACATCAACCCGGGTGGGCCCAAACCGTGTTGATCTGTGGGTCTTTGAGGCGCGGGCGGAACGCTACGTGTTGTACGCCTCGGATCTGGTTCTAGTCGGGCGGCGAGCTACCCTCGCCCGCCGTCCGCATGCTTTGTGCATGAGTTGTAGTATGCAGTTTAATAGGGTTTGGTTTTTCTGCTGATCTCTGATAGATAGCTAGTCCCGTGGTTACGGCATCTACAACAATGTCGGTTAAAGTAGGTAGGTGTTATTGAATTCTGTTCTGTCACCATCACTAAACTCCTTACTAATTGTACGTAATTCAATAAAACCGACTCCAAAAACATACTGAAAACGAACAAAAGCTGCTATTGTAGGTATTGATTAAATAGGTTCGAAGTCGGTTCCCAAGTTTTAAACAACATTAGATATTCATTAAAACCTCAATGGAAGCGTTAGGTACATCAAGCTTTTCTGTTCTTATATTATTCTAAATGATCCTGGCCCTGTGCTCTTAAATGCTTAAAATCTAGCTCCCAAATTTTAGCCGGTTCCCATATTCAAACTTTAGCGAAAAATCTAGTTTTAGGGATTTTGTACCACTTTACAGCCTTTATGTCTGACTCCTTCACAGTAGGTGCGTTTTATTAGGTTATGCAATACGCTTCCTATCATTAAAAAAAAGCTCGAAAAAAATTAATTTTTAAACGTTATATCCATGAATTCTATTTTAAGTAAACTAGTAGAGAGTAGAGTAAGCTGAAACGCCGAGTCTGGGTCTTCGTCAATTATTATATAACATAATTAAAATCGTTATTTATTTCTACCTATGGGTTTTAAGGACCTTCTTGTTGTGGTGTGTTATATTTCTATCAACTTGTTCTCATTGTATTTTTCCTCGTTTTAACCTTTATATCCTGTCTCGTTAGAGTAAACCTTTTATTTAAAACATAAAATCACTAATGGATTGGTTCTAAATATAGAAGAAATACATCGAAAAAAAACCATACCAACACATTCAAGTGAACAACAAAGAAAGTAGAAAAATAACTAAGCTAAGAACATTTTAAAAGAATATCTTGTCTAGTGGAAATGTTGAATTTTTATTCGTAAAGCGTATTTTCTTAATGAGTCGCAAATAAATTTTATTTAGTAATCACGTACAGATAATTTATCCACTCGTTCAATGTTTCCGCGTGGGTTGTTTTTCGAAGTAGAGTAAAATAAATATTATAATAGGTAGCTAACTGATTATTTGAATTAAAACTTTATTATAAAGCGAGTAGTGAATTTAAATTAATGAAAGGTTGAGGCAAACAACTGAAATTGTTGTGACCAGAAGAAGGTCGAATGGAAAGATATTACTTATATGATTTTGTGTAAGTATTTAATTCAGTATATTTTTTTTTCTTTATTTATCATATAAACATATAAATTATATTTTTAAACATTTCTTAAAAATAAATATAAAAAACATTTAAAAATATAAAAAATAGTGTCCCACCGGTATCGGGAACAGGGTCCAAGCTACCGGCGGTCAGGGCTCCAGAGAAAGAAACCTCCTAACAATACGAGCCGTGTCCAGGAGTACCACTTTCTGGATCAAGCCCTTGATCCAGCCACCTAACGAGAGCCTCTTAAGGTGTTGGTCGAGGCTCTTAGCTATTAAGCCATTGGCTGACACGACTATCGGTACAATGACTGCCGAATCCACATCCCACATGTCGACAACCTCGCGTGCCAAGTCAATATACTTAATATTAATTCAGTATTATTATTAATAATTTTCATACCTACTATTACTGGACAATGAAGCTTATTAGCTATAGTACTCGGAATACTATCGGCTGACGATAGATGCCATCTTTTTCCACTCGGTGTGAGCATCGGGAAACATTGCTGATTATTAATATGTTTGTAAAAAATATATATGTTACTAGCTACTCCCGCACGGTTTCACTTGCTGCTCGACTCCATTTGATTGTACCGTGATGTTTTATAGCCTATAATACTCGGGAGCATTGTAGCTATCAATAAGTGAAAGAATTTTGGGAATCCGACCCATTGGTTGCAAAGATTACCCCCTACATACAAACTTATAAACATACAAACTTACAAATTTTACCTCTTTATAATATTAGTATAGATACAGACATCAAATTAAAGGATGTACGTGTTGTAGCGTGGCGAGTCGCGCCAAAACCAGATATATAGGCTTCATACATTTGATAGATCGCGACACGACATACTACTAACATCCCTAACAGTAACAAATGTATGAAAGTGATATGCTACTAGTGAGTCACAACACGTACGATACGTTAATATATATCAGCTTTCACCTTAACACCTTATATATTAATTCCACTATAAATGGTTTTTTATGGAATAAACCGGCTACGAGCAGATGACCTGATAGTAAGCAATCGTCCATGGACACTCGTAACACCAAAGGAGTTACGAGTGCGTTGTCGGCCATTTGGGGATTAGGGTTTCAGAGATTTAGGGATTGAGGTATGGGAGTGGGGGAAGGACGCCTAATAACATCACTCACACGGTGAAACATAATATAAGTGTTGTTGCACGCCGGTATTCTATGAGGTCGTGGTATCATTCCGGTCGATCCGACCCATATCCCACACACTTAAATCGGATATCATACAAAAAAATCCGTTGAAGTCATGTAAAACTAAATTAAAATTGGTTTAAAACATTAATAGAAGATTTAGAAAGGCCGACAACCCATGCTGAGTCTTCTGGTGATTTGGACGTCCTACAATCATCATCATATCGGTAATTTCCTTGTTTGACCTTGAAACTAAAAACATGCAGAACCCTAATAGACATGTTTACTGATAAATAATATTCATATTTTTTAACACACTTCCTCATAGGGTGTCTAATCCCATAACAATTAGACAGATAAGGACACCTACAGTCAAACTGTGATTTTTTTCATTCCTATTATTTTCGAGTTTTGAGGTTTTTTTATGATTGGTTGAGTCAAGCTTATCTTTGCGCTAAAGTGCTATCTGCGAAAAGCCCAAAAAAAAGAAACCAAATTTTTTAGTCTATGGCCGATGCGCGCGCATAGAGGCAAACTGATTATTTTTTCCCGCCATTACGAAACATTTTTCACAACTCGTCTCGTTTTTTCTTTTGAAGTTATTATGGTTTTTATTTAAGTATTATTTTAATCAGAAGTGTGTTGAAATATTTTGTATAATATTTTATTAGTTAGGGTGTTTATTATACATTCTGAGCACATCATTTCAATCTGGATGTCTGAAATTTAATGGAAGTGACTTGATTAATTTGAATTAGGCAAATGTGGTATGACGTTTGGGAATCGCTAAGTACAAAATGTATGTGTGTACAAAATGTAGTGTAATGTATGTAATGTAATGTCTATTTGTAATAGACGTAATAATGTGAGAATTAAGTGATTTTTAAGATACCTATATATCAAAGTGTGTTTTAATACAGGAGTAAAAGCCTGCTCTTGATGATCTCGTGATCGTGAGCTGGAGGTTAGTTTTATACGATTTTTTTCTGTGTAGCCAAAATCATCAAATTTCTTCTTTCACCCAGAGGGTGAGGCGAGAAGGCGTGTCAGACTTTTACTGGCTAAAACCCCACCTGGCTTCTCCTGTTCCAGGCCGAGGACGTGGTACCTTATTTCGCTTGTTAAAGGTTAAAGTAACACCGGCTGAACATCGACTCTGTGGGATAATAGTCTAGTAACTCTTTGAGGCGCACGCGGGACGCCATACGCTCGGGTCTGGTTCTGGTTGGGCGGCAAGCTACCCTAGCTCGCGGTTCGCAGATCCGCATTACGTTGACCAGAGGGGAAGTACCAAAAATACTTTTTCAGAGTTTTTAATATTATTTAGATACCACTGACATACAGTAAATTGATAACGATAAGACAAAATTAGACATCATACATATGTGTAAGATAACTTCCATCATTTATCTCTTTCCCACACATGTCCTCTCTCTCTCGCATTCACTCATGCTTATAACCCTACATACATACATACTACTGCGGCTTACAACATACTTACTTATATCTATACTACCATTTTATCCGTGCAAAGTGCACTTTCTACACACAAGCAATTTTCTGCCGACGAAGGTTTGCTGCCGTTTAAAAGGAACACTGTTTTGCTTACCTTAGCGAATAGAGGGGGAAGGGAAAGGGGCGGAGTTTACTTTCTCAATATTCATAAAATTATGCAAAATACATTTGGTGTACTCGGTCAAGTTAACTAGTTCAATCTTGATACTCAAATAATCATGGTACATATTGCTTTTAATTTACTTTACTGTAAGTAGGTGTAGGCTCTCAGATTCTTTCGATGGTTCAGTGGTCGTCAGCTAAGACAACAAAGAGATCTTATTGGACTTTTGAGCCAACGTAAAATCTCATTAAGTTTCCACTTTTAAAAAACATTTATTAAAAATGTTTAAACTGAATGTATGCGTATTCCTTCTTTAAGGCATCGCGTCTGTTTCTCCTCTGGTGCCGCAGGTATCCATGGGGGGCGCAAATCACTTACTATCAGGTGATCCGTTTACTCCGTGATAAAAAGTACAATTTAGACTGGTACACTTAGTACGATAATATGTTTTACTCGTATAACTTTTTTTACTACATCTACATAAAATCTATGTTATTAATGTACGCCATTTTGTAATCCAAAATTCTCTAAACTATGATGCTATCGATGCTGATTTTCCGCCTCCATATTCATTGAACTAGGTCGTTGACCCTTATACTGTCAACGTTTCAGTTGCCAACATTCTCTTCGAAATCGCTTTGTAGACGTTTTACTTGAAGTTGCTGATTCCGAGTAAATAAATGCATAGGTATAAAGAAAATGTTTTTAATATTTTGGTACTAGTATTTTAATTTTATGTCTAGGTACGCATGCAATCAGCCAGATTAAGAAAACAGATTAACAAGGATCAGACTTCATTATATAATTTTGATCTCATTTCTTGTAATTCGACTTAATATAACAAAGTGTTAAAATTTAATTTAATACTTACAACATTAAAAAATTGTGTTCATGCTGTTACATTATATTTGCATGCTGTGGCTTCTTATAAGTAGAGAAGCACAAGATAATATTTTGTTATGTAAGTACATTGTCTGGCATTTGAGGTGTTTTCTCTGTTGGAAGTCCAAATAAATAAATTGCAAAATAAATCCTATACAACTGGTACAGGATAATAACACAATAAAAAGCGTGAACTAGTAAATTCTTTATTATTACCACAATGTGTATGTTTCAACAGAAAATAATACAACAAAATAAATAACCAACAAAGCTCAATGATACGAAATCAGAAGCTGACACAAACGCGTTGCTATTTTAACTTTTACGCCTCCGGCAACGTTGTTGAAACATTAATTTTTGCACATTCACCTTATGGTAATTTACCTCATTGTTTCATTTATGGTGACAGAATGAAAAATAAGCTCATGAGTTTTTTGGCTGTATCTACCTATCTACAGCCAAAAAACAGTTCTTTTTTTTGTATTTTAGAATGAATATTAATTAGTTCGTCTATCAAACACTACATCATCATAGTTCATTCATAGTTTTGTTGGTACACCTAATTCTCGATTTTATCAAATCAAAATTAGATTTTCACAGATTACATCTTCTAAACAAAATTTCAATAGTACAATGCTTACTTTTTCAGAAAAGAGCGGCGATTTCAAAAATACTGAGGTTTTCATACTAATAGATATGATAAATCTATAAAAATCTCTTATTTAAAATTTTTATATAAAATCCCAATCGACGCTTACAAAACTTTTATAAGAATTTAAAGGAACATTGTAGGTATTTAAAACAGCTGAGTTCGTACTTATAGAGAAGTCGCTATCAGTTTAATACAACGGTTATTATTACAGAATCATTAACTTTCTGCCTCTCACAGCAAAACTTTGCAATGATCTTTCGCCGGCGGTATTTACAAGCCGATACGAACTTAAAACCTTCAAGAAACAAGAGTACTCTTTCTTAAAGGGCCAGAAACGTTAACGTGTGACCTCTGTGGTGCCGCAGGTGTCTATGGGCGGCGCAAATCATTTTTACCAACAGTTGACCCGTCAGCTCGTTTGCTTTCCATTCCATAAAAAAACTGATTTCACTAATCAATTATGTATTCAATTTAATTCCAAAGAGGTAATTAAGCTCTTTTAAAAGCTACCACTACATCTAAAAAAGCTTTTACACATTTAAATTATAAATAAAAACTCAGTATACTTTTAGTTAAGTAGGAAAAATATTTTTACTCCGGGCCAGCACTATGTTGCTAGCATTTCCATCAATTAGTGTCCCTTGAGCACTGGTTATGTATAATCCTTCAAGCAACTCATTAAAAGTAAATTCCTGTTAAATTAATATTTTATTACTACGCTATAGTGTTTATTTTTTTATGTTAATACGAATTAGATCATTACATTACATTAACAAATAATAACAACATTCATAAGTTTCTCTCGCCTCATGCACTCTAATATTTTTTCCATCCATCTGCAAACAAATCAACAGTTGGATTGGATTTCAGAAGATTTAGATTAGAGTAATGCAGCTACCTAATTATATTTAATTTTGAAATACTGTCAAGTAATTTATTCTTTAAGGGGGAAAGACTTCTCCCACACCGTAGTTGGGGCAAGAGGGAATGTCAGATTCTTAATAACTACAAACCCATACTTTCTCCTCCTTTGAGCCGGGCTCATTATGGTTCATTATGACATTTGCTCCCGCAACCTTAGCTGGGCATCAAGGCATCAACCCTAGAGAGCCCCATCTATGATCGTCTTGTCGCCTTTAAGAGCCAACAGACGAGAAGCAACTATTTTATATTCTGGTGTAAAAACAATGTTTGCATTTCATTATATAATAGCTATGGATAAAAGTCTGACAACAATTTAAAGTTCTGCATCGTTTTGCCTCGAAGCGCACGTAATGATCCTTCGCCTCAATACACTTGGATTGTAGTGAATTGTAGTCCCATTATTGGATCACGAGAAGGGGGCGGTGAATGCAAACGTATGTGTGCCATATTGCAAGTACGTTTTTTTATTATCGCAATTCACAGATGACCGTTGGGGTAGAGATGTTTTGGAGTGGAGACTGCGTCTAGACAAACGTAGTGTAGCGCACCCTGCACAGCTGGTAGGACTGACAATTATATTCGTAAGGTAGATGGCAGTGGTTGGATGAGAAGAGCTGAAATCGAGCTCAGTGGTGTGTAATTGGAGGGGCCTATAATATGCACAGCAGTGGATGGAAACAGGCTGATGTTGCTGATGATGATTGACCATCTTATATTTGTGAGGGGAAAATCATCAAATTACTTCTCTGGTTATCCGCCGGATCGGGCGGGAGTGTCAGCCTCTTACTGACTAAAAACCTTATGTTCCTTCTGCTGCTCTGGGCCGAGGCTGCGATGCCTAATTGTGCTCGCCCCGCAACTCCAGCTGAATGAACAGGGCCCCGTCTGTGGTGGTCTTTGGCTCTTTGAGGCGCGCGTGGAACGCAACGCGTCTTACGCTCGGGTCGGGCGGCGAGTTACTGTTACTCACCATCTGTAGACCCGCGTGACCAACTAAAGTTCACATAAACTTAAGATAAATTTTATTAAAGACACATTAACGATTAAGGACAAGCAATATGTCTTGTGCTGTATAAGTGTGGGAGAGCCATGCTTCGGCACGAATGGGTCGGCTCGGCCGGAGTGATACCACGGCCTCACAGAAAACCGGCGTGAAACAACCACAACGTTGTGTTTCGCCGTGTGAGTGAGGTTACCGGAGGCCCAATCCTTCCCCTACCCCAATCCCTTCCCAGTCCCAAAATCCCCAAAATCCCAATCCTTAAAAGGTCGGCAACGCACTGGTAACTCCTTCT
The DNA here is from genome assembly GCA_902829305.4 of Spodoptera exigua. Lineage (NCBI taxonomy): Eukaryota > Metazoa > Arthropoda > Insecta > Lepidoptera > Noctuidae > Spodoptera > Spodoptera exigua. Next base: position 10,048,537 of record LR824610.2, on the reverse strand, counting down.
TTGTTGCGGGTGTCCATGGGCAACGCCGATTGCTTACCATCAGGTAATCCGTCTGCTCGTTTGCCGTCCTATTACATAAAAAAAAAAATATATCCTAATCAATTTAGGTGTCCTACAAGGCTTATTAACACTGAACATTTATGAGCTCGGGTGCCTTTTTTTACAATTCTCTCAATTTCAACATTGTAATTATGTGAAAACTTGTCTAACATATTTATAAGCTGTTTTCGTAGTAATAAAATAAAAACAAAGTATTTTTTTCATATACCAAAAGTAGAACAGTGTGGCAATTTTAACCACGAAATTAATTGAAAATAGTACTGTGAACATTGTGAACAGGTCAATGCACTCTTAGCACGAAGAATTGATGACAGTTAACGTATAGCTCGAACAAAATAATAGCATTAGTTATCGGTGTACGTAATTACTTATTATTGCTGTGTTTGTAATCATTACGTTGGCCTACATAACTCTAGTTTGTTTTGACAAAGTAATTATTTGTATTAAATTTATACATATACATGTATGAATTATAACGCAATATTTTAACCATTTACTGTAAATATGTACGATCGTTCATCTAAAATACCCATGAAGAACTAACGTCTTAAGCATTTTTTTTTTTGAGGAATGTGCTGGTAATAATTCTTTCCAATTTTTTTTTTATATAATATGTCGACAAACGAGCAGACGGATAAGCAATCAGCGCCGCCCACGGACACTCGCAACGGAGGAGTTAGGGATTTGAAGATTTAGAGATTGAGGAGGGATTGGGGGAGGGGAAGGATTGGGCCTCCGGTAACATCACTCACACGGCGAAACACAACGCTGTGGTTATTTCACGCCGGTTTTCTGTGAGGCCGTGGTATCACTCCGGTCGAGCAAGCCGACCCATTCGTGCCGAAGCATGGCTCTCCCACACATATGTTGTATTTTTTACTACGAAATAAGAACAAAATTTCAGCTTGGCTTTAGCTTCACTTCGAAATATACGAGAAGAAACAAAAGTGGAATATTTCGAGCACCCAAGAACCATGATCCTACATTAACAATTACATTTCAAGTCTAGCAAACTTGCAGTTTAACATTTAAGTAACTTAATACCTACTCAAGCAAGCGTTCAAAGTTAAGAGCTACGCCTACGCAGAAGAGGTACGAATTTGAAGACATCTGCAAAACGACTCCAGAACTTAAGTTGAAAACATGTGAAGGAAGATACGGACAAATTACAAACACGAAATTTGCCTCTAATACTTATAACCCACTTAATTTCAAGACGACACCTTAAAAGTCTTTGTGACGCTTCAATTACACTTTACAATGAAATTGTCGAATAACGTTTGCTTTGCTGTGAAATTTCTGCTCTTCAAATATTACAATTTTGCCCTTGTCGCGTTCCAAATCGGAGTAGTATATTTACTTTAACATTTTTTTACGCTTTTCGTTGTTACATAAAATTTCGTTTCGTTTCATATGTGTTACCTTATAGGTATTTCGTCGTCGTCATATTTTCCTTTTGTTATTTAAATTTCAATTTTTTAAGGGTGAAAATCATCTAATAACTTTTTTTGCCCTGTTTGGATGAGAGGGAGTAAAAAGTTTTTTATTGAATGAAAACCACCTCCTTTCTTCTCTTCCTTTAGGTTCACAGAAAAATTGAACAGTTCTCCAGTTCCTCACGCTTCACACCACGGTCACACCACCATCTTATTTTCTCAATGGTATCTGAAGGAAAGTTTGCTAAAGAAAATTCTATTTTTAGAAAAGCTATTTTTTTCTTTTTTTATGCATCATTATTAATGTTGAATGTACTATACAAATTGCATATTACAGTTACATATATCTTTGAAATAATTGAGGTCAACCTTGTTTTCGATCGCTACGGTTACGGTTGCAAAGGGTTACCACATCAAACTGTTATTGTAATGATCGGGTTAACCGCTTCATGAGGGTAAGGACCTTCGCAAGCGGTCTTATGGAGTCATGAATACTTCTTAGCATAACCCTCCTCCTTACCGCAGTTTAATGAAGGTTATCATACCTCATAGTTATGGGTGCCTTGGAATAACATTCTCAATTTATTAATAAAGCTATAATTATTTTTCTTTATGCAGACAGTCATTTGAGTATTGTTTTGGGATTATACAATTTGAATTGACTGCACAATTGACATGGTGGCTGAGCAACCGGTCGCAGGCAATGTGTCGCGTTTCGCACTGAATAAACCTTTAAGCGATCCACAAATTGTTGTTTCGGTTCTGTGTATATTATGTATGTGGAATTGTATATTTGTAAATGCACTCACATTAAAAATAGGAGGAAGTCCCAGTGTAGGGAAACGTTATATTTAAAAAAAGAATTTGGAATGACACAGCACTCTATGAAATGGTTGGACGTATACATAGTATGTATCCAACTATATGATTATAAGGTCCATATTTTTATGTTTAATTGACTTTTGATCGATGTAGGTATACTAAATGCTTAAGGTGTTGTTATGGATGTGTTCTACTGTGATGTCTCCAATACAAGTTCATTTTACGTACCTAAACCTAAAGGAAAAAATATTAATCTTATGATTTTATATTTCTTCATAGTAGCTAGTAAATTATATTTTACACCCACGAAACGAAGGAGGCGTTAGTAAACATTAATAGAGATTAAACAAAACATTGTTTTTTCTTCAACAAAACTATTGTGATTAGTGTACTGTCACATATTTTATCCTCAAGGTAGGGAAAAATTTGGATATTGGCACATAAAATATTACCATGTAAGTAGATCACAAAATTGCCGATTTTACCAGTACTGCGTCACATGTATCTAATTAATATAGGATGAACGTATCGTCATATACCAAGCCAATATGTACTAGGCTTAGTGTCACTACAACATTTTTCATAAAAACCGAAAGTACCCCATTAGTACATTGGCTTAGACGAGAATCGAACCCAAGACCGCCACGACCAGTATAGTATTATATTGCTTTGGTTTAAATTATTTTATAACGTGATACTTTGTTTCTTAATATTTGAAATTGCATAAAATTTTCTTTTCAATAAAGTACTTGGCTCAAGTTTACTCTTTTACTTTACCATTTTTGGCTATTCCTCTGCTTACCCACTAAGAAGAAATTAATGATACATTAATATAGCTAATACACTGACTAGTCAAACCTTTGTCTATTTACAAATTCAACTTCAATTTAGCGAAGAGTTAAAATCAACTGTTTTGTTTTAATTTAATTCTTCAATGAACTTGGAATTGCTTTTGATGTTTTTGACAATAAACAACTGGTAGGCTTGAGGGTACGATAAATTAATGCTAGACTTTATGATGTTAAGGTCCTAACGCTTGAGGCACAAAAAGTGCTTACATTTTTCTACCACTACATTAGTGGAAGCTTCGAAAAATATGTGTTAAAGATCACCACGTTTGTGGGCCAAGCGCAAAATTATACCGCGACCACGATTTGGAGCAGGATAAGGTACGGGTTAGTCAGTAAGAGTCTGACACCCTGGAAGAGGCAGGGCAGGAAAAGGCGTTTGGTAATCCCCTCCCCCCGAAAAAGAGTGTTAATCTTTGCGACGTATTTGGTGTTGCGGGTATAAATATATGGGCGACCTAAGCCGCTTACCATCAAATGATAAGAAGTTCCGTTTGCTCGTGAGCTTGTTATCTCATTACGCAACCAAACATATATTTCAATGCGGTCTTACTGGTAGCAGAAAATAAATGTTACATATTATAGTGGCGTTATATTTATTTTAAGAATAGTCTTCTTTACAATTTCTATTTGGCTGGTACTTGCTCTAGGCCATTGTTTATTATTTTTAAATAAAAGCTACATTTATACAAAATATCGTCCAGAATTGGATTCATGTGTGAGATTTAATTTATCTAGACTACAAAGTTATATTTAGACAAGACATAAATATGTATATTTCTAGAGAATCTAGATATAACTGAGATCTAGAAACACATTTAGGTATAATTTGATTAACAGACTGGAACTGAAGCATCTATAAACATGGTTGATGAATCTATTAGTTAAATTGAAATTGTTAAATCAATTTCTGTCTGTTGGTTTTCATAACTTTGATAACGAGTTTAGAGTTTTTAATATTGAATAGGATAAAAATTTGTACACTTACAAGTTTTTAAGGAAAGTTTTAAGATGTTCGACAGAGCCATGCTGATTTCATCATCATCATCATCATCATCATCAGCCTATTATGTGCCTACTGCTAAGCAAGGCCTCTTCTCACAAGATTTCAAACGTATAATACAATTTTATTAGTTCAGGTTTCCTCATGATCCTGAGTGTACGGCGCGTAGTTCAATAAACCAACACAAATGGGATCCTATAGGGCTAATGTTCAGCCATGGTTGCGGGATAAGCGCAATAGGGCACTGCGGTCCCGGCCCAAAGCAGGAGAAGGAACGGAGAGGTTTTAGTCAGTAAGAGTCCGGACACTTCCTCATGACTCACCTCGCCTCATCATTTGATGATTTCGCCATTCCAAAAAAAGTATCCTCACGATGTTTTCCTTCACCTTATGTCAGTGGTGTCTGATTAATCCATCATCACACATCAAGAAAGATTCAATGTCGGTTTTTTATATAAAAATAATTCTTTTGTTACACTCAAAGCTATATTGGATTCCTATTGAAAAATAGCCTTAAAAGTTTCAATATCAATTAACGACTTTAGTACTTAAGGAAAATCACCATTAATATTGAAAGTTCAAATTCTTACGTAATAAATTAAATGCTTTGTTATGTAAAGTTTGACGTTTAATCATAATTTTATGGGAGCTAACTTTTATCTTATACTTATTTGATGTTCTTTCACAAACTTCATCCAGATCATTTTTGTAAGGCTGTTTGGGATTTTTGGACACTTTATACATAATCCATTTCTATTAACCACTTAATGGTTGGTTGGAATTTGATCGTATATTGAATAATGATTGGGAGTTCCAAATTAAAAATGACAATATCTACTTATCAATCTAGATGGTATGTAGGTTTGTTGTATTTTATTATTTTTATTTATTGTATGTTGTCTATACGATAGGACGTAATGTGACCTAATAAAAAAAATTGTATGAGTACCCATACATTACAGTCAGCAGTCGATATGCTTTCCTGGTAGTCTTCTAGATATCGATTATCATTCTTAAGGATGATAAGAGAGAGTTTTAGTTCTCATAACACTAAAATCCAGACATCCACTGCACGGTTATCGCAGTGGCTGTGCAACCGGCTGAAGTGCAACAGTTCACGAGTTTGATTCCCGCATCGAAGAACTCTTCGTGTGGTCCACCAAATTGTTGTTTTTGGTCTGGATGTGAGTTAATGTTGTAAACTCACCCACGACATAGGAAAAAATCCTAGTGAATTAGTGTAGTTGAATAAACTTTTTTTTTAAAGTGGGTTTTGTAGTTTTTCTCGTTAAAACATTGAAGAAGTTTTATAACAATGCCAACGAAACTGATATCTATCTAATGTTACTTTCCAAGTTTAAGAAACTCGTTACAAAAATAAAAGTTTCAACTTTCGCTGGCGTATGTAGTAGGATGCACATGTATGCGTTCACATTCAGTTTGCTTAGGACTGTGACTGCCAATTATAGATGAGCTCCGCCCAGCTTGTATTCAAGGCGCGGCCGTTGCTTCCTTTGACAAGGAAATAGCTTGTGATTACATTGATTGCCAGTTACGTGACTCAGCTAGCGTTTCTCTGTTGATATATACTTCAATGAATATGTATGAAGGTTCAGATCGTTTGCGGTCGTCGTGAAAGAGGAATGGTTTGCTTTTCCAATTGGCTTTTTACCATAGTCAAACATAATTTAATTTGGGGTTTGAAACCTATTTAGTTTGTATACTTAGATGGTGAGTGTGTTGAAGATCAGTGTACACATATTGAGTCAGTCCTTTCAAATCGAATTCAATATTTTTCTATGGTAAAATTGCAAATTTGAAATGGCTGAACTAACTAATTACGTTTTGAGTAATTGATTGTGAATTATGACCATATTGAAGGTATATTGGTACATTGGTCTACTGGTCTACTGGTTTACTGTTTTCCGATAATCATACAAGAAAGAACTGATATACCGTACAGACGTGCACAGACACAAAATATGGAGTTGTAAAAATAAATATAGTAAAGAAATAAAATCACAACCAACTTTAATCGAATTTATTTCCTACTACATACAATAAATTTTATCTAATAATTAGCATAAAATACATGTCTATTGGGATATAGCACTTGTGCTATATAAGAGAATATCCCTCTAACAACGTGATACAAGGCATAAAACAGTTGTACAAACACATCAAGCTGAAACGACAGTAGTGGGACTTTGAAAATGAAATCGATTGAATGGCAGATCGATTGCATAATCGGCCTGCACATCTCCAGGTTGCGTGGTCAAGTCAGCTAGAGGGGTCGGTGCATCAATAGCCGTAAAAATTGGCCCAGATACGTCTGAGGGTCCAGCGTAGATTGGATATAATCTTGGTTCAGCTTCTTGTTTGACAGCTTTAGAAACTTCGGGTTTCCACGTAACTATTTCTGGACCTTTAGACTTCATTTCTTTATCAGTGGCAATGTGAATTCTGTCTCGTTTCATGATTTCTGTGTCTGTCCAAGGGTTGTGGACGGATAGAGCAGGTGGAGGTGTTCCAGGCATGATTCCAGGTGGGGGCCAGTCGTCTCGACTCCTCTTCTCGTAGTAGTCGTAAGGGTAGGAGTGGTAAAACCCGTAGTTCACCGGACTTGAAGCAATCTGGAACAGAACATCTGTTAACGGGTTACCCCGGGTGATTTTAGTAAATGTGCATCAAAGCCTACACGTGATTTTAATATTATTAACAATTTACTATTATTATTATGCAGTTGTTAGGTTAAGAAGGAAGTAAGATTGGATTATTTGAATTCATACCTTCCCCCGGTCATGATACCCATCATAATTATTGTCTACCTAAAAGAGAATACTTTTATGTATATTTTTGTTAGTTATTGATAGGGATGATGACTTCTAATCTAGTGTTTTATCCTCGTATTCGTGTCTAGTCGATTTGTTAAAATTGTTGACTTACATTTTAACTAGGTACTGTATACTTTGGTGTATTTTTACATTAACTAAAAATCGCAGGTTACTCACGTGCGGTGACGTCGCGCAGCCGCGTCCGCGCACGCTGCTCATGAGGAAGAACCCCTCTGTGGTTCGAAACTAGTAGAGCTTTTCTCAAGATAGACACGTGAGTAACCCGCGATTTTTAGTTAATTTAGTATGTCTCACGATAGTTATTATATTTTTACATTTTATACTCGACCATGGTCTAGATGTATAATTCTGAAACTTTTCTTAATTTAACTCAAAGTATAATATTTTTTTGATTATTAATTTGACGTACTAAATAGCTATTTAGTTTTTGTAGTGTGTCATCATTCCTATTATATTATTATTATTGTGTTAATGCTAGTTCCTTGTTATTCTTTTGGCGTTATTATGTTGTTAGAAGTTAATTAAGTTATGTGAGCATCTTACTTACAAGAAATTTCACCCTAACATAATGTTATGAAGAGTTATAGGTGCCTATACACTTCTTGATATAAAAATAGAACCTTATTAAAGTCTTACGTTACTTTATGAAGCTCGTAAATTTTGTATTAAACTCCTTGTTTTTTTATATATAGAAATATAAAACTACATAGCTGCTGCTCTTGATATTAGATCATATAAAAGTCCTTTAAATCAACTTGTTGCATTGGCAAATTACTTTTTTAAGTTTAGTTAACGACAACGAAATAGAAATAAAAATATATTAATGTTGTTATTTAAAAAAAACTATTTTGTCACCTATAGTAACAATCTTAAATAGTTAATAATGCAGATGCTTACCTTCTTAAGTCCTTGTATAGAAGCAAGAATGAGCGCCATTTTAGCTAGTAAGAGCGCTTTCCCTCCCAAAACTGCGAGGAATTGGAAGCCCATAGGAACGAGGACCATGCCGATGGAAACGATGCCAAACATCATCATCGTCATCATCTGATGACGGCGCCGACCTCGGTATTCAACTGTGAACGATTTTTGTGGTTTAATTTCATAAATGTATATTGTAAGACTTTGTAAAAAGAAGTTGAGATAATTGTAGAGTATCTAAGTGAAAACTATGTCTTGTAGTCTATTCAAAATTGATGTTTCATTGTTATTGATTAAATCAATTTCTTACAATTAAGCATTTTAAAGCACATCACATCACTTTATCAACCTATAAGTGCCAATTGCTGAGTAAAGATTTTTGCTGAGCAAAGAACTTTGATTGCACGATTCGCGCGGTGGCTGAGCAACTGGCTGCCGTACAACGTGTTGCGGGTTCGATTCCCGCACGAAACAATAATTTGTGTAATCCACAAATTGTTATTTCAGGTCTGGGTGTGATGTGCATGTGAATATGTTTGTTTGTAAACGCACCCACGACAGAGGAGATAATCCTAGTCCTTAAAAAAAGACTTCTTCTAATACAGAATAAATCTATAAACCCTCAAGGCAGATTGACTATTTTACATTTATAATTAGGGCTTATAAGTTCAGTTTTCTACACGATGTTTTCTATACACCATATGTCAATAGTGTCTAAATAACCTTAGAAAATTTAATTAACTCTGACAATGCCACACTGCTAGCCAGGTCCGCACCCTCATGTATGAGTAGCGGGTGCTTCAGCCTCCTAAAGACATTCCAAACAAACTAGCAAACTAAATTAAGTAAGTAATTAAAGAAATAATTAATTCTAACCTTTGTCAATACTTTTTCCGTCGTCAAAGTCGAATTTGATAACGTGAGTTCTGAGAACTTTGGCCATTCTTTGGACTGCTAGCGTTCGCCACTCTCCTTCTTCCAACTCCTTTTCTGTCCATGTACTGTGAATGAAGACACAATTTAGCACTTTCACTGTTCACAATAAAGAAAAAATAGTTAAACAATAGCCCCAGTCATATGTGAATCCTCAGACAGGAAAGAAGCTAGTAATATTGTTTATCTTTCATTTCTTCTTTTTACCACATATACAAATTCTGCGTGTAACCTACTCGTCTCACATTAAAGATTTATTAATAAAATGTGAAAGAGCCATGCTTTCGCACGAATGGGTCGGCTCGACAGGAGTGATACCACATTGAGAATCGCCCGCGTGAGTGAGGTTACCGGAGGCCTCATTTACCTTAACCCCAATCCAACCCCAACTCAAAAAAAGGTGAGCAACATTCGCTCGTTTGTCACCTACCAAATAATAAAAATCATAGGTTTTAGGAAATCAGTACTCACTACAAAACAATTTAATTTTAAACGTTAATTAGATTTACTCCTCTTTCAATAAGGGATCCTAGGTTAAAATATTGTTATTTTAAAAAAGCCGAACAAATGCACAGGGTTTCGCATTCCTTCAATGGTTTAAAATATTAATAAAATATCAAAGGCTGTTAAAAAGCACGATATGTTGACTCGAAGATCTAATTGGTGAAATTTATCTGAAGCTATCTCAGACAGCTATTGAACAAGGGTTTTCAATAAAAAAACATGCTATTAATAACATCCAGTGATCACGTCAGTAATAGATCAAATAATAAAGATTCAAATGTCATCACTACCCTATAACTTAAAAAAACGAACTAAGTTTTCCTGTGGATAAATATAGCCGAGATATACGTAAAGGGAATCTCTGATTTAATAAAAGATACGAGCAACATGCAACTGGCCAAGTTGACGGTGGCATAATTTTCGGCCATACACGTCATCCTACGCTTGAGTGAAACTCCTCGTATAAATTTTCCGGGGAACCGAATTATGATAAATATCCCTAATATTAAATGTACCGTATTATTTACTGAGGAGCATTATGAAAATTTGTGAAGACTTTTGTTTAAGTAGGTATTATTGTAATAGCAGCCTCGAATACCTAAAAATGTTTAATAACTTCGTCATATTTTATGGCAATCAGGTTCTTAGCCATATTTTTTTATTAACCAGGAAATCAGTTCATTTTGTCTTTATGAACTGACTGTCTGTATGAATTCTGTGTATATTTGAACGTACAACGAACAAGATTCTACCACAAAAAATAGAAACCACAGTGGAGGTTAAAAATAACATTTCATGTTTTTAAGGAAGTTTAGAATATCAATAATAATAAAACAATTGCTGATTAGTAGAACATTGTCTACTAAGTAGAATTAAACTATTAATATGATAGAGAGGGTTTCTTTGTCCAATAGAGAATAAATAGTAAGTACAATTGGTATTCGAATACCCAGGAATCCTATTCTGTAGTAATTTAGTCGGAAATAAAGTAAAAAGTTCTTTACTACAAATTGAATATCCTAAAAGCACTTAAACTCATGGATACAATTTAGTTATGAAAGGATTTTATATAATTCTATTCTAAAAGTGCTTAATAGTATTTCTAAACTCCATTTTACCAAATATACGAGTAGGAAGCCAAAAGTTAACAAATCTGCAAATATTAACGTTATAAAATTGTATTAAAACTTTCTAAACAAAGCCAGGTTTAAAACAGTCTGCAGAAAAAATATAAAAACGGCTCGGTTGCTTTTCTTGAATTGCGAATGATGTCGCATAAAATTCAAAATGGCGGACGCTAACAGATTTTCTGATGCATGTTGCGAAATAGTGAACTGTTTTTGGCAGGTTTTTTTGCATACGGAACAGCGGTCAAGTTTTGACAAGCACTAATTACCGTGTGCCGTCTGTTGTGGCGAATGTGAAGAGTTTTATATTTCAAAGGTCTGGTTTCACGGCAACTATGTGTTTTTTTATTTAGATTGGTAGCTCGTCCATGAATGGACATTTTCAGTAGATTTCTAGCCACAAACAAAATTGAGTATCTTATTGCTGTCAATTGTCAATGCTGTGGTGTAATTTTTATTATATTTTAAATCATTTAAATCACATTTGAAACAACATATTTGACCAATAAGACAGTTAAACTGAAGAACAATTCCTTATATTACACCTACTCCACTAGTAGTAATCAGTTTGTTTAATTACGCCTAACTGTATTCGAGCATCAAGTCCCACACTAGGGCAGCAATTATTTCGGTCACAGTTAACATTCATATGCATGTCCTACGTGATTACAATTGCAAAGCGTGCATTAGGCCAAAGTCTGTGCACGCTTGATAGTTGACAGCATAGTTGATGGCTGCTGTATTCAAATATTATGAAGTATTTGTTTAAATGAATTGCGTCTCCACCAAACATTTTTGGTTAAGCTGTAAAGGTCTAAATATTTTTGCATAGATACTTCTTTGATAAAGTCTCGTATTCCATCCCTTCCTAATCCTTAAATATCGTAAACTTTTATCCCTAAAAGGCCGGCAACACACTCGACAACAACTCCTTTGGTGTTGCGGGTGTCCATGGGCGGCGCTGATTGCTTACCATGAGGTAATCTGTCTGCTCGTTTGCCGACCTATGCCATAAAAAAGCGTAATGAACGTAAAAATAGCTTTGAGCACAGCCCGGGCCCAATAAGGCTGATGTTCAGCTGGGATTGCGGGTCAAGCGTAACTATGTACTACGCCCTTGGCTTAGAGCAGAAGAAGGAACGGAATAGTTATTAGTCAGTAAAGTGTCTGACATACGTTCTTACTCCACCTAGGGTGAGAACAGTCATTACAGATATTCCCCCTTGATGGTATGGTAATAGACTACGTATGTATTGAACTCTATGGCAGACTCTAAAAATGCACAAGCCTGAAATCGAACCTTTCCCTTGGCATGGCGTTTGCAGTCACTCAACGAGCAAACCAGCTGAAATGCACAAATAAAGTATTTTAAACACCGTTTTTGTTGTTTATAATAAGTGTAGAATTTCGCCACAACAACGAAATTGGAGTTTGTTGCGCAATTTTATGCGACGCGCGGATTGAATGACGTTGAAAAATCGTCTCGGGGTCATTACCCTGACTTGTGCGTTCCAAACGATTGACGATCGAAGATTTGATCGACTTAAGTACAACAATTCAAGTTTATAATGTTACTTTGAACATTGTAGTAGGTATACAGTCTAAAGAACACAAAAATGTTTACTAATGATATGTATAATCACTGACTTAAATCTTGTCTCTTAAGGAGTAAGCAGAAAATTTGTTAAGAACTACAGACTATTTGATTGATATGTACTGTAAATCTGAAATATACCTACCTATGTTGATTAACAAATAAATGATATTAATGGTTATGGGTTTGATTCCCGTATTAATCATAGTATTGATCTATTAAGATAAGATTCGAACAGAGAACGAACGAACCTTAATTCTCTTTATCAAATTTAAAAAAATCCCAATTGTGTCAGATCTTGTTTGGAATGAAACTTGAACATTATTTAATGGCTTCTTCTGCCCTGAGAAGAGCGAGAGAAAGGGTCAGACTCTTAGTAACAAAGACCATTCTGTTCCTTTCTCCTGTTTCATTTTGGGGTCGCAGTATATGACTGGTGAGGTGATTTGTGGCCTTGATTCATCAATACCTAACGATCTACGAAGGTTGGAGGAAAACTTAATAAGGTAAGTAATCAGCGCTAGCTATGGTCACCCACAACGCCAGTGAAGTGGTTAGCCGACCTTTTAGTGGTTGTCGAATTGAGGATGTGGGGGATAAAGTTCGGGCCTACGGCGACCTTACTCACTCGGCGGAACACAACGCAATAGTTGTTTCCTTTTTTCTATGAGGCCGTGGTATCACTCCCGTTCGAACCAAAATGGTGGACTTCTTGACTCCTCTTTTTCGTTCATATAATGAATACCTAACCTTCTTTTTCATAACGTTATCCCTATAAATTCCGCTGAAATGTCCCTGAATATAATTATTTCACGCGAAGGCACGGTTATCAGATCTCCAATCCAATTACTGAGAAATAAGTTTCCGCATCGCCAGGTGGACTATCTTCGGCGTATCTGCGTATAAGCAAAATTTGTGGTTCGGAACTCATTATGATAAGGTAGTAAATCTTAGACTAGAGGATACATAATAAATCGCGTTGGTGGATTCCTGGGGTACAGTGAAATCTTTATTAGTTTTTTTTAAATCTTGCAATACAGACATTACCGTGTCAAAGAGTCAAGAGTTATATTGTTACACGGTAACAGGCTTCTCTTTGATTATATTATAATGAAAATTAAAATTCTGCCTATCCGACGATGTTATAATTGAAACAACGACGATGTTAACGACGTGAATTGAAACGACGATGTTATAATTGAAACAGCAAATAGAAAAAACAAAATAAACAATTGACGATCAGCCAAATAAAAATCAAAACTTGAAAAATCAAGGCTCGATGATATGATTTATTATGATGAAACATAGATATAAATAAATAGATAAATTTTACGGCCTATTATCGTCTTACCTAGTTTCATTCTCAGGCATAACATTGCCGGATCGGTCGACAAGCTCGAACCGTACCAAGTTGATCCCATCGGCTACAGGCACCACGTCTGGGGTCAACGACCGGTCGAGAGCTCTTAGAGTTTTCCTCTTCATACATCTCACGAACTTCGGGAAGTATTCTTTGTGATCTATCACGTCCTTCACGTCCACCAGCTGTTGAATATTTGTTTTCATTAATTGGGGTGTGAAAAGATGCAAACTGGAATATTTTAGGAGAACCATTAGTGTATCACTGTAGGTCTCGTTATGGGTTGTTTTTGTAATAGAAATGATATAATGTGTAGGTAAATAAAATCTGATATATATTCAAAATGTTTGTTTAACAATTTTGTATTTTAATTCTTCTTCGTTAACATACAAAATAGCAAGTGACGATCGTGTGTACTATCAAAGTATACAAAAATATATACAGTTTTTAGACTCTTGTTTTCCTTTTCAATTTTTTTTTTCAGTTGGGTCTGACATTTTTAATACGCTTGAAGACTTAACTTAAAATCTAACTACGGTACTTATGTAAATTTTAAATAAAGTGTACGGAATAAACTTTTCACCTACACATTATTGTTAATTTGTTAAAAAACTGTCTGCTAACTTGCGCATCGACATTCTAATTATGGACTACCTACACGAGAGAAAATTTAAAGGCACGTTAACTTTGAAAGCATGTATCGTGTTTTCAACTTTACAACTTTTGGATCTTATTAGGAACATCTTCTTAGAGTCTGCGCAGACTAGGGATTTTAATCCGGCTGAATTGACTCAACTTCATCAAGAAATAGTGTAAGCTCTTTTCATGAGATATTTAATATACTGTAGTTTAATAAAATGTCTTTATTGACAGAAAAGATTACACATCACGCAGTTGGCTCAAGTTTTCGATGGATCTTTTTTTCAATATTTAGGGTTGATTATTCAATGGTTAGATAATTTACCTGGGGTATAATTATGATGCTGTCGCATCAGATTGTTTGTATAAGACAGTGACAGGAACAATTTTACATTTATCTCATTATTGAAAAATCATCCCTTAGTCATTTTATTAAGGTTGACTGGTGGATAATGCCATAAGGCACTAAGTCCGCCTTATGTGACTTTATTTATTTGTGTACATTAAAGTGTAAATAAATATATTATTATAGTAACAAGTTCAATTAAGTGCTGCGTCTTTTTAAACGCAATAGGAACTCAGTGTGGTACCGAGTAAAGTTAGGTTTTTTTTTGCATTTTTAAACGACAGAAGTCTTACGTCTACCCTGATCCTTAATGTGCTTGTAACATAAGCATGGCGTCTCACAATCTCCTGTGCGTATAAAATATTTATATTCAAATTAGCGATTCATTTCTTTGTGATGAGAACAAAATTAATCTCGTGCGTGTAAGCACGATTTGTTAACTCTTAGAAAACTTGAGATATAAATATGTAGGTAAGTATAATCAGCGAGGGATGCGGGTACAACCACAGTAATGTACTGATGAAAACAACTCTTTGTGTGATCCACATATTGTCGTTCCGGTCTGGATTCCATTTGTATGTCCAACGGTATGATCGTAAATGCTCCCACGACACAGGAAAATCCTAGTATGGGACAACGTTTTTATTTAAAGAAAATAACAATGTAACAAGCCAGAAACATATATATAAATTTCTAAAAAAATTATCATAAAAACTAATATTTTCCACACAAAAACAAAACACACTATAATAATGCCATGATAACAAAGAGTTTTAATATCATTCAATTAAGGTTCATATCTGTACATTTTTATAAAAAGCGTGTTTGCTAGTAAAGCCGATTAAAGAGATTTCGAACGGCTACTGTAGGCTTATGCGAGGTACCATCGAGGACAGACTAAGGATATTGTTGTATGTCCACAAATATTCTTAATGGGAACATGTACTTAAGGATGAACGTACTTAGGTAAGTGTACTTGAGAAATTGAATATCAATGCGAAAAGATCTAAGGAAAAATATCCCTTAAATAATTCATAGATGTTACGATATTTGAGTATTCTAATGAAATTGAGAAGAAAAGATTTCTTAAATTCAATATCATAGCCATAGGGATAAAATAATCCTTAGAATAGGCTTGAATTCTTGAAGTGGACTAGATAAGTATTTTCTCTTCCATTGAAAAGAAACACTTATTTATTTAAAGACTTGGAAACATTAGACATTTCTTCGGCAATTATATTCTTATAAAATTGTATCATATAAGACCCTTATAAATAAGTCTGAGACTCAAGACTGCAGACTTGTTAGTTTTAAACTTTAAAAGCAAAATACGTAAGATTATGAGAATGTATGAGCTAGTAAGCTTTCAAAGGTAGGAAACTCGAACAAGTTGACCATTAATGTCTTCTTGCAAAGCCTCTATGCTTCATAAGGATATCATTATCCGTAGAACAGTACTCGTATTCCTTGACGGTTATTGTTACACAGAGCATCGGCATCGTGAAGGAAACTGCTTATTATCTAAAAATAGTTTTGCTAAAGGAAAAGACTGCGTCCTGTATAATAAGGAGCGGATCTCATATTATTCTATTTTTATACGGGTTGCATATAAATTTATATAGGTGCTTATAAGTAGACGTTGTTGATAAGTAGGTAGGTAATAATCTTGGTTATAACCATCGAAGTGGGAAAAGAAATATATTGATTTAAGTGTACAAATATATGAATATTGTTATATCGTGTGTGAGAGGTTACCGAAGGCCTAATAATTGACCTTCGTCAACCTCTAACAACCCACAAAAGGCTGGCAATGGCAACCTGTAACTTTTTGGTGTTGCGAGTGTCTATAAGCGACGCCGATTGCTTACCATGAGGTGATCCGTCTACTCGTTTGTCGAGATACCCATTGTTTTTAAATAGGGAAAACATTCAATTACTTATCCCGCCCTAGCTAAGAGCTAGATAGAGTGTCAGAGCCCTACTGACTAAAAACCTCCACGATACCATGCATTTTTGCGCTACCACCCACAACCTCGGCTGGAATATGGTCACATCTAGTATAAGAAATCTGTCTATAATAAAAAAATAGCAAAACTACCTAATTACGACAGCAGCTTACTTTAAGTAGACTACTCCTCATTACAAAAACCAAAGAACCAAACTATTCGACACTTACCTTCTTTGAACAATCTCGCCATATAATCCTGATGACCTCAGCACCTTCCAACCATAAATCTGCGATCAGCTGACTCACATACGAGTCTGGATCAGGCTGTTTTTGTTCGCCATGACACCCGACGATTAAAAAAATAGCTAACGTGGATATGACTATGAAGCAAAGAGAACGCATTGTCACGTAGTTCATATTCTCACTTTTGCCATTTCTTGAACGATAGAAAGAGCTTCGTTTCTGCAAAGAAAGTTATAAATAGATAGCAATGTTCATACACGATATTCCTTGTAATACGTAGTACTTATAAATGTGTAATAATATTGCGAGTAGCTCAGATTATGGCGATTCTCGTGAATAATTCAATAAAAAACATGTTTTCGCTGAAATCATTTATATCTACTGAATAAAATTGCGCGAGACATATTTACGAAAAAAATAACAGTTCAGTATATGTAGGTAATAAACATATTTAATAAATTTCCATAAAGATAAATAAAATGTAATATTAAAATGCAAACTTATTAAACAACTTTAGAATATGCATTTATGCTAGTTAAGCAAAAATGTATTTTAAGTATAAAGATATAGAACTTCCCTTTGATTTGTAATGAAAAACTACGAAATCAAATTAAAAAGAACAAAGAGATGCTTCCAATAATGTTATTGTTCGATGTATGAGAAACTTTTAATATACAATTATAAGTTGTAAAAGGGGAGAAGAGGAACACAAAAGACGGTGTAAAACTTTTAAACGCTATTCCGTGAGAGTATTCCTAAATCTTAAGGTTTTAACACTTTCTGGAAAATTCCTAACTTTGAGCCTTAGGTTTTCGTGATATATTATGTTTCTTTATTTCATTTTTGTCCAGTTAGATACTAGTAGTACTTTTATATCTTAGTTCTATATCCTAGTTAAGTACTAGTAGACTTTAAATGTAGTAATTGTAATAGTTCAATAGAGTTTTTTATTGTTTGTAGCAACTTTTTTGACAGTAAATGTAAAAATATGAGATTTTGTAATTTACCTGCGTATATAGTAAGTAACTTTTGGAGAACAAACCATATTTATCTTAAATAACTATTTACGAAATTAATCGAGAAAAGCTCTACTAGTTTCAAGCCATACCGGGACGCTTATTCATGAACAACTGGCTCATCGTGGTGACGTCACGCAGTCCTAAGAATTCGGAGTGAGTAAATCGTTAAGACATTTAATTACACAAAAAGCAATTTTATTTTTAAAGGTCGACAAGGACTATGTTTGTAAGATGATCATCATTAAGTAAAAGAAACATAAAACTTATTGATTATTGTGTGGAAATTGTTCACGATATTTTATTAAGTTGAGCTTTACCGTTATCAGACATAAGGTTCAGAACTTTCAAACAAATTTAGTAGGCGTTATTGGATGAATGATCTTTTCGAAATCGTCTTAAAGATATATTTATACTATTTATCACATCAAAAGACAAGCTGACTGAGTTTATTATATTAACAGAAGTATAACTTAGGGAATTTAATTTAAGGTACTATTTCTTCCGGAAAGTAAAAATGAAAATTCAAGACGCTTTTGAACTCACTCTTCTTGCTTATGTAAAGGAACAAAATTTATGTTAAAACATGTATATTTTGAAAAGATACTTGAATGAATAAGTGAGGGAATTTCGTCTACTGTCGTTCATGACTTTCGTATCATAACGTCACTGTAGTATCCTAATTATAAAGTAGTCTACCTTATTGTATATTAATACTAATATTATACAGAGGGGATTGTTGTAGGGGATAATCTTTGGAACTGTTGGTCGGTTTTACAAAATTCTTTTACTGAGATAGCTACAATGTTCCTGAGTTCTATATTTTATTCGTGAACGGGAAGTAGTTGCCTCGGGACACAGACGAAGCTGCGCAAAACAGCTAGTATAAATAAAAATAGAGATATAAAAAGAAATTAAATACCTGTAACTTTGTTAAAGCTTCTAAAAATACTTGAAACGAAGACTAGATCCACTGTTAAACTATATGCACAAGAACGCAATACCCTTCTTCGTTCAAGGTCAAATAATAAATGGAAACACCGAGTAACCCCCTTACCTTATATGCCCATGAACAATGGAAAGCGAACGATTTTCTTCGTGGTCACTGACCAAAACATGCTAATGAATGACCATGGCTATGCATCAGCTTGTGCAAAACCATGACAATATGTACACAGGTTCTTATTAAATATTTTCTTCAAGAAAATTCTAAACTATTTTTATTCTTAGCTAGCTTTCCACCTGTGGCTTTGCATGCGTATTATTTAACACTAGGGTAGGCCTGGATCCTGTTGGAAAATATGGATTAATAATAGACAGCCCATGCGCTCTCACTCTACTCTCGGCGGTGGCTGGGCGACTGGGTGCCCCGCAACGTGTTGCGGATTCGATTCCCGCACGGAACTCTTTGTGTAATCCACAAATAGTTGTTTTGATGTGTATGTTTGTAAACGAACTCTCGGTACAGAAGAAATCTTAGTGTAGGACAATATTTAAAAAAAAAACTGGAGAATAAGTTTCCAATAAGAAAAGCATTTTAAAGTCATTCGGAGCCACGTAAGCAAGCGGACAAAATATGAAACCTTTCCTTTTTATAATATTTGTTCAAATTGCTGTTTATATGACTGAAGTTTTCCAATAAAATAGGTGCTAAAGTTGCCAGTAAAGCATGTAAGGAAACGTAGAATCTCTTTTGTTTCGAGAGAAGAGAGCAATTTTATTGTCTCGATCATCATTTGGAAAATGTTATTGTTTTACGCCAATTATGTTGAAATAATTGGCATTAAACTATTTTTTTTTTCTAAGTAAAACTTTCATGAAAAAGCTCTAGAAGAATTTAGTATTTTTAATACATTGTATTTTAAACCACATATGATTATAGATAGGGAAACATATCCCTGGTGTGGATTGTGGATTACTATATTGATTTACATGAACTAAAAATTTAAAACCAATTTCATTTAGCGACAAAGAAGGAATATAACAGACTACCTTTCACACGATGCAGGACTTAATCGCTTTCTGCATCGCACCCTTGACCTATCTACCGAAGGAGTGGCTCTCGATGTAAAGGTCGTTTTACCTCATCATATTTATTTTTAACCTTTTTCTTTGAAGTATTGAACCTCCAAGAAAGATTAGATATTAGATGGTGATGACGTCATTTCAAAGATTTGTTACGTATCTATATTATTTTGTCTGATGTGGCTATATTATTTTTATGGCATAACTAATAGAGCGGCAAACAATCAGACGGACAATCACTTAAAGGTAAGCTCTCAGTAATACGTGAATATTAGCAGGCCACCCGTGGCTTTATCTGACCTGATATGACAAAAAGACACAAAATTACTTATTATTATTTTCACATTTATAATTTTTTTTAATGTTCAAATAATATTCGGTATTTGATAAAAACTTATCTGGTCACCAAAATTTTAAGCAAAGAAGTAACATGGGGTCGAACAGTTTAACGTATGAGAAAATTCAAATATGGAAAATTTTATAAAAAATAAGCATGCTCGAGAGAAAAAATACTATTCGCCTGGTAATTTAATTCCTGAACTTTTCATAAGTCTACATCAAAGACAAGAAATAAATCGTTGAAACCTGTTTATGTTAAGTTTTTTTTTTCTTTTTCATTTAGTAAAGATAAGAATTGTTGGAAGATTTCCATAAACGTGATTCGAATATTATTTTGATTTGATTTAGACTTCTTTTAGGAGATCGGATTTTTTCATTTAATTACGATTTTCTTTGGTAATTTGTAACTAGTTCTATTTAATTTCAATAATCAGTAGTTATTCAGAGAAACGTATTCATAAAACTTTTTGTTTTACAGTTCTAAGGTATCATTAGGAAAACAATACAGTTTCTAGAATATTTTTAAACCTTTTCTAAACAAAGAACCTTTTTTAATTCAATAGAAACGCGATTCTTTATTATAAAAGCTAAATTGTTAAAATATTGAACCGCTTTCACGTTAAAATATTATGATTTCTCACCTTGTCGAAGGTCCAGTTTCTCTTTGTTATGCAAATCCAAAACAATGTGTATTATTTAATAACCTTTCGTGAATAATTTTTTATTGTATTATTATTTCTTGAATATTATAAAAATAATATTCCTATTAGGTCGATCTAGATAATATTATTATTTAGGGATGATGAAGTTTATAGATAGAGATACCGCCCTCTCTAATAATATTCATCAGTTCAATACTAAAAATGACAAATTAGAATAAATAAAACATAATTATCTTAACTGACAAAGAGACTGACCGAGTTTTATTCTATTTTGACATTTCAAAGTACATGTATACTTATAGTTTAGTTGGAATTTTCACTTTTGAATTTTACTTAATAGCTGCCGTGGTTGGGTGACCGGTTGCTGTGAAAAATGTCACAGCGACCGGATTCAATTTCCGTGTCAGGCAAAATACGCTAATGGATTTTTTTGATTAAAATGACCATTGGTAGTCCAGAGACAAGAAGTTCAACTTAGCGTCAATGCGGCCGACCCTATCTCTGTCTGTCATCTGTCCGGTAGTTTCGGTTTGCTGAATATGGATTTGTGCACTTTGATATTTGTTGAAGGGATGATTCGCTCCCTAATTTTGAGGTAGAGATATCATTAAATGATTTCTCCCGCCTTCAATAGGGTCAGAGAGAGAGTCAGGTTCTTACTGACTAAAAACCAACCAGTTACTTCTACTTCTACTGCTATTGTGCTATTGTGTTAAAAATACAAGGCTTTATGACGTCATTCATATAAAATTAAGCCAGTACAGTACAGTCTCAGTAAATATTAAGATTAAATTATTATTTAACATTAATGTTGTTTCACAATAAAGTATTCTTAATAGAAAGTGCAAGATATAAATAAAACACAAAACAGCCTAATCAATAAAAAATAACATTGTTGTTACTCGCTTAGTAGGCACTTGATTAATACTAAGGGTCGCTTCACACCAAAAGATTGATGCGAGCGAACACTGCTCACACACTTCACATCATCGCCTATAAGTGCCCACTGCTGAGCAAAGGGCTCTTTTCACACGGAGAAGGTTTGATCAGCGCCGCCATGGAGACCCGCAACACCAAAGGAGTTACGAGTACATTGGCGGCCTTTTAGGGATAAGTTTTTCGGATATGTATGAATCGGGAAGTGATAGGGAAGGGGGAGGGATTGGGCCCCCGGTAACCTTACTAACACGGCGAAACCCACCGCTCTAATTGTTTCACGCCAGTTTTCTGTAAAGCTGTGGTAACACTCCGATTGAACCGACCCATTCGTGCCGAAGCTTGTCTCTCCCATACCTAACCTTATATCTGTGGTGTCTTAATGAACTTAGAAAGTACACATTGGTACTTGTAAGGTTTCAAAAACACCTCCTCCATCGAAGCCTGAACCTACGGGCCACCACGACAATCTACGGCTTATATAGGTACTTGAAACAAATTTACTTAAAACAAGTTTATTTTCCAAACTAGATTTATAGCATCTATCGTTGCGTCGCGTCGCGTCTCAATGTGAATTTACCCTAACTCGCTTTACATTGTTAAAGAAATTTGCTTAGCTAATTATAGTAGTTATAAATGCATACTTACTATTTGTTAGTAACAGTTTATTTACATTATTATGATTAACAATTTTTAGCAACTTCAATTACTGATTATTAAGTTAATCAATAGGCAATTCAACACTATGCTCTTTATTCTATATTCTGTAGAGGACCTATCCATTGTGTTTAATATATCACGCATTTTCGCCAATGGCGTGGTAAGGTTTTGCTAAAGCCGGGTAAATGATAATCATTATCATCAGTAGAAGACGTCTACTGCAGGTCCTCAAAGGCCCTTTTTGAATAATCATAAACGAAATGTATCATTGAGAATTTCAAATCAAAAAGCCCAACAATAATTTATCCTGAAAATAACCAAGTTGTATTTTTCTAAGAAACTTTCAAATCATGCCGTGATAAGAAAAATCCTAAAACCTGCTTTTATCGTTTCTAATAATAAGATTGAAATTGCCAATCCGCCTTGATCAAACGAAGTGATTAGTGCTCAAACCCCCCCCCCCCCCCCCCTCCGTGTGAGAACCTTTGCTCAGCAATTGGCAGATACGATAGGTGTAAGATTAATCCAAAAAAACGTTGTGTTAAGCATAGAAGAACCAACAGAAAAACAACTTAGGAGAAAAGGTTAAAAATATAGCTATATATCCATGCTTCGGCACGAATGGGTCGGCTCGACCGGAGTGATGCCACGGCCACACACAAAACCGGCGTAAAACAACTACAGCGTTGTGTTTCGCTGCGTGAGTGAGGTTACCGGAGGCCCAATCCTTCCCCTCCCCAAATCCCTCCTCAATCCCTAAATCTCCAAATCCCTAATCCCTAAAAGGTCGGCAACGCACTCGTAACTCCTCCGTTGCGGGTGTCCATGGCCGGCGCTGATTGCTTACCATCAGGTAATACGTCTGCTCGTTTGCCGACCTATGCCATAAAAAAATAAATAATAATATAAACTTAATTGAAAAAGCATTGCAAAAATGAAGATCTAATAATAATTCAAATTAAATTCTCTATAACAAAAGTTTAAGCTATGAAAGGGATAAAGATCAATTCAACTAATGGATCGGACATGGGATCAGCTAATTGATTTGTTTTATGACCACACCTCTCCCTAACACAAACATTGAACACGTATCTTAGCAAGTCTAATTATAAAACGGACTAATTGATGACAAACTTAGACTTTCTATTAATATCAAGGCTTGGAAATAAATTTAATATGTACCTACTGAGTTCACATATCTTAGTAGTTTTAGTAGACGAGTTTCATAGTAAAAATCATAAAAACAACCAATGCCTATCACATAGGTCGTTTTGATGTGATCAAGTTTTGATACCTAATTTTAGGAATCAGGAAAAAATCTAAATATTAATAGACGCACGTAGTCAAAACTTTGTGTAGAATTAGACTAAAACTCTTTCGAGTAAGTCTAATTCTACAGACAGTTGGTCATAACAGCTTTCAGGTATTATAGCAATATGACCCTTTAAGCAACAGAGGGAAGGTGTATTATTGTTTTAATTATAAACATTAATAACTTCTACACGGGGCTTAGCTCGCATGGTATGTTGATAAGAATAGAATAATAGTAGCCATGTGTAAAATCATCTATCTACAACCTCAGTCCAGCCTGAAGGAATAACAAACACACATCCATACATTCTCACAAACTTTCACATTTTTTTATTAGTAGGACGATTTATAAAGACGTTTTTAGGGAATAGAAATAAACGTAAAGTTTAGAACGTAGCGACAGACTTTTCTCTTTCTTCAGTCTTTGAAGGAGTGATGATCATATGAAATGTAGCATTCACTTTACAATAGTGATTCTATTATAGCGGTAGTACATTAAATAATACAAACAAATTGAATTTAAATGTAAAATCTAAATTAAATGCAAGAGAAAATGTGTCCAACTCCACAAATATTTTGATGACGGCTTGAATCGAGGCGACGTTTGGTGGAATAACGTGCTCTTTCAAGCGTAAAGGGTTTGCGATGTGTAAAGAATGAACGTATAGGGTCACTACCTATCTTAGTAACGAATTCACACTTTTGTGCAAACTAAATGTCAGCATTATAGAATACTTTTAAAAACGTAAAATGTATTGTATTATGTGAACTGCTCGCGTTTGGAAAAGAAAACTGCTCGCGATTTCATGCTCTTTGTTTGACCAAATGGATCCTTGTAGACTGGTGTCCTAGGTTGATCCATCGTCATGATTGGGTCACATCCACACTTTAGTCTTGTACTGTCCATCTTACCGAAGAAAATAATTCAACTACAAGGGGACTACATAACAATCCTTAGTAACGAGGAAAGCGACGCGAGGATGATCAATATATATCAATAAAGATAAAACTACTGATCAAAACGTGGCAAAAACCTAACCTTGGTCTGGTCCTTGGTGAAGTAACAATTTTTTTATACGTTTTGCCAACACAACTTAATATTTAAGTAACGTATTTGATTGTGCCATACTTTCGATACGAATGGGTCGGGTTGACCGGTGTGAGACCACAGCCTTACAAAAAATCGACGTGAAAGAACCACATCGTTGTGCTTCACCGTGTGAGTGAGGTTACTGGAGGTCCAACGCAACGCACTTATAGTAACTTCTTTGGTAGGTATTATGAGTACCCATGGGAGGCGGTGATTGTTTACCACCAGTAGGCCTACCATGACGTGTTAAAGCGTGAATCTTCCGGGCGAGAAAGAGGGATGGAGCTACAAAAGGTGTATAGCTCTGCCCCTTTTTCCCACCCGGAAGATTCCTTTAACACGTCATGGTAGGCCCTATGGTTATCGGCCTGCTTGTTCGCAACCCTATGACATAAAAATAGCGAATTTACATTAGAAGTAAAAAAGGGTTTTAGGTTTTCTTTTATACTGAACTCGTAACAAAACTAGGACAAACTAAGGATTCATCAAAATAAATGAACTTTTGTCTGCCTTATCGAGGAACGGAATAATAAATATTTATTTTTCATTTTTATTAAAACTGTGTCCATTATTGGAAAGTTCTCTTCGTAGTGCTGATACAATGTCTTATTTCCTTGTATAAAAAGTGAGGAAAATCGTAAAGTTTGAATGGAAATATAACTTTCTGTGATGTTGGTAATGCGAACAATAATGTGCGCATGAATAACAGATGTGGTCTCGTCTGTGTGAAGGATGGTTTTAATGTTAGTAATATTCTCGTGGGAAGTGCGTTCCATTTTTCGTCCATATGTTTGATTTGCGTATAAAAGTGTGTAAGATTAGGTAATGATTTCGTATGAAATTAATTTATGTGGTAATCAATCTTTTATCACAAACCTACACTGTGCAAAATTACAAACTCCTTGTTTTTCTCGAATTGGGCATTTAACCCAATAATATATCTGACTTCAAAGTCGCATTAAGGACGAATTGACCGCACCGACCGAGTCGAATTTAGGGTCTCTGGATGGCGAGGGTAGTTCGCCACCGGATCAGAACTAACCTAAACGTACGGCGCGTAGCGTTGTGCGCGCGCCTTAAAGAGCCAATAATAGACCACCACAGACGGGCAAGACAGAGCCGATGTTCAGCCGGGGTTGCGGGGTAAGCGCAATGAGGCACCGCGACCTCGGCCCAGAGCAAGAGAAGGAACAGGGGGGTTTTTAGTCTGTAAGAGACACTCCCTCCCGCCCTGGGCGGAAGAAGTCATTTGATGATTTTCGCCTAACAAAAAAAAACCGGATCAGAACTAGACCCTAGCGTATGGCGCTTTGCGTTTCGCACGTCTCAGAGCAATCAAACACCACAGATGGGCCTTCTAGGACCGTTGTCCATCCGGCTTTGCGGGTGCAAGCGTGCACTCCATTGCGCCCCACTCAGGGCGGGAAAAGTCATTTGTTGATTTTCCCCCTTCAAAAGGAAATGAAATTAACTTATTATAAAATAAGAGCGTAAAATGAATTTGTATAGGAAATTATTGCTACGTTATTACATTATTCGAAAAATATTTCTAAGTAATACAAAATACAAAAATTTCGAGAGTTCATCAAAATGTTTTAGCACAAATTTAATTGTTGAATTCCGTAATTATTTGCAAGTTTGCATCTGCTTAGTGTCTTAAAAATGTAAGTGCGAATTAATATTTCGTAACAATCAGGTCGTCGATTTAAGGTCACAATGTTCTGTTGACATTGCGCAGTTATTGAACGGATATAGAATGTAAACATATTTTTATGCGAAACGTATAATAACTGAAAACAAATAAAAAAATTATTATTAAAAAAAACAAAATACCCGACTGCACACTAAAAAAAGAGTAAAACAAGCCCCACAATACAAATTTACTGAATATAATTTATAAATGTTGATGGAAAGCATCGCAGGCGGGGACCAACAGAGGCTTATTTATAGTCATTTCTGTTGTGCACCATTTAGCAGAATTTTCGTTGGTGGCGGTCAAGGTGGTCCCCGCCTGCGATGCTTTCCATCAACATTTATAAATTATATTCAGTAAATTTGTATTGTGGGGCTTGTTTTACTCTTTTTTTAGTGTGCAGTCGGGTATTTTGTTTTTTTAATAATAATTTTTTTATTTATAACTTTTTAGCTATTTTTTTAAAGGGAAATTTAGAAAAAATATTATTATGTCTTTATCCCGTGGGACTTTTAGGATAAAATGTATCCTATGACACTCCCGTAATCAAGACAAATCTAACGATACCTCATACTTCAAAATCCATCAAGCCGTTTAGGCTACAGGAGGTCACAAAGGAAAAGACATACATACATACTTACATACACTCGAAAAACATTACCCTCCTTCTTTGGCAGTCGGGTAAAAATATCTTACGTGTGGGAGAGCCATGCTACGGCACGGATGGGTCGGCTCGACCGGACCACATGAAAACACGGCGAAAATGTGGTTGTTTCAAACCACAGTTTCGCCGTGAGAGTGAGGTTACTGAATAACCAATCCTTCTTCCCCTCCCCTAATCCCCAAATCTCCGAACCCCCCCTAGTCCCCTAAAGGCCGACAACGCACCAGTGACTCCTCCGGTGTTGCGGACAGGTTTAATCAGGCGACATTTCCACCAGACTTTCACCATGTTATTTTATCATCAACCAGATCGATTATACTTTAGTGTTGTGTTGTCATGAAATGAATTTAATTTCCCTTGGTCATGGAATCACGCGTGAAGGGCTCCACTGATATTGATTTATATACTGTTTTATTAAAATTCAGGAAAAGATAAGGATTTTTCTTTTGAAAGAAAATCCTAGAAAAGTAGAATGCCTTCCACTTTTCTGTGTTAATTTGGGAAATAGTCACCTTTTGGTGCCTGACACCGAGATATTTCCACACACGTGCGTAGCAGGAGCGCACCGCTGCTTATATTATAATTTTCAAGTTTGTAATTAATAGTCTTAGATGTTATAGCTAGATACCGTGACTTCGCTCCCGCTATTGTTTTGATTAAAAAACTCGTTCGCGTTAAGAATTAACTGCATAGTTCATGGCAGGTAAAATGATTCATACCCGAAACGTATCAGTTTACGTTTATCGAAAAGTGTCGACTAATTAAAAATATACTTGTACCCGAAATCTGCTGATCACAGGAGTGCACTAACTGATGTATTGAGTCAGTGAGCCGCCAGCGGTCGCTCGGAGCTGTGAAGTAACAAATTAATTGTTATTTTACTAAGAAAATAATGTGTTGTCGTGATTTGTGAGTGAATATTACATTAGCTGTAGGAAATTGTAAGTATTTAATTTCATTGATAAATACTTTGTTTCCTTTAAGTATTTTTATTAAACTTTGGACAATTTCAATGCAATTAAGTCACGCAGTTTTGACAATATACGATAAGCCGTATTCAAGTCTTATTATCACATTCAGTCCTATCTCTATATTGAAATTGATCAAAATAGGTTCAGCGGGTTGCATGAAAAAGCGTAACAAATAAACAAACAGTGATACGAATTGGGATACATTTGGAATTTTAAGTTACTATGTATACGCATTTGCGTTATCATATTATTATTTGCAGTATACAAATGATATTGCATTATCAATTCTTTAATCAAATTGTTATGTTGTCTCGTATACGGTAATTTGATCTTCTACGCCGAGGAAGTTTCGAGTGCATAATAATTCTACGTACAGCGTTCAACTAAATGAATATCCTGTTTAAGCTGTAGTCAACATCTATAGATGAGTGTTGGAGTAGTCTTTCCGTTAAATAAAGTGAAAATGTAGAGTTTTAGTGTCTTTCAGTCAAAAGTACTACTGAAAGTAAACACAATATTTGAAGGCATTTTATAATGCGTGCCTAACAATTTTGCTAAGAGACAGGACCTGAAGCTTCGAAAGCTAAATTATTGTGACGACTTTTATTCACAATTACTTAATAGTGGTTTAGTTAGATACTACAACTTAGCTGAAGAACTTAGCTCTTTATTTAGTTTAGGAAAACAAAAAATATTATATTTTAGCATCTTTCTCATCGCGCCTCTTGTTCTTATTTGGAGCAAAATAATAACATTTATTTATGTGGCAATATCAATGTAGGCGCGTCCTACTCGCAGATAATGTTCTATTTATTATAGCCATGTTTCGATGATCCTATCGATATTCAATAGATAATACTTTTTTATTCATTCTTAAAAATGAATAAAAAGGTATTACCTACTTATAATTACTTACCTAGTTATAATTTGGTATTGTAAGAATTCGTACATTAGTTCAGAGATTTTAGAAGTGAAGTTAAAGACGTGTGTCTTATTATTTTCCTGATAACACTTTGAAACAGTTGATGATATAAAGATATTTTAAATTTAAATATTGATATTTAAAAAATCTGTTTTTTTTTCAGATGACCAGTGAAAATATGAAGGAACGTTGGGACCAGCTAGGCCTACCACCGATGGAGTTGGCTGAGTCATCGGGAAATAGTACGAAATTTTTAATTTACCGGACTAACATTTTAATACTGAATTGCCTAACAATAAATAAATGATTGCATCCTTTCAATGAAAATATTTCTTGCATTTCAGGTCGTGATAACAATGGAGGGAACAGATGCTTATTCCCTTCACTACAAAAACTATTATTATTGTTATTACTGACATTTTTTGCGGTTGGAACTTACATCTTACTCTTTAGAATATCCGAAAACACTGGTAAGTGAAACCAAAATCCTTATAATTAGATAATAATATTTTGTGATATCTAATATTTTTTTCATTTACAGATTCAACGAAAATTATTATTGTCACTGGGAATAATGACCTTCCAAATGTAACACTTCACAATATGGAATTATATTCTATTCATTTGGATTCACAAGCGAAAAACGAAACATCTGAACAAGAACAAATATTAGATCCTTTGATCCTAGAAAGAAAGAAAAGAGAAATAACTTCAGCAAAATCAACGGAAAACATGGAAGAACCCATCATTTACAGTGATGAACAGTTACAGAAATCTCGGGAGCTTATGCTTGAGTATGATGCACACTGTAAAGAAGAAAATAAAAACCAAATCTGCAAAGACTTGGTTATGAAATTGAGAGAGCTACAACACAATGATGAAATGAAAAGTAAAGAAGATGAAACTAAAATGAATTTAGATGTCAACAATAACGTACAAAGAGACGCTGATGAAGGTAAAGCAAAACAAAGTGTTGATTTTAATGACTTAACAAAACGGGATACGTTGATGAATCTTGAACATTTTATGGAAGCTGTTCCTATGCCGATGAATGCTCGAAATGCTGATCCGTTGACTAATGCCCATGTTGAGCCCCATTCACACTCGGTACATCATCAGCATTTAAGCGATACTTGTTTACTGGCGCGTCTTATAAAACAGAATTATCCGCGAGCAAAAGGTATAGTCTGATCAGAGTCCGGATTTTTTAATTTTTTCCTTCTATTTATGAATATCTTATTATTATTATCGATTATTATTATTATTTTACAGAAATTTATGAGCCGTCTTCTGACTACTTACATACACAACATCACGATCATCCAATAATGTCTAAAGCTAGGTATGTTATATATATTTACTAAATATTTTCTGATATTCATATTTTTTTTTCATTGGGATGGCACTTATTTTTTTAATTGTTTCAAAGGTTTTTCTCACCCTCCGTGCATACGCCATATTTCCAAGAGCGTAAAATGGATATGCAAAGGCCAAAAATACACCCGCAAGATCTTGATATATTCATGAGCATGCTAACGCCAAAGTAAGTGAAGATTGTATTTACTAACCTTTATTTTCCCATAGGCTCAAATCTTTTTTTTTTTTTCGTTGAACTTATACTCTACAAAGCACTTTTTTCATCTATATCATTGGTATTGAACTATCAGCATTCTCTTTAAGTGAATCAGTCATCGTTAATGCAATAAAAAATATTTGATATGTTAACGTATTTAGGTTTAAATAATTTATTCTCATGTGAAAAGTAGGTTCGCATACAATGAAATATAAAGAATTATTAATCAATATAAATACGTTATTGCCTTATTATATAAATTTAATAACATTGTAAAATTGAAATTCTCAGAGCAGCAGCTACACCTAGGGAAAGCAATCAAACTAAAGCATCTCGAGAAGCCATGTGTCCACGAGGCACTGTGTCCTGTCTTAGTGGAGACACGTGTATCGATGAGAAGCAGTGGTGCGATGGCAACGTCGACTGTGTTGATGTCAGTGATGAAGCAAGCTGCGCTTGTAAGGACAGAGTCGACAAGTCTCGTCTCTGCGACGGATACTTTGATTGCCCTTTTGGCGAAGACGAAATGGGCTGCTATGGTAATTATAACTAATTTTTATTGCGAATGTTTGTGAATTTTTTGTTGTATTTGAGCAATTGCGAAGTTTCTAATTACACGAAAACTTTATGAAGAAGTGAAGCCATTGTTAAATTATAATGTGATTCTCAAAAAAACTACATAATGTATTATTTCAGAATAATTAACAATTATGTCCTAGAACGCATTTACAAACTCCCACAATTCCTCTTATTCCCTCAAACACAAAGTGTTTTCCAAGAATGTTTTAATTATTGCAGGTTGCAGCGAAACTATGTTCAGTTGCGAAGATTTAGACATCAGTGCTCAAAGCACTTGCTTCTCTAAAGAGCAGAGATGCAATAACGTTGTAGACTGTCCCAACCACAAAGATGAACTGGAATGCAACATGCTAGCTCCGAGCTTACTCAAAAAACCAGTAAGAGAATCTTTTTAATTCCTTTGATACAGAAACTATATTTAAAATTGTGTTTTTTATGCATAATTATTTCAATTAATTTTCTACCTCTTTCATTCTTATGTATGAAAATTTTGGTCTACAAGGATTATTGTAGGATTTTTTAAAGACAATGAACATCTAACTTATTGCGAATCATCTTCAATACTGTGTAAAATCGAAACTTTTTCATTTGCACGTACCTCATACATCAAAGTGAAGGTGACGGATGACGGACACACCATTTCCATTTCTGTGTTTTTGGACACAATATTTCATCACTCTGATCGACTACTGTCGATCGGTGGCGACTGAAAGTAATCTCAGTACTTATTAATCTAAACTAACATTTTTGATTGCGATTTTTGTTACTATTTTGAGTGCAATGAAGATATGGAGAAGTGCGCTCACTGCGGTGACGTGACAATACGGTGACTGATATTCGCACCGTGACTGTCAGCCTACCTGTATATATTACTATGGGAGTCTGCTCACTATTGACTTTTTTCTGCTTATTCCATTTTTAAATCCACGGTGTCACTTAATAACAGTTTCAGTGTTCATTGTGAGTGACTGTTACAGAATCATGATCCCAAAAAGTCGCAATCCGTATCGAACCTAACAAGGTCGAATCCAAAAATTTTATGTGTTTTGCACATTATACTCTCGGAGTAGTTAGACTATTACTTGGAATTATAAATAATAATATTTTTTAAGTAACAGAAGGTAAAAAATTGCTGATATATAAGATTGAGATTTCATTGATATTCTCAATTTGTTTTATAAAACAATGACCTTTATCACCAGCCGTAAAGTTGCAGACATATTATGGAGATCCGAGGGGTGTTCTAAACTTTGACTATATTATTACTTTTCAGTTGTTTGCCATTTCAAATACGGAAGGTTTCCTGCATAGAAACTTCAAAGGCGAATGGTATGCTGTGTGCAAGAACCCCTACATGTGGGCTCATGATGCTTGCCGTCGAGAGACCGGTGTCATTATAAGGTATAACTTATTGTTTTTTTTTGGCAAACTGTTTCAAATTTTATATAAAAGTATTTGAAGTTACCTGGAAATATGAATTTCAGGCCTCCTTTCATCAGCACCGTCCCAATTGATCCAATGGTTAAGGTTAACTACTTGAACACTGGTCCTGGAGGTCTAATTCAAACAAGCGACACATGCATGAATTCGTCAGCTGTTTATGTCACCTGTCCTGACTTAATATGTGGGACGCGAGTGCAGTCTACGTCACAACTGCTTAAACAGGTAACGTACTCCAGGGCAATTGAATCTTCGAAGAAAATAGATTGCGCTCACGACCTATCTCCAGAATTAAATTTGCCGACTAAAATAGATTCTGTCTTTTACAAATGTCTCGAATATCTTTTACGAATTTTTGGAAGTTCGTAGAATACAAAATACTTTTTTGTTATTTAAGTAGTGAAACAAAGTATTTAACTTTTATCTCGAAATTAATCGACAAATGAGACTCATTCGTATCATTTAGGTACTCCGAGCTAATAGAATCTTGTGTCGTACAAAAAAACAGGATAAATATAAACTAACACTTTTGTTCTACTTTCAGAGTAATGTTATGGAAAATCGTTTGTTTGGACGAAACAAAAGATATTTCCCAACAAGTCATGCCTATCCTCCGATGTTTTACGGAAACCGCTATAAAAGGGATGTGAAAGAAGACAGAACTATGACCAATTACGGAATGAAAATCAATAGATCCTTTGATACAATGAGGAACAAAAGAACTGAGAGCAGGGTGGTGGGAGGAAGACCTAGCCAGCCGGCAGCTTGGCCTTGGATGGTTGCTGTGTACAGAAACGGCATGTTCCATTGCGGTGGTGTTGTCATTAATCATAGCTGGGTGATATCTGCTGCTCATTGTGTCAGCAAGTAAGCGTCATAAACACTCTTTATTTAGAACATTTTAATTAATAAATTTAGGCCTTAATGTACAGACGATTTAAAAAAGTTTGTACATAAAGCGGACTTTATATACATTAAGTGATACTGTCACTACTAAAGCGAATTATTTCAACCCACAGGTTCTGGAAATATTATTACGAAGTACAAGTTGGAATGCTGCGTCGTTTTTCATTTTCACCACAGGAACAAAGTCACAGAGTGACTCACGTCATAGTCAATCAATTTTATAGCCAGACTGACATGAAAAACGATATGTCTCTATTGAGAGTTGAGCCCGCCATTCAGTTTAGCCGATGGGTGCGACCGATTTGTTTACCAGGCCCCGATACAGCTGGTCCTGATTGGCTTTGGGGACCCGCTCCTGGCACGATCTGTACCGCTGTTGGTTGGGGAGCTACAACGGAACATGGCCCCGATCGTGAGTAATTTACTTAAGAAAACTTTTGGCAAATAATTTAATTTCACACTGGCTGACATGAATGAAAAAAAGTCTTTTGCTACATAATGAGTGTTTGTTTTATGAAAATGTTTTTCTATTTTAGCCGACCACATGCGTGAAGTAGAGGTACCTATTTGGGAAAACTGTAAACATCGAGAAGACCAGACTGGAAAAGAAATATGCGCTGGATTCGTTGAAGGTGGAAAAGATGCATGCCAGGTTAACATTTTTTACATAATAATTCTTATTTTCTAAGGATAGTGTACGGTTAATTGTACAACTGTAAATCATGTTATTACCTCTTAAAATAACTGCAACGCCTATTGTACCTAATGTACTGGCAAACTTGCAAAAACTTAAGAAATTATTATTAATACGTGTTTTTATTGGTAGAATAAATATTCATATGTCTATAAACTAAATTACTTACTATGCATTGAATTGTTCTAGGGTGATAGTGGCGGCCCGCTTTTATGTAGAAATCCTTTGAATTCTCAACAATGGTACATGGCAGGCATCGTGAGTCACGGAGACGGGTGCGGTCGTAAAGATGAGCCCGGTGTTTATACTCGCGTCAGCCTCTTTGTAAAATGGATTAAATACTATATATGTAAGTAAGATTAAATCTTTATAAATATAAGCAGTCTCCATTGTACTTGTTGTTTATACTCACTACTAATAATTTATTGCAGCGTCCAATACATTACCTACTATTCAACCGATACAAGAATGTCCTGGATTCAAATGTGACACTGGGATTTCCAAATGTCTTCCAATGAAAAGAAGATGTGACAAAATAGTCGATTGCTTAAATGGAGAAGATGAGACAAGGTGTGATTTCACAAAAGCTTCATTTACTGACAACATACTTATGGAAACAAAAAACACACTAGAAGAACTGTTGGAAAGAAAAGAAGCCGAAACAGAAGCTACTATTAAGAGTATTGATCGGAAACAGGAAGATACAGTGTCAACTGTGATGCCATTGGACAAAGAAACTAAAAAACCTCAACTTGACAACGAGCAACACCTATCTTCAACAGAAAATAATGAAGGAATATCTACTGATTGGAGTCAACCAAATATAATGCCAACTAGGATACCATTTGAGGAACAAACTCCAAAACCACAACTTGAAAACGAACAGAAACCTCTATCTTCAATAGAAAATATTGAAGGAATGTCTACTGATTGGAGTCAACAAAATATAATGCCAACTAAGATACCATTTGAGGAACAAACTCCAAAACCACAACTTGAAAACGAACAGCAACTCCTATCTTCAACAGAAAATAATGAAGGAATGTCTATTGATTGGAGTCAACAAAATATAATGCCAACTAAGATACCATTTGAGGAACAAACTCCAAAACCACAACTTGAAAACGAACAAAACCTCTCTTCAATAGAAAAGATGCACTTAAATAATCAAGAATGGGAAAGTAAAAAGATAATAAAAGAAAAGAAAGAAGACATCATCAGCAAAGAAAACACAGATGAGCAACCAAAGATTGTAGAAGTAACAACAGACTTTTCACAGACTACGCTCGAAAATAATGATGGAAGATCAGAGGGTGTCGTTTCTTCAAACGATATGGCCACTAATCCCGTAGTAGAAATGACAACTGTCAGTCGTGGTGATACAGAATTTATAACAATTGGTTTCGATCCAGCCTCTCTCGAATCAGGGTCATCAATATTAGATTCGACAATAAAATCTATGACATCAAGTGATGATTCGGATGTTGAAGAAAACGCAATAAATAATGTTTTTGATCAAAATACTGTGAGTTACATAGAAACATCTACTTCTGGTTTAGCATTGAAAGAAGTTGAAGATCAAGAAAAGGAATCATCGTCGTTATCAAGCAAAGAAAATGTTGCAAATGGTCACAATGACAACGATTCAGGCTTAATTGTAAAACTTCTGCCAGAATCGGAAACCATATCTCCTGACCTAGAAGCCGACTCAAAACTCATTCATGAAGAACTTCAGACAATTACCGCTAATATTAATCAGGAAAATAAAGGTTCCAAATCTCTTCCGGACACCGAAGATTTAAATCATCTTGAAAATATAGTGACATCTGAGCTAGAACCACCCAAATCAAGGAGAAAGCATCGCAACCCTCCCACATTTGAATGCAGAAGGTAAAGATATATGAAATTATTTGACTTTTGTACTACTTAAACAAAGTCAGGTATTAATTAAATGATTTATTTTCAGAATTAAGCAAACCATACCTTATCACCAGCGATGTGACAGAAAAGCGGATTGCGAGGATGGCACTGATGAACTCGACTGCACTTGTACTGACTATTTGATAACTTTTGACAACAAGCTTATATGCGATGGAATATCGGATTGTGCTGATGGGCAAGATGAACAGGACTGTTGTAAGTATAATAAATATTATTTAGTCTTAGACTTAGCCAAACTGCAATGTGCCAGCCAAGCACGTTTGTTTGGCTGTTGCACTTAGAATCAATCAACTAAAAATTCACTAATACATTAAACTAAATCAAACTAATCAACCGAATAAATTTTCAGTCAGTTGCCCAGAAGATCATTTCTTGTGTAGTAAAAGCCAGGTTTGCTTACCCGAAAAACATGTCTGTGACGGAAAACGAGAATGTCCTCTAGGCGAAGATGAAATGAATTGCTGTAAGTATATTTTATTTATGGTTACAACTACTATCGATTAGGAATATCATGCTTACCCTGTTTTTCTTACCGATTTCAGACGCTTTATCCAACGGTCAAGACATGGAATTTGATTTAGATGAAAGACCGCTGGTAAACCTAGAAGGTTACTTAACAAAAAAACACTTCAACAATGAGTGGCATGTACTTTGTTACGACGAATTATCAACTGAGAAGCAAGAACAGGCTGCTACGCATATTTGTCGCTACCTAGGATTTAGGTAATGTAAACTAACTTAATTCTGACATAAATAAGAGGATAATTTACGTTAATTTGACTTAAACAAAAAAAATATAAAATGGTTCGTCACATTTAAACATAAATCTAATACTAATTAATAAATAATAAATTGCAACCAATGTGCATTTCATTATAAATTAATAAATTTACAGTGGCGCAAATAGATATCCTGTGAAATACATCAACATCAACGAGAATGATATCATGAGGATCGGAACACACAACAATAGGCACCGAAGAGATACAATTAGGCGTGCTCCTGTCCACTTCGCCTACAGACAGGAAGGTTCAGACAATGATACAAGTCGACATACTATCATTAAAAGTCCACAGGTACTAAAAGAAGAATGTGTACCAAACGTAACAAAAACTTGTAAAGCTTTGTATGTTGCTTGTGACAATTCTCTCTTCACCAACTTTGAAGATGAAGACGATTCAGACAATAGCGTGTTCAAACGAGATTCATCGGTCAGTAACCGAGAATGGCCTTGGGTTGCGAAGGTCTTTGTTGAAGGCGACTACAGATGCACTGGAGTTTTAGTTAATTTATCCTGGGTCTTAGTAAGCGATTCGTGTCTTTGGGATACCACGTAAGTTTTAAAAAAAATACTAATACCATTACCATTAGTTTTGAAAAAGGTCTGAGCAAAATTTTAATTTAAACCCTTGTTTCAGCCTTTCTCATCATTTTATAACAGTTGTGCTAGGATCTCATAGAACTTTAGAAGGTCTGACCAGCATGCATGAACAAGTTTATCAAGTTGATTATAAGAAGGACATTTATCGCAGCAAAGCAACATTGTTGCATCTAAAAGAACCAGCACATTACTCAAATGTCGTAAAGCCCATGATTGTTGCTTCTCCGTAAGTATTTTTAACCTCTTCTATCATGCATGATATGCCATAACCATTTATAAATATATTTGGCAATTTATTTTAATTAAATACGTACCATTTATTTTTAACCAACCATTTTAGCTATACTCCGGAAGAGAAATCGACTTGCGTAGCCGTTGGTCAAGACTATAAAAACAATACAATAAGTGTATTTTTGGAAGAAACTAATGAAAACTGTCACCCTAGCAATCGTTGTTTCAAACGAAAATCAACGGAAAGTATTTGCCCGGTGAGTTGAAATTTATGAACAATGTTTATTTTTGTATAAAAAAAAAAAAATAAAAAAAAATAAAATTTATTGAAGAACACATAATATATGTATACTTCGTATCAAAACTATTTGTCATGGAACTCAAATGACTGGCTTTACTTTTTTAGAAAGACGGATATAATTATATGATCAATTATAAACAAATTTAAGTGTTGTCATTTAAATCAATAGAAATTTGCTTGCCCTATCTGGGAGCTTTAACTTAGAAGCAGGAATTTCTCCTAAAAATGAAAATAAAAACTTTACCTATTTACTTTTATTTCAGGCTGAGGTCCAATCAAACCAACATTGGGCTGGTATCATAAGTTGTCATACTGACCATGGATGGTATCCTGCTGCTACATTCGTTGATGGCAGAGGAGAATGTGGATTAAAAGACCATATTAACGCTACAGATCTAGACCACCTTAAACACGAAATACATAGACACTACGGTAAGACAACACTAGCTAAGCGATCACTAGCAAAATAAGTATATACTACTAGCGGCCCACCCCCGCTTCGCACGGGTCCAACTATCTCGCTAAAAATGAAAGGCTCCCTTTTCCCCAATTTTCCCCTCAACTTTTTTAATATTTTCTTTCATAAGAACCTTCTCCTGACAATAATAAATACAAAACAAAAGGATTTGGCAAAATTGGTCCAGCCGTTTGTGAGTTATGCGCTTACTAACACATTTTGCGAATCATTTTTATATTATAGAAGATTTTTATTAAAATGTTAATAGAATTTACAACCGATACATCATTGCAACCTGTTTCCATCTAATGTGAACATAGGTCAAATGCTGTAATAAATTAGTGTAAAACTTAACTCTAAACTTTGAAAATCACTAAGATGACGTAATAAGAGGACTTACAACAAAATTAAAGCAGCGTAAATCACATTACAACATTAATATAGATTGGGTATTCATCAAATATGGTTTTATCAATTGAAAATGCTCAGGAAATTATCTTCGAATATTACCTGAGTGATACATTTTCAAGGAAATGACAAGATTTTTCAATTTTGTTTATCATCCGTAGGTAAGAAGACACTGCCGTCTCAAATCGATAAGGAATTTGGTGAACACTGCGAAGGAATGCGATGTGGAAGAGGTCGGTGTGTTGGATTGCTTCAAGTTTGTAACGGTGTTAGAGATTGCGAAGATGGTAATGACGAATCTGAACAAGCCTGTGAGAAGAAACACACAATGTGCGATAAAGATCCGTACTATAAAGGATGCGGTAAGTTTAGAAATACTGCAGAAATATTTCAACTCCTTTAAATCTGTTTCTTTTAGAATAAAGTTGCACTTCATGTTCTAGAGATAAATTCTTAGTTAAAAAAAAATTAACAATAGAGCTCAAATACTCCAACCTGATTTTATAAAATACTAACTACGTACTGACGATACGTTATCGAAATATTTTGTTATTATATTTCAAGTCCATACATCAACCATACTGATGCGATGACATAATCTCATCTTTCGTTAAAAATAGGTGTATCGAATTTCTTTTCACTTGGCATCGAGTTTTCAATTATGATTTATTGTAAGTAGGTTTCATCCTCGTGATCTGTTCCTAAGGGTCAAGACTTACATTCGATTATGTCTTTTATACATACAAATAACGTGTTTTTTTATTTGATTTACCTTTCTAGTCGAGTCTTTACTTATTTTTTATTGATTTTTTACTGATTTCTAAACTCGATTCCCTCGATCTTTTATAAAAGGCAATGTCTTTTAATTTAATCAATACTAAGGTACCCAATAACTTTATGCTTTACAGTGTTTATACCAACTGTCTTTGCTACTACAATTTACGCTTATTTATATGATCGAGATCCATAAAAATTATAGTCCCAGTACATTCTTTTAACTCAGACTATTTCATCTTGAGGGCCCTTGATGGCAATTTAATAAAAGAGAAACCTTTTTATGTTTGAGTTGTAGATTATGTCATAAATGACTGTAGGCTGGCTTAAGTTAGGTAATTCATAATATCAGTGTGGTATAAGTTATTATCTTGATATTTAATAACGTGATAGGTAGACGCTATTTTTGTGAGGTATATTAGATTGTAGGTATTATTTAAATAAACGTATCTGCAAGGTAAAACAACCCTTATTATATACATTTTATTTGGGTAATAAGCTGCAGTTTTCCACCAAATTTTATACACAAGAACCATCAATTAATTATGCTTTCGAAATAATGTACGATTGTGGGAAGAAATTAAGGCTGATAATTTTGATTTTCTTGCAGAATGTTCAGTCGGTCAAATGAAATGCCACAACGGCAAATGCATATCGAAGGAACTATTCCAAGATGGCCGCGACGATTGTGGTGACGGTACCGATGAGCCTGGTCACTCTGTCTGTTCAGTCTACTTGGCTAGAGTTATGCCTTCGAAGCTGTGTGATGGAATTCTCAACTGCCATGATAGGAGCGATGAAGATCCTATGTTCTGCAAGTGTTTCGCGAAGAAGAGTTATAAGTGAGTGTTTTTCTTCTTTTAAACCGAATACGTGTCAGGAAGCGTGGTTCGAAATCGGTAATTTCATTCATGATGCACACAAAACTATATTATGAAATAAAGAGTGATACCCTAAACTATGAAACTATTTCGTAAGTTACCAAGATAAAGGGGCCTAAAACTGTTTGAGCTTTTCATAAATAAACAGAAGAATAAGAAAGATTCGCCCATTTTCAAAATCTCTTTAAACTCTTTACTAAAACATTACCAATTAAACAATTAATTCTGTGAAAAAAACGTTAATTTCATTGATAATTTATTAGAAAGACCCTTAATCATTAACATCAACATTCATTCTCTACTTTGTTTAATTCAAAATTATTTATCCACAGGTGCGGTTCTAAGTTAGGCGTCGATCACTGCGTGGCTCCAGATATGGTGTGTGACGGTGTTCGGGATTGTCCTAATGGAGAAGATGAACAGGTCTGCATAGGACTCAACGCTCCACAAGGAACACCGTAAGTTCTTTCTTTTGATTTTAATTTTTTTATTGGCTTTTCAATAATTGTGAACACTTAGACAATAACTAAATCTAGTCTCACAATTTGAAGAAAACAGTTTTTTTTAAATATATAAAATGTTGGACACTAATTTTCCCCTGTACCATGGGTGTGTTAACAAACATACAAATTTACATACACAAGTAGCCAGACCTTAAATACCAATTTGAATCATATAAAATGTTGTTTTGTGCGGGATGTTGCATAGCAGCCAGGTATCTACACAGCCACTACACCAACCGCGCAGTCAATATGAGAATACATAAATACTGAGAAAATGTGATGACATTTTTTCCGAATCGAGCTCATATTTACGAAAAGTGCCTTGATTTTTTATTGGTGATGGAATCGCTGTCTTCTAAACTGTAGTCAATAATTTTGGTAATAGGATCGCTTTTTATTACAATAAGACCTATTATATAAATGATACAGTTGGCTTACATTGAGACATCAATACCTACATAGCATAAAACAAAGTCGCTTTCCCTAGATCCCTATGTATGCTTAAATCTTTAAAACACCACAACGGATTTTGTTGCGTTTTTTAATAGATTGATGAGAAAACTTTTGTATGTATAATAATTTCCTTTTGCAAATAATAATAATTGTAATATTATTATCTATCTTATTTTCAGATACGGAACCGGTCAAGTGACGGTCCGGCGTCATGGCGTGTGGCATTCCAAGTGCTATACCTCACCGAACCACACTAAAACCGAATTGGAAGCAATCTGTTCAGAATTAGGTTTCAAGAGCGGACATGCGAAGCAAATCAAAGAAATCGAAAATTTCGTAGTTCATCCGTATAATAACTTAGTGGTCGACCCCTTCAACGAAATTACGCTCAATAATAATACAGTAATAAAAATGAGAAATTCACACGAGCCAATAGCTAAGGCGGTGTTCGATGAGAATCTAAAGGAATGTTACCCAGTTTTTATAGAATGTCGTTAGGCTACCCTATGTTATTTATTTTATTTATTTATGTTTAGATTTTAGATTGATTTCAGTTTGCTTGATGTTTTCTGTAAACGAATAAATGTATTTTCATGTTCTGTGAATCGTTTTTTGTTTCCACTTTTGTTCTCCAACCAATGTTTAGTAACTACGTAGTTTAATTTAAAAAATCTAATTAAGTACCTACACATACAGGCTAATAGCTCAAATTTGTTCTACGGGTATATAAGTCTAATAAAAAAGTATCTTCTTCACACAAGTAATAATATTCGCATTTAAAACCAAAATTTTTATTTTTAATATTTCCCAAATAGCCCAATTACACTTTCAGTTTGTCTGACCATATTTCGTATACAAATACAGGAGTGATACCACGGCCTCACAGAAAATCGGCGTGAAACAACCACAGCGTGGTCTTTCACTGTGTGAGGTTACCGGAGGCCTAATCCCTCCCCACTGTGCTTTCAGTAATAAAAGTAGCGCGCCCTAGTGAATAAAATGAAAGACAAAAATGTTAATTTACCACGATCTGCCAGTAGATGGCGTGCGAAAAAGCACTCGCATGGCATGGCAAACTTGTTTTAAGTTATCTCCACGCTACGAAAGAAACTTAAATTTAACTTAGTTGTATTAGGGTATCATAGATGGCGCTATTATATAATTTTTATATATATTTAATTATTAACCAAAAAAAATCATGTAATACTGGAAAAGAAATAGATGTGATAGATATCAACTATTTTACTAGTTAAGTTTCAAATGCACATACGATAATATTTATGAAAAATAAGAATTGTGAACATTAAAATAAACGT
This sequence comes from Spodoptera exigua, assembly GCA_902829305.4. Classification (NCBI taxonomy): domain Eukaryota; kingdom Metazoa; phylum Arthropoda; class Insecta; order Lepidoptera; family Noctuidae; genus Spodoptera; species Spodoptera exigua. The sequence continues at coordinate 10,005,774 of LR824610.2, read as the reverse complement.
ATTAATAGTATTATGTACCTATTAATTTAACTGAAAGTAGCCGGGTTACTTTTGTATAATTTAAATTAACAAAATACAGTTATAAATCCTTAAGCTTCTAATAAATTAGTGATGCGAGCTTGCGCTCACGCATAATCTGACACCAAAATTTATCAGGGCATGAACCCAAATCAATACACATGTCATAGATTAATTACGTAATAAAAACTATTAGAGGGTCAAAATAAACATTTCAAATTTAATTCCTGTCAAAACAATTATTAATTTTCTTTCTACGCGGTTTTAAAATATATCAATTTATATTTACCCATATAAAAATATTGTAAAATAATAAAAAGACACGTGTTTATTATTAAAAAAACCATTTTTTCGCCTTTTTACTCAACTAACATAATAAATCTCAAACCTTTTTTTTTTATTTACTAGCTTTTGCCCGCTACTTTGTTCGCGTAGAATAGTATAGACTTCCTGCAGTTTTTCGTTTTAAAAACTATCCTATGTCCTTTCTTAAGTTTCCAAACTATTTATGTACCAAATTTCACGCAAATAGGTTCAGTAGTTTAAGCATGAAGAAGTGAAAGACAGACAAACAGAGTTACTTTCGCGTTTATAATATTCGCATATATAATATTAGTCTGAATTTAGCGTGCACGTGCACGTGAATTACTTAATCGTCTATATTAATATTTAATGGCTAACATGTGTTTCGAGAAAATAAAATTAAATAATCTAAAAAATATACTTCATTTACGGTACAAAAACGTTTAGATACTCTATGTATATAGAGTAACATCTTAAAAAGAGTTATTAATAAAAATAACATTAGTTATAAAGATCGAAAATAGTAATAAGAATTTACAGAACATAATTTCTACGTTTAAACTTTTCATGATCTTGATAAACGTTTAATCAGTACTTGTAAATAAAGTAACACAACATTATCGTTAATCATATTTAAATAAAATATACTATAATTTAAATTAAAGATTACATATTTTTTTAAATAAAACAATTTGGCACAATCTATTTTTTATATAATCACATCGGAAACTAAGGTTTTCTTCCGCCGTTTAACACTTAAAACAGTTGATAAGATACGTTGGCATTGAAAAGTCCAACCAAAAGTTTTCGACAAAAAATCTATTAAACAGACACATTCTGACAAAATAAACTAATCAACGTTAGGTAATTCTAAAGATATACTTTTTAAAATTAATAGCCATTAGATATCTACGGTGGCAAATAAAAGAATAGATCAATTTATTAAACAAACTCCAGGGTCAAGTATGTCACCTTAAAAATATTAATTTACTTCAAGACGGCCATTAAATTATTGTGAATCATTTACTTAGGACTTAACATTTAAAAAAAGAAACATATTGAAGAAAAAAGTCTAAAAAATTACCATAACCCGTGTTCGATTAATTCAAATTATTGCAATTTGCTTAATATAAAAATAAGAAAAAGAAATTCCTGGCATGCCGGATAAAATTAAATTGGTATAATTTTGCTTTTTAGTGATATCTTGAAATGATTAGAATATTTTGTATCTAGAACGATCGTTTGTAAAATTCGAATTTTAAATACTGGACACTGATAATAATGCTAATAACTAGATCAAAACAAAAAAGTGTCCTCTATTATGACGTCAAGAGTTTAATACACGAAAATTATGCAAGCATGTACCTAAATAGATAGCAATAAACCTAAAACTAACATAAAAAAAATCGATAAAATATTGAATTTCAACAGGGAATCGTTTCATCCAAATTAACCACACCACACTGCTGGTCTGTATATCTGCTCTTTGCGTCTATTTTCATTAATGTTCCAACCATGTTTATGGTCCATGAATATTATATTAATTTGGACGGACCACTTGGTCACGTAGTGTTACAAGTATAAATGAAACCATAAATAACATGTTAAGTATATAATAAAACTGTAGATACAACGACTCGACGCCATAGAGTCTGCTCGCGATGATGACACCACTATTTCAATTTGAGCCATTTAACTCCGCATACATTAATGATAAGACATTATGCAAATTTAAATTACTTTTAAGAAAAATTTTGAACAGCATCAAATATTGAACATAATATTATACGAAGACCGTAAATATGATAAATGTGTAAGAGATTCACAATAAAACGTAAGCTTACAAGTATTGCAGGATCATTGAATAAGCAGATATAAATTTAACAATGTCCATTGTATTATAATTTTGGTTGTAAATCAGAATTTTTAATGCGTTTCTTTAATTTGCGCCGACCGATTTATTTTTGCACTAGCGTTCCGTGGACAGCTTTGACAGCCTTCGTATTTACTGCCTTGACACATGCAAACCTTATTTCCCTTTTTTTCTTTATTCTACTTTGATATGTGAATTATTTTTCGCAGGTGTCCGTAGCATCTAAATTTGTGTGCAGAACAATATCTTAATTGACCTTTTCGTGTGGGTTTTTATTATTACAGATTTTATCAATTCCTGACACATTTAAGACCGATTTTACATCCTTTATCAGTGTTATAAACATCGCGGAATAATCACGAGTTCGATCAGAAGTTACAATCGGTTCTCTGTCGGTATTACTGTATGTTCACTGGGCATAAATGAATCAGCAGGAACAGTATAAAATTGATCATTTGTTGTGGTGTCATTTACTTTGGCGAATTTATTTGGGTATCGATCAGCCGTACTCATTACTCGTTTAAAAGAGTCACTCACTAAGTTGCCTTGACTCGAGAGGTTGGTTCTTGGATATGCAATTTATTGGGCGATGTATCACGAGCGCTCTCTTCCGAGACGAAAGTTGAAAGTTCACGCGGAAAATATTTGAAAGCCTTCGGTTTCTGTATATTGAACAGTATTTATTGAATAAATAACGTGAAATAAGGGACTTTAGAGTGTATGGAAGTTTAGAAGCAGGCATTAAGTATTTTGAAACAATTTTTGTGGAAAATTTTCCCTTCAGCCCTCAACTCTGTACAAAAGTGATAAACGAAAGCGTTGACTTTTTGCGTTCCAAGGCTGTTTCGGGTCCCAAGGTTTGTAGAAGTGGAACCAGTGGGTTTTTATTTCACGCACGTAGGTAACTGTTTTACTGATGGTTATCGCCAAAAATAACCTTTAATTACCATGTAGTTTGAGCTACCCTGACCTTTCACACAGACACTTGCAGTCACTACCTCCTTATGTAGTTGTAAGTACGAGTTAGACTCGGCAAGCCCTTTGTCCGTACTTAGAACAAAAAGGTCATTATGAGGAAAAATTATACTGTTGTTTTTTTCTCCAAATTTATATTTTATATCAAATATAAGAACATTTAACATATTCTAATTTATGTCATTTTAAAAACAATCAACATTATCAATTAAACTACTTATTCAACAAATGTTATTTAGAAAAAGATTCTGACATTTTCATGCTAAAAATAAGCCGAACATTACCAATAAATCTGTCATATAGTGTCAAATCTATAAGAAGCATAAGACTACATGCGGTCAGATCATGAATTATGCAACACATCGATTACAAAACGGAACACCGTATCAATTCAGTGGCGGCCGCCTTTGAACTGCCTGCCACTTACTGGATGATATGCATTCCTTAATATATCTCATTGTCATATCATACATTTACACCTTTCACTTTTAACATATTTTATCTTAACGTTTTTGCACCCTCTTGATTAATTAGCTACACTGTGTTTATAACACTATCCTTAAAAATTTGAGCAAATGTTTAAAGTCGTCGCAAACTTTTAACACCTTCAACGCCTGATCCAAGTATATTGACTAATAAAATCAGAAGCACTGGCAACGCCCACATTATTTATTGACATTACCACTATCACGACGTTGATTGATTTATTATAAATTTATTTTGGCTGTATATGGACTTTAATGGTAATGTATAACATTATAACAAGGTGTGTGGAAAATTAGGCGCAAAACAATGATGCACAAAATATCCCGAACACGGAAGACCCGACAAAACATTACCTTGTACGAGTAATAAATCTGTCTCTCGGCACATATCAGAGGATCTTCATCGATAAAGAGCCAATAAAACGCATCTAATTAATGATTGTTCAAACATAAAAAAGCCGCTCCAACACTTCCGACATCAGTATTTATTTACTTTTGAATCATTAAAAAAAATTGCGTCAAAACTTTGGACTCGACTTTTTGTATCAAAATAAAAACGCACGCCTATCTATTTATCATTTTCAATCAATCACACATCGCTATTTACAGGTTTTTGCAAATGTCTTGTTATCTATTCGTGTTAACGTTTCCTATAGTCTCTCGTTTTATTCATGAAGATTGTTTGTTTACGTAGGTAGGTGGCGATAAATGTCAAAGTAGCATGAAAATGCAAAAAAATCCGTATGATTGGCTCGCTTTGTACAATTACGCACGGTCTCATCGTTCCTTATGTGGCGTTTTATTAAGATTCTTACGGCATGCCTCCTTATTCCGTGTAAACACAACCACCATACTATACATGTGCACGCTTCTACACGTGCTTACAGCCGCCGCATGCGAAATAAACACAAAGAACTGCCGTGGAATATTTGTGAGGATAACTTCTTCGTAAGAGCATTGTGTTTACAAAGTATCGGCAAAACTTATTGCGAATCAAGAACCTCCCATGTTCACCGTTTCTTTTATTGTAGATATCTGACAAAACGTCTCACACGACGTATCTTATATTTAATTTTATATTTGTAATAAAAATAAGAAGATCTGTCAAATAACTCACAGAAAGAAAACATATATAGGTAATGCTACTAACGTCAACATAGTTCATATGTAACATCTTTATAGGAATCAATTAACTTTGATTACTAAAGAACTGAAATAAATTGACTGATTATCGAGTGTCCACATTAATTATATTTTGGTATTTTTGAGAGAATTACGACACCGCTCTGCTTTTTTATTTTCCGCCATCGCAAAATTGCCGCGTTAAGCCGGCAATAAAATTTTACACGCTCTATATATAAAAATAGAAATATTATTATCAAAGTGGTTTAGATGGTTCTACTAGAGACTCATTCATATGCGAAATATTATTAGGACCACGCCCGCTTTTCAACATGACTGTTAAGGACGAAATAGAGTAATATCTTGTGCCTCCACACTCCAGATATAGAAAATACGTAGAGATAACCGATTTTATTGTATTATTTTGTTAATATATATTTAAAAAGACGATGTGAGTCATCGTCGTGACATCATTTACTGTTTTACTTGATGTCCGCATAATGTTAAAATGTGGAAGAAATATTGATACTGCGTTTGAACCTCTGACCCGATACTAGGCATGTCGTTTATTAAAAACTTTATTAAATCGAATGACACTGTTATATGAGTCACTATGATATTTTCTTTTAAATTATATAGGTATATAAAAAAATTCAATGCCAATGAGTCAGATCAAAAACAAGCCCTTTTCCTACTTCCTTCGCTAAAGGTTTAAAGTTAAGGTAAGTGTTTCTATAATCTAGTTTTTATTTCAAAAAAGGTTTAATAAGCTAGAGAATTACTTAAACATAGAAAAGCAACTTTATTCTCAGTTTCCCATGTAAACAATCTATGATGTACAAGTTTTCTATTTATATTTTTAGCATTTTTTTTTTCTAAATGCCTGCTAGTTAGTTCTAAATGTCTGCTTACATAGTTAAAAAAAATATCAAACAATAATCGCAATTTATATTCGCCTCCAAATTATCATAGCAACACGTAAATACTAATTAAAAACA